>CM068369.1:43733682-48759701 GCA_034769895.1 Magicicada septendecula | reverse complement strand
TCCAATCCAAGGTTCTACAGACGAAAAAATCAAATCAGCTGCAGAATAGGTTATCCGGGTTTGATTGCAAAATAATATTAACACAGTTTATTCTGACTAAAACAACTTACTTTTGGTTTATTATGTGAAATTTACGTTATTTTTTACACTTGTATGACAATCCCTATTCTCTTCTACTTTATGTTTGACACGCTACTCCAACCCGTTTACAACATCAAATTCATCAACATACCGTACATTTGCAATCGCTTAATCGCTACCTATTTTAGACAAATTTAATTAAAATAGTTATTTTATAACAGCAAACCAGTACTGTTGATATTTTAGTATTATTCCCCACACTCTCTCTCTCTCTCTCACGCTTATGCCCATCATACTTTTACAATACTCATCTCTTATTAATAGAGCTCTTTCAAAAACTTTTAGTTTGATAACAAAAGGTACTTTACCAATCTGTGTTTATTCTTAACCCGTCTGTAATAGTATCTGAGCTGTTGCACCAATAGGTTAACAATGTCTTGCACTTCACATTCCGGAAATAATTTCGGCTTTCAAAAGCTGGCGTATTGTTCCGATCACATATCGAACTAGATTCTCACTGTAACTGAGTTGTATAGTTATATTTTTAGTCGGCCGACATAATTTTTCCACACTGAGATGTTTTAGTTTGGCCACGCGCTACACTGTTTATATACTTTATACTTGTTAACAGTTAATGTTTTAACCATTAACTGGATAGGCCGAATTAATTTTACGGCCTATATTGCATGCCCGAGGCCACTGATTTACGAACTGTATACTGCTTCCTGCTGCTGTCTGATGTTACTTCTGTGGTGATAATCTGCCTACTGTAATTCCCAAAGCCTGCTGCTTACTGGGGCAGTTACGCAATGCGTCTAGACAATTGTTTAGACTAACTGTGTGTATGTTGCACTGGGGCTCCTCACAGGTGAAGACTGCCAATTTGAAAATTACTGAATTGATACAGAATAAAATTTACATTTCTGTACCGTTACAGACATAGGATGACACGTCAGAAGCTTGCATGAAATGGCACCAACAGGCGCCTACCCCCCTGATTTGTGAAATTTTGTGTTAAAGTAACTAGACCTGATAGCGGAATAAAAAAAAAACCCAGCCCTTGTGTGAAAAGAAGGTGATTAAGTGCAAAAAAAAATCCCGTGATAAAAAAAAAGAAACCAAACCAGCCGGTTCAGCACATCATAGAAACAATACCCATCTACTTAATTAAAAAAAAAAAACTGTCCCCACACAACTTTTGCACCCATTATAAAGCATAAAATTAATGCACGCTGGACACACCCCGCGGGCGGGTCTACAATTATACTTGTACTAACTGTATTATTAAACTCAGGTTACATCGAAACTGTCCAGCCGGCACACACCCGATTAAACGGTATAAAAGTCAATCGAACTGTATGTTACATGTGCAGAACATAATGTTTCCTGCCGAGGCCAGGTGAGAGTAAAAAAGTTTAAATATCACCTCATTTTGATCCAGGTGGTCACATGGTTATGGCTTACAGTGGTGTCTCCCTCAGCAGTGGCAGAACTAAAGTTTAAGTTGTTCAGGACATGGTGAAGTTGTAGGTACACCACGCTGTGGTAAAATCTCCGTCTACCTCGGGAACCCTGGACATTAGTAATAATTAGTTGACTGACCACAAAACCATAACACACACATGTCACATACAAAGCGTGTATGACAGAATCAAGACCTGGCCGCGCCTGACCAATTCAACACAGTTCATCAAAAATTAGGTGCCACGTTCTCTCTTTTATATTTCAATTAATATAATTATATCTCACTCTTGATTTGGCTAAATTTATAAAGCACACTCACAGGCATATACAGTGTTAACATATCACAACAGGTAGCCAATTCATCCGCCATGTGCTCGCACAGTCAATTCACCAAAGTCTCGCAAAATTACATAATTTCTGACATCTCTTTTTCATACACAATTACTAATTACCAAATACAAAGTAATAGGCTGTATTATTATTTAAATAAATCAAATATTTAACAATGACTATACATTTCCGGTCACCACGCCACGTGCATTCATATCAGAGAAATCTGTTCACATCTAAGTTAATTATGGTATGAATTTAAACTTTTTGCAACCAAATTAATAATATATCTTTAAAGTACTTACCGGAAGGTCTTAGGGCGTTTACTCAGCCATTAAAGAGAAGAAAGCCCACAATTTAGAAAAGCTCTGCCGCCTGGGAGGGACACTGTTTTCGGTTTCGAAGCGGGCGACTGACTAATTCCGACACGCCCGACACAAGCCTGATCAACCAAGTTAATTACTCATCTCCCTCAACAGGCCGTGCCAGCGTGCAAAGGGGCAACACAGATCGGCTGACATGTAACAATTTCACGGCAGACATTAATAATTTATAAATATATATCGAATTTTTTTATTTAATATAAACGCCGGTTCCGCAAAAACCGGCACACCGCCACCCCAAAAGGGCAACATGGTTGCCTCACACTTGAACTTCGGGGTACCCTGCATAATACCCCCACAATCTTCTAGAACACAGAGTCTCACCGGTAAGTCTCAATAGAATTCGCTCTCAGGAGAACAGAGGCTCAGAAGGAAAACGAAAGAGCTGGAAAGAAGAAGTGTAGTGGGTGTTCTTGTGTGCGTGTCTAAGTGTGCGGGCACTGTACGCTGACTTGATCAGGGCCAGCATACAGAAAGAAGGGACAGGTGAAGAAAAGAAGAAAGAGAAGTTCGGCAGCTCTCTGAGTTCTGACCTCCCAAGGCCTCCGAACGCACAACTTGAGACCCAAACACTGATACCTACTCTGGACAACTTCTATCCCCCTCCCAGTACTGAAAAATCTCAACACCACTGCGACCATCCCCACGCGAGCCCTCTCCGCCATGCCGACCCCACGGGACCGCCCCAACATGTCACCCTCTCTGGTGACCACCACCTACCTCTACTGCTGCCACTCACATATGCGTCCAAGGACCAAAAAGGTATCACTGATCTTGATATGTGAGTGACCATACTACTACTCTCGTCCACCTCTTGGACCGACCAGCCATATGCATCAACACAAGGCATCAACAATCCTTGACATATGACTGGCCCACATCCCTACACTAGGGCGGATGGCCCCGATTCGCCAGGCAGAGAAGACCGCATCGAGGGCACGCGAACATCAATCCCATCTCTCATTTAACAGTTCGATTACACACAGTAACTAGAAAGGGGGTTTACTTTCTCTACTGAACAGTCTATACAACACTCTCTCTCAACCAAAAAGAAACACCAGGGAAATCAACCGAGAATGCGGCATCATTCTCAATAATAAATCAGCTGATGAACAAACCAGGTAGACCGTGAAATTGACATATCAAACATAGAACAGTTACATGAGACAAGCACGGGTTTATCAGATTAAGAAAACAAGAATTAAATTCCACCCTGCAGCCGACTATCACCAGGTCAGGGTCCAACTCGCCTCGATCACATAGTTTACAACGATACAGCTGCTTGTAAATTACTAGGTCAATACTTTAACATTTCACCTCCCCTGTTCTTAGAAAATATTCAGAATATAACTCCGCTGGACAATATCTAGAATCCCCATAAAACGACAAACAACGTATTTTTTGCTCTTGTACACCAAACAAACTACATTAAACTATAAAATAAGAGCAACAGCACCAACCTAGTCACAACATTTCCGACCAAATTCTTTTCTAACTCCTTTTTTTTCTTTTTCTTTTTCCTTTCTCTAATTTTTTTTAATTTTATTTTATGTTTTTCTAAGGGGAGGGGTAGGAAAAATCGGGAAGATGAAAAGGGCAAGGATCATTGAAGGTCAAGAGCGAGGACTAAAGGTAAGGACATGGTTCCCTCCGAAAATGAGAATGACTGGAGAAAACCAAGGCTCGCATGGGCAGGGGCGCATCCCTGAAGTAGACAAACACCACTGGGACTGTGGGGAACATCTACCCACTACCCATTACCCGCTTCTTCTCACCTTTCCATGACAGACTTTATGTACTCGTTCCTTCCGGACATCACTCACTGAGAAATTATCTCGTGTTGAGCTGTACTGATTTGTTTCTTCTGAATCAGAATCAAGGCAACTTACATCACTACTTTCACCCCGATTTGGATTATCCTCATCATCTAACTCCTCTGCTTCTGCCTTCCCTGCTTCTCTTTCTTCCAACCCTTCCTTTTCTTCCCCCTCTATTCCTTCCTCCCTACCATGCTCTTCTTCCTCTTCTACCTTTTCCCCTTCTTCGTCCCCATAATCCAAATCACCATCATGACACTGCACCTCCTCACCATCTTCCAGTTGCTCACCTGATCCATCTTCAACAGCATCTTCACCCAGCTCCTCACCAATTTCATTTTCATCATCCTTTTCATCAACACGTTCATCATTATAATTTAAATTTTCTTCATCATCAACATCATCGCCATCACGTCCACTACCACCATCATAATACGTCTTCATCCTCTAGTTGCTCATCTGGTCCACATGAAATTTCTTTCCGTTCATCAGAATCCTCAGCATCACATACAGAAGCCGTCTGCAAATCTGCACACACTACATCATTCTCACTCGCACACTCCACAACGCTGCCACCAAATTCATCATCAACTTCTACCTCATCTCCTTCAACCACACTTGCAGCATTGACAACCCCGTATCCATCCGCAAACTCAGAGACTTCAGTCTGCCTAACACCTATAACTATACTTCCCTGTGCAGCATCTGCAGACCGCTCTTCTGCCTCTTCTTCCGATTCCTCTCCTTCACCACTTTCAGCAACTATAGCATCCTCGACATTTCCCACCATGGAATCCAGCTGTCCAGGTCCATGTGCAATGTTTAAATTAAATTCTACTTGCGATGGCAAAGCTACATTATCAAGTGACTTCTCATATCCCTGCGTAGGTGATGATGATATTACAGAATCAGGATCCATCATGAACCGAGAGGGAGATACCGGAACAAAGTCTGCGGCATCTGGATTCAACTGCGACGTCATATCTGAGTCCTGTAATTCAGTGTTAACAGACGTGTTCTTGTTGTTTTGTGTTGATCCACCGAAGTAATTCCCTTATTCTTCTTCTTCCTCTTCACCCACTACTCTATTCGGCACTTGTAATTCATCTGGAACGTTTAAAGTTCCTTTTCTCTCCAAATAGGAATAAGGTCTTGCTACAGGATCTCTACTGGCCGATGTTGGTTCACTAATATAACTTCTTCCCCTGTTAATTTCATACTTATTTGTTTTCTCTTCTGTAACTGTTGTTACCGTCTTTTCACTTGCCACCCCCTTGTGGCTTTCATTACTTCCGGAATATTCAGTTTTTCTTACAGTTTCTTGTGTTCTCCACCAACCCCCCTGTTTATCCTTTTTAGCTCTTTCTAATAAACTACTCGAGTCTTGGACATCTTTAGCAGCTCTTCCCCGGGACTCGTCATTCGCCAGGACCCTTCTGGCAAACCCACACAACCGGTCCAGGTCCGCAAAACAACGTGGATGGTCTGCGAACACCAAACGGGATCTCTCTTGTGGAGTCAGCCCTTCTAGTATTACCTGTATTATCTCCCTCTCAGGCAACCCCAACCTTAATACCTGGGCAGTTTTGCGTATGCTCTGTACAAAGTCCGCCAGCGCCTCTTCGTTGGCCTGTAGACGATAGAATAACTTAAATTTCAACTGGTCACATCGTCGACGGGGTATGAAGAAGTCCAACACTTCCCCATGGAGAGTGTCGATACTGCCGCCCCGACGCAGAGTGTTGGTGACCAGCCCAGCCAATGAACCCCAGCAATACGGATATATAAGGGACAAGAGGTCCCCATCGGACACCCCCGGGAAGTCCGCCAACTGCAGGACAAGGTCCAAGAAAACCAACAACTTGTCCTCATCTACTCTATCCACCACCGGAAGTTTCTGGAGAACGCCAGAAATGGGGTTGGGCAATCTCAGATAACATACTCCCGCCAGAATTACCCAATTCACAATACACAACAATAAAACATAAATCCCATGCAATACCTAACACAGACATAACTTACAAAACAGAAAAAACTATAACAGAAAGTACTATTCTTCCTTCAAGTCGACCTCCGGGTTCTTCCCTAACGCTGCAGAGACCTGACCCACTCCTGAACTAACTCTCGTTCACACCACACAAGAGGACCAACCAACCTTAGACACTAACATAATACATGAAACCCACAACACCTAATACCTATCATGACACATCACATTTCACAAACACATACGTAACAACCATCAAAAGCCAATATCGAATTTCGAAAATTTTCAAACAACGAACTCTGTTGGTACGCCCTAACATACCAACTTCCGGTCGGGCCATACCGCATCTCTAAACACACGCGCTACTTCAATATCTATCAATAATACAGCCTACTCCCCTCACAACGCCCCAGATGTCCGGTAATTCCAAGTCTCAAAAAAAATATTCCAACTAAAAATCCATGCCTCGTGGCGGCACCAAATTTACAAATTCAAACAGGCTGACCATCATACATCCACATAATATATAAAAACAGTAAACAACACCACGTAAGCATATATAATACTCTTAAATTTTTGTTCTAAGTTTCAATGATTTCACACTATTTCCGAGTTTGCAAGCCCTGTCACACCAAAGGACCCGAGGGTTCAACCCTAGATAGAACCACGCTCTGCTACCATTTGTAACCCCTTTTTTTTTTTTTTTTTTTTAGGAGAGGCTGCCAGATATTTAGAACTAGGCGGAAGGCCTAGAAGAAGCATAAAATGTGCTGGGTCCAGTGAGAATGGCACACCCCCAAAACAGTATCACAGACGTAATAAATCCTTCAACATTTTAAATATATATATATATATATATATATTATCCATTCTCATAACACATAACATAACATAAAAATCACACATGATGCACAAGATAACAAATATAAATCCCCGATATTTATTTTATAAATAGAAAGCCTTGCGGGCCGCCTGTGTATTTTGATCGCCAGACCATTTAGAAATTTCACATGGGTGCTACCAACCCAGCTAGTTTTATTAAAGCGATACCATGTATAAGATGAAAATGCCTACAGCCAGCATGTATAGCTTAGTCAGAAATACCACAAACATAATTTTAAAATGCTGTAACTATTCTATATAATTTTATCAAATGTACATTTATAAATTTGAAGGACTATCTGAATGGCCCATAATAGCAAAATACAATTACAAGTTAAAGTGTTAGTACAGTTTGTATAATTCTGCAAAAATTGGAAAATTTATAATTCTAAGAAAAATCTGGTTTGACCCATGATAGCAAAAATACAATAACAAAGTAAAGTGTCATCACAGCCTGTATGAATTTCATAAAAATTGTAGAAGCTTTAATTTTCTTAAGATATAAAATTTTAAGGAAATCTGATTTGAACATAACAGCCAGAAAATACAATCATAAATTGAAGTGTCAGTACCGCCTGTACAATTTTATAAAAATAGTAAAATTTTAATTTTATAAATATATATAAAAATTTAAAGAGATGCTGAATTGACCCGGCCGCAGGAGTGTTCCAGCACATGCCTGACCCAACATAGGATGACACGTCAGAAGCTTGCATGAAATGGCACCAACAGGCGCCTACCCCTCTGATTTGTGAAATTTTGTGTTAAAGTAACTAGACCTGATAGCGGAATAAAAAAAACCCCAGCCCTTGTGTGAAAAGAAGGTGATTAAGTGCAAAAAAAATCCCGTGATAAAAAAAATGAAACCAAACCAGCCAGTTCAGCACATCATAGAAACAATACCCATCTACTTAATTAAAAAAAAAACTGTCCCCCACAACTTTTGCACCCATTATAAAGCATAAAATTAATGCACGCTGGACACATCCCGCGGGCAGGTCTACAATTATACTTGTACTAACTGTATTATTAAACTCAGGTTACATCGAAACTGTCCAGCCGGCAAACACCTGATTAAACGGTATAAAAGTCAATCGAACTGTATGTTACATGTGCAGAACATAATGTTTCCTGCCGAGGCCAGGTGAGAGTAAAAAAGTTTAAATATCACCTCATTTTGATCCAGGTGGTCACGTGGTTATGGCTTACAGTGGTGTCTTCCTCAGCAGCGGCAGAACTAAAGTTTAAGTTGTTCAGGACATGGTGAAGTTGTAGGTACACCACGCTGTGGTAAAATCTCCGTCTACCTCGGGAACCCTGGACATTAGTAATAATTAGTTGACTGACCACAAAACCATAACACACACATGTCACATACAAAGCGTGTATGACAGAATCAAGACCTGGCCGCGCCTGACCAATTCAACACAGTTCATCAAAAATTAGGTGCCACGTTCTCTCTTTTATATTTCAATTAATATAATTATATCTCACTCTTGATTTGGCTCAATTTATAAAGCACACTCACAGGCATATACAGCGTTAACATATCACAACCGGTAGCCAATTCATCCGCCATGTGCTCGCACAGTCAATTCACCAAAGTCTCGCAAAATTACATAATTTCTGACATCTCTTTTTCATACACAATTACTAATTGCCAAATACAAAGTAATAGGCTGTATTATTATTTAAATAAATCAAATATTTAACAATGACTATACATTTCCGGTCACCACGCCACGTGCATTCATATCTGAGAAATCTGTTCACATCTAAATTAATTATGGTATGAATTTAAACTTTTTGCAACCAAATTAATAATATATCTTTAAAGTACTTACCGGAAGGTCTTAGGGCGTTTACTCAGCCATTAAAGAGAAGAAAACCCACAATTTAGAAAAGCTCTGCCGCCTGGGAGGGACACTGTTTTCGGTTTCGAAGTGGGCGACTGACTAATTCCGACAGGCCCGACGCAAGCCTGATCAGCCAAGTTAATTACTCATCTCCCTCAACAGGCCGTGCCAGCATGCAAAGGGGCAACATGGCAACACAGATCAGCTGACACGTAACAATTTCACGGCAGACATTAATAATTTATAAATATATATATCGAATTTTTTATTTAATACAAACGCTGGTTCCGCAAAAACCGGCACAGTATATCCTGATAAATATGTTAGCTCTGATATCAGAACATAGGTTAGCTCTTTTTAGCTAATATTCTGTGGCTTGGCTTTAACCAGTTCTGATTCAGTTAAAGACAACATGTAGGGAAATGATTTTGATCTCACTAGGAAGAAGATAATTTCAATGGGTATCCAGGAAATATCACTTTCTTGTAGATAGTTACAGTTGACAGTGACATCTCAGTATTTCAAACATGTCCAATGACAGAATTGAAACTATGTGGATAAAAGCAATTCGATTTTTTGCCTTTCTGATTATCATTATGCATGTATGATTATCGTTATGTGTGTATCAAGTTATTTTATTTTTCTATATCAGATATACTATGTCCGCTGTTTTCTGTGTGATTGTCCCTGCCTCACACCCATAGCATAACACCGGTCTGATGACAGTCCTATATATTTTCATTTTTGTTTCCCTGTGCACATCCCCAGACCTAAATGATGGCAGCAATGCGAGGTATGCCTTGTTAGCCGTCTGATCCAGTCTTTGCTAGATTCACTCCGAGATATGTGAAATTGTCCACCACTTCAATTGTGTCCTCCTCTATTTCAATGTTGTTATGAACCTGGTCCCTTCTTGTTTGGATACCATTTTTGTTTTATCTATATTTATGGCTAGCCCAACTTCCTTGGCTTTGTTTTTAAGCTCCAGAAATATTTCCTTAGCTGCCGTGATCCGTCTTGACATGATGTTGATGTCATCTGCATATGCGGCTATCTGTACAGTTTTATTTGTTAACAAATTGGAGCTATTTGTTGATAAGCCTCTGATTACATATTCCAATGCAATATTAAATAGTGTTGGGGCTAACCCATCTCCTTGCTTTAGTCCTCGTGTGATATTTATGGCTTCAGTTAGTTGGCTATCCACTTTTACTTGGGCTTCAGTCTGCTGCATGGTCACTTGCGTTAATCTTACCAGCTTGCCTGGTATTCCAAACTCATGCGTTATGGTGTAGAGTTTGTCTCTATTAATAGAATCATACACCTGCCTAAAGTCCACAAACATTTGGTACACATCAGTATCACGTTCCCATCCGCATCTTAGTATCTGTTTTACTGAGAAGAGTTGGTCGATTGTAGACCTTTCAGGTCAGAATCCAGCTTGGTATTCCCGTATTATGTTTTCTGTGAGGGGTCTTAGCCTTTGGTTCAAGACATATGTAAAAGGAAAATGTAGACACCTTTGAAAGGAAAATCCTCAGACGCATTATAGGCCCAATACTAGAAAATAGCGCATGGAGACAGATACAACAATGAACTGTATCAAATATATAAAGATATACCAGTCTCAAAATGTATAAGACTGCAAAGATTGCGTTGGGCCGGACATGTTATGAGAATGGATGGCAGGAACCCCAATAGGACTCTGCTGGGTACATGGGAGGGAACGACACCTAGAAGCAGACCGAGGAAGAGGTGGGAAGATGGCATTGCAGAGGACGCGAGGGAAATGGGGATAAGAAATGGAGGAGAGCTGCAATGGATAAGAGTAGATTGGAGGCAGAGATTGGTGGAGGCCAGGGCCCAACTTGGGCTGTAGCGCCATAGGAGAGAGATATCAGATATATAATATTCAAACAGTAACCCAGTTGTGTCAAGACAGCTAATCAGGTTCATTGAAAATTTTGTAATTTACGTGTGCCCAACAACTGAGAATTTCTTCTGTCACCACCATATGTTAAGAAAATTTTCTAATCCTGCTTGTAATTTGTATGTTGTTTCTCGTTTTATGTTTGATTTTAACTTTATTCTTTTATTTAGAATACTAAAATGAATTATGAAAAACCGTATAAGAAACTCAAGTATGAAGTGTTACCCAAACCCATTTTTCTCAAAATTTGTTTATAAAAAATTGTACACTTACAATATATAATAACTGATTTAGTAGACTCCTTCAAAGTAATTGCCTGCTGCAGTGATGCATTGATCCCATTGTGGTTTAGTGCTCAGGAACACTAGTGAAAGTCATTTTTTATCAGTCACTTCAGGACATCTTATGATGCCTTTTGACTTGCCTCTACTATGTCATTTCATTTCCCCCTGAGCTCAGGTTTTATTTTTGGAAAGAAAAAGATATCACAGGTGGCTAGGTCATGTGAATAATAGGGTGGGGAATGATAGTCGTTTTTGTAAAAGTTAAAAACTCGTGCACAGTGAGTGATAAATGAACTGGCACATTGTTACGATGCAACAGCCATGTGTGGTTGGTCCACACCTCAGAACAGTTTCATCAAACGATCTTGAAGTCACCTCAGAACATCACAGTAGAACTGCCCACTGACCATCTGGCCCTGTGGAACAAATTCTGTGTGGATAACACTTTTGAAGACAGAAACCAAATCTATATTTTATGATGGTCCATGATGGGATGCTTTTTTCAGTCTTGGGGGACTTGATGATTACCATTCCATGAGGTGATTCCTGCTTTTGGTACAGAATCATCAGTATTGGCGGACTAGATGATTTCCATTCCATGAGGTGATTCCTGCTTTTGGTACAGAATTTTTAATTTTGGTTAACTTTCTGTTTAAATTGAAATTCATTATGAAATTGCAATTATGCTTGTGCACGGGATCGTAATCGTGTATTTAATATAGCTCCTGATATAAAAGGAACACCGCCACCCAATATTTTGAGTAATAACTGTAAGTAACAGTATTCCCATATTCCCATGGCCTGAGGGTATCTAGTTTTTTTAAAGAACTTGTCTCCAGACTCTCTGATCAGATCTCATGTTAGCCAGTGTGAAGTCCATAACATTTTACAATAAAAAACTGCTATAATGTTGTTTGCTCTGTGTGTGTGTTTTGTTTTCGAAACTGTATCAGTAAGGAAGCACTGTGTACATGAAAGTGCATTTGGACTTACAGTTTTTGGTAAAAAAATATTGTTATGATGCTCTCCATGATTGTCGTATGGTACGGTGGAAAACAAATTACAAGATACCAACTAATCACCACTAATCCACTAATCACAGCTTTAATTAATCACAAATACAGTTTATAATCTACTTGTACAATAATCTGAGCAAAATTTGTCCACACACAATAATAATGTCAACTAATAGAGTCCCGCAGCATTATAAAACACATAACACTTCGCCACAATACTTGGAACCTCACTGGAATAAATCACCACTTAAACTGACTTCTAAGCGGCAGCTGTTGTTGTTTAAATAGATAGCACAAGTGTTCCAGAATAATCCATAATACGTGTCACTACTCAAAAACACTAGAGCATAATTGATTGCAGCCTTGAACACAGTGTGCCGACCGGTATGGTCTGGAATAGCCTAATTTGTTGACGCATGTAAAGTGTCACATAGGCAAACCAACATTACAGCTGGGCTCTGCTGGGAAACGTGTAGAACGCTCAGTAATGGCGTAACAGTATCGTTCAAAACGACCACTTTTGCAACTTCAAGTATTCTTTGTACATGTTTGTGTGCTATGAGCTTGTCTGCACAACAGATTGAGATATTGACTCCAAATTCTTTGTACATGTTTGTGTGCTATGAGCTTGTCTGCACAACAGATTGAGATATTGACTCCAAATTCTTTGTACATGTTTGTGTGCTATGAGCTTGTCTGCACAACAGATTGAGATATTGACTCCAAATTCTTTGTACATGTTTGTGTGCTATGAGCTTGTCTGCACAACAGATTGAGATATTGACTCCAAATTCTTTGTACATGTTTGTGTGCTATGAGCATGTCTGCACAACAGATTGAGATATTGACTCCAAATTCTTTGTACATGTTTGTGTGCTATGAGCTTGTCTGCACAACAGATTGAGATATTGACTCCAAATTTGAAATATAAGGTTTTACAGTAGAACCTCGTTAACCCGGATCAACTGGGGCCGGGGCCGATCCGAGTTAACGAAAATCCGGGTTATCCAGAGAATGAGGGAAAAACGATAAAAAAGAACATGTACTTACCAAAAATATTTTTAATGGAGTTTAAAAATTATTATCGCCACACTTTCACCTAAAAACACATAATATGTATTTACACTGTACACAATATAGGTACAAACTAGTCGGTAGTAAAAAAGGCAGTGAGCTTTTGCTGCCTCAGTTTTGTGTATCGCTTACGAGCAGCGCGATCTCGCATCCGCTTTACCATTAGAAGTTCGTTTGGCGATGTTTCGGCTTGACTCTCGAAATAAACCATCAATTTATCTATGTTTGCTACTGCTTCTGCATGGGTCATAACCACAGCTGGTTCATCAACACTGTCTGAATCCTCTTCATTTTCATTTTCTGTAACACTGCATGATGCAATAATTTCTTCCTCTGTGATCGCTTTATAACCTCCGTCATTGTCAATTTGCAACCAATTGTCAATGTCTTCTTCATCAACATCGGAACAGCCATCGATATTTTTAAAAACGTCTATAAAATCTTCTTCCACACTTATTTCTTCTTCTTCTTCTTCTTCTTCTTCTTCTTCTTCTTCTTCTTCTTCTTCTTCTTCTTCTTCTTCTTCTTCTTCTTCTCCTTCTCCTTCTCCTTCTCCTTCTCCTTCTCCTTCTCCTCCTCCTCCTCCTCCTCCTCCTCCTCCTCCTCCTCCTCCTCCTCCTCCTCCTCCTTCTTCTTCTTCTTCTTCTTCTTCTTCTTCTTCTTCTTCTTCTTCTTCTTCTTCTTCTTCTTCTTCTTCTTCTTCTTCTTCTTCTTCTTCTTCTTCAATTGTATTTTTTCTGGCAAGTCACACACACCAGGCCACAACTTTTTCCATGACTTTATCAAAGTTTCTCTTCCAACCTGGTCCCAAGCTTCCACAATCATATAAATAACAGTCTTTATGTTAAAAGATTTCAGCACCTCTACCACACCATGCTCTCCTTCGTCCTCTACCAGTTGACTTAGCATTTGCCTTTTGTACACTTTTTTTATTTTTTCTAGAACTCCTTGGTCCATCGGTTGAACGAGAGAAGTTACATTAGGTGGTAAAAACTTCACTAAAATGTCATCTTTGACTAGTTCATTGACAGACGGATGCGAAGGCGCATTGTCAATCAGCAAAACCGCCTTGTTGGGAAGGCCACAGTTCTTCAAATATTTTTTTTACTGACGGCACAAAATTCTCGAAAAACCATTGTTTGAAAATGTCACTAACCATCCAAGCACTTTTTTGTGAGCTGTAAACGACAGGCAATGAGCCTCGTTTCACATTTTTCAATGCACGGGGGTTTTTAGACTTCCCTATTATAAGGAGAGGAATTTTGTGCTTTCCTGATGCATTACTGCAAGCCATTATGGTGAGGCGGTCTTTCCCTTTTTTATACCCTTTCGCTGAATCTCCTAATTTTGAGGCTAGCGTTTTACTCGGCAACATCCGGTAAAATAAACCAGATTCATCGGCATTGTAAACTTGATCTGCAGTCAGTTCTTCCTTTTTAATAAAGTCTTCAAACTCTTTTTTAAATTTTTCTGCCGCTTCAACATCACCTGACAAGCTTTCTCCAGTGATTGTAAGTTGACGCACTCCATGCCGTTTTTTCCATCTGTCCAACCACCCCTGGCTAGCTGTAAAACTCGGGTCTCCATGGGGCAACTGTTTGTTCAAACTCAATGCTTTCTGTTGGATGATGGGTCCAGAAATCGGCAAACCACATTCTCTTTCAGCACAAAACCAGACAAACAATGCTTCATCCAGAGTTTCTAGTTTAGCAGTTTTTGCTTTATACCGATTATCCAAACTGTCCTTAGAAATCATTTTGAAACAAAAGTCTTCAATGCGTTTTCTGTTCTTTTTCCAATCAGATACGGTCGATGTTCCTACTCCAAACTCAGCAGCAATGTTCTTTAACGATTCTCCCTTATCAATTCTTGTCAATGCTTCCATCCTTTTTTTCATAGTCACAACAATGTTTTTACGTTTCGTCGCCATCGCGAACAACACGCTAACGAAACAGCACAACGATACTGTACCTCGACAGTGACACTAGGACAACACGCGAACACTACCGAGATTGCAGCGCAACTGAGGAATGTTGTTTCTAGGTCAATGTCAAGTGCGATGCGCGGGGAGGGGAAGGAGAGGGTTGAGTCACCAGTTTGCTGCGTAGCAACAGCAGGTGCGGTGAGTGCAATGAACTCGCCCGCTGGCAAGTGAATTCGAGTAATGTACCTACTGAGAATACCGATTTATTGTCTGTAAAACAAGTCTTCATTTACTACGCTGAACAACATACATGTAATTTTTTTTTCCAAAACTGGTCCGGGTTATACGGACGTCCGGGTTAAAGAGGTCCGGGTTAACGAGGTTCTACTGTACTATTGTCTGTAAGATATGATTAAAATTTATCACTGCTTTATTTTTGCAGTTTTTTCTTTTCAAACTTTTAAAAAAAGACTCCTGCAATTGTTTAGTTTAAACTTTCTATATAATTGAAAGTTTTTGTATTCTGTAATAGGTATTCATCATATGTTTTGCAAAACTCATTTAAAGACTATGTTTTATGAATCCTAACTGTTATTATTTTGTAATTAATTTTTTTACACACAGAAAATACCATTTCACTTAAAGAAAATATGTTGACTTCTCAATATTTAATAGCAACGAATGTGGAAGTTTTTATAAATAAAATTGTTTGGTTGCTTTACAATAAATATCTAGAGAAATAAAATTGCTTTTTCGTGTAGAAATACAGTATAAACAAAAGAATTTTAGTATTCAGATCACAAAAAGTGAAGTTGCGGTTTGTATAAACATGTTATGCGTTTACTTGGTATTTGTCAGGCATCACTGGTAGTCCCCATTTAAGTTTTTAGAATTATACTACGAGTTATCATAATCTGTCAGTAATTCATATTTATTTATTCAATAATTGATTTTTAGTTAAATAGTAGCCTTGGAATATGCAGCTCTCATACATAAACAAAGAAACGTTTCAATATACGTATCTCTGTGCTGTTAAATAACATAATAATGATTTTAATTTTTCAAGATTTTAATTTTTTTAGGCTTGAAGTAAACATACTACGAAGATGATATGCCTGTATATGTCATGTAACATGAACACATACTGAGTATAAACCCCTAATTTATTAACATTGAAGTGGTAGCAAAAATGGAGCCTTAAAAATTGAGTCATATGGTCTCTGATAGCTGTAATATAACTGTAATAGAAAAGGTCTTGTCTCTAACAATGATTTGTGATTGGAAGTTGATTGTTTATTCCTTTCAGAAGCCAGTCAGGGTTATTATCCTTGACATAAAAAAGCAAGAAAAAAAAGCTAATGAGAACTTTTATTTGACCTATGATTGGTTGTGATACTAGAACCGTAAATTTTGGCTGTAGTCCTTATACACTTTTAGTAAATGAAACACCTTTTCTTCAATTCATCTAGTTAGGAACAGACAATGCAGTAGAGGTTGTCAACAACAGAGAAGCGTATGCGCAGTGGAGTAGTAGGGGGAGTGGGTATACCTACCAATATTGTCGTGTACCCCCACCTTTCTCCCTACCGTGAAACACGAGAGTGAAGTAGTGGGGGGAGTGGGTATACCTACCAATATTGTCGTGTACCCCCACCTTTCTCCCTATTGGCTAACGTTGACAGTCTCTACCTCTCGAACTTCATTCATTTACTATAACCCTATAGGACACGCTGGTATACCTTCTTCTTTCATCCAGCACACATACCGAAATCGTCCTTGTACTGTTTTTTCCATGCCAAGTTGTCCGTGGGTCACTTTTTAAAGTAAGTTCGTTTTCACATTAACTGGGAACTTATTTTAAATCAAAAGATTGTTTTTATACTGAAAGTGTGTCTTAACATATTTTGTCCATACTCCCTGTTGACCTTAAGCGTTTCCCGCATCCAGAGACAAAGCTGATGATCCCCTCATTGAAGAACTCTGCCGCCTGTTTTTTTATCCAGTCAGTGGCAGTTTGGTAGACACTGCAGTATGTCTGGAAATGATTTCCATCCAAAAATTCCGTTAATTTGAGGAACTATGAAGGTCAGATGGCACCAAACTGGATGGCATACAGTACCTTCTGAGGAAATTTATGCAGCAATTTGGCTGTGCACATTGTTGTGGAGCAGATATGCTGAGGTCCCGTAGTCATGCTGAGGTTCTACATATCTTGCCATAACTTTTTTAAGGTTCCACATTACCTTTCAGCATCGATGGCTACCATTCCATTGAGGCAGGTAATCAGTGAGAAGAATGCTTTTGCAAACTGTTGGGGATTGACTCTGAACTTTGGTTTGGTCAGGGAGTGTGACTAGTGCATTCATCTCGTTCATTAGACCTTCTCCATACAGTTTGAGTAGTTGGTGAATTTTTGGCGAATGAATGTTTTATCCATTAAAAATCTCATTACAGAGTGCATCACAATTAGCAGGATTTTCTGTTGAGTTGCCCACTGGAAATAGCTTTAGAAACAAACCTTGTGACACTACAACAGTGCAACTTGATGCACAGTTGGTGGAAGAGTTATTATGAACAGCTGTTCTTGGTGCGTGTCAGAACTGAAGATCTACGAGGTTTCTCTAAAAAGTAATGAGACTGATAGTATAAAATTATTTATTGATGCATTAACTACAAAACAACTTCATCTCCTTCAAAGTAGTTCCCTTGGAAAGCCACACACGGAGACGTTGTTCCCATTGATTGAAACAGTGCTGGAAGTCTTTAACTGTCAATGCCTTTAGCTCATCTGACACAGTCTTTTGGATGTTCTCCACACTTCTAAAATGGTGGCCCCAGAGTTGGCCTTTGATTTTTGGAAATAGGAAATAATCAGATGGACTACGACCAGGGGAGTAAGGCGGCTGGGGTACCACAGGAATGCACTTTTTGGCCAAATACTCGTTCACAGAAAATGCGGTGTGACATGGAGCATTATCGAGATGAAGCATCCAAGAGTCAACAATCTCTGGCTGGACACAAATGACCCTTTTTCTGAGTCTCACAAGAACCTGACGGTAGTAAGTTTCATTGACTTTCTGTCCTTATGCACAATACCTCGAATGTTGATAAGTAATGAGCGTTGACTTGTTCTTGGATTTGCTCTTTTTTGGGTGTGGCGAGTCTTTTGTGTGCCACTCTTCACTTTGCCGTTTTGTTTCTGTATCATACTCAAAAATCCACAATTCATCACCTGTTATGACACTTTTCATAAAATCTGTGTCATTCATTTTTATTGCGTTCAAGAAGGTCAAGACACACATTTTTTCGGTTGTCCTGTTCTTGAGTGAATTTTTTGGAACCATTTTTGTGCAGATTTTGCGCATGTTCAAATCAAACATCAAAATTTCATGAACTGTCTGTTGATTGAAATTTAGTTCATAAGCAATCATTCTCACCATCAGACGACAATTAGACTTGATGAGATCTCTCACTTTCAACACATTTTCGTCAGTTCGTACTGTGCTTGGTCGTCCAGAACGGTGTTCATCCTCCACGGTTTTATGGCCATCCAAAAATGCTTTGTGCCACCTAAAAACTTGAGCTCAGGACATGGCTTCATCTCCGTAAGCTTGTTTTAACTTGTTAAATGTTTCTGTTGCACTGTCTTAGAGTTTGACTCAAGATTTTATTGCATAACACTGCTCAATATTACTAAGCTCCATTTTTGTGACATGAGACAAAACAAACACTTACAAAAACTATGGCACAGCCAAATCTGTTAAAGCTAAGAAGCTGAAAATGTTTATGAATTTAAACAAATGTTACAGCTATCAGCTGTTGCATTATTGTTCTCACAGTGTTGCCACTTCCTGGGAAAAAAAATCAGTCTCATTACTTTTTAGACAAACCTCGTACATGATTGTTGTGGACTACTGATACTTAAAGAATTAACCTCTTATTAGTATTGTGCTATGCTAATAGATTGTAAAAAAACAAATGACTTTCATATGCATATTATATTGTATGAGGGCGGATTGAAAAGTTTGCGGACTACCATATAAACAAATGTGTGGCGTTTGTGTTTTTTACCGCATCGTGGTGCCACGTTCGCCCCATGAACAGCAGTGAAGCATCAAGTCATTACCCCGTCACTTACCCCATTGAGGAAGTCCAATTCTTCTAGGTCCTCAAAATAACTGTTTACTGCCACTTTCAGCTCATCATCTGAGGAAAATCGCTTTCCCCCTAAACTTTTTTTGGGAATAGATGAAAGTCAGATGGCGCTAAATCAGGTAAATAAGGCAGATGGTGCAACAGATCGTACTTCAACTCGGCAATTTTTGCCATAGACACAACGCATATGTGAGGACGTGCATTACCCTGATGGAAAATGACCTTCTTTGCTAAAGCTAGTCTTTTTCTCGAATTTTTATATTTGATTGGCCCAAAAGGTTAGCATAATACTCTCCATTAATTGTTTGACCCTTTTCAAGGCAATCAAGTAACAATATCCCCCTTAGCATCCCATAAAAATGGATCCATACACTTTCCAGCCAACAAAATTGATTTTACCGTTTTTGGAGGCGGAAAATCACCATGCATCCATTGTTTCGTCTGTTTTGTTTTTAAAGTGAAGTAATGGCCCCAAGTTTGATCAGTTATTACAAATCTATGAATAAAATTTTTCGTATTTTTCTTAAAAGGGTCCAGACATTCCTGAGAAGCTTGCATTCGCATGCGTTTTTGGTCACTTGTCAACAAACGTGGCACTCGTCTTACAGACAGCTTTTCATACCTAATTCCTCACTAAGAATGTGATGTACCCTTTCATCTGAGATGCCCACAGGCTTAAAAATTTCAGAGACCTTCAAACGGTGATCTTCCAAAACAATATCGTGCACTTTATTGATGATTTCTGGTGTAGTGGCACTTTTTGGACGCCCAGTACGCGGGTCATCTTCCAAACTTGGACGACCATGTTTAAATTCAGTTGCCCATTTTTTCACTGAAGGTCCAGCATCACCCAACACATTCTTCATCTCATTAAAAATTTCTGTTGACGTTAAACATTTCTTAACAAAAAAATTTGATGTTCAGTTTTCTCCATTTTCAGCATTGCTGTGAGATAACCTTATTTATACAACTGTTTCTCCACAACAATGACTTGACCTGACTTGACGCTTCACAGCTGTTCGTAGGGCGAATGTGGCACCACGATGCGGTAAAAAAAAGAAACGCCACACATTTGTTTACATGGTAGGCCGCAACTTTTCAATCTGCCCTTGTATGTCAGCAGAACTTTACACTGTACTTGAAATTTTCTTTTTTAGTAACCAGCTGCTATTTTTATGATTATATTAAACATAAAATCTGTGAATTTTTGTGTTTGTATTATAGGTATACCGATTTTTGCTCATCAATGGAGTTTTTTCGGAATTATTCTTTCGAAAATCAGGTGATTAAATTATTGACAGATGAAATGACATATGGGACTGCAGGCATAGTACCAACACAGTTTGCACGTATTGCTGCTTTTATTATTGCATTTGACCATACCAAGACAAAATATTATGAGTGTATCCCTAAGCATATTGTTTCAAAATTGATGGAAAACATGGAAATGTTCACACCTTATGATTGCTTGAAAATTTCAAAAGGATTGCAGTTGCTGATGGAGTTTCGAAGGCGGAAGGCTCTAATGCATACATTTTTACAGCAATTTGTAAGTGTGAATGTTTGTATAATATATATAAGAATTTAAAATTACAAAATGTGTTCAGAAGGTAACTAACATTTATGTTTGTGTCTTTGGAATACACTTTAACCACATATGTAGTCAGTAAAATTTGTGAGCCTTAGTGTATATTAATATCGCTACTGTGAATTGCCTCTAAATAAGTGGATTGAACTACCAACTTCTTTTCATTTAGATGATAATGGTGTGAGACAGTTCATTAATGACAGAATTTGCTCATGATAAAGCACAGTGACAGTGATTAGTGTTGGGTCATAAAAATGGAAAAATGAGATTTGAAAATGACAGTTCATGATAGTTGAGCACTGTGTCGAAGTTACATCAAGACAGTTGAGGCAGTGCTTGCCCCAAAAAAAATTCTGTAGACTAAAAATTATAAATAGATTATAAAGATTGTGTACCATTATTATGATTGTAACTAATATGCATGTTGTTACAACAGTCTCACTGATCGTCTTATGGTACAGTGGAAACAAAATACAGACACCAATGCAGTTACTAATTACCAGCTTTAATGAGTCACAAATAACAGTTTGTAATCAACAACATAGTCTCGTACAACAGTTCAAGTTAAATTTGTCCACATGCAATAATAATGTCAAGTAATAAACATAACATGTCAAGTCCCGCACTAAACATAACACAGTAGGCCTAATAACTTTCCATAATACTTCGACAACCACTTGATCCGCACTACAGAAATCGCCCACTGTAAACATACTGACAAAGCCAAGCTGCTCTTGTTTATATAGGCCGTGCTGAAGTTCTAAAATAACTTTCTATCCTTACTGCAGCATACCAGCATAATGCCAACTTAGGCATACCAGCATACTTAGCCAGCCAATCTAGGCAGTTGGTCTACTTGCGAAGAATAATTCTCCTGCTCTTCGAATTCAGTCTCATGTGATCCAGACATCAAGTTCCCAAGAACATAAATCTTCTGCTCAACCACTAGTTTTGCTGGAATCAGTCCCATTGCTTCATGTACTGATGACTATATGCCATTAGCTGGTCCAAGTCTGTTTGGTTCTCATCAGTAATCTCATGAGTAACTTCTTCTTCAGCAACTTTTCACCCGGGCGCTTCCATTAACTCAAGAACAAGCAAGAGCCTTTCCTTGACACCCATAGTTGGCTATCCAATCACTTCTTTTGTTGTTATACCCATTCGTAGTTCCTCTGCTAGTTCTTCTTCCATTTCCGCTTACAATAGGAAGGGTGCCTCTTGATCACACCTGTTGACTTCTTCTTTGACCAATGCCACTCGCTTGATCGAATTGGTTGGTGGACCCATGGACAGGGAAAGCTTTATCTTCTCTTGGCCAACCCTCAGGACATTCTCTCTCAAGTCCACGACGAATCCAAATATGTTTTTGCTTTCCAAATAGGAATCCGTACAAAACGCTTTTATAATTTGGGTAAGATAACTATTAAGTAATAAACAACATTTTATCAAATTTAGTCTTCAATCAAATAAGTAATTACAATTTTGTTATATTAAACAAGGATTACGGCTTTCTGAGTCATCTTTTTCTTAGTACTAAGAATGCTTTAGTACTAAGAACGCTTCAAGTATTTCACTGACATTAATGGTTGATGGAGCGTTTTAGTGCAGCTAACAAAGAGCAGGATGACAGGGCCCAAAAGAGACCCATTTCCATTTTATTTTTTAATTGCAATTCTAAAAACATATGAGTTTTTCAATGAAGGAAACTAACCAGGCACAAGCATACAAAAAAGTTGCTGTAAGTTTTGTATTAAAGTTCACCATCTTTGGGTCCTAAATAAACGTATGTGGTGTCCATCACAAAAAGACGTTAAGAAAACATCATCTATGATAACCCATTTCTTATAAGAAGAATGGGAGTTTTGCATAGTTGTCAAATTATGTCGTATTAGTATAAAAATTCCTCTTGTATGTATATGCAGATGGACCTATTTTACACCTGAGGCCCCACTGCGGTGCTGAGTCTGTGGGGGCCTTATCACCGCCTCTGTACTTACGACTTTAGCAATTTTTTTTCAGATCAGTACAAAAATGACCTAACCAAGCAGCCTTAATCATTTTTCACTTCTGTGTGTGTGTTTCTAAAAATTATTGTATTTGTTTTGGAAAACAATATGGATAGAGGATATATGTGAGAGTTGCTCATAGATAGTGTTGTTGGCAGCAACAATGCTTTGAGTTTTAGTGGCACATGGGTTATAAATAAACCTAAGAAATATCAAGTTATTCTGTCCAATAGTTTCCTTTGTGTATTGTTTAAAGTAGGAGAGTTTTGTGTACTTCTGAAAATGGAAAGTTTTGAACACCATGCACTGATAAACTTTTTTGTGAATGACGATTTATTACAACTTTATGTAATGTAACATTAATTTATTACTTTACTTTTATTATATACACTTTCAATTTACCTTTGTTTGTTTACTAACTTGGACGCCATCTTGCATTTTTGCCAACTGCATATAATCAAATACTTACTAGGTCCAGGATTCGGTTGAGCGAGCGAGAGAACAGAATGGTTATTTTGGAATAAATAATGAATCTAGCCTAGTTTTAGTTTAACATTGCCATACTTTTATTAATTAATGAAGCCATCATAATTCAAATTAATTTCATCTGTTCCAAAACACTGCACTTCGTTTAATTGCCCTTATAAAAGAAACAAATATTTTTTTCTCCCTCCCTTATACATGTATGTTAATAAAACTACACTACATTGGTTAAAAGACAGATATTGAGACACAAACTTTTTATCTATTGCAAACCAGCGCTTCTTTGTATAACATAATTCACACACACACACACACACACACACACACACACACACACACACACATGCACCCCTTACCCTTATGAGATCTCAATTTTAATGGTAAAATGAATCCTTTTAAAAGGACATAATTTTGAATTTCAACTATCCCCCAACTGGTTACTTAGCTGTTTATATGTCCAGAAGAGTCCAATGTCCTGGCGTAGTTTTCATCACGCAGCACATTTTTTTTTTTTACTTTCTGTTCAAACCAAAACTGTTAGTTCATTTAAACTATCTTTAAAAACTGATTTCTTTCACATTTATATTTTAAGTTACTGTATACTGTAGTTACATTATTTTATACGGGCGCCCTTAAATTCGTGTGATAATACAAATCTTTGCGTCACATACATATAACTACTTTTACCATAAACATTGTATAATTACGGGCGCCATGATGGAAATTACCAACATATGATATTAGTTTTATTTTGCGGGCCAGAATTCGTGTTAAGCGAACGATATGATAGCGGAAAGTGTTATCTGAAATAAGTACTATTAGTTGAAATGGTTACCAAAGTTTATCTTTTATTATCTAAAAGACTCTACATTTAAAAATGATTCTACTTCTATGTGCCAAACACGCACGTTACTAGGCCTCGGGGCGTAGTCCTATATAGGTTTGAATAAACATCATTAAGAAATAAACATTGTAAATATACTAAACATATAATAAAATGAAATAGAGTATAATATGCTGAAACCAAAACAAATATAAAATCTGCACAACCCAGCACTTAGAAAATATACGACACTCTCTCCCTCTCACTCTCTCTCTCACGCTCTGGTACAATTTCTTATTTTTTACTGAGCTCATTTTTAAAATTTTAAATAAGATTGAATTGAATTAAATTGAATTCATTTAAACAGTGATTGAATTTTTAGTTGGTCATTATGTTGAATTATATTGTTTTACTTGAACAGAAAAATGATGTTGGAACGTTCTCACCCAAATTTTTGGATAGGTCTCACCGCACTACTAGGGTCGTCCGGTCGTGCAATCTGTGCCTTCTTTACTTCGTGTTAATGGCCCACACCGTCGTGTCTGCCCACGAAAACGCTTTGGGCAGATCCTACACGCACAACTCTTTTTGGACGATCCATCGGCCGATGACACCTGTTCAAACTTCTTTAACGCCCCAACATTTCCGATATTTAATCTAGTTAATTAACCACTTTTAGTGGTGTAAAAGTTAAAATTCAGACTCGGTGAACCGTTTGCCGGCCGGCTGCGTTCACGCTTTCTGATGAAATGACATAGATTCTTTGTTTCACATTTCGTAGGTGGAGCGAAACTACGTCATCAAGTTATTGTTCATCTGTTTACAGCTTCAACAACACATTCCTCATCGCTGGCGTCATCAGGGATAGGCACCTTATCTCAATATGCGACATACGTTTTTTGCTGTGTTTCTTGGTTTTTTGCGATGAAAACAGTTAGAATCTTGTCAGTTCACTTTTGCGTTCACAAAATATTTATATAGTTCACTCACTGTAGCTTTACAGGGATTATTAAAGGTTTAATTAATTATGACCAAATTGTTAAAAAATGAAGGAATACAATACTTATGGTCTTTTATACCAGGTTTTTGTTAATTTAAGATTGTACCAGAATTGTACCATCACAAAACCCCCTCAATGAAAGATTTTGTGCCGAAGCATAAAAACTTTCATTGACCCATTCATGCTTCCTAAAGGGATCAGCCAGGATATGTCACCACAACCCCCTTACAATTTATACAAAAAGAAAATCAATAACTCACCCGTGGTCTGATGACGATGACAGTACCTGCATGACCTTACTGGACTTCTCCTTCGAGATCCCAACACCATAAGGCCAATTAGGCGCGTAACGCCCCTGCTCTGACGCGCTGGCCAGCTCAGGACCGCTGTCATAACATCACCAAACACTGAAACAATAAATGAAAAATATCAAAATAGTGGCTTGGTATATTACTCTATCCTTAACTGATCTGGTTCCCCTTAGCTATGTGCTGGTTTGTGCTAATAAGCACTGGGTTTGCTTGAATTACTAAAAATATAAATACAAAAATGTAACACAAGAATTACATAGAATTACCATTCTCTTTATGTACTACCCTGAATTATAAAATCGTTTCGATTCCCATCGATAATAATTAACTCTTTCTGTTTTATAATTATTATAATTATAAAAGAAACACCTATTGATATAAAAAAGAATTTAATTTAATTATAAATGAAAACATGGAAATCCCCATACAAATCTCCCAAATATTCAAACATGGAGAAAACAAATTATAGAAAAAAAATAATTAATGAAATCTTATTGAAATTAAAATTATTATTAAAATCATTACTATCATTATTAACAGGTAATAATTGGCGCTGTTAACAACATCTACCCCTGTTTCTCCTCCACACACACTATTTCCCCCCCTGAACTGTTGCGTTCAGTTGCCTCCACAAGGACTGAGGCAGAAGGAGTGAGCACTTTTTTCTTTTCTCTCTCTCCCATCCTTGCTTCAGCTTTATAAAACCTTCAGGGTATGTACCCCTACTGTTACTCTTATAATATGCCCCTAAGGTCTACCACCCCAACCGAGGTGAAGTAGCCTATGCAAACAAAGAATCTTAGATTCCCCTGAACCTCCCAATAAATTTCAAAATTTTAACCAATTTTAGAGGCAACCAACCATGGTCAGGGTTACAATTGCTGGCCACAGCTGGTTGTCGTCCAGATCCACGATTAGTGTTGGTAAGACAGTAATCGCCCGAAATATGGGGAATCGCAATTATGTGACACATTGTGTCTTATGTAGTCCCAATTGGGACTACCCTACAACTAACAGGTTATACATAAATCCATTATAAGACTACCATATATTACAAACATAATGATAATGTTCATAAAGCAGTCTCAATATATCACCATAGTAGCACTATGTCCTTTTAACCCCATAAGGTTATTACTTCAATATAAAATTTAAACATGAAAAATCAAAATTTGAATATCATTTAAAATGTTATTTCTTTCTTTAGTTACATTAATAAATTTGTAGACACTTTCCAAGTCCAAACTTTCACTTTTCTAACACTAAGACCTTCTCACTATAGGATAACAATGGATCATCTTATATACCTAAGTTATACATAAAAAACGTAACTCCTTAATGAGTTAAAATATTAAGTCACAAAAATTCCAAGTTCTATTCTACAATTTCTAGAATAAAATCATAATTCGAGGGAGAAATAAATTTTTTTTTTTTTTTTTTTTTTTTATCCCAAGAATTAGGGGTCCCCCTCCCCGTTCAACAATAAGATTAAATTTCTACTTGCAACCAATTTTGTGTGGAGTAAGACCATCGTTGCTTTCACTTCCATATGTCAGTTCCGCCAACCATGGTCCACCTCCCGAATTCCAAAACCCACGATCAGAGGTGGTGAGTCTGTGATCGCCCGAAAATGGGGGAGAGTCCCTTCTGAAAACAATAATACTAAATTAATGCTCATACACTCACTAAAAAAAAATAACAATATTTATAAGAGATACCTAAGATGACCAGTACAATTTTAAATTTGTAGCATTGTGTGTTCCTACTATCTCTCCAGTTACATTGTTCTGTAACACATAAGAATTTTGCATCTTAATCTCTACTACCTCATACGGTCCTTCATATAAGAGAAAGAACTTCTTAATTTCTTTGTCTTGCGCACTCAATAAGTCATGCCTTTTGACTAATACCATTTGTCCTATATTATACTTAACCCACTTACCTCTTGCGTCGTGTCTACGTTTTCTTTGTTCACCCTTGCTGATTAAGTTTTCATTCGCCAACCGGATTTTAATGTTTATATCAGTTGTTCTGCTCTCAGGTGGATAGTCGAATAGTTGTTCCAAAATTCTTGGGGGGCGTGTTCCTCTTACCAACTCATGGGGTGTGTAGCCAGTGGACTCGTGGGTGGTACTGTTTAGCCAAGTTTCTACCTTTCTTACATACAATGGCCATTCGCTGTGTTTAGCGTGACAATAGGCTCTGAAGATCCTGCCTATTTCTCTCATTACACGCTCAGCCTGGTTGGACTGGGGATGATACAGAGCCGTATGCTTCGTGAGGATGCCTTCCCATCCTAAGGTCTGGTGCCGTCTTCCACTGATGAACTGCGGCCCATGCTCTGATAAAATTACCTTTGGCTTACCCACATTAATCATATAGTCTTTCGTCACCTTTTCGCTCAATACCTTACTGGTAGCTCTTTTCACGCTATACAATTTTACATATTTTGAGAAAGTGTCAAGCAATACAAATATATAAACTACTCCGCCTCTACCCTTCGGCAATGGTCCAAACAAATCCACAGCAACTAAATCAAAAGGTCTTTCTACCTTAATGTAATTTAACTCACCTTCTACTCTGTAGTTAACCACCTTCGACTTTTGACACAAGTCACAACTCCTCAGCAGCTGTCTCACTCGCCTCTCCATATTCCTGAAAATACATGATTCTTTTAAAACATTCACACACTTTTTAGCCCCAAAATGACCATATCTTATATGAGAATCCCAAATAATCTTCTCTTCCAACACTGCTGGCACCACTAATCTCCAGTCACGCTCACCCCCTACTACCTTCTTAAACAATAACCCTTTGTAGATTTTAAAATATTGATTGTACTCAGATTCATCCAACTCCGTCTCTAAACTGTGTATTATTTTTCCAGACTTACTATCTGCTCTCTGCATGGTTTTGATATCCTTCAGCTCTTCTCCAAAGATTCTGTCTTCTCTGCTAATCTGAAAAATTTCAATTTCTTTTAAATCCCTACCTGTTTTATTATTTTCGCAATCTACTCTGGAAAGAGTGTCGGGTACCTTATTTTCGGTTCCTTTAATATACTCCCACTCGAAGTTGTACTCCTGCAAAACAAGTACCCACCTGGTTAATCGACTGTGAGCAAGTTTACAAGTGTTGAGGAATGACAAAGCTTTATGATCGGTTCGAATGATCGTTTTGTTTCCTAAGATGTAAGTCCTGAATTTACTGACTGTGAACACAATACTGAGCAATTCTTTCTCCGTTGTTGTGTAATTCTTCTCTGCAGGCAATAATGATCGACTAGCGAACACAATGGTCCGATGTTCCCTCTCCTCATCCTCCTGATACAGCTCCGCTCCTACAGCTACATTGCTGGCGTCCGTCTGTAAATAAAACATTTTATCAAAATCCGGGTGGTTCATCATAATCATATTACTAAATTTTCGTTTTATTTCTTCAAAGGCTCCACGCTCCACATCTCCCCACTTCCATTGTCTGTTCTTCTGCAATACCGCACTTAACTTTGCGGTTAGGTATGCATAGTTCCTTTGAAATTTCCTATAAAAGTTGCACAGCCCAAGAAAACTCTGAAGTTGTTTGATGTTTCGTGGTTCAGGGAAGCGCATAATAGATTCGACCTTGTCCGGGTTTGCGGAAATTCCTTCCGATGTAATAATGCGTCCTAGAAAATTAATCTTCGTTTGTAAAAGTTTGGACTTGTCCCAATTTACGGTTAAGCCTCCCGCTTCTAATTTTCCTAACACATACTTTAAATGTTCTAAATGGTCTTCAAATGTCCGTGACGCTATTAAAATGTCGTCCACATATACTGTGAGAAAATCTAAATCTTTGGGTCTCAAAATTCTATCCAAACATTTAATGAAACTAGCTATGCTGGTATTTAGCCCAAATGGTAGTCGCTTGAATTGATAATTTTTTCCATTAAATAAAAATGCTGTATATGGCCTACTTACCTCTGCTAATGGCACCTGCCAATATCCTGCGGTTAGATCCAAAGATGTCATGTACTTGACCCCACTGAATTTCTGGAAAATCTCATTAATAGGTTCCAGTGACTCTCGGTCAGGTATTATAATCTGATTTATTCTCCTTGCATCTAAACATAATCTTACTCCTCCCTCCTTCTTAATTACCACCACTAGTGGATTTGAGTAGTGAGATACTGACCTCTCGATGATCCCATTTTCCATCATCTTATCCAACTCCTCTTGCACCGCTCGTCTTTTAGAGTAAGGCACTGGATAGCTCCGCTGCATGAATGGTGTGTGTTCCTTAATCTGTAACATACATTCATAATTTTTTGCCCTTCCTGGAATATCGGCAAACACTCTCTTAAACTGCTCTATTACCTGCCATAACGCTATACGTTGGCCACTCCTTATCACCTCACCCCCACTACAGAATTCATCCGCCCTTATCTCCCATACTTCATTATTAATATTGCTCATTTCATTATCAACATCTTCGAAATACTCACCCTCTCTACAAAAATTTATTTTAGTATCTAAGTTATTCTCAACTACTCGCTTCTGTAACAATTTCACACCAGTTGTTCTAACTTTATTTATCACATTTTCAAAACTAATTTTAACAGACCGATCACCCCCATCTAACTCCAACACCTTCTCTTTAAAATTTATTACAGCTTTATTTCTTTGTAAAAAATCATTTCCCAAAATGCTGTCTAAACTTAATCCCTTGACTACCAAAAATGTATTATCAAAATTCATATCTCCAATTGAGAAACTTAAATGTATCTGTTTTGTCACCCTTTTACTACGTACCCCCGTAACTCCTATTACTGTAACCCCTGCTACGGGTAGAACTGGAATATTCTTTTTAAATTCTTTCAATTCATTTAAAATGTTCTCGGCTATTACTGAAATTTCACTTCCTGTATCAACAAGTGTTTTAAATTTTCTATTTTCTATTGTTACCTGGATTTCCGTGAGTCCAGCTCTCACCTCCAATGTTGTGTTGCTCTCCTCCTCCAATAAGTCAGCAACAATATCTGTTGTTATGACGTTCGATTGTACGTCCTCTATTGGTCGGACCTCATGTGCTTCCCTGAACAGTGGTCGGGTCCTATTTACCACTGTCGACTTTAGTTTTCCGGCTGTGTCCTGTTATTACTTGTGGAGGGTACTGGGTGTCCCCTTGTTGGTCCCTGATGGTGATATGGTGATCCTCTGGTACTAGGTGCTCCTCTGTTCGTAGATACGAATTGCTTTGTTTGGTTACTCCTTGGTTAATTTCTTGGCGTTTTGCATTGGTAACAGTGCTGCATGTTGGCACGATTTCCCTTCCTGCAACTAGAACAACTCCAACCGCCTGGTTGCTGTAAATCATTGCGAAAATTAAATTTATTACCATTATTATTGTAATAAGGCCTTGGCCAATTAAACTCAATGTTATGATTAGACATATTTGGCTGAATGGGTCGTCTACCCATTTCGCGGTCATTGATGCTTTGTAGTATATCTAATACCTTTTCAAGCTCATCTAGATTTTCTATTTCTTTGGTCATTAGAGTAACCTGCACCTCTCTTGGTAAGTGCTTACTCACGTATCTAACAAATGACTTAAAGGGTATGGGCGGCTCTAAATATTTTGCCTCGTTGTACAACTTAGTTACATATATGGTGATGTTGTTGTTATTAGGGTTACATCCCATGAAATTACCCGCTCCCATAATGCGGCTTCTTAAAGTCTCCTGCTCTTCTTCAGTCCAATATTTACCCTTGAATGCTTTCTCAAAAGTATTATAGCAATCCCATTCTAACCTATGAGCCTCAGCCCATATGACTGAATTGCCCTTAAAACATTTAACTATTTTATTTAATTTCACTTCCCAACTACTGCTGCTAAAATAATTGTAATCCCGTGTCTGATTTAAAAAACGCATGGGATGTATTACCCTGTTTTCATGACTAAAATTCTCTAGTTCTATTTCATTATAAAAATCCCTAGTTACTATTACCCTATCATTAATGCTTGAAATATTTTTATTAATTTCTCCCCGTAACTCATTTTTTACACTGGTTAGACTATTTGCAATTACATCATATTTATCATGCAGATCCATATTATTTTGTATAGTTAAATCATCAATTTCTTTAATCTTACTTTGTAACAGACTGAATCTACTCTTGGTATTTCTTTCATGTTCTGATATGGCATTATCTATAGTTTCGATATTCTTTGTAATATCTATTACATTTAATTCAATTTTCTCTAAATGATTCTGCAAAACATTAGTTTTCAATTCTACTTGGTTACTCACTTCAACATTGGTTTTAACTTCTATCTGACTTTCTACCAAAGTTAAACACTTCTGTTGTATTTCTGTATTTTGTGACTCTAACTGACTTTTAACTGTATCATTAACTGTGTCATAAATTAGATCAATTTTAGTATCTAAATTACTTATTTTGTTATTAAATTTCTCATTTACAATTTCTAATGCGGTTTTCTGAATGTTATCACAACGTGTTTCTACTGTGTTAATTCTCTCCTCTAAGTGAAAATTTTGAACTTTAATTTCATTCTTTAATTCCTTAAATTGTTTATCAAAATTATCAAATTTTTCATCGATTTATTTAATAGTAGCTGCATCATGGCAGCAGTACCATCTGATTTACTTTCTGACATAGTTGAAATGGATGTATCGACTTTCGTTGTCTCTACAGATACAGGCGTATTTGCCTCGTCAGTCTGACTAGTTTGAGTTGGTTGAACATCCATCTCACCAGTCAAATTTACATCAGCTGTACTGATTTCTATTGTAATATTATCATTAGTACTCATGTTTGCAATTTTGTAATACACGCATGCATACAATCGTATAACATAACCTCGTAAAAGTTGGGTTATGTTTACGTATTTAAAATTAGGTTTATTACCTCAGATAAACTTTTCCGCTCTCTTCGTAGGCTTACCCCACATAAAATTAGATTATATAGAGTCCTGTTCGCAAGGCGACCAAATGTGATAATACAAATCTTTGCGTCACATACATATAACTACTTTTACCATAAACATTGTATAATTACGGGCGCCATGATGGAAATTACCAACAGATGATATTAGTTTTATTTTGCGGGCCAGAATTCGTGTTAAGCGAATGATATGATAGCGGAAAGTGTTATCTGAAATAAGTACTATTAGTTGAAATGGTTACCAAAGTTTATCTTTTATTATCTAAAAGACTCTACATATAAAAATGATTCTACTTCTATGTGCCAAACACGCACGTTACTAGGCCTCGGGGCATAGTCCTATATAGGTTTGAATAAACATCATTAAGAAATAAACATTGTAAATATACTAAACATATAATAAAATGAAATAGAGTATAATATGCTAAAACCAAAACAAATATAAAATCTGCACAACCCAGCACTTAGAAAATATACGACACTCTCTCCCTCTCACTCTCTCTCTCTCACGCTCTGGTACAGTTTCTTATTTTTTACTGAGCTCATTTTTAAAATTTTAAATAAGATTGAATTGAATTAAATTGAATTCATTTAAACAGTGATTGAATTTTTAGTTGGTCATTATGTTGAATTATATTGTTTTACTTGAACAGAAAAATGATGTTGGAACGTTCTCACCCAAATTTTTGGATAGGTCTCACCGCACTACTAGGGTCGTCCGGTCGTGCAATCTGTGCCTTCTTTACTTCGTGTTAATGGCCCACACCGTCGTGTCTGCCCACGAAAACGCTTTGGGCAGATCCTACACGCACAACTCTTTTTGGACGATCCATCGGCCGATGACACCTGTTCAAACTTCTTTAACGCCCCAACATTTCCGATATTTAATCTAGTTAATTAACCACTTTTAGTGGTGTAAAAGTTAAAATTCACACTCAGTGAACCGTTTGCCGGCCGGCTGCGTTCACGCTTTCTGATGAAATGACAGATTCTTTGTTTCACATTTCGTAGGTGGGGCGAAACTACGTCATCCAGTTATTGTTCATCTGTTTACAGCTTCAACAACACATTCCTCATCGCTGGCGTCATCAGGGATAGGCACCTTATCTCAATATGCGACATACGTTTTTTGCTGTGTTTCTTGGTTTTTTGCGATGAAAACAGTTAGAATCTTGTCAATTCACTTTTGCGTTCACAAAATATTTATATAGTTCACTCACTGTAGCTTTACAGGGATTATTAAAGGTTTAATTAATTATGACCAAATTGTTAAAAAATGAAGGAATACAATACTTATGGTCTTTTATACCATGTTTTTGTTAATTTTAGATTGTACCAGAATTGTACCATCACATTCGTTCCGGAACTTGTACTGTGACCAGTCGGCACAAAGGTGTAATTTCAACTGGCATGGCTGAAACTGTTCAAAAATCTGAGATGGAGGGGGGTCACGTGGTCTCGTTTCATTGTTTTATTAGTATGACGTTGCCAGATTCTGAGGCGGAGCTGACTGCGCCTCACATTCCAGAGTGAAATAAACGAGGCTTGGCTATTGACGTCATATATAGCGTAACCCCAACGATGCATAGTTCATAGGTCAGATTTCTAAAAATAACTGTTTCCAGCGGCTTGATCGCCCGACCTTGACACTAATTCGTGTATATTATTTTCCACAATAACATTTTCAAATAAAACTTTACATTATACCAAAATATCCCTGGGTGGGTTGACTTGTCCTGTTACAATCTATTGCTGACAGAAATTTATCCCAAGTTAAAAAATTATTGAAAACTATTTAAAATAAATGAATTGAATGTGTATTGTGCTATATAAATGAATGAATTAAGTCAGAATTATTGGAGGCTCACTTTTTTCTGTTCAAGTTGATGGTACCGTATTTATTGCCCCCAAATCTCAGTACTCTGTACATTACAGTATCTCTGTTGTACATTACAGTATGTTAACATGAAAGGTGTGTTAGTTGAACAGTTTCTTGGGTTTTATGTTGAAGGTGCTGACCATACACCACAACTATTATTTAATTAATTGGATGTAATTTTGTCCAAGTTTTCTTATGCAAACAAATTAACAGCACAGTGCTATGCTAGAGTTAGTGTTATGGCTAGCAACTTGAAGGCTTGCAAATGAAAGTCAAAGAACAAGCTCCTCATGCTTTATTTGTTCATTACTGTGTGAATTCAGTTCTCAAACAGAGTATTTGTAAATTACAAAAATGCAGAATTTTCTTTGCTTAACTTAGTGGCATTCCATCTTTTTTCATCGATCTGCTAAGAGAACTTGTGTGGCCTAGAGTCCAATAGGCAGGTGAATATTGTGTGATGTTGAAACTAGGTCATTCTCCCATGGGTAGCTTTTAAGTGTTGCCGTTCAAGATTGGGATGGTGTGAAACAGATTTTCCACAGAATAATTGACAAATCCAGAATCAGACAAATAAGCAATATGTCAGTGTAAAGGTTATCTGCATAAATTCAGAATTTTTGAATTTGCCATCGTGTCATTTATGTTTAATTATATATTTGAAGTTGCCAACATTTTACTCAACTTTCTTCAAAAAAAAAAGTTTTCTTATGTTGGTTACTGTATGTCTATAATCAGAAAATTAAGGGTCATTATTCTCAAGAAGAGCACTGACGAAACATATCAAAAATATTTTGAGTTGGGAGATGAAAAGACTGAATGTCTGCTTATATATGAAATATAAGGGTTTCTTTTACAAAATTTGGACAGAGTTATAATGGTAATTGTCACAGGATTACAGGACATAAAACTACAGTTCCTTTCTCTTAGAGACAGAATGAAATTTGAACATTTCTTCAAGTTTCCTATAGATGCTCTAGAAAACTGATAATCTTATTCATCAATGTGATTCTAACTTTACCTTCAACTACTAACATATTTTATGTAGAACAGAAGAGTTTTTCATGCCTAAAACATACCAAAACATACTTGTGCAATAAAATATCCCAGGAAAGGGTGACTGAACTGACAACCATTTCTTTGTAGAAGAAACTATTAAGTCATCTGATATAAACATTGTGCAATTTTATGATGAAATTATCAACCACTAAACTGCTCGGAAGACAGGAGGATTGACATGATTTAAAGAAATTAGCTTTACAGTAAGTACACAGCAGTTTGCAAATAGCCATATAATAATAAATTTATTTAACATTTTTATTGTTATTTGTTAACATACACAGCCTAGAAATTAGAATTAAAGACAGTTTACCATTAATATGAACTACAGAAGTGCATGTGTGACTGCTGTATAATAATATGTTTTTAATAAATGTGTAGAACAGTTCATTTTAAACTAGTAGTGATTTAAAAATAAATAATTTAAGTTAAAACTGTTGACAGTCAGTATTAGCAACAATATTTAGAGATTCTTTAATTAGAGATTATTACAATTTTCATATTCTTCTAATGGCCGTCCCACATTTAATTTACAGCATTGGTTATATGGGCTACACTGTTGCCGGGTTTGGTGTGTGGAAATGCCTATTCGGCGCATTGTATTTCTCCGATATGGGCGTTCTAAATGTATTTCTCCCGAACAGCGACATCGATTTACTGCTACATGGAGTGAATTTTATCATTGAAAGACTACACATTATTGCACAGATTTGATTAGTGTTTTACTTATGATGTAAATACTTACGCGTTAACAGTTACATGATCAGTATCACTCAGTTCTATGTATGAAAATATTATGACGTTAACTACCAAAAAAAGCTTTACTTTACCTCTAAATGGAAGTGTGTTTATATTATTTAATGAATAAACGGTGTAGACAATCAATATAAAATATGATGTAACTAAGCAAGGACAAAACATTTGTATTACAGGAAAAGCAATTATCTGAAATAATAATTGTGAATTGTAAACGTGCTAAATATTGTACTCTTAAAAAAATACGTGACGTTAAAAGCAATATAAATAATAGGATATTATAATAATATAAAAGTAATATATACTGTATGATTGCACACACGCACACGCACACATACATGCCAGGGTGTAATGTAAAAGGTGTCCTCACTATAAAGATTTGAATTTTTTGTGTCAGTACAAAAGTTGGCATACACACAGGTCCGGAAACTTTATTTTTAGTCTCGCCGCCATTTTGCACTTTTTAAATAAAACTTCTTTAAGGGGTAACAGAGATATCTTAATGAAGTTTGGCACATATGTTTACATTAATGGAAGTTAATGAATTAAAAAATATTCCTAATTTCATAATTAGGACTACGGTTTCTTCAGTATAAGAAAAATGTATTTAAAGTTATTACTACTTTTTAAAACTGCCTCACTAGTAGTAGTTTATAACAAAGTAAGGACTTGGTTTTTAGCGAAATTAGAATTAATATCTTCTAACAAATTTAAAAACACTTGTGTGATGGGGTTTTTTCTGCCCAGTAATGGCTGTCATGGACATTAATAATTCCATTTCATGTAAGATTTCTTCATCAGTGAATATTATAACATCGCCAAATTCAGATCATATTTGATATCTATAAGTATGTAAGAAATGCTAAGAAATAATATATTTTAATAAATAAATAATAAAGAGAATACAAAATAGTAAGTGAAATTAAGAAAGAAGGAGGAAGAATAGTAAACCAAAGGTGATTATTAAATAAAATTACAAACTAGACTGACAGACAAATAACTTTGACCCAACCCCAGAGATTAGATTGGCCAGATAATAACCAAAATAAAGTGAAACAAGATGGAAGTGAAGGAGAAGAAAAATGAAATTAAAAATGGAACAAACCAACTATAAAGAAAAAAAGTGAACCAAGGTGATAAAACACAGACAAATAGTGTAGAATAGGGAAGGGGGAGATGATACCATCAAATATCATAAAGGAAACGAAACCGGTGAATAACCAATATAAAAAAGAAATATTAGTATTGTCTAAGTGACAAATGTAATTCATAATTAATAAAACACCGTTAAATAAAAATACACTAACCCACGAATTAGTAGTATATGTAAGTAAGAAATCTAGAAAAAGACACGAACTTATTAGATATAAATAAAATTTGTAAAGATAGTGAGATAGTGAGAAATATAATGAAAGTAACTAAGTGACAAAGAAAAATAATAATAGGGATTACCCACCAATAAACGCTTAAAATAAAAAGTGTAAAAAGTGATAATAGTGAAAGTGTAAATACCCCAAAATAATGAGTGAATCAGTGATAAACACCAATTAAATAAAGGTGAAAGTGATGGGTGAAAAAGGATATTGTAAATGATAGTATGATTAAAAAAGATAGTAATAGATAAGAAAACACTTAATAAATCAATGATAAAACAATAAATGATTTAAGAGTGAGCTTATAAAAATTATATAGTTAAGGGTAATTAGAAATAGTATTTAGAGTAGAGATAGATAAAGAATACGATGTTATTCAGGGGAGAAAGCCCATGTAAGATAAACAGTTTGTGTTAACATGGAATGGAGAAAGGGATTAGTAAAGATTTAAGAAATTAAGAATGTAATTAATAAACACCCTATGTTATAAGGGAAAACAAATTAAGTAAGTTTGAAAGAAGTGATGATGTTTCTCACTCAAAATAATAGTAAAAGAATGAAATGTATGTTAAACCAACAGTACCTAATAACTGGTAAAGAATTGTTCATTTTGATTTTATGGATAGGATATGGCTGAAGGAAGCTTACAGTCCATAGGCCTAGTTGTTATATTTTAGGTATTAAGATATAGAAAATAATCTTGACACATAATCAGAACAAACAAATTCAAGACACAACAACTACTAAACGAATCAATTATAACAACAGAACAAAACACTTTGTAATAAAATGAAATATAATTAGAATATAATAAGTAAAAATAATCAATGGCTACTGAGGCCTAGGAAATGTATAACTGTCAATAACAAATAATTGCAAATTGTATAAAAACAACCAGGAAATTAATAAATTCAAGGCGAGTAAATAGCCGAGAATAATTTGTAAATCAGTTTAAAGGAAAAATATTAGAATAAGATGTAATTATTGACTTTAATTACAATAATTAATTAACTGGTTATATTTTATCTGATGTAATTTTACTATCGGGCGCCATGTTGCCAACTGAAATACAACAAACAAATATGTATGCTTACCTAAGGTCAGAATTCGTGTTATACGAACCAGAGTCGAGGAACATATTACCTGAAATAATTCACTCGTGTTTCTGTTTGTTACCATTGAAATTACCTTTTATTTTTAATCATGTACAAATGAATGTGAGTGTAAAACAAACACGCTACTGTCCGCCATGTAGCATAATTAAATTCTTCAAGTTAAATTTCCCCTTAAACATTTCACAAGCCCTCCAAAATACATATGTATTATAATATTAAAATGTTAAACATATTAAACATGTATATAGATATATATATATATATATATTTATTTTGGCACAACCCAGCACTTTTTAATAATATATTATTATCCACTCTCTCTCTCTCTCTCTCTCTCTCTCTCTCTCTCTCTCTCTCTCTCTCTCTCTCTCTCTCTCTCTCTCTCACTCTCTGGTACAATTATTATGAGCTCATTTCAATTAATGGTGTACCAAGTTATTTAATGACTTTTGGTCATATATATATTTTGGAATATTAATTTATTTTTGAATATTAAAATTTTATATAAACATTGTTGTAGCTGGTACTTAGCTGCACTTTTGTGTTACAAACATCAACACCTCGAATTCTTCGTAAACCGCACTCTGCCGCTGTTTTAACTTAAAATTTGTTACTGTACCACTGTTATTAATCCACTTTTGGTGGTGTAATACCACACTTGGTGAACACGCCGGCCGTGAATTGCTGGCTGGCCCACTTCACGGTCCAGACGAAAATGACAATGTTTCACCACTGTGTATTGCAGAGGTGGGGCAAAACTACGTCACTGGTTCTTTGTTCAACAGCCAAGCCTCTAGCTTACAATGCGCCTTGCATTCTTTCGTCTGATGTAATCATGGGTTGGTCTTGTTTACTAGTTATTGTGACAAACTGTTTTTTGCTATATTTGTAATTTTCCACTGAATTCGACATAAATCATGTTAACTTAATATTGCGTTGTTGACAATTATCACCAAAACTCTTATAGGGAATACAAAATAAAATTATTATTATTAAAAATTGTTATAAAATAAAAATACAATAATTATGTTTGGAACCATAGGTTTACAAATTTATTAGGGTACCAGAATTGTACCGTCACAAAACCCCCTCAATGAAAGATTTTATGCCGAAGCATAAAGACTTTCATTGACACATTCGTACTTCCTAAAGGGATCTGCTAGGATATGACGCCACAATCCCCTTACTATTTATATGAAAAGAAATACAATAACTCACCCGTGGTCCGATGATGATGACAGTACCTTCATGACCTTACTGGACTTCTCCTTCGAGATCCCAACACCATAAGGCCAGTCAGGCGCGTAACGCTCCTGCTCTGACGCGTTGGCCAGCTCAGGACCGCCGTCACAACATCACCAAACACTGAAACAATAAATCAAAATATCAAAATAGTGGCTTGGTATATGCTATATCCCTAACTGATCTGTTTCCCCTTAGCTATGTGCTGGTTTGTGTTAAGAAGCACTGGGTTTGCTTCAACTCAACAAGAATTATTTAGAAGTGCCATTCTCTTCATTGACTAACTTTAATTTTAAAAAATCTTTTCGATTCCCATCGATAATAATTAACCCTTTTCTGTTTTCATAATTAATATAATTATAGAAGAAACACAAATCTATATATATAAAAGAGAAATACCACTGACTCACTGATTCATCACGAAATCTCCGAAACTATAACACCTAGAAACTTGAAATTTGGCATGTAGGTTCCTTATGTGATGTAGGTATCCGCTAAGAAGGGATTTTTGGAAATTCGACCTTTAAAGGGGGAAAAAGGGGGGGAAAGTTTGCCTGACTAAATGACATAGAATCAACGTAGAGCAAAAACTACTGAATGGATATCAATGAAACTTTGAACATAGCTTCATCATAGGTCTTAGTAGTCCAGTCACCCTGTACTTAAAATTGGGGTTACCTGGAAAAAGGTCCGAAGTTAATGATCTTTTAATATGTTGTATGTGGGTAGTCTGTGGTGTAGAATCCAAGTTTTCCAATTCGAGAACCCTGTGCGAACTTCAGGGCAGCCGAAAAACCTCGAAATTTTCGGACTTTTTTCAGTTTGTTTCTTATAACTCCTAAACGACGCATTCTAGCCGAAAACACTCAATTACAAAAGTTAAAGAGCATTAAATTTCCTACAATTTGCACTGGTTAAACGTTTTTTTAAACCAAATAGTACCGAGATATAGGGCTTCAAAGTTTCAAAAAAATTTTCAAAATATCGAAAAATGCAGGTTTTTCCCTAGTAACTTTCATCTTTCAACATTTCTATATGGATAATAATGGTAGTAATGGTAGGTGTCTCTAAATTGATAAATTTAGGAGGAGAGTGTGGAGACCTTGGGAGACCGGTCGGTCGGTGAGTCACCCTCCCTTCCTGCCTGGGCTATTTTTACCCGTTGACAATGACGGTGCGGTATAGAGAGGGGAGTAGTTTGGAAGGGAACTCAAGGAAGGAAAGAAGCAGTTGTGTTGTAGCCACTGAAGGCGCCTAATGCTCGTGCATTCGTTCTATACGTGAGGGTGCCGTAAAATAATAATATTATATTATAATGTAACCACAACGCGTTCGTGTGTGACTTATGATTCGTGTGTTCGTTCTATTCGTGAGAGTGCCGTAAAATAATAATATAACCGGATATAATAATATTATTTATAATGTAACCACAACGCGTTCGTGTGTGACTTACGATTACGTAGTGTTACTATGGCATCTTCCACAGAGGCAGGACTGTGTTTCGTCTGCCAAAATAGTTTGGCAGAAGGTGAAGCAAATGTATTTAAAACGAAAGGTGTTGCCAGACTTCTCGAATCTAGTATCAAACGGAAAAAGTCTGCAGATGACAGTTCCTGAAAAGGGTGGAGCAAGTGACAGTTCACAGTGCTTGTCAAAAAACGTACAATAATGAGGGAATGATTAAGGCTTCATTACGTCGCGGACATGACGCTCCTGGGCCCTCCCCTAGACCGACCCAATCAGAAAGGCCCCAATTTGACTTCAACAATAAGTGCTTTTTATGTGAGGATGTGATTACTGAAGAATACAGGAAAAGACAGGCCAAGTTGCCATTCAACAGGCGCAATTGTGCAGTTAAAGTGACGCTTCGTGATGTAGCAAACACGATTTTGGCGTATGCAAGAAAGTGAGGCGATGAGTGGGGACAAAACATTGAAGACCGCGTTTCCCAGTTGGATAATCTGAACACAGATTTAGTAGCAGTTAATGCAGAATACCACCAAAAGTGTCTTCAAACATTTTATCAATTACCTTCACGTGTCCAAAAAACGGGACACCGCCCAGCTACCCACGTCGACGAAGCCATGGAAATTATATACAAGTTTCTCGAAGACAGTAGTGAGGAATGCCAGTTTTCCGTTGGGCAGTTGCTTGATCTGGTACCTGAAGACTGTCGTCCACATCCAAAAACTCTGAAAAGACGTCTGGAGGGAAAATACGAAGAGGACATAATCATCTCTGATTCACTCAACAGAGAGAGTATCATCTGTTTCAAGAACACTGGCCACAAAATTTTGTCAGACAATTGGTACGTGAACGAAAAAGAAGAAGACCCAAAAGAAGAAAGGCTCCGGGTTGTTAAAACAGCTGGAAAAATTATTTTAGAGGATATTCGCTCCAAAATGTTCAGCACTGTCGCTTACCCTCCGATCGATAATTTTTTGGGTGATTCCCATTCTGTTGTACCTGAAACTCTGCTTCTCCTACTGCACACTATTATTTTGACAAACAAACGGAACTCCCTGAATTCATGGAAGATTAAATGCCTTGCTCTAGCACACGCCATAATGATAGCCGTGCAGCCAAGATCTTTCTTATCTTCCATAATGATCGCAGTAGCCACATACATCTACAAAAAGTTTGGATCCAGACATTTGCTGAACCTTCTAGCCACTTTAGGATTGTCAGGTCCTTACACGGAAGCTGCTAGGCTTAAAGGATCCTACGTTCTGCAGGCTGAGAAGACCAAAATCGAAGAGTCAGCCAGTCCATTCAGTCAGTTTATCTTCGACAATGCTGACTTTAATGTGAACACATTGGATGGGCATGGCACCTTCCATGCCATGGGAGGAATTATGGCAGTGACCCCACAAGAAGCAGTAACCTGCGAAAGAGATGTAGCTCGCTTGAAAGCGCATGTATCAGCATCCGACTTGATCGACAAAGCTGGCATTGTGAGAGTAAAGTCGTATCACAGACCAACCAATGGAGGATTAAAAACCGTCAAAGTGAAGGACATCAACATCAGCTGTTTACAGGATGTTGTGCCGTCTGCGTCTGATGTCGCCTGGCTTTATGGCAAGAACTCATCGTACTCATCATCAGTACCAGGCTGGAATGGTTTCATGGAGCTGGGGACACATGGTGAGAAATATGAATGTTCTAAAATAGTATGCCTCCCTTTCATAAACGCACCTCCTAGCGAGTACGCAACAGTATATACATCCATACTGGCTGCAACTGATGAATGTAAGGTACTGAATCAGAAAACATGTGTCGTCACTTATGACCAGCCTCTGTATTGGAAGGCCCGGGATGTGGTAGCAAATGACTCTATTCCAGAGCTAAGCAGCGTCGTTGTGAGGCTTGGAGGCTTCCACCTGTTAATGTCATTAATGGGTGCGATGGGGACGATTATGGCTGAGAGTGGATTGAAAGAGTTGTTTTGCATGGTTTACGTTGAAAACAGTGTTGATAAGATCCTGTCTGGACATGCGTATGCCAGGGCTGTTCGAGCGCACACCCTCACTCATGCTGCTTTGGCTGGTTTAATTATTGAACGGTTGGATTTGACACTGGAAGAAGTGTCTGCACTGGATACAGTTATTAATTCTCCTGAAAAATCCATTATTCTGAGGGCACATGATGATCCGGTGTTCCATGCAGTGACTGTCAAATTTTCAGCAATGCTGAAGAAAATTGAGAATAGTGGCCCAACAGCTACGCTATGGATTCAGTACTTCCGTATGTGTACCCTAATGAAAAATTTCATTAAAGCTGAATGCATGGGGGACTGGAACCTGCACCTCGAATGTGTCGGAGATATGATACCCTACTTCCATGCAGCAGGTCATTTGCATTATGCCAAGAGTGCACACCTCTACCTCCAAGACATGCTCAGCTTGGAAGACAAAATGGATCCTGATGAATATCACAAGTTCACCACTGGAGGCTACTTCACTATTCGTCGAACTGATAAATTCTGGTCTGGCATATGGTCGGACATGACCGTAGAGCAGGTTCTAATGAGAGCGATGAAGAGTTATGACGGGCTGACTCGTGGACGCGGCGTAACTGACAGTGTGCTTTCTCGATGGATTGTTGGTATGCTGTGTCTCCAACACATCTGTCAACAGATAGAGATGTTCACCGAAGTACGTTCAGGAACATCTGAACAACATGTGGATATGCGGCCTTCCCGTATAACCAGGGATAATGTTGATATTGAGAAGCTGAGTGGTTGGTTTGCTGAACATCCACCATTCCTTGAAATTGAGGAGCTTGTGTCACTCTGCACAGGAGCTATTGCTCATGAAGGGGTGAACTGTCACTTGGCGCGAGGAATCGGCATCAGCTGCATGAAGAGAATGGTGGGAGAAAATTTTGAAGAAGTGAAGTTGAAACGGAAGAATAAGGTGTTAACTCTAGCCTCAGTTTCCAGTGCTCTGAAAATTAAAAACAAAAAATTTACAGTCGACCCTCTAACTCTCTTTCAACGAGTTTGCATTACCAAACAGTCTGATGATGGCCTCAAAGACTTATTCAGATTCGAGCTTGCACCCTTTCCCATGTCCCTCTTCAGTGAGGAAGGTATGCGCAAGGGCAAAAAGTCAGCGTTGTAAGAAGCATTCACTCCTGTAGAGGAAGAAGACCTTGGCAGCAGAAAATGTGCAGTAATTGATGGTGGGTACTTGCTGCATAAGGTTGTATGGTGTAAGACTACATCACCCACGTTTGAGTCAGTGTGCAAGACCTATGTGGACTACGTACAGAAACACTTTGGGTGTAATGCCATAGTAGTATTCGATGGATACCCTAGTGACGTCGCTTATCAGAGCACCAAAGCAGCTGAACGATATCGCCGGGCTTTGCTGCAATCGTCCACAAAATTTGTATTTTCGTTAACAACGGCCGTTACACTGTCACAAGAAAAATTTCTGTCCAACGACACCAACAAGAGAAACTTTATTTCATTGCTGATGACTGAAATGGCAGCAAAGGCTATCGAGGTTAAGCAGGCAATAGAAGATGCTGATGTCTGATAGTGAAAACTGCAATATCTAAGGCTGCTGACTTCGATAGTGTTACTATCACAGGTGAAGACGTCGATCTCTTAGTATTGCTGACTGCGTTAGGCTCTTCTCAAAAGAACGTTTATTTCCAAAAGAGTGGGAGAGGTAATGCCCACAGTGTTTTGTATTCGTCAGCTTCGTGTAAATATAATACTCAGGATATTCTTTTCCTTCATGCAGCAAGCGGGTGTGACACTACATCGAACCCATTTGGACAAGGAAAGAAGAAAGGTTTCACTATTTATGAGAAAAACCGTTCTCTGTCTAACATTGTTAGTGTTTTCAAAGATGACGAAGCAACACCACACCAAATTTCGGAAGCAGGGGAAAAGTTTCTTGTAACACTGTACGGTGGAAACATGGACACAGATACTCTGGACGATCTTCGCTACCGAATATTTTCCAACTCCGTGGTAAAATCCAAATTCCACCTTGCCAGATTGCCCCCTACACGAGACGCTGCCCGGTACCATTCTTTTCGTACCTATCTGCAAGTGCAGACGTGGCTAGGCTACGAAAAGTTACCGTCAGTTTGGGGCTGGACTTTAACGAAACAAGGGCTGATCCCCATACAACGACCATGGTGCAGCTCCAGAAAAGTTGCTTGATACAATGCAAGTGCACGACAGGGTGTAGCACGGGGCTTGCAGCTGCAAAAAAGCAGGACTCCGGTGCTCAGCCATCTGCAAGAATTGTGCAGGAAATGCTTGCGAGAATTCGCCTGAGACCGACCTCAACGAGGAAGACACAGACATTGAGTGCGACGAGGAGGAGGAGGTCATCGATGAGATCATTGGTCAGGAGCAAGAGGAATTACTGAGAGATGATGCCGACTTGCCATCAGGACCAAAGAGGTCAAGGCTTCTATGAATTAATATTAATGGCTAATTTGTAATAATTTAAATATTTTCTACTTAGTTAATATACCCACATTTCATTACATGTAGTATAAATTGTTATAAAATACGTTTTTTATACATCGATAATTATTGTGTTCTTTATTCTGAAATGAACATCTCATTAAGGGTGGGGTTTCTATTGTTTAGGTTATTGAACGTTGTTCATATAGAAATGTCAAAAGATGAAAGTTACTAGGGAAAAACCTGCATTTTTCGCAGTTTTTCGATATTTTGAAAATTTTTTCGAAACTTTGAAGCACTATATCTCGGTACGTATTTGGTTTCAAAAAACGTTTAACCAGTGCAAATTGTAGGAAATTTAATGCTCTTTAACTTTTGTAATGGAGTGTTTTTGGCTAGAACGCGTCGTTTAGGAGTTATAAGAAACAAACTGAACAAAGTCCGAAAATTTCGAGATTTTTCGGCTGCCCTGAAGTTCGCACAGGGTTCTCGAATTGGAAAACTTGGATTCTACACCACAGAATACCCACATACAACATATTAAAAGATCATTAACTTCGGACCTTTTTCCAGGTAAAATGTACATGGTGACTGGACTATAGGTGCTCACTAAGAAACGGTTTTAAAAACTTTCACTCCTAAGGGGCAAACCCCCCCCCCTATTTTATGTATATCTATGTATGTATGTTCGACATCTCCTCCTAAACCACTGGACCGATTTCAACCAAACTTGGCACAAATATTTTACGCAACGGAAGAACCAACATAGGTGAGGTGCTTTTTTCGATGGGGTCCTTTGGGGGGTTCTTTGGGGTCTTCCACATCTCCTCCTAAACCACTGGACCGATTTCAACCAAACTTGGCACAAATATTTTACGCGACGGGAGAACCAACATAGGTGAGGTGCTTTTTTCGATGGGGTCCATTGGGGGTTCTTTGGGGTCTTCCACATCTCCTCCTAAACCACTGGACCGATTTCAACCAAACTTGGCACAAATATTTTACGCAACGGGAGAACCAACATAGGATAGGTGTTTTCTTCGATGGGGTCCTTTGGGGTCTTCCACATCTCCTCCTAAACCACTGGACCGATTTCAACCAAACTTGGCACAAATATTTTACTCAACGGGAGAACCAACATAGGGTAGGTGTTTTTTCGATACGATCCTTCGGGGGTCCTTTGGGGTCTTCCACATCTCCTCCTAAACCACTGAAATAAATAATAAATAGCTGTTGCTATGAATGTAAATAAACAAACTAAGAGCTGAGAATTTGTACAATCTATCTAATCCTATACTATTAAGCGAGCAATAATTGTACGACTACGTTATAACGTAACGCAATTCGGTGGTTTAAAAATAAGGTTTATATAATTTAAGGTTTATTAAAATCAAATTTAAGTTACGTTTAAATTACGTTTATAATTAACTTGAAATGAAATAAATGTGTGGTTATTTAAAATTATATTCGTGTTTAAAACATTAAAAGTCTCGTTAAAACAAAGTTCAATTAAGTGTGAAATGTTCTTTTGAGATAAATCAATGTTTGGAATAGTTGTTTCTAATCGAAGGTTACTAATGTAGTAAAGTAATTCAAAATGAAACATTCAAAGTTACTCACAGTGTTTACAATGGTTTAATTATACTTGTTTAAAAAAATTCCCTTATATTAAATAAATAAAATAATGAGGTTGATTTTAATTAAATGCTAAATTAGCTTAAGTTGAAACGTAAAATACAGCAGTTGGTTGCTTGATAATGGTTATCGTCTGGTTGAAACTGGCAGTGAAACTTCTTCTCCAGATTGCAGGTAGTCTGAGTGTGTCAAGTCTCGTAATGTCTGGACAATATCATAAACAAAAATATACTTTTACGTACCTGGTCGTGTTTACTAGAAGTTCACTAAACTGTCAACTCAGTTTACAAACACCAACTCACTTTGGTTGCAAGGTTAGATTACCTTGTTTATTAATTAGTGGGCGCCACACGGATTTATTCAGGGGAAATCCCGTGTAAAACCCACACATAAAATTACTGAATGATTAGAAAAATTGTGTAATTTTTTCTTAAATTAGAAAATTTAAAATAATTGAGTATCACCTCTTGGCAATGTTATTCCAAAAGGTTAAACACAACAGAAGGTTTAACCTGTTGTTATCGGAGGCTGAACAAAGATCCGACTACAACTGTTTTGAGAAAAACGGATTCTTTGATTAAGCAATCTTCTCTGGCGCCTGATGTGAAGACGGCCGTCCGGTGTTCGGAGGCCCTTCCCCCTCGTCTCTATGGTTTACCGAAGATCCACAAGGAAGACGTTCCGCTGAGGCCCATCGTCAGTGCTATTGGCTCGCCGACTTACACCTTGGCAAAGCACCTCACTGGATTGCTCAAGCCGCACATCGGGCAGACGGATTCTTTCGTCCGGGACTCTTCTGATTTCCTTCGGAGGATCCGGGAGTTGGTGCTGGAGCCTGGCGATGTTCTCGTGAGTTTTGATGTGGTCTCCCTTTTCACCATGGTCCCTGTTCAGGAGGTCTTGGGGTATTTGGATGACCTGTTCTCGGCGGACATCACTGCTTTGTTCCGGCAGGTCCTAACAACGACCTACTTCCAGTGGAATGGCGGCTTCTATGAACAGTTGGATGGCGTTGCCATGGGAAGTCCTCTCAGCCCTGTGGTTGCAAACTTCTATATGGAGAGATTTGAAGAGTTGGCAATTTCATCTGCGCCTCTGAAGCCGAAGTGTTGGTTGCGGTATGTGGACGACACTTTCGTGGTCTGGAGCCATGGGGATGAAGAGTTGGAACGCTTCCTTGGACATCTGAACGCTGTACACCCGCGCATACAGTTTACGATGGAGCGCGAGAGTGGTGATCAATTGGCTTTTCTGGATGTGTTGGTCCTGAAAAGGACCGATGGCAGCTTGGGACATAAAGTTTATAGGAAGCCAACGCACACCGACAGATATCTGCACAAGACCTCCAATCATCATCCTAGGCAGAAGAGGGCGGTGCTGAAGACTCTGGTAGACTGGGCAAAAAGAATCTGTGAGCCCCAGTATCTCGAAGATGAGTTTCGGCATCTCGAGAAAGCACTGCAGTCCAACGGCTATTCTGCTGCGGAGGTTAGGAGAGCTGCCCGGCCGAGAAGATCTGGTAGGCCGGACCAGTCGGAGTTGCCTGAGGTTGTTGGCTCTGCTGTCTTGCCCTACATCCGTGGCGTGACTGATCGCATCGGCAGGTTGCTGAGTAAGCGGGGCGTCAGGACGATCTTTAAGCCAACCAAAAAGATCCAACAGTTCCTGCGACCGGTGAAAGACGCCAGGGATCCACTCTCGTCGTGCGGGGTGTACAGTATTCCTTGTACGTGTGGCCAGGTCTACATAGGCACCACGAAGCGTAGTGTCCGGACGCGCCTCTCTGAACATCGGAGATACTGCCGCCTGGGCCAGCCGGAGAAGTCCGCAGTTGCTGAACACGCTCTGTCCCACGACGATCACCGGGTGATGTTTGATGAAGCCCGCGTGTTGTCTTCTGTCCGGGGTTACTTCACTCGCCTGCATCTGGAGTCCATCCATATTCATAAGAATGCGTCCGTCGCTATGAACCGCCGAGGAGAAAGCATCTCCTTAAATAGTGTCTGGCATGGTCTATTTTCCATGGCCAATCAGAATTGAGTATGACGAGCTGGCTTCTCATTGGTCCGTGCGAACACCTGAAGCGGACAAAATGTTATAAATAGAGGCATCGTAGCAGGTACTCACTGTTGCTTGTTCCCAGTCCATTGGGAGACGTGTTCGGCGTATCATCTATCGAACACTTTTCTTTTTCTTTTGCTACTGAAGATGGCCACCGGTGGTGCGGCCGAAACGTTTAGCAGAATCTTAAGCAATCGACCACGGCCTTTCAGCCCGGAAGTTTTAGTAAATAATCGTAACAACAGAAGGTTGTTTAAGTTTTTTTTTTAAATAAAATATTTAATTATCCTATGGAAATAAATCAAATCAGGTGATGCTGTTAGTAAGGGGTTTTATTTATACCCTCATAGATAATTCAAAAACAAATATAAAGCAAACATACAAAGTTGTACAATTAAAAGTCAGATATTATATGCCTTATGCGGCTTGCTCAGAACATGAATTATAAATCTGGCTAAGTCCAGATGTTATTTATTTTTAACATTAAAATCATGAAAATCTCAGTAGTGAATTCTTTGAGACACGAAAGAAAACAATTATGCCTACACAATATCCAATAATCTTTTTGATATAAAATTGATCAACAAAGTTTTTAGGTTACTTTCATAAAGTAAACAAAATAAAAATTGATCTGTTGAAAGATCGTGCGTTTCATCAACGCTTGCTTTTTTAGTGACAATATTTATCATGTGAGAACCCTTACAACTAACATATAGCTGAATTCATAATAACAAATTAATATAATAAATTGAGACGTGGTGTAACCTTAAAATGTTTTTGTGTTTTGCGTCAGTACAGACTCGTGTTGAAAAAGAAAAATACAGGTTATGGCGCTCAGGTAAAATTAGTAATGATTGCACTGTTACCTTCTGAGTTTTAATTATTTAATTAAAACTTGTTAATCACTTCAGTAATCGGATTATAGTGATTACTGGGTTTTGGCACTAAACTCGCAAAAAACAGAATAATGCGATCCTCTTCTGATTAAAATGGATCGTGAATAATAACAATAAATTATTTTCTGTTCGTTATTCCCGCACAAAATTAAAATGATACTGCACTTAATCACTGTTGTTTGCTGTAGATTAACTTGAAGTAGTCGTTTCTTGGTGTTGAACTATTTGTTTCGATGTAATATGTAGATGACGCTAAGAGTTATTAAACATGTAGAGATGGCGGGCACACGTCTGTGCTATATGCTGGTCAGTAAGAGTCTGCCTCAAAATTCGCTGTTCCGTTCTTATATACTCCCTTCTTTGATCGGTCTTAGGTAAAAATGTTAATTACTAACTAATTTTCTGATTGGCTCTGGCAGGTGTGTCGGTATGACGTATCACTTTTTGGCAGTTGATAACGGCTTTTTCTAACCATCAAATGCAGAGGTGACAGCGAGCTGTCATTGTTGTTATTATTCATAAACAGTTTTCTGATGCACATTTTTAGAATGATGCTAACATCTCTCCCGCACTAAATACAGTTGCGATTGGGTTGATATCATTATCAAATTAAAGATCGTTTTTTCTTCTTTAATTTGATATCACTCGATATCGAATTACTTTCACTTTGACCGACATTGTTATAAAACCAATGTTCGGGTACATCACTTTCACTGTCGTCTGCTTTTTCTGAGTCGCCGATTTTACACTTTTGGTTAATATTGTTTGTGTTCACATATCATTTTATTATTCAAATGTTTATGTGGGAACACCATTAATTCTGTACTGACATTTTTATTGAACCTTATGTGTACACCTAAACTCTATACATTGTAATGAATGATCCTACTTACTATGACATTCCGTTTTATGTTAACTCGTTCTAATCTACTGTTTAACAATTAAAATTATGATTAAACCTATTGTTTTAATAATGTCTTTTGTTATGTCAGGGCATAACCATTGTTCGGTGTATTTTAATTTACACTTGTGTTAATTCTCAATAGTCAATTTACTGACTAATGTTTGGTCTGAGCGTTGTTAAGGCATATCGCCTATATTGGAATTTTGCCTTAATCACTTATTGGTTCTCAATTCGGTAATTTGTGGAGATATCTTATTTGTATAAGATTCTCTCTTATAAATAGTTCTCTTTTCTCACAAGTATATTTGATGCTGAAATACATCTTTGTTCTCACTATGTAGCCATTGTTAACTTTAGTTTTGGCATTCATAATTTACTAGTCTTTGTCAAATCTATTATCAGCAAAATGCTAATTCTGCTTTCGCAGTATTTAACTGCTTATTAATTCATTTTTTATTTACATATAACATTCGGTTTACATCAACTACTGACTGGATTGACAGCTGAATGTAAAGTTTTCATTTACTCTGTCCATCAGTTCGTTTCAGTCTTAGTCTAGTTGTAGTGTCAAACAGCCCTTGGGTTACTGTTTCATGTGGCACTTCTGCTTCATTCTTCTTTCTTGGTTTCTCCTTTCTTGGTTATTTTTACTATTATATTTCTATTTACATGGTTGTTTTGTCCTTATAAAATCTGATAACATACACTTAGGTTAGGTAACATCTTGTGATGTTACATATACACCCTCTTTAAAATTGATCATTTGAAAAAAATTTATTTTTTGTACAATTATCAATTCATGTCAGTTTTTTTTAGTATACTTCAATAAAAAAATTTTTTTTTTTTTTCTTGTACTCTTTGATTTTTTAAACATACTATTGGTGTGTTACTCTAGCTTGATTTTTTATCTAGTGATACAATTCTTAATTTACTAGTATTTTCAAGTTGCTTACTCTCTAAGTCATTTAACTACAATAGATCTCGTTTTTGAAGTTAACAATTTCCTGTCTTATTCACATTCTACTTTCTTATCACATATCTTTGCATTCGTGATTATCTTAATGGTTATTATATTTCATACCTCACAGATTCATTCATAATATTCCTTGATACATTAATACAATATAATTCCCTAACTGTTGTAGAGGTTTCGGAATCAGGGTGGCTCACTATGGCTAACATCCTCTGCCGTTCCTCACTACACATTCTCAGATTCAGAGGCATTACTCTTCTCTGTCTGAGAAAAAAAACATTGCACCTGGCAATAGTTGCACTATCACAACTCAAAAAAATATCACATATCATTCATATTCAATAACATAATATATTCACTATAATATTCAAGGTTTCAGAGGTTTTCATTTAGATCACATTTCCATCTTTATACTTGCTAATATACTTTCTTTCTTACAGGTAATTATTTCTTTTAGACATGATATTTTTAGCTATGCTTTTATCAGCTATATAGTTACTTTTTGTACTAGTTGACCATTTGCTTTGGTTTACTTGAATAATCTTAAGACTATACACTTATTTTGATGCTTATAGTACTTATGCATTTGGTTTGTTCTATCTAGAGTCTACAATATTTTTGTTTTCACAATAGTTCATTAAATCTTTCTTAACAAGTTATATTCATCCTGAATTATCAGGGCTTACATTGTTGGTATACTAAATGGTTTTTTTCTTTGATGTTCTCTGACATATTCTGGTGATGTACAATATTTAATAATTGACAAACATTTTTCTTTCCTTTCATTCCATTATAACAATAGTTATTCTTACAATTAACACTCTTTGTTATTTTTCTTCTCTACTCCTTCAAGTGATGGTGGTTTTCACTTATTCTGGATGATTTTATATACTATACAATATTCTATAATTACGATTTCATTTGACAATACAATAACATACTAATATCTAATTTCATAGACATTCTTGGGGTTTACATGGTTGGTTTTACAAATATTTTTTCTCTTTTCTTTCCTTACATTCCATAATAATGTCCTTCTTTTATTTTACACACTTTGTTATACTCTCTACTCCTTCAAATGTTAGTTGGGTGAACCTTTATTCTGGACGATTTTATATAATATTTGAGCTTTATGAGAGGCACACAATAATCATTTTATAAACATTAAGTGACATAGAATATTCATTTGGATACACATTTTTCTCTCAGTATAGTATAGTAATTGTATTTACAAGCCACTACTGGCTCTTTGTGATATAATAGATGTCTTTTCTTATTAAATCATTTGATTGATATTACATAATTTTCTACCCTTTGGTGTGATAGATCTGGTTCTTTTTCCCCAGTAACAAATAGTTTGGCTTATTTTAATTCTACACACTTTTGTAACTTGATAAGGCAAATTGATTAGTTATGGTCAATTAGTTACCTTCAATATTTTGTAGCTTAACAACAAATGAGTTTGTTTATAGTAATGGTTTTTTTAAACATATATATTTTTTCTTTTATACCCTAAACGTTCGGGTGAAAAATGTTGCTTACTACTACATATTATCCGTCCTTAATATTAATCTTTTTTTTTTTTTTTTTAATAGTTGATATTCATGGGGTTATTTGTGCTCTTCCACTCTATTGGGTCTATGATTGGGGATGATTACGTTATACAGGTGTCCTTTCCCATATCAGTTTTTAGTATTACACCTTTGGAACATTTGGTATTTTGTAATTACTTATTCTCATTAATTTCCTTTAACTATAGTACTTTTTTAACGATGTTTGATTGTATGTCCCTTTAACTTTGTTATTTATCGTGTCAGTGAGTTCATAGGTATTGTTTTCATTGTCCTTTGTAATCGCATAGGGACCTACGTATAACAACAATAATTTCTTAGTTATGCCCTCCATTGTGCTGGGCAGTTCTCTATTCCTTAATAGTACTTGTTCTCCTACTTTATATTTAATTATTCGGGCTGGTGCTTGCCGTTTATATTTTCTCCTACGTTGTTCTAACTTTTCTATGATCTTATTATGGTATTGGACTTTATCAAATTGATATTCGGGACTTTGTGGGAATTTAATAAGGTCACTGATCTCTCTGGGTGGAGGTTTTTCAAACATGGCATTGTATGGGGTTGTATCAATTGATTGGTGATACGCTAGATTGATAAAATCCTCTGCAGCTGAGACATACTCACTCCACTGTCTTTGTTGAGTTGCACAATAAGTTCTAAGTATTCGTCCCACTTCTCTTAATACTCTTTCCGAAGGGTTACTACTGGGATGGTACACTGCAGTTTTGTATGTTTTTATTCCATATTCCATCAGTGTGTCCTTCCACCTCCGTCCTTTAAACTGTGTACCGTGGTCGGTGATCAATGTTCTCGGACAACCTACCTCGGGTAAATAATTATGTATTATTAAGTTGAGTATCTTTTGGGTAGTTGCTCGATTCATAGGGTATAGTTTTATATATTTAGTGTAATGGTCTAAGATAATCAACAGATACTTGTACTGGTGGCGACCTCCGCTCCTAGGAAATGGGCCGCAGATGTCTACAAAAACTTTTTCTAGTTTCCCCGAAGATGTTATGGGTATCATCTGTCCCTCCTTCCTTTCATTCGTGCATTTTACCATCTGACAAACTTGACAGGTTCTGATGCACTGCCTCACTCTTCTATTCATATCTTTTATATACATATGTTCTTCCAACGCCTTGATTACCTTGACAGCACCCATGTGCCCATAGCGAATATGGTAATCTGTGATTATTTCTTTCTCTAAGGTTTTAGGTACAAATAATTTCCAACCGTGATCGTGATACTTAGTTTTAATGAATAATATATTATCAATTACTCAGTAATATGGAGTTATCCTTACATCTTTACCATCCAACCTCTGGAATATTTGTGCCAGTCTACCGTCTTGCCTTTGATGTAACTCTACTTCCTTGATAATGCTTCCCAATTCTGTCCGGCTTTTTAATATGTTATACACTTTGGCTAGTGTCTCCTTTTCGCCTTCATAAGTCTGATTTGTAAGGTTTATCCGCGATAGTACGTCAGCGGCTATATTCTTTCTGCCAGGGACATATTCCCAATTAGTGTTATACTCTTGTAGGACCAAAGTCCACCTTGCTAACCGCCCATGACTTAATTTGCAGCTCTTCAAAAAGGATATGGACTTGTGATCTGTCCTAACAGTAACCGAGTATCCTAATATGTATGTGCGGAATTTATTACATGCGAATACTACACTCAGGAGTTCTCTTTCAGTGACATTGTAGTTTCTTTCACATTTGTTTAAGGTACGGCTTGCGAAGCTTATTACCAGGTGGTTCCCTTCGTCGTCTTCTTGGTATAATGTGGAGCCTAAACTGATGTCACTGGCATCACAATTCAAATAAAAAGGTTTATCAAAATCCGGATGGTGTAAGATTACGGTTTCTAGAAACTTCGTTTTGATCTTTTGAAATATACCTTCCTGTGCTGGACCCCATGTCCATCTATCCTTCGAGGACAATTGCGGAGACAATCTGGTAGTTAGTTCCGAATAATTACTTTGAAATTTTCGATAGTAGTTGCACAATCCTAAAAAAGATTGTAATTGTTTCTTGTTCTTGGGGGTGGGGAACTTTTGAATAGCTTCGATTTTTTCTGTTGAAGGAGTTATCCCTAATTCGGTGAGCTGAAAACCTAAAAACTGTACTTCCTTTGCAATAAGTTGGGATTTCTCCAATTTTAGAGTAATATGATTCTCTGATAGCTTGTTCAACACGTGTTCTACTCTCTGACAATGTTCTTCCCAATTGGTGGACGTTATGAGCAGGTCGTCCACATAGACGGTCGTGAATTTCAGTGCTTCCTGTCCTAACACCTGATCCATACATTGTATGAAAATGGCTACTGAATTTATTTGCCCGAAGGGCAACCTCTTAAAATGATAGTTGCGTCCCTCAAATATAAAAGCAACATATTTTCGACTGTTGGGATGCAGCTCGACCTGCCAATACCCGCAGACCGTATCCCACGAGCTTATGTATTGTACACCATGGAACTTCTTTATAATCTCTTCAATTTCACCCGGAGATGTTCGGTTATTGACTAGGTGCTTGTTTATTTCTCGTGCGTCTAAACAAAGTCTTACCTTACCGTTCTTTTTCTTAATAGCCACTATAGGGCTGGTATAAGGGGACTGACTGGGTTCTATTATGTCATCCTCTATTAATTGATTGATTTCTGACCGAACAGCCTCCTTAAGGGAATATGCAATGGGGTAAGATTTACGGTTAAAATTTACTGGTTCCTTGAAATGCAATACACATTGATAATTTTTAACTTTTCCTGGTAGGTCTGAGAATACGTGTCTATATTTATTATATATTGTTATTAATCTATTGAGTTGGCCTGAACTTGGCGTTTTATTTCTGTCAGTTGACTGGAATTGTCTTATTTCTCTGATTTTTTCTTCCCATAGATTATTGTTATCATTATTGTGCTCCAGCTCGTGCCTAAATATTTGGTTTCTAGGGTTGGTCATTCGCTGTATATGGAATATCGTTCTCTCTAGGGGAACTTCTCGGTTTCCTACAATGTCTGCAATCCAATCCGTGTTAGACGTTTTCAGAGTTAATTTGTCTGAACTTAAATCGATTATGGCTGAGTGTTTACGTAGAAGGTCGCAGCCGATCAAGCTACGAAATGGTAGACCTGTTGCTACTAGAAAAATCATTGGTATGGCCACACCTTGGCTGGTTACTTCTAACCTAACTTGCTTTTTTACTGATTTATTTTGTCGTCCTGTAGCTCCTATCAGGATGATGTTCGTAACAGGTAACGTCGGTATGCTGACCCTGCTCTCCTCCTGAATACGATTGAGCTCGGTGCTGTCCATTAGGGAAACATTGGCCCCGGTGTCGACCATTAATGTGACAGTTACTTCGTTAATTGTGGCCGTCACGTACACGATATCGTGGGTGTGTTGCTGGTGATCGGTTACTCCTTCTTCTAGCAATTCCTGCCGTATATTTTTCAAGTAATGGTTATATAATATGGTGATTTTATTCGTATTGTTGCCGTAATCAAACCCAATAGAGTGGTTCAGCGAAGGGTTTATGTTACCATAATTTTTCACTGCCGCGAGGAGTTTAAAGAGCTTGTACTCTCCTCGTTGCGTCGGTCTTGATCATTTCCACTACTCCTATCGTCCGTCATGGTACGTCCTCCTTGATGGACAGGTTCCTGGTCTGGGACAAAATGTACATGCGGTCGGTAGTCGCTATTGCGGTCGTCACCCTCAATGCTACTACTCCTCCATCGTCCTCCTCTCATGCTTCCTCTGTCTCCACTGTAGCTGTCCCTATGTTGGTATCTTCGCCTTCTGTCGGAGTCGTAATTGGCTTGTATATAATTTGCTCTGCGATATTGTGACGGGGGGTTATTCCCGCCTTGGTTTGGTGGTCGATTGGTGTTGTTATTAAAATTGGGTCGCCGGTTATTGTTATTATTATTGTTATTCTGGTTGCCATTATTATCACTGTTATTATTATTACTCGGGTTATTCGGCCTATTACTATTGTTATTGTGATTAACGTTATTATAATTTTGGTTTGTCTGGCCATTATTATTAAAATTACTTCGAGAATTTCGAGGGTAGTTATTATTATTATTGTTCGTATTGCCGCCCATGGTATTAAAATGGTCATTTCGTCGACGACTCCTACGGTAATATCACTCATGCTCCTGATCTTCGAGCAACGCTGACATAGCTGCTATTGTCTTAATCTGCCCCCACTCAAATGAACTATTTGCCACTGAATGGCTTTTGCTACACCCTCCTCAAAGTGATAAGATAATTTTGTGACAAGACATTCCTCCGGTATCTTTGTTTCTAGGTTTCGTGCGAGACATACCTGACCCAAAAAGTATGACGTCATGGTCCCTCCTCGGTTTGCATCGTATTTTCCGTGACATATATGGTCTCGTACGATGTTTTGCGTCGCCTCGGACCAATATTTTGCGCGGAATTGAGTTTTGAATTCATCGTAGCTGTGAACCTCGTGGCGCGTTGCGGTCCACCAATTGTCGTATATTTCTTTAAAGTATTCGTCGATCAAACTTTTTATGTTATTCCACCTAGTCTCTCTAATCCGTGCCAAGTGTTCTTCCACACGGGCTAAAAATTCGATAGGATTTCGTCGATAATTTCTAAAATTGATAGCGTCGCGGTTATCATTCGGTAGTAGGTACTGACCTGGTATCGGACGGTTGCGGATAATCTCAATCTCCTCCCGCATTTGCACTATTTCCTGCTGTCTGAGTTCTTCAATCCTCTCTCAATTTGCGACAGTTAAATTCCTTACTGCGTCCACTGAGGTACTCACTTCTTCGCAGCGCTCACCTACGTCTAACCTTACTCGTTTAATTTCATCTTGATTCGTCCTTTTTAAAGACTCTATTCTAGCTTCGGTTACCTCCTCCATGGTATTGAGTCTCCCGTCGACCTCTTCTCTGGTTCGCTGCAAGTCCTGGTCGTGTTGTTCGCACCTTTTATTTACTTCGACGATTTCCTCCCTCACAACGGCAATCTCCACGTCTATTCTTGTGTTTATCTTATCATTGCCTTCTTCCATCCTCCTGCTAATTTCAATCAAGGTGGTGTTCAATTCTTCTCTAATGGCCTGGCTGTTATTTTACTGTTCAGCGCGTCCATAGACTTATGAGTATTGTCAATCCTTTTATTTAGGTCCTCCTTCAGCGATTCCATATTTTTACTCAGCGATTCCAGATTTCTATTTAAGTCCCGATGGTCCTCCCTTATCGACTCTATATTTCTATTTAACACCTCGACATTCCTTTGATTTTCTTCCCGGGAGGTTTCCATATTTTTATTTATTGATTCTATGTCCCTTTTGGAATTTTCATTAATTTTTGTAAAATTGTTATTAACCTGTCCGAATTGTTCCATCATCATTCTCATCATGTGATCCCATCTTGCCTCTTCGGATGGTCTGCCTGGTTGGTCGCTGACAATTATTTCCATCTCTGGTTCTACATGAGGTATTTCGTCGGTACTAGTTTCGATATTATTGATTGTAATAACTTCCATCTCGTCTGTGGGTTGCGCTTCGTATGTATCTACATCCCGTTGCATCTCTCCTACCCTACTGTCCTTATATCTTGTATCGTATTGGTGGGTGTGCGGCATGTTAATTTTTTCGTGTCTACCGGGCTGATATAAAATATAAAAAATATATTTATTTAATATTTTTTAAGCCACACTAGTTGGTGCGCCAATTTATAACGTAACGCAATTCGGTGGTTTAAAAATAAGGTTTATATAATTTAAGGTTTATTAAAATCAAATTTAAGTTACGTTTAAATTACGTTTATAATTAACTTGAAATGAAATAAATGTGTGGTTATTTAAAATTATATTCGTGTTTAAAACATTAAAAGTCTCGTTAAAACAAAGTTCAATTAAGTGTGAAATGTTCTTTTGAGATAAATCAATGTTTGGAATAGTTGTTTCTAATCGAAGGTTACTAATGTAGTAAAGTAATTCAAAATGAAACATTCAAAGTTACTCCTAGTGTTTACAATGGTTTAATTATACTTGTTTAAAAAAATTCCCTTATATTAAATAAATAAAATAATGAGGTTGATTTTAATTAAATGCTAAATTAGCTTAATTTGAAATGTAAAATACAGCAGTTGGTTGCTTGATAATGGTTATCGTCTGGTTGAAACTGGCAGTGAAACTTCTTCTCCAGATTGCAGGTAGTCTGAGTGTGTCAAGTCTCGTAATGTCTGGACAATATCATAAACAAAAATATACTTTTACGTACCTGGTCGTGTTTACTAGAAGTTCACTAAACTGTCAACTCAGTTTACAAACACCAACTCACTTTGGTTGCAAGGTTAGATTACCTTGTTTATTAATTAGTGGGCGCCACACGGATTTATTCAGGGAAAATCCTGTGTAAAACCCACACATAAATTTACTGAATGATTAGAAAAATTGTGTAATTTTTTCTTAAATTAGAAAATTTAAAATAATTGAGTATCACCTCTTGGCAATGTTATTCCAAAAGGTTAAACACAACAGAAGGTTGTTTAAGTTTTTTTTTAAATAAAATATTTAATTATCCTATGGAAATAAATCAAATCAGGTGATGCTGTTAGTAAGGGGTTTTATTTATACCCTCATAGATAATTCAAAAACAAATATAAAGCAAACATACAAAGTTGTACAATTAAAAGTCAGTTATTATATGCCTTATGCGGCTTGCTCAGAACATGAATTATAAATCTGGCTAAGTCCAGATGTTATTTATTTTTAACATTAAAATCATGAAAATCTCAGTAGTGAATTCTTTGAGACACGAAAGAAAACAATTATGCCTACACAATATCCAATAATCTTTTTGATATAAAATTTATCAACAAAGTTTTTAGGTTACTTTCGTAAAGTAAACAAAATAAAAATTGATCTGTTGAAAGATCGCGCGTTTCATCAACGCTTGCTTTTTTAGTGACAATATTTATCATGTGAGAACCCTTACAACTAACATATAGCTGAATTCATAATAACAAATTAATATAATAAATTGAGACGTGGTGTAACCTTAAAATGTTTTTGTGTTTTGCGTCAGTACAGACTCGTGTTGAAAAAGAAAAATACAGGTTATGGCGCTCAGGTAAAATTAGTAATGATTGCACTGTTACCTTCTGAGTTTTAATTATTTAATTAAAACTTGTTAATCACTTCAGTAATCGGATTATAGTGATTACTGGGTTTTGGCACTAAACTCGCACAAGAACAGAATAATGCGATCCTCTTCTGATTAAAATGGATCGTGAATAATAACAATAAATTATTTTCTGTTCGTTATTCCCGCACAAAATTAAAATGATACTGCACTTAATCACTGTTGTTTGCTGTAGACTAACTTGAAGTAGTCGTTTCTTGGTGTTGAACTATTTGTTTCGATGTAATATGTAGATGACGCTAAGAGTTATTAAAAATGTAGAGATGGCGGGCACACGTCTGTGCTATATGCTGGTCAGTAAGAGTCTGCCTCAAAATTCGCTGTTCCGTTCTTATATACTCCCTTCTTTGATCGGTCTTAGGTAAAAATGTTAATTACTAACTAATTTTCTGATTGGCTCTGGCAGGTGTGTCGGTATGACGTATCACTTTTTGGCAGTTGATAACGGCTTTTTCTAACCGTCAAATGCAGAGGTGACAGCGAGCTGTCATTGTTGTTATTATTCATAAACAGTTTTCTGATGCACATTTTTAGAATGATGCTAACATCTCTCCCGCACTAAATACAGTTGCGATTGGGTTGATATCATTATCAAATTAAAGATCGTTTTTTCTTCTTTAATTTGATATCACTCGATATCGAATTACTTTCACTTTGACCGACATTGTTATAAAACCAATGTTCGGGCACATCACTTTCACTGTCGTCTGCTTTTTCTGAGTCGCCGATTTTACACTTTTGGTTAATATTGTTTGTGTTCACATATCATTTTATTATTCAAATGTTTATGTGGGAACACCATTAATTCTGTACTGACATTTTTATTGAACCTTATGTGTACACCTAAACTCTATACATTGTAATGAATGATCCTACTTACTATGACATTCCGTTTTATGTTAACTCGTTCTAATCTACTGTTTAACAATTAAAATTATGATTAAACCTATTGTTTTAATAATGTCTTTTGTTATGTCAGGGCATAACCATTGTTCGGTGTATTTTAATTTACACTTGTGTTAATTCTCAATAGTCAATTTACTGACTAATGTTTGGTCTGAGCGTTGTTAAGGCATATCGCCTATATTGGAATTTTGCCTTAATCACTTATTGGTTCTCAATTCGGTAATTTGTGGAGATATCTTATTTGTATAAGATTCTCTCTTATAAATAGTTCTCTTTTCTCACAAGTATATTTGATGCTGAAATACATCTTTGTTCTCACTATGTAGCCATTGTTAACTTTAGTTTTGGCATTCATAATTTACTAGTCTTTGTCAAATCTATTATCAGCAAAATGCTAATTCTGCTTTCACAGTATTTAACTGCTTATTAATTCATTTTTTATTTACATATAACATTCGGTTTACATCAACTACTGACTGGATTGACAGCTGAATGTAAAGTTTTCATTTACTCTGTCCATCAGTTCGTTTCAGTCTTAGTCTAGTTGTAGTGTCAAACAGCCCTTGGGTTACTGTTTCATGTGGCACTTCTGCTTCATTCTTCTTTCTTGGTTTCTCCTTTCTTGGTTATTTTTACTATTATATTTCTATTTACATGGTTGTTTTGTCCTTATAAAATCTGATAACATACACTTAGGTTAGGTAACATCTTGTGATGTTACAACGTACAACGTGAAACTCCGTAGCGAAGCACGGGTATTTTGCTAGTGTTTATATAAATGAAACATATAATCCAAAGCTTATGGATACAATTACCAAAATCTCCCTCTTACTCAAACATTTTATATAAAAGTTTTACTATTATTATTATTATTATTAATACTATTATCGTTAACAGTAAGTAATCTGGCGCTGTTAACAATATTTAAGATATCCCCTCTTTCTCCTCCACACACACTATTACCTATACATCATGTTCAAATTCCTATGCTAATACATAATACATAATAATACACTCATCATTATATTAATACAGTAATACGGTTAATACATTAAAATAGTCAATTCATATTTAATCTTGATCAAAATTTCTTTAAATTTGCGTATCAAATTATAAACATTACTTTTTAATTAATGCTTTTGATTATTAAACTTTTATCAATTAACTATCAATTATTGATCATTTACTACCATTTAATTCTTCACAAAAACTTCAAATTTATTATTAATATTCATATTTCATTATTATTATTTCATTTCTTATTACCTCTCTACTCTGAATTTTCTACCTAACCTTTCACATTTTTATCATTGATTAGTCTGGGTGACTACTGTATTCTCTATGATTTGACTTATTACATAGGCACTAACATTTATAATCGTACTCACCTTTCTTTCTACTAACAACCATATTTACCTATCATGACACCAATCTCTCAATTATAAACACCTTCACTAATTCCATTTTAAATCCTATGGCACCGCTCGTCTTTGTACTAAGATGGGTGTTCCCTACCTGGCTATATACATTCATAAATTTTTTGCCCTTCCAAAATTTCGGCAAACACTCCCTTAAACTATGCTATTACCTGCCACAACGCTATACGTTGGCCACTCCTTATCACCTCACCCCCACTACAAAATATCATCATCAACAAATATATGTTTAACCTTTACTTTACTCACCTCTACAAATAATCACTAACTACTGTGTCCCTAAAATATCTAACACACTCTTTGTGTTTTATTTTCTTCAAAATTCTTATTTACCTAACTCCCATTAACTTTGATTGACTAACTCAAATGCCTTTATTTTAATAATTATCACCCAATCTCTATCACTTTTTAAACACTTTACATTTCTGTGATCATTGACAATTGCATTAGAAAATTCATCCCTCACCTACTCATAACAATACATCTCAATATCCAAATATATATAAACTTAATCATTTATTATTCATTAGAAACTTTCTTCATTACAAATTAATGCACAAACTTTCTTTTGTACCACATTAATTGAGTAATTAATTTTCAATTATTTAATGTAATTAATTAATCTTTCATTATTACTTTCACTTGTTTAGTCAAAACAAAAACATGTTAATTGTTAAAACAATTAAACTTACTGTTACATATATGGTGTACATAAAATTTACCTGTAATACACAACATCAAAACACATAAATACATTGACATTAATACACACAAAAAAATCTACAATTCAACTTATTATTTTATCATTGATCAAAATCAGTTCATAAGCAGTCCATTTCAAATCACTGTTCACATATATTAAATGTTCATTACACAATAAAACAATCTATCCTCCATCATTGAATAACAGTCGAATCTTAGGTCTATACAAATTATTTTTTATTAAAGAAATGATATTATTCTTCTTATCAATATAATATTTGTTTACATTTTTATATTTTTCCACTATCTCATTAATATTAATAGGTGTATTCCATATTGATTTAGCATATACCATGTCACGATCGGGTATGGTTCTGTCTACCTCAGTATTATCTGTCATAATCATGTTAGTCATATAGTCATCATAATTATCTACTGCTACACCCATTACTTCCCCAGGTAAGTAATTGTTATCATCTACTATTATTTCTATCTCAATTTCCCTATAAGGCAAGTATTTACTATAATTATCCACCATCTCTACTCCTAACCTTTCTACAAATTCTCTATACTTTTTATTTATCTTAAAAATCTCTATTACTCTCTTTCTCTCTCTCTCAATATATTTCTCACCATAACACCAAGCTATACTCTCTCTCTCTCTCTCCAAATATGCAGGGGTCACTAACTCATAATTACTGCACCACCTATGAGGTACACAAAAACACCAGGGAACTCTATTTGTAGACCTATCGTCTCCCAAATATAAATCTAAGGAACTCTTGTCCTTGCTAAAAATACGTGAAGTCATTTCTTCACCCCCTACTACAACATCAAAGGAAAATTCTACCCCCTGCATCCCTTTTACAAATATACTTTCTCTCAGCTCTCTCTCTGACTCAACACACACAAACATCTCATTATCACTCCCAATATTCTCATCATCATTTTCTAATACCATATTCTTAATTATATCATTGTTACTACCTGTAAACTCATTATTCAAATTATCATTGTTACTCACCTTATTAATTAGCACTTTGTTTTTCGTCGTATTTTCACTGTTACTTACTTTCTGATTCTTTATTTGAATTAACCTCTCATCTAACCTTTTAATCACTTCGTCACATTGTTTATCAAAATTATCATTACGTTTTTTAATTTCAGTCTTTAATTCATCAAACTTTACACTCTGTTCATCAAATTTGTCATTCAAGGTAGTATATTTAACATTAGAATCAATTTTTTGCTCATCTAACTTCTTGTCTAACTTTAACAGTAATTGCATCATTGCACTAATCTGATCTGTTTTATTTTCGTCTTGAGTTGAGATGGGGGTTAATGGAACTGGGTTTAATTCAGTGACACTGGTTTCACTGATCTGACTAATTAGGTTCAACTTAACGTCCATCTCACTCGTAACTGTTTCGTCTACATCACCTTTACCAGTATTCATTTTGCTTATTCTATATCTAACACATATAGGTCTATAACGTAACTTAACCCTACTTTACTCACGTATCTATTTAATCAACTAAACGCTATGTAACTCACCGTCTGTGGCTTAAGTAAATGTCTTTATACAATTGACGTGTTTCGGGACACTTGTCCCATCCTCAGAATATTTAAAAAAGTCTCTTCATACCATCATGTGATGGCACAGTCGTCAATATATTAAAAATATTAAAATCCACAAAACACAAATACACTACACAAAGTACACACACAAAAATTTTCGGTGTACACCACACGGTAACCGACAGCGCACTCAGTGCACTCAACGGTTGAGTGCGCTGTCGGTTACCGTGTGGTGTACACCGAAAATTGTTGTGTGTGTACTTTGTGTAGTGTATTTGTGTTATGTGGATTTTAATATTTTTAATATATTGACGACTGTGCCATCGTATGATGGTATGAAGAGACTTTTTTAAATATTCTGAGGATGGGACAAGTGTCCCGAAACACGTCAATTGTATAAAGACATTTACTTAAGCCACAGACGGTGAGTTACATAGCGTTTAGTTGATTATAAAATATGTGGCTTGGACTATAAGCGGATTTATTCCATTAACAGTATCTATTTACTTTCAAAATTATTTCAGGTAAATTATTCCGTTTCTCTAGTATGTATACTCTACATAAAATTAGGTCTTATGTAGAGTCCCTGTTCGCGAAAGCCATCTCTAATTATTGACTTTAATTACAATAATTAATTAACTGGTTATATTTAATCTGATGTAATTTTACTATCGGGCGCCATGTTGCCAACTGAAATACAAATATCGGTATGGAGAACCATACATGACTTCCATATTCTAAGATTTATATTTAAAATCATTTTCAGCCAAACAGCCAGGCTGTGCCTTACCTGCCTTTTTATTGCTGTATTAAATGAAAAATATTATATTACATTAAAATGAAAAAATTATAATTTTATTGCCTGGCAACAAAATTATTTTATTTTTAACAATTACCATTGTTTCAAAAAGTTTAAATAAATTTTCAAGTACTTTACTCTTGTTAAAACGTATAAGGTTGCAGGTAAACTACCCCTTCCCCTTAACCGATCTTCACCAAAATCGAAAGTCATTGAGACCTCTACAATTCAGGGACGTATGCAAAAAATTATTTGATTCTGTTTGAATTTGCGGCTGTTATCGTTTGCCATAGAAAATACGCTTGATAAAAAAACGTTGCAGGTAAACTACCTCTTCCCCTTAACCGATCTTCACCAAAAACAATAGGTCTTGAGTACTCTACAAATCAGGACTGTATGCAAAACATTATTTGATTCTGTTTGAATTTGCGGCTGTTATCGTTTGCCATAGAAAATACCCTTGTTAAAAAAACGTTGCAGGTAAACTACCCCTTTCCCTCAACCGATCTTCACCAAAAACAATAGGTCTTGAGAAATCTACAATTCAGGGCTGTATGCGAAACATTATTTGATTCTGTTTGAATTTGCGGCTGTTATCGTTTGCCAAAAAAAAAAAAATTTCCCTTGATAAAAAAAAGCGTTGCAGGTAAACTACCCCTTCCCCTCAACCGATCTTCACCAAAAACAATAGGTCGCGAGTACTCTACAAATCAGGGCTGTATGCAAAAAATTATTTGATTCTGTTTGAATTTGCGGCAGTTGTCGTTTGCCATAGAAAATACGCATGATAAAAAACGTTGCTGGTAAACTACCCCTTCCCCTCAACCGATCTTCACCAAAAACAATAGGTCTTGAGTACTCTACAAATCAGGGCTGTATGCAGAAAATTATTTGATTCTGTTTGAATTTGCGGCTGTTATCGTTTGCCATAGAAAATACCCTTGCTAAAAAAACGTTGTAGGTAAACTACCCCTTTCCCTTAACCGATCTTCACCAAAAACAAAAGGTATTGAGAACTCTACAATTTAGGGCTGTATGCAAATAATCTTTTCATTCTGTTTGAATTTGCGGCTGTTATCGTTTGCCATAGGAAATACCCTTGTTAAAACATAAAACGTTACAGGTAAACTACCCCTTTCCCTTAACCGATCTTCACCAAAAACAATAGGTCTTGAGAACTCTACAATTCAGGGCTGTATGCGAAACATTATTTGATTCTGTTTGAATTTGCGGCTGTTATCGTTTGCCAAACAAACAAAATTACCCTTGCTAAAAAAAAACCGTTGCAGGTAAACTACCCCTTTCCCTCAACCGATCTTCACCAAAAACAATAGGTCGCGAGAACTCTGCAAAACCGGGCTGTATGCAAAAAATTATTTGATTCTGTTTGAATTTGCGGCAGTTATCGTTTGCCATAGAAAAAAAATCTACAGACAGACAGACACACAGACAGACAGACACACAGACACACAGACACACAGACAGACAGACACACAGACAGACACACAGACACTTTTCGGAAAACGACTTTTTTTCATGTTTTGAGTGTAGTAGAATCAGAATCTGCAATAATCTCGAACACGATTTTTTTTGCCATCACCATACTTCCATTCCTTAAGGAATATGGAAGTAACAAACAAATATGTATGCTTACCTAAGGTCAGAATTCGTGTTATACGAACCAGAGTCGAGGAACTTATTACCTGAAATAATTCACTCGTGTTTCTGTTTGTTACCATTGAAATTACCTTTTATTTTTAATCATGAGTGTAAAACAAACACGCTACTGTCCGCCATGTAGCATAATTAAATTCTTCAAGTTAAATTTCCCCTTAAACATTTCACAAGCCCTCCAAAATGCATATGTATTATAATATTAAAATGTTAAAACATATTAAACGTGTATATAGATATATATATATATATATATATATATATATATATATATATATATATTTATTTTGGCACAACCCAGTACTTTTTAATAATATATTATTATCCACTCTTTCTCTCTCTCTCTCACTCTCTGGTACAATTATTATGAGCTCATTTCAATTAATGGTATACCAAGTTATTTAATGACTTTTGGTCATATATATATTTTGGAATATTAATTTATTTTTGAATATTAAAATTTTATATAAACATTGTTGTAGCTGGTACTTAGCTGCACTTTTGCGTTACAAACATCAACACGTCGAATTCTTCGTAAACCACACTCTGGCGCTGTTTTAACTTAAAATTTGTTACTGTACCACTGTTATTAATCCACTTTTGGTGGTGTAATACCACACTTGGTGAACACGCCGGCCATGAATTGCCGGCTGGCCCACTTCACGGTCCAGACGAAAATGACAATGTTTCACCACTGTGTATTGCAGAGGTGGGGCAAAACTACGTCACTGGTTCTTTGTTCAACAGCCAAGCCTCTAGCTTACAATGCACCTTGCATTCTTTCGTCTGATGTAATCATGGGTTGGTCTTGTTTACTAGTTATTGTGACAAACTGTTTTTTGCTACATTTGTAATTTTCCACTGAATTCGACATAAATCCTGTTAACTTAATATTGCGTTGTTGACAATTCTCACCAAAACTCTTATAGGGAATACAAAATAAAATTATTATTATTAAAAATTGTTATAAAATAAAAATACAATAATTATGTTTGGAACCATAGGTGTACAAATTTATTAGGGTACCAGAATTGTACCGTCACAAAGAACTTAATTTAAAGGAGAAATGTAAATACCAAATATTAACATAAATGTACAAACATTGATAGTTCATAAAACCATACCTTAAGTGGTACCAAATTAAGCTTTGAAAGGAAATAATAACAGTAGTGATAATATTTAATATGTAGGGAAGATGACAGAAGAATATAATCAATAAGAAGATATACATCTATTTTGAATAAAAATTCAAATTTGATAACAATGGTCATAAATCAGAATTAACCAATCAGGATTAATTGGTTACTATGACAACAGACGTTTGGTTACTAATTTACCGTTAGATTTCTTTACTCGTAATATGACGCTCTTGTTGAATAGACGCCAGTTCTTGAACGATCAAAATTATTAATTAAAACATTAAAATATCAAACGAAATTACTAGCAAGTGAACACCAAGGAAGCAGACGATGGCTGAACTGAAACCATTTAACTGATGTCGAAGCCGAATTAAAGAAAAAAGAAAATAATATATTGCCGATTAACTTGAAAAAGATGCCCGAAGCCCCGAACAATTGAAAATTAAATATGATTGCAGCCTAATTCATTATTACCAGATCAACTGAGTTCATCCAGTCTACTGAAGTGTTAAGTGTCTATTAAATTACCCACATTTCCGAATAAACACACGTTAATTATTTTTCACTGAAAGCGGAACTATCACTAAACTGCACATAATTACTTTCAAAGATTAAATTAAAAAACTAAGACACTGAAAATTTTTCAACTGGTAAAGTTAACCTGTTATTAGTTGGCAATATTTTGTAACATTTTTACTACATTCCAATAAACAAATTATAACTACACAGTATATTATTTAAGTTTAACTGATATAAGGGTGTGTATTTTTATTGTTGTAATCATTAATAATCCTTTTAACGTAATCTCAAGAATCCGAGACGATCGAACAAAAATAATTTTGTGTACAATTCCAACAGACGCCATTACTGAATGTCTGTTGTTAAGTTCAAAGATCGATTTGTCAAACCCCAGAGATGTGTCTCATATAATTTACCGGTGCAAATGTATTACAAGAGAAAACATAATTTGTATTAACTGAATAATTAATCGTTAACCAAAAATAAATAAGTACTGAGGGTAACCACTGTGTTATAATTTCATTAGGAGGTGGATAAAAATTTGTGTACATTTTAGCAAATAGGTTGTATTGACGACAAGCGATCGCACAGCCAACGCAACGAACTACTGGCCCAATCCAGACGGCCAAGGCGAGGCGGGAATAAATTGAATTATTCACACCGCCTGAGCTGCGCTTGTCATACAAACTTAAAATTTTTTAATTGTTTTAATAAAACAATTTGGCGCCACCCGGGATTTTCACACCCCTAGTGAACAACAGGTAAGAACATCAAGACCTGGTTATTAGTACGTTCGCAACGGACGAAATCTGCGGAAGTTACGTTCTAAAGTGACGACGGATAGAGAAGACACGTTACACCCATTATACTTATACACGTGTAAGATTAGACGGACGTTCGTCTGGTTACAATATATAAGGGACTAAATAAGTGCAGATCAATTGCAATTTTGTGTAGAAAAGTAAACAAAATGCCCGTATCTGTTCAGAGTCAACATTTTCAAGGACTTGTAGCCTATGCTTTGTAGATAGTACTGCTTTAATATTTTGTGGAGATTCGTCTGTAATAAAATCAGGAATAGTAGCTGAATGGAATTTTGACAAGTTTCCATGTCATACACAAGCAGTGGAGAGGTGTGTGAAGGTGGTGACAGAAGCATTACAAAAAATCGTTAAGTCCGGAGACGGGTTCATCAGAACGACGGCTCTTTCACGATCCGTCCGTTTTACGCACAAATCAGAATTTAAAATAGCTAGTACCAAAAAGAATGAGTAAAAGGCTATTGACATAATGCCATAGCTCGTAACAATTATCATTAATTATTTTATGTCAAAGTGTAAAATTTGCAATTTTAATGTTAAAAATGTGTTTCTCAGGTGCAATGTGCGACCAATAAAAGTTGAAATGTCTATGCTTTTTAAATTTATTTATCTTCCCTTTGCTATTCTTTACTTATCTAAAGCTGTAAGCCTACCATGTGGCTTACATAGAAAAAGTTTTGGTTTTTTAAGTACAAAAAATTGTTAAAATTGATCAGCTTTTATGATTTTCAGGGTGATGCGCGACTGAAAGATATTAACCAATTTTTTATTTATTTATTTATTTTACTTATGTGTCCTAGGGACAAGTTTTCGCGGTATAGCGAATCGAAAAAAAAAATATTTTTTGGCCCACCCTAACTTCTATCCCCTCTTTAGATATAAAGTTTTCCTTAAAAACAAAATGGCGGATAGACGGAGGAAAGAGAGACTTTTTTGGCCTAAGATTAATAGGAACTTTTTTCTTATACTGACGCATAAATTTGAGTATGTATAATGAGGACATCTTTTACGTTGCATCCTGTGTACACACACACACACACACACATACACACACACACACACTCACACACAATGCTTTAGTAATATAATGTAAAATATGAAATATAAAAGTAATGTTAGGAATCGCCATTTAAAACCAAATTAAAATCTTTAGTACACATGATATCGCAACATCCACATATTACTGTACTACTAATATACAACAATTTGTAAGACATAATATTTTGTTATAGTATATTTATATATACTATGAAAAGAAGGTGTTAATGAAAAAGAGAAATGTAAACATTTGCGTTAGGTATTGTTTATTTGTGATTAAGCTTGTTTAAAAGTATGTTCCACTACACAGAACGAGTTGTTTAGTAAATTGTGAAACTTACGTTTTTAGTCAACGTTTTGGGTAAGAAAAATAGCTGTATCCCATGGATACGAAATTTGTATATGTAAGCTGGATATCAAATTTATATAAACGTTTTTATTACTAACGCAAACAATCCATAAGCAAGACGAGTTAACGTGAATAAGGAGGCGACAAGACTTGGCGCGCATCTCCCGAAGCGTCCGCTAAAATGATTACAAATAATTGTAAATATGGTCCAAACCACCTTAAGTTGAATATTAGAATTTGAATTAAAATTAACTATAGACTATTTACTACAACTTTTACGCTTATACTATATGTCTATCTCAAGAAATAAAAAATTTCCTCACAGACCAAAAATTTTAATACACACACGGATGACATTAATAGAGTTAAAATATCAGTAAACATTTGACTTTTTGCACTTTGGCTTTTAAAATATGCTTATAACAAAGGAAATTTATTGTAAATAAAATGTGGTTAAAATTAACTCCATAAATTTAATAATAGGGTAACAGTCACTGGTTGATTGAAACGTTGCTCGAACATCTACAGGTGAACATAAATTGATAAAATATTTTTTTATAAAGATGGTAATTGTGTTACAGATATGTAATTTATTCAGAAATGTGCAGCACAGCATGTAGAACATAAATAAAATTTTAAACTCTTTAAAATTTGTACTTCACATTTAGTACGAATGGCAACATTGGAATGACAGAAGTATAGGAGACACACATGGGTAAGACAGAGTGCGACAGCTCCCATAAGAGCCAATGCTGTAAATTAAACCTGAGGCGGGGTAACTTTATTCATCCTTCCCCCTCCAATATTAGCTTCACATGGCTACATTACCTGTTTTTGCAGTCGTGAGCCTTTGGTACTGATAGAAAATCTGGCTTTGTTTTATGGTGAGACTGAGAACTTATTGGGCAGCCGTTGTATTAACTCTGTATTAAATAGATGTTAATTTAAAATTTTTGGTCTATAATATAAAGTTAATCTAATCGTGTTACAGGTAAAACTTGATGCTGCATTAAGTGAAAGGGCTTTAAAATATCTTCACAGTGAGAAAGAAATATGTATTCCTAACCTTAATATGATCGTGCGAGCATACATAAACAGAAAAGGATTAAAAAATACAGAACTTTTCCATGAACTTATTAGAAGGTAATAGTTTTTTTGCGTATAAAAACTATTTGTTATAAGCATGTATTGAAACCATGTAAATTTTACTATAACTGTAGTTACTACATAGCTACGTTAACATTTTATGCGAAGAGGGGAAACGTAGCAACTATAGCGCTGCGAGTTGTGTGGTGAAGCATTACAAGTGAATTAGTAATTAAGAGTATTTAAATTTGTCCCTGTTTAGGGCATCAACTGAAGCAGTACACATGTTAACTGTTTAAAATATTAAAAATTTGTATTACCTACCTTTATTGGTAATTGACCAAGGTGTCGTCTGGTGTACTTAGTAGAGAAAAACAGGTAAATGCAATCAACAATTACGTATTTATAAGTTCAAATAAAATATTAGTTTATTCTCTTTAGCATGACATTTTCTTTTTTGCTTGAATCTGTTATAACCCCATTCTTGTTATCGTACTACATGATACATAGTGATGACCTCAGCGCCACGCAACTACTACTAATACAAACAATATATATTTTACTCCTTATAAAATCTTAATTATTAAATTATGTATTCTATAATTTAGGACGAACCAAGTCTTTGTTATCGCACACACCCACACATTCCAATTACCCCATTTTTTAGATTTTGTTAAACAATGAATTTAGTTTGGAAAGTTATTCCCTTTAGTGATTATATTATAGTAGGTACTAATACAGTGTATTCATCCTGGCCAGGATTCCACAGGTTATGCAACGTCTCACGCACTGTTCCACTGCAGTTTGTTCATTTTAACCTTCCGCCACTCATTACGATTCGTTCTTGTTCACACCGAATTACACATTTAGTCTTTTGTTTAGTTTCCACACCTCTTAATTGTAATTTGATTCGAATTAATTTAGTGACTTCCGCACACCCGACCGGCCGGTCTCATTACTTGGTGAGAAGTGACGCTCGCTACAAAAGCTGGCGAGCATTTCAGTTTTCACCGCCTACATGATGTTGGCGGAAATACAATGACGTTCAGACAGTTCATTGGTTCTTTTTGATCGTCGACACTGTTTTGTGGTGATACCACAGGCTGTGGCTCACCATTTCCTTCGTCTCCAATGCACATGGCAAGAAATCTTTCGGCTTAGCCATTTTTTGTTACGGCGTCCCTTTTGCTTGTGCGATGCAGGTGAGGCGCTCGTGCGGGTGGACTCACATTCCACACGTGACAATTCTCGGATTTTTTTGTACCGCGCACACCGTTCCAGACTAAAGTATGATTAAAAAGCTCTGCTGTAGTTCTTTGTGCAAGTCGGCATGGGAATTTGCGATGTCACTTTGAATATAGAAATTAATAAAAGGAAACCCCCCCTTTCTGTCCTATTACAGTACCCCCCCCAATGAGAGGTTTCATGCCCTAAAGCATAAAATTTCTCATTGCCTGTTCTAAAAGTACCAGTGTCGATATGGAACCATTACCCCCCTTTAGTTCTCATTAAAATCACTATGGGTTTATCCACCCCCGTAGTCAAACGGCTATGGACGTATCTATCCGACTCTTATACATTCCGTCAACACATTTCATAAATGGTTCTATTAATTTTCCATATCTTCCACTGATGCGTCTCCCCTTAATTGTATTGGTTCGCCTTAGGCAAAGCATTGGTTCTTGTTTTTAATTCTAATACATACATAAAACAGTTGGTTATATTTGTATATTCTTAACAGCAACGTAAATAGAGTATGACCATCCAGGGACATCGGCATAAACTCTTGGAACTCTACATCATTTATTAACGTGAATTAAAATTTTATCCTTTCTTCAAATATAATTTTCCATCAATATTTCAATAAAAAAAAAATTTTTTTTTTTTTAATTTCCAAAATATTTCTTTTATCAATTTCCAAAATTTCCAAAAACAACAAAATTGTTTACTTACATTAATTAATTAAAAAAATCCATGAGTCAATTACGAGAAACATATCATGGCTCTACATCAGTCATCAGCTGATCTCTCTGGGTCAGATGAATGACCTACCCTAGATACACTACACAAAATTATTACCATGTAAAATACATAACATATGTTTATAATTCTTACACTCTAACATAGTACAACATTTATAAATATTGTTACAGGAAAAGTAGATTCTCCAGTAAGAGTTGACTCTGCCTAGGTAAAGTTGACTCTTACTGGTCTTTTCAGTAAAAGTTGATTAAAAGCGAAAAGTGATGAATTTTGATCAACATTTACTAGTCAGAGTTGACTATACCTAGGGAAAGTATACTCTTACTGCCTTGAGTTAGTAAAAGTTGACTTTTTGCAAGGAAACGGTCTACTACCTAATAAAAAACAAGTAAAAAAGCAAAACCTTTATAATACATAGAGAGATAGAAATGTTTATCATTTATTACAGCAAGGTAAAGATTTGTGACACTTTGAGTTGCAGAGCACATCGTTCTTCTTACACATGCACTTCTTGGATTTGCATTTAGTGTTGCAAGAGCATTTGAAAAATCCTTGTCCACTTCCAAGTGATTGTGAAGTTGCAACAGTCCTCACAGCTATTGTTTTATCCATAGGGACTTCATTTTCTTGGATTATGTTCGTGGGACATTTACTGAATTGAGACCTGAAAAAATATTATCATTGAACTCTGAACAATTTAATACTAGGGGCAGGGAGGGAGAGGAGAGAAAGAGAGGGGGAGGGGGAAGAGAGAGAGAGAGAGAGATCTTTTATTTTGCTTGGAAAAATTACCTTGAGAAAAGCTGCTTCAGAATTCCATTTCTTGTTCCAATTCGATAGAATCCATCATCGACAACCTCCAGTACCACGTCAAGGATAGATCGGGCATCTCCTCTTCCGCGGTCAACATCTGGGACAGGAATTCGAACTGATGTTCCTTTTTCTACTGGCGGATGAATCTGATCTGAGGTTTTTTTCATGTGTTTAGCTTGCTCTTCTAGACAGTGGAAAGCTTCATTTCTCTGCTTCTTGATGGCCTCAGTAAACTTGTCCAGGTCAGTGAGGAGATAATCACCATCATCTACGAGCTTTTCACCACTTGATAAATTTTGGTTTGTTTCATTTTCATCAGGATTTCCATTCCCGTTACTTTCAATTTCGTTTTCTTGTTGTTGTTGTTGTTGTTGTTGTTCCTGAATGTGATCAATGGCGCATTGAAGATCCTCTTCTGTTTCTAAATTTGCCAATACCTCAGTAGGTAGTTTTGAAGTAGATAAGCCATGTCTCGGAGGGCAACCGAACATTGCCTCATACGGGGTTCTTTTTATCCCACTATGCAATGCACTGTTTTTCATAAGTTGAATAAACTTTAAGCCTTCACTCCATTTTGATGTTTTGTGGTCTTGCATCCAGGTGGTTATCATATTCTCTATGTCCTGGTTGGCTCTCTCGACACTACCTTGACTTTGACTATGTCGTGGTGTGCCATGCACCATTTTGAAGTTCGGCCATGTATTAACCAGACTGTCAATAATTTTATTCACAAATTCTCTGCCATTGTCAGACTGTAAAATACAAGGAGCGCCTAACAAAGTAAAAATATCAATGATGTTATCACACATCATCTGCAGTCTTTGATTTCAGTGGACTTAGCACAACAAACTTTGTCAAATGATCCTGGTACACCATTATAAATTTGAAGCCTTCATCAGGTTCCGACTGAAAGTCAATAAAATCCACTTGACATCGTGAATTCATTTCCTTGAATAACAAAGGCTTTACAACCAGTTCTTTCTTCTTATGTTTCAATTTTTGAACACAAGGTTCGCACAAGCTTAAAAATAGTAGAATGTCCTTTGTAGTAACATTTTATAATTTTCCTTTCAGTTGCTCAATCATACGATTGCTTCCTCCATGTCCAGTGGATATGTGCTCTTCATTAAGAACTCCAAACAGCTCTTCATCAAAAACATAATACCTTATGCTTTCTTGGTGTGTGACAGGGTGTATTAATTTTGTAATACCATTTACTTCAATAATGTCATATCGTCTTAAAAACCTGAGATCATTACTTTCTTTTTTATTCGCAGTTTTTAGATTTTTGACTTTTTGAATGTAGCTATCATATTTCAATTTGGTCAATGTCAGTGAATTTACCTTGGAAGTCGAGCGTTCTAGCTTTACATTTTCACGAAACAGTTCTGCCTTGGAATCTGACATAATTATTGCACACTGAAACTAGTTATTGAAATGTAAAAAAAACACTGAATCCTTGGTCACTATTGCACTACAACAAATAGACGAGTAATGGCGACTGCCTGGCCGGAATAATCAAAACAAAGATATGCGCGCGCAGTTACATGTGGAGAGCAACATCTCTGAATCAACTTTTACTAAACCACAGCAGGCATAGTTAACTCTTCCTAGGAAAAGTTGATCTGTTTATTTTCAATCAACTTTTACTGATACTTTTAGTAAGAGTTGACTCTTCCTAGGCAGAGTCAACTCTCCCTAACAATCAACTTTCCCTGTAACAGGGCTATGGACGTATCTATCCGACTCTTATACATTCCGTCAACACATTTCATAAATGGTTCTATTAATTTTCTATATCTTCCACTGATGCGTCTCCCCTTAATTGTATTGGTTCGCCTTAGGCAAAGCATTGGTTCTTGTTTTTAATTCTAATACATACATAAAACAGTTGGTTATATTTGTATATTCTTAACAGCAACGTAAATAGAGTATGACCATCCAGGGACATCGGCATAAACTCTTGAACTCTACATCATTTATTAACATGAATTAAAATTTTATCCTTTCTTCAAATATAATTTTCCGTCAATATTTCAATACAAAAAATTTTTTTTTTTTAATTTCCAAAATATTTCTTTTATCAATTTCCAAAATTTCCAAAAACAACAAAATTGTTTACTTACATTAATTAATTAAAAAAATCCATGAGTCAATTACGAGAAACATATCATGGCTCTACATCAGTCATCAGCTGATCTCTCTGGGTCAGGTGAAAGACCTATCCTAGATACACTACACAAAATTATACCATGTAAAATACATAACATATGTTTATAATTCTTACACTCTAACATAGTACAACATTATAAAACATAATAAAACCTACTAAACAAAACATAACAAACATCTACTATCCTTGAATTAATCATTTCCATCAGCAAAGTCATTTATAAAATTATCATACAGAGTATAACACATGTAAATTAATTACTTTCGTACAAATTGTCTACTGTAATCATCTCATGAATCAAAATAACATCATTTAATTAGCTTATTAGCTCTTTTAGTCTATGTCCATTCAAGATTTGAATTCGTTACTCCCCTGAGTAACCTCCTTACCACACACACTATGACCCCCCACTGGACTGTGGCGTCCAGTTGCTTCCACAAGAACGCACTTTACCATTTAACCATCAAACATTTTATTTGATTTAAATTGCATTATAAACTTCATACTTACATTACATCACTCATATACTCGAATACAAGTCGGCATGGGAATTTGCGATGTCACTTTGAATATAGAAATTAATAAAAGGAAACCCCCCCTTTCTGTCCTATTACAATGGGGATACACAGTACGTTCCCTTACACTGCTTGACGTTTGTACAGTAAATTTAAAACTCATGCATGACTTGATAATTTACTCATCCAAAAATTAAAGTTAGAGCATTATAATACGTGAACTTTATGGTGTCAGAATTGTTATTCTACATAATTTCAGAATTTTTAAAATTATTTTGACCATAAAAAAGCTGTTAGTAATATGTAAGCAATAAACTGCACAATTTCAATAATGTATAAAATGTAAAACATAACTAGACGTTTTTTCATTGTTCGTCAACATAAACTATTTCTAATAATTCATTTTTCAACATATCTTCTGAAAAACTGATTCCCATTTTTTTTTTTAGCCACTTCTGAATTTCCGCTTTTCGAGAAGCTGTAGTCAGCTGTTTGTTTTCTTGTACACCGTGGTGTATTCTACTGACGGAACCACTAAAGATTTTTGTGGAAGGTTTGGTAACAGTTTTCCTTAACCCACCGGGAAAAATTTTTTTCAAAGTTCATCTCATGGTGGTAGTCTCCACTTTTAATTTGAGATTTAAATGTAAGAAGGAATGAAACCTTTCTCCCAACCTGCATGAACAATGATCCAGCATTGTCCAGTATTATTGTTTTTTAAAACTGCACTAGTTGTAGGTTCCTGCCAGCACCTGTTTACTGTATAAGTGGGATGGATGAATGTCTTGTTGAAAAAAATAACAGGTTACTTACAGGTGTCATTCGTCCTAATCCTTCATCGATATCTTGCTCACCATGCAACTGTTTCATTTCTCTCAATCAATATGCTTCTTTTTTTTACACTTGTTAAATCGTAATCCAAGTTTATATTATACAATTCCGCGTAAAGTTTCTTTGCCTCCCTTAAAATTGATGTCACTTATAATTCAGAAAGAAGCAATTGTAACATAGGAACATGATTTTAATAGTGTAAAAATTCTGTATTGGACGGTGGCTGCACATAAATCAAAATCAAAGTGCAATTTTCCTTGCACTGTCCTGCCATGTCTTTCCAGGAGTACTCAGTTTTCTACGAGTTGATTTTGACACTTCTACCTCTTTTCGTGTCTTACAAATTGTGGTCTCTGACTTTCCTGCTTTGTAGCATTGTTATTGAGTACTTCTAACATCCACTCATCAAAAAATTCAATAACTCATCCAAGTATTTGGTTTGCTTGACTCTGAATTGTAGCCCTTTCTTTCATACTTGTCAGCTTCTATTTCTGGAGTTTCTGAACTTAATTTTGGAGTTGATTAGAAACTATTATGTAACTCTTGTAATGTCACACTCTACTCTAAGTTTTATATGTCGAGTGTGATGTTAAAAGTCTGGAAAGTACACTGTATAAAAAGTCTGAGTTTAAATACTTTTATTGGGTTTACAGATTTCTTAATTTCATTGTCCATGACGTGTCCGTTGACTAACTAAATATAATTAAATCACTGCCGACTCGGAACACAAAGTTTTTTATGGGTGAAAATGTAAAAGTTTTACCTTATAGCCTGAACCAGTTTTTGCTTATTATAAGGTTTGTCAGAGGGACTGGGAGCGCTGTCCGTCTTGTTCTTGGCAATGGTGTCAACTTTTGAAGGATCGATGTGTGTGTGGGGTGTGATATGTTTGAATAATGCGTGTGATTTGAATTGTGTCTGTTTGTTTAGGATGTCGTTTTTATGTGTTTTTGTGTGTTTGTATACTTCCAATTGTTCAAGAGTGTCTAGTTTTTGGCCTTTTGTGTTTACATGTAGAATATCCATATTATTGTCGATGTTTTTGTATGTGTGATTTGCTTCAATGAGGTGGTTTGCAAAGGTGGATTCGGTAGTGGAGTGTAGTGCCTTTGTGTGTTCAATGTATCTTTGTTTGAAGCTACGTCCTGTCTGGCCTATGTAGAATGGGCCTACATTCTACATGCACTGCGTGTTCGTCAGCTGTTGTTACAAAAGTGAATTTTAATGTAATTTAACAGATGATTTAAATACTATAAGAACATGTTTTGTTTCAAAACGCTCCTAAGACGTATTTATACTCACTGTAAAATTGCATATAGGTACACAGTAAAAATGCAGCATTCTCGGAAGTTTTCAAAGGCTGTTGATGTTACCGGCATGAAAGAGTTAATATTGTTAATTTTAAAAACGAACTATAAGCTTTATATTCTAGATAACTATAAGCAAATTTAATGAAGTCCACAAACTAGAGTAGAAATTTGCATCTGTAGCTATAGCTGCCGAAAGAAGTTTCTCTACTATAAATAGCATTAAGATCAGTTGAACAACGTGACTGTTCTATCAAGCTTTCTTCTCGGTATAAAAAAGAAATCAGAAGTAATGTTTTATAAAACTTTAACCCTGATATTTATACAAAAGTGGTTACTGGTAGCCATTGAAAACAAGAATGGTGAAAGGGTTGTCAGTAGGCATGTTTCTTGGTATTTGTAGAATGTATTGAATGACTTTTTGCATCATTATATAAGCTTAGAGGCCAACTCCAGTACTTATTGAAACTACTCACTTACGTTTTTAAAACTGCATTAATTTTGCTGTTAACATAAAAACTTTTAAACACTATGCCTTTCCACTTCTTGTTCAGAATCAGAGACCCTGCTTTTTGAGCCTTACATGTAATCGTGTAATAATAATTGTGTCAGTACAAAATGTTGATTATGTTTAATATTTTATAGTGGTTTAGCTGTATAATTATTATTAGTTCATATTTCTTATTATGTATTATGTATGTATTTGCACTGTTAATTTTTTTTAGTGATATTATTTGTATGTTAGTGAAAATACAGGTATGACAGCATTGACGAAGACGAGCTGACTTCACGAAATGTGCGTGACATCATATACAATATTCTGATTACCGATTTACTCATACCATCGTTGCTGGACAAAATTGTCAAGTACTGTTTACGACAGAAGGAGCATATACTCGGAGAAACTGTTGGCAAAGTGTTATCTACATGTTACAGATTGGCATATACTCCTGCTCAGGCTGACGTATTTTTGCCATTGTGTGCAGAACTCATTAAAAGGTTTGTAATGTCAAGGCCTTAGATGCCTGTTTTGTTTAAGGAGACCAGGGCGTGAAGGTCTGTCCTATGTTAATTAAATGGCATTGTTGCTTATCAGTTAGGTACACATATTTCAAAAACCATTCAAGGTATTTTTATCAAACTTTTATCTGTTGAAAGACAAATACATAGAGCATACCGTAGAGCTAATTAAATACATGAACTTGTAACGGGACAGATTAGGGGGATAAATAATTTTAATAAATGTTAATACAACCCAGGGTACAACCTTTGGGAAACCTCTGCTTTAACAAAGATGCATACATGATTGCGAAACACCTGTCTGTGTGTGCGTCTGGCGTCAGTCTGACTAAAAAGTGTTACACAATCACCCTACAACACAGGACATCTGTGAATTACAGAGAATGCAAATGTAACACGTCAAATTCATCAGGCGGTAAAAACTTGCAGTTGTCGTTGGCCCAGTTTAAACCAACCAATCAGAGAAGGTGCTATAAAACACACATACGTTGGCGCGCAGCTGAACCAGCGCCTTGCATCTATGCAACTGCGAACGCCGTTCGCAGACAGTTGAATAGCAGTCGTCAAACAGAGCGGTCGTAAGTCAACGGTGGCTTCGGGCGTGTAAGATAGGCCGAAAATACTGTAATCGGCCTATCTAGTAAAGTGTACAATGTAACAGTAAAGTGTAAAACAGTTAATTAACTACAGTGCCGGTGAAACGAAAAGTTTTAAACGTGAACTTTGGTGTTGGAGTAAAAAGCAGACTTACAACATAGTATGCGACAACGTGTAGATAAGTAGCAATGAAAACAATCAATTTAATACCAATTCATCATTTACTTAAAAAAAAAAACAGAAGGTGTACACAAATGAAGAATGAGATCTCAAACAGTGGGGTAATTAAAGAGAGTGAGAGAGCGAGTGTGAAAAAGAAAGGGGGAAAATAGTCAAAGACTGGTTTGCAATAGTATAATTTGTGTTCGAAGATTGTTGATTTTCATAATGTCTGTATTATCAATCTTCATTGGACAATTTGGTGTCCAGTAAATTTTATTTGATACAATAACTAAGAAATTTGTAATTTGACTTAAAATAAAATCAGATTTTATATGATGATAACCATGTGTAGAGAGTAGTTATTATGCCCGTTTAACATAACCTGTCCTGTATAGAAAATCTCGCCTAAAACGAACCTGGTAAGTCATTAAAGTCAAAAAGGGGAAAATGTATTAAGGCTTCCATATTTGTCCTTTTAAAAATATTGGTGGTGACCTGTAAGTAATTTTGGAGTATTCTGTTTTGGTAAGTCAAGGTGAAGGGTAATCAGGACTAGTGCGTAAAAAGATCACACGAGGTAAGTAGAAGTCACGTGGGGGATTTGTAAAAGTAATAACTGTTACAAGTGGTGCCGCTGCCAGGATATTTGTATAAATATTATACGAATTAGACCTGTTTTGAGGCACAGAAAGTAGGATTTGGTAATGGCGTATTTGTAAAATTTTGAATTATCGTATATGTTTACGTACATGTGATTAGGTTATGTTTTGATAGCGTTATTGTGTGGTTACTTTTATGTTTATTTATTGATTACGATTTTATGTTTGGGGTATTTCAACTGGGTATGTGTAATTATTGAATTATAGAAAGGGTGTTATATAAATAATTTTTGGTTAACATGGCCGTGGCACAAGAGACTAAAGTAGGCGGATCAGGGGAGGCAGGGAATACTCCGGAATTCGCGCACAAGTTTGTGAGTATTTGGCGAAGAGTGATGGACGATGATAGTGTAATGGGGGTAGGAAATGGTAGAGAGACAGATCAATTAAACGAGAATAAAGACGATCAGGTTATAAAAACAGATTGTAAGGTAAGTGATGATGGTATAAGTGAGGCTGATCGAAAGAGGTTGAAAAGGTGGCAAATGTTTTTAGACGAACTATTTGATAAACAAAACGCAGAATTAAAGGACATATTTAAAAAACAAGATGAGAAGTGGAAACGAGATACAGAGACATTAAAGGAGAAGAGAAAAAGTGAATTAAAACAGGTAAGCGATTTTTAAAGTGAAAATAATAATAATAATAATAATAACGAAGTATTTGAAGGTGGGGTTATTATAAGTGATAACGATAATAACGAAATGATGAATAATAATGGGGTGTTAGAGAATAAAATAGTGAATAATGACTATAATGATGAGAGTGTAGTGATGATAGAAAATGGTACAGGTACAGGTGAGTGCAAGGAGAATAAAAATTATCAGATAGTGGATGATGAGGTAAGTAAAAGTGATAATAATCACAATATCACAAGTGATAATGGTGACAATTGAAAGTGTGGTGATAGAGAGTGGTACATTGAACAATGATAGTGGAGGTAGTAATGATGATATTTTTACAAACAATAGTGTTAGTTTAAGGGCAGTGGAGACAAAAAACGATGAGGTAGGTGAGGTTAATACAAGTGATAATCAGAAAGATGTTAGTTTAAGTACAAACAAGGTTATAATTGATAAGGTAAGTGGAAATAATAGTGACAACTATAATCATAATGGTGTTAGTTTAAATGCAAAACAGGTGACAGTAGACCAGGTGAGTAACAATGTTAATTATGATTATGTTAACAAAGTAGTTGAAAATGAGGTATCTAAGTATGATACAGTAAATAATAGTGGTGATAATGAGAGTAGAAGGTTAGTTGAGGTTAGAGGAGTGTTAGTGAGTGTTATTGAGTTAGAAAGGGAATACGAAGAGAGTTTAAATGTAGAGTGGGTACAGGGGGCAAATTTTTCTGGGGTTAAATGTGAAGTAAAGACTTCACAAGTGTCATTAGAGAATGTTAACTGGCTTCAACTCCAACATATTTATAATTATATGTACTTACCATAGTAATGTAGTCTATTTGCATGATTTGGTGTGAAGTACCATGCTTCCGGGTGCCACGTGCTCAAGTCGTTTACATTGAATATGTTAAATATACCTAAGGGTGCCAAGGTGGCGTTAAACGAGAGACGGAAGCAGCCTGGGTTATCAAAATAACGTCTCACACACATATGTTTGAATATAACACACTTTTTTAATGATCGTTATAGTTATTCAGTTACACACAAAAAAGGTTAAATTACATTGGAGTCATTGTACAAAATGGCGGCTCTGCAGTTCCGCACTTATTTAGCAGTTATTGTTATTATCTTCCACATATGCTTTAATCTAATAGTCGAAAAGTAAACATTTTCTTTTATATAGCAATTGCAATATTTCATATATTTATTGAATTTAAATAACCCCTTTTTACCCCATAAACCAATGCCAATTTTTATGGTGGCCGCCATTTACTTACACTCTCTCCCTCACATACTGATGTTACAGATAATCAATTTTTAGCATTTAATATTTTATTAGAGCTCTAATTTTGAAAATAAGAATAATGATAATGATGACTTTCCTGAAGGTAGTAGCTGTTGTATCGTTCAGACGTTTTCCATGATCCGGCCGTTGGTTGGCGTACTTCGGTGTGGTTAGTACTATCTGTTTTATCTGTTGCTTCACTGAATTTACATACTTAAAACTGGTAACTGTTCACAGTCAACTGATGCTTACATTTTTAAATTTGATTTACACTTTTAACTGGTTAATTTTTACCAGAGAGTAATGTGCGTGTTGTCGCCATGACAAAGTTCTTCAGAGTGGGCCGACATTGTGTCGAATTGTCGACAGGTGGAGGGGATCAATTGTGATCACCTATTCGTCCGCATCAGCTGACGGCATTGTTCTTCGTCATCGCTGTGACGTGTGTCAATATTTGTAATACCATTTTGTTGGTGTCGATCAAAATCGCCATTGTATACGTTCTCCTTCACACGTACGCCCTCGGCCTTGAAATAAATCGTATCGATGAAACTGCGTTGTTTGTGCAGACATAGGGAAATTGACCTAACCATTCTTTATGTGTATGAATACAATAAAAAATATTATGTAACATCCTTGAACCCCATAATTATGACTGGCCTTTTTGTCCTGTTACAAGAAAAGATTTTCTCAGCAAGACATTTGGGTGATAATGGGTCGGCAAATGGTCCAATAAGTTGTTTTTGTGTATCTGGTAAGGCCAGATGGTGTTTAAATAATGTTGTTGTATTGCCCTCTGAGTGGAGTGAGAAAGTAAGATGTGGATGTGTAAGCGATTTTGAGAGAGAGAGAGAGAGAGAGAGAGAGAGAGAGAGAGAGAGAGAGAAGTAGAAATGTTTAAGTTAAAAAGATGTTATGGAGAGTTGATAGAGGGAGTAAATATTGAGAGAATTAGTTATATTAAGTACTTACCTTATGAAGTAAACAGTGCAGTAGTAAATGACGATTATATTGATGTTGATGATGATAAACACTTACCTGTTGTGAGAATTAGCGTACTAGTAACAGATGATGGCTATGATGATGAAAATATAAACTATTTAATTGCAACAAATTATACCGAAGGAGACTTAACCATACCCGATGTAGACATGGCATATGATAAAATAATAATGGGAGATAACCCTGGGAATTATTATTATGGTAAAATGGATAAAAAAGATTTAAATGGTAATCATATAATGTATGTAAATAAAAATGAAATGTATAATGTGGGCATAAAACTAATTTTCGATGATGGTGGTTAGACATTTATTACTAAGGAACATTTAATTATTTGAGTTAATGGTATAATTATTTGGCTGACTTATATAATGAGGTGTGGTAAATAATAACATGATATGACGAATATTGTAAATAAATTTGTGTTGGTGTTATATGTAATATGTATTCTATAGTAAGGTTATGTAGTTATTATTTACTTTGTATTGTATATAATCAATTTGTGATGTTGGTGGGGAACAATGTCTTGTTAGGGGGAGAAAATTGACAGTATATAATTTGTATGGGATTTACATGTGCTAGATGTAAGTATACAGTAAGGTTATGTTGTTATGTGGACATTGTATTCATTGTAGTCAATTTACAGGGTTGTTTGAAATTAATGTAAAATGTTTACAAGATAGAAATCTTGGTAGTCAATTTGAACGTTTTTGATTTGATGAACTGAAATTGTTGTAATAGTGTAATTAAAGTAACTCACAATGCTTTGAAATATGATGGAATTAAATTAATTCGAGATGGGTTAATTAATCTAAAAGATGGACACTTTGGGTAATAAATTTGAGAAATTTATTTTGATTGGAATTGTATAATGAATGGTAAAGATATTCTAATCAAAGTAGTTACAGTGTTGCATACATGGCGGTTTGTGTAAGCAATGTTTACAGTTTTGAATGAGTTGATAACAACAATAGGTTATTTTGAGGAAATAATTGACATTATTGAGATTTTATAATGCAATTGAAGTAATTTAAATTGTTGCAAACTAGGTAATTAAATTAATTTAAGGTAATTAATTTAAATTATTTGAAAAAAACGGAATTAAATCAAGTAGTGATGATTTAATTAATTTGTAAGGAAAGCAAAAGTTGATTTTGGATAATGAATTTAAATTTTTTGGTTGAGATTTGAATTGTAGAATAAATGGTAATTGATTAAAATGTTGAATGGAAATGCTGAGATGAAATAAGGATGTAACAATTGGAAGATTTAGTTGAAAATTGAAATTAAAAGTTGTGTAATGTTAGCAGATTTCTTCAAACTCAGAAATGAAATGTTTTACGTTAACCTGAGGTTAGTAATGTACTTTGAGTCCAAGTTTTTGTGAAATATGAAAGTTTATTTGATTAGGATGTAACTAGGTATAGTTGTGTAACATATAAAGTGTATTAAAAAACAGAACCAGTATGTTGATAAAGGCAAACCAGTATGACTAAGGGGAACAAAATCAGTTGAGGATATGGTACAGTGAAAGGCCAGTTATTGACGTTTTTATTGAATGTTTTAGAGTCAGGTGATACTGTGGTGACGTGCGTGTCCAACTTTATGGTGTTGGGATCTCGACAAGGGAAGTCCAGTAAAGCCGGATAGGTGCACCCACAGCCACCAGACTAGGGGGGTAAGTAACCCTTGATTATAACAAGGATTTAAGGGGGGTCGTGGCGCCATATCCTCGCTGATCCTCTTAGGGTTTGGCAATGAGAGTTTTTATGCTTTGGCATAAAACCTCTCATTGGGGGGGGGGGTTATTGTAACAGGACAGATTAGGGGGATAAATAATTTTAATAAATGTTAATACAACCCAGGGTACAACCTTTGTGGAACCTCTGCTTTAACAAAGATGCATACATGATTGCGAAACACCCGTCAGTGTTTGCGTCTGGCGTCAGTCTGACTAGACGTGTTACACAATCATCCTACAACACAGGGCATCTGTGAATTACAGAGAATGCAAATGTAACACGTCAAATTCATCAGGTGGTAAAAAGTTGCAGTCGTCGTTGGCCCAGTTTAAACCAACCAATCAGAGAAGGCGCTATAAAACACACATACATTGGCGCGCAGCCGAACCAGCGCCTTGCATCTATGCAACTGTGAACGCCGCTCGCAGACAGTTGAATAGCAGTCATCAAACAAAGCAGTCATAAGTCAACAGTGGCCTCGGGCGTATAAGATAGGGCGAAAATACTATAATCGGCCTATCTAGTAAAGTGTACAATGTAACAGTAAAGTGTAAAACAGTTAATTAACTACAGTGCCGGTGAAACGAAAAGTTTTAAACGTGAACTTCGGTGTTGGAGTAAAAAGCAGACTTACAACGTAGTATGCGACCACGTGTAGATAAGTAGCAGTGAAAACAGAAGGTGTACACAAATGAAGAATGAGATCTCAAACAGTGGGGTAATTAAAGAGAGTGAGAGAACGAGTGTGAAAAAGAAAGGGGGAAAATAGTCAAAGACTGGTTTGCAATAGTATAATTTGTGTTCGAAGATTGTTGATTTTCATAATGTCTGTATTATCAATCTTCATTGGACAATTTGGTGTCCAGTAAATTTTATTTGATACAATAACTAAGAAATTTGTATTTTTGACTTAAAATAAAATCAGATTTTATATGATGATAACCATGCGTAGAGAGTAGTAAATACGCCCGTTTAACATAACCTGTCCTGTATAGAAAATCTCGCCTAAAACGAACCTGGTAAGTAATTAAAGTCAAAAAGGGGAAAATGTATTAAGGTTTCCATATTTGTCCTTTTAAAAATATTGGTGGCGACCTGTAAGTAATTTTGGAGTCTTCTGTTTTGGTAAGTCAGGGTAAAGGGTAATCAGGGCTAGTGCGCAAAAAGATCGCACGAGGTAAGTAGAAGTCATGTGGGGGGATTTGTAAAAGTAATAATCGTTACATACTGATGAAAGAATACTTAGGGTGATTTTTCAAATATAGTGCTTTAAAGAAAACAAAATTTTTACTTCTTTTTGAAAACATACTAAATATTTATGTAGGGTATTATACAAAACAGTTGGTCTATTAAAATAAGTGTTATGAAGCAAACATAATAAAAAAATTCAAGTCTCTAGCACGTTCCAGTACAAAGTTGTGTACCTAAACATGAAAAATATGGACTTATGGGAACTCGTGTTTAAAGTTTTGTAATGTTTTTATTCAAAATGCACGTGCACTATGTACTTCTTCTTCATTACTTTCATCTCTCTTCCTTTTTAGCTACTTTTCTTTACTCAGTCTCCTTACTTCTTTCCAGAACACTCTTATTTGCTTCCAGAATTCTCATTTTATACATCGCATTCCCAGTGACATCGCACTGAGTGACTTCACATGAAATAAACATAAGATTATATAAAAAAAAATGTTTGGTATAACAATATATATTACAACGCTACTTTTTATCTAACACACTTATCTAATATTTTGAATGTTAGATAAAACGTTACTTACCCGTGAGATTACTTCACCTGGGCGCCAGAACAAATCCCAGATACCAATGACACGGTTCCAGCTTAGCTCAGGCCATAGAGACACTAATTTCTCAGGATTCGTTCAGTGATTGTGGTTTTCAAGGGGAACCGTTACAAATAACACTTTAAAATTGGCTTGATTATGTTTAATTAACGTTTTAATTATTTTTAAACTTCTTGAAATTGTTAATTGTAGTACTTATTGCTACCCTAACACTTATAATTAACGAGTGTGTGTGAAAAGTAAAGATTAAGACGTTCAAACGACCTATTGCTCTTATCTGATTGAATTAAGAGATTGATATCTTCCAAACTAGTGATAAAGAACAGGTCTACAATAATTTGTACATCCAATACTACACCTCACTTTCCATTCTACACTCCTATTCTATGTTATGACTAATCTTACACATTAAATACAAAGTGTGTGATTCTTAGTGTCTTTTAAAAATTGTTTATTGCTTTTTATTATTTGTTTAGTCCTTATTTCATTGATCAATGAATCTATTTCTTACTGTTTGATGCGTCGACCGAAGATAGGAATCCGTAGAGGTCCTCCTTTCGATGGTTTTGCACAGAAGAAAAGATGTTGATCAATCCGGTAGAAAGATGCTCTGGCAATTACAGATGCTGTAGCACGCTGTAGCTGAGGTCACTTCACGGCTGAATATTAATTAATTAATGTTGTTTTACACAGCGAGAATTGTTGAACGGTACTAGTTCATCTTCACTGCGGACTACTTCTCGAATTTTGCACTTAAATACCGCTTTGCGTGATTGTAAAATTTCTGCACGTAATTTATACACGACTAGCGCATTGAAGATTCGATCGAAGAGTAACGCTACCCCTCGGTTTGAGTTGGCGTCTGTTTTAAATACTGGCTTCTGATTGGTTGTTCAAATAAATCATACGTTTTTCCAGTCTCGACAATCTCTTAACAGGTCGAGCAAACACCCCATGACAGGTTTGAAACGGCAGAGAATTTCTAGTCAAAATCGTACTTCCTGTGTTTGCAAATTGATTGATTTCAGGTATTTGCAAATGTGTTTTCAAAGATCTGACAACAGAATATTGTTGCTTAGGTCTTTATCTGTGTGTGTGTGTGAAAACACCTAATTCCTACATAGCATAATTCTCTTGTTATTCCTTTTGGCATTCGTCTTCTGTATAACTTCTTCAATTGTTAATTATATTAACTGAGATTGCGGCTACTTATAAAGCTTTACTTGCTGAATACAATGCTGTTTTCAGAATTGCCCTATATTTATTAGTTTGGAAGTTATTGCAGGTTGAACTGATAATTTGAATTGAGTAAAATTTCATGTTCGTACCAGTAGCGGGCGTCGCTGTGACGAGATTAGAGTGAGATGGCTGCAATTGTACGCTCTCTCTCTCTTGCTTATGCTGCTATACTCGTACAGTCTAACACTTTCATATAACGCTCAGATAGGACGCTATTATGAATCATTATAAAATATATATATATATATATAATTTTAAACAGGAAGAAAAGAGAATTTTTTAATGATAAAAACTAAAAATCAATTTTTTTTAACGTTTTCATTATCTGGTCCCCTAACTTGAGTTCTTGTCATTATAAAACAGGATGGAAGTTACATTGTGCTTTATAACCTAGTACCAGTGTTGTATTTCGAAGTAAATACTTGATGGTTATCCAAAAATTGTCGTAAAATTGGTTGGTAAAAAAAAGAACAAATATAATAGAAAATAATGTTTTATTATTTACAAAAGTTAAATACTGTTATGAGTCTCATACGAATTATGATCTTAAAACTGGTGAATGTTTGGGAATTGACAGTTTTTTATTAACATTTCTATGAAATAGTCACATTCATATTACAGTAGACCTCCTAATAAGACAGTTACCCAATGTGCATTATTGGTTACATATAATAAAAATCGCCAAATTAAATAAAATTTGCTAGTCAGTGCAATAACATTTGTATGTCTCTTGTGAAAATAATATGCAGTGTGTTGCTAATTAAATAACTCGAAATCTGACTTTATCATTAAAATCACTGTATTGTCATACAGTCACTTAATCACAGTTTCTGAAACTCTCTGTATGCACAGTATTGTTCAAGGTCACTTGCATTATGTAAGATATGTCACTTTGGTAATTGGAACATCTCTGGAATGTGCAAGCTTCAGCTACTAGACCAATAGGTGGCAACAAAAATACTTATGGTATTTCAGTACACTTGATACTTTGTATAGAAATTTAACTTGACTTGCTAGAAATGGAGTGGGGAGTCTGTCGACTTGCTACTGGTAACCTTGCTGCCCTCAAGGCCTCATAGGACTAAAAAATTAATGAATAAAACGTTATAGCTGTATGTCTGGCTTTTTCATATATTCAATTTGACTATATAATAAATTAAAAAATACAACTTCCAGACACTTTTTTTGGTTCCAAGTTGCTACTAATGTCACACTGGCATAACAATATATATTAGTTCTCCACATGGTTGTCACCCCCCCCCCTTTCACACCTTTGAGCTGTGATTGTAGCTTTTGCAGTCCCTGTCAAGAATGTTGCTGCCAGACTATCAACTAGTAGTTGACACCTTAAGTTTTGTGTTGGATACCAAGCCAGTGAAGAGATGGTAGGTAGTCATTTGTTAACAAGTCCAAATAACCCATTTTTGGAGAGAGATATGATTAAAGAGAATGTAGAAACAGAGAATATTGAATATGGTTGGAAAAAATTCAGTAACATTCCAGAAAGCCAACAGTCCTGACAGTAAATTCGGTTGCAAAAGTGTGTGTGTGTGTGTGAACTAGTACAAAAACAATTTCTGTACACAGATTAGAACACACAAAAAAGCAAAGAACTGTCACTGTAACTAATGATAAAATCTAAAAAGTAACTTACAGGTGTACAAAACAGACTATAAAATTATTTCATGATTATTATTATTATTGAAAAAGGTTTACTTAGAATGATCTTGGCATGCTGTATTATAATTATGTTTGTGACAAAAACATAAATTACTTTATAAACATAACATACCAGGATCAGACCAGCTGCCCCTAGATCACTCAATACCATGATGTACACATTGTGTATAGTTCATTAGTTATTTTCAATAAGCCTCTTAGTGTATATCCTACCCATATGTTACAGTTGCTTTTCCTTTAGTAATATAATTCAACTGATATCTATATCTTGTTTAGTTTTTAAGTTGTTTGAACGCCATGATAAAAAAATACAGATAAGGGAGGGCGGGGCATGGAGGACCACGTAAGACAATTTTGTTTATAAAAATTTTGTAATTTTTTTTTTTGAAACTTTTTTACTTTGGTCATATACTCTCACAATATCTCTTTAATTCTGAAGTGTAATTAGTTAATTTAATTATTATTTTAAATATTTTTTTAAACAAAAATACAACTTTGACACGTGGTCCTCCTTACCCCCTGGTGCGGGGTAAGGAGGATCATATGGTCCTCTTTACCTCATGTTGGAATAACAATTATTATAATGACAAGTAAATATTTATTTTACAAATTATCATAATTACTAATACACAAGCTTTACAAATACAGACTCACACGAAAACAAATGAAGTGATAATTAGTTAAAATAGTTGTTATAAAATTTTCACACAATTATTATCACATTAACTACCGGTAGCTGTTATTATTATTATTATTATTATTATTATTATTATTATTATTATTACTAATATAGAAACAAATATTATTGTACAAGTAACAAACTAAAAGCTACACGCAAACAACAAAAACAAGGTAAAAATGGCAATCAGTTTAAACACTTCTTATAAAATATTCATGCAAATGTTTAAAAAAATACAAACAAAAACAAGGTAAAAATGGCAATCAGTTTAAACACTTCTTATAAAATATTCATACAAATGTTTAAAAAAATACAAAAATATTAAGCCTGTAAGGTTTTGCAAAAGTCACAAATAAAATTGTCTTCTTCTTCATCAACACCTGAACAAGCTTCATGTGCCCATTCTTTACAAGAAGCACACATTATCAATCCTTCACCTTTCTTAGAATTACTATATTTTTCTTTACAAAATATGCAGGACGTATTTTCATCTTCACTGTCATCAGAGCTTTCAGTATGTTTTTGCACTTTACAAGATTTTACTTTCTTACATTATTTGCTGTTATTTGTTAATTTCTTACGTTTTTGTTTCTCTTCCAGAACATTTTTGTTTGGTAAACTTGTTAATACCGATGAACTCTGTGATGTCTTCTTCTTCCTCTCATTTGCCTCTTCCTTGTTTTTTGGAACTGGGGATAATTTGTTCAACGTTGATGAAAAAAGATTTTTTTTCTTTAAGTGGTTTTTTGTTTTGTAGAAGAGAGAAGATTATTAAGCCCACTGGTTCCAGGGGTAATGCTGTTATCTTTCCCATTATTTTCAACAATGTTGCTCTGTTCTAAATTATCTGTTTTTTCAGTTGGGTGTTCCAATATAGAAGAAGTTAAAAAGGCATCTTCAGTAAATATGTCAGGATTATAGGGCCATATCCCACTAGTCGCAAATCCCTTTAGTGCTTTTTCGACTGTTGTAACTTTTGAAAAAGCTTTGGAGGTAAGGTCAACAACATCGCTAATAGACACTGTTTTATCACTATTGATAGTCAAAAAGTAGTCAGCTTCTTTTGCATATTGGTTCTTCAGTGGCCCAAAGAATGTTAAGTCTAAAGGCTGCAATTTGTGACTACAATGAGGGGGAAGAGTTAAAAGTATTATATTATTTTCTCTCGCCTTTAATGCAGCAGCCAGTGATTTAAGGCTGGTGTGCCCATCTAAAATCAACAATATCGGTTCTTTCTCACTTGGTTTAGTATGTGAAATAAAGTGGTCGAGATATAGCAAAAAATTGTCAGTGTCCATCCAACCCGAACCGTTAGCAAATCCAACAGATCATGGGCTGCATCCTTTCATAAAATGCAACTGCATACGATTTCGGGGAAACAAATAAAAAGGTGGAACAAAGAACCCAGATGCAGACATTGCACAAGCCATTGTAATATTGGTCCCTCTTTCGGCACTGACTATTCTCCCAACTTGTTTCTCGCCCTTTTTTGCTAAGACCTTTCTAGGAGTCTGAACAGTACTTACACCGGTTTCATCATAGTTATAGATCTCCCTATCTTGTAAGTTATTTTGAACAATTATGTTATGCAATAAATCAAAAAATGTTGATACTTCAGTTTTATTAAATCCAGTATCTCTGGATAAACTGGTAGCTTCTGGCTTTCTAATTGAAATATCTGGATGTCGGGCCATAAATGATGACAACCAGTCTTTCCCTGCCATTTTCTTATCTTTGTTAAAATTATCTTTTAATTGTAACTGTTCTGCAAGTTCATAGGTGATTCTTCTAACCTCCATAGGTGATAAACCATAAAACCGTCTTTGCATATCTATTAAATGTCTTACCAAATCTTCTTCTTCAGATTTGTTGAATACCGGTTTCAGTGGTCCTTCGACTGGTCCTTGAATTTGTGTTGGGTTTTCTTCTTTCATTCGCCTCAGTAGACAGGTTTTTGGTATGTTATACCGGACAGCAGCTTGCCTAATCGACATACCTTGTCTAACAGCAGCTACAGCAGTCCTGGGATCCTCTGCAGTCCACTTTGGTGGTGAGCTCTTTTGCTTATAATTTCGCATCTAAACAAGAAAAGTAAGGTTTTAAGTTTATGTAGCAATACAAACTGAAAAGTAAAACTAATTGTGTCAATTTAAGTACATACAATAGTTACTTATGTCTTAAAAGACAGAACTCCATAACTGTAGTAGCATTTAGGCCAATTCCGCACAAATGTGTATAATTCCCTTTATCAATAGTACATTCATCAGTCAATTTTTACAACTTTGATATTAAGCACAGGCTATAGACTCATAGCTAGGTTCGTGCTTGATATTCAAAATTCAAAATGATTTTATATTTATTTTTTTAACATGGGATTCTGGCTGTAAGTTATAGGAATATTAAATTAGACATTAAATTTATTGTTAAAACTTTAAGATACACAATCTGTTTACGAATAATAAACCACTGGAAGTTATCAAATTATTAGTTTGTTACTTATTGTAGATGTCTTATAAATTTTATTATTAACTTTAATTTCATAAGAACTGGATTTTCATGTAAAATTTCGTAAAATATTTCATTTCGTAACATTTAGGGCAGTGTTTTATTACCAATATCATTAAAATAACATTTTAAGAATTTTAAATTAGGTGGGGCATGCGGGACCAGGGTGGGGTAAGGAGGACCATGGTGGTCCTTTTTACCCCACCATGCAGCATTTAAGAAATATGAAAATAGAAGATATAGGTTATGAGAAAGGCTAATGGTGAGCTTATAGATGTAAAACTCACATAATACTTTATACACTTACGCATTTGTTTTTATATTATCACTACAACACACTCAGTTATACAGAAAGAGTCACCTTGAAAAATTTACAACACTTACCTTCAAAACAACTTTTCAAAGTGTAGCGTCACTATACATGATAATATGGCGGCTTCTTCTCCACGCTTCAACTGGGAGAACTGTTACCAACATAACAACACAAAATTATTGTCGTATCTTCTGAAATATCGTAGTTATTGCTTAGGTCCTCTTTACCCCGCTGGTCCTCTATGCCCCGCCCTCCCTTACTATAAAAACTGGTCATATATACCTTATTAAGTTGATGGGGTTTGTTTTTCTAAACAGTAGTGACTTTGTAGGCTAAACCTATTTTATCTTAGTCCTAAACAGCACTGCTCCAAGTAGAGTTTACAATTATGCATATGAAAGTATAAAAATGTCAAAAATTTTATAAATGACTTGTTACTTTCAGAGATTATGAAAGGATGAATGGCCTTAGTCTCCTACAATTCGCTCTGGCACTGAATTACTTCAGCTACCTTCCTGTAGAAACCGTTAATGTTATATTCACTGTAGAATTTTTGGAAAACCTAGAAGAAGAAATATTCCACTGTTATCAAAAGGTATTTTACATGTATTCGAATAATCATTGATTAGTCTATGAATTAAAAATGTCTAATTACTAACATTTAATGAATGAAAATATAAAATACTGTAGTTATTAAAATCTTGATATTAAAGAAAATAGTAATAATTTAGGTATAAGAGTAATAATAGGTGTAATAGTTGAGATGGGTATAACAGTAATTACTATATGCTGTTTGTGTCTGTTATAAAATGTTCAGATGTAATGCTAAAATTTTGTGATACATAATTAGATAATATATTTAATATTTATAAAGACTTTACCTAAAGATGTTTCTTCTTATTTGGAATGTGTTTCGAAGCCTTGTGTTCCCATCTTCAGCCTTCCTGATTTTGAGCCTTGTGAGGTACTTGTGTGTTGGTTGGCTTTTGCTGTGGTTTCCTGTTGGTTTCTGGTGCTTTAAATTGGTATTATTGTGTGTGATTGTGGTGTATGTATTAGTATTTTGTGTATTTTCTACGTTGAATGCTTTGAAAATTGTGTCATGTTTTGTATCGATTTATATTTGTTCAGGTATTAGTTTGTTTTGTGTTTTATGTTTATAAATTTATAAATTTTCCCAAATGTTCATTATGGGGCCTTTGTGTGGTATGTGCTTTATTAGTGTCATGTTGGTTATGTCTGGGTATTCATGTCCAGTGTTTATTGCATGTGTGGCCAAATTAGATTTATATATTTCTGGTTTTTTGTATGTGTTAAGGTGTTCAAAATAACGTTTTTTTAGCTGGATTTTTGTTTGTCCTATGTAACATTTATTGCAATCTTGGCATTCAATTTTGTATATACCATTGGTTGTTGTATTATCTTTGTTGTGTGGGTTCTTTAGTTTTTGTAAATTATTTTTATTAGTTTTGTATGCTATTTTAATGTCTGTGTTTTTAAATATTTTTGTTAGCTTTGTCATTTTATTATTTATGAATGTGGCCCATTTATTGTTGTTATTATTTGTTTGTTCATTTTTATTAATTCGTAATTGTTCAGTTTTTATTTTCTATTTGATTTGATTTTCTATTTTGTTTACCGTATTTTTATTGTATCCATTTTCATAAGCAATTTGGTATATTATATTTCTTTCTTTGTCTGTTTCTTGTTTGTTTAGGGGTATTTTCTACATTCTGTTAAAAGTGAATAGAATGCTGCCATTTTATGTTGTGGTGGGTGGTCAGAATGGTTAGGTATAATGATGTTAGTAGAAGTTGGTTTTATGTATATTGCATATTGTAGGTGGTTGTTGTTTCTTATGATGGTTATGTCTAAATAGTTTATTTTGTTATGTTTCTCTTTTTCTTCTGTGAATTGTATTTTTGGATGTATGTTATTGATTTGTTTTAATATGTTATCTGCATTTGTGTTTTTGTTATTTGATACATATAGCCCATCATCTACATATCTTATCCATATGCCATTTGGATCAAATGAATTTATAATTTTGTATTTTGGTGTCTATGTGTTGTAAGAATATTTCTGCTATTATGCTAGATAATGGAGATCCCATTGCTAAACCTTCTTGTTGTTGATAAATACTAATATATACACCACAATCACACACAATAATACCAATTTAAAGCACCAGAAACCAACAGGAAACCACAGCAAAAGCCAACCAACACACAAGTACCTCACAAGGCTCAAAATCAGGAAGGCTGAAGATGGGAACACAAGGCTTCCCGAAACATGTTCCAAATAAGAAGAGACATAATGAGGTAAAGTCTTTATAAATATTAAATATATTTTATACATCAAGAAACAGACTGTAGCAAAAAGTGTTTGAAATAATTAGATAAATGTGAAACAAATGTTATTTATATTACTACCTGCCCCTTTCATATCAAAATTGTCTTTAACTTAGAATTTAATATTTTTTCTAAAGTGTGATTTTAACTGTAATATTTTAATACAATTTCATGCTGTCTCACATAGCAGTGTTACACGTATACTACAAAAATAATACTTTTAAACAGATGAAATAAAACATCCCGTTATAACAAACATGTACTTTTTAATATTAAACAATGATTGTTTAATGCTAACACATTTTTTACATCCTTGGGCACAATCATTAATTACAAAGATAATAAAGAAAGTAACATTATGACTTGACAACCATCACATAAGGAGGAAATTTACATAAGACTCAAAAGCATGAAATGTAAAAGTTGATATTCTTGCGGTTTATGGATCGGTGAACTTCTAGTGAATTTCTCTTGGCATACTGGTATAAAATAACATGATTGAAAATGTGATGCAAGTATACAAGGTTTGATCAATAAATATGTGGAATTTTCATTTTTTCAAAAAATCTATTTATTCATCAAGATTAATTTTGTCCCCTTCAAAGTAGTCCCCATCTGATATAATACACTTATGCCAGCCTTTTTCCAGTCTTCAAAGCACTTCTGGAATGCGATTTTCATTTTGGCATTTAGCTCCTTCAGCGATTCTGTCTTTATCTCCTCAATGTTGGCAAAACGTCATACTTTTGTGGTTTTTTTTCATCTTCGGGATAGGAAGAAGATGCAGGGGCCAAGTCCAGCGAATATGGAGGCTGAGGCAACATAACAGTGTTGTTTTTGGCCAAAAATTCATGAACAAGCAGTGAATTGTGAGCAGGTCCATTATCGTGGTGCAATTGCCATGAGTTGTTTTGCCACAAACCTGGGCGTTTTCTTCGGATTGCTTCAGGCAAACGGCGTAGAACTTCCAGGTACAACATGGTGGCAAGAACTCATGGTACACTACGCTGTTGAAATAAAAGAAAACAGTGAGCAGAACCTTCACATTTGATCGAACTTGACAACTTTTTTTCAGCCTTGGCTCTTCAGGAAACATCCATTGGGACAATTGCGCCTTAGTTTCAATGTCATATCTGTACACCCATGTTCCATCACTAGTTATGACCTGTTTGAGCAGTTCTGGATTGTCATTGACTTCATTCAGCAATTCCTGAGTAATGTCCATTGGATTCGGCACTGCTTTTGATCAAAATTCAACAGTTTCAGCACAAATTTTGCTGCCACACGTCGCTTGCCCAAAAAACCCAAAATATTGCTTGGCATGAGCCAAATGATATGCCATCATCATCAGCAATCTCTCTGATAGTGATTCGGCAATTGTCCATAATCATTTTCTTCACTTTTTTGGTGTTCTCATCAATTGTAGATGTGCAGGGGTGTCCAGGGCGCTCGTCATCTTCAACATCTTCATGGACCTCTTGGAAACGTTTGTGCCACTTGTTGTATTCATAGAAGACTTGCCATAAGCAACATTCAACATTTCCAATACAGTGCTGCACTTTATTCCATTCTTAAAGCAAAATTTAATGCAATTCTTTGTTCCATTTTTCCACAAGTAAAAAATCACCAAGCACATCAAAACACTTGTAACCTTTTCAACAGCCAACAATGAACTAACCATCCAATATGGCTACCAATGTCAAGATATGTCAGGAACAAGGGTACCAACACAACAACAACAAATTTTGGTGATTAGACATATACAGCTCGCAAAATTCAAAAATTCCACGCATTTATTGATCAAACCTCATATACCATTTTCTTTAACAAATAACAAATTTGTTAAACTAATATACAAACCAACAAAATGTTTTATGCTGTTCATTAATATACACAGTTTAGGCTACTGAACAAATCCATGTAACCGCATTACGCTTATTCCATTAGGTGATTAAAATAAGATGTGGCTTAAAAATGGGATAATGCCAAAAAAAAATCACCTATTTCAAATAACATGTGCAAGGACTATGATAACCTTTACGTGTTCAACAAATTTCACCTGTAGAGAGACACAGTTTCAATAAGGTTTTGATGCTGTTAAATTCTATTCAGATAACTAAATAGATCACTATTCAGACAACTATTCACTATTAAATTCTATTGTCCACAGACAACTACGGCTGTGATCACTGCTGCTATATTATCATTTCCAATTTAATTTATAACACTTGTCGATTCTGTTTATCAGCAGAAATATTGAACTGAAATTATAGGTATGTAGCCATCTACACTGATCAATGATGCTTTATAGAAAAATGCTACAGTTTTTTAATAACCAAATTCAAAAGGCATAGGAACTTGAATGTTTATTGTAGACGAGAGGTGAAGTGAAAAAAATTTGTTTCAAGCTGTACAGTTAACAGGAAAATTAATGTAAATAATAGTTTGTATAATCTAGTGAATTAAATTTTCATCTGAAAAATTGTATTGAGAGACAAGCAATACAACAAATATTAAAATATGGATATGTTTCTAGGCAAGTTACCCCTCACGTCTAAGGTATTCTCTGATGCAGTTAAACAGAGCAGTGTGCCTGGACAAACCAGAGACAGGCGTACCATGGTTTCATGCCAAATACTGTGAGGAGCAGTTAGCTATAGGTAAAAATGAAACCGTTCTTCTGAATACATTTCATTTATGTAGCATGAGAACAAAAAATATTTTATTTTAAACCTTGATTGTACTTTACATCTGCCAAAAGATTTGATACATTCTGAGGTATTTTTCCTGTTACTTTATGTTAACTGTTTATAATAATTATTTACAAACTAACATGAACAAGGTATTAAAACAATCAGTAATGGTTCAGGTACTTTATTCCAGTGGAACAGTGGAAAAATATTCTCTGATTTCTTAATTCTTTAAAGAAAATAACCAATTTCACTAATTATTCTAAAATTTAAAAAGAAAGTCAATGTTTGGATTTAGTGAACTTTCCCTGGTTGCAGACAGGGTAACAATTAACATAGTAATCTGAACCCTCTAAATGTACTTGACCATTCCAGAATCGAACCCTATGATTTCTCTCGGGGATTCCTTGGTTTGTCGGAAATGATGTAATTCATTGGGGTCTTCAGAGTCCCTACCTTGGAGGTCTTCATTTGGTCCTTGGCGACAACTTTGTTTCCCAAGGCAGGTGAATCCTCCTACCTGCATCTCTGTCGCCTCAACAGTATGGACAATGCTCTGCCACCACGCCACGTCAGGTACCCATGGGCGCTGCTAGAGGATCCCCGTAATTCTCCTCATGAACCCCTCAGAACCATGCCCCCCACCTTATCCATGAATCCTGCCTAAACAGGCTAATCCCTAGCTGCGGCTTGCCGACTCAGGTTGCACAGTGTCTGGCAGAGAACGTAAAAATTACTAACTACAGTCAGCACGTCCTGTGCCGTCTCGGCTGGGCTGAAACTCAGAGCATGGGAAACCACGAGGTGTGGGAGCCATCCGCCCTGAAGTGGCAACCCATCATTTCGGACGAGTTGCCTTTGGGCGGTCGAGCCTATCGACCACACCAGCGCGTCTCTAAGCTCCTGCAGACAATGAGTTAAGTGGGCCACGGAGACGCGCCTCTGGTCTGGCGTCTGGCTGGGGCATAAAAACCAGAGATGTCCTATGTCATACATGTATATTATGTATTCGTGGACCACACCCTAACACCTTGTGCTGAGCAAACGACTGCGCTGCACTGTTGGGACCTGGCATTCATCAGGTTCCGGCCTGGACAACACAAACAAAGCCTGTGCCTCTTCTGTCTACCTGTACTTGAGCACTCTGTAATCTTTGAGCATGTACTGTGCTCCTTATCATGTGATGTGCCTTCACTACGGCTAGGACGTTAGTGTAAGTACATATTTTTGTATATAAATACATATTTTGAGCATCACCGTATATAATCACATATATTAATGAAAAAACACAAAATGCAAACATTTTGGAAGTTTTGTTATTATAATTATCCATGTTTTTTATTCATACGTACAGATAAATCTATACTTTAGATTTATTACTAGTTCAGACTAGTAAAATTACTTGATAAAAAGTATTTAGTTTATACTCTTCTTTACTTTTAGCAATATCCGTTTCAACTGTAACTGAAGTTGTTAGTTTTCTGTAGTAAATTGCCATAACTAAAATCTTTCTACCCTTTTCTATAGTGTAGAATTGTGTGAGAATTGTTTAAGATATGTTTCTTTGGTGAGCACACTTCATGTTATATCAACTATTTCTCATTTCAGTGCTTACACATATCTAACTTCACTATACACAGTAGAATCTCCATTTAGCAGGCAGTCCTAAAAGCAGACAACTCTCTATAATGGACAGTTATGAAATTACCTCTCTAATCTTTACGTGTTTTAATGCACATGACTTTCCCAAAAGCAGACTTTCTGAAAAATAGATGCAGACAGCCCAAAAAGCAAAATTTACTATCTTTTTGCTCTATAGCAGAGAGCTGAGAGGTCGGCAAAATCCTTCAAACTGTTACTACTGCAATGCTTATCACAGCAGCAAACATTTGCCTATAAAAATTTACAACTACGACAGGACATCAAACGGCTGCATGAGACTGTGTCATGTCTCTTTTCATTAAACCATTATAAGGAAGACATAGTTTATCACTTGTTATTCTCAGCAAACAATTCGGATGTATCCTGTTACGGTACGCTACTTTCATAAATGTTTCAGGTATGCAAGCATTTAATATTAAAACATAAAGTTCATATTATTCAAAAGAGTATGAAAAAACAACTTTGACTGTGTGAGATCCAGCAACCAAGTTTGGTGTTAGTGAAACACAAATAACCGAAATTTTAAAGGCCAAAGAGAAATGTTGCAACCGTTGGTTGGAAAATGGAGATCAAGAAAGGAAAAGGATGTTTCCAAAAACAGAGGGACTAGTAATCAATGAAATTACGTGTGATTGGTTGTCCATACCAAGAGCTAATAAAATTCCAATTTTAGGTCCCTTAATTCAAGAAAAGGTGTCTGAAATTGCTAAAGAAAGGGGTTCTGTAAACATCAATATTCATTATGGATGGCTAGATACATTTCAGAAATGGCACAAAATTTTCTACAAAAATGTGTCAGGAGAAGCTGTATTGGTCAATATGGGATAAGTCCAAGACTGGAATATTGTTTTCCAGGGACTAGAATACATCTTTATTACTGACTGTATTAGTAATGATATTATTTATAACCATGATGAAACTGACTTTTTTTTATCAAGCTTTGCCGATAAAAACAGTGGTGGTATCAGGTGAACGGCCTGTGGTATCAAGCAGTCAAAATGTTGTTTAATTATAGAATTGTGTGTGAACATGGCTGGACAATTTGAATAATTTAATAATTTGGCTTGTGAAAAATTCCTTTTGCCTCTTTGGTGATAATGTCAGTGCTTTACAAATAAACGGGTGTTCAAACAGAGAATCATGGATGACAAAGGGTGTAATGAGTGAGTGGTTATCAAAGTTTGATAATAAAATGAGAAAATAAAAAGGAACGTGTTTCTATTTTAGGACAACACCGTATCGCATCCTGCCAGTTTACAGTATACTAAGACAAAGTTCATCTTTGCCAGCCTTTAGATAAAGGAATCATAAACAATCTTAAAGTTCACTAGAGCATTCACTAAGTATTCAAGCATTTGCTAAGTCATGTTGATAACATCTAACAACTGCTTGCTGAAATATCAAATAAAATTGTGACTAGTTTAGGGCAATGAGAATTATTTTTCTGTTTTCGGACATAAAAACTCTCATTGAGGGGGGGGTCTTGTAATGGTTCATTTTGTATGAATATTATTTTTGTGTGATGAATGAAAAATGTTTTGTAGTGCATAGTGTGGACCTGAACAGCAAGGGTTTTTCGTTGTAAGTAATGTGGAGCCGAGCGATTCAAGTTTTTTTTTGTAAGTATTGTGAAGAATTACAACGAGAGGTAGGTCGGAAAACATGGCCCTAAGTTTAAATAATATTGTTGGAATGCATCACGTAAGTAATGAGCAAAAAAATCCCTCTAACAAGTAGAGCATACCTAAACAGATTCTAACGACAGTGAATTTATAACCAGCTGAAACAAAGCCAAGTGATTACAGCCAGTGAAACAAGCATAGTGAAACAAAGCTTGCCCAGACTACGCATTAATTTAGTTGCAGTCAAGCTGCCATCCAGTGCATCAAAAAGGAGCAGTGACTTGTGATTGTGATCATGTTCAGAATGTATTCAAGAAGTGGTCATTTGCTAAAAATGATTTTTTTTTTAATGTAATGCAACACGGTTATAAATTGTAATAGATGAGTGAAGTATTTCAAACAATTTGATTGGTGAACTAAATTGAAGAAATTAGTGAAAACAGTTTCTAACCTAACAACCACGGTGTTAACCACGGTTTGTGTCCCTACAAACTTCGTGTTGTCCAATTAATATTTACTAAAAACTCTGACGGATTACTAATGTAACATTTTTGGTGGACACAACCAATGAATTACAGAAATTGGACAGCGAGTGCAGTGACAACGAAAGTGTGAGCACGTGTCATGCAATACGAGATCAAAAGAACACAATTTACAGGTGAGACCACGTTGACACAGCAGCAATGCTAATACTACCCCGTGTACAGAGGAGTAACAGAAACTAAAATAAAATAGTGAATTAAATAAAATTTTGACAGCTATAAACTGAGTATGAGAATGAGAGAGTGGGAGGGATAAAGTAATACAAAGTACTGATTCTTGCATTGACAATTAGGATTTAATTCAATTAGGAAAATAACAATATTGTTCTGTGAAGCACATGGTCGTCAAATTCATTGTAATATTTTAAGTAAGACAATTTAAGATGGTTGCACCATGTGGGTTGCCTTGTGACGAATCAATAAATATTTTGTTGACAGTAAAGTCTTGATAATATTATATTGTACAATTTCATGATTGTACTTTTACAAAAGTTTTTTCTTTTTTCTATAACAATTTGTTATAATTTTCATACTAAACCTACAACTTCAAAATTGCAGTAGAATAATACATCAAATAGAAATCATCAAATTAGAATTGAAAGTTTATGAGTATAAACATACATATAAAATTAAGATGACTAGAGTTATTTTGGGAGTCACCTCACTTTAACCTAACCTGTGCTCGATATGTTCGTCTAACAGACCTGCGGGGGGGGGGAGATTTCTCTAAAGACTAGTTAGCGTCTTGTAAGTGTTCCGGATTTTTTAATGGTGACAGTGAAACAGTTCTGACACACAGCCTTTAAGAAGCGTGTGTGGTGTTGATCCTGGTTTTTTGTTTTTTGTGTTTACTGAGTTTCTACGGTAGGTACTAGAACTAATTCTGCCAAACCATAACAGCCTCAGTAGGTACTGTATGATGGTGTGGGGGGGCAGTCTCCCTGCACTTCTCCTACACAAACTGTAAAGCATTAAAACCTTGCAAAAACAACCTTCTGAGAGATGAATCAACTTTGTCTTGATGCATTATGTGTGTGTGTATGTCAACTGTCACCATCTAGTGTTCGTTCAGTGAAGCATTTATTTAAATACAGGCCTGTCTAGTCATAATTGCACAATGACAATAGTGGTGAACAATCTTTATAGAAAAATTATAATTTTTAGTCTACAACCCTTATTTTAGGATAGGCATTGCCTCAGTTGTAACCATGACAATACCCACTTTTTCTTTCCTCTTATTTTCTTAATTTTTTCCATTTTATTTCCATGTTCCATAAGGAAATGGAAGTATGGTGATGGCAAAAAAAATCATGTTCGAGATAAGGGCTGATTCTGATTGAAGAACATGAAGAAAACAAAACATGATACCCTCAAAACATGAAGAAAGGTCATTTTTCAAAAAGTGTCTGTGTGTAGAATTTTTTCTATGGCAAACGATAATAGCCGCAAATTCAAACAGAATCAAATAATTTTTTTGCATACATCCCTGAATTGTAGAGGACTCAAGGTCTATTGATTTTGGTGAAGATCGGTAAAGGGGAAGGAGTAGTTTACCTGCAACATTTCATGTTTTAACAAGGGTAATTTTTCTATGATGAACGATAACTGCCGTAAATTCAAACAGAATCAAATAATTTTTTGCATATGTGCCTGAGTTGTAGAGGACTCAAGGCCTACTGATTTTGGTGAAGATCGGTTAAGGGGAAAGGGTGGTTTACCTGCAATGTTTTATGTTTTAACAAGAGTAAAGTACTTAATTTTGATAAATAAAGTATCCTGAAAAGAAGATCATAACAATCCACTGTAGAAACATAGATGAAATATCTATAAATAAAGGGTTAGTTGAAGGGGGTGGGGGTAATTTTCTATAAATGAAAATGATAGTTGAATGGGGAGGGGATAATTTTTATTTATATGTCACGTGTACTACTTCATCGGGAACAAAGAAGTAGTTTCTTGTTAAAATTCCTTCCCGGGCTGTTTGGCGTGGTCCAATGTTTTCTACAGAACCAGACGTTTCAGCAGTGCCATCAACTGTCGTCATCAGTGAAAATCGAGTGCCACGGGAGGTGGTATATGTTAGTGACCACGGTACTGTGGTTAAGGCTGAAGAAAGAAGTAGTTTCTATGGAAATATTGTACTAAGTCAATTTATTAGAAGACTTATAATCTTTAATTTCATGCTTACCCGTGATAACTCACCTTACAATTCGGCTCCAGAGTTCGTCACATGAATGGCGTAATACAAGTGAGGTTTCAAGGTTATACTGTATTAGTAACATACTCGATTCGCATTTGTGTAAAACAACTAAAATTTTATTTCATCATCTATATTTTTTTTGCATGAATTATTCATCTTTCTCTCGAAACTGACATATTACTTCTTTCTCTATCTATTAATAACACAAACATTTATTTCGATCTTGTATTCTTATTCTAATATAATTATTAATTAATAAAGGTGACCCAGCTTGCCATTCTCTCATTCACACAATTTAACTCCCCATTTATCTAGAGCTCGTAATTTAAAATTTTAGTAAAATTATTTAAATATTGAAATTTAGTTGTTGGTTACTTAACAGTCGTCGTCTCTCGTTAACACATTCAGCACCGAGTGTATGTCCAAATGTTTGTTCGTTCACCACATTGTTGATTTTCCTTCTGTCACTACATTTACTTCCATCAGAGATACTGTTTCACTTATTTGGGAAGGTATATTACTTTCAGTTAAAATTTAAAAGATTTCTTGGGGCCCACGAGTCTTTGCGTGCTTCGGGCCGACGCCGCGACTATAAGTCGACTGCCTAGAGCGTTACCAACCAAACTCCCACCACGTTGGGTTGCTGGACAGGAAACCAATGCCTTCTTGTGTTAAATTGTTCATTACTGCACAGGGAACATGGGTTGTGAGTGCTCCCAAGGGGTTGACGATATTTCACTGCCACGAGACGCAAGTGGGCGGAGTCATCATGTACTTCCGTCATCATCCACACCACGTGGCGAACCAAATTTTATAATTTAGCCATTTTTGTTGGCTTCATTTCAGGCTACGTAGCGTCATCTGTGCTCATAAAATGTTGTTGCGCGTACTCTGGGTGTAACACAACACTGAATTCTCGGAACCACTTGAGTGACAAAACATACATCGCATTCCATTACAACACCTCGCTCACACAGCTATGTCGTTGTTCATTGTCCGAATAAAACCGTATTGCGTATGGGACTTGCTGCGTTGGGCACATATACATTTGAGTACATTTAATAAAAAATAAAACAAAATAGAATACCCCTTTTCGCCCCATTACAATATTCCATTTCGAAAATGATTTTAAATATAAATCTTAGAACATGGAAGTCATGTATGGTTCTCCATACCGATATTTTATTATTAGCATGCTTGTTACTGTTGTTCAGCTATTTGTTTTAAAGTTTATGGCTTTATATTATGTATCTTCATTAGTAGTTTGAATTTAACTGTAATTTTTCTCTAATAAGTGCAATTGCTTTGTTTATATCTACTTCAGTTTAAGATTATTTACTTAATATACTTCAGTTATTCTCTCTTGTCAGCTCAGATTACTATGTAGTGACCTGATTTATAAATATATAGTGGTTGTACTTACATTTTAGTAAATCACAGTTAAATAAAGATAAAATATCTTTAAAATACTCCTTAAAATATTTAGTTTCAATAACTGTAATAGCTTTAGTTTTAATATGCACAAATCAGTTATTTAAAAATAAACTACTAACTGATTGGTCCCTTTGTTCCATCAACATTTATGCAACTTTGAATCAAAGTAACCACTGGCATAATAATCCGCGTACTTTTAAAATTCACTTGTTTATTCTACGACTTTTTAAAATACACCTGACCTACTAAGTACTAACTCATGTTGTGTGTTACCAAGTCTTGTAACTCATTACACACCACATTAAATTGTCATACATCATTACCCTTGCATCATGTACTGTGACATTGTACAGCAAGTTACACAGTTTGGTTGACCACATATCTCTACAGCTTGTACATTGTTTATACGAGGGTCATTCAAATAGAAACCGGATTTTTTTTACACAGATTTATTAGTGACAGATAAAATTACAAAAAAAAAATCTTATTTTTCTACATAGTTTTCTTCAACAGAAATATATTTTCTCCACCGGATAGGTTGCTTCTTGATCCCCTCATCAAAAAAAGAAGATGGGCACTCCAACAGCCAATTGTGCACATACTGCTCAACCTCTCCATTGTTGTTGAATTTTTCCCCTCCTAACGCTTCCTTCAGCACACCGAACATGTGGAAGTCACACGGAGATAAATCTGGTCTGTAAGGAGGGTGTTCAAGAGGTGTCCAGTAAATTTCAATCAGTTTATTACGAGTTTGACCTGCAGTATGCGGCCATGCGTTGTCATGGAGAAGCAGAACGTTGCGAATTGGTTGCTGGTGTCGTTTGTTGCGATAAGCGGCCCTGACGTCATACAGCAGCTGGCGGTAGTATGCCGCATTCACCGTCTTTCGATCATGAAGGAAATCAATCAGCAACATACCTCTTGAGTTCCAAAACACAGTTGCCAGAACTTTCCCTTCTGACAGGCGAGTTTTGGCCTTGACCGGTGCCCCTTCTCCACTTTTCCACCACTTGTGTTCCCAACTCCATCACGACTGCTTCGAAATTTTTTGGCCCAATCGAACACTTGTGTTCTTGACAGAGTAGCGTCTCCAAACTGTGCCTGGAGTCTGGTCAAAATCTCAGCTGATTTGACACCTTCATTGGCGAGAAATCGGATAATTACCCATTGCGCAACAGACGAAGGTACCTCATGCTCAGACATTGTGCTACTGACGCGGGAACGTGTTCTGCTGGCGTGGTTGGGCGTTCACTCACTCCACTTCCTGAGTCCACATGTAAAAAATCCGGTTTATATTTGAATGACCCTCGTAACTATGTGTGGGTGCGTACACATACTTATTAGTACATTTTTCACAAATTCCATAAAATATTTTATCTTTCCAAGTTCAATTCCTGTTCTCAAATCAACGTTACTTTTTCAAATCAAAACATAGCAAACAAATTAAATCCAAATCATTTAAATTTTGTTCAAAAATTAATCTAAGTTCAGAATCAAAATTTCATATTGTTATTGATTTTATTATCTCCTTTCATTTACCATAAAACTCAAAATCCTTAAACTAAAATTACAACTTCTTCACTAGCCGCTGGCAATCAAAAAACTAAATTGAATACATTAAATCATAAAGTCACTTATCATTACATTTGCTTACACACATATATTAAACAATATAATTCAATAAACACACTAGTAATACATATAAACAACAATATACTCAGAACCTCAAAACATCATCTATACGGCAGACATAAAAATAATAATTTTTTTTTTTTTCAAAGAATTTTAATTTACCATAATATCTCTTTTATCAATCTCAAAAAAATAAAAGTATTTAATTTAATTAAGTAGCGAAATTTCATGAATCAATTACTAGAAACCTGTCCTGTCTCTAACATCAGCCATCAGCTGATCTCTCTGGGTCATGTGAATGACCTTGACATATATACACTACACAAAGCTACACCATAAAATACATGAAACATATTTATAATTTTTTACCTTCAAACATAATACAACATAATAAACATAGAACACTCAAAATTAGCATTGTTGTTATTACCTTACAATAAACTATAAACAATAACTTCACATTTAAATTGCCAAAATTTACATTTTACAACTCCAATTTGTTTTCAAATTCTACTCAATCTTTTACTGGTTTCATTTATTATTACATTTGAACTCTGACTTTCTCTCTAACATTTTCATTCTCAATTAGTTTGGGTGGCTCTTAGTTATTCATAACATTTCGATTTACAACTTGGGTGTTTAAATATAACCTTATCTCCCTTCTAACTTTAACACTCACTTACAATTTTACCTAGTATGACACCCATCTCTCACAAATATTTACCAATAATTCTCTAATTCCATTCCCATCATTCTACCCTTATAACAAAATACTCTCTATCCTCTTTGTACTTAGGACGTGTGTTCCCTTCCCAATGCTCATCCCCTTTTTGGTTCCTGGTCTTCCCCTAGGCAACTCCGCCAAACCCCATTTTAAACTATTCACCTCCCGCCACAACGCTTTTCATTGAGGACTCCTCATCACACCACCCCCTTTTTCAAAATTCCTCTATCAACTAATTACTCTCCCATTACCTCCCTTTCATATTCTACATATACCCACTATCACTACTGTGTCACTATTAATTCTCAATTCTACATTACTTTACTCTCAAGACTCTTATTCTGTTTAACACCCCTTTAAACTTAACTTGGCTTGATTAATTCAAATGCCTTCTTTATGCTTGTCACCCAAATTCTAACATTTACCACATTTTACATTACATTAAACCATTGAAAAGTCAAAACTATCCCAAATCAATTTCATCACTTATTTAAAATCTTTTAACCACATTGAAAATCTATTCTTCAAACATTAAATGTATTCAAACATTTAATTACCTTAATAAAATTCTGCAAATTACTATAAAATAATAAGTGAGATACTACATATATAACCCCAGCAGTCAGCTGATGTCTCTGATCAGGTGACTGACCTTACTCTAAATACGTTTCAAACCATTATACCATGTGAAATACATCATATGTTTACACTCCTTATATTCTAACATAATACAATAATAACACAATAAGATATAATAAACCACATATGATAAACATCTTCTTCACTTGAAATAGTCTTTTCAAAATAAGTAAAGTCCTATATAAAATTATTATACAGAGCATGACACATTTAAATCACTTACTTCTAAACAACTATCTATTCCAATATTATTTCTTGAATCAACATAAAATCATTATAATTGACCCTAACACTTAAAATGGTTTGCTCTCATGCGTGAAATATATCACTAATCATTGAGTCATAGTTATAGCAACTGTTACTGAACAGCCCTCTGGGTTGTCAACCCCCAACTCTCTCTATAGAGTCGTATAAATTGACCACCCGCTGTTTACAGAGGTCGTCACCCTCTCACTGAATTTTCAGCTACCCTCCTACTACATCAATTACTTAAAGTTCCCCCTTGTACCCAGTTAAAATTAGGTAACCACCCGCCGGATAAACCGGATCGAGTGTTTGCCTTATGCACAGATGCGTTATCTGTGCCCCTGGCTTGTAACGGCCAGCTCCTTTTCCACACACTCTATTGTTTCCTGGTGTTGGACTGTGGCGTCCATTTGCATCCCCAAGAACTGAAGATTACATATATATGGTATAGACGCTGCCTATACCGTTCTTGGTTCAACGTTATATAAAATTCGGCATTACTGATGTCCGAGGACACCAGTAATCCTACTAAAATGATTCACACACCCTTAAAACGGCACTGTCGCCACCTTCGACGATAGCCGCTGTTCCATAGTTATGTAGTTTCCCCTGTTACCCCCCGGTCAATTTCTATGTTCACCAATTTAGAATCTACTTACATAAATCCACGGTCAGGGTTCGGTGAAGCCGTGACCACCCAAAATGTGGGGAAACTACCCAAAGACATATAAGGCTCACACTGACACCGTTACTACAATTCACGGATGGTCAACTCTTATATGTGTGGTTATTTATTAATTGATTTTCATGTTTAACATCTTTTAGACTTATCTACACTTTTAACTTTTAAACATTAAACATTTCACTTTCTTTAAATTGCATTGTAAATTTCATACTTACAGTACCTCACTCATATACTGTCATAAACACAAAAATATAAACAATTGTTACCACCAAACCATGTACACAACTCCATTTATCTTCTGAAACATTTTAACCACCATGTTACTCCACAAACTAAACACATCTTACATTTATTTACTCATTATTTATTATCAAGTTTAAATCTCATAAAATCATTTTAATTCATTTGCAAAATCTCTTTATATAACCTTTTAAAGCAATCAAAATATTTAAACATCTCAAATTATTTAATTTAATCAGTTCTTGAAAACACAACTTATTTTAATTACCTTACTCCAAAACAATTACAATTCATTTATTACCTTTATAATTATTCTTGTTATTTATTTAGTCTGCCAAAATATTATTATTATTATTATTATTATTATTATTGAAACAATTTCTACTACATACACACATTGTTTACATCAAATACATTTTACAACGAAAACATAATTAATTTCACTATTAATTTATTTACAAATTCTTGTCATTATCTTTCTGTTTACCACACTTCATCTTAGCAAGGTCATAACCATAAACTAAAATATTTAAAATGTCCATTCACTTATTTTTTATTTTACCCACCGTCATCGTATATTAGTCTTACTTTTATATAATAATTATCGTCCTTACTCACACATGTTACACTATTATTATTATTGTAATGACCATTATCAACATAGTATTTAACACCATAATTACCTATTAATTCATAAAACCCGTCTACATTGGTAATTTCAGTTCTGTCTCAGTCAGTATTTTTGTTCAACATAAGGTAAGTTAGTTTATCATCATATTCCTCAACTACATTCATTACAACATCAGGTAAGTTTTTATCATTTACAAAGGTATCATCAAAATAATCATCTATCTCCTTCAATTCTAACCGCTCTTTCAACTCATCATAACTACTTCTCAACGTAAATAACTCTATTATTCTCTCTCTCTCACAATACTTCTCACAACCCCTCTGAACTATCTCATTCCATGCAAAGGGCAACATAACATCATTAAAATACTTTCTGGCTTTACCAGATACAAATACATCACTACAACAACTTAAGGGACCCTTTGGAGACACCATGTCTCCCACATAACCATTGGAGGAACCTTTGTCCTCATAAAACACATGTGGAGTTTTTACTCCACTTATACTACAGGGAAAATTTGCCCTTTGCCCATCTAACCTTTCATCACACTCTCTCTCTGACTGACTCACCTTTGTTTCTACCCCTTTACAACCCATTACTCTCTCACTCTCACTAACTATCTCATTAACTATTTCTATATCATCACTCTCTGATACCACATTTTCAATTACATTATCATTTTCAACATCATTGTTATCATTTGTTAACTCTTCATTATAACTATCGTCATTACTCACCTTGTTATTAATTATCTGGTTTACCTTATTTTTAATCTGTTCCTCTAATCTCTCAATACTCTGTTCTAATTTGTTAAGGTTAGTTTCAAATATTTCATTGGTATTTTCTAAACACTTATTAGTTTCATTAATATCGTTTTTTAATTCGTTATTCTGTTTTTTTAACTCATTAAATTTATCATTGAGATTACTATTTTGAACGTCAAATTTGGCATCTAAACTACTCTGTACTCGTTAAATTTAATACTTTGTTGCTCTAAAATTAATTGCAACATATTCATTACCTTCTCATTACTATCTACCGCTTGTTTATTTTGGATAGGTGTCGATTGATGTCAATGTCTTTCATTATTTTCGACTCACTGTCAGTGAAGCTGACTTCATCATTACTTTTGTTATTTTCCCTACTTACTTTTAGGGTTATTTGAATCCCCGAATCGTCTGTAATATTTATTTCATCTGTAACGTTTAGTTCTATTTTATTGTCCTGACCCACATTTGGAGTCGAATGGACTTCAAAACTATTCATAACAACTGATTCATCAAAATTGGTAATTTCATTTATATCATTCTCGTTATTACTACCTGCCATTTTTATATTATCAATTTATACAAATTTACTTACATACAAAACACCTGACACTTACTCTAACAATGATATACTATACTCTGTTACGTATTTTTCTCAACCTTCAAACCATACTTGTATTTTGCCGTAGGTGTGGAATTTAATGTATAAAATTTAATTTATAAACTTCGTCCCTGTTCGGGCGCCATTTGTACTAAGTCAATTTATTAGAAGACTTATAATCTTTAATTTCATGCTTACCCGTGATAACTCGCCTTACAATTCAGCTCCAGAGTTCGTCACATGAACGGCGTAATACAAGTGAGGTTTCAAGGTTATACTGTATTAGTAACATACTCGATTCGCATTTGTGTAAAACAACTAAAATTTTATTTCATCATCTATATTTTTTTTGCATGAATTATTCATCTTTCTCTCGAAACTGACATATTACTTCTTTCTCTATCTATTAATAACACAAACATTTATTTCGATCTTGTAGGCTTATTCTAATATAATTATTAATTAATAAAGGCGACCCAGCTTGCCATTCTCTCATTCACACAATTTAACTCCCCATTTATCTAGAGCTCGTGATTTAAAATTTTAGTGAAATTATTTAAATATTGAAATTTAGTTGTTGGTTACTTAACGGTCGTCGTCTCTCGTTAACACATTCAGCACCGAGTGTATGTCCAACTGTTTGTTCGTTCACCACATTGTTGATTTTCCTTCTGTCACTACACTTACTTCCATCAGAGATACTGTTTCACTTATTTGGGAAGGTATATTACTTTCAGTTACAATTTAAAAGATTTCTTGGGGCCCACGAGTATTTGCGTGCATCGGGCCAACGCCGCGACTATAAGTCGACTGCCTAGAGTGTTACCAACCAAACTCCCACCACGTCGGGTTGCTGGACAGGAAACCAATGCCATCTTGTGTTAAATTGCTCATTACTGCACATGGAACATGGGTTGTGAGTGCTCCCAAGGGGTTGATGATATTTCACTGTCACGAGTCACGAGACGCAAGTGGGCGGAGTCATCACGTACTTCCATCATCATCCACACCACGTGGCGAACCAAATTTTGTAATTTAGCCATTTTTGTTGGCTTCATTACAGGCTGCGTAGCGTCATGTGCGCTCATTGATGTTGTTGCGCGTACTCTGGGTGTAACACAACGCTGAATTCTCGGAACCACTTGAGTGACAAAACATACATCGCATTCCATTACAACACCTCGCTCACACAGCTATGTCGTTCATTGTCCGAATAAAACCGTATTGCGTATGGGACTTGCTGCGTTGGGCACATATACATTTGAATACATTTAATAAAAAATAAAACAAAATAGAATACCACTTTTCGCCCCATTACAATATTTCATTTCGAAAATGATTTTAAATATTGTAATGGGGCAATTTTGAGGGATGTAGGTTTTTATTTCGTTTAATAACAATATTGAGAGTGATTTGTTTGGACACCCTTTACGGTCACTCAGACATGCTTGATTGGACACCCTGTATGCAATTCCGTATCAGTCCGTGCTTGGCACAACGATAACAGCGTTGGAATGTCAGCCTATGCGCACATGCGTGTATTTTCCGTTGGTGGATAAATAAAACTTTTTAGCGAGCCCAAAGACAGGACAAAATTATATATACTTGCTCCACAGGTGATATCACGTGACGACTCATTATAGCGTCATGTGATTTTTAACAACGAATCACGAACAGAGTTGCCATGGATGAAGAAGGCGTGGTTTATATAGACGCTTAGAGAACTGCGTTGTCGTTTTCCACACCTACGGTCGGCCGGCTGTACAATAGTGTCAGGTGCTAAAGAAAAAATTTTAATTATAAAAATGTGAGTCCAAAAAACATAAAATGGTGAAATTTATAACATTTTGAGGCAGTGAGTAAAGAACTTTTCCAAAACTAAAACCGTGAAATATCTTTGAGACAATGAGTGAAAACAATGTGGAGACAGCACATGGTCAGCAGGAACACCGTTGGGACATAACAGGGTCTATAGACGTAACTATCCATTGAATATTAATCAAAGTTAAAATTTTTAACTTTTAAAGAGCTCGCAATTAATTAAATGGGGTGGGATTAAAATAGTATGTGAGTTGAGCGTGCGCATTACTGGGTCGTTTTTTAGTAGAAAATAAGTTAGTTGTAAGTTTATATATATATTAAAATAAATAAATCTTGATAGTATGGTTAGGTGAATCAAATATTGTTCGGAATGTTATTTCTAGAAAAAGTATAACTACATTAGAAATCATAATTTGACGCAGTTTCACATTCCGGCCATAATGCATATTTTAGTAAATTTAAACCGGAAGGTAAACAGAAAGATTGTCATGCTAGAAAAATAAAGTACCATTTATTTGTGTTTGTAAAATATGTGTATTAGTTTGCATTCACCTGTTTTTTTCTCTGCCTAAGTACATCAGACGACACCCTGGTTATTAGTGGTAAAGGTAAGTGAGACAAATTTAAATATGTTGTTTTAAAAAAAGCAAGTAGAGTTTCAGTTTTATAAACAGATTTATAAACTTTAATATTTATTTTAAACTCGTAGAGCTTCAAGTGATGCCCTAAACAGGGACAAAATTTAAATATTTCAAAGTACTAATTCACTTGCAGAGCTTCAAGTGGCGCCCGTCTAACAGTGACTTTGTAAATTAAAAAATTAAATTAGTTTACAAACTGGTCGAAAATGGCAGAGGGAAACAAGAACGCAGATTTATGCAAAAGTAGCGTAGAAGAATCTATTTTAAATATTACGCAAGATCATATGGTAACAACCAATGATATTGTTGATGAAAGTGTTGAAAAAGATGTAAACGAAACTGTAGTATCGGGGGGTAGTAAAGACAGTGGGGTAAATATATTTAACCAATTACCATTGATGATGGAGATGATGTCAGGAATGAAAACTGAGATCAAATCAGAAATAAATGTCGTGAATATGAGCTTAAATGAAATGAAAACAGAAAATAATAATTTAAGAACTGAAATCAAATCAGAAAATAGTAATTTAAAATCTGATATCAAATCAGAAATAAATGCTGTAAATATTAAACTTACTGACTTAAATAACGAATTCATGAGCGTGAGGAGCGAATTGAGAGCGAGTGAAATAAATATGAACAGCCGTTTGGAATGAATGAGGCTATTGTTGGAGTGAAAGATGAACTGACTAGTGATATAAATAAGATACAAAACGAAATGAAAAACGATATAAAAATAATTAATGAAAAACAGAAAGAGAAAATGCTAGAGACAAATAAAAAATTTGACACATTGACAAATAAATTTAATGATAAAATTAAAAAGCGAAATGACAAAATTGACAGTAATGTTCAATGTATAATTAATGAGTGTGAACAAATCAAGCGAGCAAGTGAAATACAAGAAAATATAAATGACGAATTCAGAAGTAACTTTGAACACGTTGATGCAATTAAAATTAATGTAACTAGTTTAAAAAATAAACAAGCAGAACATGAGCGTGAAATTATTAAAGTCAGAGAAGACTTGAGTGTAACCATTAATCAGAAATTAACCAATGTGAGTGAGAGAGTGAATGTGGAAGTAGAATTAGGGTACTTTAGTAATGAAAGTAGGGGAGTGAACCCCATACAATTTTTGAACTCTATAAAAAGTTTTAATAAATATAACCAAGAAAGTTGGGAGATTAAATTAGTAAGAATTTTAAAGTACTTTAAAGGGGATGCTAAAATATGGGCGGATGCTCATAACGATAACTGGGTAGATTTTAATGAGTTTGAGCAAGCATTTAGAAATAAGTACTGGTCAGAAGAGAAACAAGAGGGGTTACGTAGTACCATAATGGGATGGGGATATTTTAATATAAAAAACATGAGTATTACATCATATGTGACGAGACTATATAGTCAGGTTAAATATTTAGAACCACCAATGCCTCTTTCATCTTTTATAAGGTACATTAGTAAACATTTACCTAAGGACATACGGTCCACAATAAGAACCCGGGAGTTTGCTAATATCGCAGAGTTAGAAAAAATACTAGAAGCATACCAGAGTATGAAAGAGGAAGAAGATAATAAATACCAGTTTAGAATTAATGAATCAAATCAAATAAATACTGACATAAGACAACCAAACCATTTTATTAATAATGTGAGTAGATCAGGGGAGGGGGCGTGGTTATGTCCAAACCTTAGTTGTGGCACTAGTAATTATAACGGGTCGCGGAATCAATGTTACCGGTGTCAGGGTCCGAGAAATAGTGCCCAAGGGAGAGTGGAGAATTATAATAGGGGTTTCGATCAGTTTAGAGGGAATCATAGAGGGAGAGGTTTCACCAGTAATCGGAGAGTGTCAGGAAGCTTTAATCATAGAGGGAGAGGGGGATATGTTAGTAACCCAAACGAAACTCGGGGCGTGGAAACACCAGCTCATAATCAAAACAGTAGGGGGGTTTACAGTGAACCACCACCTCCAATACCGTTAAACTAATCAGGGCGGTTGAAAAAGAATGCCCCCAGCCGTCTAGGAATCACATGACAATAGGGTCACTAATTACCAGTATACATAATGATCTATCCGACGAAGAAGCGGGAGAGAGTAGTAATGCTTTTGGAATGGCAGAATTTGAAGCCGAAGTGTTTAATTCTAAATACATTTTTCTAGTAGATTCAGGGAGTGAACTGACTGCTATAGACGATAGAATATTTGAAAAAATAAAAAATCAGACTACAGAGACAATTCCACAATTACCAGTACTGGGAATTAGTATTATAGGAGTAACGGGTGTTCGCAGTAAAAAAGTAACTAAACAAATAATGTTACAATTAGAAGTAAATGAGAACATAATAAATGTACCTTTCTTAGTTATTCCAGGATTAAATATGGGAGCTATAATAGGTAATGATTTTTTAAATAATTTCAAAGTAGAGTTAAACTATTACACACAGACTATGAAATTAAACAATAATGATAATATAATTGAAATACCATTCATACAAAAGAAAACTGTAGGAATGAAAGCTTTAAAAATAATTAGTAGGGAATGTTAATTTCTGACAATGATATAAACGAGTGTAGGCCCTTAATGATAAATTATTGTAACCTGAGGGTAAATAGTAATGAATTATTTGAAAATGAAAATAATTGGGAGGAGAAAATGAATAAAATCCTATATCAAGATGGGGAATTTAGCTACCAAGACAGAGGAAAAATAGTACTAATAATAAACAAAAATAAATCAGTTTTTTCAGACGAACCCGGTTTAGTAAAGAATTTTAAGGGTAAATTAGTCGTTAAAGAAAAAACACCCTTTGCACCTAAAACCTATCCGGTACCATACTCCAAGAGGGGTTTAGTACAGGAGGAAATAAATAAAATGTTGAGGGAAGGTATAATAGAAAAATCTACATCACCATATTCCAACCCTTTAGTAGTGGTGACAAAGAAAGATTTATCAATAAGATTATGTTTAGACGCAAGACAAGTAAACAGAATAATTGTTCCAGACAGAGAATCACTGGAACCAGTAAGCGAAATTCTGCAACGTTTTAGTGGGACCAAATACATCACCACCTTAGACTTGACTGCAGGTTACTGGCAGATAGAGCTGGAAGAGGAGTCTCGACAGTATGTGGCCTTTCTATACAACGGTAGGAATTACCAATTTCGCAGGCTACCTTTTGGACTCAACGTAAGTGTTTCAATTTTTATCAAATGCCTGGATTATGTGCTAGGGAGAGAGATTTTAGAATTCACAACCGTTTATGTAGACGATATAGTAATTACATCACCAGACATTGATACACACTGTGAAAGGTTAGATAGGGTACTAAGTAGACTGCAAGAATATGGCATAACAGTTAAATTTAAGAAGTCAGAATTTTTGAAAGAACAAGTTAATTTTTTAGGACATATAATTTCAGCAAGGGGTATCAGTACAGACCCTAAAAAAGTAGAAATAATACCAAATTTTCCGATACCAAAAAATGTTAAACAGTTGCAAAGTTTTTTAAGTTTGTGCAATTATTATAGGCAATTTGTAGATAAATATTCGTATTTAACAGTACAATTGGGACATTTATTAAATAAAGACAATCGATGGCAGTGGAATTTAAAAGAGCAAAATATATTCGAGCTGATAAAGAATATAAATTCTTAAACACAGTTATATTAGCTCATCCTAATTTTTCAAAACCATTTTATATACACACAGACGCGTCAGACATTGCCTTGGGAGTAGAGTTGTTTCAGTTAGATGGGAGTGGTAACCACAAAGTAGTAGCTTTTGCAAGTAGATCTCTATTAACCAGTGAAAAGAACTATACTACGACGGAGAAGGAGGCGTTATCAATAGTTTTCGCCTGTAGAAAGTTCAGAACGTACTTATTAGGAAATAAGGTAATCATAAGATCTGACCATCAAGCTTTAACGTTTTTAAAGAACTGTAAATTAACACATGGTAGGTTAGTGCGGTGGATGCTAATATTGCAAGAATATGACTTAACAATTGAGTATTGTAAGGGTAAAGAAAATATAGTAGCTGATGTCCTATCCAGGACAGATTTTGATAATAATACCGAAGTAGGCATAGCAAATGCATATAAAATATTTATAGTAAAAGAAGTGGGGGAAGTAAATATGAAAAAATTAAGAAGTAACTTAGCAACAGAACAAGAAAGAGACACCGAACTTAATAAAATAATATTAGCTTTGAGTCAAATACCCAACGTACCTCACAAGTGGGAGAAACATTTTAGTTTGTTTAATAAACACTTATTTCACCGGGCAAATGAACAGGGAGATGATGGAAGGTGTGTATCCCTAAAGTTATAATACCTGAAGTAGTGAGAGATTGCCATCTAAGGGATGGTCATATAGGCCCCAAGAAATGCAGTGACATATTAAAAGAGTCATGTAAATTTAATAATATGGAAAGAACGGTGCGTAAAATATTACAAACATGCGAAATTTGTCAGAAAGCTAAAGTAAACAATCGTAAACAGGAGGGTTTAATGCAGCATGTAATGCCGGACAGTCCTTTAGCATTAGTTGCCGTTGATTTATATGGCCCTTTACCCAAAGGTCGTGGCGGGGTAAATTATTTATTTGTTGAGTTACCAAATTTGTAAAATTGTACCCGATTAAAAAGGCAACCTCATCAGTATTGGCTAGGAAGATAGTAAATGAATACCTTATCGAAGTAGGTAAGCCTAAAGTAGTATTATCAGATCATGGTTCGCAGTTCACCAGCAACACCTGGCGGGAAACTTTAGGTTGGGAAAATATCTTAGTTAAACATACATCAGTGTATCATCCACAGTCAAATCCTAGTGAGCGTGTTATGCGGGAGTTAGGGAGAATGTTTAGAACCTTTTGCCATAAAAAACATTCTTTGTGGGCTACTTTTGTGTTCAAGATAGAGGGGTATATTAACAATAGTTTACATGAATCCACTAGTTACAGCCCATGTGAGTTAATGTTTCAGAGAAGGCCGTCACGCATATTAGAAGAGCTAGTAAAATTTCCAACCCGGACGGAAATACCACATGATAGGAAATTGGTAATCGCTAGGGAGCGCCTGCTGAGTAAGGCCGAACAGCGGAAACGGAGACATGACCGGAATTTAACACCCATACAATACGAGGTAGGACAACTAGTATTAATAAAAAATCACGATCAATCATCAGCGTTGGACAAAGAAATTAAAAAATTCTTCCTATTGTATGACGGTCCATATGAGGTTAGCCAAGTGAAAATGGAGAATGCTTATGTTTTAGTAGATTTGCAAACTCGAGAAATATAGGAACTTATAATGTGACCCAATTAAAAAAGTATTATCTAGCTGAGTGATGATAGATATATTTGTAAATATTAAAATTTTCATACATAAACAGACATTTTTATATTTTATTATTATAATATTTTATTATTATTTATACACATGTTATGGTATTTTAAAAGTAGAAGGGATCCTCCCCCATTTTCAGGCGGTCACAGATTCACCACCTCTGATCGTGGTTTTTGGCATTCTGGAGGCAGACCATGGTTGACGGTAGCCCCGCAAAGGGTGAAATCAACAATGGTCCGAGTCCACAAATTGGTGTAAACTAGAAATTTAACATTATCATTGAACGGGGAGGGGGACCCTTAGTTTCGTGGAAAGGTAAAGTTAAAAAAAAAAAATTGTAATATTTTCCACGAACTACAGTAGGTTGTTCTAGAAATTGAAATTGGAAAATTTCAGAATGAAACAACCGAAATTATGTAACTTAAATACTTAACTTTTCAAGAAGTTGTTTTCCTTCAGAAAACAAAATATATTGTACTTTTAAGGTAAATTTGTAAGATAATCCATTGTTGTAGTTCCTATTTTGGTCATAGAGAAAAGGTTTGGACTTGCAAAGGTGTCTGTGTAAAAAATGTGTTAAATAAAATAAAAACTTGTTATCATACAAGTTATGTGGGTAATTTTGGGGGGTAGTTTGGTGCTCATAGAAGTGATATAATAATGGAGTGTAGAGACTGCAAATGTAGAATGTTTTAGTTTAGCTATTAGTGTGCTATTGCTGGGGTGGCATGTGCCCTAGTAGATAGCGGAAAGGGTTGGGGGTAACAGAGAGTGTTACCCCCATCGGAGGCCAAAATGGCGAAAATGCACGGCACACCTTTTTTTGTACAATTTCATATTGTACCTTGATAGACTGCCGTGCTGTGCAGAGTAATGATGTAGTAACATGCATGAAGGTAAAGATGATTTCCCCGACTTTTCGGGCGATTACTGCCTTACCAGCACTAATCGTGGTTTTGGCTAGCGGTCAGCTATGGCCATAATCAAGTCCCTTGACCATAGCTGGCTTGAAATTGGTTGATACTAGAAATTATTGGGGGGTGAAACTAGGGGAAATCCCGGAAACTATGGAACAGCAGCTGCCACTCTGTCCGAGTAGGGACAGCATAGACAGGTGGTAGACCCGCATTAAGGGCGAGTAACTGTATACCGAAGATATGTTGATATCTAAAGTCTTTAAAATATAAGCTAAAGCAAGGACAAGGAGATGTTCAATTCCTCCAACTATGCCATCCTTGTGGAGGCCAATGGGCGCTACAGTCCAACAGAACAAAACAATAGTGTGTGTGGTTTGGGGGGTTGCTCAGGTGAGCAACGAATTTAAATTTTATAACTTAAAGATGATAACTCATTTTTACACTAACTAAACGCTCGTAGTACGATTTGATAAAGAGGTGTTCATATGTTCATTATACTATGTTTATTCTGTCACATAAATGTATTATTGCATTATGTTAGAGATAAGGAGTGATAAAATATGTGATTTATATAATTTTGAAAGGTGTTTGTCGTAAGGTCATTCACCTTGCAGAGAAAATCAGCTGATCAGCTGTAGAATATCACTTATGAATGATTTGCAATTTTTTCAAGTTAGTATAAATAACTAAATCACCCAAATTAATGGAGAATGAGATTATTAAATAAAGAGAGTTACAGTAAAAAGGTAAAATTTTGATTTAAACAAGTGAGTTTTAATAGAATTTGAAAATGTAAAGTTGTAAAAGGTATGATTTTGAGTAATTTAAATATCAATTTTATTGTTAATTATAATAATACTTTGTTATTTCAAGTGTTTTATTTTATTATGTTTTTGTGTTTAAAGATAGAATTTTAAAGGTGTTCAATGTATTTTCTGAGGTAACTTATATGTAACTTATGTAGGTCAAGGTTCTTGACTTGACCCAGTTTGATCAACTGATGGGTGATGTTCTATACAAGACCAGTTTTGGCAATGAAGTGATGCCAATTTTGTTTCTTAATTAATTTAAATAAATTTAAGTAGTCTTAATATTGAGCAAAGTACATTTTAATAAATTTAAATTTTTTTGAAAAAAAAATGTTGATTTTTCGTGCCTGCCATCTAATTGAGGTTTTAATTTTCAAGTGTATTATTGTTAAGTTGTATTACTATTGTTGTATTGAATTGTTTTGGTTAGTGTGCATATATAATCAAATGTTAGGAGGAATGAGTTCATGTTTTAAGTAGATGTTCAATTTATTTGTTTTTCGGCTTATTAAGAGTAATGAAGAAAACTCATAGATTCAGATAGAAGATTTTATTTTGATTTTGAGATTAATGGTAATGTGAAAATTTGGTTTTAATTTAAATGAAAATAAATTTTGTTGGTAGGTATTAACAAGTATATGTATGCGCCCAGTATTGCAGAAGGCGACCCAGTGTGCATGGTAAGGGGAAACATATCGGTTGAGGATCCGGCATGGGGTAAGGCCAGGGAAATGGGGTTTGGGGTGGCATGTCAAAAGGTTAGGTGCGCTGTGGTGCATGTCTGTTCGTTTTTATGGTGTTGGGATCTTGAATAGAGAAGTCCAGTGATCTCGTTCAGATGCGGCCATAGTCGCCGACCCAGGGGGGTTGTTTACCCATGAAGTATAAGATCTAAAGGGGGTTGTTGGCACCATATCCTCACCGATCCTCTTAGGGGTTTAGCAATGAGATTTCTTCTGTTTCGGCAGAAGATCTCTCATTGGGGGGTATTGTAATGGGGCAATTTTGAGGGATGTAGGTTTTTATTTCGTTTAATAACAATAGTGAGAGTGATTTGTTTGGACACCCTTTACGGTCACTCAGACATGCTTGATTGGACACCCTGTATGCAATTCCGTATCAGTCCTGTAACGGGCCAAATTTGCGGGATTTTATTTTATTGAATTTTTGGGGTTTTGTTAAAATATTTGTAAATTTATTTCCCATTGTGACAGACCACGGGTTGAAAGAACAGTGTTGTAACGAAGCAGTAATACGTGTCCACCATTGTGCAATCGGTAACCAGGAATTTGCCCAGCCTCCGTTTCCAAGAACTTTGTAAGAATGTGACAGCGCGCCCATACGCATCACACAACCAGGCGCGCGGACTGACGCTTGGGTGAACCAGCAAAGATGGTGAAGAGCACATTTTCTGTTCGCCTCCTTTTACTAAGTCGACGGATGTAAAACTTAAGTCATGCCTATTTTGTGACATCGGCCAGTGCCTAGCGAATACCTTGTATGATAAGCACACAAACAACAGCATGAGTTAAATAGGACTCACAAGCGATGGCGAAACTACAAGGCATTGGTTTCCACCTAAACGACGTAATCGAGGTGGCTGCGAACATAGCGCTCTCCCCAGTCCACGAGAAACCAAGTTCGCTAACAGACACTGATCGCGTTGTGCGGGCCCGGTCGGTTCGAACTTTTAAATATGAATAACTAAATAAAATAACGCCTTCATACCGACCGGGACCTGGGGAATTAACGGACTTAACAAGTGTATACTGGTGACGTGGAGTGAACCGACGACAAAATGAATTAACGGGAAATCGAATCGGGGAACAGACCATGTGGTGTACGGAATCGCGATTGTGAACAGTTTGAATAGTAAAGGAATTTGTAAAATATTAAAGGGGTAAAGTATTAAGTCGTGTGAGAGTGTGTGTGAGCAGAATGGGCTGTCTTGAATAATATTTAAATCTATAACCGAAATCTATAATCTATAAATGTATATGTGAAAATTTGCTTTTTTATGTCCTTGTTTTAATTAATTAAAATTATTTAGTTTACTGTCAAAACATGTGTTAATCTAGTTATTTCGTCATTACCACTTTCTCATTTCTGTGCTGCAAGATTCGTCTAAACGTTCCCGGATATCTTCTGAATTATTATTGGGGGGTAGTCAGATTGCTAAATTGTCCTGTTTTTATTAAGGTAAAGTGTGATGGTTTTCGATATTTTAACCTATAAAAATATCGTGGCGACTCTGGGCTTCTGAGAAAAATTTATGCAGCAGGTAAGTGAAAACAAGCGCAGGTAAGTCCTGGCAGAGTATTTTTATTTATTATTTAGGTATTTCGAACTCTGTTTGTATCATTACAGTCCGTGCTTGGCACAACGATAACAGCGTTGGAATGTCAGCCTATGCGCACATGCGTGTATTTTCCGTTGGTGGATAAATAAAACTTTTTAGCGAGCCCAAAGACAGGACAAAATTACATATACTCGCTCCACAGGTGATATCACGTGACGACTCATTATAGCGTCATGTGATTTTTAACAACGAATCACGAACAGAGTTGCCATGGATGAAGAAGGCGTGGTTTATATAGACGCTTAGAGAACTGCGTTGTCGTTTTCCACACCTACGGTCGGCCGGCTGTACAATAGTGTCAGGTGCTAAAGAAAAAATTTTAATTATAAAAATGTGAGTCCAAAAAACATAAAATGGTGAAATTTATAACATTTTGAGGCAGTGAGTAAAGAACTTTTCCAAAACTAAAACCATGAAATATCTTTGGGACAATGAGTGAAAACAATGTGGAGACAGCACATGGTCAGCAGGAACACCGTTGGGACATAACAGGGTCTATAGACGTAACTATCCATTGAATATTAATCAAAGTTAAAATTTTTAACTTTTAAAGAGCTCGCAATTAATTAAATGGGGTGGGATTAAAATAGTATGTGAGTTGAGCGTGCGCATTACTGGGTCGTTTTTTAGTAGAAAATAAGTTAGTTGTAAGTTTATATATATATTAAAATAAATAAATCTTGATAGTATGGTTAGGTGAATCAAATATTGTTCGGAATGTTATTTCTAGAAAAAGTATAACTACAGTAGAAATCATAATTTGACGCAGTTTCACATTCCGGCCATAATGCATATTTTAGTAAATTTAAACCGGAAGGTAAACAGAAAGATTGTCATGCTAGAAAAATAAAGTACCATATATTTGTGTTTGTAAAATATGTGTATTAGTTTGCATTCACCTGTTTTTTCTCTGCCTAAGTACATCAGACGACACCCTGGTTATTAGTGGTAAAGGTAAGTGAGACAAATTTAAATATGTTGTTTTAAAAAAAGCAAGTAGAGTTTCAGTTTTATAAACAGATTTATAAACTTTAATATTTATTTTAAACTCGTAGAGCTTCAAGTGACGCCCTAAACAGGGACAAAATTTAAATATTTCAAAGTACTAATTCACTTGCAGAGCTTCAATATAAATCTTAGAACATGGAAGTCATGTATGGTTCTCCATACCGATATTTTATTATTAGCATGCTTGTTACTGTTGTTCAGCTATTTGTTTTAAAGTTTATGGCTTTATATTATGTATCTTCATTAGTAGTTTGAATTTAACTATAATTTTTTCTCTAATAAGTGCAATTGCTTTGTTTATATCTACTTCAGTTTAAGATTATTTACTTAATATACTTCAGTTATTCTCTCTTGTCAGCTCAGATTACTATGTAGTGACCTAATTCATAAATATATTGTGGTTGTGCTTACATTTTAGTAAATCACAGTTAAATAAAGATAAACTCCTTAAAATATTTAGTTTCAATGACTGTAATAGCTTTAGTTTTAATATGCACAAATCAGTTATTTAAAAATAAACTACTAACTGATTGGTCCCTTTGTTCCATCAACATTTATGCAACTTTGAATCAAAGTAACCACTGGCATAATAATCCGCGTACTTTTAAAATTCACTTGTTTATTCTACGACTTTTTAAAATACACCTGACCTACTAAGTACTAACTCATGTTGTGTGTTACCAAGTCTTGTAACTCATTACACACCACATTAAATTGTCATACATCATTACCCTTGCATCATGTACTGTGACATTGTACAGCAAGTTACACAGTTTGGTTGACCGCATATCTCTACAGCTTGTACATTGTTTATACGAGGGTCATTCAAATAGAAACCGGATTTTTTTTACACAGATTTATTAGTGACAGATAAAATTACAAAAAAAAAATCTTATTTTTCTACATAGTTTTCTTCAACAGAAATATATTTTCTCCACCGGATAGGTTGCTTCTTGATCCCCTCGTCAAAAAAAGAATATGGGCACTCCAACAGCCAATTGTGCACATGCTGCTCAGCCTCTCCATTGTTGTTGAATTTTTCCCCTCCTAACACTTCCTTCAGAACACCGAACATGTGGAAGTCACACGGAGGTAAATCTGGTCTGTAAGGAGGGTGTTCAAGAGGTGTCCTGTGAATTTCAATCAGTTTATTGCGAGTTTGACCTGCAGTATGCGACCGTGCGTTGTCATGGAGAAGCAGAACGTTGCGAATTGGTTGCTGGTGTCGTTTGTTGCGATAAGCGGCCCTGACGTCATACAGCAGCTGGCGGTAGTATGCCGCATTCACCGTCTTTCGATTGTGAAGGAAATCAATCAGCAACATACCTCTTGAGTCCCAAAACACAGTTGCCAGAACTTTCCCTGCTGACAGGAGAGTTTTGGCCTTGACCGGTGTCCCTTCTCCACTTTTCCACCACTTGTGTTCCCAACTCCATCACGACTGCTTCGAAATTTTTTGGCCCAATCGAACACTTGTGTTCTTGACAGAGTAGCGTCTCCAAACTGTGCCTGGAGTCTGATCAAAATCTCAGCTGATTTGACACCTTCATTGGCGAGAAATCGGATAATTACCCATTGCGCAACAGACGTTGCGCTACTGACGCGGGAACGTGTTCTGCTGGCATGGCTGGGCGTTCACTCACTCCACTTCCTGAGTCCACATGTAAAAAATCCGGTTTATATTTGAATGACCCTTGTAACTATGTGTTGAATAGAAGATAATCAGATTATTTTATTTTGACAGATTCACTTCTCAACATTACCTTCTGGTTTATTACCGTATAATGTAAAATACACAGCCATTATATTTAGTTTATGATTATATACTGTTGGTGTTGCAGGGCATTCAGAAACAGGTGTTTCCAAAAGGCATTCTTTTTATAACGATGTTCACAGCTCTCTAACCAGTCTTGTAGGGAGTGAAGACTTTATTGACACTTCTGGTGTGTCTCCATATGGATACAAAATACGTAAGGAATTATTATCATCATCGTCATCATTCCTTTCCTTCCTTTTTGTTTCAGCAATCTGTGGGATGCAATTACAGAACTCCTTCCCTTTCGGAAATTCTTTTCTCCTTTGCTATTATTATTATTATTATTATTATTATTATTATTATTGTAAGCTGATAACTCATATAAGTCCTGTAGAAAGTATTAAATTATAATAAACACAAAGATTAGGAACATGCAGCAAATAAATGAAGTTTGATTGCAGTGCATATACAGATATATCCTTTTAGATATCATGTAGGATTTGGTTTACATGTGAAAAATAAGCCAAATAAATATCGCATAAACCGTTTACTAATAATTAGCTACTAATGTCCTAAAGAGTGTGATGTTAACCGGTACTTTAGATACTCATGGTAACAAGAACATTACTATAGAGGACAGTGGCGGCTGGTGGTTCCAAATTTTGGTGGTTGCAGTAGTTGGTTGAGTGTGGGGGGGGGAGTTAAAAGAACACATTAAACAGGAGGCAGACCTACTACATATGTGCATCATACAGTGCTGTTGTGGGGTTCTTTTTTATTAGCAGTGGACTGTATATTGTAAAACTAAAATAGTTAAAAGGATTTATTCTCATGTAATCAACAATGCATTAATATTAAGCGTTCACTGACCTTGTCCTTGTGCGTTGTAAATGTCCCGTTGTAAGCAACACTTCGCTGATTTTTTAGGCAGTCCTAAACTTAACAATAATATTCTAATAAACTTTAAACACATAAAATAAACACATGAAATAAGCGGAGTTTTATATTATAGTAAGCGGAGTAAAATAACAATAGTGGTGAATAGTCTTTCTATTCTTGCGGTATGCATGTATAAACCAAAAAGAACTGAACTGCACGATATGCCTTACACTACAGGAAAGAAAACGCTCTAATCATGACTGCTGATTACTATGTGAATTGTACTTTGAAACAGTTAATGGGAGTGCACTCTATTAGAGAACTAATGAAGTAGAGATAGGGGGAGTTTAATTATTGTTATGAAAACAAAATATCTGACATACCGCCCCTTTTGAACCAACTGGTTCAACAAGAAACATTAAAAGAACATAAGAACAACTTTGATCCTTTGGAAGAGTATAATAAAACTAAATTATAAGGGGCAGTAGCCAGTTGACTGGTCAAGGATTTTAGTAAATGGGAAGACAGGAAACCTTAACAGAAGGACGGGTCAAGGTTTCCCCGGCAGTCTTCATGTTGACGACACGTACCACTCCATCATTCCCTGGAGATACGGAGATGACTCTCCCGAGCTTCCACTTGAGGGGTGGCAGGTTCGTTTCATGAATAATGACTAAATCTCCTATTTTGAGATTTTCTTGAGGTCTGATCCATTTGGACCGTTCTTGAAGTGTGTGGAGGTACTCCATCTTTTCCAGAGATGTTGTGTGAAGGCTTGAACCAATTTCCAGCGTTTTATGTGATTAAGTGGTGCATTAGTTAGTTGAGGTTCGATCAGGGCATTAAGAGGTCCTCCAGTTAGAAAATGTCCTGGTGTAAGAGGTTGAAGATCTGAAGGGTCATTCGAGAGAGGAGCTATTGGCCTCGAATTAAGGATAGCTTCAACACGCACAACTAAGGTGGTAAATTCTTCGTACTGTCACCGGACAAAAGGCTTGCCGCATGACAAATGGCGCCAATCGTACACTCTAGTTATTTTGGTGGCCCTAAAAAGGACTGAGTGGTGAGAACGGTGATGTTGGTAGTGCCGCGCTGAGATGTTCGGCGGCTGCGCCCGCTGTTCGTGACGTACTGCAGTCCTCCTCTTCTTTCGGCACCGGTTTAGAGTCGGCTGCCGGCCCAGCGAAATCCATCGCTGGCGCGGAACTGGAGGGCGAAGACCCAAGAACGCCGGTTCTATTCTTCGGCCGTTCCTTCCGGCTGACTCCGCGCCGATGTCGTCCGAGAGAAGAGAGGAGATGAAGTGCGTCCGATGACGTGGCGATGAAGAGTGCGTAAAATTTTCTGCCGGCCCAGGTTTTATGCACTAACCGGGATCGCTGGTACCGGAGAGCAGATGTTCGCATACCGCTGCCGTCATAGTACGTTAAAATGTGTTCACCTATGACTCTGGTGAGATGATATTTTGCACCTTTAATAGCATGTTCCCAAAGTCCACCTTGGTGACGTGCACGCGGAGGAATGAAATGGAATGTGATACTGTTGTTCGTAGTAAAATCTTGCATTTCTGGTTGCTTCATGAGATCTTGAAAACCATCTTTTGAGCGAAGAAGCAGCTCCTATGAAATTAGTCCCACAATCAGAGTACAGATCTGATACAAGACCTCTCCTAGAGATGAATCTCGTAAGGGCTGCAATGAAGGCGTCTGTAGTTAAATCAGTAACCACTTCCAAGTGTACAGCTTTTGTTGCAAAACAGATGAACAGGCAGAGGTTGTAGCAATTTGGCTAACATGTGCGCACCACAAAGTTCCAAGCGGGGAATAGTCACACGCTTCAGTGGAGCTACTCTTGATTTTGCGATCAGCAGTCGTATGTTGACATCTCCTTCTGCGTCTTCTGTGCGCAGGAAGACACAAGCTGCATATCCGGATTCACTTCCATCTGAAAATCCATGAAGCTGGATATTGACTGCAGGTGCTAAGGATATGAAACGTGGTATCCTTAGCTTTTCTATTTCTGGAAGTTCTTTCACGAATCGTGACCACTTCTTGGAAATATGATCAGGTAATGGAGAATCCCAATCTAAGCCTAAGGTCCATACATGCTGCATTAAGACTTTAGACCAAAAAACTATTGGGGATATCCAACCACAAGGGTCATAGATCTGAGCAATTGATGAAAGTAAAGTTCTTTTTGTGTAATTACTTGAAGGTGTGTGCATCAAATATGAAAAGACATCAATATCTGGGATCCATTTTAGCCCTAAAACACTTGAAAATGGCTGTTCTGACGTGTGTAACATGAGGGGTGTCTCATGATTATCTTGCATGACATTTTCTAAGAGTTTAGGATGGTTTGAAGACCACTTGCTCAGTTCGAATCCACCCTTTTTCAAAAGTGAAACAACATCCTCTTGAAGGTGGAGAGCTTCTTCCAGAGAATTGCTCCCTAATAGAGCATCATCAACATATATTTGCTGTTGGAGTGCTTCAGCAGCAAGTGGATGATTTTTTCCTTCATCCATAATGAGCTGTTGTACTACTCTATTAGCAAGGTAAGGCGAGGACGTCATACCATAAGTGACAGTAGTCAATTGGTAGACCTTTTTGCGGGACTGAAGTGTCTTCTCTCCAGTATATTAACTGAAAGATCTGATCATCTTTATGGATGGATATCTGCCTAAACATTTGTTTAATATCACAAGAGAAAACAAATTTGTGTTGACGAAAGCGAAGAATTATATCAGTAACGTCATTGTGCAACTTTGGACCCTGATGTAGAATGTGGTTCGGTGAGACACCTGAAGAAGATGGTGCTGATGCATTGAAAACAACACGGATTTTCCTGTCTTTAAAAACGCCAAGATGTGGCAAAAAGTAATGCGGCTTGTTCAGAGACGCCACAGATGTGCACAGTTTCATGTGCCCACATGCTAAGTAGTCATTCATAAAATTGACATACTTCTGTTTAAACTCAGGTTGAGATTCAAATTTGTGTTCAAGTGTATTAAACAGGCGTTTTGCCAAAGTTGTAGAGTCACCTAGTTGAGCAGGGTTTCCGCTGAAAGGCAAGTGACAAACATATCTGCTGGAGGCATCTCTCTTATGAGTAGAGACGAAGTGAGCTTCACATTTTTCATCTTGTGGAGCGTGTTTTGTAGTGTGAGGTGGTTCCTCTATGGACCAAAAACGTTGCAATGTTGCGTGCAGATCACGATCATTCGTCGATAAAAGAGTCACTAAGCCTGAGTAAGGCTTAGACTTAAGTGAAACAGGTGTCGGACCAAGCACAACCTAGCCAAAGATTGTATTGACAGAGTATGGCATATTCTTGCCGAGATTGATAAAGGTACCATTAAGAGTCAATGCAAATAAATCTGCTCCAATCAGAAGGTCAACTGGACCCGGAACATCAAAAGTGGGATCCGCTAGCATATAACCTTTGAGTCACTCTTTAATTTCTGGTGGGAGCTGAACACGAGGCAGATTGCATGATATTTTATTAAGAATCATGACTGGGTGAGATTTTGCTAAAATATTCCCACTGAGCGAAGACAGTGTCACAAAGGTAAGTCCCTCTGTTTTCACTAGGGCGGTAGAGATGCCACTAAGTTCTAGAACATCTGTTTGAGAGTGGTGCAAACACAAGGTCTTTGCACAACTTTCTGAAATAATTGTTGTTTGGGATGCACTATCAAACACAGCTCGTACAACTGCTGCATTTCCATTGGCAGATGTGATATGCACCAAAGCGGTTGCGAGTAACACAGTGTTATTCTGATTGCAAGAAACACCTATCAAGGTAGTATCCTGGTGACACTCTGCAGAGTGATTTTGCTTATGCATCGTCATTTCAACAGAAGGGCACAAGATAGGTCTATTTGACTGAGTCAATTTTTGTTGCGGTGTTAACAAACGAATAAATAAGTCCCTAGTTCGGGTCGACATTTGTTAACAAACGCATTAATAACCATAATATGTATTCATAGTTACTTACCGTTTGAGCGAGGTTAACTGTTCTCTGTTTACATTTTAGTTCAGGCGCCATGTTGGTGTTGCCAACCTTACGTATTTGATATTATTCGGGTCCAAGGTTCCTATAAGCGAGGCTGAGACTGAACGGTTACCAAAAATAACGTACACTAACAGCATTTGTGGTAAAATAAACAGTTGTTTTTTATTATTTCATATTTGCATAATTTGTCTTCTAAAACATCAAAATGGCTACTGGCATATTACATAAAACAAAATGGCGTTCCTACTTCCGCCTCTCTACACAATTAATAATTCTTTTTGATTACCCTACATATTAATTTTATTTCCCCAAAAGATTTTAAAATAAGCTGCAGCTCTACTAAATTGATCATTAAAATTTTAACATGACTTTTATAGACAATTAAATAAGGAACACAAACCAACGCCTCATGGCGTCTCGCCAGTTTAATATTCGGCCTTACATTTACTCAGCTACACACACACTCATTCGTTTTCTTTAAAGTAGAGACAGTTTGGATTGAATTGATTTTTCATGTTGAGCTCAAAAACTTATTGTGATATGTAAAAAGGGATTAGTGCACTTTCCTGTTTCTGATGTGGCGTAGTCCTTTGGGAACCTCCTCTTCGCCGGCCTGTGTTTTCTGTTGTTTTACTGCATACTGTTGATAGTTCTGTTTGTTACCACACTGAATTTACACTCTGTTTTCTACATTTTATCACTAATTGAAAATACCGTTACATTTTCCTGTAATTTGTACTTTGGCTGGTATTAGTTACCGGATGACCTTTTGCCAGGTGTTGTCGTCTCGGCTGTAGTATGAAGACTGGGGCGGATGCAATGTACATTATTTCGCATGTGTGAGTGCATCACGTCATTGTTCTTTTGTTTCGAACGGTTTCATGCTATTGTTGTTACGTCATTGTTATATTTTCTAATGACGTCCAGCCTTGTCAACCAATGAAAATTGATATTAAAAGTCAGTTTGCACTTATAACGCCATTGTGTATGCTCGGCTTCACACGTCCGCTCTTGACCTTGGAATCGTTTCGCTCTGCTGAATCTGCGTCGTTGTCTTTTTACAAAGGGAAAATAGTCCTACCCATGTATGTGTGTGCAAAAATAATGAAATACAATAATTTGATACCACTCGTACCATAAATCCGATATCAGAATTTTTGTACTGTCACAAACCCCCTCAATGAAAGGTTTTATGTCGAAACATAAAAACTTTCATTGACTCATCCACACTTTTCTAAAAGGATCAGCCCAGATATGTCGCCACAACCCCCTGTAGTGTTAACATAAAAGAAATATAATCACTTACCCTTGGTCCAATGATGATGATCGTACCATCTGACCTTACTGGACTTCTCAGGAGAGATCCCAACACCATAAGGTCATTAGGCACTTAACGCTCCTGTTCTGACGCTCCGACCAGCTCAGGACCGCTGTCAAAACACCACCAAACTCTGAAACATGCAACACAAAATTTTAAAATAGTGGCCTTATCTATTCCCATATCCACAACTGATATGTCTCCCCTTAGATGCATTGGTTTGTGTTTTGAGGCATTGGTTTGCTCCATTAATAAATTTTCAAATAACAAGACAAGATTTAAGACAGAAAAACCCTCTCCATTTTTCAAACATTCCTGCATTTATAAAAACTCTCTGACTCCAGTCAACCATAATTACTCTCTTTACCACATGAAAATATATTCTTATCCTAAGCAGAAAACAAATTTTAACTTTTCTAAGCAACAACCACTAACTCTACTATTTTACTTCATATAACCTTGAAACATATATCTATCATGGCAAACAACTTCAAAACTCTTTATTTTCTTTACGCATTTTTCTTTATTCTTATTTTCTTTGCAACAGAACTAACTCATTTTTTCTTTGTTCAAAACCACTGTTATCTTTATATTTTTAACACATTAATATTTTTACCATCGCTACCCCCGTAACGACCTCCTAACCACACACACTATTGTACCATCAACATAATAAAAACATAATAAAACCTTGTACATCAAACATCAACATTTTTACATTTACATTAAACAATTTACATTTACGCAACTTGTACCAAAACTTTATAACATCACTGCTATCAACTCTCTATTAACTTTTATTATTTAACATTCATTTATATCAGATTCTATACAAAAAAAAATTTCAAAATTATCATTTACTTTTCAGTTACATCACCTTTCTACTATGAATTTTCTTTTTCTAACCCTTCCTCAATCCTTGTCTAGTTTGGGTGACTCTCTATTATTCACTATTCTCTCTATCTTATTTTGGCATTTGTCCATCTAACCTTACTACCCTCTTTTAAACTACTAACCGCTTCTAACCATTAGCATAATATGACACCAATATCTCTATAATAACCCTCTTCACTAATCCCATTTAAATCCTCTGGCACCGTTCCTCTTTTGTACAAGGATGTGTGTTCCCTACCTGGCCATACCCATTCCTAACCATTTGCCCTCCACCGAATATCGGCAAACACTCTAACCCAAATTGCTCCGCCTGCCACAACGCTGCACGTTGGTCACTCCTTACACCGGATCCTTACTACAAAATATCATCATCAACAAATATAATTACCATTCACATTACTCACCTCTCTACATATAATCACTAACTACTGTGTCCTTTTAACACCTCTTTATATATTATCAGTATCTCAACACTTTATTTTCACTAACTCCCATTAACTCTATTTAACTAACTCCCATGCCTCTATTTATCATTATTACCCAAACTCTTTTACAACATTTCACCTTAATATACCACTAGAAAATTCATCACTTATCTACTAACAACAATACCTCTCAATATCCAAATATATTACATGCTTAATCATTTACTAACCATTGGAATCTAAATCTCATAATATCATTTAAAATCATTACCAAACTTAATTATTTTTGAATATTTAAAATTCTACAGTATATGGTTTACATAAAAAATACATAAAATACACAACAGCAAAAATACACAAATACATTGACATCAATACACACAAAAAATATACAATCCACAATTATCATTTAACCATTTATCAAAATCAGTTTATAAGCAGTCCATTTCAAAACACTGTCGACATAATTAAATGTTCATAAACACAATAAAATATTTACCCTCCATCGTCGAACAATAATCTTATCTTAAAACTATATACATTGTTTATTATTAGATATTTTATCTTATCATTATACATGTACCAACTATTCAAATTTTTATCCTTTTCCGCAAATTCATATAACTCATGATCGGGTATAGTTCTGTCACCTTCAGTATAATCAGTCATAATTAGGTAATTTGCAAAGTCATTATTTTCATTATCTCCTACTACTTCCGTTTTATTACAAGGCAAGTATTTACTATATTTATCATATATCATCTCTATTCCTAACCTTTCCATAAATTCTTCATAGTCTCTACTTATATCTCTACCTCTTTCTTTCTCTCACAATATCTCTCACTATCACACCATCTCTCTCTCTTAAAACATCTCTCTCTTTCTACATTTGCAGGGGACACTAATTCACAACTATTGCACCACCTGTGAAGTGCACAACAAAAACCAAGGACAACTTTATTTGTAGACCGTATGTCTCCCAAATATACATCGAAGGCACTCTCGTCCTTCCTCAACACATGTACATCACCCCCTACTTCATCATTAAGGGAAAATCTACCCCCTGCAACTCTTTTACAATTATACTCTCTTTACACACTCTCTTTAACCCTTCAAAACACACTGCATTCCCTTATTATCATATTCTATTCCCCATAAAATTTCATAATCACTACTCCTGTTTACATAATCATTTTCTAATATCATACTTTTATTTATATTGTTACAATTCTTTCCCCTACTTACCTTGTCTTTGTTTATATCTAACTTGTCTACTCCCCTCTTATTTTCTAATTCTATCTCGTCTAACCGTGTCTCTATTTCACTTAATCTTTTATCATAATTACAACTTCGTTTTTTAATTTCTTTCTTGATATCATTAAATTGTTCATCAAACTGGTTTAATTTATCGTTAAAATTATCTAATTTTGTATCGAACTTAATGCTCTGCTCCTTTAACTCATTATTCTGTATCTTCATCAACTGAAAAAGGTCTTCTAATGACACTTTATTACTTATAATGGGTGTTGAATTAGCTTGTGGTTCATTTAATAACAGCGACTCTGTTGCTGTATTACTTATATTAATGCTTTCGGTATCTGCCATTTTGGAGTTCTAAATATATATTTGAAACATTACTGTATACTCTACATCACATAACCTACTCTCTCACTTATCCTGTCACACCTTGATCTAATAACCGTTCTGTCTCTTTTTGCCGGCTTATTTATATAAACTTTATTTATATATTGTCCCTAGTTTGGAAGCCATTTGTTAACAAACGAATAAATAAGTCCCTAGTTCGGGTCGACATTTGTTAACAAACGCATTAATAACCATAATATGTATTCATAGTTACTTACCGTTTGAGCGAGGTTAACTGTTCTCTGTTTACATTTTAGTTCAGGCGCCATGTTGGTGTTGCCAACCTTACGTATTTGATATTATTCGGGTCCAAGGTTCCTATAAGCGAGGCTGAGACTGAACGGTTACCAAAAATAACGTACACTAACAGCATTTGTGGTAAAATAAACGGTTGTTTTTTATTATTTCATATTTGCATAATTTGTCTTCTAAAACATCAAAATGGCTACTGGCATATTACATAAAACAAAATGGCGTTCCTACTTCCGCCTCTCTACACAATTAATAATTCTTTTTGATTACCCTACATATTAATTTTATTTCCCCAAAAGATTTTAAAATAAGCTGCAGCTCTACTAAATTGATCATTAAAATTTTAACATGACTTTTATAGACAATTAAATAAGGAACACAAACCAACGCCTCATGGCGTCTCGCCAGTTTAATATTCGGCCTTACATTTACTCAGCTACACACACACTCATTCGTTTTCTTTAAAGTAGAGACAATTTGGATTGAATTGATTTTTCATGTTGAGCTCAAAAACTTATTGTGATATGTAAAAAGGGATTAGTGCACTTTCCTGTTTCTGATGTGGCGTAGTCCTTTGGGAACCTCCTCTTCGCCGGCCTGTGTTTTCTGTTGTTTTACTGCATACTGTTGATAGTTCTGTTTGTTACCACACTGAATTTACACTCTGTTTTCTACATTTTATCACTAATTGAAAATACCGTTACATTTTCCTGTAATTTGTACTTTGGCTGGTATTAGTTACCAGACGACCTTTTGCTAGGTGTTGTCGTATCGGCTGTAGTATGATGACTGGGGCGGATGCAATGTACATTATTTCGCATGTGTGAGTGCATCACGTCATTGTTCTTTTGTTTCGAATGGTTAACGGCCTGTTTCATGCCATTGTTGTTACGTCATTGTTGTATTTTCTAATGACGTCCAGCCTTGTCGACCAATGAAAATTGATATTAAAAGTCAGTTTGCACTTATAACGCCATTGTGTATGCTCGGCTTCACACGTCCGCTCTTGACCTTGGAATCGTTTCGCTCTGCTGAATCTGCGTCGTTGTCTTTTTACAAATGGAAAATAGTCCTACCCATGTATGTGTGTGCAAAAATAATGAAATACAATAATTTGATACCACTCGTACCATAAATCCGATATCAGAATTTTCGTACTGTCACAGCGGTTGTGTGGAGCGGTTCTGATAAAAATAATGTAGTAGGCTATGGTGACGCCTATGACATACATTGTATGTGTGGACGGACTTACAGGTGACTAACTTATGTGTTCCAAAACAATTTTGACACAAGTTCTTATTTTTAACAAAAGCTTGTCTGTCTTGTACAGTAAGTGCGGAAAAATCTGCACATCTATATATGTTGTGTGAATTTGATGAACAGAAGATACAATGCTGAGTGTGAGTAGTGACCATCGCTATTTTGTGCGGTTTAAACTGGTTTGTATTCATTTTAAAGCCACTGATTTTTTGAGAGGTTTGAAGAGAAGGTTCATTTTTTGAGATGATAGTTAAACCCACTGCCTCTTTGCAAGAACATTCATTTTCTAAGAATGTAATTACTTCTGTAATGGTAGGAACATTTTGTAAATTATCTCAAGAACGTTCAAGTTTGGTCCTGAATTCCGTGTCAAATCTACGCAAAATATATGAGCTCAACAACAAACTTTCGCTAGCAATATCATGTCCTAGTGCTTTGAGCGCTTGATAATTTTCATTGTAGGTCAACAGAAAATTCCTCATTTGTTTAACTGAAGGATTGTGCAATTGTGGTAACTCAAATATATTGTTTACGTGAAGTGTTATCAACAATCTAGAATTTTGATATCTTTTTAGCAAAGTTTGCCAGGCTATGGCATAGTTTGTATTAGTGACAGGCAACGATTTAATTAAATTTAGCAGCTCATCAGTCAAACAAGAAAGCAAGTATGTAAATTTCTCCACATTAGAAATGGTTTCATTTTTGTGCACTGCATTTTCAAACAGACTGTGAAAGGCTACCCATTTCTCAGGTTGTCCAGAAAATGTTCCCAAGTTTAAGCGAGGTAAATTTACGGTGGGAGTAGGCGCAACTAGTTGTGATGCACCAGTGTGAGACTGATCCAAGGTTTCCTGCGGTAGCGATGGTAGGAAAGGAGCACACGAACTTTGTGTAGCTATATTTAAGTCTGATATAGAATCTTGTAATCTTGAAATCTGTTCACTATCCAGATCTTCTGGTAAAGGTGTTGTACTAAATAGTTTATTTTTAAGCCTTTCAAATTCAGCATACTTATTTTCTGCGGTGGAACTAAGCAAACTAACTTTTCGTGTTTGCTGTTCAGTTAAATTACCTATACCAATAACCTCAAGAGCAACAATTTGCTTGTTAATATTATGAAGCCTACTCTCAATCAGTTCACTTTGCTTCACAAAAGAAGAAAATCAAATTTTGGTAATTTATTAATACACTTGCTTTAAAAAACAGATTCAGATGTAAATAACAAAAGAGTTCTAAGTAAAAGTTGTAATTCACAATGTTCTTCCAGTATTCAGTAATTTCCAGTCCAAATAATTTTAATTTATTTATTTTTTTTATCACTCTAAAATACAAATAGCGTAGATGACAGTAATAATGGTAATATGGTAATAAAGGAATATGGCTACTGTATTTTATAGAAACTAATACAGAGGTCGGTTTTGAAGAAACACACTACACTTTAGAACTATGCTTGCTAGATAAAACATGAAATAACACACGCTGCACAATGAATCAATAAAACTATGCTTGCGTGAAAAAACATAAAAAAATCATAACAAAATGAAAAGAGCACTGAGTATTGGCAATACTTGCTAGTAGTAAATAATTGGTTTTGTTTTTTTCTTTAATTTAAGCGTTACAATAATTCAATAAACGTAATAATAAAGAGCGTAATAATTAATAAAAATCTTGCTTTCCAACGTGCTGGATTCAGAATGAAAGATGCTATCCGGGCGGGACGGACCAAAAATGTGGGGTTCTTTTTTATTAGCAGTGGACTGTATATTGTAAAACTAAAATAGTTAAAAGGATTTATTCTCATGTAATCAACAATGCATAAATATTAAGTGTTCACTGACCTTGTCCTTGTGCGTTGTAAATGTCCCATTGTAAGCAACACTTCGCTGATTTTTTAGGCAGTCCTAAACTTAACAATAATATTCTAATAAACTTTAAACACACGAAATAAGCGGAGTTTTATATTATAATAAGCGGAGTAAAATAACAATAGCGGTGAATAGTCTTTCTATTCTTGCGTGTATAAACCAAAAAGAACTGAACTGCACGATATGCCTTACACTACAGGAAAGAAAACGCTCTAATCATGACTGCTGATTACTATGTGAATTGTACTTTGAAACAGTTAATGGGAGTGCACTCTATTAGAGAACTAATGAAGTAGAGATAGGGAGAGTTTAATTATTGTTATGAAAACAAAATATCTGACAGCTGTCGTATAGAAAAAAAATAGAAAGTTTCTGTTTTGCAATTATTTAAGCAGTTAATTTATGGGAAATTCCAAGTAAGTTGTGTCGAGACAGTTCATCTAACAAACATGATGCAAGCGACTGAGGATCATGTTTAGGAGAAGCAATGAAACCCCAGAATCTTTCAACCTGTTTAACTGTTTATCTTTCAACAATACATTATGACCATTTGAAAAACATTAGCAACATCAGTGGTGGCTGATCCCGGCCCAAGTGGGCCGAAACAGTTTAAGAAAAGTAACGTTCCGCAAGTGCGGACCGGAAGAGTTAATTTGTTCAGCCCGAGCGGGCGAAAATTATGTATCTTGCATTAAATATTTGTCTGCTGGTCTTCCATTATGATTGAAGATGTTGTGTAGGATGTATTAAATTACATTAAGAAATAAGAGAAGTGGACTGTATACGAATAGTTTTAATAATTTGAATGATCACATTACAGCTGTAATAAATTGAAAGAAGGCTGGCTAATGCTGCATATTAAATTAATAATTAATAAATTTAGTTAAGAATGAAGTTGTGGCGCTAGTTGGCCATGATAGAAAATAGTAAGGCCTAAGGCCTACATCTAATGTCGACACTAACTTGACGAAAAGGTCCGGCGAACCGAACGCCGAGATTACTGAATGTGCACTGATCAAAGTACGATTACGCGAACGTTGATGAGATATAAATCAGATTAGCCAACCTAGTAAAATAAAATCATCGCGCTACCGTCCATAAGCTGCCCGTCAAAAATCAAAAAGATTTTTTAATACATTCTTTAATAAATTATAATACATTTACAATTCAATTTGAAATAGTGGAGTTTTAATAATTAGAATCAGCTTCAAGGCTGAGTTGAACCTTGAGTTGAGATTAGATAACGGCAATCGGCCGCTAATTTGAGATAAGCATGCAGATAGGCGACTGTAGGCCAAGGTTTGGCAAACAGCTGTTTCATGTACCACTAAGTCTGGTTAACCAATATTACTGACACAAGTGCGCAGTACGTAACATTACAAAACATGAACGAAAAATACATAATATGCAAGTCATAGAGTTAGCTTAATGCTAGCTAAGGTCCGTAGACCTGTACAGAAGTTCATTACATGAATAAAATTGTTGTTGAACATGTTACAGTTGCATGTTTCATTGTATATTCAGGAGGGCGACATGTATCGACCTAAATACGCTATTCCTGAAGTTTCAGGAATTTACAATGTATGCCAACGTGTGAGCAAGCTAGATGCTGAATGTAGCCCAGATATGACGTGTATGTCATAATTTAAATAAAGAATTGTGCATGCTTACTTACAAAAATGAATAAAATATAAGTACAATATAAATAAATTAGACAAGGCAGTTACACACGGTAGACGCTTACAATAGTTTACATCGACACAATTTATGTGAATACAACAATAATAATTTGCATAATTACAAGATAAATAATTGTAATGTCAGCCAACAATACAATACTGAAATTACAGAAACAATTTAACAATTTAAGACATTCACAAAATAGTACATATTTATCAGCAACAATATAAAGCAATGAATGCATGGTTACTTGACAGCAAACATGCGAATATTATGTAATAACATTAATAAATAAGACCACCCAAAGACATGCAGTACACCCCATGAGATCAATGAAAGTGTGACATAGTATGCCACAAAAATTAACATACAATACAAATATTAAGATATCACCAGAACTGTGATACTCAGAAGCGTGCCATGACGCAAAATTGACAAAAGTATTGTGACAATCCATCACAATCATGTTGACCAAATGGTCGTAATAAATAATAAGTCAATGGCGGAATAAAGCCGCATTGTGCTGTAACCATAGTGTCACATCTCGTCTCGTGCTGGCAATAAGGTCGGACACCAATTCCAGGTGAATAGCCCTAGTTGCTAAGCAAACAGACAGAGACACGTACGCCTTAGTAAGAGTTCTAGACTTCTGCCCGCCATGACGAATCATGAAGGGACCACCATAATCAACCGCGCAAAATAGAAACGGCCTTGAAGGAGTGACTCTAGGGGATGGCAAGATGCCAACCTCTGAACCTGCTGTGTGGCGCTAAACCTGATGCACTTGAGACACTTACGAATAATGGAACGGATGACTAGCCGGGCATTAACAATCCACCAACGTTGACGCAGTGAATGATGCACGAGCTGCGCACCAGCATGAAGCAAACGAATGTGTTCGCGTTCGATGATAAGGCGTGTGACATGCGCCGATGGGGGTAGTACGATAGGATGTTTTGAGTCGTAAGATAACTGGGAATGCTGCAATCGTCCGCCCACGCGTATCACTCCAGTGTCGTCAAGAAACGGGTCGAGAGAGGCTAACTTGCTTCTGATGGAAACAGAAGATCCGTTCCGAAGACAACTAATTTCGCCTGGGAAGTGGGTCGATTGAGATTGACTTATAAAGAAATTAAGAGACTGATGAATTTCCGCAGGGGTCAGATCGCCCGAAAGCCTGTCCACAGATGAGTGCCTAATATTTCTGATGAAACGAAAACAGTAAGCGTATACACGTGTCAGCCGGTGTAACGAGGAAAAGTCCAACGATAAGTCAACAGCCAGGGTAGACATTAGCGAACGGTTATGTGTAGTTTCCTCTTCCGCGATGACTTCCGAAGATGATGGAGTGGCCGGTACGAAAGATGGGAAAGGATTAGACTCTGACGATTGAGACAGACAGCCAGGACCGTGCCACCAAAGCGAGCAATCGCGCAAAACGTCCGGGAGACACCCCCTAGAAATAATATCACCAGGATTGCGTCGCGAATCAATGTGATGCCAGGTACAAGTTTGCGTGCGACGCTGAATTTCAGCAACCCTATTAGCGACGTATGTTTTCCAACGCGAAGACTGCGCATGAATCCAGTAAAGAGCCACCATAGAATCGGAATACAAATGTACATCCTCAATGAATGAATGAAGAGCAGGAATAATTTTAGACACAAGTCGCGATAATAACAAACAAGCGCAGAGCTCGATACGAGGTAATGACACTTGGCGCAAGGGAGCCACGCGAGATTTTGAACACAAAAGACGACAGGAAGCAGTAGCATCTTGATAAATGACTCGGACATACACACAACAGCCGAACCCTCTCTCGGAAGCATCCGAAAAACCATGCAACTGAACTGTAACCGCCTGATGGTTGCAACGAATAGATCGCGGGACCACTATTTTACCAATCAGACTTAATTTGTTACACAAAGAATGCCAATCCGACAGTGACTGACCGGAAAGCGGTTCATCCCAACTAAGCTTACAAAGCCAGAGTCGCTGCATGAAGTGTTTATACAAAAAGACAACTGGTCCGATTAAACCCAGTGGATCATATATTCCGGCGATTATTGAAAGAATTTGCCTCTTGGATATGCTATGAAGAACCGGAGATAGGTTGACATCAAACAAAAATGAATCAGCAGTGTTGTTCCATAGAATGCCCAGGGTACGCACATTGTCCTGTTTATTTAGGGGTCGTGAAAGGTTGTGATGACTTGCGACCGCTGTGGGTTCATTTGATGCCCATTTGTGCAACATGAAACCATATTGAGCAAGTAACGCACCTAGGTCGGATTTCAGATTAGTCAGATCGGGGATAGTGTCAGAACCGGTAAGTAGATCGTCTACATAAAAATCGTTAGTGATGGCTAAAGCCGCTTGGGGAAAGGAAGTTTGATTGTCTCTAGCAATTTGTAAAAGGCACCGTGTGGCCAAAAAGGAGGCGCTAGCCGTGCCGTAAGTTACTGTTCGCAGCGCGAAATGCTTAAGTGGTTCGAGGGGAGAGTCACGCCACAAAATACGCTGATAGTGACAGTCCTCTTCAGCAACGCGAATCTGACGATACATTTTTTCAATGTCAGCAATCAGGACATACTTATGTGTGCGAAACCGCAACAGAATAGAGAAGAGATCTTGCTGAACATTGGGGCCTACCAATAATAGGTCATTTAACGAAAGGCCATTTGTAGTCTTGGAGGAACCATCAAAGACAACGCGCAATTTTGTGGTCAAGCTAGAATGTTTAAACACGGCATGGTGAGGCAAGTAATAAATATTTGACGATCCTAAATTGATAGCGCCATGATCAATGGGTGTCATGTGCCCAAGCTTCATGTATTCCCCGATAAAGTCTGCGTAGTCGCGAGCGAGCTTGGAATCGCGCCTGAATCGACGCTCCAAGTTTAAAAACCTTGATTCGGCACTTGTGTAGGATTCCCCTAAGTGAGGATTATCAGACTTGAATGGGAGCGACACTATAAATCTACCCTCGTGGTTGCGCTGAGTGTAGCGCATAAAATGCTCTTCGCAAGCCGACTCGCCATTAGGGGTATCGCCGGGGATCGTTTCTGCCTCCCAAAATCTCTCAAGAGATTGCAGGATTTGGCTGTTATTGTTCCTTGCCAAGAACGAAACAGCAGGACCCTGGGTGTGGCAGTGCTTGGGCAGATTGCCGGCCAAAATGTAACCCAGTTTTGTCTCCTGAATGATAGGGAAGTTGGGTCCGCGTGTGTACTTATTAGCTAATATTAAATCTAGATAAAATTGAGCCCCCAATAGTATGTCGATCTGTGAAGATATATTAAAATCTGGGTCGGCGAGAAAAATTTTATTTGGAATGTGGAACCGGTTGATGTCAAACGATATTGAAGGCAGATTATGAGTTAAGTTAGATAAGACGGCAAATTTGGCCTCGAAACTATGTCTCTGATAGCGAGACATAATACGCATAGAAACAATGTCAGTAGCGCAACACGCTGTGTTGCTTATTCCTGTAATCAGAATATTAGATCGGGTTAGTTTGAGGTGCAATCTTTTCGCAAATGATTTCGTACAAAAATTGATCTGAGACCCGGCGTCAAGAAGTGCGCGCGCCTTATGCCTATTGCCAGCCTGATCAATAACATATACAACTGCAGTGGATAAAAGTACATTGTTTTTACACTGTAATTTAAATGAGCAGTAGTTACTGCTGGCAGCTGCTGATTTCGGCACGTAATTAGCGTGCAATAAGGTGTGGTGACCCTTTGAACAAATTTTACAAACCTGTTTACTTTTACAATTTGTTATCAAATGACCTGCTCTAAGGCAGTTAATACAACATTTATGGTTTGCCACCAATTGCCCCCGCTCAGCGGCACTTAATATGCGAAAATTATTACACATGTAAAGCGGGTGATCAGATTTACAGCACACACATGAATAATGCCTTGCCGTAGCATGATAACTCTTAAAGGTACTGCTGCCAGCAGTATTTCTTAAACTACATTTCTCAAACTTATTGTTTGGTTTTACACTAGGTTTATTGAATTGCTGTCCTGGTTCAATTGGCATAGTATTTTCTAAAAGCTGTCGGCGCAAATTCAAAAAATGAGTAAAGTCTTGAAAACTAGGCAAGTTGTCAGGGTCTATAGACTCCTTCCAACGTTTTAAAGTGATAGGGTCAAGTTTAGTGGAAAGCAATTGTATAGTAATAAACTCAAATAGGTTTACAGACAGCTTCATTGCCGCCAGCGAATTAACAGAAGACGTTATAGTATTCGTAAACTCAGCCAAGCTTTGGACTGAGTCCTTTATTGTGGACTTAACCTGAAGTAGGTTCTGTACATAATATTTTGCTAATATAAATGGATTATTGTACCTATCGGACAGCAAGTTCAACGCTATTACATAATTCTCTTGACAAATTGGTAATGATTTAATTAAGTCTAATGGTTCACACTTCACCGATGAATGCAAGTAATGCAGTTTCTGTACTGGTGTTAAATCTAATCTTGAATGCACCAGATCATTAAAAATTGAATAGAAATGTTGCCACTCAAGTATGTTGCCTGAGAAGCAGGGCAAACTTATTGGTTTTAAATGCACAGGCGTCGATAGTACAGGAGGCACAGTCTGAGTATTAACAGTGTCAAGAAGTTGTAAAATGTTTGCCCCAGTTGAGTATATCATTTCCTCAACCTCGACTCGGTCTGCCTGAGCAGTGCTCACGTCTTTACTTATAAGCTCTATCTCAGACTGTACTTCGTCGTACTTCGAGGCTAAGCTCTTAAGACATTCTAATCTCACAGTCAAAAAATGTTTTGTGGTTAAATTAATGTCAAATGAATTTACCGCGGATTGTATCCGCACTATCGCGGACTTTAATCCGCCTCTCCTTCTGGTCAGCACCTTGAGGCCTTCCTCAGACATTCTTTTACGCACCTTATTACTGTTGCTGGTGGTACCTGGTCAGCGACGTCCCGCAGCGTCGGCTCCTTGATGATGATGGTGAACAGCTGGCAAGATGACCACCTTGAGGCACTGCAGCCGGCAGGAACTTGCTATCACGTTGCCTGAAGACGACGAGCGAAATGGCGACGCAAATCACGCCACGGTCGCATTAGCTGACGTGCTAACCCGCCCGTGATGGCCAGAAAAAGATACAAAAGACATTTAGTGGAAATCCAGGTCCGGAGTGACCAAAAATATGGCTGATCCCGGCCCAAGTGGGCCGAAACATTTTAAGAAAAGTAACGTTCCGCAAGTGCGGACCGGAAGAGTTAATTTGTTCAGCCCGAGCGGGCGAAAATTATGTATCTTGCATTAAATATTTGTCTGCTGGTCTTCCATTATGATTGAAGATGTTGTGTAGGATGTATTAAATTACATTAAGAAATAAGAGAAGTGGACTGTATACGAATAGTTTTAATAATTTGAATGATCACATTACAGCTGTAATAAATTGAAAGAAGGCTGGCTAATGCTGCATATTAAATTAATAATTAATAAATTTAGTTAAGAATGAAGTTGTGGCGCTAGTTGGCCATGATAGAAAATAGTAAGGCCTAAGGCCTACATCTAATGTCGACACTAACTTGACGAAAAGGTCCGGCGAACCGAACGCCGAGATTACTGAATGTGCACTGATCAAAGTACGATTACGCGAACGTTGATGAGATATAAATCAGATTAGCCAACCTAGTAAAATAAAATCATCGCGCTACCGTCCAAGTGGTCTCATCAGCAATTGCAGCCAAATAATCCGCTTCTTGTATCTTACTCGTTATTTCTTCGTGACATATTTCTAACATTATATTTAAAAAATCAGTTTGAATGGTTTTTGAGGTGCCCTTAAATGCAGTTGCTTCCTCTAAATGGTTTTTCATTGCTGTGTCAAGCTCAGAACTGAAACCAAATGAGCCTCGAAATACATCAGGATCTGATGAAGATTCAGTCTCATTGTGACCCAGCAAAGCTAATTCAAAAGCTCCACAGAAGCGAATAGAGTTTATTATTATATTTAAGATGTACCGATTATTGCGTACTCTTCCGTTGTGAAAACAATATTTCATCTATATTCACTGTCCAGCTGCTGTGCTATCTGTACCAAAAAGAGAAAACTGAAACGCATTCTTTATATGTACACTTAACACCTGATGATTTCTTATTTTTTCAGCTAGATGATTAATATCTTTCATTCCGAATTTCGTCCAGGGGTTCCCTCCAAACAATAAACGTGGAAAACAAAATAAAGAATTTCTTTTGTCACAACCACATAACCAGTTAGTATTTTCATAATATTCTACTTTAAATGATCGATTAAATTGTCGACTGCCTGATTTTACAATTTGATTTATTGTTAAGTGAGACATTTGGCATCCTAGCCATTGGCTCTTAACGGTATTCATTTTAAACTAAAAAAAAAAAAAAAACATGTTTAAAAGCACGCAGAATCAGTAACTCCAAAATGCACAGACACAAAAGCACACAGCAGCATTAAACCAAAAAAAAAAAAATACTTAATACACAGTTTAATTAATAAAAAGTCAATTGACACTTTATTATCACAATTGCATTTATACCAAATTATTACTACAATTTTGTAAATTCAAACAATGGGTAACGTTTACCTTGAACCAATGTAAACAATAAACCTGACACCTTACAAATCAAGAAGGCTGTGCTTGCTGACTTCATAACACAACTAAGGATGAGCTACAACGCTACTAGTTGAGAAACTACTAATAATTGCAAATACAATAATAGATAAATAAATAACTTTATTTATAAAAAATAAACATGTTCCAAAATTCTTACCTTTACGGGTCCAGGATCTTTCACGCGAACTCGTGACCTATAAGTGTGATTTAGGGTTCGTGTTATTTAATAAATTTGACTCTCATTGCATTTGTTAACTATCTCAACTTATTTAAGATTTCTTTGTATTCTCTTTTTTGTAATTTCCTTACTTTCTATTTATTTAATTACTGATTCTTATGTAACCCAAAACAGAATTTAATATATTTCCTTATTATAATATTATATTTTTTGTAAGGCAACCCAGTACCCGCTCATTCATTCTTACCGTTCACACTTTTTTACCCTGCTTTTTGGTTTAGAGCTTTTTTTAATTTTTTGTATTTATTTAGTTAGTTTGAAACAGTTACTTTCCTTTGGTTGTGTCCAACACGTGGTGGCAACACTCCCGTTTTGTTCCTTGATCACTTTGTATGCCGAAATATGTTTTCACTGGTTAAATTTTTGTTCACTGCATATTATTTAATGTTTCCCGGTTATAATATTACTTTAGATCATTTTAATTTATAGTTTATTCACTCATTTTCACCTTTTCAGCCGGTCGGTCTACATTGTTGGGTAGATTTTAGGTGAACCGCGCACCCACGCAACTGCACGGTTTTGAGTTTAGAAGCCGACTGACGCTTATTTCGACGTTTTCAAGATGGCCAGAATCCTCCTTGAGTGTGGCAACTTGCTTTCTCATTGGCTAACGCTATTTATCGCCAAATCTCGTAGTTTAACGTCACCTCGCTGCTGGCGACCAAGGAAACTGTACGTGATCTTCACTATGTCAGGACAGGCACCCACGCACTCAGACACATTCTCCGATGCTCCAGCTTTCGGTGTATGTTGCCTGGCTTACTGGACAAACCGACAACTGGGTGTTTCCAAAGTGAATTCCAATTGTTAAAACGGTAAAACGGGGGCTCTGTGTGGGTAACTCCACGTTATTACAACTGATACAAGAATAAAATGAATCCCAAACTTCTGTACCGTTACATAGAGGAGCGTTATACAAGCTTGTGCAGCCGCCTAGCTAACATTGGGAACATACGGCAACTGTGAAGATTAACGCACGTTCTCCCATATGTTTGTATAGTAAGCTCTGCCATATACTGTTCAAGTTGCAAGCAGCCTACAACCACCAGCCTGCGTGCCACATTTGAATTGCATGGGAACATTACCGTATAGAATCTAATACGCTTTCCGTTGAAATTTATGACACTTTTAACTGCTTAATGTTTTCGTATATTATTTTACAGTTTAATTATTCTATTTTGGTGATTATGCAACACTGCAACCATAGCACCAGCCACCATTGATAGTGGGTATATTTGAAGGATTATGCGGAAATTATTTTGTCAAGAGTCCCTGCATATACATGGATTGTTTTATACTAGTCCTTCTCATTTGAATCTTCAATGGGTAAAGAAAACTCTTGGTGTAGGCACTGTTTTGAAGACAGATGGTGGCCCCTTCTGTTTTGAAAAAAACAGAACCAGATGGGGCCACCTTCTGTCTTCAGAACAAAACAATTTAAAAAAGATGACAGTTTATTCTGTTATAAGGCATATTTGCTTGCCAGTAAGTGGGGATTAACAATAGATGTATACTATCCAAATATAGTTGTAATGGTACAGAATTGTGTGCTACCATAGTTTCAAGTTAAATCAGTAAATTTTTCAATTGTCAGTATTCACCTGTGAGGTGCCCCTTGTAACCAGCAACATACAGTGTTATTGTTGATGTCTGGAGACAGCCCAGCCCAGACGTGTTACGCAATACCTTGCCAGCAGCAGTCTTTGTGAATCACAGTAAGCACACTTCTTCACCAGTGTTTGCATCAGACAGTAAAGAGCAGTTTGACAAGTTCGTTAAAAACAGTGGCCTCGGGCGTACAAGATGGGCCATAAAATAAATTCGGCCTATCTAGTTAAGTGTTAAAACATTTATAAAAAGTTCCATTGCAACTCATGGCCGCGCGACCAGAAAATTTAACCATCTAAGTGCTCGAGCAAAGTTATGTCGGCCGCCTTAATATTAACACATGTGGAGATATTAAATCAAATTGGTGAACATTTAATTAAAAACAGTGAACTCATTATAAACGGTTGTGGGAGTGTGTACGAACTAAGAAAGCGGTCAACTAGTTAAAAAACTATCCGTGCTCCATGCTTAAAAAATAAAGTTACGTGGACCGATACCATTATTATATGTGAACAATGATTTTGTAATCAGTAAAACTCAGTAACAGCAGAGATAAAATTACTCTAATGAGTATACAGCGACTTTCGAAGTGAGGGATAAAAAAACGAGCATCACCAGTTGGAGCGAAGCCCCTACCAGGATGAGTACCATATTATCATTTCAGAACTTTTAACTACTATGTTGTAACCTTTACATTTACAGAAATTTTATTAAACAATAAAGATCTCTAAGGGAAAAGATATAAATTCAATAAATAAAAATAAAACGTACTGGTTCATTATAAATATTCATTAAAAATATAAATAATTCGTCGTAGGCTAGTCGAGTAAGATATGTTTATGTTACTAATTCGTTTGATTTCATATGTTACTAATATGAAGATTATATTCATATACCCGAAGAGAAATTAAAACTTTGATTGTTGTCAAGGTGGGACGAAATAAGTAATTTGTCTAATAAATCAGAAGCAATTTGTTTAAATATAAACTGTGTATTTATCTTTGTACCGTTTATCTCAAATAATCCTTTCTGCAGCTGTGTTCGTCTGTAAAACCTTGGAAAAGCACCCTAAAATAAGAGTTTATTAATAAATGAAGTAATTTATATAGTTTCATTGGCGCCCGAACAGGGACGGCGAGTGTAATATTTTATTACATTCGCCAGACCCAATTAGGCTGCAGAACGGGTTATTTGAGAGGGAGGGTGTTTGTTTTTGTAAAATATATAAACATTTAATGAAGTTTTATATAATCAATTCAAGAGGGTTATAATTGTGTAGAGCAGTAAATTAATACTGAATACGTATAAGATTAAAATTTCTATGTAACATTCCATAAATAAGATAAAAATGACAATTAATAATAATGAAAGTACTGTAATTGATTTTAACGAATCAGATATTAGGAACAGTCTTGAAACACATTCAACTCCGAATATAGGTCAAGATGAAAAAGATAGGAATATAAATATTACAGATGAACCAATGGTCACAGAGGACTCTGGGGTTCAGTTAACTCCAACCTCAACAAAATGTAACAGCAAATTTGATAATGTCATGATGAGTATTTTACTAAATCAGTTCGATAGAATGAATTGTAAATTTGATGAGCAAAAGAGTAGTTTTGATGAAAAATTCAATGAACAAAATCATAAATTTGTTGCATTAAGTAGCGACATAAATAATCGTTTCGATGAAATAAGCTTGATGTCAAATTTAATGAAATAAATGTAAAAGTGACTGAGTCACAAAAGAATATTGACGATAAACTGAATAAAATAAATATTAAAGTAATACAACAACTAGATAAACTTGGGAGAAATATTGAAAACAAGGTGAGTAATAATGTTAGTTATGATGACGTAAACAAGAGTGAAATATTATTACCTCCATGTTCCTTAAGGAAATGGAAGTATGGTGATGCCAAAAAAAATCGTGTTCGAGATTATTGCAGATTCTGATTGTACTACACTCAAAACATGAAAAAAGGTCGTTTTTCGAAAAGTGTCTGTCTGTCTGTAGATTTTTTTTCTATGGCAAACGATAACAGCCGCAAATTAAAACTGAATCAAATCATTTTTTGCATACATCCCTGATTTGTAGAGTACTCACGACCTATTGTTTTTGGTGAAGATCGGTTGAGGGAAAGGGGTAGTTTACCTGCAACGGTTTTTTTTTTTATCAAGGGTAATTTTGTTTGTTTGGCAAACGATAACAGCCGCAAATTCAAACAGAATCAAATAATGTTTCGCATACTGCCCTGAATTGTAGAGTTCTCAAGATGTGTTGATTTTGGTAAAGATCGGTTAAGGGAAAGGGGTAGTTTACCTGCAATGTTCTATGTTTTAACAAGGGTATTTTCTATGGCAAACGATAACAGCCGCAAATTCAAACATAATCAAATAATTTTTTGCATACTGCCCTGAATTGTAGAGTTCTCAAGACCTGTTGTTTTTGGTGAAGATCGGTTAAGGGAAAGGGGTAGTTTACCTGCCACGTTTTTTGTTTTATCAAGGGTATTTTGTATGGCAAACGATAACAGCCTCAAATTCAAACAGAATCATATAATATTTTGCATACAGCCCTGAATTGTAGAGTTCTCAAGACCTATCGTTTTTGGTGAAGATCGGTTAAGGGAAAGGGGTAGTTTACCTGCAACGGTTTTTTATCAAGGGTAATTTTTACTTCCATATTCCTTAAGGAATGGAAGTATGGTGATGGCAAAAAAAATCGTGTTCGAGATTATTGCAGATTCTGATTCTACTACACTCAAAACATGAAAAAAAGTCGTTTTCCGAAAAGTGTCTGTGTGTCTGTCTGTCTGTCTGTGTGTCTGTGTGTCTGTCTGTCTGTGTGTCTGTCTGTAGATTTTTTTTCTATGGCAAACGATAACTGCCGCAAATTCAAACAGAATCAAATAATTTTTTGCATACAGCCCGGTTTTGCAGAGTTCTCGCGACCTATTGTTTTTGGTGAAGATCGGTTGAGGGCAAGGGGTAGTTTACCTGCAACGGTTTTTTTTTAGCAAGGGTAATTTTGTTTGTTTGGCAAACGGTAACAGCCGCAAATTCAAACAGAATCAAATAATGTTTCGCATACAGCCCTGAATTGTAGAGTTCTCAAGAACTATTGTTTTTGGTGAAGATCGGTTAAGGGAAAGGGGTAGTTTACCTGTGACGTTTTATGTTTTAACAAGGGTATTTCCTATGGCAGACGATAACAGCCGCAAATTCAAACATAATGAAAAGATTATTTGCATACAGCCCTAAATTGTAGAGTTCTCAATACCTTTTGTTTTTGGTGAAGATCGGTTAAGGGAAAGGGGTAGTTTACCTACAACGTTTTTTTAACAAGGGTATTTTCTATGGCAAACGATAACAGCCGCAAATTCAAACAGAATCAAATAATTTTCTGCATACAGCCCTGATTTGTAGAGTACTCAAGACCTATTGTTTTTGGTGAAGATCGGTTGAGGGGAAGGGGTAGTTTACCAGCAACGTTTTTTATCATGCGTATTTTTTTTTTTTGGCAAACGATAACAGCCGCAAATTCAAACAGAATCAAATAATGTTTCGCATACAGCCCTGAATTGTAGAGTTCTCAAGACCTATTGTTTTTGGTGAAGATCGGTTAAGGGAAAGGGGTAGTTTACCTGTAACGTTTTATGTTTTAACAAGGGTATTTCCTATGGCAAACGATAACAGCCGCAAATTCAAACAGAATCAAAAGATTATTTGCATACAGCCCTAAATTGTAGAGTTCTCAAGACCTTTTGTTTTTGGTGAAGATCGGTTAAGGGAAAGGGGTAGTTTACCTACAACGTTTTTTTAACAAGGGTATTTTCTATGGCAAACGATAACAGCCGCAAATTCAAACAGAATCAAATAATTTTCTGCATACTGCTCTGATTTGTAGAGTAGTCAAGACCTTTTGTTTTTGGTGAAGATCGGTTGAGGGGAAGGGGTAGTTTACCTGCAACGTTTTTTATCAAGCGTATTTTCTATGGAAAACGATAACTGCCGCAAATTCAAACAGAATCAAATAATTTTTTGCATACAGCCCTGATTTGTAGAGTACTCGCGACGTATTGTTTTTGGTGAAGATCGGTTGAGGGGAAGGGGTAGTTTACCTGCAACGGTTTTTTTTATCAAGGGAAATTTTTTTGTTTGGCAAACGATAACAGCCGCAAATTCAAACAGAATCAAATAATGTTTCGCATACAGCCCTGAATTGTAGAGGTCTCAAGACCTATTGTTTTTGGTGAAGATCGGTTAAGGGAAAGGGGTAGTTTACCTACAACGTTTTTTTAACAAGGGTATTTTATATGGCAAACGATAACAGCCGCAAATTCCAACAGAATCAAATAATTTTCTGCATACAGCCCTGATTTGTAGAGTACTCAAGACCTATTGTTTTTGGTGAAGATCGGTTTAGGGGAAGGGGTAGTTTACCTGCAACGTTTTTTATCAAGCGTATTTTCTATGGCAAACGATAACTGCCGCAAATTCAAACAGAATCAAATAATTTTTTGCATACGTCAGTGAATTGTAGAGGACTCAAGGCCTTTAGATTTTGGTGAAGATCAGTTAAGGGGAAGGGGTAGTTTACCAGCAAACTTTTACGTTTTAACAAGAGTAAAGTACTTGAAAATTCATTTAAACTTTTTCAAACAATGGTAATTGTTGAAAATAAAATAATTTTGTTGCCAGGCAATCTGAAAATTTCAGATTTTGTACCACAAAATCTGAAAAGATTATACGATAGTTTATGAAATGGTTAATAATACGTCAGTGGAAGGTGTAATGAGAAATTAGCAGAAATGGAAACCTGGGGAATGTTAACTGTTCTGTAGATACAATTTTGTCAGAATGTTTGGAAATGATCATCAACATTGAAGAAAAAGTAAGCATATTAAGAAACATATGTAAGTACTTATTATAAAAAAATAATGTTTGTTTTTTGATAAAGTCATTTTGATTATAAAATATAAATATTTACAACAAGAAAAGAATTTTCAGTTTTCAAAATTTAAATATATTTTTATAAAACAATGGGTTCTTCATTGAGGTGGGGACCATGTCACTCACTCCATCTCAAGCCTCCTCTCCCAATTTGCAGAAAAAGAGGACCCTGTCAAGGCTGATACTTTGACGACAGTGACAGGGCTTTCCACCAAATTCAGCAGAGTGACAGGTAGGCCCAACTCTGATTGGCTCCTCAGATTTCCCCAGCGTTAGTAGGTTCTTTGAAAATATTTTATTTCAAAAATGATTTTAAATATAAATCTTAGATATGTTTTATAAATCTCATGTTTTATGTTTTAACATGGGTAATTTTACTTCCATATTCCTTAAGGAATGGAAGTATGGTGATGGCAAAAAAAATCGTGTTCGAGATTATTGCAGATTCTGATTGTACTACACTCAAAACATGAAAAAAAGTCGTTTTCCGAAAAGTGTCTGTGTGTGTGTCTGTTTTATATGACGAACCATAACTGCCGTAAATTCAAACAGAATCAAATAATTTTTTACATATGTGCCTGAGCTATAGAGAACTCAATGTCTGTTGATTTTGGTGAAGATCGGTTACGGGGAAAGGGCAGTTTACCGGAAACATTTTTTGTTGTAACATGAGTAAAGTACTTAATTTTGATAAAGTATCCTGATAAGATCTTAATAATCCACTGTAGAAACGTAGATGAAATATCTATAAATGAAGAGGCTAGTTGAACGGGCTGGGGGTAATTTCCTATAAATCAAAATTATAGTTGAAGGGGGAGGGGATAATATTTTTACTTCCATATTCCTTAAGGAATGGAAGTATGGTGATGGCAAAAAAAATCGTGTTCGAGATTATTGCAGATTCTGATTCTACTTACTTCCATATTCCTTAAGGAATGGAAGTATGGTGATGGCAAAAAAAATCGTGTTCGAGATTATTGCAGATTCTGATTCTACTACACTCAAAACATGAAAAAAAGTCGTTTTCCGAAAAGTGTCTGTGTGTCTGTCTGTCTGTCTGTGTGTCTGTGTGTCTGTCTGTCTGTGTGTCTGTCTGTAGATTTTTTTTCTATGGCAAACGATAACTGCCGCAAATTCAAACAGAATCAAATAATTTTTTGCATACAGCCCGGTTTTGCAGAGTTCTCGCGACCTATTGTTTTTGGTGAAGATCGGTTGAGGGCAAGGGGTAGTTTACCTGCAACGGTTTTTTTTTAGCAAGGGTAATTTTGTTTGTTTGGCAAACGGTAACAGCCGCAAATTCAAACAGAATCAAATAATGTTTCGCATACAGCCCTGAATTGTAGAGTTCTCAAGAACTATTGTTTTTGGTGAAGATCGGTTAAGGGAAAGGGGTAGTTTACCTGTGACGTTTTATGTTTTAACAAGGGTATTTCCTATGGCAGACGATAACAGCCGCAAATTCAAACATAATGAAAAGATTATTTGCATACAGCCCTAAATTGTAGAGTTCTCAATACCTTTTGTTTTTGGTGAAGATCGGTTAAGGGAAAGGGGTAGTTTACCTACAACGTTTTTTTAACAAGGGTATTTTCTATGGCAAACGATAACAGCCGCAAATTCAAACAGAATCAAATAATTTTCTGCATACAGCCCTGATTTGTAGAGTACTCAAGACCTATTGTTTTTGGTGAAGATCGGTTGAGGGGAAGGGGTAGTTTACCAGCAACGTTTTTTATCATGCGTATTTTTTTTTTTTGGCAAACGATAACAGCCGCAAATTCAAACAGAATCAAATAATGTTTCGCATACAGCCCTGAATTGTAGAGTTCTCAAGACCTATTGTTTTTGGTGAAGATCGGTTAAGGGAAAGGGGTAGTTTACCTGTAACGTTTTATGTTTTAACAAGGGTATTTCCTATGGCAAACGATAACAGCCGCAAATTCAAACAGAATCAAAAGATTATTTGCATACAGCCCTAAATTGTAGAGTTCTCAAGACCTTTTGTTTTTGGTGAAGATCGGTTAAGGGAAAGGGGTAGTTTACCTACAACGTTTTTTTAACAAGGGTATTTTCTATGGCAAACGATAACAGCCGCAAATTCAAACAGAATCAAATAATTTTCTGCATACTGCTCTGATTTGTAGAGTAGTCAAGACCTTTTGTTTTTGGTGAAGATCGGTTGAGGGGAAGGGGTAGTTTACCTGCAACGTTTTTTATCAAGCGTATTTTCTATGGAAAACGATAACTGCCGCAAATTCAAACAGAATCAAATAATTTTTTGCATACAGCCCTGATTTGTAGAGTACTCGCGACGTATTGTTTTTGGTGAAGATCGGTTGAGGGGAAGGGGTAGTTTACCTGCAACGGTTTTTTTTATCAAGGGAAATTTTTTTGTTTGGCAAACGATAACAGCCGCAAATTCAAACAGAATCAAATAATGTTTCGCATACAGCCCTGAATTGTAGAGGTCTCAAGACCTATTGTTTTTGGTGAAGATCGGTTAAGGGAAAGGGGTAGTTTACCTACAACGTTTTTTTAACAAGGGTATTTTATATGGCAAACGATAACAGCCGCAAATTCCAACAGAATCAAATAATTTTCTGCATACAGCCCTGATTTGTAGAGTACTCAAGACCTATTGTTTTTGGTGAAGATCGGTTTAGGGGAAGGGGTAGTTTACCTGCAACGTTTTTTATCAAGCGTATTTTCTATGGCAAACGATAACTGCCGCAAATTCAAACAGAATCAAATAATTTTTTGCATACGTCAGTGAATTGTAGAGGACTCAAGGCCTTTAGATTTTGGTGAAGATCAGTTAAGGGGAAGGGGTAGTTTACCAGCAAACTTTTACGTTTTAACAAGAGTAAAGTACTTGAAAATTCATTTAAACTTTTTCAAACAATGGTAATTGTTGAAAATAAAATAATTTTGTTGCCAGGCAATCTGAAAATTTCAGATTTTGTACCACAAAATCTGAAAAGATTATACGATAGTTTATGAAATGGTTAATAATACGTCAGTGGAAGGTGTAATGAGAAATTAGCAGAAATGGAAACCTGGGGAATGTTAACTGTTCTGTAGATACAATTTTGTCAGAATGTTTGGAAATGATCATCAACATTGAAGAAAAAGTAAGCATATTAAGAAACATATGTAAGTACTTATTATAAAAAAATAATGTTTGTTTTTTGATAAAGTCATTTTGATTATAAAATATAAATATTTACAACAAGAAAAGAATTTTCAGTTTTCAAAATTTAAATATATTTTTATAAAACAATGGGTTCTTCATTGAGGTGGGGACCATGTCACTCACTCCATCTCAAGCCTCCTCTCCCAATTTGCAGAAAAAGAGGACCCTGTCAAGGCTGATACTTTGACGACAGTGACAGGGCTTTCCACCAAATTCAGCAGAGTGACAGGTAGGCCCAACTCTGATTGGCTCCTCAGATTTCCCCAGCGTTAGTAGGTTCTTTGAAAATATTTTATTTCAAAAATGATTTTAAATATAAATCTTAGATATGTTTTATAAATCTCATGTTTTATGTTTTAACATGGGTAATTTTACTTCCATATTCCTTAAGGAATGGAAGTATGGTGATGGCAAAAAAAATCGTGTTCGAGATTATTGCAGATTCTGATTGTACTACACTCAAAACATGAAAAAAAGTCGTTTTCCGAAAAGTGTCTGTGTGTGTGTCTGTTTTATATGACGAACCATAACTGCCGTAAATTCAAACAGAATCAAATAATTTTTTACATATGTGCCTGAGCTATAGAGAACTCAATGTCTGTTGATTTTGGTGAAGATCGGTTACGGGGAAAGGGCAGTTTACCTGAAACATTTTTTGTTGTAACATGAGTAAAGTACTTAATTTTGATAAAGTATCCTGATAAGATCTTAATAATCCACTGTAGAAACGTAGATGAAATATCTATAAATGAAGAGGCTAGTTGAACGGGCTGGGGGTAATTTCCTATAAATCAAAATTATAGTTGAAGGGGGAGGGGATAATATTTTTACTTCCATATTCCTTAAGGAATGGAAGTATGGTGATGGCAAAAAAAATCGTGTTCGAGATTATTGCAGATTCTGATTCTACTACACTCAAAACATGAAAAAAAGTCGTTTTCCGAAAAGTGTCTGTGTGTCTGTGTGTCTGTCTGTCTGTCTGTCTGTCTGTCTGTCTGTCTGTCTGTCTGTCTGTCTGTAGATTTTTTTTCTATGGCAAACGATAACTGCCGCAAATTCAAACAGAATCAAATAATTTTTTGCATACAGCCCGGTTTTGCAGAGTTCTCGCGACCTATTGTTTTTGGTGAAGATCGGTTGAGGGAAAGGGGTAGTTTACCTGCAACGGTTTTTTTTTAGCAAGGGAAATTTTGTTTGTTTGGCAAACGATAACAGCCGCAAATTCAAACAGAATCAAATAATGTTTCGCATACAGCCCTGAATTGTAGAGTTCTCAAGACCTATTGTTTTTGGTGAAGATCGGTTAAGGGAAAGGGGTAGTTTACCTGTAACGTTTTATGTTTTAACAAGGGTATTTCCTATGGCACACGATAACAGCCGCAAATTCAAACAGAATGAAAAGATTATTTGCATACAGCCCTAAATTGTAGAGTTCTCAATACCTTTTGTTTTTGGTGAAGATCGGTTAAGGGAAAGGGGTAGTTTACCTACAACGTTTTTTAACAAGGGTATTTTCTATGGCAAACGATAACAGCCGCAAATTCAAACAGAATCAAATAATTTTCTGCATACAGCCCTGATTTGTAGAGTACTCAAGACCTATTGTTTTTGGTGAAGATCGGTTTAGGGGAAGGGGTAGTTTACCTGCAACGTTTTTTATCAAGCGTATTTTCTATGGCAAACGATAACTGCCGCAAATTCAAACAGAATCAAATAATTTTTTGCATACGTCAGTGAATTGTAGAGGACTCAAGGCCTTTAGATTTTGGTGAAGATCAGTTAAGGGGAAGGGGTAGTTTACCAGCAAACTTTTACGTTTTAACAAGAGTAAAGTACTTGAAAATTCATTTAAACTTTTTCAAACAATGGTAATTGTTGAAAATAAAATAATTTTGTTGCCAGGCAATCTGAAAATTTCAGATTTTGTACCACAAAATCTGAAAAGATTATACGATAGTTTATGAAATGGTTAATAATACGTCAGTGGAAGGTGTAATGAGAAATTAGCAGAAATGGAAACCTGGGGAATGTTAACTGTTCTGTAGATACAATTTTGTCAGAATGTTTGGAAATGATCATCAACATTGAAGAAAAAGTAAGCATATTAAGAAACATATGTAAGTACTTATTATAAAAAAATAATGTTTGTTTTTTGATAAAGTCATTTTGATTATAAAATATAAATATTTACAACAAGAAAAGAATTTTCAGTTTTCAAAATTTAAATATATTTTTATAAAACAATGGGTTCTTCATTGAGGTGGGGACCATGTCACTCACTCCATCTCAAGCCTCCTCTCCCAATTTGCAGAAAAAGAGGACCCTGTCAAGGCTGATACTTTGACGACAGTGACAGGGCTTTCCACCAAATTCAGCAGAGTGACAGGTAGGCCCAACTCTGATTGGCTCCTCAGATTTCCCCAGCGTTAGTAGGTTCTTTGAAAATATTTTATTTCAAAAATGATTTTAAATATAAATCTTAGATATGTTTTATAAATCTCATGTTTTATGTTTTAACATGGGTAATTTTACTTCCATATTCCTTAAGGAATGGAAGTATGGTGATGGCAAAAAAAATCGTGTTCGAGATTATTGCAGATTCTGATTGTACTACACTCAAAACATGAAAAAAAGTCGTTTTCCGAAAAGTGTCTGTGTGTGTGTCTGTTTTATATGACGAACCATAACTGCCGTAAATTCAAACAGAATCAAATAATTTTTTACATATGTGCCTGAGCTATAGAGAACTCAATGTCTGTTGATTTTGGTGAAGATCGGTTACGGGGAAAGGGCAGTTTACCGGAAACATTTTTTGTTGTAACATGAGTAAAGTACTTAATTTTGATAAAGTATCCTGATAAGATCTTAATAATCCACTGTAGAAACGTAGATGAAATATCTATAAATGAAGAGGCTAGTTGAACGGGCTGGGGGTAATTTCCTATAAATCAAAATTATAGTTGAAGGGGGAGGGGATAATATTTTTACTTCCATATTCCTTAAGGAATGGAAGTATGGTGATGGCAAAAAAAATCGTGTTCGAGATTATTGCAGATTCTGATTCTACTTACTTCCATATTCCTTAAGGAATGGAAGTATGGTGATGGCAAAAAAAATCGTGTTCGAGATTATTGCAGATTCTGATTCTACTACACTCAAAACATGAAAAAAAGTCGTTTTCCGAAAAGTGTCTGTGTGTCTGTCTGTCTGTCTGTGTGTCTGTGTGTCTGTCTGTCTGTGTGTCTGTCTGTAGATTTTTTTTCTATGGCAAACGATAACTGCCGCAAATTCAAACAGAATCAAATAATTTTTTGCATACAGCCCGGTTTTGCAGAGTTCTCGCGACCTATTGTTTTTGGTGAAGATCGGTTGAGGGCAAGGGGTAGTTTACCTGCAACGGTTTTTTTTTAGCAAGGGTAATTTTGTTTGTTTGGCAAACGGTAACAGCCGCAAATTCAAACAGAATCAAATAATGTTTCGCATACAGCCCTGAATTGTAGAGTTCTCAAGAACTATTGTTTTTGGTGAAGATCGGTTAAGGGAAAGGGGTAGTTTACCTGTGACGTTTTATGTTTTAACAAGGGTATTTCCTATGGCAGACGATAACAGCCGCAAATTCAAACATAATGAAAAGATTATTTGCATACAGCCCTAAATTGTAGAGTTCTCAATACCTTTTGTTTTTGGTGAAGATCGGTTAAGGGAAAGGGGTAGTTTACCTACAACGTTTTTTTAACAAGGGTATTTTCTATGGCAAACGATAACAGCCGCAAATTCAAACAGAATCAAATAATTTTCTGCATACAGCCCTGATTTGTAGAGTACTCGCGACCTATTGTTTTTGGTGAAGATCGGTTGAGGGGAAGGGGTAGTTTACCTGCAACGGTTTTTTTTTATCAAGGGAAATTTTTTTGTTTGGCAAACGATAACAGCCGCAAATTCAAACAGAATCAAATAATGTTTCGCATACAGCCCTGAATTGTAGAGGTCTCAAGACCTATTGTTTTTGGTGAAGATCGGTTAAGGGAAAGGGGTAGTTTACCTACAACGTTTTTTTAACAAGGGTATTTTATATGGCAAACGATAACAGCCGCAAATTCCAACAGAATCAAATAATTTTCTGCATACAGCCCTGATTTGTAGAGTACTCAAGACCTATTGTTTTTGGTGAAGATCGGTTTAGGGGAAGGGGTAGTTTACCTGCAACGTTTTTTATCAAGCGTATTTTCTATGGCAAACGATAACTGCCGCAAATTCAAACAGAATCAAATAATTTTTTGCATACGTCAGTGAATTGTAGAGGACTCAAGGCCTTTAGATTTTGGTGAAGATCAGTTAAGGGGAAGGGGTAGTTTACCAGCAAACTTTTACGTTTTAACAAGAGTAAAGTACTTGAAAATTCATTTAAACTTTTTCAAACAATGGTAATTGTTGAAAATAAAATAATTTTGTTGCCAGGCAATCTGAAAATTTCAGATTTTGTACCACAAAATCTGAAAAGATTATACGATAGTTTATGAAATGGTTAATAATACGTCAGTGGAAGGTGTAATGAGAAATTAGCAGAAATGGAAACCTGGGGAATGTTAACTGTTCTGTAGATACAATTTTGTCAGAATGTTTGGAAATGATCATCAACATTGAAGAAAAAGTAAGCATATTAAGAAACATATGTAAGTACTTATTATAAAAAAATAATGTTTGTTTTTTGATAAAGTCATTTTGATTATAAAATATAAATATTTACAACAAGAAAAGAATTTTCAGTTTTCAAAATTTAAATATATTTTTATAAAACAATGGGTTCTTCATTGAGGTGGGGACCATGTCACTCACTCCATCTCAAGCCTCCTCTCCCAATTTGCAGAAAAAGAGGACCCTGTCAAGGCTGATACTTTGACGACAGTGACAGGGCTTTCCACCAAATTCAGCAGAGTGACAGGTAGGCCCAACTCTGATTGGCTCCTCAGATTTCCCCAGCGTTAGTAGGTTCTTTGAAAATATTTTATTTCAAAAATGATTTTAAATATAAATCTTAGATATGTTTTATAAATCTCATGTTTTATGTTTTAACATGGGTAATTTTACTTCCATATTCCTTAAGGAATGGAAGTATGGTGATGGCAAAAAAAATCGTGTTCGAGATTATTGCAGATTCTGATTGTACTACACTCAAAACATGAAAAAAAGTCGTTTTCCGAAAAGTGTCTGTGTGTGTGTCTGTTTTATATGACGAACCATAACTGCCGTAAATTCAAACAGAATCAAATAATTTTTTACATATGTGCCTGAGCTATAGAGAACTCAATGTCTGTTGATTTTGGTGAAGATCGGTTACGGGGAAAGGGCAGTTTACCTGAAACATTTTTTGTTGTAACATGAGTAAAGTACTTAATTTTGATAAAGTATCCTGATAAGATCTTAATAATCCACTGTAGAAACGTAGATGAAATATCTATAAATGAAGAGGCTAGTTGAACGGGCTGGGGGTAATTTCCTATAAATCAAAATTATAGTTGAAGGGGGAGGGGATAATATTTTTACTTCCATATTCCTTAAGGAATGGAAGTATGGTGATGGCAAAAAAAATCGTGTTCGAGATTATTGCAGATTCTGATTCTACTACACTCAAAACATGAAAAAAAGTCGTTTTCCGAAAAGTGTCTGTGTGTCTGTCTGTCTGTCTGTCTGTCTGTCTGTCTGTCTGTCTGTCTGTCTGTAGATTTTTTTTCTATGGCAAACGATAACTGCCGCAAATTCAAACAGAATCAAATAATTTTTTGCATACAGCCCGGTTTTGCAGAGTTCTCGCGACCTATTGTTTTTGGTGAAGATCGGTTGAGGGAAAGGGGTAGTTTACCTGCAACGGTTTTTTTTTAGCAAGGGAAATTTTGTTTGTTTGGCAAACGATAACAGCCGCAAATTCAAACAGAATCAAATAATGTTTCGCATACAGCCCTGAATTGTAGAGTTCTCAAGACCTATTGTTTTTGGTGAAGATCGGTTAAGGGAAAGGGGTAGTTTACCTGTAACGTTTTATGTTTTAACAAGGGTATTTCCTATGGCACACGATAACAGCCGCAAATTCAAACAGAATGAAAAGATTATTTGCATACAGCCCTAAATTGTAGAGTTCTCAATACCTTTTGTTTTTGGTGAAGATCGGTTAAGGGAAAGGGGTAGTTTACCTACAACGTTTTTTAACAAGGGTATTTTCTATGGCAAACGATAACAGCCGCAAATTCAAACAGAATCAAATAATTTTCTGCATACAGCCCTGATTTGTAGAGTACTCAAGACCTATTGTTTTTGGTGAAGATCGGTTGAGGGAAAGGGGTAGTTTACCAGCAACGTTTTTTATCATGCGTATTTTCTATGGCAAACGACAACTGCCGCAAATTCAAACAGAATCAAATAATTTTTTGCATACAGCCCTGATTTGTAGAGTACTCGCGACCTATTGTTTTTGGTGAAGATCGGTTGAGGGGAAGGGGTAGTTTACCTGCAACGGTTTTTTTTATCAAGGGAAATTTTTTTTTTTTTGGCAAACGATAACAGCCGCAAATTCAAACAGAATCAAATAATGTTTCGCATACAGCCCTGAATTGTATATTTCTCAAGACCTATTGTTTTTGGTGAAGATCGGTTGAGGGAAAGGGGTAGTTTACCTGCAACGTTTTTTTAACAAGGGTATTTTATATGGCAAACGATAACAGCCGCAAATTCAAACCGAATCAAATAATGTTTTGCATACAGTCCTGATTTGTAGAGTACTCAAGACCTATTGTTTTTGGTGAAGATCAGTTAAGGGGAAGGGGTAGTTTACCTGCAACCTTTTACGTTTTATTTTCTATGGCAAACGATAACAGCCGCAAATTCAAACAGAATCAAATAATGTTTTGCATACAGCCCTGATTTGTAGAGTACTCAAGACCTATTGTTTTTGGTGAAGATCGGTTAAGGGGAAGGGGTAGTTTACCTGCAACGTTTTTTTATCAAGCGTATTTTCTATGGCAAACGATAACAGCCGCAAATTCAAACAGAATCAAATAATTTTTTGCATACGTCCCTGAATTGTAGAGGTCTCAATGTCTTTCGATTTTGGTGAAGATCGGTTAAGGGGAAGGGTTAGTTTACCTGCAACCTTTTACGTTTTAACAAGAGTAAAGTACTTGAAAATTTATTTAAACTTTTTGAAACAATGGTAATTGTTAAAAATAAAATAATTTTGTTGCCAGGCAATAAAATTATAATTTTTTCATTTTAATGTAATATAATATTTTTCATTTAATACAGCAATAAAAAGGCAGGTAAGACACAGCCTGGCTGTTTGGCTGAAAATGATTTTAAATATAAATCTTAGAATATGGAAGTCATGTATGGTTCTCCATACCGATATTACTTCCATATTCCTTAAGGAATGGAAGTATGGTGATGGCAAAAAAAATCGTGTTCGAGATTATTGCAGATTCTGATTCTACTACACTCAAAACATGAAAAAAGTCGTTTTCCGAAAAGTGTCTGTGTGTCTGTCTGTCTGTCTGTCTGTCTGTCTGTCTGTAGATTTTTTTTCTATGGCAAACGATAACTGCCGCAAATTCAAACAGAATCAAATAATTTTTTGCATGCAGCCCGGTTTTGCAGAGTTCTCGCGACCTATTGTTTTTGGTGAAGATCGGTTGAGGGAAAGGGGTAGTTTACCTGCAACGGTTTTTTTTTAGCAAGGGAAATTTTGTTTGTTTGGCAAACGATAACAGCCGCAAATTCAAACAGAATCAAATAATGTTTCGCATACAGCCCTGAATTGTAGAGTTCTCAAGACCTATTGTTTTTGGTGAAGATCGGTTAAGGGAAAGGGGTAGTTTACCTGTAACGTTTTATGTTTTAACAAGGGTATTTCCTATGGGAAACGATAACAGCCGCAAATTCAAACAGAATGAAAAGATTATTTGCATACAGCCCTAAATTGTAGAGTTCTCAATACCTTTTGTTTTTGGTGAAGATCGGTTAAGGGAAAGGGGTAGTTTACCTACAACGTTTTTTTAACAAGGGTATTTTCTATGGCAAACGATAACAGCCGCAAATTCAAACAGAATCAAATAATTTTCTGCATACAGCCCTGATTTGTAGAGTACTCAAGACCTATTGTTTTTGGTGAAGATCGGTTGAGGGGAAGGGGTAGTTTACCAGCAACGTTTTTTATCATGCGTATTTTCTATGGCAAACGACAACTGCCGCAAATTCAAACAGAATCAAATAATTTTTTGCATACAGCCCTGATTTGTAGAGTACTCGCGACCTATTGTTTTTGGTGAAGATCGGTTGAGGGGAAGGGGTAGTTTACCTGCAACGGTTTTTTTTATCAAAGGAAATTTTTTTTTTTTTTGGCAAACGATAACAGCCGCAAATTCAAACAGAATCAAATAATGTTTCGCATACAGCCCTGAATTGTAGATTTCTCAAGACCTATTGTTTTTGGTGAAGATCGGTTGAGGGAAAGGGGTAGTTTACCTGCAACGTTTTTTTAACAAGGGTATTTTATATGGCAAACGATAACAGCCGCAAATTCAAACAGAATCAAATAATGTTTTGCATGCAGTCCTGATTTGTAGAGTACTCAAGACCTATTGTTTTTGGTGAAGATCGGTTAAGGGGAAGGGGTAGTTTACCTGCAACCTTATACGTTTTAACAAGAGTAAAGTACTTGAAAATTTATTTAAACTTTTTGAAACAATGGTAATTGTTAAAAATAAAATAATTTTGTTGCCAGGCAATAAAATTATAATTTTTTCATTTTAATGTAATATAATATTTTTCATTTAATACAGCAATAAAAAGGCAGGTAAGACACAGCCTGGCTGTTTGGCTGAAAATGATTTTAAATATAAATCTTAGAATATGGAAGTCATGTATGGTTCTCCATACCGATATTTTTCTATGGTAAACGATAACAGCCGCAAATTGAAACAGAATCAAATGATGTTTTGCATACAGCCCTGTATTGTATAGTTCTCAATACCTGTTGGTGTTGGTGAAGATCGGTTAAGGGAAAGGGGTAGTTTACCTGCCACGTTTTTTGTTTTATCAAGGGTATTTTCTATGGCAAACGATAACAGCCTCACATTCAAACAGAATCATATAATATTTTGCATACAGCCCTGAATTGTAGAGTTCTCAAGACCTCTTGGTTTTGTTGAAGATCGGTTAAGGGAAAGGGGTAGTTTACCTGCACCGTTTTATGTTTTACAAGGGTAATTTTTTCTATGACGAACGATAACTGCCGTAAATCAAAGAGAATCAAACAATGTTTTGCATACAGCCCTGAATTGGAGAGTTCTCAAGACCTATTGTTTTTGGTGAAGATCGGTTAATGGAATAGGGTAGTTTACTAGCAACGTTTTATGTTTTATCAAGGGTGTTTTCTATGGCAAACGATAAGAGCCGCAAATTCAAACAGAATCAAATAATTGTTTGCATACAGCCCTGTTTTGTTGAGTACTAAAGACCTGTTGTTTTTGGTGAAGATCGGTTAAGGGAAAGGGGTAGTTTACCTGCAACAGTTTTTTATCAAGGGTAATTTTACTTCCATATTCCTTAAGGAATGGAAGTATGGTGATGGCAAAAAAAATCGTGTTCGAGATTATTGCAGATTCTGATTCTACTACACTCAAAACATGAAAAAAAGTCGTTTTCCGAAAAGTGTCTGTGTGTGTGTCTGTCTGTCTGTGTGTCTGTCTGTAGATTTTTTTTCTATGGCAAACGATAACTGCCGCAAATTCAAACAGAATCAAATAATTTTTTGCATGCAGCCCTGATTTGCAGAGTACTCGCGACCTATTGTTTTTGGTGAAGATCGGTTGAGGGGAAGGGGTAGTTTACCTGCAACGGTTTTTTTTTAGCAAGGGTAATTTTGTTTGTTTGGCAAACGATAACAGCCGCAAATTCAAACAGAATCAAATAATGTTTCGCATACAGCCCTGAATTGTAGAGTTCTCAAGATCTGTTGATTTTGGTGAAGATCGGTTAAGGGAAAGGGGTAGTTTACCTGTAACGTTTTATGTTTTAACAAGGGTATTTCCTACAGCAAACGATAACAGCCGCAAATTCAAACAGAATCAAAAGATTATTTGCATACAGCCCTAAATTGTAGAGTTCTCAAGACCTATTGTTTTTGGTGAAGTTCGGTTGAGGGAAAGGGGTAGTTTACCTGCAACGTTTTTTTAACAAGGGTATTTTCTATGGCAAACGATAACAGCCGCAAATTCAAACAGAATCAAATAATGCTTTGCATACAGCCCTGATTTGTAGAGTACTCAAGACCTATTGTTTTTGGTGAAGATCGATTGAGGGAAAGGGGTAGTTTACCTGCAACGTTTTTTTAACAAGGGTATTTTCTATGGCAAACGATAACAGCCGCAAATTCAAACAGAATCAAATAATGTTTTGCATACAGCCCTGATTTGTAGAGTACTCAAGACCTATTGTTTTTGGTGAAGATCGGTTGAGGGAAAGGGGTAGTTTACCTGCAACGTTTTTTTAACAAGGGTATTTTATATGGCAAACGATAACAGCCGCAAATTCAAACAGAATCAAATAATGTTTTGCATGCAGTCCTGATTTGTAGAGTACTCAAGACCTATTGTTTTTGGTGAAGATCGGTTAAGGGGAAGGGGTAGTTTACCTGCAACCTTATACGTTTTAACAAGAGTAAAGTACTTGAAAATTTATTTAAACTTTTTGAAACAATGGTAATTGTTAAAAATAAAATAATTTTGTTGCTAGGCAATAAAATTATAATTTTTTCATTTTAATGTAATATAATATTTTTCATTTAATACAGCAATAAAAAGGCAGGTAAGACACAGCCTGGCTGTTTGGCTGAAAATGATTTTAAATATAAATCTTAGAATATGGAAGTCATGTATGGTTCTCCATACCGATATTTTTCTATGGTAAACGATAACAGCCGCAAATTGAAACAGAATCAAATGATGTTTTGCATACAGCCCTGTATTGTATAGTTCTCAATACCTGTTGGTGTTGGTGAAGATCGGTTAAGGGAAAGGGGTAGTTTACCTGCCACGTTTTTTGTTTTATCAAGGGTATTTTCTATGGCAAACGATAACAGCCTCACATTCAAACAGAATCATATAATATTTTGCATACAGCCCTGAATTGTAGAGTTCTCAAGACCTCTTGGTTTTGTTGAAGATCGGTTAAGGGAAAGGGGTAGTTTACCTGCACCGTTTTATGTTTTACAAGGGTAATTTTTTCTATGACGAACGATAACTGCCGTAAATCAAAGAGAATCAAACAATGTTTTGCATACAGCCCTGAATTGGAGAGTTCTCAAGACCTATTGTTTTTGGTGAAGATCGGTTAATGGAATAGGGTAGTTTACTAGCAACGTTTTATGTTTTATCAAGGGTGTTTTCTATGGCAAACGATAAGAGCCGCAAATTCAAACAGAATCAAATAATTGTTTGCATACAGCCCTGTTTTGTTGAGTACTAAAGACCTGTTGTTTTTGGTGAAGATCGGTTAAGGGAAAGGGGTAGTTTACCTGCAACAGTTTTTTATCAAGGGTAATTTTACTTCCATATTCCTTAAGGAATGGAAGTATGGTGATGGCAAAAAAAATCGTGTTCGAGATTATTGCAGATTCTGATTCTACTACACTCAAAACATGAAAAAAAGTCGTTTTCCGAAAAGTGTCTGTGTGTGTGTCTGTCTGTCTGTGTGTCTGTCTGTAGATTTTTTTTCTATGGCAAACGATAACTGCCGCAAATTCAAACAGAATCAAATAATTTTTTGCATGCAGCCCTGATTTGCAGAGTACTCGCGACCTATTGTTTTTGGTGAAGATCGGTTGAGGGGAAGGGGTAGTTTACCTGCAACGGTTTTTTTTTAGCAAGGGTAATTTTGTTTGTTTGGCAAACGATAACAGCCGCAAATTCAAACAGAATCAAATAATGTTTCGCATACAGCCCTGAATTGTAGAGTTCTCAAGATCTGTTGATTTTGGTGAAGATCGGTTAAGGGAAAGGGGTAGTTTACCTGTAACGTTTTATGTTTTAACAAGGGTATTTCCTACAGCAAACGATAACAGCCGCAAATTCAAACAGAATCAAAAGATTATTTGCATACAGCCCTAAATTGTAGAGTTCTCAAGACCTATTGTTTTTGGTGAAGTTCGGTTGAGGGAAAGGGGTAGTTTACCTGCAACGTTTTTTTAACAAGGGTATTTTCTATGGCAAACGATAACAGCCGCAAATTCAAACAGAATCAAATAATGCTTTGCATACAGCCCTGATTTGTAGAGTACTCAAGACCTATTGTTTTTGGTGAAGATCGATTGAGGGAAAGGGGTAGTTTACCTGCAACGTTTTTTTAACAAGGGTATTTTCTATGGCAAACGATAACAGCCGCAAATTCAAACAGAATCAAATAATGTTTTGCATACAGCCCTGATTTGTAGAGTACTCAAGACCTATTGTTTTTGGTGAAGATCGGTTAAGGGGAAGGGGTAGTTTACCTGCAATGTTTTTTTATCAAGCGCATTTTCTATGGCAAACGATAACAGCCGCAAATTCAAACAGAATCAAATAATTTTTTGCATACTTCCCTGAATTGTAGAGGTCTCAATGACTTTCGATTTTGGTGAAGATTGGTTAAGGGGAAGGGGTAGTTTACCTGCAACCTTTTACGTTTTAACAAGAGTAAAGTACTTGAAAATTTATTTAAACTTTTTGAAACAATGGTAATTTTTAAAAATAAAATAATTTTGTTGCCAGGCAATAAAATTATAATTTTTTCATTTTAATGTAATATAATATTTTTCATTTAATACAGCAATAAAATGGCAGGTAAGACACAGCCTGGCTGTTTGGCTGAAAATGATTTTAAATATAAATCTTAGAATATGGAAGTCATGTATGGTTCTCCATACCGATATTTTACTTCCATATTCCTTAAGGAATGGAAGTATGGTGATGGCAAAAAAAATCGTGTTCGAGATTATTGCAGATTCTGATTCTACTACACTCAAAACATGAAAAAAAGTCGTTTTCCGAAAAGTGTCTGTGTGTGTGTGTGTCTGTCTGTCTGTCTGTCTGTCTGTGTGTCTGTAGATTTTTTTTCTATGGCAAACGATAACTGCCGCAAATTCAAACAGAATCAAATAATTTTTTGCATGCAGCCCTGATTTGCAGAGTACTCGCGACCTATTGTTTTTGGAGAAGATCGGTTGAGGGAAAGGGGTAGTTTACCTGCAACGGTTTTTTTTAGCAAGGGTATTTTGTTTGTTTGGCAAACGATAACAGCCGCAAATTCAAACAGAATCAAATAATGTTTCGCATACAGCCCTGAATTGTAGAGTTCTCAAGATCTTTTGATTTTGGTGAAGATCGGTTAAGGGAAAGGGGTAGTTTACCTGTAACGTTTTATGTTTTAACAAGGGTATTTCCTATGGCAAACGATAACAGCCGCAAATTCAAACAGAATCAAAAGATTATTTGCATACAGCCCTAAATTGTAGAGTTCTCAAGACCTATTGTTTTTGGTGAAGTTCGGTTGAGGGAAAGGGGTAGTTTACCTGCAACGTTTTTTTAACAAGGGTATTTTCTATGGCAAACGATAACAGCCGCAAATTCAAACAGAATCAAATAATGTTTTGCATACAGCCCTGATTTGTAGAGTACTCAAGACCTATTGTTTTTGGTGAAGATCGGTTAAGGGAAAGGGGTAGTTTACCTGTAACGTTTTATGTTTTAACAAGGGTGTTTCCTATGGCAAACGATAACAGCCGCAAATTCAAACAGAATCAAAAGATTATTTGCATACAGCCCTAAATTGTAGAGTTCTCAAGACCTATTGTTTTTGGTGATGATCGGTTGAGGGAAAGGGGTAGTTTACCTGCAACGTTTTTTTAACAAGGGTATTTTCTATGGCAAACGATAACAGCCGCAAATTCAAACAGAATCAAATAATGTTTTGCATACAGCCCTGATTTGTAGAGTACTCAAGACCTATTGTTTTTGGTGAAGATCGGTTAAGGGGAAGGGGTAGTTTACCTGCAACGTTTTTTTATCAAGCGTATTTTCTATGGCAAATGATAACAGCCGCAAATTCAAACAGAATCAAATAATTTTTTGCATACGTCCCTGAATTGTAGAGGTCTCAATGACTTTCGATTTTGGTGAAGATCGGTTAAGGGGAAGGGGTAGTTTACCTGCAACCTTTTACGTTTTAACAAGAGTAAAGTACTTGAAAATTTATTTAAACTTTTTGAAACAATGGTAATTGTTAAAAATAAAATAATTTTGTTGCCAGGCAATAAAATTATAATTTTTTCATTTTAATGTAATATAATATTTTTCATTTAATACAGCAATAAAAAGGCAGGTAAGACACAGCCTGGCTGTTTGGCTGAAAATGATTTTAAATATAAATCTTAGAATATGGAAGTCATGTATGGTTCTCCATACCGATTTTTTTCTATGGTAAACGATAACAGCCACAAATTCAAACAGAATCAAATAATGTTTCGTATACAGCCCTGAATTGTAGAGTTCTCAATACCTATTAGTGTTGGTGAAGATCGGTTAAGGGAAAGGGGTAGTTTACCTGCAACATTTTGTTTTAACAAGGGCAATTTTTTTATATGACGAACGATAACTGCCGTAAATTCAAACAGAATCAATTAGGTTTTTGCATACCTTTTTGAACTAACGAGAACTGAAGGTCTGTTGATTTTGTTGAAGATCGGTTAAGGGAAGGGGTAGTTTATCAGCAACGTTTTATGTTTTAAAAAGGGTAATTTTTTATGACGAACGATAACTGCCGAAAATTCAAAGAGAATCAAATAATTTTGTGCACACTTTCCTGAGTGGCAGAGAGCTCAAGGTCTGTTGATTTTGGTGAAGATTGGTTAAGAGAAAGGGGTAGTTTACCTGCAACATTTTATGTTGTAACAAGTGAAATGTTTCCATGACGAACGATAACTGCCGCACATTCGAACAGAATCAAATATTTTTTTGCATGCATCCCTGAATTGTAGAGGACGGAAGGTCTATTGATTTTGGAGAAGATTGGTTAAGAGAAAGGGGTAGTTTACCTGAAACATTTTATGATTTAACAAGAGTAAAGTACTTAATTTTTATAAATAAAGTATCCTGATAAGAAGCTCATAATAATCCACTGTAGAAACGTAGATGAAATATCTATAAATGAAGAGGTTAAGTGGACGGTGTGGGGGTAATTTTCTATTATTAAAATTTATAGTTGAATGTGGAGGGGAGAATTTTTTATATGTGTACTACGTTATCGGCAACAAAGAAGTACTTTTTGGTAAAATTGCTTCCTGGGCTGTTTAGCCGTAGTCCAATGTTTTCTGCAAAACCAGTTTTTTCGGCAGTGCCATCGACTTCCATCTCAGTGAAAATCGAGTGCTAAAACGTGAGGTGGTATACGTTAGTGACCACAGTACTGTGGTTTAAGGCTGAAGCAATAAGTAGAAAGAAGTAGTTTCTATGGAAATATTTCATTTCGAATATGATTTTAAATATAAATCTTAGAACATGGAAGTCCTGTATGGTTCTCCATACCGATATTTGAATAAAATTAATGGTGATATGTTGAGTAATAGTTGTAGTGATAATGAGAGTAGAAAGTTAGTTGGCGTTAGTAATGAAGTAGTAATAAGTACTGATGAGTTGGAGAAAGAATGGTGCAGAGATAGTTTAAATGTAGAGTATGAACAGAGGGCAAATTTTTCTTGTGGTATAGGTGAAGGAAAGGCTTCACCAGTGTTGTTAGAGGACAAAGGTTCCTCAAGAGTTTTTGTGGGAGGCAAATGGTCTCCGAAATGTCCCTTAATTTTTTGCGGTTTATCTGGTAAGTCCAGATGGAATAATAATAAAGTGGTATTGCCCTCTGGGTGGAGTGAGAATATGAAATGGTGTGATATTGAAAGTGATAATAAAGAAAGAGAGAGAGTGATTGAGTTATTCAGATTAAGTAGAGATTATGAAGGGTTAGTAGGGGGAATAAATATTGAGAAAAATTATTATATTATAAACAATGTAGACTTACCTTGTGCTGTAGTAAACAATGTGTATATTGATGATAAACATTCACCTGCTGGGAGAATTAGTGTACTGGTAGTAGCAGATAATTGTGATAATGATGTAACTCACCTGGGTTTAACAATAAATACTAACGGAGACTGGACTAAAAATAATAACGTAGATTTGGCTTATGATAAAATAATAATGGGGGACGACCCTAAGAATTGTTATTATGGTACAATGGAAAAAACAAATTTGTATGGTTACAACACAGATGATAACCAAAAGATGTATGTAAACAAGAACGAAAAATGTTATATGAAAATAAGACTAATTTTTGACAATGGGGGGTAGATAAAAATTTAATGAATGGACATTTTAAATATGTTAGTTTATGGTAATGACCTGGCTGATTTATGTAATAAAGTGTGGTAAATAATAATTGGATATGACGAAAATTTGTAAATAAATGTGTTAGTGTTAAATGTATTGTGTCAATATTATCTTGTTGTAATGTATACTATAGCTTGTGCAAAACATGTTTGTAATAAGGATGAATGGTATAATCTTTTATTAACAAGAGGTAATAATGAATTTTATTTTGCATTGTGTGTTTATATTAAAAGTGTTTTAAATAATGTAATTAAAGTTAAACTTGAAACTACTCAATTTTGTGGAAATTAATTATTAAACTCTTCGAGTCCCTAGTTCGGGGCCATTGAAACAATTCAATTTATTTTAATTGATATTTATTATATCTTATCTTACCTTCGGGTTCTCGTCCAAGGTCGTACAGACGAGTTTTGATTGAAGTTAAAATGAAGCTAATTTAAAAATGTGAATTTTAATGAAGTCAGATTAATTTTGATTTAAATTTTGCTTTGAATTGTAACAGATATACTTGATTAATATGTCAACACTAAAAGATTCATAGAAATTAAAAAATTATAAGGAAGTGTTAGTGGTGTTGTAATCTGGAATGTTGAGACTGAGTTGGTGTTTATGAAACAAGTCTGGGAGACCACTGTTAATGTAAACAGGTATGTTGTCTGTTGTGTGACTAATGTTTACAGTCATGTGTTGGAGTTGATAATTATGTTTTATTTTGCTGAATCATTGCGAGGAGTAAATTCTCTTATGAAATAAAAGAAATACCGGATGTGTAGAAATAAAGGTAATTTTTTATGAATAACATAAGGAAATAACGTAGTGTTTTGACTGTATTTATGTGAGAGGATGTTGTTAATGGAGAATCATTTTGAAAAAATGCAATAAAAGTAAATGAAATTGATAATTAAATTAATTGGAAAGGGTGAATTTTAATAATAAATTTAAACCTATTTTGATTTGAATTTTAACTGCAATGATAAATTAAATAATAATTGAGGAAAACAATGTTTAAAATAGTCATTTAAAATTTAAAACTGAAGGAAATTTTTGGAAAAAAAAATAAGCAAAAATGTTTGGGTTAATCAATGTGTTATTTTGGGGGGGCAGTAATGCATTGTGAAAATTATTTTATTTGTATGGAATTTATATGATTTAGCTGTAAGTAGACAGTAAGTTTATATTATCAAAATTAAAAACTAAGCCAGTACTTTGTAAATAAAAGAACCAGTACTTTGTCAATGAACCAGTACGGCTAAGAGGAAACCAAACAGTTGTGGATATGGTATAATGAAAGGTCTGTTTGTTAATTTTTTAATTGAATGTTATAGAGTCAGGCGTTACTATGGCGGGCGCCCATCTGATTTTATGGTGTTGGGATCTCGAACAGAAAAGTCCAGTAAGGTCAGATGGGTGCGGCCACAGTCACCGGACTTAGGGGGGTAAGTACCCATGATTTTAGTAAAGAATCTAAGAGGGGTGGTGGCGCCATATCCTCACTGATCCTCTTAGGTTTTAGGCAATGAGAGTTTGTATGCTTCGGCATACAACCTCTCATTGGGGGGGGGGGGTATTGTAACAGTACAGAATTATGTGCTACCATAGTTTCAAGTTAAATCAGTAAATTTTTCAATTGTCAGTATTCACCTGTGAGGTGCCCCTTGTAACCAGCAACATACAGTGTTATTGTTGATGTCTGGAGACAGCCCAGCCCAGACGTGTTACGCAATACCTTGCCAGCAGCAGTCTTTGTGAATCACAGTAAGCACACTTCTTCACCAGTGTTTGCATCAGACAGTAAAGAGCAGTTTGACAAGTTCGTTAAAAACAGTGGCCTCGGGCGTACAAGATGGGCCGTAAAATAAATTCGGCCTATCTAGTTAAGTGTTAAAACATTTATAAAAAGTTCCATTGCAACTCATGGCCGCGCGACCAGAAAATTTAACCATCTAAGTGCTCGAGCAAAGTTACGTCGGCCGCCTTAATATTAACACATGTGGAGATATTAAATCAAATTAGTGAACATTTAATTAAAAACAGTGAACTCATTATAAACGGTTGTGGGAGTGTGTACGAACTAAGAAAGCGGTCAACTAGTTAAAAAACTATCCGTGCTCCATGCTTAAAAAATAAAGTTACGTGGACCGATACCATTATTATATGTGAACAATGATTTTGTAATCAGTAAAACTCAGTAACAGCAGAGATAAAATTACTCTAATGAGTATACAGCGACTTTCGAAGTGAGGGATAAAAAAACGAGCATCACCAGTTGGAGCGAAGCCCCTACCAGGATGAGTACCATATTATCATTTCAGAACTTTTAACTACTATGTTGTAACCTTTACATTTACAGACATTTTATTAAACAATAAAGATCTCTACGGGAAAAGATATAAATTCAATAAATAAAAATAAAACGTACTGGTTCATTATAAATATTCATTAAAAATATAAATAATTCGTCGTAGGCTAGTCGAGTAAGATATGTTTATGTTACTAATTCGTTTGATTTCATATGTTACTAATATGAAGATTATATTCATATACCCGAAGAGAAATTAAAACTTTGATTGTTGTCAAGGTGGGACGAAATAAGTAATTTGTCTAATAAATCAGAAGCAATTTGTTTAAATATAAACTGTGTATTTATCTTTGTACCGTTTATCTCAAATAATCCTTTCTGCAGCTGTGTTCGTCTGTAAAACCTTGGAAAAGCACCCTAAGGTAAGAGTTTATTAATAAATGAAGTAATTTATATAGTTTCATTGGCGCCCGAACAGGGACGGCGAGTGTAATATTTTATTACATTCGCCAGACCCAATTAGGCTGCAGAACGGGTTATTTGAGAGGGAGGGTGTTTGTTTTTGTAAAATATATAAACATTTAATGAAGTTTTATATAATCAATTCAAGAGGGTTATAATTGTGTAGAGCAGTAAATTAATACTGAATACGTATAAGATTAAAATTTCTATGTAACATTCCATAAATAAGATAAAAATGACAAGTAATAATAATGAAACTACTGTAATTGATTTTAACGAATCAGATATTAGGAACAGTCTTGAAACACATTCAACTCCGAATATAGGTCAAGATGAAAAAGATAGGAATATAAATATTACAGATGAACCAATGGTCACAGAGGACTCTGGGGTTCAGTTAACTCCAACCTCAACAAAATGTAACAGCAAATTTGATAATGTCATGATGAGTATTTTACTAAATCAGTTCGATAGAATGAATTGTAAATTTGATGAGCAAAAGAGTAGTTTTTATGAAAAATTCAATGAACAAAATCATAAATTTGTTGCATTAAGTAGCGACATAAATAATCGTTTCGATGAAATAAGCTTGATGTCAAATTTAATGAAATAAATGTAAAAGTGACTGAGTCACAAAAGAATATTGACGATAAACTGAATAAAATAAATATTAAAGTAATACAACAACTAGATAAACTTGGGAGAAATATTGAAAACAAGGTGAGTAATAATGTTAGTTATGATGACGTAAACAAGAGTGAAATATTATTACCTCCATGTTCCTTAAGGAAATGGAAGTATGGTGATGCCAAAAAAAATCGTGTTCGAGATTATTGCAGATTCTGATTGTACTACACTCAAAACATGAAAAAAGGTCGTTTTTCGAAAAGTGTCTGTCTGTCTGTCTGTCTGTCTGTAGATTTTTTTTCTATGGCAAACGATAACAGCCGCATATTCAAACTGAATCAAATCATTTTTTGCATACATCCCTGATTTGTAGAGTACTCACGACCTATTGTTTTTGGTGAAGATCGGTTGAGGGAAAGGGGTAGTTTACCTGCAACGGTTTTTTTTTTATCAAGGGTAATTTTGTTTGTTTGGCAAACGATAACAGCCGCAAATTCAAACAGAATCAAATAATGTTTCGCATACTGCCCTGAATTGTAGAGTTCTCAAGATGTGTTGATTTTGGTAAAGATCGGTTAAGGGAAAGGGGTAGTTTACCTGCAATGTTCTATGTTTTAACAAGGGTATTTTCTATGGCAAACGATAACAGCCGCAAATTCAAACATAATCAAATAATTTTTTGCATACTGCCCTGAATTGTAGAGTTCTCAAGACCTGTTGTTTTTGGTGAAGATCGGTTAAGGGAAAGGGGTAGTTTACCTGCCACGTTTTTTGTTTTATCAAGGGTATTTTGTATGGCAAACGATAACAGCCGCAAATTCAAACAGAATCATATAATATTTTGCATACAGCCCTGAATTGTAGAGTTCTCAAGACCTATCGTTTTTGGTGAAGATCGGTTAAGGGAAAGGGGTAGTTTACCTGCAACGGTTTTTTTTTTATCAAGGGTAATTTTGTTTGTTTGGCAAACGATAACAGCCGCAAATTCAAACAGAATCAAATAATGTTTCGCATACTGCCCTGAATTGTAGAGTTCTCAAGATGTGTTGATTTTGGTAAAGATCGGTTAAGGGAAAGGGGTAGTTTACCTGCAATGTTCTATGTTTTAACAAGGGTATTTTCTATGGCAAACGATAACAGCCGCAAATTCAAACATAATCAAATAATTTTTTGCATACTGCCCTGAATTGTAGAGTTCTCAAGACCTGTTGTTTTTGGTGAAGATCGGTTAAGGGAAAGGGGTAGTTTACCTGCCACGTTTTTTGTTTTATCAAGGGTATTTTGTATGGCAAACGATAACAGCCTCAAATTCAAACAGAATCATATAATATTTTGCATACAGCCCTGAATTGTAGAGTTCTCAAGACCTATCGTTTTTGGTGAAGATCGGTTAAGGGAAAGGGGTAGTTTACCTGCAACGGTTTTTTATCAAGGGTAATTTTTTTCTATGGTAAACGATAACAGCCGCAAATTGAAACAGAATCAAATGATGTTTTGCATACAGCCCTGTATTGTATAGTTCTCAATACCTGTTGGTGTTGGTGAAGATCGGTTAAGGGAAAGGGGTAGTTTACCTGCCACGTTTTTTGTTTTATCAAGGGTATTTTCTATGGCAAACGATAACAGCCTCACATTCAAACAGAATCATATAATATTTTGCATACAGCCCTGAATTGTAGAGTTCTCAAGACCTCTTGGTTTTGTTGAAGATCGGTTAAGGGAAAGGAGTAGTTTACCTGCAACGTTTTATGTTTTACAAGGGTAATTTTTTCTATGACGAACGATAACTGCCGTAAAATCAAAGAGAATCAAACAATGTTTTGCATACAGCCCTGAATTGTAGAGTTCTCAAGACCTATTGTTTTTGGTGAAGATCGGTTAATGGAATAGGGTAGTTTACTAGCAACGTTTTATGTTTTATCAAGGGTGTTTTCTATGGCAAACGATAAGAGCCGCAAATTCAAACAGAATCAAATAATTGTTTGCATACAGCCCTGTTTTGTTGAGTACTAAAGACCTATTGTTTTTGGTGAAGATCGGTTAAGGGAAAGGGGTAGTTTACCTGCAACAGTTTTTTATCAAGGGTAATTTTACTTCCATATTTCCTTAAGGAATGGAAGTATGGTGATGGCAAAAAAAATCGTGTTCGAGATTATTGCAGATTCTGATTCTACTACATTCAAAACATGAAAAAAAGTCGTTTTCCGAAAAGTGTGTGTGTGTGTCTGTAGATTTTTTTTCTATGGCAAACGATAACTGCCGCAAATTCAAACAGAATCAAATAATTTTTTGCATACAGCCCTGATTTGTAGAGGACTCGCGACCTATTGTTTTTGGTGAAGATCGGTTGATGGAAAGGGGTAGTTTACCTGCAACGGTTTTTTTTTATCAAGGGAAATTTTTTTTTTTTGGCAAACGATAACAGCCGCAAATTCAAACAGAATCAAATAATGTTTCGTATACAGCCCTGAATTGTAGAGTTCTCAAGACCTTTTGTTTTTGGTGAAGATCGGTTAAGGGAAAGGGGTAGTTTACTTGTAACGTTTTATGTTTAACAAGGGTATTTCTTATGGCAAACGATAACAGCCGCAAATTCAAACAGAATCAAAAGATTATTTGCATACAGCCCTAAATTGTAGAGTTCTCAAGACCTATTGTTTTTGGTGAAGATCGGTTAAGGGAAAGGGGTAGTTTACCTACAACGTTTTTTTAACAAGGGTATTTTTTATGGCAAACGATAACAGCCGCAAATTCAAACAGAATCAAATAATTTTCTGCATACAGCCCTGATTTGTAGAGTACTCAAGACCTATTGTTTTTGGTGAAGATCGGTTGAGGGGAAGGGGTAGTTTACCTGCAACGTTTTTTATCAAGCGTATTTTCTATGGCAAACGATAACTGCCGCAAATTCAAACAGAATCAAATAATTTTTTGCATACAACCCTGACTTATAGAGTACTCGCGACCTGTTGTTTTTGGTGAAGATCGGTTGAGGGGAAGGGGTAGTTTACCTGCAACGGTTTTTTTTATCAAGGGAAATTTTTTTTTTGGCAAACGATAACAGCCGCAAATTCAAACAGAATCAAACGATTATTTGCATACAGCCCTAAATTGTAGAGTTCTCAAGACCTATTGTTTTTGGTGGAGATCGGTTGAGGGAAAGGGGTAGTTTACTTGCAACATTTTTTTAACAAGTGTATTTTCTATGGCAAACGATAACAGCCGCAAATTCAAACAGAATCAAATAATGTTTTGCATACAGCCCTGATTTGTAGAGTACTCAAGACCTATTGTTTTTGGTGAAGATCTGTTAAGGGGAAGGGGTAGTTTACCTGCACCGTTTTTTTATCAAGCGTATTTTCTATGGCAAACGATAACAGCCGCAAATTCAAACAGAATCAAATAATTTTTTGCATACATCCCTGAATTGTAAAGGTCTCAAGGACTTTCGATTTTGGTAAAGATCGGTTAAGGGGAAGGGGTAGTTTACCTGCAACCTTTTACGTTTTAACAAGAGTAAAGTACTTGCAAATTTATTTAAACTTTTTGAAACAATGGTAATTGTTAAAAATAAAATAATTTTGTTGCCAGGCAATAAAATTAAAATTTTTAATTTTAATGTAATATAATATTTTTCATTTAATACGGCAATAAAAAGGCAGGTAAGACACAAACACACAATTCATGTTATTTCTGGCCTCACTCATGTTTCTTTTCTTACGTTTGCACGCTTTTTAAATGGAAAGTGCCGAAACCCACACCAACATAACGCGTGCAAGCCGAAAAAATGGACATCAATTTGCTTACTGGCGAAGCTAGTAGTTAATGAATGGGTAGGCAAAAATCTTATCTTAAATTTTTTTTAAGGAATCACTAAAAGGACGGTGGGTCAAATCGGACGCTGAGGTAGAGTTGCTGTAACCGAATGGTTCCACAAACAGCCGTAAGAATTTTACTAGCAGGGAATCTACAGGTTAGCGCAACAGTGGAACTCATGTCTTAATGTTATTGGAGACTTCTTTTAAAATGTGTACTACGTTATTGGCAACAAAGAAGTACTTTTTGGTAAAATTGCTTCCTGGGCTGTTTAGCCGTAGTCCAATGTTTTCTGCAAAACCAGTTTTTTCGGCAGTGCCATCGACTTCCATCTCAGTGAAAATCGAGTGCTAAAACGTGAGGTGGTATACGTTAGTGACCACAGTACTGTGGTTTAAGGCTGAAGCAATAAGTAGAAAGAAGTAGTTTCTATGGAAATATTTCATTTCGAATATGATTTTAAATATAAATCTTAGAACATGGAAGTCCTGTATGGTTCTCCATACCGATATTTGAATAAAATTAATGGTGATATGTTGAGTAATAGTTGTAGTGATAATGAGAGTAGAAAGTTAGTTGGCGTTAGTAATGAAGTAGTAATAAGTACTGATGAGTTGGAGAAAGAATGGTGCAGAGATAGTTTAAATGTAGAGTATGAACAGAGGGCAAATTTTTCTTGTGGTATAGGTGAAGGAAAGGCTTCACCAGTGTTGTTAGAGGACAAAGGTTCCTCAAGAGTTTTTGTGGGAGGCAAATGGTCTCCGAAATGTCCCTTAATTTTTTGCGGTTTATCTGGTAAGTCCAGATGGAATAATAATAAAGTGGTATTGCCCTCTGGGTGGAGTGAGAATATGAAATGGTGTGATATTGAAAGTGATAATAAAGAAAGAGAGAGAGTGATTGAGTTATTCAGATTAAGTAGAGATTATGAAGGGTTAGTAGGGGGAATAAATATTGAGAAAAATTATTATATTATAAACAATGTAGACTTACCTTGTGCTGTAGTAAACAATGTGTATATTGATGATAAACATTCACCTGCTGGGAGAATTAGTGTACTGGTAGTAGCAGATAATTGTGATAATGATGTAACTCACCTGGGTTTAACAATAAATACTAACGGAGACTGGACTAAAAATAATAACGTAGATTTGGCTTATGATAAAATAATAATGGGGGACGACCCTAAGAATTGTTATTATGGTACAATGGAAAAAACAAATTTGTATGGTTACAACACAGATGATAACCAAAAGATGTATGTAAACAAGAACGAAAAATGTTATATGAAAATAAGACTAATTTTTGACAATGGGGGGTAGATAAAAATTTAATGAATGGACATTTTAAATATGTTAGTTTATGGTAATGACCTGGCTGATTTATGTAATAAAGTGTGGTAAATAATAATTGGATATGACGAAAATTTGTAAATAAATGTGTTAGTGTTAAATGTATTGTGTCAATATTATCTTGTTGTAATGTATACTATAGCTTGTGCAAAACATGTTTGTAATAAGGATGAATGGTATAATATTTTATTAACAAGAGGTAATAATGAATTTTATTTTGCATTGTGTGTTTATATTAAAAGTGTTTTAAATAATGTAATTAAAGTTAAACTTGAAACTACTCAATTTTGTGGAAATTAATTATTAAACTCTTCGAGTCCCTAGTTCGGGGCCATTGAAACAATTCAATTTATTTTAATTGATATTTATTATATCTTATCTTACCTTCGGGTTCTCGTCCAAGGTCGTACAGACAAGTTTTGATTGAAGTTAAAATGAAGCTAATTTAAAAATGTGAATTTTAATGAAGTCAGATTAATTTTGATTTAAATTTTGCTTTGAATTGTAACAGATATACTTGATTAATATGTCAACACTAAAAGATTCATAGAAATTAAAAAATTATAAGGAAGTGTTAGTGGTGTTGTAATCTGGAATGTTGAGACTGAGTTGGTGTTTATGAAACAAGTCTGGGAGACCACTGTTAATGTAAACAGGTATGTTGTCTGTTGTGTGACTAATGTTTACAGTCATGTGTTGGAGTTGATAATTATGTTTTATTTTGCTGAATCATTGCGAGGAGTAAATTCTCTTATGAAATAAAAGAAATACCAGATGTGTAGAAATAAAGGTAATTTTTTATGAATAACATAAGGAAATAACGTAGTGTTTTGACTGTATTTATGTGAGAGGATGTTGTTAATGGAGAATCATTTTGAAAAAATGCAATAAAAGTAAATGAAATTGATAATTAAATTAATTGGAAAGGGTGAATTTTAATAATAAATTTAAACCTATTTTGATTTGAATTTTAACTGCAATGATAAATTAAATAATAATTGAGGAAAACAATGTTTAAAATAGTCATTTAAAATTGAAAACTGAAGGAAATTTTTGGAAAAAAAATAAGCAAAAATGTTTGGGTTAATCAATGTGTTATTTTGGGGGGGCAGTAATGCATTGTGAAAATTATTTTATTTGTATGGAATTTATATGATTTAGCTGTAAGTAGACAGTAAGTTTATATTATCAAAATTAAAAACTAAGCCAGTACTTTGTAAATAAAAGAACCAGTACTTTGTCAATGAACCAGTACGGCTAAGAGGAAACCAAACAGTTGTGGATATGGTATAATGAAAGGTCTGTTTGTTAATTTTTTAATTGAATGTTATAGAGTCAGGCGTTACTGTGGCAGGCGCCTATCTGATTTTATGGTGTTGGGATCTCGAACAGAAAAGTCCAGTAAGGTCAGATGGGTGCGGCCACAGTCACCGGACTTAGGGGGGTAAGTACCCATGATTTTAGTAAAGAATCTAAGAGGGGTGGTGGCGCCATATCCTCACTGATCCTCTTAGGTTTTAGGCAATGAGAGTTTGTATGCTTCGGCATACAACCTCTCATTGGGGGGGGGGGGTATTGTAACAGTACAGAATTATGTGCTACCATAGTTTCAAGTTAAATCAGTAAATTTTTCAATTGTCAGTATTCACCTGTGAGGTGCCCCTTGTAACCAGCAACATACAGTGTTATTGTTGATGTCTGGAGACAGCCCAGCCCAGACGTGTTACGCAATACCTTGCCAGCAGCAGTCTTTGTGAATCACAGTAAGCACACTTCTTCACCAGTGTTTGCATCAGACAGTAAAGAGCAGTTTGACAAGTTCGTTAAAAACAGTGGCCTCGGGCGTACAAGATGGGCCGTAAAATAAATTCGGCCTATCTAGTTAAGTGTTAAAACATTTATAAAAAGTTCCATTGCAACTCATGGCCGCGCGACCAGAAAATTTAACCATCTAAGTGCTCGAGCAAAGTTACGTCGGCCGCCTTAATATTAACACATGTGGAGATATTAAATCAAATTAGTGAACATTTAATTAAAAACAGTGAACTCATTATAAACGGTTGTGGGAGTGTGTACGAACTAAGAAAGCGGTCAACTAGTTAAAAAGCTATCCGTGCTCGTACCGATAAAGTTACGTGGACCGATACCATTATTATATGTGAACAATGATTTTGTAATCAGTAAAACTCAGTAACAGCAGAGATAAATTACTCTAATGAGTATACAGCGACTTTCGAAGTGAGGGATAAAAAACGAACATCACCAGTTGGAGCGAAGCCCCTACCAGGATGAGTACCATATTATCATTTCAGAACTTTTAACTACTATGTTGTAACCTTTACATTTACAGACATTTTATTAAACAATAGAGATCTCTAAGGGAAAAGATATAAATTCAATAAATAAAAATAAAACGTACTGGTTCATTATAAATATTCATTAAAAATATAAATAATTCATCGTAGGCTAGTCGAGTAAGATATGTTTATGTTACTAATTCGTTTGATTTCATATGTTACTAATATGAAGATTATATTCATATACCCGAAGAGAAATTAAAACTTTGATTGTTGTCAAGGTGGGACGAAATAAGTAATTTGTCTAATAAATCAGAAGCAATTTGTTTAAATATAAACTGTGTATTTATCTTTGTACCGTTTATCTCAAATAATCCTTTCTGCAGCTGTGTTGGTCTGTAAAACCTTGGAGAGGAACCCAAAGGTAAGAGTTTATTCATAAATGAAGTAATTTACAAAGTTACATAGTCAAGTTAGATTTCATTATTGACTACAACTTGAATAAAGTTCTTGTGGATAAAGCTTATCAGGTATACAGTTCTATTGGAAAACAATAAAATAGTGGGATAAATTTTTCCATTTTGCTTACTATGGATATTATCAATGGGTGTTATATAATATTGCCTCCCCCCCCAAAAAAAGACAACTGAAAAGTAATGTACAAGAGTTTTATCAGAACTGTAGCAGAGAAATTAGCAGAAATGAATGGAGGCCTGATTGAACCATTTCTGTGAATACTGTCATTAAATGACAACATAATTGTTCCTCTATACCCAATAAAGTCAATGCAAGTAAATATCTTAAGGTCTGCTCTGTAAAGGATTTGAAGAAGTATGGCAAAAGAAAAATGAAAGAATCAGAAATGTGGTATGAAGATTTGTGTTTTGGACTGTTTTTGTCAATGTTTTTTTTTTAAATGATTATCATAGTCATGTAAATTTAGTTGAATTTTATATTACTTGTTTTGTGTTATGCTTGCTCATTGCTATTTTATGTTCTAATATTTTTTTCTATCCCTTTATAAAATATGGAAAGTGTACAGACATTCAAAATAATATTTCTGTAAAGCAAAGCAAAGACATTTAAATATAAGGGTCAGTTGAATAGTTCACGGAGCAACATTTATAGCTCAGTGGTAGAACTAAAATCTTTCATGTGCTGCAAGATGTATATTTCATTTGAACACCTGTTAATTTTCAGATATATCTGTCAATTTATTCATTTTTTACCAGCTGTTTGAAATTTTGCTGTCACACGTGTTTTTAAAATGCAAAAATCAAACATCGTGCTGTGATGAATTCTCTGTTAAAAACGTTTTAGCGCCAACAGAAAATCAAAACAAAATTGTAAATGTGTACCTTCAGAAACAACGGTAAGTGGGGACACTCGAGTTTAAACATGGTCATACAAGCACGGAAAATGATCCTAGCAGTGTGTGTGTGTGTGTGTGTGTGTGTGTGTGTATGTGTGTGTGTGTGTGTGTGTGTGTGTGTGTGTGTGTGTGTGTGTGTGTGTGTGTGTGTGTGTGTGTGTGTGTGTGTGTGTGTGGGAACAAAAGTTTCTTATACTAAACATCTGAGAACTTAGAATTTATGGTAGCAGAAACACCGTAGATTTTAAGTCTTCTGTAATTATCGTACTAAAAATTCATATCATTCTTTTAGATTTTCTTATACACATGGACTCCAAACAGACTCCCATGGGAATTAAAAACGACAAAGACAGTCATGTGTCAAGCAAGTAAGTATTATCGGTAGGTAGTATTTACAAATGCGGCCTTTTTTGTGCTAAACATTTATAAATATAAATGTGTGTATTGAAACATTACAATTTTTATAATGACAATTCTGTGACTGTACCAAATGCAACTGTAATGGTATAAACCACTGACTAGGTCATAGGATTTTGTGTTTGTTAATATAGAGGAGTAAGACTTCAATGGCATGAAACAACTAATTAAATATGTGAAAGTAAAATCATCGATTTATTAACTCTTATTTATAAAAAAATAGTTAAATATTACAAGCAAAAATGTAAATTCAGAATACAGTATTTTGTATTTTTTAAGAAGCTCGGAGAAATAAGTATTCACAAATTTTAATAACACTATTCTTGGTATTACAGTAATTCTAGCAGTTGCCCAATATGCATTATGTAAACAATAATTATAGTCACTGAGTTGAATAACTGAATGATCTGCACACAAAGAAACAATTAAATACTTGACATAATACAGTTTTATAACAACATTTCAGTCTTCAAAACATTAACAAGCACAGGAATGGGATCATGCATGATTTTTATGCATAATTAAGTATTTTAGATTTATGGTTAAAATAATAGGGCTGTAAAGGGTTGTACCAGGAGAGACCTTATCAGAAATGATCATATTAGAACGGATGTAGGCATAGCTAAAAGCTTAAATGAGAAAATCTCCCAGTACAAAACGGATTGGCGGTTACACATAGAGAGAATGGATTCAACTAGATTTTCAAGATGAGCCCTTGACTATCATCCAAGAGGAAAGAGAAGTGTGGGAAGACCCTGTAAATGATGGTTGAATGAATTCCATTGAGACTGGAACAGCCTAAGCCATAAAGGATGATGTCGATGACGGTTAAAATAATTTTAAATAATTCAGAAACATATGAAATGACCCAAGCATTTTGGTATAATAATTGTTTTTAAATAATTTCAAAGTGTTGACTCTCTGCACAAATAGACACATAATGGTTTGAATTTACACTGTCCCTCATTATATTTAGCTGCCACATGGTATACCATATAGAGGTATAACCATCATAGAGGATATGAACACAGACGCAGTTCGAGCCTGGATAATCAAAGGAGACAACCAGTAAATGAAGCACAGCTAGATGACCGAATTGAACCAAACGAAGCAGTTCCAGGACTCCAGATTGACGCTGCTATCAGCCATATCCGTAACAATACGGAACATTTAAACGAGAGGAGGCAGTAATAAACAATTACAACCCTTTACTGCTCCTATCTACTGGGTATGGACAAGAGTCGAGTTTTAAAAAGGAAGATCAAAAATTTACTATCATTTATAATAATTATTTAAAAGATGTTCGTAAGGATTTATTAGAAGAAAACGATACAAAGGTTAACAATCAGAACAATGAAATCGTTTACATAGTTGCGGAAATCGAAGGTATTTCTGCTCCAATTATGATAGACACAGGAGCCAATGTCTCGATAATTAATAACAGTGAATTAGACCGGATACAGCAGGAATGTCGCAAAACACTACCAGTATTACCCATTAATAACGTAGTACTCGTAGGAGCTACTGGTCGGCAAAATAAGACGATACAAAAACAGGTATCCCTAAGTGTTACCAGTCAGGGTGTAAGTCTGGACATGGTATTTCTCATTGTAGCCGGATTACCATTTAATATCCTAATAGGGTGTGATATATTAAGAAGGAACTCTGCTGTTATTGACCTGTGCAGAGAGAAGGTATCACTCTTTTCAGAAGGTTCGACCTGGGTAGCCAATTTAATAAATAGCGAGACGGTAGACTCCCGACAAACTCTCAACTGCGCGAGTGAAGTGAATTATTTGTCAGATTACTCACCAGACAACCAATCAGTATGCCAAGATACCAAAAATAAGCTATGGGCCCAAAAGATACAAGAGATACGGGATTTCCAGTGCAATAATACAACTGAAAAATTGACTGAGAACCAAATAAATCAATTAATTGGAATATATGAAAAATATCGGGCCGTGTTTTCCGAAAAGCCAGGAAAGATCAAAAACTACCAGTGTACGATCCAATTCAGGGAACCGGTGGAATTCAACCGCAAATCCTACCCGATAGCACAATCGTTGAAGGAAGCTGTAAGAGCTGAAATCCAAAATATGATAAATAAAGATATAATCGAAAGCAGCCAGTCGCCATACACCAGTCCGATCGTGGCTATTCAAAAGAAAAGTGGTAAGGTCCGACTTTGCCTTGACGCACGCGAAATCAACAAAATGATAATTAATGATCGCACCTCGCCTGGGGAAATTGATGAAATATTAAAGAGATTACACGGAAATAAATTTATTACTACATGGGATACCGTGTGTGGGTATTGGAAAGTGGAGTTGCACCCACAAAGCCGTCAATACATGGCGTTCATTGTCGAAGACGCAACTATCAGTTTAAGAGATTGCCTTTCGGTTTAGTAAACTCAGTAGCCGTTTTTGTAGCCTGTATGGACCAAATACTCGGACCAGAAGCGCTCCATTTTACAACTGTATATGTTGATGATCTGTTGATCACCTCAACCCATTGGGAGGAACATTGTTACCGTGTGGAGCATGTCTTAAAGAAACTAGCTGATAATAATGTTACCTTAAAGCTAGATAAATCGAAACTTATTGCCAAAGAAGTTCAATTTTTGGGTTTCGAGCTGAATAATCAAGGAACATCACCTTCATCAGAGAAAGTAAACGCCATACAGAGATTCCCTACACCAAAAAATAGAAGGCAACTACAATCATTTTTAGGCCTGTGTAATTACTATAGAAAATTTCATTTATGAATTAAAACATCTCTTGATGAAGAGGTATGGAAAATAATAATCCCTGCTAAGATTGAGAAAGAGATCATCCTAGACTATCATCTCCGATATGGTCACAAGGGGGCAATGAAAGTGATAAAGGCGTTGGAGGAAAATTGCCACATAAAGAACATAAGTCGAAAGGTAAGAAACTATATTAAGACCTGCCTTATTTGTCAGTTGGTAAAGACGAACAACGAGAGAAAAGAGGGGATAATGATACCAATTACTTCACAAGAAAAGCTGGAAAAGGTTTTCCTAGATAGCTGGGGGCCATTTCCCCGTAGTGGCGGATGCCATCATTATAAATACATCATAATAATGATGGATCATTTCACCAAATTTATAAAATTATACCCGGTGAACCGAGCTACCACTTTGAAGGTTTTGGGAGTGATCACCAATTACTACATTCCAGGGATAGGAAAACCTGCATCAATAATCACCGACCATGGAACTCAATTTAAGGGAAGGAAGTGGAAAAATACTTTGATCACCTTAGGCATCAAGACGTACAAAACATCTGTTTACCACCCCAGTAGTAATCCTGCGGAAATGGTGCTGCGAGAGGTCGGGAGGATATTGCGAACATACTGTCACCATCAACAAAGAAAATGGCAAGAATACTTGTCAGCCACAGAGGAATTCCTTAATTTAGCACATCACCCCGCTATAGGGATCACACCATATACAGCAATGTATGAGAAACAACCTCCTCGAGAAATACAAGAAATCATTGAATTTCCCGTAAATCATGAATATAAATTTAATCGAATGAAGTTTTACAATAAATTGGCCAAAGACCAGGAAAGGCGACATAAAAAGTATCAAAGGGCAATTAAGAAGGTGATAAACTACGAAGTCGGAGAAAAAGTATTATTGAAAAATCGGGAACTACCCAGTACCTTGGAAGGCATTACCAAAAAGTTATTACTGCCGTATACCGGACCATATATGATTATTAAAAATAATAACAACACTTATGTATTAAAGGATATTAATTCAAACAAGACAAAGGGCACCTATAATCAATTGTCAATAAAAAAATATTTAGAGGAGAATTAATTACTAAATTCTAAAATTAAATAAGAACAACTTATACCAATAATGTGAATAAACTAATCTTGGAAAGGAAATATTAAAACATTTACGAATGCAAAAGGAGTAAAAACCGCTTAAATAATATAATATTAATGAAATAATTCGGATGAAAACAAAAGCAAAATAATAATTTTTGCAAAAAAAAAACGTAAGGGCGACGACTTACTTACATGAATTATTTGAATAAACTCTTATGGAAAGAATTGTGAAGGAAAATGATTCTTAGATAACTAAATTCTAAAAATGGTAAGAACAACTTACAAGGATTATTTGAAAGAACTATTATATAAAGGAATTTTGCAAGAAAAAGGTTTAACAAAATTCAAAAGGACCGTAAGGACAACTTAAAAAAAAAACGTAAGAACCAATTGCACTAATAATTTGAACAAACTCTTATATAAAAGAATTTTGGAATAAACGGAGTACAAATATATAAACTTTCTCAAACTCTCCAGGGTCAAAATAAATAAGGACATGTTCCAGTAGATAATGACGAAAACCTATATCAATAGATTGAGTAAATTAATGTTACAAGAAAAAATATATCCATGAATATTAAAAACGTCATGAGAAGAAAGTATAACACAAGTATTCATAAAAACCAGTGTTGAAAAAGGAAAACCCATAATAAACTACCACAGCTGTAAAGACTATGTCACGACTTGTATTGTAACAGTGACTATATGATAACAGCAACAACTAATACAAACTATGTAAATAAGATAATTTTTTTTTAAACCTTAAAATGATACAGAACTTTTAAGTGAAGAAGGGAAAAGGAGAACAGAATGTTTTTATAATTTAACCAAAATAGTTTAATCAAACTCACAATAAAAATAATTTGATGAAGAAGCAACAAGGAAAAAGAACCAAACAAATAAGAACCAAGTATTAAGACCAGAAACTGAAAACCTGGGACCATAATGATAATGTTTATTTTAATAACCACTATTATAGTGATAATTAATGGAAGGAATTAATGTTATGCCCTGAGCAATAGAATGACTCATTGAATACCAAATGAAAAAAAATGGACCTATATAAATGCTAATTACTATGTAAACAAGAGACAGATTATACCAACAACAAACAAAGAAAAAGAATGCAAAGAAAGGATGAAATGAATATTATACCCTATACCTAAGCCACATAATATGGAATGAGCTTTAAAATAGAAGAAGAATCAAATGTGTAAAAGTATTAATTAATCTGAACCATTATGAAGTGAAGAATCCACGGATGTTTATTATTAGTTGAAAGAGACTACTTTTAATGATTTTTATTTTTATGACTGGATGTAGATATATTCCATCAGTCTTATAATTGAGCAGAGATGATAATTCCTCTGAGCTCAGCTAAGTGAAGTATAGGACAACAGAAATTGTAGCAAAATTGTGCCAATCTGATCTGATCCAACTCACATGATAGGGAATGTTAGGGAGTGAACATCCCGGTGATGAAGCACCAAATAAGGAAGAAAAAATATATATAATAATAATAATGATATACATAAGATTAAGGATTATCTATTAATAAATAAAGAAACGAATGAAGGATATACATATCAACTGAGAGAGCAATAGTGGAAAAGTAGGTATATAAAGTGAAATCACGAATAAAAATATGGTAAATATAAGAATCAGAAGTAATTATTTCATCCATACTAAGCGTATGATCTGAATTAATCACTTTTACAGGAGAGCATATGTAGCATAACAGAATTTTCACCTTGAATATAACTTAATACAACCTTGAAAAGAAAAAGAAGAAACAATCTGTAGTGAGTGATAACAAAATGGTTAAAAATAAATTAAATAAATTGATTATTATAGTAAATCAAATGCTGATAATAGACTCTATAACAAAAAAAAACTCTTGGTCCAAATAAAAGGAACAATCAATATAAAACAATATACGTTCAACCACATGATGATTAAAACCCCAGTACATCATCAGTATACCCAGTAAGATAAGGAGCAGTAATGAAAAATAATCATGGATAACTTATTAAAATAACTACATCAAAGGATCCAAACATAAAATAATAACATACTCATTGAAGGAGAAATAAAGAACCGACTCCCAAGCTTTGTACAAGGAGTGTAGTATTAGGGAAGGTTACTTCCCAAATCTCATAACAAATATGTACAATTTAATTAAATTCAAAATAATGACAAAACCCTAAATCCCAGTAACCCAAGTTACAGGATACACTACAAATAAGTTAAAGATTGTAAATTAAATATAGAGATAACTCCAGGGTAAAGAGTAGAATGTTAAGTAGAAAGGATTAAAGTGATATCCAATATAAACTATAATAGTGAAAGACAGAAAATGACTGAAATATTATTAATTGTAATAGAGTATTTAAATATAATATGTAAGGATTGTTTTATATTAATATAAATGTGGAAACATGAACTGTCATCATATGTAATTGAAAATGTTAGATTATAAAATGTTTTGTTATAGTTAAATAACGTTAATTATTGCTAAAGTTTTGTTAAGGTAGGAAAGGCAAGGAAATAATCATAATATCTTTTAAATTGTAAACCGTAGAAATAATAAGGAAGCAAACTAGTTATAATATCAATAGCAAGGCAAAACCGATTTTGAGGTCAAATTCAACTTTTATTATGTAATCAAGTCCAAAGGGATAAATTAGATAAAACTGTATAAAATTAACAGAGATTAGTCAGTTTAGAATAAAGATACTTAATTATAATTATCACAGAAATATATAATAGTAAATGTAATGATCAGAGGATAAAATTGACTTTATTGGAAATGTGTAATATAATGCCTAACAGTGGACACAGTACAAATAAAATGTAAATTAATCAGTATCGGTGTGTTGTAACAACAAATTGTTAAAGACAAAGAATAATGATGAAATGAGTAATCTTATTTAAGGACAATGTTAACATAAAAAGACTTGTACTACTACTACTACTACTACTACTACTCTCCAGCACTACAGCCCATGGTGAGCCCTGGCTTCCGCTACGACCCGTCTCCACTCATCTCTGTCCATTGCCCTCAGTCTCCAGTTCCTAATGCCCATCTTTCTCAGATCTTCTTCCACATCCTGCTGCCATCTTCTTCGAGGCCTGCCTCTTCTTCTGTTGCCCAATATCGTTCCACTTAATATAGTTTTGGGCATCCTCGTAACATTCATACGGGATACGTGTCCCAGCCATCTAATTCTAGCTGATTTTATGTGCCTCACCAGGTCTTGTCCACCAATCAATTCATTTATCTCACTGTTATTTCGGATCCTATACATATTCCCTTCCTTCACCGGTCCAAATATCTGTCTCAATATTCTTCTTTCAAAAATTCTTAGAGCGCTTATATCCTTATTTACGAGAGTCCATGTCTCGGATGCATAAGCAACAACAGGTCTGATCAGTGTTTTATATAACATCAGTTTGGTTCTTGGAGTAATTGATTTCAGTAATGATTGGTTTGCATAGTAGGCTCTATTGCCAGTTATGATTCTATTTACTATTTCGCTGCTCACTTGGTTTTCATTATTCAGAATAGCACCTAGGTACTTAAATTCTGTAACTCCTTGGAAACAGTAATGGCCTGTGTGAAGGTCTATTAGTTCTCTATTTTCCTTCGCAGACACTTTCATGTATTTTGTTTTAGCCTCATTGACTTCCAAACCAATTTTGCATACTTCCCTCTCCATTTCAATAAAGGTATCTTTTAATACATTTTTGTTCCTGGCTACCAGCACAATATCATTCGCATATGCTCCTAGTTGCCTCGTCCTTTTATAGATGTGTCCTCTGAAGTCTATCTTGTTTATTGCATAATGTAGTACCAAGTTGAAGAGGGTTGCAGATAGTGCATCACCCTGCTTTACTCCAGTACCAACTGTAAAATCTCGGCTTTTGTTTCTTCCCAGAACTACTTTTCCTTTGAAATCTTTCAGACTGAGCAGTACCAGTCTCACAATCTTTTGAGGTACTCCCAATTCTTCTAATGCTATTCGCAACATTTTTCGATTTACACTATCGAAGGCTTGCCTGAAATCTATAAACAGTATATGGAGGTCAATACCATATTCGAAACATTTTTCGAGTGACTGCCTCATGACGAAAATTTGATTGACTGTGCTCCGGTCGGCTGTAAATCCACTTTGATGTTCACCTAGGATTTCCTCTGCATAAACATTTAGCCTATCAAGGAGAATCATGAAAATATCTTATAGACACATCTTAGCAGTGTTATGCCCCTATAATTACTGCATACAGTTTTATCTCCTTTTTTAAAAACTGGGCATATTACTCCAGTCTTCCAGTCATTTGGCATTGTCTCTTCCTCCCATACACTACATACTATATCATGAATTTGTGCAGTTAGTGCTCCACCGCCTTTTTTGATCAGTTCAGGGCTAAGCTGATCTTCGCCAGGCGCTTTCCCGTTCTTTAGTCGATTAATTGCTCTTCTCACTTCCTCAACTGAGGGAATTTCTACATATGGTTCTGGACCTATTCTGACATTCTCTTCTACAGTCTCCATTGCGTCAGGTTTATTTAATATTTCTTCAAAATATTCAGCCCATCTGTTGAGGATCAGCCTGTCTTCTGCTATTAGTTTTCCATCTTTGTCTTTGCAGATATTTAGCTTTGGTTGGTAACTTCTGTTTATACTTCTTACCTCATTATACAGGTTTTTTGTTTTCTTCTGTTCTGATAATTCCTCTATTTTACGCACCTTCTCCTTCATGTATTCTCTTTTTTTCTTCTTACATAAATGGTTTGCCTCGCGTCTGCTAGCTCTATATCGGTCACTATTCTGTCTAGTGTTTCTCTCCAACATTTTCCTTCTGCATTCATTCTTTTTCTATATAGCTTCTCTGCACTCATCATCAAACCTCCACTGTTTTCTCCTTTTCACACCTACTATCTCTCTAGCCGCCTCTATAACAGCTTCTTTCATGTTTGTCCACTTTTCTTCAATATTATTGATTTCCTCATCAAGTTTGTTAGTTATCATTAGTTGGTATTGACCACAACAATGACCATCTTTAAGTTTATCGACATCCCATTTCATTCTTTTCTCTCCTTTATCTCTTTGGATCATAGCTAGCTTTTCTCTGACCACTGCTCTCACCAGATAGTGATCAGTATCACAGTTTGGACCTCTCATTGCTCTAGTGTCTACTACAGAGGTTGCATGTCTTTTGCTAACAAGGACATGATCAATTTGATTCATTAGATCAGTCCCAGGGGCTCTCCATGTCCCTAAGTGGATTCTTTTATGATCATTCCGCACGCTGTAGCGAACTCCGCAAGCATTCTTCCATTGTCACTGGATTCATTGTGCAGGGAGAATTTCCCAGCAACGCCCTTCAGAAAATTCTCTTTTCCAATCTTAGCATTAAAGTCCCCCAGAATGATAACTAAGTCGTATTTTGGGACTGCTCCATACACTCTTGTTAATTTTCCATAAAATTCCTCCTTCTCTTCATCTGATTTATCCTCAGTTGGTGCATGTACTGATATGAGTGTTACATTTCTAAAATGGCCTTTCATTCTTAGCTTGCATATTCTATCAGATATTGGTTCAATTCCAATTACCCTGTCAGATATTTTCTTCTTCATTATGAACCCAGTCCCAAACTGACCTGTTCTTGCTGTAGGTCCACTGTAAACGAACTTGAAATCTCTTTTCTCGATTACACCTTGTCCTTGCCATCTAATCTCTTGTAAGGCAATAATATCCAAATGAAATCTGTTCATTTCATCACCAACTTCCCTCATCTTTCCTGGTTGCAGCATGGTCTGTACGTTCCACGTTCCGATGATCAATGTATGCTTCCATTTGTCATCTTTTTTTATTATCTTAATCTGATGATTCGTAATGTGTGCTTCTCCTAATACTGTCCCACCCCGGAGATCCGAATGGGGGACTGTTTTACCTCCGGATATATTTTGAGCATTAGGATCATTCATGATGCTTTCCTTCAACATCTTCTTTCCCACTGACAAGTCATTGGGTTTCTCTACAGTTATATTTTATGGTGTGGGTCGTAAGCTCCACGACCAACCCCCATCCTGGAGGACCAGGGACACTTCTGTTGGGGTTACCATACCTTAGCTGGTCTGTTCCAGTTAATTATCTTGGGCGCAGGAAACTCGCCCGTCATCCTCTCTCATGTTTGCTACATGGTGCACAAACAGGCACGCCATGCACCCAGGGGTCACGTGACTACAATTAGTCTTCGAGGACGTGAGAGTAGGATTTGTTGGCAGAGCTGAGTTCATGTAGAACCTCTGACTCTTTCGTCAGAAAACAGTGGGCCTTTCTCAGAGTTTTGTTGCTATCTGGGCACCAGCAACCCAGATCGCCTTTGAGACCCTTTACCAACCTTTGACTTGTAAGCCATTTAATTTATAATTATGTGAATAATGATAAGGCCTATAAGAAATATCAAAAAATGTCAGTTTTAAGCTTAATTGAAACTAAAATAGGTCATGTTGGATATTGATTTATGTAAAATTAGAACAGTAATATTGCTAGGTACTTAAATTTTCATGAAATTAAAAAAAAAATAATTAAATTATAGCCATAAAATAGAAAAAAAATGTCATATTTATATGACATCAGGCCTGGACAAGACGAACAGCTGATTTCAGACAATGGGATAGGATACCAAAATATTTCTGGAATTACTATATTAAACAACGATTTCAGGTAGCAGTTGATTGTTAAATGCGAACCAGAACGGATGGGAACGTGCAGAAGGGAGATCCAAAAAATATAAAATAATTTGAACTAAATTGAAGGTACAATATAAAGAGTTACAGCAGAGGTTATAAACCTAAAATTAATAAAATAACTTAACCAATTAACGAAGTGAAGAATGAGTTTTAGTTACAATATAATCAAACACCAATACACCAAGAATCATCCGCCATGTTGGAATAATTGAATTAATACTATTCCATTGAATAACGAACTTAAACCAGATTTCGAACACTGAGTACGACACTAGTAATACTGCATCAAACTACCTCTCTGAGCGAAAAGGAACATTACAACAGAAGCATCCAGAGGAACTACATTATCGCAGAAGAAGATATCCACAATTACATTTGGGTGAGAGGAAAAAACCACAAGCCGGCATAGTTGGGCGAAATCTGAAGTTGATGGCGGCCATGTTTCGAAGTCATCTCGCCAGCAGTACACTGCCACGATGAATCAACAGCTACGCGACGTCATACACAGCTGACTGGTTCGATTATTTCTTTTTAAATGACTTTATTTTCAAATATATTTTACCTTTACATAATAGTAATTAAGTATTAATTAATTGTAAGTATAGTATCTTGTAACTTGCCTTTCCCTGACCATTTCAACAGTTCAAAGAACTCTGTTAATCAATTTTGTAATTTTATATATTTTGTTAGTTAACACAATCGACCTGCGAATTGAGTCTCAGCCGCAGCAATAGTCGATGCACATAAGTTTATCGCATCACTTCTTAAATAAATGTCATTATTGTTTCTAAACACGAGTTTCCTAATTATTTGCGTAATTAAAATTAATTTATTTCATTTCTAATTTAACTTAGAAGGTAATAACTAAAGAAATCGAGAAGAAGAAGAAGAAAAGGAGCTGAGTTAGAAGCGAATACAATTCGACCCAGCTTTGACATAATCGGATTAACACAATAGAACAAATATTTCTTTACCGAGTCTAGCAAATTAACACATGGAAATAAATTAGTATTAATACTTCTAATTAAATAATAAAACGAATTAAACAATTAAAATATATAAATAATATTAAAAAAAAGAGAGAAAAAAATTTTTTTTTAATAAATTTATAACTTGTAAATTTTTTCAAACATAAATTTTATTTGTAACCCAAGGTGTTATTACAATATTCACCTCTGATGATGCTGATTTAATCAGTGAAATGTGCAGAGGTGATAATCTATATCTTCGAGGTGTGTTCAAAAAAAGACCGAACTATTTGTGTAGCACGTCAACCTGCGCGTATAGCGAGCTGCAAAATTAAGTGCTGCTAGCGACAGATTTTGACGCCGAAATGCCGTTTTCTCCGTCCCGTCATGATCATCAGTCTTCGAGCTACACGCGCTGTAGTGGGCATGGGCATACACCGTCTGGTGGATATATAACGAAGTGAGAATGAAGATCTTAACATAAAGTGTGTGTATAAAAATTTCCTGCTAACTTCGTAAAATCTTTACAGATTCCAAAGTTGTCATTACCATTTGCATTGGTACACAGTTGTTGACCGATTTCAAAACGGGTCTCTTTCTGATCATCGTCAACAAACACTGTAAGAATTTTTCACTAACACCATACATTAAAATTTGTTTGTAACAAAATTTGATTTTACAATCTTATATGGATGCGCATTCTCTCAGAAAGTCTCGTCAGTGAAACGATGATTTACAATTACCACATCACAGCTCTTTTCCCGTAATCTTCGATATTGCTTTCGTCTGCACCGATCATTGTTTTTAACCTCTTTAAAAATTCTTAAAATAATCGTTCGGGTCATTCAGGCTTCCACGTATACTTAATTCAAAACCAGAATGTCTCTGTAAAATTTTAACCTAGTTCTGCTGCAAAATTTCATACGCACACGTTGTTCTTCAAGGTCTTTCTTAATCGCTTTGTCACTAATCCGCTGGGCAGCGTGCACACGTCCCCACTCAATCTGATATACTTCAAAGACTAATGCTGATAACGGAACAGAATAATACCAGTTTGTTGTTAAAAACTATCACTAGGTGCGCCCAAAGTCACGGCGTGTTGTTTGTGCGAGTCGATGTGTTATTAAAAAAATTCGGTCTTTTTTTGAACACACCTCGTATATAAGCCAAATACCACTGACTGACTCACTGATCACGATATCTCTGAAACCACTGAATAGATATCAATGAAACTTTGAACATAGCTTCATCATAGGTCTTAGGTGCTCACTAAGAAACGGTTTTAAAAACTTTCACTCCTAAGGGGCAAAAAACCAAATACTGAAATTTATCGCGGGAATTGCATACTTGGTCAATTAAGTGGTTGACATCTCAGTTTACTGGAAACCCCGAATACATTTAGTCCTGAGTTTTTAATCATTGTATTAAATTGAAAAAAACTGCGTTGTTTGCAGGTTCTTATAGTCGAGAAAATTTCGAAGTTCAATTAATTAATAAATGTATGTCCTTTTTTCTCGGAAACGGCTTTAACGATTTTCTCGAAATATATAATAAATAGCTGTTGCTATGAATGTAAATAAACAAACTAAGAGTTGAGAATTTGTACATTTCAAAGTTCAATTAATTAATAAATGTATGTCCTTTTTTTCTCGGAAACGGTTCTAACGATTTTCTCGAAATAAATAATAAATAGCTGTTGCCATGAATGTAAATAAACAAACGAAGAGTTGAGAATTTGTACAATCTATCTAATCTTATACTATTAAGCGAGCAATAATTGTATTGAACGATTTTCTCGAAAGTTGGTACTTAAGGGTATTTTGATACCAGAAATCGATTTGACTCTGTCACATTTTCCGCAAAATTCGTTTAACCCTTTAATGGGCTATGGGAAGTATACTTCCCAGTATATTTTTTAGTGTATTTTTTCTACAGGCAGTTATATTCATACCAAGGTGAGTGTTAATATTTTTACTTGTTAATTATGCAATTAACATTGCATAAATATTGTCACGACACAAATAGCCAACCCCGTACCAGAGATAAAAAATATATTTATAATTGTAAAAAATACCTCTTATCAAATGAACTGATTGATTTTAAATAAAAATATAAGGAATATGACACGACAATACGACGACTTTAACCCAACCCAAGTGATTGAGACAAAAACACAAACATAAAGAAGGGAACCACAAATAAACGACGAGGATAAGAAAATAATAAACCTAAGCCACAAGGAAACAAGTTTATGGGTTTAAATGACCCCAAAATGTCCCAAGAAACGGATGAAAGGACCTAATATATTAAACGAACAAGGAAAATGAAGAAGGAGGGAGACGAGCAAAAGTGAAAACCAAGAATGGTTCACCAAAATAAGTAAAATAGCACTCAACAAGAACATTGAAACCAAAACAAGGGTTATCAGGAGGAAGGAGAGATAACGGTTACTACCCATTAAAAAAGGCAACCAGAAACCACAAATTAGAATTGTTATTAGTCAGTAAGTATTAGTTATTAAGTATTAATTGTCATTAGGATTAAGTCATGAAAGAGAAATAAGTATAGGGGTCACCCACTATCAAACAAATGATATAAACAGTGATATAGTGTAATAGTGTAGGTGTAAGAACCCCAAAGTGAAGTGTGACACTAGTGAAATTGTAATTAACAATAAGTGATTTACAAGTGAAGGTAAGGTAAAAGTTGGAAATAAACAGTGCATAGATAACTGATAAATAAGTAGTATTAAGAGTGAATTATAGTATAAGGGATAGAAAAACACTAGAAGTGATAATGACTTTTTATTTAAAAAGATGTTCAATAGAGTTAAGTTAACTATAGCCAGTAGTAAGTAAAAAGGGAGGATTCCAGAATAGAATAAATTGAAGGTGTTACCATGGAGGGAATATAAAAATTGTTTAGAGATTGAGAAGTCAAAAAACTAACAAAGATACCTAATTTATAAAGGACTATTATTAATTTAATAACAAGTGATGTTGTTTATCACAACACAGATAATATGTGTTATAAACTAAAAAATTAGCAAATAAGGATAAGTTAGGAGTGAGTGATGATATCTCTTAATCAAAACAATAACTCTAATAACTTATAAAAAATTGTGTTCATGTTATTGTTAGAAGAGGATATGGCTGAATGCAATGTGCAGTCCATAAACCTAATGTTATATTTTTAAGATTGAAATAAGGAGAGCAATATTGAATAATAAACAAAACACCTACAGACTCAAAACACAACACAACTAATAAAAATAACAAAGTAAGCCCAATAGGCTGAAACAAAATGTGATTTGAACGAAATAAGTAAATTATTATAATGGCTACTTAGGCCTAGAAAAAACATAACTGTCAGAACCAAACATACAAAGATTATAACAAATTGAATCAGAATTTAGAAAATCTGAGGTGAAGGAATCACCAAGGATAAATTGTAGATCATTTATAACACAAAATATTGTAATAGGCATTATTATATAAAAAGAAATGTAATTAACAAGCATTAACATAATTGTAAAAACTTAAAATCTGAAAATACCCAAGCTTGTGGGGTATCAAAATAATCTATGAACGAGAATAAATACTATAGTGACAATATTTATTAACCAGGAAGGAAGATGGAGGAATAACAGTAATCAGAAGATATACGAAGGATTCGAAGTTTCGATAACAATACATCAACTCAAAATAAGCCTATTCGAAAAATACCGTTACTATGGAAACAGCGGTTGTTGACAGAAAAATACCGTTAGAAATTAGTAGAGAGAAAAAAAGAAGCGAAGCGTCATCAAGCCATACAGATGCAGAAGTCCGGAAGAAAGTTTTTTCAGTGTAAATAATGAAAATAATAGTATAAAGTTGCTGAAAACTAATCGTCAAAGAAGCAGATGACCACTACAACCAATATTACAAGACCCAAGACCTGAATAAACGGAAATTATCCATAAATAGAACGTCCAAACACAAGACGAAAGGACGCCACATTTTAATGAAGCCCAAAATCCAAGAAAACTGATTTTATGCAGCCAATTCCTATCTCGAACCAACTACCGAGGCCTATACACGTCGAATTGTTAAGTAATATCCAATTATTTATTTTCCACCAACCCTAATCACTTTAAAGAATTTTGAAAGGTAAAATTACCACACTATAAAGATAGTATTTCTCTTTCATAGAGTATTTAATCAAATTAAAACATAATGAAACATTGTTAACATAAAATAACCTAAGAATTGAACACGAACTTACAGAACACCTTTACAACACTACACAACAGATTGTAACAGCACACTTTATATTTCTTGTACACTTAGATTAAGGTAATTTGTATTTTTATTGTAACCATTGTAGTTCTCTAACTCATAGTCAAAAGAATCCACGGATTTTGAAACCAAAACATTGTAATACGCCTAACGTAAACAGACGCTAGGTTAAATGGTTTCTAAATTAATTCGCCGCCCTGAAAATAAGATCTCATGTAATCAAACGATAATTATTTTGTTGTAATTGTAAATGTTTCCAGTTATCAGCATTAAAAAAAATATTCATTACAGGGAGTAACAAGCGTTATCATTTCTTAGGGAGTGCTATATAATAATTACTTGTATTGAAGAATAAATTGTAGCAGTAAGCTAGTTGCCAGTTAGTCGTCAGAAGCGACGATTGAGACGGCTGTGCGAGCGGGAACGATTCGAATACACCAACCCGCTACGCTGATAACTTGTTCAAATACGGTTTTTAGTTGTTTTGTAAAACGACTTGGCGCCACCCGGGATTATCACACCCCCTAAGAATAACAGGTAAGGTTACTGCCGTAATATACAGGTGATCAGAACTACGCTACGAACATCGCTAGCCACCAAAATTACTGTAACGACCCGGTGCGAGGCGAACGCACTAATCATCCAAAACACATTATTTTATGTACACATTTTGAAGGTACGACACGGGTGGATTGTTACAATATGCAATTATTCGGTTAGTCTTTTTCTTAAGGTACAATGGAACACATATCCATCGATGGTGTAGTGGTGCCTCATCGAATAGTTCCCATGATAGGTGATGGATCATGTTTCTTTTACTCATTATCATGCCTCATGTACGATACTGACTCACAAGCTAATGATTTGTGGGCCACTGTCGTGCAACACATTTCCAACAACTGGCGACGGTTCAAGCCCTTTACTATGATGCCGTGTGGGACCATAAATTACAGAATAGGGTGGGCCGAAAAAAGTCAACTTTATCCGATCAAAAACGGGTATGTCTCAAAAGTTGTATTTTAGGTCTAGGAAGAACACCATAAAATATTAAGCCCGAAAAATAATATCTTCAGTCTGCACAATTGCCTTAAAAATTCAATTTTTTACCAAAAAATTGAGAATTTCCGAAATATTTTTTATTAACTTCTTGAAGGTGGACGAAGATCGGGTGATGCTTAAAGTTATGTTAAATGTCACCACATATAGCTAAAAAAATATTGAACCCGTAATATAACTTATTTAGTGTGCGCAATGCGCATAAAGTACAATCACTGTGGCAGAAATCATCAATTCCGGTAGTGTCTCACAGAACAATGAAAGACATGTTGAAAAAAAGCATAGATATTATGCAAAGCTTAAACAAATCATTTGAAAGAGACCAATACAAACATAATTTTAAAAAACGGCTCTCAGAGTTTTTGGAAAAATCTAGTAAACTACTTGATGTCTGTGCTTGTAAGTGTAGTGATTTAAGCTCTTGCAACTGTGTGCGGGAAAAAAGTGCCGCAATTAGAACATGAATTTTTAACAGACCAAAGAGCAGATCGGCTGATGATGATAGGAAACATTGATGGCAAAATTACATCACTCACGCATTCGAAAAAGAGAAGCCAGGAAACAAAAAGAGCATTCTACTAGACAAAGTAAGATACAAAAAGATAATGATGATTCTGTTGAACCAGAAAGCTACTCCGATCTTGACTCGGATGAATGTCCTGATGCAGATCAAATGGTTTGTCCACAAAACTCTTCTCAAACAAACACTAATGTGCAAACTAGATTAAATATAAGCACTTTTGCTAGAACTTGTGACAGATACGGGATATCAGACAGGCCTGCAGCTTCTTTGGCGTCAGCATTGTTAATGGACATTAGCATGAATGGTGATGATGAATTTACATCTACAGCTACTACAAAAATAAAGTCAGACATGAAAGAGAGAAAATCCGCAGCCAGATATTAAATATTAAATGATTGTAGTGAGGAAACAGTGTTGTATTTTGATGGTAGAATCGATAAAACTTTATATATAGAGACAAGTGAAGATGGTAAAAAGCACTGGCGAGTACGTCAAGAAGACCACTTATCACTCATACAAGAGCCTGGTTCAAAATATATTGAACATTAAAACCCTTATCAGGAAAAGCTGTTGACATTGCTAACTCAATTTTAGACTATATGATTGAGAAAAACATTAGTTTGTCCAAGTTTGTTTGTGTTGGATGTGATGGTTGTCCAACAAATATTGGAAAAAACAATGGCGTTATCAGTATCCTGGAAAAGAAACTCGGCAGACCACTTCAGTGGGTAGTATGCCACCTGCATACAAACGAGCTTCCACTTAGAAATCTTTTTGAATGTTTAGATGGCGAAACATCAGATCCTAGCGGTTATAGTGGCCCCATTGGGCAAGCCGTAGTTAACTGTCACAAGTTACCACCTGTAAAGTTTAGACCGATCAAGAGTCCTCTTGAAGAATTATTTCCTGGTCTAAAAAAAGAATTGAGCACAGATCAGAAATACATGTTTGACATATGTAGAATAGTTTCCGTTGGAGAATGTCCACCTGGGTTCGGAGATGGAAGTCCAGGAATGCTGAATCATGCCAGATGGGTAACTACTGCCAACCGGATTTTGCGACTGTATATTGCTTCAGATTCACCATCACAAACATTAAAAGAAATGACAAACTACGTTGTGAAAGTGTAAAGCTCCAAGCTGGTTTACAATAAAATGCAATCCAAAACTGAAAGATGGAGCAAATAATCTGTGGAAAATGATAAATTTTCGTCATACATGCAAGATAAACACAAGAAAGTGGTGTGTAACTGTTTACAAAACAATGGTTATTTCGCACACCCAGAAAATGTGATAGTTGCAATGCTAACTGACAGCAGAAAAACAATCCGGCAGCTCGAACTAAGTCGAACATTGCAGAATCTGCTTGTGTTAGGCAGTTCAAAATTCCAAAGATAAACTTTTCTGCCAAAGACTACATTGACATGATCTTGTGGCAATCTATAAATGTAACAGAACTACCTGTAACAATGCATTTATCAGAAGAAGATCTAAACAGAATCCAGGCAAAGTAAAATAAGTAATATATATCAAAGTAATATAAGTAAAATTGCCATCACACACTCAAGCTGTCGAAAGGGCAGTCAAAGAAGTGACAAAGTCATCTCAACAAGTTTGTGATGAAAGAGAGAGGGACGGAGTAATTAGAGCAAGATTGATGGACAGAACAATAAGACCAAAGTTTGAATCAAAGAAGGAATTTAAGGCTTAGAGAAGTTAGCGTGCTCTCATGGTTGGGTGGTTGGGAGGGCACGGGTGGGACTCGACATGCAACCACCTCCTCGTGGTGAGTTCTGGGTAGTTCTGTTTGAAATAACGAAAAGTTCCATAGTGTTTACTGTTTATGACATAGCGTTTGAAACTAAACTGTGTGATTATTAAATAATTAAAAAACTAATAAGATAAACTACACCAAAAACGTACTCTTTTTGAAATTCTCAAAAAATCTGTAAAATTTAGGGCTTCTGCGCAAACAAAAGAAGTTATATTACGGGTTCAGTATTTTTTTAGCTATATGTGGTGACATTTAACATAACTTTAAGCATTACCCGATCTTTGTCCACCTTCAAGAAGTTAATAAACAAAATTTCGGAAATTCTTGATTTTTTGGTAAAAAATAGAATTTTTAAGGCAGTTGCGCAGACTGAAGATATTATTTTTTGGGCTTAATATTTTACGCTGTTCTTCCTAGACCTAAAATACAACTTTTGAGACATACCCGTTTTTGATCGGATAAAGTTGACTTTTTTTGGTCCACCCTATTACAGAACTAAGACACAATATCAATCTCATATGTCTCTTTGCACCACATACGCTACTTGCAGTGAAATCATGGCTGCTGGTGAACTTTACCCATATGATATTGAAGTATATCGAGATGGCGCGTTGATCATGAGATTTGGGGGGTCCGACGAAGGGAAGCCAGTTATAAGAATGAAGTGTTCAGGCCCCATGATGTCGGCACACTTTGAGCCAATCATTCCAGTAGATGAAATGCCAACACCTTATGACCAACAATCGTCCCTAATGCAGACACCGCCTACATTACTTCCGGTAGACGTACTGTTACCAACAACTGCTTCTCACAGCCCTCCTCCAGTGCCTGATGAAGTAACAGAACCAGAAACCCAGGACCACTCTCATGAAAGTGAAGTAGCTCCTCCCTGTACGAAGCGACGAGGAAGGAAACGTCGTGCCAGGTTCAGTGACTCCAGCAAAAGAAAAAGGCACAGAGAAGCTGTCGAAAAGTATTCAGAGAATAATCCTGAAGTAAATAGAAAGGCAGTTAAAAAGTACAACGAAAAAACCCCTGAAGTTCATATCACAGCAGTTAAAAACTATAATAAAAGAAATCCTGAAGTACACCGAGCATCTGTTTCCAAATACATAGAAAAACATCCACAAGTAAACAGAGAAGCGGTGAGAAAATATAATGAAAAGAGGTCACTTATTCCCTGGAAGATAAAATCTTTGTCGGGCTTTTTTATGACTGTAATACTGACTACAACAATGACAAGATTTTATCTATTGGTGATGTTATACAGTGTAAATGGTGTAATGCTAAAAACTGGAAAGAGGAAAGTCCTGGGTTATGTTGTAGCAACGGAAAAGTCCACCTTCCTCTCATTAAAGAACTACCAGAACCTCTCCACAGCCTTCTCACAAGTGAACATCCAGAGTCTGAACACTTTTTTGTTAAACATAAGAAAATGTTGTTTCCAAATGACATCTTTCGGAGCCAAAGAATTAAAGAAGGGAACTTCACGCCAACTTTTAAAGTACAAGGTCAAGTCTACCACAGGATAAGGAGTTTGTTGTCTTCACCTCCAAACAGTCCCTCATTTTTACAAATATATTTCCTTGGAGACGACGAAAAGGAGACAAACACTAGATGTAACAATTTTCTAAACGTAAAGCCTTGGTTAGTTGCCAAACTTCAAAAAGTGCTTCACAATTCAATTCTTACATAAACGATTTCAAAACAGCATTGGAAAGTGTTCCAGAAGGCCAGGAGTTCAAGTAGTAATCCATGCAGACAGAAAGCCCGTAGATGGACATAGCGTTCAATGCACCCACAACAAGCGAGGTGGCTTTAGTGATCGTAGGCCAGGAGTTTGCAAAGAGGGACATCATTCTCCACAGCAGAGACTCTAAGTTACAGCGCGTAAGTTAAACTCGTCGATCTTATGACACTTTGCAGTATCCACTTATGTTCTGTCGTGGGGAAGATGGTTACTCCATTGCCATTCCACAGTGCGACCCAAACACTAAAGCCCCTGTAAAAAAAACTGTTTCAGCTTCCGAATTTTACTCATTCCACATAATGGAGAGAGATGGCCAGCAAAATTATTTCTTACTTTATCGCAGTCTCCTGAATCAATTTTTGGTTGACATGTACACCAAAATTGAGACAGAAAGACTCAACTTCGTAAGGAACAATCAGAGTAAGCTGCTGACCGAAAACTATGTGCATCTGCGGGACTCCATGTGCAAAAATGATGGGCAAGCCAATAATATAGGCAAAATGGTTGTTTTACCTTCCAGCTTTACAGGTGGACCCCGTTACATGCACGAGTGGACTCAGGACGCCATGACATATGTACGCAAGTACAGCCGTCCTGATCTGTTCATCACATTTACATGTAACCCTAAATGGACCGAAATACAAGAAGCATTAAGTGCACGACAAAAGCCTCAAGACAGACACGATATTATTGCCAGAATATTTCACCTCAAAGTAAAGAAAATGATGCGTGTCTTGATAAAAGGCAATGTTTTCGGTCCAACAAGGTGTTACATGTTAACTGTGGAATGGCAAAAAAGAGGTTTACCGCACGTGCACATACTGCTCTGGCTGCAGGATAGGATCATGCCCCATCAAATCGACAGTGTGATAAGTGCAGAGATCCCTGATCCTGAAGTCGATCCTGCCCTTCATGACATTGTTAAGTCCACAATGATTCATGGCCCTTGTGGAAATGTTAACAGAAACTCGCCCTGCATGGTAAACGGCCAATGCACCAAGAGATATCCGCGGCCTTTAGCAACACAAACTCAAACTGCGGATGACGGTTACCCCCAGTATCGCCGACGGTCTCCTGCCGATGGTGGTTTCTCGGTCAACATTAAAGGAGTTGATCTTGACAACCAATGGGTGGTACCGTACAATCCTGTTCTTTCCCACTCTTTCTTAGCCCACATAAATGTTGAACTGTGCAACTCCGTCAAGTCGATAAAGTATATTTGTAAATATGTGAACAAAGGCAGTGATCAGGCAGCGTTTAGGTTGGAGAATGAGTGGGATGAAGTTTCTAAGTACGAATCAGGTTGCTACATCAGCACTTCCGAAGCGGCTTGGCGTATTTTGTGTTTTCCTATTCATGAAAGTTTCCACCAGTAGTGCAGTTAGCAGTCCACCTTGAGAACGGCCAGAGGGTATTTTTCACTTCCGACAACCTTCTGGACAAAATCCAACATCCACCAAAAACCACATTAACAGCATTTTTCGAACTCTGCAAAACCGATTCCTTTGCCAGAGGCCTTCTTTACTATGAGGTCCCAACATACTATGTCTGGAAAAATAACCAGTTTTGCAGAAGAAAGCAAGTAAAAAGGTGTTCCAGGACATCCAGGAGTAAAAAAAGATCATGTACTAGGGAGGGTATATACTGTACATCCTAACAATGTCGAGTGTTTCTATCTGCGTCTCCTGCTACACGAGATTCGAGGACCAACGTGTTTCAATGATCTTAAAAAGGTATCTGGTATTGTTCATCCTACGTACCAGTCTGCCTGTAGAGCATTAGGGTTGTTGGAAGACAACATGCAATGGGACCTAACCCTGCAAGAAGCTTCCATTTCAGATTCGCCTCACAAGATCCGAGAGCTGTTTGCTGTAATATTGGTGTTTTGCCAAGTTGCAGATCCCTTAGCACTTTGGGAAAAACACAAAGAAAGTGTATCAGAGGACATAAGAAGGCAGATTGAGATTGAAAGTCATGGTTTAGAGATTGAAATTGCAAGGACACAGTATATAATAAATACTTACTATGTCTTGAAAATATGATATTTTCTATGTCAAACCAATCACTCCAAGACTTCGGTTTACCTCCACCAACTCAAGACACAAAAATTATTACAGTCAATCACGAGTACCTGAAAGAGCTCTCCTACAATACAGTTCAGCTTTCTGATATGGTTGCTGAGAACTTTCCTAAACTTAATGCGGATCAGAACTCTTACAATGAGCTCATTGCCAGCATTGATGATGGACTCGGTCAGCTGTTTTTTCTCGACGCACCTGGTGGCACTGGAAAAACGTTCCTACTAAACCTACTTCTTGCCAGCGTTAGGAAAGACAGAAAGATTGCCATCTCTGTGGCTTCTTCAGGTATAGCAGCTACATTGCTGGATGGAGGTAAAACACCTCACTCTGCCTTTAAACTGCCTCTGAATTTAAACATCTCCCAGACTCCACTCTGCAACATTTCAAAACAAAGTGACACAGCCAAGGTCTTGAAAGAGTGCAAGTTGATAGTTTGGGATGAATGCACTATGGCTCACAAACAAGGGATAGAAACCCTAGATAGAACTTTACAGGACATTCGTAGCAGTAAAACCTGATGGGTGGAATAACAGTACTACTGGCCGGAGACTTTAGACAGACTTTACCTGTTGTGCCTCGGGAAACACGAGCAGATGAAGTTAAAGCCTGCCTGAAGTCGTCTTACCTCTGGCCCAAAGTTCAAGTTCGTTCCTTAAGAGTAAACATGCGGGTGCATCTTAAAGGTGATTTTAAAGCGGAAGAGTTTTCAAGCTTACTGTTACAGATTGGCGATGGAAAGTTAAAAGAGGAAGATGGAAAAGTTAACATTCCAAACAACCTATGTGAAGTTGTAAAAGACCTTAAGACTTTGACAGATAAAATATACCCAGACTTAATGAATATAAGTGACTCATCTTGGCTCAAAGAAAGAGCTATTTTAACCCCAAGAAATGAGACAGCAGCAATCATTAACAACTTATTGTTAGAAAAACTTCCAGCCGATGTTGTAAAATATCAGTCGGTAGATTCCGTAGTAGAGGTAGAAGACGCTGTGCATTATCTGGTAGAGTTCCTCCACACGCTCAACCCTCCAGGAATATCCCCACATAACCTTCACCTAAAAGTTGGGACTCCCATTATGCTGCTGCGGAACTTAATACCACCGAAACTTTGCAACGGTACCAGACTGCAGGTAAAATCTTTACATAAGAACATTGTTGAGGCAACTATATTCACTGGCTGTGGTTCTGGAGAAACAGTTTTCATACCTCGCATTCCTTTGATCCCGTCAGACTACCATTTTCAGTTTAAAGACTACAATTTCCCATCAAAGTCTGTTTTGCAATGACAATCAACAAAGCTCAAGGACAGTCTTTGAAAATGGCTGGCATAGATCTGAGGGAAGACTGTTTCTCTCACGGCCAGTTGTACGTTGCCTGTTCAAGATTTAGTACTCCTGACAGTCTGGTTATTCTTCAGCCAGAAGGAAAAACTAAAAACTTTGTGTACAAAGAAGTTCTTTAATGATCCGATGATTAGTTCTTCATTACAAGTTCATAAATTGAAGAAAAATCTGAAATTTTTTCATACTCAACACAACTTCATATAACAAAAATGTTTAATGTTTATTTTAAATAAAATACATAAGAGGTTTTAATTATTTATTTATAAGAAACCTACTTTAATTGAACTTTATTAATTAAATAAGATTTTCATTACGTACAACGTGAAACTCCGTAGCGAAGCACGGGTATTTTGCTAGTACAATATAATTTTACTTGCAGAAATAGTTAATATTAGAATAACTGTTCGTAATATAAAAACCCACAAGAAATATTTAAGGGTTACTTACAACATAAAGGCAAGTACAGTATATGTGTACATGTATTAAATACTAAGTCTAAAATTGATGCAATTCATTGTGTGTGTGTGTGTGTGTGTATGTGTGTGTGTGTGTGTGTGTGTTTTGTACAAGTGTTTTCTTCATACTCATCTTTTTGCCTTTATAACTGAAGTGATTGTGTTTCATTTATTGTTAATCAGTTACACTATATTATTCCTCAAAGAATTAACAGTTTGCTTTTTGCAGGGTAGCCATAATTCTGCGAACATCAGATGATTATACTACAAATGTTGTACAGCTTAAAGGTTATCAACAAATGAAGATTCGTCATTTGGAAATTATGGGCTACAGAGTTGTAGAAATTACGGATTCTTTTTGGAATTCAATGTTTATGGCAGAACCAAAAGCAAAAGTTAACCATCTGCATAAGTTGATTTGGCCAAAGCAAGAAACAATGGATGTAATCTCAGCGTCACGACTTATGTAGAATCGTTCTATGTTTTAATTAAGTAAATCTACTAATAAAAATTGGTTTGTTAATCATTGTGTAATGCTTTTTTGAATAATGTGTTACTATTAATTAGTGCCATAATATTAATCCGGTTTCTTTTCCTTTAGGCTTCTCAACAATAAATGATTTTATGGGATGGAGTAGTCAGCACCACGCCCAACCCCCAACCTGGAGGACCAGGGGCTTATTTTCGGAGTCCCAACTCCTAGGAGGTTGCCTTCACCACGGCTAAAGAGTCCCTTATACCCTTTCGCAGTAAGCCACCTAACTGGGTCTCAGGAGCTGCCGTTATTGGAACATAATATTGAGATTCATCACCTGTTTATAGAATTTAGTGCATCATATAACAGCATAAATAGCCAAGTTATTTACTGTGATGAATGAATTTGGAATCCCAGTCAAGCTTACTAAATTGGTTACGACTGCAATAGAAGGGAGCCAGTGTCGGGTCAAAATCCAGATGGATTTATCAGAACCTCTACAAATTACAAACATGCTAAGACAAGGTGACTCACTTCTTGTCTCCTCTTTAATGTAGTCTTGGAAAAGGTTGTTAGAGATGCAGGTATCCAAACAAGGGGCACAATATTCTTCAAATCAATTCAACTGTTGGCATATGCCGATGACAGATATTATGGGAAGGTCAGAGAATGGTGTCAAGAAGGCATTCACAGCATTATACCATTCAGCTGAGGAAATGGGGCTTAGGGTAAATGAGGAGAAAACTAAATATATGATAGTAAAAAATAACAGAACTTGTAACCCATCAGCATAATATTTACAAATTATTATTTTTAACTTTGAAAGGGTCTCAAGTTTTTTGTATTTGGTCTCTCTAGTAAATGAAAACAATGATATAAATGAAGAGATAAGTAAAAGAATACAGAATGCTATTAGAAACTACTATGGGCTGATGAAATACTTTAAATCACAACTTCTACACTTGTGAAACCAAAGCTAGACTATACAGAACATTAGTAAAACCGGTCCCAATTATGGAAGTGAAACATGGGTACTGACACAGGGTGACCTGTTTCGACTTGCATCTTGTGAAAGGAAAATACTAAGGAAAATTTATGGACCCATTAGGGAAGGTGGAGGGCGGAGAATGAGGTACAACAGAGAGTCTATGAGTTTATAGATCGCCTGATATTAATATCAATTAGGATAGCTAGCAGGCCCAGCTCCAGGCAGGGGTGAACCATGCCACCGCCCAGGGCGGTAGATTCCATAGTAAACTTTTTGACTTCCTGTATGACGTGAGTAAAGTCACGTCACACATTTCACCTGAAGTCTTGTAGGATAAGTGTACTAAACTGTGCAATGGCTTAACTCATGGGGAATCAAAAGACTTCAGTGCTATTGATTTACATGATAAACTTCAAGTGCTTTCAACAATTGTAAAACCTAAAAGTACGCCTGTTGAGACTTTAAAATTTATTCAAGAGTATGGGTTTGCGCCAAATGTTGGTGTCACTCTAAGAATTTTGCTAACATTACCTGTGACAGTTACCTTTTTTAGTTATGTATTTCATAACAATAAAGCAACCCAAGTCAAAGTGATTTGAGTTCCAGGTCATAAGCTGTGTTAACTGCTGAAAGTTTGTCCCAAACTTCCTTAGACCCTTGAAGCAAATATGATATGAAAAAAAAAGTAGTAGAATTCTACAATGACAACTGTTCAAATTTTGGAGAATTTGCTTGCCATTGATATTCTATGGCATGTTTTATATCATGTACCTGTACACTTATAAGAAGAGGACATATATGCGTATTTTAAATGTTTAGGTTTTTTTAATAAAAAGACAGTTTCCTTTACAACATTTATTTAGACAAGAAAGGAGTGGAAAGTCTGGTGTTCAAACAGATTGTTATATATTATTCAATTTTAGTCACTGTTCGGGTCGTCATTTGTTATATATTAAACAGTTTGTTATAAGTAAATGAATTAATTCTCTTGACATTGTTTACCTTGATAATTGCTAACGAATTTATTTTTATGGTACTTACCATAATTATGGGTTAAGGTATATGATTCACTTCTCTTTGTAGGGTCCAGAGTTCTTTCACCGAAACTAGAGACAGTGGGGTATTGAAATAATGTTTTTCGACAACAGTATTGATGGTATAAAACTTTGTTTAATAATCCTGCCTTGTTTCTTTTACTTTTATGAACATCGAAAATTATTGTGTCTTGTAACGATAACCAAAATGGTGTCTTGCTTTACTTTCGCCTACTACCATTAATCAATCTCATTTTCTAACAATAATTTTTCTTTCATTTTACTTTCAGAAAATAACTGGAAATTGCTTTATACTTTATATTTTATACTGCAGTATTTATTTTATACACATTAATTATTAGTAATATGAAAAACACAAACCAACGCCTCATGGCGTTTGCCTGTTTAAAAGCCGGCTTTCCGTTCACTCTCACACACACTCATTTTGCCCCAGAAATAGATACATCTTTAACTGAATTTACTTGTATTTTGAGCTCAAATTATTTTATTATAATGAATTTAGATGAAATGTGCACTTTCCTGTATTTTGGAGTGGCGTTGTTCCTTCAGACGTCTCCTCTTCGCCGGCCTGTGTTTGTCGAAAGTTTTACTGCATCCTGTCTATTTTTGTTCTCAGTCACTGAATTTAAATTTGTTTTTACATTTTTTTATAGTTCACTAATTGCTGTGGTAATTACATTTTATTTAATTTCTCACTTCTACTGGCGATTAACGACCAGCAATTTTTACTACGTGTTGACGCTCTGAAAGTCTGATGTGCAATGGGACGGACAACTGGTTCCGTTTTTGTATGTGTGTGAGTTATGTCGTCAGCATTCTATTGTTTCAGTAGCTAACGCCCTGGTGTAATGTCATTCTTATGACGTTTTTTAACTGATTTCGTCACGTCTCTTTATTGTCTTTCTATTTGTGTACATAACGTACGTGGTGGACTGCACATAGGCGATGACCTTGGGATCGGCTTACACTGTAGAATCTGCGTTGTTTTGTTAATGCTTGGGGGGGATTGCTCTAACCATATTTTATATATGAAATACAATATAAAAACACGATAAAATTTCCTGAATACCAGACTTATGAAAACAGGCTTTTGTCCTGTTACAAAACCCCCTCAATGAAAGGTTTTATGCCGAAGCATAAAAACTTTCATTGACCCATTCACACGTCCTAACGGGATCAGCTCAGATATGTCGCCACAACCCCCTGTAGTGTTTATATAGAAAAATTTCTAATCACTTACCCTTGGTCCAATGATGATGATCGTACCTGTCCTGACCTTACTGGACTTCTCTCTCGAGATCCCAACACCATAAGGCCATGAGGCACTTAACGCTCCTGCTCTGACGCACCGGCCAGATCAGGACCGCCGTCACAACACCATCAAACTCTGAAACATGAAATACAAAATTTTAAAATAGTGGCCTTATCTATTTCCATATCCACAACTGATATGTCTCCCCTTAGATGCATTGGTTTGTGTTTTGAGGCGTTGGTTTGCTTAACTTAAAATTCTCCACTAATAAAACAAACAAGATTTAAAACAGAAAACCCACTTCTCTTTTCAACATTTCTACATTTATCAAAATTTTCTGACTCCAGTCGATCTTATTTATCCTCTTTACCACAATAAAATATATTCTTATACTAAACATAACACATAAAACAAATTTTTAACTTCCAAATGCAACAACTACTAATCATCTTTATTACATAAACAAAAAAATTATAACTATTATGGCAAACACTTCAAATTTTCTTTACTCATTTTTTATGATACCCATATTTCTTTGCAATAGAATCAAACTATATTTTTTATTCAAAACCATTTCTAACCTTATCTTTTTAACATGTTAACATTTGTTACCGTCGCTACCAATAACAATAAAACATACTAAAACATTGAATATTACACATTAACATTGTTACATTTACATTACACAATTCACATTTACACAACTTGTATCAAAACTTTATAACATTTTTATTTTTACCAACTCTCTATTCAACTTTTATTATTTAACATTTGTTATATCATTAGATTCTATAAAAAAATTTCAAATTTATTATTAATCTTTCTACTATGAATTTTCTTTTCTAACTTTTTCATCAATACTTATCTAGTTTGGGTGTCTCTATTATTCACTATTATCTATATCTTATTTTGGCATTTATCTATCTAACCTTACTCACCTTCCTTCTAACAACCACTACTAACAACCAGATTTACATATTATGACACCAATCTCTCAATTATAACTCCCTTCACTAATTCCACTTACCTCTGGCACCGCTCGTCTTTGCACTAGGATGTGTGTTCCCTACCTGGCCATATACATACCTAACGATTTGCCCTCCAAAATCTCGGCAAACACTCCCTTAAACTACTCTATCCCTTTCCACAACGCCGCACGCTGGTCTCTTGCCACGCCGCACGCTGATCACTCCTTACACCACTACCCTTACTACAAAATATCATCATCAACAAATATAATTACCATTCACATTACTCACCTCTCTACATATAATCACTAACTACTGTGTCCCTAAAATATCTAACACCCTCTTTGTGTATTATCTGTATCTCAACTTTTTATTTTCTCTAACTCCCATTAACTCTGCTTAACTAACTCAAATGCCTTTATTTTAATAATTATCACCCATGCTCTATCCCTTTTCAATACTTTACATTACTGTGATCATTGACAATTGCATTAGAAAATTCATCCCTCACCTACTAATAACAATACATCTCAATATCCAAATATATTACATGCTTAATCATTTATTAACCATTAGAATCTAAATCTCATAATTATTTAAATTGATTATCAAACTTTCTTCAATTATTTAAAATTCTACAGTACATGGTTTACATAAAATACATAACATCAAAAGTACACAAATACATTGACATTAATATACACAAAAAAATATACAATCCAAAATTATCATTTAATCATTTACCAAAATCAGTTCATAAACAGTCCATTTCAAAAACACTGTCCACATAATTAAATGTTCATTAACACAATAAAATAATTATCCTCCATCATCAAACAATAGTCGAATCTTATGTCTATACAACTTATTTTTACTTGAAAACATTATATTACTATCATTAATATAACACTCATTTAAATTCTTATATTCTACAAAACCATCATCATTAATAGGGTTATTCCCTATCAATTCATCATACAACTTGTCACGATTGGTTATTGTCCTGTCACCTCCAGTATAATTACTCACCACTAGGTACGTTATAAAGTCATTATTTTCATTATCATCTTCTCCTACTGCTATATCAGCTTACACCCAAGGTAAGTTCTTATTTTTATTATTTCTCTCTACTCCTAACTTTTCCATAAATTCTTCATACTTTCTACTTATCTTAAAAATCTCTATTTCTCTCTTTCTCTCACCATATCTCTCACAATACCTCTCTACACTCTCTCTCTCAATATTTGCAGGAGACACTAATTCACAACTACTGCACCACCTGTGAAGTGCACAAAAAAACCTAGGGACAACTTTATTTGTAGACCTATCGTCTCCCAAATATATATTGAAGGCACTCTCGTCCTTCCTCAACACATGTACTTCACCCCCAACTACACCATTAAGGGAAAAATCTACCCCCTGCAATCCCCCTACAATTATACTTTCTCTTTCTCTCTGATTTATTACTATACATTAACATTTCATCGTTATCATATTCAATTCCCATTAAACTCTCCTTACCACTACCCATGTTTACATAATCATTTTCTAATATATTTTTATTTATTTTATCATAATTCTTACCCCTACTTACCTCGTCTTTATTTATGTTCAAATTGTCTATTACTTTACTCTTAGAACTGTCATCTACTTTACTCATTTTCATGTTTAACTCCTCAAAATGTTTATCAAAATTATCGTTTCGTTCTTTGATTTCATTTTTCATCTCCTCTAATCTCTCATCAAATTGATTAAACTTATCATTAAAATTGTCTAATCTTGTGTTTTGCTCATCAAAAAGTAATCTCATCATTTTTATCACATCATTCTCCTCAACTCTTTTTGTTGGGGCTGGTGTCAAGTGAATACTTTCACCCATTATTTCTGATTCTGTTACGCTTATTTCACTATTGTTTGCCATTGTTAAAAAATTTTAATGAACTGTTGCTTTCTACAGACGTCACAACCTAACCTACAATTGTACTACCCCTCACTTCAATACCCACTCCGTCTCTATATTTGGGCTTGTTATATAAAAAATATTTTATATAGTCACCAGTTCGGGCGGCATTTGTTATATTTTTAAACAATTTTAGTCACTGTTCAGGTCGTCATTTGTTATATATTAAACAATTTGTTATAAGTAAATGAATTAATTCTCTTGACATTGTTTACCTTGATAATTGCTAACGAATTTATTTTTATGGTACTTACCATAATTATGGGTTAAGGTATATGATTCACTTCTCTTTGTAGGGTCCAGAGTTCTTTCACCGAAACTAGAGACTGAGTGGGGTATTGAAATAATGTTTTTCGACAACAGTATTGATGGTATAAAACTTTGTTTAATAAGCCTGCCTTGTTTCTTTTACTTTTATGAACATCGAAAATTATTGTGTCTTATAACGATAACCAAAGTGGCGTCTTGCTTTACTTTCGCCTACTACCATTAATCAATCTCATTTTCTAACAATAATTTTTCTTTCATTTTACTTTCAGAAAATAACTGGAAATTGCTTTATACTTTATATTTTATACTGTAGTATTTATTTTATACACATTAATTATTAGTAATATGAAAAACACAAACCAACTCCTCATGGCGTTTGCCTGTTTAAAAGCCGGCTTTCCATTCACTCTCACACACACTCATTTTGCCCCAGAAATAGATACATCTTTAACTGAATTTACTTGTATTTTGAGCTCAAATTATTTTATTATAATGAATTTAGATGAAATGTGCACTTTCCTGTATTTTGGAGTGGTGTTGTTCCTCCAGACGTCTCCTCTTCGCCGGCCTGTGTTTGTCGAACGTTTTACTGCATCCTGTCTATTTTTGTTCTCACACACTGAATTTAAATTTGTTTTTACATTTTTTTATAGTTCACTAATTGCTGTGGTAATTACATTTTATTTAATTTCTCACTTCTACTGGCGATTAACGACCAGCAATTTTTACTACGTGTTGACGCTCTGAAAGTCTGATGTGCAATGGGACGGACAACTGGTTCCGTTTTTGTATGTGTGTGTGTTATGTTGTCAGCATTCTATTGTTTCAGTAGCTAACGCCCTGGTGTAATGTCATACTTATGACATTTTTTAACTGATTTCGTCACGTCTCTTTATTGTCTTTCTATCTGTGTACATGTGTACATAACGTACGTGGTGGACTGCACATAGGCGATGACCTTGGGATCGGCTTACACTGTAGAATCTGCGTTGTTTTGTTAATGCTTGGAGGGGATTGCTCTAACCATATTTTATATATGAAATACAATATAAAAACACAATAAAATTTCTTGAATACCAGACTTATGAAAACAGGCTTTTGTCCTGTTACAAGATGACGTTATTAAACAAGTAAACACAAAAGCTTGACAAAACTGAGGATTTACAAATTGTTCTTGCATCAGAATTTTTGCCTGTTTCATGGAGTACAGTGTACAGAATTTGTACTGCAAAATAATGGTATCATAAAGTGTGTGCAACGTGCCTCCTGAAATACTGAACACGCAAAATCAAAGGATGGATTTGCAAGTGCATTTTTGTACCACTACAAGAGAGAGTGTAGTACATAAGTATAAGTGCATAATAATACTAATTCAAGATGCTGAAGTAAATTTTACGCTATGAACATTTTTCTGGCAGTCTATATATGTCAAGTATACTTCCAACATAGCTTCTTAGCATTTCACAGTCAGTCGTTTTAAATGAAAATAATCTACGTATCTACCTTGTTGAAATTCTGATTTGTAAATAACCCATATCCAATTATTAACATTTTTATTGAAAATACGAGGGCTATTTTTTTTTCAACCTCTGTTAAAGTAGGAATAAAAAACGAGAATAATTATAAAAAATGTATTATATACAAAATATTTGTACATCTCTCAGCTACTTTTCTACATAATCGCCATTTCGATTTAGGCACTTATCATAACGTGGCACGAGTTTTCCTATACCCTCATCAAAGAAAGCTGCTGCCTGGTCACTTAGCCAAACGTTCACATTGGCCTTCAGCTCATCATCACTCATAAACCTCCGCCCTGCTAACCACACCTTCATTTGGGTGAAAAGATGAAAGTCGCTCGGCGCTAAATCCAGGCTATACGGCAGATGTTTAAACACCTCCCATTTGAACTTCCGGAGGAGATCCTGTGTCTGTGCTGCAGTGTGAGGGCGAGTGTTGTGAAGAAAGACACTACCCGATGACAACATTCCTCTTCTCTTGTTCTGTATTGCTCTTCGTAGTCACTGAAGAGTGTCACAGTACGAGGCTGAAATGACAGTCGTCCGCCGTTTATTAATCTCAGTCAATAATACGCAAAACACAGTAGCCATAAGTTTTTTGTTGCAAAACGTTCGCTTGAACTTTACCAGTCCACCTGGGGACTCACTACGCTTACTCTGTTTGGACTGCTCTTTCGTCTTGACATTTTCACATTACACCCATGTCTCATCTCCCATCACAATCTTATCCAAAAACCCTGCCCTTTCTGGTAATAGCGTTGCAAAAATTCTAAGGCTGTGCCCATTCGCTGAGTCTTATGGTTGTCAGTGAGCATTTTCGGCACCCACCGTGCACAAATTTTTCTGTAGCCAAGCTTCACACTTACAATGTCATACAGAACTGACCTTGAGATTTCAGGAAATTCGACAGACAGCTCAGAAATTGTGAATCTGCGCCTTTCGCGAACCACTTGATTCATTTTTTCAACAATTTCTTCCGTCGCTACAGATTTCCTCCCTTGACTGTCCTCATCATGGATGTCAGTTCGTCCTTCTTTAAACTTTCTGCACCATTCTCATACATAACCATCACTCATAAAATTGTTGCCATAAACATTACTCATTCGACTATGAATTTTGGCTGCATTACGCCCTTCGGCGAGAAGAAAGCGAATTACGGCACGCACTTCACACGTGGCGGGCGATTCGATTACATTAGACATGTTATCACGCTTGTTACTCAACAATGACTGAAGGGAGGGAGTGCACCTATTGGTGTGTGGTAGGGAATAGTCCAATGCGCATGCGCTGCATGTCTCCATTCCAATATAGAATGTGGGTCTCATCGGGTGGCATCTCGGAGGTTGAAAAAAAAATGTACCTTGTATTATAAGCTGCAATGAACAAACGGTGACCTTGTAATTTATTGTGTAACCTACACTGAACATAGAGGTGTGCTAAACCAGCATTTGAAAGTAGCAGTTACAAAAGTAACCATTATAAATACCTGTTGCCGCAATAACAGTGACTGCAGGAACGGTTACAAAGTACATGTTTCTGGTATCTGTTACCGTGTAACTGCTACATTACAAATACCGGTTACTAGTAATGCTTATTTTTAAACCAGTATCTTATTTGTCCTCTCTGTTTTCAAGTACTTACTAGCATACTGTTAGAGGTTAGTTGAGACACTTTTTACAGTTTATAAAGTATGTCATAATACAGTTGACATTGCTGAAAATAGAACAGTGCCTTGCTACATTATAAAAAGATAAATATACTTGTTACTAAATAATTCAATAATTATAAATTATTATCTACATTCTAATATTTATTATAATTTATCATAATACAGTATATTAAAATAACTTACATTTTTGATATAAATTATTAAATCATACTGATTCATGATTGATCAGTATTAGCACTAATTTTTGCTTTTTTTGGTAATTAATAGATTATTACAGACTGGTTCTTGTTTAATTCAATACAAAATAGTGTTAATGTATGTGAATTAGTAAAAAGTAATGACATAATATTTTTAACTCTTACAAGCTAATATCTCGACAGTATCTTTTAATTTTCTAGGCTTACTAATTGATAAAAAACTCATTTTAAAATAAAATCAGACTAAAAATGTTTAAAGTTACATATACTTTTCGTGTAAAAATCAAGTGTATAGATACAAATTAAGTATCCCGTTACCTTATTGTTATATTAAGCTACAAATCGAAGTAAAAACTATCCATTTATATCAATTAACAAGAGTAATATGATGAGTTATGTCTTAAATTTTTGAAATTTAAAATTTATTTCATTTAGATTTTTTATAGCTTTCATTATGGCTAAAGTAATTTTAAAATTTGTGGAATATGGAGAATAAAAATTGTTACATTACAAGAGGTTAAAAATGATAATCCTGTAATGTTTTGGATGTCTAAATTTTTAAGTCACACAGTATTTACAAGTTAAAAACCCACATACGCAGTGTATTTCTCTGTCAGCCCCATTGTGTTATGTGACTTCTGAATAAAGTGTAGTATAATTTATGTGAAGTGTGCCATGAAGTTAAAATCATCTCACTTAGTTATAATCATCTCTGAAATCACAAAACAAAAAGTTACGGTATAGCCAATCAGCCACTCTATAGGTTATAACACGATATTGTTATTTACTAACTTCATGAGTATTATAAGAGTAAATACTATTATCATCTACATTATTTACCTGCATAACACAGAAGAATAACATTATTGGGATTTTTTTCCTTATTAATAAATCTTTCATTTCATTCTTTATATATGGTTCGCATCTGTTTTCGTAGCTTCTCTCGTTAGCTAGACATTTTCTTATTACATTGCACTGCTTTGTACTTTCAAGGTAATCTGCACATGCGCAGAAGCAAGTATTCAGTACCAGTTACTGTTACATGTAACTGCTACTTGTACCTGTTTACTCATAAATACCAACTTCATGAGGTGTTGGTTGGGTAGGGAGGTCTTGCGAGTAACTGGAACAGATATTTTGACTATTCAGTAACCGTTACAGCTGTTCCATAAAAGTAACCATTACAAAATATCAGTTACATCAGTATCGACCCACAGGTCATTGTCTAGGAAAGGAGAGAAAAATGCAGGGTAGATAAGTCATATTGTCAGACCAGTAAAAGTTTTAATTTTTTTATTATGGAGAGGATACATTAAATTATAAAAATTAAAGAAAACGGTGTTATGGATTTCAATATGTAAATTTTAATATGTGGTGGAATGTCAGATTTTTAAATCTGTTGAAAATTGGTTGATAAAATTGTGAATAGTATTCCAAAATAATGAAATGAAGCAAAGGTTATCAACCTGTCAAAAGTAGGATATAGGTTACACATTAAATTACAAGGTCATTGGATTGATATTGCAAAGTTGCTATAAAAACACTTTTGATAATTTTCTGCTTGACTCCACATGTCTGTCTATTCTCTCTCTCCCTCTCTCCTCCCTTAGCTTACATTCAGTACTGAAATTAAGAATGTAAGGCAAATATTAATGCATTAAAAGTAGAAGTGTGCCTTTAAAGTAATAATGGATAAGCGTGGACAACAATACGTATAATTAAGAACTCACGGCTCCCACAAAAAATTCAAATAGGCCCATCCAAACAACCATGAAGATATTGAAACACGATAGAAAAAGTTATTGTATGATTTTGGTTGTTAAATCTGAGCAATTACTTTGGCAGGCCAATTTCTTGCTGTGGACCAAAATAGTACAGTAGAATAAACGTTACTTGTACTGGATCACCACAAACTATGCCGTAAGTACTTTATGCCTTCTTCTCGATTGGCTGGTGGTGTTTGAACTACAGCTACATGACACTTGAAAAATGTATAAGTACAGGTGCCTTTCATGGGGCCGCTAGCCATCACCACAGTACTGTGGTCTCTAACGTGTGACATATGGATTAAACGAAGCTTGATCTACACTGATGGCATGGCCGAAACGTTTGCCAATGTGTGTAGTACTGGACCACGGGCAAACAGCCTGGAATCTGAATATTTTAACAACATTAACAAGGGCAGTTTGGCAAGGGACAAAGTAAAAGACTAAAGACATTTGTTTAATTCCTGGATTTTGTTGTCCATGACGTGTCCGTTGATTAACTAATTATAAATATAATACTACTGACTTGGAACACCAATTTTTTATTGGTAAAAAGTAAAATTTTTACCTTGTACCCTGAACCAGTTTTCACTTATTACAAGCTTCATCAGATGCTGCCACTAGGAGTGCTGTCCGTCTTGTTCTTGGTGACGGCACCGTCGTTTACTAACTAAACTAAAATACGTCAATAACTGCACTGAAAAAAAATAGCCCATAAATTGAGAAAAGCAGGATACAGAATCGCATACAGAACAACACGCTGTCAAAAAACACAAAGAACAAAACAAATTTGATTACCTGGTGTTTACAAACTAAACTGCTCAGGATGTAACAAATTCTGTGTAGGCCAGACAGGACATAGTTTCAAACAGAGGTACATTGAACACACAAAGGCACCCTTTACCACTGAATCCACCTTTGCAAACCATCCCATTGAAGCAAACTACACGTACACAATCCTAAACGAACAGACACAATTCAAATCACACATATTATTCGAACATATCACACTGCACACACACAAAACATTGATCTTTCAGATGATAGTGCCGTCACCAAGAAAAAGACAGCCTAGTGGCACCAAGACACCAACGCTCCTAGTGGCAGCCTCTGATGAAGCTTGTAATAAGTGAAAACTGGTGCAAGCTACAAGGTAAAAATGTTAGTTACCAATAAAAAATTAGTGTTCCGAATCAGTAATATTATATTTATAATTACATTTGTGTAACCTTAACGCAAACAAAAAAAAATACAAGAGGTTCTGTCAACCTAAGTAAGAAAAGAAGTATCATTGACTTACCCTTTCTTAGTGTACAGCAAATAAAATGTTAAAGCTAGGAGTAAATGTCATATGGGTTCATGAAGGCAACTTGAGTTTATTGAAACTTTTAAAGATTTTTGATGATTATGCAATGCACTTCTAGACAAAGTAAATGTCTGGTTTAAAGTCCAGTATGTGCTATGAACATTTCCGGCATATAGAAAAATGCTGTCTGACACACAATCGTTTAATAACGTACAAAAATGTACATCATGCATCAAAAATTAAATTTTTGGTATTATTTGTGTTGTTCATTTTATTATTTTTATCTATTCTGTAATAGGCATCTTTCTTGTTATAGAAATGTATATTTCCTTTTTCTTTAATGTGAATGTACCAATTATGACCATTTGGCTTAATTGAGTTTTTAGATTTAGTTGAACTTTTACCATGGTCCTTTGAATACCCTATGTAACACCTTGCAACAACACTGTTGGCAACTCAAGAGTTGTTTTGATTCGTAAAATTAAAATGTTGCTCTAAAAATCACTGCGGTATGGGCTAGACTATTTATATGGCCGTATATGACAATGTAATAGAAACATGATTAAGGCATCACCCTTTGTCAACAGACACTTTTGACAGTATCTTACAACATGCTTTCAATTGAGTCTACTGCATTTGTGAAAGTGTAAATTTCTACCCTTGAGGGTTTGAGTTCCTATTGTGTAGAAGCTGTTTCCAATAGTGGCAGTAGCGACCATTCCTTTTCTTTATACAATAATGTATATTCACGTTAGTGTTATTTTAGTTACTCTTACTGTGGACTTTTAATGTGTTGTGTGTTCATCATATATTTTTTAAAACCAATACAATGCAGTATAAATCACTGACAATTACCTAAAAATTTACTATTACTCAGGAAGCGAACAAGTGAGAAATAGAGAAATGATAAGAAAATCTTGATACCAACCAATGCACAGTCAGTAGTGGTATGTAAAAAAGAGATGATTTTGAATAGTGTATTTGGAAAGCCACCCACAAGATAGACTAGAAATTTCTATTAAGTATGAAGATGTAGAGAAGTGGTTAAAGCAAGCAAAGGTCAGTCGGTCCCACATCAGAGACAAAGCTAAGGAATTAGCTTAAGGAAAAATGATTTTCTGGCGAGCATTTGTTATGTCAATGGTTTTAAAGAAAAGAATCGTATTTCTTCAAAACCATTAACAGGGAAAATTATTTATTACAATTGAAGCTGCAAATTTAAGGAGAGATAATTTGTTACATAATTGTCAACAATAAGCCAATCGAACAAGTATCAAATTTTACATACTTGGGCTGCGACACAAGCTACAATGATGACAATGACATGGAAAATAAAATAAATAAGTTCCAGGCAATATGTGGCACAATAAATAGAACATTAAATAACAAAACATGAAAAGACACGAGGATAAAACGATGGCTTTACCTGTACTTATGTATGGGAGTGAAAGTTGGATAAATACCAAAAAAGGAGACAGCAAAATACAGGCAGCAGAAATGAGATTTTTGAAACGGGTCAAAGGCTGCACAAGAAGAGATTTAGTAAGAAATGAAGACATGTGAAATGAACTAAATGTATATGTAATAAATGAAAAAATAACTGAATATAAAGAAAGATGGAAACAACACGTAAATTGAATGGGAAATGGGAGAATACCCAAAAAATTACTTAACTACAACCCAAGAGATATAGGAAGACCATGAAAACGGTGGTTGTAATTTTGTGAGGATGGAACAGGCAAATGCCTAATCCTTGTAGTATAGAAGAAGAAGAAGATAATTTGTTACAATTGATTTCTAGTAGAAATGCTTAAGACATTTTTAACCTAGACAAGATAGATTTATTGATATTTTCAATAAGATAGACGTATTTTATTCTTCAAATGCAGTCCCAATAGAGGAGACATGATTTAAAGAAAATAGCTGTGACAAACAGCAAGGAGCACATAAAACTTTTAGTCAGAGCAGACATTGATGACTTGGAAAAACTGTCTTTGTTAATAATAGGAAAGTAGGCCACCAGCCCATGTTATCCCAAAAATGTAAAAACAAAAGCAATTTAATATGAATCAAACAATAAATTTTTGATGACAAGTGGAATTCTCAAAAGATGGCTTTTGAATATAAACAAGAATTTTCAAAATTGCAACAGGAAAATCATCTTTTTTTATTAACAACTATACATTGCACAACAGTATATGTGATGCACAACTATAACAGAAAATGTGATGGTTTCACCTCCCCCCACAACATGTGACACGAATCTCACACACTGTTACAGATGACCTGTGGTCTAAAATGTTCTGCCAGGTGCTTACTTAAAAGAGCATGGAAAGATCATGGAGCTCTTTGCACATCCTTTAAGCTACTCTTATTTGCATAAGTGCTTAGAACTTAGTACATCTTCTCTTCTGATAGTTCCTATCCATTTTGGATGTTGGATATCGTACAGACTATTTTAACTTTCTGTACTGCAGCACGGAATAAGTCAGTTGTATTCATGCCAAACCAGGTCCTTAAATTCCTCAGCCATGATATTCTCAGTCGCCCAACTCCTCTCTTTCCAAGTACTTTTCCCTGTAGTATAGACTGCAGTAAGTAAAATCTCTGTTCATTTCTCATGAGATGTCCCAAATACTGAAGCTTTCTTATCTTCACTGTGTTAATAACTTCCCTTTCTATCTTCATCTTTCTAAGAACTTCAACATTATTTATATGTGCTGTCCATGAAATGCTCAGTATTCTACAGTAAAGGCACATTTCAAAAGATATCCAATTATTAGTTGTGGCTTCAGTCAAAGTCCAAGATTCTACATCGTAGCAGCTTGGACCGAGAATATGTGGCATTGGCAAGGACCGAGAATATGTAGCAGCATAAAAGTCTCATCTTTCTGTTTATTGTTAAATCATGACTTTTGAATAAACTGCTTTTGCCTTTTCAGTTTTGCTCTTTATTTCTTGAGAGTGACCCCACTGTTCATTGAATATAGTACCAAGATATGGCTTACATGTACAACTGTCCTTTGGTTTATATTAAGTGTGCAGTTTGTGAACTTGTTCTTAGATACAATCATTAGCTTCGTTTTATTAACATTGATGTCTAGACCATATATATACAGCTGCTTTCTGTCACTATTCATTAGTTGTTGCGGCCCCTCTAAGCTATCTAGAATATGACGGTATCATCCGCATAACGTATGTTATTTATTCTTTCACCGTTCAGAGAGATTCCTACATCACATTCATCTAAAGCTTCTCTAAACATACCTTTCGAGTAGATGTTGAATAAAAGTGGAGATAGTATACATCCTTGTCTTACTCCACACAGATTCTCTTCAGTTTTCTCTTTATCTACCCTAACCACTGCAGATTGGTTCCTAATACACTGTAGCTATTATCCTTAGGTCTTTTCCATCTAATCCAGTATTTTTCAGGATACTACAAATCCTACACTCACATTCTCGAAGACAAAAGTCACGTAGCCCCTGAGTACGTAATGTAGCAGACGAGAGAGGGTGAGTGGCGAGTTCCCGGCACCAGAAAACTGGGACCCATCAGCTACGGGAAGGGGACCATAACAGATAAATCGCTGGTCCTCCAGGTTGGGGGTTGGGCGATGCCTATCCTACCCTAGGCCGGTAACCTACCCCCGGAAAAAATACCACACCACAGAACCTTCAAGAAAGCCTCGAATTGGACGGAAACAACGGCAACGAGTATCGCACAGAAATATGGAATACTCTTTAGGAACATGGAACGTCAGAACAGTGAATAGACCCAGAGCACAAAGAGAACTCTGTGATGAACTCGAAAGATATAAAATTAGAATTGCTGCAATACAAGAGCCAAGATGGTTAGGACAAGGAATAAGAGACACGAAGAAGCACACAAAAAATATACTCCAAAGCAGAAAAAATAGTGGAACAAGAGAATTTGGAGTAGCCTTTATTATAGATAACAAAATAAAACAACATATAAAGGATTTTACAGCAATCAATGAAAGGATGTGCGAAATCAGAATAAAAACTCATTTCTTTAATCGTACAATAATAAATGTACACTGTCCCACAGAAGACCAAGATGAGATTTTAAAGACAGAATTTTACCAAGAGTTAGAACAAATATATGACTCAGCACCTAGAAATGATATAAAAATGATATAGGAGACATGAATGCCAAAATCAGGAAAGAAGAAGAATACATAGGAACAACTGGAAAACACAGCCTACATGACGAATCCAACAAGAGCGGAAACCTCCTAATAGACTTTGCGACTAGTAAAAATATTGTCATTAGCTCAACATACTTCCCCCACCGAGATATACATAAAATAACGTGGATATCTCCAGACGGAGAAACAGGAAATCAGATAGACCACGTTCTGATAGACAAATGGGCAGCAACAAGTATATTAAATGTAAGAAGCAGAAGAGAGGCATGCTGTAATCAGATCATATGCTAGTGCAAACTACCTTTAGGTGCAAAATTAACCAGAACAAAAGCAGTAAAACGGAGAGAAAAGAAAGATTAAACATAGATAAACTGAAAGACCAAGACATCCAGGATAAACTTGAAAAAGAAATCAGCGAAAAACTTCAAGAGAAAGAAAACCCAACATTAGAATCACACTGGGAAAACATTAAAAACACTACAAAAACAGCGGCAAAAGAAATATTAGGAATAAACAAAGGAAAAGAAACGAACCAATTGTTTGACGAAGAGTGCAAAAGGGCAATTGGAGAAAGAAACAAAGCACACAGATTATATATGACAAGACGGACACGAGAAAGAAAAGAAGAGTTCAGAATAAAAAGGAAACTGGCAGATAAGACTTGCAGACAGAAAAAGAGAAAGTTCGATAATAACAAAATACTGAAAATGGAAAAAGACTATAGAAAATAACTCACGAGGTGCATATGAAGTTATTAAAAATTTAAAACAAGGATATTGTAACGCAACAGAAATGCGGTCCTCAACGTTACATAAATAGAATATTAGAAATATAATAAGTAAATAAATATTTAACTCCCATGATAATACAAAGGTCTAATAAATACATTTATAATTGTGTAAAAATGAATAAGGATACAAGGTAGGGATAACAATAAAAAACAAACCTGTAAAATAGACAATAGTAAGAAATCAATGTTCAGTGAAACGTAAATAAATCAAATATATTGATAAGAATTGTAAAAAAGAAACCAATATAGAAAATGTTAAAGTAAATGACAGTGAAATTAGATAAAAATGAGTCAATAATTTACATTACAGTAATCGAAAGTAATGATTCTGAATTGAATGATGTTATTTTGTTACCATGAATGTTATGTTAAAGTTTGTGTTAGATTATGCAAATTACTTGTTGAAGTAATAGAAAGTAATGAAGCAAAATGTATTATTTGATTACTGTTATAGAAGGGTGGAGGAAAGCAGTTAATTAATGTTAATGGATCTCAATTTTCTTATATGTGATCCATAGATCAAGATAAAGGTGTTGTTAGTTATAAAAAGAATAATTATTTGTGTAAATGTAAATAGTTAAGGTTTGGTTATGTGTATAAACTTATGTAAAAAGGCTATAGTTGTTCACCAGTTATAATCAAAGGTAGGTCCATTTACAATAAAAGGCCTAACAGCCAATAACACTATATAACAACTCAAAACATAAAGGTTAGGTACGGAAGTTAATAATAATTAATGAATACAGTTCAAGGAGTTAGAAAAACATTTGATAATTAATAATATATAATAAACCAACTCAATATAAACAAATTATGATAATGCCATAGTGCAATGATATCGATTGATAACGTTTGATATCGGAAAAATAATAAATATAAAAAGAAACAGACTAAGATTGAAAAACCAGCAGAATATATGTAGAAATCAGTAAACAAACTATAAATAAAGTTATATTCCGATATAATGGAAGTTTAATAAGGAATGGAAGAATAATATATGAAATAATCACTATATACAAAACATTGAAAAAGAATAAAAATAAATTTGTTGCTAGGGACAACAAAAATTAATATAATTTGTTGATTTTGATTATTGCAATTTATGATCTGAACGTGATGAGATTAAAACCCAAAGAAATGGTTAATGTAATTCAACTATTCTAAATTATTTCGATACATTTACAAATCACAATATATTAATAATTATTTGTCTGAATTATGCCAGCAAAATTTAACCAAATTATATAATGGTATCGTCTCATAATAATAAATAATTGAGTTCCACAAGGAAGGACTTGGATTGTCCAATATCAGAAGAAGAATTAATGAAATATTAATCAAATATAAAGAACCAACTGTGTAAAGAACTAATACTACACACCACACTGAAAATCATAACCATTTAAATACATGGGACATCACTATTTACTTCATACGATAGAAAAAACGTATTTGGATCCAGAATTTGCTGAAGAACACAACCACCAGTCTGGCCGTAAATAAACCGAGGGAGCTGTATTTCCGAGTTAACCAGGACTAAGGATTCCACTTTATTGAACTAAAGAAAATCATCTCCATTCTGATCGACACAAGGTTAAAAACCAACTGCCTGCCAGAGCTGCTTCGTTCTAAGTCTGGTAATTTACAATTGAATAAATAATATTAAACAACACAACACTTTAAATTTGTAATATCTTGCATTCTTATCTATATATTTTTAATCTTCCCCGCAGTTACAAGAATCTTCACACCCTGAACTAAATTCATTATAAAAAAAAACAAAATATATAACTGAATCTAACATAAAATATTGGACCGAACAATAATCGATTCACGCAACATATAGCCTTTCGTATGTCAGTTAAAAACAATCTCATTGAATGTTAACAAGTTGAATTAATAAAGAAACCTTGTATAATTTCAGGATCTTATTATATGGGTATTATTTAATGAGTTGGGAATAAGAATTAACAGACTAAGTGTATAATAACTAGTTACCATACACGGTGAATTAACCTATAAATTTCGTTTGTTCCGGAACTGCAGCGCTTGTTGCGGAATTCTCTGACACCAAAGAGAATAGCATTAAACACGAAATTTCAATAATTCTCTGCAAGGTATACTAGGGCTGAGCGAAATTTTAGAATAAAACCCTAATTATTTAAGTTACAGTCACACTAACACTGGTATTTTAATTAGAGAGATAAGTTAATCATAATTAACGAGATTACTATATCCCACAACTCCAGATATCTAAGAAATTGAATTATGTTAACATAATCAAAGAGAGGAATGACAGAGAGACATACCCGGTCTAATTACAAATTGGCTTCCATCGCAGGGGCTCAAACGAGACGCATGTACTCGTCCAATTACAAATTGACGCCGGCAACGTTGGGGCTGAAAGAACGAGAAACCCGCAAGACGAGGGAGAATTACAAATTGGCGCTCAACTAGTGTAGGGCTTAAGTTAAGTAACTATAATTATATTAATATTACTTAACCAGAGCAGGCAACTGTGGGAGACTAGAAATGCAATAATGAAATATGATACAAAAGGAAACGAAAATGCAAGAACAAGAGAGACGACTAAGTTACGCGGAATGGATGACGGCGCTATTTAAAAATTTCAGCAAGGATATGGAGTATATTAAGAAGAACGCCACCGATCACGAAAGAGCGCAAATGAGTCGCGCGAACGCAAAGGGAACACCAAACGACAAAATGACTTTGAGAGACATTTATGATGAAATGTGGGAGTTAGAGGCCAGGTGTAATAAAGAAAAGACTATTGGAATAGCCCATGAAGAAGACGATAACAAGGTGGAAAGGATGACTGAAGAAGATTGGGAAAGATGGTACGATAATGAAGAACAAATGAAAGACGAAAGAACAGGAGTATACGCCCAGGTGACAGAACAATATACTCAGGAAGACTATGAACAATGGAAACGAGAAATAAGACCACATGAAAACCCAATACAAACAGAAAACAAAGAATTAAGGGAATGGATCAGGGTGATGTTTGAACTATCCCGAGAAGATATGTGTCAATGGAGGAAAGAACACAATCAAATGGGTGAATTTATGGAAATGCCAAATCATAAAAAGCTAGAACAATAAAGGTGCAAAAAGAAGTAGAAATAGTCAAAGTGAAGCAACAGAAGAAAATACCAGAACAAAAGAAGGAGGAAAGTTTCGAGGAATGGTGGGACAAGTTTTTTTAAAAATTCGGTAAGGTAATCGAAGAATATGATAGGAAAATGAGTGATAAGGAGCGACAACAACTTGGACAGTGGATAGAACGTTTCAAGAAAATGAATGAACCACTAGAAACCACTTCTGAAGGTAGAAAGGAAACAGAAATTAGAGAAGACCAAAATGCGGAGCCATCTGAAAATAAGAACAGAAAGGACAAGGAGAAGATCCAAACCGTGGAAGAGAATAGCCAGAAAATAAGGAAAATATGGAGAAAGAAAATAGTCAATACAAAAGAAGAAATGGAGATGAGGAAAGATGTATTAATTAGTGCATTTAACATCCCAATTAATGAACGAAGGGAGTTATGTAAAGGTATGAAATATAGAAGAAACTTTATGAAAATAACCAAAATAAACCACCATAGAACAATCACAAAAAACTTTAAATAAATTTAAATATTATTTAAATAAATCGACAATCAAAGAGTGTATGACCACATCAATTATATCATTAATACGGAAGATACCCGTAAAACATTTGGTAAATAGTCCAGATATCAAAGGGAATGGAAAGGCAGAATATATAAGTGATTATGATAGAATAGAGGAGATACGATACCTGATAATTAAAAAGGAGTTAAATATGACTGAACACCCTGACTTAAATGAAGACTTTGCATCAGCCGAGTTACGGTACCAGATACGCGAAGGATATTTATCAAGTGTAAAAATTGGTATGAACACTGCAGTAATCCGGACAACAAGTGCAATCGAATTAATGGACCATGGTTAGAAGAAGAAGCAGTCAACCAGAAAAATGGGACTGATTTACTGAAAACTGACCAGGCAACCAATTGACAAGACGAACGAAAATATTTAATAAATCCTAAATTAAAATAACAACTTATTACCAATTTTGAAGAGAAAACACTTGTAAATAAAAAGAATTTTTTGAACAATATTATATAAATAGAGAACACAGCATTCAAAAGGAAGTAAGTCCGATTTACTATATAGTTATGAAGAAGGTATTAAGAAGAGTTAATAACAACCCCAAGATTACAGAAGAAAACCAGAAAGATTACTACATGTCTACGAAGAAATATTATGAATAAGGAATAATGAAACCCCAAGATAAAAATTTTTATATCAAATATACCTATTATAATAAAATGTTTATGTGGGTTGTTTAAATTGTTAATAGATATTATTTAGTGTTAAACGTGTCAAAATGTATGCTCTCAGTCGTGTACGGGTAAACCGTATTCTGCTCTGCTGCATTCAAACGTTGCCGCCTCGCCACCTGATTGGCGTACAGCTCTCTGCAGTATTACCCAGCTTGCGTCTCGCTTTAACGCCTTCACTCCAATAATTACTAGTCGTAATTCTAAATTAACTGAATCAAACATACAGCATTGCAGATTGAGAACATTTATTAATCCTTTAGAATATTTCACTTGGTTTATTATACATCAAAATTCGCTTTCTGCACCGGCTATTACAATTGTGCAGTTGGTACTTGCTCAGCTCAGTTGTATACAATCAGTCAGTAACGTTAGTTTACAGTAAAAATATTGTTTTTCTCAGGGGTGTAAAGTCCTTTCGGCTACAGAAATATATACTTACGGCTAACACACACAAAGTTATAACAATTCTTAAGACTAATTACTTAAATAAATCGATATCTCATTACATTTAATTAAGTTATCACCAATGAAAACTTGTAAAGCAATTTTGGGTTATGTTTCGTTTGCCAAAAGTTCGTTATTAAAAGATTCGTTATTTATTTATCATATTTAACTTTCTTAATAATTATTAATTGGTTAGAGTTAAATAGTGAATTTAAATAAGCGTTTATTTTGACTCGAAAATAGTGATCAGTGATTTTGAAACAGTTATATTTAATTCAGACCAAACTTTGTGAATACGATTTAAGGGATAATGTTTATACTCATCGGTTACTTGTTGCTGAAGATCCTGATGTCGTCTTCTTCGATAGATAACTCCTGGGCTGTCGTCTTCTTCTATGGATAACTCCTGTCGTCTGTTTCCCTCGTCTCGTCACTTCTCCTTGCTGATTCAGGCCTCGTATTTCTTCAGTTGATGTCGTCTTCTTCCTTTAGGAGGTTCCACTGATCTTCATATAGTGTCCGTGGTCGTCTTTCTTCGTCACGGCGTCGCTTCGTCTTCTTTGGATCACTACGGTTTGTTAATTTAATTTTTTACAAATAAAAATTTATGTTCAGGATTCCCTGTACTGTTGTAATCGTCTTCCATTGGTTTTAATTAGTTTTGAAATTACTTGAAGAATAATAATTTAATTTTAATACGAGAGCTACTCGGTCCACTCTCTGGCGTTGGTTAATAATGACTACTGAAAATCTAACGGTTTTTTGGCGTTATTTTTCTTGTTGCTATGGTTACTTAATAAATTATGCTAATTTTTCATTGGTTATTAACTCAGGTTATTGTTAGGATTTATCGTCTTTTTTCGTCTATTTCTACCAAAATATCTTCAACTGAAGATTACTACTTTATTCTAATAGCTAGAGTCATCACATTAGTACCATTCTCCCTAATTTTTCATGATGAACATTTTGATACCCCTCATGCCTACTTTTGAATAGCTAATTACATTTTTACTATTTTCCCATATTTATATCTTACATATATTTTATTCAAAATTAGTTGTTAATTACATATTTTGGTACTAGGAATACCCACTTACATGGTTTAATCATTTGGCACATTCTGCCTTAACTCTGGATTATTATTTGTTCTCAAATTAATAAATTTATGTTCAACAGTTTGGCCTAGAGCCTAGATTCCATTCTACTTCCATCTAACATTTCTTACTAACATTTCTGGTAACTCTAATACAATTTATAAACAAAACAAACAATAAACATCAGTATCCCTAACTCTAATTCTTACTATGAAATATTCATTTTCAGGTTCTACCCTGAAATAACTTTTAATTGCTGTTATCTGCTTACCCTATAATTTACTCTATACTATGATTTTCTGAACACTAACAAAACTCTTAATACTTACTTAAAGAAACTCTTATAATACTATTGACAAAGTGTTCCTTGCATGATATATCCTATCTACTATTCCCTTCACTTAAATACAGTGTTAGTCCTTCTTAATTTGCTATTCATTCTAATGCCTTAGTTCTTACCTTAATATATAATCCTGATATCTTATTACCTAAATTAACAATATTACAATTAGTTCAATCTTACTTACTAGTGCACAGTTTATCACAAATTGTTTATCTGTTTAACATAGTTGGCTTATATAATATTTGGTTCTACACCCCCACTGCACTTTTCCTTTCATTAGAAAGTTTCTGTAATTACTACCCTGCTCACTTTGTTTCATTATTCTATACCTATCACTTCACTACTTATTTAGTTTTACACACTTTTGGGCTTATTCACTTGTTTATTCATGGGTTGTCTGATTACTTTATATCACTGTGTGATTATGGTTATGTATAACTATTTACCTCCAAATCACACTGATCACTTTTGGTCATCATTCTAATACTGCTTTTGTTTTGGGCTCAAAGTATTGTTTATAGCCTTTGGCCATTATTATTACAATTAGTTTGGGGTATGGTTAGCTTCTAACCCTTCTACATTATATTATACAAGTACATTCTTTGGATGCAAGGTAGGGATAACAATAAAAAACAAACCTGTAAAATAGACAATAGTAAGAAATCAATGTTCAGTGAAACGTAAATAAATCAAATATATTGATAAGAATTGTAAAAAAGAAACCAATATAGAAAATGTTAAAGTAAATGACAGTGAAATTAGATAAAAATGAGTCAATAATTTACATTACAGTAATCGAAAGTAATGATTCTGAATTGAATGATGTTATTTTGTTACCATGAATGTTATGTTAAAGTTTGTGTTAGATTATGCAAATTACTTGTTGAAGTAATAGAAAGTAATGAAGCAAAATGTATTATTTGATTACTGTTATAGAAGGGTGGAGGAAAGCAGTTAATTAATGTTAATGGATCTCAATTTTCTTATATGTGATCCATAGATCAAGATAAAGGTGTTGTTAGTTATAAAAAGAATAATTATTTGTGTAAATGTAAATAGTTAAGGTTTGGTTATGTGTATAAACTTATGTAAAAAGGCTATAGTTGTTCACCAGTTATAATCAAAGGTAGGTCCATTTACAATAAAAGGCCTAACAGCCAATAACACTATATAACAACTCAAAACATAAAGGTTAGGTACGGAAGTTAATAATAATTAATGAATACAGTTCAAGGAGTTAGAAAAACATTTGATAATTAATAATATATAATAAACCAACTCAATATAAACAAATTATGATAATGCCATAGTGCAATGATATCGATTGATAACGTTTGATATCGGAAAAATAATAAATATAAAAAGAAACAGACTAAGATTGAAAAACCAGCAGAATATATGTAGAAATCAGTAAACAAACTATAAATAAAGTTATATTCTGATATAATGGAAGTTTAATAAGGAATGGAAGAATAATATATGAAATAATCACTATATACAAAACATTGAAAAAGAATAAAAATAAATTTGTTGCTAGGGACAACAAAAATTAATATAATTTGTTGATTTTGATTATTGCAATTTATGATCTGAACGTGATGAGATTAAAACCCAAAGAAATGGTTAATGTAATTCAACTATTCTAAATTATTTCGATACATTTACAAATCACAATATATTAATAATTATTTGTCTGAATTATGCCAGCAAAATTTAACCAAATTATATAATGGTATCGTCTCATAATAATAAATAATTGAGTTCCACAAGGAAGGACTTGGATTGTCCAATATCAGAAGAAGAATTAATGAAATATTAATCAAATATAAAGAACCAACTGTGTAAAGAACTAATACTACACACCACACTGAAAATCATAACCATTTAAATACATGGGACATCACTATTTACTTCATACGATAGAAAAAACGTATTTGGATCCAGAATTTGCCGAAGAACACAACCACCAGTCTGGCCATAAATAAACCAAGGGAGCTGTATTTCCGAGTTAACCAGGACTAAGGATTCCACTTTATTGAACTAAAGAAAATCATCTCCATTCTGATCGACACAAGGTTAAAAACCAACTGCCTGCCAGAGCTGCTTCGTTCTAAGTCTGGTAATTTACAATTGAATAATTATATTAAACAACACAACACTTTAAATTTGTAATATCTTGCATTCTTATCTATATATTTTTAATCTTCCCCGCAGTTACAAGAATCTTCACACCCTGAACTAAATTAATTATAAAAAAAAAACAAAATATATAACTGAATCTAACATAAAATATTGGACCGAACAATAATCGATTCACGCAACATATAGCCTTTCGTATGTCAGTTAAAAACAATCTCATTGAATGTTAACAAGTTGAATTAATAAAGAAACCTTGTATAATTTCAGGATCTTATTATTTGGGTATTATTTAATGAGTTGGGAATAAGAATTAACAGACTAAGTGTATAATAACTAGTTACCGTACACGGTGAATTAACCTATAAATTTCGTTTGTTCCGGAACTGCAGCGCTTGTTGCGGAATTCTCTGACACCAAAGAGAATAGCATTAAACATGAAATTTCAATAATTCTCTGCAAGGTATACTAGGGCTGAGCGAAATTTTAGAATAAAACACTAATTATTTAAGTTACAGTTACACTAACACTGGTATTTTAATTAGAGAGATAAGTTAATCATAATTAACGAGATTACTATATCCCACAACTCCAGATATCTAAGAAATTGAATTATGTTAACATAATCAAAGAGAGGAAAGACAGAGAGACATACCCGGTCTAATTACAAATTGGCTTCCATCGCGGGGCTCGAACGAGATGCATGTACTCGTCCAATTACAATATAAACCAAATACAAATCTATGCAAAAATCAAAATGGAGAAATAATCAGTGGCATAGAAGAAATTAAGACAACATGAAAAACATACTTCAAAAGGCTCCTAACGGACGAAACAAAAGACAGAAATTGACAAGAGCCTAGAAGAGGAAACGAACACGATGACGAACCGCCACCGTCAATGCAGGAAATACAAGAGGCAATTAAAGCACAGAAAAATAACAAAGCTCCAGGAATTGACGAAATTCCCCCTGAACTATTTAAGTGGGATGAGAAAAAACTCGTGGAACAATTGCACACCTTAGTACTCACTATATGGAGTACAGAACAAATCCCTGATGAATGGAGGAAAACCATCACATGTCCTATACATAAAAAAGGGGGCAAGTTATCCTGCCAGAACTACAGAGGAATCTCTCTACTATGCTCCGGATATAAAATTTTCACATACATAATCGATCAAAGATTACGGCCATATGCTGAAGAGATCATTGGCGAATATCAGTCCGGATTCAGAAAAGGAAGATCCACCATAGATCAAATATATACAGTCAGACAAGTTCTGAGTAAAGCGTGGAAACAAGATATAGACGTGTAATATTTTTGTTGATTTTAGACAAGCCTACAATTCGATAGATAGGGATAAACTATCTAATATTTTATACGAATTCGACATACCAGTGAAACTGGTAAGGATGATAAACTTGACAATGACTAATACAGAAGCTCAGGTACGAATACAAGGACACATGACAGAAGGATTTCTAATCAATCGAGGGTTAAAACAAGGAGATGGGCTGGCCCCAACCTTATTTAATCTAGCTGTAGAATATGTGATCAGAAAACTGTCAGTAGGAAGAAATAACATACTGACAAACAAATCGATCCAATTAGCAGCCTATGTGGACGACATCAACATAATGTGTCGGACAAAAAAATGCAGCAGAGGAAACATACTTTGAACTCAAAGAAAATGCTAGCAATATAGGCCTCAAAATCAACATAGATAAAACAAAAATATTAGTGCAGACTAGAACACAAAGAAACTACGGAACAATCGACAATATCAAAAAGGTGGACAATGTGGACATCTTTAAATACCGGTACTTGGGAACCATATTAGAAAAAAATGGCACAGAAGAAGCCAAAATCTGAAACCAGATAGTCCAAGCCAATAAAGCGTATTTCACCACATCAAGTATCTTCAGATCCAAAGACATCCACAGAAACACAAAACTAAGGATATACAAATCAATAATAAGACCAATCCTAACCTACGGCTGCAAAATGTGTATCCTGAACTCCAAAGCAGCAAACACTCTTGATATCTTTGAAAGAAAAATATTATGAAGCATCCTGGGACCAGTTAAGGATGTACATGGCTGGAGAACAAGATATAACTTTGAATTGTATTGAATGTATAAAGAACCACTGCTAACACGGTACATAAAATTACAGCGTCTAAGGTGGGCTGGTCATGTAGCCAGCATGGGACAAGACAGAATACCACGAAAACTATTGAATACCAGAATCCACAGAAAAAGACCAGTGGGAAGACCAAGGAGAAGATGGGAGGATGCGGTGGATGAGGATGCAAATGAAATATTGAAAGTGTGTTCCTGGAGGAGGATGGCTACCAACAGAAGAGAATGGGGGGGAAGGAAATTGAAGGCCAGGGCCCAACAAGGGCTGTAGTGCCATAGGAGAGAGAGTTACAGATGGCCTATGGTCCAAAATGTTCTGCCAGGTGCTTACTTAAAAGAGCATGGAAAGATCATGAAGCACTTTGCACATCCTTTAAGCTACTCTTATGTGCATTAGTGCTTAGAACTTAGTACATCTTCTCTTCTGATAGTTCCTATCCATTTCGGATGTTGGATATCATACAGACTATTTTAACTTTCTGTACTGCAGCACGGAATAAGTCAGTTGTATTCATGCTAAACCAGGTCCTTAAATTCCTCAGCCATGATATTCTCGGCCGCCCAACTCCTCTCTTTCCAAGTACTTTTCCCTGTGTTATAGACTGGAGTAAGTAAAATCTCTGTTCATTTCTCATGAGATGTCCCAAATACTGAAGCTTTCTTATCTTCACTGTGTTAATAACTTCCCTTTCTATCTTCATCTTTCTAAGAACTTCAACATTAATTATATGTGCTGTCCATGAAATGCTCAGTATTCTACAGTAAAGGCACATTTCAAAAGTATCCAATTATTAGTTGTGGCTTCAGTCAAAGTCCAAGATTCTACATCGTAGCAGCTTGGACCGAGAATATGGGGCATTGGCAAGGATCGAGAATATGTAGCAGCGTAAAAGTCTCATCTTTCTTAGTACGTAGGCTTTCACGGCCGGTGTCAATATGATTAGTTAAAACTTCCGGGCTGAAAGGCCGTGGTCGATTGCTTGATGTATTGGAGCTAAACGTTTCGGCCGCACCACCGGTGGCCATCTTCAGGTGGTGCGGCCGAAAGATTATTTAACTATGAGATTACTTATATGATTATTTAACTAATCATATCTCATCTTTCTGTTTATTGTTAAATTATGACTTTTGAATATAAACTGCTCATTCTAGTGCATGCTGCTCTTGCCTTTTCAGTTTTGCTCTTTATTTCTTGAGAGTGACCTCACTGTTTATTGAATATAGTACCACGATATGGCTTACACGTTCAACTGTCCTTTGGTTTATATTAAGGGTGCAGTTTGTGAACTTGTTCTTAGATACAATCATTAGCTTCGTTTTATTAACATTGATGTCTAGACCATAGCTGCTTTCTGTCACTCTATTCATTAGTTGTTGCGGCCCCTCTAAGCTATCTGGAATATGACGGTATCATCCGCAGAACGTATGTTATTTATTATTTCACCGTTCAGAGAGATTCCCACATCACATTCATCTAAAGCTTCTCTAAAAATACCTTTCGAGTAGATGTTGAATAAAAGTGGAGATAGTATACATCCTTGTCTTACTCCACACAGATTCTCTTCAGTTTTCTCTTTATCTACTCTAACCACTGCAGATTGGTTCCTAATACAGTGTAGCTATTATCCTTAGCTCTTTTCCATCTAATCCAGTATTTTTCAGGATATCCATCATTTTCTGATGTTGGACTTGGTGAAAGTCCTTCTGGTTGTGTTTATTTTGTAGTGCCTCATCTCTATACATTTCTCTTTTACCTCTTCTTCTTTAGCTTCTCTGATCTTCTTTTTAATGTTTTTTTATCATTTTCTTTGTTATTAACTTTTCTCCTTTCTTAACTTAGTACAAAAAATGATTATTAGTTGCAATGGATAGATAGTTTCTGCCATAATGAAAACAAAAGGAAGAATGAAGTTGTTAGAGAAGCAATCCATTATTGTGGATAATTGAGAAGAAGTGGACATGATATAGGGGGGTTCACTTTGTAAAAATAAATGAAGGATAGGCAGTGTGGCAAAATGATGGATGCAGAGAGAGGGTGTGGTTGATATTATGAAGAAAAGGAATAGAGGTAAAGAAGAAGATTATCTAGAACTTCCAGAGATATTTATTTCATTAGCTTCACAGCATCAAACTATATTCAAGATTAAGAAATTTTTTGAAAGACAACAGTGTGATGGTATTGTCTAAGCTTTTAATAGAGTCATGAGATTATTTTAAATCAGTGTAATAACTCCACACATTGCAATAAAATTTTTTAGTTTTTTAAAAAAGCGCTAAACATTTGTTTCAAATGTACACATGTGTATAGGTAACAATTTTAAATTAAATAACCTATGGCTTTACTGAATTTCACTTTTTGATTTAATTTTTCCACTCTTACTAAAACTCTCCTAATTCGAATTTTTGAAAGTCCCTTCAGCTTGAAGTACTATTCCTAGTCTCTTCAGCTTTGAATTAGACATATTCTACTACACTATGGATTTTACAATTGACTTCATATTTTTAAATAGATTGATATTATTATAAGAAAAACAATGTAACACAGACATTTTTACATTTTGTTACAAAGATGGTATTAGTGATAACAAAGGGTTTTTTCCGGGGGAGGAAAAATGCATTATGCACCATCAAGAGACACCCAACTGGTCTCCCGGTGTGTGGGACTCGCACCCACCAAAAAACCTCCACTTTACAGGCAGGGAACCCCCCCGGAACAACTATTCGTATGGCTTGAGGGTGGCACCTCATATTGCGCCTACTAGGCTCCTACAGCTTTGTCTATATCATCGATTTGTGAGAGGGTCTAGTTCAGGCTTCTCCTGCCGTAGGACCATCCTCACGAAGGTCACAATCATGTCCCAGTTCTCTTTGCTGTTGAGCATGATGCCTATGATGTTATCAGGCGTCATGAGGCCAATCTCTGATTCCAGTCCTCGCCTCTCCAGCACCCACCGTTGACACTCGAAGAAAGTGTGATGAGCGTCATCAGAGTCTGAGTCACCGTACATGCATGACGGGTCCTCCATCTTACCCATCCTTTGCAGGTGTGCACAGAAATAACCATGCCCTGTCAGGAATTGAGTAAGGTAATAATCTACCTCGCCATGTATTCTGTCCACCCATTCAGGGAGGTTCCCAATCAACCTCGCCATCCACCTAGCTCAACTCTCCTGCTCCCATCGTAGTTGCCAGCTCCGCATGGAGTGTTCCCTGGCCTCTATTCTTGCTTCTACGATCCCCAAGTCTTCCTTGGCCTTGTAGACCCTCCTCCTCTCCTCAGCCATCAGATCTATTGGCATTACACCAGCGACGACCAACACTGCTGGTTCTGACACCGTTCTGTAGGAGCTTGCAATTCGAAGTACTCCTCTTTGTTGTACCGCAGCCATCTGCTTGCGGTATTTTTCTTGCTTCAGTGCATCGGCCCAGACTTCTCATCCGTAGAGGAGAATTGAGTTGGTCACTGACATCAGCAGTCGCCGTCTTCCCGCTGCTGGGCCTCCGACATTTGCCATTAGCCTGCTCAGCGTAGCAATGACCTTACCGGCTTTCTCCGAGGAACATCAGATTTGCTCCCAATAGGAGAGCTTAGTATCCAGGTGCACCCCTAGATACTTCACCACTGGCTTTGATGTAATCGCCTTTTCCCCCACCATGAACTGTGTGATTGTGGGTATACGTCGTCGAGTGAGCAGCACAATCTCTGTCTTCTCCATCGCAAGACTCAGACCGTGTTCTTCCATCCAGGTGCGGACCCTGTGCATGACCTGGTTCAGCATGCGCTGCACCTCCTCTGTGTCTCTCACGGTGATCACGGCAGCCACGTCATCAGCATATGCTACCAGAAAGGTATCATCTGGCATCTCCATCCAGAGGATTCCATCATAGAATGCATTCCACAGGTCGGGGCCCAAGATAGAGCCCTGAGCTACGCCTCCTGTTATTTCTCTGCTGCATGGCCCATCTACTGTGTCGTACTGGAGCTCCCTTTCCCTCAGGTAACAAAGGGTTACAGGTACTCTTTATTATAATAATTATGATTTAAAAATTGTCATAATTAAATCACAAGATGCAGTACTAACATTAACTTTTCTTCTTCTTCATCAACTTGTCATTTTTAAAATATCTTATTTTATTTTTATAATAAAGATTTTATTACTTAAAATTAGAGCACAGTATTAAATTACAGCTAAAGGTATACGTAAAATTATCTATTTAACATAAACATTTTTTTAATTACAGAAATTATCTCAGTTAAAAAAGTTTTGTACTTAAAGAATATAAAGAAATTGTGTTTTGAAAATTTAGTACTTTATAATTAATGGCTTTTCCTGTCATGGTTATAGTTAAATTTATTATTGTGTGATATTGTTTAACTTCATTTTATTATAATATTAGTGGCTATTAGACTGCTGCGCTTTGTAGTAGTTACTTGATTGAACTCTATTTGATTCTTCAGTAATGTTTACTACAAAATTTCACTGTTGATAATGTGGTAAATTGAATGCAGTTAATGTGTACTAAAAGGATTGTCCAAACATTTGGTATTATTCATGATGATTGATAAGGATTTGTGTAACTTCAAGCATAAGTATATATAACCAATTAGATTTTGTTAAATGTCCATTATTTGTTTATATGCAATGCTTCTACTGTGGTAATGATTAGTTAACATCTTTTATTTTTTGTGGGATATTTGTTCTGAATAAAGTTGCAATTAACTTTCCTTGTCTTGTAATAATTGAAGTTCTTGTAATGTACTTGGAAGCACTTATTTTAGGTACAATCCAGCTGCTAAGCCTTTTCAGCGCATGTTGCAACACCTTCTGAGTGGTGAGAAAATTGTCATCACCTTGGATACAATTTGTTAGATGTAAGAACATTTGCTTTGGGAAGCAGTGCAAAATTCCAGTCATTGCAAATTCCGTAGCTATTTGTATTAACAACTTAAGAAAACTATTTCAAAAATGTATACCAACTACCGACCAGTCTCCCTCATATATTTATTTATCTAGATTAGGTGGATATGAAAAACAGCCAAATTAATAACACTGTAAAGAATGACAAAAATATACTAATGTGTGTGTGTGTGTGTGTGTGTGTGTGTGTGTGTGTGTGTGTGTGTGTGTGTGTGTGTGTGTGTGTGTGTGTGTGTGTGTGTGAGAGAGAGAGAGAATGCTACTAAGTGGAAACAGTTAAGAAGAGATAAACCTAGTTAGTTACATAAACAGGCAAAATTATAATGGTATTTGCCCTTACAATTTGTTCAAAGTTAAGACAGGAAGGCATCTACTAAGATTACTATTTACCTACACAAATTTGTGATTTGCAGTTCTTATCAATTATTTAAAGTCAAGTTAATTTGTAAGGTTAACAACGCCAGCAATTACTACTCTAATCAACTTATACAGGAAAGGAGTTTCATAACCTAGACATAATGGCTATAAGTAATGATGTTTTTGTTTTTCACAAGTAAATAACAATCATGTCCATAGATAAACGGTTTCCTGTTTACTTTGTAGACTAAACATATTACTCATGAATTGACAGAGCAAATGTTTATCTCAGAAACCCATGTTAGCTGTGTATCAACTAGTCACAATACAAATATTTCTATCTACTTTTATCAAATCTATTACTGCTCATAATGTTCTACTTCTGTGGATTTTTCATTTGCTGTTTTTCAAAAATACATTCTTATCAACAATAAATGTCTAGCAAAAATGCACAGTAATTGATAAATCAATTTTCCTTTCTGAACTGTTCCATTAAAGTAAGAATAGTAATCGTGAAAATTGAACTTACAGTGTTTAATGTGAGTTTCCATTTTGAGGTCGTCCAGACTGGAAAGTAACACGACTGCCTATCTATCTGTATATAGAGTCTCATTATCATGATGGCTGTACAATGATTATGTGGTTAAAGCATCCTGGCACCACTTATAAAATCAAATCTACTTACTATATATGCATACAAAACCTGGATGTATGACCACATAGAAGTGACCAGTAACTCTATACAGAGAGTAAAGTTTAATTAAATACAACTATTTCATTAACGACTCGGAGCACAAAGTTTTTTATGAGTAAAAACATAAAGTTTTACCTTACAACCTGAACCGGTTTTCACTTTTAAAAAGCTTCTTTAGAGGTTTTTTTAAAAGTGAAAACCGGTTCAGGTTGTAAGGTAAAACTTTATGTTTTTACTCATAAAAAACTTTGTGTTCCGAGTCGTTAATGAAATAGTTGTATTTAGTTAAGTAACGGACACGTCATGGACAATGAAATCCAAGAATTTAAAGTTTAATGTCGATAACTGTAGAATAGTTTGAGATACCGACTTCACACCTGAAAAACAAGATCAAACGAATCCACAAAAATCTGGAATTCTGAACTGAAAGTGTTATGTCAAATGAACCGCTTGTTATTGTTAAATGAAAATGTCACTGAAATTTACTCTCACAACTTCCATTTTTCCAAAAAATGACGCTGTCTTTCTGTGTAAAACATTTGATTGATACATGGACCAGTTCTTTCACTAAAGAACAAAAATTTATAAACATTTAATTTTTCATTCAGTCAGATAGTACAGTACCTTCCCCATTTTGATAAATTATACTGAACCAGTAGTGATTAACTGAAAAGGTATGGTATGTTGGTTCTAGAAATATGGATATAAAGTCAAATAACATTTCCTGTCATATTGGATCTAATTTTTTTTTTTAATTTAGAAATACTGATGTTTATAAGTATATTACATAATTGTTTTTGTTATATAAGACAGACTGTACATATGAGGTTTGATCAATAAATAAGCAGAATTTTTGAATTTCGTATTCTGTATAAGTCCAATTTTTTGTTGTTGTGGTGGTATCCTTGTTCTTGACATATCTTGACATTGGTAGCAATACTGGATGCTTAGTTCATTGTTGGCTGTCGAAAAAGTTACACATGTTTTGGTGTGCTTGGCGATTTTTTACTTGTGGAATAAATGAAACAAAGAATTTGCATTAAATTTTTGATTTAAGAATGGAATAAAATGCAACACCGTATTGGAAATGTTTAATGTTGCTTTTAGCGAGTCTTCTATGAATAAAACAAGCACTTACAAGTGGTATAAATGTTTCTAAGAGGGCTGTGAAGATGTTGAGCGTCCTGGATGCCCCAGCACATCAACAGTCAATGAGAATGTCGAAAAAAGTGAAGAAAATGATTATGGACAGTTGCCGAATCACTATCAGAGAGGTTGCTGATGATGTTAGCATATTATTTGGCTCATGCCAAGCAATTTTTTCTGATGTTTTGGATATGAGACATGTGGCAGCAAATTTGTCCCGAAATTGTTGAATTTCGACCAAAAGCAGTAACGAATGGACATTGCTCAGGAGTCGTTGAATGAAGTAAGCGACGATCCAGAACTGCTCAAATGGGTCATAACTGGTGATGAAACATGGGTGTACGGATATGATGTTGAAACTAAGGCCCAATCGTCCCCATGGATGCTTCCTGAAGAGCCTAGACCGAAAAAAGCTTGTCAAGTTTGATCGAATGTGAAGGTTCTGCTCACTGTTTTCTTTGATGTCAACAGCATAGTGTACCATGAGTTCTTGCCATCAGGTCTTACAGTCAATAAGGAGTACTACCTGGATGTTCTATGCCATTTGTGTGAAGCTGTGCCGAGGCAAAAATTTAAAGTTGAATTCCTCGGCCATATTTCACGCTGACAATGCTAGATGAATATCAGGAAAAAGGTTGCGTGGTTGGAAGGGAAGAGCTTCACTATATATCGGCCTTGACTGATATACCGTTACAGTGCACGGCAGCGTAATCAGGACGGCTGCGATCTATCAGCTGTTTGTAACCGTTCACAATTCTCTGCAAGCTTTCTGTACTCTTGCTTGGCAGGCTGAATACGCCTGTCTTTTCATTTTCAACACTCCGACGGGGCGGTTCATTTGACGGCTAGCATTTGTAGACATCTTTAAAATGACTTCGTAATTTTATAAAGTGCTTCAGGTGAGCCAAAGTATTGATGTGTTAATATTATTAATGTTAATTTAATAAGGGCTTGTGTGTGTATTACATTTATAACAGTGTGTGTGTGACTCAACTCATGTTACTTCTGGTGTGGCCGAGAACACGTGGCCGTCTAATTAAATGTGAATTAAATGTAATTAAATAAATCAAATAATCACGTGGCTGTAATTAAATGTGAATCTAAAGGCAAATGAATTGTGATATAAGCTGAAATTTAATAGTTCATTTAATAGTTAGTTTTAATAATTTGAAAATGTGAGCCTTGCTGTTACTAATGACAACAGTAGTCGAAATGAGACTATAATAGTGTGTGTGTGTGTGTGTGTGTGTGTGTGTGTGTGTGTGTGTGTGTGTGTGTGTGTGTGTGTGTGTGTGTGTGTGTGTGTGTGTGTGTGTGTGTGTGTGTGTGTGTGTGTGTGTGTGTGTGTGTGTGATCTGGGTTTACGGGACGAGAAAGATTTGGGGTTAAGGTGTTCTTTTTTGACTGCAATTTACAAATGGAAGTTTTCCAGGGTCCCCGCATAGTCGGGAAGTAAGGGGTTGCCAGGATGGGGACATTCCATCCATCCTCATCCGCTGAGCAGAACAACAAGTTCCCCGACACCGTCAGACCTACCTAGAGCCCACCAACACCCAACGGAACCGCTGTAAAAAGAATACACGACCCGGAGAAGCTCGCCCTTTCCTTCATCAGTCATTCTCATCCAGGGTTACATAGCAGAAACTTCGATCATATGTGTCTTCTAAGAGCAGGTTGGAGGCTTCCTTTTTATTAACCACGCACACACAGCACTCCACTGGTTGTAACGCAACAAACAAAAGACTCAGTTAGAAACAGTAGACTCTTACATCTAAGGGTTAAGATTGGTCGTAACATGTCCTATGCAGACATATTGTGCATGATGTGATTATTATGAGAGGGATCTGCTTATTATACAGTTTTAGTAATTTATTTGTTCATCATGGGGTTACATGTTATTATTACAACTTAAAAATTTTAGTGTCTAAGAAATGAAAATAATTTGAAAATAGATTTAAAACTATAACTTGAAAATTTTTTTAATGTCTATAAAATGAGCATAACTTGTGTCTGCTTATTATACAGCTTTAGTAATGTCATTTATTGATTATATTGTTAAATGTTATTGGTACAACTTGAAAATTTCCAGTGTGTATAAGATAAACATAACTTGTGTCTGTTTGTTATACAGTTTTAGTAATTTCATTGTTAATCATATTATTAGATGTTATTAGTACAAGTTGAAAATTTCTAGTGTCCATGAAATGAAAATAATTGGAAAATAACTAAAACTATAAGTTGAAAATAACTTGGAGACTATAACTTGAAAATATTTAATGTCTATAAAAGGAACATAACTTGTATCTACTTGTCATACAATTTTAGTAACTTCAGTCATTGATCATATTGTTAGATGTTATTATTATTACTTGCAAATTTTTAGTGTCTGTAAAATGAACATAACTTGAAAATAACATGAGCACTAATAAAAATGTTGTTACTGTTACACAAGTGTTTTATTGTAAGTCCTGTCACTATTGGCTCAGCACATATTTTTTCTTCCATCTAGGCCAAGTGTCTAGTTTTAAAATTAAAAAATTAAGTAATGACCCCAATATAAAAAAAAAAACTGTAAAACATCTTCGGGACGTTTCAATGGTAGCAGAGTGTGGTTAAGGTCTATGAGCTTAAAGGTGACAGGACTTGCAATGTAGCTTGGGGAGTTCGAATAGATTTTCTGGGTCAGAAAAAAAAAGGGTGTAAGAATATATTATTCTACAACATTCAAAAATAGTGGTCTGTTAAGCCCCACGTTCTTGGTGCCAATTCTGTAACGTCGTATTTTGTTATCGTTATATGTTGATGTAGTTTTATTAGAATTGAATTGGTTTGTGGTTTGTTATTTTCAAAATTTATAGTTTTTTTTTAATAAATAATTATTTAGTTTATTTTCCAGTTGTTGAGTGCCAAATTGTTTAATAAGATAAACAATTTAAAAAAAATGTTAAATAATTTGACACCATTATTATCTATTAATTCATAAAAACCTGTCTACATTTGTGATCTTAGTTCCGTCTACATCAGTAATTCTAGTTAACACAAGGCAAGTTATTTTATCATTATATTCCTCTACTACATTCATTAAAACGCCAGGTAAGTTATTATCATTTATAAAGGTATCATCAAAATATTCATCTATCTCTATTTCACAATGTAAGCATTTCATCTTGTTTATCTCCTTCAATTCTAACCTTTCTTTCCACTCATCATAACTACTTCTCAATGTAAATAACTCTGTTATTCTCTCTCTCTCTCGCAATACTTCTCACAACCCCCCTGAACTATCTCATTCCATGCAAAGGGCACAACAAACTTACTATATGTCTTGGCACTTCCAAGACCATCACAAAAAATAAAGGGACCATCTGAAGACACCTCGTCTTCCATACAACTACAGGAGGAAACTCTGTCCTCATAAACAACCTGTGAAACGTCTGTTTCACCATAAACTAGGGGAAAACTTGCCCTTTGCCCATCTAAACTTTCATCTAAATTCTCTTCACGCTCTCTCTCACTCTCATCAGCATTTGCTAACAACACTTCGTTACTAAATTCTATTTCAACAAAATCCTCCTTATCACTCTCAACATTAATCATCTTACTCTCTAATACCACGTTTTTACACATATTATTATAATTCTCATTTGTTTTACAGTCATCACTTACATTGTTATTAATTATTTGAGTTGCTTTACTTTTAATTTGTTCCTCTACCGACTCTACCACTCTCTCAATATCTTGTTTTAATTCGTTACACTTACTCTCACTCTTATTTTTTACCTCATTAATATCAATTTTAAGCTCGTTAAATTTTATGTCATTATTATCAAAACGTTTATTTAATTCATTAAATTTGTTATTCTGTACATCAAATTTGGTGTCAAAATTACTATTTTGCTCTAAGATTAATTGCAACATATTCATTACATCATTATTAAATTGACTGTTACATTTTGTTGAGGTTGGGGTTAATTGAACTCCCAAGTACTCAGTCACATTGCTTTGATCTGTTACATTTAATTCTACTATTTTATCTTGACCCACACTTGGAGTCGAATGTACCTCAAAATTATTCATAATATTTGATTCATCAAAATTGTCAACACTAGTTATTTCATTTACCTCGTTTTCATCATTTCCTGACATTTTTTAAGTTGTAAATTTACTGACTTTTGTTTCACTAATCTTTAATTTACATATACAACATCTTATATTTAATCTAACCTTAATTTATTGTTTTACGTACTTTACGTAATTTTTACGTACTGTTACTTAACCTTTAAACCATACTTGTACTCGCTTGTGGGTGCCGATTTATAACTATTTTACAAATCGAGTCTCTGTTCGCAGCGCCAATTGTGTAATCGCTTATTATCACATTTAATTATTAAAATTTAATTCATTGTTATGACTTACCTTTTAGTCCAAAGTCCATTGCACGAACTGCGACATACAAGTATGACCTTCAGGTTACCTTAATAACGTACTCGACTCGCTTTTCATTTGAAACCAATCTAATTTAATTGCATTTTTTACTTTCTTTTAAATACATCACTCACTCCTCCTTCTACTTTAATTCACATATTATTGCAGCTCTTTCTTTCTTTTAAAACAGATATAACATAAAATTTTAGCTTACCATTGTAACTTATCCTAATATATATCTGTGACTCTATTAAAGCGACCCAGATTGCCCATCCACTCATTCACACGAAAACCCCTTTTTATATAATTACTGTAAACCCCCTTTTTATATATGATTATAATAATTTTGATTGGTATACAGTACAGTTTACCGTGGCATATCCTTCGACTGCATGGCGCGTCACCCGCACTATTCCCTTTTTGATGAAAACTGTTACTGTTCCATGGATTTTGTACACTGCGCCTATTCACCGGTTTACACTATTTTACACTGTTTTATACTTTTTGATTACTTATACATACTGTTGTGGTCGGGTGAAATTTCCGGCCCGCTAGCCGGTTGTATTTATCCAGCTGCGGCCATGGTAATTAGTCGACTGGGAAGAGCGCTACCAAAGTTTCTCCCACCACGCCGGGTTGCTGGAGAGGAAAACCAATGCCTTCTGATGTTAAACTGTTCGTCACTGTACCCAAGGTATGGGTTATTCATGGGTGTTAGACGTTGACAAAATTTTGAGGCCACTAGTCATGTTACTCAAATGGGCGTGTTTTCAATTACATTTCCGGCCTCAACCTCGCACATACTGAACACATTTCACAACTTAGCCATGTTGGTCGAGGTGTCTAAGCGTCATGTCCGCGCGTCTGTTGGTGTCGCGCGCACTAGAGTGTCACACAACACTTTATTTCCTGGAATTGAACTGCGTTGACAAACATGCATCGCATTCCAACGCCCCAACTACGTTCAAAACTTCACTCTGCGGTTCTTGGTTTGCGTCCAACGTTATTTAACCCGGGACTGGCCACACAGATGGAAAATAATTTTATAAATTTTAATAAAATAAAAACCCCTCTTTTTAGCCCCGTTACAGAGTTTTTGCTAGAAGTGATGGTAATCATTGAGCCTTCCTTCCACTCATTATTGACTTTAACCATCTGACAGATCTTACACTTCCTTACTGTCTGTCTTACCTTTTTGTTAATGCTTTTTATATACACATGGTCTTCAAGAGCCTTTATCACCTTGAGAGGTCCCATGTGACCATACCTCATGTGATAATCTATGATTATGGGTAACTCCGTTTCCTTAGGAATATATAACTTCCAACCATTGTCTCTTATTGTAGGACGTGTAAATACTAGGTCATTTGAATACAATAATAAGGTCTGATGGAGGGATCATGTAATTTTAGGCGTTATTTTATAGATTTTAATTTTGGATCTCTGATTTGCAGTTCAGCTACTTGGTTCATGATTCTTTCTAAGTCTTCTCGAGCTTGAATTATACTAAATGCTTTTCCAATATCTTCTTGTTCCGTCTCAAATACCCTTCTCAAGATTTATCCTGGACAATCCATCTGCGACTACATTCTGCTTCCCAGGCACGTATTCCCAGTTGATATTATACTCCTGGAGAATTAATACCCACCTGGTCAATCGTCCATGATTGGACTTACATTTCTTGAGAAAAGATGTCGACTTATGGTCAAATCTAATTGTCAATGAATATCGTAGGATGTAGGTTCGGAACTTCAAACAGGCGAATACTATACTGAGTAATTCCTTCTCAGTTACAGTATAATTCCTTTCACAATGGTTTAGTACTCTACTCACAAAGCTGATTACCAAGTGATTTCCCCCCTTGTCCTCTTGGTATAGTTCAGCGCCTAGGCTGACGTTGCTAGCGTCACAGTTCAGATAAAATCTGGGTGGTGTAATATTACGCAATTTAGAAATTTATTTTTTATTAATTGGAAATTCTCATCTTCGGTTTTCCCCCACTTCCACCTATTCTTGGTTGACAATAAATGTTGAAACTGGGCAGTTAGTTCGGAGTGGTTTCGCTGAAACTTCCGGTAATAATTACATATACCGAAAAATGATTGTAACTGTCGAATGTTCTTTGGGGTAGGGAATTTTTGTATGGTTTCCACCTTTTCCTGTGATGGGGTTATTCCCGTTTCTGATAACACGAATCCCAGGAATTGCAACTCCTGTGTTATAAATTTTGATTTCTCTAATTTAAGGGTGATATTGTTTTGATGAAGCTTACTTAATATTACTTCTATGCGTTGGCAATGTTCATCCCAAGTTGCCGAAGTTATAAGGACATCATCAACATACACAGTGGCGGATTCCAGCGCTTCCTTTCCCAAGATCTTGTCCATGCACTGTATAAATATTGCCACTGAGTTTACCAGTCCAAAAGGCAACCGCTTGAACTGATAATTCCTCCCTTCAAAAATAAATGCCACATACTGATGACTGTTGGGGTGTAGTTCAATTTGCGAGTAGCCACAGACGGCATCCCAAGTACTCCTAAAATTGCACCCGTGAAATTTTTTCATAATTTCTTCTATTTCATTTGGTGACGTTCGATCATTTATTAACATCTTATTAATCTCCCTGGCATCGAGGCAGAGACGCACCTGTCCATCAGTCCATCCTTTTTAGGTATAGTGACTATCGGGCATGTATATGGGGAGTTACTTCATTCTATTATATCATTATCTATCATTCTTTGTATCTCCTTCCTACAGGTTCCTTCAAAGATTGAGCTATAGGGTATGACTTTCGATTGAACTGAACTGAGTCGTGAAATTTTAATTCACACAAAGTTTTTGGCCTTTCCTGGCGCGTCGGAGAACACGCTTCTATACTTGTTATAAATGTCAATTAAATTTTGTTTTTGTTCCACACTGATTTCTTCCTTTAAACCCTTTCCTTGGAAAGACAGTATTTCTTGTAATTTCTCCCTCCATAAATCCTATACATTGGTTACAAGTTCTTTTTTTTTTCTAGGTGTACTGTAACTTCCTCCCTGACATGGTATGACCGTACACACTGAGGAGCACATTCGCTACCTATTATCTCAGCGGACATCTCAATACCTTCTGAAAGCAGTGTCACCTTTCCACTGTTCAGGTCAATGAGAGCAGAGTGGCGCCGTAGTATATCACACTCTAATAATACCTTGAGCTACCGAAAACACCATAGGAATCCCTATTCCTTCATTTGTAACGTTTAGAATTACTTGCTATTTCACTGTCTTATTTTGTCTTCCAGTGGCTCCGATAATAGTGATGTTGTGTATAGGCAGTGTGGGTATCTTCTCCGTTTTGACTCTTGTATTCGGTTCAGTTCAGTCTTATCGATTAACGATACATTGCTCTTGTATCAATCATTAAATCTGTCGGTACTTCTTGTAGTCCAACCCTAACGTATACAATTTCATTGTTTACCTTCGCCTCTACTGCCGTTCTTTCTTCCATTAGTTCGTGTCGTATATGTTTTAGGTAATTATTTCTGATTACTGTTATTGTCTCTTGTTTTAGGTCAATTTTTCTCATCTGCCCTTTCTCCTCTTGCAGTGATGGGCTGTCCGGGGTTCTCACTGCGAGTTCTCGTTTCCCCTGTTTCGGTCATTAGTAACTGGTCGCTCTTGTTCGTCTCTATGCTGGTTGTTGGAGTGTCCTTCTCTTTTACCGTCCCAGCTTCTAGATCTGCGACTTTCAGTACTCCGACTCCTTTGTTGGTCTCTGTTTTCTTCATTTTGTCCTTGTTGGGTTCTGTAAACCTGTTCATTATTGAAGCTTCTTCTGCGACCTCAGAATCTGTTATTTTGATTTTGGTTGTTGTTATTATTGTTACTGGTCCGGACATGAGTCACTCGTTGATGATTATCTCTATTTTGGTCGTTCCACCATTCGTTTTGTGTCTCTGGTCCCCAACGATTTCTTCTATAGTAGCCTAACCCTCTTGTTCATAACTTTCAAGAAGGGCCTCCATTGCTCCTATGGTTTTTACTTGTCCGCATATCCGAGCACGAACTATCCCCTCTTCAAAATGGTATGATATTTTGGTAACCAGGCATTCTTCTGGAATCCTGGGTTCTAAGTGTCTAGCGATACAAATCTTACCTAGGAAGTAGGCCGTAGGTGACTGACCTCTCGCAGAGTCGTACTTCCCATTACATAAATTATCCCTTATTATGTTTTCGATAGATTCAGACCAATATTTTGTTTTAAATGCTTGTTTGAACTCTATATAACTGTGAACTTCATTCCGTATGACCGTCCACCAATTGTCAGTAATTTGTTTAAAACTGTCATCCAATAAATTTTGTATTACGTTCCATCGGTTTTCTTTAGTTTGGCTGATATACTCTTCTAATCTCTCTACAAATTCCAGAGGGTTTCTCCGATAGTCTTTAAAACTTATGACCTCTCGATTTTCTCCCAATGGTACAGGTGTGTAGCTCATTGGTCGATTTGTAAGTATTTCTAATTCTTCTCGAATATTAATTATTTCCTTCCGCTGTATTTCTTCGATTTTTTCTTTATTATCCATGACTTGGCATTGTACTCGTTCTAAATTGTTCCCTATTTTGTCATACTGTTCATCCACTTTTTCTTGTAATTGCCTCAACTTCTCCTGGGTTTCTTGTTGGAGCGACTCGACCCTAACTTTACTATTGTCTTCAACACAACATTGTTTATTTGATTAATTATCTCCTCCCGAAATTGCATTTATGTTTCGTTAGTTCTTTCTATTTTTCATTGGTCTTCGTTATTCTCTGTTTCATTTCTTCTCAATATTCTTCCAACTGTAATTTCAGGGTTTCATTATTTTGTTTTACCATTTCATTATTACTTTCGATTTTTTATTCAGTTTTTCATTATCCTCCTTCACTTGTTTCTTTAATTCTTCGTTATTTTATTTTAATAATGTTTCATTGTCTTCTCTCATTTGTTTCTTTAATTCTTCTCTATTCTGTTTTATGTCTTCCTTCAATTGTTTCTTTAATTCCACGTTATTTTGTTTTAATGTCTCATGGTTTTTCTGCAATGTTTCATTATTGCTTTCGATTTTTTTATCTAGTTTTTCAATATCCTCCTTCATTTGTTTCTTTAATTCTTCGCTATTTTCCTCCATTTTCTCTTTCATTTGTCTAAACATTGATTCCGTGTTTCGTTTTGATTCTTCATTGTTACTGTCCATTTGTTTTAATGTTTCATTGTTCTTGTCCATTTGTTGAAACATTTCCATTAGTCTATCAAATTTCATTTATTCTGTGGTTCTGTTCGGTTCTGCCAGGGGTAATATTGTTTCAACTTCTTCCACTGGTGTTGCTTCTTTCTCTTCCATATCCAACTCCATTTCCTTGTCTGCGGTACGTTTGCATGAAGCTGCTCTTTGTGGCATTTTTGTTTGTTTTTCTTGTAGTTGCCGCTAGAATAAAAACTAACACAAGAATATAACACAATGAATGCAATGTTATGTTCTATTTTTAGCCTCTCTAGTTGGTACGCCAATTCTACAACATTCAAAAATAGGGGTCTGTTAAGCCCCACGTTCTTGGTGCCAATTCTGTAACATCGTATTTTGTTATCGTTATATGTTGATGTAGTTTTATTAGCATTGAATTGGTTTGTGGTTTATTTTCAAAATTTATAGTTTTTTTTCCAGTTGTTGAGTGCCAAATTGTTTAATAACATAAACAATTAACAAAAAATTTTAAATAATCCAAAATTTTCCCAAATGATTTAGTTAATAGGTAAATTCAATCACTTGATTGAAGAATGTTCACCTTGCTATATAAATTCAATAAAATTGTAATTAGATTTATACCTATAGTGGTAATTCTACCACTGTATTCTTCTTGCTTCTGCTTAATGTTTATTCAGAAAATATTTATAGTCTTGGTTTTCTTAAAATTCTGGAGTTCTTTATTAATTCTTCTTCCTTTATTTTGGTTAATTAACGTACCTATCTGAATTATTCAATTCAAAAGTTGTACCAAAAATAGGCGTTGCCAACCTCTGTGCTATGGTGACAAACAACACTAACATTCAAATGCATGAAAAGAAAAAATGGTTAACTCCCAAAATAATAATTATACTTCCAAATCCAATTCTCTTTTATTCTTTCTTATTCATATTTTTCTTATAATTAAATTAAATTACTTTCATATTAATTATTTGTCCAGGGTAGTAAAATTTTTTTGCTCAGCAGGTGGCACTCTTTCTTGTCTTTAAGCATAGATTCTCAATTAAATATTTATGGTTATTAAAATTTTGTTGGATTCTTTTCACTACAAGAATATTAACGAAAATACCTTTTGTGAAGTACAAAACGTTACACAAATAAAGTCAAATATAATATAAAGTAACAACAAATTATATCTAATGTTATAAAGGTTCGCTAAGTGAGCAGTGTCTGTTTTTAGGTTAACTGTGGATAAAGAGGTTATACTCTTTACAAAATATTCGAACATACAAAGAAACAATAGTTAATAACGTGAAATAATTATAATAATATCAGTGTCTCACTTCAGTGAAAGTGTCACAAATAATTCATAAGTGTATATAAGTGGAAAAGTGAATTATCATAATTCATTATTATTTCGTTTTATAATCTAAGGTTTAGTCACCATACTTTCCTTTATATTTGTTTTACACTGTTATTTAAACACTTTAACACCTTTCTTCCATTTTATAATAACTTGTTAATATATTCTTCTTCATTTATTCCTTTTGCTAGGTATCACTTTCACCCAACCTATCTTCAGTTCGATCCCGGATTCAATATTCTTCCCCCGAGTTGTATAGAGGTTTTAAACTTTACTCTTCGAAATCCAATAATGAAGTAACTTGTCTCGTTACAAATTTTGGTCGTCAAAACGCAAAAGTGTAAAATTCTTATTGGTGGTAATTTTATAACATTGTTAGACATGGCGTCTATTTTTTTAGACAAAATTACTAAAATTTCTTAAAACTGACCTAATTTTCTTATACTATTTACAATAATAAAGATAATTACACCAATGAACAGCTTTTTTTGTTACAGATTAATTTGAAATCTCATATGATTAATTTCTATTTAGTAATTCCAAAGTTACCTTTTTTAAGATTTTACCTACTTTTATAAATTAAGTTTAAAATAGTCTTTTTTAGCACATTGCTTATTCCTGTCATAGTACAATTAACTCTAAGTTGACAATATATCTTTTTACATTAGTTATTACTTATAATCATATTAATTTTTTGACAACATCTCTTGTTTTTACTATAGGCATTATATGGCCTAGTATCTCTTATGCTAAAACTCATCCCATTACAAATTTTTCTAATCTTATTACTATTTAACATTTTGTAAATGATCATAATGAATAGTATTAACTATTACTATACATTTGGTAGTCAGTAACTAGCGTGATAAACTGCAATGACTCTTTCCTACCATCCTAGGTCATAATAAATATATTCCTAGTTACTTGATTAATAACTCATTAAGAACTTTTACAATTACTTATGACTTACCAATACCAACAAATATAATTATTACATTACATAGTAGGTTCATACACTAATTTATGTAGGCCTACATGAAATGTTCTTTTCTACCCATTAATCATATATAGGTTTTCATGGTAATAGTCTTTAAATGAGCACCTTATTATTCCATTTATTACTATTCATGATTATTACTTATACCATCATATAATGGTTAGTATAATGTTCACTTTGTCTATTACAATATAGTTCAGGTAACATTATTTGTTACCTTGTCATTGTTTTATAATATATCTTAGTAAACCCTTTTATCTTTCTTACAAAATTTAACAGTAATTACACCTTTATTTGGGACCACTCACTGTCTGTAAAGGTTTAGGTGCTTTATAATCACAATTAAATATTATTTTTTAAATCTATATCACAATTATACGTGGCATTACATTTATTTCCTTAATCATTTCTATAGTTACTGGTTGTTCAGTTATTCTTTGAATTATAGGCTTTTAACTTATTTGTGCCTTATTCATAATATGTTTCATTGGAATAATTGTTCTAAAAGTTCCCTCAAGACATGTTTTGACAGTTTAATTATATCATATTACTGTACACGTTTTTATAAATTAATTTTTCTACTATAGTTTATACATTAGGCTCATTAAGTATACCATTTTGTACTTCATTGATTTAAACCGTATTATTCTTATATGTGGGGGGGGGGAGCGTTACGTTACAATATATATCTGTTGAAAATGAAAGGAGTTTATAACATGGATTTTTATTGGTGTTGTGTATGTTGATTGTTTTATAAAATGTTAATGTTGTGTTGTGTATATGTTGTGATCACTATATGGTGCAGATAAAGTTTAGATGCAGGGTGGCCGTATATAGGAAGGACAGACTCAGAAGACAGGAAAAGGTTAACACAGCGAGTTTAAAGGACCCAGAAAAGGTACAGGAATATGCTGGGAAAGTGAGGAATAAATTGAACGGGTCAGTCGCAGGAACAGTGGAAGAAAAATGGCAGAGCCTTAAGTGCGCACTCCTGGAGACCGCCAGAGAGGTGCTAGGAATAGAGGAGAAACGGAGGCAGGAGGACTGGTTTGATGAGGAATGCAGGGAGAGTATTGCACGGAGGAATGAGGCTCACAGGAAGTATTCTCAGTGTAGGACTAGAGAAAGGAAGCAGGAATATGAAGAGAATAGAAGACTGGCAAATAAAGTATGTAGAAAAAAGAAAAGAACTTTTGAAAATGGGCTGCTTCTCAAAATGGAGCAGGACTTTGCAGATGGAAGAATAAGGAATGCTTATAAATATCTTAAGCGTCTCAGGGAAGGTTATAAACCATCTACAACACTATGTAGAGCCAGAGAGAATAGAATTGTCAGTGACCCAGAGAAAATTAAAACTATCTGGCGAGAGTACTTCCATGGCCTCCTTGGTGGTATGATACATGGAGGAGAAATTGTTGCTCACACCCCGCAGAATGCAAACATTGGGGAGATGGAATCTGATCCACCATCAATTCAGGAAATAGAAGAAGCTATTAGTGCCTTCAGGAACAAAAGGCACCAGGTACAGACTTAATTCCTGCCGAACTGCTTAAAGCTGGAGGTACTGATGTGGCAGTTGCATTGCAGTCCTTAATCATGGACATATGGCAAACGGAACAAATCCCCATGGAATGGAATAAGTGCATTATATGCCCCATTTATAAAAAAGGCGACAAACTTCAATGTAGAAATTACAGAGGCATTTTGTTGCTGTGCACCTCCTACAAGGTTTTTACGTACATCTTGAACCAAAGGCTGAGACCCCTCACAGAAAATATAATACGGGAATACCAAGCTGGATTCCGACCTGGAAGGTCTACAATCGACCAACTCTTCTCGGTAAAACAGATATTAAGATGCGCATGGGAACGTGATATTGATGTGTACCAAATCTTTGTGGACTTCAGGCAAGCGTATGACTCTATTAATCGAGACAAACTCTACACCATAATGCATGAATTTGGAATACCAGGCAAGCTGGTAAGATTAACGCAAGTGACCATGCAGCAGACTGAAGCCCAAGTAAAGGTGGATAGCCAACTAACTGAACCCATAAATATTACACGAGGTCTAAAGCAAGGAGATGGGTTAGCCCCAACACTATTTAATATTGCATTGGAATATGTAATTAGAGGCTTACCAATAAATAGCTCCAATCTGTTAACAAATAAAACGGTACAGATAGCCGCGTATGCAGATGACATTAACATCATGTCAAGACAGATCACGGCAGCTAAAGAAATATTTCTGGAGCTTAAAAACAAAGCCAAGGAAGTTGGGCTAGCCATAAATACAGATAAAACAAAAATGCTTATCCAAACAAGAAGGGACCAGGTTCATAACAACATTGAGATAGAGGAGGACACAATTGAAGTGGTGGACAATTTCACGTATCTCGGAGTGAATCTAGCAAAGACTGGATCAGAGGAGCCAGAGATCCAAAGACGGACCACCATGGCTAACAAGGCATACTTCGCATTGCTGCCATCATTTAGGTCTGGGGATGTGCACAGGGAAACAAAAATGAAAATATATAGGACTGTCATCAGACCGGTGCTATGCTACGGATGTGAGGCATGGACAATCACACAGAAAACAGTCGACATAGTAGACACCTTTGAAAGGAAAATCCTCAGACGCATTATAGGCCCAATACAAGAAAATGGCTTATGAAGACTGAGATACAACAACGAACTGTATCAAATATATAAAGAGATACCAGTCTCAAAATTTATAAGAATACAAAGATTGCGTTTGGCCGGACATGTTATGAGAATGGAGGATGGCAGGAACGCCAAGAGGGCTTTGCTGGGTACATGGGAGGGAACGAGACATAGAGGTAGACCGAGGAAGAGGTGGGAAGATGGCATTGCAGAGGACGCGAGAGACATGGGGATAAGAAACTGGAGGAGGGTTGCAGTGGATAGAGTGGATTGGAGGTAGAGATTGGTGGAGGCCAGGGCCCGACTTGGGCTGTAGTGCCATAGGAGGAAGAGGTGTTGTGTATATTAAATATTCTGGATGTAAACCGGAGGTAACATGGATCTATAATTCTGTGCGGGTCACACACACACATTTAGGCAATTGTTTAAGTCGCTTACTTTCCTTGTCGGAGTTGGTCAGGACCTGTTTAACCATGTTGCATATTGAACTGTATGGTTGAAGTATACCCGGTCTTTAATGATTTTCCTGACGAACGAAGGCATTGATTGTTTGTTTGTTTCCCGATTGAGGAATTACCCTAGACTAAATGCTTAAGAATTAATTTTTTGGAAGAATGCGGATATGGTCGGACCATACACCCTATTCGTAGGTTGTGATTCTTGTTTAGGCCAACACCCAATTCTTGTAACAAATATTCTTGTATTCTTGAGTGTCTAGTTTTAAAAAATTAAGTAACAACCCCAAAAAAAAACTTTAAAAAATTTTGGGGACATTTCAAAGTAATCCAAAGAAAACACCCAGATTTGTGGCGAAAAAGTCATGGCAATTGCACCACGATAATGCATCTGCTCACAATTGACTGCTTGTTTGTGAATTTTTGCCCAAAAACAACACCGTTATGATGCCTCAAACTCCGTGTTCACCGGACGTGGCCCCCTGCGACTTCTTCCTATTCCCAAAGATAAAAAAAAACATGAAAGGACAATGTTTTGCCAACATTGAGGAGATGAAGACAGAATTGCTGAAGGAGCTAAACGCCATACCAAAAATTGTGTTCCAGAAGTGCTTCAAAGATTGGAAAGACTACTTTGAAGGGGACAAAATTAATATTGATGAATTAATAAAGATTTTTTGAGAAAAACGAAAATTCTGCGTATTTATTTATCAAATCTCATACTGTATAGGAGACATTTTATTGTTTTATTATCAGAAAAAGAGATCAAGTCTTAATACAAATTATTCAGGGATAAGTTTTGCGCAGACATAGAATTACTTAAATAGATAATATATCAGCTATATTACTTACTCAAGAATAGATCAGCTAGTAGAATTAGAGGAATTTGAACAGCCTCTTTGAAGCATGCCATGGATAAAAAGAACTAAAAAAATTAAAAATTAGTTCTAATTTGACTATGGAAAAAAGAACAAAATTAATAACCTGAATGTAAATAGAATAAATGAACTTGTTTTGCAAAGATAACTGTCAGCTATAGTCAGTTATCCATCCAAATGAAAGTAATCTAATTACACAAATTATTATATGAACCAGAAGCTATAAATGGCTGATATTTTCACCTTATTACTACAAATAGTAAGCAGTTTATCTTGTTAGTTTGGTATGATATTTTATACTTCATTCATCTGACATAACAGATCTTCTGTTTTCAAAATGTCCTTTGTTCTTCAAATATTATTACAATCACATTATTTTTCCAGTTACTTCATACAACTAATTTGTCTACTTTTCACACTGATTTCAGTTAATCCTATTTTTTCCTCTCTCATATATCACACTTACCTTTTTGAAAGAATAAGGTTTTTACTGTTTTACCTAATCATGGATACTACTCAGTAGCGTGGTGTCATTGTAACTGCTGTTGCTGGCGGCAACAGTACAGGAAATAAAAGAAAAAAAATTAATTATATAAAAGAGTAAATATTTTGGTTACTGATTAATTTGAAATGTGAACAATATTAGTAAGGAAACTTGAAGAAAAGCATAGTATTGCTTTCATACCACTGGGCGCTTGCACTGTCATTTTAATATTGTGTTGCCGGATCAGATGTCGGCAACGTTTGACTCCGTGTGGTCATTGACCTTGTAGTAGTTGTCACTGTACATACTACTAAAGCAGACACATTCGTCTGCTCGATGTGTTGCCACTGTATAAACCGGCAAAACACTCAGTTACCAGCATGTACCGGTTACTACGTGCACTTATTTCTGTTTTGTTCATTTAGTTATTGTTTCTCTGTGTTACTGTATTATTTGTATTCTGATTTATTTTGTGTAAGTATAATGGTCTCCAGATTCCATTGAACCAGGATCCTTTTCTTCTGCCTGTGAATTTAATTACATGATGAAAAATGTACCACACTAAAAATTCTTTTGGATCGTGTACATTCATGAAAATGTGTGATATCATTAATAAAGGTAAATTTACTCATAATATAAAGGCTTTAAAATTAAAATAATCTGGTGGTTATGGTCGGCATTTTAACACTGCATGATGCACGGAATATTCTTGTCTATGTGGGTGTACTAAGTTGATGAAATTTTTCTGCTGCATTTTGTTTTCAACAGAAAAAAGTGCATGGAATAGTGATGGTGTTGGTGACACGGATAGTCTTATGACTGCCGTAGTTGACAGTGAGGAGTGGAATGCCAAAACACTAGCTTGTGAAGTTGGTTATTATCAGAAATTTGTGACATTTGATTTTAAATTTTTACTTGAAAAGCTTTCTGCTATATTTCCGAAGTCTGATGTTTTGCTCAATACTTCACAGGAAAATATATTAGAATCACAGCTAGTGTAACAAGAAAACCTGTAAATGTTTAAGCTATTCATCATCTTTGCATGATAGTTATGATGAAGTCTGGCATGAGATTGAAACTTTAAATGCACTGCATGAAGCATCATACACAAAAATGAATTGGGTAAATGAAATTAGTATTTTTTCTGATGAAGAAGTTTCCTCCAGATGGCTTTTCTTTCAAATAGCCTACATTCTGAAAGGCCAAATTACTGTTAAATTTTCAGATATAGATAAACTAGAATCTCTTTCAGAACTAGATTGCAAAAAAATATGGCAATTTTTAAAAAACATTTCAAACAAAGCATTTCAAGTGTAATATAAAAAACTAAGGTAGAATCTTTAATATGGCCCGTTTGAAAAATGATCTTTTGCATGTATTTTGTATGTTTCCCACTATTTAGAGACAAGTCGATATATGACGTAAACCTATAATTACATGCCAGTAGACTTACTAAAGCACTATAGGAAATGACAAAACTGTGCGCCTTGTTACTTACAATTCCTGTTACAAGTACTTTTGCAAAATGATCATTTTTCAGCCCTACGACGAATACATACTTACCAGAACAGACTATCTGGACTACCCCTTATCTCAATTGAAAAATCTCTTTTACAAAACCTAAAGAAAACGCCTGCATTTTATGACTACTAAAACTTCTTTATAGAGAAGAATTGCCGAGTTGAAGTGCAGTACAAGTAGACTACAAATACAACTCTAATATAATGTACAAATAATTAATTTTTGCCTACGTGTTAGGCCGAACAGCAACCAGCAACAGCTGTTATATACCCATTCCATGCCACTGATACTACTCCAGAGTAGTATATGAGTAGTATTTTTGTATAGGTACTATAAAAATACTATATTATAAAATGATGTTAACCTATTAGGGTATCACATTAAAATATCGGTATGGAGAACCATACATGACTTCCATATTCTAAGATTTATATTTAAAATCATTTTCAGCCAAACAGCCAGGCTGTGTCTTACCTGCATTTTTATTGCTGTATTAAATGAATAATATTATATTACATTAAAATGAAAAAATTATAATTTTATTGCCTGGCAACAAAATTATTTTATTTTTAACAATTACCATTGTTTCAAAAAGTTTAAATAAATTATCAAGTACTTTACTCTTGTTAAAACGTAAAAGGTTGCTGGTAAACTACGCCTTCCCCTTAACCGATCTTCACCAAAATCGAAAGTCATTGAGACCTCTACAATTCAGGGACGTATGCAAAAAATTATTTGATTCTGTTTGAATTTGCGGCTGTTACCGTTCGTCATAGAAAATACGCTTGATAAAAAAAGTTGCAGGTAAACTACCCCTTCCCCTTAACCGATCTTCAACAAAAACAATAGGTCCTGAGCACTCTACAAATCAGGGCTGCATGCAAAACATTATTTGATTCTGTTTGAATTTGCGCTGTTATCGTTTGCCATAGAAAATACCCTTGATAAAAAAACGCTGCAGGTAAACTACCCCTTTCCCTTAACCGATCTTCACCAAAAACAATAGGTCTTGAGAACTCTGCAATTTAGGGCTGTATACAAATAATCTTTTGATTCTGTTAGAATTTGCGGCTGTTATCGTTTGCCATAGGAAATACCCTTGTTAAAACATAAAACGTTACAGGTAAACTACCCCTTTTCCTTAACCGATCTTCACCAATAACCATAGGTCTTGAGAACTCTACAATTCAGGGCTGCATACGAAACATTATTTGATTCTGTTTGAATTTGCGGCTGTTATCGTTTGCCAAAAAAAAAAAAAATTTCCCTTGATAAAAAAAACCCGTTGTAGGTAAACTACCCCTTTCCCTCAACCGATCTTCACCAAAAACAATAGGTCGTGAGTACTCTACAAATCAGGGCTGTATGCAGAAAATTATTTGATTCTGTTTGAATTTGCGGCAGTTATCGTTTGCCATAGAAAATATCGGTATGGAGAACCATACATGACTTCCATATTCTAAGATTTATATTTAAAATCATTTTCAGCCAAACAGCCAGGCTGTGTCTTACCTGCCTTTTTATTGCTGTATTAAATGAAAAATATTATATTACATTAAAATGAAAAAATTATAATTTTATTGCCTGGCAACAAAATTATTTTATTTTTAACAATTACCATTGTTTCAAAAAGTTAAATAAATTTTCAAGTACTTTACTCTTGTTAAAACGTAAAAGGTGGCAGGTAAACTACCCCTTCCCCTTAACCGATCTTCACAAAAATCGAAAGTCATTGAGACCTCTACAATTCAGGGAAGTATGCAAAAAATTATTTGATTCGGTTTGAATTTGCGGCTGTTATCGTTTGCCATAGAAAATACGCTTGATAAAAAAACGTTGCAGGTAAACTACCCCTTCCCCTTAACCGATCTTCACCAAAAACAATAGGTCTTGAGTACTCTACAAATCAGGGCTGTATGCAAAACATTATTTGATTCTGTTTGAATTTGCGGCTGTTATCGTTTGCCAAACAAACAAAATTACCCTTGCTAAAAAAAACCGTTGCAGGTAAACTACCCCTTTCCCTCAACCGATCTTCACCAAAAACAATAGGTCGCGAGTACTCTGCAAATCAGGGCTGCATGCAAAAAATTATTTGATTCTGTTTGAATTTGCGGCAGTTATCGTTTGCCATAGAAAAAAATCTACAGATAGACAGACAGACAGACAGACAGACACACAGACACACAGACAGACAGACACACACACAGACACTTTTCGGAAAACGACTTTTTTTCATGTTTTGAGTGTAGTAGAATCAGAATCTGCAATAATCTCGAACACGATTTTTTTTGCCATCACCATACTTCCATTCCTTAAGGAATATGGAAGTAAAATATCGGTATGGAGAACCATACATGACTTCCATATTCTAAGATTTATATTTAAAATCATTTTCACCCAAACAGCCAGGCTGTGTCTTACCTGCCTTTTTATTGCTGTATTAAATGAAAAATATTATATTACATTAAAATGAAAAAATTATAATTTTATTGCCTGGCAACAAAATTATTTTATTTTTAACAATTACCATTGTTTCAAAAAGTTTAAATAAATTTTCAAGTACTTTACTCTTGTTAAAACGTAAAAGGTTGCTGGTAAACTACCCCTTCCCCTTAACCGATCTTCACCAAAATCGAAACTCATTGAGACCTCTACAATTCAGGGACGTATGCTAACAATTATTTGATTCTGTTTGAATTTGCGGCTGCTATCGTTTGCCATAGAAAATACGCTTGATAAAAAAACGTTGCAGGTAAACTACCCCTTCCCCTTAACCGATCTTCACCAAAAACAATAGGTCTTGAGTACTCTACAAATCAGGGCTGTATGCAAAACATTATTTGATTCTGTTTGAATTTGCGGCTGTTATCGTTTGCCATAGAAAATACCCTTGTTAAAATAACGTTGCAGGTAAACTACCCCTTTACCTCAACCGATCTTCACAAAAAACAATAGGTCTTGAGAACTCTACAATTTAGGGCTGTATGCAAATAATCTTTTGATTCTGTTTGAATTTGCGGCTGTTATCGTTTGCCATAGGAAATACCCTTGTTAAAACATAAAACGTTACAGGTAAACTACCCCTTTCCCTTAACCGATCTTCACCAGAAACAATAGGTCTTGAGTACTCTACAAATCAGGGCTGTACGCAAAACATTATTTGATTCTGTTTGAATTTGCGGCTGTTATCGTTTGCCATAGAAAATACCCTTTTTAAAAAAACGTTGCAGGTAAACTACCCCTTTCCCTCAACCGATCTTCACCAAAAACAATAGGTCTTGAGAACTCTACAATTTAGGGCTGTATGCAAATAATCTTTTGATTATGTTTGAATTTGCGGCTGTTATCGTTTGCCATAAGAAATACCCTTGTTAAAACATAAAACGTTACAGGTAAACTACCCCTTTCCCTTAACCGATCTTCACCAAAATCAAAATACCTTGAGAACTCTACAATTCAGGGCTGTATGCGAAACATTGTTTCATTCTGTATGAATTTGCGGCTGTTATCGTTTGCCAAACAAACAAAATTACCCTTGCTAAAAAAAAACCGTTGCAGGTAAACTACCCCTTTCCCTCAACCGATCTTCACCAAAAACAACAGGTCGCGAGTACTCTGCAAATCAGGGCTGCATGCAAAAAATTATTTGATTCTGTTTGAATTTGCGGCAGTTATCGTTTGCCATAGAAAAAAAATCTACAGACAGACAGACAGACAGACACACAGACACTTTTCGGAAAACGACTTTTTTTCATGTTTTGAGTGTAGTACAATCAGAATCTGCAATAATCTCGAACACGATTTTTTTTGCCATCACCATACTTCCATTCCTTAAGGAAATATCGGTATGGAGAACCATACATGACTTCCATATTCTAAGATTTATATTTAAAATCATTTTCACCCAAACAGCCAGGCTGTGTCTTACCTGCCTTTTTATTGCTGTATTAAATGAAAAATATTATATTACATTAAAATGAAAAAATTATAATTTTATTGCCTGGCAACAAAATTATTTTATTTTTAACAATTACCATTGTTTCAAAAAGTTTAAATAAATTTTCAAGTACTTTACTCTTGTTAAAACGTAAAAGGTTGCAGGTAACTACCCCTTCCCCTTAACCGATCTTCACCAAAAACAATAGGTCTTGAGTACTCTACAAATTAGGGCTGTGTGCAAATAGTCATTTGATTCTGTTTTAATTTGCGGCTGTTATCGTTTGCCATAGGAAATACCCTTGTTAAAACATAAAACGTTACTGGTAAACTACCCCTTTCCCTTAACCGATCGTCACCAAAAACAATAGGTCTTGAGTACTCTACAAATCAGGGCTGTATGCGAAACATTATTTGATTCTGTTTGAATTTGCGGCTGTTATCGTTTGCCATAGAAAATACCCTTGTTAAAAAAACGTTGCGGGTAAACTACCCCTTTCCCTCAACCGAACTTCACCAAAAACAATAGGTCTTGAGAACTCTACAATTTAGGGCTGTATGCAAATAATCTTTTGATTCTGTTTGAATTTGCGGCTGTTATCGTTTGCCATAGGAAATACCCTTGTTAAAACATAAAACGTTACAGGTAAACTACCCCTTTCCCTTAACCGATCTTCACCAAAATCAACAGATCTTGAGAACTCTACAATTCAGGGCTGTATGCGAAACATTATTTGATTCTGTTTGAATTTGCGGCTGTTATCGTTTGCCAAACAAACAAAATTACCCTTGCTAAAAAAAAACCGGTGCCGGTAAACTACCCCTTTCCCTCAACCGATCTTCACCAAAAACAATAGGTCGCGAGTACTCTGCAAATCAGGGCTGCATGCAAAAAATTATTTGATTCTGTTTGAATTTGCGGCAGTTATCGTTTGCCATAGAAAAAAAATCTACAGACAGACAGACAGACAGACACACACACAGACACTTTTCGGGAAACGACTTTTTTTCATGTTTTGAGTGTAGTAGAATCAGAATCTGCAATAATCTCGAACACGATTTTTTTTGCTATCACCATACTTCCATTCCTTAAGGAATATGGAAGTAATATGGAAGTAAAAATACGCTTGATAAAAAAACGTTGCAGGTAAACTACCCCTTTCCCTTAACCGATCTTCACCAAAAACAACAGGTCTTGAGTACTCTACAAATCAGGGCTGTATGCAAAACATTATTTGATTCTGTTTGAATTTGCGGCTGTTATCGTTTGCCATAGAAAATACCCTTGTTAAAAAAACGTTGCAGGTAAACTACCCCTTTCCCTCAACCGAACTTCACCAAAAACAATAGGTCTTGAGAACTCTACAATTTAGGGCTGTATGCAAATTATCTTTTGATTCTGTTTGAATTTGCGGCTGTTATCGTTTGCCATAGGAAATATCCTTGTTAAAACATAAAACGTTACTGGTAAACTACCCCTTTCCCTTAACCCATCTTCACCAAAAACAATAGGTCTTGAGAACTCTACAATTCAGGGCTGTATGCGAAACATTATTTGATTCTGTTTGAATTTGCGGCAGTTATCGTTTGCCAAAAAAAAAATTCCCTTGATAAAAAAAAAACCGTTGCTGGTAAACTACCCCTTTCCCTCAACCGATCTTCACCACAAACAATAGGTCGCGAGTACTCTACAAATCAGGGCTGTATGCAAAAAATTATTTGATTCTGTTTGAATTTGCGGCAGTTATCGTTTGCCATAGAAAATACGCTTGACAAAAAACGTTGCCGGTAAACTACCCCTTCCCCACAACCGATCTTCACCAAAAACAATAGGTCTTGAGTACTCTACAAATCAGGGCTGTATGCAGAAAATTATTTGATTCTGTTTGAATTTTCGGCTGTTATCGTTTGCCATAGAAAATACCCTTGTTAAAAAAACGTTGTAGGTAAACTACCCCTTTCCCTTAACCGATCTTCACCAAAAACAATAGGTCTTGAGAACTCTACAATTTAGGGCTGTATGCAGATAATCTTTTGATTCTGTTTGAATTTGGGGCTGTTATCGTTTGCCATAGGAAATACCCTTGTTAAAACATAAAACGTTACTGGTAAACTACCCCTTTCCCTTAACCCATCTTCACCAAAAACAATAGGTCTTGAGAACTCTACAATTCAGGGCTGTATGCGAAACATTATTTGATTCTGTTTGAATTTGCGGCAGTTATCGTTTGCCAAAAAAAAAATTCCCTTGATAAAAAAAAAACCGTTGCTGGTAAACTACCCCTTTCCCTCAACCGATCTTCACCACAAACAATAGGTCGCGAGTACTCTACAAATCAGGGCTGTATGCAAAAAATTATTTGATTCTGTTTGAATTTGCGGCTGTTATCGTTTGCCATAGAAAATACCCTTGTTAAAAAAACGTTGCAGGTAAACTACCCCTTTCCCTCAACCGAACTTCACCAAAAACAATAGGTCTTGAGAACTCTACAATTTAGGGCAGTATGCAAATAATATTTTGATTCTGTTTGAATTTGCGGCTGTTATCCTTTGCCATAGGAAATACCCTTGTTAAAACATAAAACGTTACAGGTAAACTACCCCTTTCCCTTAACCGATCTTCACCAACATCAACAGATCCTGAGAACTCTACAATTCAGGGCTGTATGCGAAACATTATTTGATTCTGTTTGAATTTGCGGCTGTTATCGTTTGCCATAGAAAATACCCTTGTTAAAAAAACGTTGCGGGTAAACTACCCCTTTCCCTCAACCGAACTTCACCACAAACAATAGGTCTTGAGAACTCTACAATTTAGGGCTGTATGCAAATAATCTTTTGATTCTGTTTGAATTTGCGGCTGTTATCGTTTGCCATAGGAAATACCCTTGTTAAAACATAAAACGTTACAGGTAAACTACCCCTTTCCCTTAACCGATCTTCACCAAAATCAACAGATCTTGAGAACTCTACAATTCAGGGCTGTATGCGAAACATTATTTGATTCTGTTTGAATTTGCGGCTGTTATCGTTTGCCAAACAAACAAAATTACCCTTGCTAAAAAAAAACCGGTGCCGGTAAACTACCCCTTTCCCTCAACCGATCTTCACCAAAAACAATATGTCGCGAGTACTCTGCAAATCAGGGCTGCATGCAAAAAATTATTTGATTCTGTTTGAATTTGCGGCAGTTATCGTTTGCCATAGAAAAAAAAATCTACAGACAGACAGACAGACAGACAGACAGACAGACACACACACAGACACTTTTCGGGAAACGACTTTTTTTCATGTTTTGAGTGTAGTAGAATCAGAATCTGCAATAATCTCGAACACGATTTTTTTTGCTATCACCATACTTCCATTCCTTAAGGAATATGGAAGTAATATGGAAGTAAAAATACGCTTGATAAAAAAACGTTGCAGGTAAACTACCCCTTTCCCTTAACCGATCTTCACCAAAAACAACAGGTCTTGAGTACTCTACAAATCAGGGCTGTATGCAAAACATTATTTGATTCTGTTTGAATTTGCGGCTGTTATCGTTTGCCATAGAAAATACCCTTGTTAAAAAAACGTTGCAGGTAAACTACCCCTTTCCCTCAACCGAACTTCACCAAAAACAATAGGTCTTGAGAACTCTACAATTTAGGGCTGTATGCAAATTATCTTTTGATTCTGTTTGAATTTGCGGCTGTTATCGTTTGCCATAGGAAATACCCTTGTTAAAACATAAAACGTTACAGGTAAACTACCCCTTTCCCTTAACCGATCTTCACCAAAAACAATAGGTCTTGAGAACTCTACAATTTAGGGTTGTATGCGAAACATTATTTGATTCTGTTTGAATTTGCGGCTATCGTTTGCCAAAAAAAAAAAATTCCCTTGATAAAAAAAAACCGTTGCTGGTAAACTACCACTTTCCCTCAACCGATCTTCACTAAAAACAATAGGTCGCGAGTACTCTACAAATCAGGGCTGTATGCAAAAAATTATTTGATTCTGTTTGAATTTTCGGCTGTTATCGTTTGCCATAGAAAATACCCTTGTTAAAAAAACGTTGTAGGTAAACTACCCTTTTCCCTTAACCGATCTTCACCAAAAACAATAGGTCTTGAGAACTCTACAATTTAGGGCTGTATGCAGATAATCTTTTGATTCTGTTTGAATTTGGGGCTGTTATCGTTTGCCATAGGAAATACCCTTGTTAAAACATAAAACGTTACTGGTAAACTACCCCTTTCCCTTAACCCATCTTCACCAAAAACAATAGGTCTTGAGAACTCTACAATTCAGGGCTGTATGCGAAACATTATTTGATTCTGTTTGAATTTGCGGCAGTTATCGTTTGCCAAAAAAAAAATTCCCTTGATAAAAAAAAAACCGTTGCTGGTAAACTACCCCTTTCCCTCAACCGATCTTCACCACAAACAATAGGTCGCGAGTACTCTACAAATCAGGGCTGTATGCAAAAAATTATTTGATTCTGTTTGAATTTGCGGCAGTTATCGTTTGCCATAGAAAATACGCTTGACAAAAAACGTTGCCGGTAAACTACCCCTTCCCCACAACCGATCTTCACCAAAAACAATAGGTCTTGAGTACTCTACAAATCAGGGCTGTATGCAGAAAATTATTTGATTCTGTTTGAATTTTCGGCTGTTATCGTTTGCCATAGAAAATACCCTTGTTAAAAAAACGTTGTAGGTAAACTACCCCTTTCCCTTAACCGATCTTCACCAAAAACAATAGGTCTTGAGAACTCTACAATTTAGGGCTGTATGCAGATAATCTTTTGATTCTGTTTGAATTTGGGGCTGTTATCGTTTGCCATAGGAAATACCCTTGTTAAAACATAAAACGTTACTGGTAAACTACCCCTTTCTCTTAACCCATCTTCACCAAAAACAATAGGTCTTGAGAACTCTACAATTCAGGGCTGTATGCGAAACATTATTTGATTCTGTTTGAATTTGCGGCAGTTATCGTTTGCCAAAAAAAAAAATTCCCTTGATAAAAAAAAAACCGTTGCTGGTAAACTACCCCTTTCCCTCAACCGATCTTCACCACAAACAATAGGTCGCGAGTACTCTACAAATCAGGGCTGTATGCAAAAAATTATTTGATTCTGTTTGAATTTGCGGCTGTTATCGTTTGCCATAGAAAATACCCTTGTTAAAAAAACGTTGCAGGTAAACTACCCCTTTCCCTCAACCGAACTTCACCAAAAACAATAGGTCTTGAGAACTCTACAATTTAGGGCAGTATGCAAATAATATTTTGATTCTGTTTGAATTTGCGGCTGTTATCCTTTGCCATAGGAAATACCCTTGTTAAAACATAAAACGTTACTGGTAAACTACCCCTTTCCCTTAACCGATCTTCACCAAAATCAACAGATCTTGAGAACTCTACAATTCAGGGCTGTATGCGAAACATTATTTGATTCTGTTTGAATTTGCGGCTGTTATCGTTTGCCAAACAAACAAAATTACCCTTGCTAAAAAAAAACCGTTGCAGGTAAACTACCCCTTTCCCTCAACCGATCTTCACCAAAAACAATAGGTCGCGAGTACTCTGCAAATCAGGGCTGCATGAAAATTATTTGATTCTGTTTGAATTTGCGGCAGTTATCGTTTGCCATAGAAAAAAAATCTACAGACAGACAGACAGACAGACACACAGACAGACAGACAGACAGACACACACACAGACACTTTTCGGAAAACGACTTTTTTTCATGTTTTGAGTGTAGTAGAATCAGAATCTGCAATAATCTCGAACACGATTTTTTTTGCCATCACCATACTTCCATTCCTTAAGGAATATGGAAGTAAAACTTATTTTTTGTTAAATTTGTCAGTAAAATTTTGAAATAATTAATATTATGTAGAGCATCTTATTAATTACAAAAACTACTACATAAACATCACCCCTTTTTACTTCCATATTCCTTAAGGAATGGAAGTATGGTGATGGCAAAAAAAATCGTGTTCGAGATTATTGCAGATTCTGATTCTACTACACTCAAAACATGAAAAAAGTCGTTTTCCGAAAAGTGTCTGTGTGTATGTCTGTCTGTCTGTGTGTCTGTCTGTCTGTCTGTCTGTAGATTTTTTTTCTATGGCAAACGATAACTGCCGCAAATTCAAACAGAATCAAATAATTTTTTGCATGCAGCCCTGATTTACAGAGTACTCGCGACCTGTTGTTTTTTGTGAAGATCGGTTGAGGGAAAGGGGTAGTTTACCTGCAACGGTTTTTTTTTAGCAAGGGTAATTTTGTTTGTTTGGCAAACGATAACAGCCGCAAATTCAAACAGAATCAAATAATGTTTCGCATACAACCCTGAATTGTAGGGTTCTCAAGATCTGTTGATTTTGGTGAAGATCGGTTAAGGGGAAGGGGTAGTTTACCTGTAACGTTTTATGTTTTAACAAGGGTATTTCCTATGGCAAACGATAACAGCCGCAAATTCAAACAGAATCAAAAGATTATTTGCATACAGCCCTAAATTGTAGAGTTCTCAAGACCTATTGTTTTTGGTGAAGATCGGTTGAGGGAAAGGGGTAGTTTACCTGCAACGTTTTTTAAACAAGGGTATTTTCTATGGCAAACGATAACAGCCGCAAATTCAAACAGAATCAAATAATGTTTTGCATACAGCCCTGATTTGTAGAGTACTCAAGACCTATTGTTTTTGGTGAAGATCGGTTAAGGGGAAGGGGTAGTTTACCTGCAACGTTTTTTTATCGAGCGTATTTTCTATGGCAAACGATAACAGCCGCAAATTCAAACAGAATCAAATAATTTTTTGCATACGTCCCTGAATTGTAGAGGTCTCAATGACTTTCGATTTTGGTGAAGATCGGTTAAGGGGAAGGGGTAGTTTACCTGCAACTTTTTACGTTTTAACAAGAGTAAATTACTTGAAAATTTATTTAAACTTTTTGAAACAATGGTAATTGTTAAAAATAAAATAATTTTGTTGCCAGGCAATAAAATTATAATTTTTTCATTTTAATGTAAATCATGTATAAAAGAAAATATATCGCGCTTGGCAGGCGATATTAAGATTTAAATATAAATCTTAGAATATGGAAGTCATGTATGGTTCTCCATACCGATATTTACTTCCATATTCCTTAAGGAATGGAAGTATGGTGATGGCAAAAAAAATCGTGTTCGAGATTATTGCAGATTCTGATTCTACTACACTCAAAACATGAAAAAAAGTGGTTTTCCGAAAAGTGTCTGTGTGTGTGTCTGTCTGTGTGTGTGTCTGCTGTAGATTTTTTTTCTATGGCAAACGATAACTGCCGCAAATTCAAACAGAATCAAATAATGTTTTGCATACAGCCCTGATTTGTAGAGGACTCGCGATCTATTGTTTTTGGTGAAGATCGGTTGAGGGAAAGGGGTAGTTTACCTGCAACGGTTTTTTTTATCAAGGGAAATTTTTTTTTTTGGCAAACGATAACAGCCGCAAATTCAAACAGAATCAAATAATGTTTCGCATACAGCCCTGAATTGTAGAGTTCTCAAGATCTGTTGTTTTTGGTGAAGATCGGTTAAGGGAAAGGGGTAGTTTACCTGTAACGTTTTATGTTTTAACAAGGGTATTTCCTATGGCAAACGATAACAGCCGCAAATTCAAACAGAATCAAATAATTTTCTGCATACAGCCCTGATTTGTAGAGTACTCAAGACCTATTGTTTTTTGTTTTGGTGAAGATCGGTTAAGGGGAAGGGGTAGTTTACCTGCAACGTTTTTTATCAAGCGTATTTTCTATGGCAAACGATAACTGCCGCAAATTCAAACAGAATCAAATAATTATTTGCATACAGCCCTGATTTGTAGAGTACTCGCGACCTATTGTTTTTGGTGAAGATCGGTTGAGGGAAAGGGGTAGTTTACCTGCAACGGTTTTTTTTTAGCAAGGGTAATTTTGTTTGTTTGGCAAACGATAACAGCCGCAAATTCAAACAGAATCAAATAATGTTTCGCATACAACCCTGAATTGTAGGGTTCTCAAGATCTGTTGATTTTGGTGAAGATCGGTAAGGGGAAGGGGTAGTTTACCTGTAACGTTTTATGTTTTAACAAGGGTATTTCCTATGGCAAACGATAACAGCCGCAAATTCAAACAGAATCAAAAGATTATTTGCATACAGCCCTAAATTGTAGAGTTCTCAAGACCTATTGTTTTTTGGTGAAGATCGGTTGAGGGAAAGGGGTAGTTTACCTGCAACGTTTTTTAAACAAGGGTATTTTCTATGGCAAACGATAACAGCCGCAAATTCAAACAGAATCAAATAATGTTTTGCATACAGCCCTGATTTGTAGAGTACTCAAGACTATTGTTTTGGTGAAGATCGGTTAAGGGGAAGGGTAGTTTACTTGCAACGTTTTTTTATCAAGCGTATTTTCTATGGCAAACGATAACAGCCGCAAATTCAAACAGAATCAAATAATTTTTTGCATACGTCCCTGAATTGTAGAGGTCTCAATGACTTTCGATTTTGGTGAAGATCGGTTAAGGGGAAGGGGTAGTTTACCTGCAACTTTTTACGTTTTAACAAGAGTAAATTACTTGAAAATTTATTTAAACTTTTTGAAACAATGGTAATTGTTAAAAATAAAATAATTTTGTTGCCAGGCAATAAATTATAATTTTTTCATTTAATGTAAATCATGTATAAAAGAAAATATATCGCGCTTGGCAGGCGATATTAAGATTTAAATATAAATCTTAGAATATGGAAGTCATGTATGGTTCTCCATACCGATATTTACTTCATATTCCTTAAGGAATGGAAGTATGGTGATGGCAAAAAAAATCGTGTTCGAGATTATTGCAGATTCTGATTCTACTACACTCAAAACATGAAAAAAAGTGGTTTTCCGAAAAGTGTCTGTGTGTGTGTCTGTCTGTGTGTGTGTCTGCTGTAGATTTTTTTTCTATGGCAAACGATAACTGCCGCAAATTCAAACAGAATCAAATAATTTTTTGCATACAGCCCTGATTTGTAGAGGACTCGCGACCTATTGTTTTGGTGAAGATCGGTTGAGGGAAAGGGGTAGTTTACCTGCAACGGTTTTTTTTATCAAGGGAAATTTTTTTTTTGGCAAACGATAACAGCCGCAAATTCAAACAGAATCAAATAATGTTTCGCATACAGCCCTGAATTGTAGAGTTCTCAAGATCTATTGTTTTTGGTGAAGATCGGTTAAGGTACAGGGTAGTTTACCTGTAACGTTTTATGTTTTAACAAGGGTATTTCTATGGCAAACGATAACAGCCGCAAATTCAAACAGAATCAAATAATTTTCTGCATACAGCCCTGATTTGTAGAGTACTCAAGACCTATTGTTTTTGGTGAAGATCGGTTAAGGGGAAGGGGTAGTTTACCTGCAACGTTTTTTATCAAGCGTATTTTCTATGGCAAACGATAACTGCCGCAAATTCAAACAGAATCAAATAATTTTTTGCATACAGCCCTGATTTGTAGAGTACTCGCGACCTATTGTTTTTGGTGAAGATCGGTTGAGGGGAAGGGTAGTTTACCTGCAACGGTTTTTTTTATCAAGAAAATTTTTTTTTTTGGCAAACGATAACAGCCGCAAATTCAAACAGAATCAAATAATGTTTCGCATACAGCCCTGAATTGTAGGGTCTCAAGACCTATTGTTTTTGGTGAAGATCGGTTAAGCGAAAGGGGTAGTTTACCTACAACGTTTTTTTAACAAGGGTATTTTCTATGGCAAACGATAACAGCCGCAAATTCAAACAGAATCAAATAATTTTCTGCATACAGCCCTGAATTGTAGAGTACTCAAGACCTATTGTTTTTGGTGAAGATCGGTTGAGGGGAAGGGGTAGTTTACCTGCAACGTTTTTTATCAAGCGTATTTTTTATGGCAAACGATAACTGCCGCAAATTCAAACAGAATCAAATATTTTTTGCATACGTCAGTGAATTGTAGAGGACTCAAGGCCTTTAGATTTTGGTGAAGATCAGTTAAGGGGAAGGGGTAGTTTACCTGCAACCTTTTACGTTTTAACAAGAGTAAAGTACTTGAAAATTCATTTAAACTTTTTCAAACAATGGTAATTGTTGAAAATAAAATAATTTTGTTGCCAGGCAATCTGAAAATTTCAGATTTTGTACCACAAAATCTGAAAAGATTATACGATAGTTTATGAAATGGTTAATAATACGTCAGTGGAAGGTGTAATGAGAAATTAGCAGAAATGGAAACCTGGGGAATGTTAACTGTTCTGTAGATACAATTTTGTCAGAATGTTTGGAAATGATCATCACATTGAAGAAAAAGTAAGCATATTAAGAAACATATGTAAGTACTTATTATAAAAAAATAATGTTTGTTTTTTGATAAAGTAATTTTGATTATAAAATATAAATATTTACAACAAGAAAAAAATTTTCAGTTTTCAAAATTTAAATATATTTTTATAAAACAATGGGTTCTTCATTGAGGTGGGGACCATGTCACTCACTCTATCTCAAGCCTCCTCTCCCATTTTGCAGAAAAAGAGGACCCTGTCAAGGCTGATACTTTGACGACAGTGACAGGGCTTTCCACCAAATTCAGCAGAGTGACAGGTAGGCCCAACTCTGATTGGCTCCTCAGATTTCCCCAGCGTTAGTAGGTTCTATGAAAATATTTTATTTCAAAAATGATTTTAAATATAAATCTTAGATATGTTTTATAAATCTCATGTTTTATGTTTTAACATGGGTAATTTTTTATATGACGAACCATAACTGCCGTAAATTCAAACAGAATCAAATAATTTTTTACATATGTGCCTGAGCTATAGAGAACTCAATGTCTGTTGATTTTGGTGAAGATCGGTTACGGGGAAAGGGCAGTTTACCTGAAACATTTTTTGTTGTAACATGAGTAAAGTACTTAATTTTGATAAAGTATCCTGATAAGATCTTAATAATCCACTGTAGAAACGTAGATGAAATATCTATAAATGAAGAGGCTAGTTGAACGGGCTGGGGGTAATTTTCTATAAATCAAAATTATAGTTGAAGGGGGAGGGGATAATATTTTTTATATGTGTACTACGTTATTGGCAAGAAAGAAGTATTTTTTTGCTAAAATTCCTTCCCTGGCTGTTTGGCTGAAAATGATTTTAAATATAAATCTTAGAATATGGAAGTCATGTATGGTTCTCCATACCGATATTTTCATTATACTACATGAATATTAAAATCAGTAAAAATTGTCTATTTGATTTTAGATATGATTAAGTCCACAAACAGTCAAGAAAGTTTTAACTAACATAATTAACCATTAACATATTGTAAAGGTTTCAAATAAATACTGCAATTTTTACTGGATACTTTAGGCAGCCTAGTTAAAGTGTTATACAGCAAGCAGGATGAAAACAAAAAGAATTAATCATGCTTGCCTCACAAAATGAACTAATTTTTTTTTTTTTAATTTAGGAGACCATTTAAAGAGTGAATCTATTCTTTCTATCTCTCTCTGGTACCTAAACACCAGATAGACAGCCATTGGTTTTTCTGATAACATGAAATTACATGTTATAATTAGAGTTGAAAGATGATTATAATTAGAGTTGAAAGATGATTATTTCAGTTTGTAATCTGATTCTACGACTGAGAAATATTAAAACTTAAACAGCATTAACAGATTTTGTATAATTTACTCTTGGATTCAGATGTGTTCAATCCAGTGCTACCATACACAAATGTTTTTTTAGCTCTCTGGAAAGGCTGTAGTGTAGCAAGCAGTAGCTGACTTTGTTAGCTCTGGAAACCAAATGGAAAATACTAATCTTAATCATGCATATAAACTTCTCTCTCTCTCTCTCTCTCTCTCTCTCTCTCTCTCTCTCTCTCTCTCTCTCTCTCTCTCTCTCTCTCTCTCTCTCTCTCTCTCTCTCTCTTGCACACACATACACACACACACACACAAAATAGTGACGATTGTATGCAGAATTATCTTAAATGTATCTCTGTAAACATTGAATGAATTGTTATCTACTACAAACAATAATATCATATTGCAGTGTTTAATGGAAAGTTAACTATTGACACAAAGTTTATTAAATACAAAAATTAATTAATCTAAGAAACCTAAATGTGCGTCACTGAAATACTAATGAAAAACCTGTTTTATAAAATTGCTATCAGAATAGAAATACTTGAAATAACGACCTTGTCTGACATTAATGACCTGATAATTTTGTGAATTTTGCAGATTTGTGAGATAGGAGATTGTCTGTTAATAGTTTTCATTCAGTTTTTAAATGTGTAACATTTATCCTCTTATTATTCATAATCTTCTTCTTCTCCTTCTCCTCTTCAAGAATTAGGTTATATAAACCTGTTCTGGCACCCACCTCATCCTCGGATGACCCACGTCTCGTCTACCAGTGGTTTTATAGTTCAGTTCCGCTTTCGGCAATCGATCCTCTGCCATCCTTTGCAGATGATCCCAGCATTGTCTTGTCTTCTGTAAATTGAAATAATTTCATTTATGTCCTCTACTTCGAGTTCTGCTCTGATATCCTCATTCCTTATTCTATCTTGCAATGTATAATTTGAAGAAACTGTATTTCAGCACTCTGAATCTTGCCGCATTCCTTTTTTTTCATGACCCACGCTTCACTCGCATATGTCAATGTGGTTATTGCAATTGTCTTATAAAATTTAGTCCTTGTGCTTTGTCTTGCTTTATTTCAAAGATTTCTATGAATTGTACCACAAATATTCATAAATTTATTTATCTTCTCTTTTATATCATATTCAGATTTATAGCTTACTGCACAACCGAGATATTTAAAATGGGTCACTTGTTCTAAACTGCTGTTGTTTATAACTATCTTAGTCGTCACTAGATATTTACCTTTAAATGCCATGGTTTTGGTCTTTCTTACTGAAATTGTCAGTGAGTACTCTCTTGCCACCTTCTTGTAATTGAATCATAGCTCTTTGTAAATCATCCTCATTTTCTTGAATAAGAACTATGTCATCAGCATATAGCAGGGAACCCATAAAAATTGATTTATTAAGCTTTATTCCCAAAGTCACTGTGGATATCCATGCTCTTAACATGTCGTCAATGTACGTGGCGTGTCCGGAAAGTAAAGATACAAAGGACGTAATTGGTCTAAAAATATTTATTTACAAATCATTAACTGACAATTAAGTAAATACATATATCTTTATTTCTCTACATAATTACCGCCATTATCCAAGCACCTATTAAGTCTGGGAACCAGCTTTTGTATCCCTGTGTCATAGAAGTCTGCCCCCAACCCTTTGAACCATGTCATGACCTCTTCTTTTACCTCGTCATCGTCATCGAACTTTTTTCCGGCCAGATATTGTTTCAGGTGAAGGAACAAGTGAAAATCACTGGGCGCGAGGTCTGGGCTAAGCGGCGGGTGATCCAAAACATCCCATTTCCAACTGCACGCGTGACCGCTGCAGAATTATTTCGATTGTTATTAATTCACTTAGAAACCTCTGATGATACTGATATTTTTCAGTGAAACGTGCGTCAGGTGTTAAAAAGAATATACAATATTATCTACTTGCAGAAGAAACAAATTGAAAACATCACAAATTATATAATTACTGCAAGAAACATCGAGTTACTTATATAGAAAATTATTATAAATTGTACAAGGTGGGTTGAGTTTTCGTAAATTGAGTTTGTTTATTTAAATTATTTATTTAAAAAAAAATTATTATTTGTTTTGTTGGTTTTGAAAAAAATTAGTAAAATAATTGTTTGGCGAAATTGGTTTTGTTGACTTTCGTGTTCGATTGTAGTTTCGAGTTGCCTATTTTAGGTTATCTTCGTGGTCCTTTATTGACGGTGAAGCTCGAATCACCAATACTATTTCACTTTTCTTTTCTCAAACAAATAACCTTTAACATTACCTTATCCTATAAATAAAACTCATTCAACATTAATTAGGAATAATTATTAACATTTTTATTTTCATTAATTCAGTTAAACAACTCTAATTGTCGAAGTTATTAAATGACTGTATCGATTCTTGCTTTCAGTTTGATTCTGAATTATTTTCATATAATATCTCAGTTCGGGGTTCTTTAGACTGTTATTAAAGTTCAAAATGTCCACAACGAAGTACTACACATTACAGTTATTTAATTCTTATTTACTAATACAAATAAATTTTATTTTAATAAAGTGTGACTAAAATAATAATTTAATTCCAATGTCAATGCAATGCACTGTAGTCCTACCCAGCATCCAAAGTAACAAAAAACAAGATGGTCGCTTGTTGTCCAACTAACTCTATGTGAAATGTATTCACCACCAGTTTTTTTCAAATAGAATAATTTATACCAAAGGTTCACTGTGTTTAAGTTAGTTTTCTTTTCTTTCCACTAGTGTTCTGTTGAAAAAAGTGTTAGTTGATTTAATCTTGGTGTTGTGAAGTTGTAACTGTGTTATTGATTAAAAGGTTAAGTCTCACCAAATTGTAGAGTTATTTATTCTTTTTGGTTTCTTCTTTAATATATTATTTTTTATTCTTTTATTTATTATTATTTTATATTATCTTCATTTCTTCCATCTAATTTTGATTCTCTTGTTTTATAACATTTTTACTTTTTTTCTTCCACTTAGATTTGATTCTTTGTTATACTTTGAGGCTCTTAACTGCATAGAGATGAGCTGGATACTTTCATTTCTAACAATAGAATAATGAGTTTTTCTTTTTCTTTCAACTGGCTTGACCAAAATTAGCAAAATTCCCATTGGTCAATACAGTTGGGTTTAAGTGTCATGTGACCCTGATTATTTAAAATTTACAATTTTTACATTTTCTATTCCAACTTACTCCCTATTTAGTATTTAATAAACCTTAAATTAGTTAACAGAATGATATTCCTAATAAAAATACAAACATTTTGATATCTCACATGAACATGTGAGTGCCCTAATAGTTAATTTAGAAATTTACAAAATTCTATCTTATAGATAACTTGAATATAAGTTCTGACACTTCCCAAATTATCTTACAATTATATAAAACGATTAAAATGTTGTTGTTAACATTTAATTAAGGCCTATTTTGGTATTTATATTATTTCTTATTAATTTACAATAATGTGGTGGTTTACTTTAGATTTACTATAATTTTTATGTAGACATGGGCCTATTACTTAATACTTCTTAATAGTATAATGTTTCAATTTATAACATTATGTAGCCTGTTGGCCTTTTACATTTTGGCTAATTATAATTATTCCATGATATTACATACAATCATTAACATGAAACAAACATTAAAACAATATTATGCCCTTATGGCTAAAACTCTAATTAACACTAAACAATAACAAATTAGTGTATAAAAACATGTTACATAATTTATACAACAATAATAATTTGTTTTGTATAAATTGTAGAACTATTTTGTTTAATAACTTCTTATTGCTATAAACAAGTTTGGACATATTATTTTTAATGAAACAAACGATAGCATTTTCCCTTTAATTAACATTAATAACAAAATAGGGAATTGTTAGTAACAAATATTAAAACTTAAGAGTATTTTATGAACATTAAACAATTGACTTAAACTACTACTAATGTTACCTTTTAGTTCTTTACATTTTAAAACCTTTAAATGAATGGTTACTCCTAAGGTATATTGAATACCAGTCCCTTCACACTCTACATTTTTTTCTTTTTATGTAATCACACATTGTTTTTGATTTGTTGTGATTGTATTCTGTTCACTATATACGGCCACTAATACTCACAGTCCTATCTGTATATTTAGTGACTATTATCTCACAATTATCTTTGTACTTCATAATTGATTGTCCTGGTCACATATTTAATCATTAATAATATAAATAGTTATTTCTTACTAATTTAACATACAGTGTATTTTATCCTACATTGCATTGTACTCATTGTGGTCATTTGGTATTTTATGTTTAATAACTAAGTGGATTATTTTATTAAGGGTATTTTATGTTGGTTTTACTGTATTTTGGGCCTTCCATTTCGTCGCATTAAAATATCCATCTGTATATAAAAGTACAGATGTACTTTTATAAAAGACTAGCTGAAGTACCCATTCTACGCCCGGGTGGTGAGCATTTTTATTAGCACATATTTAATTATTTATTGGCATATATTAAATACATTTAATTACATATACATTTAATTACATATTGGCTATGAAATTTAATTATTGAGCGAAAACGTCTTTGTAGACCACATTTTTGGTGTAAAACTCTGTGGTCTTACTTTAAGTTGCCTTGTTGGTCAGTTCCTAAGACTTTTACCTTGACTTGCTGAAAGGACTTTGTTCTTGAAAATGCAACATAAAGTTGTCCATGACTGAATACTGGAGATGGCAAATAAATACCAACTGAATCCAGTGTTTGCCCTTGGCTTTTGTTGATGGTCATAGCAAAAGCAAGTCTAAATGGAAACTGTTTTCGTCTTAATGTAAAGGGAAGGTCAGGGGTACTGGGTGCAAGAATAACTCTTGGAATAAATACCCTGGTACCTTTAAAAGATCCGGTCAGGATTTCACAGTCAGTGACTTTTGACATCATTTGCTTGACGACCATTCTGGTGCCATTGCAAAGACCTCTTGTTGAGTCAAGGTTTCGTAGCAACATTACTACTGCACCAACTTTCAAGTTAAGCCTATGAGGAGGCATACCTCCAGGTGCTAAGCTGTTCAAAAATTCCATTGGATAGTTTGCTGCCTCCTCGGCATTTGCACTGTCTTGCTGAATAGAATCTATGCTGGTATAGCTTTTCAATTCAGATTGAATTGACCTCAGGAAAGACAGCAGCAACAATAAATCCATTTTCAATGCAGACTGGAGGAATTTCGAAGATGCCTTCCTCTAATCCAGGCTCTTGGAGTTTTCCATTCCCAAGTTTTAAAAGCAATCGGAAAAGCCTCGGTGTTCTGATGGGACATTGTCCTCATTGGCACGCATGTTTTGGTCTAACTTTAGGACCTGAATATTTTTCCAACACTTACTATTCTTCATGCATGAAGAAAGTATTTCGGTTCTGCTGCCATGTGGAACAAGAGGGAGAATTTGTCTAAAATCTCCACCGAAAAGAAAGACCGCACCTCCAAATGGTTTTTTAGAAGGAACTTTTGAATCTTCAGCTAAGAGTTCTTTATACAGTGTGTCAACTGCATTTACTCCATGTGCTGGGGCCATTGAAGCTTCATCCCAGATTATCACTTTGGCCTTTTCCAGTTCATTTGCCGTATTAGTCCCATGTCGAACATTACAGGTTGATGTTTCATTTATTGGAATAGGCAGTATGAAACGACTGTGGGAAGTTCTGCCTCCCTCAAGCAAAGTTCCTGCTATGCCTGTAAATGCACATGGCAAGACTAATTCATTTTTGCTACGCACATAGTGCATGATTGTGTTGTAAAGGAAGGTTTTACCACTTCCACCAGGTCCATCAATAAAGAATAGACATTTGGGTAAGTTAGGGTTTTCAATTGCTTCCCTGATTTTGTCGAAAGCCCTTCTTTGCCCTGGGTTGAGCATTTGAAACTTTTCTTCGAACATGGTTTTTTCGGCAATTGGATCGTAATATTTTCCAGAATGGATTGGCTCATCATAGCTGCCGACTGGAAGTTCTAGGCAAAAATCTACCAATGACTTTCCATGTGTTCGAAGGACAGGTTCAATTTCTTTAAGCGTCAAATAGAGCTTTTTCTCCATCAGGAAAGCGTCTCTTATAGTCTTGCATAAGATTGTCCTTATGTCTGTCGAATAATGCTGCTGCATCTGACGGCTCACACATGATACAAATAAATCCAAGCAACTGCCTAAGTTGTACTGGCATTTGATGGGTTGCAGCTTCTGTTAGGCAAGTATCCCATTCTGAGTCATCATCAGTTAATCCCCTTGCAATGCATGCTTCTTGGAAAGTTGCAAAGGGGATAGGATTTCCTTCGACCATTCTTAGGTCCTCGAAAGATGTTGCTCCTCTAACATTGAGAAGGAGAATTCGGAGGAACCATTTTTCTCTATCCGTGGGACTTACGGCAAACATTCTGCCAATTGTAGTTTCATGTCCTCTAAGACGTGGTTTCCATTTAGAATTTTTGTCATCCCAGGTATAGTGTTCAGGAATTTCAATATATAAATACTCTCGGGCATTAGGGTCTTCCTGATTAAGTTTAAACCAAGCCAGAAGTTTGGACTTGGTGGCTTTTTGCTGTACAGCTTCAGCTTCCTTGCCTGGTATAAAACATATTGTATGCTTGTCCCAGAGCCGGTCCAAGGCATTGTTTAAGTGTAAGCGGGTAAATTTTTGGCGCCCCCCTTCCGTCTTCAATATAGTGTGTAAAAAATGCAGGACTACTAATTGTTATTGTTTGCTGTTTTTAGGATGGTGGAGGATAGTATTGTCATTAAAAACAAACACAGCTTTGTACCTTGACATTCTTTATTAAACAGGTCTAACTTGACAAACAGTGTAGTTTGTTATACAACTGTTTTAAATCTTTTTAAATTACTGAAAAACTACTTGTTATTAAATTCTGGAAAAATCTTTAACACAGATTTATTTTAAACAAGAAAGTCAATCATTACATAAGTTTTTTCCAAGACTACAAGCTATATTTCAGCTGGAGAGTAATTTCCTACAGGTCTATTACACTTTTTAACAATTTCTACTAAAACAATGAAATTAAACTACAAGGAAATTTTCATGGCTTTCATTTTAGCAAAGTTTTTGATGATTAAATCTGTATCAATGTCTTCAACAATTTCGTTTTCAATGGCCATCAAAGCCAGTCCACTTAAACGTTCTTGACTAATGGTAGACCTTAAATAAGTTTTTATTATTTTCAATTTTGAAAAACTTCTTTCACCACTGGCAACGGTCACTGGAAGAGTCAGAAGTATTCTTAAACTTACGAAAACATTTTGAAATATATCTACAAAGCAATTTTTCGTTATGAAACTTAAGGCTTCCGTTGGAGAGCTTCCATAGGGTAACATGGGTGTGAGTATCTGAAGCTCGTTAAAGAGGTCTTTTCCATCAACATCTTGATCCTCTCCAACAGTTAGTGTAGTTTGAAGATTTGTACATACTGTCTTCAACTTCTCTTGTTTCCACGTCCTGAGAGAATTAATGTTATACAGAAATTCAAAAACGTTGCTATGGTTTTCCATGAGCTCAAACCTTTCTTTTAGAGATGCTATTGCTGTGTCAAGTATAACATTAAAAAAGTTCATTTTAAACGATTTTTTGCTATCCAAGTTCACTATAGGTTGATCGTCACTTTCATAAGAGAACTGCCTTTTTACTTTTCTTGGGCGAACTTGGACTTCTTTCTCAAAGTCAGCGATGACTCCAATTTTCTCTGCGAGCTCCTTAGCATCTGTAATTACACTATTGAACCCATCATCATATCTCATGTTTTCAAGAAAACTTTGAATACTTTTGACAAGACCCATTGAACTTTGTAACTTTGTAAGTCAGATGTGACGTTTTGTAAAACCTTGCTCACCATATTTATTTTGAACAGTACTTCATGCCAAGTAACAACACACCAAAGAAACTTAAAACTCTGTAGTTTTTTGGCAATTCCCAAAGCTGAATTCTGCCAAAGGCGTCAAGCTTTTGGTCTTGCGAGGCTTCATACACAGCATCGTACACTTTGTCAATGTGATATCTGAGTGGCAACAAAGTGTTAATCCTACTCTCCCAGCGAGTATTACTCAGAGGTTTTACTGTCAAAGCTGATACGTTTTCTGTTAATATACTCCATCTATATGTAGAAGCAGAAAAGAAGTTAAACACTTCTTGCACAATGCTAAAAAAAGTCTACTGCAATTGGGCATGACAGCGCTGCATCATTAACCACTAAGTTGAGTGAATGGCTTCCACAAGGCACAAAAAATGCCCCTGAATTTAAGTCAAGTAACCTCCTCTGCACTCCAACATGCTTGCCTTTCATGTTGGAACCATTATCGTAACCTTGGCCTCTCATGTTCTTCAATGGGATGTTGAGTCTTGACAACTCATTTAACAAACACTGTGTGAGTCCTTCACCTGTAGAGTCATTAATGGGCACAAAACCTAAAAAATGTTCCTTTATGGATGCTTCTGCATTCTCATTTACCTGAACAAATCTTACAACCATCGTCATCTGCTCGGTGTGACTGACATCTGGTGTACAGTCCAGTATGATAGAATAATATGTTGCTTTGCTTAGTTTATTTAAAATATGGTCTTGAATTTTAGAGGAAAGGAGACTGATGAATTCATTTTGTACTCTTTTACTTAAATAATGTACTTGTGTTTCTTCAGATGATACTCTTCTAACATGCTCAGCCATAACTACATCAAATTTAGCAGTGTACTCAACTAGTTTAAGAAAATTACCATTATTACTCATGAAAATAGTATCATTCGTTCCTCTAAATGCCAACCCTTGGGTGCCGAGAAATTGAACAATGCACAACAATCTTTTGAGTACTTGATTCCAGTGTTCTGTTTCTGCTTGTATTAATCTTTCATTTTCCTTGTCAATAGTTTTATCTAAATGTAAACGTAAGCACATTTCTCGCCAGGATTGATAATTCTTTATGTGGTTTGGAGATTTCTCATGACTACTCAAAATCTTTGACAAATTCTGCCAGGCTGAATACCCTTTATCTCCAGAAAGAGATGAATCTAGATTTCCAAAAAGTTTGCAGACAAAACAAAATACAGATTTTTTTGATATAGAATACATCAGCCACATTCTTTGGACTTGTTCCCCATTACAAAGTTTTCTTATATAATGAGTTGGAGAAAATTTCCTACCTTTAGAGTCAAGGGGAAAGTTTATGTCTTTTACTTGTATTGGACCTCGCTCAACAAGCAACTTCCGGACATTACTGGTGATTTTAGATGGCCACTCTCCGCAGTTGGTTGATAGTGGCGAGGACTTGTCTCTCAATACTTACTGTAAAAAAATAATGATTAAAGCACTTCTGTTGGGCAAATAAGATTAATTCAGTATTCAATACAAAAATTGAATTATACTACAATCTAATATACTACAAAGTTATTATTTTGCAACCAGTATACTTTGATATAAATAGTCATAAAAATTAAAATATTTCTTATTGAAATACAGACTTCAGGAAAAGAAACCTAAAGACTTGTTCGTTGGATTTTTGTTAGTAGTATTTTAAAATATTTTTTAGCTATCTCTTCGATTATCCCGAAATGTTGAAATATTCATAGCTTCATTTTTGTCAATCTACAATTAAGAAACGTTTGCTCCTCCACTTCTTTATAACGAAAAAATACCCTTTGATTCTCTTAGTTTACCTACTTGCCTCTCTTCAGTAAAATGACATCACAGTTCTCTTCAGAAAAATTTTATCCATGTACCATTTCAGCGAAAAACTCCGAATTTAAGAGCAGCACCAATTTTGAGAATTGGACGGACGGAAGATAGGGTAGAGGTCAATGATGGCCACGTCTATGAAGGTGGTCACTTGTGAGTATTTCGTTAATTAAAAAAATATCGAATAGTGTTAGAAACTCGAAAGTTTCATAAGTATGTTCTGCTACCTATTTGCTCGTATTACGCAAACAACTTTTTTGAGATATTCTTATTTTAAAAGAAATAACATTTTTTTTAGTAGGAAGCAGCTCTAAAACTGCATTTTCTTAGTTTTGATACTAAGGAAACCTTGATACTAAGGAAACCTGGTAAGTAATTTGTGAAATTTATTGAAATAAGCAGTGCTATGATAGTAAAAAGATTTTCAGCGTGTTCAACATAAAATAAACTTTAAGTTAATAATAATTCTGCATGTAGTATTCCTTTATATTTTTGTAAAAATTGGTGGCCATCACTGTGTCATCGAATAGACTAATGTTTGATAACTGATAATTTTCCTTACAGAATTAAAGAAATAAAGATAAAAGTAGATAAAAATCCTTAAGGTGGCCACCATTGTGGTCTCTACCCTAAATAGAGCGAACGTAATCCTTTATCGTTGCGATGACTTACTCCACACGGCGAGCACGTGACGTGAATATGGTCATACAGAAATGTGTACATACGAGCTTGACGTTGCGGCATGGTATGGTTTGTGCACATAAGAATCGTACACGATATTATTTTACACTAAAAATTATGCACCAAGTTTTGTGCACAAGTGCAGAAAAAAGATTTTTATTGTACACAAGTGTTTCACACTTCATGTTTAAGAAAATTAAAAGTAAACACTTGTGCATAATAAAAATTTTTTTTCTGTACTTGTGCACAAAACTTGGTGCATAATTTTTCGTGTACAATACTATAGTGTACGATTCTTATGTGCACAAACCATACCATGCCGACGTTACAAAGAGTACGGTAACTCTTTAAATTAACCAGAACAAAAAATTTTACACAATTTTTATATATTAGTATAGATAATTTTTTTTAGTTGTAAGCTTCGTTTGAAAAAAAACCATTAAAACAATATTATCTTGATTAAGATTAATTTTATTTAAGCTTACCTCATCAATATTTTGGGAAGGTCCATTTGAATTTTCCGTTTTCTCCGTAGTTCAGAGGGTTCCAGGAAAGATGTAGATGTGACATCGTGACAATATTCACTAGCTGTTTCTTCATTTTCGTTATCGGGGTCAACTGATTCTTCATTCAAATCCACTGTTTTTGACAACTTATAGTTTGTTAAACTTTTACGGTCTAATTTTATTGGAGTAGATGGAGCCGAAAAAAACTTTTTTAATGATTCAGCTTGTTTTTCATCTGCCTTCGAGTGTAGAAGCTTTCTTTTTCGATAATATGCACCGGAATGTTTCTTGTCATCAGCCATTCTTTTATTTTAATGAAAAGACTGTTCAAAACGAACTGATATCGTACTGACGGTATGAATGAAGGCAATTTCACAGACGCCGGCGAACGAACAGGTTAGGTTACGCGCAGCTAGACGTGACAGGGCGTTTGGCACCTATGTGTCAATGTATGGGCGAGGTCATTTACATGAATTTTAAATCGCGCCTTCGGCGCCCTTGACTATGCGGCGCTCTCAGTGGCTGCTTACTTTGCTTACCCCTCGGACCGGCTCTGGCTTGTCCTCAAGGTGGACATTTAATCTTTCCACATGATCAGTTTGGTGGTGCATTTTGTATTCCCTGAGCCTCCAGCATGCTTGAGGTGCAACATATCGGGTCTCCAAGTAATTTTTTACTTCGTCCCATTCAATAGTAACTTCCTGTTCTGTGGGAACAGTAAAGAATTGAATATTTGCACAGTCATGCCCCTTGTAAACGTATTTTGAAGAGGTATTTAACGCTTTGAATTGAGCTACAAATCTCCACGTTAATGTGGGCATTGTATTTCAGAAACAGGTATGGGTTGTATGGCACCACCCATCTGTTATCCACTTTGTTTCCCCCAAGTTCAACAAAGTTACCATAATCTCGGCGTTGATATTTTGGGTAACCATTGACATTGCTGTTGGTCTCGGCACAGAAATCTTTTGGGAATTCTTTTGTGCATTTGCCGTTTTCCATACACGGTGCGTTTGGATTTAATGGACCACATGGGCCCGTGTATCATACAGGATTTTACAATTTCATGTAGCCTCGGGTGGGCATCTTTATCAGGGAGTTCTGCACAAACAATTTTGTCAATTCTTTCATTCTCCCAGACTTTGTCTTCCGGGGCCATGAATAGCAATATGTGCCCATGTGGTAGAACACGTTTTTGGAACTCGATCACGTGGAGCATAGCCCTAACACGTCCAAATCTATGGTGTTTGGTTAAGTCTTCAAGTAGCAATTTCAGTTTCAACTCAAACACTCTTGCTACTAAATCAGGCCGGTCGCATGGTTGCTGACCGGGAAGTAAGTTTTCCCTGATTTCCCTCCATTTAGGATTGCACGTAAATGTTACAAATAAGTCAGATTTGCCATATTTCTTGACCATGGCCATAGCATCTTGGTAATTTTGAGCCATATTTCTTGGACTCCCTTGGAAGGTTGAAGGCAATATAACTTTCTTTCCAGGCAATATGTTAACGTCCTCAAAATTGTGGTTGTTCACAAATCGGTGAAGAACATCATAGTCTTCAGCTCTTACTGTGTTTTGATTTTTTTGAAACCAATTCAAACGGTTTGTCTCGGTCTTGCAATAGGCATCAACCATGAATTGGTGAGTCAGCTTTCCTGCGTTGAGGAACTCGTTAAAGTTTTGATCACGAATGGCAAAATGGTATGAATACCATTGAAGCTGGGACACATTTCCTTGACCAACAGCTTTCTTCAGATCTGTGGTCCACCCTGAATCCCCATATGGGAAAAGCAAAGGGTAGCACATTGGGTCACAGAGTCTACTCAGGATGGATATATTTTGTAAAATTCCGCTTTTCGGATAAATTGTAATATCCCGATTTTCTGGGGGTGCACCATCTGCACTGTGAAAAACGGCAGCAATTTCTCCTCTGGCAGTGGGAGCGTTGGTTCTGCCGGGGAGCACATTATTTACTCTTTCTCTCAAGAAAGTCGTGCTATATTCAATTGGTGTTCGCTTTTCCCGATTTGCCTTTAGCATTTCGTCTTCTTCAAATTTGAGCATGTTCTTGTATTCTCTAGAGAACGGATTGATATCTCCAAGAAGTTTTTGGAGGTTCTCTATTACGACACAAATGCATCCATTGTTTTCTTGATTGTTCATTCTTTCTGTCAAGGCTTGGGCCGAATCCAAAATGTACAGTTGGGCATACTTTGGTAATTCACCTTGATTTGGGTGTAATGCAGATGTAGCGTGATAAATTTTCCCATGGATTCTGTAACAAAAAGGACCTGAACGTCTGGTCACTGATTGGTGCTCCCATTGAGGCAAAGGCCATTGCACTGTTGTAAGATCTTATGTTTTCCATAAAATTTTTGGAATTTGGATCAGATCCATTCATGTAATTTGTAATGAAGGGATGCATTCGTATTTCATTTAATGCAATGGTCCCTTTATGGCAGCAATTTGACATTAATTCATTTTTGAAATGTGTGGTCTTTCTATCGGCTACACAGAGAATGCGTCTATCACAGGCATGTGAAGATACACTGTTTCAGCCAATCAAACTGTATCTCTGCTACCATAGTGTGAATTTTATGCTGTTGTAAGGTGGTGCTGATCCTTACTAACATTTTCATGTTAATATAATAATGCAGAAATTACAATTACAAATTCTGTTCATTCCCAACAAAATCCTTTTTAAACTTATTTAAACCTAACCTAATCCAACCCAACCTAACCTATCGTAACCTAACAAAAAAGTTGGAAGAAAGAAGTTACTTGCGCAAATGAAAAAGTTACAAAATGTAAACCTCATCAAAGATTGAAACAGGAAAATTTGTACTAGTTACCACAGATTCTGTAAATTGTGACCAAGAGAAAGTGCAGGGCGCAATTGACCAGATGAGAACATGTAAAAACGTTGTTTCGTTGCAACTGACCAAGACCGGTTCTAGTTCGCTTAGCGATTAATTTTTAATAAATGACTTGCCATTTAATTTCAAGTTATAGTTAATTCAGATTTTACTGTTTTTAGTGTGAACAAGTTGTTTTAATTTACAAACACGAAAAAATGTACTAAATATGCTAATGTTATGAAACAGAATATCTAGTCCTTTAATTTGTATAATGGTCTGAAAAGAATTCATAACACAGCTAATTTGTAAACCTTACTAAGTATTTTTTATAACTGTGTTCATACTTATATTTAATATAACTTTGCTGAAGTCTGTTATGTGAAGATGTATAAAAGAAATTATACACTAACTTTTTGGAAGTAGTTCAACTTACAAATAATAGACAGACTTAATCAGGTGAAACACAATTTCAGTCATTACTATATTTGTATACAATAGAAAATTGTTACTAATTTGTTAATGACTAGTTTCTTTTTGGGGTACAGATTAGAAGAATGGCAATTTTGTTATTTGCAGTTACTAACACATGAAATAATTCTTTGATTTTGTTGTCCCTGATGTGTCCATTGATTAACTAATTATAAGTATAATACTACTGACTACTGACTCGGAACACAAAGTTTTTATTGGTAAAAATGTAAAATTTTTACCTTGTAGCCTGAACGAGATTTAGCTTATTATAAGCTTCATCAGAGGCTGACCTAAATTATTATGAGCCTCTGACGAAGCTTATAATAAGCAAAAACTGGTTCAGGCTACAATGTAAAAATTTAAAATGTTTACCAATGAAAACTTTGTGTTCCAAGTTAGTAGTCAGTAGTATTATACTTATAATTACATGAAATAAATTATACCATTGTTAGTTTTATCGAAATTTTGGAATAAAAAGCATAAGCCATAGTCTATTAAATTCCAAAATTTCCCTTTCCAATTAATAACGGCAAAAGCAATTACTACTTAAATGACAAAACAATAATTACAATATGTATTTTGAAACATAACTGATATAATACCTAATATTATGAGGTGGTATTTTGAGTAAAGAATCATCTTTTATAATCACTAGTATTGCTGAATTTTAATAAAATCATTTGTATTCTTGGAATTCGTTGTCCGTGACGTGTCCGTTACTTAACTAAATATAATTATTTCACTACCGACTTGGAACACAAAGTTTTTATAGGTAAAAACGTAAAAGTTTCACCTTATAACCTGAACTGGTTTTCACTTTTAAAAAGCTTCTTCAGAGGCTGCCGCTGGGAGCACTGTCCGTCTTGTTGTTGGCAATGATATCGACTTTTGAAAGATCTAACCTTCAAATTAATTAAAAAACTAACCTTCTAAAATTCGTGTATAACGTAATATTGCATTAACTACATTTTTTTGTTTAAATTAGGTACACTTAGTTTGTGGAATAATATGTTTGCTTAGCTTTGTTTTTTGCATAGTGTTAATAAAAATGTATGACAAATGTGTAGTTTTCTTTTACAAATGCACCTTGTTATCAAGTTTGTTGTGCTTTGCTAATATAAAGCACAGCAAAGGTTGTCCCATTCCAGATTGCATGTGAGATGGGCTAACGAATGTGACAGGGAAAAATATTTAGAGAGAGAAGGATATATATCGACAAAAGTTACTCACTGCGTACAAAAATTGTACATTAAACTGGATTTATTCTAATAAGAAAACTCTATTGAAGCCCTGAGTTCAAACCCGACATGCTTCTATTTGAATTTTTCCAACTTTTTCAAAGGAAAATGCTGAGCCCGGGTGTTGAAATGACCTTTGATGTTGAAAACCCCATAGGCATACCAAAACGTAAAATAAAATGATCTTTTGTCAAAAAAATCAGGAAATGAGAGACGTCTGGAGGCGCAATGTGTATGATACAATTGCTTACAATGAACTGACATGGTGGCGCTGCCAGGCTGGTGGCTGAGAAAATCGCATCCTCTCGCCACCGTAATCTTGGTGGCTTCACCAGTGGCCACCAACAGCGCTGCCAGCATTCCATGTGAAGGAAACAATTTACTGCAATGGAACGAGACGTGGTGGCGCCACCGTGGTGACCATATGTGTAGCGGGCCTTATTCAGGAGTGACGCCAAGCCGGATTCAACTGGCTCACACACACACACACAAAATACACTGTACACAATCTTAGATGTGTGTGTGGCGTAATCTGCATGTACCGACCTGCGTTCGTGTTCCCTGGTTACTCACAGCTTTCAATACAGATGTTGACAATAATAATTATTTATTCTAATTTAGCAGTGTTTTAAAACTAATTACGACAATGCACAGTAACGTACGCAGACGTACTGTTGCAGTACTTTAGCACTTACTAAAAAAATTGGACAAAAAACTTTTTTACATCCTAAAATCAGGCACTGAAGGAGTAAAAACCTGATTTTTTCAAAATATTTTCAAAAAATATGCATTTTCACAAAATCTATACAGAATAATAATTTAAATATGTAGCAATTTCTAATCACTTCAGGTCTGTTAGATTTAATTTGGGCAAAAATTAACTGAGATAGAGACATCTAAAAATTGTTTTTAGTAACTTTTAAAATTTAAACTATTTTTTCAACACTTTTTCAATTTACTCTGAACTTAAGGTTACTTTATACAAAATTCGTTATATGAAGCTGGAATCCCATTTAATTCTTTTTAAGTTGAGATCAGTTGCGTCACTGTACAATAAAATTTGACCAAGAAAACTCTTATTGCAGATTCAACACTAATAATGGTTGAATCAAAAACTTAAACTGGACATGTGTAATTAACATTTTGATAGGAAACTGTGTTGTATATTCAGTTAAAAAACACATTAATTTGTGTAAAATAAGTAACTAGATGAGTATGGAATGTTTGAAGTTTGTGATTAAAAATAAATATACAAAAATCATTGAGAAATGAGTAAAAATGTTTATTTAAAAAAATGAAGTTTACCAAATGTAGGGTTATATTAAGAAAATTGTGTAAATACTACTCTTGAAATATTGTTTTGAATTTGTTATTGGCTGAATCCTGCCTAAATTGAACAAAAAGTAAGTGAGTACATATTTAACGGTACAAAAGGAATAGGGTCTGTAAAGCAATTACGGCAGAGAATTTTTTTTTGCGTAAACGGCACTGTAGCGGGCGTCAACTGTCAAGAGTGATGCATGGTATAGCCAAACGGCCGCCGTTAGACAATGATTTAAGAAGGACAACGCCTTGGCACATAACAGATGTTGGACATGGATGAACGACATAAGCGCAAGTGGCGACAATAACAAAGAAACAAAAGACGGTGTCAGTTCATCACAACTACCGACAAGGAGTGTACTAAGGGGACGCCAACATTTTCGACATACACGTGTGAGTTAGCGGCTGCACATGGACATAACATTTTCCACAAAAGCAGTCTAAGAGCGGATGCAGTTAAGTACAAAGGAACTTATATATAGCTGCACAGCGGGAAACTTGCTTACTGGCACGACATACGGAGCATCTTGTAAGGCTGCAGAACAGATGTTAGTTCCTGGAAGATGACCACCATCAGCGTGTGAACGTAACAAGGGAAGTCGAGGACAATACGGCGATTCGACACACCCGGGTTATGGTACACACATGTGCGGAAAGGAAATCGCTTAGAAAGGACACTTGGGAACGTAAGACAATCACATAACAGACAACCGTGTAATTAGGTCCGTCGTCATACGGGGAGGTGGTGTGGACAGCAAGACTTTTAGAGAGGGGTCTTGGCTGACCTATCAAGAGCAAGGAATTCGGCAAAGGCGGGTGTAAAGAAGACGTCAACATGGAGACAAGGGTGAAGAGCGAATGGGAAGTAGACTAGTGACCCCAGCCGGAGTATCCAGGAGGAGCCTTCGCAGAATCTGATGCGAGAAACCAATCATGACAGTGATTGTGGTAAGGGTATGACATCCGTGGAGGGAGTCGTGTTGCTGAAGTAATAAAATAAGGTGTTCGCAGAGAAGAAGAGTTCAGTCGATTTTCAATTTTCAAACAATTTAAGTCAGTCTATAAAAATCAGTCAGTCAGTCTATTTTAATCTCAGTTCGGTCGATTTGGAGAGTTCAGTCTCAGTTCGGTCGTATTCTAATTTTTGTCAGTCAATTCTATTTCGGTATAAACCAGCCAAAGTCTTTCAGATGGACGGTAGCAAAGTGTATTGATACGAGCAGAGAGATTGTTCGGGAGTGTATCAGAGACTATGTAAAACTGTAGGACTAACCCGTGACCAAATACTATGACAACGTTGAGTTAAGTACGATCAGACTTTGTGATCATAAAAATCTCGTTTTTATGAATCTAATGCGAGTGATAAGGTATTGACAATATCACATTACCGTGACATAAGTGACATGAAACAATATAGTAAGATTGTGCCACGTTCTTAACTCACTAAAATGCAATTAAAACCAATTATATTTGCATTGTGAATACAGTATAAATGGTACAATCGCTCTAGTTAAACGCAGCATAAACTATTGCACGCGTACATCAAAAGTGACAAAGAACCTACACGCAAAGTGTTTTAGACGATGAAGTCATATTCGAGTTAACGCAATTAGTCATTATCGTTCATGCGAGTATCCGGATAAAATGTGGGACAAATAGTGTCGTGACGAAGTGTCAAGTGTAATTTAATTGGCGTATCTTCAGCCTGGATTTCTTCGTAGGATGAGAGGTACGACGCAGTTAATCACCGCAATTTGGATACAAACAACAAGTAAATTATTATCATTCATGTAACATTAGATTAGGTCGCCACTGTCCTGCCACTCAAAAAGAACTCGCCACTGAGTAGAATATACATTTATTTAATTGTTGAATATACATATATTTAATTGCTCAAAAGTAACGCAAATTGAGAAATATGAATCCATAGAGTAGGATATATTGAAATTTATATGGTCATTAATTAATTAGTCTTTATTGATTTTGTAGATGTTCATAACGTAGAGATAATATAACAGCATTGTGTATTTGATATGTTGTCTAGAAACGCCAACTTTATTCAGTATTTAAATGATATTGAAAACATATAATAAATTTGTATCGTTTATAAAAATTAAATTTGTATTGTTTACGAAAATTAATAGTGTCTGAGTCAGATGATTGTTATTCACCCAAAACACCTGTTTACATATGGTGCTCCAGCACGCGCGGGGCGTATTATGGCTCAGTGATATCAGAGTGTATCATCAGATATGGCATGCCCGTCCTGGAGCAGTAAACAAGATCTGTAATAAAAACTTACATTTATGGAAACTCCTTTGAATAATTTTAACTAATTTATGCAAGTAGAGACAAACATAAAATATATTACAGTTGCATATGGTGTCCCAACACGTGACACGAGGAAGCAAATTCTAGTAGATAATTGTAACCAAGAGAAAATTTCTATACAATTAAAAATTCAATTAGATTATGCAATTAATAAATTTGCATAATACATGTATATTTGTACATGATGCCCAACGCGTGGTAATATATTATATTTGTACATGCCGCCCAAACGCGGGACAATAAGCAAAATTTATTAATTAATTAATTTATGCAATTATTAAATCTGCATAAATATACATTCGTATATGGCTCCCAAAGAACGTGGGGCATAACAAACTACATATACAGCCGTATATGGCGTCCAACTACAGGGCTAAATACACATAAGTACGACAAAGTTCGTACCGACAACACTATCATAAATACAGATAAAAATTTATATAATTAATGGAATAATTAATTTATGCAAATAAATCTGCATGAAATATACTGTCGTATATGGCGCCCAACGCGATTGCACGAAGCGATTGCTCGAATAATTAATAATAAATATTATAAGTGAGTAGGCTGAGGACAGGCAGTGGCTATAAACAATTGTTAGACAGTAAGTCAGTAGTAGAAATAGTCTTAGTTAAGCATACTTGAATGATTACGCGTAGTCGCGCGAAAATGACAAACAATAATTCAGATAGTATGGAGTTCGACGTGAACAACCAGCTAGGCGTCGAAGGACGTGAGGAAGATACGACGCAGAGTGAAAACACCAGCGCCGACGAGACTACAAGGGCGGGGGGACAATCGTTAGTACCTCGCGAGATGAACTTCCAGTTATTGCTCGAGTTCATTAAACAACAGAATGAAGAAATGAGCGAAAAAATGAGTGAAAAAATGAGCGAAAAAATGAGACAACAGAACGAAGAACAGATTGGAAAAATAAAAGTAGAATTGCAAGAACACACCAAGAAATGGGAAGAGAAAATTAGCGAGCTACAGAAAAAGAATGAACGTGGAATGAAAGAGTTGAAGAATGAATTAACAAGACATACCAAAGAAAGTAAAGAATTGAGAGAGAAGGACCGACAAGAATGGCAAGAAGCAATTAATAATACACAGAAGTCAGTAGACCAAATAAATAACAAACTAGACACACATATTCAAGAAACCAACAGCAGGAATGAAGAATTGAAAGGAGTTGTCATGAACAACGTAGAACGACTACGGACAGAACAAGGAGAAGCAGTAAACTCGTTAAAACAGAAGATCGTAGAAGTAGATGACAGACAACGGTCGGCTGTACAGAAAATCAGTGAGACAGATAAAGAGAAGGAGACACGGCTAGAAGAATTAAGAAACCACATCGCCAAAGTTAAAGAAGGCCAAGAACGACTACAGCGTCAATTAGCCAACGCAGAAGTCGGATCGACCGCAAGAACAGGTGGGCCGCATAACAACGAATTAAAATACAACGGCACAGACCGATATCCCATCGAATTTCTCAAAGAACTGACCGAAATCCAGAACACATTCTACCCAAGTGACGATGTCAAATGGATCGGTCGACATCTAGAAGCAGACGCCGCGATTTGGTGGAGGGTGATACGAGACCAAATCCGCAACTTTGATGAATTTAAAGACCTCTTCACACAAAAGTATTGGGGAGAAGAGAGACAGGACGCAGTCAGGGACAACCTAGAATTTGGTCGATTTAATTGGAAGGGCAATCTGAGCGCAATTCAATATATGGAGCGCAAGCTTCTTGAAAGTCGCCAATTAACGCCAGCTATCACTGATCGTCAGCTAATCAAAAAGATAGCGCGCCATTTTGGTAAGAATATTGAAATTGCTGTGGTGACAAGGGGGATTAATTCAATCCAAAACCTTGAATCATTGATTGCAGAGTACGCCACGATTAATCAGCGAACAACTAGAGATAATGACTTTGTAGGGAGTCACGAGAAGGTGAATGCCCGAGGTGTGGGGGAAGCAACAAACACACCCCAACCATTTCACAATAAGGGTGTCAGCTGGAAGCAAAAACAACATTTGCCGAACAAAGAAAGTGAAAACGATCGCAACGTTAAGGGGTTTGGACGACACACTAACCGACAGCCCATAAATTCCTTAGAATTCGTAAACAACGGTGCGTCGACCTCGACTGGTAAGGGGAACGACGTAGATAGAGAAAAAAAAAATTAACCCTACCATACAATGAGATAGCCGATATACTGACCAAGAACCGACTTCACGAAACCAACATACTATTACCAGATCTTAGAAATGAATTAACTTATGAAGATGAATTAAGATTCGAACAACGGATTTCTAAGTGTCCAGAAATATTAATTAAGTTCAATAATAATATTACGGTCCTTGCCTTATTGGATACTGGGAGCGCGATAAATGCGTTGTCAGAAGAATGGTTCAACCAAAATAAACATTATTTAGAACCATATGAGGAATTAAGCATGACTAATACACTGATTATTAGTGCAGTAGGTAGTAAGTCTAAGCTTGTACGGAAACAAATCTTATGTGACATTTACATTAGTGATATCAAGATAGACTGCGTATTTTTAATTATTCCAAATTTAATTAGAAATTGTATATTAGGTATTAGCTTTATGAAAGATGAAAAATGTTTGATTGACGTGGAAAAGGGAGTCGTCGAATTTAGAGGAAGAGAGGAAGAACGAAATGTCAGCATACCCATTATACACATGGAAGTAGTAGAAGCAGAAGAAGAGGATGAAATCGAGAAGAAAATAAACGCGAAAGTGGACAACATAACAGGTGTGGATGAGGAAACGTTAGAAGATCTGAGAGAAGTCTTAATGAATAATAAAAGTTTATTTCGGGAGAGTCCAGGGAGAATGGAATGCTATCAGCATGAATTTAAAGTAACGGACAACACGCCTTATTTCCAACGCGGGTGGCCAATTCCACTTGCATACAAGCAAAGAGTTGATGCCGAAATCAACAAAATGTTGAAACACGGTGTAATTGAGAGGGGAAATAGCCCATTTATTAATCCAATGGTCGCCGTAATAAAGAAAGACGGAAACGTCAGGCTGTGTTTGGACGCACGAAAAATCAATAGTGTTACCATTCCCGACTATGAAGGACCAACTCCTATCCAAGAGATTTTAGCAAGGTGCGGTAGAATGAAGTACCTGTCCACAGTGGATTTAACCAGCAGTTTTTGGCAGGTGCCACTAAAGGAATGTTGTCGCGATTACACTGCTTTCATGTATGAGGGGAAATGTTATAGATATACAGTAACACCATTCGGATTAAGCACCAGTTCTGCCGCTCTGACGAGAGGACTAGACATGGCACTTGAAGATCCGGTGAAGGAAAACACAATCATCTATGTTGACGACTGTCTTTGTTACTCGAACGACGTCAAGACGCATCTGGTACATTTGAATTTATTATTAAGCAATCTACGCAGAGCAAACCTAACGATTAACCTCGATAAATCGCAATTCTTTCGTCAAGAAATCGCCTACCTAGGGTATCGCTTAACTACAGAAGGAGTTCAAGCAACGGAAGAAAAGGTTGCTGCGATCAGAAATTTCCCAGTCCGAGAAACCAGAAGCAATTGAAAGGATTCTTAGGATTGACTAACTTTTATAATAGATTTACTGCTAAGTATGCAGAAACGATTCAACCATTACTGGATTTATTAAAAAAAAATAAAAAGTTTATATGGACATCAGAACTAGATCGATGCTTCAAGGAAGTAAAGGATTTATTTATTGAAACGGTTATATTAAAATTTCCGAAAGTCAACCAACGATATTTTCTTCAATGCGATGCGAGTAAATACGCCTACGGTGGACAACTGTATCAGTTGGATGAAGAGGGGAATGTGGGTGTAATTGCCTACACGAGTAAAACTTTTAAGGGTGCGGAAAAGAACTATTTCACGACTGAAAAGGAACTCTTAAGCATTGTCAGATGTTTAGAGAAGTTTCGAATATATATCTTGGGTCAACCATTAACGATTATAACTGATAATAAAGCACTCACTTTCATGCATAAATGCCATCTAAACAACTCCAGGATAACTAGGTGGATCCTATCCATACAAGAATATAACTTTAACATCCTTCACTGTAAAGGTAAAGAGAATGTAGTGGCCGACATACTCAGCCGATATCCAGAAGATGCAACGGAAGAGGACCAAGTTGATGAGAACTTTGAATACCAGATAAATCAGGTAACTATAAAAATGAAGAAAGACGTATGTAGTATGATAAGAGACATAGGAAAATTCCAGAAGGAGGATACGAAGTTAGGATCTATTATAGGTAATCTAGATAATGGTAATGAAAATGATATGTGTAAGTTTTATAAGTATGTTGATAACAAATTGTATAGAAAGTGTAAGAACAAATGGAAATTATACGTGCCAGAGAGTATTACGGACATAATCATCTCCGAAATACACCAGATGTACGGCCATTTAGGAGGTAAGAAATGTACCAAACTGTTACAGGAGAGTTTCACATTTGACAAAATGTCAAGGAAAATTAAAGAGTACGTAAAAACTTGTGACAAATGTCAACGTTGCAAGGATAGCCAAAATAGGAATCTGTTTGGCGGAACGATACCAATTTTACCATCAGAGAAAGGAGAACTCATTAGCGGGGATTATTACGGACCGTTACCGGTATCGACGGGTGGCGTCAAATACATCTTCGTCATGGTTGATAACTTTACAAAATACGTGAAGTTATACACGTTGAGAAGGGCAACAACGGCCGCAACTATCAGGAGAGTCCGACAATACATCGAAGAAGTTGTAAAACCGAAAGCAATATTAACGGACAATGCGACGCAGTTCACATCGAAACAATGGGTGGAAGGATTGAGTGAACTTCAAATACAACCGAAGTACACTGCCATTCGCAACCCGTGCGCCAACCTTGCCGAACGTATTAATCGACAATTAGGAAACATGTTCCGTATATTCGTCGGCGAACAACACACTAAGTGGTCACGTTTCATTACAACAATCGAAAGCTGCATTAATGAAACGTATCACGACACCATTGAAGTAACACCATACGAAGCGCAGTTTGGTAGGAGACCAGCACGCGTTTGGGAAAAGTACTTAAACCAAGAAATACATGAACATAGCATAACGGACAACCGCCAAATCTTCGTGAAGATGAAGCTGAAGAGAGAGAAACACGCAAAGAAAATGAACGAGGATAACAAAATTACCAAATTTAAATTGGGAGATCTAGTATTGGTAAGGACATATTGCCAATCGGATGCCATGCAGAAGAAAATTGACAAATTTTGTGAATTATATTGTGGACCCTATAAGGTGAAACAGGTCTTAAGGGAAGCTACATATATCTTGGTTGAATGCAGCGATGAACAGAAAATACGCGGCAGATTTAACATAAGGCAGTTAAAAGCTTATCATTCCCGAAAGGAAAGAGATTAAAGAAAGAAATCAACGTGATAAATAATACATCAAATTATTTAAGGACAAGACGTGCGTTTATGTTACGTAAAGAAGGGAAAAGGCAAACTACTCAACGGCTAAGTGGGGAGAAGTTAGAGGAAAGCGTAACGCCTCTAACGGTAATAAAAAAAACAAACCATTCAAGTTTGCTTAGCTAAGAGATAGAAGTGTCTTTGTAAATAAATCAAGAACTATGTCATTGTGTTATAGTTAGTAGTGAAATCATAGACTAATTTGTAAAAATTTAAATGTCTTGTTTCATGGTAAAATTTTGAATAATGTACGTGATAAGATAGTAATCGATAAGAGAAAGTAAACAAAGGTTTGTTACTTAATCATTTGAAATAATTAGCTATAAATTATTGGAATGTACAACAAGCAGTAATAAATTACAAGAATGTAAAATAGAAAAAAAAAATCATTTATTATAGATTGTGTAATCGTAAAAACTTTAATGAGAATTATAGTGTGATAGTTGTTAAGTTCAAACAAAAGGGGAATGTAAATAAAGTTTTGTTCAATTGAAATGAGATTTTGTTGAGAAATTGTAGAATTTTAGGGGAAGAAAATTTTCTTTGATACGTATAAGAAGTACAGTATTAATGTTTATATGTGTAAAATTTAGCGTAAATCAAATTGTAATATAATCTTTGGAAAATCTAACCAAGGATAATTAGAGTGAATAGGTTATCATTAATACTTAAGCTTATTGTGTTTTCTTTTGTTGTAACCAAGTTGGTCGAACGCTTGTCAACAAAATGTAAATTTTAGCCAATAGATTATTTAGGAGTAATGCATATAAATATTAAAAACCTAAACGAAAAAAAAAATGTGATAACTAGTTAGCAACAAAAGAATATTCTTTTACTTTATTTTCCTAAAAGGAAGGAATTTTGTAGATATAGAACATGTAAATGAATATTAACTTAACCATATAATTACTAGAAAATCTGTAAATGGATTCATAATCTCAAACAAGCGAGCAATAAATTCAGTATCAAGGTTATGAACGACAGTGGTGTAATAATGACAGACAGTGTTGAAAAAGGGGGAAGGAAAGGGTAAGTGACACTACACTCTTTCATGTGGAAGATGATCTTTAGTGACTACACTCTTTTCAATGAAGAATGACCATTGATGAAACTTCAGCAAGGGCATTAATTTGCGATTCCTTGATTCGGGACTCATCAATGAACCCAAATTGGGGACTCTGTAAAGCAATTACGGCAGAGAATTTTTTTTTGCGTAAACGGCACTGTAGCGGGCGTCAACTGTCAAGAGTGATGCATGGTATAGCCAAACGGCCGCCGTTAGACAATGATTTAAGAAGGACAACGCCTTGGCACATAACAGATGTTGGACATGGATGAACGACATAAGCGCAAGTGGCGACAATAACAAAGAAACAAAAGACGGTGTCAGTTCATCACAACTACCGACAAGGAGTGTACTAAGGGGACGCCAACATTTTCGACATACACGTGTGAGTTAGCGGCTGCACATGGACATAACATTTTCCACAAAAGCAGTCTAAGAGCGGATGCAGTTAAGTACAAAGGAACTTATATATAGCTGCACAGCGGGAAACTTGCTTACTGGCACGACATACGGAGCATCTTGTAAGGCTGCAGAACAGATGTTAGTTCCTGGAAGATGACCACCATCAGCGTGTGAACGTAACAAGGGAAGTCGAGGACAATACGGCGATTCGACACACCCGGGTTATGGTACACACATGTGCGGAAAGGAAATCGCTTAGAAAGGACACTTGGGAACGTAAGACAATCACATAACAGACAACCGTGTAATTAGGTCCGTCGTCATACGGGGAGGTGGTGTGGACAGCAAGACTTTTAGAGAGGGGTCTTGGCTGACCTATCAAGAGCAAGGAATTCGGCAAAGGCGGGTGTAAAGAAGACGTCAACATGGAGACAAGGGTGAAGAGCGAATGGGAAGTAGACTAGTGACCCCAGCCGGAGTATCCAGGAGGAGCCTTCGCAGAATCTGATGCGAGAAACCAATCATGACAGTGATTGTGGTAAGGGTATGACATCCGTGGAGGGAGTCGTGTTGCTGAAGTAATAAAATAAGGTGTTCGCAGAGAAGAAGAGTTCAGTCGATTTCCAATTTTCAAACAATTTAAGTCAGTCTATAAAAATCAGTCAGTCAGTCTATTTTAATCTCAGTTCGGTCGATTTGGAGAGTTCAGTCTCAGTTCGGTCGTATTCTAATTTTTGTCAGTCAATTCTATTTCGGTATAAACCAGCCAAAGTCTTTCAGATGGACGGTAGCAAAGTGTATTGATACGAGCAGAGAGATTGTTCGGGAGTGTATCAGAGACTATGTAAAACTGTAGGACTAACCCGTGACCAAATACTATGACAACGTCGAGTTAAGTACGATCAGACTTTGTGATCATAAAAATCTCGTTTTTATGAATCTAATGCGAGTGATAAGGTATTGACAATATCACATTACCGTGACATAAGTGACATGAAACAATATAGTAAGATTGTGCCACGTTCTTAACTCACTAAAATGCAATTAAAACCAATTATATTTGCATTGTGAATACAGTATAAATGGTACAATCGCTCTAGTTAAACGCAGCATAAACTATTGCACGCGTACATCAAAAGTGACAAAGAACCTACACGCAAAGTGTTTTAGACGATGAAGTCATATTCGAGTTAACGCAATTAGTCATTATCGTTCATGCGAGTATCCGGATAAAATGTGGGACAAATAGTGTCGTGACGAAGTGTCAAGTGTAATTTAATTGGCGTATCTTCAGCCTGGATTTCTTCGTAGGATGAGAGGTACGACGCAGTTAATCACCGCAATTTGGATACAAACAACAAGTAAATTATTATCATTCATGTAACATTAGATTAGGTCGCCACTGTCCTGCCACTCAAAAAGAACTCGCCACTGAGTAGAATATACATTTATTTAATTGTTGAATATACATATATTTAATTGCTCAAAAGTAACGCAAATTGAGAAATATGAATCCATAGAGTAGGATATATTGAAATTTATATGGTCATTAATTAATTAGTCTTTATTGATTTTGTAGATGTTCATAACGTAGAGATAATATAACAGCATTGTGTATTTGATATGTTGTCTAGAAACGCCAACTTTATTCAGTATTTAAATGATATTGAAAACATATAATAAATTTGTATCGTTTATAAAAATTAAATTTGTATTGTTTACGAAAATTAATAGTGTCTGAGTCAGATGATTGTTATTCACCCAAAACACCTGTTTACATATGGTGCTCCAGCACGCGCGGGGCGTATTATGGCTCAGTGATATCAGAGTGTATCATCAGATATGGCATGCCCGTCCTGGAGCAGTAAACAAGATCTGTAATAAAAACTTACATTTATGGAAACTCCTTTGAATAATTTTAACTAATTTATGCAAGTAGAGACAAACATAAAATATATTACAGTTGCATATGGTGTCCCAACACGTGACACGAGGAAGCAAATTCTAGTAGATAATTGTAACCAAGAGAAAATTTCTATACAATTAAAAATTCAATTAGATTATGCAATTAATAAATTTGCATAATACATGTATATTTGTACATGATGCCCAACGCGTGGTAATATATTATATTTGTACATGCCGCCCAAACGCGGGACAATAAGCAAAATTTATTAATTAATTAATTTATGCAATTATTAAATCTGCATAAATATACATTCGTATATGGCTCCCAAAGAACGTGGGGCATAACAAACTACATATACAGCCGTATATGGCGTCCAACTACAGGGCTAAATACACATAAGTACGACAAAGTTCGTACCGACAACACTATCATAAATACAGATAAAAATTTATATAATTAATGGAATAATTAATTTATGCAAATAAATCTGCATGAAATATACTGTCGTATATGGCGCCCAACGCGATTGCACGAAGCGATTGCTCGAATAATTAATAATAAATATTATAAGTGAGTAGGCTGAGGACAGGCAGTGGCTATAAACAATTGTTAGACAGTAAGTCAGTAGTAGAAATAGTCTTAGTTAAGCATACTTGAATGATTACGCGTAGTCGCGCGAAAATGACAAACAATAATTCAGATAGTATGGAGTTCGACGTGAACAACCAGCTAGGCGTCGAAGGACGTGAGGAAGATACGACGCAGAGTGAAAACACCAGCGCCGACGAGACTACAAGGGCGGGGGGACAATCGTTAGTACCTCGCGAGATGAACTTCCAGTTATTGCTCGAGTTCATTAAACAACAGAATGAAGAAATGAGCGAAAAAATGAGTGAAAAAATGAGCGAAAAAATGAGACAACAGAACGAAGAACAGATTGGAAAAATAAAAGTAGAATTGCAAGAACACACCAAGAAATGGGAAGAGAAAATTAGCGAGCTACAGAAAAAGAATGAACGTGGAATGAAAGAGTTGAAGAATGAATTAACAAGACATACCAAAGAAAGTAAAGAATTGAGAGAGAAGGACCGACAAGAATGGCAAGAAGCAATTAATAATACACAGAAGTCAGTAGACCAAATAAATAACAAACTAGACACACATATTCAAGAAACCAACAGCAGGAATGAAGAATTGAAAGGAGTTGTCATGAACAACGTAGAACGACTACGGACAGAACAAGGAGAAGCAGTAAACTCGTTAAAACAGAAGATCGTAGAAGTAGATGACAGACAACGGTCGGCTGTACAGAAAATCAGTGAGACAGATAAAGAGAAGGAGACACGGCTAGAAGAATTAAGAAACCACATCGCCAAAGTTAAAGAAGGCCAAGAACGACTACAGCGTCAATTAGCCAACGCAGAAGTCGGATCGACCGCAAGAACAGGTGGGCCGCATAACAACGAATTAAAATACAACGGCACAGACCGATATCCCATCGAATTTCTCAAAGAACTGACCGAAATCCAGAACACATTCTACCCAAGTGACGATGTCAAATGGATCGGTCGACATCTAGAAGCAGACGCCGCGATTTGGTGGAGGGTGATACGAGACCAAATCCGCAACTTTGATGAATTTAAAGACCTCTTCACACAAAAGTATTGGGGAGAAGAGAGACAGGACGCAGTCAGGGACAACCTAGAATTTGGTCGATTTAATTGGAAGGGCAATCTGAGCGCAATTCAATATATGGAGCGCAAGCTTCTTGAAAGTCGCCAATTAACGCCAGCTATCACTGATCGTCAGCTAATCAAAAAGATAGCGCGCCATTTTGGTAAGAATATTGAAATTGCTGTGGTGACAAGGGGGATTAATTCAATCCAAAACCTTGAATCATTGATTGCAGAGTACGCCACGATTAATCAGCGAACAACTAGAGATAATGACTTTGTAGGGAGTCACGAGAAGGTGAATGCCCGAGGTGTGGGGGAAGCAACAAACACACCCCAACCATTTCACAATAAGGGTGTCAGCTGGAAGCAAAAACAACATTTGCCGAACAAAGAAAGTGAAAACGATCGCAACGTTAAGGGGTTTGGACGACACACTAACCGACAGCCCATAAATTCCTTAGAATTCGTAAACAACGGTGCGTCGACCTCGACTGGTAAGGGGAACGACGTAGATAGAGAAAAAAAAAATTAACCCTACCATACAATGAGATAGCCGATATACTGACCAAGAACCGACTTCACGAAACCAACATACTATTACCAGATCTTAGAAATGAATTAACTTATGAAGATGAATTAAGATTCGAACAACGGATTTCTAAGTGTCCAGAAATATTAATTAAGTTCAATAATAATATTACGGTCCTTGCCTTATTGGATACTGGGAGCGCGATAAATGCGTTGTCAGAAGAATGGTTCAACCAAAATAAACATTATTTAGAACCATATGAGGAATTAAGCATGACTAATACACTGATTATTAGTGCAGTAGGTAGTAAGTCTAAGCTTGTACGGAAACAAATCTTATGTGACATTTACATTAGTGATATCAAGATAGACTGCGTATTTTTAATTATTCCAAATTTAATTAGAAATTGTATATTAGGTATTAGCTTTATGAAAGATGAAAAATGTTTGATTGACGTGGAAAAGGGAGTCGTCGAATTTAGAGGAAGAGAGGAAGAACGAAATGTCAGCATACCCATTATACACATGGAAGTAGTAGAAGCAGAAGAAGAGGATGAAATCGAGAAGAAAATAAACGCGAAAGTGGACAACATAACAGGTGTGGATGAGGAAACGTTAGAAGATCTGAGAGAAGTCTTAATGAATAATAAAAGTTTATTTCGGGAGAGTCCAGGGAGAATGGAATGCTATCAGCATGAATTTAAAGTAACGGACAACACGCCTTATTTCCAACGCGGGTGGCCAATTCCACTTGCATACAAGCAAAGAGTTGATGCCGAAATCAACAAAATGTTGAAACACGGTGTAATTGAGAGGGGAAATAGCCCATTTATTAATCCAATGGTCGCCGTAATAAAGAAAGACGGAAACGTCAGGCTGTGTTTGGACGCACGAAAAATCAATAGTGTTACCATTCCCGACTATGAAGGACCAACTCCTATCCAAGAGATTTTAGCAAGGTGCGGTAGAATGAAGTACCTGTCCACAGTGGATTTAACCAGCAGTTTTTGGCAGGTGCCACTAAAGGAATGTTGTCGCGATTACACTGCTTTCATGTATGAGGGGAAATGTTATAGATATACAGTAACACCATTCGGATTAAGCACCAGTTCTGCCGCTCTGACGAGAGGACTAGACATGGCACTTGAAGATCCGGTGAAGGAAAACACAATCATCTATGTTGACGACTGTCTTTGTTACTCGAACGACGTCAAGACGCATCTGGTACATTTGAATTTATTATTAAGCAATCTACGCAGAGCAAACCTAACGATTAACCTCGATAAATCGCAATTCTTTCGTCAAGAAATCGCCTACCTAGGGTATCGCTTAACTACAGAAGGAGTTCAAGCAACGGAAGAAAAGGTTGCTGCGATCAGAAATTTCCCAGTCCGAGAAACCAGAAGCAATTGAAAGGATTCTTAGGATTGACTAACTTTTATAATAGATTTACTGCTAAGTATGCAGAAACGATTCAACCATTACTGGATTTATTAAAAAAAAATAAAAAGTTTATATGGACATCAGAACTAGATCGATGCTTCAAGGAAGTAAAGGATTTATTTATTGAAACGGTTATATTAAAATTTCCGAAAGTCAACCAACGATATTTTCTTCAATGCGATGCGAGTAAATACGCCTACGGTGGACAACTGTATCAGTTGGATGAAGAGGGGAATGTGGGTGTAATTGCCTACACGAGTAAAACTTTTAAGGGTGCGGAAAAGAACTATTTCACGACTGAAAAGGAACTCTTAAGCATTGTCAGATGTTTAGAGAAGTTTCGAATATATATCTTGGGTCAACCATTAACGATTATAACTGATAATAAAGCACTCACTTTCATGCATAAATGCCATCTAAACAACTCCAGGATAACTAGGTGGATCCTATCCATACAAGAATATAACTTTAACATCCTTCACTGTAAAGGTAAAGAGAATGTAGTGGCCGACATACTCAGCCGATATCCAGAAGATGCAACGGAAGAGGACCAAGTTGATGAGAACTTTGAATACCAGATAAATCAGGTAACTATAAAAATGAAGAAAGACGTATGTAGTATGATAAGAGACATAGGAAAATTCCAGAAGGAGGATACGAAGTTAGGATCTATTATAGGTAATCTAGATAATGGTAATGAAAATGATATGTGTAAGTTTTATAAGTATGTTGATAACAAATTGTATAGAAAGTGTAAGAACAAATGGAAATTATACGTGCCAGAGAGTATTACGGACATAATCATCTCCGAAATACACCAGATGTACGGCCATTTAGGAGGTAAGAAATGTACCAAACTGTTACAGGAGAGTTTCACATTTGACAAAATGTCAAGGAAAATTAAAGAGTACGTAAAAACTTGTGACAAATGTCAACGTTGCAAGGATAGCCAAAATAGGAATCTGTTTGGCGGAACGATACCAATTTTACCATCAGAGAAAGGAGAACTCATTAGCGGGGATTATTACGGACCGTTACCGGTATCGACGGGTGGCGTCAAATACATCTTCGTCATGGTTGATAACTTTACAAAATACGTGAAGTTATACACGTTGAGAAGGGCAACAACGGCCGCAACTATCAGGAGAGTCCGACAATACATCGAAGAAGTTGTAAAACCGAAAGCAATATTAACGGACAATGCGACGCAGTTCACATCGAAACAATGGGTGGAAGGATTGAGTGAACTTCAAATACAACCGAAGTACACTGCCATTCGCAACCCGTGCGCCAACCTTGCCGAACGTATTAATCGACAATTAGGAAACATGTTCCGTATATTCGTCGGCGAACAACACACTAAGTGGTCACGTTTCATTACAACAATCGAAAGCTGCATTAATGAAACGTATCACGACACCATTGAAGTAACACCATACGAAGCGCAGTTTGGTAGGAGACCAGCACGCGTTTGGGAAAAGTACTTAAACCAAGAAATACATGAACATAGCATAACGGACAACCGCCAAATCTTCGTGAAGATGAAGCTGAAGAGAGAGAAACACGCAAAGAAAATGAACGAGGATAACAAAATTACCAAATTTAAATTGGGAGATCTAGTATTGGTAAGGACATATTGCCAATCGGATGCCATGCAGAAGAAAATTGACAAATTTTGTGAATTATATTGTGGACCCTATAAGGTGAAACAGGTCTTAAGGGAAGCTACATATATCTTGGTTGAATGCAGCGATGAACAGAAAATACGCGGCAGATTTAACATAAGGCAGTTAAAAGCTTATCATTCCCGAAAGGAAAGAGATTAAAGAAAGAAATCAACGTGATAAATAATACATCAAATTATTTAAGGACAAGACGTGCGTTTATGTTACGTAAAGAAGGGAAAAGGCAAACTACTCAACGGCTAAGTGGGGAGAAGTTAGAGGAAAGCGTAACGCCTCTAACGGTAATAAAAAAAACAAACCATTCAAGTTTGCTTAGCTAAGAGATAGAAGTGTCTTTGTAAATAAATCAAGAACTATGTCATTGTGTTATAGTTAGTAGTGAAATCATAGACTAATTTGTAAAAATTTAAATGTCTTGTTTCATGGTAAAATTTTGAATAATGTACGTGATAAGATAGTAATCGATAAGAGAAAGTAAACAAAGGTTTGTTACTTAATCATTTGAAATAATTAGCTATAAATTATTGGAATGTACAACAAGCAGTAATAAATTACAAGAATGTAAAATAGAAAAAAAAAATCATTTATTATAGATTGTGTAATCGTAAAAACTTTAATGAGAATTATAGTGTGATAGTTGTTAAGTTCAAACAAAAGGGGAATGTAAATAAAGTTTTGTTCAATTGAAATGAGATTTTGTTGAGAAATTGTAGAATTTTAGGGGAAGAAAATTTTCTTTGATACGTATAAGAAGTACAGTATTAATGTTTATATGTGTAAAATTTAGCGTAAATCAAATTGTAATATAATCTTTGGAAAATCTAACCAAGGATAATTAGAGTGAATAGGTTATCATTAATACTTAAGCTTATTGTGTTTTCTTTTGTTGTAACCAAGTTGGTCGAACGCTTGTCAACAAAATGTAAATTTTAGCCAATAGATTATTTAGGAGTAATGCATATAAATATTAAAAACCTAAACGAAAAAAAAAATGTGATAACTAGTTAGCAACAAAAGAATATTCTTTTACTTTATTTTCCTAAAAGGAAGGAATTTTGTAGATATAGAACATGTAAATGAATATTAACTTAACCATATAATTACTAGAAAATCTGTAAATGGATTCATAATCTCAAACAAGCGAGCAATAAATTCAGTATCAAGGTTATGAACGACAGTGGTGTAATAATGACAGACAGTGTTGAAAAAGGGGGAAGGAAAGGGTAAGTGACACTACACTCTTTCATGTGGAAGATGATCTTTAGTGACTACACTCTTTTCAATGAAGAATGACCATTGATGAAACTTCAGCAAGGGCATTAATTTGCGATTCCTTGATTCGGGACTCATCAATGAACCCAAATTGGGGACTCTGTAAAGCAATTACGGCAGAGAATTTTTTTTTGCGTAAACGGCACTGTAGCGGGCGTCAACTGTCAAGAGTGATGCATGGTATAGCCAAACGGCCGCCGTTAGACAATGATTTAAGAAGGACAACGCCTTGGCACATAACAGATGTTGGACATGGATGAACGACATAAGCGCAAGTGGCGACAATAACAAAGAAACAAAAGACGGTGTCAGTTCATCACAACTACCGACAAGGAGTGTACTAAGGGGACGCCAACATTTTCGACATACACGTGTGAGTTAGCGGCTGCACATGGACATAACATTTTCCACAAAAGCAGTCTAAGAGCGGATGCAGTTAAGTACAAAGGAACTTATATATAGCTGCACAGCGGGAAACTTGCTTACTGGCACGACATACGGAGCATCTTGTAAGGCTGCAGAACAGATGTTAGTTCCTGGAAGATGACCACCATCAGCGTGTGAACGTAACAAGGGAAGTCGAGGACAATACGGCGATTCGACACACCCGGGTTATGGTACACACATGTGCGGAAAGGAAATCGCTTAGAAAGGACACTTGGGAACGTAAGACAATCACATAACAGACAACCGTGTAATTAGGTCCGTCGTCATACGGGGAGGTGGTGTGGACAGCAAGACTTTTAGAGAGGGGTCTTGGCTGACCTATCAAGAGCAAGGAATTCGGCAAAGGCGGGTGTAAAGAAGACGTCAACATGGAGACAAGGGTGAAGAGCGAATGGGAAGTAGACTAGTGACCCCAGCCGGAGTATCCAGGAGGAGCCTTCGCAGAATCTGATGCGAGAAACCAATCATGACAGTGATTGTGGTAAGGGTATGACATCCGTGGAGGGAGTCGTGTTGCTGAAGTAATAAAATAAGGTGTTCGCAGAGAAGAAGAGTTCAGTCGATTTCCAATTTTCAAACAATTTAAGTCAGTCTATAAAAATCAGTCAGTCAGTCTATTTTAATCTCAGTTCGGTCGATTTGGAGAGTTCAGTCTCAGTTCGGTCGTATTCTAATTTTTGTCAGTCAATTCTATTTCGGTATAAACCAGCCAAAGTCTTTCAGATGGACGGTAGCAAAGTGTAGTGATACGAGCAGAGAGATTGTTCGGGAGTGTATCAGAGACTATGTAAAACTGTAGGACTAACCCGTGACCAAATACTATGACAACGTCGAGTTAAGTACGATCAGACTTTGTGATCATAAAAATCTCGTTTTTATGAATCTAATGCGAGTGATAAGGTATTGACAATATCACATTACCGTGACATAAGTGACATGAAACAATATAGTAAGATTGTGCCACGTTCTTAACTCACTAAAATGCAATTAAAACCAATTATATTTGCATTGTGAATACAGTATAAATGGTACAATCGCTCTAGTTAAACGCAGCATAAACTATTGCACGCGTACATCAAAAGTGACAAAGAACCTACACGCAAAGTGTTTTAGACGATGAAGTCATATTCGAGTTAACGCAATTAGTCATTATCGTTCATGCGAGTATCCGGATAAAATGTGGGACAAATAGTGTCGTGACGAAGTGTCAAGTGTAATTTAATTGGCGTATCTTCAGCCTGGATTTCTTCGTAGGATGAGAGGTACGACGCAGTTAATCACCGCAATTTGGATACAAACAACAAGTAAATTATTATCATTCATGTAACATTAGATTAGGTCGCCACTGTCCTGCCACTCAAAAAGAACTCGCCACTGAGTAGAATATACATTTATTTAATTGTTGAATATACATATATTTAATTGCTCAAAAGTAACGCAAATTGAGAAATATGAATCCATAGAGTAGGATATATTGAAATTTATATGGTCATTAATTAATTAGTCTTTATTGATTTTGTAGATGTTCATAACGTAGAGATAATATAACAGCATTGTGTATTTGATATGTTGTCTAGAAACGCCAACTTTATTCAGTATTTAAATGATATTGAAAACATATAATAAATTTGTATCGTTTATAAAAATTAAATTTGTATTGTTTACGAAAATTAATAGTGTCTGAGTCAGATGATTGTTATTCACCCAAAACACCTGTTTACATATGGTGCTCCAGCACGCGCGGGGCGTATTATGGCTCAGTGATATCAGAGTGTATCATCAGATATGGCATGCCCGTCCTGGAGCAGTAAACAAGATCTGTAATAAAAACTTACATTTATGGAAACTCCTTTGAATAATTTTAACTAATTTATGCAAGTAGAGACAAACATAAAATATATTACAGTTGCATATGGTGTCCCAACACGTGACACGAGGAAGCAAATTCTAGTAGATAATTGTAACCAAGAGAAAATTTCTATACAATTAAAAATTCAATTAGATTATGCAATTAATAAATTTGCATAATACATGTATATTTGTACATGATGCCCAACGCGTGGTAATATATTATATTTGTACATGCCGCCCAAACGCGGGACAATAAGCAAAATTTATTAATTAATTAATTTATGCAATTATTAAATCTGCATAAATATACATTCGTATATGGCTCCCAAAGAACGTGGGGCATAACAAACTACATATACAGCCGTATATGGCGTCCAACTACAGGGCTAAATACACATAAGTACGACAAAGTTCGTACCGACAACACTATCATAAATACAGATAAAAATTTATATAATTAATGGAATAATTAATTTATGCAAATAAATCTGCATGAAATATACTGTCGTAGGTCTTTATTTTATTTTTTATTGTAATAAGTTGTTTGGTTCAGACAAAGAGCTATTCTGCGTAACACTTTTGGAAACACCCGGTGGCCAATTCGGTGCTATGCTGTGCAAGGTACGAAGGAAATTATAACAACAGAATCCATAAGAGCACGCGTGTGTTTTGCCTTTTGCGACGTAAAGTTCGACATGCGCTCAGAGGACAAGGAAGGGCATGGGAAAAAACACTTAGACTCGAACCCAAAATGCACCACGCAGTAAAGGCGAGACCATTTCCACTAATAGAATGAACCAATCAAATCTGCAATGAGACCTGCTTCCTGTGGAGAAACAAGGCAGGTGAACGTCGAGAGACAGTTAACCTATTTTTTTGGATGCTGGCAGTCGACGAAAGAATTCACAACCGCGTGACCTCAAGGTAAGTGAAAAAGTGTACGAAGAGAAAATTTCTATGTTTTAAATTGATTAAACAGTTACAATATGACAACTTTTTTGCTCTATGAAGAGCGATGTATGGAGATGGGTGTGTCGTTTCATTTTGATAATGTCAAAATGTCACTACTCTATCTGTAGTGAGTCTTTGTGATTTATGTAAAATTACCACACAAGCAACTGACAATAGAAATTATTGGCGAGAGCAGTCATTTTTCCAAATGTCACTGTTAACAAAATCAGAAACACATCGGATAAGTTTAGGTCCATTGTATTTATCTATAATGTGAGACGTATCAATATAAGCTTCGAGGCGACTGCGGTATTGCCATGTCGCTTCACTCCCCGCCTTTGCCTACGCTAAGTCAAGTGTAACGTGCGACAATGCTGGAGGGTGAGGGGCGGGGAAGAGCTGTTACTATTGCGTAACCTCGAAGCTTACAATGCTAAGTCCCGTACTATAGTTTGATTAAGATAGTGACTGGAAATGATAGATGTTGATTACTAACATCTAGAATTTTGACTACTATGGAAACATAGGTTTTTCCATTTTCAATCCTTAGATTTTGCAAAGCATAACACAGTAACCAATAGTCAGACAATAGTCAGATACATAATGTTCGATGAGCCTTGTACTTGTTCATTAGTGTTTCACTGAGCAATGTTGAGCTCTAAAAAAAATTTGTCAACAGGATTTCTATTGCAGACCACAATATTTTTGTTGTAGCTCGTTTGTTGAAATGTCATATAACATCTTTAAGTATTCTATCTCTGAGAAAGAGATTATATAACTTTACATCATGGCATGGGGATTTGTCACTGACTATCCATAAAATGCCCAGACAAACATTGCCTAAAATATCTCTGAACACTTCTTGCTGCTGCATTGAAATATGAAGTGTAAATGTTTTTGTTGATTTCTAAGTCGAGTTATTCAGCTCGAGAGGTATGGGATGATGGGCAGGGGCGGCTCATCAGAGGAGGCAACGGAGGCCTGGCCTCCCCAATAACTGAATAACTCCCAGCAGACTAAAAAATATATAAATAATAATATAATTTAACTTATATTTGCAAAAGGGCACTACAGGTTCACACATTATCTTAGAAAAAAACATTTAAAATAAAGTGTATCACATGCACACATTAGCAGCGGAATGCACCAATAATAAAAATGTGTCAGAAGCCGAATATTCGCTGGCCACCCACCATGGCCATGCAATACCGTATAAACTTGGTCAGACGCATGTGGTGGGGGACCGCGCAGTGTTTTATACAGCGCTTGAGGCCAACGAAGCATTGGCCTCTCGCACTCGTTACAGTACAGAGCGCGCCAGATTTTGTCGCTTCACGTGCGTTTCAATCACGTGTGTCCTGTGTTTGTCCTATTTTGGATTACCGCCTGACCTCTATGACATGGATTTACAGCAGATGAGTAGTAGTTCTTTAACAAACAATGACATTTTAGTATCTTTACTTAATGTCCCGTTTTCAAGACGTAGTGATATTGAAAGGAACGAAATACTGAAACGTGGACGACCCACACCAAAGTTATCTATTTTAAAAAAGTATAAAGACCGCAGTAGATCTTTTCAGTCGTCATGGTATGACCAACATAAATTGCTATGTGGTAATGGGGAAAAGTCAAAATTATTTTGTTGGCCTTGTTTATTGCTGAGCACAAAGAAGCCTGTATGGTCTGCTGAAGGTTTGATGACTTAAAAAATTTATCTAGAGCTTTGGTGAGGCATGCATCCTCTAAGGATCATTTACATGCACACCTATCATTAAATAACCTTTCAAATCAAGTTTTCAAAATATCTGAACTGTTAAATGAACATAGCAGATTGCAAAAAATAAAATATGAAGAGGAAGTTAAAAAAAAACCAGGAGGTTTTTAAGATTTTAGCTGATGTCACTAGTTTAATATGTAAACAGGAGCTTGCTTTCAGAGGGCACGACGAATCGGAAGATTCACTTAATCGTGGGAATTTTAAAGCTATTTTCAACCTTGTAATAAGCAGGAATCCAGAGTTAAAACAACACTGGGATAACATGGGATTTTTTAGAGGATTGTCTAAAACCATACAAAAAGAACTAATTGAATGCTTTGAAGATGAGTTAAAAAAAGTTATTGAAAGTGACATCAATCTAGCTCCATTCTTTGCGTGCATGGTAGATGAAACTACAGACATTTCTGAGAAAACGCAGTTCTCCATAGTTGTAAGGTTAGTGGATTCTAACGGTGAAATTCAAGAGTACGTTTGGGGATTTTATGGCGTTAATGAAGACAGAACGGCAGATGGTTTGTGTAATGTTTTGTGTAAGGCTCTTGAAAAATTCAATATAAAACACAAGTTAGTTGCTCAAACTTATGATGGATGTAGTGTTATGTCAGGTGAATTAAATGGTTTACAGGCTAAAGTTCGGGAAATCGCTCCTCAAGCTATATTTACTCATTGCTTTGCACACCACCTAAATCTTGTTTTACAGCAGAGTTGCTGTAAAATAAAACCTGTTAAGGTGTTTTTTTTCTACCCTTCAAGGAATACCTGCATATTTTCATCGTTCGTCGAAGTGAACAGCAGTTTTAGATAGAGTTTTGGGCAAACGTGTTCCAACAAATAGTGAGGTTCGTTGGAATTCTAATTCCAGAATTATCAGTGCAGTTCATACAAATAGACTGACATTGATTGAGGTTTTCAGAGAGTTATTAGAATCATCAGATGCTGTAAATGTTAGAGAGGCACAAGGATACTTAAATAATTTAGAAGATTTCACATTTGTTTTTCTGCTGTCGGTATTTCAAAAGATTTTTGAAAAAACCGATTTACTATTTAAAACCCTTCAATAAATTTCAAATGACACACAATTCTGTAATAATTCAGTTGTGGAATGTATTTCTTATATGAGAAAACTGAGGGATGATAAGAAATATGATGAGTTCATCCAGTTGACTGAGTCTGCTACTGGCTCCAGATCATCAGTTATGAAACGTCACCAGTTCATAAATAAGGACGTCGCTTCCTGAAATTACTACAAAAAAAAATTTATTTTGAAGTGTTAGACAACATTATAACACAGCTAGAGGTACGATTTTCAAGATGTGAGGAATTAACATTTCTTAAGTTGGGTGAGACAAAAAACTTTGCACAGTATGATAAAGAATTCCCAAGTGATGCTTTGACTTCCTTAATAAACACATACGGTGAGCATTTCAACAAAGAAAATTTAAGAACAGAACTAGAAACTATTTTTTCCTTTAAACACAAAGATAAATTTCACAGTTTAAGACTCAATAAATTGATAAAACAGATGACTAATGATGACACAAAAGAAATCCTTCCGGAAGCATTCAAATTATTCACCCTTATAACAACAATACCTGCGTCTAGTTCTTCAGTAGAAAGAAGTTTTTCATGTCTTAAAAGAATTAAATCCTACTTAAGGAACATTATGACTCAAGACCGCCTCAGTGTTTTAGCTTTAGTTTCAGTTGAAAAGGAAACCCTGCAAAAATTGGAACGCAGACCTTCGTGGTACGATGATGTAATCGATTGTTTTGCAAAGAAGAAGGAGCGCCGAGTGAATTTATTGTATAAATAAGTTCAGACAATCAAACTGTATCGAGTGTGCATTACTGTTTTGCAGCTGTTCACAAAAACTATAAATACAAGTAAGTTTTAGTTTAACACGCTATTAGTTATTACCGACACAAGGCCTGCATTTTGAGTTACGTGGACGGACAAGGCGTAGAAGAGAAAGAAAGACAGCGCGAAGCGCGAAAATTTTCTATGCCCAGTACTCTTTTACGCCATGTTTACTAACAGTTTGAGCGAGTGAAAGTTTATAACTATTATTTGCTTCATCGCGCGTTCTGTTGATATTTTCTTTGTGCAGGCATTTCTCGAATTTGCGTCGACATCGATGTGTGCCTTGGGGTCTCGCGTAGTTTGTTGTCTCTCGCCTCTACGCTTGAAGGTCTCTACGCTTTGACTCTCACTGTAGATACTTTCCCCGAACAAAACATTCAGCTTCACATCATTATTTTGAAAGTTAAAACTTGGTTTGAAATTTTCAAACAAAAACTACTCGATTCTTTGTTTATTTAATTATACCTAAAATTAATACCATTTCATTTTAAACCAACTTTAACATCAGATCAACAATACAAAACCAATAACTGCTAGGAAAAGTAAGCTTCCAAGAAATTGGGCAGTGCGTGCGTATTTAAAGGTGAGAGGACAAGGGGGAGGGGAGGACGCTTCCGTTCGTCGAACTGATAACATTCTTGAGACAGTCCCGGCCTCCCCTCCCCCATGACTCACGAGCCGCCACTGATGATGGGATGTCCACTGTAAAATACTATATTGGCACAGACACGTTGATGACATTCTAATACTATACAGGGAAAACCAAAGACAACGTGAACAGTTACTAATGCACATAAACAAAATACATAAAAACATAACCTTTACTGCCGAATATGAACACAACAATAGCATAAACTTCTTAGACCTCTCCATCACAAAACTTGAACACAGGCACAAATTCAGTATATACAGAAAACCGACTACAACTGACACACTAATACACAACACCTCCAATCACCCAATACAACACAAACTAGCTGCCTTCAGAACCATGATACATAGACTTAACAACATCTCCCTAAATGAAAAAGACTACAAAGACGAACTATACATGATAAAATATCTAGCAGAATCCAACGGATACAACAGAACAATAATCAACAAACTCCTACACAAAACAAACAACAGACAAAGACAGAAAACAACAAATTCATAGCACACATCAACAAACAAACTGAAAAAATAGCCCACAAATTCAAAAAAGCAGGATTTTGAATCACTTACAAAACTACTAACAAAACAGAGCACACACTATCAAAACACACACACAAAGCACAAAACAAATTCGATCTACCTGCTGTTTACAAACTAAATTGCTCAGATTGCAACAAATTTTACATAGGCTAGACAGGACGTAGCTTCAAACAAAGATACATTGAACACACAAAGGCACTCCACTCCACTACAGAATCCACCTTTGCAAACCACCTCATTGAAGCAAACCACACATACAAAAACATCGACAATAACATGAACATTCTACACGTACACACAAAAGGCCGAAAACTAGACACTCTAGAACAATTGGAAATATACAAACACACGAAAACAAATAAAAACATCCTAAATGAACAGACACAATTCAAATCACACGCATTATTCGAACATATCACACCCCACACACACAACATCGATCTTTCAAAAATTGATTCCGTCGCCAACAACAAGACGGACAGTCCTACCAGCAGCAACCTGTGAAGAAGCTTTTTAAAAGTGAAAACCGGTTCAGGTTATATGGTAAAACTTTTACGTTTTTACCCATAAAAAGTTTTGTGTTCCGAGTCGTAGTGAAATAATTATATTTAGAAATAATATCAGTAAAAAAAGAATTTAATAGCTTGTATCTTTTTTATCTGAGAAATTGATAACCCCTGCAAAGATTTCATTGCTACTTGTTTCTGAAAATCACTGACGTCAGTAAAGTATAAATGTGTGTGTGAGAGAGAGAGATATAGAGCAAGAGTGTGTGTCTGTGTATGCTATTTTATAAAGCAAGGCTGTCCTGATTAATCGTTTTCAAGGCTAAATTTAAATTTAGGAGCTCCATAGAACTTTCAGTGTAATATTGATATTAAAATAAGTTTTAACTTTATAATTTTTATAATTAAATTTAATATTTTGTAAATACAAAAGCAGAACAGACCGTGCTGCTACCGACAGCCTCTGATGAAGCTCGCAATGAGCAAAAGTAGCCCACGCAATAAGACAAAAACTTGTAAATACTTTTACCTAAAATACTAGTGTTACAGATCAAAACAGTTTTTATGAATCTTAGTATAATAAGTATTAAGGCAGGCTTTGTTATGATGGTGTAAAAAAGGGTTTGTTTTTTGCAACCAACTTGTCCATACAAAGTTTTTAAGAACAGAATACTGTCAGGATCTGGCCACTGATTTACTGAATTTGTAATACAAAAATTAAGGGGCTTCTATATTTTGGTAACAAATTATTATCCAGTCATAACTGTACCTACGAGGGTGTTTGATAAACCCGTGCAAAGTCAAGAGATGGCATTCATAGTACATAAATGGCATCATTTTTAGTTTCCCGCATCGCCACTAGGAGCGGACACCACGTTTCAGTCACGTACATTCATAAATGTATTGTTGCCAAACATTTGAATGTATCAAGTATTGTGATTTGCGAAAAAATGGATGAAAGACAATTTCGTGTGGTGATGAAAATTTACTTTTTGAAAGGCAAAACGACGCAAGAAACTAAATCCAAGCTGGACAAATATTATAGTGAGTCAGCTCTATCGACTAGAACAGTTTACAAATGGTTTGGTTATTTTTGGAGCGGTCACATGAACACAAACGATATGGTCATAGAAGACAGAATATTGAAAATGGGTGAAATTGTCAAGACAATAAGCATCTCAAATGAACGGGTGTATCAGATTTTATATAAATATTTACATATGCAAAAACTGTTTACAAGATGGCTGCCGCATTTGCTCACAATTGATAAAAAATGTGAATGAATAAACATTTCTTAGCACGGTTTGGAGCTGTTTCAACGTAATCGAGGAGAATTTTTGTGCCAATTCATAACAATTGATGAAACTTGAATGCATCACTACCAACCTGAAACCAAGGAATAGTCAAAACAGTGGGTTGCAGTAGGAGAACGTGCTCCAAAAAAAGCAAAAACTGTTCCATCAGCAGGTAAGTTGATGGCCACTATCTTTTGGGATGCTCGTGGAAAAATCTTAATTGACTTTCTAGAGAAGAGTAAAACAATTATTATGCATCTCAGCTAGATTTTCTAATCGAGGAAATAAAGAAAAATAACCACATTTGAAGAAAAAGAATGTTCTTTTTCACCAAGGCAATGCACCAGCTCACTCTTCTGCGATTGTGACAGCAAAATTGTTTGAATTACACTAATGAAATTCTTCTGCCCCTACCCCAGACTTAGCACCCTCGGATTATCATCTGTTTCCATATTTGAAGAAGTGGCTTGCTGGAAAGACTTACGTGAAATGAAGTTATTGCTGAAACATCTGTGTATTTTGAAGACTTTGATAAATCATAATATAAGGATGGGATAGGAAAGCTTGAGCATCATTGGACTGAGTCTATAGACTTGAAAGGAGGAAAAAAATGTTTTTTTACAAAAAATTGTGTCTTCTTTATTTTTGCACGGACTTATCAAACACCCCTCGTATATATACAAGTTTTTTAAATGTTGCAGTCCTGCATCAGCTGCACGTGTACAATGATCATCCTATCTAGGTATTCCTTACTGTAAAATTATTAAGCCTACACCTTCATCAACCTCAGACATGGAGGCATCTTATAAAGCTAGGTTACCTTAAATTTCTGCTTCACAAATTCATCGTCACATTCTACGTACTTTAAGCTCTTTGGCAATATTTTGCAGATATTTATCAGTTTCAAAAATGAGTGTACGTTGATTATTTACTTCAATCACACTATGCTGATATTTACCTCAAATCTGTAAATACATCGGGAAATCAAAAAACTCTTTACACCATGAAAATTCTACCAAAGGCTGAGGTAAAAATATGTTTTGAAGCATTAACAATCTTTTTTTTTTAATGATTTGCTTGCAAAACATTATTATTTATGTCATTAAACATTCTGTCTGTGGTGGCTGGTGCATCACAAAAGAATGAGCTACAAACTGACAATGTGTATCTTTGTATGATAATATAATATAATTAATATAAAACTGACAATGCCTCTTCCTCCTATAATAGAACAATAAATTGGTTTGATTAAATTCAGTGTTACTTAGTTATGTTATGTTATTACTACAAAATTTTTATGAGAAAAGGAACTGATCTTCCTTAACTGTTTCTGTGCATGACTATACCATGTAAACACATTATAAAGTGACTTTTAATGATGCACAGTTGCATCACAGAATATGCTATTGTAAATGAGTAGCATTCTGATACTGACATATTACTACCTACAGAAAAGTTTAAATGGCTGCTGGAATAGTTTCATCAGTGGCTACACAAATAATATAATATAATAAAGTTGATGGTCTATGCACAACAAATAATTTGCTTTAATTTATTTTAATAAGATAATTAAATAAATAAATAAATAATTAATATAAATTTCTACTTATTCACCCTCAATTCACAGTGACTCTCACTCACTTATTAAATAAAAAAATACAAAGTTTTTTATGGGTAAAAGCGTAAATGTTTTACCTTATAGCCTTGCATTTTTTACCCATAAAAAACTTTGTGTTCCGAGTCGGTAGTGAAATAATTATATTTAGTTAAGTAATGGAACGTCATGGACAACAAAATCTAACAATAAAAAAGACAAAAGATAACATGAAAATGTTCCTGCCACCTCTCTCTTGTAATCTGTATGAGTCTATGTTGAAAGATATGACTTTGATAAATCACAATGTCACATTTTGCTCCAGATATTTCGATAAATATACATTCAGCAGCAGGTCTTAAAAAAATTAAACAGGAAAGAAATAAAAATAAAACAGACACAACAAAATTAAAATAACTGAAAACAAGCAATTTGCTCTCTCACTTTCTCTTTCATTTTCTTTCATTTCTTTTTTTCCTTATTGGGTGATTGTAGGGCTCCCAAATGCACAAGCTCCTGCGTGACTACACCTGTCGCACACTATTAAAGATATTTCTGAAAGTTGCATGTTGAGCCAGAGGCGTAGCTACGGGAGCCAAGGGGGCAACCACCCCGGGCAGCAAAGTGAGCATAGACTTGAAAAAATTGTTTTCAGTTTATAAAATTACAAACAACTTGTTTCTTTGATATGACTATTCCTTAAGAACTATAGGAATATAAGATTTTCTTAATGTAAAATTAAGAAAACAAGTTCCAAAGAGTTTATGAAGTTTTTTATTCAAGGAAAATCGAACCCTGAGTGTTGAAATATTACAATTAACAAAGAATCAACTTATGATCATAAAATGGATGGTATTAGCGACGAGGCAGTTGATAAATACAGTAAAGTTAACGACATGAGTACTTCAAACTGTGAAAGTGTCAAAGTACACTTATAAGATTCAGTTGGTTCTAGTACCACGGTTGATGTTGCATCGTGCAGTGTTGAAAACAGAACAGGCAATGAAGGACAGAACATTACTAGCAACAATCTAGACCGTGTTCCCGGTGCTGCTCTACAAGATATGGGAGCTTGGCCAAGCGAGAAATCTCATCCTTCCGAGATATAATGGTGAATAGAGGAACAAGTCAGTTGCAGAACAAAGACAGCTATTTTCCTGAAGATGAAGCCGGACGATCCTTAAACAAGTATTGGTTTGATAAAACCTTGCAAAATGGCAAAAAGGTAAATCGCACTTGGATGTGTTTTTCTCCAACTAAAATCTCTATTCTGCTTTTGTTGCATTTTATTTCCGCAAAAAAATCTCAAAGAAGCCATTTTAATACTAAATGGGTTTTCATTGTGGTGAAAGTTAAATCCCCATATTCAGGATCATGAAAAAATGCTCTGCATTTTTTGAATGTAAGGAATTGGAACATTCTTTAAACAAAGGGGGACTTATTGATGATCTGCTTCAGAAACAAATTAGTAAAGCAGTTAAGACATGGAAAGAAATCCTCGAACGGGTCATTGCCACAGCACAAAATCTGGCACTGATAGGACATCGAGTCAATTACTAACGATCCAAGTCCTGGAAACTTTCTGGCTTTGTGAAAATACTTGGATAAATTTTTAACGTATAAAAATATACTTTGTACATAACGTGTTAAGATACTTTGTTATGCTTTGTATAAATAAAGCATTCCCACTTCTGGAGATGCTAACAGACAAATTAAAAGTTTGGAGGAATGAACGGTGTGACAATGTCGTTACTGAGCCAGAGTAGGTATGTAATGAAGGAGTGTCAGTATAACAAAAAGGATAAGAAGAAGCGCACGTTGCCAGGGGAGTATGCAGATGATTCTGCATTAACCGTTCGGCAGGAAATGCGACGTTCTCTAATAGAAATTTGGACAAACTGTCAGTTGAAATTTCAAGCCGTTTCTCTAACATAAAAGAGTTAGAAAAACCCTTTGGGTTCCCCTGTAAATTTGAGCTGTACGTAAATGATGGGGATATACGTTTTAAGGAACAACTTTCCCAAATCAATATTTAGTGCACAGTGCTTCCAGAACTGTATTCACATGACCTAAACAGTGAAGAATTGTTCAGTGACTTGGAAGATGTCATACTTTTATTTAAAAGGGAAAAAGTGAATGGAGAACAAAAAGACTTAACACCTCAGGGACTGTTACAATACATTTCTTCAATGAGATTAGAAGCCTAAGAAACACTAGCAACAGCTTTAAAAATTTTTCTTACTTTACCAGTGTCTGTGTCTTCTTGTGAAAGATCGTTTAGTAAGCTCAAATTGATTAAATCTTACCTACGATCAACAATATCTCAAGACAGGGTATCAAATCTAGTGATACTTTCAATTGAAAACAACATTGCTTCGCCTTTAGATTATAGTGATCTAATAACCCACTTTGCAGCAATTAAGACCAGGAAAGTTTCATTTTAAAATGTCTCATTTTAAATATTTATTGAATATTAAAAATAAATATTAGTGTTTATAAATAGAATACGGAATCATTAACCTGTAATGGTAAGTGACTTATTTTATTACTTTTAATGTAATTCTTTGTTTAACTTTATGTTGTTTTAGGATATTGTTTTGACGATGCGTTGTTTATTAGGCCTATAACATTTTTACGTTATAAATTTTTTATTTTACTACGTTTTTTATAATCTATATTTGTTAATAATAAATGTATACAAACTGAATAGCAGTAATATATGTAATTTCTTAATTTTGAATTAACAAATATTGTTAAGACGTTTGCTGGACGTGCTTTCATTCAAAAATCTACACATTTGCATTTATTAAGTACTGTACTTAGTTTATTGGATGAGCCTTAATTTTTGCTGTTTTGTCGCCCTTTAATTGTGAAGGTGAGGTGGCCAACGATCTCCTTGCCCTGGGCGTCAAAAAGCCTAGCTACGCCACTGTGTTGAGCCCATATTAGGAATTTACTGGATAACCACCTCTTCTTCATTTCAAGGGTTAGTCAAATGCCCGTTCTCCCTTCAGTATGTTCCTGTTCTTTTCTTTGCTAGGACCTCCATACTTCTTTTTCACTTGTTTTTTTTTCATCTAAGGGCCAAGCCTTGTTCTCCACCATTCTTGTGAATGCATTATACCTTTCTAGCTTTCATCATCATCATCTTGACTTTATCCAAGTACAGAATGTGGCAACAAATGGGAATTCTTTGACTTGTTGTGGAAACTTCCATAAATTGTATTCTTAGTTTTTCTTTTGAGTACCAGTATTTTAAATCACCAATCTACATTAGTAAGAAGAGCCAACTCATGCATGAGGGCACATTATCATGTGCCATCAGAAAATCATGAAATAAATAATTAGGCCTATTCTTGGATTTTGTTGTCAATGATTTCTGTTGGTTAACTAATTATAAGTATAATTACCAACTCAGAACATGAAGTTTTATAGCCTGAACCAGTTTTTGCTTATTATAAGCTTCATCAGAGGCTGCCACTGGGAGTGCTGTCCATCTTGTTCTTGGTGACGGCGCTGTCTTTTGAAAGATCAATGTTGTGTGTGTGGGGTGTGATATGTTCAAATAATATGTGTGATTTGAATTGTGTCTGTTTGTTTAGGATGTTACTTTTATGTGTTTTTGTTTGTTTGTATATTTCTAGTTGTTCAAGAGTGTCTAGTTTTCGGCCTTTTGTGTGTACGTGCAGAATATGGATATTGCTGTTGATATTTATGTGTGGTTTGCTTCAATGAAGTGGTTTACAAAGGTGGATTCGGTACTGGAGTGCAGAGGCGTAGCTAGGGGGGGACCAAGGGGTCAGTCGCCCAGTGCGGCATAACCAGGAGGGCGGCAAAGTGAGCATAGACTTGAAACAATTGTTTTCAGTTTATAAAACTACAAACAACTTGTTTCTTTGATATGACTATTCCTTTCTTAAAAGAAGCATAACCAGCCAGCTTGTCTGTTGTTATAAACCTTGTGTAATAAACAGTATTAGTCTATTTATACTCAAGCATCGTAATTATGGTTCATTATGATAACAGATTACGCTGTAACAGTGGCTGATATCCGTTCAGGAGTTCAGAAGAGAATATTAGATTTGAAATCACTAGTTGTGTTTGTTCCCTGTGACAACCATTCACTTAACTTGGTTGAAGTTCATGCAGCTCATGTAAGTGTTCAGGCAGTGACATTTTTTGGCACAATAGAATGTCTATTCACCTTCTGTTCCTGTTCCACTCATAGATGGAGTGTTCTTAAAGACTTTGTAAATATTACTCTAAAAGAACACTGTGATACCAGGTGGAGTTCAAAAGCAGATAGGGTGAAACAATATCCACTCAGCTGGTTGAAGTGATCGCTGTACTGGAGAAATTGAGGAATACACCGACTGAAACAATTGATATGAGGGAATATGCGGCATTAATAATTAATGCGATAGAAAACTTTAATTTTGTGACCTTGGTCTTTTTATGGACAGTTATTCTTTCTTCTATGGACAAAGTCCAGAAAATCTTGCAGACCAAAGGAAGAGCTTTATTCAAGCATTGACACTTCTGGATACGCTAACGGACAAATTAAAAGTTTGGAGGAATGAGCTGTGTGATAATGTCATTACTAAGACAGAGCAGGTATGTAATGAATGGGGTGTCAGTATCACAAAAAGGATAAGAAGGAAGCGCACAATGCCAGGGTAGTATGCAGACGATTCTGCATTACACAGTTCAACAAGAAATGCGACGTTCTCTAATAGAAATTTTGGACAAACTGTCAGTTGAAATTTCAAGCCGTTTCTCTTACATAAAATAGTTAGGAAAATGCTTTGGGTTTCCTCTGTAAATTTGAGGCGTTCGTAAATGATGGGGATACACATTTTAAGGAACAGCTTTCCCAATTAAGTGTACAGTGCTTGTAAAACTGTATCCACATGACCTAAACAGTGAAGAATTGTTCAGTGACTTGAAAGACGTCATACTTTTATTAAAAAGGGCAAAAGTTAACGGTGAACAAATGGACTTTACATCTCATGGACTGCTACAATACATTTCTTCAGTGGGATTAGAAACCTACAAAACACTAGCAACAGCTTTACAAATATTTCTTACCTTACCAGTATAAAAGTAATTACAATTCTTCTTGTGAAAGAACATTTAGTAAACTTAAATTGATTAAATCGTACCAATGACCAACAGTATTTCAAGACAGGGTATCATATCTAGCGATCCTTACAATTGAAAACAACATTGCTTTGTCTTTAGATCATAGAGATTTAATCTACAATCGATTTTGCAGCAATTAATACAAGGAAAGTTACATTTTAAAATATCTTGTTTTAAATGTTTATTAAAATTAAGTGTTTATTAATAGAAGACAGAACCATTAACCTGTAATGGTAAGTGATTTATTTTATTACTTTTAATGTAGTTCTTTGTTTAACTTCATGTTGCTTTAGGATATTGTTTTGACGATGTTCTTTAGACCTACAAGGAATTTGCATGTTTATTAGAACACTTTTATAAATTGTTTATATTACTACATTTTTATAGTCTACATATGTTACTATATAAACTGAATACCAGCAATATTATAATATGTAATTTCTTAATTTTGACTTAACAAATATTCTTAAGTTGTTTGCTGGACGTGCTTTCATATAGAAATCTACACATTTGCATTTATTAAGTACTCTGTTCAATGGTTAGGCCTTCATTTTTTATCTTTTGTCCCCTTTGAAGTGTGAAGGCGAGGCAGCCGACAATCTCCTTGCCCCGGGCACCAAAAAGCCTAGCTATGCCACTGGTGGAGTGTAGTGCCTTTGTGTGTTCAATGTATCTCTGTTTGAAGCAACATCCTGTCTGGCCTATGTAGAATTTGTTGCAATCTGAGCAATTTAGTTTGTAAACACCAGGTAGATCAAATTTGTTTTGTTCTTTGTGTGTATGTTCTGTATTGTTTGTAGTTTTGTATGCAATTCTGTATCCTGCTTTTTTAAATTCGTGGGCTGTTTTTCAATAATCTTGTCTACTAATATCATTGAACTGATGGTACATAGTGAGAGGCATTAGGATCATGTAAATTATATAGAGACAGTTTTTATGTCAAAAGAAAATAATCTTGCTGATATAACAGCAGAAAGCAGGTAACATGGACCCACTATAAATGTAAAGAGTGTAGCAGAAATGGCACCACCCTTAAGTATTGCTAACGCTCAGTCCCAGCGTAGATCTATGCCATGGGAAAAGGGTTTATGGTGTTGGTGGGTAAGAGACCCACACCATAGGATGCAGATCATCCTGTGGAGAACATTAGTTTCCCTTAGTTCTCTCACTTAAAGTTATTATTATTGTTATTACTACTGTGTACTTGTTTATATTGGAAATGGCAATCTTAAAGGAAAATGATCTGAATAAAATAAAACATGAAAAAACATATAACAAAAACTTAGTAACAAGTGAAATTTGTATATTCATCATTATTACTGTTATCTGTTACTCAAAAGATAAGCTACATAATTATGAGAAAATTATAATTACTATGGATTATTTTCATAACCTTCAAAACCTGCTGATAATTTTAATGAGATATCAGGAACAACTTTTGTTTATTTCTTTGCTTGGATTGGTTGTAAACATCAATGTAAAGTGATTAAGCTTATGACAAAAGATTAAATAACTTCTGAACTATTTAAGTTTTTATTAGAAGGTAGTTTAAGTAGAATGTTTTAACAATTTCAAAGACTCTCCCTTCATTTGTTTCTTTTATGACAGTGTCTAATATTAGTAAATTATTTGTTTATAAAGTTACTTTATTGTGGGATGTAAAACTTAAACAGGTCAATTGATTTCTTGAAACAGTGTCAATTTACAAATACTGGCCTATGGAGAGGGGAATATGAAATAGTTTAAAATCCACTATTGTTGTTTACACTCTTCTGGAATGCGTCAAATTTACACATGAGACCAAGTGTTGTGGACTATGAGAGAATGGGAGAAATCTCTTTTAAAGAATAGTTACTCTGTTCATGCCATATAATGTTAATAGTTGATAAAGACAGGTTAGTACTCAAGAGGGAAAAGTGGCTACTATTCAATTTAATGATGTGTTACTATTTCAAGTTGTATCCTGGCTTTCACCATCATAAACTCTAATTACAAAGATATGTTTCGACCACTCAGAAGTAGGCTACACACCATACTGCCATGTAGATAATTTGACAACAAAAAATATATGTAAACAAAACGATCTCATTAGAACCAAACTCGAAATAAACTAAGCACAAAGAGTTTTATCGAGTAAACTCTTACTGAGCCTGTATCCATCAACAGGGAAATTAAAATAGCCTATTGGGTACCGATCCAACGAAAGTCTCAGATTTTCATCATGTCAAGATGAAGACATAATTATGCAGCAAAAATCCAATAGCAGAAATTCGATGGAAGAAACATGTCAAAAAAAGAATGAAGTAGTTGGTAATTTTGGCTTATTTAAGAATAACCAGTCTCAAAATTTATAAGAATTCAAAGATTACGTTGGGCCGGACATGTTATGAGAATGGAGGGTGGCAGGAACCCTAAGAGGGCTTTGCTGGGTACATGGGAGGGAACGAGACCTAGAGGTAGACCGAGGAAGAGGTGGGAAGATGGCGTTGCAAAGGACGCGAGAGACATGGGGATAAGAAACTGGAGGAGGGTTGCAGTGGATAGAGTGGATTGGAGGCGGAGATTGGTGGAGGCCAGGGCCCGACTTGGGCTGTAGCGCCATAGGAGAGAGAGTTGGTAATTACAATGATGTTTAACTGACTGGAAAAAGTCTTAATTACGTATATCCTACATAAAAAACATATCCTTTATAAACAGGTCCAAAAACCCACTTGGACCTCTGAGATGTAGTTGCAAAAAAGAGCTGTATCAATAATATGTAGTTTTTCAGAATAAACTTCTCAGAAGAACTGTCAAGATTTCATCGTGTTTCAGAAGTTGTCACTATGGAATTTTGAGCAAGCTGCCCTAAAGCATGCTTCTCAGAAAGTCGCTAACCCGCCCTGGGAATGATCAGCTCTGTAATCTGTATAAAAATAAATCATCATGTAGTGCTCTGCTTGACATCGTTGTAATATTGAAGGGTTTGGTGTAGTAGAAGCAAATGCCAAAATAAAGTCCTTACAAGCAACAAGTGATCCCTAGTTGGCTAAACAAGAAAAGAGTGCTGTTCAGGCTGTATTGTAAGGGAAGTGTACATACCATCTTTAAAATGGTTACATCGAATGAAGCATATGATGGAGATGGGCGCACGAAAAGAAAAGAAACAAGCACTGTAAATCTGATAATTAATATAACCAAGCATCTTGTAGAAGAAGTCGAACAAGGAGTTGTCCTCTATAGGGATTCAATCATGGAAAAACCTCATTCCTCACTATAACTCCGTCTCCAAGTTCTTTAGTTCTTACACCAGTTTCACATTGTTCAGATATTAGCTTGAGACAAAAGTCTCGAATTATGTCCTTCATTAGAAAGCAACGACGATGCACACTAATACTCTGACGTGCTGGTTCTGTAGTCAAGTAGTATGGAGAACAGCTTACAGGCAAAGTACTAGCCCGTGAATGCGGGCTTCTAGAGGCATGTATCATGTACAAGTTATATTTCATGCTGACATTAGAGTTTTTATTTAGGATAGATCTGTAAAATCTCATTTGTGACTTCTTGGTCTGTATTTAGTTTTTAAGCGTAACATTTTAAGAATAATATTAAGAGTTAACATCAAACAAATATATGTAGGCTAAAATAAAAATATTAATTCTATTATTATCATTATCAGAACTATTATTATTATTATTAGTTGTTTTTGTTGTTGTATAGTAGAGGCGTATTATTGGGGGGGGGGGGGCTGACCCGCCGCAGAGGGTCGAAAAAGTTGACGAATCTCGTTAATCTCTTAATTTTTAGTCTGTTTTATTATTTATTCAGCTGCCTACGCTAATGTGGCAGTAACTATTTTTTTAAATATACAAACAGGTTTATTATACAGCATTCGTGAGTACGTTTGAAATATGAAATATAGGAAAATCAGTTTAGTCAATAAGCATCTTGTAAACAATGATGTTTCAATAACGCATATTTTTACTGTGTTATTCCCATTTGCTTTAATGGCAGTGATTTCAGCCACTCTAAAGGTAGTAATGTCGATTAGTATCAATTGGTTTTTTCTTTTGTATGAAGCCGACCCGACCCCGGACAACCCTCCACCAAGGTCAACTTCTAGATACGCCACTGAGTAGTAGTAGTAGTAGTAGTAGTAGTAGTAGTAGTAAAACTAGTACTGTTATTATTGCTGTAATACGATAAAATCACTAAAACACTTTCAAACGATGCCGCCCGTTTGCATAATTTATCATGAAAACGTTCAAAGCCATACTAATTCAGATACTCCAGCTACAGAATTGTTAACAAAATTTTCCACTGTACTTTATAACCGTACTTGTTTCGTTGTATTTGTATAAACGATGTGGTTCCTCTTTGTTACGGCTCTTCAAAAATCTTCCTATGTTTGAACAAATTTAATGGCCGGTCTCAACACTGTTTTCATTGTTTACTTTATCAGTTGGAGTGTGTGCGCTTGCAAACTTTCCAACTTTTCAAAATTATTTCCAAAAACCGGTCCGTTAGGGCGTGGTAGGTTGCCGTGAACCGAGATCTTGTCGGCACGTTTCGATTCTCTCCTCGGGTATCATCTTCAGGCCAACAGCCCGATTCAAACTTTTGAAATGTTTAGTTATATGGTAGCCTATAGTAATGGCTGCGTTTAGAGAAATTATGTTACCGCTAACAGCTATAGATGTAATGCCTATGGAATGTAATTTGTGATGTCTTAATTTAGGAATTATTTTTGTTTTCATAAATATGCCGTTAAAGGTTTCGTTATTGAACGTATTCCATTGTGATTTCGGGGGATCATCTTCGTCGGTACTGATTTTAATTTGGATTCATTCGGACCTGTTGAAAAAAATTATATTTCCTTTTTTCCTAGCGCCGTATACAATAGTAGTTGTAGTTTCTGAGTCAGGCCTCTTTTTACGAATATGCAGATTGCGGATCTTTTCAGGGACACATGACGCTGGGGCGCCAAACGATGGGGTGTGTCATTGGCGCTGGGCCATGGCCGGATCTAGTAGAAGGCCGGAACATTAAACTTGGCAACGTTGCGTCTGAACCCTATAAGCATAGTGTAATAAAATAGCTAAAGTGAACATGTTATATTTTGATTTAATTTCATAGCATTACTAAAATCATTAGTAAGCCTATTTATAGTTAAATCTAAATTATAGCTCTGTGCGCACTTAGTAGCCTACTATACGTTTAAGTTGAAGAAATTAGTGAATCAATGTTAGGCATAATGAATTAATTTTGTTCGGATTATTGAATTCGTATCATATAAATGAGTTGATTATTATATTTCTTAAATAATATAACAGTACTAGTATATTATTATAGTATAGTATAGTATTTTACATAATAAACTTTTAATTTGCAAAAATTAAAGAATTATAAAACTCCTGTTAACCGGCAATTAAAAATGACGCGATTTGGTTATTGAAATACATAAATTAAGAGATCGTCTAGTCGGGCTCAAGTATCAGCTGGTTTCAGTGTTGCCACGTTTAATATTACGGCCTTCTACTAGAGCCGGCCATGACTGGGTCCTAAATAATTAACGGCCCTTAATCCATTAATGGACATTGTGTTCCAATAATGGCAAGTTTATCTGAATCAATATAGCACTGTACTGGTGTTAACAAACACAAAACTAAGATTTAGTAAGCTCCATGAGTTCCAAAACTCGCTCGCTATTTTGAATAAAATACATTTATTAATATACCGTGTCCAACAGTGACATGAGGCTATGGGCGAGAGAGGGAAATGCATTGTTTTTACAGAGAAACCGTTCGCCTATACTTCAAAATTTTGTGATCGAGACATTAACTTCAAAATAATCATGAAATACTGTCATGCGTTGTAAATAATGTTACTTTACGTCTTTTGGGTTATTTTAAAACATTTACAATTACAAATATAACTATACAAAAATAAAAATTGCTATACTGAAAAAAACATTAGTTTTAGTTAGTTTAGAAACTTAACTCGCTAGTACTCGAATGAATGTACATACACTTAAACGAAATTATTTTTTGTGTGGTTACAGGTTTATGTAGCCTTGAGACTACGGTGACATTAAATTGCATTAATGTATTGACTGAAGCAGAGCAGAAAATATTTTGTTACATCCGGCTGAGGTATTTTCAGTATTGAAGGCAAAACGTCGATGAGCGAGGAACTGTAGATAAATCACATGTTAAATAATTTTTCAATTATAAAAAAAAATTCGCGAAAACCTTGATTACTGTTCTATTTTATTGTAGCACAGTGGAAAATGTAAAATAGACAGGTATGGAATAAACACAAAACACAAAAGTTTCAAACTACTGCATTGGTTTTGTAGTTGAATTTACAACAAAAATGCATAAACGATAAATAATTTAGTGCTAGCTTCTAATTTTACGTAGCCTGTACTTCGACAAATATCAATAGTACAGGCATCTATATTTAATACTTTTCACAAACATGCATAACTGACAACAATATATGAAGTTTTTGCAAACGTAGCTTACAAAATTTTGAAAGCGTCCCAAAATTTGTAAGGAGTCGATGATTAATCTTGTCAATTTGTTAAAGATATTGAGTTTGTATTTTGAATAAAATTGCTCATAACTTAATGCCCTACGTTAACTTTTACAACTTTACTGGAAAAGCTCTTTACTTTACCTTACTCCTTACTGGGCTGCTATTTTACTTATTGCAGTCCATATTACAGGGAAAAGTACTTGGAAAGACAGGAGTTGGGCGACCGAGAATCTCATGGCTGAGAAATTTAAGGACCTAGTTTGGCATGAATACAACTGACTTAGTCCGTGCAGCAGTCCAGAAAGTTAAAATAGTCTGTATGATATCCAACATCCGGAACGGATAGGAACTATCAGAAGAAGACCAAACTCCTACTGTTTACATTTATGTAATAATAGTAATATTCTATACAAACTCGCGCGCGCGCCCCCCCACACAAACATATACATCTGACATGACTGTATTTGTCTATAGCAGCGGTTCTCGACCTGGGAGGTGTACCTCCTAAGGAGGGGGCGTGAAAGGATTTTAAACGGAGCGTCGTAGCCTAAGCTTGTCAAAAAACGAGATGAGTAACAAAATTTTAACGTACAAAGAAAACTTAGTAACTCGTTGCTTTAACTTGACGGACAATAAAGTTTTAGTTTCAGTACGATTACTTATAAGATATAAAAAATTTGTTTGTAATATAGTAGGTAGAACTTAGGCCTGTATTTCAATTATTATAATTAAGGCTTGTAAAAATATAAGTATATAAAACAATGCAATTATAAAACATTGAGGTGCAATGAATTTGGCCAGTATCTAATACCAGATTGTACACGCGCGCGCGCGCGCGCACACACACACACACAAGTATAGTAGTGAGTCCATGTAACTGTTTAATCGAGACATGGAAAGTTAGAGGACCTAGAGTAGGCCTACACTTAGACATTAATAATGCTATTAACTGTCAAGGACGTACTCTGATTACTAACATATTGTAATTACTAATTATGATTACTAGAGTACTGTACAGTGCTTAATAGCAGAATATTAAAGTGCGATTTTCTTGTAGAAGAATTGTTAATGGGGTATCTCCCTGATGAATCTCTATGGAGTTTTCAATGTGACTTCTGTAACCAGTCAGAGAACAGGCATCCCAGGATAGGAGACTACTCAGAGTTGCGGATTCTCCGCATCAAAGCAACGATACAACGCAAGAGTTATAATTATTTCGAATAAAAATATGCAAATAATATTTACAGCAATTACAGTTAGCCTTGAAAAATGTTATAATTATTTCAACTAAATTATTTGTGTGAACGTACGTTTACGTCATTAGTTTTCTTGAAAAAGAAATATTTCGATATAATATAATTTAAGACTGAAACTTTTGTAAATCCAGATATAGACTAAGTGTTAGAATCTACATGCACGACTTTATGATAATGTTTTATATCGTGTTACGATAAACATGTTTTTAGGTATTCGTTAATAGGTAAATTATTGCTTTCTTCAAACATAACGGAATCCGATGTTCATAATTTCAATATTTGACGCTGGAAGTTTTTTTTCAGTAATTACTGATATCGTTTTGCGACCAACAATATTTTGCGAACAGAATTATCACTGTTGCACATCACTATAGAAAAATTATTTCGATTAGCGCTATCTAGCTTCACAGCTCATCATCAGATCGGAAATAACAATAATGAAACTAGACAACTTCTTTATACCCCCACGTGCCCTACAGCGCGTACACATTTTCGTAAACAAGCTTTAAGTTAAACTGCCTTTCTAGCTATTAGTAACTAGCGAGTTCAGCGCGCGCGCGTGTGGTGTGTAACAGTGTTCATTCTGTTTGTGATTATAACCACTAACACAACTTTATTAATTGAAATATTTTTGCGATTTATTGGAATGCACCACTAGCTTAGACTATTTATTAGGCTATAAATGCGTTGATACCCATAACCGCTGCTGAATCTCTTGGATCTACTGATCGTCAGTGAAGTTCAACACATCTAATAAAATATGTGAATAACTTTTACATAGACAGGTGAACAGATTGCTGGAGCTTCCACCCTGGAGGACCAGAATTCTTCTTCTCCCTAAACGTATAATTTTATCCTGTCTGATCCCAGTAGTGAATACATGACTCAGTCCAGGCTTGTGATACGTTTGTGCCGTTTTGGGCAAAGTGTGAACACAGCATCTCCACCGAGTAATCGATGTCCCGTATTGGTTTTAGACGGATCTCTCTCGTAGTTCTTCGATAAATAGTGGTTACGTGTTGTGCACTGGCTAACCGACAACTGCTAAGATTATTATTCGAAAGTCTTGTTTTCCGAATCTGAAAACAGATTGCAGATGGATATACATTTGTTAAATGGAATCTGCAAAGACTCTGGATTGCAGATATCCACAATTATAACCAAGGTGATGGTTTTTTGTGGAAGTGATCCCGTACGGGCAAAAATTGTTATAGACGGTACAGTCATGGAACAAGTTAGCAGTTTTGAATACCTGGGCTACAGTGTGTCTTATAATGAAAGCAACGACGTTATGAATAAGTTGGATAAGTTAAACCTTATGTGCGGGACCGTGAGGCGCACCCTTAAGTCAGCAAGTAAAGCAACACGCCTAAAATTCTACAAGGTGATCGATCTTCCCACATTTCTTTATGGGTCTGAGAATTGGACTTTAACGAAAGACCAGGCCAGTCGCATCCAAGCGGCTGAAATGAGATTTCTCAGGCACGTGGCAAGGTATACTCTCCATGATCATACAAGAAACACAGATATGCGGCAGGAACTGAATATTATGAGTATACTCGACAGGATCGCCCCGTATCGGCTGAATTGGGAACATCTTTGCCGAATAGATGACTGCCGCATCCCCAAACAACTATGGAACTATAAGCCGAGGGGACGGAGAGGTGTGGGACGTCTGAGGAAGCGCTGGAGTGACCAGCTGTAATATTTGCCTATTTGAGACCGGAACAAACCATTCTTGGTTTAAACCTTGAGGATGATGATGATGAAGAAGTCTTGTTTTAACTTTTAAGACACATATTATGCAATAGTGTTCTCTCGCAAAAGCATGGACATATCACCTACCAAATTCTGAAAAAAAACTTTAATGGTCACAAATATTTACATTAAAAAAAAAAAAAAAAAAAAAAAAAAAAAAAAAAAAAAAAAAAAAAAAAGGCGGGGAACATGTTTCTGTTTTGTTCTTCTTCCGTTTGAAGCACTGACGTCTTGTTCAACTCTGAACGAGCAAATACGTCTACCAAAATCATTGAATTCCATTTTCGTTTTAACGACTATATTTGTGCTTAAAGACTGTAGGCCTAAGCTTGTTCTTTCCCACTGAAGAGTTTTACTTCCCTAAGGAAAAAGAAGTATGGTGATGGTGAAAAAAACTGTGTTCGAGATAAGGGCTTATTCTGATTGTACTACCCTCAAAACGTGAAGAAAATTCATTTTCCGTAAAGTGTGTGTGTGTGTGTGGAATTTTTTTCTATGGCGAAAGACAACTACCGCAAATTCAAACAGAATCAAATAATTTGTTGCACGTGTGTATGAGATGTAGAGGACTCAAGGTATATTGCTTTTGATGAAGATCGGTTGAGGAAGAGGGGTAGTTTACCTGCAACGTTCTGCGTTTTAACAAGAAAAGTAGTTAATTTTGATAAATGAAGTATCCAGAAAAAAATGTCATAAAAATCCACTGTTGAAAGGTAAATGAAATATATATAAATGAAAAGGGTAGTTTAAAGGGGAGGGGGTAATTTTTTCACGTTTGCTATTGATTTAACAAGTTTGACGAAATTAAATAAAAATCGGTATGGAGAACCATACATGACTTCCATGTCCTAAAATTTATATTTAAAATCATTTAAATATTAATTAAATAAGTGGATGCTTGAGCTCTGAAGAAATTACGTATCAGCTAAAATGGTACCACCATGTCAGGTGGATTAAGACTATCCTCAACCTTCGTGAGGAAGGACTGTACTTTTGGATAAAATGTCTGTAGGTCGAACGACGAGCTAGCTAAAGGTAGCTGCGATCTGATTCCTGTAATGAAATTGGACTCTCGCTGCGAGGGGCCGAGGGATGTCTATAGTGTTATCAAAGTCTTTCCTGTCAATACTATACTAGTCATTTGCTTTTTTAAAATCGAGTCTTGATTGCTTTCTTTCAATTTGTCTTCTGATTTCCTGAACGACTATTCTGTTCACCCGTATAATTATAAATTTCTCAGCAAAACATTTCTTCCTTAATACGTTTGTGTCTCCTGTTTAACACCCACCACTCTGATCCATGTCATAAAGCTATATTCCACACAGGCTAGTAAATAACTAGCCATCAGGGAGGTCAAAATATTTTCAAGGAGGGGCAAACAATTTTCCAAAGGAGAAAAATATTTATATAATTTTCATACTTACACACATGCACATATTAGTTTATAATTCTCATATCATAATAGAAATAAGTACACAGATTGTATTAATAGCTTTAATACAACAATACTGCCCAGCGATCCACAGGAAGCAAATCGATGTCCATCTTTTCGGCTTGCACGCGTTGTGTTGGTGTGGGTTTCGGCACTTTCCATTTAAAACGCGTGCAACCATAATAAAATAAACATGAGTGGGGCCAGAAATAACGCGAATTGTGTGTGTGTGTGTGTGTGTGTGTGTGTGTGTGTGTGTGTGTGTGTGTGTCCTGCCGGCCTTTTTATTGCGGTAATCACAATAATAAAACTTTGGAAAAGTAAACATTACATAATTGAGATATGCTTGCCTGCCAGGAATGATATATTTTCACTCATACGTGATTTAAATTAAAATGAAAAATACACAATTTTGTTAAAGTGAAATGAAATGTTTCCATAGAAACTACTTCTTTGTTGTCAATAACGTAGTACACATATAAAACTTATAAAAATTTAGCTCCTCCATCATCAACTACCATTTTAATTTATAAAAAAAATTACCCCCTCCCCCTTCAACTACCCTTTTCATTTATAGATATTTCATCTACCTTTCTACAGTGGATTATTATGACCTTCTTTTCAGGATACTTTATTTATCAAAATTAAGTACTTTACTCTTGTTAAAAGGTAAAACGTTGCAGGTAAACTCTTTGCCTTAACCGATCTTCACCAAAAACAATAGGCCTTGAGTCCTCAACAATTCAAGACTGCATGCAAAAAATTATTTGATTCTGTTTGAATTTGCGGCTGTTATCGTTTGCCATAGAAAAAGTTCTACACACAGACACTTTTCGAAAAATGACTTTTTTTCATGTTTTGATGCTAGTACAATCAGAATCTGCCGTTATCTCGAAAACGATTTTTTTCGCCATGACCATACTTCCATTACCTTATGGAACATGGAAGTAAAATATCGGTATGGAGAACCATACATGACTTCTATGTTCTAAGATTTATATTTAAAATCATTTTCGAAATGAAATATTTCCATAGAAACTACTTCTTTCTACTTACTGCTTCAGCCTTAACCACAGTACTGTGGTCACTAACGTATACCACCTCACGTTACCGCACTCGATTTTCACTGATGATGGAAGTCGATGGCACTGCCGAAACGTCTGGTTTTGCAGAAAACATTGGTGTACGGCCAAACAGGACGGGAAGGAATTTTAACAACAAACTATTTCTTTGTTGCCGATAACGTAGTACATATAAAAAAAATATCCCCTCCCCCTTCAACTATAATTTTCATTTTTAGAAAATTACCCCCACCCCGTTCAACTAGCATCATTTATAGATATTTCATCTACGTTTCTACAGTGGATTATTAAGATCTTCTTATCAGGATACTTTATTTATCAAAATTAAATACTTTACTCTTGTTACAACAAAAAATGTTTCAGGTAAACTACCCTTTCCCCGTAACCGATCTTCACCAAAATCAACAGGCCTTGAGTTCTCTACAATTTAGGGACGTATGCAAAAACGTATTTGATTATGTTTGAATTTACGGGAGTTATCGTTCGTCATAGAAAAAATTAACCTTGTTATCACATAAAACGTTGCTGGTAAACTACCCCTTTCTCTTAACTGATCTTCACCAAAATCAATAGGTCTTGAGTCCTCTACAATTCAGGGATGCATGCAAAACATTATTTGAGTCTGTTTGAATGTGCGGCAGTTATCGTTCACCATAGAAACAATTCCTGTTGTTAAAACATTAACGGTGGCAGGTAAACTACCCCTTTCCCTTAACCGATCTTCACCAAAATCAACAGACCTTGAGTAGTTAAAACTTTAGGAATGTATGCAAAAACTTATTATATGATTCTCTTTGAATATGCGGCAGTTATCATTCGTCATAAAAATAAAATTACCCTTTTAAAACATAAAACGTTGCCAGTAAACTACCCTTTTTTCTTAACCGATCTTCACCAAAATCAACACACCTTGAGTACTCTATAATTCAGGAAGGTGAATAAAAAATTATTTGATTCTGTTTGAATTTACGGCAGTTATCGTTTGCCATAGAAAAAAATCTATAGACAGGTAGACAGATAGACACACAGACACTTTTCGAAAAATCACTTTTTTTCATGTTTTGAGGGTAGTACAATCAGAATCTGCAATTATCTCGAACACGATTTTTTTTGCCATCACCATACTTCCATTTCCTTATGGAACATGGAAGTAAAAATGCATTTAATCCTTTTCAAACAATGGTAATTGTTAAAAATAAAATCATTTTGTTGCCATGCAATAAAATGATAATTTTTTTATTTTAATTTAATTCATCTGTGCGTGAAGATCCGCAACCACGGCCCAGCAGGCCACATAATTATATAAATATGTAATTAATGCGTGATTATCTGCATAGTTCAGTTTTTTATAAGAATAAAGCACCTAATTTTTATAGACAAAGTGACTTGAAAATAACATTATATTAAACGACTACCCCATAATAACAAAAATATCTATAAATAGAGAAAATAGTTTGAGGGTGGGGGATATTTTTTTAGGAATTATCGAACTGAATACAAGTAAATGATTTTAAATATAAATCCTGCAACATGGAAGTCATGTATGGTTATCCATACCGATTTATTCTTATTGTATTTCCGTAGAGAAACGTTTAACAAATTTGGAAACCCTGGCGTATTTTAAAACTCTAAATGAAAATACTGACGAGGAACAAACAAGGACAGATTATTTCGTAAATGATTTTAAATATAAATCTTAGATCATGGGAGTCATGTATGGTTCTCCATACCGATTTTTTTTTAATTCTTTGCCCTTCTTTTAGCTGACGCTAAAATTTCTTACCTTAAAATCAGAAAAATCGTATTAGTAGGGAAACTTGAAGAAAAGCGTAGCATTGCTTTCGAACTGTTGGGCGCTTGCACTGTCTTGTGTTGCCGGCTCAGACATCGGCTCAATGTTTTACTGTGGACGGTCATTGACCTCGTAGTAGTCGTTACTGTACGGGGGAGGGGAGGGACACATTCGTCCACCCAATGTGTTGCCGCTGTATGAACCGGCAAAACGCTCAGTTAGCAGCTATGTTTGTTTTCGGAACTGACGTGGAGTAGATACTAAGTACCTATTTGTGTTTTGTTCGTTTAGTCATGTGTTTCTCTGTTTGTCTTTAATATTTTTAATTCGATTATTTGTGTTCTATTTATTCTGTGTAAGTATAATGAGAGTCAGATCCCGTTGAACTTACAGGGACCCTCTTCTTCTCCCAGCGAATGATAGAAAATGCTCTAAAAAGAAGACTTGGTACAAGAAAAAATTCGAATTAATTTTTAGGTTAATTTTTATGTCTATCACACCGGGAACAGGTGTTATGTAGCCACGCCACGCCACTGGTATGTCTCACGATAACTTATGATGCATCAACCGATTTTGGTAGAACTTAGCAAACGTGACCCCCGCAGACTCCTATTATTTTTTAAATCTCCCACCCCCAAAATGAGCGGGATACAAAAATTTGAGGGTTAAAATCGTAAAAAATCCATGTAGGACAACAAATTAGTGACAGTTTTAATCGCAATCTGAATATAGTGTTTCTGAGTTTCTGAAATTTGAAAAGTTTAGGACATCAGAATCCAAAAAAATGGTCATAAATCTGAACAAAATTGTAAAAATTCATGCCGGGTATCGGACTAAAGGCAATTTTAATTAAAATTCATTGTAATGCTCGAGGCGACACAGACCACTAGTTACGCGTTTTAAAGTTCAATGTCCGAGTCCCGGCAGCCCAATTACCCAATCGCCCTTATGTCGACTCATCCTATCATAACTAATATTGGGCTGCTGACGACTTTGTGTAAGGCAAACTACCTAATTTATAGTCTACATGGACAGGCCCGCATACAATATATAGGTAGTAAGCTTATTATCTCTGCCGAACTACTTCTACGAAAACAAGCTACTATTATTATTTCAAAATTATTATTATTATTATAGATATTATTCTTCTTCCTCCACATCATCACCGTATTATTATTATTTGATTATTTTCTCGTACAGTGCCAGAGACAGTAGTCCTAGTGATAGCGGGAGTGATTCCCATAAACCTATTGGCTCTATATTTTTTAAGCGGAAGCGTTTATTCGAAAGAAAAGAGGAATTGGAAGGGATGCCGCAAAGCAGCCAGGGAACTCACTCTCCGGCACTGCCAAGATCTTTGGGATACAGAGAATAGAGGAAGATGGACCGCAAGGCTTGAAGGAATGGATCGACCGCCAACACGGTAAGGTCAACTACCATCTGACCCAGTTGCTCAGTGGCGACGGCAATTTTAATGCTTACCTCCATAGAATGGGAAAGGTGCAAAGCCCAGAATGTCAGTACGGAGACTCTCCCCATGAAGATGCCTCGCACACGTTTTTCAAGTGCTGCAGATTCGCAAGACAGAGGATGGTACTGGAAATGGAGCTCGGGGAGTTTACCCCGAGAGTGTAGTTGCGCTTATGCTTCGTGCTAAGGCGGAATGGGACCGCATCAGTGGTCCATTTGGACCATTTATTTAGTGGGCCCTACTATAAAAAAAAGAGAGGCCCAACTTGCACCGAACGGGCAGTAGAAGATGAGGAACAACTAGAAAGAGCCCGATAAGGGCTCAATAGGCTCCATTCTGAAGTAATACGCTAAGTGGTTCCAGGATGGATATGAATGCCTGAATGAGAAGTGGGTTTTTTAGTGTGTGAAAGTCCCACACACCAGAGAAAGCACGGCCTCCTCTGACGGTGCATAAAGAATTTTCCCCTCTATTAAAAAAAAAAAATTATTATTTGAAATGGTTTCCATAGACTAGGAAAGACATACAGTTAATGAACATAAATCAAGACACAATAATTGACAGAAATTTATTTAGGGACTCAGTAGTCAACTTCAAGCGTTTCAAGGAAAGGTTAGCGCCAATAAGAAGTGGTCAGAAGAAAGAAGGCAAGTTGCCAGACAAAGAATGCTTCAATACTGGAAGAACAAGAAATCCAATCATTAAGTTACTTTACATGGTCCTAAGATAGTCCTAAACGAAAAAAAATGTTATTATTATTAATGGCAATATTATTTATTATTATAGGGGGTCCTACAGTCTATGGCGCATCCCGCATTTCGATCTCCATTTCTCCCTATCTTTCCAGTCATCGTCTTCAATAGCTCGATCTCTCATGCTCTTCCTAATTCCTGTTCTCTATTGTGTTGTCAGTCTTCCTTTTCTTCTCCTGTTTTGTGGTGTGTAAGTCAATGCTTTCTTTGGCCATCGCTTCTCCTCCATCCTCATTACGAGACCATACCATAGCAACTGTATGGATTCTATTCTTTCTGCTGTTGTAAATATGCACCCTGTTTTCCTTCTTATATCTTCGTTTCTAACATGTTGCATTCTAGAAATATTACACGCTCTTCTTAAGAAGTCCATTTTCACAGTCTCTATCATCTTTTCTCGTTATCTGAAAGTTGCCAGCATTCGCAGTCATAAGTTAAAATGGGCTCCACAATAGTTGTGTACATTGTCAGTTTAGTTAGAAGTTTCATTTTGTTCGACCAAAGTAACGAGTTTAGCAAACGAATAGCCTTTTTCCCCTGTTGTACCCTATTTTTGATGCCATTCTTTGTTGTTCCATCTTCTGAAATAATGCTTCCCAAATATTTGAATTCGCTGCACTTTCCGATTCTATGGATTTGAAGATCTGGGTCTTCTTCTTGCATGTCTCCTATTTTCAGATATTCTGAAATATTATTATTACTGTTGTCGTTATACAAAATAGTATTACGAGGGTTTAAAGTTATACTAACTTATTAAACATGTAGATAACGAACAATTATTCTTCACGGTTGAGCAGAAGCAACGTGTCTGAAGTACACACGCCTACGTAATTCAGATTACGCGTGAATCATGATTATCCACCTCCGCAAGTCACAACCTTTAATGATAAATCACAGTAGACACAGATTAGTTAAATCTAACCTTGACCTCTACTCCCGGTCGTCTAGCGCGAAGAAATTTCTTATTTTCGTAGCCTGTATAAAAGAGAATATTTTATAATTAAATTCTGAAACACGCTTAAATATTTTTGACACCGTGAGAGCGTTTTCCATGTGTGTATGGGTGTTTATACGTGTGCATTTATGAGTAGACATATATATATTTCAATCACTTTCTGCTACAGTCCGTTTCTTGATGTATATAATACTTTAATATTTATAACTAAACTAGCGAGTACCCGGCATGCGTTGCAATGCCACTCAAAGAAAGAAAGTGTTTGTATATATATATAATATATAAAGACTTCGTTCGCGTGGTCTTCAATTTAATGCGATAATATATTTAGAACAGAATCTATTCCATTGGGTTGCCATAGTAACCAGATCTAATAAGTTAGTTTTTTAAGACTCCAAAGGACCCCCCAGAGGATCGTATCGAAAAAAAACACCTGTCCTATGTTGGTTCTCCCGTTGCGTAAAATATTTGTGCCAAGTTTGGTTGAAATCGGTCCAGTGGTTTAGGAGGAGATGTGGAAGACCCCAAAGAACCCCCAAAAGAACCCCATCGAAAAAACACCTATCCTATGTTGGTTCTCCCTTTGCGTAAAATATTTGTGCCAAGTTTGGTTGAAATCGGTCCAGTGGTTTAGGAGAAGATGTGGAAGACCCCAAAGGACCCCCAAAAGGACCCCCCGAAGTATCATATCGAAAAAACACATATCCTATGTTGGTTCTCCCGTTGCGTAAAATATTTGTGCCAAGTTTGGTTGAAATCGGTCCAGTGGTTTAGAAGGAGATGTGGAAGACCCCAAAGAACCCCCAAAAGAACCCCGTTGAAAAAACACCTACCCTATGTTGGTTCTCCCTTTGCGTAAAATATTTGTGCCAAGTTTGGTTGAAATCGGTCCAGTGGTTTAGGAGGAGATGTGAAAGACCCCAAAGGACCCCCCGAAGGATCGTATCGAAAAAACACATATCCTATGTTGGTTCTCCCGTTGCGTAAAATATTTGTGCCAAGTTTGGTTGAAATCGGTCTAGTGGTTTAGGAGGAGATGTGGAAGACCCCAAAGGACCCCCAATGGACCCCGTCGAAAAAAACACCTATCCTATGTTGGTTCTCCCGTTGCGTAAAATATTTGTGCCAAGTTTGGTTGAAATCGGTCCAGTGGTTTAGGAGGAGATGTGGAAGACCCCAAAGGACCCCCCAAAGGACCCCATCGAAAAAACACCTACCCTATGTTGGTTCTCCCGTTGCATAAAATATTTGTGCCAAGTTTGGTTCAAATCGGTCCAGTGGTTCAGGAGGAGATGTGGAAGACCCCAAGAACCCCCCAAAAGACCCCATCGAAAAAAATTCATAAACCTTCGCGGGCGTGCGCACAACAACTCACCGAAGTTTCATCGCAATCGGATGAATGGTATAGGAACGCATACGGGACAAAGAAAGAAACAAACATTCATTTTTACACGACTACCAAAAAGGAGTGTTATGTTTTCAGTGGTAGGGTATGTATGTATGTATGTTTGTTCCACTATAACTTTTTAACGGCTTTACCGATTTTGGTGTTCGATGGCTCGATGGATTCCTTACTTCACCAGAAGTGTCATAGGCTATATATCACCGTGAGTTGACTTCCGGTTTTGACCGGAAGTGAATAAAAGTGATCGGTTCTAAGGGTTTTTGCAATTCAAAATGCTATTTTAACGCACAGAGAGATGTCACCATGTGAGTGCGCAGTACGTCTGTGTCACCTTAAAATGCGGGATTCCTCACGTAAAGTGATCTTTGTTAATACTTGCTTTCCTGAGTTAAGGTACCGGATGTTGAGAATTGATGATAATGCAAACGAGCCATACAGAAATATTCTTGACCGCTACCGTTGCCAGGCCTCACGCGCTCGAAGAATTAAGTTTGCATGAATTCGCTGTCTGGTATGAGCCTGTGACGCACAATAGATTCTCAGAAGATGATCAGGATGCTGATGCTTACGAACAGGCTCCAGAAGAAAATGCCTCTGAGAGATGTATCACTCTTGATAATCAGGGAAAAATGAAAAAGCGTAAGCGCCCAGCTGTCTTACGAACAAGGTATTACACACCAAACTCAGATCCAGAAGCATATTATTATTCTCTTTTAGTCACGCACATTCCTTTCCGCTCTGAATCTTAATTGATGGAGGGGTATAACAGTGCAAAACAAGCGTTCGTAGCAAAACAAACTTTGTTACGACCAATGCAAGGTGGAAACAAAGTGGAGGAAATGGCTAGGTGGGAGGAAGAGATTCAGCAAGCTGTAGCTAGAATTGTAGCAGAAAACCTAGCTAATGAAGTTAATTTAGATGCTGACGTGGTCGAAAATAATATGCGTGAAGTTTTCGAACAAAACCTTATTGAAGAACATAATGATGAAATTGCTTTAGCTAACGAAGATGGTGAACCTGAAATACATGAAATGACGGATCAACAATATGCCGCAGCAGTAAACTTAATGAATTTTAAGCAGCGCCAATTGTTCAAAATGATTTCAGACAGATTGCTTCCAAGTGAAATAATACTGAGCCATTACGTGTGTTCGTTACTGGAGGAGCAGGCACCGGCAAAACCTTTACTCTGAAAATTATTGTAGAACAGATTCGTCGTCTTTCTCATTTACCTGCAAGCACAGCTGTTACGGTAGCAGCACCCACAGGTGTCGCTGCAAGATTGATTGGAGGTAGCACTTTGCACTCTACTTTTGCCCTTCCCATCGAAAAAGGAAAGGTGACAGCTCTTCGCCCTCTTACTGGTGAGCGTCTTCAAAGGGAACGGCTAAGGTGGAAGCATATTAATTGGCTAATCATTGACGAAATCTCAATGGTACCCTATACTACCCTAAGAAATATTCACTTAAGGTTGCAACAGCTTAAAATGAATGATGCTCTCTTCGGGGGTATCAATATTATTTTGTTTGGCGATCTAATGCAGTTGCCACCTGTATCAAAAGCAGTTGGTGGTACCTACTGCTTCAAGCAGCCTCATTACTTATCAGCTGAATTTAATTTGTGGACACTGTTTAGTTTCTGTGAATTACCTCAAAATATGCGGCAAGCTAACGACACTACTTTTATAGACATTCTAAATAATTTACGAGTCGGCCAACTCACCATGCAGCAGCTAGAAATTTTAGATCGTCGAAGAGTTCCTTTGACAGATGAATTTGCTGATGGCGAGTGTCTGCGTATTTTCCCAAACACTAAACAGGTAGAAGTATATAATGCTATGATGACTGAAAAGTTGAAAACATCATCTAAAGTTTACGATATTGCAAGCTAAGAATTACGGACAAAAGTTAAAGAAAGACTTCATACCAACGGATTCAAACAAAACTGGAGGTATTCTAAACTCTTTAGTAATCGGAGTCGGATCTAGGGTAATGTTGCGAAAAAACATTAATGTTAATCATGGTCTGCTCAACGGAGCAATCGGTATCATTAGAAAAATTGAGTGGCCTGCACTACGTCGAGATCAGCTTCAACCTGGTGAGCTTCCACAATCCGTATTTGTAGAATTTGATGACAGATCAATTAGGGGAAATACTGCTGGTATTGGAGTAAAGATAGAGCCCACCACTGTTGAATATGATGCTTTGCGAGGCCAGGGCAAAGTAGAACGACGTATGCTGCCATTAATATTGTGTTGGGCTGTAACAGTACATAAACTCCAAGGCACTACTTTAGACAAAGCAGTCATTGATTTGAGTAGTAATATTTTTGCCAAGGGTCAGGCCTACGTCGCACTAAGTCGTGTGAAAACATTAGAGGGATTAGCAATAAGTTGTCTGGATCCACGAAAATTGTTGCATGAACGATAAAAACTCACTTGAGGAATTAAATCGACTCAGAAATCTGTAGACCAAAGCTTTTCCTTTATCATTTCTAATAAATGAAATTATTTAGTTAATTATATAATTTATAAAACAATTTATCGAAATGTTTGTGTATTATACTAGTTATATAATAGTATATAAAATAAAGTTATACTATATTTATAAGTTTATAAGCTCATACGCTAATTATACTATGTACATAATAAAGTTTCTAAATAAAACTATGTAAAAATTGAAATTTTTGTTGCACTTTACACATACGCACGCACACACGCACGCACACACTGCACATTCCCATTATACTCTTTTTAAACACAAAAAGGAATAAAATAAAAAAAATAATTTAAAAAATTAAAAAACACGACTGCCAAAAAAATAAATGAATAAATAAAAAATAAATTGATAAAAAACTAAATAAAAATAATATTTAGTAAAAATCACAAAATCTAAATAAAGTCGATTTAAAAAGCCAAAAACAAGGTATTGAAATTCAGCTCTGATCAGATTTAACGAAAATGTTATGAATGATTAAACGCATAGTAATTTTATTAGATTTAAATTACTTTTCGATGTTGAATATATATCAATGCATCATATGAAGACTACAATTATAAAAAATATTGCTGATAAAATTTTGCTCTTCAATTTCTAATTTTCAATGCAGTCGGGGGCTGTTTCTAAATAGATTTGTTCTTTTCATTAAACAGCCCCCGACTGCATTGAAAATTAAAATTGAAGAGCAAAATTTTATCAGCAATATTTTTTATAATTGTAGTCTTCATATGATGCATTGATATATATTCAACATCGAAAAGTAATTTAAATCTAATAAAATTACTATGCGTTTAATCATTCATAACATTTTCGTTAAATCTGATCAGAGCTGAATTTCAATACCTTGTTTTTGGCTTTTTAAATCGACTTTATTTAGATTTTGTGATTTTTACTAAATATTATTTTTATTTAGTTTTTTATCAATTTATTTTTTATTTATTCATTTATTTTTTTGGCAGTCGTGTTTTTTAATTTTTTAAATTATTTTTTTTATTATAGATATAGATTTACCTCAAGATATACTTTTTTCCCTATTAGGAACATGTTTCGAGAGTTCCTGTTCTCTCATCTTCAGCCTTCGCCATCTTGTTTCTGGTGAAGTATTTGTGAGTTGGCTGCTGGATGTTATTAAGGTTGTTTGTTGGTCTTTGGTCTTTTAAAGTTGTATTATTGTGTGTGGTTGTGGTATATGTTTTTGTATTTTGTGTATTTTCGATGTTGAGTGCTTTGAATATTGTGTCATGTTTTGTATTGATTTGTATTTGTTCTGGTATTAGTTTGTTTTGTGTTTTATGTTTGTATATCTGTAAATTTTCCCAAATGTTCATTATGGTGCCTTTGTGTGGTATATGTTTTATTAGTGATACATTGGTTATGTTTGGGAATTCGTGTCCTGTGTTTATTGCATGTGTGGCTAAATTGGATTTATATATTTCTGGTTTTTTGTATGCGTTTAGGTGTTCAAAATAACGTTTTTTCAGCTGTTTTTTTGTTTGTCCTATGTAACATTTATTGCAATCTTGGCATTCAATTTTGTATATGCCATTAGTTGTTGTATTATCTTTGTTGTGTGAGCTATTTAGAATTTGTAATTTATTTTTATTAGTTTTGTATGCTATTTTTATATCTGTGTTTTTAAATAGTTTTGTTAGTTTTGTCATTTTATTATTTATGTATGTGAATGTGGCCCATTTTTGTTGTTGTTATTATTTATGTGTTGTTCATTTTGATTAATTCTTAATTGTTCAGTTTTTATTTTGTATTTGATTTTATTTTCTATTTTGATCATAGTATTTTTATTGTATCCATTTTCATAACCAATTTGGTATATTATATTTCTTTCTTTGTCAGTTTCTTGTTTGTTTAGGGGTATTTTGTACATTCTGTTAAATAACGAATAAAATGCTGCCATTTTATGTTGTGGTGGGTGGTCAGAATGGTTAGGTATAATGATGTTAGTGGAAGTTGGTTTTCTATATATTGCATATTGTATGTGTTTGTTGTATCTTGTGATGGTTATGTCTAAATAGTTGATTTTGTTATGTTTTTCTTTTTCTTCTGTGAATTGTATTTTGGGATGTATGTTATTGATTTGTTTCAATATGTTCTCTGCATTTGTGTTTTTGTTATTTGATACATATAGTCCATCATCTACATATCTTATCCATATGCCATTTGGGTCATGTGTTTTTATATTTTGTATTTTGGTGTCTATGTGTTGTAGGAATATTTCTGCTATTATGCTTGATAATGGTGATCCCATTGCTAAACCTTCTTTCTGTTGATAAATTTTGCTATTAAATTCAAAGTAATTTTGTTTTAGTATTAGTTGGAGACTATTTTTTATTTCGGTTATATATTGTTTGTTTTCATTTTGTTCTTTAAGTTTGTTTATTATTATGTCAATTGTTTCTTCTACATACAAAATAGCAAAAATAATAGCACAAAAACTAAAAAGTAACCATCTAACAAATAACCATCATAACATAAAAAATACATACGAATTAATAGACAAACTAAAAATAATAAATATAAATGAAAATACATTTTTCACATCATATGACATAACAAACATGTACACCAATATCCCAGTAGAAGATTTAAACAACTGGCACGGTGTCCGCCAGTTCACCCCATTGCTGAGGTAGAGCCTGTGTTGTCACTTTAATAAACTTTCCAAACCAGCACGATCTAAGCTGGAAAGTAGTATCAAGCGCTAGAGCAGCAACATAAGCAGTAGTCCACGACCTAATAGCCCGGTAGTCCCGAACCCTCCGTTCCTTGTCGGGGTCTCCATGGTTTGTAAGGAATTATGTCATTCGTGGAGGTATTCTCTTGCCGAATTTGCCCGGTCGCTCGGCGAATCTCTCTTTGCTTCTGCAGCGACCTCGCCCTTCCCTTACCTCAGAACCATTAGTACGTCTGAACCACCTCCCCCTGTCAGAGTCAACACCCTCGGGCGATTCTAGATGACCCCCCGTAAGTCAACCCCGTTGCGCTATCTGCGTAGGCCTTCCTTTCCTTTCTGTTACCTTCGCTCCTCAGGGACATCCTTCCCCAAGCATGTCTTAGCACGCTGCTTGGCCTAGTTACCGTTTGCCACCGGCACGGATGTTCCCTGCCTCGCGGGAAACGACCGACGTCTCAAGGCGTCTGCCTACTGTGTCCGATGCCGGCGGCACCTGCCGTCCGTTTCGCCCCCAGAGGCAGTGCTAACAAGCATACCCAAAGTAACCAGTAACCTAAATTAAATTAAATTAATTGCTTAAAAAATATCCGGGGACTCTGCGGTTAACAGCGTTGGCGTGTTCTTACAAGTTTTTAGGGCCCTGTCTCATGAAAGTCCAGCACTGTACTCATCCGGCACCATCAGGCACGTTCCGGAAGTTGCAATTCAGCCATGGCTGCAAAGACGCCCTATTATAACATCGCAACGAAACGCAAACTAACAGATCGACAAATAATAATTCAACAATATTGACGCCGGCCGTAAAGCCTAAAGAATGGTACAACAACTAACACTATTAAAGCCGACAGCAGACAGTTTCGATAGAATTGACATTTGCGAAATTCTATCAGTATAGGAAAAATTATGGTAGAGTTTTAGAGTTATGATATGGCCTGGTTTAATTTTCACTAAAATTGATTTTTTTTAGAATTGTACTGAAACGTTAATTAAGTTTTATAATTATGTTGTTATAAAGTACTTACGCTGCAGGAAGGAGAAAGTAGACGGCATTGTCGGCAACGTACTCTCTCTCATGATGTGCCTCGTTCTGCTTAGTAAAAAGAAATATTTTATTGACGTTGTGCTGAACAATGGAGACAATTGTGCGGATATCATCCTTCACTGAGTGCTTTATGAGGTGAAAGTCTGCTCTGTAGGTGAGCAGAACTCTCTCCTCTACACAGACGTATGCCTAGCGCCGTTTAACGACACTTCCAACCGATCTATTCAACGTCAGTTTTGCCGTTCACCGACGACTAGTATCCTCATGTAGTTACTTGGCCAGATTCAGCTTTCTCGATACGTAAAGCTTTTGGTTCGAATAAATGGTTCCGCTCTAGAGCCAACAGGTCTATGGGAATCACTCCCGCTATCACCAGTACTACTGGGTCTGGCACTGTCCGGTAAGAGGATGCTACTCTGAGGCCTCCTCTTCTCTGCACCGATGCCAAACGTTCTCTGTACTGGCATTATGCTAATAATAATAATAATAATAATAATAATGAAATTAATTATTATCATTATTAATAGTAGTACCCCCTGGAAATTTGTGTGTCTCGTGTTTGTCAGCAAAGGTAAAGGTGATCTTAGGTTTCTTCGTCCCTATACATGTTGGACACATCGGGCAAAGTGTTTCATAGGCTCATCCGGGCGAAACTTCATGGCAGCAGTACAGATTGCCCATGGTCTTTCACCAAGGGAGTACGACTTTAAAGCGGGGCGACCATAGATGTATCTGATGCAGTCCGAAGGGAAGAAGACCACAATCACTTCTCTCGTCGGGTGGTGCTTTTTGTGACGCTTGACGTGAAGAATGCGTTTAACTCCGCGAGTTGGTGCAGCATGGAAGCGTTAGCGCAGTCGTTCCGTGTACCTTAGTACATTCTGCGGATGACAGACGACTATGTGAAACATTGTGTCTTACTTTATTCAACCAAAGAAGGATAGCGGAGACTGGCGAACACGTCTGGGACAGCTCAGAGAATGTAGCCTACGACAGTCTGCTGCGAGTAGAGACGTGCCTCATTTGGCCTGAATCCACGAAAAGGTACAACATCAGTTTTTATAATGAATTTACGCAACGTCCCCCCTCGCTGCAGAAACGCAAGACTGGTATTATGCCGTCCATCCAACTGAAACGACCGCTATCTGCCTTCAGGACGACTACACTAGTGGGCAGATAAATGGAGAGTGACTATATACGCAGCCAAGAGCACAGCTGTAGTCTTTTCCAGACGCAGAAGGCTGTATGTAGGCGATACTCCCCTGCCCTGGTCGCCCGGTGTCAAGTACCTCGGGCTTCACCTGGATCGTCGTCTCACCTGGCAAGCACACTCCAAGTCAAGTAGCCCGAACAACTGCCCACAGCGTCCGTCCCTTTTGCAGCAATTTTCTGACCCGCGGCCTTGGGAAACTCATCGTCACCACGTATGTGACACCGATGGTTACCTACGCGATCCCTGTATGGGGATACTTGGCTAAAACGCATAGCAGAAGCTCCAGTCTCTCCTTGACCGAGGAGTGCGCTGGTCGTGTAAAGCCCATATTTATTGTTGAAATAAATATTAACTCCTCCTTCTCCGACACAGACACATATACTGTGCTTATATGTATAAGACTATGCTACGCCAGGGGCTTAGTAAGACTAGTCGAAATAGCGACTGGGACCTAACCTAGAGGTTCCGGGCGCGCCATAAAATCAAAGTGAGGTTTTTATTACCCCCCCCCCCCCCGGCCAAAAGGTCGAATCAGACTGTGGAAATGAGCACCTGGGGTAACATCCTGGGGTAATAATGGGAGGCTGAAGCGTAGTGCTGGCAACGTATGCCGAACGGTTCAACTAAGGCAACCTACCCAGCTTTAACTCCTAGACTCCTTAGGCGGATAAAAAGAACCCATCATTATTATTATTATTATGTTACACCAAATTTAATTCAATTAAACTGATTGAAAATTTCACAAAAAAAACTTGTGATATGATTAGATGCATTGTAGAGGAGCATGTAACTGTATTTTTAGTTCAGCCGGCCCTTGGTGACACCAAGTTGGTGTGACTATTAGAGAAGGGAATGTTTCCAGCCGACAAACACATGTGAGCGTGCCCATTTATCTAACGTCTTTACCTCCACAGACTGTTGGGTTGTGAACAAATATTTATCTCGAGGTCTCTCGCTCAGTTCTTACAGTCATTAAAACTAGAATGCGCTGATAACAACGGAAACTTTAAAATATGCCTTCATTATCTTCCACAGGAATTTTTAAAAAGTTAGCCTGTTTGTCTAGTTCTTTGTCCTGCAAAGCTTGTTTTCACTGTACAGTCAAATACTGCCTGTATACGTTCGTCACGAAGATAGTGTTGGCGTTCTGTAGCTGATCTGAAACAATAGAAGATGTCTAGAGCAACCATATTATATGCTGTGCAAATTAGAGAGCTTATTCAAACTTTTACGTATAATAGACGTTATAAGAGAGCGTGGTACTGTACCTTTATCCGTTCTTGCAGTCATTTTCGATATTTCGATTATGCGATTGTTTGGCTTCGATCTTTAGTGAATATCCCACATAATTTTATGTAGGTAAAAGGATTATATAAATTTTAATATGTTGTTGTTGTAGTATTAGTATTAGTTGTTGTTTTAGTGTGTTGCAAAATAGTTGCCTGGCGATTGCAGTTGGTGTTCTTAGTCCTTTTTTTAATGAAAAATGATTGTGCAGTAGTATATCACAGTTGGGTACCTGTGACGCCAAAAGTTGATTTTAGGTTAACATGAGAACTGAAATTACACATGGAAAGCGATACACGTGTAATGTAAAACTCGTTTTTTTTTGCGGAAACTACGAAAAACCCCAACTCTAAGTAAGGCGGAACTCGGTTTTCAGTAGAATTCGTTTTCCCAGTAGTAGGTACTCGTTTTCTCATTAATACTCGTCCTGTGAATAGTTCATAGAAAAACCACCGAACTCTAAAGTAAGGCGGGGTGGCTCTTGCCTATGTCACTTTTTGTAGCAGCACTCGTCACTTTTTTTCGGTAATATTCGTTTTCCAACAAGTACTCGTTTTGTGGCTAACCAAAAAGAAGCGTCCATTATGTACTATATGTAGAGCGATATGTTGTCATTCCTTAATACATTGTTTTTTACGTTTCCATTAACTATAAATATTTGTATTTTTCAGTTTACATTTGCTATCGTAGTTTTGTTAATTTGTCAACTCAAAAAGGTTAGGTTCTTTATTTTAAGTATTACTGTGTTATAAGCATTGTATATACACATTGTATAAATTATACACAAATAATAATAAATAGAAATAGTTTTGTAAGCAGTAGGCGTAACTCACTTTTAATTACACTTCACTGTGTCTATATTTAATAGTATACGTAAATGCTACAGAAAGACTCATAAGAAAACTAGTAATAATAAGTCAGAAACGTAACGATAATACGTTTTGATGTTCGTTTTATCTCATTATAATAACTTTCAAAGGATTCATTAAGAACAGAAATAACAAACTGATCCTCTTGAAGAATTCTTTGTCCACTGTTATATTCAAGTCACAGCCATTGTAATACCACTAAACCGAACTAAGAAGGCAGTAGTTTCAATATTGAGAAAGTAGGTACTATACTTACTGAAAACGTAAGCTTCGTTGTTGTGTGGAATCGAACACGCTACGCGGCAGCCTTGTGTACGGACATGCACATAAAAACGTGGTATGTTGTATTGTATCTATCGTAGTCGGCGACGAATACGAATCTACGACGATACGATACGGTTGGCATGACAAAGGCCTTATTTTTAACGTTTTTGCTCTTTTGTAACTAGGAAATTTACGGAGAAACCTTCTCTTTATAATTAATTGAATAGATTATTTTATCAACGGTTGCACCGGAATTCACTTTGCAGAATGTTTTTAATGATATTAGTTATGTTAATTAAGGTCACTTAATTGGAACGTTATCTGTGGTCTGTCAAACTACAATGCCTTCACGATTAATTCATTCTTATCCCACAAAACCTTCAAAGTACTAAACCAAACGTTAATCATATTATCTTTAATAAGTACTGTAAAGGTTTCCAGGTCGTTGACTATTTTTCTGTTTGACGAAAGAGGAACAAATTGTTTGCAACTTGATTGTAAGGTTTGTATTTCTACGTGTGACAGCGATTTCCGTGTTATACAATAAACGCGTATCTTACTGTCTTATAGAAACGCAGGTTAAAATTTAAATTCAATGCAAGCATGATACTTAATCTAGTGTTTATTTTAAGAATGGTTTTTATGTACGTTTATATAAAACTACATTACCGCGTACTTCTAAAATATGTAGACATTAAAAATACCTTACGTTGATGTATTTGTTTGAAAGGAATTTATTTTGTACAAATTATTTGTAAATTAAAAGATAAACACAATTTAGTAGTTAAGTCTAACTTTTATTAAACTTGTATTGCAATCACTAACAAACAATTATACCTTCCATGAGCGCTTTCAAGTGTCTCGGCTTATCTTCAGATGGAACACAACAACCTACCTAGAACCTTCACCCCTTTATATATCCTATCTAATCCGAAGCGTCAACTTGACATAAACAAACATAGCAGGTAAACACCGAGTCACCACCCCTTGTCCCAGTACTTTTCAACCACTAAGTATCAGACTGCCGCCAACCTTTATGTTCTACATTTCTCTCTTCTTTAATATGTGGTAAAATATATCTTCATTATCAAATTTCACCTTTGAATTAATTAAACTATTTAAATCCTTTTTCTTTCCGTTAATATTTCAAGTTCTTCTCTCAAAGTTGGAAATGTACCAGGCAGCAATGGAAAAGTACTGGGAGAAGGGATGGTAACTCGGCTGATTGTTTGCTGGCTAAGGCGTAATAAGGGTGGTAGCCGAGTATAATTGCGTGTTAGTGGTTGCAATACAAGTTTAGTAAAAAGTACTTGTATATAACGAAAAAGTTGTAGGTTATGAATAGAATGCTTCCACCTAGTTCTAGAGTTATTGAGATTGGCAGTGAAGCATAACACATCGTTAATGACTGTGATTCTACTATAAATTATTCGAGATTTTGTTTTAGAATTGTAAACCATGTTTACAATGACTTACTGTGACTAACCATGTGAATTGTACTTACTGTTTACGAATTACTTTCATGTTATTATTATTATTTGTGTTTATATAAACAGTGCATCCAACTTCTAAATTGTGTTGAAAATTTCTGCTGCTATTCACTTAGGCTTAAATCGTCTTATTGTTGCCCATACGAAATCTTTAAGTTTACAGCATATGAAGATACTTCCAGTCAATAATGGTACAGAAACTCATGCTTCCGTAAGCAAATGTTTACCAGTGGCGTGTCCAGCATTTGGTCTGGAGGGGGATCCGGTCGAGTCGGCTTCATACAAAAGAGAAAACAAGTTAAGACTAAACAACATTACTGTCTTTAAAGTGGCTGGAAAACGTGTGATAACATCCTGAAATCATTGAAGTAAACGGTAACAGGCATATCACAATATCACAATAAAAATACGCGTTTTTAAAACATTGTTTAGAAGATACTCACTGACCTGATTTTCCTATATTTCATATTTCAAACGTATACCCAAATGCTGTATAATAAGCCTATTTTATATTTCAAAAAGAGTTACTACTACATTAGCGTACTCGTACTGGAAAAATAATAAAACGCCCTAAAAAGTAAGAAATTAACAAAACTCGTTTACTTTCTCGACCCTTGGGGGTCCGGGGGTCCCTCTCCCAAAACGCCACTGGACTTTACAAAGTGCAACAACCAGACGTGTACTCTACACGTATATAGGCACACAGTTTGGTAGAAACGTTGTGATCATCTCATCGGCCGATCCACTCAAACGTTTTTCTTTGTCGTTACCTTCGTCACTTGGATTTGTTTCGCTTCACCACCATTTCAAGGTCGGTCTTGCGCTTCGTAGGTTCGTTTCGGCGCCAGGGACGAATTAGAAGCGCGTGGTGCTCTATGCTGGCATCAGACTGGTGCCCCCTCAATTCAGAATTCAACCTTTTATTCATTATTTACACTGATAAATGGCATACACAATTTCGAAAGTTAACAATTATTTTATTAAACTCTCAACTTACAACCAATATTTAGCTAAATAGTGATTACACTAAGCACAGTAGTACTTACGCTTAGAAAATACTAATCGATCCATTTTTTTCTTTATTTTGCCTTAACGAATAATTTGTTCTAAATCAAACGATTCAAGTATCTCGCTTTCAATATTCAACCTTGCTAACGAAGGTAATCTCACATCTCCCATAGTTGAACTTAACATATCTTTAACGCGTTTTAATACAGAAAATGATCTTTCAGATTCGCAGTTAGCTAATGGAATCGTAAAAAGCAGACGATAAGCAATGTATAAGTTCGGAAATACAAAACCATTTTACAATCAATAATTCAGTTTATTACTCTGAGCGGACCAACTGTAGCATCATGGAAGCTGTCATCTTCATACGATCGATTTGAAAACAATCGTGCCAACTTTACTCGTGGCACTAAGTGTTTCGTCAATTCTATTAAAAGATCATCGAAAAGTGTGCACATATCTTTTTATGATTTTGGATTGAGGATGTTTAATTTTTTTTATATTTATTATCTTTAAAAAGTTTTTGTGATTTAGGGCTGGATGGTGCCCCCTCTAACAGCTGAGGCCCTGGTGCCCGGTGCTGCAGCATACCCCCTAGCGTTATGGATAATCCGCCACTGACCGGCACCAACTTTTTTGATATGCGGTCATTGTTCTCGTACATTCTCTTAAGACGTTCTTCCCAATTCTCTCTTTTAGCGTTTCTGAATGCAGCTCGTTTTGTATGATTTCCTCTCTTTTTTTATCCTTAAAATACACGGACAATGCAAAACACGTGGGTTAAGTACTTAATCACGTCTGTTTGCACGTCCGCTCTGGAATGTTCTGTATAAATGTACTTTGCATTGACGGGTATGTATAGGTTGTTCTACGTGATTCCAGAATAAGCACCTGGAATTTTCTCGTCTTATCTAGTAAGTGACAAAGCTGGTGAATGACGTCATTGCCAATCTATCTGAGATGATAGTAAATGGAGAAACCAGTCAGTATTTGTTGTGAGTTAGGTTAAGTGATGTTACAGAATTAGTGCATGTGTTTTATACCACACTTGTGGGTCAATATTATATTTGTGTTTTTGTTTGTCTAAATTACGATTGTGTTAATAATAATCGATATCACGGTGGTGAATCCAAATTTGTATTTTCTGTGTTACATATTTACTTGTGAAAAATTATTTGCGATCAAGATAAATAAAGAAGATGTCGACAGTGAGGCGAGTGTTTTTATTTCGATCGCTACCTACAAGACGACACTCTGCCTTTGTATCAGAATGTATTGTTAATCAGTCTAAGTAGCATACCTGTTTTATGTGTCATCTTCGTTCGTTGCGATCAGTACAAGTGACAATATGTTCGGGAAATAGCGTTTGTTTATTTTGATTTCTCTTCGAGACTACGTGCTGCCATTCTGTTATCGCTTAATCAATTTATTGTTTCAGTTTGTTGATAAAATCAAGTTTTTTTATAAAATCAAGGAAAGTTAAAAAACTATGGACAGAACGTAACACCAAGTCTTATCACAAATTTTATGAGTTCACTGTTCTGTACACGGTCTGTATACAAGACTGTAGGTGAGTGGGCCAACAAAAGAAGACGCGTTTGGTTTATAACACAGTAAGGTTACTGAACTCCAAACGGAACATGATTTGAACTCTATCTACTACCTGCATTACTTGCTCTCTATACTGTATTGAGTTTTTCTCACTTACGCCTGTGTGATTATTATTTATTACTGTTGTGATCATTGCAAGTTTGGGCTGTCGGTTTGTGAGCCTTGATGTTATATATTTTTTTCGCAATCAAATAATGTTTCAGAATAGAAAATTATTGTTTGGAACAAATAAGTAAATGCTTAGGAACACAGAATACAAGAGAACACCATACGCGCGCGCACGTGAACACATACATGTATACGTCACAGCCAAATTGTGCGACTGGATCCTAGTGCCCGGATTCAGAACAGCCGTTATACTTTATGGCTGTCTGCCGAATTCCAAAACTCTGGAACAAACGCAATATACGCACAATTAAATGTAGGCTATATAAGTTTATTTCATATTAGTAACATTTAATAGTGTTATGTACCCAAAAAGGATTAAATTTACTCAGATATGAAAAGGAAGTGAGAGGGAGAGGAGAAGAAGGAATGAGGAGAGTAAGAGAGAGAGAGAGAGAGAGAGAGAGAGAGAGAGAGAGAGAGAGAGAGAGAGAGAGAGAGAGAGAGAGAGAGAGAGAGAGAGAGAGAGAGAGAGAGAGAGAGAGAGAGAGAGAGAGAGAGAGAGAGAATATATTTGTTTTACGTTACGCATTTAAAAGGTACTTTCTGTGTGTATAAATTAATTGCATGTAAATTAAACGTCAGGCCTATAGAAGGAGTAAGAATCTTCTATAAAGAATTATAACCACTGAGATTCGCTCTGAAGTGTAACAGGTGATTCGAAAATGACTGAAATTCTAGAAATTATTTAAGATTATTCTAGAAAGTTCTTCCCGTGCAAATCATGACGTTAATTAAAACTTATCATGTTTACACCGTTTGTAGACATGATAAACGTGCTTCCAACGCCTTAACAATTATTCCTACTGTTATAAGATACAGCTCAATGGAAATTGAATTCAAAAACGTCTTTCCGTTGATATTATGAAAACATTTCAGAAATAAAGTGAACACTGATCAGTGTCGCACCGGTCGGCTGGGGGGGTCGAGTCGGGTTCATACGAAAGAAAATACAAGTGAAGACTAATCAACATTATTATCTTCAAAGTGGTTGAAAAATGTGTGATAACACCTGAAATCAATCCCATTAAAGTAAACGGTAATAAGACAATAAAAATACGCGTTATTGAAACATTGTTTACAAGATACAGTACATAGTGATTGAACTGATTTCCCTATATTTCATATTTCAAATGTATACACAAATGCTGTGTAATAAACATGTTTGTATGCTCAAAAAAGAGTTACTACTATATTAGCGTATTCCTGATGTAAAAATATTCGTAATGAAATAGCCTAAACATTAAGAGATTAACAAAATTCTTCAACTTTTTTCGACCCTCTGGAGGGGGAGGTCCTGTTCGTCCCCTCGCCCGTAAATACGCCTCAGATACTGATTACATACTTACATTATAATAGTAAAGGTTTCAGTTTGGTGCTCTGTGATGTTAATGAACGGTTCAGTTGTATTATTTCACAAATAATTGTTTTGAAATTTTCTCCAAACATAAAAAATTTACACGCTTGTGGCTTGAGAAGGCGGAGTTCCTTACTAAGTCTCCTTTTCTACGTGATCTAGATCGCTCAGTGTTATATGTGATCTAGATCGCTCAGTGTTATCCGTTATCAGAATTTTCTGTGATATGTTTGGTCCGACTTCGTAACGGGTGGGCCATCCATTGTACTAAACGTTACAACACCTTGGCTATACAAACACCCCGTAACTGAGGTAATAAATAACTATTTTTCCTTGTAAAAATAAACTAATAATTATTATAAATACGAGTAAAACATTTTGTATAATGACTCAAGTACCACTGGAAATATTGACTGGTAAACTACTACTGTATTTATATTGTTTGAAAATTGCTTTCTGTTATTTATGTACGATAAAAAACTAATATCATGTCTTAAAATACTTCATTTCTATAAATGCAAACAACTGCGCAGACAGAGTACATGGCGTGTTACAAAGTGCTCTGTATTCACATTATTCAATGTTGGAATGGGTTTCTAAAATAATTTTGATGTTTTCTGAACAAATCTCTTGCTTACACCATGCAACTGTCCGAATAATAAACAAATTCTTCACTGATCGACTTCCTGCCCTCAGTACTGAAAAAAAAACTGAGCCGAATGTAACAAAATATTTGCTACAATCAATACATTAATGCAATTTAATGCCGCCGTAGTCTCAAGGATGTACAGACCTGCAACCAAGCAAAAAATAATTCCATTTAAATGTATAGCATCCGAGTACTAGCGAGTTGAGTTTCTAAAGTAACTAAAACTTCTCAGTATAGCAATTATTATTTATTTTTTATAGTTATATTTGTAATTGTAATTTTTTTTAAATAATAATGGCTCCCATGTATACCACCGAAGTAGCTTAGGATAAGGCAGGGTACGCTGCCTTATGTGAGCCGTACGGCATACAAGGAAGGCAGTGTGGCCAGCACTACGTTTCAGCCGCCCATTATTATCCCCAGGATGTTATCCCAGGTACTCATTTTCAACAAGCTGAGTCGACCTGGGGGCTGAAAAACGCACATTGATTTTTATGGAGCGGGCCCGGGAATCGAACCCGGGATCTCTAGATTAGTAGCCGGGTGCCATACCCACTGGTCTACTGAGCCGCCTAATTTTTAAAAATAACCCACAATAAAGTAACATAATTTACAACGTATGACAGTATATTTATGAATATTATGAACTTGATTTCTCGGTTACAAAATTTTCAAGTCAGCTAGTATAGTCGAGCGGTTTCTCCATAAGAACAAATGTGTTTCCCTAACTCACCCATAGTCTCGTGCGACTGTTGGACAATGTATAGAGGATTTACGCTTCCGCTGAGAATATGTTTCAGGTTTTTAAGCGCGATTACAGTGGATTACTGGTTCCAGAACGTGGTAGAGGCAGCGCGCAACTCGCAACACACTGTCGACAGCGAGTCGGCAACCTTCCAGATTGTTCTCGCAAAACTAGTGTTTGAAAATAACAGGTACGAACTAAACCGTTCCAAAAAATAACATGTACAAATACCTGTTACTATATACCTATTATACATATACCTGTATTATATAATTTGATATAAGAAATAAATTGAAGCTAAAAGTATTAATAGTAGAGATGTACCGACTAGTCGGGTAAGCCGACTAGTCGGCAGTTTTTGTAGTCGGCCTCAAATTTTTATGTCATTACATTAATAAAATTAGTATCTTTAAATTAATGTAATAAGGCACAGACAAAAATACGTGTTTTATACCATTATGATCATTTTAATCAGTCACATTTCTTGTTTACAGTTATTGCTTACTAATAAAAAACTAAAACTTATAAGTTTAATAAAACAACGTAAGCGTTTAGTTAACATAAACTCAGCATTAATATAAACTCAAAAACATAAACTTCTATGTTAAATCAACATTGTTAATAATTTTTTTCCTTTGGATGAACAATTATAAATATGAACAATCATTATACTTAATTAAGTCTCAATAAGTATTAAAGTTTGTAACCACCTAATTTTAGTCTTTCTTCACCTTTTTCTGTCATAAGTAGGGATTAGTTGAATATGTCATAATATTGGTTATTAAACTAAAGTGTAATATACGTAATAACAATAACATCGTCAGTAATAACTAATTTGAAATATTCAAATAATTATATAATTTAAATTTCTGTATTTATTAAAGGTAAATTGTGATGAAGAAATGTCAGATTTTCGGCTCGTTCAGGAAGAAGCCGATTTCTTTTTGTCTCATAAATGTTTCCAGCTTCAGAGAAAAGCCTCTCACTATATACTGTGCTGGCTGGACAACACAAGTATACTTTAGCAATACGTGCCATCTCAGGGTATCGCGTACAATTTTGTTGCCACCACATGAACGGATCGTCATTTCGGTTTATTACCGGCGATGCACAGTATGCCTCAAGTTCGTAAGCTGAAGAAGATTTTTCGTCGCCCTCAACCTTCTTTGATACTATTTCTTGGTAACACTCCTCAAAATGACGGTGAACTCTAACTTCTGATTGAGAGATTGAAGAGTTTAGTGAATCGTTATCTGCATTTACTTTTTCAGAATCATTTCTTTCATTTGAACTATTTTTTAGCGCTTCTAGTAAGAACTGGGATTTCACTTTATGCACATTTTCTGCTTCGAAAAATTGTAGTTTGTACCTTGGATCTAAAAGTGTTGCGAGTGTAAAAATTTTATTATCTTCTAACTTGAACCTTCTTTTCAAGCCATTTTCCAATTCAGTTTTCAATTGTATTATTTCCTCATTTTCATCAATATAACTTTCAAGGTACCTTAACAGAACTTTAAGATGAGGAATGACTTCGGAAACTGACGAACAGGCAGAGCTAATGATTTTGGTCACTTCTTCAAATGGTTTTAGTAAAGCGATACATTTTTCAAGAAGCTTCCATTCATAGGTCAGCACATGATCGATTTTGACACTGTGCTCAGTTATGTATAAAGAGACTGTACGTTTTTGTTCTGATAACCGAGATAACATATAGTATGTGGAATTCCACCTGGTCGGAACGTCTTGAACAAGTTGATGATTTGGTAAATTTAGTTCTTTTTGTATATTGTGGAGTTTCTCTTGTGCTGGTCCTGAATGGTTAAAATGAGTAATAATTCGTCTCGAATTTGTTATAACTTGTGCAATAGTTTTTTCAACTTTGAGGGCATCGTTGATCACCAATTGCAATGTATGTATGAAACATGGAACTGCCTGGAAACTGGAATCATCGATCGCTTTGACCATATTTCTGCCGTTATCTCGCACTATAGCATGTATTTTGGTTGGATTGATATCCCATAAAGTAGGTATTTCTTCTAGATGTTTTATATTATCAGCCGTGTGTAAACAGGAAAAATGTTTCATTTGTAATACTGCGTGTTGAAGTTGGAAATTGTCGTTTAACCAGTGAGCAGTGAAACTTAAAAAGCTTTGTAAATTGTTGGTGTTTGTCCATAAATCTGTAGTGACAGAAATTGCGATGGTACTGACAATTCCTTTTTTTATTTCAGCTTTCGTCTCCGAGCAAATATAGGGTATAATATTGTCGGAAAAATATTTTCTACTAGGGAAATTATACTTTGGTTTTAATTTCTTCATCAAACTAGTGAAACCCGTATTTTCGACTATAGATATTGGTTGGTTGTCAAGCACAATCATCTTACCTATAGAAATATTTATATCCCTCGATCTCGAATCGTCAATTGACCACTTGACAGCTATGGATTCCTGTATCGTTTGTTGAGATAGTTGACATTTAACAGCAAGTTGACGCAACCGATGCCTGTGACGATGAAAACTGCGACGGAGATGGTGAACGCTCCGTGGAAGAACTCTTTTATCACGGCAGTTAGCTGCGCCATCAACTCACCATGTTTGTATTTAATATGATTAGTCATACTAGTGTTATTGGCCGATTTACCAACACCACCACGCGAAATCACTGCTTGACATTGATTACATTTCACTTTACTCACTTCACCTACTATCTGATCAAAAAATGTCCAAATACGTGACTTTCGTCGCGACATTATGATCAAAAAGCTGTTTTTATTTTCTACACGGAGACAAATAATTTTACGCAATACGCAAACAAAGCAAACTCGTGCACTGACCGGCAGCAACTTGTGAAAGAGGCCTCGTGTAGGGGAGCGCTTGCCGCGTCCGAACGCCACACGAATACAACGAAGACGCACGAAGTGTTTTCGCACGCTTTTATGAGCAGATTCAAAATAGTCGGCAAAGCCGACTAGTCGGTAGTCGGCTAGTCGGCCAAACCTCTAGTCGGCCCATCTCTAATTAACAGTGTTACTTTACATTGTGACTTTATTAAGCTGTTACTGTTTAAAATAAAATAAAAAACAAGAGAAATTATAGTCCCATTTCCCTTTGGGAATACTAATTTCAGTTTTCACTAGGAGTAAACAAACTGACATAGATTGAATATTAAATTATTGATTCCGTTTTGGTTAGACAAATCAGTTGCGAAACTCAGGCAATGAAATTTACAGTACACGTAATAGCACAACAAAGAATGTCAAAAAAAGTTACGTGAAATGTGGAATGAAGTTAAAATCATCTCCGAAATCACATTAACAAAAAGTACTATATGGCCTATTAGCCACTCTGTAGGTTATAACACAATATAATTAGTTTTTCAAAATTTACCAAATTGGTGACTAGTAGGCGTATAATATATAATTTACAATTTGTTATTAAAAACTGTATTATATTATCTTCATAACACACGAGAATAAATGTAACATCAGTATGAATTTTTTTTATTTATTACAAACAGCTTCGTCTCTTTGGCATAGAGATTTTCTGAACCTCGCTGTTTTACTTCGTTTCGTACTTGTATGGCAATCGGCACATGTGCAGAATGAAGTATTCAGCACCAAAAACTGGCTTTGTACTCGTGTACTCGTAATACTCGTACTCTTTACTTGTTTATTCGTTAGTTGCTTTGGGGGGGGGGGGGGTCCCGCGACTCGGAAACGCAAGACCGCGAGTAATCGGTACGGGTATTTCGACTTTTCAGTTTTCAGTTATCGTTGAATCGGAACAGGTATTTCAACTTTTCAGTCACTGTTACATCCGTTCCACAAAAATATCTTTCCAAAATACCTGTTATAGGTATATCGGCCCACCTCTAGTTCTCGCATGCTCTGTGTCAATTCTCTGCGTAGTAGAGACTACCGAAATTGGACAGTTCTATTTTATGATACCCATGTGTAGTCTATGTATTCTTTTACACACACACACACACACACACACACACACACACACACACACACACACACACACACACACACACACACACACACACACACACACACACACACACACACACACACACACACACATTATTTCCTTAAGTAGATATATTAACGACAGTTTGTTAGTAAATGTGGCTGATGTTAGGAAACAGTAGAATACCTAATTATTAGAATTTTGCTAGGAAGAATGTCGGGTATAACACATTTCTTTTGTTTCAGAAAATTCATTGTTTACCTTTAAGATTTTTTTGCGTATATAAAGTGCTTAAAATGTATTTCAATAGAAATGGAGATTATGGGATTGGTTCGACAGCTTCTTCATCTTCTTCAGGCTGTCGATCTTACGATCCGTTGCGCACTCCTTGGTCCGACCATCTTTTCTTTGGTTTTCCAATGTTCCGCCGTCCTTTAGGATTATGCACCAAAATTTGTTTTGGTATCCTGTTCTTATGCATCCTTTTAACATGGTCTGTCCAATCCTGTCTGTATTGCTTTATCCTTTCGTTTAGGTTGTATATACCAAGTATTTTCCTTATGTCATCACTTCTTAGCCAGTCCCTCCGTGATACTCCTAGTACTGATCGTAAAAATCTCATTTCACTGGCCTGTATTCGGCTTTGGGTCTTTGCGTTCAGTGTCCAAGTCTCACTGCCATAAAGGCCGCATGGCACTGCAATCACTTTATAAAATGGTTCGACAACCAAGGTGTGAAAATGAAACCCTTCTGATACCTTTAGCTAAAAAGGAAATTTTATTTACAAGTTTATTTATGTTTTGTATTCTAGATTCTATAATCGTTTACCTACTGACATAAAAAATATAAAAAAAAAATTATTCTCAAACACTTGAAATCGTGGCTAATGAATAGAATCTCAGTTGAGTATCTTTATCATCCTGGATATCATTATTAATAATTTTAACCACACTAGATGCTACCATTAACAGAAGAAATTTAATTTTTGTTGTTATTTTATTTGTAAAGAGTATAGCTAGATTTAGTTGTGACGTAAAAGTATTCATGATTTGTTTATAACTAAACATTTTTAACATTTTTATCATAATTTCATTTCATTTGCAAAGAGTGTATCAGATTTAGTTGAATGTGAAAGTGTTGATTTCATGTTGTTGAAAATTGTCATAACTGCCACTTACTAGGTTAATTATTTTATATTGTTAAGAGTAATTGTTAATACTATAGCTAAGTTGTAATCATTGATGCGAATTAAGGCTAAGTAGATGATTATTTCAGCTGAGGTTAATTTTGAAACGTTAAGGATCTATTTTTTAGTATTTAGTGTAGTCTGTATAAGGTTTCAGTGACTATACAATAAATACGTGACAAAAATTGTTAGACAAGATTACAGTTGTTTTTTGTTGAATTAAATATTTAACAAGGACCCTAATAAACCTTAACTTGTCACTGCTCACAGTATATGGTAAGCAGGTAATTCCTAGTTCTGTGAATATAATCAACACTGTAAATTTTAATAATGGGAATACAGATATTATTATTATTATTTATTCCCCAGTTTTCTCCACCGAAGCCTGCAGTTTCTCCTCGTTACAATACGTGTCACACAACCCGCGGGTTTTATGTCAGAAGGATGCGAACTCTGAACTTAACAATTATTAACAGAAGTAATGACAGGGTGCCCTATTTCACCGATACTTTTTAATATCTACAAAGACAGCGATATATATATATATATATAGATGGACAGCTAAAGTTGACTAGGAAATATCACTTCAGCGAAATATTCATGTGAATGCATTGCTTTATGCAGATCACAAGGTAATGGTACAGAAAACAGAAGACCAGTTACAGCGGGCGATATTTACGTTCAATAGCATCATACAAGACTATGGGCTACAGATCCCTGATACAAAATCTAAAACAAAGACATTTGAGGCTAGGTATCCTATAAGAACCAAGATAGTCGTGAATAATCCGATTTTGGATCAGGTTAGTCATTTTAATTACCTGGGTTGTAATATCTCGTATGGAACTGATATTGATTGGGATAGTAAAAATTTAGACGCATCCGTGGAACGATTCATAGGTACCTGAAAAATAAAACACGGAAGGATACCCGAATGAAATTTTATAAAACTGTGGCTGTCCCCAAATTCCTGTATGCTAGTGAGACATGGACTCTTGGTAAAATGGACGTGTAGAGGATTCAGGAAGCAGAAATGAAATTTCTAAGAGGGACACAAGGTTGTTCTCTCTTGGATCGGAGAAGGAACGAGGATATTATACGCGATTTGTTAATATCTGGTGTTATTATCTGGTGCAATATCTGGTGCAATTAACATTAAATAATGTTAATTGCACCAGAAGATGAAGGAGATGGTGTGAACACTCGAATCGCATGCCTGATATCCGTCTACTGTGGCTGCCTTGGGTTATCACCCTAATGAGAATAGAGATGTCGGTAGATGGAGGAGATGGATTACGGAACAGGTCTAAGGCCTAGTCCTTGGAGTGGTGATGATGATGATGATGATGATGAAATAATGACGTGTTGAAATCTTGGAAAGATCTACTAACTTTTACTGCAATAGTTTATTGGTGTTTAATTGGCTGGACGTTTACATATTCCGAAATTATGATTATCCGTTCGACCATTCCCAAGTTCCGATTCTTTGAAAGTAGTAATGAAATTGAAACAACGAAACTTGAGCCTTGCACGCGTAGTTTTATTTTACTGCATTCGTTCTATTTACATACCGTGAATAACGATTCCCACATTAGGTTCGCGTCCTGACTGAATATTCATCGGTTAGAATATGTTCAATTGTTCATTAGTAGTGGTAGGACATCAGTATGTATAATTAACCTTGTTTACGCTTTCGTAGAAACACTGCTGCACTAATTATAAGTACGATTACGAGAAAATATTATATAATCTACAGAAATATTTTCAAATTGTGTTGAATTATTTAAAACGTAAAGTTACGTATCTTAATTCAGCTGAGCGACTTCTTATACGGAATGAAAGGGAAAAAATGTATACACGTAAACCAAACCAAAAAGGTCAGTCAGTCTGTGTGCCAGTCAGACGAACAATATTATGTAAGGCACTGGCAAGCTTTCACGTTTATGTAATACACAAAGAGCCGCGCTACTGAGTCCCTCACGACTTTCTCCCTATGCCGTTAGGTTTTTTTAATTTCAAATGAAATTGAGTCATTATTTTATTTTTACCTTTTCAAATAAAAAACGATTAAAGATATAAAAAACAACGATTAGTTTCGATCAAAAATAATGATTAGTGATCGAATTCTAGAACAGTTGAGCCACTTTAATTAAGTTATTTGGGAAAGATTAATTGATGTTAAGTTAGGCAAGTTCCAGACGATCTGTGGGACAATCAACCGTATTTTCCTTAACAAGGTACGTCAAGATACAGAATTAAAGTTCTACAAAGTTATGGCAGTTCCTGTATTGTCGTATGGGTGTGCATTATGGGCAACAACCAAGAAGCAAGACAGTAAAATACAGACCTCGGAAATGACGTTTTTAAGAGGAGTTAAAAGGTGTTCTGAACTTGACCGTATAAAGAATGAGGCCAAAAGAGAAGTGATACAAGTTTTTAACTTCAATGAAAAATTAAAAGATTATAAACAGTGGTGGAAAGAACACTTGGAAAGAATGTCAATTTCCAGACTGGCCAAACAAGATTGGAAATACAAACAAAGAGGACACAGGTGTGTGGGTAGACCAAGGAAAGGTGGCTGGAGGATCTTTGAAGGCAGAACAGGCAGCACCTTGCCTGTGCCGTGTTGTGAATATGATAATGATGATGATGATGAAATTGAATTCTCAAGCGTCGAATCGTAACACAACTACCCCTTTATGAATAAGTCCCAGCTTTACAGAATAAGAAAAATCCAAAGAAAAAAAAGTTTCATCATTAAAACAATTCATTGAAGAATGAGGTGAGATTCCACACAATCGCGAACGTTAGATTAGGTTTACTGGAGCTTCTAAAAGTAGAGGGAAAATGAGGTTCCTGACCAAAGTACCGTTATTCCCCCACCACCACCGCTGGACCTGCAGCATCCGCGAATTTCCACCAATAAAATTTCATGCCGCCTTTCGCGCGCCAAGTTCAAATATATGCCGCCTTTCGCGAGCCTAGATCACTTTCACTTTCTATCAGCTGGACCCGCAGCATCCGCGAATTTCCGCGAATAAAATTTTTTATTTGATTTTTTTTTATATTTTTATTAAATTGATTTGCATATCAAGGGTTGGTGGGGGGGAAATGTCTAAGACATTCTGTTCCACGAAATAGATACGGTATGTTTTTAGGACAACCAAAGTCATCGAGATTGATGATATTATTGTGTATTATCTTTGATTGCAAAAAACGTTTTTTCTCAAAACCCTTCACAAACACATATTTATATATACGTGTATGTGATGTTAACAATGAAACAAGATTGTCGTACGGTGTCTCTCCTTCGCTCCATCTAAGTCTATGATAATTTGACGTTAACCAGTGGTTTGTCCTAACGTATTTTGGATTCGTAACGGATGTAGCAGGCGGAGTCAAAATCCAATGTCTACCAGCAAATCTCAGAACGTCCATGATTGACAGTTCCTTCACAATATATTTTCCGTTGTCGTCGAAAAAGCACTGGAAGTCGATTATAACTGCAGTGTTATCCATAATACTGTAAGACAAAGAAACCACACATTACAAACTTATATATATTATGTTTAAACACACAAATATCGTTGCGATATTAATATGTGAACATACATTTACAGACGTCTGGACTGAAGCATCGAGAGACGTCAACTGACGAAAGAAACAAGTGTTGAGGGGGGTTACTATACATGGAGACAAATTTTTTTAGCAGGTGGGGAGGTGTCGTCGTTCTCCATGTTGATGCGTCGTATTCGATAATGACCGTATGCAAGCGTATCATGACCATTGTCTAGTATATAGCGCTTATCATCATACGGTGACAACGCTTGCTTATTTACGCGCATCGTGTACAGCGTATGATGATCGCTACGTAAACAAAGTGCACTGGTAGAAAACTGACAATGATCAGTGAGACACTTGCGATACATATCGTGTCGTAGACTCCTCTTAATCGCAACTCGAGGCACACCTTTACATACACGTTTTTGACACTCTTTGGTAGGATCTTCGTGGGCCACAAGGAACGAATAACATTTCGCTCGGAGACCCACGAATTCTCTAATAGGACGACCACACGTTTCATCCTTGAACAGTCCGACAACCTTTTTGTTCTTAAGGCTATAACAAGGATGAGACGTAGGGTAATCCGATGTGTCAAAAACGTGTAGGTCCTTCTTCATGTCTGCATACAAGTCTGATGTTTGAATACTATACATCAGACTGTCTGTATCTGTCATTAACAATTTAACGTTGCGACCGTACTTGGCGACAGCATAACGATAATGAAAGTCGTACATTATCGTTTTGCTAACGTCAAGCACCGTGAAGCCGACATACACGGGACGGGAAAGAACAATGGATTTTTTACGGAGTGAGAGCCCCACCAGATCGTTCGTATAACGAATCATACGTTTTAGCCTAGGTGTGGAAACTAGTTTTTGAAGCCGTCGTTCATCCGAGACTAGTTCAAAGTCTATATGTTTCCGTACGTTCTCCAGCGACTTACCGTATACGGCGTTGTTCATCAGTTTGAAAAGGTCTTTTTCAAAGCTGTTGACGGCTGCTTGCCTCTTGCGGGTGTTGAAATCGATAAACGGTTTCAACCAAGCGCTTTGCTTAAAACACAACACCCTATGAGTCGCTTTCAGCTCTAAGCCAAGACTTAAATACAATTTCAAATTTCGATAATGGAGAACGTAATTTTGTTTGTCCTCCAAAGTTGTTAACAACTTCTCTACGGATGACCCTGATTCGTTATACGATGATCTGTATATACTCTCGTGTAAACGCTTGGAAAAGGGAGAAAGGATATCGGGTGTTACGCGCTGGCGCACAGGTGCAAGCGGGTAGTCGGAATGCAGGTCGTGTAAGGTATTAGGATAGTGTAGGTCGAGCTTCGAGGATGTACCCGATGTCGGAATCATCACTCACATTACGTACGCCCAAGGACTCGATTTCGTTACGATCGAGCCATCGGAAGTCTGCGTAAGGGAGTGGTTGCGACATGGCTGCACCGTATAAATTATTACAGTCCGTATACAGAATGAAGGAGGTCGGTTTCGATACATCGTACGATAATCTCTTAACAGCATTCTCTTAGCCACTCAGAAAATCAAGCCATACCTTTCCAACAGACAAAATTGACTTTCCTTTTTTTTTTGTTTACATGACTGTAATTAACAATAAGGCAGACCAACATGTTGCTTTACAGCTGTTCATGAGGCAAATGTGGTGTCACCTGATGTGTCTGGCATGTTTCTCAGACTTCGTATCTTCTTCTTCTTTGACTCTTCCTGAACCACCTTCTTTATCTGTGACAGCTTACAGCGTCCCACAACCGAACAGTCAACCTGGGTACTCTAGTCTCTGCCTTCCTCTGCAGTACTTCCTACTCACTGGGCGCCGATCAGCAAAGTCATTACTGGGTCTCAGCCAATAGTGACCCACCACACTGTCTCATCTTCACAAACCTCTCCATTCACCCATTGTTTCCAGGACCTGGTCATTTTTGTTTTCTAATTACTTTGTCCATCCAGTATATTTTTAATATTCTCCTATAGCAGCAGTTTTCAAATGTTGTGGTTGTGTCTTTCACTTTTCCCTATTGTCTAGGTTTCACATGCAGCTTCTATAATAGCATGCTGCAAACATATAATTTGAGGGATTTCTTCTTAATTTAGAATCCAGTATTTGACAGTAGCAAATTTGTTTCTCCATTTGGCCTGTGCTCTGACACTGATTCCTCTCAGTTATCTTTACCAGTTTTAATATTTACCTATTTTTGTTCCTGATTCTCCTCTTCTCCCTAATAATTTTTTATAATATTCAATAGTGTTCTCAATTTACCTTGTTTTCTGTGAGTAGAAACCATACCATCAGTAACTCTTAACTCTTATACTCTCCATGAAATGTTATTATGGTCTTGAACATCTTTATGGTTTCCTTTACAGCCTCTTATAAAGCATTCCCGTATAATGGTAATGAACTTGTATAAAAGTAAATTTTAATTCCTTGTTATTTGTAGGATGTTTTAACGGTCAGTGTAAAGAAAGAAGCAGATCCAAAAGAGGCTGAGACTGAACAGGTTATGTGCATAACCATTATTTAGCCCATAGCTAATGTGTTAGGTTGTTCCGTGTCATGTACCACTAGAGATTTGGATCACATTCGTTTGTAGATATGTAATTAAAAATCAACAGAATACACAAACTGTATCATAGTGTTGTATACATATAAACTACATGAGATTAAGTAAGTAAAATCGTGCGAGGGCGTGCGCGCACACACACCATGTAGGTACAGAGTATGGAACAACACATACTAGTTTTGGTAAGTGTACAGATTTTATTTAATTTTAATGTATGTGTAGATTTTATTTAAACGTAAAAATTATTCACATTAAAACATTATCAAGTGCATTATTTATTGAATTTAATACATGACTCATTCAAATAAGTAAGTGTACTTGAAACATTTTGAATACGTTAATAACTGAGCATAATTTTTATTGTATGTACAGATTTTATTTAAACGTAAAAATTATTTGCGTTAAAACATTATCAAGCGCATTATTTATTGAATTTAATACATGCGTGTGTGTGTGTGTGTGTGTGTGTGTGTGTGTGTGTACGTGTGTGTATGATCAAATTACAATTTCTGAAAATATAATCTTACCGTATTTTTATAGTGGTAATTTCTCATTTGACCGCCTGCGTGTGCTGATACATCGTGAAATCTATCTCTGCATCTTTTTTAATAGTTGAAAGACTGTTTGTACGTCTTCAGTATACACACAACTTTCATCATTAAGGGTGTGTAGACAACACATACTAGTTTTGGTAAGTGTACAGATTTTATTTAATTTTAATGTATGTGTAGATTTTATTTAAACGTAAAAAAAAATTATTCACATTAAAACATTATCAAGTGCATTATTTATTGAATTTAATACATGACTCATTCAAATAAGTAAGTGTACTTGAAACATTTTGAATACATTAATAACTGAGCATAATTTTTATTGTATGTACAGATTTTATTTAAACGTAAAAATTATTTGCATTAAAACATTATCAAGCACATTATTTATTGAATTTAATACATACGTGTGTGTGTGTGTGTGTGTGTGTGTGTGTGTACGTGTGTGTATGATCAAATTACAATTTCTGAAAATATATTCTTACCGTATTTTTATAGTGGCAATTTCTCATTGATCGCCTGCGTGTGCTGATACATCGTGAAATCTATCTATCTCTGCATCTTTTTTAATAGTTGAAAGACTGTTTGTACGTCTTCAGTATACACACAACTTTCATCATTAAGGGTGTGTAGACAACACATACTAGTTTTGGTAAGTGTACAGATTTTATTTAATTTTAATGTATGTGCAGATTTTATTTAAACGTAAAAATTATTTTCATTAAAACATTATCAAGCGCATTATTGAAACATTTTGAATACGTTAATAACTGAGCATAATTTTTATTGTATGTACAGATTTTATTTAAACGTAAAAATTATTTGCATTAAAACATTATCAAGCGCATTATTTATTGAATTTAATACATGCGTGCGTGCGTGCGCGCGCGCGCGAGCGTGTGTGTATGTGTGATCAAATTACAATTTCTGAAAATATATTCTTACCGTATTTTTATAGTGGCAATTTCTCATTTGACCGCCTGCGTGTGCTGATACATCGTGAAATCTATCTCTGCATCTTTTTTAATAGTTGAAAGACTGTTTGTACGTCTTCAGTATACACACAACTTTCATCATTAAGGACGTGTAGACAACACATACTAGTTTTGGTAAGTGTACAGATTTTATTTAATTTTAATGTATGTGCAGATTTTATTTAAACGTAAAAATTATTTGCATTAAAACATTATCAAGCGCATTATTGAATTTAATACATGTGTGTGTGTGTGTGTGTGTGTGTGTGATCAAATTATTATGTCTGTTACAATTTTTTTGAAAAATTGTTACAATTTTTCTGAAAAATTGCTTTAAACAACATTTTTAATGTAACAAATGTAGAAAGTAGGTCCCAGCGTATGTTGACATTTATATCTCTCTAATTCTGTTGTGGACATGTACATACATACATAGCTGTAAGCGGTGACTATTTCCTTATGAAAGTGGAATGTAGACTTTCCTAAAATTATTTGCATTAAAACATTATCAAGCGCATTATTATTTATTGAATTTAATACATGTGTGTGTGTGTGTGTGTGTGTGTGTGTGTGTGTGTGTGTGTGTGTGTGTGTGTGTGTGTGTGCGCGCGTATGTGTATGATCAAATTATTATGCGTATACATTATGGAGTGGGTTATACAAATAATAATAATAAAGTGCGTGTAATATATACATTTATTAAAATACATACACACAGCTCCAAGATTATATTAAACAGTTTTTACAATTAAAAATACATACACAGCTCCAAGATTATATTGTTACAAGTATGAAAATATATCTAAACTAGTTTTACAATTAAAAATACATACACATACAGCTCCAATATTATAATGTTACAAATATGAAAATATATATATTTAAAACTAGTATTTACAAAATATGTATAAAATAAGACTTAAACACGTCTATGTACTGTGTTGGACAATGGTGTATATTCTACAAGCGAATCATGTAGCATCATACAGTAGGCAGTCGTCTGTGTAGGAACATTCATTGACGATTCAAATTCTAAACGTACATCAACTGCTGAAGACTTAAGCGCATCGTCTTGTTTGCTACAATCGAATACAAACAGCGGGGCTTTTGATTTGAATAATTCTGGTGTCAGTACTGGGCTGACGTCTAAACGGTGGTAATACGAACTTTGAAAACTGGCGTACATATTGTACAATAATGCAAAACGGTCTTTCCCAATATCCAAGTTTAAATTATCGTAAGGATAATACTTGTCGTTTAGAAACAGTCTCGCATTGATCACGTTACAATGATCGAATTCATCGGCGTGTGTCGTCAGTACATTCTTTCTTGCTGTCTGAAACGCTAACACAACAAAGCGTGGTTTTTCTAGCTGACTCGAGGTCTTGACAATCCAATTCTGCCTTTTAGTCTGTGGTAAGGCAGGATACTCGTGCAACTCCCAGGTCCTAAAAGGCATAGTTATCGGGTGGTCTTTCTCTATGAGTCGTAACAGTGGTAATCTGTACGCATTAGCTACATGTACATAAGGCATTTTCCAGTAAACTTTATCTAGTTCAAGAACACAATTAGCAGTCGTTTGTCCGCTTGCTAAAACCATGGCGTTTATGTCGGTAGATGTGCGTAGGAGTATAAGTTCTTGTTTCACGTTCAGCACGATGCGTGTATAGTCTTCTGCGAATCCCATTAGCATTTTCAGTGGTATACAAAAGTTGAATTCACCGTCATCATTCACTTTTAATACGTTCGTGGTCGGCGCCACCCAACCTGCGTTTTCCATTGCGTCACGTGTGTTGTTGTTGAGTGATAGAAAAGTTTTAATAGTTGACGTAACGCCAACGTTTCTGGTATGGTCCACTACCACTCCGGCCAAACTCGTAACGAATCTCTTCACTCATAATTTACACAAAAATCATAAAGCATCAAACTGTATGGGAATGATGACCTGCGACTTACAGCAACGCTTAATTTCTATCTCTTCACTCAGGTCAATGACTGCTACGTGCTGTCACCTTTTTTATATTAAATCTTTCTTATGAGGTACTGAAAACTATTGTCCAACCTTGTTTTGTTAGATCGAGAAAATTAAGTTTATTTTCGCAAACACACACACACACACACACACACACACACACACACACACACACACACACACACACACACACACACACACACACACACACACACACACACACACACACACAACGCAACCCACACACACGCGCGCGCACACACACACACACACACACACACACAAAACGTAACCCCACACACACACATACAACGCACGTATCAAATTGTTTCTTTACGTTTGTATTTTGTCTAAACCATGTTAACTTCACACACACACACACACACACACACACACACACACACACACACACACACAAGAACAATCGGCTGCTAATTGCATGTTCTTGAACTGAATAAAGTTTACGTTTACTGGAAAATGTCTTATGCGCTAACTTGAGAAAGACCGTTTTGCATTATTGGTACAATATGTACGTCAGTTTTCAGAGTTCGTATTCAGATCTGCAAATGTTTTACTTGTTTATATTTGTACTATGAATGTATATATTTTCATTAGAAATATGTTAACAGTAAGCAGCGAGAAACACATGTTTGACACAGTATACTTCAAGCGTTAGCTGTACATATCATGTCTATAGTCATATTTATAAAGAACTGGTGGTTATAGAACGGTGCGTCTGCTTTTATATGATAATACCGGCTTCACGTAATTCTTCCAATATCAAAACGATTTCATTCCTATGACCAGTATGGCCACTACTTTGAGAAGCCATTAACATTCTCAATCGATTAACCAACTTGTTAGGATCATCCCAATGCACGTAATCGATTGCAGTGTTCGGTTTCATCTCCATATAGCCACCCCCCTGTACGTTTTCGTGCAAACAATTTAGATATTACTAGTCGGTACTTGACGCCACTGTTACTGTTTATTCGCGTATTGTGTTTATATTTTTGTTTGTGTCCGTTGGTTGCTAGTAGTATGGACTTATATTTCCTCATATCTTCATTATTGTATTTTTTCGGTAGTTTCATAAACAAAAGTTCATACAGACCAGGTGTACCCTCGTAAATTTTTCCTTTGACATGAAAGTTGTCGTTATCATCGATTTTCACATTTGAATCACCTATCATAAATTTACCACCTTCGTATCGAACACCATACATACGATCTATAATCCGTTTACAGTCAGCCGATTCGCACAAACGCATATATTTGTTTGCTAATGAATCGTCACTGAAATGTGAAGTGTTAGGGTTCCATGCGCTATCGTCACTGAAATGAGAAGCGTTATGACTCTGCGTGCCACTTTCGTTTTCAGTTATTACATGTTGTGTAGGCTCTTCTTGTTTTATCTGCTGCTTCTTATCCTCCTCCCCCTCCTCCATTATATCACCACTTAACTTTCGTGAAATAGCTTCTAACGGTTCCAGAATCGGTCTGTAATTTTTTCTAAACTTCTCGTCGCTTTCTCTGATACCATGTTGTAATGCATGATATTTTTTCCTTATGTTGTCGCTTATCGTATCTATATCATACGCAAGTCGTTCCTCCTTATTCATCGCCATCGTGTGTTAGCAAGAGGACTGATTACATTACTACAGTGCAACCACTTTTATACTTCGCTGGAAACAATTATGAATCGATCAAAGCCGATTCTATATCTACCTTCATTTATTGACGAGTCTTTGTCTATGACTAGAAATCCATAACGATCCTTCCACGCTTCCATGCAGACGTCTTTGAAAGCATCATATTTCATATCTATGTTAACGTGATCAATGTATGCATGTCGTAAATTTAGATCGTCTTGTTTGAACAATATCAACAAGTTAGCGTTGTCACGTACCAATTGTTTCGGTATCTGGCTATATGTCTGACATAGATAGAATGTGTCCACACCGCTATGTCTCCCCATAGCAAAATACTTTCGAATATTGTTTTGTCTTTCACACGATACGTCATCGAATACGATAACAGAGTCGAGACCAGTGATTTCACTCGGTAGTGGGACTTCTTCGTTCTCGCTGTATGCATGATAACCTAAACCTTCATCAGCAAGTGATTTCATCACTGTTTCTAGCATTCTGTATTTTGGTTGAAATAATGATTTTGAAAACACGTATACGTTGCGGAAACGTAGACCGTCGACATCAATCATAATCAAGAAACACAGATATGTTAAACATCATTTCGTTGGTCTAAGCGTACATTTATTATGTAAATCATCTCTTTTTCAGTCATCTACGTATGTGCATTGAATTATTTGCGCATGCGCATAACAGCTTTTTTAGTACAGTTGCACACACATCGACGCTTGCACTATATATATAACCAGTGAACTTCACAACAGTGTCTTACTTACCACTCGTTCGTGTTGGTGAACACTACTGCGCTACAAATTGTATGTTACAAATTGATATTCTAATTTACTTTGTGTGATATAAAGCGTTTAAGATACACTAACATAATACCAGCGTTATAACAGTTTCTTTGTTTTTCAGTATTCACTCTCTCGTCTGAATATCATCATCATGTCCGACCTTCAGCAGAATCCAGAACAACAACAACATCAGCAGGAACAGGAACATCCTCAACAAGGTAAAAATTTTTAAATACCAATTGCCTCTCTCTATAATTATGTAGCAAACCAAATTTGTTTGATATGAATTAACATATGATTCAACTCTGTCTAACATGTATAAGATAGTCTCTTGACGTTGTTTAGAAATTGATATGACGAAGAAAATTTTTTATGTTCCGACATAGGTTTGTTACCTTCTCCCCAATGTATTGTCTCTTGACATCGTTTAGAAATTGACATGCCGGAGAAAATTTTTCATGTTCCACCAAGGTATGTCACCTTCTCTCCAATGAACTAATTCAATTCCGCAACAAAAGCATTTAACTCTATCGTCTATGAATGACATACTATGTCCACAAACATCATAATTTAGTGGATAGTAGTAAAACCCAGCAAACGCTAACTCGTCGGGGCTGACAAACGTCACTTCCCAATACTTGAACGATTTTCTTCTTTCACTTTCAATGCTAAAATCAGGAGTAGCTGCCATCTTCACAGTTTGCAATAAACTAACGTATTACTAACGTGTACTATCTATTTATTTACAACAAACATGAATGTGTATGTGTGTGTGTGTGTTATTCATCATTCCTATTAGCTAATACATGTGTTTCTATTGTTTCAGTTATGACACGATTTTATATTGTGCGAAACACTAGTATTAGAGGATCCCTCACAACTTTTAATTACCTGCCTGTGTACACGGACACAGAAGAAGAAGAAGATCAAGATATATTACCGATAATGACTGAGGTGCGACCTTTATTGTGCAAGGATATTCTGGCAGAACAAGCACGTTTACGCAGTATCAAATGGCATATTGCGTGCAGGATACGTTTCACTAAAACTGTGTTAGATGGTGACAGCGGCGAAGAAAAAGAGGTAACCAAAGACGCCGTCTTCCACGGACGTTGTCGTACGTTGCTCACGGACGACAACGACGAGTTGAACTGTCTACTCGATGAATCCTACGATAAAATCATGAATAGCATATCCAATTTTACCCGTGACGGGAGCGGATGGTCGGTGGATGCTGTACTGAAGCTGGAACTGGTTGTTGGACGGTACCGGCCTCTAGCAGCGTCCTCCTACCTTCCAACCCCGCGAAAACTCTCACTCACCAGGGCAGTAGTCAACATCAAGAACCCCCAAGATGAAATGTGTTTTCTATGGTCCGTACTAGCCCACATACACCCTCAAGTAAGAGATAAAGAACGTGTTACAAAATACACCTCATTCATAAACACCTTAAATATGTCCGGTATCGAGTACCCTGTTTCTATAAACTCACTTTCTAAATTTGAAGCACAGAATCCCAACATTTCTATAAACGTTTTCGGCTATGATATAGAAGACAATATCAGAAACGAATTAAAAAATGAGGTTTATCCGTTAAGAATTACCCCCAATAAGGACAGATTACATCATGTTAATCTTTTACTTCTGTCCGATACAAATAGCCGAAAACATTACTGTCTTATCAGTAACATGAGTAGATTATTATCATCCCTTACAAAACACGACGGCCAATCATTTTACTGCGACTACTGCCTGCATCGTTTCTCCACAGAACATGGTCTGTCCGATCATCTCCCCTACTGCACACCTTACGGCGAGCAGAAAACCAAAATGCCCACAGAGGAGGAGAAGTTTATGTCATTTAAAAATTACGCGCACTGTCTTAAAGTACCCTTTACCGTCTACGCCGACTTCGAGTCCCTCATCACTCCGCTTCAATCGTGTTCACCTGGTAACAACGTCCCGACGACAGTGCACGAGTTAGGTGAATTCTACTCAGTTGATAGCAACGGTGCCCGTCAGGAAATAACTTCTCCTCCTGTACCGTCCACATCATACGAAGCGATGCATATTCCGTCAGGCTTCTCCTATGCTATCGTCGATCATACACACAGACTCTGGAGAGAGGCTAAAGTTTATCGAGGTGAAAACGTCGTAGACACTTTCTTCTCGTGGTTGATGAAAGACGCCGAGGATATGATGAAGGTAGTACGACATAACGTACAAATAATTATGTCCGATGATGACAATGTTGTGTTCACTAACGCCACCGTTTGTCATTTGTGTGAGCGCCCTTTGACAGACGATGACAAGGTACGCAATCATTGTCATCTTACGGGGAAATTCTTGGGAGCAGCCCACAATAGCTGTAATCTAAGCTACAAGATGCCTCGTCATATCCCCGTCTTCTTTCACAACCTTCGTGGCTACGACTGCCACCATTTAATGCAGGGTTTAGGAAAATATAAGGACCAACACGTATCCTGCATTGCAACATCTAGTGAGCGTTACGTGTCGTTCTCCCTGGGTCCCTTGCGTTTCGTAGACTCCTTTCAATTTCTTAATCGCTCTCTGGACACACTCGTTACCAATCTGTCCACGTCCGGGAGCCAATTTCCTTTGCTCAGAGAGGAAATGCTTAGACGGGGTTTTGACGAACAGACCAATCTGCTCGTACGCAAGGGGGTATACCCTTACGAGTACGTTGACAGCATTGATCGGTTCAACGAAACAAGTCTACCCGCTCGTGAACACTTTGATAACCGGTTGTTGGAATCGTCTATTTCGGACGCAGATTACGAGCACGCACAAAACGTGTGGAGTGCATTCAATCTGCGTACGTTTGGAGATTACCACGATTTGTATTTGTTGACAGACGTAATGCTGCTGGCCGATGTCTTTGAAAGTTTCCGAGACATGGCCTTACGCGATTACTGTTTGGACCCGTGTCATTTTTACTCGCTTCCCGGACTCGCTTGGAACGCGATGCTAAAAATGACAGGGGTCGAATTAGAGCTGTTAACAGAGATAAATCTACATCTGTTCGTCGAGTCTGGGATTCGCGGAGGCTGCGCGATGATATCCAACCGTCATGCAATCGCTAACAATCCTTTGATTCCAGATCAGTACGATGTATCGAAACCGACCTCCTTCATTCTGTATACGGACTGTAATAATTTATACGGTGCAGCCATGTCGCAACCACTCCCTTACGCAGACTTCCGATGGCTCGATCGTAACGAAATCGAGTCCTTGGACGTACGTAATGTGAGTGATGATTCCGACATCGGGTACATCCTCGAAGTCGACCTACACTATCCTAATACCTTACACGACCTGCATTCCGACTACCCGCTTGCACCTGTGCGCCAGCGCGTAACACCCGATATCCTTTCTCCCTTTTCCAAACGTTTACACGAGAGTATATACAGATCATCGTATAACGAATCAGGGTCATCCGTAGAGAAGTTGTTAACAACTTTGGAGGACAAACAAAATTACGTTCTCCATTATCGAAATTTGTAATTGTATTTAAGTCTTGGCTTAGAGCTGAAAGCGACTCATAGGGTGTTGTGTTTTAAGCAAAGCGCTTGGTTGAAACCGTTTATCGATTTCAACACCCGCAAGAGGCAAGCAGCCGTCAACAGCTTTGAAAAAGACCTTTTCAAACTGATGAACAATGCCGTATACGGCAAGTCGCTGGAGAACGTACGGAAACATATAGACTTTGAACTAGTCTCGGATGAACGACGGCTTCAAAAACTAGTTTCCACACCTAGGCTAAAACGTATGATTCGTTATACGAACGATCTGGTGGGGCTCTCACTCCGTAAAAAATCCATTGTTCTTTCCCGTCCCGTGTATGTCGGCTTCACGGTGCTTGACGTTAGCAAAACGATAATGTACGACTTTCATTATCGTTATGCTGTCGCCAAGTACGGTCGCAACGTTAAATTGTTAATGACAGATACAGACAGTCTGATGTATAGTATTCAAACATCAGACTTGTATGCAGATATGAAGAAGGACCTACACGTTTTTGACACATCGGATTACCCTACGTCTCATCCTTGTTATAGCCTTAAGAACAAAAAGGTTGTCGGACTGTTCAAGGATGAAACGTGTGGTCGTCCTATTAGAGAATTCGTGGGTCTCCGTGCGAAATGTTATTCGTTCCTTGTGGCCCACGAAGATCCTACCAAAGAGTGTCAAAAACGTGTATGTAAAGGTGTGCCTCGAGTTGCGATTAAGAGAAGTCTACGACACGATATGTATCGCAAGTGTCTCACTGATCATTGTCAGTTTTCTAAGAATGCACTTTGTTTACGTAGCGATCTTCATACGCTGTACACGATGCGCGTAAATAAGCAAGCGTTGTCACCGTATGATGATAAGCGCTATATACTAGACAATGGTCATGATACGCTTGCATACGGTCATTATCGAATACGACGACGCATCAACATGGAGAACGACGACACCTCCCCACCTGCTAAAAAAATTTGTTTCCATGTATAGTAACCCCCCTCAACACTTGTTTCTTTCGTCAGTTGACGTCTCTCGGTGCTTCAGTCCAGACGTCTGTAAACGTAAGTTCACATATTAATATCGCAACGATATTTGTGTGTTTAAACATAATATATATAAGTTTGTAATGTGTGGTTTCTTTGTCTTACAGTATTATGGATAACACTGCGGTTATAATTGACTTCCAGTGCTTTTTCGATGACAACGGAAAATATATTGTGAAGGAACTGTCAATCATGGACGTTCTGAGATTTGCTGGTAGACATTGGATTTTGACTCTGCCTGCTACATCCGTTACGAATCCAAAATACACTAGGACAACCCACTGGTTAACGTCAAATTATCATAGACTTAGATGGAGCGAAGGAGAGACACCGTACGACAATCTTGTTTCATTGTTAACATCACATACACATATATATAACTATGTGTTTGTGAAGGGTTTTGAGAAAAAACGTTTTTCAGACATATCAAACCCAAAGAACTACATTTAGTGTATCGAGGGACGAGGAATCAAACAATACAGGTGGAGATTGTGTCCTAACGTCGTAAGTAGCAATCGTGTTAACAAACAATTTATTGATGTATGTGTGTGTGTGTAGTTTCAATTCTCTGTACTTAACACTTTAATAATTGAATTTGTATGTACATGATAAATGTATCATTGATTCTATTTAGTATTTTTTTTTTTTACAAAGTTTCGTTGAATAATATTTGGTTCGATTAGAAATTATTTGAAAGTACATTAACTTTATGTGATAAATGTATCATTGATTCTAGCAGTATTTACAAAGTTCCGGTGAATAATATTTGGTTTGATTAGAAATTATTTGAAAGTACATTAACTTATGAAAAATGACACATACTTGAAAAAGTTTACTTACTTATCGCATTTGATTCTTTCTTTCCACTGACTGTGTGTGTGTGCATGTGATAATTGAATATTTATCGTATCCGTGATTCTAATATCGACTGTATTGTTATGTTACAGATAAACTTCCTTGTGAACTACATCTACAGCAGTGACATTATTATTTAAAAATCTTACAATGTCAAAATTATTATTAATATTGTATTTATTTTATATAACAATGTTTGTTTGTGATATATATATTTAATTAATGTACTGTAAAATGTATTTTGAACAATTGTATTATAACGGTTTGTAAACTATATTTTAAGTTTGTGTACAGTGCTGTAAATATATATTTAATCATTTAAAACAATATTATTAATATTGTATTTATTTTATATAACAATGTTTGTTTGTGATATATATATTTAATCAATGTAAAATGTATTTTTGAATAATTGTATTACAACAGTTTGTAAACTATATTTTAAGTTTGTATACAGTGGTGTAAATATATATTTAATCATTTAAAACAAATTATGGTTTATTTTAATTTATTTCGTTATAAACCTCTGAACATGTAAGCAATTATTTGTAAAGTACATTAAATTATGTGAAATGCTACACCGAAAGATTCAAATCATACCTTATATTGGTACTGTCAACTATTTGAATGTGGGAATTTCTACCAACGTTGCAGCAGCAGCAGCAATACACAATACACATTACATTAAAACTATCACGATTATATTATTCATTGATGTACAAACAATTTACATAGCACACACAATAGGCTAACATTTACTATGAAGCCGTTAACGTATGGATTTGTCATCTGTAACAGCACACACACAGGTAATTACATTATAAACTAGGAATTTCTTCCGACGTCTGCGAGCGAGAGAGAGAGAGATGATATATCACTGTAAAACCGATGACATAAAGAGAGAGAGAGAGAGAGGGAGGGAGAGAGATAGTTAGAGAGAGTGCTAGCACATATGTTGTGTATATTAAATCGCAGACAATGACCGTCATGTGTCAAAATTAGAAGTAGGACGCAACGAGGTAGGCGATAAATATATTTCCTGTGATTACATTTTAGTATCGATAATTACAATAATCCATAAGTAGCACGACTTACTGACGCTTATGTAAAACCAATGACATAAAGAGAGAGAGAGAGAGAGAGAGAGAGAGAGAGAGAGAGAGAGAGAGGGAGAGAGATAGTTATTTACATTCAAAGAGAGAATTGACCCATCACCCACCCTGATATGCAAATCAGCTTCATTAAAAATAAAAAATAAAGCATGCACGACAAACATACTCTCTCGAGTCTCAGATTCTGACGGACAAATATCCATTTTCACTTGATAGATAGGTGTACCATTTATACATATTTTGTAAATACTAGTTTAAATATATATTTTTTCATATTTGTGACATTATAATTGCGTAACACTTTACCGCACATTGGAAGAACGAGATTGGTGTAGAGAGAGAGAGGTAGGGAGAGAGATAGTTATTTACATTCAAAGAGAGAATTGACCCACCGCCCACCCCTGATATGCAAATCAGCTTTATTAAAAAAAATTATATTCGCAGTCATATATTTTAATATATACACTATAATGCATCAAGTCGGAACCTCCCACCCACCACCCACCTCTGATATGCAAATCAGCTTTATTAAAAAAAAAAAAAGTTCTATTCACAGATGCGTGTGGTCCATTGAACCTCACCCCACCCACCACCCACCCCTGATATGCAAATCAGCTTTATTAAAAAATAAAAAATTATATTCACGGATGCGAGTGGTCCATTGAACCCCCACCCCACCCCACCCACCTCTTGATATGCAATCAATTTAATTAAAAAATAAAAAAATCACATTAAAAAATTTATTCGCGGAAATTCGCGGATGCTGCGGGTCCAGCGGTGGTGGGGAGAGCGTAGGAAAAAATCTTTGACCGCGGGAACGGCGGCATCTCTTTGATCTAGGCTCGCGAAAGGCGGCATATATTTGAACTTGGCGCGCGAAAGGCGGCATGAAATTTATTGGTGGAAATTCGCGGATGCTGCAGGTCCAGCGGTGGTGGTGGGGGAATAACGGTACTTGCGTTAGAACTGTCATTTTCCCTCTACTTCTAAACAATACCAACTTGTAGAAAAGACTGTCTTCGAACTACAGTAGGCTACTTGTGAATTGATTTTGTGAGTAACTTTGAACTTAAAGTTTTATTTCAGGATCCAAGAGTGATATCTTTGGTGATATCTTTCTTATTTTGTCTAATTTTACAGGTACTGAAAAAGGTCGTAGATTACTCGATACGGACTTACAACTAATGTATACAATTTAAAAAGTCGAAAATATTTAACTACAAATACCCGTTGACTCAAAAATGTTAGGTTCTTCATTTTAAGTGTTACTGTGGTATAAGCATTGTATATCACATTAAACGTTATGTTTTCCTCAACCATGGCTTTTATTTATTTCAGCAGTAAACTAAAATCCAAAAACCGTTGTCACCTAACCTCACAAATGAAAACACCAGGTATTTTCGCTTTGCATTAAGAAATAGGACAATTTACAATTAGTACACTTCTTCTTTTCCACATCGTATTATATCGATACAATCGCATATTAAAAACATCGAAAATGTACTGCAGGAACGGATAAAGGTACAGTTCCGATCCCGCTAAATAGCATTTGTTTATCTAATTGTTACTATGGTAGTTAATTCTGGTCTCCATGGTGTTGTTGACATTTTTATACACGTCAACAAAAGGGCATAATTAAAAGGACCTAAATCGTGCGAACGGGGCAGAATATCAAATTCCAAGTTAAACAGTGTTTTTCGCCTTGTGTCAAAGGTTACCTGTGCAAAACTTAGTGTCAATCGGTGTAACGGTGTGGATTTGGTGGATTTGTTATTCAATACAAATACATCCTCAGACTTTGAGTTTTAAGCCTATATTAGATATCAAACTGATTTGTCAGTTTATTTTTGTACATCCATGACATTTGTACAGTAGGGATGGAGTATTTAAATATATTTTGCTAAAAAAATATTTTTTTGAGTTTTAAAGTCAACGAATTATTTAAATTTAGTGACGTGATGCAGCTATTTAAGAAAACCATGGCGCGTAATATTATTATCTGTAGTGATGTATCTAGAATTTGGCTTTAGGAGAGGGTCTGGTGTCAGGTCAGCTTCATACAAAAGAAAAAAATAAGTTAAGAGTAATCAATATTTAAAGTGGCTGAAAACGCGTGATAACAACCTAAAATCAGTCCCTTCAAAGTAAACGGTAATAACACAATAAAAAAACCTTGTAACAATTTACAAATAACAAATTTAAGTTAAATACAATTTTAATATTGCTATGGTTATACTGACTCGTGGACTATATCATATTGTAGATTGGAATAAACCAGTAATCACATACGAGAGACAGGCCCACGGATGAAATGTGACGTGTGCCGCCCATTGACGTTCGTGACCTTAAGGTCAGCTGTAATCGAAATGACGCTGTAATCGCTACCTGAAAAAATCTAATACGTCTATAAAGTCTGTAGGAGAGGATGGTTGCCGATTTGCTTACGTCAGTTGAAGTCGAGATAATTTCTGATGAAAGAGAAGAAAAAGTAGAGAAACATTCAAGTATAAACATAAACATGATTAAATGGAACAAAAAAATATTTGAACCAATTATTTCACATAAACATAAGATTTTAGACCAGTCATTCTGCGATTTCACCTTGCAAAAATAGCACGGACCAAACTTTGCACAATGAAAATATACGGTACATAAAAAATAATGTTTTAAAAAAATCTTTGCATCCCCGCCGCCTGGATTTTTTATTTATAGATAATAACATTTACAAAAATTTTATTTTTTTAACAACTTGTTAAATATTAATTTGTCCTAAGATAAAAAATACAAACTTTACGTGAAAGAGCGAGAAATTTTGCACAAAAAAGATTCTACTGATTTTTTAAGTAAAATTGATAGTTTTCATGGAAACGCGATAAGGAGACGCGTTTTTGTCTGTAATGACTGGTCTATTATTTGTATCCCTTAGCTACAGAACTCGCTCGCTATTTTGAACACAGTACATTTATTTATACATAAATTTCGATATTATATCATTTTTCAATTAAAAGAAAAACTATAACAATCCGATATCTCTACTATTTCTTTAGTATTCCTTTGTAAGTAACTCGTTGAGTTTCCTGCAGGTCTCCTATGTAATATATTCAAATCAAATAAATACACTGCAAGTAGGTTTATTTTCACCTGACGCACGTTTCACAGAAATTATTCTGTATCTTCAGACGTTTGTTTGAATTGTAATTGAATGTTTCGCTTACAATACAGCTAACGGATAATCGAATTTGCTTCGATTCTATTTTCGATTGTTTTAATGTTTATGAGGTGAAAATAAACCTACTTGCAGTGTATTTATTTGAAGATATTTCTTTAGTAATATAGCAACTTGTATAGCACACACACAACCATACAATAGACACTAAACATTCGAAAGATCGGATTTGGCTTACAATTACATTAGTGTGACACTCTGATGGATTTTCACATTTTTTTCAAATTTTGATACTTTTTTGGGCCCTGGAGATCCAAAATTTTGAAATTTCTAAAATTTAACACCGCATTCAGACGTCAGTTAAAATTATCTTTAATTTAATACCCGCATGATTTGTTGCGATTTTATCAAACGTTTCACCCGAATTTTGGCCCCTGACGTCCAAAAATTTGAAATTTTCAAAAATGAATACTATATTCAGATTATTATTGTTTAAATTCTATTTAATTTGATGCTCCACGTGAGCTTTTGCGTCTGTGAAATATTGTACATTGCTTTTCTTACAGACTGAAGAACTATGACGGCTGAGGACTATGCTACGGTTGTAAAGGAAAAAGTGAAGAAGCTTGTAATTTTTTTCGAAGCAGTAGCGGATTAAAGGGGGGCGGACCGCCCCCACTTAGTAGGGGGCCTCCAGATTACGAAAATTAAGTTTTTTTGGTAAAATTTTTAATTTATTTCGAAATGTTCTATTATCACGTCCTGAAACGCAACACTAGGAGAGGTCCAAGATTTAATCGATCGATTCAAAAGATTTTTTCATATTATTCTGGAATCTAACTTACAACCCTGCCTCATAAAGTATTTACAGATATTAAAAAAAATTTATAAAGGTAAGTTTATTATTAAAATATATTCATACTTTTTATTTTTATTCTATATTTATGACTTTTATTTCAATCATTACTACAGCTTCTTATAATGTTTCCTAACTAGATGTCTATCAATACAGTAATTAGACAATAAATATGTAACATATAAGGACTTTGTTAAGACAAGCCCTTTATCTCAGGGTTAAAAAAATAATAATAAATGCTCATTTCTACTGATAGCTCTTAAATTAATTCACACTAGTTTGTTATCACTTGTAAATATCAAACAATAGCACAAAATTTTACGTACTCATTATTACTTGTAAATATAAAAATAACACATTACTAAAATTTAATACTCATTATTAAATTGTAAATACCAAACAATAATACATTAATAACATTTGTTATTCATACTCTCAATCTAATGGTTGCATATTAATAATCATTCATCAATTGCGTTTAGTACTTTACTAATTATAATGTTTAGTTTCATCTTATAAATTCTTAATATGAATAATCTCTTAAGTTATTACTATACTTTGTAACTACGGATTCATTTAGAACTTGGAAATAAACATTACTCCAAAACTGATAAAGAATGATGATTTTACTTCTAATTAAACTTTAAATCAATTTCTTTAATTCCTTGACGATTACTTTAATGAATTCTAGTGTGTGTGGATTCTTTGAGATGACAGACAGTGGATCTAAATTAATTAAGACATGTTTACTTTACTTGATGTACGAATATCCAATCACTCGGTGGTTGCGGTGATGATTCCTTCATGTCGATTGTTCTGGAATCCTGCAGATAATTCCTCCAGATGATAGATGGTACCGGATGAATCCCACGATGTCACTCACAGACACTTCACTCACCAACTCCACGTATTTCGGATTGTAATTTATGATTAAAAGTTAGTATTCTCTGTTGTACACCGACATCGTGATTTATTTCAAATCTGAATTACGCACTTTTGTTGCGGTATCTTTGGTTATCAAGTGTTCATGAATGTAGTTTGGGTTGTTAATCTTTCTTAAAAGTTATTTGTTGTAAAGTGTTCGTATAAACTGAAATTACATTATTGTCTGGTTACTATCTGTTTCAGTTAATGTTCACTGGTATGCTAATAGTGTGACTCTACTTCATAGTTCGTGTGTTTGTAATCATTGTATTAACTTTTGTTATAAGTTCGAAAACTACCTTCTCACACTGTGTATCGAATTATTCTAAGTTCAATAAAATGCTAATTACTCCAGTCACGGACTTCACTCCGATCGCTTCCAAAATTTAGTTAGAACTCCCCCGAGCGCGTTCCTGTCTCGTTCCTATATTCTCCTTACCAAATTTCCCACCAGACTTCTGATTCCAACGACGCCGTGTCCTTATTGGTTTCATTTTCTTCCCTCCAAGTCCAAATACCACCTATCTTTTCAAAGGCGTTCTCTGATAGGGCTCCTGATTCCCCACCAGATTCTTCCCTTGCTTCGTATTTTGAGGTCGTTGTCATTTCCAGATAACCCAGCAATAAATTGTATCTGTCGTTTTTTCTGAAGTCTACAGCGACAACCCTGAGTTTCTCTCTTCCATTTGTATTGTTTCTGTACTTCGTCGCTCTGGCGTTATTATCTGTTGTTGTTCAAGGGCCTCGCCTACCCTTCTTTGAAAGCTGGGTTTTTTCTTTTAATTGCCAGCCAACACCCCATCCTTGAGTTTGGACGTACTCTCTGCGCTTTCATTTCCAAGTAAGGTCAAAACCCTGTCGTCGACCGCTGGAGTCTTTCAAATCAATACACCCTTCGTTGCTTTCTCCTGACAGCTGGCGTATACATGTATACTTGACCATTGTTAACTACCAAGCCTTTTCTCCTTTAATGGCTCTGTACACATTGTATGTAGTTCTCTACGGAATTAATGTGTTTTCACAAAAAACTGGTGTTCTACGTACCGGGAGCAGTGAACTCTGCTTGTTCACAGGGCGTGCGTTGCAGCTGTCTACGAAAATTTATGACCTGTCCGTCAGTAGAGCGTGTTTGCTAGCTTTTTTTTGGTGGCTTATAAAATATGCTTTCCACACATACACCCTTCGTTACTGCTTTCAACGACACTTCTTACTGCTAATTATGAAATTAAAATTTTTCGAAATTTTTGGTGTTATAAACAGTAAAGTGTAGTTGCTATGTATTACTTAAAGGTAAACTGGATTATAAAAACCCGTTTTATGGGAGGGGGGCCTCGGAAAGAAATCCGCCCCGGGCCTAGGTACGCCACTGGTTCCAAGAGGAAAGTTGCCCAGTCTTCCGTTTGTTTCCTGCAGCAAGGCAATGTTCGTCATTACACTGCCGCTTGCCCTACTTCATCCTCCTTATAGCATAATCGAACTATCACCTCTTTGGTCCACTTTGGTCCACAAATGTAACCATTCAGCGACGCTTAGTTTTAGTTGGAGTGGCGAATTTTATTCCAGTGAGGTTCGAAGTACTGTTTTGGCGAAGTGTTATGTGTTTTATAATTGTGCGGGACTCTATTAGCTGACATTATTATGGCGTGTGGACAGATTAATTTGAATTAATGTACGAATATAATCTTGTTGAATAACTTGTTGATTACAAACTGTTAACTGTGATAATTAAAGCTGGTGATTAGCGACTTAATTGGTGTCTTGTATTTTGTTTTCCACTGTACCATACGACGATCACTACACCGTCGTAACAATATACAGATATGAAATTACAATCGTCTATACAGCCCAGTGACATAGGGTACTAATGAGCAGTCTCAATGATGCAGTTTCCTGTTGGCACATTGCCCTTCCATTACTTGCATGTCCAGAAGGAGATATCGTTTTCACTGCTAGGTCATTTGAAGGAATCTTTTCGAAATTGCATATTATGTTTACGAATGCGTAAAGCAGGAAATACTTCGGAATTACATTTTTAAGTAAGATATTTTTTTACTTATTTTAAACCTACAGTATCATACCGATAATAAGGTCAGCGTAACTTTTCTTCTTTCACATTACTGTAATTTCCTTATAAAATCTTATTTCTTCTAATGCTAACAAATAGTTTTTCTCACAGCGTATAAATTAAAAACGATTTATAACTTTTCATTTATTAATGAAACAGCGGTGAAAATGTTCATTAAGAGGATGGTGGCAGGTAGGTACGGAATGAAGAAGATTATATTACAGAAAGCAATGAAACAAACAAAGAATGGCATTGCGTGGTAACACACAAACAAACTCATGTTGTGGCATTAGAAACTGAAATATTATACAATCAACAGGCGAACTTGTATTTGTGAAATTGTGGAAGGAAAATAGGAATCACCACGTCAAACATTTTGAAAACACATTGTGTATAATTACACATGTAATTATTGTAAGATTAAAAAAATGAATTCAGGAACTGTAGGATTTAGTTTTTTGGTCCTTTAGTCTCGTTTATTTAATTCACTTGAGTTCGTTAGTAATTACCAGGCTTCGGATAATTATGCACTTAAAAATGCCAAAATATGCATGCAAATATGCACTAAAAAGTGTCAAAATATGCACTAAAAATTTTGAAATATGCATTAAAAACAAACAAATATCTGTTATCAATTAGCGGTTTACTATAAGAAATGAATGTTACACTTTAAACATCGCCAAAATAAAAAAGAATTACATACCGTACCACAATAAAATGCTCCAGTTTGTCAATGAAATTCACAAGTCTTGATTACACTTAATCACTGCATGATGTAATAGGTTTTAAAACACAAACTTGCGCCTATTTTCACTTAAAATGACTTTGTACTCAGAAAACACTCTCTCCACATCACATGCCACAATTGGAGCATACTCCAACTTAACGAAATCAGAGACTTCTAATATCGATGCACTATCAATTTTGTCTTTGCCTTGGATAACACCAGAAATGCTTTTAAGTTTGAGGAGACCGGAGTTTTTTAGCACTACGCTCTGCAATTTTTCCGAGAAAACTTGATTAGTTAGGTTCATTAGGGATCGTTCGACTTCTTCAACAATTCCAGTACTAATGTGAAGAGGCAGTCCTTTTTCTTGCAATTTCTTGATGGCTGAAGGTATGCAAAGCAAATTGGAACGAATGAATATAAGTTGCTCACGAACACCATCTTTGCTCAAGACTTCTTGAGCTTCTTTAATAGAAGCAGCTTCTTCAGAATCGAGGTCTCGAACTAGCTTTTTTACTACCTCAAAATAATCGGCATAATAAACAGCAGCTTCGAGCCACGTTACCCATCTTGTATGAACTGGTGAAGGCGGGAGCGGCACATCATGAACTGCATCCAAAAAGAATTTCTTGCGACTTGGAGCCTTCAGGAACACTCTTTTCACTGTAGAGATCAACGCGTTTACTTCAGGAAAGGAAGCCCGGACTGTTTCAGCGACTCGATGAAGTCCATGTGCTACACATGTGACGTGTATCATCTTGGGATATAATATCCCAAGACCTTCCATGGCTTTACACATGTAAGGTGCAGCATCAGTGCAGGCCACGAGAACATGATCGTAAAGAATGCCTGATGGACACAAACAAGAAAGAGCATCATTGAAAAATGCAGCAACTGTTGAGTGGTTCACCTTAGGTAACACAGCCATATTTAGTAGATATGATTTCTCTCTCTCTTCTTCCTCTCATAAAATTCCAAACACGAAGTTAGCTACATATCTTTGATCCACGTCCGTTGTTTCGTCTAGTGAGACCCAAATATATTTTCCATCAGCTTTTTCCCTTAGTTTACCTAACATTACTTTATAAAGCTCAGGAACGTAATTCTTCCTAATTGTTGATTCATCTGGGACTAGTTGTTTCGTATACTACTGCAGAAACTGAACTAAGTTCTTATTGTTTAGCTTAGCCAATGGGATGTTTGCCGAGACAAACGCTTTACACAGATCTTCCTTGAATTTACTTCGTGTTGGTCCAGGTTTAACTAAAGCAGTGGTTACAAGAGGCTGGTGTTTTTGTTTCAAGTTTACCTCTGTCAATTTACTGTGTTTCATTGTTCGAAGATGTTATTGAATTTGATACTTTTTAGTTGCGGTTACGACTGTGCTACAGTATTTGCAAAACAACACACTTCCGTCAGTTGAAAAGTCTTGAAACTCGCGTACATACGCTTTCAATACTTCACTAACAGTTCTCTTCTCCTTAGGCATTATAAATTAAGTAGCAAGAATACAGCTATTTAACGTACTATGAACCACAGCCTGTTTCAACTCAACCAAAGTAAGACTGACAAGAACTAATTGTGCGTGAAAGGTAACTATTTACGAAATGAGGAAAAGACAGCCCTGCTGTAAGGGAAATTCCAAGAATCAGTACCCACCTAATTGCATTGTAGGTAGACAAAGCCATGGCCGGATGTAGGGCTGGTGTTGCTAAATTTAAACTCGCTGCCGACGTGTCAAACAGCCTACCTGTAATGATCGAAATTTTAAAAAAATTTTAATTCCTCGATCAAGTGACACGTTCCCACACTCAAGTCGACGGACACAAGCCCAGGTCGTAAATAATGACGAATCGAGGGCACGTCAAACCCGACGACAGAGCGAAGACAAAGAAAAAATGTCTGAGCACTGCACACAATGAGTATTTCAAGGCGTCACTGACAGCTAGCCGTTTGTCAAAATTTACAGCACCCAACAATCTGAAACAAAGACTTCGTCCAGCTGCCGAGTTACACGGAATCGAGATGGAACGCCTGCTGTGGAAGCAAAGTGTAACTGCTCAATTATGAAAGGCTTTACTATGTTACAAAGGAAGTACAGAGCAATTTTAACGGAGAGATAGACAATAGACGTAACTCAGTGAATACTGCCAGAGTACCCTGCACAGCGTGAAAACACATTCTTGACAGTTTACTGAAATTTACGACTGAAAAGTAGAATTTCACCGAAATGAAGACAACGAAGGGTTGATAATCGGCGGAACGAACGTCGTGGAACTTAGACAATTAACCAAGACCTGGAGTCTGTTAACAAAAGCTCAGTCAGAACCTTAGGGAAAGTCTAAACAAAGGATAACAGAAGGCCATGAAATTGTCCTAATTTCTTAGAATCTGTGCTACGCTCGTCACATGAAACACTCCGGGGATGACGACGACCAACCAGCATCAAGCATCTTCTAAGAGAGCTCGTGGAGAGAGTAGGAAGGGTTCGGCCGACGAATCGTGAAACAGAGGATGAGATCTACAGAAGGGTAGGAATTTGTACGACCAATCAAGAGTTCGAGAAGGCGTAGAGATCGAAACTTAGACTTATGGGTAAGATGTTCCAATAAAACTGTTTGGCGAAGACGCGGAGCAGGCAGTCAAGTAGTTAATCGAGAGTCAGTAATTTTCAATCGGATAGTCAAGTATTCAATCGAGTAGTCAAGTCGTTCAATCGAACAGTTAGTCGCAGTTAACAGTCAGTCGGTAGTCAAGAGTATGTAGTTAATAGTAGCAGTTGATAGTCGCAATTAATAGTCAGAAGTTAGTGCGTACGATAGACAGACGTGATAGATGTGCGACCGACCGGATTCACTAATTTGTAAATTCATAAGTGAACAAAGACATCGGTATAGTCACACTTATACACAATTCTGTGCGGAAATATAAACTATGAGTGCGTACGGGACTTGAAATCTCAACTGACGCGCACATAATAATATACTAATTAACATTTAAAGTAGAACAGTGAGTGTCACCTCAAACATTCTCACATCATAACGTATCACCATGTTGAACAATTAGTTGAATAAACTATACCAAACAATTAAGCACGCAGTACGCGATACACCCAAAATAGACGGCACAGTTAACCATGTACACAAATATGGCAAACTTTCAGAACAATTCAAGTTAATGACAACATTAACACCTCACTATTTGAACTCCGGACACTCGACATCAGCGGGTTACCACAATACCATACACATGACGGGAGTGGAGATTTAGTGGAGTGAAGTGAAATTATCAGTGCTCTGCGTAACAGTGATTATGATCTTCGACGAATCATCTAGAAAGTGTCTTCTCACGACGACGGAATTGGATAAACACTCTCAAAGATAAGCTTTATGTCTACTTAATCTTAGTAGTATATACTACACTACTGTTCTGTTGCCTCTTTTCAAAGAACTAACCCCAAGAGAATAATTACATATGAGTCATATGAATCATAAAATCTATAAAATAACACTAACGTAATTCGTTATCTGAGAAATAATGAACGCATTTTAGGTAGGAATAAGTATAATTGTTGATTGTTTATTATTCGTGTATGTTTTATATATGTGCATTATTTACTGCATTTGAATGTACCATGTGTTTATGTTTCAGGAAACATCGTATAAATTGAATAATTGTATTTATATCATGTGCTTTAATATGTATGTAATTTGCAGGATATAGTTACTTACTTCAGTAAGATGTGTAATAAATAAGTAGTTAATTTACAGTATTCATGCGTTCATTATTGAAATTTCACCTTTGTTATTGATGTATTTTCATTGTAAGTATTACACTAAAAATCTCATAACTTATGCTAAACATCAATGGATACAATAAACTCGACCATTGAAACGTCTGATTAATAGACTCATAAAATCGTATTTAATCAGACACTGTGTTGAGTCAAATCTGACGAATAGAAATAATTTTAGATATATCAATTTTAACGTATTACATAAATCTTTAATTAATATGATTCATAATTGTTGAGTAATTAATCCGCGCAAATAATTAGCACAGATTAATATTCACTAGATGTAAATGGTTTACACAATTAATTACCACAGATGTAAATTATATTTACACCACTAAATGTAAATGGCTGCACAACGCTTGGCATTAAATGTAAATGGCATCCAGCTTTAGGGCGAGATACATATGAGAAAGTGATAAACTCACATAAAATACCACTAGTCCCATTTACTAAATGTAAATCATTTATATCACGATTAGCATAATAAATAAACCCCATTTATGCTAACTATAAATGGCGCCCATCGCATGGCAAAAGAGAGCAGACAGTAGTATTTAGACTAATTACAATAATATAGTACGTAAGACATTATTAAATAAGTGTAAGGTTAGCTTGACTGGTAAATGATAACGCGAAGCAAGGCGAAAATGGCTAGCGGTAGTTCTGATAGCATGGACTTTGACGTTAACAACCAGTTAGGCGCACCCGACACCAACGAAGAAAACTCATCAGTCGTCGAACCAAATATGACGGAGGAGACGTCAGAGGTCAGAGCGCGGGGACAGGAGTCACAGCAACCACAAGAGTCCCACCAATCACATGAAGAGGCATCGCTACGTTCATTGTTGATGGACTTCATGCGCACGAATAATGAAAGCTTCAAGATGATGAATCAGAAATTCGATCAACATAAAGAAGAAATTAAAGAAGAAATCAACCAGAAATTCAATCAAATTAATGAAAATTTTAATAGTCATAAGGAGGACGTCAAGCGACAAATGGACGAACAGCTCGCGCTTATACGATCAGAAATGCGTGACCATAAGACCAGTTGCGACGATAAGATAAGTGAAGTCCTAAAGAAACAAGAGGATGCTACAAAAGGAATAAAAGATGACACCAATAAGAAGTTTGAAGAAGTGTGGGAAGCCCGAGAGTCGGACCACCAAGAACTCAAAAGCCTGGCACAGACCACACAATCTAGTATCAAGAAAGTCCATAACAAGCTAGATCTACACATCAATGGTAATCAGAAGAAGCAGGAAGAACTGAAGACCGAATTATACCACACGCTTCGACAGCAGCAGCAAGAGATAGGTGAAGCCAACCACACATTGCAACAGAAAATCGAGGAAGTAGACGGCCGACAAAGGACGACCGAACAGAAGCTCGACGAGAACGTCAAAGAGAAAACAACCCACATCCAGGAACTCAGGTGTCAAGTAGAGAGACTGCGGCGACAGATCACCGATGGGGAGTCTGGGCATCACAGAATAGTAAACGGACAAATACAGATTGAATTGAAATATGACGGAACCGACAGATTCCCGATGGAGTTCCTAAAGGAGTTGTCGGAGTTTCAAGAATCCTATTACCCGAGCAGCGACATCAGGTGGATCGGCAAACACCTAGAGAAGGACGCAAGCATATGGTGGCGTGTGATCCGGGACCAGATAAGTACCTTCGAAGAATTCAAGGAGGCGTTCACACTGAAGTACTGGGGGTTGGAACGACAGGACATTATCCGCGACAACCTTGAGTACGGCAGGTTTGAATGGCAGGGACCCGTCACAGCTATACAGTACGTCGAGAGGATTCTTTTGGAAAGTCGTCAGTTAACCCCAGCGTTGACCGACCGCCAACTGATAAGGAAAATTTCGAGGCACTTTGGAAGGGACTTGCAGATCGCCGTTATAACACGCGGGATCGTCACCATACCCAATTTCGAGGCCTTGATCACTGAATACACTAGCATTCAATCAAGCCACGCAGGAAGTAGACGTGCGCAATATAAGATAACGAACGAAAGGGAAGCCGGAACTGTCGATCGTCCCAGTGGTAACTTTGTCAACAAGAACGAGAGTGAAAGGAAACCAGTTTGGCAAGGACGGGCGCACGGCGGTAACCGTTACGAGGGTAAATCACACGGAGTAGTAAACACCGTTGAGTACCTGAACTCCAAACCGGGTACAAGCCAGGCAAGCGACGACAGTAATTCTAGGTCGAACAATGACCAAAGCAACAAAACAAAAAAACACCCCTACACAGCGAACGACATAGTTTTTGACGACAACAAAAACAACCCCACCAATAATGTCAATATCCTGGTACCTGACTTAAGAGACGACCTACTGAATGAATATGACGAGGACGTCACGAAACAAATATTAAAATGTCCTGAAATAATCATACAATTTAATAATAACATTAAAGTTTTAGCACTTGTCGACACCGGCTCAGTTATTAATGGGTTGTCAGAAGAATGGTTCAACGCAAACAAAAGGGACATTGAACCATATGAGATTTTACCCATGACAAACTCTCTAATCATTAGTGCTGTTGGGAACAAGTCCAAGTTAATTAGAAAACAAATACTGTGCGACATAGAAATTGACGGGATCAAAAATGAGTGTGTCTTTCTAATAATACCTGACCTTATTAAACACTGTATATTAGGGATAAGTTTTTTACAGGAGGTAGGATGTCGTATCGACATTGGCAGCAAGAAAATAGAAATAGTGAATGCGGGTGATGAAGAGGTGCACGCCGTACCCATCATGAACATGGAACTAATTGATAATGGAGAAGAAGAAGAAGAAATCTTGAGGTGCATCGACGAGAAGATATCAAACATGGACTGTCAAGACGAGGAGATATTGGGAAATTTGAAGGGAATACTTGTTAAGAATAGAAGAGTGTTTAGGGAATGCCCGGGAAGAATAGACGGATATGAGCATGAGTTTCAAGTTACGGACAGTACGCCCTACTTTCAACGGGGTTGGCCTGTACCACTTGCTTATCAGAAGAAAGTAAAGGACGAGATAGATAGGATGCTGCGATACGGTGTGATTGAACGTTGTACAAGCCCGTTCATAAATCCACTCGTAACAGTCATAAAAAGAGATGGAAGGGTCCGTCTATGCCTGGATGCAAGAAAGATAAACGGCGTTACTATTCCCGACTATGAAGGCGTTTCTCCAATAAATGAAATCTTGGCAAGATGCAGCGAGATGCGATATCTGTCTACTGTCGATTTGTCGAGCAGCTTTTGGCAAGTACCTTTGAAGAAAGAGTGCAGGAAGTATACCGCGTTCATGTATGAGGGAAGGTGCTACCAATTCACCGTTACACCATTCGGCCTTAGTACCAGTTCAGCGGCACTAACACGCGGATTGGATACGGTCTTAAATGAAGATGTTAAGAAAAACACATTAATATACGTGGACGATTGTCTATGCTATTCTGACGATGTTAAAACACACTTAGAACATTTAGAGGCATTATTAAATAATCTTAACGAAAATAACTTAACCGTCAACTTAAATAAGTCACAGTTTTTCAGGAAAGAAATATCGTATCTTGGATACCAACTAACAACACGCGGCATCCAAGCTACGGAAGAGAAAGTGAAAGCCATTATGGACTTCCCTAAACCCAAGAACCAGAAACAGTTAAAGGGTTTCCTAGGCCTCACTAACTTTTATAACCGTTTTACTAGCAAATATGCGGAGACAACACAACCCCTCCATAAATTATTGAAGAAGAATCACAAATTTGTATGGACGAATGAATTAAACGACTGCTTTGACAGAGTCAAAAATCTATTTATTGACGCTGTAGTTTTAAGATTTCCGCGCCCAGACCAGAGGTATTATATACAGTGTGATGCGAGTGATTACGCATACGGAGGACAACTTTACCAGCTCGATGAAGACGGGGAGATCGGCGTAATCGCCTTCACTAGTAAGACATTCAAGGGTGCTGAGCGGAACTATTATACTACGGAAAAAGAGCTTTTAAGTATTGTCCGATGCTTAGAAAAATTCCGAATATACGTTCTCGGACAACCATTAACGATCATCACCGACAACAAGGCGTTGACATTCTTAAACAAATGCCATCTAAATAATTCTCGGATTACACGATGGATTCTTGCAGTGCAGGAGTATAAATTCGATATAATTCATTCCAAGGGTAAGGAAAACATCGTAGCCGACATTTTAAGTAGATATCCACACAATACAAAATTAGAAGAGATTCATGACAACACCCATGAATATTTAGTTAACCACATAACCGTAAAAATGAGACTTGAGGTGCGTAAGTTAATCCAAAATATCGGAAAGCACCAGATGGAAGACGATAAGCTAAAAGCGATCATCACTAGATTTAAGGAGGGAAATATAGACCCTAAATTAACTAAATTTTATAAATATGTTAACGATAAGTTGTATAGACGACAGCGGAATGAATGGAAGCTGTATGTTCCTAGCAACATATCTGGGGACATAATTGCTGAAATCCATCATATGTTCGGTCATTTAGGAACAAAAAGGTGTATTAAAATGATCCAGGAACATTTCACATTCGACCGGATGTCAAAGAAAATAAAAACATATATAAAAACCTGTGACCTATGCCAGAAGTGCAAAGACACCAACAACAGAGAGCTATTTGGTGGCACACGCGCTGTGATACCTACGGCCAAAGGAGACCTGGTAAGCGCAGATTATTATGGACCCCTACCGACAGGAACGGGTGGAGTCAAATATTTATTGGTCATAGTGGATAATTTCACGAAATATGTCAAGTTATTCACCCTCCGGAGAGCAACAACCACTACGACGTTGCGGAGGATAAAAACGTATTGCGAACTATTTGGACGTCCGCGGACCATTTTGACGGACAACGGAACACAGTTCACATCCAAGAGATGGGTCAACGGTCTAAAGGAGTTGGACATACAACCAAAGTTTACTGCAATACGTAATCCATGTACCAACCTTGCCGAACGGATTAACCGGCAACTGGGAAACTTATTTCGCATTTTCATAAGTGACCAACACACTAAATGGTCCCAATACGTGAAAACGATTGAAGCGTGTCTAAACGAGGTGTACCACGAGACGATCGAAATAACCCCTCACGAAGCACACCTCGGCACGAGACCTACACGAGCATGGGAGCAATGCTTGGACAAAGGAGTCATTAGCAGCGAAGGAAAACGCGAAAACAATATATTTGTAAAGATAAAGGAGAAGCGAGAGAAACACGCGAAACGCTGTAATGAGAAGAAGAAAATCACAAAATTTGCGATTGGCGACAAGGTTCTGGTAAGAGCATTCCACCAATCCGACGCTGCGTCAAAGAGAATTGACAAGTTCTTCGAACTTTTCGCAGGACCATATAAAATCAACCGCATCATCGGCGAGGCCACATATGAGCTCGTGGAGTGCGATAGCGGGAAGACGAGAGGAAAATTTAATATACGGCAAATTAAGGCGTATCATGAGCCAGCGAACGGAAGTATAGATAACACGAGTGGTAGCGACGACTCCCGGCGACCAGCAGAAGACATAGTTTAGGTAATTTGCTCGCGCGGCCAGTCCAGCTAACCAAATAATGATATGCATTTTACTTGTTGTGTTTAGTCTGTATTTCAATGCTAACTGTGTTTGTGATCAGCACATAATTGTCATTCGTTATGTTAATTAGACGTATAAATATCAACATATACAGAAAGTGATTTGTGAAATGTACCATGTGTCAGAAGGACAGTGTAATACGATGACACAGGACACCAAAGACGTTAATAATTATGAATAATAACTTGTTAAAATGTAGAGACTCGAATAATTTGTTTATGTAAATAATAATTCAAAATGGACGATTGTTTTATAACTTTAAGAGTATGCATCACGAAGTATGCTGATTCCTTAACTATTTAATTAATATGTATGTTTCTTTTACCAATGTAATCATTTATAATATGTTACGAATTGACCATATGTATATATTTGTTAGTATCAACTGTATTCTTGAGACAGTAATGACAAGTTTAAAAGTATTTTATTGCTATATAGGTCATCGACATAAGATCGATTAATATAATGGGTAGCTAATCTACAGCTTATCTAATACATTGTGTATAAAGAATAACGAGACAAACTGTCAAATGGACAAACGTCCATGTCTTAAATTCAATTATTTACTCGAAATCGTATTGTACAGTCCGCATATGGACAGACAAAGTGTAAAAATGCGTTCATTCACTCAGATGTGCGGCAATAAATTCATATGATCATATAAAACATTAAGATGGGGAATAACAATTAATTGCTTCCTATGAGAGATAGATGTCAGTCAACCATGTCCATTCCGAAGCAGACATCCACGACTGGGACAGAGCGCAGAAATTGGATCAGATGTCTCCCGAAGTCCAACATCCAATCCAATTTGGGGACAATGTAATGATCGAAATTTTAAAAAAATTTTAATTCCTCGATCAAGTGACACGTTCCCACACTCAAGTCGACGGACACAAGCCCAGGTCGTAAATAATGACGAATCGAGGGCACGTCAAACCCGACGACAGAGCGAAGACAAAGAAAAAATGTCTGAGCACTGCACACAATGAGTATTTCAAGGCGTCACTGACAGCTAGCCGTTTGTCAAAATTTACAGCACCCAACAATCTGAAACAAAGACTTCGTCCAGCTGCCGAGTTACACGGAATCGAGATGGAACGCCTGCTGTGGAAGCAAAGTGTAACTGCTCAATTATGAAAGGCTTTACTATGTTACAAAGGAAGTACAGAGCAATTTTAACGGAGAGATAGACAATAGACGTAACTCAGTGAATACTGCCAGTGTACCCTGCACAGCGTGAAAACACATTCTTGACAGTTTACTGAAATTTACGACTGAAAAGTAGAATTTCACCGAAATGAAGACAACGAAGGGTTGATAATCGGCGGAACGAACGTCGTGGAACTTAGACAATTAACCAAGACCTGGAGTCTGTTAACAAAAGCTCAGTCAGAACCTTAGGGAAAGTCTAAACAAAGGATAACAGAAGGCCATGAAATTGTCCTAATTTCTTAGAATCTGTGCTACGCTCGTCACATGAAACACTCCGGGGATGACGACGACCAACCAGCATCAAGCATCTTCTAAGAGAGCTCGTGGAGAGAGTAGGAAGGGTTCGGCCGACGAATCGTGAAACAGAGGACGAGATCTACAGAAGGGTAGGAATTTGTACGACCAATCAAGAGTTCGAGAAGGCGTAGAGATCGAAACTTAGACTTATGGGTAAGATGTTCCAATAAAACTGTTTGGCGAAGACGCGGAGCAGGCAGTCAAGTAGTTAATCGAGAGTCAGTAATTTTCAATCGGATAGTCAAGTATTCAATCGAGTAGTCAAGTCGTTCAATCGAACAGTTAGTCGCAGTTAACAGTCAGTCGGTAGTCAAGAGTATGTAGTTAATAGTAGCAGTTGATAGTCGCAATTAATAGTCAGAAGTTAGTGCGTACGATAGACAGACGTGATAGATGTGCGACCGACCGGATTCACTAATTTGTAAATTCATAAGTGAACAAAGACATCGGTATAGTCACACTTATACACAATTCTGTGCGGAAATATAAACTATGAGTGCGTACGGGACTTGAAATCTCAACTGACGCGCACATAATAATATACTAATTAACATTTAAAGTAGAACAGTGAGTGTCACCTCAAACATTCTCACATCATAACGTATCACCATGTTGAACAATTAGTTGAATAAACTATACCAAACAATTAAGCACGCAGTACGCGATACACCCAAAATAGACGGCACAGTTAACCATGTACACAAATATGGCAAACTTTCAGAACAATTCAAGTTAATGACAACATTAACACCTCACTATTTGAACTCCGGACACTCGACATCAGCGGGTTACCACAATACCATACACATGACGGGAGTGGAGATTTAGTGGAGTGAAGTGAAATTATCAGTGCTCTGCGTAACAGTGATTATGATCTTCGACGAATCATCTAGAAAGTGTCTTCTCACGACGACGGAATTGGATAAACACTCTCAAAGATAAGCTTTATGTCTACTTAATCTTAGTAGTATATACTACACTACTGTTCTGTTGCCTCTTTTCAAAGAACTAACCCCAAGAGAATAATTACATATGAGTCATATGAATCATAAAATCTATAAAATAACACTAACGTAATTCGTTATCTGAGAAATAATGAACGCATTTTAGGTAGGAATAAGTATAATTGTTGATTGTTTATTATTCGTGTATGTTTTATATATGTGCATTATTTACTGCATTTGAATGTACCATGTGTTTATGTTTCAGGAAACATCGTATAAATTGAATAATTGTATTTATATCATGTGCTTTAATATGTATGTAATTTGCAGGATATAGTTACTTACTTCAGTAAGATGTGTAATAAATAAGTAGTTAATTTACAGTATTCATGCGTTCATTATTGAAATTTCACCTTTGTTATTGATGTATTTTCATTGTAAGTATTACACTAAAAATCTCATAACTTATGCTAAACATCAATGGATACAATAAACTCGACCATTGAAACGTCTGATTAATAGACTCATAAAATCGTATTTAATCAGACACTGTGTTGAGTCAAATCTGACGAATAGAAATAATTTTAGATATATCAATTTTAACGTATTACATAAATCTTTAATTAATATGATTCATAATTGTTGAGTAATTAATCCGCGCAGATAATTAGCACAGATTAATATTCACTAGATGTAAATGGTTTACACAATTAATTACCACAGATGTAAATTATATTTACACCACTAAATGTAAATGGCTGCACAACGCTTGGCATTAAATGTAAATGGCATCCAGCTTTAGGGCGAGATACATATGAGAAAGTGATAAACTCACATAAAATACCACTAGTCCCATTTACTAAATGTAAATCATTTATATCACGATTAGCATAATAAATAAACCCCATTTATGCTAACTATATACCTGAGGATAACCAGCACAGCTTAACACTTCAGTTATCTCAAATATATGTCAAATTTTCCAATAGTGTCCTGCAGAAGCTGATGTCTACACTCAAGACGAAAAATACTTTTGAAATATGCCCTAACAGGAGGAAAACCCAAAATATGCACTGTTCAGATAAAACTGCTCCAAATATGCAATTGCATATGCAATATGCAAATACATAATTATCCGAAGCCTGGTAATTACGTTAGTAATCTCTTGAGTTCGCTTGAGTTACGTAACTTCAAGTAATTACTGAACTTTTTTTTTTCAAAAGATGGTAAGCTACTTACATTTCGCGTGTTCTACATTGCACATAAATTATTCATTTGGTTCCTGTAAGTTAAATATATTCTACATCATCTTCCTTTCTTTCCTAAGTCTTTCGTAATTCGGATTATTGACGTTCTTAATTAAATCTGAAAAATTAGGCTAATTTACGCTTTTATACATATGGAACACGGTCAATTCGTCTTAACAGTGTATGCACGTGTGAGTGCGTCATCGGATCGTGTGTGGGCAATTGTGCTCCGTAATTTATTGCATGGCATTCGTGTACGGCATTGGAGCGGCGGATGTGTTGCGAAATGAATATTGCATGCATATACTAAATATGTATACCTATCAGTTTCGTAAATTCACTGGTGGCCGGTCATCGAACTGGTAACCACAATATATTCACGTCCACAACTGAATGTCATCGTGGATTTGAATTTTTTTTCTCAGCTGAACAACTAAATTTAATGGCCTCAGAACCAGCCACCCAGTTTCATTTGGAATTAACTTTGTTAAATTAAATTTGTTAACAAATGAAAAACTAAAACCTCTAATCCTTGTAAATGATGTTCCAGTTGGTTTAAATGCTGATAACACATGTTTGTGTCTGTTTAAGAATGCATCTACCAATTCTTACCAGCTTGGCCTCTTCCAAAACGATGTGTAATGTGTTTTCTTATGCTCAATTGGTAAGCCATCCTAATCGTGTAACACCATAATATAATGATTCCATTTATAAAAGATACCTTACCAATTCTTCCTCTAGTTCTGTACTGTCTTTTTTTACAGCAAAAAATATATACATTTCAAAAATAAATTATGAAATCATAAGACGGTAATAGTGATATTTAATAATATTTTACTGATATGTAGTAAAATCAGTTTCTGAAGGTGAACAGTTATAAAAACTGCTGTGTGAACAGTTTAACGGCTTCCTGAAGAAACGTTTTCTTAATTAAGTTGTGCAAGGACATTTTCTGCGTAACACAATGTAAAGTGGCAAATGAATTTTCATGAGTATTCTGAACAATAAGAAGCAAAAGAAGGTGAATATGGTTACAGTATACGCGCCGCACTTCAAATGTCTGTACATTTTCTGTGTACAACAAAAATACTGTTCTTGTCTAACTACAGTTGTTTTTAATAATATTATAATATAATGTTATTATATTATAAGATAGAACTTATTCATTTGTAACTGATTTAAGGAGTTGTATATTTAATTCCTGTTTCTTTGCTATTTTTAAAGCCTGACCTTTCTTTAATCTTTTGTTAGAAGGCATTAACTTTTTTATTGATTTAAATTAATCTGTTTGTTTAACAAATAGATGCTTAAGCAGCTCACGCTGTTTAAGTATCTGTCTAGATAACAGAAGACAGAAGGGTTTATAATTCATATTTTAGAATGATTATAATTGTAAAAAAGGTAACTGATTACATAAAATAAGTTAGTTAAGAAAGCATTAGAATTAAGAAGGTGTAAAGAATTTTTCATTCTTGGATTTCGTTGTCTATGACGTGTCCGTTAATTAACTAAGTATAATTAAATCACTACCGACTCGGAACACAAAGTTTTTTATGGGTAAAAACGTAAACGTTTTACCTTATAGCCTGAACCAATTTTAAAAAGCTTCTTCAGAGGCTGCCTCCGAAGAAGCTTTTTAAAAAGCGAAAATTGGTTCAGGCTATAAGGTAAAACTTTTACGTTTTTACCCATAAAAACTTTGTGTTCCGAGTCGGTAGTGATTTAATTATACTTAGAATTTTTCATGTTTTCATTACAGTTATCCCTAAGAGGAGAGACCATCCTGCCCTAAGAAAACAGTGGGACCCACAAAATATGGAGTTGGCTATACATGAAGTCCGCAACAATCAAATAGAATTCCTACAGATTGGAAAAACTTTTGGGGTACCCTGATCTACTATATTTCGGCTAGCTGCTGAGACGTCTACTGAACCTAGTGTACGACATCAAGGTCATTGGTCGGAAACCAGAATTCGGTCCAGAACTATAAGAAGAATTGGTAAGGTATCTTTTATAAGTGGAATCATTATATTATGGTGTTACTCGACTAGGTGTTAGAAATTTGCCATTAGAAACCACAACAAACACCTTTTTGGAAGAGGCGAAGCTGGTAAGGATTGGTAAATGCACTCTTAAATAGACATAAACATGTGTTATCAGTACTTAAACCAACTGGAACATCATATCAAAGGATTAGAAGTTTTAGTAAAGTATTAAATATTTTGATTTCCTAGAACTTTACGAAAAGTTTAATTATTCGACTAACCGCCTGTTTGATGTGGATGAAAATGGGCTTTGAGCAGTATAGGGGAAGGTGGGGTAATGGTATGCACTTCGATATCTGACGATGTGAGCGCTATCTCTCGGGTAACATCGTAGCAGCTGCTATAGAAAGTCAGTTCCAGTTGAATAGTGACGCTGTTGAGGTGATGTGTACAACGCTATTACAGTTGGACGTTTTTACAGTGATTTATTCTAATTTACTACGCCTGTTTAACTTAAAGTAAGTAAATCAAAATTAACTTTTTGCAAACGTTAAAATGTTATAATGCTAAAGTACAATTCATTAGTTGTTACTTCAAACTGTTAGTAAGTAGTTTTCTGGATAGTACAAGCTAACAGAAAAGAGATACTAAGATGGCGTCAGTTGGGGTAATCGTACGCATACTTGCGTCCCAATACCCCGCCTGCGTTATTCTGTTGTTTTTCAAATTACAAATTTGGATTTCGAATCAATGCGTGATGAAAATACATAATTTTTGTTGTTTTTATGTAAATTATAACAGTGCATATCCGTAAATTTCCTTAAACGAAAATTTTTTTCTTGCAGTAGGCCTGTGTGTTCACGTATTTTGAAATATTTTAATAAATTGTAGTAAAATTTAAACCAAAATTTATGAGTTATTATTTCTGCTACTGTCCGTGCATGCGTGTGCGTACGTGTTTGTGAGGCAAGTTTAACGGATTTTTAAAAATCTTACTTGAGTATGACTGCACACTTTTGAGCCAGATAACTGTTTTAAATTATAAATTGAACCCTTGTACTATTTGGTAAGAATTAGGCCTATATCTCCTTTTCTCATCTTTATTATTTGTGTCTTTGTTGTAGATGCCACGGAATCCTATTCGAACCACTACCAAGGCTGCTTGGACCGAGGATCAGCTGAAGGCAGTGATTGATTCTGTAAGAAATGGGGAAAAATCCGAGCAGTTAGACGCAAGTACGGTATACATGAAGCAACGTTAAGAAAGAGACTTAAGGTAGGTTTAACTGGAGGCCCAAATATGGGAAGGAAAGCAGTGTTTAATAAAACACAGGAATCTGAAATCAGCGCTCAACTAATACTACTTGCTAAACTGTTTTATGGTGTTACCTTAACTGAGCTTAGGCGGATGGCATATGAATACGCAGAAAGAAATAACATAAAACATAATTTTAATAAAGCAACAAAACTAGCAGGTAAGGATTGGGCCCAAGCTTTCATAAAAAGAAATCCCCAGCTAAGTCTGCGAAAACCTGAAGCAACATCCATCAACAGAATTTTGGGGTTTAACAAGACCGAACTGAAAAACTTTTATAACAATTTAAGAACCGTCTCGGATAAATATCAGTTCCTACCGTTACGAATATTTAACGTAGATGAAACAGGAATCTCAACAGTCCAGAAACCCCCCTCGATTGTAGGTTCAAAAGGTCAGGAACAGGTAGGAAGTGTTACCAGCCTGGAGCGAGGTAAAAATATCACACTTTGTTTTGCTATGAGTGCTACTGGTGTGTTTCTATTTCCTGGTGTACGGGCATCAGCAGGGATAAAACGTGGGGGACCAGCCGGAAGCATCTATAAAATGTCTGAATCAGGATGGATGAATTTGTTCTTAGAATGGCTTAAACACTTTGTGGCCAAAACTTATTCATCCAAAGAACATCCGACACTTCTTTTAATGGACAATCATTCAAGCCACACTTCCCTTTCCAGTTATAACTTCTGTAGAGAAAATGGAATCGTTGTTGTTTCTTTTCCACCACACACCAGCCACCGATTGCAGCCCCTCGACCTTACGTTTTTCGGACCTCTTAAGAACGCTTATAATAGAGAATGTGCACTGTTCTTAAAAAACAATGGTTTCCAAAGAATTAATAAGGAAGATGTCCCTGGTTTGTTGAAGGTAGTTTACGAAAAAGTAGCTGGAGTAAGCAAAGCTGTCTCTGGTTTTCAAAAAGCAGGAATCTATCCTTTTAACGATACCATATATGACGATGAAGACTTAGGCCTATGCCTAACACCCGATGCTGAAGAGGCGGCAAAGGGAATCATGGAAACGGAGACCAGTGATGGCGGCACATCTTCGGCAGAACAAGTTACTTTCTGATAGGCCTACACAGAATAATGCGACGGTTAGTGTATCTAATGAATGTTTAGTTTCCATTTCAGAAATTTCCCCAGTTCCAAAGCCATCAACATCCAAAGGGAGAAAATCGACACACGCTAAACATCACTCAGAAATTCTAACTGCCACGCCCAGAAAAAAGATTTTAGAAGAATTAGAAGTAAGAAAGAAGAAGAAATTAGAAAAAAAGAATCTGCTAAGCAAAATAAATCAATACAGTAAAAGTGCAAAACTTCAGTTAAAATCCAATGATAAAAGGAAAAAAAAGATAACGAAGGCCCCTTCCAGCGACGGTTCATCGACTGAAGACGAAAGAAACATTAAAGACCTCTGTCAAGACGATGAATTGGACGACGTTTCCATTGATGTAGGCCTAACACTAGCGGAAAAGAATAACACCAACAACACTTGTCTGTTTTGCGCAGAGTTTGGGAAAAACAAGGAACTATGGTATCGCTATGTCTTGTGTTCAGGCTGGGTTCTTTCAGACTGTAGTGCTGCAGGAACTCCTCATAATATTGTATGTGATTATTGTCAAGCACAAGATAAATTTTATTTATGTTTTCAGTATGTGAACACTGGCCTGTTATTAGCGTTGGTCGACAGTTTTTTACATTTTTGTGATGATACTTGTATATTTTTATTGTTCTGTATTAACCTAATTTTTTAAATTATGATTCTGTGTTAAGTTCATATTAACTTTTGCGCATTTTAGATGCGTGCATTCACGCATAAGATGCGTAGCCTTCCCCTAAAGAAGGGGAAGGCTTCCCCTAAAGCCTTCCCCTAAAACCTTCCCCTAAATTGTTCACAGAGGCAAACGACACTTAGGAGTCCTTACTGCCGTTGAAAGAGGTTCTCTGATTGCATTTTCATTGCATGCATGAATGCAGCTCGTAATTTGTGCTATCATGAAATGCTTAATCATGTATGTGGTGACTATGATAAATAACGAGTCGTATATAAAAATATATTAACGATATTTACGCGCTACCAATGTCACCATAGAAGCAGCAGGTACATGGACAGCCAAGGAAGTTATTCAGTTTATTGTCAAACGGAACTTCGATGAACCCTTTCCCAACCTACGTCTCATTCTACAATATTTTCTTAACGATTTGTTTGTCTGTGGCCTCATGCGAAAAAAGTTTCTCAAAACTCAGATTAATAAAAAAATCATCTATAAACAAAGAGTAGGCGCAAAACAAAGAAATACTGGATCTCTTTGTATTATGTAATAGGTGAATTCAGTAAAATAAAGGCTTGAAAACTTTTATCGTAATTTAATTTCTATGTAACTTAATTTATATGAAACTTTTATCGTTTTTGTATATCTTCTTGCTTCTCTTTCTTTAAAACGTATAACTAGTGATTTGAACATTTAGGTTTGTAGACCCATTAGTGAAATCTATAAAATATTTACCTATACGATAAAGAACCGCACCCAAGACTTAAAATTAAAAGCCGACCCGGGCCTTAGTTAGCCTTTCCCTCGTCAAACATGGTTAGAAGCAGAAGTATTATGAACGCTGAGTAATGTCAGAAAAACAAATTCCTTGCACAGCAGTAAACCACATATATAAAAAAAAATGTATTGTTAATAATAATACTTCTTCCGTTTCTAGGCGATTGATCAAAATTTAAGCACTTTATTTAGTTTAATTCAAAGCGGCAACGACCATGGACGTGTCCTGTTGATGACTCTGCAGATAAATTCATCTCGTGGCCTGTTTACCCATTGTGAAATACTCTAGCTATATGGGAGGTTTACTACTTTGACAGTCACTATTACACACACGGGCATCACACACACACACCCGTTTGGCGGACAGATACTGGCGCGCTGTTTGCGTGTCGGGGCCAGTGCAAGCGCGCGCCTTGCATTGACTCCACACGCATTCTCGCGCGCACACGCATGTGTCGCCCGCGCGTACAGACTCAAACACCGCACCGCTTGAGTCGACACATGTCCTGCGATGCAGCCTGGGTGTTGGGGGTCGGTGCGAGCGCGCGCGGCTTGCATTGACTCCAGCACGCACTCTGGTACGTCGCACGCATGTGCGCTCGCGGTGTACACACATGCTTTGTTGTTTTAATCGTGGCAATCACAGTAGTAAAATTTTCCAATCTGGAGTATGTTCACAGTGGGCAAATACAGCCAGGGACTAATTTACTGCAGAGACAGAACACCAAAATATGTTAATGTTTGCAATTAACATAACACGAAATAATTCTTAGTATGATGTGGCACGCTTAATAGATATTTTTAATTAAAACAAGTTTCACTGTCCACGGATGGTAAGATTGTAGGGATGGTAGCAACCTAGTGAAGTATGGGCTGTGAGAAATAATTAAAAAAAATTAGTAACAGCGGAGAAAATCCTCTAAAAGAGTGTTAGAATCAAGGATACCAAATGAAGAAATTAGAACGATAACGAAGGACACAATCGTGGAGAGAATACATGTCAAATGGTTTGGTCATCTATGTAGAATGCCGGATTTAATAACTACTGGCAAAAAAAATCACTTGCATCGACACTATCAGAAAGACAGAAATAGAGATCGCAACGCAAATCGTGGAATGACTGAATCCGGGAATTAGTGACGTTCATGAGAGGAAGTCTGTAAGAAGCTACAGCCGATGGAAGAACAACTTGAATAAGAGGATTGGGTAGACAACATTTTGTTATTGTAAGCCTATAATTAATTTATTTATATACTGTGCATATTTAACCCAAATATAAATACCTAATACCAAATGTAACTGTTTACTTCATATACTGCTATAATTAAGAGATTACAGGTCTACATATGGCGTCCATTAACATGTGTAGCAGACAGTTTAGACTATAATCGCCTCTTTTTTACTGTCATTAAAGCCGTGGATTCCTGAGACAGACGACGACGGCGGCTTCCATCAGTTCACATAGCTTCGTTAGTATTTTTAGAACGATTTACTTATGAAAGTAGGACCTCCCGGTTCAAATGGTGTATACCATCCATCAGGAAGGGTGCAAACAAATTTGTTCACTCGGTGGTCTGAATATTTTATTATCACTACTAAACCTACATAAGATTCACAGATTTTGTTGGTATTAGACGGGCATCATAGCCACAAACGAAATATTGATATCATAACATGGCGAGTTAACCACGTTAAGAGAATATGGTTACCACAAACAAGCTCCACCAATTATATTAAATCTTTCATGTAGAACGGTTACTACTTCATGCCCTACTTCATGAGTCACTAATTTCACAGGGCCAGTGATGAGATCCCAATGTGGTTGAGGCATAACACTAGGGTTCTTAGCCAATATGATACAGTCTAACTGCCAGGACGAGCCTATCTGACTGGTGAATTTGCAGTCAGTGGTTTTAGAGCCACAGGTATTTGTCCTGCCAACAGATAAGTCTTGAATGAAGCTGATTTCGTTTCCACTCGCATACTGCACTTTTACCAAATGATCTAGACGCTGAGGAAAGAGACAGATTCTTTAATTCATGAAGATGGAGAATCCTCGAACGGTACTCAACACACCACAGCAGTTAGTAAGATCGTTTAATCAAGGATCAGGCTCATAAAAAATGAATGACACTCCGCTCCACTACATATCTCTGTATATTTTTCCACCTCCACTAAGGAGAAAATTGATCGAGAACGAGAAACTGGGTATAGGTACGGCCATAATAATCACTGCTTCACCATAGAAGATGAGTCTGGAGATTTCACACAACGAATCCAATAATAAACGTCCTCCAAAAACTGATAAAAATAAAATTAGAAATATACCAAAAAGGAAACAATTAGGAAAAAATTATTCTCACTTCCACAAGATGATAATAATAGTAGTAACTCAGAGAACCTGACATTCCATTCTGACAAATCGTCACACCTGGAACTTGGAAACGCAGGTGATATTGACCACAATTCTGAATGCCTGTTTTGTGACGGTAAATTCTCCGATGGTGCTAAAAGTGCCTTATGTGCTCTTCATGGGCGCATAGTGATTGTCCAGGTTCCAAAAATGTAAACGCTTACATTTATCACTTTCACATATATTTTTTTTTTACAGATTGAGACTCAGAATAATTTCTGATATTACTCGTATTATTCTTTATTTTGTGTCGTAAATTGTGTTCGCTTAAAGGACGCCTCTTAGTACTGTTATCTTCATAGTCCTACTGTCACCGTTTTCTCTCCCCTCTCTCTCCACAGTATCCAATATACGCATTAAATAAGATCGGTGAAATTCCTCATCCCTCGCCAAAATCAGTTAAACATGAACCTATACATGTTTCTCTGTTAAATTCTCGAGTTTCTGTACTACTTGTTGTAATGTGATTCGATCGTAGATCTTCCTCGTTGAAAACCGTCCGCTCTTCACCCATTATATTCCCAGCAATACTACGAATCCTATTATTTAGAATTTTCGCACGTTCTATAGGCAGGCTTTAATAAGCCAATGACTTCTACTTATCAGCCCTTTTAAAAAGATATCACTTTCGCTCTGTTCAAGTTTTCCGGGATTTTCTCCCTTTCCAACACATATTGGAGGAGTGAAGGGACCGCAGATGCAACGGGATTCCACCAAATCTCCAAGATTTTGTATTTGTATCATCCAGTCCCGTTGCTTTCCTACTTTTTGTAGTCCCCAAGACAACTGTCAACATAAATATTCTCAGTCGTCAAATGTTCTCTATACACAATTCATGAAGTAAACATTATTTACTAACAGAAGTATTCTTTAGATAACTCATTTGTACGATGCAGGATCATTCATCATACAAGTACGATTTATATTCATTCATCATACGATGCAGAATCATTTCCTGTGTACGGTTCGAGAATGTGTAAATTACTGTGAATAGTAATATAATCACCGCTCAGTTAAACTGGTGTTATATCAGTCCAAGTTTCCAGTTAAGGTATTTATTCAGAGTCCCCATGTTTCACTAATAGTTAAGGTCTGCTTGATTACAACAACTCGAGAATTTCGAGAATAGACAGAAGGCCTTCTTTTAGTATTAACCACAGAATTAAATCAATTTCATTCTTATTTTAAATCAGACCTAATAAAGAAGTAACTTAACTACCGCTGAATGTTAATGGGGAAAAGTTCGCGCCGTCTGGAGGTAACAAGAATGGAAATTTACCTACAACTTTAGCGTTCATTTTGTTCGTAAACGTACACACGGGTATCAAAAAACGAGTGCAATTCTCCATAAATAAACGTGTATACTCATTATTTAATTTGTAAATGCTTTATTCGATTCATTTAAACTTTGTCTCTCTCGATTCTGTTTAATTTGCTTTCACTGCAATCCATTTTAAACCGGTATTTCCTTTCAGTAAAGACAATTCAACGCAGCTTGAAAACCTCATTCTTTTTACTTTTGTTTTGATTACGTGATTTTAAATCCAACTAGTACCATCCATAAGATGGCTGGTTTCATTTTTTGTTTGGACTACATCGCAATGCGTGAGCGAATAAGGGGGAGGGGATTTGTCTGTGCCCGGTGAGCACAAACGTAAAGATTCAAATTAACAGTAAAATATAAAGTAATTACGTTCATTAAATTGTAATATTAAAAGAAAGTATATAATGGTTTCATCGCGTACAATTTGTGGTTAAAACTTCTTGTTTTTAATAAAAAAAAAACTTTTCCAGAAGTGGGAAAGTCCACCATTATAGCACTGTGATAAGGCCGGTGATCATGTATGGCGTGGAAACAATGTGCTTTCAAAATTTGGAACCTCTTCTAAAATTGAACGAAGAATTCTTCGGACAATTTATGGCCCCAAGAAAATAAATAAATAAAAATTAAAAAAATAAATGTCCGAAGATGGGTACAGGCACAGACCCAAAGAAGAGGTACAGGGATCTTGACGATGTGGAAACGGCTTTCCGAAGGAAAAGATTGAGATTTCTTGGACATATGGTTCGGATGGATCGGTCCAGATTAAATAAACAAATTTTCAACTATATTTGGCAACTTTCCAGTCTGAACTGATACACCAAACAACTCAAGGAGGAAATGATGCAACTGGGTATCTCTTTGAACGACTGTGTGGATAGAAATACATACAGAAACAAAATTCAATCAAAGATTTAAATTAACAGTAAAATATAATGCAATTACGATCATTAAATTGTAATATTAAAAAAAAAAGTGTGTAATGGTTTCATCGCGTAAAATTTACGGTTAAAACTTGTTTCTAATAATAAAATATAAAACTTAAAACTTTCTATTGTATCTGGGCATATTTATATTCTGAGAACATCTGGGATTATCAGACCAGTGATATATCCGTCTACTAATATAAACGTCCTGAGTTCGATTACCCGGGTGCACTATAAAGTCAAGGCGTGTCTTCTAGTTCCCAGGTCGACTCAGCCTGTAGAAACAAATATATGTACCTGTTATAATATTCTGGGGTAATAATGGGCGTCGGAGGCGTAATGCTTGCCACACTAGCTTCCTGTGTGTACCTAACGACTCGTGTAAGGCAGCCTAACGTGTTTAATTCCAAAACTGCTTTGATGGTATAAAAAGGAGTCCCAGGCAAGAAATTTAAAAATTCTTACCTGAACGGAATTTTAACCCAAATCTGAACGTAATGTTTACTTCAAAACTGGGAGCAGTTAGAATTTACTTTAGTGAGTTCAGAGAGAGGGTGCAGACTTTTGTGAACAAAACTGCAAAAATTAAAAGAAAAGAACTCGTTTTTGCTGTTTATTTTGTTGTAATCAGGAAGATAAGTGTGCAAAAATAAAGATTACGTTAATATATATATATATATATATATATATATATATATTTATATCCATAATTTTTAAAAGTCATAAAACAATTAAATTACTCCAATATTAGATAATTTTCAACTATCAGAATTACAAAACCTCCCATGAAACTCCTTTTTTTTAGCAAAATAACAACTTTAAACCAGACAGTTATACAATAAACACTACAAACTCCAAAGTACTGTACTTTATTGTTTATTTAAATGCCTAAATAACAAACAATTTAGCCTAGCTTCTTGTAAGTTTATGTGTATTTCCATACGTTAAGTTTTACAAATATGCAGACCTTATGACAAAATATAAAAATTTTTAGTAAACGTATCGTTACGACATAACAGAACGCTCTACGTGTTTCTCGGCTATCCCAGCGGAGCCCGGCTGTAATGTGTGTGTGCGTACATATTGCTGCTGCTTTGAGATGAAGGACAATTACGTGACACTTGTCACGCGTCCGCAACGAGACTATTCCAGACCGTACCGGTCCGCGCGCGCACTGTGTTCAAGGCCGCAATCAATTACGCTCTAGTGTTTTCTAGTAGCTGACGCGTATTACGTATCTCAGCGGGGTATAAATACAAACATTCAGCGACGCTTAGTTTCAGATTAAGTGGCGATTTATTCAAGTGAGGTCGAGTTATTGTCGGGCGATTTACACAGTTCGTTTCAAGTGGTGTATTAGTAAAAAGTGATTATAGTGCAAAAGTGATATTAGAATTAAAGGGATAAAAGTGGCATTATTATTTGTGGGGACAGATTAACTTGAATTGTTGTACGAGAATAATCATGTTGAATAACTTGATGATTACAAACTGTTAATTGTGATAATTAAAGCTGGTTTTTAGTGACTATATTGGTGTGTTGTATTTAGTTGTCGACTGTACGATACGACTACGACGATCGGTTAGACCGTCGTAACAGTATCTTACAAGGCTATCCAACATGTGCAAGGAGTGTTGAGCGATATTAATTCTCTTAAATTGTTAAAAACACCGGTGTTTACATTTTGAATAAAATTCCTCATAATTTGGTGCCCCACATAGACTTTCACAATTTTCTAAAAATCTTGATTCCATTTTTGGCCCGTGGAGCACCTAAATGCAAGCCACAAACTCGGTTCTTTAATACGTACTTTGACAAAATTAACATTCCTCAACGCCTCTTGTAAATTTTGGACCGCTTTCAGATAGTTTGTAAGCTATATTTGCAAGAAACTACATATTGTTATCAGTTATGTATATTTTTAAAACGCATTAGGTAAATATTAGATACAGTTCTACAATTATCTGTTGAGACATGGATAAACTTAGAAGTTAACATTAAATTATTTGTTGTTTAGGTATTACGTTTGTAGATTCAATTAGAAAACCATTACAGCAGCTCTGAAGTTTTAGTGTGCTTTGTATGATTGCTTTAAAGTTGTCATTAAAAAAGAACACAAAGTTGAGTAACCGAAATTTTCTTAATTTTGCAGATAATTGAAAAATTGTCTAATATTAAAAATCTATCTAATAACAAATGTATTTATTTAAAAATGGAGAGCGAGTTCTGCAGTTCAGGGATCTTATTAGTTTATATGTAATGACAGTGGCGTATCTAGAATATGGTGTGTGGGGGGGGGGGTCCGGTCGAGTCAGTTTCGTACAAAACAAGTTAAGTCTAATCGTCTTTAAAGTATCTGAAAAACGTGTGATAACATCTTGAAATCAATCACATCAAAGTAAACAGTAATAACAAAATAAAAATACGGGTTATTGAAATATTGTTTACAAGATGCTTATTGATTGAAATGATTCTTCTATAGCTCATATTTCAAACGTACACGCAAATGATCTGTAATAAACCTATTTGCAGGGGCGAACCTAGGATTTCATTTCGGGGGGGGGGGATGTTTTCAACCACATATCGTTTTCTTAGAGTATTGTTTTTCTCGTGTTATACTGAAAATCGTCCCTACAGAAAATTAAAACTAATAGGCAAATAATAGCTGTAATACACTTCTTCTTCTTCTTCTTCTTCTTCTTCTTCTTCTTCTTCTTCTTCTTCTTCTTCTTCTTCTTCTTCTTCTTCTTCTTCTTCTTCTTCTTCTTCTTCTTCTTCTTCTACAGCGGCGCAACAACATATTACTGAGTCAAGGCCTCCTTAAACAGCCTCCGCCAGTTGTCCCGGTCAAGTGCAGCTGCTCTCCAGGGCTGGCGAAAGAAAGTGACAGGTTTCTGCACATAAACGTTTTACAGATCGGCTATGTGAATTCTCCGATCCAACCCCCAACCTGAAGGACCAGGAACTATGATTTCGGGGTGCTCTTCCCCTTCCCCTAGAGAGTTGCTTTCACCTCAGCTGGCGAGCTCTCTCTGCCCGGTCGCAGTAGGCTAACTGACTCAGCCCATGTGTGCAGCCGTTGGGCTACTATAGCCTCCACACTAGATGCACACCCTGCTGCCGATGTGCACCATCCTGCCCGGCCAGGACCCAGGTTACCCCCAGGCTGTCCTGACAGAACCCCCATCTCTCGTTTGCTTACCGATCCACTCCGCCGAAGGGATTGGTTACCACAACCTTGGAGTGGATTGCTCGGCGTAACAGGGCCCACCAACGTGTAGGTGAGAGTGGAGTTGGGGTGGAGAGGCTAGTGCATTTCTCTTCTATGAAAGCATATGTTCGCATCACACCCCCTTTGGACCCCAGCTGTAATACACTAATTTCATTAAAATAAATTAAAAACATAAATCAGAATTGGCTTCCAGTTTGTCTTGCAAGCGTAATACCTTTCTGTGTAATATAAATACTTTAAAGAGAACGTTAAAATTAAGAAAGCGAGGGATACCAGCATGTATATAATTGCTATGGATATAAATGTATTCAACAGGGACGGTTGTGGATATAAATTTTACAGCATGTAAAATAATGATAAATAATTTTGTTAAAAAATATAATGATTGTCAATTTTTTCAATTAATCACATCAAACAAACACGCAACCAGTTTAAAATTTTTGCTCCAACATTTTCGGATTTCAGGGGGGGAAATATCTTCCATATCACCCCCTAGGATCGCCCCAGCCTATTTGTATTTAAAAAAAATATTTACTACTATATTAGCGTACACACCTGAAAAAATAATAAAACAACCTAAAAATTAAGAAATTAACAAAATTCCTCGTCAACTTTTTCGACACTCTGTCGGAGGTCAGTTTCCGTTCGTTCATCCCCGTCCATGTCCCTGTATACTGATTAAATGTGATACTGAATTTCTTGCAGACATTTGATTGTCCACCATTGTTACGTGATAAGGAGACTAGCGTAATTCTAAAATTAAATGGCCATGCAATAAAATTAGATAAATCCTCAGATCAATAATTATAAACGAATGTGTTTTATCTAATCTAGTGTTATCAGCAGAGGAAGAAAGTAAATAGCTACACTCGAAAGTGGTAGCCACTTAGTACACGTGTTTTGCCGTGCAAACAACAAACGATGAGATCACTCAACAAACATACTGTGTTCGATAAATAACGTTATGAAGAACTGAGCTTACCGATTACAAGATTTATTTGTTTTTATATTTAACAGCGATTTTAGTCAGTTATAAATCATGACAAAACACCCTTCCTTTATTGTTAACAGGTTCATCCAGTTGTTGCCTTCCTCCTATGTATAAAAAATATCGGTATGGAGAACCATATATGACTTCCAAGTTATAAGGTTTATATTTAAGATCATTTTCAAAATGAAATATTTCCATAGAAACTACTTCTTTCTATTTCTTTCTTCAACCTTAACAACAGTAGGCTACTGTGGTCACTAACGTATACCACCTCACGTTAGCGCACTCGATTTTCACTGACGATGGCAGTCGATAACACAGCCGAAACGTCTGGTTTTGCAGAAAACATTGGACCTCGGCCAAACAGCCCGGGAAGGAATTTTTTTAACAAACTACTTCTTTGTTGCCGATAACGTAGTACACATATAAAAAACTATCCCCTCCCCTTCATTTTCATTTATAAAAAATTACCCTCCCCCTTCAACTACCGTTTTCATTTATAAATATTTCATCTACCTTTCTACAGTGGATTATTATGACCTTCTTTTCAGGATACTTTATTTATCAAAATTAAGTACTTTACTCTTGTGAAAACATAAAACGTTGCAGGTAATCTACCCCTTCCCCTTAACCGAGCTTCACTAAAATCAACAGGCCTTGAGCTCTCTACAACTCAGACACGTATGCAAAAAATTGATTCTGTTTGAATTTGTGGCAGTTATCGTTCGTTATAGAAAAAATTACTCTTGTTAAAACATAAAATGTTGCAGGTAATCTACCCCTTCCCCTTAACCGATCTTCACCAAAATCAATAGGCCTTGAGTCCTCTGCAACTCAGGCACATTTGAAAAAAAATTATTTGATTCTGTTTAAATTTGCGACAGTTATCGTTTGCCATAGAAAAAAATCTACACACAGAGAGACACACAGACAGACACAATGACTTTTCTTTATGTTCTGAGGGTAGTACAATCAGAATCAGCCCTTATCTCGAACACGATTTTTTTCGCCATCACCGTACTTCCATTTCCTTATGGAACATGAAAGTAATACTAAATCCCTCTGTAACAGCTTAATGACTCAAAGAGCGGAAGCCTCACCGCGGGTGTCTCATCTTCCAAGGACTGTCAGTGTCTGACTACGTCCCGTTGTCTAGTAAGAAATTACTACTTCTCATGGTTAATACCAACCAGTCCGTCCCTATGTAGTTATAAAAACCACAGTAACTCATACACTTAGTACCCGTGTAATAGAACAATAACTTCTAAATGCTAAAAATTACTTCAGTTTATTAACGCATTCCCGTTGTTTGTGTTTGCCAGTTTGTGTGTATATGAGGTGTGTAGATGTAAAACTCAGACTCTCCACTTTTTCAAACTTTGGAAAAAAACGATAAAACTTATTACTCTTGACAGACATAAGATATTGGTACAAATTTTTTTTTCACTTAGTTGCCATATGAACTACTTCCATACATCCCCAAACTCTTAGTAGATGAGATAAAGCTTCTAAATATCTTTAAATTATGGACAGTATACGTTTTGCATTAAACTGCCATGGAAAATGTCAATTATGAACCAGAAGAGTTTATCTCAAAAAAAAAAAAAAAACGTGAACCAAGAAAAGTTAATCTTAGGATAAAAATAAACACACTAAAATTCAAAGGATATATTGTAGGCAACATTTAATTAGAGTAAGAGGAAAAACCTTGTATTACATTTTTATTTGAGATGAAAGTATTAAAAAATACACAATAAAATCATAGATTATCTTTAGGGCACACAAATGATTAGGATAAACTGTTGGTGCAGGCAAGCCCAAGATGCTTTTGGTGTTAAACGGGTTACCCGATTGGTTGAATTGAATAGTGTGAGTTTTGCAAAAACAGCTGTTGGATAATGTGACTTTTTTTGTTTCAGAACGTTATTTTCAGCACTCATTTAAAGCTTAAAATGTTACTTTTGGTCAAAAATACTATTATAGGTTAATTTGCGTTTACAAGACGAATACGGTGATATGTGTAACTAAATATTGCAAAAAATTGGATACCTTAATGTGAATTTTGCACCCAGTACTCTCATATTTTGCTTGCCTGCCTAATATTATATAATAAATGAATATATATTTCACTGGGAAGAAAAGAGTTGTTTCATATACAAACAACAGACCACAGAAGGCGTGTAGGCCTATCTCCTGTAAACTTGAAAAGTTTTAAAGAAAAGATGAGAATGAGAATGGATGAGTTTAATGCTCTGACTTAATCAAGGCAAGATGAAATAGACAAGCCAATTTATTCATAAATAAAATATGCATATAATCAGAGGAGTTACACGGGATATTAAAAATATCGGTATGGAGAACCATACATGACTTCCATGTTCCAAGATTTATATTTAAAATCATTTTCGAAATGAAATATTTCCATAGCAACTACATCTTTCTACTTCTTGTTTCAGCCTTAACCACAGTACTGTGGTCACTAACGTATACCACCTCACGTTAGCGCACTCGATTTTCACTGATGATGGCAGTCGATGGCACTGCTGAATCGTCGGGTTTCAGAAAACTTTGGACCACGGCCAAACAGCCCGAGAAGAAATTTTAACAACATACTACTTCTTTGTTGCCGATAACGTAGTACACATACAAACATAAAAAAGTATCCCCTCCCCCCTTCATCTATCATTTTCATTTATAAAAAATTACCTCCTCCCCCTTCAACTACCCTTTTCATTTATAGATATTTCACCTACCTTTCTACAGTGAATATTTATGACCTCCTTTTCAGGATACTTTATTTATCAAAATTAAGTACTTTATTCTTGTGAAAACATAAAACGTTGCAGGTAAAATACCCCTCCTCCTTAACCGATCTTCGCCAAAATCAATAGGCCTTGAGTCCTCTACAACTCAGGAACGTATGCAAAAAATTGATTCTGTTTGAAATTGCGGCAGTTATCGTTCGTCATAGAAAAAATTACTCTTGTTAAAACATAAAATGTTGCAGGTAAACTACCCCTCCTCCTTAACCGATCTTCACCAAAAGCAATAGGCCTTGAGTCCTCTACATTCAGGCACGTATGCAAACAATTAATTTATTCTGTTTGAAATTGCGGCAGTTATCGTTTGCGGTAGAAAAAATTCTACACACAGACAGACATTTTTCGAAAAATTACATTTCTTTATGTTTTGAAGGTAGTACAATCAGAATCAGCCCTTATCTCGAACACGATTTTTTCGCCATCACCATACTTCCATTTCCTAATGGAACATGGAATTAATTAGAAATAATGTTAAAGACACACACGTGTACGCGCGCTACATGTCGCTACTTAATGGCTCACCTTACGGTCATATTGTTATTAGTAATTAGTATTATTAGTATTAATATTATTATTAGTAACAAATGAAGACTATAAAAAAGTAGCAATATAAAAAATTTATAACATAAAAATGTTCTAATAAACATGCAACTTCCTTGTAGGTCTAAAGCGCATCGTCTAAACAATATTCTAAAGCAACATAAATTTAAACAAAGAACTACATTCAAAGTAATAAAATAAATCACTTACCATTATAGGTTAATGGTTCCGTCTTCTATTAATAAACACTTAATATTTATTTTTAATATTTAATAAATATTTAAAACGAGACGTTCTAAAATGTAACCAAGATGTTCTTGGTCTTAATTGCTGCAAAGTCGGTTACTAAATCACAATAGCCTGTAACGCAAAAATTGAGCAATCGCAAATTTTACGAAATCAAACTATGCTGAACGCAAAGAAATGTGTATGTTTTAGAAAGCGGGGAGGTAGTGAAACGCCTGTACCGTTAGGCGGCATTACATGAAAGAAATTAACTTGTAAAAGCTGTAGAGTATAGCGGTAGGTTAGCAACGCCGGCCTTGGGGCTGACGTCTATAAGGAAGGTAATATTAGGCTAAGTCACGTTTTGGGACATAACTATCACAAAATGTATTATTCGCTAGGATATTAGGGGTGTTTGCATATGTTGTAAACTTTAAGTGCATGTAACAATAGATACCGTTATGTGAGAAAGAGCGATGCAAGAGTGAGATAGATAGTGACGCTAGTTTTTTTAAGCACGTGAGACGCGGAAAACGTTCGGCAAATCAGAGGAAGCGTCATGTGTTGCGCGGGAGGTTTTCGCTAAGGAGATTGGGCAATTTTGTATTTAGCGCTAGTCTAAACCTATGGGATTGTTTTTCTATCGAGACTTGGTAAGGGAAATTCAAAGCGAGTATAAAATATGAATTTGGAGAGAAATCAGGCAGTCTTCTTTATATCGGCGAAACTAAACTGAAGAGACTCGCGTGCGCTGTTTTGCGTTAACTATATAGATATATATTTTATTAGTAATTTAAAGAATAAAGTAAATTCGCGGCAGTAAACAGAAGTACGGGAACGCGATAATTGCTAACGCTAAATTTATAAAGTTTAATATACAGTAATAAGTTAATGAGTGAATGTTCGGAGTAGTAACGGACAACGAGAAGTAAATACCACATATAAATTTTCATCAATACGATATGTTGTGGTGAAATCACTGAAGAAAGCGCATTAGTTCGGGTTAAATTCACGACGGTATGAGATAATCGAGACGCACGCGACGCGAACTGTGTTAGATGCACTTAATGTAAATTCAAGAATACGTTGTAAACCAGAGTGTGTAATTATACGACATAATTGTATGTATCACCAATATGTCAAGTGTAGTGTACATCTGTGATAAAGTGAATTAGTGCATTCATAACCAGGATTAACACGCAACAAACAGCTGCTGATGACTCACCGGCATGCAACACCTTAAGGACTACGCACCTCGGAAGGATTCTCCACGCAAGTAACAAATAAATGAACATTTGATTCAATAATGTTTTATAAATATATATATTTGTAATCAAATATAGTGACTCAATTTGTCTAAAAAGAACTCATTGCTACGAAATAATATTCAAATTGTAAGGCAAAACTATTCAAGTCATTTAAAGAAATTTGTAGTATATAAATGCAAATGAATCACTAAAAGTTAATTGATATACTTTAATTTGTGTTTATTATTACTGGCGCCTGAGGTACAATAAAGAGTCGGTACACTGGACTAAGTGTTATAGTCTATTGAGTAGAAATATTAATATTATCAGTGATTAAAGTAGTTTGTAAACCTTACTTCTTACATGCTCATAGGCCAACATAATATGCAAGTCAACAATTTAACTCTTTCGTAAAGGACTATCAAGTAGTGTATTACATTCTGTTTTATGATTTATGATTACGCGAAGTAGGAGTAGGAGAGACAAAGACATACAAAACAACATTCACAACCTATACAATAACATGAACACAAATACAGATACCCAAAGCAACGCTATGGAATTCGAAATAAATAATCAATTAGGCGATCCAGACACGCTCGCAGACATTTCAGAGGAGGATCAAGCGTCAGGGACGCGGGGACAAAACGGACAGAACGATGAAAACTCAGACACACAACAATTTACACCAACAATAGTAACAGAAATTCGAGAAAGACCTATATGTCAGACACCACTAGAGACAGGAAAAAACACTGATATATACACAATACTACAACAATTACTAGAACAACAGTCGAGAAATACAAAAGAACAACTGTCACTTCAAACAAAACAGCTCTCACAACAAATACAAGAAGAATCAAGAAAAACAGAAAAACGACTGGCACTTCAAACAGAACAAACAACAAAACAGCTATCACAACAAATACAAGAAGAGTCAAGAAAAACAGCAAAACAATTGTCACTTCAAGTAGAACAAACAAAAGAACAGATAGCACAACAAATTGCTGAACATGCGAAAAGAACAGACGAACGATTAGAACAACATGAATTAAGGCTAGAACAAGCATTACAACAAACGAAAAACACATCCAAAACAACACATAGAAATAAGAAACGAAGTCGCCATACAAATAGAACAAGAGAGAACAAACAACAAAAAACTGTTCCAAGTAGAGACTAACAACAAAATCCAAGATAATACCGATAAGATTACTGACCTTAGTATGAATACTAAACAGCAAATCGTAGAGTTGGACGAACGGCATAGCAACAACATTCAAATTATAAACAAAAGATGCGAAGACAATACGGTAGCAATCAAGGACTTACGAGCCGAAAAGCTGGAAGAAATGAAGAAGGTGAGCGAAAATATTGACCGTAAGTCGGAAGAAACTGACCTACAAATATGACAGATACAACGAGAAGTTAGGAATAAATTAGCCTCAATTAATAACCAATCGTGCAACCATAACATTACTCACGATCAAGTCAAAAATATCAAGTACAACGGGACTGGAGACTTCCCAATGGAATTTTGAAGGAGATGGAAGATATCTACATGGAACATTACCAAGATAACGGCAACGTCGCATGGATCGGAAGGCACCTAGAAGGACAGGCCGCAGTGTGGTAGAGATTGATCAAGAATGGCGTGACCAACTTCGCAGAGTTTCAGGAAGCCTTCACGAACAAATACTGGAGTGATATGGTTCAAGAAAAGGTAAGAAACGAGCTCGAGTTTAGACGTTATCAAATGGAGAGTGGTATGAGTATGATACAATACCTAGAATGGAAGTTATTGGAGAACAGCCAGTTAATTCCACCGATACCTGATCAATACCTGATCAGAAAAATTACAAAACACTATTCTCAGGGGGTACAGATCGCCATCATTACTCGTGGGGTTACAACTATTAATGAGTTCGAGCAAGTATTATCAGAGTTCATGAATTTGAGAAGTGAAGCAAGGACAATGACCCGGACACATTATGACAGTCGGCGCGAGCATAAGCAATGGGTAAGAGATGAAGAGGAGAGTGGGTGAAGGGTCGAGCAAGGACGGGCGCACGAAAGTGAAAACCGGCCAACTACACAACACTACAATAGACGGCCAAACAAATTTAAAAATGAACCAGAGCCGATCCCTTCGACTAGCGGTATCCAGAATAACAAAAGCGCCACTGCAATGTCAAAAAACTAGGGCAGTGTTGTACATATGAATTAGATTTAAGCACCATTAATAAGTATATTAATACCACTTTTTTAGACGTAAGAGACGATTTATTGTGTAACGATGATATAAATGTAACCTATCGTGTGAACAAGTGCCCGGAGACCAGGATATCATTAAACGGAGTGCCCATCTGCGCATTAATCGATACTGGAAGCCAAGTAAACGATATATCTGAGCAATGGTTTAAGAATAAGAAGAAGGAATTGGGGAACGTAGAAACATTGAGACTATCGAATACTGTTATCAAAGGAGCAACTGGAAATAAATCGAAAAGGGTGACGCTGCAGGTATTGTTGACGGCCAGGATCGGAGATGTGGAAGTTGACAGTGTATTCGTCGTGGTACCAGAGCTAGTAAAGGATTGTATAGTAGGCGTGGGGTTGCTGGAAGAACATGGGTGCGTTATCGACTTACACAACAAACAGTTAACAATTCCAGGAAAAGGGGACCAGAAGGAAGCCACGGCAGAGATATTCCACGTAGAAATCGCGTCTGGGGGAGAAGATATTGAAGCGGTAATCAAACAAAAGGTGCGATCAATCGGCGGAATCACCGAGGCGGAAAGGAATGAACTACAGCAAATCTTAATGGACAACAAAACGATCTTCCGAAATACTCCCGGTAGGATTCAAGCATACCAACACAAATTCGAAGTTACTGATCGGACACCGTACTGCCAGAAAGGGTGGCCGATTCCACTAAACTACCAGGATGCAGTGAGGGCCGAGATTCAAAAGATGGAGGCACATGGTGCGATTGAAAGGGCGCAAAGTCCATATGTCAATCCAATGGTCACAGTTATCAAAAAGGACCAGACGGTCAGACTATGTTTAGATGTGCGCAAGCTGAATTCTGTTACCGTTCCTGACTATGAGGGAGCCATTCCGATAAATGAAATATTAGCAAAATGTGGGAATATCAAAGTAATGTCCACGATAGACCTACGTAGTTCGTTCTGGCAGATCCCATTACATCGGGAATGTAGGGACTTCACAGGATTTTTATACGAAGGAAAATGCTACCGATACACGGTGACGCCGTTTGGGCTAAAGACGAGTTTGGCCAGCTTGACGCGGGGACTAGACTGAGTGCTATCGAAGGAAGTAAAGGAGTTCACCATTTTGTACGTCGATGACTGCTTATGCATATCGAACAGTATTGCAGATCACTTATGCCACCTGAAGTTATTGTTACAAGATTTAAAACGAGCCAATCTAACCGTTAACTTTAGCAAATCACAATTATTCCGAGAGGAAATTGATTATTAGGGGTACCGGTTAACAACCACGGGTATTACCACCGCACCAGACAAAATCAGGGCTATACAGGAATTTCGGACACCGAAAAATCAGAAGCAGCTCAGAGGATTCCTTGGTTTAACCAATTTTTACAATAGATTTACCAATAGATACGCCGAGGCTACCCAACCATTATTGAACCTCCTAAAGAAGAACGTTACTTTCAAGTGGACCGGCACTTCGAGACAGTCAAGAAACTATTTGTCGAGGCGGTAATTCTCAAGCATCCCGACCCCAACAAGCGGTTTTATTTGCAAACCGATGCGAGCCGTTATGCGTTGGGCGGACAGCTATATCAATTAGACAATAACAATGATATCGGAGTGGTTGCGTTCACGAGCCGAGTGGTGAGAGGTGCGGAACGAAACTACTTTACCACGGAGCTGGAACTGCTGAGTATCGTCCAGTGTTTGCAAAAGTTCAGAACTTACGTGCTAGGGAAGTCCTTGACCATCATCACCGACAACAAGGCGTTAGTTTTTATCAAGAAATGTCATCTAAATAACTCCCGTATAACACGGTGGATCCTCGCCATACAAGAATATGACTTCGAGATTATGCATTGTAAGGGTCGAGATAACATTGTGTCCGACATCTTAAGCAGACATCCGGAGGACATAAATGAAGAGCAGGCAATAAGCCTAAAGTCGAAACAATGTCGTTTTCAATTGCGAGTCCTGGATTTGATATCCTGTCCTGAGATATTGTTGATCGTAAGTACGATTTAATCAGTTTAAGTTTACTAAACGATCTTTCACAAGAAGACACAGACTGGTAAAGTAAGAAACCTTTCTAAAGCTGTTTCTAGTGTTTTATAGGCTTCTAATCCCATTGAAGATAAGTACTGTACCAGTCCCTGAGGTGTAAAGTCCATTTGTTCTCCGTCAACTTTTGCCCTTTTTAATAAAAATATGACGTCTTTCAAGTCACTGGACAATTCTTCACTGTTTAGGTCATATGGATACAGTTTTGCAAGCACTGTGCAATTAGTATTGATTTGGGAAGCTGTTCCTTAGAATGTATATCCTCATCATTTACGTATGCCTGAAATTTACATAGGAACCCAAAGCGTTTTTCTAACTCTTTTATGTTAGAGAAACGGCTTAAAATTTCGACTGACAGTTTGTCCAAAATTTCTATTAGAGAACGGCGCATTTCTTGCCGAACGGTTAATGCAGAATCGTCTGCATACTCCCCTGGCATTGTGCGCTTCCTTCGTATCATTTTTGTGATACTGAACCCCATTTATTACATAGGCTACCTGCTCTGCCTTAGTAATGACATTGTCACACAGCGCATTCCTCCGAATTTTTAATTTGTCCGTTAGCGTCTCCAGAAGTGTCAATGCTTGAATAAAGCTTATTACCACTAAGCTTGAATAAGGCTTACTCCCATTGTCTTGAATAAAGTCTATGCTCATTTTTCCGCCCTCCTGACTATGCCGCCCGGGGCGGCTGCCCCCTTGCCCCTCCCCCAGCTACGCCGCTGGCCCTACGTCCTCGTAGACAAATTCCAGAGGAAACCAAGAAGACGTTGCCTTCAGCACATCTCTTCCGTCAATCAGCTTTCCGGGTTAATGTCTTTGACAAGTTACTTGGTTCTACGTGTCCGATCTTCTGTGGATATGTTCACTAGCTGTAGCTCTCTTTTATACTAGTAACTAACTCGCGACACTCAAACGATATACTAGATGATTCCAGATGAGTGATTTCATTCTTTTAAATATTACTAACTTGTTTTAATTTTTGCTTTGCGGCGACAAAATTAATGTAGTTTATTATACATCGATGTATACAATATGGATCGTGTGCTGACAGGCAAAGTGAACGGCAGAAAACGTTCCGAAGCACGTACACCTTCCCCCACCATGGGGCAATAAAGCGTTTAGCGCTAAGTTAACACGTGTACTAAACGAGTCATTCAGTCAGTAATGCACTTGTTTTGACACCTTACAATTATTATCTACATTTGAGACAGTTCTGCTGAAAATTTTAAAATTAATTAGAGCGTCATCAGGCGTTTTAAAGATTGTAAAATATATGTATAATTTATTGATTATATCTGACAGTAAACGTAATACCAAAAAAATGATTATATCAGCTTGCAAAAACTTTGCCGGCACAGTGTTTAGAAAACATATTTCAAACAATGACTTTTCTGAATACAGCCATGAAGTGAAACTAATGAAATTAATAGGGACATTATTTTATAAACTCTTGTCCTATAATATTGGTAAGGAAAGAATTGCTGCAGCAACTTTCTCTAAGCTTGGTGTCCGCCAAAAGTTAAATAAATTTCTATTATTTAGTAATGTTTAATGTAAACAATTTTTACACAGTTAATACGTAGCTAATTAAATAAAATAAAACTTTAATGTAAATTATCATTGCTTATTGTACACTTTAACGACCATGGCGAGCGTATACCCCAGCTTCTTTTACGCAATAAACATTTTAAAGTTTACGGCTCACGTCTTTTATTCTTTGTTTCCCTTATTCTTATCTTTATTCGTCTGGCATCAACATTAAATGTTCATAAATAAGAACGCAACAGAACTGTTTATGAACGCGACAGAACTTAGCGACAAACTGAAATAATGTGTCAGAATACTGAAATCTTTCAGTGAAACAAGTGTGTTTATTTTGGAAAAGAACTTATTAAAAACCTCCCACTTTGGAGTCATTAATTGTTAAAATGACATAGCTATACCATTTAACGCAAAATATGCTCCGCTAAAGCAACAAAAGCTATAACAAAGCAGAAAAGTCAGACTTTGTACAGGTACAGTATATAGCATACGCAGTGTTCTTGCCCACCACTGGTGCAGCGGTCGGACCGAATTCAGTGACTGCAGCACGCGATCCAGATAGTATAATTTAAACATTTTATTTGCCTCCAGAAACGGTTGAGACTATAAAACAGGTTAATTACCTTCTGTCACGTTTCTTTGAATCCAATTGCGGGATTACTCGAGTTTCGATCACAATTGTGTCATCATCAGATCTTATATACAAATATGGTTAAAACTCCATTTTTCGATGTTTGTACATCATGTCAGATAATAAAAACAACATGTGCACGGTATAAAACATTAAATAAAATAACACACAATAAATATAAATATAAAACAAAACGTAATAACACACAAAACATGCGGCCATCACGAACTTGTACAGGAACGCCTCCACGGTACCGTGATATTCGTGACGGCCGCATGTTTTGTGTGTTATTATGTTTTGTTTTATATTTATATTTATATTTATTGTGTGTTATTTTATTTAATGTTTTATACCGTGTACGTATTGTTTTTATTATCTGACGTGATGTACAAACATCGAAAAATGGAGTTTTATCCATATTTGTATATAAGATCTGATGATGACACAGTTGTGATCGAAACTCGAGTAATCCCGCAATTGATTCAAAGAAACGCGACAGAAGGTAATTAACCTGTTTTATAGCCAGATAGTATACATCGATGTATGAGGGAGACAGCTGTAATTCGATTCTCAAACTCTGTGTGTGAATCGACTACCAGTTATAAGACGTGTCGTCAAGATATTCACTTAATTAATTAGATGAATCTGGCTATTCTACTTTCACAAACATCGCGTAACAGACACACAATCTTTTCAATTCGCTTATGTTACGAAATACACTACGTAAACTCCGTAATAATTTACTTTAGAAAGATTACTCATACCCAGATACAGCGGCCTTCTTAATTATTATCAACAGCGATGCCTTTCACACTAATGTTACAACTCAATATTCTTTTATACAATTGTTTCATCAGCAAATCTGTTTTGTTAGCTTCTGACATAAACAAAGCCATTCTAATCAAAGATATCTCAGCATTTTATTGTTTGTGCGATAACATTTAACTATGGAACAAAGTCAACCTCCGTATATCTCAACAAAACACTTTAAGTAAACTCTGTCAGTAGCCTAAACGGTAGGCTCATATATATATATATATATATATATATATATATATATATATATAATAAACAATAATGACAAGAATAAGTGAACATACACACAAAACTCCACCATTTTTAACCTATATACTCCAGTATAGAGGTGTGCTAAACTAGTATTTAAAAATAACAGGTACGAACGAAACCGTTCCAAATAAATAACACGTACAAATACCTGTTACTACATACGTATTATACATACACCTGTATTATATAATTTGTTATAAGAAATAAATTGAAACTAAAAGTATTAACAGTGTTATTTTACAATGTGACTTTATTAAGCTGTTACTGTTAAAAGAAAATAAGAGAAAAGAGAATTTATAGTTGTAGGAAGAACTTGATAATGGTTGCGAAACCGAAAGGCCTCGTTCGAGGAAAAATTGTACATAGCAGAGAAGCAACGAAATACGACAAAGTTGTTATGAAGACTGCTAACACAGATAAAATAGCTGATAAAAGAGAATTTATAGGCGTATCTCCCTTTGGGAAAACTAATTCAAGTTTTTACTAGGAGTAAACAAACTGACATAGATTTAATACTAAATTATTCATTCCATTTTGGTTAGTAGACAAATCAGTTGCGAAACTCAGGCAATGAAATTTAGAGTGCACATAATAGCACAACAAAGAATGTCAAAAAAAATTACGTGAGATGTGCAGTGAAGTTAAAATCATTTCCGAAATCACATTAATAAAAAGTACTACGTATATGGCCTATCAGTCACTCTGTAGGTTACAACACAATATAATTCGCTTTATCAAAATTTACCAAGCTGGTGAATAGTATAATGTATAATTTGTTATTATAATCTGTATTATATATCAACATAACACACGAGAATAAATGTAACATCAGTATGAATTTTTTTCATTTATTAAAAACAGATCGTCTCTTCGGCATTCTGAATCTCGCTGTTTTGCTTCGTTTCGTACTTGTATGGCAATCGGCACAAGCTCAGAATGAAGTATTCCACACCAACAAGTGGCTTTGTACTCGTGTATTTGTTAGTTACGTAGGGGGATCGCGCAACTCGGAACCAAGTGGCCGCGAGTAATCTGAACGGGTATTTCGACTTTTCAGTTTTCAGTTGTCGTTGAATCGGAAAAGGTATTTCAACTTTTAAGTCACTGTTATATCCGTTTCACAAAAATATCGTTCCAAAATACCTGTTACAGGTATATCGGCCCACCTCTACTCCAGTATATGTATTGAAGGTGTGTAGGTTAAAAGATAAGTTTTGGAATTAAGAAATAAATCAAATAACAAACTAGTAAACCTAGAGAGCTTTTATAAGAGATTTGCCTAAAAAACAATGAGACCGAATTTTTTCCCACTAAGTGGCAACACTGCGAGACCAAGAATGTGACAGCTGATAGCTCTAAGGTTTTTGGTTAATTTTATGAAAAGTTTCGACTTCATAACATTATCAGAGTTGACTGTGCCACTGTTTTTGTTTTGTCTCACGTCACAAAACCAGAGATGAAAAATATTCAGCAACGTTATGCAATCTTATTCTGTTGCAAACTGTCACAAACTACAACTGAAACATTTAATAAATTAGAACGAGTTTATGGAGATGAAGATGGTCTTTGGATGACAAAGAAACTGGAGGGATGAGCCCAGTTCTGTTCGATGAACTAAGAAAGTGTCGCAAATCAGTTATGTCGTAGTTGATCATTTAATGGTTAAAGTGATTGGTAATGAACTGAACTTAAATCATCCAGATTGTTCTTGAAGGTTCTTTGCATGATTTGATTCCGTCGCGAGATTCCCAGAGTTAACAACAGTTAACTTCATCACAGCGCTAAACTCTGCCTGCACTTTCTACGAACAAGATTTTGGGTACTCTAGCCTCTGACTTCCCTGACCTTAGTCCATGCGACAATTCAAAAATTAAAAGACAACTCTGGGGACGCTTTTTTTAAAGTGTGAAGAACGTCCAAATTCTGACGGACAACTTCCGAACTTTGAAGTTACTTTGAAGGACACACATTTTTTTTAGTTAATGATTTTATAGTATCAGTCTCACTACTTTCTAGACAAACTGTGTATGTTACACTCTAAATATTTCATATATGTAGGTATATTAGCCATCTTACTATGTAGTCGATGGATGGCGCAATCGTTGCATGTAAAACATTTTGGTAGCGACCATTAGTGTGGTGGAATTTGAATATCTCAGAGATAGTAAAATAATCACAAGTTTGTGTAACACTCTTTTTACCCAAGTCGCACTAAAATTCGACACAACTACAGTTGTTCGTTACGTAATATAGGCAGTAACTGTAACCAGTGGCGTAACTCTTTTTTCTGCCCCCCTTCCCACAGGAATCCTTTGCGGGACCCCCTTACTACCCCTACTTTCTGTCATCTGCCTATAGCTTTACGATTTGCGATAATATTAGTACAGGACTAATATTGGTAGTGGAATTGAAAAACAAATATCTGATATAAAGACATTTTATTTTCCAAAAATAGGATTTTTGCAAATTAATTAAAGCACTACCGACTCGGAACACAAAGTTTTTTATTGGTAAAAACGTAAAAGTTTTACCTTATAGACTGAACCATTTTTCCCTTTTAAAAAACTTCTTCAGAGGCTGCCGCTGGGAGCACTGTCCGTCTTGTTCTTGGCGACGGTATCGACTTTTGAAGGATCGACGTTGTGTGTGTGGGGTGTGATATGTTCGAATAGTATGTGTGATTTGAATTGTGTCTCTTCGTTTAGGATGTCGTTTTTATGTGTTTTCGTGTGTTTCTATATTTCCAATACGATGTCGTTTTTATGTGTTTTCGTGTGTTTCTATATTTCCAATTGTTCAAGAATGTCTAGTTTTCAGCCTTTTGTGTGTACGTGTAGAATGTCCATGTTGTAGTCAATGTTTGTGTATTTGTGGTTTGCTTCAATGAGGTGGTTTGCAAAGTGGATTCGGTAATGGAGTGTAGTGCCTTTATGTGTTCAATGTATCTTTGTTTGAAGCTACGTCCTGTCTGGCCTATGTAGAATTTGTTGCAATCTGAGCAGTTTAGTTTGTAAACACCAGGTAGATCGAATTTTTTTTTGTGGTTTGTGTGTGTGTGTGTCTGTGTTTTGATAGTGTGTGTTCTGTTTTGTTTGTAGTTTTGTATGCGATTCTATATCCTGCTTTTTGAATTTGTGGGCAATTTTTTCAGTCTGGTTATTGGTGTATGTTAGTGTTACTAATTTGTTGTTTTCTGCCTTTGTCTGTTGTTCGTTTTGTGTAGGAGTTTATTGACTATTGTTCTGTTGTATCCGTTGGATTCTGCTATATATTTTATCGTGTTTAGTTCGTCTTTGTAGTCTTTTTCATCTAGTGGGATCTTGTTAAGTCTATGTATCACAGTTCTGAAGGCAGCCAGTTTGTGTTGTATTGGGTGATTGGAGGAGTTGTGTATTAGTGTGTCAGTTGTAGTCGGTTTTCTGTATATACTGAATTTGTGTATGTGATGGAGAGGTCTAGGAAGTTTATGCTATTGTTGAAAAATAATAATATAATTGTTGAAAGCATAGAAGTGTCGCTCGAGGAAACCCAAAAGAGCCAAAAACGCGCGACGAAATTGTTCTTCACACTAGTGTTTGAAAATGAATGACGGAACCAGCTTTCTTTTAAGTAACGACTCCTCAAAGGCTCATTCTGTTCCATAGCGAAAAAGACAGAGAAAGCCCGAAGCACTACAAGTTATTTTTCATTGGTGGAACGTTCAAGAGTTGCAGTAAACAGTAGACCTATGCATAAATGTATACCATTCATGCATACTTTGAAAGTAGAAATAAAGAAACAAATGTTTTTCCTGTGGTATTTCCTCTTCTGCCGAACAAGAAAAAGTAACCCACCTCCGTATGTTTCTACTCATTCTCCAAGCTACTCCACTTCGAATCAGCGGCAATATCGGGCGCTTCGCGACATTTTCCCTTTAGCGCAGATAAATGGTTGTTCTTTTTTTTTACGTAAAGAAGTATTTGTGGAAGGAAGTACAGGAACTTGGTCTTACCAGCGACTACAGAATAAACCAAGAAACCAGACTACACATAAGGGTGTGTGCAGCCCTCGCCTTTATTAAGTCAGTACATGTAGTAGATGGATTTGTCGAGATTCATTCTCAAGCTCCGGATAATGAAAACTCTCTGTTATTACTTTTCTGGTAAGTGGCTAGAAAACGAATAATTCCTTTATCGCTGTGGACGTGCTACCAAAAACGACACAGGACAACCAACGCTGTTGAGGGATGGCATCATAAATTAATAGCATTCTTCTGAATCCGAAGCCCAAGGTGAAAGATGTCATTCGATGTTTGTAAAAATAAGTGAAGGTTACCAACAGTATGTATATGAGAATTGAATTAAGCGCGGAAGGAAAGAGGAGGAAAAGAAAGCACGTGAAGCGAACGAGAGGATAAAAAGAACTGTTTCAAAAGTATGAAGGAACGACCGATATCAGATCATATTTAAGAGCTATTTCTTTCATTCAAAACTGGAGTAGGTCGATGTAGAATTTATGTACGTGTATCTAATTAAAAGTGTAACAGATAAAAAACTGAAAGAATACAAGTATTAACGAAACAATAAATACAAAAATGACACAAAACAAGAAGACACTCAAAGCTTGTTCTAAACACACCAATATGATTGGCAGTCTTACTGTCATTTTGCCAGTACAAAGTCTGGAAAAATGTGCTGGGAATCAGTTTGTGTTTCAATACAATATATTGATATCGTCTAAACGAAAAATATTAAGTGTCTCTGCTCTGCCCCCCCCCCCCCACAGTCCGAGATGCTCGCATACTTCACATGTGTAATGTTTGTGAAATACAGGTGTGTAATGTTCGTGAGGGGGGTCCACAGGAATCAGAGCGTACCACTGTCCGAACTCTTCGCATCATTTCCGTTGTCCGCAATCTTCGTACATCCATTTAGCGTGGCCAATTATCAAAAGCTTCTGCCGAAATTCAGACTCACGTTTTGGAAATAGCTTTTTCTCTTTGTATTATTAGATTTAATTTTTAAACGTCAGGTTTTCAAACAACTTGCAAATTATAGGTAACAGAAATATCAGTCCGAATAAGTTTACTCATTTGGTAGCTTTCCTTGTTTCAGTAGCGTGATTATCTCTGTTACTCTCCAAAGGCTATAAATCCGTTCGGACCATTGCGTGGCGTCCATGTAGGCCTAACTACTGTTGCCGGCGGCAACAGTGCTGGAAATAAAAGAAATTAATGTTAATTATATCACAGAATAAATACTTTAGTTATTGAATAATTTTAAATCCGAACAATATTAGTAGGGAAACTTGAAGCAAAGCGTAGCATTGCTTTCGAACTGTTGGGCACTTTCACCATCTTGTGTTGCCGGCTCAGACAGCGGCAATGTTTTACTGCGTACGGTCATTGACCTCGTAGTAGTTGTCACTGTACAAACTGCGTAGGGGGGGGGGGCAGATTCGTCCTCCCAATGTGTTGCCGCTGTATAAACCGGCAAAACGCTCAGTTAGCAGCTATGTTCGTTTTCAGAACTGACGTGCAGCAGATACTACGTACCTATTTGTGTCTTGTTCGTTTAGTAATGTGTTTCTCTGTTAGTCTTTATTATTTTTCTTGGTTGTTCTTATTTATTCTGTGTAAGTATAATGAGAATAAGATTCCGTTGAACCGGGACCCTCTTCTTCTCCCAGCGAATAACAGAAAATGCTCTAAAAAGAACACTTGGCACAAGAAAAAATTCGAATTAATTTTTAGGTTAAGTTTTAGGCCTATCACAACCGGGAACAGGTGTTATGTACCTACGCCACGCCACTGGCTGTATGTATTCAGACATAGGCTGTATATTCCATTGTTCGATACCTAAATAAAGTTAGTTTTTTTTTTGCAGACAAGTTTTCCGAAATAATTAATACTAAAACGTTAAGAGTTAATCCGACCTGAGATCACAAAGTATCAAACCGGTGTCCGCATCATCTTCTTTGTGGCCTACTGATTACTGTGTTCTTATCGGCGAGAGAGATTACGTAATCCCAGAAAACAAAAACCGATCAAAGGTTTTCCTCACTGATTCACTACATTTACGTTCCTTTGTTCTTCTGTTGTTTGCGATAAGGTTTATTCGACATGCAGAGCACTTGTGTTTCTTAGATAAGGTTTACTTAGAAACGAGTGTGTTAGCCTATTTGTTATAATCGATATCGTACCTTACGCCCACTATTTGCATGCGTGTTCTGTTTCTTTTTAGCTTGGCTGAAAAAAATACTAGAAAAAATTTGGTTATACTGAACAGCGTAAAGAAATTACAAGGCGTGCTAAATATACAGAATGATTCAAAATTTGCACGGAAATCTCTCGGAAGCTGATTCTACAGCTAAATATCGGTATGGAGAACCACACATGACTTCCATGTTCTAACGTTATAAACGTTTAAAGTAATTTTCGAAATGAAATATTTCCATAGAAACTACTTCTATCTACTTCTTTATTCAGCCTTAACCACAGTATTGTGATCACTAACGTATACCACCTCACGTTAGCGGACTCGATTTTCACTGATGATGGCAGTCGATGGCACTGCTGAATCGTCGGGTTTCAGAAAACTTTGGACCACGGCCAAACAGCCCGAGAAGAAATTTTAACAACATACTACTTCTTAGTTGCCGATAACGTAGTACACATACAAACATATAAAAAAGTATCCCCTCCTCCCATCAACTATCATTTTCATTTATAAAAAATTACCTCCTCCCCCTTCAACTACCCTTTTCATTTATAGATATTTCACCTACCTTTCTACAGTGAATAATTATGACCTTCTTTTCAGGATACTTTATTTATCAAAATTAAGTACTTTATTCTTGTGAAAACAAAAAACGTTGCAGGTAAAATACCCCTCCTTCTTAACCGATCTTCGCCAAAATCAATAGGCCTTGAGTCCTCTACAACTCAGGAACGTATGCAAAAATTGATTCTGTTTGAAATTACGGCAGTTATCGTTCGCCACAGAAGAAATTCTACACACAAACACACAGACAATTTTTGGAAAATGACTTTTCTTCATGTTTTGAAGGTAGTACAATCAGAATCAGCCCTTATCTCGAACACGATTTTTTTCGCCATCACCATACTTCCATTTCCTTATGGAACATGGATGTAAAAATAAGAAAAAAAGTTCATCTAAACATAGGTCCGAAAACGGTTCGTTAGCGAGTTACGACTAGCGAACCACTTCGCCCTGATTTCTGCTGCCACGGTAAAATGACGCCATACTGAAATTCTTGGAATATAAAGTGAAGAGTAAATTTGGCCGTTTCTTACGGATTCTGATCTGAAAAAATGAATAAAAGAGATCACAGAGCTCTATCTCAATTAGTTTCTAAGAAAAACTGTGTAAAACAAAAATGGAGAACCATACAGGACTTCCATGTTCTAAGATTTATATTGAAAATCATATTCGAAATGAAATATTTCCATAGAAACTACTTCTTTCTACTTATTGCTTCAGCCTTAAACCACAGTACTGTGGTCACTAACCTATACCACCTCACGTTTTCGCACTCGATTTTCACTGAGATGGAAGTCGATGGCACTGCCGAAAAGTCTAGTTTTGCAGAAAACATTGGACTACGGCTAAACAGCCCGGGAAGGAATTTTAACAAAGAACTACTTCTTTGTTGCCGATAACGTAGTACACATAAAAAATTCTCCCCTCCCCCTTCAACTATTATTTTCATTTATAGAATATTACCTCCACCCCGTTCACCTAACCTCTTCATTTATAGATATTTCATCTACGTTTCTACAGTGGATTATTATGAGCTTCTTATCAAGATACTTTATTTATCAAAATTAAGTACTTTACTCTTGTTAAAACATACAACGTTGCAGGTAAACTACCCGTTTCTTTAACCCGATCTTCACCAAAATCAATAGACCTTCAGTTCTCTACAATGCAGGGATGCATGCAAAAAAATATTTGATTCTGTTTCAATTTGCGGCAGTTATCGTTCGTCATGAAAACATTTCTCTTGTTAAAACATAACTTGTTTCAGGTAAACAACCCCTTTCCCTTTACCGATCTTCACCAAAATCAACAGGCCTTGAGCTCTCTACAATTTAGGAAGGTATGCAAAAAATATTTGATTTTCTTTGAATTACGGCAGTTATCGTTCGTCATAGAAAAAATTACCCTTGTTAAAACATAAAACGTTGCAGGTAAACTACCCCTTCCCGTTAACCGATCTTCACCAAAAAACAACAGATCTTGAGTACTCTACAAATCAAAGCTGTATGCAAAAAATTATTGAATTTTGTTTGAATTTGCGACTCTTATCGTTTGCCATAGAAAATACCCTTTTAAAACATAAAACGTTGCTGGTAAACTACCCTATTCCATTAACCGATCTTCACCAAAATCAACAGGCCTTGAGCTCTCTACAATTTAGGAAGGTATGCAAAAAATATTTGATTTTCTTTGAATTACGGCAGTTATCGTTCGTCATAGAAAAAATTACCCTTGTTAAAACATAAAACGTTGCAGGTAAACTACCCCTTCCCGTTAACCGATCCTCACCAAAAAACAACAGATCTTGAGTACTCTACAAATCAAAGCTGTATGCAAAAAATTATTGAATTTTGTTTGAATTTGCGACTCTTATCGTTTGCCATAGAAAATACCCTTTTAAAACATAAAACGTTGCTGGTAAACTACCCTATTCCATTAACCGATCTTCACCAAAAACAACAGACCTTGATTTCTGTATAATTCAAAAAGGTATGCAAAAGAGTAGTTGATTCTGTTTTAATGTACGGCAGTTATCGTTCGTCATAAAAAATATCGGTATGGAGAACCATACATGACTTCCATATTCTAAGATTTATATTTAAAATCATTTTCAGCCAAACAACCAGGCTGTGTCTTACCTGCCTTTTTATTGCTGTATTAAATGAAAAATATTATATTACATTAAAATGAAAAAATTATAATTTTATTGCCTGGCAACAAAATTATTTTATTTTTAACAATTACCATTGTTTCAAAAAGTTTAAATAAATTTTCAAGTACTTTACTCTTGTTAAAACGTAAAAGGTTGCAGGTAAACTACCCCTTCCCCTTAACCGATCTTCACCAAAATCGAAAGTCATTGAGACCTCTACAATTCAGGGACGTATGCAAAAAATTATTTCATTCTGTTTGAATTTGCGGCTGTTATCGTTTGCCATAGAAAATACGCTTGATAAAAAAACGTTGCAGGTAAACTACCCCTTCCCCTTAACCGATATTCACCAAAACCAATAGGTCTTGAGTACTCTACAAATCAGGGCTGTATGCAAAACATTATTTGATTCTGTTTGAATTTGCGGCTGTTATCGTTTGCCATAGAAAATACCCTTGTTAAAAAAAAGTTGCAGGTAAACTACCCCTTTCCCTCAACCGATCTTCACCAAAAACAATAGGTCTTGAGAAATCTACAATTCAGGGCTGTATGCGAAACATTATTTGATTCTGTTTGAATTTGCGGCTGTTATCGTTTGCCAAAAAAAAAAAATTTCCCTTGATAAAAAAAACCGTTGCAGGTAAACTACCCCTTCCCCTCAACCGATCTTCACCAAAAACAATAGGTCGCGAGTACTCTACAAATCAGGGCAGTATGCAAAAAATTATTTGATTCTGTTTGAATTTGCGGCAGTTGTCGTTTGCCATAGAAAATACGCATGATAAAAAACGTTGCTGGTAAACTACCCCTTCCCCTCAACCGATCTTCACCAAAAACAATAGGTCTTGAGTACTCTACAAATCAGGGCTGTATGCAGAAAATTATTTGATTCTGTTTGAATTTGCGGCTGTTATCGTTTGCCATAGAAAATACCCTTGTTAAAAAAACGTTGTAGGTAAACTACCCCTTTCCCTTAACCGATCTTCACCAAAAACAAAAGGTCTTGAGAACTCTACAATTTAGGGCTGTATGCAAATAATCTTTTCATTCTGTTTGAATTTGCGGCTATTATCGTTTGCCATAGGAAATACCCTTGTTAAAACATAAAACGTTACAGGTAAACTACCCCTTTCCCTTAACCGATCTTCACCAAAAACAATAGGTCTTGAGAACTCTACAATTCAGGGCTGTATGCGAAACATTATTTGATTCTGTTTGAATTTGCGGCTGTTATCGTTTGCCAAACAAACAAAATTTCCCTTGCTAAAAAAAAACCGTTGCAGGTAAACTACCCCTTTCCCTTAACCGATCTTCACCAAAAACAATAGGTCGCGAGAACTCTGCAAAACCGGGCTGTATGCAAAAAATTATTTGATTCTGTTTGAATTTGCGGCAGTTATCGTTTGCCATAGAAAAAAAATCTACAGACAGACAGACACACAGACACACAGACACACAGACAGACAGACAGACAGACAGACAGACAGACACACAGACACTTTTCGGAAAACGACTTTTTTTCATGTTTTGAGTGTAGTAGAATCAGAATCTGCAATAATCTCGAACACGATTTTTTTTGCCATCACCATACTTCCATTCCTTAAGGAATATGGAAGTAAAAATTACCCTTGATAAAACATAAAATGTTGCAGGTAAACTACCCTATTCCCTTAACCGATCTTCACCAAAACCAACAGGTCTTAAGAACTCTACATTTCAGGGCTGTATGCAAAATATTATGTGATTCTGTTTGAATTTGCGGCTGTTATCAATTGCCATATAAAATACCCTTGATAAAACAAAAAACGTGGCTGGTAAACTACCCCTTTCCCTTAACCGATCTTCACCAAAAACAATACGTCTTTAGTACTCAACAAAACAAGGCTGTATGCAAAAACATATTTGATTCTGTTTGAATTTGCGGCTCTTATCGTTTGCCATAGAAAAACCCTTTTAAAACATAAAACGTTGCAGGTAAACTACCCCTTTCCCTTAACCGATCTTCACCAACACAAATAGGTACTGAGAACTCTACAATTCAGGGCTGTATGCAAAATATTATATAATTCTGCTTGAATTTGCGGCTGTTATCGTTTGCCATACAAAAAGCCTTGATAAAACAAAAAAAGCGGCAGGTAAACTACCCCTTTCCCTTAAAGGATCTTCACCAAAAACAATAGGTCTTTAGTACTCATGAAATCAGGGCTGTATGCAAAAACTTATTTGAATCTGTTTGAATTTGCGGCTCTTATCGTTTGCCATAGAAAATACCCTTATAAAACATAAAACGTTGCAGGTAAACGACCCCTTTCCCTTAACCGATCTTCACCAACAACAAAAGGTCTTGAGAACTCTACAACTCAGGGCAGTATGCAAAACATTATTTCATTATGTTTGAATTTGCGGCTGTTATCTTTTGCCATAGAAAATACCCTTGTTAAAACATAAAACGTTGCAGGTAAACTACCCCTTTCCCTTAACCGATCTTTACCAAAATCAGCAGATCTTGAGAACTCTACAACTCAGGGCCGTATGCGAAACATTGTTAGATTCTGTTTGAATTTGCGGCAGTTATCGTTTGCCAAACAAACAAAATTACCCTTGATAAAAAAAACCGTTACAGGTAAACTACCCCTTTCCCTTAACCGATTTTCACCAAGAACAATAGGTCTCGAGCACTCTACAAGTCAGGGCTGTATGCAAAACATTATTTGATTCTGTTTGAATTTGCGGCTGTTATCGTTCGCCATAGAAAAAAATCTATAGACACAGAAAGACACACAGACAGACACACACACACACACACACACACACACACACACACACACACACACACACACACACACACACACACACACACACACACACTTTTCGAAAAATGACTTTACACACACACACACACACACACACACACACACACACACACTTTTCGAAAAATGACTTTTTTTCATGTTTTGAGTGTAGTACAATCAGAATCTGCAATTATCTCGAACACGATTTTTTTTGCCATCACCGTACTTCCATTTCCTTATGGAACATGGAAGTAAAAATTTGAGTCGAAAAACACATTTTACTTCCATATTCCTTAAGGAATGAAGTATGGTGATGGCAAAAAAAATCGTGTTCGAGATTATTGCAGATTCTGATTCTACTACACTCAAAACATGAAAAAAAGTCGTTTTCCGAAAAGTGTCTGTGTGTGTGTCTGTCTGTCTCTCTCTCTGTCTGTCTGTCTGTCTGTGTGTCTGTCTGTGTGTCTGTGAAACATACACTGTAGATTCGCAGCTTTACTCTAAGCAACGCTCAATAGGAAATGTTGAAAATTTTTGTCCACAGTGTACCCTCATTCACACTAAACCTGCTCTGATGTTTTAATTACGGCCATCATAATATTAAAACTTTGGAAACTTGAGCACTACTTAATGGAGATCAATCATTAACTTATACAAGCCATTAATTTTATGCATATATTTTATATATATGTGTACAACGTTATCGGCAACAAAGAAGTAGTTTTTGTTAAAATTCCTTCCCGGGATATTTGGCCGTAGTCCAATGTTTTCTACAAAACCAGACGTTTCGGCAATGCCATCGACTTCCATCATCAGCGAAAATCGAGTGCGATAACGTGAGGTGGTATACGTTAGTGACCACAGTACTGTGGTTAAGGCTGAAGCAGTAAGTAGAAAGAAGTAGTTTCTATGGTAATATTTCATTTCGAAAATGATTTTAAATATAAATCTTAGAATATGGAAGTCATGTATGGTTCTCCATACCGATATTTTTCTATGGCAAACGATAACAGCCGCAAATTCAAACAGAATCAAATCATTTTTTGCATACAGCCCTGATTTGTAGAGTACTCACGACCTATTGTTTTTGGTGAAGATCGGTTGAGGGAAAGGGGTAGTTTACCTGCAACGTTTTATGTTTTAACAAGGGTAATTGTTTTCTATGGCAAACGATAACAGCCGCAAATTCAAACAGAATCAACTACTCTTTTGCATACAGTTCTGAATTGTAGAGTTCTCAAGACCTATTGTTTTGGTGAAGATCGGTTAAGGGAAAGGGGTAGTTTACCTGCAACGTTTTATGTTTTAACAATGGTATTTTATATGGCAAACTTTAACAGCCGCAAATTCAAACATAATCAATTATTTGCATACAGCCCTAAATTGTAGAGTTCTCAAGACCTGTTGATTTTGGTGAAGATCGGTTAAGGGAAAGGGGTAGCTTACCGGCAACATTTTATGTTGTAATAAGAGAAAGTTTTTCATGACGAACGATAACTGCCGTAAATTCAAACAGAATCAAATAATTATTTACATATATGCCTGAGTTGTAGAAGACTCAAGGTCTATTGATTTTGGTGAAGATCGGTAACGGGGAAAGGGTAGTTTACCAGAAACATTTTTTGTTGTAACAAGAGTAAAGTACTTAATTATGATAAATAAAGTATCCTGATAAGAAGATCTTAATAATCCACTGTAGAAACGTAGATGAAATATCTATAAATGACGAGGCTAGTTGAACGGGGTGGGGGTAATTTTCTATTTATGAAAATTATAGTTGTAAGGGGAGGGGAGAATTTTTATATGTGTACTACGTTATCGGCAACAAAGAAGTAGTTTTTTGTTAAAATTCCTTCCCGGGCTGTTTGGCCGTAGCCCAATGTTTTCTGCAAAACCAGACGTTTCGGCAGTGCCGTCGACTGCCATCATCAGCGAAAATCGAGTGCGATAACGTGTGGTGGTATACGTTAGTGACCACAGTACTGTGGTTAAGGCTGAAGCAATAAGTGGAAAGATGTAGTTTCTATGGAAACATTTCATTTCGTAAATGATTTTAAATATAAATCTTAGAACATGGAAGTCATGTATGGTTCTCCATACCGATATTTACATTTGTGATAAAATAACATCGTTAATTTGCCAATAAACAAATAAAAATTTCTAACTAACTTTGTAGAGCATTTAATTATGAGAAAATTTAAGTGTATAATGTCGATTAAAAATAAGTACAAATTTGAGAAATTTGACTTTAATTAAAAACAAAACAGACAAAATGCGCTAGTAAAGTGTTACAATTTACAAGAAATGGCATTGTAAACTTTGGAAACACCTACACTTGGGCAGAAGGAAACCCACATGAGACTGCTACAAGACATGACCAACATACTTTTTCATTTAATGTGTGGTGCGGTATTCTTGGTAATAATCTCTTAGGACCTTTTTTCTTACCACCAAGGGTTAATAGAAGACAATACTTGGATTTTTTCCAAACGAATCTGTTGGAACTCTTGGAAGATATTCCACTTGCACATACAGTGCAGATGTCGTTTTTGAATAACGGAGCATCTGCTCACTACTACTCAAGCTCAACTGAATTACAAAAATAAATTACAAAATGTTAATATATTAATATATTTATTTGTATTTTATTTAAATCAAACCCTTTTTGCTACAGTCTATTTCTTGGTGGATATATAATTTATTTAATATTTATAAATTTGTTTACCTCAAGATGTTTTTTCCTTATTTGGTACATGTTTCGGGAATCCTATTGTTCCCATCCTCACCCTTCCTGATTTTATATCTTGTGGAGTATTTGTGTTTAGGTTGGTTGCTGTTATGATTTCCTGTTGGTTTTTGGTATATTACACACAATAATACCAGTATAAAATACCAAAAACCAACAGGAAACCATAACAACAACCAACCTAAACACAAATACTCCACAAGTATAAAATCAGGAATGCTGACGATGGGAACAATAGGATTCCCGTAACATGTACCAAATAAGGGAAGAAACATTTTGAGGTAAAGAAATTTATAAATATTAAATAAATCATATATTTAAATATATTTTATTTTCAAAACAAATGTTTTGCGCCAATGAAACAGGTTATACCGAAATTCTTGTGGAAAAAGTTTTGGGAAAATCGATGTTTTTATACGTTCTTAACCTGAAAAACTAAAAAAAAGTTGTTTCAGGACAGTATCTTAAGTAATTTTTGAGATAATTGTTTCGAAGCTCAAAATTTTAGTCGAAATAGGTTTTTAGGTTTGGCGTAAGTTTACTTACTAAGTTTACGGTGCCAATAAACAAGTAAAACTTTGTGGAACTCTTAATTCTAAACAAATTTATGTAAGTAAAGTAAATTTAAAACCAAATAGTAATTTAAGAAATTTGGATTTGATTTGGGAAAATAAACACAGAACAGAAATTGATACAATATTTTAGTTTGAAAGTAAAAGAGAAGTCTTTCTGGCGGTAGATAAAAATTAATTGCAGACCCAAATAAACTGCTTAAAATAAACAAAAAGAGCGCATTACAATCTTATAAGTACAGTAAATCAATTGTTCAAAACGTCATCTGACACCGTTTATACAAGGAGCACCGCTGAAAAGTTCGCGGAGCTATCTATAGTTTACCGCTAGAACTAAAATTTTTCGTCTGTTGCAAGATTCACTTTCTTATAGACACGTATTAATTTCCAAACTTTCTACCAATTTCGAAATGGTCTATCAAACGTTCGGAATTTACATGTCACGCATATTTCAAAAATAGACAAAATCAAACATCGTGCTGTGATTGAATTCTTTGTTTAAAACGGTCTATCATGAATTGAAATTTACAACCTAGAAGGTAAGAAGATGCTGCACCTTCAAAGACGATAGTTTGTAAGTGGGTTCTTGGGTTAAACATGGTCGTACGAGCGTTGAGGATGATCCTCGCAATGGACAATCAAAATATGAAACAACCCCTGATATCATTTAAAAAAATGTCGTACAGTGTTGTGAGACCGGCGATTGAGAGAGGATGACACGCTGATATCATAGGGATTTCATATTAACTTGTGTATCGTATTTTAAGTCAAGAACTCGGTGTAAAAAATCTGTGTAACCTGGGTGCCGCATTTGGAGGAGTTGTTGCACTTTTGAGGCTACCACGAGAGGATCATCTTAAGAGCTTGTACGGCCACGTTTAACTCGAATGCCCACATACAAACTATTATTGGTTTGAAGGCGCAGCTTTTCCTAACACAACCGTCATTTCTTTGGGCGCTGGACCATTTTTAACAAGGAATTCTTGATTTTGTTCGTTTTTCAAAACACTCTTGACACATGAATTTCAAACAGCCAATAAACAATGGATAAGTTGACAAAGAGATTTGGAAATTAACAAGTGTTTACACGAAATACGAATCTTACGGTGCACTAAAAATGTTGGTTCCACCGCTAAGCTAATGATGTCGCTCCGCGAACTTTTCAACTGACCCTCGTACAATGCTCGGCATGATCTAAAATTCCTTAAGTGACTTTCTGTGTTATATTTCTGCTGTTAAATATTATGTAGTTGGCTGTTTCTGAGACAATGTGAATTCCTATCACTCACTCGTCTCTTGTGTTTACTTTTATTCGTATACTGAAGTTTTCATATGACTACGTAGTCCAGCGGAGTTACGTCCGGTAACCTCGGATCCCAATTTATGACGTTCTTCGCACATTCTGGTCTGTTTTGTTCTAAATATGAGTCGAATTTCTTAAAATTTTGTTTGCTTTTTAATCGACTTTACGTACATCAGTTTTCTTGGAATTAAACGCTCTACTTATTTTGTTAAAAAGCTTTATTTGTTTACTGGTTCCTAACAAAGTAATTTTTTTTTTTTTTTGAAATCAGCAATCAGAACTATTACATACACAAGAATGTATACATATAAAGTCCTATGAGCCAATTTGATGACTAATGGACATGAGGCGGAGCTGCATCCATCGATGTAGCCCGGACTATCTTCTCAGGTCAGTGGGTCATTTTCTTTTAAGTCGTCTTGTGATGTCTGTAGTGGTCAGGTCGGATACTAGTCTGTTGGTGTGTCTCTGCAATCTGTCATAATGCTTTTGTGCTCTGGCTCGGCATTCTTCTTCTACCAGGTGTATGTTGAAGTCCGTATGAAGTGTATGATTTGATATGTACCATTCTGCACCTGCTATTGTTCTCAGCGCTTTTGATTGGAAGCGCTGAATTATGTTGACGTTTGACTTACTTGAGCAACCCCACAGCTCAATTCCATACGTCCATATTGGTTTAATGATCGCTTTGTACAACAAGATTTTATTTTCCAAGGATAACGTTGATTTTTTCCCAAGTAACCAGTAGATTTTTCTCATCTTGAAATACAATTCCTTCCTTTTGTTGAGTATGTGTTTTTTCCACATTAATTTTTTGTCCAGATAAAGTCCCAGATATCTAGCTCCATCTGAATGTGGAATCTGCACATCATTTAGATATACCGGTGGACATTCGGAGCGTCTTAAGGTGTGTGTGACATGGGTGCTTTTCTGTTCATTTACCTTTATCCTCCATTTATGTAACCAATTTTGCAGCACGTCTAGGTGTAGTTGTAGTCTATCCGTGGCAATCTGTGGATCCTTGTGTCTGCGTAGTAATACTGTATCATCTGCAAATGTGCCCATTTGTGTGTTCGGTGTAGCTGGTATATCTGACGTGTATAGGATTTACAGCAAAGGACCGAGGACGCTTCCCTGTGGCACTCCTGATTGGATAGAAAAGATGTCAGAGAATGCAGACTTATATTTAACTTGGAAATGTCACCCATAGAGATACGATTTTAGGAGCAGGTAATACTCGCTTGGTAACTTCATTTTGATTTTGTAGAGGAGTCCTGGATACCATACTTTGTCGAAAGTCTGCTGTACATCTAAGTACACTGTTGGGCAGTATTCCTGGAAGTTAATTGCTTTGTTAATTTCAGAGACGATCCGATGGCATTGTTGTATAGTGGAATGATGCTTCCTAAAACCGAATTGATGATCAGGGAGAATTTCATCAAGGAGTTTGTCATCATGTATTCTCTGAATGATTAGTTGCTCCAGGATTTTTGATAATTGTGGAAGTAGACTGATGGGCCTATAGGATCCGACTTCATGCTGCGGCTTGCCTGGTTTGGGGATGAGTATTAACTGTGCAAACTTCAGTTGTAGTGCCCAGTATTTAACTCTAAGAATGGCATTAAAGAGTGTTTTTATGTACTGAATTGCTTTATTTGATAGTTCAGACAGAATCCTCCCGTTTATTAGTTCATAACCTGGGGCTTTCTTTTTATTAAGATGATCAATTACATATTTAACTTCCGAATACTTGAAGTTTTTGATTGGGCGGGACAGTAAACTAAATTTAAAACCTAAAAAAAATTGTTTTTGTATAAATTTTCTTCTAGCTTTACAACAATTGTCTCGAAAATTACTACAGAAAGTGTTCTGGAACCCATTTTTAAAATAATTTCTGAAGTCAAAAAAATTAAAGTAAATTTAAAACCTAAAAAATTGTGTTTTCGTATAAATTTTCTTCTAGCTTTACAACAATTGTCTCGAAAATTACTACAGAAAGTGTTCTGGAACCCATTACGAAAATAATTTCTGAAGTCAAAAAATTCACAAAACAAACTTAACAAAACTTCGTATGAGAACATCGGCAGCTCTTTCAGTCTCATGTCCATATATAATCTGCAGACGAGATTCTATAATAAACTGCTGCTGCTCTAACTACAAGATGTTCAATCTCTGATTCTGTGTTAGCGTTTGTTCTACTACAGTACAGTAATTCCCCGTTTGGCGCTCGAGATACGTTCCGCGGGGTCGATTTTTTCAATTATTATTGTTACTTCCATGTTCCATAAGGAAATGGAAGTATGGTGATGGGGAAAAAATCGTGTTCGAGATAAGGGCTGATTCTGATTGTACTACTGTACCCTCAAAACATGAAGAAAAGTCATTTTCTGAAAAGTGTCTGTGTGTCTATGAGTAGAATTTTTTCTATGGCGAACGATAACTGCCGGAAATTCAAACGGAATCAAATGCATATATGCCCGAGTTGTAGAGGACTCAAGGCATACTGATTTTGGCGAAGATCGGTTAAGGGGAAGGGGTAGTTTACCTGCAACGTTTTACGTTTTAACAAGAGTAAAGTACTTAATTTTGATAAATAAAGTATCCTGAAAAGAAGGTCATAATAATCCACTGTAGAAAGGTAGGTGAAATACCTATAAATTAAAATGATAGTCGAAGGGGGAGGGGATAATTTTTTATATGTATACTACGTTATCGGCAACAAAGAAATAGTTTCTGTGGAAATATTTCATTTCAATTTGTCAAACATAAAACTCGATTTACAAGGAACACGCCTAACTTGTTACAAATTATCAAACCGAATTCAAGTAAATGATTTTAAATATAAATCTTAGAACATGAAAGTCATATATGTTTCTGCATACCGATATTTTACTGTGGTTTGCGATTAAGTAGGCGACTGGAAAAAAGGGCCCCTTCGAGGAACTGTAATGCGACTAACGTACCGATGAGCAACGGTGGAACATACTCCCCCACAACAGTACATGTTGAGCGGATGCCTCATCAGTAATTTCTCCCTGAACAATCCTTGCTTACTGTACTATGACGCAGCATTTAACAAAATTTCACCATGACAGACTGCAGCGGCAACAGTATTGGAATTAAGAGAAAATAATAATTAATATTATTACACAGAAGAAATGCTTTAGTTATTGAATAATTTGAAATCCGAACAATATTAGTAGGGAAACTTGAAGAAAAGCGTAGCATTGCTCTCGAACTGCTGGGCACTTGGACCGTCTTGTGTTGGCGACTTAGACATCAGCAATGTTTTACTGCGTAGCAATGACCTCGTAGTAGTTGTCACTGTACAGACTGGTGGAGAGGGGACACATTCGTCCACCCAATGTGTTGCCGCTGTACAAACCGGCAAAACGCTCAGTTAGCAGCTATGTTCGTTTTCGGAACTGACGTGCAGCACTTACTACATACCTATTTGTGTATTTGGGATCTTTTCGGTTAAGTGGCAGCATGCAGTGAGCAATTACTCTACGTAGCAATCGCCAGTAACAACGCATTTCCCCCTCCAACGCATTTTGCAACTATTCCATGGTGACAACGTGCCCTGCGACTCTGTATGCCGCAATCGCAAGTGTAGTAGTATCGTTGCGTATCATGAATTTCCTTCAGTTAACAGCACAGATTCCCGACAAAGATTCAGCGATACAGTTTCTAAGAGACAAAAATATTTTACATAACCCAAGAATTTGTACGAACGGCGATCAAATGAAACTGTATACGACAGGTAAAGACCGTTGGGTATGTTCTACAAAGGACTGTCGGGAATCCAAACAAAGTTCGACAGGATACATTACTAAATAATTCTCGATTAGATATCCTCACAATCGTATACTTCATTTACTGTTGGAGTAAGGCGTACACAACCGGTCAAGATGAGTAGGAAATGAATCACTTCACATGCATGGAGCATGGATTGGAATTCATACATGCGAGAAGTGTGTGAGCACCATTTTATATAAATATAAAAATACAATATAAAAATAAATATAAAAAATATGTCAAAATAAAAATAAATATACAAACTGTCACTGGTTATAGCTACGTGTGGAGGGGGAAATGCGTTGCTACTGGCGATTGCTACGTAGAGTAATTGCTCACTCCATGCTGCCACTTAACCGAAAAGATCCTGTATTTGTGTTTTGTTCGTTTAGTCATGTGTTTATTTGTTTGTCTTTATTATTGAAGTGAAACTTCTTTTGGCACGGTAGGAAAAATTTTCGTTACGCGTTACGCGTTATGCGTTATATGCATGAAACTTCTTTGGGCACGGTAGGAAAAATGTTCGTTACGCGTTATGCGTTATGCGTTATATGCATGAAACTTCTTTGGGCACGGTAGAAAAAATGTTCGTTACGCGTTATGCGTTTTATGCATGCATGTGTGTGTATGTGTTTAGTAGTAAACCAAAATGAGGAAATGTACAGTTATATATAATTATTGTTACGAATATTTTAAGTTAACGATATGTAAAAAATAATCTACCTAGTCCTACATAATTTAATGACATATAATTAATTAATTTTCAGATTCTATAATGGCAGAATCTAATGGAAATCCTATTCCAAACCAAAATAATGATGTTGTAGATTTCTATAAATTAATGAGAATGGCAAACGAAAAACAAAAAGGACTTTTACTCCATGTTATTTCGCATCTTTTATCATCAGATCAAACTCCTTTTCAAATATTTTTCACCGGTCCTGCCGGATGCGGTAAAACGTTTGTCATTAAACTTTTGATGGAAATTTATAATCGCTATACGGACAATGATGGATACTGTAATGCATATATAACTTGTGCTTCAACTGGTAATGCTGCAGTAGCTATTTCAGGAACCGTTCATACAGTTTTAAAAATATCATTATCAAAATTACTTCCTTCAAATAATGAAACTGCCCAGCAATACAGAACTCTTTTCAAATATATAAAAGTCATAATCATTGATGAGATAAGCATGATTAGTGCTCAGTTATTATTGACGATTGATTCCAGCTTAAAACAAATAACTGGGAATTTCCAATTAAATTTTGCTGGTTTGAATATTATTTTGATAGGAGATTTACGTCAATTGCCACCAGTTCGTTCTACCCCATCTACAAGCAACCGAAACAGACCATTGTTGGACCGATTCTATTGTGAAATCTAAAATTTTATGAACTGAATCCAAGTCATGCGTCAAGCGAATCAACAATTTTCTTCTATACTTACGAAATTGGAAATGGTGAACGACTTGATGAAATCGAAATAGCTCTGATTGAGTCTCGTTTTTGTACTGTAGAAGAAGCTGAAATTAGGTGTCCTCAAGGTACACGATTATTTAACACTAACAATTCAGTCAATGAGTACAATAATAAAATATTGAATTCATATGCGGAGAAAATAATTTCGACTGCAAAAGATGTATTTGTATATATTGGTTGTACTTCAAAAGAACAAGAAATTGATACAAATGGATTGCCTTATCAAACAGTTTTTGTGAAAAATATTTATTACATGTTTACCACAAATATTGATGTGGCAGACGGATTAACGAATGGTGCCGTTGGAAAGCTAGTTCATGTAGAGACAAATGATGAAGGAATAATTAAAATAATATGGCTCGAGTTTCCAGATTTACCTCAAATAGGTGAAAAACTGAGACGCAAAGCAGCAGGTCACGCAGCAGAAAATAACGTCAGTAGAATGGCTGCACCAATTGTATAAAGATCTTCCACTATTCCACTCAATAACAACAAAACAGTATTTGTTAAACTTACCCACATTCCATTGGTTTGTGCATGTGCTACAACAATTCATAAATCCCAAGGTAACACATACTCAGAAATTGTTTACGAATACGATCTACGTCATTCTCAATCATTATTATACGTTGCTTTATCACGTGTGACGAGTATTGAAGGATTGCATATTACGACACAGAACAACGAGAAGATATTCTACCATGGCCGAAGATGATCATCATCAACAATTGATTTGCAAGAGGAAGTTAAACGACTTTCACTAAACAAACTAGAAACTATAAATGAAAATTTAGTTAATTTCATCAATAACAGAAAAGGTTTATCAATATTCACTTTTAATTGCCAAAGTCTTACAGCTCATGCTGTTGATCTAAAAGATATAGTTGTGAAAAATTCAAATGCCATAGTTTTATCAGAAACGTGGCTAGCCAATGAAGATGACGTATCTGTTCTTAATTTCAACTGCATTGTGAAATATAAACGACCAAATATTAGAGCGGGAGGTGTCGGGATATTTCAAAATTCTGACGATATTATTAACATTATAATTCCATCCATGGATTTTTCCGTTACTCAATCTGATGTCTATGGTTCAATGGCATCTACAGTTGGCGATTTGTGTATGGCTGAATGTAAAATGGAAAATGGGCAAAAAGTTGTGATTGTAGCAGTGTATATTTCTCCTAATAAAAAATTAGATGATATTATTGAGTTTCTCCATCGTTCATTATTATCGTATACATCACAAGGTGCCGCCATACTTCGTAAAGATGATCATAAAATACCTATGATTTTAAGTGGAGATTTCAATGTCAATTTTGCATTAGACAAATCTATAAAACTGGTTGAATTTTTAAAAGATAATTTAAACCTGTCTATACAAAATGATAAAAAAATATCTACGACAAAATCGAATACGACAATTGATGGAGTATTCACAAGGTTTCTGGATAATATTGAATGTAAAACATACATTTTTTATTTTAGTTACCATAAGCCTTTGGTTACAAAAGTGTATGATGAAATATCACTAAATATTAACGAAATAGATTAATAATAATAATAATAATAATTTCTGTAAATGTATATAATAAAATATTTTTAATTTACTAAAAATGAAAATTTTTCTTATACCATCCTGATACCTCTACCATCCTATTAAATTTTAAGTATACAGTTAAAAATAATAATAATAATAATAATAATAATAATAATGGATAAACAAAAAATAATGGATATAACCCAAAGAAGTTTCACTTCTGTGCGTGTACACACTTACTGATACACGCACCCAAACTTTTTTTTAATTCGATTATTTGTGTCCTCATTTATTCTGTGTAAGTATAATGGAGTCAGATTCCGTTGAACCGAGACCCTTTTCTTCTGCCAGCGAATGATAAAAAATACTCTAAAAAAATATTTTGGCTCTAAAAAGAACACTTGGTACTAGAAAAAATTCGAAATAATTTTTAGTCTAAGTTTTAGGCCTATCACAACCGGCAACAGCTGTTATGTACCCACGCCACGCAACTGCCCACAACAGTACATGTTGAGCGGATGCCTCCTCAGTAATTTCTCCCTGAACAAGTCTTGCTTACTGTACTATGACGCAGTATTTAACAAAATTTCAGCTGTACCATGACAGACAGACAGACAGAAGATACACGGGGCGTCTGGCGCCCTGGTTTTTTTTGCGTTGTACAGGCCGGAGGCCGATGAACGCCAGGTGCCAACAGTGCAGCGCGGTCGTTTGGTCGGCACAAGGTGTTAAAGTGCTGTCCAAGAATACATGATACATATGTATGAAATGGGGGCATCACTGGTTTTTATACTCCAGCCATTCGCCAGGCCTGAGGTGCGTCTCCGTGGCCCCCTTAAGGTAGTGGTTGCCAAACTTTTCAGTCCACGGACCCCCCCCCAAATCAAATAATTTAAAAATCCAGGGACCCCGTCTGAGTTCTGAAATAAAACAAACAGTAAATATGATAGAAACTCTTATATTTTAATTAAAATGTTAAAATAAAAATTCTCTTAACTGGCAAAATTATAATATTAGTGATATCAAACATAGTTTAATGTGAACAATGAAGCTGCTTTTGAACAATTACGTCTGCAATATTGGGTTTAATGTCTGATTATTTCAATATTAAGTCACTCTCGACATCAAGTTTATTTCTTAACTTTGACTTCAAGTAGGGAGACTGCGGTTTCACACAAATAAGTAGAGGGAATCACAAGTAAACGCTTCAAACTTCAAAGCTTTTTTCCGAGTTCAGGATAGTCAGTCATTACATATAACCAGAAGCTGTAATTGCAAAAACTGTAATTTTAATGAACTGTCAGTTGAAAGTTCTGCCAACGAATCTCCTTCTTGTAGTGTAAGAGAGAGATCTAGTCAATTCAGTTGAAAAACAGATCTGCTACACGACACGATTTAAAGACATTCTTAAACCCATTACTTTGAAATTACTTTTACAATCACACTTAGTTTGACCCCCCCCCAAAAATATACTGGAATCTTCTACTAATTGTTTTAAGATTCTAAAATTTAGATTTTAGAGCACAAAAAATCGGAAAAAATTACGGTATATTCTAATTTTTCTTAAAAGTGTCTGCGGACCCCACTTTGGGAACCACTACCTTAAGGCATTGGCCGCAGGAGCTTAGAGACGCGCTGGTGTGGTGCGAAATAATGGGTTGCCACTTTAGGGTGGATGGCTCCTCCAATTAGTAATATGACAGGTTAGGGTTAGGAGGTTATAAGTTGTGACCATGTTGGCATTCTGGACACTTTGGAGTGGTCGCCATAGCCTAGACAAGTAAGAATTTGGAAGCCGCCGGTAACCATCTTTATGATCGATATGTCGTCGTCATTCTACGAATACTGACCTGCTTAACGAATTTCTAGCTGCAGAAACCTACCCTTCTTAGTCATAACGACTTAGTACTACTGTTTTCAGCCCCTACCAAATACTAATTTGTTCCTGATTTGGCTGTTATCTCACTGAGTTAGAATCCAAGATCCTCCAGGTGCTCAGGGTAATGGTCCACCATGTGTCTGACATAAAGTTAGGTACGTGCGCGCGCGTGCGCGTGTACAAATAGACAGACAGATATTTACTTTCTTGGTAAGCGACTAAATACAGTCTGAGATTAACAAATAAGTATCATTAGAAAACAACAATATTTGTTATCACCTATTGTTTTGTTAAAACTATTACCGGGAAGTAACTGTTCACGTTAATTTGATGGGAACGTAGGGAGTCAATTGCGCAACACAAAATCTATCTAATCAACATGTTTTTTACAAAGCGTGTAAATATTGACAGCACAGTGTGTAGTAGGCGTATTGTTTCAACAAGACGGTTACTCAATGTTGACTTAAGACGATCGGATTCAGAGGTTCTTCACTCGCCTTGTGTACTTTTCTCACACACAATAACACAATTTCCACAAGATACAACAGTTTGCTGACAATAAATGCGTTTTTGTTTGTCAATTTACAAACAAGTAAGTGAGAATGTGTACGAAAAATGAAGGGTTCACTTCCCTTTGCCTGTCTAGTAGTAACTCTTTGTTATCTATCCAGAAGTGTTAGTTTTTAGGCCTGTAAAAACTGAACCATATAACCGTATATACTTAAGTCCTGACACATGAAGCATACACCATGCCTTTACCTTAGACTATGCACGACTTTCGTAGCTCTAGGATGGTATATAATTACTAATGATAATGTGATGTATTTATAGTATACATAAGCAACACATTTATTGCTTACTAATGGTACCTATAATCTCAATCTTCTATTGTGGTGTATTCATTGTTCATAACCTAAAGATACCATACATATGAGTTATGATAAAGTTTTAATTACTCACATTCTTAATTTCGATCGATTTCGGTCATAGACCTGCGTCAGGACATATACACTGTGCACTCGCGGTCACAATATTGTAATGATTTGTAATAAAATATTATGATTTATAATAAAGTAATTAAAACTTTATTATATAAATCATAATGTATGGTATCTTTAGGTTATGAACAATCAATACACCACAATAGAATATTGGGTATATAATTGTCCCAGAAGCTGTCTTAACTGGAAAAACTAAAGTATGTTGAAATGAGTAAACTCTTTTTTTGTAGTTGTTCTCGAGAGTTTATGTATTATGGTTGAGGTGTGTTATGCCAACAGTAGGCTATTGAGAAACAAACGCATTATTCGTAACACAAAAATAAAAATACATAACACACTTATCAGACCGGATGTTACTTATGGAGGCGAGACATGAACACTGTAATATACCTATTTTATAAAGGGTTATTTAGCCACACGCTGGTCAAATCAATTTGTAAAAAACCGGAGTTATTACTCCTTTAGTTGGTTGGTTACTTTATTTATTAATTTTGAAATAAGTTTATTATTTATTGAATTGTTGTTTATTTAGTTTATAAGAATTTAAATCGAGCAATTGACAATTGTAATGCCTCACGTTCTTTGGGCGGCAAATATAAAGGTTTATTTATATTTATGCAAATTTACTTGCATACATTAATCGATTATCTTGTAATAAATTAATAATTAAAATCACTTACTGCCAAAATGTTTCAATTTCCCGGGCGCCACCTCATATCTACAAGGATGTGGATATAAAGGATTCATTTGCCAAACACACAACAACAATATTATGTCTAATGCTTATTTAATTAATCAAGTTGTAGCAAATTACAAATATAACACTCTGTATGGATATTTCCTTAAGTAGAATCACTTCTCTTATCTTAACAATGCGTATCTCTGAAATCGCGATTAATTAACATTTAATAATTTTATAACACTTATAATTGTAAATTATAATCTACAATTGTATTTGGCAAATTTAGATTACTGTTTAGATATGATTTTTAAGAATTTACTAGTTGACGTTTTATTTCGCTTCAGTCGAATGCAGAGCACTGAGAGGCAGTTCTCAAGGTTAATTAATTATTAGTGTGAGTTCTTTGACTTGAATGAATTGAGTTTGTTGACTTAACTCTAAAGTACCATTAGTTTGAGAGCGTTGATTATTCGTAGTTCATACTCTCGGTGACATCATGTGGTCCTCTGTGTTTAGTAGTTGCTGATCTCCGTAGTCGTTGTAGATTACGTATCCTTTCGCGGTCACTGCACCTCACAATCACTGTTTAATTATTGAAGCATTCTCGATCTGTTCACTTTTCACGGCACACGTATTGTGTTGAATATGAGTGTCCTTAATTGACGTTGGTAAAGTTCATGTATAATGTTTTTTAAATAGTTCTTTAGATTGCTGACTTTATGTCTAATGTCTCTGTTGTAGAATATGCACTGAGTCTCTATGTTGATGTGTTCTGTATTATATAAAAGCTGCTGTGATGTTTATAGTTTCTTGTGAATTATTTGTAATTGTAGAATGTCTGTTAATTGAATTTGTCTTCACTTAGTATTCTACTGTGTATCCGTATTCTCCGACACTTTGTTTAAATTACGGTGAAGTTAATTAATTGTAAAGTCTGTTTACATGTTGACTTCGCGTGATATTACTTTATACCAATAGTCTGTCGAACGCGATTAACTGTTCAACTCTCTTGCGAGTTAAGATGATTCGTGGTGATCACTTTGTAGATGAGTACTAGACTAATGATGAGTACTAGACTACCGTTTTTCTGTTCTGAGATCTACCAAGTAAACTCTCATCCCGCCTACCTCTGCTGAATCTTCCATCTGCTTGGATACTCTTATTGGTTCCTTAGCCAGTGTGACAAATTGTATATTCGTAATTGGTTTTCGAGTATATCTGCTTTATACGTGATTCTCTTGTCGAACTCCCATTGGTCCTGATTGTTCCTACAGCCGTTTTCTCTATTTACTAGGAATCTCATTCAAGCACTCCAGAATTCGTGAGTTTCACTTTCCCCTTGTAAATCAGGCGACATTTCTTTGTCTCTCGTGGCCGTCTCCTAGTGTCCACTTTCTGTTACGCTTTGACATAGATACAATACTGGTATTGTTCGATCTGCTGCACCATTGTTTATCTTCAAGTTGCACTCTAGCTTTGTTTTCAGTCTGGAACGAATCTTCCTTTGTAATCACGACTTTCGTCAAATTTCTACGTTGCAATTGTTCTGGCCTCTAATGTTGTACCGTATCGAATTGACAAACTCTTTGCTTTCAGTCTGTGTCAAAGTTTTAAAAAGGGTAAATTGGTTTATTGGGGGTTATGCCTTTCTTACTCAGACCAGCTGCCTGATGCGAAATACAACGTCTCACATACATTTAGTAAGTGTCACTCTTTTTGTCAAACAATTAACTTTACAGCCGTAACACATCAAGCTGTCTGTAGGTTACAATGCCAAGAGGACAGTCTTACAAACTTTCCCTTCACACACCCTCACATACTTCTTTGTCAAATATAACTGCTAGTACACATTATTTTTAGCTATTATTTACTACTTGTACAATTTTATAAATATTTTCAAAATAAACGTTACATTGTCCTTAAATTTTTATTAATTGATGGCGTGTAACAAAATCAAATAATAAAATTTGTGCCCTTTTTTTTATGTAAATTTTAATTAATTATGTAAATTTTAATTAATTAAGTATAAATATCTAATGAGTTACATTTATTGCTAGTGATGTAATCCCTATAACGGGTTAGAGGACGTTCAACTTGGTTTGTTTACGTTCGAAACTGTCTACAGTGTACCCTTGTGTCTGGGTTAAGATTTATGACCTCTCCCATTCATCCCCCTGTCACTCGACGCTTTCACACCTTGTTATTTGGCAAAGGGTCCTACTAACGGTTTAAATTTTTCTGTTTGCTATGCTAACCTATACAATTGTTTACAATCCTACGCACTACCATCCATTCAGACCACTTATCTTCCTAACATATCATAATATAGAATTAACAACTATCTAATTCATTATGTACATCTGTTTCCATATAATTATTCACCTAGATACTATTACTGTTCTTTCTTACTTTTTATTAGTTAAATATCCACTTATATATATTTTTCATTTGTCAATAATTTTCTACTTGCAAATGCATACAACAACAACAAAATTCATAATATCATATTAATTATCACTTAGTTCTTATCATTACTTTCATTGTTAGTCATTGTTCAATGTCTTTGTTTTGTTTTTCTTAGATATACTTTTATTCTTATACATAATATACAAAATATAAATCTTTACTCTGTTATACATCGTCAGTTGATAACCTTACTTCGATTATTACTTTAAAATTTTACAATTATTATACATAACTTTATTATATCATATTTATTATATGAGTGCTACAATTTGCTTACTCACGTAACCGATCGTTACTAACGCATTATTTCCTTTTACTGCTCTTCTTGTCAGGTAATATATTGCTTTAGCTGTCGGACATTGAAATTTCCTCTTGTTCCTTTCTTCTCGTCCAAATATTCTAACGTATAAGTAGCTTTACTTATTTGCTTCGCAACCCTATATGGTCCTTCGTACAGGTCGCAAAATTTCGCTATTATCTTATTCATTGCATCGGATATTGGACATGTTTTAACTAATACCAGGTCACCGATGGCGAATGTTGTTAGTTCTCTTTGGTTCATCTTATTTGCATGTCGCTCTCTCTTTTCTTTAATCCTTAAGTAAATGTCTTCCGGCTTATAAGTAGTTGGTTCGGAAATCACACTTCTGTCAATAAATTTGGTCCTTTTTTATAACTGTCACCATGGGATTGATATATTGGCTGCTCGCTCGCTCGATCACTCCGTATCTTAACATTTTCTGGATCTCCTCTTCGACTTTGTCTTGATAGGCAATTGGTATAGGCCATCCCTTTTGGAAGAAGGGGGTGTTGTCCGTGATACGTAGTTCATGTTCATATCCATGAATTCGGCCTGGTTCTTCTCGGAATAGATTTCTATTTTTCATTAATATTTTAGTTAATTTTTTCTTCGTTTCTGTATTTATATTAGTTAACTCTTCGACAGCTTCTTGAAAGTTAATAGATTCCTCATCAGCCGTTTCCTTATCCAAAGCGATCTGATGTATATGTACAATTTCATTAGGATCCTCTACATTTTTCTTATAATTTCTATTTTTAATATGCATTACATTTTGCTGGAAATCTATAGTACACTCACCTTCCTTCAACATATTTATTCCTAGTATACAGTCTTTATTCAGTCCAGGGATGATAAAAAATACTAAGTCAAATTTATAATTATCAACCTCAGCTTCTAAAAGTACTTGTTTTCGTATTAATTTTGATTTATGTCCGAATGCACCTTTTATATTGGTATTCGATAAGTTTAATAACTCGATTCTACCTAATTTATCTTTATTATGGTTGAACCACGTTTCGGCAATTCCGTTTAATTGACTCCCCGAATCAATGAGTGCAGTTAATTCTACATTATTTAATTTTATTTTTATTTCCGGACATTTATTGTACGGAAAATTAGTGGTTTCTTCTTCTTCATCCATTTTATCCAATTCTTCACGAATATCAATATAATCTAATGCTACGTCTAACTGGTTATTTACTTTTCTACTAGCTAAGTATTGTTGCCGCGATAATGGGTTGGCTGGTCGTTTTTTGTACGTGATTCTTGTGAAGGGCCAGGTTGTTGACGCTCAATTGTTACTGTGTTGACAATGGGCTGTTTTGTTCCCCTATCCTCTGTACCAAACGTTTGTTTATTGCGCCACCCAGGTCTGTGACCCTCGTGTTCAGTCTCCATTTTCATACCCTTTGTTTTATGATCGCTATTGTTAATATGTCTTCCACCGTTGTCAGCCGTTGTTTGTTGTGGCGGCCGATACGATCCTCTCATTTCTCGTTGTTGAATGGTAGCAAACTCATTTAATAAGCTTTCAAATTGATCTCACACAACAACAATATTATGTCTAATGCTTATTTAATTAATCAAGTTGTAGAAAATTACAAATATAACACTCTGTATGGATATTTCCTTAAGTAGAATCACTTCTCTTATCTTAACAATGCGTATCTCTGAAATCGCGATTAATTAACATTTAATAATTTTATAACACTTATAATTGTAAATTATAATCTACAATTGTATTTGGCAAATTTAGATTACTGTTTAGATACGATTTTTAAGAATTTACTGGTTGACGTTTTATTTCGCTTCAGTCGAATGCAGAGCACTGAGAGGCAGTTCTCAAGGTTAATTAATTATTAGTGTGAGTTCTTTGACTTGAATGAATTGAGTTTGTTGACTTAACTCTAAAGTACCATTAGTTTGAGAGCGTTGATTATTCGTAGTTCATACTCTCGGTGACATCATGTGGTCCTCTGTGTTTAGTAGTTGCTGATCTCCGTAGTCGTTGTAGATTACGTATCCTTTCGCGGTCACTGCACCTCACAATCACTGTTTAATTATTGAAGCATTCTCGATCTGTTCACTTTTCACGGCACACGTATTGTGTTGAATATGAGTGTCCTTAATTGATGTTGGTAAAGTTCATGTATAATGTTTTTTAAATAGTTCTTTAGATTGCTGACTTTATGTCTAATGTCTCTGTTGTAGAATATGCACCGAGTCTCTATGTTGATGTGTTCTGTATTATATAAAAGCTGCTGTGATGTTTATAGTTTCTTGTGAATTATTTGTAATTGTAGAATGTCTGTTAATTGAATTTGTCTTCACTTAGTATTCTACTGTGTATCCGTATTCTCCGACACTTTGTTTAAATTACGGTGAAGTTAATTAATTGTAAAGTCTGTTTACATGTTGACTTCGCGTGATATTACTTTATACCAATAGTCTGTCGAACGCGATTAACTGTTCAACTCTCTTGCGAGTTAAGATGATTCGTGGTGATCACTTTGTAGATGAGTACTAGACTAATGATGAGTACTAGACTACCGTTTTTCTGTTCTGAGATCTACCAAGTAAACTCTCATCCCGCCTACCTCTGCTGAATCTTCCATCTGCTTGGATACTCTTATTGGTTCCTTAGCCAGTGTGACAAATTGTATATTCGTAATTGGTTTTCGAGTATATCTGCTTTATACGTGATTCTCTTGTCGAACTCCCATTGGTCCTGATTGTTCCTACAGCCGTTTTCTCTATTTACTAGGAATCTCATTCAAGCACTCCAGAATTCGTGAGTTTCACTTTCCCCTTGTAAATCAGGCGACATTTCTTTGTCTCTCGTGGCCGTCTCCTAGTGTCCACTTTCTGTTACGCTTTGACATAGATACAATACTGGTATTGTTCGATCTGCTGCACCATTGTTTATCTTCAAGTTGCACTCTAGCTTTGTTTTCAGTCTGGAACGAATCTTCCTTTGTAATCACGACTTTCGTCAAATTTCTACGTTGCAATTGTTCTGGCCTCTAATGTTGTACCGTATCGAATTGACAAACTCTTTGCTTTCAGTCTGTGTCAAAGTTTTAAAAAGGGTAAATTGGTTTATTGGGGGTTATGCCTTTCTTACTCAGACCAGCTGCCTGATGCGAAATACAACGTCTCACATACATTTAGTAAGTGTCACTCTTTTTGTCAAACAATTAACTTTACAGCCGTAACACATCAAGCTGTCTGTAGGTTACAATGCCAAGAGGACAGTCTTACAAACTTTCCCTTCACACACCCTCACATACTTCTTTGTCAAATATAACTGCTAGTACACATTATTTTTAGCTATTATTTACTACTTGTACAATTTTATAAATATTTTCAAAATAAACGTTACATTGTCCTTAAATTTTTATTAATTGATGGCGTGTAACAAAATCAAATAATAAAATTTGTGCCCTTTTTTTTATGTAAATTTTAATTAATTATGTAAATTTTAATTAATTAAGTATAAATATCTAATGAGTTACATTTATTGCTAGTGATGTAATCCCTATAACGGGTTAGAGGACGTTCAACTTGGTTTGTTTACGTTCGAAACTGTCTACAGTGTACCCTTGTGTCTGGGTTAAGATTTATGACCTCTCCCATTCATCCCCCTGTCACTCGACGCTTTCACACCTTGTTATTTGGCAAAGGGTCCTACTAACGGTTTAAATTTTTCTGTTTGCTATGCTAACCTATACAATTGTTTACAATCCTACGCACTACCATCCATTCAGACCACTTATCTTCCTAACATATCATAATATAGAATTAACAACTATCTAATTCATTATGTACATCTGTTTCCATATAATTATTCACCTAGATACTATTACTGTTCTTTCTTACTTTTTATTAGTTAAATATCCACTTATATATATTTTTCATTTGTCAATAATTTTCTACTTGCAAATGCATACAACAACAACAAAATTCATAATATCATATTAATTATCACTTAGTTCTTATCATTACTTTCATTGTTAGTCATTGTTCAATGTCTTTGTTTTGTTTTTCTTAGATATACTTTTATTCTTATACATAATATACAAAATATAAATCTTTACTCTGTTATACATCGTCAGTTGATAACCTTACTTCGATTATTACTTTAAAATTTTACAATTATTATACATAACTTTATTATATCATATTTATTATATGAGTGCTACAATTTGCTTACTCACGTAACCGATCGTTACTAACGCATTATTTCCTTTTACTGCTCTTCTTGTCAGGTAATATATTGCTTTAGCTGTCGGACATTGAAATTTCCTCTTGTTCCTTTCTTCTCGTCCAAATATTCTAACGTATAAGTAGCTTTACTTATTTGCTTCGCAACCCTATATGGTCCTTCGTACAGGTCGCAAAATTTCGCTATTATCTTATTCATTGCATCGGATATTGGACATGTTTTAACTAATACCAGGTCACCGATGGCGAATGTTGTTAGTTCTCTTTGGTTCATCTTATTTGCATGTCGCTCTCTCTTTTCTTTAATCCTTAAGTAAATGTCTTCCGGCTTATAAGTAGTTGGTTCGGAAATCACACTTCTGTCAATAAATTTGGTCCTTTTTTTATAACTGTCACCATGGGATTGATATATTGGCTGCTCGCTCGCTCGATCACTCCGTATCTTAACATTTTCTGGATCTCCTCTTCGACTTTGTCTTGATAGGCAATTGGTATAGGCCATCCCTTTTGGAAGAAGGGGGTGTTGTCCGTGATACGTAGTTCATGTTCATATCCATGAATTCGGCCTGGTTCTTCTCGGAATAGATTTCTATTTTTCATTAATATTTTAGTTAATTTTTTCTTCGTTTCTGTATTTATATTAGTTAACTCTTCGACAGCTTCTTGAAAGTTAATAGATTCCTCATCAGCCGTTTCCTTATCCAAAGCGATCTGATGTATATGTACAATTTCATTAGGATCCTCTACATTTTTCTTATAATTTCTATTTTTAATATGCATTACATTTTGCTGGAAATCTATAGTACACTCACCTTCCTTCAACATATTTATTTCTAGTATACAGTCTTTATTCAGTCCAGGGATGATAAAAAATACTAAGTCAAATTTATAATTATCAACCTCAGCTTCTAAAAGTACTTGTTTTCGTATTAATTTTGATTTATGTCCGAATGCACCTTTTATATTGGTATTCGATAAGTTTAATAACTCGATTCTACCTAATTTATCTTTATTATGGTTGAACCACGTTTCGGCAATTCCGTTTAATTGACTCCCCGAATCAATGAGTGTAGTTAATTCTACATTATTTAATTTTATTTTTATTTCCGGACATTTATTGTACGGAAAATTAGTGGTTTCTTCTTCTTCATCCATTTTATCCAATTCTTCACGAATATCAATATAATCTAATGCTACGTCTAACTGGTTATTTATTTTTCTACTAGCTAAGTATTGTTGCCGCGATAATGGGTTGACTGGTCGTTTTTTGTACGTGATTCTTGTGAAGGGCCAGGTTGTTGACGCTCAATTGTTACTGTGTTGACAATGGGCTGTTTTGTTCCCCTATCCTCTGTACCAAACGTTTGTTTATTGCGCCACCCAGGTCTGTGACCCTCGTGTTCAGTCTCCATTTTCATACCCTTCGTTTTATGATCGCTATTGTTAATATGTCTTCCACCGTTGTCAGCCGTTGTTTGTTGTGGCGGCCGATACGATCCTCTCATTTCTCGTTGTTGAATGGTAGCAAACTCATTTAATAAGCTTTCAAATTGATCTCACACAACAACAATATTATGTCTAATGCTTATTTAATTAATCAAGTTGTAGAAAATTACAAATATAACACTCTGTATGGATATTTCCTTAAGTAGAATCACTTCTCTTATCTTAACAATGCGTATCTCTGAAATCGCGATTAATTAACATTTAATAATTTTATAACACTTATAATTGTAAATTATAATCTACAATTGTATTTGGCAAATTTAGATTACTGTTTAGATATGATTTTTAAGAATTTACTGGTTGACGTTTTATTTCGCTTCAGTCGAATGCAGAGCACTGAGAGGCAGTTCTCAAGGTTAATTAATTATTAGTGTGAGTTCTTTGACTTGAATGAATTGAGTTTGTTGACTTAACTCTAAAGTACCATTAGTTTGAGAGCGTTGATTATTCGTAGTTCATACTCTCGGTGACATCATGTGGTCCTCTGTGTTTAGTAGTTGCTGATCTCCGTAGTCGTTGTAGATTACGTATCCTTTCGCGGTCACTGCACCTCACAATCACTGTTTAATTATTGAAGCATTCTCGACCTGTTCACTTTTCACGGCACACGTATTGTGTTGAATATGAGTGTCCTTAATTGATGTTGGTAAAGTTCATGTATAATGTTTTTTAAATAGTTCTTTAGATTGCTGACTTTATGTCTAATGTCTCTGTTGTAGAATATGCACCGAGTCTCTATGTTGATGTGTTCTGTATTATATAAAAGCTGCTGTGATGTTTATAGTTTCTTGTGAATTATTTGTAATTGTAGAATGTCTGTTAATTGAATTTGTCTTCACTTAGTATTCTACTGTGTATCCGTATTCTCCGACACTTTGTTTAAATTACGGTGAAGTTAATTAATTGTAAAGTCTGTTTACATGTTGACTTCGCGTGATATTACTTTATACCAATAGTCTGTCGAACGCGATTAACTGTTCAACTCTCTTGCGAGTTAAGATGATTCGTGGTGATCACTTTGTAGATGAGTACTAGACTAATGATGAGTACTAGACTACCGTTTTTCTGTTCTGAGATCTACCAAGTAAACTCTCATCCCGCCTACCTCTGCTGAATCTTCCATCTGCTTGGATACTCTTATTGGTTCCTTAGCCAGTGTGACAAATTGTATATTCGTAATTGGTTTTCGAGTATATCTGCTTTATACGTGATTCTCTTGTCGAACTCCCATTGGTCCTGATTGTTCCTACAGCCGTTTTCTCTATTTACTAGGAATCTCATTCAAGCACTCCAGAATTCGTGAGTTTCACTTTCCCCTTGTAAATCAGGCGACATTTCTTTGTCTCTCGTGGCCGTCTCCTAGTGTCCACTTTCTGTTACGCTTTGACATAGATACAATACTGGTATTGTTCGATCTGCTGCACCATTGTTTATCTTCAAGTTGCACTCTAGCTTTGTTTTCAGTCTGGAACGAATCTTCCTTTGTAATCACGACTTTCGTCAAATTTCTACGTTGCAATTGTTCTGGCCTCTAATGTTGTACCGTATCGAATTGACAAACTCTTTGCTTTCAGTCTGTGTCAAAGTTTTAAAAAGGGTAAATTGGTTTATTGGGGGTTATGCCTTTCTTACTCAGACCAGCTGCCTGATGCGAAATACAACGTCTCACATACATTTAGTAAGTGTCACTCTTTTTGTCAAACAATTAACTTTACAGCCGTAACACATCAAGCTGTCTGTAGGTTACAATGCCAAGAGGACAGTCTTACAAACTTTCCCTTCACACACCCTCACATACTTCTTTGTCAAATATAACTGCTAGTACACATTATTTTTAGCTATTATTTACTACTTGTACAATTTTATAAATATTTTCAAAATAAACGTTACAAGTTTGACTTTATTTTATTTACTTTAGTTTAATTAATAAATAAGAATTATCAAGCAAAAACAGGTCGTCGCTGAGTTTACGGTTTTGAAAATGTCGCCAAAAATAATTGTTCTTAATAATTAAAAATATATTGTGTGGGTTCTTCACAATCGATTGGTGATCCGACTCAGTCTTATAGGTTACCTGGCCTTTTCTAGTAATTACTTGATGTTCTTTACCCTCGCCGTATTCCTCTTCTTGTTTATCGCCTGCAAATCCTTTATCTTAATTTACTTTAAAGAAATAATATGCTTTGTAAATTAACAAATCAATTTATTTGATGATTTTTAAACTCAGGGCAAGTACAACGTTTCGTGAATCGAACGGGATAGTAGAGTAGCCGTATTACGGCCGTATCTACTCGCTCACCAAGCTCGACTCGGAAAAATACAATGTTTAAAATGAATTACAATATTATTTTTTATATCAGGTCGTGGATACTTTGAGCTGCTAAGAAAGATCAGAAAATGCTTACAGACAAAATACAATACATCAAAATTAGTTAATTAACATTCTTAATAAATAATAAAATTTAAATAGTACTATTAATTTAAAAGTATTATAATTCTGTGTTTTTTTCCAAGTGTCACTCGACGTGGCGGAGATGTTTTAACAAAATGGCCGTCGGCCAGCGTCTATGCGTACCGAAATCTGATTCACCTATTTTCTTTAAATTAAATAGTGTTTTAATGTTTTTATGTCCACAATGTTATTAAATAAAGGTTTGTTGAAGTTCACAAGTGTCTGGAGTAACAGTGTTTTTGGTGAATCTCGTGTTGTGTATGTTAAGGTGATTTCGTTATGAGTTTATGAAGATATCTCACCACTCGGCGATACGACTTTCGTATTACTTTGAGTAAATCGTCGTCTTGTTATTCGGTCTTCAATTATTTCTGTTAGTATGGTTTGCCTGTGTAATTCTTTAATGTTTTTTTCTTAATTTGGTATCGACATCTCTTTATTTTTACTTTTGGTCATTAATTATTCATCAAAATGTGATTCTCTGTTACATGGAGTTCATCTGTACAGCTTGAGTTTTAACAATAGACTAATTCGAAAAATCCGTTTAGTTAGCGATTGTGACCAAGCTTTTGTGAGCTCTGATTGGTTCTTATTCCCGACCCCTGGTCACGTGACGTTAATTATTCGAAATCTGTACATTTTAAATCTGTCACCTCAAATTACTCCTTATTTATTTTTAGATTAAGTTAAATTTGGGTTATACGGTGTTGTTGTCTGGAAAAATAGAATTATTTTGATACCGAATGTGGCCCATTTCGGCCCAGTACCACTTATTTTAACACATTTATAATTTTAAGTTTTTAGGCTTTTACATATTTTTCTTAACACTTCTTATTGCCTTCTTTGCTATTTAAATATGTCCTAATAGGGTTGTACTTATTACTAACAATAATGTCTGATACTTCTACATTATATATAACATTACAATTTTAAATACCTATTCTTCATTTTCTTATAATACCAATAATGTTGACAGCATGTCAGTTCAATGGCTTATCTTATGTGTTAATACGTATTACTTTACCTATTCATGTGACTATTACAATTATGAGTTTTTACATATTATTTTGTCAACACCTTCCCTGTTTCATTAAGGTCAGGCTTCTATTTGATTTTATTTGGTTTTGGTTAAGACTATTTTGGACATTTTACTGATTAAGTTCAGCTCACCTCTTTTGGCCTATAGGTCTAGAATTTTGCCATTCCTTTACAATGATTTTTTACACAATATGGTTTTCACCCTGTACCTGATTTTGATATTTCTGAACATCTCTTATAACTACTGTTCTTGAAAAGTGAGCAACTCTTTTAACAAATAACTATAACATGATAAAATAATGGGTATGCAAGAATCCTTCAAACAATTAATTGTAACATAACAAAATCCTGTGGGTATACATAAAACCTTTAAATAACTAATTCTAACATAATAAATCATGGGTGTCCAAAAATACTTCAAACAATAAACTATAACATGGTACTTCCTGTGGGTATACAAAACCCCTTTAAATAATTAATTATAATGTAATAACTCCTGGGTATATAGAACCCTTTAAACACGTATAACTTTTTATTTACTGGTTCTTAATGTATATTGTTTTATACATAAGACCATTACTTCACTTTCTCACTCCCCACTGGTTTATAACATGATCTTTGATCATCACTATTTCCTACCTTGTACACTAACCACTTCACTTACTTACAATATACGTTTTTACAATTTTTCTTAAACTAATGCACAATTTTCTTACTTTCATTTATATCATTGTATTGCATTTTCTACAACTCTGCCTGCTTTCTGATCTTATCTCTTTTAATTAGTATCATTGATATTAATTTACGTAGTATCTTTTATTTATATTTTACTTGGTCATTAACATGTTTTTAGTTTATTTTCTTTTGTTATTTTTTAGTTCTTCATTCCTTTGTATTGTCTTGTCATTAATGTGGTCCTCACTGTCTTGTTGCTTGTTCCATGTCTCTATTTCAGTTAGTTGTTTCATCGTTGGGCTTGTTTATACCTCTCACTTACCTATTTATGGCCCGGTTAAAGAAGACGATGAATGGGAAATAAGAAATAATCAGGAGACAGATGAGCCATTGAAGCATGAGGACATTGTAAGGTTCATAAAAGCTCAACGAATACAGTGGCTAGGTCGCCTAGAGCGGACGGATGATCAGCGTATGGCAAAGAAAATCCTGAGGGCGCAGGTCTACAAAAACAGAAAGAGGGACCAACGTAGGATAAGACGGTTGGATGATGTGCTGCAAGATCTAAGAAGAACGGATTAGAGAGTTTACACTGAGAGGGCAATGGGTAGGATACATTGGAGAAGATTAGTGTTGGAAGCCAAGGACACTAAGGTGGACTGTAGTGCTAAAGAAGAAGAAGAAGAAGAAGAAGAAGAAGAAGAAGAAGAAGAAGAAGAAGAAGAAGAAGAAGACGGACAACAGAACAGGAAAGGGCGCGAATGGTGTGATGGGAGTGTAGTCTTACTTTGACCTCAAGTATAATTAAAATAAAATGTTTGTTTAAGACAGTTTAAGCGATAAGTTGTCAAAACTATTGAACTACTGGCGTCGGTTCCAATATAGGCTTAAAGTAATTAAGGCAAGTAATAAATAGTGCAGTGAGCTTACTTATAACAACAGACCAGACTTGAGGGGTAACTATATCTCATTGTATAGATAGGCCTACTGTCCAAGCAAACATCATCAGTAAACAAAATGCTGAGATAACGAACGAACAGTCATTGTAACAACAGAAGACCGTTTGTATTGTGATCGTTGTGAAATTGAACGCGAAAATAATGAAACAGATTTACATTAAAAGAATAAATTTCACAAGTATTCAATAACGGCGGCAAAAAAACTCGGATTACTGCAGACATTTTTGGTGGCGGTGCGCAAATTTAGTCATAACTTTAGTCGTTGTGACTTGTGTTGCAATTGTAAAAGATTTTATGTTAAACGAATGGAACATTTTGCCAGATTAAGCTGACTGTTCAGTCTCGAATACCAGCTGCGTCAGTCTTGTATAGATATTTAGCGTCCCGACAGACGAGTTGGGTTGACGGTGTTCTAGGTTCGTTCTCATTTCTAGACACTATCGTACAACCGACACACAATTTCTGAGATAATGAGCAAATTGTCTGTCGCATTTTGGTTCATAGGACTCATTACAAAGCGAGCGTTATGAACTAACTATTTTAAGTTACGAACAATTGGGAGATTAATCTCAAAATTTCCGGTTGTAAGATTTAGAAAATAGTAATTCCTCCTCTACGTAGGCATAACTTCGGGCGCTTTCCGTCTTCGAGCCGTCAGTGTACACGATGGTACGATCATCAACGTATTCCTCCAAGATTGATCTGAAAAGAAGTTTCAGTTGGGCGCATGCATCTACTAGTACCATCCAGGCGGCAATGTGGTTTGCGAAACAGCCAGGGCGGGACCTCGCATGGAACGTGCGCTTGGTACCTGGATGTTTCGATAAAATCCATCATTTGTGATTTAGGGCTGGATGGTGGTCCTCTGACAGCTGAGGTCCTGGTGTCCGGTGCTGCAGCGTACCCTAGCGTTATGGATAATCCGCCACTCCTTGTCTGTCTGTGTTTCGCAATCTACACGTGGTTTATGTAACTCGGTAGCTCTACGTTTTTAGCCAATATATCTCAGCAACATTAACTGTCGTCTGAGATGTAAAGACTTCGTTCCTGCTTCACAGTGTAAGCTTCATACTGGGCTAGTGCTAAATGCCTCTGTGGTATAGCGCTCCTCAACATTGTGTTCAGAATCCAGCTTTTTCAAGCTCGATCTCCTGGCTGAAGAATACACAGCGCGTCCACAATCCATTTGGATTGAACTAATGCGGTGTACAGGGACCACCTACCAGCTCCTCAGTTTATATGGGAGATGCGCTTGATGGTATTTAATGATGAATGCACCTCGCAACATTTTCTACCAATGTGTCTACTGCGCCTTGAATTATAGTTGTCGTTGCTTTAGCCGAGTAGGAGAGCGCAAGATCGTTAACATACAAGCATTTCCCAACTAATGTTTCAGTACCCTCAAAGATCCCGATCGAAGCAGATTCTTGAGGTACTCTAGTTTCCAGCTCTAATGATTGTCCGATCCGAACATGGAAAGTCCTGTCCCAGAGAAACCTAGGGATACATTTGGGCACGTTACCTCTAAGCAGCCAATCGAGTAATTTGTTCAGGATATTGTGTCTACATGTTGTATCGAATGTTTTCTCCAAGTCGAAGATACTTCAACCGTGTGTTTTCCTCCGATTAAACTATTTTCAACTGCGTTCTCCAGAAATACCAGTTGACCAGTAATAGAATGCTGCTTCGGTACATACACTGGTGTGCGACCAGGAGGCCGTGTTTATCAAGACAGATGAGCTGGTTCTTCAAACAAAAATTCCTATATAGCAGGTTAAAGATATTGGGCGATAATTCTTTGGTTTCAGACGATAGTTTCCAGATTTCAGAAGCCTCTTTCCATAGTTTGGACAGTCGCCATCCGTCCAGATGGTGTCAGAAAATGCCAGTAGTGTAGCCACACGGCAGTCGACGTGTAATGGTGTAAGGAATACCGTCTCGTCCATCTGCGCGGATTGTAGACTTTAAGTCCCTCATCGTGAAAGGCACGTTATATATCCTGTTGCCTTCTGTTACGAAATCAGGACCTTGTTCGACTTCGCCCTTTCTTCAGAGGAAATCGTGAAGATAGGTTCTGAACTCGTGACATGAGCATATCAAGCAGTCAAGGTGTCAGCCATTTCATCATGCATCGTGCTCTAGCCATGTGATAGGCTTCACCACTTCTCTTATGTATTCAGACCAGCCATTGCTCCGATCTTCTACACTCGTGATCTGTCGCTGAAGTCGACCTGGTGATGGTCGAGACGTACTTTTACCAGGTTCATTTTTTCGCAGCTAGTATTGAAGCGGTGACTGAAAGCCGCTTAACAGAGATGCGACTGTCTTCGGTCGGCGCTCGTTTGTACCTGTTAAACTTACTCTTCACTCTTCTATCTTACTTCGTCACTAACATCGGTATTTCACCATGGTCAGTGGCGTACCTAGGCCACTGGATGCCCGGGGCGGTTTTCTTTCTGAGGCACCCTCCCATAATATGGGTGTTTATAATCCAATTTATCATTAAGTAATATGTATCAAAACACTATACTGTTATATATTTAATGTCTAATCACTGTATTGATAGATCTAGTTGGGAAACTTAATAAGAAACTGTAGTAGTGTTTGAAATAAAAATCCACTTTCATATAGTAAATACAAAGTTTAAAGAAATAATAGAAGTAGTATTATTTATAGATTGCATCCAATTTTTTAAATACTTTATAATATACAATAAACTTAGCCTATATACTGCAAAACAAATTTATCATTGCTGCAAACAATACTTGGCAATTTTTTGTCAAGTCAGTTAGCAGTTTTAGTGCATAACACACGCCGTTACTCATCTGTAGCCTACCCAGTTGTACGTGCAGTTGTCTTCGATGTCACTCACGGTTTTGTTCACTCACGCAATATGTGATGCACTTTTTTATGAATTCATTCATTTGAGTAACTGACCTGATTTCCGCACTCTGAATTATCCACTGTATGGGAAAAATTCTGATGAGAGGTTTTAAATAAATTGTTGGTCTCTTAAACGTAATTTTCTAAATCTGGAGGTTCCCTACTAAGTGAGGCCCGGGGCGGACCGCCCCCCTTTAGTCCGCTACTGACCACGGTACCGGTGCTCTAAATGAACGACCACCGGTCCGTGGGATATGATCCATGGCTGCTGAAGTGCTAACAGCAGTAAAACTGAGTACATTTACTTCTACTTTTCCGTTGGCGTTTGTTGTGAGCTACAACTCCAATGAATTTTCAAGATGGAACTGACGAGCTGACGAGCAAGTTTGATGAGTATTTTAAAACATTTTTCCTGTTATAACTTATTTGATTATGTTAAAGAGAAAAACAATATTTTTAATTTTTTAACAAATATTTTCTCGTTTTTTAACACTTAATAAATCAATATTTTTAGTTTTTTTTAGCACCTAAAAATCCGTTCCCTAATAATTACACTACAGTTAATTAACAAAGCAAGTAAAAAAAGATGCAGAAGATATGACGAAATGACAGAGATTTCCTAAAAATGGGACGAGCCGGAGAAGAACCTTTTTGAAATGCTGTCGAGAAAGTTTGGAAAACAGGTGACTTCAACCAAAGGAGTTGACACACTGTAGTCAGTTAGTATAGGTGAAGGTACGAAGTTTACAGATCGGAGTACTTTATTAGGGGCTTGCCACCGTTCTCAGAACTCGCCGGATGTCAAAACAAATCTGTGATATTAAACCAGTGATTCTTGATGTTATATCTAGACATAAGTACGAGTATAAGGCACCCGTTATAGGCCCAATACAAGAAAATGGCTCATGGAGACTGAGATACAACAATAAACTGTATCAAATATATAAAGAGATACCAGTCTCAAAATTTATAAGAATACAAAGATTGGATTGGACAGGACATGTTATGAGAATGGAGGATGGCAGGAACCCCAAAAGGGCTTTGCTGGGTACATGGTAGGGAACGAGACCTAGAGCCAGACCGAGGAAGAGGTGGGAAGATGGCGTTGCAGAGGACGCGAGGGACATGGGGATAAGAAACTGGAGGAGGGTTGCAATGGATAGAGTAGATTGGAGGCGGAAATTGGTGGAGGTCACGGCCCGACTTGGGATGTAGCGCCATAGGAGGAGGAGGAGGAGGATAAGGCACCCGTTAGGTGTACCTACACCATTACGTCTCCAAGAAATTACAAAAGCTAAGATTGATAACGTTAAAGGAACAAGAAACACTAAGAAGGTTTGAAAGAAAGATTGCAAGAAGTATTTATGGCCCGGTTGAAGAAGATGACGACTGGAGAATAAGAAATAACCAGGAGATAGACGAGCTATTGAAGCATGAGCACTTTGTAAGGTTCGTAAAGGCTCAACCATAGCGAGTAGAAGAGGCTTCAACGAATACAATGGCTAAGTCACGTAGACCGGACGGATGATCAGCATATGCCAAAGAGAATCCTGAGGGCGCAATCGTTATAAGCAGAAAGAGGGGCCGACCTAGGATAAGATGGTTGGACGATGTGCTGAAAGATCTAAGAAGAATGGATATGAGAGGTTACACTGAGAGGCCAATGGATAGGAGACATTGGAGAAGATTAGTGTTGGAAGCCAAGGACACTAAGGTGGACTGTAGCCCTTCTTCTTCTAAAGAAGGAGAAGGAGAAGGAGAAGGAGAAGGAGGAGGAGGAGAGGAGGAGCAGAAGAAGAAGAAGAAGAAGAAGAAGAAGAAGAAGAAGAAGAAGAAGAAGAAGAAGAAGAAGAAGAAGAAGAAGAAGAAGAAGAAGAAGAAGAAGGTCCGTAAAGGCTCAACGAATACAATGGCTAGGTCATCTACAGCGGATGGATGATCAGCTTATGCCGAAGAAAATCCTGAGGGCGCAAGTCTATAAAAGTAGAAAGAGGGGCCGGTCTAGGATAAGATGAAGTACAGGAGGATCTAAGAGGAATGGATGTGAGGGGTTACAGTGAGAGGACAATGGATAGGAGACATTGGAGAAGATTTGTGCTGGAAGTAGAACTCACGTTGGGCTGTAGGGATATAGAAGAAGAAGATTGATAACGTTATAGCAATGAACAAAAGAAATCTAAAAACAATGAAAAACAAAAGGCACAGTACACAGAAGCACTGTATTGTAATAGAAGATAGTGTGTACCATATGACCCACTTACAGCGGATGTGGTCAAACCGTGTAATGAATAATACAAATTAGATAAGACAATAATAGAAGTAATAATAATGTAAATCTTAAACAGGAAAAAACAAAAGCTACTTACTGATCTATTGCGTGTGGCCTTGACCGCGGCGCTGCAATTACGAAATCTTTATTATTTCGTTCACTAGTTTTTACATCTGTTGATTAAGTAGTTTTAATTTTTTCGTAACTTTTTCTTTATTGTCTGAAGACAGGTTATGTCGTCTAATATAGGCTATTTGACTGTGCACATAATTTCTAGTTGAAATGTTCCAAGTTATTCCAAGTTATACGCAACCAGTGGCGTGGCGTGGGTACATAACATCTGTTCCCGGTTGTGATAGGCCTAAAACTTAGCTTAAAAATTAATTCGAATTTTTTCTAGTAGCAAGTGTTCTTTTTAGAGCCAAAATATTTTGTTAGAGTATTTTCTATCATTCGCTGGGAGAAGAAGAAGGTCCTAGTTCAACGGGATCTGACTTCATTATACTTACACAGAATAAATCAGGACACAAATAATCAAATTAAAAATAATAAAGACAAACAGAGAAACACATGACTAAACGAACAAAACACAAATAGGTATGTAGTAACTGCTGCACGTCGGTTCCGAAAACGAACATAGCTGTTAACTGAGCGTTTTGCCGGTTTATACAGCGGCAACACATTGGGTGGACGAGTGTGTCCCCCTCTCCACAGTTTGTACAGTGACAACTACTACGAGATCAATGACCGTACACAGTAAAACATTGCCGATGTCTGAGCCGGGAACACAAGACGGTGCAAGCGCCCAGCAGTTCGAAAGCAATGCTACGCTTTTCTTCAAGTTTCCCTACTAATATTGTTCGGATTTCAAATTATTCAATAACTAAAATATTTATTCTGTGATATAACTAATATTATTTTCTCTTATTTCCAGTACTGTTGCAGCCGGCAACAGCAGTTACATGGACGCCACGCTACTGTACGCAACTAAAGATATGTTTAGTCCTGTGTTAGTACATACAGGATCGTATTTACGGAGGGGACGAACGGGACCGGTCCCCCCCCCCTAGAGAGTCAAAGTTGACAAGGAATTTCGTTAGTCTCTTAATTTTTAGGTTGTTTGTTACATTTTCAGCTGTGTACGCAAAAATAGTAGTAACTCTTTTTTTAACGCAGTATACAGACAGGTTTATTGCACAGAATTTACGTAACGTTCCATGTGTGAGATACAGGAAAATCAGTTCAATCAATAAGTAGGACTATCTTGTAAACAATATTTCAATAACGGGTATTTTTATTGTGTTATTTGTTTACTTTAATGGGAATGATTTCATGATGTTATCCCACTTTTTCAGCCACTTTAAAGACAGTACTATTAAAAAGTACTCTTAATTTTTTTTGTATGAAGACGACTCGACCTGACCCATCCCCTGAGATCATCTTCTAGATACGCCACTGAGCACATTACCAATAATTTGCTACTCACAAGTTATTATTTGATCCAACACTCACGGCACAGATTTGAAAATTAGTCTTGGATAAGTCTTGACTGTATATATGACTGATAATTCCTACTTGAAATGTTCCAAGTTATGCGCAACTAAAGTTATGTTTAGTTCTGAGTTAATACATTCAGAGGCGTAATTACAGCAGGGGACGAACGGACCGGACCCCCCCCCAAGGGTCGAAAAGTTGACAAGGAATTTTGTTAATCTCTTTTTAGTTTGTTTTATTATTTTTTCAGCTGTGTACGCGAATATAGTACTACCTCTTTTTTAATACAATATACAAACAGGTTTATTATACAGCATTTGCGTATACGTGTGATATATATATATATATATATATATATGAGAGATAGAAAAATCATTTCACTCAATAAGTATCTTGTAAACAATGTTTCAATAACTCGTATTTGTACTGTGTTATTACTATTTAATGGGACTAATTTCAGGATGTTATCACACGTTTTTCAGCCACTTTAGAGATAGTACAATCGATTTCTCTTATTTTGTTTTTTTTTCTTTTGTATGAAGCCGGCTCGATCGGAGACCATCTTCTAGATACCCCATTGAGTATTTTCCCAATACCATTCCCAAATATCCCCCCCCCACCAATGGTGTTTCCCAAAACCATCCCCCCATATTCCCAATCACTCTATGAAAATTTTGCATTGTTTGTTACAAACAGCATCATTATTATTATTATTATTTAGATTACAGCATCTCGTATAGTTGTTATCGCAAGTGAGTAAGAATATTTTCCAGATTACGTCATCCCAGCAAAATACAGTTTCTGTTCGTCTTGTTACTTGAATTAATTCAGTCTCCATAATTCCAACTTCGTCGTGTTTACTTGCTAAACTACTATCTGTCATGATCAGGAAGAAGCCTTTCAGTGTGTCCACCATTATCGAGTCGTGGGTTCATCATCATCATTATCAGTAGCTTCACAGCCCACCGTGGGCCTCAGCTTCCCTCAGGATTTGCCTTCCGACTTCCCTGCCCTTAGTCAATGTACACCAGTTTTTACTCCAAGTACATTCCATCAATCCCCGTAGTCTTTGTCTTCCACGTCGTCTCTTTCCTCTGGTGTGCATTTCATAATCCTCTTAAGAACATCCTCTTCATTAATTCTCTGTACATGTCCTGCCCATCTCAGCCTAGCTATCCTAATTGGTGTCACAATGTCAGGCGATCTACATAACTTATAGTGCTCTCTGTTGCACTCCTCCTTAATCCTCCATTCTCCACCTTCCCTAATGGGCCCATAAATTTTCCTAAATACTTTCCTTTCAAAAGATGCAAGTCGAAACAGGTCGCCCTGTGTCAGTACCCATGTTGCACTTCCGTACAGCAGGACCGGTTTTATTATTGTTCTATACACTCTAGCTTTGGTTTCACGGTGTAGAAGTTGTGATTTAAAGTACTTCATCAGCCCATAGTAGCATCTATTAGCATTCTAAATTCTTTTACTTATCTCTTCATTTATATAATTATTTTCATTTATCATAGAGCCCGAAAACGAAAAACTTGAAACTTTTTCAAGATAAAAATTCATAATTTTTAATGTGATGCTGATGGGTTACAAGTTCTCCTATTTTTTACTATCATATACACCTCATTTACCCTTAGCCCCATTTCCTCTGTGGTGCCTTTTTTCATCATTCTCTGACCTTCCCATAATATCTACGTCATCCGCATATGCCAACATTTGAATTGATTTGAAGAATAATGTGCCCCTTGTTTGGATACTTGCAACTCTAACAACCTTTATCGAGTCGTGGTTTGGGACTTGATAACGGTGGAGACACTGAAAGGCCTCGTCAGGAGCATGATAAGTGGCAGTTTAGCAAGTAAACACGAAGAAGTTTAAAATACAGAATCCTTAAGTGCAGCAATAACGTTAACAACAGGAATCTAATTTTCTGTAACAACATGAAACTTATACTCATTAACTAACAGTCAATCGTTCGGATAAATAATAACTTCGTTTTTCTGTCTGTTCTGAGGAGTTGTCACATAGCCGAAGAACTGTGCAGGCTCTGAGAAAATTCATTGTTGTTACACCTCTTTAATTTATAATTCTACAGGCAGGAGCGTTTTTTCCGCTGGTTTGACCAATTCTGACATCGCGAATTTCGACAACTCTTTAGACACGGTAAAAATACAATTATCGACTTTATTCAAGGACACTGCACGTACCTAAAATGGTTACTGGTTTCACGAAACTGGCGTTGCAAGAATCCGTTCGGTTGGGTTTCTTAAAACCATATTTGCTCAACTACAATTTCACGAAAATGTGACTCCACGTTTCATGCAACTAGATTTGTTGATGCGCGCGTCGCCTTACTGTACAGTCGTATCAGTAGCGAATCTAGAATTTTGTCTCGGGGGGGGGGGATTGGGTTCATACAAAAGAAAAAACAATTTAACACTAATCAACATTATAATCTTTAAAGCGGTTGAAAAACATCTAATAACACACTGAAATATATCCCATTAAGGTAATAACACAATAAAAATACTTGCTACTAAAACATTGTTTATTGACTTAACTGATTTTCCTACATTTCATATTTCAAACTTACTATATTTCAAACGTACACGCAAATGCTCTGTAAAAAAAGTTGTATGTAGACCTATATTAAAAAAGACTTACTACTGTATTACCATACACAGCTGAGAAATTAATAAAACAATTTAAAAATTAAGAGATTAACGAAATTTTTCGCAACTTTCGACCTCTGGGGGATGTCCGATCCCGTTCGCCCCCCCCCCCCGTAAATACGTCCTTGAGGCGTATACCTGTTATCAGCAGCTGAGTCTTAAGGAAACCAGGCCGATTTTTAGTATTTAGATTTACGAAATTCTCCTTTCCTTCACGCTGAAATGATAAACACTGTACACTGTACCGTAATACCAAATATTGTTCCATATACGATAATAGATGTGACGTCACCCATTAACCTATTAAACTACTTCACGTGAACATTCCAATAATTCTAGGAACAGATCGTTTTCATCAAGTTTTCTCGCTTACGTTTGTTTTTGTTGATGCGATTCTAACGTCGATGTTGTTTACGATTTTCTTCATGCCGCATGACTCATTAAGAGAACTACGTCATCGGCTTTATCCTAAACAAACACTATGAGTATTTGTGTTTTTAACCAATATCTGTAACAACAGTACGAGTACCATGAACATTCCATTTTTTTTCACATAATACCTTCTGCACGTACCTTCTGGGCGTATTTACGGCTGGAGCGAACGGGACCGGACAGCCCTCCCCAGAGGGTCGAAAAAGTTGTCAAATTTCGTTAATTTCTTAATTTTTAGACTGTTTTATTATTTTTTCCAGTTGTGCACGCTAATAAAGTAGTAACTCTTTTTTAACATACACAAAGAGGTTTATTTCACACCATTAAAGTATACGTTTGAAATATGAAATACAGGAAAATCAGTTCACTCAGTAAGTTGTAAACAATGTTTCAATAACGCGTATTTTTATCGTATTACAAGTTTTTTTAAATTTTGTTGTACGTTTATTTATGCAATCTGTTAATACATAACAATAAGCATAATTGTTCACTGAATACATGGCATGAAGAGAAATAGTCCATTGACTGAGTATGAGTATGATTATTTAAAAGTAACATATTATGCACAATATATTATTAGAGTGTTAAGGTCTAAGTAAGTCCAACAGATATGTTAATTTTAATAGTTTTGTCTGTAGGCTGTTGTCTAGTAGATTTATGGCTAAAGGATTTGTGTGCTCTTCAAGCCGTTTCACATATCTTTCGCTGCACATCGCAACGGTTTCACTGACTGAGGGCAGATGCAGGTCGGTATAGACGTCTTTGTTACTGATGAAACACGGTACGTTGGTTATGGCACGCAATTACAAGTACCCGTACCTCAAAACGTTAGTTTCTTCATTTTAAGTGTTACTGTGTTATAAGCATTGTATATACACATTAATTAAACGTATGTTTTTCTCAATATTTATTTCAACAGTAAACTAAAAACCGTTGTCACCTAACCTCACAAATGAAAACACGTATTTTCGCTTTGCATTAAGAAATAGGACAATTTACAATCAGTACACTTCTTATTTTCCACATCGTAATATATCGATACAATCGCATATTAAAAACATCGTATATATTATAACAATATAAATTGCCCATTTAAATGTATTTTAAATTGTGTAGCCCCACGCTTTTGGGAGACAAAATTATACAACAACACGAATTGATTATTTAATGTAATTTAATTTGTGCTGTGCTAACATGTATCTAACATTACTGTTAGAATGTACCAATTACTGGGGTTTGGGTGTAATAGTAATAAGAGTAGTCATTAATTGAATTGTACGTGTTTTCATTAATTTATTCAAAAAAATCACAAGTGTTTTTAAAATCGCATTTACTTCTCCATAAAATATTCATTATTGTTTGTTTAAACGTTTCTTTGTTGCAATATATTCATCATAAAATAAATCTTATATCCTATATTAACAAAAGTATATGCTACACATTTAATTGTTAATCTAAAATTTCTCGACCGCTCAGTCTGACTGTGTGCTTTATTGCAGTTTTGTTTTCTTTGCTTTATATATTTTTTTATTACATTACTTTATGCATTCCATACATCTTAATGTTTTATAAAAATTTAAATTGACTAAGAGAATTGTTATTCTCTTTCTATAACTTCCCAACTACTTTACTTTCTGCATTGCGTGTAATATTATTCATTGATTACTTTATAAGCTTTAAATAAAATGTTACATTTACTAAATTACTTGTTAATCATCCAAGCAAATTCTTATTGACTTTAAATTATATTCTCTTATCTCTATCTACATTTAACATAACTTTTATTTATTTTTTTTTTTAATTTTGAAATGTCTTTTCAATGTCTTTATTCTCTCATTTACAAATTATAAATTGGTTATTTGTCACCTCGATTCTGTAGATCGTACCCATGTCCTCCGTTGATCTGTAGGTCCCCTTCGAATTGGAGTTCCCTGCACGTTCTCCGGTTCCACTTGTCGTCCTCCAGTTACTCGTCCCTCATGGTCCCATCTGGTTGCTGTAGTGTAGAGCGATATGTTGCTCTGCATCAGCTGCTGTTGTCCTAGCAGACGCCTCTATTGCTCTGCATAGCGTTCCTCTGCCTGATGTGACTCGTCGGTTGTCTAGAGTGCTGAACGTTTGTGGTTTTAGACTTGTAGAGTATGTTCGATAATTGTATTTAAAAAAATCAAACTAAGATTTACTGTTTGATACTTGGATGAACGTATTGTCCATCCGACTTTACAGTTTATTTAAAAAAAAAAAGCGTCGATACTGAACATAGCGTCCCGCCGCTTCTGAAGACTGATTGAGAGTAAAATTGGCTCTCCTGAGCCCGTATTTATATTCAATCAAGAAACCACACCTGTCGGAACAAAATTCTGCATGTCAGAAACTGTCCGTGGCGTCAGTTCCCCCACTATCGTCCAATTTCATATTTTCGCACATTTCTGCCAATTGCAATTTCTAATGCGGATTTCAAGGTGCTCCAACATTGTCTGATTTAATTACACATATTCTGTGTAATTACTATTGGTCTCGCATAATTAGTGTAATTACTACGCTCTTAAAATCGCGCAGAATTCGCACTAAACGTCCTAATCACACCGTTTTCGCACTGCACATGTGTATTATTTTTACGCATGTTTAGAAGTCTTTGCAATTTTTCTAACATTTACGGTTTGCTTATAATTAAATAAAACTATAATTTAGCATCTACTTGGGGTGAGATTGCAAACTTTCAGGCTTGAACAGGCTTCACGCACACACTCTATTTACTAGTGTACACACTCTCAGCGGCAATCGCGTGATCGTGCCTGTTGATTCCTGTGTATAAACTCAGGTTTCAATTTCACACCTGCTTATCTATTACATATTAATAAAATTAATCTAAATATTTATTTTATTTAATAAATGCACAGTACAGCCTATGCTTGTATTGTCGCAATATACAGGAGGAACGGATAAAGGTACAGTTCCGATGCTGCTAAATAGCATTTGTTTATTTATTTCTTATTATGGTAATTACTTCTGGTCTCCATGGTGTTGTTGACATCTTTATACGTGTCAACAAAAGGGCATAATTAAAAGGGCCTAAATCCTGCGAACGGGGTAGAATATCAAATTCCAAGTTAAACAATGGTGTGTCAAAGGTTACCTGTGCAAAATTTGGTGGTAATTGGTGTAGCAGTGTGGATTTATATTCAAGAAACAAATCCTCAGACTTTGAGTTATATATATATATTATATATATATATATATATATATATATATATATATATAGATTACCATTTACGTCGATGAAATTGATTTCAGCCATTTTAAAAATAGTAATATTGATTAGTCTTAACTTGTTTTATCTTTTGCATGAAGCCGACCAGACCCCGGAACCCCAAAACCAAATTCTAGATACGCCACTTACCTTCTGTGTGGTACAACATTCATAATTTTCTATGTTTCATTGTGAAAAAACCAGTTGTTACCTGTATGTAGGCGTACAACACACGCGCGTGCGCGAGCCCACACACGTACCACACATTGAGAAAGGTAACAGTTAGAGCACTCAGAAAGCGATCCTCTGGCGCTCGAACTTTTGTCAACCTCGGAAGTCCATGACCTCAGGGGGTCGTTTGCATTTACTTGACATGTTATACTGGATTATATGCCACAGGAATACATACATATACACGTATAAAATTGTTTGAACCGTTAGAAACAGTGAGTGTCTTGAACATAATGTTTCGTAAGAAAACTGTAGGTTTCAAACGCAAAACATAATTTCTAATAAACAAAAACAAGTCGTCGCCAGTTATTTTTATAGTTTATCTAAAACAAACATTCGTTATTAGTCGTAGATATATTCTCTTCTCTTTCGTAATACAATTACGGTCCTGTGTCAACACAAAGATAAACTTTAAATTTTCCTTATTTGAATTATTATTAACTGTACTCGCTGTGTTACATCTTTATTTTCTTTTTTATGATACACAAATATACACTAACTCCAAAAAACTAAGTTTTTCGTAAACTAATATTCACATTATCTATTTTATCACGCAGTCTAACAGTCATGCGTCTTTGTAAATTTTCCATACTTGTAACGAATATCAATTTATACAACCAGGCGCGTATTTATGGGGGGTCCAACGGGGTCGGACACCCCCAGAGGATCGAAAGTTGACGAGAAATTTTCGTAATTTTTAAATTTTTATAGATTTATTAATTTCTCAGCTGTGTACGCTAATACAGTAGTAGGCCTAACAATTTTTTAAATATAGGACTACAAATAAGTTTTTTACACAGCATTTGCGTGTCCGTTTTAAATATAAAATACAGGAAAATCAATTAAGGGCCCGGGCCAGTAGGAAAAATTCAAAATTAACATTTATAGACTGTGACTTTAAAATGTGACCGATATAAGTAAAGTGGCCGAAAATTGTTTTAGAGATTATTATTATTTTCTTTTATATATAAAGAGCAATCTAAGTAAATCACATCAGTAATTATAAAGCAACAAATATAGAAAATTGGTTAGTATGAGCACAAAAGACCACGGTATTTTAAAACCAGCAAAGCAGAAGAGGCGATTGCCAACGAGATTGTTTCCACTTTAGATAGCCTTAACAACCCATTACACGATTGTCGCTCTCAGGGTTACGATAACAGTGCAAATATGTGGGGAGCAATTAAAGGAGTACAAAATAAGAATTCTTGAAAAGAAGAAATCCGCAATATTTTCACCATGTGGAGCGTATTCCTTGAATCATGTGGGTGTTAATGCTGCAAAACTCAATGCATATGTGATGACATTTTTCGGAAATGTTGCAAGTCTTTACTTATTTTTCTCTAGCAGCCCTGCACGTTGGGAAGTTTTAAAAAAGCACATTCCTTTATCACTACAGAGCCTCTCTGAAACATGGTGAAGTGAGAGGATCCAAGCTGTCAAACTGATAGTTAAGGAGTACGTAAATTGTTGGATATATGTTTAGAAGAGATGTCTTCTAGCTTAACTTCAACTGCCTACAACATCGTATTAGGGCTTAAGAAATATTTCAATTCCACAAGGAGCTTAATGTCAAACATTAAGCATCTTTACGGTTCAAAGTGTTTTCGTATGTTGACCAAAAAAAAAATGTTGTTATTCAAAGCAAAGGAATCACACTCAATGTTGAAAAATCTCTAATAAAAGATTTGCTGACAGAATTGCAATTGTTGCGTGATAATCCTGAGCGCATAATTGAAGAAACAAAATTAGGTGCAAAAGAACTAACAAAAGTTCCTCCTGATCTCCCAAAAGGTGAAAGTAAACAAACATTACTACAGCTTCTTATAAAGTTTTCCTAACTACATGTATCAATAGATTAGGCAATCTATACATAACAATAACGTGTTTTCCCAATGTTAAATATAATTTGTATTATAAACACCCGTGTTATTGGAGAGAGGCTTCAGAAAGAAATCCGGTGTGGGCCTCCAGTGGTCTAGGTACACCACTTCTCATATTTACTATTTACACTATCAACTATTACCGTGACAGTAAGCACGTTAGTTGGCTGCAACTTGACCTTGAGCAACAGGGCAAATTGTACGCAAGTCTCTGACAAAATCAACCGGACTGACGTAAACGGTTCTGTAGCAAAAACAAGCCACAACAATGTTTCTTAAGCAGACAAAGTTTTTGCTGTTTTTGTTAATTCGTCGGATAATTTTTTCGTGGCTCTACTCGAAAATTCAAGAGTCACATGCATGACTACAGATAAGATTTTTAACTAAACATTTTATAATTGTAAAAAATATAAATAAACGAAAATTATTAAATTCCATTATTCGTTTTCATTTCGTTTTATGTAGCCAAACACCACGTCTATAGTCTTCTGTGATCATCTTCTTCTTCTTCAGCGGCGCGGCAACCCATTACTGAGTCAAGCCCTCCTTTAACAGCCTCCGCCAATTGTTCCGGTCAAATGCAGCTGCTTTCCAGTTCCGGTCCCAAGGATATGGCGCGCATCATAATTCACACCGCCTTCCCAAAGTAGTTAGGGTCTACCAATCAAGTCTCCTGGTGTCATAGATCTGTTATGTGAGTGCCTTTCTGGGTATTTCATTCTTCCACATTCTGATCACATGTCCAGCCCACCTGAGTCTACCAATTTTTATAACTTTCACAATACCTGGTTCATTCAGAAGAATGTTCAGTTCTAGGTTGGTCATTTTCCTCCATTCACCTCCCACACATATTGGACCAAAAATACTGTGGAGGATTTTGCGTTGGCATCCTAAATAAACAAAGTTGTTGACTTTTTCAACGGAATAAATGCCAATTTGGACGTGCTCTCCTTCTCTAGCTTCCTGTCCTGTGACCATGTATTTTGTCCTGTGATCATACTGCTCTGAAATTTTTTATCTCGATCATCCATAGTAATAAGGTCTTCTGCCAGCGTCCTTCGTGTTTCTGCATTTTGGAACATGTGTTGACAAGGCTATGCATTTACAGATCATTGTTGAGAATCCTTCGACAACTTCCAACTTCTAATGCTATTTCCTCAGTAGCTTACCTTCTGTCAGCTCGAAAAATCCCTTGAACACACTCAACTATTTCATCGTCTGTCGCCAGCAGACGGACGTCCATTACGAACATCATCGCCGACACTAATACGAACTCCAGAGAAACGCTTGTGCCACTCATATACTTGACTTCCATTCATTGCCGCTCCCCCAGAGGCGAATCCTCAGCGCAAGCAACGCAAGCAGTGCTTGCCCAATGAAAATCAAGTAAAAGTAAACAAATGATTGCGTAACCAACATTATTGTTGTCAGCAACAAACTGATTCACGTGCCTTCTTATCGTCTGAAAATCGGCGCCGCATCTGTCACCTATCTTCCAGTCAAAACGATACTGATGACTTGATTTGACCAAAACCATTAATATCACTTCGCTTCCAGTTCTGTGCGCTGTTTTAACAGCTGACTGACCGCTCATCCCCCTTCCAACGCAATCACTTCAAAAAATGCTTCGGTGCACGAACTGGAAGCACGGATTTCCATATTTTGCATCGGTGGCCATAATTTCAGTAATGTTTTGCATTTATTTAGGATTCCGAAACCACACTTTCATTATCTACCTTTCTTTTTTGCGTTAGTCTGCAGTTGCAAATACCCAAACTTATAACAATCTAACCTGCTAGTAAGATGGTTTGCTGGTACCTACGTAGTATGCTAAACCGTACACCACCTGGCTCTCAGAGATGCAAATAGCACTCTTTAGCAGTGGCGGGTGGTGTTATGGTTGCAGCGTTGCACAACCACCAATATAGAATAACTAAACTGTAAAATAGTATATGACAACATTAACCAGCTAAAAGCGTCATAAATTTCAACGGAGAGCGTATTAGATTCTACGTGGCAATGTTCGCGTACAATTCAAATGTGGCTGGTGGTTGTACGCCGCTTGCAACTTAAACAGTAAATGGCAGAGCTTACTACACAGACATGGGAGGACGTGCGCTACTCTTCACAATTGTCCTATGTCCCCAATGTAAGCTTGGTGGTTGCAACCAGGGCCGGATTAAGGTATCTTGGCGCCCTAGCTAATTATATTTTAGCACCCCTCTCACCTCCCATAGGCTACTCTTACGTTTATTTCCAAGGGGCTGAATGAAGCTTTAAACACCCTACAATATATTTCTTAGGAATAGTTCAAATATCTTACTGTTTTTGGAAATAGTCTCAAGAATTGAAAACTGAGGCTATTTTTCAGAGATTGTTTTAGAGTTACACCTTCAACCATTTGTAATTTGCATGGCTTTTATAAGGAAAAAATTAACTAAGTAGTTACAGAATTATAACAGTTTTATTAAGTGTACATGTAACATCATTTACACAAAGAAGACAATCAGTTAAATATCTTGTGATTTGTTAAGATATTAGCTAAATTTCAAGCTAGATTCTTTTTTCTCGCTTTAGATTCAGCAATTTTACATTTAGCTGAAAATTTTTATTATTTTTTAGTTAACATTTTGCGCCCCCCCAAACTGCCGCGCCCTAGGCTACAGCCTAATGGTTAATCCGCCCCTGGTTGCAACGCTCCGCTAGTTGTGTCATGAATCAGCACAGCCTTCTTGATTTATACGTTGTGTCAGGTTTAGTGACACAATCTCAAACGCTATCCGTTTTTAGAGGTTATAAAATTATAGTAATAATTTTGTATAACTGTGATTATGAAGGTTTAATATCTTTTAATCCCTCTCCCATCTTAAAAGAAAGAGGAATTAAGGAATATTATTGAATTATTACGACTACGGTTTTATTAAAATCGTTGATCGACGTGAGGGATATTCACTCACTAACTCCTTAAGGTTATTAACTTAAAATAAATAATTTAAATAAACCAAAATACAAACAAACGAATATAAAAAACAAAATTTAAAGAAAGAAATCACGTCTACTAAACAATACGTTACAGATAGCGATTACAATTTGAGGCTTGACGATAATCATTATACTACTAGTAAAGGAGGTTCAACTTATATTCAGCTTTCAACAAATCAATTTATTAAAAGCAACGTAGAATAAAAAAAATAATAAATATAATTATAAAACAAAAGCAAATATCTCTCTTTCACGAAACGTTACAGATTGGCGCTTCCAACGCGGGGCGTAAAAGAAACTCACTTCATAAATCGAACCTTATACTTTATAGTAAATCAACATTACAAAGTAACGTAATAAATATTATAATAAAACCGAGAAAGACGACGCAATTAAATTAAACGTTACAATATACATAAAACTCAAAGTCTGAGGAGTTATGGGTACTGAATACAAATCCACACCGTTACACCGATTGCCACCAAATTTTGCACAGGTTACCTCTGACACAAGGCAAAAAACACTGTATAACTTAGAATTTGATATTCTACCCCGTTCGTACGATTTAGGCCCTTTTAATTATCCGCTTTTGTTGAAGCGTATAAAGATGTTAAAACACCATGGGAACCAGAATTAATTACCATAGTAACAATTAAATAAACAAATGATATTTAGCGGCATCGGAACTGCATCTTTATCCGTTTCTGCAGTACATTTTCGATGTTTTATATAATACGCGATTGTGTCGATATATTACGACGTGGAAAAGAAGTGTACTAATTGTAAATTGTCTTATTACCTAATTCAAAGCGAAAATACATATTGTTTTCATTTGTGAGATTAGGTGACAACGGTTTTTGGTTTTTAGTTTACTGCTGAAATAAATAAAAGCCATGGTTGAGGAAAACATAACGTTTAATGTGTTATACAATGCTTCTAAAACACAGTAACACTTAAAATAAAGAATTTAGCATTTTTTATTTAACAGGTACTTTAAAAATATCTCCAAATAAACGGGTACTTTTAAATCTCCAAAGACTGTTGCACCAACATGATAATTTAGTACAAGTTAAAATAGTACAAGTGTTTGGAGAGAATTTGACTAATGAGTACAAAATTGTTATACGAGCTGACAGAACGCCATATAGACATAGACAATAAAAATTATATTAAAATACTTATTAAAAGTTAAATATTCGCGTGCGAAGCCGCGGGTAACAGCTAGTGTAATATTATTTAGAAACATTATACAGTGTAGAAAGTACCTATCTAACTAAAGAACTGTAAGATTGGGTTGACTTAAGATATATCCCAAAATAATAACAGTGTTATGTCATTGTATAACTGCATAATAACTGTTATACTGAGTCTTTTAAAAATTTGGACTATAAACAGTAAAATGTCATTGAGCAATACATTGGGTTTTAATGTTAATTAAATTTTAAATCAAAATCTTGTAAAACTAGACAGCAAATTTCAATAGTTAGGTAATGTGTTTTGTATTTTGTTGTACTACAAACATAGTAAAACTTAAAACATAACGTAGAACTAAATAAGTTGTACAAAAATTAAATAATAAGCAAATATTTTCTAAATTACCTAGAATAGTAACTTTAGGCCTATGTTAAAGAATATAACATGTAATATTAAACCAGATTGGAAAACAAATAATATGTAGGTTATAGACTAAATAGAAACCATGAAAAGTGATGTAAAATGTATTTTCAAAACATAATACGCAGTTCTACAGTTAAAAAGTTATGTATTATACAAAAAGCTTAATATTAAGCCTAGAAACGTCATCAACATTTCGTTTTAACCAAAATTTCATGGGAAATTCAGATCTGGACTTATAATTTTTATTAAGGGACGAGATATATGATACCCTCGGAATTTTAGGAAAAGTATGCTTGGGCAGAAACCTTGAACCAAAAATACCTGAGTAATTTCAATTGTAATCATTATTTGTACTATACTGAATAAAATAAATAAAACGATCAAGAAGTAATATTGCAAAAACAACCAAGCAAAAATCTTGTTTTATTTTATTTTATTTAGAAATAATATATTATAAAATTATTCAATTACAGATTATTTTAATAATTTTTCCTAGTATATGTCAACATATTCAGAGTACAAACAAAAATTCCTGGCGCAGGTGGAATGAAGTTTTTTATGTGCCTTGTTTTTTTAAATATCTAACTTAAAATTGTCCACTAAATATCGGTATGGAGAACCATACATGACTTCCATATTCTAAGATTTAAATTTAAAATCATTTTCGAAATGAAATATTACCATAGAAACTACTTCTTTCTACTTACTGCTTCAGCCTTAACCACAGTACTGTGGTCACTAACATGTACCACCTCACGTTATCGCACTCGATTTTCACTGATGATGGAAGTCGATGGCATTGCCGAAACGTCTGGTTTGTAGAAAACATTGGACTACGGCCAAATATCCCGGGAAGGAATTTTAACAAAAACTACTTCTTTGTTGCCGATAACGTTGTACACATATATATAAAAAATATGCATAAAATTAATGGCTTGTATAAGTTAATGATTGATCTCCATTAAGTAACGCTCAAGTTTCCAAAGTTTTAATATTATGATGTCCGTAATTAAAACATCAGAGCAGGTTTAGTGTGAATGAGGGTACACCGTGGACTAAAATTTTCAACATTTCCTATTGAGCGTTGCTTAGAGTAAAGCTGCGAATCTACAGTGTATGTTTCACAGAACAAACACGCGAAAAAGAAGGAGCCCTCCGAAGTCACTCATGGACCCTCAGCATCTTGCAGAGGGTTCATTCCCTAAAGACGAAAAGTCTATCTATGAATCGTTCCTCTGTAAACACGTGCAGTTACACTGCCCAGCGATCCACAGGAAGCAAATTGATGTCCATTTTTTCGGCTTGCACGCGTTATGTTGGTGTGGGTTTCGGCACTTTCCATTTTAAAAGCGTGCAAATGTAAGAAAATAAACATGAGTGAGGCCAGAAATAACGCGAAATTTGTGTGTGTGTGTGTGTGTGTGTGTGTGTGTGTGTGTGTGTGTGTGTGTGTGTGTGTGTGTGTGTGTGTGTGTGTGTGTGTGTGTGTGTGTGTGTGTGTGTGTGTGTGTGTGTGTGTGTTCCCTGCCTTTTTATTGCTGTAGTCATAATAATAAAATGGAAACGTAAACATTACATAACTGAGATATGCTTACCTGCCACGAACGATATATTATTTTATACATGTACGAGGTGTGTTCAAAAAAAAGACCGAACTATTTGTGTAGCACGTCAACTAGCGCATAGAGCGAGCTGCAGAATTAAGTGCTGCTAGCGACAGGTTTTGACACCTGAATGCCGTTTTCTCTGTTCCGTCACGATCTTCAGTCTTCGAGCTACACGCGCTGTAGTGGGCACGGGCACACACCGTCCGGCGGATTTATAACGAAGTGAGAATGAAGATCTTAACACAACGTGTGTGTATAAAATTTTGCTGCTGACTTCGTAAAATCTTTACAGAGCTATTTCCATTGTCTTCCAAAGTTTTCATTACCATTTGCATTGGTACGCAGTTGTTGACCGATTTCAAAACGGGTCTCTTTCTGATCGTCGTCAACATACACAGTAAGAATTTTTCAGTGATAGGATACATTTAAATTTTTCTATCAAAATTTAATTTTACGATCTTAAATGGATTCTGTCAGAAAGTATCGGCATTTAAACGATGATTTACAATTACCACATCACGAGCTCTCTTCCCATGATCTTCGATATCGCTTTGATCTGCACTGACCATTGTTTTTCCCTCTTTAAAAATTCTTAAACTAATCGTTCGCCTCACGCAGGCTTCCGCGTATGCTTAATTGAAAACCAGAATGTCTCTGAAAAGTTTTAACCTAGTTTTGCTGCAAAATTTCATACGTACACGTTGTTCTCGCGGTCTTTCTTAATCGCTTTGTCACTAATTCGCCGGCCAGCGTGTGCACGTCCCCACTCAATGTGATATACCTCAAAGACTACTGCTAATAGCGGAACACAATAAGTGGTAGTTTGTTGTCAAAAACTATCGCTAGGTGCGCGCAAAGTCGCGGCGCGTTGTTTGTGCGGATTGATGTGTTACTCAAAAAGTTTGGTCTTTTTATGAACACACCTCGTATATTAACTCATACATAATTTACATTAAAATGAAAAAATTATAATTTTATTGCCTGGCAACAAAATTATTTTATTTTTAACAATTACCATTGTTTGAAAAAGTTTAAATGCATTTTCAAGTACTTTACTGTTGTTAAAACGTAAAAGGTTGCAGGTAAACTACCCCTTCCCCTTAACCGATCTTCACCAAAATCGAAAATCCTTGAGACCTCTACAATTCAGGGACGTATGCAAAAAATTATTTGATTCTGTTTGAATTTGCGGCTGTTATCGTTTGCCATAGAAAATACCCTTGTTAAAACATAAAACGTTGCAGGTAAACTACCCCTTTCCCTTAACCGATCTTCACCAAAAACAGTAGATCTTGAGAACTCTACAATTCAGGGCTGTATGCGAAACATTATTTGATTCTGTTTGAATTTGCGGCTGTTATCGTTTGCCAAAAAAAAAATTCCCTTGATAAAAAAAACCGTTGCAGGTAAACTAGCCCTTTCCCTCAACCGATCTTCACCAAAAACAATAGGTCGTGAGTACTCTACAAATCAGGGATGTATGCAAAAAATTATTTGATTCTGTTTGAATTTGCGGCTGTTATCGTTTGCCATAGAAAAAAATCTACACACAGATAGACACACAGACACACACAGACACTTTTCGAAAAACGACTTTTTTCATGTTTTGAGTGTAGTACAATCAGAATCTGCAATAATCTCGAACACGATTTTTTTTGCCATCACCATACTTCCATTTCCTTAAGGAATATGGAAGTAAAAATAAAAAAATAAAATGAGTACAATTTAGTTTCTGTTTGTACACTTAGACGTCAGAGATCAGTTGGATGTCTGCTACAACGCTATAGTTACAAACTGATAGTGCAAACGTTACAGAACATAAATTATTGATAAGACATCTTCCAAGCTCAGCTCGGGGATTATAGTTACAGAAATAGTATTATCATTTCTGTGGCCTTCCAATGTACACAATTTAACTCTCCAGGGGACAGATCCTATTAATAGTTCTGCCAGACTTGCACGTAACATATTTCATCCATAAACTGTTACTTTTTGTTTTAACATTGAAAATGTTTATAAGGACGTGTCGCACATTTGCGCGTGATCGAAAATGGGAACCGGTGAGTTTCCATAGAAACTACTTCTTTGTTGTCAATAACGTAGTACACATATAAAACTTCGCTTATGAATGCGACTACATTTAACTTATAATCTGCACATTGGTAAATTTTATTTATCATTTACCATTTACCAAATAAATCTTTTTTAGATTTATTGAAGCATTTTCAATACCCTTATCTGTCCATTGCATTTGTGCAATGCCTGTAAATTTTTAATTATTCATTTTGAGAGGATATCCTCTCATTATTCATTTTATTTTCATATGAGAGGATATAGGATAAGTACAAGTGTGTTTAATATTATGTGTTATGCAGACGACGTTATTCTAATAGCGGAAAATGAAAATAACTTACAAAGACTTGCGTATAATTTTAACAAAGCATCTCAGAAATATAACATGAAGATAGCGGAAGAGAAAACAAAATCAATTACAATTTTACATGACCAATTAAGATGTAAGGTTATGATAAACGACAGAATAGTAGAATAAGTAATGCAGATAGACTACTTAGGAACAAGGTTTACAAGTAACAATAGGGCAGATGAAGAAATAGAACATCAATTGATGAAAGCAAGAAGAATTTCTTGATGTATGAATAACCTTATATGCAATAATAAATACCTCACACAAGAAGCAAAAACTAGGTTTAGATACTTAGGTGTAGGGTGACTTATACAAGAAGCCACACAAGAAAGTGTAACTTAGCACTATATACCAGCATGTATATGATATAAATGTATCCAACAGATTTTAATGAAATAAAAGATGACAACAAAGTTTCAAGGACACGAGTGATACAGAGACTGCCTAGGGCTGCAATAAGTCCAATTCCCCCCCCCCCAACTGTTTTGACTGACGAGAAGAGAAGTGAAACCACAGAAACGCAGCCGATATTTCAGAAGGTATCGAATTGTGCGTTCCGGTCAGTTTGCCGCAGCAGTCTGCTTTCATTTCACCTGCGGTCGATTCAATAGCATCTCAAGTTGTCTTACTTCCACCGTCTACACTGCTGAAAAAGAAAACGTTTGTGAAAGTTTACGGGTCCGAAAGGGGGTGTGACGCGAACATATGCTTTCATTGAAAAGAAATGCACTAGCCTCTCCACCCCAATTCCACTCTCACCTACACGTTGGTGAGCCCTGTTACACCGAGCAATCCATTCCAAGGTTGTGGTAGCCAATACCTTCCGCGGAGTGGATCGGTAAGCAAACGAGAGATGGGGGTTCTGTCAGGGCATCCTGGGAGTATCCTGGGTCCTGCCAGGATGATGTACATCGGCAGCAGGATGTGCATCTAGTGTGGAGGCGGAGGAGCCTACAGTAGGCCAACGGCTCCACACATGGGCTAAGTTAGTTAGTCTACTGCGATCGGGCAGAGAGATCTAGTCAGCTGAGGGGAAAGCAGCTCTCTAGGGGAAAAGTTCCTGGCCCTCCAGGTTGGGAGTTTTACAGCAGCCCAGTAACCTGCTTAAGTAAAAATATATGTACTTACAGAACTTATACGAGCCTCGGAAATCGGATGGGAGATACGGCAAAACGACCTAAGCTAATTGTTCGTTTATAAAACAATTCGCAGAGCTGACTAACCAACTCGATCGCTATCTGTGTCTATATAGTCCAAAAGAAGGTTACCTGTGTAGTAACACATCCAGATGTTTCAACATTAATCGGATGAGTCTGCGGATGTGCACAAAAGTATGCTCGTTTTGCGGGAACACCGCGTCTACCTGTTTGCTCAGCAGTCGGTGTGTTTACTGCAGTAGAGGTGGCCCGATATACCTATAACAGGTATTTTTGAAAGATTATTTTTGTGGAACGGATATAACAGTGACTTAAAAGTCGAAATACCTGTTCGGGTTATTCGCGGGACCCCCCCCCCCCACCGAACTAACGAATAAACGAGTACAAAGCCACAGTTATTGGTGCTGAATACTTGATTCTGCGCAAGTGTCGATTTCCATACAAGTACGAAACGAAGCATAACAGCGAGGTTCAGAATATCTCTATGCCAAAGAGACGAAGCTGTTTTTAATAAATGAAAAAAATTCATACTGATGTTACATTAATTCTCGTATGTCATACTATAATACAGATTTAATAACGAATTATATATTATACTAGTCGCCAACTTGGTAAATTCTGAAAAAGCGAATTATATTGTGTTATAACCTATATAGTACAGAGTGGCTGATATTTCATATAGTAGTACTTTTTGGTAATGTGATTTCGGAGATGATTTTTTTTTTTTTGTAAAATTGTTTTTATTCTCATTCACTCTTGTGGCTTACTGATATGTTTTTACTATATGTTAAATTCATGCACACACCACATCGATCTTTCAAACGACGGCGCCGTCGCCAAGAACAAGACGGACAGCGCTCCTAGTGGGAGCCTCTGACGAAGCTTATAGTAAGCGAAAATTGTTTCAGGCTATAAGCCAAAAATTTTACATTTTTACCAATAAAAAACGTAGTAGTATTATACTTATAATTATTGTATGTTTCTGATGTTTTTTTGACATTATTTGTTGTGCTACTACGTGCACTCTACATTTTATTGCCAGAGTTTCGCAACTGATTTGTCTAGCCAAAATTGAATCAATTATAATTTAAAAATTATAGTATAATATTACGTTCTTAGTAATAATATTAAATTATATTTTACAATAATATTATAATTTATAGGCCTAATATAAAGTCTATGTCATTTTGTCTACTCCTAGTGAAAACTTAAATTAGTATTCCCAAAGGGAGATATGCCTATAAGTTCTCTTGTTTCTTATTTTCTTTTAAACAGTAACAGCTTAATAAAGTCATAGTGTAAAGTAACACTGTTAATACTTTTAGTTTCAATTTATTTCTTGCAACAAATTATATAGTACAGGTATTTGTTTAATAGGTATATAATAACAGGTGTTTGTACGTGTTATTTTTTTGGAACGGTTTCGTTTGTACGTGTTATTTTGAAATACTAGTTTAGCGCACTTCCATACTGCACGTATGGCGCGTCTCCGGAACAATATGTACTCAGTTGAATATGCGACGAGACAAATTTAATTAACAGGAGGGGGAGAGACAAACTGCTGTTCTTCCTCACATACCAAATTGATTCGAGTTTTGAAACAAATTAAAACTCTCCGCTTGTACTACGTCCAAAAATTAACATTTACGAAAATTATGATTTACAGAGATATAACTCAATAACAGAACTCTTTATTATCATTTTTATCGTAATTACGATTATGTCCTGGAGAGCTCTAGTGAGAAATAAATGACTCTAAAAGAAATTGATTGTATGATAAGAATCGTATGTTATGTTTCGACTTTGTCGTGTTTACTTGCTGAACTTCTACTTGTCATGTTCCGGACGAGGGCTTAGAGTGTTTCTACCACTTTCAAGTCCTAAACCACGACCTTTAGGACTTAGTCGTGGTTTAGGAATAAACATTTTGGTAGTGGTTTAGGACTTGAAAATGGTGGAAACACTGAAAGGCCTCGTCCGGAACATGACAAGCAGCAGTTCAGCAAGTAAACACGACAAAGTTGGAATTCCAGAGACTGCTAATTCAAATAACAAGATGAAGTATGTTATGTTGTTGAAAATAAAAAAGAAATAATTGGTATAAAAATGGAAAATGAAGGAACAATAAAATTTGTACGTTTTACGTAAAAATTTGTTATGCAAACACACTAGAAATGAATAATATTACATCGGTTTTCCTATAACAAATGTACAGCTAACAGTTTGTAGCGATAACGACAGTAATGCAGGTGAGGTTTTAAATGAAATATCGAAAGAACTTTAGAAAAGTAAATAACTTTAAATATCACTGAAGTATAAGTTGTTTCTGATATGAAACATTGCTATTATGAAACAGAAACCTGAACAAATAGTTTAACAAAATTTGTCGTTTTGCAGGGGTGCCCACACAAGTCGCACCACTTTAATTTGGGGGGGGGGGATTTTTCAAGGCGATTTTTCTAATTTGGGGTGGGTGGGGAATTTCCAAACATTTTCTTTTACTTTTAAATCCTCTCACGTACTTTAAATTACTCCGGAATTTAGCCCCCTCTGCTCCAGTACCAATGAATACCCCTAACTTTCTCTTTGTGAACTTTATAACCTTTTTAGGCCCTACAGTTTAGGCCAGGTTTGACCAGGGTTTTACATTTCTCATAATTTCGGGGAGTCATAATTTCTCCTAATTAGTTATTTTCACAGTTACTGATTAGGCACACTAGAAAACCTTTTGGTATTGACATCAAGAATAACACTAGTTTTTTTAGTCCAATAATTGCTTAAATGACGTTAGTTTTTCAAAAATGTTTGGATAAAGCCCCATGATCCACCGTTAACTGGGGATTTTCCATACCCCCGTTCTGTAATCTCTCCTACCCACGAAATCAAATTTGGGGGGAATTTTGGGATATTGGGGGGGGGGGGAATTGCACCATTGGGAGGGATGGGCACCTCTGTCGTTCGGAGATAAAGGGAAGATCACTTGAACAATAAAATTCTGTAGGGTAGGCTGGTTCCATTTACGCAAACAATTACGTAGGCTATTAATCGCATCAGATCTCGCAGAGAGTTATTCTGACCTCCGCCTCGGACGTTCTGTACAACACGTAACCAGCTACATCCTTGGCCTTCGCGAACTTTATATCAACTTTATGTCTGACCCTAACGATGGAAACTGCAACAGTTCAGGGCCGCCGGTTTAAAGAAGTGACGAAGACACTTTCTGCTCGCCTCCCCGAACGACCAAACAGGCAGGCGGTTTCTGGCCACCAGCTAAATGAGTACACACTACGCTCTATGGTAAATATTATTTCAAAAAATTAGTAGGGTTCGTTTCTTAGGCTTTCACGGCCGGCGTCATAATTATTTAAATTATTATCCGGACTGTAAGGGACTGTAAGGCCGTGGACTTCAAAATCTTCATGCTGAATGATGTTATTCGCGTGATCAGACGGTTCGGGCTCACCTCCGGAGGCCACCTTCAGTGAAAGGACTTTAAAAAAGCTGACAAGATCTACTTTCTTTAAAGTCCTTCCATTGAAGATGGCATCCCCGAAACGTCTGATCACGCTAATAACCTCTGTCACAATAAAGATTTTGGAAGACCACGGCCTTACAGTCCGGATAATAATTTAAATACTTATCGTTCCCGTACTAGTAACTAGCGGTACCGGTTTGTTAACTACACTGGCCAACGCAGTTTCAGGTTCAAGTCGTCTCTATTTGTAACCACATCGATTAGGATAAAATATTATTAGAAACGGCATCTATCTCGAGTAAAGATTATGTTTTGAAATTGCACGTGTTTTTTAATTGAAAACTTGTAGATGTTTTACCTGTGTCTGCATAAAACTGTGACATTTGTAAACGGCAACTGTAACGTTTATCGCACGAGTTGCAGGCAAGTGACAAATCAAAATCGATAATTTTGAATTAACACTAACGGACTTAATGACGCACGAGAATGTCGTTGTCCTTTATAATTCTGTGGGTAATTTTGTGTTTAATATTCTTAAAAATGAAAGGTCGAATAACTTATAAACAGAAATAACACCGTTGCACACCACTATGGAAATTAGCGCTTTTCCGATTAGGGCTTTCAAGCTTCACAGGTCATCATCAGATCGGAAATGTGAGCTTTGAGCTATCATATTTCCGATCTGATGATGAGCTGTGAAGCTTGAAAGCGCTAATCTGAAAATAAAAATAAAGAAACCAAATTTCTGTAGTGCTGTGCAACAGTGTTATTTCTGTTTGTGATTATCCTAACACAACATTATTAATTAAATAAATTATAAATAATAATAAAAATAATTAATACTATTATTTTTTGAACGTTTATATAGAAAGGACGAAAATAGGTCGACAAAGCAAATCTTCAGACATCTGTGGGGGAAGAAGTCAACATCAAGTTGGATTAAAGAAGTCCAAAAGGATTTAGAAAAAATATTATACACGCAGAAGAAGCAATTGACAGAGAAGATTTTCGGGCAAAAGTGTTGAAAATGGAGGGAGTCCATGGTAGGAGAGATAAAAACGCAGGTTCAAAATGGACTGAAGACAGGAAGAAGAGACACAGTGAGAAGATGAAAGAATATTGGAAAAAAGAAAAGAACAAAGAGTAAAGAATTGAAATTGGCATGTGGTCCTTAGATGGCCGATACAAAAAAACAATTAATAATATTAATTTGCTTTATTATTGTTCAGCTCTGTAGTTACATATTAGTTTCTTCTTTTTTTTTACGAGTACCGTATACTGTCACTATGTAGGTTATACAAAGTTTTCAAGTCAGTCGTGCTTCTATTCCCCAAGTCGAAGCCACACCAACAATTGATCGAATACAACTTGTTTCTGATATAAGACAGTGAGATAAACACACGAGGGGGATGGAAAAGACAAGAGGCAGCTGTGATGTGTGTGTGGGGAGAGGTGTTGTATGTGTTCAAATTAGAATTGCCATCTGCCGAGACAATCGGATCCAAAAGTTACAACTGTTCCGACATGAAACTTGTACGCCTACATTTAAGGCAACACGCTGTGCCATAAACACGTCCAGGGCCTGACTTACGGTTTTACCGTCCTAGGCAGGTGAATTTTTTGCCCCCCCCCCATTTACCGTCCACCTCCTCAAACAACGAGTATTACGCACGATTTACTCACATATTATAGGCTGCTTATTATTTAGGAACATGTAGGTTGTATAAACAAAAATTCGTTTTGTTTCTATTTTAATCAGGTAACTGTATTTATTATAATTAATTCGACTTATAAGATAACATTTTTTTACCTGCACATTCTAAATTTTTTATATTCCCTTTAATCTTCAGCTTATGGGAGGGTTTTAACCGCTTCCCCAGACTCCCTTCACTGCTTCACTGTAAATAGAAAATAAATTAAAAATTAAAACATTTATCGGAAAATTAAATTAAAAATGTAATACACCATTGCATTTTCTTTTTCAGACACAGTCAATACTTTTTTGAATTCACTCCCACGGGAATCTTTTAAATTTTCAGCTCCGCAATCAAGTTTTTCTGTTTTGAATGAGAATACTTTTTTTTTGACGTGTCAATAAAAAACAATTCAGAGCTAAAATTTACCCTTATAGGCTAAGGATAAATTAGGAGAAAACTAAATATATGATAGTAAAAAATAGCAGAACTTGTAACCCATCAGCATCACATTTGAAAATTATGTATTTTAACTTTTACAAGTAAAAGAAACTGACACTAAACACTCAATAATAACGTAATAAACATTTCAGGTTCTTGTTGACTGAGTGACTTATGTGTAATTGATGACTGGCATTACAATCCAGTGTGGTTTTTAGCCTCTTCAAAGATGTTTCTCCATTACACAGTATCCTTCATCTTCTTGTACCCATACTCCTCAGATCCTCCTCAACATCCTCAATCCGTCTCTTTCTTGACCTTCCTCTTGATCTCCTATCTACTGGTCTCCACCCTCATTGTGTGTCCCAGCCAGGCTATAAACCTTACCGGTAGATTATTTATTCCTTCGTATTCTACACGAACCGTTGTTATTTGCACTGGTTCAAAAAACATTTCTCAGTATCTTGCGTTCAAATATTATGAGATACTGTTTGTATTTTTGTGTTAATGTTGTTAGTGTTAATGTATCTTATGTTTCATAAGCATACGTTACAAGTACCCCGGACGTGCACATAAATTCTGCCCGCAGTGTCGTATCTATAATTGGGGGGGGGGGTCAAGTCGGTTCATACAAAAGAAAAAAAAAGTTAAGACTAATCAATATTACTGTCTGTAGAGTGGCTGAAAAACGTATGATAACATTCTGAAATCAATTACATTAGAGTAAAGATAATAACACAATAAAAAAACGTGTTATTAAAACATTGTTTACAAGATATTTATTGACTGAATAAATTTTCCAATATTTCATATTATATTTCAAATGTACACCCAAATGCTGTATAATAAAATGTTTGTATATTTAAAAAAAGAGTTACTGCTATACTATCGTACACAGCCGGAAAAGAAATAATCTTAGCCTACAGGTTAAGAGATTAAAACAAAATTCGTCAAGTTTTTAGATTCTCTGGGGTCCGGTCCTGTTCGCCCCCCCCCCCCCCAGTAAATACGCCCTCGTCTCCTTGGGCGCTCTCCTCACACAAGGAAAAGAGCACGCGTCCAGGATAGGCATCCTAGGTTAGACACACCGTACGCGAATAAAGACACGCACGCACGTCCCAAAGAAAAACGCATTTTTAGTAGGCCTATAATTACTAATGCAACTGGGGCTTCATGTTTCGAAACCTGTAACATAACAAAGAAACACAGATCGGCAACGTGCGCATGCGTAGCCGGGCGAGACACGCAATGTGCCACGCGCGACCTTGGTGCGTTGCTATTGCGCGCTATTGTTGTAGTGTTTACGCACTTCCTTCCCCAAATTGTTGTCCTCGCTGTGGTTAATATTGTATTGTTTACTTCACATTAATGGTGTGTACTGTTGTGTGTATACTCTCAAAGCGTCGCAACGAGAACGAGGGTCGGATTTTGAACTGACGCGGCCAGTAATTGCTATTCAGCCGTCTCTATTATTATTGCCAAGTGCCAAATATGTACAGTGGAACTCGGGAATAACGAGCTCGCTTTATAACGAGAACTCGGATGTAACGAGCAAAAGTACGAGATTTGATTGGTTTTGTATCTTAGTAATGATAATTAAACTCGCTTTTAACGAGTAGGAACGCATTAGAGACCTGGTTATAACGAGCATTTTATCGCAGGCTTGTTCATGGGTTAAGGTCTAACGAAAGTTCGTTACAATACAGCATTTGAAACATTCGTTTAAAATCATTAACGCGGTTTAGTGAAACTAATAATGTACGTGATGAATCCGTGGAATATTTAAATAAATTACAAAGCTGTTTGGATACCTACAGATACAAAATTATTAAACAAACAAAAATAGATGATGACTTTTTAAAGATTAATTAAGTTCTCTGTGCGAAACATAATTTTGACGATTCCATTTAGAACGAAGAACAAAAAGACAACTAAATTAGAGTAAATTTTCTTGTATTTTAAAAATAAATATTGTACATGAAACGTTTTGGGTTTTTTGCCAGATAGCCGGCTGATTTTTGGGAAGTTTTTACTATACAGTATTTCGCGAATAAACTATACGCCAATATTCAGCAAAGAATGTTAGCGTCTAAAAATGTTTAAATTCTAAATTTCACTTTTAAGCGTAGAATGTAAAACATTTCAAAATTTTATTGTGCAAAGCCTCTTCTATAGTAGACTTTTTTTGTTGTGTGTTCGATAATCACGGTATAAAAATTTATTTAGGCTTACGAGTCGACCACTCGGATATAGCGAGCACCCGGTTTTAACGAGCACGTTTGTCCGGTCCCTTGAATCTCGTTATAAGCAAGTGTCACTGTTATACTTCTCGCCTGAAGTTGTAGCCAGTAAGCGGACGCATCGTCGGATGAATTAATTGATAAACATAATGTAAAAATGTAGTTGGATATACAATAAACTCCCGATTATCCGCAAGCGCTTTATCCCGGCAACCCGCGCGTTTTTTTTTTCCATAAGCGGAAATAAATTTCAGCTGAATAGTAAAGCTTCTCTTTCAGTAATCGTAATACACCATTTTATTAACGAACGTAAACAATATTGTTTTAAAATGATGTAGCCTAAGTTAGTGGCGTACCTAGGCCACTGGAGGGCCGGGGCGGATTTCTTTCTGAGGCCCCCCTTCTATAAGACGGCTGTTTATAATCCAATTTATCTTTAAGTAATATAAGCAAAAACACTTTACTGTTATATATTTATTGTCTAATTACTGTATTGATACATCTAGTTAGGAAACTTCATAATAAGCTGTATCTTTGAAATAAAAATCCACTTTCATATTGTAAATACAAAGTTTAAAGAATTAATAGAAGTAGTATTATTTATAGATTGCATTAAATTTATTACAATATAAAATAAACTTGTATATTGACAAACAATTTTATCATTGCTGCAAACAATGCTTGGCAATTTTTTTTTCAAGTCAGTTGGCAGTTTTAGTCCATAACAGACGTTATGTTACTTATCTGTACAGTTGTGTTCTCTGTCACTCACGCAATATGTGATACACTTTTTTGTGAATTCGGTTCATTGGAGTAACTGACCTGATTTCCGCACTCTGACTTATCCACTGTTTGGGAAGAATTTTGATGACAGGTTTTCAATAAATTGTTGGTATCTTAAACTTAATTTTCCAAATCTGGAGGCCCTTCTATAAGTGAGGCCCGGGGCAGGTCGCCCCCTTTAGTCCGCTGTTGGTCTAAGTTATGTAAAGATAACTACGACTGGCGTTTGGCCTATGGCCTAGGGGCGGAATGTATCAACTCACACGTTTGCGGTAATTCATTCCTGAATCTACATTTCTGCGCATGAAAACGTGCAAGACGTTCACGTGGGTTTCATATAAGCCTACATAACGTTTGTACGTATGTAAGTAGTGGTAACCACACTAATACCCTACTCAAAGCAGAAGACACACCGCACATGACATTTATCAGTAGGCCTACAACGTCTTCTGACGCAATGTCAGTTCGTGTGGATTAGTATTTAAACTGCATAGTTTAATGTATTATTAGTTACACAGTTTCAGTATGTATATATACTCCTACTCGGCGGTTTTCACAAGGTCCTTTGATGAGCGTCTTAACGGGGTTTTATTATACTGATTTATTTTAAATAAACACATATAGCAGTCAAAAATTAAAAATTTAATTTTCACACTTGACCAGTTATTCTCACGCTATGGTGGCAAGAACTCTAAGAACAGAGCCATAAAACAAAGTAATTGGGGTAGGTGACAGCTAACGCCCTATCATACAATAGACGCGCGTTCAGTACGAGGCAACAATAAGAAGTGACACTTAAGTTGACAGGAGAGTGCCAACGGATAATTATGACACCGTAACTATTTGAACAATGTACTTGGCTCGACCGGACGTTTACGCAGAATTGAAGCGAGCGTGTGTCGAGGGTGCAGCTAAGGAACGAGGTCACTTTACAAAAAACGAGACGAGAGACAAAGGGTTCAGGACATACTGCAGTCTTTAGAAAAGATACAAACAACATACTATGAAGAGAACCAGCGCCAACTCACAGCGGGGTATTCGCTTAAGTGACAAGCTAGAATTTACGACGAGAAACCGTGGAGGTTACAACCGTCGACACTTGATGGAAAACTGTTAATTGCCATGACACAGAGTTTCAGTAACGAACAATAACCGAGACATTTAGAGTAAACCCTTGCAGGAGACTCGCATAATGGGATGATTGACACGCGGGAAATAGCTTGCATTTCCTAGAACGAGAGTGACGCCTGGACAAGACGACTCAAAGGACATCTCTAGCTACCTATCAGGACGAAGTATTTCACGAGAGAGAGCGGGAAAGAGGCCCGTTTCCATAGCAACTAACAGAAGAACGAATCAGAGGGTAGAAGACTGGAAGACTTCGACATGGTGGGAAACGACATCGAGAGAGGGTAGAGTTTCAGCCTATCATGGTAATCTTAGGCGTGGACAAGCCAGAGACAGATTTTCGAGTAGGGAGATGTTAATAAAAAGTACTTGTCGAACGCGGGACGAAGGAGTCTTAATACAATTTTCGGCAGTCTCATTCTAAAATTCGGCAGTCTTAATACAATTTTCGTCAGTCTTATTATAAGTTTTCAGCAGTCTTATAATAATTTCGGAAGTCACGTTACAATTTTCGGCAGTGAAATAATAACGTCGAAAGTCTTATAATAACTCTCGAACAGTTCGCGAGGAATCTTATAGTTAACCGAACTAATAATGTTATAAACAATATCGCAAGTATACTCAGTGCCGTATTTCTACTAAGAACATTCACGCGAATTTCGAAGTGCATCGGCATATCAAACTACCGTGCATTCTCAAAGTACGCGAATGGAACTGAACTTTCTTTAACCAAGAATATATAACCGTACATATTAGAAAACAGTATAGCGAACAGTAATTCACGATGTGCGTTAACGTTATAATCATACCTATCAATCACTATAACCAAGACACTAATGTTTAAAGGAAATATTAACTAGCCACACAATAATACCTTTGCGTAGTCATACGAAGAACATACAGAACATTTAACCAAACATGCATATGCGCGGAGACAATTTTGAGCGTGTGAACATAGAGTAACACAAAACACTATTCTGTTAGCGACGTGAGTGTGTGACAAGTGAAAGTGATCATCACCATCGCATTCAATGGAGCAACATCATCAACGATCATCATCACCAGGAGATAGCGCCGATGGATTAACGGATTAGCTAAATCAAGTAACTCTTTTATGATCTTGTTAACATAATTTACTACTGTCCTGTCTCTTTCCAAGAATCTGACCCTGAGAAAATATGAGAAAAGTTAGTAAAAGAAGGTTGCATTCAGTATATATATTTATGTTCTATTAAAGCCATCCATCTGGGTGAATGAACGCATTAGGTAGAATAATATTATTTGATTTATTGTATGCATTTTATATGTTGTGTGTATTTACAGGAAACAATTAAGGAAGAATTTATGTTTTGATATATGTTGTATGTATTTACAGGTACCAAGAAGATATTTATATGTTTGTTATTGAATAAAAAATGTTTAACATATAATAAATTAGTACCTAAGTAATCAATCAATAATGCGTTCATCATTCTCAATAACCCTGTGTTATCCACGAGTCACATTACTATTATAAGTAAATACTAAAGAAGCAACCTAAGTAAATTAGTAGATTTGTACCCTACTTACGTGGTGGTAATTAGCTGATGAAGGATCTACTCATTAACCCTTACATCATTAACAATTAAAGCAATTACAAATATTAATTTATGATAATAATTTGCATATTATCACCAATAATTTACCCGTATAAAATTGGCGCCCATCCGCACGGCTTGATACGCGATAGAATATCACGTATAAGTCTGGGTAAAGAGCAGGCAGTAGATTAGATTAACTTAGAATAAGATAGAGATAATTCATATTGTAGAGGCTAGTTTGAATGATCACGCGCAGTAGGGCAAAGATGGCCAGTAATTCGGATAGTGTAGAACTTGAGATCAACAATCAGTTAGGTATGCCTAATACCGAGGAAGGCAACACACCTAGCGATCCAGACAGTGTGGTGGAGACTCCAGATGATAGGGCGCGGGGACCGTCGCCTACACATCAAGAAGTGAACCTACAAACACTAATGGCATTAATTAGCGAGAAGTTAGATAAACAAAGTGAAGAATTTAGGACACAAATTGGTGAGAATAATAGAATAATTAATGAAAAATTCGATAAACAAAGTGAAGAATTTCGATTAGTAAGCGAGAAAAACAAAGAGGACGTATCTGAACAAATAGCACAGATGCGTTCAGAAATACGTGAATACCGACATACCTGGGAGGAGAAGTTTAGCGAAATACAGAAGAAACAAGAAGACTCAATTAAGGAATTTCGAGAAGACGCAGATAAGAAGCATGAAGAGATGCGGGAGGCACGCGAAACAGACCGCCAAGAGTGGAAAGGAGCCATCCAGAATACACAAACGAGCATTAAACGAATACACAACAAAATAGAAATGCACATTAAAGACAGTAACAAAAGACAGGAAGAATTAGCAGCTGAACTTCATGAAACGATCCAACAAAAGCAGCAGGAGCAGTGCCACACGAATGACATCGTGAAACAGAAACTTGAAGAAGTTAATAACAAACAACGATCAACGGAGCAGAAATTAGACGAAACGTCAAAAGAAAAAACCGTACGAATTGAAGAACTGAAGTGCCACATCGCAAAAATGAAGGAAACTCAAGAACGCCTACAAAGACAATTGATTGAAAGTGAGTGTGGGAACGGACACCGAATCAATGGACCGCAACACCACGATCTGAAGTATAATGGGACCGATAGATATCCAATGGAATTCTTAAAGGAGCTATCGGAACTACAGGAAACATATTACCCTAACGACGGTATCAAATGGATTGGTAGACACCTCGAGATGGACGCTGGTATCTGGTGGCGTGTTATCAGGAACCAGGTGACTACTTTTGAGGAGTTTAAGGAAGCTTTTACGCAGAAATACTGGGGGCAAGAACGTCAAGACGAAATTAGAGACCACCTTGAGTATGGAAGGTTCGACTGGCACGGACAAGTAAGCTCTATTCAGTACATTGAGCGTATTCTGTTAGAGTGTAGACAACTGACGCCTACGATAACGGATAAACAATTGATTCGCAAGATCGCAAAACACTTTAGCCGTGATGTGCAGTTAGCTGTTGTCACAAGGGGAATAAATACAATCCCGAATTTCGAGTCGTTGATCGTCGAATACACACAGATTCGACCACGCAATAACAAGGACTTTCAATATACAGCGAAGGCAGAAAGTGAAAGTCGGCGAGAGAGAGGAGATGACAGACCCAGGCGGGAATGGGGTGAGAAAGTGACCGCTCGCACACAATACAACCGCAATGCCGGAGGGGAGACCATAAATACTATGAATTTCGTAAACAAGGGTGCGTCCACGTCGGACATTGAACCTAAACGACAAACCCAGGAAGATAAAAAAAAAAATCACGCGGCACAGTAATTGAGATAGCCGATTCACCGGACAATGACACGACCAATAATGTACATATACTTTTACCGGATCTAAGAAATGACTTGTTGTATGACGATGAAGAAGAAATTACCCAACGTGTAATAAAGTGTCCCGAAGTAATTGTAAAATTTAATAATGATATAACTGTTTTAGCTCTTATTGATACCGGATGTTTGATTAACGGAATATCAGAATCATGGTATAACCAAAATAAGAAGGATATAGAACCGTACGAAATACTGCCAATGACCAACACCCTTGTCATTAGCGCAGTAGGAAACAAATCGAAAATAATTAAGAAACAAATATTATGTGACATAGAATTAGATGGAGTTAAGAGTGAGTGTGTGTTTTTAGTTATCCCGGATCTTATCAAACCATGTATCTTAGGGATGAGTTTTCTACAAGAAACCGGATGTCGGATAGATATAGGGAGAAGAGAAATCAAACTGAAAGGGAAAGCTGACGAAGAAGAGTATGCGATACCAATCATGCATATGGCGGTGATAAGCAGAGAAGAAGATGAAGAAATCATGCGGAGTATTGACGAAAAGGTGGAAAATATCGACTGTGGAGATGAGAATGTAGTAACAAGACTAAAGGAAATTTTAGTAAGAAATAGGAGTCTATTCAGGGAGTGCCCCGGAAGGATCGACGGATACGCGCACGAATTCCAAGTGACAGACAGGACACCATATTTCCAGAGGGGTTGGCCAGTTCCGCTTGCATACAAAGGGAAAGTTCAAGAAGAAATAAGTAGGATGTTACGTTTTGGGGTGATTGAACGATGCAACAGCCCATTCGTAAATCCACTTGTGACTGTGATAAAGAAGGATGGAAGGGTCCGATTGTGTCTGGACGCAAGGAAAATCAACAGTGTGACGATCCCGGACTACGAGGGAGCCTCACCGATAAATGACATATTAGCAAGGTGCAGTGAGATGAAGTACTTGTCTACAGTCGATCTGACCAGTAGCTTCTGGCAGGTACCATTAAAGCCAGAATGCAGAGATTTCACAGCCTTTATGTATGAGGGTAAGTGCTACCGCTTTACGGTCACACCTTTTGGATTAAGCACAAGTTCAGCGGCATTAACAAGGGGTTTAGATGTAGTATTAGAAGAAGAAGTAAAAAGAAACACTATTATCTATGTGGACGACTGTCTATGTTATTGCAATAGTATAGAAACACATTTAGCGCACTTAGAATTATTATTAGAGAATTTAAGAAAAGCGAATTTAACAATAAGTTTAGAAAAGTCACAATTCTTCAGACAGGAAATCTCGTACGTAGGATATCGCCTGACAACGCAGGGAATCCAGGCGACGGAAGAGAAGATAAGCGCCATTATGAAGTTTCCTATTCCTAAAAATCAGAAACAGCTGAAGGGTTTTTTGGGACTCACCAACTTTTATAACCGCTTCACGGATAAGTATGCTGAGACCACACAACCGCTACTTGGATTATTGAAAAAAGGATGCAGATTCATTTGGACACCGGAGTTGAATAATTGTTTTCAAAAAGTTAAGGAATTATTCATTGAAACTGTAATTTTAAAATTTCCACGGATTAATCAAAGGTATTACATGCAATGTGACGCAAGTAATGTCGCATATGGCGGTCAATTGTATCAGTTAGATGAAGAAGGGAAAATAGGAGTCATTGCATTCACAAGTAGAACATTTAAAGGAGCCGAGAGGAATTATTTTACTACAGAAAAGGAGCTACTATGTATCGTAAGATGTTTAGAGAAGTTCCGCATTTACATCTTGGGACAACCTTTGACCGTTATCACTGATAACAAAGCACTGACATTCTTACACAAATGTCTTTTAAACAATTCCCGCATTACAAGATGGATCCTAAGTATTCAAGAGTATAAATTCGACATTGTGCATTTAAAAGGTAAGGACAACGTCGTTGCTGATATTCTAAGTAGAAATCCAACAGACGCCGCACCAGAAGAAGTCAACGAGGACAGCTACGAATACTTGGTTAATCACATAACAATTAAAATGGACAAGGAGGTGGGTAGAATTATTCGAGATATTGGGAAATACCAACTCAACGATAACAAACTTAAAACCATTATTGATAAAATTAGCGTAGGAAGTATAGATAATGAACTGAGTGAATTCTATAAATATGTAAATGGGAAATTATACAGGCGACGCAAGAATGACTGGAAGTTGTATGTACCAGATAGCGTATCTGTAAAATTAATCACTCAAATACATCGTATGTACGGACACTTAGGAGAGAAAAAATGCACTGAAACGTTACAAGAGCATTTCACAATGGACAAGATGAAGGAGAAAGTGAAGGGTCACATAAAAACGTGTAATGTGTGTCAGAAATGTAAGGACACTGGCAACCGGGTGTTGTTCGGTGGGACAAAAGCGTTTACACCGTTAGGGAAGGGTGAACTCGTTAGTGCTGATTACTACGGACCTTTACCAACCGCTGCTGCCGGAGTTAAATACCTGTTTGTAGTTGTTGACAACTTTACAAAATACGTCAGATTGTTTACACTCCGAAGAGCGACCACGACAACTACATTAAGGAGAATGAAACAGTACTGCGAAGAAATGGGTTATCCAAAAGCGGTACTTACTGACAATGGAACTCAGTTCACTTCCGGAAGATGGGTGAATGGGCTGAGGCAGATGAACATTCAACCTAAATATACAGCTATAAGAAACCCGTGTGCTAATTTGGCTGAAAGAGTCAACAGGCAACTTGGCAATTTATTTAGAATCTTTGTTCATGAACAGCATACCAAATGGTCACGATACGTCAAAATAATCCAGAGCTGCATCAACGAGGTCTACCACGACACCATAGAGGTAACACCTTATGAAGCACACCTCGGCAAGAAACCAACGAGAGCTTGGAAGAAATATTTAGACCAAGATATTATCGGAATTGAAAAAACCGATAATAGCAAAATATTCATGAAAATAAAGAACAAAAGAGAAAAACAAGCAAGGCTAATTAATGAAAATAAAACGATTGCTAGATTTGAGGTCGGAGAGAAGGTGTTAATAAGAACTTACTATCAATCTGACGCGATTCAAAAGAAGATTGATAAATTTTACGAACTATATAGTGGACCATATAGAATACACCGGATTCTTGGAGACGCAACATACGAACTCGTCGATTGCGAAGATGTAAACAAGGTCCGAGGAAAATTTAACATCAGGCAAATCAAGAAATACCATGAACGAAAGGATGAGATATAATCTACAAGAAAAATAAAGGGATATCTGGTGGTGTTAGCTGATGAGTCGAGTCACATACGCTAGGGCGATTGACGCGGGAATCTCATTCAGGCTAGCCAACCATAAATAAAAATACTACATGTATTGTAAATTTTAATTTAAAAATATTTTATGTAAATCTTTAGGAATAATATATGTGAAAGGGACTCACAATGTGTTAAGTGATACAAGTGAATGAACACTTTGATTAAAATCGTTTATAATGGAATTTGGTGAATAAGAGGACATTTTCTTTATAAATTTCTAATCTAATTACACGGCAATAAATTATCACAGGTGTAACAAATGTAAGAAAGAATACGAATGATCAACATAGATCAATATTTCACATGTAAAGCGAATCATGTTGACGAAGTCATGTATAATTATTATACTCAATTTTAAATGGATGTTAGAGTAAGGTTACTTAATGGTTACTTTAAGAATATATGTACATGTTTAGTTAATAGGATCGATTGTAGTGTAGTTTAGAGATAACAATACACTGATCATCACTGTTATCAATCAAAATCATGATGCTATTATGTAATAGAGGTAACTAGAGGAATACTTGGACCACTTAATCAAGTATTTTCTTTAATATATTACGTGAAGCAAAGTCTTCAAATAATTGAATTTTATATTATTTCATTATTAATGTATTACATATCTATTCTTTAAGAAACAACGTCAAATCGTTTTGTAGCTAATTCTACATTTATTGAGTATTTACATATTGTTATGATAGGATGTAAACACGGTTATACTAATAACTCGTGCAAGCGTTCATGTAAAATGCGTTCAGGCAATCTAAATGGATGGCAATAAATTCAGGTAATTGACCTAAGCAAAAGGGGGGAATACCAAGTGCGATACATCACGGAAGTAGGTCATCGAGAGACGTTTCTCATAGACGAAGGTGGACACGGCGACACAGGGCGCAGAATGTGGATTCAATTGTTCCCTGAGGTCACTTCATTAAATCCACATTGGGGACTATATAGCAGTCAAAAATTAAAAATTTAATTTTCACACTTGACCAGTTATTCTCACGCTATGGTGGCAAGAACTCTAAGAACAGAGCCATAAAACAAAGTAATTGGGGTAGGTGACAGCTAACGCCCTATCATACAATAGACGCGCGTTCAGTACGAGGCAACAATAAGAAGTGACACTTAAGTTGACAGGAGAGTGCCAACGGATAATTATGACACCGTAACTATTTGAACAATGTACTTGGCTCGACCGGACGTTTACGCAGAATTGAAGCGAGCGTGTGTCGAGGGTGCAGCTAAGGAACGAGGTCACTTTACAAAAAACGAGACGAGAGACAAAGGGTTCAGGACATACTGCAGTCTTTAGAAAAGATACAAACAACATACTATGAAGAGAACCAGCGCCAACTCACAGCGGGGTATTCGCTTAAGTGACAAGCTAGAATTTACGATGAGAAAGCGTGGAGGTTACAACCGTCGACACTTGATGGAAAACTGTTAATTGCCATGACACAGAGTTTCAGTAACGAACAATAACCGAGACATTTAGAGTAAACCCTTGCAGGAGACTCGCATAATGGGATGATTGACACGCGGGAAATAGCTTGCATTTCCTAGAACGAGAGTGACGCCTGGACAAGACGACTCAAAGGACATCTCTAGCTACCTATCAGGACGAAGTATTTCACGAGAGAGAGCGGGAAAGAGGCCCGTTTCCATAGCAACTAACAGAAGAACGAATCAGAGGGTAGAAGACTGGAAGACTTCGACATGGTGGGAAACGACATCGAGAGAGGGTAGAGTTTCAGCCTATCATGGTAATCTTAGGCGTGGACAAGCCAGAGACAGATTTTCGAGTAGGGAGATGTTAATAAAAAGTACTTGTCGAACGCGGGACGAAGGAGTCTTAATACAATTTTCGGCAGTCTCATTCTAAAATTCGGCAGTCTTAATACAATTTTCGTCAGTCTTATTATAAATTTTCAGCAGTCTTATAATAATTTCGGAAGTCACGTTACAATTTTCGGCAGTGAAATAATAACGTCGAAAGTCTTATAATAACTCTCGAACAGTTCGCGAGGAATCTTATAGTTAACCGAACTAATAATGTTATAAACAATATCGCAAGTATACTCAGTGCCGTATTTCTACTAAGAACATTCACGCGAATTTCGAAGTGCATCGGCATATCAAACTACCGTGCATTCTCAAAGTACGCGAATGGAACTGAACTTTCTTTAACCAAGAATATATAACCGTACATATTAGAAAACAGTATAGCGAACAGTAATTCACGATGTGCGTTAACGTTATAATCATACCTATCAATCACTATAACCAAGACACTAATGTTTAAAGGAAATATTAACTAGCCACACAATAATACCTTTGCGTAGTCATACGAAGAACATACAGAACATTTAACCAAACATGCATATGCGCGGAGACAATTTTGAGCGTGTGAACATAGAGTAACACAAAACACTATTCTGTTAGCGACGTGAGTGTGTGACATGTGAAAGTGATCATCACCATCGCATTCAATGGAGCAACATCATCAACGATCATCATCACCAGGAGATAGCGCCGATGGATTAACGGATTAGCTAAATCAAGTAACTCTTTTATGATCTTGTTAACATAATTTACTACTGTCCTGTCTCTTTCCAAGAATCTGATCCTGAGAAAATATGAGAAAAGTTAGTAAAAGAAGGTTGCATTCAGTATATATATTTATGTTCTATTAAAGCCATCCATCTGGGTGAATGAACGCATTAGGTAGAATAATATTATTTGATTTATTGTATGCATTTTATATGTTGTGTGTATTTACAGGAAACAATTAAGGAAGAATTTATGTTTTGATATATGTTGTATGTATTTACAGGTACCAAGAAGATATTTATATGTTTGTTATTGAATACAAAATGTTTAACATATAATAAATTAGTACCTAAGTAATCAATCAATAATGCGTTCATCATTCTCAATAACCCTGTGTTATCCACGAGTCACATTACTATTATAAGTAAATACTAAAGAAGCAACCTAAGTAAATTAGTAGATTTGTACCCTACTTACGTGGTGGTAATTAGCTGATGAAGGATCTACTCATTAACCCTTACATCATTAACAATTAAAGCAATTACAAATATTAATTTATGATAATAATTTGCATATTATCACCAATAATTTACCCGTACACACCTAATTTAATAACGAATTCTCATTACTTTCTGCCCTTTTTTATACAAATTGTGGACTATCCGCGGCGAACACGCCACCCAATTAGGCGGATGCTCGGGACGTTACTGTATTTTAAAATTCTCCAGAACTGACACAGATTAATTGTGACGTAAGCGAGTGACGTACGCCTGAACCTGTAACACGACATGTAAGTGCAAACGAGTGAACATCAACCTGTTCATTTGTATAAGAATTATGTACAACTTGGTAAAACTAGATCTACTGATAACCTTTGTAGACAAAAATATTTCTAAAAATAAAATAGTTTAAAAATAAATATTTTTAAATAACCAACAAATTAAATACAAATGTAAACGGTCTTAAATCAAAAGACTGAAATAGTTCAAAATGTTATTAAAAACTATGTTATCGACACAGACGAGCGTACTACATCCTGCGTAACTGAACGACATGCTGTAAAGAACATACTGCTCTACCGTAGTGATTGGAAGTAGTCAGTTCGCAAGTAATTTAACAGAACAAGAATTTTTACTTCCATCTTCCGTAAGGAAATGTAAGTATGGCGATGGCGCGAAAAAAATCGTGTTCGAGATAAGGGCTGATTCTGATTGACTACCATCAAAACATGAAGAAAAGTCATTTTTCAAAAAGTGTCTATGTGTACAAGGACGTGTTGCACATTTGTGGCCGATCGCTGGTGCGTTATCGAAAATGGGAACCGGTGAGTTTCCATAGAAACTACTTCTTTGTTGTCAATAACGTAGTACACATATAAAACTCATCAACTGCTTTCCAAGTGAAATCGATGAATCTCAAGAAGAACAGCGAGCTTCTCTCCCTGCGCGCTTATGAATGCGACTACATTTAACTTACAATCTGTACATTGGTAAATGAAGAAAAATAAATATATATTTTTTTTTTTTAGATTTACTGAAGCATTTTCAATGCCCCTCTCTGTGCACTGCATTTGTGCAATGCCTGTAAATTTTTCTATGGCGAACGATATCTGCCGCAACTTCAAACAGAATCAAATAATTTTTTCCATACATCCCTGAATTGTAGAGGACTCAAGGCCTATTGATTTTGTGAAGATCGGTTAAGGGGAAGGGGTAGTTTACCTGCAACGTTTTATATTTTAACAAGAGTAAATTACTTAATTTTAGTAAATAAAATATCTTGAAAAGAAGGTCATAATAATCCACTATAGAAAGGTAGATGAAATATCTATAAATGAAAATGGTAGTTGAGGGAGGTGGGGGTAATTTTCTATAAATGAAAATGATAGTTAAAGGGGGAGGGTATAATTTTTATATTATATGTGTACTACGTTATCGGCAACAAAGAAGTGGTTTGTTGTTAAAATTCCTTCCCGGGCTGTTTGGCCGTGGTCCAATGTTTTCTACAAAACCAGACGTTTCGGCAGTGCCTTCGATTACCATCATCAGCGAAAACGAGTGCGCTAACGTGAGATGGTATACGTTAGTGACCACACTGCTGTGGTTAAGGCTGAAGCAAGAAGTAGTTTCTATGGAAATATTTCATTTCGAAAATGTTTTTAAATATAAATCTTAGAACATGGAAGTCATGTATGGTTCTCCATACCGATATTTAGAATATGATGCTGTTTCGTCTGTGAGACAAACGGTAAACAAGACGAGATCGTCGTTTCAAGCATTATAAATAGGCCTGTATCATCGCCTGAGGCGTGGAAAGTTTGTTTACAACCCAGTCCGCTGATTATACTTCATGTCTGATAAACAACCCGTGGGAGTTCTCATTACTGCATTACTACGCATAAATTCCTGTGCTTTCATTTCTTTATACGAATGGCTTGGTTGTAATAACATATTACGTACTGATTGACTTTTCGATATCACACAAAGTATGGAATCGTTGCAAACATTGGTAGTAATGATCGATCGTTGCAAACATTGGCAGTAATGATCAATCGTTGCAAAATCTGTAAGTTACGTTTAGGAATTTGGCTCTCAGTGTTCGTATAAAATGAGTTTTAGAAGAGGACGGCGGTAACCATATTGTGTATCAAAACATATACTTGTATGCCTGTTTCGGTTTGACTTACCCGTGTAAAATAATAATTAGTCTAAAACCGAGTTCCAAAAGCACATCTTTCTGCAACTTTGTAATGTGTTTGTTTTTAAGATGTAGGTCGAACGAAACTAACTAGGCCTATATCAGCGTGCTTTTGGTAAAAACGCTGAGAAAGATTATCAAAATACGAATTGTAACTAGTTGTTAATATTTTAAAAATACAGAATTAATTTGATTAAATTATCTTTTATTTAAACAACGCGAATGAAAGCGAATACCGCCCGGCGTTTGTTATCTGTCAATATCTGAAAACGAAAAATTATTTTGTTTACGTATCCGTGGTGACATAGCATGAAACGACATCAATTGTTAATATTTTATTGAAATTTTTAAGTTTTCGATTGAATCAATACAAAAAAATGACCCTCTTTAACTAACCTTTTCATTTACAGATATTTCATCTACCTTTCTTCAGTGGATTATTATGACCTTCTTTTCAGGATACTTTATTTATCAAAATTAAGTACTTTACTCTTGTTAAAACATAAAACGTTACAGGTAAACTACTGCTTCCCCTTAACCGATCTTCACCAAAATCAGTTTACAACTCAGTAAAAAAAAAGTAAAATCAGTCCTCAAAGTAAAAAGTAAAAGTCAACTCAGTTGTAAAATCATTCCTCTACAACTCAGGTACATATTCAAAAAAATATTTTATTCTGCTTGAATTTCAGGCAGTTATCGTTCACCATAGAAAAAATTCGCGCACACACACACACTTTTAGGAAAATGACTTATCTTCATATTTTGAGGGTAGCACAATCTGAATCAACCCTTATCTCGAAATAAATATTAAGAGACTAACAAAATTCGTCAACTTTCTTCGCCCTCTGGGGGAGGTCCGGTCCCGTTCGTCCCCTCCCCCGTAAATACGCCTCTGCTGACTTCGAGTCCCGCTTGCTCAGTGGCAGTGCTCGTAGAAGAGAACAGGGCTGTTAACCCCTCCTCGCTTCCAGAAATCAGATCTACGTCATTTAAAATGGTTCAAATAATCCAGCCGCAAATATACCTCTTGATCCCCTTACGAGTACGTTACTAAGATTAATTAGTTTCTGTGAGACTAACCAAAAAATTTACAAATGTTGGTTGTGAAAGTAAAAACGATTTTTCGTGTATCCTTTTTTGTCATAACTCGGGTTTAAAATGTTGACAACGTGTAATAGGCTATCCTATGAAAAACCAAACAGATTTAGGTGTCACTAATTTGAAATGTTTTTAGTCAAGATCGAAGGACTGCAGGCCTCCCCCCGGACTTTACCACAAAGATATAGTCGACTTTTGCACATAAAATTATTTCTATCACGTAATTATCACTATTTCCTTTATTTTTCATAATCATAACTTCTTCTTCTTCCCCAACAAGGATTAGACCTTGGTGACCTGTTCCTGCTTTATATGATTTATTCCCATCTTTTCTTTGGTCTCCCTACGCTTCTTCTTCCAGCTGGTTTGTATCTACTTGCCGCTTTTGGTAGTCTTCGACATCCATACGCTCCAGATGGTCCTTCCAATTTCTTCTATGCAACTCTATTAACTATGCAACAACCATAACTATCACAAGAAATTCTTATTTTTCAATATGAATAAGTAGGTTCTATGTTTGTGTGTGTGTGTGTGTGTTCACACCTCCCTGCGATAAAGCAAACAAATGAATCCTTTTAATAGCAAAGGTCACTGTAGTGGTCAAAGGTCATTGCAGAGTGGTAGGAAGTGCTACGCTTCGAGAAACGTCTCGTATAAGAAATTACTTTCTAAACAAACCTAATGACGAATGATTTTCGCACTAATATGCATTAGTATATGGAGGTCTTGTTTTGAAAGCCCCGTGAGCTGCTATAGATAACTGAAATAATTCTGTTTCGAATTCAACTATTATTTTCAAATAAGTGGTTATTAGTAAAAATCTTAAAATTAAAATTCGACAGCATATTGTTATTGTTACTACTACATATTATAACATCAATATTAACTTCAATACAATGCACGTCGAGATACAAAATTGAAGTTTTACAAAGTTATGGCAGTCTCTGTACTGTCCAATGGGCGTGAAGTATGCACAACAACCAAGAAACAAGACAGTAAAATACACGCCTCGGAAATGGCGTTTTTAAGAGGAGTTAAAAGGTGATCTAAATTTTATCGTATAAAGAATGAGGCTACATGAGAAGCCTCATTTGAAAACAAGTTTTTAACTTGAAGGAAAAATTAAAAGATTACAAACAACGATGGAAAGAACACTTAGAAAGAATATCAGATTCCAGATTGGCCAAACAAGTCCGAAAATACAAACCTATAGGACACAGGTGTGTGGGTAGACCCAGGAAGGAATGGCTGGAGGAACTTTGAAGGCAAAACAGGCAGCACCTTGCCTATGCCGTTCTGTAAAGATGATGATGATATTATAACATTTCGGTCAATTAGACATCGTTTTAGAATCGTTTCGGTCATTAGTTCTAAGCACAACGTTTCGACCTTTAAAAATCTGAAGTTTGGGACAGACTCTACAGACCTAAGGCTGTTTGCAAAACCCTTTTTTCCTGCCAACACTTGAATATCCGTGTTTCTTTTTATTTAATGGACCTTTACATGCTGTAGAAAATGATTTTACTTTTGAGGTCACTGTATACATATGTAAAAGCTTATTTCAGTTATTGCATCGTATGAATGAGAGAGTTCCGTTGTTCACGGTCGTTGCACCCACCTGCCTGCACGCTAACAGACTTTGCTCATAGGTAAACAAATGCTATTAAGCGGCATCGGAACTGTACCTTTTATCCGTTCCTGCAGTACATTTTCGATGTTTTTAATACGCGATTTATCGATATATTAGGATGTGGAAAAGAAGAAGTGTACTAATTATAAATTGTCCCATTTCTTAATATAAAGCGAAAATACGTGGTGTTTTCATTTGTGAGGTTAGGTGACAACGGTTTTTGGTTTTTAGTTTGAAATAAATAAATAAATAAATAAACTGCTGAAATAAATAAAAGCCATGGTTGAGGAAAACATAACGTTAATGTGTATATACAATGCTTATAACACAGTAACACTTAAAATAAAGAACCTAACGTTTTTAAGTAAACGGGTAATTGTAATACAAAAAAGATACAGTACCGTTTACCAAATGGTAAAAGCTTAAGAGCATGATATCTTTCAGCCGCCAGCTAAACGCAACATTTGCGCAAAAGAAACAATCAGTCACTCAGTAACCATAATAATTTTATAAGATTTCTAGACCGTGGGGAATCGAAAGTGTGGAACAATAACACTTGATTTTAAACTTTCAGGACGCTTTATAAATCTGGTTTAATTGTTTGCAGTGATATTATTTTTAACACATTATATATATTGCGACGTATCAAAACAAACGTTTATTTACAACAATCCCAATGACGTCACGCAAGAATGACGTCATGCAGCGTGATGCGTTACAGTTTACAGCGTTACAGAAATTTTCAAATGATGGCCAGCCAAAAGACATTATCATGTCAAAAAAACGCGTTATTGAAACATTGTTTAGAAGATACTTATTGACTGAATCGATTTTCCTATATTCATATTTCAAACGTATACGCTAGTAACACACGTGCTATTGAAACATTGAACTTATTGTCATTTTACGTTTAAAAATCAGAACCACACTTTTAATAAAAAAATTTAAAAATAGGCAGTCATTGAGGACTGCCGACAGAAGTGAAAACTTAAAACTATGAAATAACAGTGGTTTTTTTGGATATTCAAATTAATTGTAGTATCAAAAATTAAAATTTTTTGTAAATTAAAATCTTTAACATCAGTCTGGTTTTCACATCTATCGGCATTCCGAGCAACAATTATATACATTTTTATATGGTTTACTTATTAATCAAAACATATGATGGGCTGCGCAAGCCCAGTACAAAATATAAATACAACTTAATTGACATAATCCAAAATTTCGATAATATAAGCTAATAAAAAATAATTTTGAATTAGTAACCATATTTTCAAAATTCAACGCACAAATCTAAAATTATTATAAAATTTTATAGAATTTTTAATTTTAAAATCCGCGGCAAAAATACTATCCAACAACTAGAAATTTGTTTTACCACGCTAGTAAGATAACTCCTAAGCCACTATGAAATACTCATTGCATGATGTATGGCAGAGGTCAAATATCAAAAATAAATAATATCAAATTTTTAAACGGAAATATTGATACGAATATTGGAAATATTTGAAAATACATGCTTTGTTTATGTTATTCATTTTTCTATATAAAAATATTAACATATTTAGTACTCACTTTTGTACTGCACAGTGATCCTACATTTGAACATTTAAAATAATGATCAAACTAAAACACAATTTAAACAATGCACAGTATACACACATTAAACTTTCCACGTAGTCAATTTAACTTTACTTATATATATATATATATACACAGCACTAATGTTACAATCTTACAATAATAAAAAAACTATTAAAAATACATACTTCGACATTAGACATGACGAAAAACCCTAAGTTAACAGCCAGACGGACAAATAACAATTATGTAAATATCATATAATATAGTATAAGTAATTAATAAGAATAAAAATAATGTAAAATAGATCATAAGTATTGCGTTAATTGTTAATACGGAAACCGAAATCGCGCTAGGGATCGAACACGCGATAGCAAATTCGGCAGCGTAAGAAACTCCAAAATAAAGTACGTAAACGATAAAAGTGTGTTAAATAGTATAAATAGTATTACAATTGTATAATATAATTGTAGTATAATAGTATTACACACAAGTATAATCTATACTTTCACTGCTGGCCACGCGCAACACGTCATACTTATAGCTACAGATATACTGTTAGCATTTGCATGTCGGTGACGCGAACTCATAAGATTTTACCCATCCATAAATCGCGCTAGGGATCGAACACGCGATAGCAAATTCGGCAGTGTAAGAAACTCCAAAATAAAGTACGTAAACGATAAAAGTGTGTTAAATAGTATAAATAATAGTATTACACACAAGTATAATCTATACTTTCACTGCTGGCCACGCGCAACACGTCATACTTATAGCTACAGATATACTGTTAACATTAGCATGCCGACATTATCATGTTGGCATTAGCATGTCGGTGACGCGAACTCATAAGATTTTACCCATCCAAAAATCGCCCAACGTGCCTATAGAAGTTTTCACTTCAAAAAAAAGTTAAACCAAGAAAGTTTTATATACAAAAAAAGATACACTGTTTTAAAACGATTTAGAGTTTAATTCGCCTTGACTTTTTGGCCTTGTCGTTAACAACTTCTTCCGGAGTCACTGAATTGATTTCCTATATTTCATATTTCAGACGTATACACAAATGTTGCGCTATACGTCTGTTTGTATGCTTAGAAAAAAAGTTACTACTATATTAGTGTACACAGCTGAAAAAACAATTTAAAAAATCTAAAAGTTAAGAGATTACAAAAATTTCTTGTCAACTTTTCGGCCCTCTAGAGGAGGGTCTGGTCCCATTCATCCCCACCGTAAATACGCCCTTGATTGTAAAGCGTATCTTCTTTTGATAGTTCCTATTCGTTTCGGATGCTGGATATCACACAGGCTATTCCAACTTTCTGCACTGCTGTACGGAATAAGTCAGTCGTATTCATGCCAAACTAGCTCCTTAAATTTCTCAGCCATGATATTCTCGGTCGCCCAACTCCTCTCTTTCCAAGTACTTATCCCTGTAGTATGGACTGCAATAAGTAAAATCTCTGTTCATTTCTCATGAGATGTCCCAGATACTTAAGATTTCTTGTCTTCACTGTGTTAATAACTACCCCATCTTTCTTCATCTTCCTAAGAACTTCAACATTAGTTATATGTGCTGTCCATGAAATGCTCAGTATTCTACGGTAGAGCCACATTTCGAAAGATTCCAATTTCTTAGTTGTGGCTTCAGTCAAAGTCCAAGATTCTACACCGTAGAAGAGGACCGAAAAGTCGTAGCAGCGTAGAAGTCTCATCTTTGTGTTTATTGTTAAATCGTGACTTTTGAATAAACTGCTTATTCTAGTGTACACTGCTCTTGCCTTGTAAAGCGTATGCTAAGACATAACTTATGAACATCGTCGATAGCGTATAATCACAGGAGAGAATTGCAACAGTTTTAAGAGAAAATCACGCGGTTGGATCAATGGATTTTCTGAGGTGAGTAGGCTAATTGATAACGACCGGCTCAGAAATTATGCTTACTTTAGCAAAACCAAATGTTCATAGAATATAACCACTGGTTCAGTCACGTGATTAGCTCTGCCATGTACGTACGTACGTATTATTGTCCTGTACGTCATAATGTTGCGTTGTAATGATAACCCCAGTCGACTTACGTTTTGTTTAACCTCTAAGAAACCTCCGATTTACGCTGAACACATACACTTCCCTGGCTTGGAACTGATTTAAAATTACATAAGTAGTTTAAAAAATCGGTATGGAGAACCATACATGACTTCCATTTCTAAGATTTATATTTAAAATCATTTACCTGAATCGGTTCGGTTTATAAAAAAATATCGCCCACCCTCAACCTATTTTCACTATTTATAGATATTTTTGTTATTATGGGATAGTCGTTTAATATAATGTTATTTTCGAGTCACTTTATATATAAAAATTAGGTACTTTATTCTTATAAAAGCGCTGCTACGCTATCTGCGCGGTTTCGATTACCGCCGGGGCCATCTGGTTTAGATACGACCGTTCCCCCTCGCAAGGCAATGGCAAACCAGCAAGAGACATCCTGCCTAGTATAAACCCTCCTCAACTATGACGTTCGGATCCGGCGTTAAACTGTAGGTCCCATATATCTGTGAGAGACTCCGTAACACACACACCACGGGTATATGCGGGGAGGGTCCAAACCATTCGAAAGACTGAAGGACCTAATAACAATAATTATTATAATAATGATTATAATATTATTAATAATAATTATTATTATATAGTTATAATTATATTATTATATTAATATTAATAATAATAATAATTCTTATAAAGAAACTGAAGAACGCAGATAATCATCTCTCCTCCTCAACCGATGTTTAGGACAGATAATCAACTCTCCCTACCATTAATGATGTTTACACTTTCATAGAGTAACAGTTGTATCATATGTAAGTTCTAAGGTATCTTATCCTTCAAAATTAAATATTCGTTCTTTACTTGATTTCAGCACATCAGTTTTCAAAAAATCACTTCCTCCCCCTTCAACTACCCACTTCATTTATAATTATCTCATTTACCATTTTACAGTCGATTAATATGACTTTATTTTCGAGGCACTTATTTATTAAAATTAAGTAATTTACTCTTGGTAAAACACAAAACAATGAATGTAAACTACCCCTCCCTCCTAACCGAACAGCCTGGTTGCCTGGCAACAAAATTATTTTATTTTTAACTAATACCATTGTGTTTGAAGTAATAGGCCTATTACGAAGTGACAATTTGTGTTGAAAGAAATTTTTGTGATTATCTGGGTCAGAAGGAAATTTCCGGGACTCGCATAGAGATACTGCGGACATGCTCATTATTTTGATCGTATTGTACGATTTCATCCTTCGTAGGCTGGAGTTCGATATTTTAAGTCACCGAATTGTTTAGTATTAATCTGACAGTCCCCCACAGTAAACGCCTCAAGCTTTGTTTTAACAGTGGACAAGTTGGAAATTTTTGGCGTCATTAAATGCTTCTTACTTTCATGTTCCGTAAGGAAATGGAAGTGTGGTGACCGCGAAAAAATCGTGTTCGAGATAAGGGCTGATTCTGATTGTACTACCATCAAAACATGAAGAAAAGTCATTTTCCGAAAAGTGTCTGTGTGTCTATCTGTATGTAGAATTTTTTGTATGGCAAACGATAACTGCCGCAAATTCAAACAGAATCAAATAATTTTTTGCATATGTGCCCGAGTTGTAGAGGACTCAAGGCCTATTGATTTTGGTGATGATCGGTTTAGGGTTAGGGGTAGTGTACCTGCAACGTTTTACGTTTTAACAAGAGTAAAGTACTTTAAAATTCATTTAAACGTTTTCAAACAATGGTAAATGTTGAAAATAAAATAATTTTGTTGCCAGGTAACCAGGTTGTTCGGTTAGGAAGGAAGGGGGCAGTTCACCTGCATTATTTTGTGTTGTAACAAGAGTAGAGTACATAATTTTAATAAATAAGTGCTCCGAAAATAAAGTCATATTAATCTACTGTAAAATGGTAAATGAATGGTAAATGGAGTGGGTAGTTGAAGAGGAGGGGTCATTTTTTGAAAATTCCTGTGCTGAAATCATGTAAAGTACGAATATTTAATTCTGAAGGATAAGATACCTTAGAAATTACATATGATAAAAGTATTACTCAATGAAATTGTAAATATCATTAATGGTATGGATCGGTTGAGGAGGAGGGATGATTATGTGCGTAGTTCAGTTTATTTATAAGAATAAAGGACCTAATTTTTATAGAAAGAGTGACTCGAAAATAACATTATATTAAACGACTACCCCATAATAACAAAAATATCTATAAATAGTGAAAATAGTTTGAGGGTGGGCGATACCTTTTTCAGAAATTATCGAACCGAATTCAAGTAAATGATTTTAATTTTAATTATAAATCTTTGAACATGGAAGTCATGTATGGTTATCCATACTGATATTTACGAAACGGTTGAGTGGAAAGATATAAAAAAAAGGATCTGGATTCAACGTTTAGGAACTCTTCTCCAACGAACAGAACAGTCAAGCTCTGAATTTCTGAATATAAAATGGCTGGGAACGGCGCAGTGAACACCCCATGACGTAACTTCGCTGCAAACAATCTACAGGAACGCTCTGACTGATTGTAGAGTGAAACAAAGTGACATGTTAGAGGTTTGTGGCTTATCAACGGAACGCGTGGGCAACATCTTACACGAACATTTGAGTATGACAAAGCTGCGCGCTGTGCAGATGCTGTGATCGACCACACCTTATAATTACCGGTATGGAGAACCATACATGACCTCCATGTTCTAAGATTTATATTTAAAATACTTTTCGAAATGAACTATTTCCATAGAAACTACTTCTTTCTTCAGCCTTAACCACAGTACTGTGATCACTAACGTATACCACCTCACGATAGTACACTCAATTTTCACTGACGATGGCAGGCGATAGCACTGCCGAAACGTCTGGTTTTGTAGAAAACATTGGATCAAGCCCAAACAGTCCAGGAAGGAATTTTAACAACAAACTACTTCGTTGTTGCCGATAACGTAGTACACATGACATATAAATAAAAATTATCCCCTCCCTCTTCAACTATAATTTTCATTTATAGAAAATTACCCCCACCCCGTTCAACTAGCCTCTTAATTTATAGTTATTTAATCTACGTTTCTACAGTGGATTATTAAGATCTTCTTATCAGGATACTTTATTTATCAAAATTAAGTACTTTACACTGTTACAACAAAAAATGTTTCAGGTAAACTACCCTTTACCCGTAACCGATTTTGACCAAAATCAACATACCTTCAGTTCTCTACAATTCAGGCACATATGCAAAAAATTATTTGATTCTGTTTGAATGTGCGGCAGTTATCGTTCGTCATAGAAACAATTACTCTTGTTAAAACATTAAAGGTGGCTGGTAAACTACCCCTTTACCTTAACCGATCTTCACCAAAATCAACAAACCTTGAGTACTTAAAACTTGAGGAAAGTATACAAAAAATTATTTGATTCTCTTTGAATATGCGGCAGTTATCATTCGTCATAAAAATAAAATTACCCTTTAAAACATAAAACGTTGCAGGTAAACTACCCTTTTCTCTTAACCGATCTTCACCAAAATCAACAGACCTTGAGTACTCTATAATTCAGAAAGGTGTGCAAAACAGTATTTGATTCTGTTTGAATTTACGGCAGTTAACGTTCGTCATAGAAAAAATTACCCTTGTTAAAACATAAACCGTTGCAGGTAAACTACCCGTTTCCCTTAAATGATCTTCACAAAAAACAATAGGTCTTTAGAAATCTACAATTCAGGGCTGTATGCGAAACATTATTTGATTCTGTTTGAATTTGCGGCTGTTTTCGTTTGCCATAGAAAAAAAATTACCCTTGATAAAAAAAACGTTGCTGGTAAACTACCCCTTCCCCTTAACCGATCTTCACCAGAAACAATAGGTCTTGAGTACTCTACAATTCAGGACTGTGTGTAAAACATTATTTGATTCTGTTTGAATTTGGGGCTCTTATCGTTTGCCATAGAAAAAAATCTATAGACACACAGACAGATAGACACACAGACACTTTTCGAAAAATGACTTTTCCATGTTTTGAGGGTAGTACAATCAGAATCTGCAATTATCTCGAACACGATTTTTTTTTTGCCATCACCATACAGTACTTCCATTTCCTTATGGAACATGGAAGTAAAAACAATGTCGAAAGGATGATTTAACCGATTGTTTAGCATTCCGTAAGCACACTCCAGCACTCCAGCCAAATTTTTATTTATTGGCGATCCATAACCGTTGACGAGACTTGGGTCCATCACAGTACTCCTTAGACCGAACAAAACTGAAAAGAATGGACCAAGAAAGGAGAAAGAAACTTAAACAAGGCAAAGACGTTTCCGTTTACTCTTGAAAACAACTTATTAATGACGAATATTATGCAAACTTATTACAGCATTTAAAAAAAAAATTAAAATGGCCTCAAAAAATGATGTGTTACCTAAACAGCGCACCAGCTCGTATGTCAATTGTTGCGCTGACTAAAGCCGAAGAATTAAAGGATCGATTTGCTTCCTTATCCACCATACTTATCAGGTTTAGCCCTTAACAAATGTTGTCTCTTTCCTAACAATGAAAAAAAAAAGAAAAAACGACTAGGTGGAGAAAGATATGCGGCGAAAATCAAATCACCGATGCTGTAAATAGCTATTTTGAGGATCTCGACAAGTCGTCGTATCAGTCTATCATAATCAGTGGCGTATCTAGAATTTGGCTTTGGGGGGGGGTAAGGGACCGGCTTCATACAAAAGAAAAAAACAAGTTAAACCTAATCAACAATACTATCTTTAAAGTGGCTGAAAACGCATGATAACATACTGAAATCAGTCCTATTAAAATAAACGGTAATAACACAATAAAAATAGGCGTTATTGAAATATTGTTAAAAGATAACTTATCGACTGAATTTTGATTTTTCTACATTTCATATTTAAAACGTATACGCAAATTCTGTGTAATAAACCTGTTTGTATATTTAAAAAAGAGCTACCGGTACTACTATATTAGCGTACATAGGTGAAAAAAATAAAACAGCCTAAAAATTAAGAGATTAACAAAATTTGTCAACTTTTCGACCCTCTGGGGGGTCCTGCCCCCCATAAACACCCCCTAGTCATAATCCCTCTATAATATGTCTTGTAAAAGCGTGTCGAGCTAAATGGAAATTATGTTGACAAACAAATGCAAATTTAACCAGAAAGTAGTTGTTTCAGACCCGGGGCTTTTCACTGGGTTACCCAGTACTTTACAGTCGGTTTCTAAAGTGACTTGTCAGTCGATTTAAAAAACGAGTCTCTCTCTCTCTCTCTCTCTCTCTCTCTCTCTCTCTCTCTCTCTCTCTCTCTCTCTCTCACTCTTTCTCTCCAGCTCCTCCTTTTCCTTTCCTCTTTTCCTGAGCAAATATCTTCATCTCGTCTCAGAGTGTCTACAACATTTCGCATCCTCAACAATTCGGCTTAGATATTCCAGTCTCTGGCTTCCCTTCCACCCTCAAACACCGAAGTGCCTCAAACGGTACCCCACCAACCTGTCTCGTCTGCACTAGCTTCTCCTTTGTCCGACTACTTCCAGAACACATCTGTTACTTCCAATAACCGTGGTCTTCCAATAACTTCGTGTCGGAAGGTGTTAGTTACTCGAGCAAACTTTCGGCCTCACCTCTGAAGGCCTTCTTCAATGTAAGGACTGTGGTCTTTTTACTGTGGTTGTACTCACATACACCTTGTCCGTTCGTTAAGTCCTTACACTGAAGATGGTCTCCAGAGGTGAGTCCGAAACGGCTGGTCGAGTGATTAACAACGTTCGAGACGAAGAAATTGGAAGGCCACGGCCTCACAGCCCGGATGGTAATGTTAATGATTATGACGCCGGCCGTGAAAGCCTAAGAAACAATAGCCTAAGAAACAATAGCCTAAGAAACAATAGCCTAAGAAACAATATCCTAAGAATCAATAGCCTAAGAAACAATATCCTAAGAAACAATGGCCTAAGAATCAATATCCTAAGAAACAATAGCCTAAGAATCAATAGCCTAAGAAACAATATCCTAAGAAACAATAGCCTAAGAATCAATAGCCTAAGAAACAATATCCTAAGAAACAATAGCTTAAGAATCAATATCCTAAGAAACAATAGCCTAAGAAACAATAGCTTAAGAATCAATATCCTAAGAATCAATATCCTAAGAAACAATAGCTTAAGAATCAATATCCTAAGAAACAATAGCCTAAGAAAATTCACAGATTTTCTTTATACAGTATCCTGTATCTTCTATTTTGCCCTGAAATATCTGCTGTATCTAAAGTATTGAACAAAACATCAGTTTTTAGATATATAGCAGAAAACGCTTCGAGTAAAACTCAAAGCTCGCATGTCTGATAATAAACAACTGAACAAGCTGATGTTTCGGCATTGGACTCCTCGCACTGTCTTCTCCAATTGACCTTTAAAGTCTAGACCAGTGGTTCCCAAAGTAGAGTCCGCAGACACTTTTAAGAAAAAATGGAATATATCGTAATTTTCTCTACGATTTTTTATGCTCTAAAATCTAAATCTAAAGTTTAGAATCTTAAAACAATTAGTAGAAGAATCCAGTATTTTTTTTGTTGAAACTAATTGTAATTGTAAAAGTAATTTCAAACTAATGGCTTTAATAATGTCTTTAAATCATGTCGTACAGCAGATCTGTTTGTCCGCCGAACTGACTAGACCTCTCTCTTACAGTACAAGAAGAAGATTCATTGGCAGAACTTTCAACTGACAGTTCATTAAAATTACAATTATCGCAATTACAGCTAGCTGACTTCTGGTTATAAGTAATGACTGACTATCCTGAACTCGGAAAAAGAGCTTTAAAGTGTTTAATTGTTTAAGTGTTTTCCTCTACTTATTTGTGTGAAACCGCAGTTTCCCTGCTCACCTACTTAAAGTAAAAGTTGAGAAATAAACTTGATGTCGAGAGGTACTCAATATTGAAATTATCAGACATTAAACCCAATATTAAAGAGCTAATTGTGCAAAAGCAGCTTCATTGTCCACATTAAACTATGTTCGATATCATTAATATTATAATTTTACAAATTAGAAGAATTTTGTAGAGAGAAACTGTCTAGGAGAAACTGGTCTAGACAGTTTGGGTTTACAATTAAAAGTCACGTCAACCATCCTTTTTTTGTAGTTCCATCTAGCATTATACACTGTAGGATGACGCTGTTTAATTTCGCGATCACGGACGTTAGTTCTATTGTAATATTTTGTGGAAAACAGAGATAATACTGATGAAAAAATATTTTACATGCTTTTGTACATTCAACAGATTTTCTTAAAACTATATTAAGTCTGTGAGCAAAGCAATGGACAAACAATATTTTGGGCTATTGATTGACGACTCGTTGGGCACTTGGCGAAACATATTACTACAAAGGTTTAGAAAACATACAAACACTCGGTAAGTTTCACAGTCTCATCATTTACTGGCGGTATCAAAATGTCGATAAAAATCTTAAAATGGGTACAATAAATAAAATTACAGCATCGAAGCACAAACGAAGGCTGGACAACAACCGCGAGGTACTATCGAGATGAGAATTAGCGATACCGCGTGAAAGTGGGTGTAGCGACCCGCAGTGCTGGAGGTCAAGTACAATAAATGTAAGTCTGTTTCCCAAACGCTAACAGTACAGGAAGCGTCGCGGCTCCAAGGATGGACACACATCTCACTGTTTACTGTCCCCAGCCAGTAGGCTAAATGTCTTCCGGGTGTGGAGCGCGACGAGGACAGCTTACTATGCTAACAAACAACAGTACAGGCAAATATTGCTATCGGTTTATTGAATGTTGTTGTTGTGATTTAAATTTTTCAGCTGTTGCGATGTTCAAGACAGATAAAGCATTAGTCGGTGGTATTTAGGTTACCGCCCCAAAAGATCGTAAACTAAACCCATTTACCACAACCACTGTCGGTTGAAGTACGCGGAATTTATATCTGTAAAACTTCAACAATAATCAACCTACGTTTGTTATCTATTACAGTCAGCGGCGGATTATACATAACGCTAGTGTATGCTGCAGCACCGGGTACCAGGGCCTCAGCTGTCAGAGGGGGCACCATCCAGCCCTAAATCATCTAAACCTTTTGAAGATAATAAATGTCCTCCTGTCCTTTGTCCTGTTTTTTTTTTTTAAGAAAAAAAAACAAATATCCTCAATCCAAAACCGTAAACGATATGTGCACACGAGTTCGCCGTTATGTTTTTTACGTTCGAATGAAGATGATAGATTCTGTGATACTACAGTTTGTCTGCTTAACGTATTAAACTAGATTATTGATTATAAAACAGTTGATGTATTTCCGAATACATACATTGCTTATCGTCTGTTTTTGACGATTCCAATATCTAACTGCGAATCTGAAAGACCATTAGATACAAGACTTCGTTAAGGCAAAATCAAGAGAGAAAAAATGGATCGATTAGTATTTTCTAAGCTATTTGTAATCACTATTTAGCTAAATATTTGTTGTAATTTGAGAGTTTAATAAAATAATTGTTAACTTTCGAAATTGTGTATGCCATTTGTCAGTGTAAATAAAATGGATGAAGGTTGAATTTTGAATTGGGGGGGGGGGCACCAGTCTGATGGCAGCAGAGGGCACCAAGGGATTCTAATCCGACCCTGATTGTAGTGATTTATTTGTATAGTACTCTTAAAAATATTTATCTAACTAGTAATAAGCTCTCTTTGCTAATCACTTTTGGTTTTTATTACAAAGTTTTAAAAACATACTAAATTTATTTGCACCCATCCACAGCCACTACAGATTGCTGAAGTGCGTTAGTCTTCGTCAGCAAGTCTGATAGCACTATCATCAGTATTATGACAGTACAGTAGCATATAACATGGATTACTCAAAATAATCAGTGTCAGCGAATTCCCAATTAGCTAGTTGTCCGGATAATTCATTGAACAGAGTAAAGTATTTAAAAATTCTTTGAAATTTTTTCAAACAATGGTAATTGTTAAAAATAAAATAATTTTGTTGCCAGGCAACCAGGTTGTTCGGTTAGGAGGGAGAGGTAGTTTACCCGTATTGTTTTGTGTTTTAACAAGAGTAAAGTACTTAAATTTAATAAACAAGTGTCACGAAAATAAAGTCATATTAATCCATTGTAAAATGGTAAATGAGAAAATTATAAATGGAGTGGGTAGTTGAAGGGAGAGGGAATGATTTTTTGAAAATTGCTGTGCTGAGATCAAGTAAAGTACGAATATTTAATTTTGAAGGATAAGATACCTTAGAAATTACATATGATAAAACTATTTATTATTCTATGTAAGTGTAAATATCATTAATGGTGGGGATCGATTGAGGAGGAGGGATGATTATCTGCGTAGTTCAGTTTCTTTATAAGAATAAAGTGCCTAATTTTTATAGGTAAAGTGACTCGAAAACAACATTATATTAAACGACTACGCCATAATAACAAAAATATCTATAAATAGTGAAAATAGTTTGAGGGTGGGCGATATTTTTTTAGAAATTATCGAACCGAATTCAAGTAAAAGATTTTAAATATGGTTCTCCATACCGATATTTTAATTTTACTGTTCTCATTTTTATTTCAGAAAAAAGCGCTTCAAATTGTATATTTAAGTTTTGTAAAAATTAACTGCTTGTACTGATAAATGGGCTTGTACTTATAAATGGTTTCTCAGTCATCAGCACTGGATCGGCGTCGTTCATCAAAAAATCTACAAACACTAACAGATTACTAATTCCACATACACAATCCTGGGTATGCTACTGCCTGTGAACATAAAACTAGTTGTATGCTTTGAGAAAATGCCATACAGCTTTATTATGACAGGCCATAAAACATTACGGATTCTCTGTAGCGGAAGCACAAGTCTGTGCACGGAGAGCTTTGTATCTACATCTTATTTATAGGGACCTTTTTATGATCTTTTAAATATAAGGTCCATTCGGTATAGATGGTTGGTTAACAAGCCATCGCCATGTAATTGACAACAAATGTATACATGGGCCTCGGTGCCGGATTAAAGGGGGCTAAAGCCCTGGGCCCCGCTTGTCGGGGTCCCCATGCCCGACCATTTAAAAATTCTCATTTTTGAACGAATAAATAAAATTTTCCGAGCAAGCACTGACATTTTCCGAAATATTAAAAACCGCACTGACAAGGAGAGTACCTGGAGTGCGGATCACGGATTTAAATGAAACTTGGGGACATGTTTGGTACCCAAGGTTATTGTAAAAGCCAAAGCAGTAAATTTAACTGACATTATTGATGTATTTCCAAATATTTGTATACCGTATCGACTGTTTCTCACTATTCATATAGCGAACTGCGAGGCTGAGAGATCATTTTCTACTCATAAAAGAATCAAGAACATGTACCGATCAACAATGCTTAATAGCGGTTTAACTGATTTAGCAAGATTAACTATTGAAACAGAATACGTAATTAAAAACATTAGATTTAGATGATCTGATAGCAGAGTTTGCCGAAAAGAAGTGCAGAAAGAAATATTTCAATTAAATTATTTTGTATTCTCTAATTTATTTGTACTGTTGATTATTGTAAAAAGATCTGCGAAATAAAATAATAATAAACAGTTTCAGCATCTATTTAATCAGTATGAAATTAAAAAAATGTGAGTAAAAATACGGTTTAAGAACAATATTGTGTTTATTATATTTATTAAATGATCGTCTGAATAAAGTAAAGTATTGTGAAAAAAGCGAAAATTTCATTCATGGGCCCCTGCCCTTAAATAGCCCCGGGCCCCCTATAGCCTTAATCCGGCCATGATGGCCTAGTCCTTACCAAGTTCATGGTAGTGAACCATAGAGGTATAATATATATATATAACTACCTCTACATACCTATGTTACCTCTATGTAGTAAACTTCTAGTAATTGTCACGAACACGTTACGTCCCGTGCAACTAGTATTTGAGCTGTTGTAGCGGCCGTGTGCAGGAATTAAACATTAATTTAGCAGACACAGTGGACTGCGTTTTTGTTTACCCGAAGAAATGATCGATATTTACTTCTAACAAGAAATCGTTTTACGTACAGTTGGTTATAAGCTTCAAAGTATTGTGTTTGGTGGTTTACACAAGATCGTTGTTCTTGGTGAATATTTTAGAACACCGGTAACCAAATTTTATAGGTTATCAAAACTTTGACACGGTAGAGTGGCAGGATTTAGTAAATTATGTTGAACTTATCGCGAACGAAAACTTTCTCTAACTGATATGAAATGATTCTTCTTTTCTAAAGTCAACAAAAGGTATTATATATTTAATACAGCGCCTTTATTATTTGTAGTTTGTATTACTGATCTTTTCTGTACTACTTAGAAATGCTGAATTGATTTAAAAAAAAAAGATTAAACGAAATGGTATAACAAAACTTTATTTTCACCACTTATATGACAAGTCAGTACTGTGGAGTATACAGCAGCATATTACAAACAAATTATGATACTTCTGGAAAAGCGAAAACCGGTTCAGGCTATAAGGAAAAAACGTTTACGTTTTTACCCATAAAAAAACTTTGTGTTCCGAGTCGGTAGTGAATTAATTATATTTAAATTATGATACTTTCCCAATATCCGTACCCACACCACATTTTCGAGGTTTGGAATATGGGATTGTATCGATATACCACCATGTGAAGAAGAAGAAGAAGAAGATGTGTACTAATTGTTATTTATTCTATTTCTTAATGTTAAGCGGAAACACGTGTTGTTTTCATTTGCGAGGTTAGGTAATAATGGATTTTGGTTTGTAGTTTACTGTTTAAAGAAATAAAAACCACGGTTTAGGAAAAATATGACGTTTAACGTGAATACACAATGACTGAAAGAGAGTAACATTAAAAAAATAGAACATGAGGTTTTTAACGAAAAAACAACAATAAATTTTAAGTGAAAATACAATTTTTCTGAACAGTAAAATTAAAACAAAGAAAACAACGTATTAACAAATGAAAACACGATTTCATTAGTTATTAGTTATTCATTAGGTTATTCGTTAAATATTCTTTTAAATTATTCAATAAAATCTCGAAAACTTCACTGGGATCGAATTTGTGCGAAATAGGGGCGCGAACACTGGCGGATACAAGGGGGGGTCATGACCTCCCTCAAAACCTTAGACGATTTTTTTTTAGTCACGGAAAAACGTTTTATGTGGTAGGCAAAACATTCCTTTAAGAGGTCACAGGGATGATAAGAAAATTGACAATCTTCTAAATAGAGATGAAAAACACAATATAGTAAACAATGACGGAAATTTCAGAGAGTTGCTTCTGTTTAGGATGGATGCTAAGCTAATATCTTCGCAGACACTTGGAGAGTGCTCTGTCCAATGCTACATACATTAGCAAGCACACTCAAAATGAACTTATTTATTGTTGTAAGGAAGAGATTCAAAGTACTATCTTAAGAAGAGTTAAAGAAACACAGTTTCTCTCTGTAATATTCGACGAGACAACAGAAATTTCTAGTAATTTTAATTGAGTATTTCTTTGCGATAGCTTCATGAACATGTCCTGAGGGAAGATTTCATTACATTTGTTAATGCCTACGATATGATTCGAGAGGAAGATATTAAATCAGAAGGAGAACGTCGCTTGACTGGAGTTGCTTTAGGCCATATCGTGGAGGATATCGCCAAGAACTTTGATTTAGACTTGAAGTTTTGCGTAGGTTTTGGGGTCGACAGTTGCTCAGTAATGGCATCTGAAACAAAAGGTGCCGTTCAAGAACTAAAGAAAATAACCACACACGCTCAGCGCTGTCCGTGCAACAACCACATTTTGAATAATTCGTTGGCAAACTCCTCAAAAGTAGTTTCATGTAGAAACGCCTCTGGAACTATGAAGAAAATAGTATTTTTTGCTAACACCTCTCCCAAGAGACATGATGTTTTTAAGAAGGAAATGGGTGCTTCTGTTAAAGGTATTTGCGAAACCCGTTGGGTCGAGAGGCACGAGGGGCATCTTCAGTTCCATGGGGAATCGATTATTAAGATTCACAACGCTCTAGCAGAAATTTCTACGTGGCAAGACAGAAAGACGTCATCTGATGCGTTTTCTCTTACGCAAGCTATCCGAAGCCCAGAATTTCTCCTCTCAGTTGTGTGTCTTAATGATATTTTAGGAGTAACTGTGTCACTTAGTCGCCTCCTTCAAACACCAACACTTGATTTAAAAAAGGGTACTGATGCAATAGAAGACACTAAAAGTGTACTTCAAGAAAAGCGAGAAAAGGCTGAATCCATCTTTAGTGGCCTCTATTATGAAGTACGGGAAATAGCTGAAAAGTTAGATGTCGATTTAAAGATACCACGACTTATTTCCCTCCAAACCAGCCGTCAAAACCACGCTGCTGAGTTGTGTGAGGAATACTTCGACGATCTATTTGTATACCACTTTTGGACAACGTCATCACAGACTTAGAAGACAGACTTTCAACGGAAGTTATGAATTTATTTAATCTTCGAGCCATTTTGCCCAAAACTGAAATAAAACCAGAAGATGAAGCCGCGATAAGGGAAACTGTAAATATTTACCAGGATCTTATTGGACAGTCTGGTACTTTTATAACTGTAAAGCAAGAGTTCTCATTGTGAGTTCAAAAGTGGAAGCGGGTCGTGAAAAACGAAGAAAAACGTCCAGATTCCGTTTTATAAACATTGGAAAACTGCGATATTGACATTTATCCCACCATCCATAAACTTCTGCGGATTCTGGCTACACTTCCAGTCAGTGCAGCGACCGCGGAGCGCAGTTTTTCTACCCTGCGTCGGCTGAAGACTTGGCTTCGGGCTAATATCGGTGAAGAAAGACTCACTGGGCTTGCTCTCATGTCGGTCCACCGAGAAATTCCACTGGACCCAGAAGCCATTATTCTTAGATTCGCTAAGACAAAGAGGCGCCAAAATTTTTTATTGTAAATATTTATCCTTACCGAGTTTATACTGTTTGTTTTGTTCCTTGTTTCTGTTTGCTTTCTTAAATACAGAGAAGTACATTGACATGTTGTTTTAATTTAAGACCCTTACATTATTGTTCATTGATCTCTTTTGAAACATATTATGTTATTGCTTAGGAATATTTTTAATTCATATACATGTGTTCAGGGTTGGCTCTGAAATCTCTCTACCCCCCTTCACACATGTGTCCGGGGTCGGCTCTGAAAATTTATGGTAAACCTAGTTATGACCCCCCCCCTAAAATGTTAGTCTGTATCAGCCCCTGGGCGCGAACAGAAAAATAGGAGAGACATGGTCTATAGCACCGCGCCTTACTTCGAGTTGTCTTTTTTTTTTCGTGGTTTTCACAAAAAGCGAGTATTATTTTAAACGCATATTGGTTTCAATATATAATTTTAGTTTGCATGTCAACCTAACGACGTCAACTTTTGGTGTCACAGGCACACATCGGAGTTATATTATTGCTAGAAACATTTTTCGTAAAAACATGAAAATGAAACACGAAACTGCAGCCGCTACCGAACTATTTATAACATACACAAATAAATTTTCAAGATTTCTATCATCTAACTAAAATTGTATGTGATATCAGTACATATCGATGCCAATAATCGTATGAACGAAATATCGAAAATGAGTATGGGTACGATTATTGGGACAGTACCCGATTTATTTGTGAAAAGTAAAGGGCACACGTAGTCACATCACAGAACGAATCCTCGCCACCAACCTTAGCATGGCTGGCTGTGTAAGATAACACAACACTTGTTGTGAGACTGGTATACTGTACCGTTTGCTGTAATGTGACAACTTGTGGGTTTAATACCACACGCCGCGTCTAGTGTGCACGCGCCCGCTGTGGTAGGTGTGTTCGTGGCTGTCACGTTCCGCACTGATAAATTAATGTTTTTCTATCCACTAAACTAATTTTTACTTCCATGTTCCGTAAGGAAATGCAAGTATGGTGATCGCGAAAAAAATCGTGTTTCAGATAAGGGCTGATTCTGATTTTACTACCCTCAAAACATGAAGAAAAGTAATTTTCTGTGTGTGTGTGTGAGTGCGCGCGCGCGCGTATAATTTTTTCTATGGCGAACGACAACTGCCGCAAATTCAAGCAGAATCAAACATTTTTTGCATAAGCGCCTGAGTTGTAGAGGACTCGAGGCGTATTGATTTTGGTGAAGATCGGTTGGGTGGAAGGAGTAGTTTACCTGCAACGTTTTACGTTTTAACAAGAGTAAAGTACTTAATTTTGATAAATAAAGTATCCTGAAAAAAGTCATAATAGTCCACTGTAGAAAGGTAGATGAAATATCTATAAATGAAAAGGGCAGTTGAAGGGGATGGGGTCATTTTCTATAAATAAAAATGATATTTGACAGGGAGGGGATCATTTTTTTACTTCCATGTTCCATTAGGAAATGGAAGTATGGTGATGGAGAAAAAAATCGTGTTCGAGATAAGGGCTTTCGAGATAAGGGCTGATTCTGATTGTGCTACTCTCAAAACATGAAGAAAAGTCATTTTTCGAAAAGTGTCTGTGTGTAGAATTTTGCCCTATTGACTTTAGTGAAGATCGGGTAAGGGGAAGGGGTAGTTTACCTGCAACGTTTCATCTTTTAACAAGAGTAATTTTTTCTATGACGAAATATAACTGCCGCAAATTCAAACAGAATCAACTAATTTTTTGCATAGCTGCCTGAGTTGTAGAGGACTCAAAGTGTATTGATTTTGGTGAAGATCGGTTACGGTTAAGGGGAAGGGGTAGTTTACCTGCAACGTTTTACATTTTAACAAGAATAAAGTACTTGAAAAATCATTTAAACTTTTTCAAACAATGGTAATTGTTAAAAATAAAATAATTTTGTTGCCAGGCAATAAAATTATAATTTTTTCATTTTAATTTAATAGATGTATGAGTGAAAATATTTCGTTACTGGCAGGCAAGCATATCTTAATTATGTAATGTTTACGTTTCCAAAGTTTTATTATTGTGATTACCGCAATAAAAAGGCAGGCAAAACACACACACACACACACACACACACACACACACAATTCGCGTTATTTCTGGCCTCTCTTATGTTTATTTTCTTACGTTTGCACGCTTTTTAAATAGAAAGTGCCGAAACTCACACCAACACAACGCGTGCAAGCCAAAAAGATGTCCAACGTGGATTGCTTCCTGTGGATCGCTGGCCAGTGTAACTGCACGTGTTTCCAGAGGAACGGTTCATAGACAGACTTTTCGTCTACAGGGAATGAACCCTCTGCAAGATGCTCAGGGTCCATGAGAGACTTCGGAGCGCTCCTTTTCCGCGTGTTTGTTCTGTGAAACGTACACTGTAGATTCGCAGCTTTTCTCTGAGCAATGCTCCATAGGGATTGTTGAAAATTTGTGTCCACGGTGTACCCTCATAACACTAAAACCTGCTCTGATGTTTTGATTACGGACATCATAATATTAAAACTTTGGAAACTTGAGCACTACTTAATGGAGATCAAACATTAACTTATACAAGCCATTAATTTTATGCATATTTTAAAGCAATAAATGTTTCAATAAATTAATACAATTTGTGTGCTTATTTCTATTATGATATAAGAATTACAAACTAATATGTGCGTTCTTGGATTTCGTTGTCCATGACATGTCCGTTACTTAACTAAATATAATTATTTCTCTACGACTCGGAACACAAAATTTTTTTATGGGTAAAAACGTGAAAGTTTTACCTTACAATCTGAACCGGTTTTCACTTTTAAAAAGCTTCTTCAGAGGTTGCCGCTGGTAGCACTGTTCGTCTTGTTGTTGGCGACGAAATCGATTTTCGAAAGATCGATGTTGTGTGTGTGGGGTGTGATATGTTCGATTAATGCGTGTGATTTGAATTGCGTCTGTTCGTTTAGGATGTCGTTTTTATTTGTTTTCGTGTGTTTGTATATTTCCAATTGTTCTAGAGTGTCTAGTTTTCGGCCTTTTGTGTCTACGTGTAGAATGTTCATGTTATTGTCGATGTTTTTGTATGTGTGGTTTGCTTCAATGAGGTGGTTTGCAAAGGTGGATTCTGTAGTGGAGTGAGTGCCTTTGTGTGTTCAATGTATCTTTGTTTGAAGCTACGTCCTGTCTGGCCTATGTAGAATTTGTTGCAATCTGAGCAATTTAGTTTGTAAACATCAGGTAGATTGAATTTGTTTTGTGCTTTGTGTGTGTGTTTTGATAGTGTGTGTTCTGTTTTGTTAGTAGTTTTGTAAGCGATTCTGTATCCTGCTTTTTTGAATTTGTGGGCTAATTTTTCAGTTTGTTTGTTGATGTATGTTAGTGTTATGAATTTGTTGTTTTCTGCCTTTGTCTCTTGTTTCTTTTGTGTAGGAGTTTATTGACTATTGTTCTGTTGTATCCGTTGGATTCTGCTAGATACTTTACCGTGTTTAGTTCGTCTTTGTAGTCTTTTTCATCTACGGGGATGTTGTTAAGTCTATGTATCATACCCCATTCCGAACATATTACCCCACACACACACACAACATCGATATTTCGAAAATCGATTCCGTCGCCAACAACAAGACGAACCAGCGGCAAACTCTGAAGAAGCTTTTTATAAGTGAAAACCGGTTCAGATTGTAAGGTAAAACTTTCACGTTTTTACCCATAAAAAATTTTGTTCCGAGTCGTAGTGAAATAATTATGTTTAATATGTGCATGTATGAAAAATATATAAATATTTTTCTCCTCTGGAAAATTGTTTGTCCCTCCTGGAAAATATTTTGTCCTCCCTGATGGCTAGTTATTTCCTAGCCTGTGTGGAATATAGCGTTATGACATGGATCAGAATGGTGGGTGTTAAACAGAAGACACAAGCGTATTAAGGAAGAAATGTTTTGCTGAGAAATTTATAATTATACGGGTGAACAGAATCGTCGTTCAGGAAATCAGAAGACGAATGGAAAGAAAGAAAGACTCGATTTTAAAAAAGAAAAATGACTAGTATAGTATTGACAGGAAAGACTTTGATAACACTGCGACATCATTCACCCTCGGCCGATAACTCGCAGCGAGAGTCCAATTTCATTACAGGAATCAAATCACATCTCCCTTTGGCCAGCTCTTCGTTCGACCTACAAACATTTTATCCAAAAGTACAGTCGTTGTATGCGTCGTTGTCGTTGTCGCGAAAGTTGAGGATAGTCTTCACCCACCTGACATGAGAGTACCATTTTAGCTGATACGTCATTCCTTCAGAACTAAAGCATCCACTTATTTGATGTTTTCTCACCATATCTAGCTCTACTTCTTGTTTTAGAAATCGAACCGAATTCAAGTAAATTATTTTAAATATAAATCTTAGAACATGGAAGTCACGTATGGTTCTCCATACCGATATTTAAGTCGGCAGTTAAGATGTGTTGTCCTCTACAATCTTGTAGTTAACTGTAGTAAAATCTTTCGTCCAAACGGTTCGAAATGTTGGTGTTGTTTTAGGGAGAAGCAAGTGGACGTTACTTGTAAACACCTTGCACTCTAGCATATACTGGTGCGTAGCCTGTACGGGGGGGGGGGGACCACTTGGCAAAAACATATAAGCATAGTCTTCAGTCTCCCCTTGAGCGACGGCATGCAAAGCCCATTATTTGACTGCAAACCAGACCGTCCAGAATCCCTTCGTGTCCGTTCCCTACATGGACACTTTCCAGAAATTGCAACTTTGCTGTGTTTACTTGCTGAACTGCTACTTGTTATGTTCGGGACGAGGCCTTTCAGCGTATCCATCATTATTAAGTCCTAAACCACGACCTTACAAATCCGGTGCCATAAGTGACAAGTAGCAATTCAGCAAGTAATCTCGACAAAGCTGGAATTACAGAGAGTGCTAATTCAAATAGCAAGATGAACTTTCCAGAAAGTTCTACCGGCGCTGTGGCCGCTTTGAGGGCAATCATCTAATCAGCGCCCTCGGTCGCGACCCGTCTGTGCTAGGTGAATCTTGGGCCCAGCCTCCGCGAACCCTCACGCCCAATTAGACCTGTCTAATTGAAATCCCACGGCCGGTAGCAGGCCACATTTAGTAATCCAGTGCATCGTGGTCTCTGTATAAGAAGCTCGGGACGCGGGCGACGGCCATGTCCTTCGTTTCGCACACCACTGGTCAACAGCAGCCTCATTGTCGGACTGGTATTCGGTGAATGGTGGTTGCAAGGGAGTAACACCTCGAAAGGTGTATTCCTCATCTAAAAAAGTGAGTAACTTAACGTGCGGCTAACAATGAGCACACATGTTGTAGTGTTTTTTCCTAAACTAGATGATCGTAGTGTACGCACACGCTCACGCAAATTGGTCATAAATAATAACAGACTAAATCAGTGGTTTCTGTGTATCAGTGGGAAAATTTCTGAACAAAGAAACTGTCGAATGTCCAAAATTGAAAAACAGGCAAACGGCGGTAGCATACTCGATATGCAAAACTCCAAGAAGTATCACTAGTAGAAGAAAAATGAGAATACTTAATTAATAAAGCTGTGTTAGTGGTTATAATCACAAACATAATTAACACTGTTGCACACCACTATAGAAAAATTATTCCGATTAGCGCTTTCAAGGTTCACAGCTCATCACATCGGAAACATTTTAGTATTTCGGAAATATTTAATCAACAGACGTTTCCGATCTAACGATGAGCTGTGAAGCTTGAAAGCGCTAATCGGAATAATTTTTCTATAGTGGTGTGCAACAGCGTTAATTCTGTTTGAAAAAATGATAAATTAACATACTGTAAATCTTCCATTAACAACAATAGTCAGAGAACTTCTCATGGCAGCCTACACGTCAGCATCTTTTGTTTCAGGCCTATACGTGTTGTCCAAAACACCTCCCAGATCACGTGCCTGGTTTTCAGTTTTCGATACTCGACAGTTGCTTGGTTCTGATATTTTCTCACCGTCTTACCTTCCTAACAACGAATCAACAGAAAATGGCGGGAAGAGCCAAAAGGCGACGGAAAGGAGTTAATAAATAACATTCTTAAAATTATTATAACAATCTTCTGAGCTCTCCATATAAGGAGATCCTGCCTTGGTAGCTTCGTTGTTTACGTTGCAACCACATCAGTACTCTGCTGGAATGGTGAGTACTGCTTTATTATTATTATTATTATTATTATTATTATTATTTTTAGCACTATATTTGTTTAACTAAGATTTGTAGTTTTCACGATATCTATATTTGTTAGTGATAGATTTATCTTTGTATTAATTTTTTGTTCGCCTGAAGTCGACCTCTGATTCTATAGAGGTCGAAACGTCGTGTTTCTTAATTTTAACTTACGATGGCTATTGTCTGAAACCTTATAATTTTTAATAATAAATAAGAGTTGCAAAAGAATAGGAGACGTGAAGAAGTGAAGGGAGAAAAAGTGAAGGAAGAAGAAGGGAAGGGAGAAGAAGGGATAGGTGTTTTGGGTCCAAGATTTCCACACGTGTAAAACAAAAAACACGTGCCGACACGTAGGTTGCCATGAGAAGTTCTCTGATATCCTTGCCGATGGAAGGTTCACGTTACTTTCTAGTTATTTTCTACTAATGTTACTTTTCCTGAGTTTAACAGATCAAGTGTGCTACCGCCATGTGGACACTCGACAGTTTCTTTGATCTGGAATTCTCTCACTGTCTCACACTACACGATGCCTTTTATTAGGACAGTCGTTTGGTTGGATCATGAACGGTTGTAACAACAGGACACGTCGGCAGAACACAAACTTGATATAAAAAATTAATAATAAATAATTGTTAATAAGATGAAAGTTGCTTACCATTTAACCAAGGACACACATATAACAAGAAGTCAATATCCATTAATGCCAAACTTAGGCATTATTCAACGGTAATTCGCCCGGAAGCGCTTTATGCAGCTGACTGTCTGACTCTGAACAAGAAAATGATGATGGAAGAACTGGAAGTCACAGAAAGGAAAATATTAAGAAAAATCTTGGGATCAATAAAAGATGGAGAACAGTACAGAAGACGCCACAATAATAAGCTGTACACACGTGTTGAGAAAATCACAGACGTAATTGGAAAAAGAAGCATTACTTGCTACGGACATGTTCAAAGAATTAATCCCGACAGGCTAACAGGAAAGATTTTTAACTAGTTGAAAAAGCTCAAAGTGTCCAATACGTGGTTCAAAGAAACAGAAAAAGACATATAAGAACTCCAGATTACTCAAGACGACATTGAAGAATGCTTGCACTCAAAAAGAAATTAAAAAATTCTCAAGGTTTTCAGGAAAAACCCAAGAAGAGGACGGACAGGTGCCATCTGGACTGACGAAAGAAGAGAGATACATCGATCAAGAATGAAGGAGATGTGGGAGAGGAGGAAGAGAGAGGAGAAGATGGGAGAAGCCAGTTAAACCAAACGTAGTCCACAGTGGATCATATGCAAAAAAAAAAATAATTGTTATACCATTACGCTGTTGACTAAGAAAAGCACTCATGTAATAACACATAACCAGTGGCGTACTAGAATTTGGTCTTTGTGAGGTGGGTCCGGCTTAATACACAAGAAAAAACTAGTTAAGACTGATCAACATTACTATGTTTAAAGTGGCTGAAATCAGTTCCATGAAAGTAAACGGTAATAACACAATAAAAAAACGCGTTATTGAAACATTGTTTACAGGATATTGTGTATTGATTAAATTCATTCTTCTGTATTTCAAATTTCAAACGAATACGCTAATGCAGTGCAATAAACCAGTTTATATATTTAAAAAAAACCTACTACTATATTAGCGTACACAGCTGAAGAATTAATAAAAACAGTCTAAAAAAGAAGAGATTAACAAAATTCGTCAACTTTTTCGACCCTCTGGGAGGGGTCCGGTCCCGTTCGTCCCCTCCGTAAAAACGCCCCTGCCTATAACAAGATTAAATATACGTGACGTTTAAATCTATGGTAACAAATGTTTCTACGCGTTCATCACAAACCCGTGGCGAGTGCACAAGTATCTGTAACTGTAATTGGTTTATGTTACTAATATTTATTTACACGATAAGTATTAACGTAAACCACGAACTCGTGCGGAAACACTCGCCACTTACAACATAATTGGAAGCAGAAAACATTTAATTTTCAGTTCTATCTATAAGTAGACTATATTCATAATTGCTCAAATTTTTCTCGTTATTTCATATATATAAAAAACTTTTAACAAGAATATGTTTTATTTTGTAAATTACATACGTTTCGATAGAAATCCAACTACCATAATCAGATATTCAGATATAATTGGATTATATTATTTAAGTTCTATAACTGTACACATACATAGTGATGTAATTTCTAAATACTGTTTTTGTTACGAGAAAAGGTCAAGCTCAATCGACAATGAAAAAAATGAGTTCTGCATTTTACAGAATGGTTAACATTCACAAAACAGACTGACAATAATTACCATTTTAAATTATTCACAGAGCTATCAGTATCAATAATACGTTAAATTAATGCAAACTGTCACTTTGTAGGAAACAGTAAAACTCGACAGAAAATATTAAAGTTGTTTTCAACGTACCGGTAATACGATAATAACATTTATTAAAATTTCGTATAACAGCATAATATTGTAGTACAACATACGCATGTCTATAACGTAGAGCGGAGCTGCGGACACTAGCAGGTTGAGAAATAGGCCACCAGATAGCGTCACATTCGATAGGCGTACACAAACACCACACCACCAAATTGGACCAATAGTGTGAGAGTCACGTCATACTTACTGCATCCTTCCAGATATTATCGTCAACATTTTATCTGTTGTTGACCGTTCCTCTTTACGATAAGCGGGACAAAACTGTTCGTTTTTGCATGTTATTGATTAGTTCGAAGGCAGTAACCAGCGCAAACGGTGCAAGGGTGACTCGAGTTAAAGATACTTTAAGCGAGGTCACAGCTGATTGATTCGTGTTGTAAAAACAAAAAGCAGCAAAGCGGGAAAATTTTTGCATGTGTAGTTTTTTTTCGTACAATAGCGAGTGAAAAAGTGCGACATGACGAACCAACACATACATCATATACCGATCAACCGACGGTTCGACAGAAGGATGAACCTGTCTTTCGCGGGCTGTGGATTTCTAGGCATCTATCACGTCGGAGTTGCTGTGTGTTTCAAGAAATATGCTCCACATTTGTTGCTGAACAGAATATCGGGAGCGTCCGCAGGAGCGATCGCTGCCTGTTTTCTGCTTTGCGACCTTCCAATCAGTAAGTACACGAAATAATAGTAGATTGTTTTTTATTTCAGTTACTGTACTGGGCTTGTTTACATGTTACGTCATAGCCGTGAATAAGACGTTTAAAATGCACAACACATGTGGGAAGCCATAAAGTAGGTCACCAAACAGCTGATTCCGTCCTTCCCGTAATAATTCCAAACACACAATGCTTTTTTTGCTGTCCTTAAAGAGATTTAGGTTTTAATAGACATATTGTTGAGCTGTCAACACAGTCTGTGAATGTTTAACTGTCGTACTTACGGTAAATATTTACCGTACTTACTTTATTTACTTGTGATTGGGAAATTCAGAAATTTACTAGCATATTCTAATGCTGTTGAGAATGAAGTTGTAACAGTCATGTAGGCCTAAACTATGATACCCAGTTGGGCCCAGTTACTATTTTTGTTTTAAATAGGCTAGTATAAATGTATCGACCTGAACATGTACTGTATACATTATGCGTTTGTGTGTGTGTGTGTGTGTGAGAGAGAGAGAGATTTTTTGTCTAGTTTTAGTATCAAGTGTGAATGTCTATTGAGTAAGAGTAATGAATAGTCTTTATTACGCTGCAAAAAATCGTGCATCAGATAATATATTTAAAAACATCCTCTATCTATATTAATCATATAATTGCGTGTGTCTGTGCCCATGCGTGAGTTTAAAATACAGTTTAGGATTTATACGTATGTTAAACTGTATAAATTATAATAAAATATAATATGAGCCTCTGACGAAGCTTGTAATAAGCGAAAACTTACGTTTTTACCAAGAAAAAACTTACAAGTGTTCCGAGTCAGTATTATAATTAGTTAATCAACGGATATGACATGGACAACAAAATCCAAGAAATTAAACAGTCCTGTAATTTTAACTCTGACAATGCAAGGAATTTTGCTTCAGCGGGGAAAAAATTCCGTTTATGTTTTTAACACAGTCGAATACAAAGTAAAACAATTTGGGATGGAGAGATCTTGTCAGGGTACCAGTGAGGAATTGAACCGTTTTGCCGTAGACACGCGCACAGATGTAATATCATGGTGATTTACTGAAGGACTTAGATTTCAGGAAACGAATTAGATTTTTCACAAAGAAAAGCTGTGTAATTTAACCCATATTATACAGTACCGACATGTTGTGTTGTGATGTATTTGGCAAGAACATGAATGGACAGTTAGCCAGCAGTACATATTTGACGATAGCCGGTAGGAGATAAATAAACATTTTAGAGTCGGTTTGTCAGCAGTAGGAAGCTTCGCCAATAGTAAACAGAAAACCTTGTAAAGCTTTCTTCTACACAAGTAAGTTCATACGTACTTAACGAGAACGGGTCACCTTATCAAATCACAAGTTTTACCGGGTTCATGTTCGGAGAAGAGGGCACGCTGATACGCATTTGTGACGTCATTGTGATGTAATGTTTGTCCACAATATTCTACTATTTATTGGGTGCAATAAATCGTTTTGTCATCGATTGTTTTGAAGGTGTTGTTGGTAACCGATCTGTGACCTTGACGTTTATGTGTGCTGTGCAATAAACCTTGTTACTGGAACAGTCGAGTAACAACGCGATATGTACTGTAAGCCTGTTTGCAATAATCTTTTCTCTTCTTCTTCTGCCCTTCAAGGATTAGGTTATATAAACCTGTTCCGGCACACATCTCAACTCCGGACGACCGGAGTCTCTTCTCTACCTATGGCTTTATAGTTCAGTGCCGCTTTCTGCAATCGATCCTCTGTCATCCTTTTCAAACGATCACACCATTGTCTTCTGTAAGCTGAAATAATTTCATTTAATGTCCTCTACTTCGGGTTCTGCTCTGATATCCCCATTCCTTATTCTATATTGCAAAGTATGGTTTAAAGTATTTCGAAGAAATTGCACTTCAGCACTCTGAATCTTGCCGCATTCCTTTTTTGTCGTGGCCCACGCCTCACTCGCATATGTCAATGTAGTTATTGTAATTGTCTTATAAAATTTAAACCTTGTGCTGTGTCGTGTTTTATTTCTAAGATTTCTAAGAATCGTACCGCAAATATTCCTAAATTTTCTAAATCTTTCTCAGTAGTGTATAATGTATGCTATACACTTTTATTGGATTCAGTTTTAGGCTTTTGCGTCGTTTAGGGTGATAAAAAACATTGTAGTAAAGTGATATCGTTTGATATGTCAGTTTGGAGTGTCATTGGAACATACCCTGGGTACCAACTGCCAGTGGCGTATCTAGAATTTGGCTTTGGAGGTCAGGTCGGCTGCATACAAAAGAAAAAAACAAGTTAAGACTAATCGGCATTACTGTCTTTAAAGTAGCTGGGAAACGCGTGATAACATCCTGAAATCAGTCCCATTAAAATAAACGGCAATAACACAATAAAAATACGCGTTACTAAACATTATTAAAAGAGATACATATTGACTGAATTGATTTTCCTATGTATTTCATACTAGCACTACTACCCGTCGAGGCTTCGCCCGCAAAAAGAGTACAGACTGATTAAATAACAACTTCCTCATCAATGCCATACATTATTTGTAGTTTAATACAATAAATTTACGTGATTACTTGCTATCTCTCTGACATAGTTTGATCTGGCTGTTATTATTATTTTATACATATAACCCTGGATTCCTTTGAACATAAATAAAAATAACATAGAAATTACAATTATATTGCCTTTGTGGCCTAAACAAAACAAAATTACTACAACTTATCATTAATATTATAGTTTTATATAACATATTGCGAATTGCATTTGTTTCACAAATTTGTGAAATGCAATGTTTTTTAACTCTTTCACATAACATACTATGTTCCACTTTGTACACTGCACTTTTATAATTACACTTGGTATTGTTTTCTATGGTTACAGTGTTTTTAGAGTACAAAGGTTCTCATAGTTTGATACATAATCCCAGTATAACATAATTTTTGATAACATAATTATAAAAAAATCATTCAGTTTTCATGAAAATTGTAAACATTAATGTATCTCTCGGTGTACTCGTATACTCTCTGTGTATATTAGCTATAGCTGTTGCCCGCGACTTCGTCCACTTCGAAGAATATTTTTGTCTAAAGTACCCATGTCCTTCCGCGTATTTCAAGAAACTTAAAAAGTAAGTTAGAAGATTTTCAGTTCCTTAATTCTACTGCTATGATTTTCAGTTGCTATCTTTCCAAGACCTCTCTGTAAACAACATTCCTGGTTTTCCTTTCTGGCTGGAGGATGACCAAGCTATCAGATGAACTGACTCTCGAGCACGCCACGTACAACTGGCCATGGGGGAACCAGTCACTCCTGAGATCCACACCAGCCACTTTTAAACTCTGACCCTGCGCCTTGTTAATCGTCATAGCGTAACAAACTTTAACCGGGAATTGCAGACGTTTAAACTCAAAATGGTAATCCGATGGGATCATTGGAATTCGGGGGATGAAGACAGTTTCTCCCCGACTGACGCCTGTGAAAATCTGGGCTTCAATCACGTGCTTGTACAGATTTTTTACCTGAAGCCTAGTGCCGTTACAGAGTTTGGGTGGATTTAGATTGCACAAAAGCATGATTTAGGCACCAACCTTAAGGTAGAGGACGTGTGGTGGGATTCCTGGTGGATCGAGTGTGTGCAAAAACTCTACAGGATAATGGACCGCATCTTGTACCTCCACTACCGAGTCAATAGATTCATACTTCATGAGTTCATTAGGTAGCTTCTCTAGTAGAACATTATTGATAGAATTGGCTGAATCGTTGGTTGGAGTAAGAATAGCCCTTTCCTTGAGCCATGATATACAATCTGCACCACTCTGTTGAATATTACTTCCATAGATCTTGTCAGTCAGGCTTGTTAAATCTCTTACAACGGAGCAAAGATTATTCGGAATATTTATTTTTCCATCCCCAATATCAAGTAATAATTTAGAAAACTCCTCTGCTCTCAAATCATGTTGAAGGTGGACACGCATGTTAACTCTTAAGGACAGTATTTTGACATTAGGCCATAAAGTGGATGACTTTAGACAGGCCTTAAGTTCATCCGCACGTGTCCCTCGTGGAACAACGGGTAATGTTTGTCTGAAGTCACCAGCCAAAAGCACTGTAACTCCACCCATAAGGCTTTTGCGGTCTCTAATATCCTGGAGTGTTCTGTTCAGAGCCTCAACGCCTCTTTTATGAGCCATAGTGCACTCATCCCACACTATTAATTTAGCTTCACGAAGCACCTGTGCCATATCACTCTGCTTAGAAATATTACAAAGTGCAGACTAAAAATGATTCAGGTTAAGGGGTAACTTGAATGCAGAGTGAGCAGTCTTTCCTCCTTCAATCAAGGTAGCTGCAATACCTGATGAAGCAACTGCAACTGCGATATTCCTTTTGCGCCTAACTGTGGCGAGCAACAGATTTATCAAGAACGTTTTCCCAGTGCCGCCAGGAGCGTCCAGAAAGAACAATTTCCCAGAATCACAATTAATACTGTGAACGATTTTGTCATAGGCATCTTTTTGTTCTTGATTTAATTTTGGAACATTTACAGCCACTGTTTCAGTCAACCGAACACAATCATAGGACAGTTCGTTCAGGTATTGATGGTTGCTGATAACTTCTTGCTGTCGTGATGGTGTTGGAAGACCGAACTCTTTGAGTGTTTTACCCGACATGGATATGACAGTATCCTCAAGAAGCTTAAGGCTTTGGTTGTAAACAATGTCCTGGCCAGAATACTAACATTATGGCAAATAGCTCACGAATTTTATTAGGAGAGTCAGAGATAGAAGCTTCTTCAAGAGTACGGTCCCAATAATTGTACAATTATTGCTCGCTTAATAGTATAGGATTAGATAGATTGTACAAATTCTCAACTCTTAGTTTGTTTATTTACATTCATAGCAACAGCTATTTATTATTTATTTCGAGAAAATCGTTAGAGCCGTTTCCGAGAAAAAAAGGACATACATTTATTAATTAATTGAACTTCGAAATTTTCTCGACTATAAGAACCTGCAAACATCGACGTTTTTTTCAATTTAAAACAATGATTAAAAACTCAGGACTAAATGTATTCGGGGTTTCCAGTAAACTGAGATGTCAACCACTTACAGTGGATAAATTTCAGTTTTTGGTTTTTTGCCCCTTAGGAGTGAAAGTTTGTAAAACCGTTTCTTAGTGAGCACCTAAGACCTATGATGAAGCTATGTTCAAAGTCTCATTGATATCCATTCAGTGGTTTCAGAGATATCGTGAAACCAGAAGGTTTCAGAGGTATCGTTCCGGGGAAGGCCCGTCGGACGACTCCCGCATTATTTCCTACGCGGGAAACTTCCACCGATGCTATGGTAACCAGAATCTATTCTATTGGGTTGCCATAGTAACCAGATCTAATAGTTTTTTAAGACCCAAAGAACCCCCCCAGAGGATCGTATCGAAAAAACACTTGTCCTATGTTGGTTCTCCCGTTGCGTAAAATATTTGTGCCAAGTTTGGTTGAAATCGGTCCAGTGGTTTAGGAGGAGATGGTGGAACATACATACAATGGGGGGGGGTTTGCCCCTTAGGAGTGAAAGTTTTTAAAACCGTTTCTTAGTGAGCACCTAAGACCTATGATGAAGCTATGTTCAAAGTTTCATTGATATCCATTCAGTAGTTTTTGCTGTACGTTGATTCTATGTCAGTCAGTCAGGCAAACTTCCCCCCTTTTCCCCCCTTTAAAGGTCGAATTTCCAAAAATCCCTTCTTAGCGGATACCTACATCACATAAGGAACCTACATGCCAAATTTCAAGTTTCTAGGTGTTATAGTTTCGGAGATTTCGTGATGAATCAGTGAGTCAGTGGTATTTCTCTTTTATATATATAGATTTCAAACGTATATCCTAATGCTGTGTAATAAACCTGTTTGTAAATTTAAAAAAGAGCTACTATTATGTTAGTGAACACAGCTGAAAAAAATAATAAAACAAAAATTATAAAAACCTAAAAATTAAGAGGTTAACAAAAAACCGTCAACATTTTCCACCTTCGGAGGGGTGTCCGGTTCCGTTCGCCCCTGGCTACTTACTGCTCTTGTTACTGTATTTTGGCACAGCTTTGTTCAGTTTTGTAATACCCGTGCTTTGCAAATCCTCCGCCTTGTTCAGATTCAAATTTTAAGCGTCGGCCCAATATTGAGTACGAAGCATTTATGTAGGCTACGTTTATCGAGTTCTTGTTTTTCTCGATATTATTACCTTTTATGTTTTTACTGTCAGTTTTTGGTGCTAGAAACGAGAAATTAGTTACTCTCTAAAAGATGTACCTAATCTTCAAATCTTGTTGGTTATGACACTGATACTTGGTGTTAACTCTGTACTTGGTGTTATCCTGGTTCATTTCAGTCCTACGTTTCGTTAACTATTTACGTTTATTTAGTTTTACAATGTTAAATAATATAACGTAGGTTATGTCAGTAGAAAGTGTGTTGTAGCGCCAGATGTCGGTAGGCAGGTGCTTAGCTACGCCACGCCACGTGTGGCGAAGAACAGTCCCCCCCCCCCACGTTGATATTAAGTAACGTTTGTGTACATTACTCTGTTAATATTCCGACTAACTTACCGGGCAATTGGAAACCTGTGGACAGCGTACCAATTGCCTTACAAGTCGTAAAACTGAAGACTGCTTACAACGGTGGGGCGGAAATGTCTGTTTCAAGCGGCAGCATTCAGTGGCGGATTATCCATATGCTGCAGCATCGGGCACCAGGACCACAGCTGTCACAGGGGCACCATCCAGCCCTAAATCGCAAAAACTTTTTGAAGATAACAAATGTGAAAAAACGAAAAAAAACACAAATGTCAATCCAGAATCATAAAAAGAGGTGTGCACACTTTTCGACGATCTTATAATAGAATTGACCACTTTGTGCCACGAGTAAAATTGCAAGAAAGAGGTTTTTTTTCAAATCGTTCGAATGAAGATGATAGATTCGTTATTTTAACTGTAGTGTCTCTCAGAGGGTCGACAAAGATCTGCCGGTACTAACTTGTATGTTGCTGCACCATGACAATCCTCAATCTCCGGGGGGGAAAGTGTAACGATGGTGAAATATTTAATTAATAAAGCTGTGTTAGCGGTTATAATCGCAAACGGAAAAATTCCCGATTAGCTCTTTCGAGGTTCACAACTTATCGTCAGTTCGGAAAAATGAGATACATGAACTGTGAAGCTTGAAAGCGCTAATCGGGAATTTTTCTATGGTGGCGTGCAACAGTGTAATTTCTGATGGTGAAATAGTATCTGAAATCAGCTGTGATTGTAGAAAGTTGCTATCTTGGACATAAACGATGTTTTCAGTTTGTTCAGAACGCCCGCAAGGTATTAGGACAACTAAAAACGGCCTTAATTTCATTCTTAATGCCATTTATAACGTTTTAATGTGTGTACATAAATAAATAAACATTTATACCCGGGTTTCGGTGCGTCAACCTTCATCCGACCTTTGCCAATAAATGGTTTACACGCGTTTAGTTGGGCGTGATTTTAGGAAGATGTTGTAGAGTTCGTTATTAGTTGTTTGTTGTTATTATTACGGGTTTTCCTTTATCGATTATCAAGCGACTGCCTTATTCCGAAACCGTAACAGAACTCGGAGGGCGGGAAGTTATTTTTTTTTTTTTTTTGTTACTGGAACGATATAGTTGATACACGAGTTCATTGACGTCAATAGACAATTAGTTTCGTTCAATTCAGATTTTGGTTTGTGCGTCATGAGATTGGAGTCTCGCTTCTTATACAAACCCATACTGTCCACATACGATCTGATGTATACAAGTAAACAGGCCCGTGCACAGCTTGTGGCTTACTGAAAGCAGCAACGAAGTGTTTCAGGGTGTAATTTACTTAGTAGCAATTAACACAATAAAAATTTGTATAAAAAGAAATTTAATTTAATAGGATGTAGGACCGTTTTAGGTCATGCCACAGTGCACTGTCGAGTGGCCCAGAGTAGAGGTCGGCCGATATACCTATAACAGGTATTTTGGAACGATAGTTTTGTGGAACTGATATAACGGTGACTGAAAAATTGAAATACATGTTTCGAATCAACAATAACTGAAAGTCGAAATACCCTTTTCGATTACTCGCGATTCCGAGTCGTGGGACCCCTCTACGAGACTAACGAGGAAACAAATAGGCCCACACGAGTACAAAGCCACTTTTTGACGCTGAATACTTGATTCTGCGCATGTGCCGATTGCCATACAAGTACGAAATGAAGCAAAACAGGTTCAGATTATCTCTGTGCCAAACGGACGAAGTTGTTTTTAATAAGTAAAAAAAATTCATACTGATGTTACATTTATTCTCGTGTGTTATGCAGATATATAGGCCTAATACAGATAGTAATAACAAATTATATATTATACTAGTCACCAGCTTGGTAAATTTTGAAAAAGAGAATTATATTGTGTTATAACCTACAGAGTGGCTGATAGGCCATATAGTACTTATGCGATTTCGGAGATGATTTTAACTTCACTGCACATCTCACGTACATTTTTTTGACATTCTTTGTTGTGCTATCACGTGCAGTCTAAATTTCATTGTCTGAGTTTCGCAACTGATTTATCTAACCAAAATGGAATCAATAATTTAATATTAAATCTATGTCAGTTTGTTTACTCCTAGTTAAAACTTAAATTAGTATTCCCAAAGGGAGATAGGCCTATAAATTCTTTGTTTCTTATTTTATTTTAAACAGTAACAGCTTAATAAAGTTACAGTGTAAAGTAACTCTGTTAATGTTAACACTGTTAAAATTTTAGTTTCAATTTATTTCTTATAACAGTTTTATCATACAGGTACAGTATATGTATAATAAGTATTTAATAATAGGTATTTGTACGTGTTATTTTGTTTTGGAACGGTATCGTTCGGACCTGTTATTTTCAAATACTAGTTTAGTACACCTCCAGCCCAGAGTTCGGCTGGATAGACGTCTGAAAAATTGGACTTAACTCGGACCCTCCTCTTCGAAGCCTTGTGTGCTGATCCCCCGCAATCCGGATTACGCGTTCTGAATGGGGAACATTGCAGCCTGCAGCAGTGGGCTGTACTCGTTTACATTAACCGTTATTATACTTGTTCAGGTGTATAACTATCAAAACAGATCAGTTTTTTTTAATTATCTTCTGGAGTGTAAGATAATGGATATTGTCCGTGGCGTGGATTTTGATAAAGGTTTACTTGGTGAATAAATCGGTGCACGAGAGTTTAGATTAGGCAGCACGGACCACGGCGCGGGTCGGTAACCTGTTCATGTTTCGGCAGGGCAGGCCTACTCGCTGTGACATTGAAGTGACGTCAGCGGCGAGAACAATCTGCTTTATGCAAGCTGCGTTATACCTGCGACTGTCGACAACACACCTCACTCAAGGTCGTACGTCGCTGACAGCTGTTAATGCAAAACTGGTTTACACGTTGTGTACGTTAACCTACTGAATGAAACATTTACTGGTCTACAAATTATGTACTGGAAAGTTTGAGGATACCCGGAGAGGAGATTAAGGCTAACGGCTAAGAGACTGTATAGCGTTTTCTCAACAACATAAGTGTGGATATTAATCTTGCTGTCAATACTTGCGAGTTATTTTAAAATTGAGAAGAATTTATTCATGTCATAAATAATAATAAATTATTCTTGTCAAAAATAAATAATGAATTTATTCATCTCTGGCGGCTCAGTAGACCAGTGGGTATGGCGCCTGGCTACTAATCTAGAGGTCCCGGATTCAATTCCCAGGTCTGCACCATAAAATCAAGGTGCGTTTTTCAGCCCCCAGGTCGACTCAGTCTGTTGAAAATGAGTACCTGGGATAACATCCTGGGGATAATAATGGGCGGCTGAAGCGTAGTCCTGGCCACACTGCCTTCCTTGTATGCCGTACGGCTCGCATTAGGCAGCCTACCCTGCCTTCTCCTAAGCTACTTCGGTGGTATACATGGGAGCCATTATTATTATTTATTGATGTCAAACTGGGTCGGATCCAGCAAGCAGCGTTGGGGGAGGAGAATATGAAAAGTTGAACCCTTCTTTAAAGGTCTACAGAATAAATGATGAGAATGAGTGCAGATAAAAATACGTTATTGTCACAATAGTAAATTTTGTAACATACAGATGTAAAATCATATCTGTGTTTGTCCGTTCATTGATCTTTTAATAACATTCACTTACAGTTTAAAGTACAGACTACTCATTTAAGTTATGTATCAAGCAAAAATTACATTGGTAGTAAGGTAATTCTACAGTTATAATTTAATGTAATTTTAGAGAAAAACTATGAACCTACGAAGCAGAAGAAGAAGAAGAAGAAAAAGAAGTAGAAGGATAAGGAGGAGGAGGAGGAGAAGCAGGAGTAATTATTGTACATAAAGGTTTAAGGACAATGGTTATCACATGCGGATGAAGGCAACTTGAGAATCTTTGTGAGAATAATAATATGGGCGCTATATGTGGGTCTCTACCTATTCTACGTAACGCGATATGAATGTCGCATCATATTTACGATCTCAAAACAATTCAAAACAACGAACAAAATTTCGTCTGATGTGACCATTTGGGGGAGGGGGTCCCCCATTCACCCTCCTCCGTGGATCCGCGCCTGATGGCTAATATAATTGATTATTAATGTCGTTAAATGTTATATTGCCACTTTATTAAAAAATGTTAGAACTTCTGCAACGTTATTTTGTACGAAGTAAGCGGAATTTTTTGTTTTGTTATTAGCAGAAATTTGCTGTGTGCATATTGCTTCGTGCGAACGGTTCAGACTTGGGACAGATCGTTAACGTGGGAAGGCAGTGTTCAATCGTATGAAGTACAACAGAATTCCTACTTGTATTAAAATAAAAAGACATTGTAACGGTAATTAAGTATCGTGTACGTTATAACGATTGAATTTTTGTGTACGGTAGTTTTAATGAGACCTCTTTTGCTCTCTCTCTCTCTCTCTCTCTCTCTCTCTCTATTATATATATATTCTACCGAGGTTAAACAGTGGAAAACTGAAGATTTATAAGCTTGAAGCGTTTCAAACCAAATTTTAGCGCAATTATAAGATATCCGACGTACTCTTAAGTGTGAACACGCAGATCGCTTGCAACGCGTTATTTGACTGACAGAATATTTAGACCGTGTTTATACCATTAAAACCCTCTTGCTACCATTTGTACCATTTTTTTTGGCACACAGAACTTTTCTAGAGCCGTGTGTACCAAATTTGGACATATTAAATTTTCCGTACAGCCCACGTGTACCAAAGTTGGACACATTGCATGATATGACGTGTTTTGAAGGTATTTGTCAACGTGTGGACACAGATCAAGTCATGTAGATAGAGTTTTACATTCTACTGGGCCAGAATGGAAGTTATTTGCACTTGGGTTAAGTAAGAAATACTGTACTATCAACAAAATTAGCTGTTATAACATACATAACAAAACATCTCTGGGCCAGGGGGAAATTTACTCTTTACATGTCTGGTAGCGAGAGGTTTTCCTGTCACCGGTGTCTGGGAGCGAAAGTGTTAACCGTTTCACTACGAGAACGGTTCTCGATAAATAATCGTATTCAGCTTGTCCTTGCCGTATTCAGTTTGCAACGCAGAAGATCACACCACGCCGGTAAGTGGAGAACGGTTCTCGATAAATAATCGTAATCATCTTGTCCTTGCCGTATTCAGTTTGGAACGCAGAAGATCACACCACGCGTATGATGTCACCACTTTATCTCTATAGTTTGCGATAAAGCCACGTGTTGCGCGGTTACAACGCCTCGGGCTTATCTCGCTCAGCTGTTTTTGTTTTGTTCTTTCGTTATGTTTAATTTCTGAATCCAGGGCAGGGCGATGTTTTACCAGTTCGCTGACCGAGAATACGAAACCGCTAACAGTGGCGGCCAAACTGCATGCGTACCGCGGTGTGGATTCCAGATCCTACCTACTGTTTGTAATACACACGTTTCTGGTTTATTTTATTTATACTGAACATTTCTTTGCGGTGAGTTCATTGTCGCGACAGCAGGGGCGTATTTACGGGGGAGGGACGGACGTGACCGGACCTCCCCCCCCAGAGGTTCGAAAAGTAGGCGAATTTTGTTAATCTCTTAATTTTTAGGTAGTTTTATTATTTTTTCAGCTGTGTATATTAATATAGTAGTAACTCTTTTTTTTAATATACAAACAGGATTATAAACTATACAGCATTGGCGTATATACGTTTGAAATATGAAAAATAAGAAAATCAATTCTGTAGTATCCTTTAAACAATGTTTTAATAACGCGCGGGTTGTGTGTGTGTGTGTGTTTTATTGCCGTTTACTTTAATGGGACTGATTTTAAGATAGTAATGTTGATTAGTCTTAATTTGTTTTTTCTATTGTATGAAGGCCCCCCAAGGCCAAATTCTAGATACGCCACTGCCCGACAGTACGAATTATTTATTGTATAGCTTGTAGAATAAAGTATTGTAATTAGTAGTGGTAAACGTGTATTCAGTGCCTAATGCTTAGTTTACACAACGAGAGTAAATTGTGAGAGTTGCTATCGTGAGATTTACTGTCATGAAACTATCGTCGCGTAAATTACGACAGTAGCTGTCATACTGTCATGAGAGCTCTATCGTGATATCAACGAGATTTTGATATTGAGAGGGTTAGTTGTACTTTCACCCTGAAGACAGGCAGAGTCACTATTGCGAGAGTCCACGTGTTGCGTGTTGTGTTGCAGGTTACTTTATTTTTGTTTGTTTTGTGAGTACCATATCGGATACGTTATTCGACACTTGTAAATTTTTAGAACGATATCAGCAATATTCGTGTTTTTTTTTTGGAGGGGAGGACAAAACAGACCCCGCTTTAAAAATCAAAAGCAAAAGAGATGCAGCCGAAGATTGACTTCTTAAGGAATGTATTTATTAACTACTATACAACACTACCGACTCGGATCACAAATTATTATTGATAAACACCACAAATTTTTACCTGACGGCCTAAACTAGTTTTCGCCCTGTTAGAGCTTCGTCAGAGGCTGGATAAAATCCAGAAATTTATTTGTTTTCCAAAAAGAAGGACTTGAAGGCTGCAATAAGGAACACCGGCTGCACACATAAGCAGGAAGTCGCAAAAGTAAAAGTCTGAAGCAACGTCGTATTGAATAAAACACGAGAGTTGAAAAAAAAAAACGTGAGTGAACCGTCACAACTGTCATGAGAAAAACTATCACCATGGGATTCTCGTCGTGTGAACGCAGCTTAAGCGTGTCAGGTTTGTTCATTGCTTAGTGAACGCAACTTTTTCAGCGCATGTACTCGTCCAAACTGAAGTTCACGCGAGACATAACGATAATACAAAAGAGTAAGTTATGATATCGTGATCACAAAGTAGGCCTACTTACATTTGTGTTAACAGAGTGTGAAACTAACGTTTGCAAGTCAGTGTTGAATGTGTAGTTATAGTTGAGGTAGTGGGTAGAACATCCAAGGTTAGATGTGTGTATTAGATCATTTGTATTTGCGATTCGCTTCGTAATCGTTAATAGTAGTCGTCAGCTGATCGGTATTTGTGTTTAGCATTACATGAGTAATTAATATTTTTCAAATTGTATAATATAATTAATTGAATATTCATGTGTTGTGAAAGCACCGTGATTAGATTTCGAAAGCCAAGCGCAGGGGCGTCTTCTACGGAGAGAAAATAAGGGAAATTGCTTTCCCCAAATCTTGAAAAAACCTTTTCCAAAATCCTATTGAGAGAACTTTACCATAATACATTTTAGAGACTATTACTAACTATCGAAACACTGTTTGTAGCAAAATATTAACTGGTCCTTCAAAAATACAAACTTCTACAAGCAGGGGCGAATCCAGCAAGCAATTTGGGGGGGGGGCAGTTAACTTTGGGGGAATTGAAAAGTTGGACCATTCTCAAGTAGGAATGAGTGAAGATAAAATACAGTGTGTTATTATCAACACAATAAGTTTATTAACGTACAAGTTGTACAATATCATATCTGTGTTTTATCAGTTCATTGTTTTTTAATAATATTCACTTACAGTGTAAACTACATACTGTTCATTTAAGTTATGTATCAATCAAAAATGAATATGGTGGTAAGGTACAGATACAATTTAAATTTTATAGTAAAGCCATGAACATACTTGACGTGATATGAATTTTGTATTATATTTACAATCACAAAAACAGTCTACAGTCACAAGACGATGAAAAAAATTTAGTCTGAAACGACCATTTGAGGAGGGATCCCGCCCCAGTGTACAAGTACACGTTTGTAGAATCCTTTATACGGCCCGTGGCCATGTGTACGTACGTGTGAAGCGTGGGGAAGAAAGGACCGACAGCGTTAAGAACGTTTGAAAGGAAAATTTTGCGAAAGATTTTTTTTAATAGTTTAAGAAAATAGTAACACGATAAATTGCTTTAATCAAGAGTTAGATCCGTTGACAAGGAGAGAGAATATAGTAAAAATTTTAAATCTGAAAAGCTACAAAGGCTGAAGGCTAAAGCAGAGAAGAGAGGAAGACTGCATTTGCGATGGATGGAATGTGTATTGGAAGATGTGAAGACGATGAAAGCGAGGGGATGGGGAGAGAAGATTAATTATAGGAACGCTTGGAAGAAGATTGTAAAGGAGCCCAAGCCAAGTGTTATAGCGCCCTACGAGTGGTAGGGTAGGTGTTCAGAGAGTAGAGAGACAGTTGACTATTGCAGAAACTACGGTAAGGTAGCGAAATCCAAGAGAATTGACTTTCGTCCGATTTTAAGTAGATTTCAGATTTTGTACACTAACAATATTTTGGCACGTCTGTGAATTTTTCTATTCTGATTATTTATGACGCAGCGAATTGAACTAACGTCTTCTTGACGAAGGGATTCAAAAACTAGATCAATGCTATTTAAAAAAGTAATCACAAATTCCAAAGTTGGGAAGCCACAAGTTCTCGGGGGCTTCAGTTTTAAGCGCCTCTGTCTTCCTATACAGAGCATATTTTTGTTACGTGCGAGTTTTTTAAATTGCCTTTTATAGTTACGTAATTGGACCCTGTTGAGCCCTATGGAAAGAAAGAAAGTTACCGACTGTGATGACGAACATCCGACTGACTGTTGTTCAGTAAACAGGGTGATTCATACCCCACACGTGTAGTGCAACGTCACGTGTTGTTGGCCGAGCAATGCGTACAGTACGCCTCCTCTTGGTATGAAGGTCGTCGTTCTACTCCGTCTACACACGTGTGTCCTGCGCTCGCGCGCGCGCGCGATAATTACCTCCAAGGCAAACTGACACGACCTTTCCTAACTGCATACGGCGTGTAGTTCTGTTAACAACGTTTTGAACGAGGAATTTACAGGCAATGAATGATAATATTATTGTTTGTATTGTTAGTAAGCGGGCTGTTAGGCCATGGTCTGCAGTTGTGGACAAACGTTTCTGCCCCACCATATCGTAATATAGTCTCTACCTCATCATTGGAGTAAATCGACGGACACCGTACCGATTGTTTCAGTCAGTGATGATGGCCTCCGATAGTGGGGCCCTACCTCATCATTGGGGTAAATCGACGGACACCGTACCGATTGTTTCAGACAGTGTTGATGGCCTCCGATGGTGGGGCCCTACCTCATCGTTGGGGTAAATCGACGGACACCGTACCGATTGTTTCAGACAGTGATGATGGCCTCCGATGGTGGGGCCCTACCTCATCGTTGGGGTAAATCGACGGACACCGTACCGATTGTTTCAGACAGTGATGATGGCCTCCGATGGTGGGGCCCTACCTCATCGTTGGGGTAAATCGACGGACACCGTACCGATTGTTTCAGACAGTGATGATGGCCTCCGATGCGACGGTGGGGCCGAAACGTTTGTCCACACAGCAACTGTAGACCACGGCGCGACTAGTAGTAGTAACTTTAACAATGTTGACGTCTACATGTTGAAAATGTATATTAGAAAAGCGTATGATTAGGTGGTTATGTAAATTAATATTTGTACAAAATAGTTTTTCCATTTACGGAAGTACCTTATCACTTCCAAGAAATTAACTGGCGCGGAATCGCTTACTTAATGCTTGACACGATTATTAAGTTTTACTTTCACGCGTGTCACCACAAGTAGAAAGTTTAGCATTTCAGAGAATCACAACACGTATTACTAGCATAGGTTCAACTAACGCAACTTTAAGGCAAATGTCCTTGCGAATAGTAATAGTACAGAAAATAGTAAATAGTCTGTTGATCAAATTTTTCATCACGAATAGATTTTTCGTTATCAGTCATACATACTCCACGTAGTAATACGAAACCTACGTCGTCTGCTAGCAAATACGTCAGAACTATTCAGACGCTAATTTAAGACTATTAAGTTTATTAGTTAACAATGAACAGTACATAATTAAGGTCACAATGTACTGACGACATATTCAATTGCGATGTTGTACTAGTATACAAGGTAGATTATATAGATTGTCGTCCAAACGTATTAACATAGTCACGTAGTTAAATAAATTAGACAACTGTATTCGTAAATCCTTAGTTTTGGGGGGAGGGGCGAACTAAAACCTACATTCCCCAACGAGCCTCGTGGCAAGGTGTGCTTTCTTTACCATGTCAATACTATAATAGTATACTATGACAATACATAGTAGTAGTGACTTACCATGACACTTGTCAATAATGCCTTTACAGTATAGTAGGCCTAAGCTGGAATCATGTGACAGTTTGTACGAGTAGCGATAGTCTTGAACTGGGGCATCGATGGGACAAGGATTTAAGAGACAGAATTCATTTTCCTCTTTATGATACTATGAGGAATTTTTCTTTTTACAAACCACAAACATTGTTTGTGTGGCTATCTGACCTTATCATTTGTTAAAAACTGAAATTTACAGGCAATGACATGACAACTCTTTGTCTTGAGCAGTTGTTATTATATTTTCTCAGGACTTTTCAGAAATTTAAGGGATACTTTATGATCCTTATGATGTTTAAAAATTAAAAAATTAAGATAATGGAAGCTGATTAATAGTTTGAAGTACGTAAAACCAAGGTTAGAGAGCCGGTACTAGTGCCACAGGCACAGTTATGCCCTAGAAGACATCTACGTGGAAATAATGAAATATGACGGAAAATGACGTCATTACACTCAGTAGCCAAAGTAACACTGTCGAATGCCACCCCGTTATATAGTCGTAACGTAACCGATACTTCATACAGCCGCGAACTAGGTAAAGGAGACCAGCGTTTGTAACTAAGTGCGGACCATTCCTGTATGCCAACTGTTTACTGTATCCAAATACAGTATACTGGTACTGAAGGACAGCGACCCTTTAAACGGATTGTACAAAGATCAAACTGATTCGGAGACAACCGTGTGTCGCGCATTTTGGATTCTTTTTGTACGCGTATTTACAAACAAAGACATGGTAGGTTAGTAATGTTTGCTGTACGGAACCAGGGCGTATTAACGGGGAGGGGGCAACGGGATCGGACTCAGCGGGTAGAAAAGTTGATGAGAAATTTTGTTAATTTTTTTTTAATTTTTAGGCTGTTTTATTATTTTTTTCAGCTGCTTAAGCTATTAATATAATAGTACCGTATATTAGTATTATACCGTAGTATAATAGTATTAATAGTAGTACCCCTTTTTTAAAAATATAAAAACTTTAATATACTCTTTTTAATATTATGATATGTTCCTTGATTTTATTATAAAACAAACACCAGAGGAAGAACATGTACAGGGGCGTATTTCCGGGGGGGGGGGGGTTGAGCGGGACCGGACTCTCCCCGAGGGTCGAAAAAGTTGAAAAATTTTGTTATTCTTTGAATTTTTTGTCCTTTTTTATTACTTTTTCAGCTGTGCACGCTAACGTACAATAGTTTCAGCTCTGTAACTCTTTTTTTAAATATACAAACAGGTTTATTACACGGCATTTGCGTGTACGTTTGAAATATGAAATATAGGAAAGTCAGTTTGATCAATACGTATCTTGAAATATCGTTTCAGCAGCGCGTATTTTTATCGTTATTACTCTTATGGGATTGATTTCAGGATGTTGTGAGACGTTTTCGACTACTTTAAAGATAGTAATATTGATTTGTCTTAACGTTTTTTTGGTATGAAACCGACTCGACCGGACCTCCCCCTCCCAAGACCAATTTCTAGATACGCCACTGTATGGGACAAGCCACATTAGTGAGAAAGTAAACAAGGATTCAAAGAGAAAGGGGAGGTGAACGGACAGAAAGAGAGAGATATTCTTAAAACCAGCGACGTGGCGTGGGTACATAACACCTGTTGCCGGTTGTGATAGGCCTGAAACTTAACCTAAAAATTAATTCGAATTTTTTCTTGTGCCAAGTGTTCTTTTTAAAGGATTTTCTATCATTCGCCGGGAGAAGAAGAGGTTCCCGGTTCAACGGGATCTGACTCTCATTATACTTACACATAATAAATCAGAACACAAATAATCGAATTAAAAATAATAAAGACAAACAGAGAAACACATCATTAAACGAACAAAACACAAATAGGTACGTAGTAACTGCTGCACATCGGTTCCGAAAACATCCTAACTGAGCGTTTTGCCGGTTTATACAGCGGCAACACATTGGGTGGACGAATGTCTCTCCCCTGCACAGTTTGTACAGTGACAACTACTACGAGGTCAATGACCGTACGCAGTAAAACATTGCCGATGTTTGAGCCGGCAACACAAGACAGTGCAAGTGCCCAGCAGTTCGAAAGCAGTCCTACGCTTTTCTTCAAGTTTCTCTACTAATATTGTTCGGATTTCAAATTATTCAATAACTAAAGATATTTACAATAAAAAGTGCATATCTAAAAATGCGAAAATAAGGCATTACAGTACAGTAGTGAAGCCCGAATGCCTATATGCAAGAGAATGTCTAACATTGAATTATAATTTAGAGGAACTAGAAATATTGGAAAAACGAATTATTAGGAAAATATTAGGCCCACGAAAAACTTCAAGGGAAGGTTGGAAATTAAGAAGTAATGATGAAATATATCAAAGTATAGAAAATATAACAGAAACAATGAGAAAAAGAAGACTAGTATTTTTTGGACATTTATATAGAATGGACGACAATAAGTTGACAAAGCAAATTTTCAAATATCTGTGGGGGAAGAAGTCAACATCAAGTTGGATTAAAGAAGTCCAAAAGGATTTAGGAAAAAATTATAATGAATAAATGTAAATGTAATTTACATTTGTGGCAATTAATTAAATTGCCGTGCCCCACGATCTTGGAGCGCCATTAATACAATGTGCAATTAATTAAATTGTGAATTAATTGAATAATTACTATAATTATGTATAGATTAACAAATGATATACTTGATAAGCCTCGCGATTGGTATCGCCATTTACATTGATATCAGTTAACAATTAATATTGTGAATTCAATTAAATCACTGAGCAAAAAGACTCTTAGAAAATTACTTTATGTTTTCAAAGATTAATTTAACATGTGGGTTATCTGTAATAATGAACGCATGTGTAAAATCAACTTAAATAACTAATTTATTATTCATTCATAAATTTATAATCATACATATAAAAACGTCGTTGCACCTGTAAATACATACATATTTCAAATAAACAAGTTCTAGTTTAAATATTCGCTGAAAAAGACAATCATACATAAATAATAGAATACAACAATTCAAATACTAATTATTGATGCGTTCATTAATCCCAGATAGTTTTTGTTAACATATTCGTTATTTATAACTTTTAACTCTAATTGTATTCATTACATTTATTTATAACTTCCCAGGGTAGGAATTCTGTGAAAGAATCAGGTCAGTAGCAGTTACTTAAAGTAATAAATTAATAATGGTTACTTGAGTTTATAGAATATCCGTTTAGTGTCCAGCGATGTCCGGTCCTTGTGGTGATGAAGACAGAAAGACACATCTTGTTGACTGCCGTCGATAGCACAAACACTTGTATACACCCACGATCACTCGCGTCGAAATAGAGTTGTGTAAATAAGTAATGGATTTTGTGTTAGTTTGAATAATTCATTCTAAAATGAGTGTTGTATGTTCATTTTGCAACATTAATGTTTATGTCCGTTTGTCACTTATTTCACTTTCTATCAATGTATATATGATTAGATTAGTTCGTTCAAATGTTTCATGTTCTATTATGTTTAATGTGATTTAGTAGCACTGACTTATAAGTTCATCTATTTTGTACAATACACAAGTAATGATATGTGTACGTGTCGAGATTGTATTGTTCACTTTGATTGATTACTACATGAGTCCGTTAAATCGCACATTGAATTCCATTATTAGAAAATCACCAAGTCTGAATATTATGACATGACGATTTCACTAAGTCTGTTAATTTACATGAAACTGAAATTTACTGATATATACTGACTTGAAAGTTTAAAATATACTAGCTTCCGAAAATTAAGATATACTAGCCGCAAGATTTAGATATACTAGCCTCTTAAAATTTAAAATATACTAGCCTCGTCCCTGTGTTAGACACATAGTTTTATCAGTTTGTCCCTACTCAAATTTTGTCTTCTGCACTGTCCACGCCTTTTCTTACTTGTGATAGGTCAGGTCATAGTTTTCTCGGAATACTTCGTCCCACTACACCAGGGCTTTTTGGTATCTATCTCCTGATACGCCTTTTGCTTTTGGTTGCTATAGAAACTGTCCTCTCCACCGGTGTTCTTCGCAAGAGTTGTATTCTGATAGGTTGCCAGACATCCCCAGATTTGTCCTGTTCGAACGTTGACCTATTTCGCAGAATTTCTAGCTATTATACGCCTGTCGATCACTCTTTTGTGTGAGGTATACGCAGTGTTTTTCTAAGTTACCTTCATCTGTTCTTGGGTCCTTCCGAAGTATTGTTCTCTCTTACACCCCTTTTTTGTAACTATTAACAATTATGGACATATGTTGGCTGGTGAAGCCACCCTGACTTTCTACTCGTAAATTGCGTCTGACACTTAGACGTTACCTCCAGCTGTGTAGCTTGGTTGGAGCCCTGCCCATTCTCCACTTCACACATTGTTTCTGAAAGTGCTGTACGTACGCTCCTTTGTAAACATCTTGTCCCCTTTTTTTTACAGTACCTCGTATTCTGACGTAACCTGACTGAACGTATGCCTTAATTCCCAGTACACGTGTGAGTGTCCTCGCCTGCTTTGTCTCGACGTTGAGGGTAATAATTTTTAGCTAAACTTCCCCTGTCATCTCGTACATCCAATTTCTATAGTTGAGTAGAACTTAACGTCTTCCTATTGTCCTGTTAGCGACGTTGCTCTGACATCTTCACATTACGTTTTATTTATTGCGTCGACTAGAAGTCGTTGACACAACTTCGTGTGAACACAATCCGTCGAGGAGAAAGTTTGAAATTTTTAAATTTTTGCTCGTTACAAAATAATATACACGCAGAAGAAGCAATTGAAAGAGAGGTTTTTCGGGCAAAAAATGGAAGGAGTCCAGGTAGGAGAGAGAAAAACGCAGGTTCAAAGTGGACTGAAAACAGGAAGAAGAGACACAGTGAAAAGATGAAAGAATATTGGAGAAAAAGAAAAGAACAAAGAGTAAAGAACTGAAATTGGCATGTGGTCCTTAGATGGTCGATAAAAAAAAAACTACTGTTGCCGCCGGCAACAGCGGTTACATGGACGCCATGCTTAAAACAATTTTTGTGCAATATTCTTAAAGGGAATTTTGTACGTTTGCAAGAGAACAATGCGGAAGGGAATCCGTAGGTGTCAGTTGTTGGCAGACACTTTTATGTGACAAGGACAAGACATTGTGTGTACCGACGCGACATCGTCAGTGTTTTTAAGGACATCGCTGGAACTTATATATTTGTATGTTTTACGGAGTTCGTTGCCAGCAAATTCGATAAGGCTAGATATATATATAAAAAAAAAATCGTTACGTACCGATAACGTGAAATACAATGTTCTTGAACAAGGCTCAGATATAATAAGCTTACGATGAGGTTATCAGTGGACCACTGACACAGTTTAATAAATAATAGTGGAGTAGTTGAAGAAAACTGAATAGCAATAAAAATGCTACGGAAGAAATTATTGTATGTATTGCGACAGATAGATATACAACGCTTTAATATAAGGGGGTTATGTCCTTTAGTTATAATTATAAAGTTATCGTATAGAGTGAGTTATAATTAGAAAGTTATCGTATATGTGAGTTATAATTTGTAAGTTATCACCGTAGAATGTTGTGTGCAGATTTGATGTTAACGCTGTTAAAATATTTCTGTAATCTTGTTTGTATAACTGTGATGGAGTTTTCCGTGTTCATTGCAACAGAAACATTATCTAATTAGTCCACTTGCAGTAAAGTAAATGTTATATAATGTGTACGCTTGTATGTTTCTTGTTAATTAAATGCACGTTAGGCGTGTTGATACAAAGTCAAATTACATTGCCCTATTATTACGTAATTATCAGTAAAACTAAAAAAATCGGTGTAAACCAAGAACAACAGCGTGTCCGTAATCGTATCATATTTGTGTAGAAGGTATACTGTTAATTTGTCATTGTGTACGTATCGTATGGGATTTGACTTCAATATTGTTTGGCGTTGATATTATGTTTTTATTTATTTATTTGTTAGCAATCAAAATATCGGTATAGAGAACCATACTTGACTTCCATGTTCTAAGATTTATATTCAAAATCATTTTGGAAATAAAATATTTCCATAGAAACTACTTCTTTCTTCAGCCTTAACCACAGTACTGTGGTCACTAACATAAACCACCTCACGTTAGCGCACTCGGTTTTCACTGATGGTGGCAGTCGATAGCACTGCCGAAACGTCCGGTTTTGTAGAAAACATTGGACCACGCCAAACAGCACGAGAAGGGATTTTAACAACTAACTACTTATTTGTTGCCGATAACGTAGTACATATATAAAAAATCGGTATGGAGAACCATACATGACTTCCATGTTCTAAGATTTGTATTTAAAATCATTTACGAAATGAAATGTTTCCATAGAAACTACTTCTTTCCACTTATTGCTTCAGCCTTAACCACAGTACTGTGGTCACTAACGTATACCACCACACGTTATTGCACTCGATTTTCACTGATGATGGCAGTCGACGGCACTGCCGAAACGTCTGGTTTTGCAGAAAACATTGGACTACGGCCAAACAGCCCGGGAAGGAATTTTAACAACAAACTACTACTTTGTTGCCGATAACGTAGTACACATAAAAATTATCCCCTCCCCCTTCAACTAGCCTCTTCATTTATATATATTTCATCTACGTTTCTACAGTGGGTTATTAAGATCTTCTTATCAGGATACTTTATTTATCAAAATTAAGTACTTTACTCTTGTTACAACAAAAAATGTTTCAGGTAAACTGTCCTTTCCCCGTAACCGATCTTCACCAAAATCAATAGGCCTTGAGTCTTCTACAAATCAGGCACATATGTAAAAAATTATTTGATTCTGTTTGAATTTACGGAAGTTATCGATCGTCATGAAAATATTTCTCTTGTTACAACATAAAATGTTGGAGGTAAACTACCCCTTTCCCTTAACCGATCTTCACCAAAATCAACAGGCCTTCAGTTCTCTACATTGTAGGGATGTATGCAAAAACTTATTTGATTATGTTTGAATTTACGGCAGTTATCGTTCGTCATGAAAGAATTTCTCTTGTTACAACATAAAATGTTGCAGGTAAACTACCCCTTTCCCTTAACCGTTCTTCACCAAAAACAACAGGTCTTTAGAACTCTACAATTCAGGGCTGTATGCAAAAAATTATTTGATTCCGTTTGAATTTACGGCTCTTATCGTTTGCCTTAGAAAAAAAATCTACACACAGACTTTTCGAAAAGTGACTTTTTTCATTTTTTTGATGGTAGTACAATCAGAATCTGCCGTTATCTCGAACACGATTTTTTTTCGCCATCACCATACTTCGATTTCCTTATGGAACATGGAAGTAAAATGAGTTTTCTTCACGTTTTGACTGTAGTACAATCAGAATCAGGCCTTATCTCGAACACAGTTTTTTCGCCATCACCATACTTCCATTTCCTTACGGAACGTGGAAGTATAACGTACAACGTGAAGAGGTATTCCGTCCAGCGATGTTACCTCGTGGCCCTTAAAGGTCAGATGGCCAAAGTCTTCCCAGTCTTTTGTCGATTGCAGGCTGTAGAAGTGATTGTAGGCATGATCAGCTGATTACGATGGTCGTAAAGTCTTGTATGGTGTCTAGTACCACGTTCGTGGATAACTTCACGGGCGCATGGAATATGGAAGTCTGTGTGCAATGTGTGGTTGGACAAATACCACAGGGCATTCGCGATAGCTCGCAGGATTATCGTAGAAATATTTTTAAAAATATGTGTTACGCTATTGATTTTTTGTACTTAAAAAATAACAGCTGATAGGTTATAGCCTATATGTATACATAAGCTACATAATATTATATATTATATTATAATATTATGTATTATAATAACTTAGTCTTAGTCCCTATCCTACCGAACAGTATAAACTGATACAGACTACAGAAGTTCATATTATACAACAGTGTAGTACATAATATAGTAACGATTACACAATATATTTACATTATGTTTCTTCATAGTAGGCCTAGTACTTGTCAGCGTTTTATTGATAAGAAAGTTTTATATACCTTACGTAGCCTGTATACTTTTATTCGTAGACTAAATTATAAAGATAAGTCTGTTTCTTCGAATTGAATGTCAGGTAATTGTTTATTCAAGTGAAGTAGCTGTTCATATTAATTTTTTTTTTATACTCCGTAGAATAAAGTTACTCCGCTCCAGAGAGTTGGTACGCCTTCTGATTACAGGGATCTGAACGAATCAGTTGTAGAGATTATGTAAGTTTTTGCACGTGTAGGAAACGCAAGCATAAACACTTTTTATTTTGAGTGCTTGAAATAGTTCGGTTATTTATGTTTCCTGCGAACAAGGCGATCAATTTCAATTACGGACAGATCAAGGCCGTAGATACACACGGGCGTTGTGTAATGTTTGTTTTTGAGTTTTTCTTTGTTTTTTTTTTTTTTTTTTATTAAACGATACAAAACAAACAAACTCATTAAGAGGAGCAATTAATAGTCACTTGCGCCCACGCGTTTACTTATCTGGGGTTACGAAGTACAGTTTTGATTTTAAACAATCCGAATGGAGTTGAGTAATTATTTAATTAAAGTTTTATATTACTATGGAAAAAAAACATCGGTTTTGTAAAATAAAACAAAAATACAAAATTCCAGCGTAAGCTTGAGGCGGTTGAAGCGTGTTTTTATTTAAAACTTTAAGTATGCACTGTGTAATTACAAATTGATTTTTACGTGATTGCTATTGTTATTCCCACCTACTAGAATGGTTCCCATAATACAAACTGTAGATCGGCCACCGGTGGAAGTGCAGTTATGTGAGACAATAATTACAAATAAAATAAAAGACGACTTCCTCAGTATATGTTACAGACAGGAGCGTGTTACTTCCATGTTCCGTAAGGAAATGGAAGTATGGTGATCTAAAAAAAATCGTGTTCGAGATAAGGGCTGATTCTGATTGTACTACCCTCAAAACATGAAGAGTCATTTTCCGAAAAGTGTCTGTGTGTAGAATGTTTTCTATGGAGAACGATGAGTCCCGTAAATTAAAACAGAATCAAATAATTTTTTGCATATTTGCCCGAACTGTCGAGGACTCAAGGCCTGTTGATTTTGGTGAAGATCGGTTAGGGGAAGGGGTAGTTTACCTGCAACATTTTACATTTTAACAAGAGTGAAGTGCTAAATTTTGATAAATAAAGTATCCTGAAAAGAAAGTCATAATAATCCACTGTAGAAAGGTAGATGAAACATCTATAAATTAAAAGGGTAGTTCAAGAGGGAAGGGGTTATAAATTTATTCGATAGAAAACTTAAAAATCGGTTTGGAGAACCATACTTGACTTCCATGTCCTAAAAATTTATATTTAAAATCATTTAAATATTAATTAAATAAGTGGATGCTTGAGTTCTGAAAAAATTACGTATCAGCTAAAATGGTACCACCATGTCAGGTGGATTAAGACTATCCTCAACCTTCGTGAGGAAGGACTGTACTTTTTAATAAAATGTCTGTAGGTCGAACGAAGAGCTAGCTAAAGGTAGCTGCGATCTGATTCCTGTAATGAAATTGGACTCTCGCTGAGAGGGGCCGAGGGATGCCTATAGTGTTAGAGTCTTTCCTGTCAATACTATACTAGTCATTTTTCTTTTTTAAAATCGAGTCTTGATTTCTTTCTTTTGTCTTCTGATTTCCTGAACGACTATTCTGTTCACCCGTATAATTATAAATTTCTCAGCAAAACATTTCTTCCTTAATACGTTTGTGTCTCCTGTTTAACACCCACCATTCTGATCCATGTCATAACGCTATATTCCACACAGGCTAGTAAATAATTAGCCATCAGGGAGGTCAAAATATTTTCAAGGAGGGGCAAACAATTTTCTAAAGGAGAAAAATATTTATATATTTTTCATACATACACACATGCACATATTAGTTTATAATTCTCATATCATAATAGAAATAAGTACACAGATGATTTTATTAGTTGCTTTAATACAACAACACTGCCTAGAGATCCACAGGAAGCAAATCGATGTCCACCTTTTCGGCTTGCACGCTTTGTGTTGGTGTGGGTTTCGGCACTTGCCATTTAAAAATCGTGCAAACATAATAAAATAAACATGAGTGAGGCCAGAAATAACGCGAATTGTGTGTGTGTCCTTCCGGCCTTTTTATTGCGGTAATCAGAATAATAAAACTTTGGAAAAGTAAACATTACATAATTGAGATATGCTTGCTTGCCAGGAACGATATATTTTCACTCATACGTGATTTAAATTAAAATGAAAAATATAGAATTTTGTTAAAGTGAAATGAAATGTTTCCATAGAAACTACTTCTTTGTTTCATACTAGTAATTTTGTACAACCACTATATTGTCTTTGGTATTGACGAGCGCTTTCGGCAGTCAAGCCATCTTCAGGTCATTTACCAACGTTGGTAAATATAGTGGTTGTACAAAATTACTAGTAGAAATATTTGAGACCACTAACACTCCAATATAACAATAAAATACTTCTTTGTTGTCATTAACGTATTACACATATAAAACTTATAAAATTTACTTCCTCCATCATCACTACCATTTTAATTTATTAAAAAAATTACCCCCTCCCCCTTCTACTACTGTTTTCATTTATAGATATTTCATCTACCTTTCTACAGTGGATTATTATGACCTTCTTTTCAGGATACTTTATTTATCAAAATTAAGCAATTTACTCTTGTTAAAACGTAAAACGTTTTGCAGGTAAACTATCCATTTCCCTTAACCGATCTTCACCAAAAACAATAGGCCTTGAGTCCTCTGCAATTCAGGGCTCTATGCAAAAAAAATTATTTGATTCTGGTTGAATTTGCGGCTGTTATCGTTTGCCATAGAAAAAATTCTACACACAGACACACACACACACACACTTTTCGAAAAATGACTTTTTCATGTTTTGAGGGTAGTACAATCAGAATCTGCCGATATCTTGAACACGATTTTTTTCACCATGACCATACTTCCATTTCCTTATGGAACATGGAAGTAAAAATGTCAATAAAATATTAACAACTGATCCATGTTAATACCACGCTACACCATGACTGTTCACATCACTCACTCACTCACTGTTCACTGTTGTCATGACGCTGCATGACTGTTCCATGCTATGTCACCACGGATACGTACACAAAATAATTTTTCGTTTTCAGAAATTCACAGATAACAAACGCAGGGCGCTATTCGCTTTCTTCGCGTTGTTTAAATAAAAGATAATTTAATCGTATTAATTCGATTTTTAAAGCCATCGAAGTTATAATAACGATGTTCACAGTACAACTTGTATTCCGCCATGCATGTAGACCTACAGATTTTCTGAATAGAAAATGTATTTATAAAAAATCTGGAAATTATTTCATAATAATGCTTTCTGTAACAAAATAAAAAAACAGTTTCAACATTTTGTATGAAACTTTATACGTTCTTTTAAAGTATAAGTGCATACAGTACCGGCACTAATTGGGTTACACTTTGACAAAAACGTTTGAATTTGAATTTTAAAAATGTGGCCCGTGTGACTTCGTGGTGAAGTTGCGTAATTTGTCCATTGTCACCTGTTTTGTTGTTGATAAATAACCGTGTTATTGCTGAATTCACTTGCGTAGGTCTTGCTTTCCGAAGGTGCACAACGAGGATCGCGAGACAGTGTACAGACAGACAGGCGCCGTGCGTTGTCCGAGGCGAAGCCCGATGAATGCCAGTTTCTGCCGGTACGCGGGTCCCCATGGTGTACATGTAAGGATTTCAACTGTCACGCCCAGGATGCATTTCCCGTGCTCAGATGCATTAGACGACAGCACAGACGAGACGACTCGAGCTGATTGTATTCCGCCTGATCTGATTATGTCAGTCGCTGGATAAGCGTGGGATTTGCCAGCCAGCGGTTCAGAGGAATAGTGGACGTATTCTGTAACCGGTCGTGTTGCTGGAATTTCTCCCGCGCCACGCAAAACAGCAGTTATAGAACCCACATGTGTTCTATCAGATAGATATTTTTCAAAACAGATGTGCATGTTTGAATCATGTACTTAACAGCTGATTGTATCGAAAACGTTACCTCTCATCAGTAGACCAATAACATCAACTTAACTTCTTGGATTTCTTTTAGATGAAAAAGACTACAAAGACGAACTAAACACGATAAAATATCTAGCATAATCCAACGGATACAACAGAACAATAGTCAATAAACTCCTACACAAAACAAACAACAGACAAAAATAGTCCACAAATTCAGAAAAGCAGGATACAGAATCGCATACAAAACTACAAACAAAACAGAACACACTATCAAAACACACACACAAAGCACAAAACAAATTCGATGTACCTGGTGTTTACAAACTAAACTGCTCAGATTGCAACAAATTCTACATAGGCCAGACAGGACGTAGCTTCATACAAGGATACATTGAACACACAAAGGCACTACACTCCACTACCGAATCCACCTTTGCAAACCACCTCATTGAAGCAAACCACACATACAAAACATCGACAATAACATGGACATTCTACACGTACACACAAAAGGCCGAAAACTAGACACTCTTGAACCATTGGAAATATACAAACACATAAAAACGACATCCTAAACGAACAGACACAATTCAAATCACACGCATTATTCGAACATATTACACCTCACGCACACAACATCGATCCTTCAAAAGTCGATACCGTTATCAAGAACAAGACGGGCAGTGCTCCCAGCGGCAGCCTCTGAAGAAGCTTTTTAAAAGCGAAAACTGGTTCAGGCTGTAAGATAAAACTTTTACGTTTTTACCCATAAAAAACTTTGTGTTCCGAGTCGGTAGTGATTTAATTATATTTAATTCTTTTAAATTATACTGTTACATTTCACGTGATTTTATCCGTAATTGTTTTTTGTCAGAATCTGTGCCTCTGAAGATGCACAACGAGGATCGCGAGATAGTGTATAGGTAGACAGATAGACAAGGGCCGTGCGTTGTCCGAGGCAAAGCCCGATGAATGCCAGTTTCTTCCGGTATGTGGGTCCCCATGGTGTACATATAAGGATTTACACTGTCATGCCCAGGATGCATTTCCCATGCATAGAACGACAGCACAGACAGGACGACTCGAGCTGATTGTATTCCGTCTAATCTAATTACGTCAGTCACTGGAAAAGCGTGGGATTTACCAGCCAGCGGTTCAGAGGAATAGTGGACGTATTCCGTAACCAGTCGTGTTGCCGGAATTTCTTCCGCGCCACATGAAACAGCACAGTCTCGCAGTAGAAGATTATAAAACACCATGTATTATCAGATAGATTATTTCAAAACAGACCTGCATGTTTGAATCGGTGTACTTAACAGCTGATAGTATTGAAAACGTTGTCATCTCTCATCAGTAGACAAATAACATCAACTTAACAGTTGCCCAAATTATATGTACATTTGCTGGAGAAGAAATTCTGCCGTTTACCAAGAGAATAGAATGTTACAGCAGGAAGGCAGGGCCTTAAACATATATGCCACGTGACATAATAGGAGTTGTACAACACAGAGATTTTCATTGATATCAGGCGTCTAGAGATAAGAAAAATTTGATTTAGATGCGAGGAGGAAATCAAGTGACAGATTGGAATGGTAAAATCAGCAGTAACAAAAGTGACTAAATATGGAGAGACAACCACCTCACAATAGAAACAAAGATGAGGTGCTCAAGCCACTTGTTTTTTTTCTGTTACCACCTACAGATCAGAATCCATATGTGGAAAGCTTCATGTTGATGTAGCATTTAAGCTTTTGAAATACCAAGCATTCAGAGGCAGATTTTGAAGTTCTTAGTCGCATGGAGTTGAAAGGTTGGTAAGGTAGATGGAGGGAGATACATACAGGATGACCACTTGTATATTTTTCCACCATGTTAAAACATACTGCATTTCTAGCGACTGGAAATAAAATTGAAGAAGCTGTAATAAAACTTCAAAGAGCCTCTGACGCTGTGAGCACATGGACCAAAAAATGGCACATTAGATTAAATGAGATGAAGTCAGTCAATGTAAATTTTACAAATCTAAAGATTGGTCATCGGATACCAGTTATAATTAAGTCATTACCAATTCCTTATGCTAATACAGCTAAATATTTAGGAATGACATTAGACGAAAAACTTAAATGGAAGGAGCACGTCAAAAAGAAAAAGCAGGAGTTGAATCTAAAGTTCAGGAAAATGTATTGGTCTTGGGAAGACAGTCCCAGCTGTCAGTCCATAATAAATTCCTGTTGTACAGTATAAGCAAGTGCTAAAGCCTATCTGGACCTATGGGATACAGCTCTGGGGCTGTGCAAAGAAATCAAACATAAATATAATTCAAACATTTCAAAACGAGGTGCTTCGGTGCATTGTTGATGCACCGTGGTATGTAAGAAACGACAACTTACACAGGGATTTAAAAATTGAACTTGTCATTGAGGAAATAAAAAAGCAGGCAGTGAAGCATGGGCAACGCATCTTGCAGCATGTACACCCTGGGATATGGCGACTGCTGGATACAACTAATGCAGCTAGAAGGCTGAGATGAACTAAACCACTTGATCTGATGGATATTAGTTAAATGGGGAGATTATAACCAATGGGTTATATCTCTTGAATTGTAAATTACTAGATGGGTAGTACTCAGTTGTAATAAAAAATAAATAAATAAATGTAAAACATAAATTTCCAATAAAAGATGTAATGAGAGCAACCCATGATAGAGAATTCTGGAGAAGATTAAATGGTCAGTAGTCTAAGTGGGCCAGGACATTCAAAGACAGATATTGACCCACAAGATGCACACCAGCAGCTCTGATTTTGACATTGAATGATGTTAATGGAAATGGAAGGTAATTATTGTATATGTGTAAAAAGATTGTTGAATCAAATACGACTTGTATGAAAGTGTTTAATAATACCTTCGATTGATTTTACCATATCTGGTGTGCCGTCAAAGATCACAGACCACGTGAGATCAGTTCTGTATGGTCAGTGGGTGCGTCTAAGAGGTGTGGTATCAAGTAGTTGGACTATATATATTAATACCCATTTCAAGTTAAGATAAATTGAGGTAGAGCACTTGCAGATTATTTTAACATTTTTAATAGAAAGCTTTTTAGATCAGTTTTAATCTTGACATGATAACTGATTAAAAAACCCGGAATGTTTCGAGATAGGGCATGTCCATATACAGATATATTTTTGTTACATTTTCCCCTTCCTCACTCTCTCACTTCATGTATATAAATGAGTATTGGATCTTTTTTTTCTTATTGTATCAGCCATCTGAGGACAACATGCCAATATTTCAATTCTTTATTCCTTGTTCTTTTCTTTTCTCCAATATTCTTTCATCTTTTCACTGTGTCTCTTCTTCCTGTCTTTGTCCACTTTGAACCTGCGTTTTTCTCTCTCCTACCATGGACTCCTTCCATTTTTAACACGTTTGCCCAAAAAACTTCTTTCTGTTGCTTCTTCTGTGTTTATATTATTTGTTTTTCTAAATCCTTTTGGACTTCTTTAATCCAACTTGATGTTGACTTCTTTCCCCACAGATATTGCATCTTTATTATTAATTTCTTTTTTGTAATCAACATGATGCCTTATTAGAGTCACTCACTAGAACTGAAGAGTGGTTCTCGGAGTGTGTATCATCGAATTGCCAGTAACCAATAAATATTGTAATTTTTCTAACCATTTTAGTTGTGAAGTACATATATAAATGGGGTCAGCAGAAATCAGTCGTAAATTCCATTACAAAATATACTTCATATGCATAAAATTTGTGTGTGTGTGTGTGTGTGTGTGTGTGTGTGCGCGCGCGCGCATGTGCGTGCGTGGTATAAATAGTGGCCAAGGAATAATAAAAGAAATATTTATGTATTCGAATTTTATTTCAATCATATACAGGATATTTTGCTTGTTGGAGATGGTTAGTAATAATGCTATTAAATACTGTGCTTAATAATACTAAACTTGATATCGTCAAAGAAGGTGTTTTGTCAGTGTACAGGTATCTGTTAAATAATTCTGAACAAAAGGCTACGTCCTCTGGAGTTAATTGCTAATCACATACTTGACATAAAGCCAAACTTGTCTAAATATAGTGCGTTTAAAGTTAACGAACTTTATCAGTTACTTGTATGACCTCGTCAAATACTGTACTGTGTACCTTAATTGTTTTTGTTTTATAACCATAATACTAAATACTGATAAATATTAGTTAAGAATAAGGATAAGAGCTTATTATGCAAGTGTGCATGGGTACTTGTATTTATTTTTGTATGTAATGCCGATTATTGATTTATACATAACATTGAAGTAATCAAGCAACATTAATTTATACAGAAATTCACAAAATCAGAATAAAAAATTACTATATAAGAGTCTGAATGTCAGTCATGAAAAATGAACAATGATGACCTGTTATTCTTATACAAGTGTCATTAAATTGATAGTTGAAATGCTACCTTTGAGAAGTTATGTGACAGTGTTTCTCTGCATTCAAAAAAAAAAAAAAATCAAGCAGTCTTACACTTAAAACAAGAACCAAGCATAATTAATTCAAAATTGTTTTATTCTTTAAGCTGAATGTTATACTTAAATGAGTACATGGTAAATGCATTTGTTATTTTTGATTCCATAAATTTCATTGAATCTTATTGTATTAATGTTTATAATTTGGTTGACATGTAGACATATATATATATATATACATATATATATATATATATATATATATATATATATACATCATCAGAACCTGCAGAGGGGCAAGAAGTCAGTGGTATTCTAGAATGAAAATTGGTTTGATCAATTTGTTGATCAAAAGAATTATTGTCGTGGGAGATAAAAGAATTTCCTTTTATTAAGAAAACTTTAAAGTTAAGATTCATAGTTTAAAAATTTCATAGTTTGTGCCATTGAAAGATATGTTACTATACATATCATACATAAGCTTGCTATACCAGTACGTTATATAACATTAAATGACCTACTAATTTACAAGTTCTTTCACATAATTAGGTTTATGATATTCTGAAGGCCATCATGGCATCAAGGATGCTTTTCCTACAGAACTATTACAACTACAGTACATCTGATTTTTTTACATATCTATAAAAATCAATATAGTCTTTAACACACAATCATTAATTATTAATTCTTATATATTTGTGAGAGATTACGTAATATACGAAGTTGTGATTAATCGCTGCAGCTCATGTGGAAAATTCACATTTTAAAACAATTATAACCGATATTAGTTTTCTTTATAACATAATGTTTTAGGAAGAAACAAGCAGATTAAAATTTTAAAAGACAGAAAATTGTTGAAAAACTTAGTATAGTGATATATAATTTCTGTGATTTTTGAACTACTTTTCTATTAACAAATTTACAGACAAAACATTTTGGATTTTGATATAAATAGAAAATAAAGGTACTGCATCATAGGAGTAAGCGAGCTTGAATCTCAGAGATACTGTAAATACATACATGTGAAAATAATATGTAGGCCTAATTTCACAAATAGTTTTTTCAAAGTGATAGGACCATTTACTTCTAAACAGTCATTCTGTTCAAACAAAATTATGCCCTGGTCGAGCGGCTCAGAAAGTTTAAGTGGCCTTAGTTGTGTGTATATAATTTGTGATCTGTTGATTTTGTAAGGACAATTGTAAAATTGTGTGCATTGGTATTATGCATACAGATTTATAATGTTTTGGTATTAGGAGTGATATTAAAATAACTCTGATAACATTGGTGTTTATGCTAATTCAAGTGATTTATCTTCTATTAAGAACATGTAAGAACATCATGTTCTTTGTAATTTATCTTCACATGTATTAACATACCATCAATAACATTACTAAACACTATATATCTATGTATCCTGAATGGATAGTTTTGTAGAAAATTCAGTATGTATAGTGTGTTCTTTCCTGAGATGGGGTAAGAAGTGGCTTTTCATGAAAGGAAATTTAAGTAAACTAAAGAGGTAGTCTACCATATTAGTAATTAGATATAGATTTGTCAGATCAAATAGTAGTAATCAGATGAAAATCCTCCAGTTTCAATCTGTTTACTTAATAAAGAGAAATTAATATCTTTTTAAAGTAGAAAAGTATGATTCATATTTTAGAAATTGTTATACTTGGTATTCTTATTACTGAGTGAATACAGTGTGTGTGTGTGTCACTAAATATGTGCCTCAATGTGTCACTAAATAGTAGTAATCAGATGAAAATCCTCCAGTTTCAATCTGTTTACTTAATAAGGAGAAAATAATCCCATTTTAAAGTAGAAAAATATGATTCATATTTTAGAAATTGTTATACTTGATATTCTTATTACTGAGTGAATAGAGTGTATGTATCACTAAAGATGTGCTACTGTTTTACATTATAACATGGAATAGTCAAAAGTTTTCTCTTTGTTACAGGTGCCATTACAAGTGACGTGTTGGAACTAGTTAGACTGGCCCGAAAGCGAACATTAGGTCCATTTAGTCCAACGTTTAATGTACAGGAGGTTCTTGAACAGGGTTTAAGAAAGGTAGTGTATTTTATGTGACACGATTATTTCCATGGTTCAAAAAATACGTTATCAGTACCAATTCTTTCTTGTCCTTCCACTTCCACGAATTGATTTGTCTATTTTATCCACTACAATAAATCTTTTATCAACCAGGTACCAGAATGTAGGTTGTCACAAACTTTGTTAGTCTTTATGGTAGTGTTTCTTCCAGGAACTGTTTCTATTAATTTGTATCACTTTACAACCTTTGAACAATAAGAATGCCCCAAAAAAATACTCTGCAAAAGATTACTAATACAGATGGACACACACACAAAATCATGTATGTGTAGATATGCATCGAACAGATTCTGAGAAAACGTGAATTAAGAAATTTCTCCATAAAATATAATATAGTTTATTTTTAAGACTTTCAACAATTTAGTGTACCTAATTAGGATGTGTTATTTTTAACAATTTTCTTTACATATGCAAAATGTGTGATATTCAGTAAGCAATACACGTATGTATGTCATCATGGGTATAGGCAGAGGGAGATTCAACCTCTTCTCAAATTCCCCCATCAGCTAAAAACAAATATGTTACTTATCATTTTATTTTAAGATAAGTATGAATGTTATTTTAAAAAAGCAAAAAAGCAATAATAATTAATTTTGTATACCTTTAGAAATGTTGGTCGGAGGTAGACAACTGTAATAGTATCCCCCACTGTTTTGTTGAACTATCCTTGGGAATGAAATTCTGCATATGCCCATGAGTGCTCACAGGGGTTTGAGAGATATGAATCGACATGACTATAACAGAATCAGTGTAGGGTTAGAGTAGTATATCATAAAAAAAAATAAAATTTTAATATATGAACTTGCATATATGTATTAATTACTTTATATTGTATTGTTTAGTAAACTGATATATGTGTTTGACAGAATCTGCCGGAGGATGCACATGTGAAACTCAGCGGAAAACTACACATTTCTCTGACCAGACTCCCAGGATTTCGAAATATCATTGTGTCCCGCTTCCACAGCAAAGAGGAACTAGTTCAGGTATAAAACTATAAAAAGTTTCATCATATTGTATAGGGTTTTATTTTAACTTTTGTTCTTATTGTACTATTAACAACATAACAATTGTTTCAGGCATTGTTGGCGAGCTCATTCGTACCATTTTTCTCAGGCTCACACCCCCCAAAGTTTCACGGCGCCTATTACATGGATGGAGGATTTAGTAACAATCTGCCAACCCTCGATGAAAGCACTATTACCGTCAGCCCTTTCTGTGGTGAAACAGATATATGCCCTCGTGATGCTTCCTCACAGTTGTTTCATGTAAGTGCATATGAATGTGTAGAAGCAGAGTATTTTCCTGTAGATGGCTTGGACATTTTTGTGGGCCTGTATTTATACTGTCATGATAATGAATAGATTGTAATATGTAGAACATTTCATACATGTTTATGACTTTATAACTTTTAAGTCATACACAAGTGATACTGTGTCATATAATGTGTTGTTGTATTGCTATTTAATTTTTTGTATACTTTCTTACATGGTTGTTTTGGAACCAGAATTTAGGTCAGTTTATTATCACTTTTTTATTGCATGTGCTTCTATGTTCTATATTAGATGTCTGTCTTGATGTATCCATTGTAACAATATACTGTATGTAATTTATGTTTGGTTAGTGGCATTTTCATTTTAAAAATCGCATACTTATTTCTTTGTAAAATCAAATTTTGTAAGTTTATGTAGTTAAAAGACATCCTTTACGTATCCTACATAAAGACATTGTTTATGTATCCTACAACATCTGTAACTTTTCATATGTGAAATCTTTCATCATGATCATCAGCTGTGGGTCTACAGCCCTTGGTGGGTCTTGGCCTGCTCCAAGAGTCGATTCCATTCTTCCCTATTGTGTCCCCTGGCTTTCCAGTTTCTTATGTTCAGCTATCTATATTTGAATCTACCTCCGGGTGTTCTCCTTGCTCTATTAGCCGTTGGTTTTTGGTAGAAGATATGTTTTGTAGGCTGTCCTTCCTCTGTTCTCTCTGTGTCTCCAACCCACCTTAGCCTGTACATTTTGATTATCCTGACAATGCTCGGCTCTTTGTGAAGATTGTATAGTTCATAATTATAGCGCCTGCGCCACATTCCATTTTCTTGTACTCCTCTAAATATTGTTCTTAGAATGTCTTTCAAAGCAACCTAGAAGTCTCTCACTATATCCAGGTTTCTGAAGGACATATCAGCACTGGCCTGACAATTATTTTGTAAATTTTGTATTTCGTGCTTCTTGAGATGAAGCTAGACGCCAGATGCTTTTTTAATCCATCATTATGTTTTATTTGCGAGATATATTCTTCTTTTTACTTCAGTGTATCTGAAATCTTTAGTTGTTACTTAAATATTTATAGCACATTACAAATTGGGAATGTCTAAATAGAAAAATAAATTACTAATACTGTGTTTATTAAATTGTCGTATTAATACAAAAGTTATCAACTTTGTGCTCAGGTGAATCTAGCCAATACCAGTATTGAGGTGTCAAAACAGAATATCTACAGGTTTGCCAGGATACTGTACCCACCAAAGCCTGAGGTAACTAATTTTAATGTAGTTTGTCACATAGTTAGTATTCGCACATGCACACTCACACACATTCATGTGACTCAATATACAACTTCAACCAAGCGTAGCACTTCAATCCATACTTGGAGTATTCAGTTTGTTTCAGAATTTGTCATAATATTGTTAAGAATCACTGCATGTTTAGCTAACTAGTATAAACTGTTGAAACCATCAAAGATTAAATTGTTCCCATCACAGTGACAAAAATATTAAAAGAAATTGAACCACCGACAGATGTCACTATACAGTAATTTTTAAACTCACGTGTTTATATACATGGTCTTACCCAAAATTGTTTTTATCAGCGTGTGTAAGGTTGCTTGTTAAATATGGTTCAGAATATATTTACAGTAAACATTTTCTTTCTTTTGGGGCTGCTGGCTTGAATTGAGCAGTATATTTTTTAAATTAAAAATGTGTTGGACAATGATGTTGCAAAATACCTGTGATAATGTAACACATATTGTATAATTGCTCACGAGCACTGTTGGAACCCTTTATTATAATTATGAGAATTTGTTATTATAGCATTCAGCGTGAAGCACTGGTAGAATAAAACAAACATGTAAATCGTTGCTCTTGAAGTGATTTAACAAAAGTGTTATAATTTTTTTATTCTATTTGTTGTTACCAGTTCATACCAATGTAACAATGAAAAACAATATGGTTCATGAATACTTTATGTCTGTGGCATATCTAGAATTTTGCCTTAGGGGGGGTCTGGGGTCGGGTAGGCTTCATACAAAAGAAAAAACAAGATATGACTAATCAATATTACTATCTTTACAATGGCTGAAATCAATCCCATTATAGTAAATGGTAATAACGCAATAAAAATACATGTTATTGAAACATTGTTAACAAGATTTTTATTGACTGAATTGATTTTCCTGTAATCCATATTTCAAACATAAATCCTGATGCTCTGTAATAAACCTGTTTGTATATTTCAAAAAGAGTTACTACTATATTAGCATACATAGCTGGAAAAAAATAATAAAACAGCCTAAAAATTAAGAGGGTAATAAAATTCGTCAACATTTCCAACCCTCTGGGAAGGGGGGAGGGGGTCAGGTCCTGTTCGTCCCTCCCCTATAAATACACCCCTGCTTCATGATCATTTGATGAATAACAAGAGAATTTTTATCACTGTTAGTTTACAGAGGATATTTTCCTCATTAAATTTCAGTGCTGTAAAGTAAGGACCCCTTCAATAAATACATCATGGCAAAGTTGTCTCTATTTAGTCCTGCAGAAGTTAAAAGTACAGAACTTTGTAAATTATGATAAATGATCAGAATTATGTGCAAAGGTACGCTTTCATGTGATGTAAACATAAAGTATTTTGGTTCATTAGTAATGCAATGAATTAATGATGTAAAAACATATCACAAACAGAATTATTACTGTTGCACACCACTGTAGAAAAATTATTCCGATTAGCGCTTTCAAGCTTCTCAGCTCATTATCAGATCAGCATTCAGAATGCTGATCTGACGATGAGCTGAGAAGCTTGAAAGCGCTAATCGGAATAATTTTTCTATAGTGGTGTGCAACAGTAGTAATTCTTTTTGTGATTATAACCACTAACACAACTTTTTTCATTAAAAAACATATCAGTTAATTTAAGTTTGATTATACAAATGTGTCGTTATCCTATTTTAAAAAGTTTATTTTTTTCTGTCCGCAGATACTGACAAAAATGTGTATGCAAGGTTTCGAAGATGCATTGAGGTTTTTACAGTCAAATAATTTAATAAGATGTGCGCATTATATTGCTATTGAATCAACATTCCTTTGTTCTTCCAAATTTGATGACACAGCAGAGACTGAACACGATCCTGAATGCAAGGATTGCCTCGTACAGAGACAGGTAATTTTTTAATTTTTGCATTTGTTTTTAATATACATTCACGTATAGATATATATAATTTAGTAATGTATCACATTCTGTTTTTACTTGAGTAAGTTCTTGGAAACCCTATATAAATATCGGTATGGAGAACCATACATGACTTCCATGTTCTAAGATTTATATTTAAAATCATTTTTGAAATGAAATATTGCCATAGAAACTACTTGTTTCTTTAGCCTTTAACCACAGTACTGTGGTCACTAACATATACCAACTCACATTAGCGCACTCAATTTTCACTGATGATGGCAGTCGATGGCACTGCCGAAATATCTGGTTTTGCAGAAAACATTAGACCACAGCCAAACAGTCCGGGAAGGAATTTTAACAATAAACTACTTCTTTGTTGGCGATAACATAGTACACATATGAAAAAATATTCCCTACCCCTTCAACTGTCATTTTCATTTATAGTAAATTACCCTCTCCCCTTCAACTACCCTTTTCATTTATAGATATTTCATCTACCTTTTCGACAGTGAATTATTATGAACTTCTTTTCAGGATACTTTATTTATCAAAATTAAGTACTTTACTCTTGTTAAAACATAAAATGTTGCAGGTAAACTACCCTTCCCCTTAACCGATCTTCACAAAAATCAATAGGCCTTGAGTACTCTACAACTCAGGCATATATGCAAAAAATTATTGCAGCAGTTATCGTTCGCCATAGAAAAAATTCTACACAAGGACACAGGCACTTTTTGGAAAATAACTTTTCTTCATGTTTTGAGGGTAGTACAATCAGACTCGGTCATTATCTCGATCACGATTTTTTTTTGGCATCACCATACTTCCCATTTTCTTATGGAACATGGAAGTAAAAATAACGTTATATAAAAAAATATGTCTATAAGGTAAAGCATTATTAGTTTGGCAGTCCGGTCTCAAATAACAGAGCTCCTGCCTTTACTAGTTATTTGTAAAACAATTGTATTATCCCGTAAATGAGTACACATCATACACACACTTTTTGCTTGTACTTTGACATTTTGTTCACGTCAATGCTTTGACAAGTGTCAAGTCTTAGCTTGATTGATTGATAAGCAGCACCTTCAACGTTTAAGAAACTCTGTAAGCCAACATATACTTGCAAAAAATTTCATAGTTGGCTTAGTCAAGCTGATGTGGTTTGGTTTCTTTCTTTCTTTTTTTATCTTCTTTGTTAACTGTTAATGCTATCTATTTGATAACATGTATATATGTAAATATTCTTTTTCATAAATTAATTTACAGCCACATTACTGATGTTGTGTCTGTCTTCATTTTTATGTCTTTTGGCCCTCAGTTCTGTTCCTAAAATAACAGCCTTTTTTATAGCATAATTTTTTTCTTATTGTAACATTCTCAGACCAAAATAATTACCTGAACGTGTTCCAATTTTCAGTAGAATAATGTAAATGTGTATATTAGTATTACAAAAGATAAGCTTCCTTTTCTGCTCTCGTTCATGTGAATTAGCTAATGCCATGGTAAGAATCACTTAAAATATTTTAGTTATAGATAATAGATTAAAGTCAGGAAACTAACCACGTTCTTAGTAAAATCTATTAAATTTATATTACATATACAAGGTGTAAAACAGGAACATCTAAACACAAAATGAGAAGCCAAGAGTAATGTAGGTATTAAATATAAAATACCTTTCTCTGAGTGGCAGGTTGTCTGCAGTTGTTTCATATATAGAAAATAAAATTAAAAATCTGACGGTTTGTAATTAAATTTAAGAATAAATCAAAACAAAATCAGAGTGGAAATCTTACAAAATTACAAAAATCTAAAGTAAAATTTAAATTCCAATGGACATTTTTTTAAACTATTATTATTTGAAGTACATTAAAACTTGTGTAATAGACAAAACTAGTTGTACAGACTACGTTAGTCATTATAATTACAGTTATACGTGTAAAGTGTTCTTCACTGCTGCTGTCTTGCCATATGAGTGGAGTATCACAGATTATCTGGTAAAAGACTCCTTCATCACAACTAAATTATGAGCACAAACACTTATTTTATTGTACTAAAAATTATAACTACCTCAATTTAAATGTTAATAATAAAGAGTATTATTAAGTATGGGCCAATAAGTGTATTTTTTAATTTTATTGCTTGTTTGATTGGTTTTCATAAAGTAATAATAGAACTATACTACACTGTTTTAAGTATTGGTCAGTTCTTTGTATAGATGTGTAAAAAAAACGCCACTAAGTGTAACTAATGGATAAGCCTGAATATGGAAAATAAAATTTGTGAGACAGTGAAACGTATTTCCTATATGAAGTTGGTATGTAAAGTAATGTATTCATATTATTTTACAGGAGGCAGTAGGAGCAACTTTACCAGATTCTATAAAAAGCATATTCCAAGAAGCAGTCGATGCTGCCAACAAAGGCATTATTAATTGGCTGTACCAGTGGAAAGGTGTGAAGATTCTTTCATTTTTAGTACTTCCATATACATTACCGATAGAAATCGCCTATGCAACAGTAACAAAGTAAGTATCACATACAAGTTCAGTTTATTTAGAAATAACACAATCAGTATAACTTAACCTACAGAATTCATTAGCTGTATAAAAAGTGAATCTTACGCTGTAATTGTCAGATATCGAATCTTATGCACATTACTAAGTTTTACACATACTTTAATTTTTCATGACTGGTGCATGGGGGCATGGTTTCAAAAATTTCTCAAAAAGACAGTAGATCTCTCATGTAATAATTTAACACTAGGTTGACATGAATGTAATAACATGTTTCTATTCACCCTAGATTGTATTTCACAAAATTGTGAACTCTGAAATGATTAAACACAATGATCTACTTAGCCTAGTACTGCACTTCTCATTTTCCAAGATGTAAACTATTATGTGAGACAACTATCTGATATCACTTCTTTATTGTGAATTGGATAGTGGTATTTGGATAGTTTTGAATTTGGTACATATTTAGGTATGTGCTACTTTTTGTAAGCAAATCAGCATCAAGGAGCAAGTAATTATTATAAAATTATGTGTAGGTTCTTTACTGGGCCAGCTCCACACATGCCAAGCAGGTTTCTTCTGATGTGCGAGTTTATAATGGATCAACTGGAACACTTTCTACGGATGAAAACGGAACCATCAACAGACTGCATATCGTGTACTTGTCACCTCACAGATGCCGAGTACTGTGGATGTAAGTCTATACACCTTTACCTTGTATATTTATGTTTCAAAGTTAGTCTTGTTGAAGGTATGATGTCCGCACTAAAAAAAAACCTTATTTTGAATTTAACACTTAACATGACTTCAACACATGAAATTTTGGCCAGTTAATAATAACTATTACATGTGAAATACAACTGTATGATCTTCTGTCGTCTTGAAAATATGAACGCATGACACATGGCAAAACAAAGAAAAAATGTACACAAGATGCATAACAATTTGTACAATATGTAAGTCGTAGTGATTATGATTAGTTAAGTGTGTGTGTGTGTGTGTGTGTGTGAGAGAGAGAGAGAGAGAGAGAGTATAACGTTCCGTCGTTATAATATCGGGTTGGCTCAGGTCAATTAAACAGGCTGCCATAATCTTAACAAACTTATAAATAACTGGAAAGTAAACAAATGTTAAATAGGATCCCGTGAATTAAGGGATATTGACAGGGGTTTTGTAGATTTATTCACTCACCTTTTTTGGACCATGACATCTCTTTATTACATAAATTTAGCAATGAGTATATTAAAAGTTAAAACATTCGCACTTCTTGTACAAATAGAATTAGAGTAATTTTGTAATGAGTTAACATAGTTTTTTACTGCCCTCGGATCCGAGTAGTTTGTTTTAGTTAGATATTAAAATTATAATCTTTATTCTTGAGCCATCTGAAAAATTGGCTTATTTAACTTTAAAAAACATTAAACTTAACGCATATTACTTAATTATTACTAAGCATGAAATTACAGTTTTATGGTAATTAAATCAGTCTTTCTTGTTTTATTTTACTTTCTTTTTTTTTATTAAGTGTCTATCAGGTATTATTCTAATTCAAGTTCTGAACCACGGAAGCAAAACTTCCGTGTCACCTGTGTGTATCATCCTCGGCGAATCGGCGCTTCTCTCGGTTGTGCAGTGTGTCTTGTAGTTTTTTGAAGATCAGGTTTCTGTTGTTAGGTTCGTATCCGGTGATGGTGAAGTTCTGAAGTCATTTTAGTCATGGTGGGTCCTGGTTCTCTCTTTCTCAATAACTTGTAGTAATCGTTTGTTGTTTTTGATGATTTGCACAAAAGTTTTATTCACTTGTATTCACGTCACATGTTGGTTTAGTTCTTGAGTTTCACATTATGATTTTACCATATTTCTAATTACATACATTTTATTGTTAAAATTTTTAGAGATGTCATATTACGCGCAATGCTCATCCACACACACTCGTTTACTACATATTTACTTTATTACATATTTACTGTAATTGCACTGTTAGACTATATTCGCGGTTCACATGGCTTTAAATGTGTACTGGGTGCCGCTACGTCTCAACTGGCGAGTTTATTAACTTTTAAAAGTATTATTATTGTACCCCATCACGGTTGTATGCTGTTTACGGTTCGACCGCTCCATTTCAAGTGTTTCGTTTAGGGGTGAGAGTAGTAATCTCGCGTAGTTTACTATTCAGCATAAAAGTAGTTCCATATTCCGATTAATGTCTATTCGTTTATTCTCTGACATATTTAATTATACTATGGTATCTTTTACTTTTTAGTTTATTATTGTACACAGTTATGTTTTTTATCAAGTGGCAATTTAATACTATTATTAGTCTTATTCACGGGTAATTTTGCGTGTTGATGCAGGTTTCGGCAGGTTAAAGCAGGATTAAGGGGTGTTTTCTCAATTTTATTCTCGAATTCTTTTTTGGTTTTAAACTATTTATTTTGGGTATTATTTCGGTGTTACTTTATCATTTTCTTTAGGGGTTTATGTTTTGTTTTAATGTGAGATTTTAAATAAAAATAATTTCTTTTATTTATTTTTTTTTTATAAAAATCGTCATAAGAGAGACAGACAGAGTTACCCCAGGGCCGAAGAAGACCACATTATCAAGTAATCATTTTCCGTAATTCCAGTTTGAATTAATTATATCATGATGTTTTTGGTCAGTACATAAATAAACAGCAATGTCAATGTAGTGTTGTTACTTCAAGAGAATGATGAGTAAGATTGTAATTGTCCGATTGTTTAAGTAACACAGCTTGTATATACTTGTCTCAGGCCAGTGACGTAGTTAGGTTTTTGTCACCTGGGGCAAGGAGATCACTGCTTCCCCTCTACGCCAATTAAAAAGGGACAGAAAGCAGAAATAAATGCCCATCCAGTGAACAGCATACTTGATAAAGCAATTATGCAGACTTTGCATAAAAGCATGTCCAGCAAACGTTTAAAAAATGTTCATTAATCAACGTTAAAAATTTACCCATAACATACTTGAGTATCCAGTCGGTCTTCAAAGGGTGCGCACCCATATGGACGTGTGCAAGTACAAAGTAATGTGATTTTTACATTTAACGACCTCAACTGAGTGAATTAATTTGAAGATGGAACATATGTTCCGAAATGCACTATTTTAAATTAAAAACAGTCACCTGACAGATCTACGGTAATTTATTAATTTATATAACATTAACCATTGATTGTAACACTGTGTAACGTATTGCTTCATTTGTTTCCAGTTGGCTACGCTACAGAGTCTCTGCCAGATACAACACTTCCTGTAGAGGATAATGTTGATGGCATTGGTTTTGGTATGTCTGTTGAAGAACTTGAAGCAGAAGAATCTGAAGAAAATCTGAAATCACTTTCACTTGCAGAAGAAAACGAACCGTTACAAAGTGAAGAATCAAACAGATACGATGTTGTTGCTGACGACACATTTGATAATATTTTGCGAGTAACAACGCACCATGAAACGTTAATGAATTTCTACTACATGGATGAAAATAATAAGGTACTGACATTTTTCATATTTCAGTATGTCTTTATAATATATTCTCATTTTGTCTTTCTTTCTTTTATAAAATTTTGTCAACGTTTTGTATTCTTACCTGTGCAGATGAAAATGACAGAACTTTTTGAACTGAGTGAAGGAGAAGCCACTACATTTTCAGAACCAACAGCAGAAGGTGATGCACACTTAGCCTCATGGATTTCTCAGCAATCACAAGAAGGTAGGGTACAGAAATGTCTTATTACTTATTGTTAACTTTTGTTTAATACGTATGTGTTGTAGTGTACAGTTTTATTTTAGAGTATCAGTATTGGTTTATACAAATTCAACATGTTTGCTGATAACATTTTTCTTTGTGATCTATGTGTGTATGTTTTAACACCCCCGTCAATATGGTCAACACCCCCATTGATCAACAGTGATTATTTTTAAAGAATTCTTGTTTAATGATTAGTCACCAAAGCTTAAACAATGTTTATGTGATTTACGTAATAATGGTATTTCAATAATTAAATAATTTTTGTGAGTTGGGTATAGTGCTGTCATTACTATACTTGGGAGATTCTTACAAGAAATGTTTGTCAATTAGTTAATATAGAAGTTTTACAAATATCAGACCCTGCTATGGTAATCAGATATCATATGCAGCCATATTCTGTTATTGCCGTGCAGACAGTTCAGACACAATATTGTTGACATTGACTTCTGATCACTATGTTAGATAACTTGAGATTTTAAAGATTTAGCAAATATTTTGAAATTATTTTATCAACATTTTTAATTCTTAGTTTAATTTATAAACACATTATTAAAATTTCTAGTTTTAAAGTGAATGTTATTGAAATTCTGTTTACTGAGTCACCTTTTAATGTACAGAGCTGGAACAGGAAGGTGAAGAAGTGGACAGAATAAATCGGTCGGTTGTAAGTGAAGAAGACTCTCTAGCGATGTTTTCTGATCCAGAATCAGACTGGACGGAAAGAACTGATTCACCAATTCTGTCACAAGGAAGAATTCCAGATATAAGGCCAGAGTCCGATCGTCTGTCAAAAAAACAGAAGCTTCCAACAATGTCAACAACTTGCATAGTTGCGAATTAGAGAGCCAGATTTGCGACAAATTCCCTTGTGTTTGCAGTTATCACTGTATACGGTATACATCCTGTCATGCAATGCAAATAATAATTCTAACGATATCTCATTTTGTGGTATGGTTACATTCAAGGCATCTATGTGTAAGCCATTATACAGTGATGATTTCTGTAAGCCGAAGATATAGACTGTGATGCCAAATATTTATTTAGAATCTGGTTGTCCATGTACAGTCTGTGTCTGACTTTCTACGACATGGTAATATAAATATTAGCAAGATGTGAATTTCGATACATTTTGTAATTCTTACTGAAAACACATTACATTAATGTATTATGTATAAGTTATTTTTATACTGATTAATTTATTATTTTGTTATTGTATAAGTATTTGTTTACACATTTTATATTAATGCCATTTTTTTACAATAAATATAAATTAATTAATTGACTGATGTTAATCCTTTCATTATTACGCACACTATTATTTTCTAATAATAAATTTTATTTATATTTGTATGCTTTTAATATTAAAAACATGTATTGTGAGGATTTAGAACTAGAAACCTTTTTATAAATTGAGACATGTAAGCATATATATTTGAATTTAGTATTTTTTAATACAGAATGCTAATGGGTTGAATATATAATGAATTATTATTAATATAAAACTTTTATATAAAATGTTATGTTGGTAAAATGTATTTGTATTAAATATATATGTACTGAAGTTATTCAGGTAGGAAACATCCAGCATACCAATGCCATTGTGATAAACAATGCGGTATTGAGCTTGTAATAACCCTATAAGTGTCACCCTATTAAGCAGATTTGATGGTTCAGTTCAGTCTTGGGCACACTGAAATTCTTGTCATGACTGTTCAGTAGTTTATGAAATATTAAGCAATATTTTGACAACTCCTTATTGATAATTTACTAAAGTGTTGTTTAATAATTAAACCATGGCTGTGATCCTGTTGATACAGCCCATTCGGCTATGTTTTATAAAATTTATAAGAGAGGTAACTGATCACCTATAATGAATACATTTTATTTAAATGCTGATTTCAAATTAATCATTTTGGTCGCATGAAAAAAAAAAGTGGCAGGTATGACACACTTAGTGATAATATTCTTACATTAGTTTACCCTACAATTATTTTTAAGTTCTAGTCTTAAATAAAATGAAAAGCAAAGCTGTGATCATTTGGATAAAATATTTACTTACCAGTAGTATATTGAACATTTATTTATTTATTGTTTTATGTACTTAACGACAAGTAACAAGTGCCTTTTTACCAGAATTTGAATTCAATTAAATAAGATATTTTTCTTTATGAAATGTTTATTTTACACTAAAATCATCCATTCCATAAACTATAATATTAGTGAGTAATAGTACGTCCTTTTTTTTATTTGTTTAGTATGTAACAAATACCTGATGTAGCTTATAAAGATCTGTATGCTTTTTTTTTTAATTTTCATTGTATTTACTGTTTGTTGTGTTCATAAATAAAATTTTTGTAAACGATGAAGTGTACTTTTTTGCATCCTTAAATCTTTGGTGAATAGAACTGCTTATATAGTTGGTACGCATGATCATATATTGTAATTATTTTTCTATGAATTATATTCCACTGGAGTCTTCAAAGTTCTTGGACAATGGAATCTGTATCTAATCTGTAAGAATATGTTTAAATTATATTGCGCAATAATGAACATTTACAAAACATATATATTAGGCTCAGTCAAATTTAAATTTATATGTATTCAAATGTATAATTGTAGTTATAATTTTTGTCCTTTAAAGGTAAATATCCAGGGGGAACTAAGATAGTTATAAACAACAGCACTTTAGAGCAAGTGAGCCGTTTCAAATATCTTGGCTGTGCAGGAAGCTGTAAATCTGAATATGATATAAGAGAAAGATAAATAAATTTAGGAATATTTGTGGTATGATTCATAGAAATCTTAGAAATAAAATAAGACGCAGCACAAGGATTCAATTTTATAAGACAATTGCAATACCCATGTTGATTTATGCGAGTTGAGGCATTGGTCATGACAAAAAAGAAATGCGGCAAGATTCAGAGTGCTGAAATGCAGTTTCTTCGAAATACTTTAAATTATACATTGCAAGATAGAATAAGAAATGAGGATATCAGAGCAGAACTCGAAGTAAAAGACAAATGAAATTATTTCAATTTACAGAAGACAATGGTGGAATCATCTGCAAAGGATGACAGAGGATCGATTGCCGAAAGCGGCACTGAACTAAAAAGCCATTGGTAGAAGAGACGTGGGTCGTCCGAGGATGAGATGGGTGCCGGAACAGGTTTATATAACTTAATCTTGAAGAGGAGAAGAAGAAGAAATAATTTTTAATTTCTTTTTATGTTGTACACTGTATAGACATTTTGACTTTTATGAGTAAAGTGAACAAAATTAACGTTTTTTCATCAATCTAGGACATATTTAAATTTAATATTTCATGATTCAGTATACTTCTGTTTCATTTTTTAAAATATAAAAGTAAAGTGATTCAAGTTATTAAGTCCATCCAATTTGAAATCACCCAATTTCAGATTAAAAGGTTGCTGACAAAATTTATTATTTTTTACTTCCATATTCCTTAAGGAATGGAAGTATGGTGATGGCAAAAAAAATCGTGTTCGAGATTATTGCAGATTCTGATTCTACTACACTCAAAACATGAAAAAAAGTCGTTTTCCGAAAAGTGTCTGTGTGTCTGTCTGTCTGTCGTCTGTCTGTCTGTCTGTCTGTAGATTTTTTTTCTATGGCAAACGATAACTGCCGCAAATTCAAACAGAATCAAATAATGTTTTGCATACAGCCCTGATTTGCAGGGTACTCGCGACCTATTATTTTTGGTGAAGATCGGGTGAGGGAAAGGGGTAGTTTACCTGCAACGGTTTTTTTTAAGCAAGGGTAATTTTGTTTGTTTGGCAAACGATAACAGCCGCAAATTCAAACAGAATCAAATAATGTTTCGCATACGGCCCTGAATTGTAGAGTTCTCAAGATCTGTTGATTTTGGTGAAGATCGGTTAAGGGAAAGGGGTAGTTTACCTGTAACGTTTTATGTTTTAACAAGGGTATTTCCTATGGCAAACGATAACAGCCGCAAATTCAAACAGAATCAAAAGATTATTTGCATACAGCCCTAAATTGTAGAGTTCTCAAGACCTATTGTTTTTGGTGAAGTTCGGTTGAGGGAAAGGGGTAGTTTACCTGCAACGTTTTTTTAACAAGGGTATTTTCTATGGCAAACGATAACAGCCGCAAATTCAAACAGAATCAAATAATGTTTTGCATACAGCCCTGATTTGTAGAGTACTCAAGACCTATTGTTTTTGGTGAAGATCGGTTAAGGGAAAGGGGTAGTTTACCTGTAACGTTTTATGTTTTAACAAGGGTATTTCCTATGGCAAACGATAACAGCCGCAAATTCAAACAGAATCAAAAGATTATTTGCATACAGCCTTAAATTGTAGAGTTCTCAAGACCTGTTGTTTTTGGTGAAGATCGGTTGAGGGAAAGGGGTAGTTTACCTGCAACCTTTTTTTAACAAGGGTATTTTCTATGGCAAACGATAACAGCCGCAAATTCAAACATAATCAAATAACGTTTTGCATACAGCCCTGATTTGTAGAGTACTCAAGACCTGTTGTTTTTGGTGAAGATCGGTTAAGGGGAAGGGGTAGTTTACCTGCAACGTTTTTTTATCAAGCGTATTTTCTATGGCAAACGATAACAGCCGCAAATTCAAACAGAATCAAATAATTTTTTGCATACGTCCCTGAATTGTAGAGGTCCCAATGACTTTCGATTTTGGTGAAGATCGGTTAAGGGGAAGGGGTAGTTTACCTGCAACCTTTTACGTTTTAACAAGAGTAAAGTACTTGAAAATTTATTTAAACTTTTTGAAACAATGGTAATTGTTAAAAATAAAATAATTTTGTTGCCAGGCAATAAAATTATAATTTTTTCATTTTAATGTAATATAATATTTTTCATTTAATACAGCAATAAAAAGGCAGGTAAGACACAGCCTGGCTGTTTGGCTGAAAATGATTTTAAAAATAAATCTTAGAATATGGAAGTCATGTATGGTTCTCCATACCGATATTTAATTTTTTTACACAAAGTTGTACTATATTCAGAGAGTAGAAAACAAGCATTCATTCATTTTTTAGACGTTCAGTTTTTTTTTGAGCAGCCATTTTGTACAGGTTTGTTAGCCTATTTTGCACTTTACAAAGGTTTGCGGTAAACTCTGTAGCTCCTTTATTTTTGAAGATATTGATTTCAAACAAAAACCATTTTAAAGAGAATTAAATGTACAACATTTTATGTCCAGTGCACATGTAAGCCTACTGCACTACAAATACCTTAAAACTATTGTTGAAAGTTAAAGATTTAAAAACGCAAATTGTCATTTTTGAAATTAAAAATTTTAAAGAACAAACAGACTCTCCTTTAATTTTTTTTCTAGATATAGGCTTCATAGTGTACTACTTCCTAAAAATGTTTGATACCTGAGAGTCTCATCCCTTCTTTTTTATGGATCTTCAAACATTGCGATTTTTCTGAAATCGGCTATATTCAACCTGAAATATCTCAAAAGGAACGCACTTGAAAAATCTCAAATTTTCACAAAACAATCTTTATTTGTGTAGTAACAAGTGGTTAAAATTTGATAACTGAGACTTTATTAGTTTTTGAGTTATAACTTTTTTTAAGTACTGAAATCACAAGAAGTGGTGCGATGTGCAAATATTATAAAAACTGTGTTGTAAATCTAAATAATACATTAGGAACTGTATCCTAGTATATTTTTTTATTTATACAGTTCACACTTTAAGCAAAAACACAAACACTATTATTCCTTCTCTTTTATCTTCTTAAAATGTCACTGATGAAAAAAGTTGACTGATTTCTGTACATAGTTTTTCGCTGATATTGAAGCTTCGACCTGTAGCATTTGTGAACTCTATTGGTGTTTGTTTCCTTAGGACCTTACTAATTGGCACCTGAACTTTGTCATCTTTAGAGATTTGGAAAGAAGTTCTGGGGCCATGTGGATGAAAAAAGTGAATAAAAAGATCGTTGTTTTCCTCACTTGTCTCCAATTATCCCGATCCACCAGTTCTTGTCGTAAATGCAAGCTACTGTATCTTGTATATTCAATGAAAATACACTTTCTTATGGAATTTCTGTAGTGCTGCAATCGGTAAACTCTTCAGATGTAAGTATACATAACATCTGACTTTTGTTTGAGTTAGAGGTACAAATCTATGAAATTACCTTGTCTGTGGAATTTGCTTACAATAATCAAATCTCTGTAATTTCATGCTGTTTGATTGCACTTCTTCTGATTGTACATAAATAAAATGGATGCCTGATACATTCTCAAGGCAAAACCTGTACATTTCCTCAGCTGTTAAAATTTGATTGCTATATGGTCGCTGCAGGCTTGCCTTGGTCACCACTCTTTTTGTTGTGCCACCGATTCCGTCACACGCATTTTTCCCTTGTGAGGAAACAAAAAAAATTCCACTCAACATCAAGACCAAAGTCAGTTTTATGGTGACAAATGTTGGTAAAGTTTTTTTTATTCTTGTATTGGCTGCTGGCACCGTCACTAAAATACACAATTTTTTTACTGCTGGTGCTACTTTCTTAACTTCTTCAACTAAGTATTTTTGAAAAGTATGTACAGAAGCAGTATTGTAGTCCAAGTTGTCACTGATCACACAAACTCTTGCAGCAAATCTTATCATTTTTCTTATAATAAAACAATAAGACTACTTTATAAACTGCATAAGCTCAAAAACTAAATAAGACAAAACAGCGTTTATTCTTTAAAAATTATTTCCTTCAAAACGTGCTTAAGAATTAGTTTGTCCCAGTAAAATATTATTATAATAAAACAACAGGCACAATTGAACTGAAAGTGCTTTTATTGTTGTTTTAATATCTAACATATAGTTTAGTTGTAGAATGAACCATAAGTTTAGTTGTAGTTTAGTTGCTAATAAACCGAATTTCACCACATTAAAAAAAAGTAACTCAAAATCTAGTAAAGTCTCAGTGATCATATTTTAACCACTTGTTACTACACAAATAAAGATTGTTTTGTGAAAATTTGAGATTTTTCAAGTGTGTTCCTTTTGAGATATTTCAGGTTGAATATAGCCGATTTCAGAAAAATCGCAATGTTTGAAGACCCATAAAAAAAAGGATGAGACAAACATTTTTAGGAAGTAGTATACTATGAAGCCCATATCTAGAAAAAAAATTAAATGTGAGTCTTAGTTTTTTCTTTAAAATTTTTAATTTCAAAAATGATAATTTGCGTTTTAAAACTTTAACTTTCAACAATAGTTTTAAGGTATTTGTAGTGCAGTAGGCTTACATGTGCACTAGACATAAAATGTTGTACATTTAATTCTCTTTAAAATGGTTTTTGTTTGAAATCAATATCTTCAAAAATAAAGGAGCTACAGAGTTTACCACAAACCTTTGTAAAGTGCAAAATAGGCTAACGCACCTATACAAAATGGCCGCTCAAAAAAAAACTGAACATCTAAAAAATGAATGAATGCTTGTTTTTTACTCTCTGAATATAGTACAACTTTGTGTAAAAAAATTAAAAAATAATAAATTTTGATAGCAACCATCATTGGTTGATTTGATATGGATTGACCCTAAGACAATCTTTATGCAGGGCAGCGTTGCCCAAAATAAGTCAAAGTTGCTGCAAATTATTTTGCCAAATGTTATATATAGCTTCAAGTGTGTTAATTTATTTTAGTAATGGACAGTACTGGATATCACAAGTGTCAGCATCATATTTAGGAATACATTTGTAAGTACCTAATTCCTATTTATTGTTTTCATTTTGTAAATTGGAATTATAATAAGAAACTGAATTATACCAGTATTGCGTTAGTGTATTAACTGATGTGTAGCATTTTTTAACATACTCATGGAAAAAAAAGGAAATATATAAATGTTTCAATTGTGTGAGGAAGATGACTTGCAATCAAAAGACAGCTACTGAACTTATTATTATTTTGAATTAGAAGACATCTCGACTCTTAAAATAACTCTGAAGTCAGTGAATGTGTTTGGGATTTCTAGTCAGAAAAATCCAAAATAGAAACTTTGACTTTGATGTTACTTAAAAATTAATGGCTGTTACAACACAGTAAAATAAGAGAACCATAAAAGGAAATTATAAAATTGATCAAAAACATGGTAAATCCTGGTTGTATGAAAAACAAGTTTTTTAATTAATACTAATGACTACCTTATCTTTATGATTTAACTGTTTCATTTAAAAACAAAAGTGAATGTGAGTTGGAGTAGTCTATTAAGAAGTACATTGAAAAGTGGGTAATCATGCTTTGAGAAAAATTTTATCAGTTTTGATCCAAAGTAGAAAAGGGAAATATTTTCTAGAACTATTTTAGTGTTTTCAGAATTAAGTGAAATTTAACTGTTATGAGTGATATTCATTTTTCAAATTAAGTGAAATGTCACTTGAAAATAAGAAAAGTCTGGCCAACCTTCAAGTGCTCAAAATTATGAAAATCTTGAAAAACAACATTTTTAATGCAATAAAAAAATTTGTAATGCCATAAACACCAATCGTCATCATGCAACTAATGTATTTTGGATTTCGTGTCAGCAAATGTTATCGGAGGTCAACAAACAAATCGTCGAATGTTTATCATAATACTGGGGGAGAAGTTTAAAATGAATCAATTTCTGTCTAAAATTCTGAATGGTGACAAGACTTAGTGGTATGGTTATATTATGAAAACTACCCCGCTAACAGAAAAAAAATCAAAATCCAAGACCATGCTGTTTCTTTTTTTATGTTAATGGAACATATTAAAGAAATTTATTCTTGCTGGATAAAATGTGAATCAACAGTTTCATTTGTAAGTGGTGAGGACAATGCACGAGAATGAGAAGAAAATGACACAAAGTCAGAGCGTTGGCAACTACATCCTTCAACCTCAAGGATGGATATGCACTCCCATGTGTACGTTATTGAGTGTGCAGCAGGTTTGGCCAAAAACAGCATCGGATTTTCATGTCCTTTCAAGTACTAAATATTATGCCATATGACTACCTTGTATGAAAAATGAAATGAAACCAAATCATTTTGCTGTTATCATCTAAGTGAGACAGAAAATGCTGGAGTCATTGAACAACATGAAGACTGAAGACTTCCAAGTATGTTTTTAGCAGTCAAGGAATATATTATGGCAAGTGAATAGAGCCAACAGGAGAGTAATTTGAAGGAGGCTAGACTTGAAAATTATTTTAATTTTTGGGACTTCTTGGATGTGTGTGTGTGTGTGTGTGTGTGTGTGTGTGTGTGTGTGTGTGTGTGTGTGTGTGTGTGTGTGTGTGTGTGTGTGTGTGTGTGTGTGTGTGTGTGTGTGTGTGTGTGTGTGTGTGTGTGTGTGTGTGTGTGTGTGAAAACTCTGTTGATCTGAATAGACAAAGTGTCCTCCATCCAATTCAGTTATATTTTTAAAAAATGGATAGAATGGATTTGCTTTTGATTGGAAATTGATAGTAGAGTTATGTAGAGGTTAAATCATCATCTGAAATTTAGTTCTATTAAAAACACAAGGGATAATAAGTTTAATGACAAACCAGCATACACATTTGGTAAGTAATACATTTTATTCTGAAAGATGAATAACGTTTACAGTATGTTGTTTATTCTGTTTGATTTCATCGCTCATGGCAAACTTAACTCCTCTCATAACAACTCACATCTTTATGACGCAACACGTAAGTAATTTTATTGTACGCTATATAAAATGTTACAAGAGACATTAAAATGCATTAAATATGATTACTTGATACAGTTTTTAAAATTTGATCTTATTTAATCTGCAGAAACAAAATTGATTTCAATTTTACATAACACAAGTTCACAGAATTTTTTATATTGTGAACTTAATTACATCAAATAAGGAAGAAACTGAATACACTGAGTTTGTTGAAAGTTTCTAAAGTTCTGGACATTTAAGTAGAATAATTACAAAGACCAACATCCAGATTAACATATGACTATCTTGAGTTTTACAATTCTGAGACACCAGTAATCCTGCACAATTTTTTTTACAGAAACCTATTTAGTTATTTAAAACTGTTGCAATTAATTAGTGCACTACTGAAAATAAAATTCTTGAATCATAGAAACGCACTGATTTCATTTTTCTGGTAATCCAAAACCTGCTAATTCAAAAGGGTTAAACATTTTCTTTCAAACGATTGTGGTTAAACTGTATAGCCAAATAAAGTACAAACAAAAATATGTTAATGAAATTCCAACTACCAAAAGAAACTCAGAAACATGTTCTATGGAACTGTACATATGGGAGAACAATATCTTAGTGTATATGCTACAGTAAGATAATAGGAAAGTATATGGCTCTATTTTATAAGACCATAAAATTATAAATCGTTACTTCTTTGAACAACCAATTTCTACCAGTGATCTAGAGATAAATATGACATACTATGTCATGTGATAAGAAGTTATAAAACAAAACTGTGTACAAGGGAAACTTGATGAAAGAAACACTGATTGAGTAGAAAACTAAATGAGAGAAATAATGTGAACAATTTATGACAGGCATGTGTGGGAACCAACTATAAACTTCCTACAAAGTGGAAAGTTCATAAGTCTTTGAAACCATCTACAACTACAAATAAATTTTTCACAATGTTAAGAAACACAGATTCATAATAGATGTACAGTGAAACCTTGATATAATTCTCTTCTGCGGACCGGCCAAAAAGCGCTTTATATCGAGGGTCACTTTACATAAAGGTCCCAAGTTTAACTATTTAATTTGCCAGGACCATAAAAAATTACCGTTACATCAAGGGTCCCGTTATATCACAGGGATGTTATATCGAGGTTCCACTGTATATATTATTCACCTATGATGTTGACACTGAACACATGCATATAGATACAAATTCTATAGAGAAAGTTTGGTAATTTCTATCAAAAAAGTAAGAATAAGACCATCTCCATAAAGAATAACTTTATAGCTGAACTAACACAAATGTGGTGCAGGAATGAAGACGTCAAAAAAAACTGTGAAACCTCATGAAAAACATGCAAAAGCATATCATAGTAATGATTAAGAATAAAGGATATAATGTTATTAATAGATGTCAATAAAAAACAGATTTATCAAAATATGTAGATTTTGAATTCCTTGTTTGAGTTTAATATTTGCACACCTCTGTATATTTATGTGGGAACATAAATCAGCCTTTTAAGACTTAAAATTAATTAACATTTGGCAGGAGAACACTAATCAATATATAATATTATTGAAGCACATATAAACAATACGCTACAATTATAACCCCTCAATAATTTACACTAACTTTTCAAAATATTTTTTCAATTCCAGTACTGCTAAACCTCTATGGGAAATTTTATTTTTGTCTTCTCTTGATAATTCTGCATATGTTTGTTCATAACCATCTGGTTGAAAGCAAGGATCCCAACCAAATGTGCGAGGACCTCTGGGAAACACAATGTTTCCATAAGTTTCACCACGGAATAAACGAATGTCAGAATTTTCATCTTCCGCATACGCTAATGTACAGATCGCTTTAGCAGATTTATCTTCCCAGCCTGCAAGTAGTTTATACAATCCTTCTGGCCCTAATTTATCAAGAAACCATTTTATATATGGACCTGAAACAGTTGCAAATATAATCTGAAAAGGTTTATACAATTAATATTATATAACTGATCTTGGACATAAATATCTTTCCAAATGAAATGATTAATTAATTGATTATGTTTACTCAAAACATAATTGCATACTTATACATTCTGACCTAAATATTTAAGTGTACCAGTTCAATAAAATTAGTGAGCTTGCTACTACGAACGAAACAGACAATATACAACATGGAATACAAAATAATATATATTATAACATTATTATCATTGATGATGATGAGCCACCCTGTTGAGTAGCACAAATATTTACAACTTTACAAATTTTCAATGGGTGTAATCGTAATAATAACAACAATGTAAAATTGTTTAAAATAATTAAAACATTTATTAAAATTTCAAAATAAATTCTGTATTAAAACTTCATTATTATTGCATGTGTATGGGTATTCGCAGTACCCATACTTATTGATTACATACACGTAATATCGCATATTCCATACGAACATAAAATACTCTTATAATTATAAATATATTTGATTATTATATAATATGGCTCTTGACTTGCTCAGTATATTATGAGTAATTTATTATATTCTGAAATCTTTCTTTTTAAAAATAATTTTTATTGTTGTTGGATATGCGTTTGTCATTTATATTAATTACTTTAGCAACTTTCCATTCTTTCAAAATTACAATTAAATATTTTCAATCAATTATCAATCCAAGAATTATGCTTTCATAATTCAACAATTTAAATTTAAATATTTTCAATCAATTATTAATTCAAAAATTATGCTATAATTACTATAAGTTACAAGACATTTACATTTACAAGTTATAAAATTACACTTTTAGAAATTATTGTCTTTCTTTTGACAATGTTTATCTGTCTTTGATTAAGTCTTTTGTTATGAGGAATACATGGCTTTCTTTCACCTTAATTGTAGCGGTTCCTCAGCATACCCTCTCCTGGTCCTGCATCCTTGATGTTCTGAATCCTGCGTAGTCGTGAAGTCCTGGATCCTTTCCTCGTCCTCCGGGTCCTCTTGGAAGTCCGATGATTCGTCCTCTACGTCTGGAATTTATGCCATGTAGTGTGCTGCTCCCTCGTCCTCCGTAATGATCTCTGGCTGCAGCGGTGGTGTCACGAAAGTGATGATGTCAAGCATCGCCTCCGGCTGCCGCTGTAGTCAAAAAAGAGTTGTTGTTGTTGTTGGGCAGAACCTCCGGCTGCCTCTGTAGTTGAACGACCAAGAGAACAAGGCTGATGTGCCTCACATATTTATAGTCTAGGGTGCACAATTCATGTTTCGAAAATTCTCTGCAGGAATAGGTTTGTTGTGGCGTCCTTTTACAAACACGATTATTCACACACTTTTTTTACTTGTCTTCGCAACATGCGAAGTCTTTTGCAAATTACCCGATATTCATCTGGTCGGTAATTTTTATGTGTACAACTGTGTTTAAACCATTTCTCGTTATCTTAATTATTATGGGTTTTATTTATGTTTATTTTCACTGTATTCACACTTTTTATTATTTTTGCACCATCTTTCATACACACGTGCGTCTTTATATTACACACACTGTGGCGTATTTGGTTTTGTGATATTTCATATACATTTATCACCATTTAAATAATTCATATATTTATTAGCGTTTATTTAGGGGTGATGCTTTACAGGAATCAACTGGCCTCACACACACACACGTAAGATACACGTGTACATACAGACGCAGCTGTGTGGCGTGACCCACCTGTTCAAGCATGCAATTTTGTTGTCCCCTTTTACAGCTTTCAATCTGACTTATCATTATTACTAACAATATGGATTATTTATTTAAATTATATTAATTATCTTAACTAATTGTGCAATGTACAGTACCCTATACATTTGTACTGTTGCATTATTTCCCTGCTTAATAAAAAAAAATTTAATAAACTTATTAAATTTTTGCCTTCTACATTACACAAAATTGTACAGTACATTTTACCAATACAATATTACATTAATTATGCTCATAACAATGAATAAGTTTTTACCATTAGCCTTATGTGAGGTGGACTGAACAAAATATTCCCCTCCCATACATGTTGACTTGCTGCGTAGCTTCACAGTATCTACTTTAATGGTGTTCACCTTTAACTGTCGCAGTGACCTAGTTATTCACTCGTAGAACTTCCTTAAAGAGCTTGCATGGTACTTGCCAATTTCTTTCTGTCTTGTGTCATCATATACAATGAAAGTTTGTTTGCCAACTTGTCTTAGCAAAGTGCAAGGTCCATCATACAATCTGAAGAATTTTTTAGCAGTATTGTCAATACGTTTTCCAACTGGATTTGTTTTTAATAATACTTTCTCTCCCACATTAAATTTCTCCAACTTGTGAGTTCTGTTGAATCTTTCTATTCTCTTATTACCTTTTTCAATTCTTCTTCTTTTAGCATGTTCAATCTTAATGCTTAAAGGTATTGGTAAGTTCTGATTAGTAGGTTTGTGAACATACCACTTCCAAAATCTGTCGAGTTGCCCATCTTGATCAATCTCTGTCTGTGTGTAGCTCGTTGCTTGACTATAATTCTCATTAATGGCTTTTTCAAAGAATGGTAAATATTCTGTCCATTTATTGTGTTGGTTATGGCAGTAAATACATAGGTACTTACCCAATTCTTTATTCACTCTCTTGGCTAAATTTCCCTGTGGATGTCTGATGGATGTGAGTATGGGTTGGATTCCATTTTCTCTTAATATTCTATTCTATACTTCACTTTGAAATTACACTCCTTTATCACTAAGAATCCTCTTCATCTTACCATGTATTGGAATATATTTTTGTAACAGAATTTTTAGGACAGCTTTCGTTGTGGGTCGCATAATAGGATACAGATGAACTGCCTTAGAAAACTCGTCTATACAGACTAGTATGTGTTTAACCCCCTGACTTGATCATGGTAAAGGCCCTAAGAAGTCCACTGCAACTAACTCCCCTTCCGCCTCACTCTGTATACTTTGCATTTCTACGTATGTGTGAAGATTAGGTTGCTTAGCAGTCTGGCAATCATAACATTACTTCAATTCATGTTTCATTTTTCTAAACATGTTGTTGATTGTAAAATCTTCTCTAAGGGATAAATAACATTTTAATGCTGAGGTATGAGCTAAGCTCTCATGAGTTGGTGTTATCAGTTTAAATAACATCTCGTTAGTCAACACAATTTTCCAATCATGTCCTATTAATTTGAAAAGAATGTTGTTATATAGCTTATATTGAGCTGGCAGGTGAGATTGACGTTTTAAATTTCGTAAGGTAATATCTTGATCTTGTTCTTCCGCTAGATTTTGTAGCATTCTTCTTACTCCGTTGCTAGCTTCAAATCGTATAGGTAATAGACGTACTTCGTTATCCTCCTGATTGTAGATTTCCTCACATTCTTCTGTAACATAACAACTTAATATATCTGCAACGCTATTATCTTTTCCTTTGCAGTACTTGATAATGAATGAGTACTCACCAATGGCTAAAATCCATCTCAGTAAACGAGAGTTCGTTACTTTACATTTCAGTAGAAATGGCAATGCTTGATGGTCAGTATGTATTTCAAAATGAGTACCATAAATGTAATATTGAAATTGTTTAAGTGCATAGACAATTGCAAGTATCTCCTTCTCTGATGTTAAGTAGTGCAGCTCTGCTCCTTTGAAAACTCTGCTCGCGTAGGCGATGACCCTTAGTTTTCCTTCGGAATCCTTCTGGTATAGTACACTTCCCACGGTGTAATCACTAGCATCTGAATAAATTACAAATTTTCCTTCTTGTTGAATATGATGTAGCATGATGTTTTCTACAAATAACGTCTTCACTCCGTTGAAGGCTTCTTGATGCTTCTTCTCCCATTTCCATTTTCATCCTTTCTTTGTCAACTCTAACAAAGGTTGAGTCCTTTTGGCATATAATGGTGTAAACCTCCTGTAATATCCAGTTAAACCTAAAAATGCACGTAAACCTTTCAGATTCCTGGGTATAGGAAAGTTGGTTATACTGGTTATCTTGATAGGATCTGGTTGTATACCTGAGGATGAGATGATGTGTCCTAGGAATTGGATGGAAGTTTTTATGAATTCACATTTGTCTAGGTTTAGGGACTTGTTTGCTTGTCTAAACTTATGGAATATTGTTCGTAGATTTTGGATATGTTCATTGAATGTCTTAGATATCACTAGAATATCATCTACGAAGATCATCGTATAAGGTTCCACCTCTGGGACTAATGTTCTTTCCAAACATTTTACAATAGCTGCCAAACTCGTACTTAATCCAAATAGTACTACTTTATGTTGGTAACACTTGTTCTTATACAGGAATGCAGTAAAGTTTCTATCCTCTTCTCGGATTGGAATTTGCCAAAAACTTGAATGTAGATCTAGTTTAGTCAAAAGCTCCTTCACACTTTGTAAACAGCTCGTCCGCATTAGGTGAACAGTCATATTCTTTCATTATAATACTGTTCAGCTCCCACATGTCCAGGCATTGACGAATATCCCTGCTTTTCTTTTTTATTACTATTTTATTATTATTTTTTATTACTTTTTTATTTTTATTATTATTTAAGAAGTTGCTGTTGGACCGTTCTATCACGTTATTATCTAGCATGCGACGTATTTCCGTTTCTACTTCTTCCTCGTAGTGCATTGGAATAGGGTATGTCCTCCTGATGAATTTTGTTGGGTCTGTTACAGTTATAGTATGTTTGTAGGCTGTCATCTGTGTCGTTGTTTCATTGAATATATCTTCATATTCATTTATTAATTCTTGAAGCCGCTTTTCTTCCTGTTTAGAAATCTTGTCGGTTGTCTGACTTGTACATCGAGTTAGTACATATTGAACTTTGAGTTTAGTTAAGACAATAGGTGTCTCACTTACCTTATACTGTCCTTCTTCTTCATTCATACTTATGCTATGTTGCACACCCTTATAATTACATGTCATCTTATTATAAATATCAGTCTCAGCATCTAGCACATTCAATAAATCAATTCCTATAATACCATCATATGTCAGCTTTTTCATAATAATCATTGGACATTCTATTTCTAAATTTTCATGTGTAATTGTTACGTAGGCTTGTTTTTTAACTTTTTATCGCTTATTGTAGCAGTTGTAATGTTCATATTATTCACAGGTAATATCGCTGTATTTTTAAAATAATGTTTATTTTGTTGCACCCAGGCAGCGTTTTAAAACTGACAGTTGACTACCTGTGTTCACCAACATTTTAATTTGACAATTATTGATATGAAAATTAAAATAGGGCATTGTATGTGGCGTTCCTTTTGATTTACACCCTCGTCCATGCTAAGCAATTCGTCTCGTACGTTGACAGGATATATATTGTTTATTGTGTACTGCTGCGTACACGTCTCCAGTCATTGTTGAGAAGTCGATGGTTCATTTCCCGCTTCCGGTTCACATCCCTTCTTCATGTTTCTATTGTTTGTTTTTGACTGAGCGATCATACGGCTTAGGGAATTTCTTCTTAGAAGTTGGCCAGACATAGCCTCCCTTCTCACTTCCACGTTCTCTCTCTCTCATATTGGTCTCTCTCTGTTTCTCTTGACGAGCGCCTTCTATATGCTGTCATTGGTTTGTACACTTTGTTAACAGGTGCTTTATTTTGCGTGTGTTGCGTTTGCTGTTTATAATTACTAACGTTGTAAATATGGTTATTATTATGATTATTAAGCGGTTGATAACTGTGTTGTGTATTCTCACCGCGAGTGATATTTTCAGATTGTGTTACAAGTATTAAAAATTCTTCAATTGTTTTAATACCTTGTGTGTAAACAGCGAGTCAGATATTTTTCTGAAAACGGTAAGACAGTTTAGATATTATTTCATATTCTGAAAATTTAGGTTTAAGATGTTTCACTCTTTCAATTTGTGCTATTGTATATTGTTCACTACTCTGACGACCACTGTAACGTAACGGGTTTCGGTGTGTTAATCCGTTTAATTGTTTTTAAATTTTAATTGAAGTTTAATTTTAGTTTATTTATTTTTATTGATTTGTTCAATTCAATTCAATTGTTCATTGAATCCAATGTAAATAAATCCGATGAATGCACTGGAAGTTAGTTAGCGAAGTCTTTTAAACTTCGGTTAATTTATTTTAATTTGTTATTCTTCCGTCGACTAGGTGAATTGGTGATGTAGATTCCTCGCTGAAAGCATAAATATTTGGTAAAAAATGATAACTTACTTGTAGTGAGTCTTGACGATCTTGCAGGGTTGATGTAGCAATCTAATCTGTAGATTGACTTACCGTATTCAAATTCGCCGCTGCATGTCGGGCTATCCAATAAGAGTCGTTCACCTATTCTGAAAACCCTAGTCTACTGAAATGAACTAACTGACTCCGTTTCCTCACATAAAATGATAATTTATTCTTTTTAACACTTCTTTTTAATGATCTAAAGTATCATTAACCATTTTAGTTCAAAATTAAGTAACATTAGTTGTTTGTTTCATAAAAATTGTCTCAGGGTGGTAAAACTGATCTACAACGTCAGTGTGTGATTAAAATGCTTTTAGTTAAATAAATTAATTCATATGTGGGTTCTTTTAGCTTACAGAATAGCAAATTATTTACTAGAACTCTTACTCTACCGTTATTAGGCAGTTTGAGGATGATTACAACTCAATCATCTCTTAATATTTAACATTTAAAATTATAACCATGCCTGCTTTGGACATTTTAGGTTAACTAAATTATTAGTCAACCGACAATAAATGATTTAATGAATGTTTGTTAACGTTAAAATAACTCTTGATAAAACATTTAAAATGTGAACAATAAAATAATATTTTGAACCAGTGTTGTTGAATGAAACATCTGAATCGTCATTTGACTCTATAAAAGGTAATTGTTTAGTTGTAAGTATTTATATAGCTTAATAGCCTTAGTTTCTTATTCATAATAGACATAAATATTTAAATAGTAATAGTAGTAGACTCTCCCTAAATTACAAAACATAAATAGCATTTGCATTTTTCATTAACTTTCGTTAATTGCTTCAGACAGTCGACAATTCTCAATCGCTTATGAATCCTTATTAGTTTGATCTAGGTTTATTAAACAACAACTTCAATCAGGTGTGGTTATATCACACTCAGTATTTATACATAATAAATGATTAATTGTTTGCAAAATTCTTAATAATAGAATATTCAAATTAAGTTGAGGATTGTCATTAGTACTGTTGATTGAATAATATTAATAATGCACCATAATCTACATACTTTATTTATACACATTATTAGAATGTGGTTCGATTATATCGTCTTTTCTAATTCTTAACTAATTTTGAGAAAATCACTGTACTCCCTTTTTTAAATCCCGGAATTGCTATGGATTATACACTTAGCAATCCTTATTAATGCACTGTTACACTTAAAACATCTTCAATACTAGTGTAGTTATGTTGGCACAAATTTAGGTTATGTTGCTTTGTTGACAACGGTGACGCGCACAAATTATGTAAACAGCTGTTTCCTGGCGGTGTCGAGTAGCCATCTGCTCTCCTCTAAAGTTGATTAAAAAGTGTCTCGAAATGGCATCTCAATCTGCCATTCCGTCCTGTGATTGTCGTAAAATTGGCTAATTTCTTGGATCTGATTGGTTGACGATCTTTAATTTGATGCACATACCCCCTCCGTGCAATATTTTAATTGTTGTTCTTAGCGTGGGGAGTCTGGGTTTGAGATTATAAACATTTGCTCGAATTGACACAAATATTTTATAATTGTAATAACTTTCTTATGATGGCATAGATTTAAAATCTAAGCTTATCACTGTATTGGTAACACTTGGATCTTTATTTAGAGTCCACTCATGGTGTGCTTCCGTTCATTATGAAGGGAGTTAATGTTTGAGATTATCACATTACACTATTCACTATTAATTGTATTTATTCTTAAATTAAAACTATTTAATGGCAATCATATCTCCTTGTGAGCATGCCTTCCAAGTCCTTCAACACTTCTCACTTATTTGTTACTTATATTTATTGAGAAAATATAGTTCTTATGCTACCATTGGCTTAGCCTAAGAGTCTATTAATTGTATTTACAAATTATTTATTATAAAAGGTATCTGGGTAACTTCTGTATTGCCCCAGTTGTAAACATTGAGTTGTTACAACTACTGTTTGTCTTTGTTTGCTGGCATATATTGTTATTCCTTGGTATTTTTGGCATTAATATGACCTCTATATGGCACTATGAAGTGTACCTTTAATTTCTCTTATTTGGGTATGTAGTGTCTTTTCAGACCATTATTTAGTTAGAATAGTTTACTAGTAGTAGTATATTGATAGTTAGTCTTGTGTTTTTAACACACTAGTCTGTTCCTTAGTGTATAGCATTGGATAATAGTAATTACATCTGGTGTCATATGACAGGTGTGCTTATTTATTCTTATTACACATTATGTCTTTGCTTTTAATTCTTTTATGCTATTATAATAGTGATTTTATTAAATAAATAATTACCTTATTTTATCCACTAAGTGATCTTCTTTTTCTTTTTTAATTACTACATGTTTCAGGGCTTATATCCCCATCTTCAGGTAAAAGCAAAATCTACCCTATTGTTAGGGTTTCGTTAAAAATTCACAAAGACACAAACACACAAACACATAACACACTTAAATAAATTAACATAGAACATTGAATCTGTATCGGAACGCGCTACAAACGAACCAGTGCACTGGCCGAAGTCCGACTTTCAACTGATCCGTACACGCTATTCACGGTTTGTTTTCATAGCTGTGTCATATAGTTTATTTGATTTCAATGACAACTGTTCATTAAGTACCTGATTTTTATTTAAACAAAAAATAACAGAGGAGTATTTTTTGACAGGGAAGGCAAGGATATAATTTTCGGTACTATATGCCGCTTGACCTCAAGTTCGTGCAAACTGACCAATCAAAAACAGAATTTACTGGTCAAAAAACCGTTACTAAGACGAGAGGAATTATTATTGTATTGTTGAACGCCAAGCAGAAAAGATCAAAAGTCGTATAGCTGACGCTTTGAGTGAAGATGAAACAATCAAAATTATACTAAATTACTGATTTAAATGAAACCGCACAAGAGGTAAACATACCAGAAAACTTATAGAGAAGATAAAATAAATACCACTAACCGATGGAAGCTTAATTCTACGCAAACACCAAAAAATCACAGAGAAGTTGGCTGGTTGCAGTATACAAGGAACGTAAATATAATCCCGAAGTATTTTCATAACAACACTACACATAGATCAACTTCACTACACTATATAAACTACCTACAGTGATAATTGGAATAACCACTGCACATTAATACGGTGGTTGACAATAATAACATTTTATTTAAACAAAAAAACATAGGAACCACATGACGCTTGGTTAACTGACCAGGGCGGCCATCTTGTGTAGCATCATTTGCCAATGCAGATAGAGTTCGTTGACGTAGTTGGTTAAAAAAACATAACATTCATACTTGTTAACATTAATATTTAAGATTTATTATTTTTATATGTGTTTGTAATGTGTTGTACTCCTTTTTAAAAATATTTCTGACTTCTTAACTGGCCCAAAGAACCCAAGCCCTGAGATATTTAAGTTATATAATAATTCTCTGCAAATCACTGAAGATCAGATTCAAATACGAATTGATACTGAACTGTCAAGGTCGATCCAAGACCGAACCATTTATTTTGTTTAACCAATAAGCTGAGAAAAAATAAAACAAATCAATGATTACCAATAACAGAGTTGTCATTTCATACGTGCAAGTAGAATAAGAGTTTGTTCACAGGTAATAGTGGGAGCGAGCAGGTACGCAAGGCGAATATAGCCTTGCCGACGACGAAAAATAATCTAACCTACAACTGCCAGCATACGGTTAGAGCCGATCGCCGAGTCAACCAGAAGTGCGGAAAAATTCAAAAAGCACTAGCCCACAAATACAATCTCTCTCATCCAACCGCTACATCACGCTATATTAAAGAGCGGCACTAGCAACGTGTGACTTATAAAAACACGTTAAACAATGTTATATCAACACGTTATAAAGAAATTATATTACAGAGAAATAATAGTAATATACACATCATTAAACATTCTATTATAATATATATATATATATATATATTATAACGATACCAGGTATTTAAACAGTTATAACGATACCAGGTGTAAACAGTTATAACGATACCAGGTGTTTAAACAGTTATAACGATACCAGGTGTAACTGTAATAAGAGTAGTAAATTTATGAGTAGTTAAAATTTCATGTTTATTGTTTAAAAAGCATTATAAATAATAAAACATTGTTAATAATCTCTGATCAAGATATCACACATTATTAAGTGTTTATCTCTTAAGCTATATGGTGTTACACACATTTAAAACACTCTTACATCTAGACATGTTAATAATCTTAATCTAGACATTTATTCAAATTGATTTAATAAAAGAAATAAAATTTAAATGTAATTCAGTTTTATTTTAATTGAATTCATTTAAATCAGATCTGACCTCAGCTTGCTCAGTCTATATCAATGTTTTTTAAAAATAAATTTAAAATTTATATTAAATTACTCTTAGACTGGCATTTGTTTCGTATTCAAAATTTAAATTATTATTTTCTACAAAATGCAAATATCAAATCATTTCAATTATTTTTCTTTGATAAAAAAAAAATACTATCTCAAAATTAAACTCTTTTTTTTTTCTATATTTATCTACATACGTTCGCTCATTCTTACGACTAAAACATTTACATAAGACTCTATTACATTATTTACCTAATTATAAACTTTTTTTTATTCATTGTCTCTTTATATAGTCTTTATGAGCTCTTTAAAAAAAATCATTTATAAATGCATTATGCATGTCACCTCGATTTTTGATGACCTTACGACTTATTGACGGGGTCCAGCGTTGTCCAGAGTTGGGTTACCGTTACTCCTGGCTTAGCATGGTCCTGGATATGTCCAGAGTCCAGCGTCATTCTCCAGCAGTGTGTGGTCCGTCCCAGAGAATTAATATCGGCTGCGAGGTGGATCTCGTTCGGCTGTTAGGTGTCTAAAAAGCATCTCCTAACGTCCAGCATCTCGCGTCGCTCTTTGTAGCTTCTCTGTAGATACTCTTGCTGACTTAAACGGTCCCGGTACTCTACATTTCCCGTAATAGTGTAAACATAATTACTGAAAACGTCTTTATTCATTCGTAGATGAGACTTATAAGAAAATAAAACTGTTCTGCCGACGGACAGCGTGTCCGACTGCAACTGTGTCTTGAAATGAAGAGAAGGGCTTCCAGTCGAACCCTCTCGAGATTCCGCACCTGTTGGTTCCAAAATTGTCCTGTCGAGACCTGCAGATCACATGATAGCCCCCACTCACAAACCTTTTCATATATTTGCAATTTTCTGCAAATGGCAATGTTTTGTAAGGAATTGAGATAGCACAAATCATAGATAATTTGATTAAGCACTCACTGTATTAATTTGAGCGTCTTAGTGTAATTTGCGTATTTTTTTGGCACACTTTATTTCGCACTGACTTCGCGTAGTGTGTCCTACTAACGTCATTTTCTTACTGTGGATAACTATAAAATTTACACACAATTTGGTGCCTTTTGTTTGTTTATACACTAATTAGGTTTCACACAGTGAATTACAATAATTATTTTAGTAATTAATTGGGGAGGGTTCCTGGGATTCCTGTCTGTACATGCATCACTAACACACACAAGATACATGCGTAACACACATACAATCGAGCAGGTGTTCCTTGCCTGTTGGAACAGGTTAATTTCTCCCCTAGTGTAACAATGAAACATTTTTACAATCCCAGACATGTCCATTTACCCCAAACTTATAATTTTACAGATTTTACATTTATTTAAATCAATGCTCAATACAGCATATGGCTGTATCATTGCATTATTCCTCTACTTGAAAAAAAATTTTATAAATATTTATTTATTAAATTTTTGTCTATTTGTTCTAGACAAATAAAAATAATATTATACTAGCTTAACCTTAGTTTACATCAGTTAAATGACACATAATAATGAGTAGGTCAGTATAACGCTTGCCTGTGGTGGTATGCAATATATTCACCCCCCATTATAACAGCTGAGCGGTGCGTTGACCTTGGACGGGCGCAGTGGCATTGTTCTCTCTCTCTCTCTCTTCTCGTTATTCATACGTAGAATTTCTTGAATGACGTCGCATGATATTTGCCGATGTCCTTTTCCTTCCCCTCATCGTATACGATGAACGTGTGTCTTCCCACGCGTTGTTTCAACGTATAAGGTCCGTTGTACAGCCGAAAGAATTTCTTCGCTGTGTTGTCAATGCGTTTTCCGACGGTATTAGCTTTCAACAGAATTTGTTCTCCTACGTCGAATCATTGTAATTTATGTGTTCTATTGAACTTTTCTCTCCTCTTGTTACCTTGTTCTATGATGCGTTGTTTAGCGTACTCAACCTTTACACTTAATGGAATAGGTACATTTTGATTCTCTGGCGCTTACATATTTGGTCCAGAATCTAATAGGTTTTTTGTCTTCATTTAGCTCGATTGGCGTATAACTTGTTGCTTTGCTATAATTTTCATTTATTGCTTTTTCAAAGAAAGGTAAATACTCTGCCCATTTGTTGTGTTGGTCGTGACAGTAGATTCGTAGATATTTACCTAACTCTTTATTTACTCTTTCTGCGAGATTTATCTGTGGGTGTCGTACTGATGTGAGTACAGGTTGGATTCCATTTTCATGAAGAGTCTTCTCCCATACATTGCTTTGGAACTGCACTCCTTGGTTGCTAAGTACCTTCTTCATTTTACCATATGCAGGAATATATTTCTGCAAGAGTATTTTCAAAACAAATTTAGTTGTGGGTCGCATAATTGGATACAGATGGACGGCTTTGGAACATACATCAATACAAACAAGTATGTGTTTCACTCCACGACTTGATCTTGGAAGTGGTCCCAAAAAATCCACTGCAATTAGCTCTCCTTTCTGGTCCTTCTGGATACTCTGCATTTCCACATAGGTATGTAGATTCGGTCCTTTTGCTGTTTGACACTCATAACACTTCTTACTTTCGTTTTAATCTTCCTGAACATATTATTGATGGTGAAATCTTCACGTAGGCTTAAGTAACATTTAAGTGCAGCAGGATGTGCTAAACTTTCGTGTGTTGGTCGAATCAAATTATGCAACATATCATTTGTTAATACTACCTGCCAATCTTGCCTCATTAGTTTATATAAGACTCCCATTTTGTACCTTGTAATGGTCTGGTAGGGGATCTCGTAGCTTAAATCCTCTCGTAGCATCATCTAAGTCTTGTTGTTGAGCTAGATTCTTCAGCATGTGTTTAACATCATTATCAGCAGTAAATTTAATAGGTAACAGTTGTAACTCATTATGGTTATTTTCGTAGACCTCTTCACACTCTTCTGTGACGTATCTACTCAATGTATCGGCTATAAAATTATCTTTCCCTTCACAATATTTTATAGTAAAGGAATACTCACCGATTGCTAGGATCCATCGTAATAATCGAGCGTTGGTTACTTTACATTTTAATAGAAATGATAACATATTGTGTTGTGGTCTCCAAGTTGCATATAACTAGCTATATTTAATATTACCTTGTGTATCCAGGTACACTGGTGCTCCTCCTTGCAACTTCAATGTTTCTTTAAAAACTACGCGTTTCGGGACTCATGGTCCCATCATCAGGTTGATAAAAAACAAGAATCACTCACATGGAGTACGTCAACTTAATAAGAAATAAATAAAAAGTTTCACTCGCACATACCGCGTGTATACAATTACACAACTACACGATGCGCATCGTGTAGTTGTGTAATTGTATACACGCGGTATGTGCGAGTGAAACTTTTTATTTATTTCTTATTAAGTTGACGTACTCCATGTGAGTGATTCTTGTTTTTTATCAACCTGATGATGGGACCATGAGTCCCGAAACGTGTAGTTTTTAAAGAAACATTGAAGTTGCAAGGAGGAGCACCAGTGTACCTGGATACACAAGGTAATATTAAATATAGAAATGATAACGCTTGATGGTCCGTATGTATTTCAAAATGTGTTCCGTAAATATAATATTGAAACTGTTTCAGGGCGTATACTATAGCAAGTATCTCCTTCTCAGATGTAGAGTACTGCTTCTCTGCTCCTTTGAATACTCTACTGGCATATGCAATGACATGGTGTTCTCCTGTAGCATCTTGTTGATACATCACACTTCCACATGCGTAGTCGCTAGCGTCTGCATAGATAACGAATCTTCCATCTCGCTGTGGATGATGAAGCATTATGTTTTCAATGAATAACTTCTTGACTTGGTCGAAGGCATCTTGATGTTTCTTCTCCCACTTCCATTTGTGGTTTTTCTTTGTTAACTCCAGCAACGGTTGTGTTCTTTCTGCATATTGTTGTGAGAATCTTCTATAGTATCCTGTGAGTCCCAAAAATGCTCGTAACCCTTTAATGTTCTTAGGTCTAGGGAAATCGGTAATACTGGATATCTTTATGGGATCGGGTTGAATACCTGAGGATGGAATTATATGACCTAGGAATTGGATTGAGGATTTTATGATTCGCACTTGTCTAGGTTAAGGGATATATGGGCTTCCCTAACCTTGTGGAATATAGTGTTAAGATATTCAATGTGTTCGTCAAGTGTTTTTGATACTAACAAGATATCATCCACGAACACTATGGTGTAAGGCTCCACTTCTGGTCCTAATGCTTTCTCCAGACATTTTACAATCGCAGCCAAACTCGTGCTCAAACCAAAGGGAACTACCTTCTGTTGGTAGCATTTATTTTTGTATAGGAAGGCGGTGTATTTTCTATCTTCTCTTCTAATTGGAATTTGCCAAAAACTCGACCGTAAATCCAACTTAGTCAAATAACATGCTCCTTCACACTTTGCAAATAACTCGTCCGCAGGTGGTGCACAATCGAATTCACGTAGAACGACGCTATTCAAACTCATGTCCAGGCATAAACGTACTTCTCCACTCTTCTTCTTTACTACAACTAGAGGATTAAGAAAGTTGCTGTTCGACCGCTCAATGATGTTATTTTCTATCATCCGTCGTATTTCCAGTTCAACTTCTCCCTCATACTTCATGGGTATTGGATACGTTCGTCTGACAAATTTTGTAGGGTCTGATACCATAATAGCGTGTTCGTAGACTGTGGTCTGCGTCGGTACATCGCTGAATACTTCGTTATACTCTTCTACTAACTTAAATAACTTCGCTTCTTCCTGAGATGACATTCCTTCTTCGGCTGTATTAGCATGTTAAGTAGGTGCATATCGTATACGTGACTTGGATACGACAATAGGTTTTCCACTTACCTCACAATTTTCTTCATTTTCATTCATAATTAATTCATATAGAACATCCTTATAATTACACAAAATCTTATTGTTATTAATATCAATCCTTGCACTTAAAGTATTTAATAAATCTATTCCAATAATTCCATCATATATAGGTTTATTCATTATGATCATAGGATATGTTATTTCTAAGTCCTTACAATTTAAAGTTACGTAAGCTTGCTGTCTAACCTTTTCTCTCTTATTCATGGCTGTAATAACATTTATATTATTGACAGGTAAAATAGCCGTTTGTTTAAAATATTTTTTAATTTGTTGTACCCACTTATTGTTTAGTACAGTTAATTGGCTACCTGTATCGATTAACATTTTAATTCTACATCCATTAATATGTACATTAATTATAGGACAATTTATTTCTTGTTGATTTGGTGTCACATTCCTGTCAGTGTCTAATAACTCATTTCTAACATCGCACGGATATATATTGTTTATTGTGTAACAGCACGTCCTGTTTCTCCGTCATTGTGTTGTGTCGCAGGAACAGGATGGCTGAACATGCACCTGTCGCTGTCTCTCTTTTATTTCCTCATCTGCGCTCTCTCTCTTGCTTCCCACACTACAGCTCCCCGCTCTCTTCTCTTTTCTCTGCATTGTGGACACGGTGCGATCATATGGTTTACTAAACTTTTTCTTCAAATTTGGCCAGGCCAAACCCCCTTTTGTATCGTGCACGTTTCTCTCGGAGTGCTGTTCCTTCTGTGCGTCGCATGCATTATTCACAGCTGTGTGTTGCTTTACACTGTGCGTTGGCGGCGTATAATTTTGCCTATAATTATCATGGTTTTGCGTATCATCACGTTCTCGTGCTTTATCACTACAGTCGTAACTAGCGTGATAATTAATGCGTGTTTGTTGATTGTGTGGTGAAGTGTTATTCTTGTTAATATTTTGTGATTGAGTGACAAGTATTAAGAATTGTTCGATCGTTTTGACACCCTGCGTATACGCAGCTAATTGAATATCTCTATGGAAATGGTAAGACAACTTAGACACTATCTCATACTCAGAAAATTTTGGTTTTAAATGTTTTACGCGTTCAATCTGCGCTATAGTGTACTGCTCAATACTCTGGCATCCATGCGGATTATATTTACCATACTCCAATTGGTCACGTACTTGCCTTTGAGTGTGGATATTCCAGTACCTATTTTCGAATGCTTCTCTGAATTGCTGATACGTGGTTATATTGTCTCGAATTATGGAGTACCATTGACTTGCAGAATCTCTTAAATGACGGGTGACAAAACTCACTTTCTCCTCGTCGTCACTCATACTTACAATTTTTTCAATTTCTCTCTCGATATTCGCCAAAAATTCCATGCTATTTTCCCCTTTGTTACCTGCAAAGGTTATCTTACTTCTTTCTTCTATGGGTGCAGTGAACATCATTGACTGCGTCGGCCGTCTACGAAGTTCTTCTCTAAGCTGCTTCATCTCACTTTGCATCTCTTCCTTCATATGGGATACTTCTTCAGATCGGTCTTTAGCAGTCTTGCACGTCTCTTCAATTTTGTGTTCTATAACTACTGTGCATGCTTCTATGTCTTTAATTTTATCAGTATTAACGTGTACCATATTATTAACGTTTGAATTTTCTCATCTTTTTCTCGTGTAATAGTAGTTAAATTATGATTTATTTGTTTATGTACTTCTTTGATATCTCTTCTCCATTCGAGATGCAATTCTTTTTGTTTATTTTCAATCCTTACTACTTGTTCATGTAAGGCTTGTTTAAAATTATTTTCAAGAGCATCGATACGTGAGTTTGTATCAACAATCTTTTCTGTTAATTGTATATTACTGTCAATTATACTTTGTTTTATTTCAAGATTATCGTTCTTCAATTCTTCTAAACTTTCAGTTATTCTTATAGTTTCTTGTTTAAAATTCTCAAACTGTTGTTGTAATTTAGTATTTACATTTTCAGTTTGTTCTTCTAATTTATTTTTTAATTCGTCTATATTTTGGTTCAATTCCTCTTTCATTTTTTTTGTTTGCTTATTTATATTTTCTGTCTGTTTTGTGCTTATTTCACCTACCCAGGCACGCATCATAGTTTGAAGTGCTTCCATATTCAAGCTTTCTGGTGCTGCCATAGTGAATTATTATTAAAATATTTATTTATAATTTATTATTGGTGAACCGTATGCGAGCTTTTATTTATTTATTGTTTAATTACTATTATTTATTTATTTTTATCTCCTCATGTTACAATTACACCTGTTTGTTGGAGTGGGCGCCAGTTGCGTTATTACAATACAATAAACAAACACATTTAAAATAACTAACATACAAAAATAATTAAAATATAATATTAATTATATCATATAAATTATCAAACTCTGGTAATGATAGAGCATACAGTAATTATTAAATTTAGGCGTGTCGTGCCCCATGTAAATGGGCGACAATTTTATATAACAATACCAGGTATTTAAACAGTTATAACGATACCAGGTGTAAACAGTTATAACGATACCAAGTGTTTAAACAGTTATAACGATACCAGGTGTAACTGTAATAAGAGTAGTAAATTTATGAGTAGTTAAAATTTCATGTTTATTGTTTAAAAAGCATTATAAATAATAAAACATTGTTAATAATCTCCGATCAAGATATCACTCATTATTAAGTGTTTATCTCTTAAGCTATATGGTGTTACACACATTTAAAACATCTAGACATGTTAATAATCTTAATCTAGACTTTTATTCAAATTGATTTAATAAAAGAAATAAAATTTAAATGTAATTAAGTTTTATTTTAATTGAATTCATTTAAATCAGATCTGACCTCAGCTTGCTCAGTCTATATCAATGTTTTTTAAAAATAAATTAAAAATTTATATTAATTACTCTTAGACTGGCATTTGTTTCGTATTCAAAATTTAAATTATTATTTTCTACAAAATGCAAATATCAAATCATTTCAATTATTTTTCTTTGATTAAAAAAAATACTATCTCAAAATTAAACTCTTTTTTTTCTATATTTATCTATATACGATCGCTCATTCTTACGACTAAAACATTTACATAAGACTCTATTACATTATTTACCTAATTATAAACTTTTTTTTATTCATTGTCTCTTTATATAGTCTTTATGAGCTCTTTAAAAAAAATCATTTATAAATGCATTATGCATGTCACCTCGATTTTTGATGACCTTACGACTTATTGACGGAGTCCAGCGTTGTCCAGAGTTGGGTTACCGTTACTCCTGGCTTGGCGTGGTCCTGGATATGTCCAGAGTCCAGCGTCATTCTCCAGCAGTGTGTGGTCCGTCCCAGAGAATTAATATCGGCTGCGAGGTGGATCTCGTTCGGCTGTTAGGTGTCTAAAAAGCATCTCCTAACGTCCAGCATCTCGCGTCGCTCTTTGTAGCTTCTCTGTAGATACTCTTGCTGACTTAAACGGTCCCGGTACTCTACATTTCCCGTAATAGTGTAAACATAATTACTGAAAACGTCTTTATTCATTCGTAGACGAGACTTATAAGAAAATAAAACTGTTCTGCCGACGGACAGCGTGTCCGACTGCAACTGTGTCTTGAAATGAAGAGAAGGGCTTCCAGTCGAACCCTCTCGAGATTCCGCACCTGTTGGTTCCAAAATTGTCCTGTCGAGACCTGCAGATCACATGATAGCCCCCACTCACAAACCTTTTCATATATTTGCAATTTTCTGCAAATGGCAATGTTTTGTAAGGAATTGAGATAGCACAAATCATAGATAATTTGATTAAGCACTCACTGTATTAATTTGAGCGTCTTAGTGTAATTTGCGTATTTTTTTGGCACACTTTATTTTGCACTGACTTCGCGTAGTGTGTCCTACTAACGTCATTTTCTTACAGTGGATAACTATAAAATTTACAAACACTTTGGTGCCTTTTGTTTGTTTATACACTAATTAGTTTTCACACAGTGAATTACAATAATTATTTTAGTAATTAATTGGGGAGGGTTCCTGGGATTCCTGTCTGTACATGCATCACTAACACACACAAGATACATGCGTAACACACATACAATCGAGCAGGTGTTCCTTGCCTGTTGGAACAGGTTAATTTCTCCCCTACTTGTAGCAATAAAACATTTTTACAATCCCAGACATGTCCATTTACTCCAAACTTATAATAATTTTACAAATTTTACATTTATTTAAATCAATGCTCAATACAGCATATTGCTGTATCGTTGCAATATATATATATATATATATATATATATATATATATATATATAGCGACTGTACAATCATATGCTGTACTGTGCATGTAATAGATTATATAAATATTTAAATTAAATTAATAAATATGTAATAAATAAGCAGGTCTGAGATTGAAAGCTGAGTTGATGTTAAAAATACGGCATATAGACATGCAGAAACCGACCTGCACGATCACGCGATTGTCGCTGAGTGTGTGTACAGTAGTAAATAATGTGTGTGAGTGAGGCCGGTTCGAGCATGAAAGTTTGCAATCTCACCCTAAATAGGTGTTAAATTATAGTTTTTATTTAGTTATAAGAAAACCATAAATGGTAGAAAAAATTCAAAGACTCCTAAATATGTATAAAATTAATACACATGTGTAGTGAGAAAACGGCGTGAAAATGACGTGCAGTGCGAATTCAGTACGATTTTAAGAGCGTAGTAATTATGCGAATTATGCGATTGAGATGGTAATTACATTGAACATGTGTAATTAAATTATCCATCGTTAGAGCACCCTGTAGTGCACAGTAGACATTGCCATTGGCAGAAATGTGAGAAAATATGAAATTGGACGATAGTGGGGGACGTGACGCCTACAAGCAATTTCTGACAGGCAGAATTCTGTCCCAACAGGTGCGGTACGATGGTCGAATATAAATAAGGGCATGGAAGAAGCCAAGTTCTTCTCAATCAGTCTTCAGTAGCCGCAGGACGCTTATGTCCAGTACTGACGGGAATTTTAAATTTTCTTAATTAAACAGTAAAGGCGGATGGACGCTATGTTCATATAAGTATCAAACATTAACTCTTAGTCTGGTTACGAATACGATTATAGAATGTACTTGACGATGTCTACACACAAACGTCCGTCACTCAAAACAAGCTACGAGGTTACACGTCATGCAGAGGAACACTATGTTGAACAGCAGAGGCGTCTGATAGAGCAACAGCAGCTGGTGCAGAGCAACATATCACTCTACACTACAGCAACCATGAGGGACGAGTAACTGGAGGACGACAAGTGGAACTGGGGGAAGGTGCAGGGAACTCCATCAGAAGAGGCCCTACGGATCAACGGAGGACATGGGTACAATCTACAGAATCGCGGTGACAAGTAATCAATTTATAATTTGTAAATGAGAGACTAAAGACATTGAAAAGACACTTTGAAATTTAAAAATGAATAAGAGTTATGTAAAATGTAGATATAGAGATAAGAGAATCTAATTTAAATTCAATAAATATTTTCTTTGATGATTAACAATTAATTTAGTCAATTTAAATTTATTTAAAGTTTGTAAAGCAATCAATGATTAAGATGTATGCAATGCATAAAGTAACGTAGTTGGAAGTTATATAAAGAAAATAAAACAAAACTGCAGTAAAGCACACAGTCAGACTGAGCAGTTGACATTTAAGATAACAAATAAATATTTAGAATATACCTTTGTTACTATAGAAGATAAGATTTATTTTACGATAAATGTACTGCAACAACTGAACGTTTACGCAAACAATAATGAATATTTATGGCGAAGTAAATGAGATTTTTAAACACGCTTGTGATTTATGAATAAAATTATGAAAACTCATTACAATTCAATCAATGACTACTCTTATTACCAATACACCCAAACCCCATTAATTGGTACACTTTACCAATAATGTTATATACATTTTGGCACAATACAAATTAATTTATATTTCTACTAGTAATTTTATACAAACCACTATGTTGTCTTTGGTATTGACTTATACAAACCACTATGTTGTCTTTGGTATTGACAATACAAACCACTATGTTGTCTTTGGTATTGGTTTCTATAAATTACTAATAGAAATATTTGAGACCACTAACACTCCAATACAACATTAATTTATATTTGTTTTGCTATTTGTCTTGTTATAAATTGTCTCCCAAAAGCGTGGGGCTATACAATTTAAATTACATTTAAATTTGTAAACAATTTGTTTTGTTATTGTGTGTGTGTGTGTGTGTGTGTGTGTGTGTGTGTGTGTGTGTGTGTGTGTGTGTGTGTGTGTGTGTGTGTGTGTGTGTGTGTGTGTGTGTGTGTGTGTGTGTGTGTGTGTGTGTGTGTGTGTGTGTGTGTGTGTGTGTGTGTGTGTGTGTGTGTGTGTGTGTGTGTGTGTGTGTGTGTGAAAAGTTCGCGGAGTGACAACTGTAGCTTAGTGGTAAAACTAAATTTTTTCATGTGCTGCAAGATTTGTATTTTGTGTAATGCATACATATGTTACAATAAATATACACAACAAAGACATGTTTCTATGTTCCTTAATATTAAATAGGTTAATAATTGTTAATATTATTGGTACAACATTTACACAATGCTCTCAAAAAGTCGGGAGCATCATTCTATCCGTTTCTCAACTAGCCTCGTGTGCGCACTCACATAGCCTCCAGACTGTTCGAGCACTGTTTAACTACACAAATTATGCTGGCATGCCGCCAAAAGAGTCGAAAATTATACTGAAACTTCTGAGGGGTATATATAAGCGTCTACGTCTGGCTTAGAAATCAGTTATACCTGGTGATACTGTAGAGTGCGGATCAAGTGATTGTTGTGGATTAATGGAAAGTGATTATTGTGTTAATTCCTGCGGTATTGTAATAAGGTGACGTGCTTATTGTGTGTGGACAAATTTAACTTGAATTATTGTATGAGAGTACGTTGTTGATTTCAAATTGTTACTTGTGACTAATTACAGCGGGTACAGACTTCATTGGTGTCTGTATTTTGTTTCCACTGTAAAATACAACGAACCAAGAGACCTCAGTAACATCATTTGTCTGTAATACAGAAACTACACATGACGTACAAACATGTCCCACTTTAGATTACACAATGAACATTTCGCATACCTATATTTCTAATCCCTCAGACACTCAGACAATGGTTTCCGACTATTGAACTTCGCAGTTGGTCAAAATATGATCATAGGAGGGACTTTCTTCGACCACAAAGACATACATAAGGGCACATGGATCTCTCCAGACGGGAGAACGGTCAATCAAATAGATCATATCCTATTGGATGGTCGCCATAAGTCAGACTTACAAGACGTTAGAGTTTATAGAAGTGCCAACATGGATAGCGATCACTATCTCGTAGTTGCAAAACTGAGAGCTAGAATCTCCAATAATAGAAATGAAAAAGGAATAAAGACTGTTAGATACAATACAGAAATACTAAAGGAAGAAGTAATAAAACGGAGGTTCGAGGAAGTTACTAATGAGAAAATTAGACAGTGGAGACTTGAATGCCGTGAGGAACAAGATATAGAAAACCACTGGCTTAATCTAAAAAACATGTTAGTGACCACGGGAGAAGAAATCGTTGGTTTGAAGAAGAGACATGGGCGAGATGAGTGGTTTGATAAGGAGTGTGAAGAGGCAACTGACTTCAAAAACAAGACATACAAATTTATGATCCAAAGGAAATGCACTAGGGCTGTTCAAGAGGAATACAGGAAGGCCAGGTGGAGGGGAAAGAAGATTCATAGAGGAAAAAAGAAGGAGTATATGATGAGACAGATGAAAAAGATAGAGGAATATAAGAGTAAAAGGCTGCGCCGAGATATGTACAGGAAGGTGAATGATATGAGACAGGAATTTCAGCCTAGAACAAATGCCTGTAGGGATAATAATGGTGGCCTTGTGAGTGATAATGCTGGTGTAATCAGGAGATGGACAGAACACTTCGAAGAGTTGCTAGGCTCAGTTGGGGAGGCTTCGATGGAGGCATCTGAGAATGAAGAGGAAGCAGGAGAATTCGAGGATGATAGAGAGGAGTTGGTGCCATCCTATGACGAGGTGTATGAAGCTCTAGGAAAGCTTAAAAATAACAAGGCAGCAGGTTCCGATGGTTTACCAGGGGAACTATTAAAGAGCGCAGGAGGAGATTTCATAAAGGAATTTGCCCATCTCATAGAGTGAATATGGCTGGAGGAGGTAATGGCTGATGAGTGGAACAATGGGGTGGAGTGTTTAATACATAAAAAGGGTGATCCGCTCATATGTAAAAATTATAGGGGCATCTCTCTACTTAATACAGCATATAAGGTATTGTCCAACATCATATTTTCTAGGCTGCTTCCCTACGCTGAGGAAAACATAAAAGAATATCAGTGTGGATTCACTAGGAATAGGTCAACACAGACCAAATATTTACACTAAGGCAAATCCTGGAAAAAACGTTGGAATATGGGGTGGCCACTCACCATCTCTTTGTGGATTTCCGGTCGGCATATGATTCAATCAACCGGAAAATGCTATATAGAGCTATGAAGGAGTTGAATATACCATCTAAGTTGGTGCGTATGGTTGGAGTAGTTATGTCCAATTCTAAGTGCCAAATCAGAATACAATCAAATCTATCTAACTCCTTAAAAACATTGAATGGGTTGAAACAAGGAGATGCCTTAGCGTGTCTGTTGTTCAACATAGCTCTAGAAAAGGTCATCAGGGATTCAGGAATTCAAACTAGCGGACACATATTTCACAAGGAGGTACAGCTTCTGGCCTATGCCGATGACATTGACGTCATAAGTAGGTCTGAATCTGGCTTAAAGGAAGCCTTTCAGGAACTGGAGTTGTCCGCTAAGGCTATGGGCTTGGTTATAAACCAAAGCAAAACCAAATATATGGTTGTAGGTGCCAACACTCGTGCCCTGTCCCTGCGCATTAATGATTATGAATTTGAAAAGGTTCAGGGTTTTCCATATCTCGGGTCATATGTGGACTCTGGAAATGACTCCTCTAGAGATATTGAAAAATGGATATTATCTGCTAATAGGTGTTACTACGGACTGGTGAAACATTTTAATTCAAAATTAATAAGCAAAGATACAAAAGCCACCCTATACAAGACCTTGATTAGACCAGTCCTGATGTATGGCTCGGAATGCTGGGTGTTAAAAAAACTAGATGAGCAGAAACTATCCGTTTTTGAGAGGAGGGTACTCAGGAGAATCTATGGCCCTGTGAGGGAAAACGACATTTGGAGGCGACTGCATAATCGAGAGTTGTACGAAAGGTTTAAAGATCTTCCGATCGTGCAACTCATACAAATTAACAGATTGCATTTGGGCTGGTCATGTGCAGAGAATGGCGGAGGATAGAATCCCAAAAAGAGTGATGAATTATTTGCCGATGGGAAGGAGAAGGAAGGGAAGACCGCATACAAGATGGCTGGACCAGGTTGGTAAGGAGGCAGTGAGGCTGGGTGCAGCAAACTGGTGGACATTGGCCGGGAGTAGAGACCAGTGGGGAAGATTTCTTTTAGAGGCCAGGGCCCGGACTGGGCTGTAGCGCCGAGGATGTATGTACGTATGTATGTATATTTCTAATCCCACCATAACAAAAAATATAGACTTACCTGGAAGTCCACCCAGAGCATTGAAACAGAGACACGTATCTTCAATGACTACAGGACCTTTTACTATCTTCGCAGCTTCTATACATTTAAGTTTACAAATATCATCTATTTCACCTTGATGTTCTGGTAAATCAATTTTCCTATTTTCAAACTGTAACAACAGAAAAATACTGTCTCCTAATAACTCTTGTACCTTTTTCTACCATATACATATTTCAAAGTATTAACTGAACTTATAAAATAAAATATTTATATTTCAAGTTTTAATAGAACTAATTGTAGTCCCATTTATTACTCCAAATAGAACTGTATAGAGAGCTAAGTGATTCAAACTATAATATTTAATTAATAAAAATGTGTTAGTGGTTATAATCACAAACAGAATTAACACTGTTGTGCACCACTATAGAAAAATTATTCCGATTAGCGCTTTCAAGCTTCACAGCTCATCATCAGATATGCTAGATCATCATCATCAGTTAATGGGGTGTGAAGCTTGAAAGCGCTAAACGGAATAATTTTTCTATAGTGGTGTGCAACACTGTTAATTCTGTTTGTCAAAATATAACAGCTAGATAATATACGCAGGCATACATGATATTCACAGTGAACAAGAGAGGCATTACGCACAAAAGTTATACATCAGGTTATAGTTACTTAGTTAAAATTTTGTATTGCTAGCAAACTGTTAACTGAGTTTTGTAGGACAGGAAATCAAGAAATATATTTTTTACTCCAGTGATGGTTTGTGAGCAAAAATTTTGGTGGTGGAAAAAAATTAAGCCTCAAGCAAGAATAGCTTTAGGTTTTTATTAGAATACTAGCAGGTACCCGCGGCTTCGCATTTAATATTTGTATATGATTGTTGTGGTAACTGTCGAGTTGGTAAATTGCTAATGGTACATCTACATTAATAATCTTCTTATATTGTAAGTTATGAATATCCAAAAAGTGCGAAGCAATAGATCCATCATTCATGTTTCCTCGATATGTAAAATCAAAATTTGATAATTTAGTAGATTTTACAAACATGCAGTAACACAATTAGATGAAATGTTTATTCATATAGAATAATACAAATAGTGTATACATAAGTATATTGATATCAGTTAGTCGAAACCTTACGTGCTAAGTCAGTCTTAAACTTTTTGGTAGAATCCTTATATACGTAAATGTATCACAGTCCAGTGTACTCACTTTTTATGTACATTTTTACACCAGTGCCTCGTTATAAACTACATTTTTCGTTCTGCCGTTATCAGAGCAAATAAAGAACTTGCTGCTTCTGCTTACTCGAGAACATGCCACATACAGTTGTCCATGAGAAAAGCAAGCAGCTGTACGTAAAGTTTCCCTTGTGACTTATTGATAGTCATTGCAAAGCATAAATGAACCGGAAACTGAAGTCTTTTAAATTGAAACGGAAAGTTATTGGGTATGACTGGAATTCTTGGGATAAATACTGTTTCTCCTTTGCCGCAGCCTGTTAAGATAATTGCTTCGACGATAAGTTTTTTTAGCGACCTAACTTTCAATCGTGTTCCATTGCATAACTGTGGTGGCTTCAGATTTCTCATGAGTATAATTGGAACCCTAGTTTAAATTTCAATGTGTGAGCTGGTAATCCTGATGCAGATAAGTATTTAAAAACTCAGTTGGGTAATGTACTGCATCCTCTTCATTCAAAACTGTATTGATGGAGTGATATGTTTTTTCGTCTCCTGGAAATTTTTGCAATATACAGCTATTTATGGCATTTACTTGTTCGTTTCTTGGTGCTAGTATCACACGCTCACATAACCACACATCATCGTGCAAATTTATAGACTCAATATGTCCATTAACCTTTTTGATCAACTCTGCGTGAAGAAACTGTACGACATAATGATGGCGGTAAACATATCGCACTGTCTGTCTCTGGTATCTTACCATCTCTAAGAATTAATAAAGTAGTAGAAAATTCGTGAATATCTGCATCACCTCCAAGTTGGACTCTCATGTTTATTGTGAGTGATACCATTTGAACGGTACACCATATATTAGATCGTTTGAAGCAAGCGTTTACTTCAGCAGCTCTGGTATCTCGCGTAACTACGACCAATGTTTGTCTTAAATCTCCGGCAAAGAGAAAAGTTATTCCACCCATAAATCTGTTGTCATTACTCAAACCTCGTAGAGTTCTATCGAGAGCTTATACTGATTTTTTATGGGCCATAGTGCACTCATCCCAAACAATCAAGTCTGCATTTCTAATCAATTCCACTTTAGCACTATTTTTGGAAATATTGCACACTGGAAATTCACTGCAATTCAAATCTATTGGTATTTTAAATAAGGAATGAGCCGTTTTTCCGCCAGGTAATAATGTAGCAGCGATTCCTGAGGAAGCTGCTGCTGACAAAAGAGTCAATTTGATTAAAAATGTTTTACCTGTGCCTCCTGGTACATCAAGGAAAAATGCATTTCCAGATTTACAGTAAACACTTTGAAGAATGAGTTGATGTACATTCTTTGTTCGTCTGTCAGTAATCTTTCATTCTCTTCAACTGTAGAAAGTAGCTGTTGTCTGTCATAAGTGGTTTCAGAAAGATATTCCTTTGAATTGTTTTGTACGGTAGACTGTGGATTTGGTAATCCTTATTGAGCTATCGGATTACCACCGACTGAAGTAACAAAACCTTGTAAAAGTAGTGAACAACTATTTTCAATGCTTTCCTTGTATAAACGCAAATCAGCATCAGGAATTCAACGCATAATATCTCGAATCAAGTCTTCAGAAAAGTGGTCTTTGTATTTAATCCACAATGCACTCGGGTTTGAAATACTGCAGAACACCAACATTATTGCAAAAAGTTCTCTCATTTTGTCAGGGCTAGCAAATAAACTTGCCTCTGACAATGTGTCGTTCCAATGATTGTCATTCTCTAGGAAATCAAGAGCTTGGCATGCAGCTTGAAACGTTGTTGAGACGTTGTCGACAGTCTTGATATATTCAAATGAAGTTGGGCCACGTACACTGTGCAGACGTAAACGAAGAAAATAACATTCATGATTGTTTGGATGAACTAAATACACTCGATCCATTACGTGTTCACGATATACGTTCTCGCTCCCTTCTAATAAGACTCGACATCTACGTTGAAATTTTCCTGTCTGCCTATTGAAAGTGTAATTTGCTGGCATATCGTACAACAAAGTTTTGGCAAAGTCATCTTCCCGACATAGATAAAAAATGCCATGAGAGTGGTGTTTCTTGGATTTTCTCTTCTTTCGTACAAATTATCTTCACGAAAATAAACTCTCTGCCCATTTTCGAGATGTACATCTAGATAAATAACAGGTGGAAAACGCTCATGTATAGGGAAAGAGAAGATTCTCCATATAGCTTCAGATGTGCTTATGTATCGACCATTTTGAAACTGTATAACTCATCGTAAGAATTTTGTATACCAATTGTAGCTAGATCGGAGCCTTTATTGATGTATTTACATATATATTTAATGGCTTTTACACTACTACACAATTCAACATTGATGTGAGCACCAAAAGCTCGTGAAAGCACCAGTGAGTATGGAACTACCCATCTATTGTCAACTATCAAAATCTCAACTGTCAACTTTCACACTGAAAACCTCCATCTTTAGGACAGTCGGCGATAATTAGGTAGCTGTCATCATTTATCGTCGTTTATTTTGTAAACGATTTAGGATATCGTTTAGTACACTGACCCTCCTTCATACATGGCGACTGCGCATTAATTGTTCCACGTGGCCCATGAATCATAGACTATGTGTTTTAATTATATCATAAAGCTCTGGATCTTTATATCAGGGTCCAGCAGCTCTACACTAATCACAGAATCTATCTGATCTGGTCGTACTTTTTCTTCTTAACCAGAGCAAAATATGCGCATGCGGCAAACTTCATTTTTGCCACTCTATGCTCTACATGTAGAAGACAACTGAGCCAAAAATTTTACCTTTCACTAAGAAATCCATTAATTTCTTCAATTTCAGATGAAATACGCGTGCTACCAAGTCGTGTCGATCTTGAGCTGAAAAACCTTGATGCAACTCCTGGACGATCTCTTTCCACTTAGGATTTGTAGTGAACGTAATAAATAAATCAAGTCGCGAGTATTTGCATACGTAGCAAAAAGCGTCTTGCATTCGCTCTCATGCATATATCGTGGACCTCCTGTGAAAAACTTGAGGCTAAAATGACCAAACGGCCTAAATTATCCAAACTTTCATTACTGTATTTCGTAATGCATCTTGCAAATGTATGTAATTCTCAGCTCTTAACTGAGTTTGATAAGTACGGATATATATAAGCCTTTCCATCTCTATCTTAGCATACATATCAACAATATATTGATTCAGGAGCTGTTTTAATAAATTAAATGATTGTACTCATCTTTTCTCATCATGAGTCTGTACGAATAAAATTGTAGAGCTGAAACTTTCTTAGTAGTTTGTAACCTAGTCTGAGGATCGACTAATTTCAATGTAAAATGATAACCATCTTCTCCTCTGCAAAACATTAAAGGGTACTGTAAAGCATCATAAGCTTGATGTGTTTCTGCAATTCGATGTAGCGTATGATCCCTTGCACGGATTATTATATCGCGTTTATCGCATTCCTGGTTAACTAAAACTACCGCCACCTCATTAGTTGTCAGTGCATTGTAGCGACCCCTGTGCTCTTCATTATTTTCTTTTCGATCAGCATGAATCACAATATAGTACTGATTATTATTCGCAGATGTTACAAATTCAAATGCACTTTTTCAGTTCACTAACATATGGGTTGATTGCGTGAAGTTTATTTTAAGTTTTGTTACTAATGTCTTATCCAAGTTACGAATATGATCCATTCTTGTTTCAGCTTGCTGTAAATAATCAGCTATGAATTACACTGTAGAAATTTTGGTACTTCGTTTTGTGTGGGGGGTAATGATCCCATGAGGTGATATATTTGCCCTTGAATTTTGAAAGTAGGCATGAAGCTCCCTTCGACTATTTCATTGGCTCTGAATGATGTAAATTGAAAAGCTGAATTGTACGATCTTAATGCATTCAAAAATTTTTTCGATAAAAGATGTTCTCCCTTTAATAATGATTTTAATGGTTCTGGAGGAGGAAGTATGGGATCTAATTGCACTTCTCCTGCAGAGCAACATAATCCATGTGATTCATTTTTCCACTTTAAGCTTTGCAATGAGGGCAAACCATACTCGGTAACCTGATATCTGTTACATTCGCGTAGTTAATAACTGGATTATAATTGAAACCACTATTTAATTTTGCATTCCATCATAAAGTAGGATCTCGTGATCTGAGAGTCGCTTGCCTGCATCTTTGTGCCGCTAATCTGTTTTCACCATTCATAGGACTTTCAACCTGTCAGACTTCTTCTAATCCAGATCTTTCTGAAGAGTTTGTAGGAGCTGATTGCATTTTGACTCCTTCGACGTCATTTTCAGATGCTCTAGACGTCTCATTCTTTTCGCAGCAGCAGTAGATCTTCCTAAACATGATCGTCTTTTTGCCATTGCAAAGCTAAAGAAAATGGAAATGTAATTATTTTACCTACACTAATAAATCTCTAGGGGGCAATTAATAATTTATACAATTCTTATTGCACATATTACTTACCGATGACGTAAAGTTAACGAATAAAGGCACTGATACTACATCACTGACACTCATTGTATGACTGAGGTGAAGTAAGTTAAGTATAATTCTCAAGAATTAATTATCCCTACTGCACATACTGAATATTCAAATGTCAAAGAGTATGGTTTGTCAGAATCAACGTGTACTATATAATCAATGTTACAATATAATCAAACAATGAATTATTGTATTGTTTATATGAATTCCGTATGCTGATAAGGAATCCATATCCCTACTAAAATGTAAATATTCAAATGGACTAAGTAATATCAATATACTTATGTATACACTTATGTATATTTTTATTATTCTATACTAATAAACATTTCATCTAATTGTGTTACTGCATGTTTGTAAATATCTACCAATTTATCAAATTTTGATTTTACGTATGGAGGAAACATGAATGAAGGATCTATTGCTTCGCACTTTTTGGATATTCATAACTTACAATATAAGAATATTGTAACATGACATATGAGCCCTAAGATTTCAGTGAAACAAAATGCTTACACATGTCAATTATTGAGTCAAAGAGACAAGCCAAATAATTTGTCTAAAATGCCAAGCTCAACGCTACATGAGCTACCTATCACCAAATATAAACTCACAGCCATAAGAGTCAATCAACTGATGGTAAATACAAATGAAATGACATTATAGTGAAGAGAAAATGATTGTACCGCAGGAAGCAACCACCCAATAGTTTTCGGTCAGTGAAGAACCAAACAACACATCAAAGAAGAAAGAAGAATCAGTGAAGTACCAAACAACACAAGAAAGAAGAAAGGAGAATCAAAGAAGAAAGAAGAAGAAGGAAGAATGAGTGAAGAAACCTACTACGAGAAGGACATCCAACAACCATGGCATATAGATTCCAAGAGTCAGTCAACTATAAATCAACATCTACCCATATGTGTAACAACTAATCAACCTACAGATTGAAGAGATAGACAGAAAACTGACTAACTGAGATGACCAGTATACTATAAATAATGTTATAAATGAATAAGACACGAAATGTTATACAAGGAATGAAAATAACAATGATACTTATTGATTAGAAGCTGTAAATTAAGCATAGTAACAAGATATGCACAGCACCAATGTAACAAAAGAAGTATTAATTTGTCTCAGAATATCAGCAAACATTAGTCAAATAGTCTGACAATCATGTATAAAAAGCAAGAGAGTAACTAAAGGGTTGTTGGTTATCATTATTAAAACCAAACATGTAAAAAATAAGGTTAAAAGAATACCAATGTGTGCCAAACTAACATACACACCGTTGGCGCAAATGACAAAATAACATAACCTATGATGTAGGTAATATTCACCTGAATTCACAACTAGCAGTAGGAAAAACCTACCCAAACCAGAATGTTTTATATATAAAAACAAGTAGAAATAAGAATCTTTCTATAGGTAACAATATAAGATACCCAAAATAAACTTTAAATAAGTATATAAACAAAGAAAGTGAACTAAAACCCACCAAAATGGAATTCACCATATAAAACTTGTATAAAATCATATTATAAAACCGAATAGAAACGAAAGGTTGATGTCAATACCACAAATAGAGTGTAATACCACTACTGTACTAGTGTACAAAGATTATAAGACAGAATATAATATATTACAATTGTATTTAAGTGACACCGGTGACACAATTGTATTGTGTTGACAATTGTCATGTGACACCAGGTGTAACTAGTATTATTTAACCAAATGCAATATGGAAAAGTCTAGTGTACTAAACACACCAAGTCCATTATAAAGACAATGTTATTACTCATCTATTGTAACTAACAGATAATAACAAAAGAACTCAAATACCAAATAAGAATAACATTAAGTAGGCATCTCATGATGATAAATAGAGACCACTTAATTAACCAGAAATGACCAGAAAATACTTAATTTTCCAGCTAACAAAGGTGATCAGTAGTTGTAACCCTTTGTTATCATCAACTGGAAACACATAGAAAGTAAACAAACACTTTCTAATAGGTAAAATATGTATATACAAATATAAGAACCTAGACTAAGATGATAGTAGCATAAGAAATGTATTTTGTAAATAAATTTAAGGAAATAGCTACTAAGGAGTGTAAGAGAACTTGGAAGGCATGCCCTCAAGTGGGTATAAGTGCCATTATATAGTGATAATAAAGAATTAAATATAAAATAATAGTGTATAGTGAATGGCGCTAATCACAAACATTAACTTCCTTAATAATGGACCAAAGGACACCATGAGTGGACTCAAAATAAAGAGCCAAGTGTTAAGAATCCAGTGATAGCTCAGATTTAAAATCGAAGCCATATTAACAAAGTTATTACAATTATAAAGAGTTCGTGTCAAATTGAGAAAAACATTTATACTCTTGAAACCAAAGACCCACGCCGGCTTCAACAATTGAAATAAAACGCCGAGGGGGTATGTGCACCAAATTAAAGATCGCCCACCAATCAAATCCACGGATTTAACCAAATTTTGGATGTTTACTGAACGGAACGGCAGAGTGAGGCTTGCGTTCTGGTCACTTTTTAATCAACTTCGGAAGCGAGAAGATGCCGACAGTCGAGAGAAAAAGTCAGCTGATCTGTTAATATGTGTGCGTCACCGATGTAAACAGTGTGACCTAACCTAAAAATTGTGGTAGCGAATATACTTTAGTATCAGAGAGATGAAGTGTAACAGTGCGTAATTAGGATTGCTCAGTGTATAATCCAGAGCAATTCCGGGATTAAAGTTATAAAATAAAAGGGAGTATAAGTGATTATTACCATTTTAATCAAATAATGAAAAACGATATAATCGAAACATTTACTAACAATGAACATAGGTTAAGATGTATTTGTAACAGTAACTAATCAACAACAATGACAATCCTCAGAGATCTGATTATTCTAATTTTGTGAATTTATTAAACTTGCAATTAATTTCTATGTATAATTATTTTTGTGTGAATTAACCACACTTAATGACAGTTGTCAACTTCATATATCAATCAACTTAAAACCAATAACTACCAATGACCGAGGCTTGTCAAATGATTGATTTATTAACCAAAGTTAATATAATATTTCAATGTTTTTATGTTTTATGATTTAGAAAGGGAACCTACTATTATAATATTTCAATGCTATTTCTTGTTGTGAATAATAACCAAGGTTGCTAGGATATATGGTTACTTACAGCCATGCAATTATATGTGTATAACACTAAACAATGAATCAGAGGTTTTACCAAATGACACCGTTTCAAAATATACAATTTCATTGTTCACTTTAATCGTCTTGTCAAGAATTATTTTGACATTAATTAACTTTATTTCAAGCATTTATTATCAATTGAATTTAATAATTCTACTAACCTGTAATGTCCAGATTAGACACATGGTTATTATTTTTGTGTATTAATTATAAGTGACTGAATTGTAGTCATTATCAAAGTATTTGATAACAATTGATGATAGTTCTATTCGATGACTTGGTATTCTGTCAGCTCAAAGAATTCACGAAGGTGTTAAACTAATGTTAACCAACAAACATTTAGACACATTAAATTTGTAAACAGTTCTGCCACCGTGAGGCAAATTTTTATAAAACTAAAAGTCTCATGCTTATTATTTTGAATCCAATTATAAACAATATTTCTGCTCATTCAGAAAGAGCACTTGATTTGAATAAAATATTTGTTGACATAAGAAAACAGAATCAGTCAGTTTATTTCAGTAGACTAGTTGAAAACAGGTGAAGGAATTTGATTGGTCAACTCAACAAGCAGCGGCGAGTACAAACACGGTAAGGCTGCTGACACACGGGCCACTCTGTGGCGACACTCAGTCGCATCCCTCGGTCGCTTCAGTCAGTGGCTCGTGTGAATGGGTTGGCTTCAGAGACGCGCCACTCTCCATTTGCTCAGTGATAAAAGATTGTTTCGCAAGATTGTTTTGGCTCATAAGTATGTTCTCAAGTAGTGTTTGCATAAAACATTAATTTAGAAGTCATTGCTCTTTTTCTTGTGTTGTAATTATGATACTCAACAGGTCACTTGTAGGAGCCATATGGGCTAGACGCAAATGTATACGACTGTTGCAGACACTGATAATTTTAATGGTGCATTCCATACAATACAAAAGTTATTAAAGAAAATATTGCATTCATAATTACTCAATTATTCTTGTATTATTTTTATATTATTATTAATAATAATAAAACTTTTCATACAAGAATATATTTTTTATTATTTTTTTCAATATAACACTGTTTAAATACTGTTAATTTAAATAATTTTTAATTTGTATATCTGACGATGTGTGTTAAATACTATTGAAACAGTGTTATATTAAAAAAAAATAATTAAAAATATATTCTTGTACGAAAAGTTTTATTATTATTAATAATAGAAAAAATATATATAGAAAAACTTGTTCAAAGCGGAATTGCATGGGACCGAAGTTTTTCTTCGGATTGCACAAGTTCTCGCATTATACAAAACTTAGACATTAGTCAAATACTGCACTTCGTAGACCTTGTATAGGCCTATGTATTTTGTTTCTATTCTATTACATACACCTACATTTCTGTCATAATATAATTACGCAATATAATGTCTACCAACTTTAGACATTTATGACTTTAGTTGTTTTATGAAATTTACACTTTAGTTTAGTACAGTAGGCCTACTTTATTGTTATTACTGCTATTCTAATTTTTATTACATACTTTACTGTAGTACTGATTAGAAACATACCTGATTTATTTTTCATCAGGCTGTCCATTTCACTGAAGCCTGATATAAAAATATAACAGAGCTGTTCCCATGCTCTCCCTTTTGCCATTTTGTTTGAATATTTATTCCATCTCGGGTCCCAAATTGCAGGTCTCTGTTCCACTTCAATTTTAAATCGATCAGAATCAAAATCCGACATGATAGTTAAAGTTTTTAAATAGTTTTTAGAAACAAGAAAGTCTTATAAAGTTTAAAAACAAATAGTAAGAAAACTCCAAAATTTTATAGAAATTACAGTGTTAATACACGCTTCACAACACTACTCTGAACACTGCTGTGGCGCGACTGAAAGTGTGCCAGCTCCAACGCCACAAATCGTCGCCATTCGTGGCGGGGACTGGCTTCTGCCTGCCACAGTCGCTCGTGTGCAAGGGTACAATTTAAAACCATGCAAAACAACCGGACGCGACTGAGTGGCGCCACCGAGTGGCCCGTGTGTCAGCAGCCTAAGTGCGTATACATTGGATTGAGATAGCGACCCTGCGAGTTCGACAAGACTCATCAAGTAAGTGTTTATTAGTGCAAAGTATTTGTGTTTTCAGCACGGAAACTATACCACCGCTTCAACGAGTCAACGGAAGAACATCCGTGTGAATAAACTAACCGAAGTAAAAATACTTCGATAAATAATTTCTTGTGCATCAACCGGATTTATTCAAGTTGGATTCAACGCTAGGTTGAACTGAACCGAATAAGTCAATAATAATACAACGCTAAACAAAAGTTTTTACAAATATTAAACAAAACTAAACGGGAAGTTAGCTCCCCAGATCCCAAAAACGGTTATATTACAGATTGACGCATACAACGCGAGGCGTAAAAACAAAACAATGCACCGTAAGACGTTTTATTACAGATTGGCGCTCAACGTAAGAGGCTTCGAATTAGGACAATTAATAATAAATAAAAACAATTAAAATCAGCTTACCTAATTTCAAGCAAGCAGCTACAGTACCGGAAAGAATAGAACATGTACCAGAAGAGGTCAACGTCTAAGAAACGCGCAGCGGACGCGGATCCAAAAATCAATATGGACGAAAATAAGCCGACGCCGGTGGAAGACGTCGAAACGAGATTACCCCCTATAGAACCTGAGAAACCAGCACAACGAGGGGACCAACCGGGGCAACCTACCCAACCAGAGGGCATGAATCTAATAGAAAGGATGAGGAATATGATGGAAGAAACATTAAAGAAGAATAATAATGAAATGAAGTAACAATTTGGAGAATTAAAGCAGGAGTTAAGCGGAAAAATAGACGACAATAGCAAGAAGATGGAAGAAACATTGGTAAAGAAGATGGAGGAAAAAATAGATGAGCTGAAACAAGACAGCCAAAGAAATATGGAAACTCTGAACGAAAAAATCGAAGAGGAGATGACCGAAGTCAGAAAGGAAATGGCTGAAATAAATGAGAAGTGGAAGCAGACCAGCGACGAACTGCAGAGAACCAAAGAAGATATTAATATTCGGGTAAACAGCTTGGAGGAAGCTCATCAGATCCAGATCACAACCGTACAACAAAAAACGGAAGAGCGATGCACGGGTATCGAAACGACCGTGAATACTATCCAAACACGGGTCGACAGTAATCACGAGAGAATTGAGGATATACAGAGACGGGAAATCCCAAGAATACGGGAGGAGATCGAGAATATCGGAAACCGACCAGCAGTAGTACCAACGTTCCAACACGCTGAGAACAGGGAAGCCATGAACTTTAGGGCATACAAGCGAAACCCCATGGAATTCCTCGCCCGAATCGACGAAACATTAAGTAGAAACCGAGAGACAAGATGGCCAATTATCAGAGGCCAAATCGACGAGTACTTCAAGGAAATTAATGACAACTGGTGGACGGCGACACGGCACGATATCCAGAGTTACGCCGAATTTAAGGAGCTATTTAAAGCGAAATATTGGTCCGAGAGCACCCAAAATATTGTACGGGACAATATCTGCTATGGCAGGTACGAAACAGGCAGAGGATCGACACTGACGGCCTACTTCCTAGGAAAAGTTTGCCTGGCGAGAAATTTGGAGCCACGGATCCCCGAAGAAAGTCTAGTCACCCAGTTAGCGTTTCACTACGAAGGAGGCATCGCGAGGGCCCGACTTACCGGACAAGTGAAAACCATACAAGCGATGGCGGCTTTACTGGAAGGGTACGAACACGAGGGGTACTACCGCAAGAGTCGACAAGGGAACGACCGGTACAACGATCCAGCAAACCAGGCTAATGGCAACAACAATCGTGGAAATTACCGCCCTAACGTTGTTGAGCGGAACAATAACCACGACAACAGAGGACAGTTCTTTCGGCCAAGCCCTAACCAGAATAATAACAACAACGTCAATAATAATAACAACCGACCAAGCGGTAACAATAATTTTAACAGCCGGCCAAATGGTCCGAACTATCCGCCAAACAGAACGAATAATTCGGGTTACAACAACCGTAACCCAAACAATGATTTCAATCAGCAGAACAGACAATACAGAAGAGTGAACTATGTACAGGCTGGAAATTACGGAGGGGGAAGACGCCCATATGCGAGGTATTCAAACCGATACAGTAGCCCTCAAAGAAGTCGCAGTTACGACGACAGACGCATCCCCAGAAACGACACCAGGAGGAGTCGTAGCCAAGAGGATTATCGGCGATCCAGTATGAAGAGAACCACCCTCAACCCGGGAATAGACCCTAAGACGACGAACGAAGAAGTTCGCAAGACCAACGGCAGGTAGAAGCCGAAACACCTTTAAACTAGAAGCGGCGGTGAGAACACAAAACGGACCTTCACTGAACCGAACTATTGGGTACAATCATGTGGTAAACCAAAGGATAACAAACAATACCATTACAATCATTATGATAAACTTTCTCAAAAATATACGTGAAGAATTATTGGAAGAAAACAGTCACGAAACGGAACACCATAACACCGAGATTGCCTACGTAAGCACCGAAATTAACGGAGTGCACGTCAAAGTGATGATAGACACCGGAGCGAATGTGTCATTAATCGATAACATCGAACTCAGTAGAATAAAGGAAATGGGTAATAAAACAATACCTACACTACCCGTCAATAATATAGTGTTGATCGGAGCAACAGGGCCGTCAAAACAAGACCGTCCGCAAACAAGTCATGTTAGAATTAAATAGTAACGGCAAGACCATAACTATGGAATTTTTGGTAGCGCATGGACTACCCTTCACTATGTTAATTGGCTGCGACATGCTGAGAAAATATTCGGCAATCATTGACATGAGCCGAGCCAAAGTGACTCTAGATTCAAACTGTATAAACTGGACGGCAAAGCTAATTGAAAGTGAGAGTGCCATTTCAGACCGGACAGTTTACGATATACAAGAAATAAGAAACCATAGATGGCATATGCCAAGTAACCATGTATTTTATCAAAATGATGATGATCAATTATGGAGGGAGAAACTCCAGGAAATATATACATTTAAGCATGACAAGACAAGTGCCCAGGTAACCGACACTCAAGTGGAAACCTTGATCGGCATTTACAATGAATACCGACACGTATTCTCCGACTCGCCTGGTAAAGTAAAAAATTTCCAATGCACGATAAGATTCAAAGAACCGGTAAACTTAACCGAAAATCTTATCCCATCGCCCATTCGCTAAAAGAGGCAGTGTGTGATGAAATCAATAATCTATTACGAGAAGACATAATCGAACCCAGTCAGTCTCCATATACCAGCCCAATATTAGCAGTGCCAAAGAAGAACGGGAAGGTGCGAATCTGTTTGGACGCATGTGAAATAAATAAGACAATTATCAACGACCGTACATCCCCGGGAGAAATAGAAGAGATTCTCAAAAAATTCCATGGCACACGATTTATAAGCACTTGGGATACAGTCTGCGGGTATTGGCAGGTGGAATTACACCCAAACAGCCGCCAATACATGGCATTCATATTCGAGGGTCGCAACTACCACTTCAAGAGGCTACCTTTCGGACTAGTCAATTCCATAGCCGTGTTCATGAAGTGTATGGACACAGTGTTGGGTCAAGAAGCACTTCAATTCACAACCATTTACGTGGATGATTTGTTAATAACGTCAGCAAACTGGGAAGAGCATTGCCGGAGAGTGAAACATGTACTACAGAAACTATCTGAGAACAATCTCACCATAAAACTGGAGAAGTCAAAATTTATAGCAGACGAAGTGCAGTCTGTAGGTTGTAGGTTTCAACCTATCCGAACATGGGATTACACCAGCTAAGGACAAGATCGAAGCGATCCAGAAATTCCCAACCCCGAAGAACAAAAAACAACTGCAGTCATTCTTAGGGATTTGCAACTATTATCGGAAGTTCAAAGAAAATTACTCCGAACTGATGGCACGATTTGCAAACCAATTATCATCAAAAAATAAGTGGACGTGGGGGCCTGACCAAGACACAACACTACAGTTAATCAAAACTAAGTTTCTTAACACGATCATGCTACACCATCCTGATTTTACAAAACCTTTCTACATGAATTGCGACGCTAGCGACGTCAGTCTAGGGTCCGTCTTATATCAGGAGGACGATGAAAAGAATCATCTAGTAATCAGCTTCGCCAGCCAAATACTCAATAGCTGCGAGCGCAATTACAATGTAACAGAGAAGGAGTTACTAAGCGTTGTTTTTGCATGCCACAAGTATCGAACATACATTTTGGGATACCCCATAATGGTTCGCACGGACCACAAGTCAATCTCTTTCTTGAAAAACTGCAAGCTAAACCATGGCAGACTAACGAGATGGAGCCTGCTACTCCAAGAATATAATATAAGTTGGGAATATATCCCAGGAAAGAAGAACATTGCAGCAGATACACTATCCCAAATAAACATAGAGAATCAAAAATTCGAAGGAGAGAAAGACTGTAGTCAAGTTATACAATATCATTGCAAGCAGGCCAAGAATATTGTGCAGACAGGTCCGACTTAGAGAATATTGTGCAGAGAATCGGCCAACACCAAAAACAAGATGGCAAAACAATTAAAATTCTGCAACGACTAGCAGAGCAAGATGAACAAATCACATCCTTCTATTGCTTATACCAAAACATACCATTCATAAAAACCAAGTTTGTATACAATACCTGGAAGATAGTGATACCCAGATCCATAGAAAAGGAATTGATTCTTAACTACCACATACGATACGGACACATGGGAGCCGTAAAATTTGTCAAAGCACTCGACGAACACACATACATAAAAGATATGAACAGACGAGTGAGAAATGGTATCAAAAGTTGTCACATCTGCCAACTTGTTAAGCATAATAATGACAGAAAAGAAGGGATGATGATACCCATTACGTCATCATCCAAACTAGAGAAATTCTTCATAGACATATGTGGTCCCTTTCCAAGAAGCGGGGGTAGACACCAATACAAATTCCTGATCATAATATTTGACCATTACACTAAATATACCAAATTGTATGCAATCAACCGTGCAACAACACAGAAAATATTGGGAATTATCATACAACACTACCTACCCGAAATAGGAAGACCAAAGTCAATAATTAGTGACCACAGGTCACAGTTTTGAGGGAAAAAATGGAAGGAAATACTGCTGAACCTAGGCATTAAATCATACAAAACGTCTGTGTACCATCCGAGCAGCAACCCAGCTGAAAGAGTATTAAGAGAAGTAGGGAGAATACTCCGAACCTACTGCCACAACCAGTAGAGAAGATGGTCAGAATACCTGTCAAGTGCAGAAGAATATATAAACCTATCATACCACCAAGCAATTGATGACACCCCATACACAGCAATGTTTGGAAGACCCCCACCAAGGGAGTTAGATGAAATTATTAACTTTCCTCGAGAAAAAGAATATAAATTTGATGGAATTAAGTTCTACAATAAAATACTCAAACGAACCGAGAAGAGGAGGAGGAAGAATCAAGAACACCAACCCAAGCCCATAGAGTACAAAGTAGGAGACCATGTATTACTCAAGAATAGGCAGCTGCCCAGTACAGTAGAGGGCATAGCGAAGAAGCTATTATTGCTATACACAGGACCCTATACTATTACCAAGAAGAATGGTAATAATGCCTATGAACTCACGGAAACCCAGACCCAAAGGAAGAAGGGAACATACAACCAATCCTCCATGAAAATATACAATTGTAAATAAACAACCATGTATAAGCCTAATACTCCTTAAAACACTCTAAAACTCGTAATATTAATTTCAAACAAAAAAGAAATTAATTACCGTCCAGAATAAATGTCACCGATCAGACATTTGAAGGAGAAGAGAAGCAAAACAACGAAGTGTCGAATAATATAAAAAGGAGAATGATATAATATGGAATGGAAATGATAAAGATGATAATATAATAAATCCACAACCGAAAGAGTTGAAATGACAAAGATAATTGTATGATCGATAAACCAATATAAGCACACCAAACACACTATGCTACTTCCTAATACAGTGGAACTTGGTTATAACGTCATTGAAGGGACCAAAAAAATAATGACGTTATGTCCGAGTGACGTTATAAAAGAGTCGTTATAAAAGACCCTTTTTAATCACTAGTAAGGAAGGAGAAATAAAAAAAAAAATCTTTGCATTATTAACATTATTCGTGATACTTATTCTAAAGTTTACAAACTGCATTTCAATTATACAAACATCACGAAGAATATTTTAAAAGATCAAAAAGAAAGTACATGTAACTAACATTTAGGGTTACTGTCGAAAGTAATCCATAATTTTCTTTTGAACGCTCCTTTCTGAAAAATAAATTCTTTCTGTTGTGCTGTGGAGATGCTGCACTGCATTGAACGTGTCGTCAGACGTCTCTCTAAAGCAGTAAAATTGTGAAAGAGTTTCGGCGGCTCTCATTGCTTCCTGTACTGTCGGACAAACGATGTCGGCATCCTCCTCTTGCTCAGCATCTTCTTCAACACTATCTTCTGCTTCTATGTTTTTTACTTCCGCGATAATTTCTGCGTCACTCAACATTTGGAATGTTTCTACTTGGTCATCCACTGATGCATAGGAATCAAGTTCATTTCCAAATTCATTTACGTCAAATTTCTTAATCCACTCCGAGAGCAGCAAGTCATCGTCTTTGTCATCATCGGGTAAATTTTGATGTACGAGTTGTGCTTTACTAAAGCATTTTGCTATTGTATTCTGTGTTACACTCTTCCAAGAGTCGTCTAGGAATTGTATTGCATCTGAGAGTGAAATTGTGGCAGGTTGCGCCGTGTCCATACAGAAAATAATTTTTTTTAAAAGTTGCTTGCGGTAGTGACACTTTAAGCTTCTAATGACGCCTTGGTCCATAGGTTGCAGGACACTCGTACAGTTGGCCGGTAAGAAGACCAGATTAATGTTTGTCAAATTTAACTTTGGATGGGCTGCACAGTTGTCAACTTGAAGTAGAATTTTTCTGTTTTTCGATGACAGTTCTTTATCCCACTTTCTTAGTTCATCTTCAAAAATACTAGAAGTCATCCACGCTTTTTTTTTGGCAGTGTAACTTACAGGAAGTTTTTTGATGTTTTTAAAACATCTAGGGTGCAAACTTTTCCCGATAACTAAAAGTTTCCTTTTTCGGTTCCCGTCATGTTCGCACAAACAAAAACTGTAACTCTTTGTTTAGAGAGCTTCCCACCAACGCACTTTTCATTTTAAATTTGAAAGTCTTATCTGGAGTTAATTTATAAAAAATTCCGGCTTCATCTCCATTAAAGATGTCTTCATCTTTATATGATCGTCTAATTTCTGGCCAAATGTTACGCACCCAATCGCCTGTAACGTTCAGATCTACGCATTTTGCCTCACCACAAATTTTTGCAAAGGAAATCGAGTGTCGGGCCTTAAATCGATCTAGCCATACGTTGGAGCACGTAAAATCAATACCAAACAATTTTCCGAATTCTGTAGCTTTCTCTTTCAGAATTGGTCCACTCACAGGAATATCTGAACATCGACACTGTTTGAACCATTTCAATAATGCTGCATCCACATCACCATGTTCGCATTTCCTAATTTTTTTAATTTTTTCTCTATCTTCCTCAAATTTTTTTAAAATTTTGTCCTTGTTTTTTAAAATTGAACCTACAGTAGAATTCACTAAACCAAACTCACGGCATACATCAGCTATTTTACGTCCGCTTTCATATGATCTAATTACACGTACTTTTTTTTGAATAGACAGAACCTTTCTTTTTGTACTAGAACTTGCCACGATTACTGTATAAAAATGTAGACCTACGTATAAAATTCTGTAAACAGTGGCTACCGAAACTTAAGTTATAAAACACACAAAAGAAACTGTCACAGTACGAGCAGATACAGAAACAATAACAACCAAAAACAGAGACGAAACTACGTGTAAACAATACTGTACAGTAAATACTGTAACAGCGTAGCGTGAACAATAGCCTCGAGACGCGCAGTGCTACTGACCCGGTGAGAGCGGTGGGGAGACATGTCAGTCGCCAGACACCGGCGGTCCTGTTACAGTGCTTATCGCTTGCATACAATGTATGTATGTAGCCATGGGCGTAGCGCGCACACACATATATACGTTTATATGAAATTTAGAGTAAAATATCTGAGAAATTTTTGACGCTATAACAAAGTAGTACAATATTTAGTGACGTTAAAACCGGGAATTTTTATAATGTTAAAGATATCAGTTTGACCCGACTTATGACAAAATAACGCTACAACCAAGTTGACGTAACAGCCGAGGCCGTAATAACCAAGTTCCACAGTATTAATTTCAAACAAAAAAGAAATTAATTTTCGTCCAGAATAAGTGTGAGTATCAGACACTTGAAGGAGAAGAGAGGAAGAACACCACAGTGAATATAATGAGAGAGAAGGATATATAAAGGAATGAAATTAGTAGAGAAAAACAATAAGACTATAATGTTAACCAGTGAATGGTGACCAATCAAAGCAAAATGATTGTAAAAATAATACCAGTCAGAACCAAAACAAAGGTGATGAGAAAAATACTCAAGTATTACAAAAACAAGTAATTATACAAAACTTGAAGGCATGATAATTATGACCAGACATGAAATCTGAAATCAAACAAGTATTAATAACAATAATGCAAGTAATAAACAGAAAATAGAAAGAGGGAGATCAATCCAAGAGAAAATAAATAAATAAGAAACAAAAAATCCAACAACAATATTGTTTCCAGTAGAGCACAGAGAATAAGATGAAAAGTATAAAAAAGAATGAAGAATATTATCAAATCTGAACAATAATTGAGTGAATTACCCTGAATATTTGTTATTAGTTGCACAATGACTACTTTGAATTTTACGTTGATTTGTAGAGAGAAGCTCCAACAACAATTTAACTGAGCAGAGATGATGTTCCTCTGCTCTCAGAAAAATGTAGGGTGGACAGCAGAGCATGGAAGCCAAAAGTGCCACTCTGGACTGTGCCAACTACCATGTTAGGGAAATGATAGTGAATTAAATACTACAGGGAAAAAACTAACAAGAAAGAAGATAGTGGATCAGATAGAAGATAACAATGTATTAAAATATGAGATGAAAAGAAACAAGATATGAAAGACGGAAGTTCAGAATAATTATTAAACAATATGATAGATAATATTAATCCAAATGATCTATTTTCGAGGGGGGACAATATGTAACATGACATATGAGCCCTAAGATTTCAGTGAAACAAAATGCTTACACATGTCAATTATTGAGTCAAAGAGACAAGCCAAATAATTTGTCTAAAATGCCAAGCTCAACGCTACATGAACTACCTATCACCAAATATAAACTCACAGCCATAAGAGTCAATCAACTGATGGTAAATACAAATGAAATGACATTATAGTGAACAGAAAATGCACCACACAATGATTGTACCGCAGGAAGCAACCATCCAATAGTTTTCGGTCAGTGAAGAACCAAACAACACATCAAAGAAGAAAGAAGAAAGAAGAATCAGTGAAGTACCAAACAACACAAGAAAGAAGAAAGGAGAATCAAAGAAGAAAGAAGAAGAAGGAAGAATGAGTGAAGAAACCTACTACGAGAAGGACATACAACAACCATGGCATACAGATTCCAAGAGCCAGTCAACTATAAATCAACATCTACCCATATGTGTAACAACTAATCAACCTACAGATTGAAGAGATAGACAGAAAACTGACTAACTGAGATGACCAGTATACTATAAATAATGTTATAAATGAATAAGACAAGAAATGTTATACAAGGAATGAAAATAACAATGATACTTATTGATTAGAAGCTGTAAATTAAGCACAGTAACAAGATATGCACAGCACCAATGTAACAAAAGAAGTATTAATTTGTCTCAGAATATCAGCAAACATTAGTCAAATAGTCTGACAATCATGTATAAAAAGCAAGAGAGTAACTAAAGGGTTGTTGGTTATCATTATTAAAACCAAACATGTAAAAAGTAAGGTTAAAAGAATACCAATGTGTGTCAAACTAACATACACATTGTTGGCACAAATGACAAAATAACATAACCTATGATGTAGGTAATATTCACCTGAATTCACAACTAGCAGTAGGAAAAACCTACCCAAACCAGAATGTTTTATATGTAAAAACAAGTAGAAATAACAATATTTCTATAGGTAACAATATAAGATACCCAAAATAAACTTTAAATAAGTATATAAACAAAGAAAGTGAACCAAAACCCACCAAAATGGAATTCACCATATAAAACTTGTATAAAATCATATTATAAAACCGAACAGAAACGAAAGGTTGATGTCAATACCACAAATAGAGTGTAATACCACTACTGTACTAGTGTACAAAGATTATAAGACAGAATATAATATATTACAATTGTATTTAAGTGCACCTGTCATGTGACACCAGGTGTAACTAGTATTATTTAACCAAATGCAATATGGAAAAGTCTAGTGTACTAAACACACCAAGTCCATTATAAAGACAATATTATTACTCATCTATTGTAACTAAAAGACAATAACAAAAGAACTCAAATACCAAATAAGAATAACACTAAGTAGGCATCTCATGATGATAAATAGAGACCACTTAATTAACCAGAAATGACCAGAAAATACTTAATTTTCCAGCTAACAAAGGTGATCAGTAGTTGTAACCCTTTGTTATCATCAACTGGAAACACATAGAAAGTAAACAAACACTTTCTAATAGGTAAAATATGTATATACAAATGTAAGAACCTAGACTAAGATGATAGTAGCATAAGAAATGTATTTTGTAAATAAATTTAAGGAAATAGCTACTAAGGAGTGTAAGAGAACTTGGAAGGCATGCCCTCAAGTGGGTATAAGTGCCATTATATAGTGATAATAAAGAATTAAATATAAAATAATAGTGTATAGTGAATGGCGCTAATCACAAACATTAACTTCCTTAATAATGGACCAAAGCATACCATGAGTGGACTCAAAATAAAGAGCCAAGTGTTACGAATCCAGTGATACGCTCAGATTTAAAATCGAAGCCATATTAACAAAGTTATTACAATTATAAAGAATTCGTGTCAAATTGAGAAAAACATTTATACTCTTGAAACCAAAGACCCACGCCGGCTTCAACAATTGAAATAAAATGCCGAGGGGGTATGTGCACCAAATTAAAGATCGCCCACCAATCAAATCCACGGATTTAATCAAATTTTGGATGTTTACTGAACGGAACGGCAGAGCGAGGCTTGCGTTCTGGTCACTTTTTAATCAACTTCGGAAGCGAGAAGATGCCGACAGTCGAGAGAAAAAGTCAGCTGATCTGTTAATGTGTGCACGTCACCGATGTAAACAGTGTGACCTAACCTAAAAATTGTGATAGTGAATATACTTTAGTATCAGAGAGATGAAGTGTAACAGTGCGTAATTAGGATTGCTCAGTGTATAATCCAGAGCAATTCCGGGATTAAAGTTATAAAATAAAAGGGAGTATAAGTGATTATTACCATTTTAATCAAATAATGAAAAACGATATAATCGAAACATTTACTAACAATGAACATAGGTTAAGATGTATTTGTAACAGTAACTAATCAACAACAATGACAATCCTCAGAGATCTGATTATTCTAATTTTGTGAATTTATTAAACTTGCAATTAATTTCTATGTATAATTATTTTTGTGTGAATTAACCACACTTAATGACAGTTGTCAACTTCATATATCAATCAACTTAAAACCAATAACTACCAATGACCGAGGCTTGTCAAATGATTGATTTATTAACGAAAGTTAATATAATATTTCAATGTTTTTATGTTTTATGATTTAGAAAGGGAACCTACTATTATAATATTTCAATGCTATTTCTTGTTGTGAATAATAACCAAGGTTGCTAGGATATATGGTTACTTACAGCCATGCAATTATATGTGTATAACACTAAACAATGAATCAGAGGTTTTACCAAATGACACTGTTTCAAAATATACAATTTCATTGTTCATTTTAATCGTCTTGTCAAGAATTATTTTGACATTAATTAACTTTATTTCAAGCATTTATTATAAATTGAATTTAATAATTCTACTAACCTGTAATGTCCAGATTAGACACATGGTTATTTTTGTGTATTAATTATAAGTGACTGAATTGTAGTCAGTATCAAAGTATTTGATAACAATTGATGATTTTTTCTGTTCGATGACTTGGTATTCTGTCAGCTCAAAGAATTCGCGAAGGTATTAAACTAATGTTAACCAACAAACATTTAGACACATTAAATTTGTAAACAGTTCTGCCACCCTGAGGCAAATTTTTATAAAACTAAAAGTCTCATGCTTATTATTTTGAATCCAATTATAAACAATACTTCTGCTCATTCAGAAAGAGCACTTGATTTGAATAAAATATTTGTTGACATAAGAAAACAGAGTCAGTCAGTTTATTTCAGTAGACTAGTTGAAAACAGGTGAAGGAATTTGATTGGTCAACTCAACAAGCAGCGGCGAGTACAAACACGGTAAGTCCGTATACATTGGATTGAGATAGCGACCCTGCGAGTTCGACAAGACTCATCAAGTAAGTGTTTATTAGTGCAAAATATTTGTGTTTTCAGCACGGAAACTATACCACCGCTTCAACGAGTCAACAGAAGAACATCCGTGTGAATAAACTAACCGAAGTAAAAATACTTCGATAAATAATTTCTTGTGCATCAACCAGACTTATTCAAGTTGGATTCAACGCTAGGTTGAATTGAACTGGATAAGTCAATAATAATACAACACTAAACAAAAGTTTTTACAAATATTAAACAAAACTAAACGGGAAGTTAGCTCCCCAGAACCCCAAAAACGGTTATATTACAGATTGACGCATACAACGCGAGGCGTAAAAACAAAACAATACACCGTAAGACATTTTATTACAATATTATTAATATAGATGTACCATTAGCAATTTACCAACTCGACAGTTACCATAACAATCCTATACAAATATTCGCGTGCGAAGCAGCGGGTACCTGCTAGTAATATAATAAGATAGCTTAGAATCTGATGTAAAGTCTACCTAATTGACTTGTAAGCAATTTTAAGATGCATCATTTATGCAATTGGGCGGAGTGGGTAATACGGCACATTGTCGGACTAACTTGGAGGCGTGTCGAGAAGGTGAGTAGAAGTGAGAGAAGTGAAGGGCATTAGTTGGACTTAAAAAATGATTTTTTTGCAATAACTTTGGTTCTTTTTAACCTATCATTATCAAATAAAGTGGAAACCCTTCCGTTGGGTACCTGCTATGAGCGTGCAAAGTTACATTGAAATCGGTTCAGTAGATTCCGAGATTACCGCAAACAAACGTAGGCCCCGCTAGAGATTTATTAGTATAGATTATTAGACCTAATTAATTGTAAATATATAATTTTTACAACACTTATCTATCTATGCTGAAAATCCATTCTTCTGTCCTTCATACTGGGAAATTTGTCAATAACCTTTGATACGCAGAATTAAGACTCTAATGTTGGCAAGTGTACATCTTTCTTCAGACATGGTGTTCCTAGGGAAGGTTTTAAGATGGAAAAACACCTTTCTGCTTCTGCTGTTGTCATTGGAATTGTTATAATGATTTTTAACAGCTTTGAATGTGAATGTTTTAACGTTCAATGGATGTTTGAATTAAATTGTTTTCAGAAATGAAGCAAAGTAAATGCAATGCACCAGTAAATGAACTGAAATATCCACAGCTATATATAACAGAATGCTCTGTGTGAATCATTTTTAATCCAGGAAGGGGTATGCAAGATGATGTTTCTTTCAACGCCTCCTCAGGAAATATCTTGTACTCTTGAAACTTGCTTGCAAGAAAGAGAGAAGTAGCAATTATATGGCCTGTAAAGCTGAATATTTCTTTGGTTTAATGAATTATAATATTGCACACCTCATCTGCTTCTCTCAGCTTTTTGTTACCTATATTTCTTGATCTTTTTGCTTGACTTTGATCAAAGAACTCTCCAGCTGTGGTGTCCTGCTCGCTGTAGGTGACTTCTGATGGGAGCCACATTGTTTCTTGTACAATAGATCGACATGTGGCATAATTTTCTTAAAGAATGACAACCAAAACACAAAATTTTCATCAGTCAGTGTTTTTTAATGACCAACCACTTGCATAATGGTGTTGCTGTTCGAAATTTCGTCTCCATTCTGAATTTCCACTATGCATTCAATTAATTCTCTCCTGTATTCGAAAATAGTGTTGAGACTTCTGTACAATTTATTTTTTGTAATTGTATATAATTTATTATAAGGGTTATTGACAAATTTGCCAGTATGAAGGGCAGAAGAACAGATTTTCAGTAGAGGTAGGAAAGTGTTATAAAAATTATATATTAATAATTAATTAGGTCTAATAGAATTTCAATAAAAACCTAATAAAGCAAGTAGTTCTTGCTTGAGGCTTAATTTATTTTTCCCCACCAGATTTTTTGGTCATGAGCCATCACCATAATGCTGTTAAAATAAACTCTACTACAAAAAAGTACTATAAAAATGCATCTATCTGCTTATAGCTCAGCAAACACCTCTAATGCTCTACTCTAATCATCATCTCCTCTTATTTTGTATATTATTATATACAAAAAATAAATAAAATAAATACTAGCAGTAAATTAAAAAATTTTGAACATAAATATTATAAATAATAATTGTTATTACACTTGTGTACCAGTTTTCCACATGTTTACGTACATGTAACCTATACTGTAATATGCATACACTAAGATTAATCAATTCTTAGCTTGATTAAAATTATAGAATATAAAATATAATAAATAATACACTAATTACAAAATCACAAACACTCCTTATTATGTATAATATAATTAACTTCCATTCTCAATGGATAAAGTCTTATTTCAATCAAAATTTGAAATAATAGAATCTGACTGCCATTATTTTGAGAATTTATTGCACACTAGTAAATTATTAAACTTTCATTTAAAAATATAAAATAGATGTATTAACATTAATTTTACTATGATAATGACAATAATAATAGTTATTAATCTTGTGACTCACAAGTCCTAGACGGCTTTTAATATAATTTGCACATCACTCACAGAACATGAGTCTTTAGATAATGATATGTGCATGTTTAGACATGTGTGTACATGTCTATTTGCTATTCAGAAATGAATAGAATATTTATTGCAGTCTATATAAGAGAAAAATAAAGATTGTTGTAATGATTTGCAATGTACTTTACTGTGTTACTCTGTGCCCTTTTACATAATCCATTCAAACATATAAAAGTATGAAAAGAATTAGAAAGCAACTTCTTTGTTCAGAATTACTCTAAATTACATACTGTTGCAATCTAACAAAACATTTTTAAGGTTAGATCTACAATCTTTAGATCTGCTAAGACCAACTTTCCTCTACACATTTACAGAATAATTTGAACTGTCTGTATCAATAACTAATGCAGAATAATAATTTTTAAGCTTAAAAAATAATAAAAAATTATTTAAGTAATTGTAACTCATAACAGAAAGGATATATATTTATTTTTATTTTTGACACAGACACATTTCCATATAACATGACAGCAAATTGAAGAAATTACTAAAAATCTGGTAGAATCCCTCTCATATACTTATAAACTTATAACACACTTTATTTTCCTTAGTTTAAAATAGTGAAAAACAGTTAAATAACAAGGAAAAATAATGTCATATTTCTTTTTGAATTTTTCTCTTATTACAGATTTGATTATTTAATCAGCTGTGAACAATACAGTAGTAAAATCCCTTGGTAGCGGTATATAAAATACAAATTCTTAGATTTTTTGGTCCATAATGTGTCCAAGTATTAGAATATATAATGCACTATGAACATTAAAAATTACTGTTTGCAGTTGGAAAAAGTGCTTTATATGTTAACAAAAAATAATAATTACACAGAATAAAGTATTTCTATAGTACAAATCGGTATGGAGAACCATATATGACTTCCATGTTCACAGATTATATATAAAATCATTTGGTACTGCCTTTATGTGTACCTGAAGTCATTTCGATAATGCGATTTTTGGGCTTCGATATGTAGTGAATATCGCACATAATTTTATGTAGTGAAAGAATTATGCAAATTTTAATTTTGTATGTTACAAAACAGTTGGCTGGTGATTGCAATTGATTTTGTTTGTCATTTTTTAATGGAAAATGACTGTAGCAGTAATTTATCACTGGGTTGTGGTTGCGACACCAAAAATTGATTATGTTAGGTTAACATGAAAACTGAAATTATACATGGAAACCAATACATGTGTAATGTAAAACTATTTTTTTTTATATTATATATATTCAAACTTTCACTAGTGAACACTTACTTTTGGTTTTATGTCCCAAAGATTTCGACGTGGTGTCCGTCTTCCTCAGTGGGATTTGAAATACAGAGTGGCAGTACAAAGTAACCGTTATGGGTTGTAGGTGTGTGTGGTGGGGGTTGCTGGTGGGAGGGAATTGGCGCTGGGATTCAAAGTGTGTGTTTGAACAAGAGTATCAAAAAGTATATGTGATCTATAGTGTAATTGGTCATTTAATGTGTTGTTTGGTTGTAGTGTGTGATGCCTATATTTCATATTGTACAGACATCACACACTACAACCAAACAACATATTAAATGACCAATAACACTATAGATCACATATACTTTTTGATACACTTGTTCAAACACACACTTTGAATCCCAGCACCAATTCCCTCCCACCAGCAACCCCCACCACACACACCTACAACCCATAATGGTTACTTTGTACTGACACTCTGTATTTCAAATCCTACAAATCCTACTGAGGAAGACGGACACCACGTCGAAACGTTTGGGACATAAAACCAAAAGTAAGTGTTCACTAGTGAAAGTTTGAATATATATAATATTTAAATGAGTGACTAAAGAGGATGTATCAACAAGACAATTATTTTTTTTTCTAAAACCACGAAAAAACTCAACTCGAAGTAAGGCAGGAGTGGCCCAAGGGCCCCTTTGCCTTGTATTATGCATGTCACTTTTTTGTGGCAGAACTCGTTTTTTTGGTAAAATTCGTTTTCCGACAAGTACTCGTTTTATGACTAACAAAAAACAAACGTACAATATGTACAGCATATGTTGTCATTCCTTAATACAGTGTTTTTTGTTTTTTCATTAACCATAAATATTTAAATATCACTATAATATTGACGACTCGGAACACTAAGTTTTTTATAAGTAAAAACGTAAAGTTTTACCTTACAGCCTAAACCGGCTTTCACCTATAGAAGGCTTCATCAGAGGCTGTCGTTAGTAGCGCTGCTCGTCTTGTTGTTGGTGACGAGATAGTGTTTCGAAAGATTGAAGCTGTGTGTGTGTGGTGAGATGTGTTCGAATAAATCTTTCGAAACACTATCTCGTCACCAACAACAAGACGAGCAGCGCTACTAACGACAGCCTCTGATGAAGCCTTCTATAGGTGAAAGCCGGTTTAGGCTGTAAGGTAAAACTTTACGTTTTTACTTATAAAAAACTTAGTGTTCCGAGTTGTCAATATTATAGTGATATTTAGTTAAGTAACGGACACGTCATGGACAACGAAATCCAAGAACATAAATATTTGTATTTTTCATTTTTATTTGCTGTTGTTTTTTCCAATTTGTCAACTTAAAAACGTTATGTTCTTTATTTTAAGTGTTACTCTGTTATAAGCATTGTATTACACGTTTAATGTTATGTTTTCTCAACCGCAGCTTTTATTTATTTTAGCAGTAAACTAAAAACCCAAAACCATTATTACCTAACCTCCCAAATGAAAACAACATGTATTTTTGCTTTACATTAAGAAATAGGGCAATTTACAATTAGTACACTTCTTCTTTTCCACACCGTAATATATAGATACAATCGCATATTAAAAACATCAAAATGTATTGCGGGTACTCATACAGTTCCAATCACTTACTAGAATTCGGTTCGATAATTCCTAAAAATATATAGAATTTTGTCAAAGTGAATTGAAATGTTTCCATAGAAACTACTTCTTTGTTGTCAGCCATCAGGGAGGTAAAAATATTTTCAAGGAGGGGCAAACCATTTTCCAAAGGAGAAAAATATTTTTATATTTTTCATACACACACACATGCACATATTAGTTTATAATTCTAATATCATAGGCTAATAGAAATAAGTACACCGACTGTATTAATTGCTTTAATACAACAACACTGCCCAGCGATCCACAGGAAGCAAATTGATGTCCATCTTTTCGGCTTGCACGTGTTATGTTGGTGTGGGTTTCGGCACTTTCCATTTAAAAAGCATGCAAACATAAGAAAATAAACATGAGTGAGGCCAGAAATAACGAGAATTTTGTATGTGTGTGTCCTGCCGGCCTTTTTATTGCGGTAATCACAATAATAAAACTTTGGAAAAGTAAACATTACATAATTGAGATATGCTTGCCTGCCAGAAACGATAATTTTCACTCATACGTGATTTAAATTAAAATGAAAAATATAGAATTTTGTTAAAGTGAAATGAAATGTTTCCACAGAAACTACTTCTTTGTTGTCAATAACGTAGTACACATATAAAACTTATAAAAATTTACCTCCTCCATCATCAACTACCATTTTAATTTATAAAAAAAATTTTCCCTCCCCCTTCAACTCCCCTTTTATTTATAGATATTTCATTTACCTTTCTACAGTGGATTATTATGACCTTCTTTTCAGGATAATTTATTTATCAAAATTAAGCACTTTACTCTTTTGAAACGTAAAAGTTGCAAGTAAACTACCCCTTTCCCACAACCAATCTTCACCAAAAACAATAGGCCTTGAGTCCTCTACAATTCAGGGCTGTATGCAAAAAATTATTTGATTCTGTTTGAATTTGCGGCTGTTATCGTTTGCCATAGAAAAAATTCTACACACAGACACTTTTCGAAAAATGACTTTTACTTCCATGTTCCATTAGGAAATGGAAGTATGGTCATGGCGAAAAAAATCGTGTTCTAGACGGCAGATTCTGATTGTACAAACATGAAAAAAAAGTAATTTTTCAAAAAGTGTCTGTGTGTGTGTGTCTGTGCAAGCCGAAGAGATGGACATCAATTTGCTTCGTGTGGATCGCTGGGCAGTGTTGTTGTATTAAAGCTATTAATACAATCTGTGTACTTATTTCTATTATGATATGAGAATTATAAACTAATATGTGCATGTGTGTATGTATGAAAAATATATAAATATTTGTCTCCTTTGGAAAATTGTTTGCCCCTCCTTGAAAATATTTTGGCCTCCCTGATGGCTAGTTACTTACTATCCTGTGTGAAATATAGAGTTATGACATGGATCAGAATGGTGGGTGTTAAACAGGAGACACAAACGTATTAAGGAAGAAATGTTTTGCTGAGAAATTTATAATTATACGGGTGAACAGAATAGTCGTTCAGGAAATCAGAAGACAAATGGAAAGAAAGAAATCAACACTCGATTTCAAAAAAAAAAAATGACTGGTATAGTATTGACAGGAAAGACTTTGATAACACTATAGACATCCCTCGGCCCCTCGGAGCAAGAGTCCAATTTCATTACAGGAATCAGATCGCAGCTACCTTTAGCTGGCTCTTCGTTCGACCTACAGACATTTTATCCGAAAGTACAGTCCTTCCTCACGAAGGTTGAGGATGGTCTTAATCCACCTGACATGGTGGTACCATTTTAGCTGATACGTAATTTTTTCAGAACTCAAGCATCCACTTATTTAATTAATATTTAAATGATTTTAAATATAAATTTTAGGACATGGAAGTCATGTATGGTTCTCCATACCGATTTTTTTCCAAGTTGTGATGATAGTACAATCAGAATCTGCCGTTATCTCGAACACGATTTTTTTCGCCATGACCATACTTACATTTCCTTATGGAACATGGAAGTAAAATTACCTCCTCCCTCATCAACTACCATTTTAATTTATATAAAATTACCCCCTCCCCCTTCAACTACCCTTTTCATTTATAGATATTTCATCTTCCTTTCTACGGTGGATTATTATAACCTTCTTTTCAGGATACTTTATTTATCAAAATTAAGCACTTTACTCTTGTTGAAACGTAAAACGTTACAGGTAAACTACCCCTTTCCCTAAACCGATCTTCACCAAAAACAATAGGCCTTGAATACTCTACAATTCTGGGCTATATGCAAAAAATTATTTGATTCTGTTTGAATTTGCGGCTGTTATCGTTTGCCATAGAAAAAATTCTACACACAGACGCACACACACTCTTTAGAAAATGACGTTTCTTCATGTTTTGAGGGTAGTGCAACCAGAATCAGCCCTTATCTCGAACACGATTTTTTTCGCCATGACCATACTTCCATTTCCTTATGGAACATGGAAGGGTATACCCATGGATTATAGTTTGTGAAATAAAAAATTGTATTAATTAAATAATTTTTGTATAACACAACAGTGTAAAATATCAACATGTAGGTTCTTGCATATGCTTGGAAGCATGTCTGCATACGGACAAACTCACATTTCTATATCTACTCTACATGCCTATACTAAATACCTATATCTAAGAACAGTTAATTGCGTTCTCCCTCCCTCAAGAAGTGTTCAATCTACGGAACTAACAAAAATTGGAACTCTTTTATTACCCACAGATCGACATAACATTGTTTTACGTCTTGCAAGCCCGTTCTTGTATCAAAATTACATTTACACACTAACCTCAAATGGAATATTCTTTCCTAGGATCGCTACTACCTCTTCAAGTTTTTTAACGTTGCCTGTCACGAAAACTACCTTTCTAGACATTCTTGTCTTTTTTCTTTGTATTATACGAGCACTTATTATTTTCGATGTCTCCTTAGCTTTGTGGGTGCGATTTCACACTAGTGTACTTTTTCACATAACCTATATGGAGTACAAAGAACTACTGACCTTGTGGAAGCCTGGATTTTTAATCTTTATGTTTGTAATTAAAAAATATATTCACACTTTTTTAATGTAACAATCGTTACTTGGTCATGAAGCTGAAGCAATAACCATTAATTTCACGATGCATTCATTAATATTAATGTTCACATTTAAGTGATAACCGCTTTTAACACTCTCTAATCATTTTCTTATCATCTATAGCAATATTACACAAACCAGCGTCAATTTCTTCGTAAAGGGGGCACCTTTAAGCAGATTTTATTTGTGACAGTTTTATTTGGTTTCAAAAATTCACTTAATTCTCTAAACAATCCGCGCTTGACTGTGGTGTCTGTATCTGGTTATCGAGTAGCTTACCAACATCGAAATTTGAAAACCAGATGACAACGAATCATACAAAATTATTGTGTGTATCAGAGCCGATATGCAATAACGATTTGTAGATAAATGTATTTGTATCTAATGAGTGTCTTTACCTTGTTTTACACATATGATATGTATAACTAGTTATGTATAAAAAATGTTGATACCACATATTTTATAAATTTTTGTGTACCGTAGTCCGTTAAGCCTAAACCCATGCGTGCCCACACACGATGGTTTTTGTAAAACCAGACACAACATATTCCGTAAAACTACAACCAACTTATCACTTGCACTTTTTGTATAACCTTTGTTCCTCCAAATAATAATTTTTCTAAAAACAATTATTCAAAATTTTGATAAGGGAAAGGGCATCTGAAAATCGAAATTTTTTTACCATTTTAAATCTCCATTATTTTCTGGTAAATTTGATTTATACTTAACATATATAGCTTATATATTAGTAAATATCACTTTTGTTTGACGACTCGGAACACTAAGTTTTTTATAAGTAAAATCGTAAAGATTTACCTTACAGCCTAAACCGGCTTTCACCTTTAGAAGGCTTCATCAGAGGCTGCCGTAGGTAGCGCTGTCCGTCTTGTTGTTGGCAACGGGATAGTTTTTCGAAAGATCGATGCGGTGTGTGTGTGTGTGTGTGTGTGGTGAGATGTGTTCGAATAATGCGTGGATTTGAATTGTGTCTGTTCGTTTAGGCTGTCGTTTTTATTTGTTTTTGTGTGTTTGTATATTTCTAATTGTTCTAGAGTGTCTAGTTTTCGGCCTTTTGTGTGTACGTGTATAATGTTCATGTTATTGTTGATGTTTTTATATGTGCGGTTTGCTTCAATGAGGTAGTTTGTAAAGGTGGATTCTGTAGTGGTGTGGAGTGCCTTTGTGTGTTCAATGTATCTCTGTTTGAAGCTACGTCCTGTCTGGCCTATGTAGAATTTATTGCAATTTGAGCAATTTAGCTTGTATACACCGGGTAGATCGAATTTGTTTTGTGTTTTGTGCGTGCGTTTTGATAGTGTGTGTTCTGTTTTGTTAGTAGTTTTGTAAGCGATTCTGTATCCTGCTTTTTTGAATTTGTGGGCAATTTTTTCAGTTTGTTTGTTGATGTATGTTAGTGTTATGAATTTGTTGTTTTCTGTCTTTGTCTGTTGTTTGTTTTGTGTAGGAGTTTACTGACTATTGTTCTGTCATATCCGTTAGATTCTGCTAGATATTTTATCGTGTTTAGTTCGTCTTTAGTAGTCTTTTTCATCTAAGGGGATGTTGTTAAGTCTATATATCATGGTTCTAAAAGCAGCTAGTTTGTGTTGTGTGTGGTGATTGGAGGTGTTGTGTATTAGTGTGTCAGTTGTAGTTGGTTTTCTGTAACATATATCAACAAACAAACTGAAAAAATTGCCCACAAATTCAAAAAAGCAGGATACAGAATCACTTACAAAACTACTAACAAAACAGAACACACACTATCAAAACGCACGCACAAAACAAATTCGATCTACCCGGTGTATACAAACTAAATTGCTCAAATTGCAATAAATTCTACATAGGCCAGACAGGACGTAGCTTCAAACAGAGATACATTGAACACACAAAGGCACTCCACACCACTACAGAATCCACCTTTGCAAACCACCTCATTGAAGCAAACCACACATATAAAAACATCGAAATAACATGAACATTCTACACGTACACACAAAAGGCAGAAAACTAGACACTCTAGAACAATTAGAAATATACAAACACACAAAAACAAATAAAAACGACATCCTAAACGAACAGACACAATTCAAATCGCACGCGTTATTCGAACACATCTCACCACACACACACAGCATCGATCTTTCGAAAAACTATCCCGTTGCCAACAAGACGGACAGCGCTACTTACGGCAGCCTCTGATGAAGCCTTCTAAAGGTGAAAGCTGGTTTAGGCTGTAAGGTAAATCTTTACGATTTTACTTATAAAAAACTTAGTGTCCCCTGTCGTAAAACAATAGTGATATTTAGTTAAGTAACGGACACGTCATGGACAACGAAATTCAAGAATATATATTAGTGTCTCAAATATTTAAAAATACAAGCCTTTAAATTGGATGCGGTAATTTTAAAATATGTAATTCTACTTTCAGTTTTTGGAAAAAAGACAAATTAGTTGGTTCACCGTATAAGCAAACGTCAGTTGAACAATTTGCTTTTGTTTTAATCTCCATCTTAATTAACAGCAGAGGAAATGCAATTTTACTTCCATGTTCCTTAAGGAAATGGAAGTATGGTGATGGCAAAAAAAATCGTGTTCGAGATTATTGCAGATTCTGATTGTACTACACTCAAAACATGAAAAAATATCGGTATGGAGAACCATACATGACTTCCACATTCTAAGATTTATATTTAAAATCATTTTCGAAATGAAATATTACTATAGAAACTACTTATTTCTACTTATTGCTTCAGCCTTAACCACAGTACTGTGGTCACTAACGTATACCACCTCACGTTATCGCACTCGATTTTCACTGATGATTAATGGCTTGTATAAGTTAATACTTGATCTCCATTAAGTAGTGCTCAAGTTTCCAAAGTTTTAATATTATGATGACCGTAATTAAGGGGGCTGATATAGCTCGTGCAATCATTTTTGGTAGTAAATGTTCAGTAATTTCTGGTGACTTTATTTGTAAAGTTAATCAAATGCAGTTTGGACAGTTAGTTAAATATGTCTTGTCCAAGCTTTGTACAAAAAGTCAATACTGTATGAAAGTTAGTTTTGAAAATATAAATAATTAAAAAAAAATAAAAAATGAATATATTTCTTTACTTTTTACATGATTTCTCTTTTACCTTTTGACATATTTTAATAAATGACATGTCTCGCTCTTTTATACCTCTGTGGCTATGGTGTGAACTATGGAAATTGTTCTAGTAAAATAAATGTTTGATTTAAAAAGATTTTTGTAACACATTTATAAAAAATTTAATTTTTTTACACAAAAAATATTATAACTTAAAAAATATTCCACTCAATTACCTTATTGTAGTTCAAACTATAGACAAAGGTATTATAAACAAGCCTCAAAAATCTGGTAGGATTAGTCCACATAGTGTTTAAGATATTTTGTAAAATGCTAAAAAAAATACAATTTTTGGAAATTCAAGGTTAAAGTTTTATTGCACAATTTTACAGAAAAGTAACAGTGTCAGTACCTTTAAAACTCCCCAGCAGCATAAGTTATTCCTTCCTTATCAATTATAATCTGTTCTTTTTCAAGTCTGAGCCTTCTTCTAGCTCTTCTGTCTTCTAGGCTTGCCCTGTGAAACCGCTTTTCTGCATCGCACAACCTCCTCACATCAAATTTCTTCAGAGCGTCTTCTGTGTGCTCTCCAGGGACAATATCTAAATATTTAAGGACTCTCATTTTCGACTGACAGCCTTCATTATACAGAAGAGTAGCTTCATTTGCAGCAATTTCTACCACTTTTGTCCCAGCAAAGCCCCTTTTAGGACACAAAGCCCACAGTACGCTATTGAAAGACTCGTTTGCATTCTGAGTTTTCCCTTTCAAACATCTTCTTAATAGTTCAGGTGTTGACAGGTCTGAGAATACAGGCTTAATGAGTTCCATTATTTGTATAGGTATTGTGTTTTTGTGTGAAAAAGTCTCAGCTGTATTGTTAGCTAGTGCTATTTGGTACTTGCACCAAGAATCCAGTCCTTTAGGACAAAAATGATGTAGGGGTTTTTCATCTGAGCTAGCCTTGTGGTTCCATACTGCCCATATAGCCATCCTCATACTTGCCAAATTGTTACTATTTCCTCTTATAGCATTTCCATAATACACAGCCAGCTGATCAATAACAGCATCTGTTAATCGGTTTTTGCCCCCTATAGGTTTACCATCACTCAAAATTACACCTTTGTTTTTTGATTTTAATTTCCGGAGCCTTGTGGACAATCTTTTTTGCACACGCCCAACACACTCTTCTTTTGTTATGGACACATCAGGTCCATAAGGCTTGCTTTTAGATATATTGAGAAAAGTTGATGTATCACCATCCCCTATATAATTAGTGTAACGTACCCCATACAGATTTTCCGATTTATGAAATATTTTCTTTATTCCTTCTACTTCCAGCTGACCCAAAGTGATTTCTTTTGCAATTTCCACTTTTCTTATGTTCTTCATTCCACTTATCATAATAACCATCACCCTTTTTAGGACCTCTCCAACTGCTACAGCCATGGCAAAAAGATGATAGAACTGCAGTATCAATAATTTTCCCAGTGTTCGCACCAATTACAGCACACACACCATGAAGAGACGTATGTCCCCTCTTCATCCGTGTACCATCACCAGATACAGTTATATCAGTATTTGGATCTGTACCCGTTTCCTGCACTTCTTCAAGAGCAGCCTGTTGCATACTTTCTTTTAAAGCATTTCTAGTTGCTTCTAAAATGTGGTCATTGATAAGGTTATAGGTAGGCAGAGCGACAGGTGCTGGTAAATTCATTATTCCACAGAATTTCTTGATTCCATTTAGGCCTTGCCCAATAGATCTCATAGCATAAACCATTCTTCTGTTCACCTCATAAGTGCAGCTGGTATTTTCAATCACTTTGCTTGTATGAAAATAGGCATCATCGCTTGGATTACATTTTTTACAATTAATCAAAATCTTTGATCCTAATCCCCGAACACGAGTTTCAGACAGATAAATGTTCCCTCCACACACTTTACAGGCTACACTGTTCAAACCTTGGGATAACATATCTAAATCGATAAGTCTATAGCCTGTAGGACTATTATTTACTGCACCAGGACCGAGTCTAAATGAGTCTTTGAGGTTAGGTGACACATCTTCCTTGGTTAGTTTTAATTTCTTACCTGAGGCACTTTTATTATTAGTGTTTTTCTTTTTAGTAAATCTATTACCATGGAACTTTCTCTTCTTTGTTCTATTTGCACCTTTTCTATCCATATTTCACTATCCACATCTTCACAACTACACTTGAAATCAACATAAGCAACAATAGGTACCAGTAACAGCTGATTGCTGCATAACACATTGAAATTAGCTGTTTGTATAAAATATATTTTGCTATACACACAGATATATTTTGTTGTGCTAAACAAAATTATTTTACAAATGAGGGAATAGAAAAAGCGAAAATAAGCTATGAAAAAAATATATTCCAAACGATCTATTGAAACTTCCGAAAATACTCGAAAATTGTCAAATGCATTGCTTTGGTTTTTACCGCATAACTTTCCTAAAAAAGCTCATTTTCCAATAATTTTTGTAGCAAATAACTCAGAAAAAACTACTTGATACAAAATATTAAAAATGATTTTTTTGAAGTGTTTACCTATATCAGCCCCCTTAAAACATCAGAGCAGGTTTAGTGTGTATGAGGGTACACCGTGGACAAAAATTTTCAACATTTCCTATTGAGCGTTGCTACAGTGTTCCTAGTTACAGCGTTCCTATCTAGCTGCGAAACTACAGTGTATGTTTCACAGAACAAACACGCGAAAAAGAAGGAGCGCTCCGAAGTCATTCATGGACCCTCAGCATCTTGCAGAGGGTTCATTCCCTAAAGACGAAAAGTCTGTCTATGAATCGTTCCTCTGTAAACACGTGCAGTTACACTGCCCAGCGATCCACAGGAAGCACATCGCTATCCACGCTGGACACTTTTTCGGCTTGCACGCGTTATGTTGGTATGGGTTTCGGCACTTTCCATTTAAAAAGCGTGCAAATGTAAGAAAATAAACATGAGTGAGGCCAGAAATAACGCGAATTTTGTGTGTGTGTGTTCCCTGCCTTTTTATTGCGGTAGTCATAATAATAAAATGGAAACGTAAACATTACATAACTGAGATATGCTTGCCTGCCACGAACGATATATTATTTTATACATGTATATTAACTCATACATAATTTACATTAAAATGAAAAAATTATAATTTTATTGCCTGGCAACAAAAAAATTTTATTTTTAACAATTACCATTGTTTGAAAAAGATTAAATGAATTTTCAAGTACTTTACTGTTGTTAAAACGTAAAAGGTTGCAGGTAAACTACCTTAACCTTCGCCTTAACCGATCTTCACCAAAATCGAAAGTCCTCGAGATCTCTACAATTCAGGGACGTATGCAAAACATTATTTGATTCTGTTTGAATTTGCGGCTGTTATCGTTTGCCATAGAAAATTACCCTTGATAAAAAAACGTTAAAGGTAAACTACCCCTTCCCCTTAACTGATCTTCACCAAAAACAATAGGACTTGAGTACTGTACATATCAGGACTGTATGCAAAAAATTATTTGATTCTGTTTGAATTTGCGGCTGTTATCGTTTGCCATAGAAAATACCCTTGTTAAAACACAAAACGTTGCAGGTAAACTACCCCTTTCCCTTAACCGATCTTCACCAAAATCAATATGTCTTGAGAACTCAACAATTCAGGGCTGTATGCGAAACATTATTTAATTCTGTTTGAATTTACGGCTGTTATCGTTTGCCAAAAAAAAATTACCCTTGTTAAAAAAAACCGTTGCAGGTAAACTACCCCTTTCCCTCAACCGATCTTCACCAAAAACAATAGATCGTGAGTACTCTACAAATCAAAGCTGTATGCAAAAAATTATTTGATTCTGTTTGTATTTGTGGCTGTTATCGTTTGCCATAGAAAAATATCGGTATGGAGAACCATACATGACTTCCATATTCTAAGATTTATATTTAAAATCATTTTTGAAATGAAATATTACCATAGAAACTACTTCTTTCTACTTACTGCTTCAGCCTTAACCACAGTACTGTGGTCACTAACATATACCACCTCACGTTATCGCACTCGATTTTCACTGATGATGGAAGTCGATGGCATTGCCGAAACATCTGGTTTTGTAGAAAACATTGGAGTACGGGCAAACATCCCGGGAAGGAATTTTAACAAAAACTACTTCTTTGTTGCCGATAACGTTGTACACATATATATAAAAAATATGCATAAAATTAATGGCTTGTATAAGTTAATGATTGATCTCCATTAAGTAGTGCTCAAGTTTCCAAAGTTTTAATACTATGATGTCCGTAATTAAAACATCAGAGCAGGTTTAGTGTGTATGAGGGTACACCGTGGACAAAAATTTTCAACATTTCCTATTGGGCGTTGCTTAGAATAAAGCTGCGAATCTACAGTGTACGTTTCACAGAACAAACACGCGGAAAAGAAGGAGCGCTCCGAAGTCACTCATGGACGCTCAGCATCTTGCAGAGGGTTCATTCCCTACAGACGAAAAGTCTGTCTATGAATCGTTCCTCTGTAAACACGTGCAGTTACACTGCCCAGCGATCCACAGGAAGCAAATCGCTATCCACGCTGGACACTTTTTCGGCTTGCATGCGTTATGTTGGTATGGGTTCGGCACTTTCCATTTAAAAAGCTTGCAAATGTAAGAAAATAAACATGAATGAGGCCAGAAATAACGCGAATTTTCTGTGTGTGTGTCTGTGTGTCTTCCCTGCCTTTTTATTGCGGTAGTCATAATAATAAAATGGAAACGTAAACAGTACATACTGAGATATGCATGCCTGCCACGCACGATATATTTTCTCTTATACATGATTTACATTAAAATAAAAAAATTATAATTTTATTGCCTGGCAACAAAATTATTTTATTTTTAACAATTACCATTGTTTGAAAAAGTTTAAATGAATTTTCAAGTACTTTACTCTTGTTAAAACGTAAAAGGTTGCAGGTAAACTACCCCTTCCCCTTAACCGATCTTCACCAAAAACAATAGGTCTTGAGTACTCTACAAATCATGGCTGTATGCAAAAAATTATTTGATTCTGTTTGAATTTGCGGCTGTTATCGTATGCCATAGAAAAAAAATCTACAGACAGACCAGACACTTTTCGAAAAACGACTTTTTTTCATGTTTGAATGTAGTACAATCAGAATCTGCAATAATCTCGAACACGATTTTTTTTGCCATCACCATACTTCCATTTCCTTAAGGAATATGGAAGTAAAAAATCTATAGACAGACAGACACACACACACACTTTTCGAAAAACGACTTTTTTCATGTTTTGAGTGTAGTACAATCAGAATCTGCAATAATCTCGAACACGATTTTTTTGCCATCACCATACTTCTATCAAAAATAACATCGAACTAGTCAAGAAAACTGAACACATCCACATCCCACACAACTCAACACTAGCATCTTTTGATATAACCAATTTATACACCAATGTCCCAATTCAAGAAACCATACAAACACTAGAACAATTACTCAGACAAAACAACACACCCGAAACACACATACAAGAGATCATCACACTTACCAAAATAATAACTGAGCAAAATTACTTTACATACAATAACAAGATATACACAAAAACAGATGGTCTCCCGACGGGATCCCCCATATCAGGAATACTGGCAGAAATATATTAACACAACATAGAACAGAACCACATAATAAACAACAACAAATACACCAACAAAATCATTTACTGGCACAGGTATGTAGATGATATATTACTTTTATTCAAAGGCAACACAAGACAAGTTGAAAACTTCCACAAATACATAAACACAATACACCACAAACTAAAATTTACACTGGAAATTGAACAAAACAATAGTATAAATTTTCTGGACCTAACAATTAACAAAACTAACAATACACACACATACAAAATATACAGAAAACCAACCACAACCGACATGGTTATACACAACACATCAAACCACCCAACACAACATAAACATGCGGCCTTCAACCATATGCTCCATAGACTAACTAAAATACCATTAAGTAAACAAGATTATACTGACAAACTCAACACAATCAAATACATAGCAATGAAAAACGGATACAACCCTAATTTAATAAACAAACTACACAAACACATCAAAAACAAAAACAACAAAACACAAAATACCAATAACACACAACACAATAAATACATCACACTCACATACCATAACTCCAACACACACAAACTCGCCAACACATTCAGAAAACACAAGTACAAAATAGCATACAGAACTAACAATACCATCAAAAAACACATCAATGATACAAACACGGACATAGACAAATACAACAAAACAGGTGTTTACAAATTAAATTGTAATAACTGCAATAGTTTCTACATAGGCCAGACGGGAAGATCTTTTTCATCCCGTTACTCTGAACACCTAAAAGCTTTATCCAACAACAATATACATTCCGCATTTGCCACACACATACACACAAAAAACCACAGCTACACCAACATAGATACTAATCTTGAAATATTACACTACTTACCCAAAGGTCGAAAACTTAACACAGCAGAACAATATGAAATATACAAACACCACACAACACAACCAAACAACATACTTAATGACCAATTACAGTATAAATCACATACACTTTTTGACACAATTATACAAAAAACTAACAATAATTTGGATCCCTGCGCCAATCCCCTTCCTCCACACACCACCCCCATTATACCTTCCAAGTAAAAACCGTTACAAATTAATGGCAGTCTGTCTCAAAGCTGACGAAGGCGAACACCACGCCGAAACTCGTTTGACAAGAAAAGACAAGTAAGTTCACAAGTTGAAAATTTCATTATTATATAAAGTGTAGTGCTGTGAAAAAAGATGATGAACAATCAAGACAACTATAAAGACTAGTGTTTGAGTGAAGTGTTGTGCGCATATAAAAATGTTAATTTAATTTATTCATATGTAGTGGAAACGTGCGTTCTAGAAAACGGAAATACAATTTGCAACACGTGGTGTGTCCAGAATGTTCTTACGTATAGCATAGAATGTATAGAAATTACGTCTGGGCACAGGTAGTCTGTGACGTCACTCTATATCGTTGCTGATTCAGTGTACACGAACGAGTTTTCAGGCAGTCTTCATGTAGCACTCATCGAGAGTGGTTGCGGTATAGTCATCGTTCAGTCCAACATCCATTCAGGCAGTCCCTGGGGCCTGTAGAGTCGAGGAAGCAGCGAGTTTTGGCAGGGAGCAACCACGGTGTACGAGATCTTCGACTACCGTTCCTGAACTTCGTTTGCTGATCGTGGCGGCTGAAACGGACACCTAGACGCGGGGCAGTTCCTGGAGGCGGTGGCTGGAACATGTAACACGGACCGGGAGACCGGGACGACAACGAAGACGAAAATTCAGGAAAGCAAAATTTAAAACTAAATTTGTTTTTAATAATATAAAGCCTTCAAAATAAAAAAGAAACTTGTTGAACATTTAAAATTATATCATTGTTTTAAATAAAAGAAAACGTTTATTCCAATTATAATTTTGTAAGATTTTGAACATTTAAAGTTGTATCATTGTTTGAAACAACAAGAAAACATTTTAATACAAATTAGTGTAAAAAAAGAGACAATAAATGTATGTAAATCACTAATGGAACATACTTTTTCTGCAAGTCTGGTCAACTAACTACCTGTAACCTTGCAATATCTTTTAAACACAAATTACAAAAAGAATGAAGGCTAAAAAACAGTACAAGTTTTAAGTATGTACTGTTTTTATTACCTTTCTGCAAGTAATTGGAAATTGCTTGTTTATGTTATTATTATTGTTACTCTAACATGCTAAGATACCTCCCCCAGATTACAAATTCTAGAACTGTTGCTAACTACAGGACCACTTCCCAAACACTTACAGAGTAATTTCACCATCCAACTCCATCTAATTTGTGTTACCAACTACTTTTATGAATATTGAGTATGAAGTTTGTATAATTTTCCATAGGTACACTGACCTATGGATTGATTGCACCTGACCTTTTCTGATTTCTTCTGTACAAGATGAGAGACAACATCCTATAATGTGGCTTCCACTTATACAGCAAATAAGTATGGCTCGATTGCCATGTGTCTTGGTTCTCAGGTAATACGCATTCATTTATTCTAACAATAGCAAACAAAGCAATTATTCGTCAAAAATTATTTGTCAATGTCCATAATTATTTTCTAACTATCCATACTGAATATCTTTGTGGCTTGTGTCAATAACAACTGAATACCAGTAGCAGAATCCATAACAATATTAATTCATTAGCTAGCCAGCCTCCTGTATTTAATGATTAGCTACATGCATTTATATCAATTGTTATGTAGGTCTTGGAATCATTTGTTTCAGTAGGCAAATCAGTTGAAATGCATATTCCCAACAAGTATGTCTATAGTAGTAATACAGGGAAGGTTGAATTAAAAAAAATAGCATGACACCTGAATATACCTTGCCACTATGCTTTCCCATCGTACTAACGAAGAGCCTTCCTATTACTATTGTTACGACATCACAGAACAATCTACGTTTTTGTCGAATGTGCCAGAGGAATCTCGATGTAACGCGTGTGGCATATGTGCTTGTCGACGCATTTTTGAGACGGTGCGAGAATTCACGCGGCCGCAAGCAATTACGTCGTAGTTTAAAGGTAACACGTAGTATGTGGAATTGTCTAATTTTCAGCGGCTATAAATACCAGTACTCAACGATGTTCAGTTTCAGGATAGTGGTGATATATTTACAGAGCGGTTCGAGTTATTGTCGTGCGATTACAAGCGATATTACTATGTACGTTCAAGTGGTTATTAGTTAAGTGTTGTGTTTATAATCGGACGGTATATTGTAATAAAATTGTGTTTTAATATTAGTTGACATTTATTTGCATGTGAACAATTTTTATTTGATTTGTTATAGGAGACTGTGTTGTTAATTACGAACTGTTTAACTGTAAAAAGTAAAGCTTGTGATAGTGACTTAATTGGTGTCTTGTAGGCCTACTTATTTTGCTTTCCACTGTACCTACGACGATCAAGTAGACGTCGTAACAGTGGTGTCAGAACTGGGATAGAATGGTTAACAGTGGACACTTTGTACAAGGCGAGGTAATTCGTAACTAATCGGTAAACAATGGATGCCAGTCAGATGATGGAAGCTTTCAAACGCTGCTGCGGCAGACACAGGAAAAAGCAGAAAGACGACAAAAAGAAGAACGAAGACAAGAAAGAGAAGAAACAGAAAAACTACAGGATGAAAAACGCAGGCAGGAAAGAGAAGAGGCTGAGGAATGTCAGAAAACACTAATGCTAGAAACAGAAGAAAGACAAAAAGATAAAACGGAAGCTCTCTTTGAAGCTATGCAGAAACAGTTGCAAGAACACAGTACCGCAGAATTGGGTCGCCTATGAGGTGAGCTTAATAAACAAGTTACTAAAATATCAGAGGTACAAGAATCAATGACATTAAAAATAGCTGAAGTAGAAAAATCTGTGTCGAGTGTTGAAGAATTGATGTCTAATAAAATAGCTGAAGTAGAAAAGTCAGTCACTAGCGTAGAAAAAGCTGTCAACAAAAATAGAAGACTCGATTACAAATATAAAAGAGCAGATTAAAAATGAAGTCAAGCAGTGCCCGAAGTTACTATCAAAACAACTTTGTGAACAGACTGTACCAGTGATAAAGACAGAAAAATACGCAGAAAATAAGTTAATAGAGAAAGTCACTTTGCCTGCAGTAGGGACAGTTCATGTCAAAGCTCCAACCTTTGATGGAAGCAGTCACTGGGTAATGTACCTCCGCCAATTTGAAGCTGCTGCATGTGCAAATAATTGAACAGAGAAAGACAAGGCAGTCTCACTTGTTCTCGCATTAAAAGGATGTAATGGTACAGAATTGTGTGCTACAAAGATTTCAGTTTTAATTTTAAAGTAGTCAGTATTCACCTTTGTGGAACCTCATTGTAACCAGCAACACATACATTGTTATTGCAGACTGTTTATGTCTGAAGCCTGCCCAGCCAGATGTATTACACAACAGCTTGCCAGCTCAGTCTCTGTGTAAATCACAGTAAAACACTTTATCACCCCAGTTTGCATCAGACAGTAGCAGAGTTGAATAGTAGTCGTCGGCAGCCTACCTTTATACTGGGTATACGTAATTCAACCATAGCCTCGGGCGTTTGCGATAGGCCGAAAACGCTATAATCGGCCTATCCAGTAAAGTGTTGTAAGAAGAATGAAGCAGTACGAAAAAATAAAAAACAGGCTAAAACAAGCATTTAGTGACAGTGGTGATAATATAACAGTTTTAACAAGATTAACTTAGTGGTATTATTAAAAAAGCGTCTCAACAGGCAGTGCTACGAATCGGACCATGTGCAGTTAAGTAAAAGCGAGAGAACATAATTAAATGGCCAAAACAAAATACAATTTTATATCAATTTCTATTTTTTTATAAAAATGTCCAGTTAAAATGAGATCTCAAAAGAAAAAGAAGGGGGATAATTAGAGAGAGAGAGAGAGAGAGAGAGAGAGAGAGAGAGAGAGAGAGAGAGAGAGAGAGAGAGAGAGAGAGAGCGAATGGTCAAAGTACTGATATGTCTTGTAATGGTTTTGGTTTAATGATTTATGTATAGTAATTTTGTGACTAGTAAATTTCTTGATGTTTTAACTTCAATGACTGGAATTCAAAGAACTCTCGTAGTATAATTTTGTATCACAATGTTGATAACTAAGGACGAATGTGTTAAAATAAATTCAGAGTTTGTATGCTGATAACCATGCGTAGAGAGTAGTTATTACGCCCGTTTAACATAAGCTGTCCTGTATGGAAAATCTCGCCTAATCGAATCTGGTAAGTAATTAAAAGTAAATAAGGGGAAAATGTATTTAGGTTTCCATATTTGTCCTTTTTTTTAAAAATATTGGTGGTGACCTACAAGTATTTGGAATCTTCTGTTTTTGGTAAGTCAGGGCGAGTGCGTAAAAAGATTGTGAAAGGTAAGTAAAAGTTTATGAGGGGGGAAAGTAGTAAAACGTAACAAGGACCAGCGGCAGAAATGCCACCTGACAGCCAGAACATCTATGACGAGTTGATAAAAGCTCTAGAATGGCGCTACGGTGATAAACATTTGCGAGAGGTGTACTACGCTCAGTTGAGAACAAGACGACAATGTTCCGGGGAGAGTCTTCAAGAGTTTGAAGCAAGTATCGACAGATTGATTAGATTGGCCTATCCTGAAGCACCAGAAGACTTCTGAATAAGGGTTGTGGTGCAGACATTTATTGATGGCAATGGAGATTGTGAACTTCAGGAAGTGTTACGAATGGCAAGACACCGAAATAGCTCAGAAGCTCTTGTTCATGCCCTAGAGTTTGAAGCTGCCAAGTCAGCGTCCCACTACATTAATGGGTTTGTGCCATCACATTGCCGTTACGATGGGTGCAGAAAAACAATGTTGTCAGACAAACAATTCAAAAGTTCATGAGTCGCAACGATTTGAAAAACACAGAAGACCAAAATGTTACAACTGTGGAAAACGTGGTCATCTAAAGGTAGACTGTTGGGAGAAGAAGATACCAAGAGAATCGCACCAATTGGAGAAGTAACGCCCCAGAACAGCACACAGTGTCCACGCTACATAAGACCAGTGGAAACTTGATTGTTAATGGATTTGCGGAAGGTAAACCAACATCATTTACAGTTGACACGGGCGCAACAGTATCCATTGTGCACCCTGACTTAGTCAGCAACTGATGGCCTCAAATTAGCTCTTGTACAATACAGACTGTGACTGGAAGCCCCGTCAAGGTGCTATGAAAGGTAGACGTACGTGCAAGCCTGGGTCTTCTCGAGTTTAGCCACCAAATGCTCATTGCAGACATTGTCGATGAAGTGATTCTTGGCACGGACATTATGAATGCCTATGGATTCATTGTGGACTTAAGAGAGAATGTCATGAAGGTTGGCCAAGAGAAGATAAAGCTTTGCATGGCTAAAATGACAGGGTCCACCAACCATTCGATTAAGCGAGTGGCATTAGTCGAAGAAAAAGTCAACAGGTCTGGTCAAGAGGAACCCTCCCTATTGCAAGCGGAAATGGAGGAAGAACTAGCAGAGGAAATACAAATAAGTGTAACGACAAAAGAAGTGATTGGAAAGCCAACTATGGGTGTCGAGACAAAACTCTTGCTTGTTCCTGAGCTGATAGAAGCGGCTGAGGGCAAAGTGGCTGAAGATGAGGTTACACAAGAGGTTGTTGATGAGAACCAAACAAACTTGGATCAGCCAGTGGTGTTTAGGTCATCAGTACATGACGCAACGGGAGTGATTCCAGTAAAACTAGTGGTTGAGCGGAAGACTCGCATTCCTGGGAACGTGATGTTCGGATCACATGAGGCTGAATTCGAAGAACCGGAGAATTATCTTTCGCAAGGACGTCCACCTAGATCGCCTGTTCGAGTATTACTTCAGAGACGGTTTGCCAGTTCAGGACGAACAGGCTTAAGGAGGGGGCAGTGTTACGACATCACAGAACGATCTACGTGTTTGTCAAATGTGCCAGAAGAATCTCGATGTAACGCGTGTGGCGTACGTGCTTGTCGACGCATTTTCCAGACGTTGCGAGAATTCACGCGGCCGCTCTCACTGTGTCACGGCCGTAAGCAATTACGTCGTAGTTTAAAGGTAATACGTAGTATGTGGAATCGTCTAGATTTTCGGCAGCTATAAATACCAGTACTCAACGATGTTCAGTTTCAGTATAGTGGCGATATATTTACAGAGCGGTTTGAGTTATTGTCGCGCGATTACAAGCGATATTACTGTGTACGTTCAAGTGGTTATTAGTTAAGTGTTGTGTTTATAATCGGACGGTATATTGTAATACAAGTGCTTGTGATGCATTTTCTAGACTGACACACTTCGCGCGGGCGCATGGACTGTGTCAAGACCGCAGTTAATTACGTAGTTCACACGGCCGTTAAGACGCAATTAGGAACGTTCTGGTCTGTGAGCACAGGTATATGTACATGGCGGCAGCGGCCTTAGTTTTCAGTATACCTGCGATATATTTACTGTGCGGTTCGAGTTATTTCGGGTGATATTACTGTGCGCTTCAAGTGGTTATTAGTTAAGTGTTGTGTTTCATAACCGAACGGTATATTGCAATACAATTGTTTTAATATTAGTTGACATTTATTTGCGTGTGAACAATTTTTATTTGATTTGTTATAGGAGATTGTGTTGTTAATTACGAACTGTTTAACTGTAAAAATTAAAGCTTGTGATAGTGACTTAATTGGTGTCTTGTACTTATTTTGTTTTCCATTGTACCTACGACAATCAAGTAGACCGTCGTAACACTATTGTTACTCTTGGCTTTGGAAGAGTGTGACTTCAGAATGAGCAATAAACATTTTACAACTTATTAAAAAAGTTACAAAGAAAGTTACTTATTAAAAAAGTTGTTAAGAAACTTACATTTTTCTTTGATTTTCCTTATATGTTTGTGCTATCTGATTTCGTTTAGAAGGAAGAATAATTACAATTCAGTCTACAGACAACGTATCCAGGGATCCTCAGAATAATTATGAACAGCTGCTTCAATCAGAAGTGGATTTAAAACTACTGGAATGACAGTGTTGACCTACTGTTGCAAAACAGTAAATGCTGAGATCCTAATTAAGTGTTACTGTATGCAAAGAATAAAACAAATGTTTGGCTTCCTGTAACAAGTTCTGTCCTGATTGTTTAAACCAGTAATCCTAAAAATTTTAGACCTTATTACTATAGAAGGGTTTTAGTTTAATTAATCAGGAACATCAAAGACTGGACATAATAATTGACATTTTTAATCATCACAAGTGACAGCAATATAAAATGTTTTACATTCAAACAATGAACTAAATTTGATAAATTCCTACCCACTGAAAAGTTCAATCCACAGAATTTGTATTTTAACTCTACTGGTAATAAGAAATGACTGAATATTAATAGAACTTGTATCTTATTTATGATGCGGGTACCTGCATTATGATGCACAAGTAGATGAAATCACAACTGATGAATTGTTTATCTCATTATCAGTGCAAAAAAGTATCACATGAACCAACAATATTAACACTGACCTGAAAAAGTATGGCATGTCATCTCTCCGTACCCCCTAATACCTTTGTTAAAATTCATGTTAGTAATAGCGAGGTGTGTTAAAATAATATCAGACCTTTGCTCAGGAAAAATATGTTTATTTATCTGCAAGTTTTAAACATTTATCCCCTTCAAAGTACTCAACTTTAGATTGCACACACTTCTTCCAGTGGTCCTGCCACTTTTGGAAACATGTCTGGAAGTCATCTTTTGGTATGGAGTACAGCTGTCTCGTCGTATATTTTATGATGTCTTCTCTCGACTCAAATCAGGTCCCCTTCAGCGACATTTTCAACTTAGGAAATAACCAAAAATCACAGGGAGCCATGTCAGGAGAGTAGGGAAGCTTGGCTGTTTTTACACAGTCAACATGTCCTGCGAAACTTCTAAACGGAGGAGTATCTTCTGCTCCATTGTTAATAGCTTTGGCACAAATGTTTCACACACTCTTCGTATAGCCAGATTTTCAGTCAAAATAGAATGTACTGAACCACTGCTGCAATCTCTCGGACGGTAATTCGACGATCCTCCATGACCAAAGTTTGCACTTGGTCAATGATTTCATCATTACGGCTTGTTGAGGGCCTGCCAGAATGCGGTTCACTGTCCACTGATGTGCAGTCATCTTTGAAGTGATTATTACCATTCCTTAATACATGTGACACTCATAGCATCGTCCCCAAAACACTGCTGAATTTTTCAAATAGCATCCGCTTGGGTATCACCCAGTTGTTGGTATGCAGTACTGCTGCTCAAGTTTTTCTGTCATTTTACAATAAATGAAATCCGACGGGTACTCAATACACGTACTTACTGACACGCAGGAGACAGCGACTGATTTATTGTAGTGGGACGATGGCAGTCAGTGATTGTGTGCTAAGGTTCACAGCATGCCTGTACTCAAGGTCAAAGCCGCTGCTTCATTTGAGCGTGCGTGAAAAAAAAAGGTCCGATTATTTTTGAACACACCTCACAGGACACATCCTAATGAGTGGAAGATCACTAATGTCTGTTATCTTCAAGAAAGAGATAAAAATAATTTTTCCAGCTACAGAAGTATACTCAGAGCACACTAATATTACACTCTGAGGCAGCAGCAAATTAATCAGAGGATTTTGCATACGTAGGAAGGGGGGTGAGAAAAATCCTCCATTTTTCTTCTATAATTAATTTGTTGGCACAAAAATGATTATTTGCATGTTAAAAAACATAGAATTGATTAACTGTTATACGAGTTCTTAAATTTGAATTTCTGAAACTTCTGGTCTAACCTCATACTAACTAAAATATATCATCAACCATCTGTTAACGTTAATTTGTTACAAGAAGAACAATGATGCAATGTTTGCTGCACCAACATTCTTCTCACAAAATTACACAATTATATCAGCACTATTTATCAAACATTTACCCTTATTTGATTTACAGGAAGAAAAACAAACATTCCTGTGTACAAATTGTCACTGTATTATCAGAAACCTATTAATGATGGCTATCAAATACTATGACAAGTGCCCAGGCAACTAATAGCTGATTTTAGAGCTTAATCTTTCACTCCTCTTTTCAAGTTTCTTTTGCTGGAGCTTGAGTTCTAAGAAAACACTATCACTATCTGGCTTAATATTATTTGTAGCATAAATATATTAACTGACTCAACTGTTTTTCTTGAATTCAAGATGTAAGTTTGAATACATACTAAAACTACTCAAATAATACCTCTTGTTTCTAAAATCATTCCTTTTAACTCAGAGATAATGAAATCAATAAAAAAAATGGGATGTATAGACTTACTCTGAAGTGATACTCAATTAGAATAAACACATCTAAATTGACGCACTGACCATCGAAACAGAGGTGGAGCATTTCATTTTAGTTGTTGCAAACATAAGATTTAAGTCAATGCCAATGTCATGCACAATATAGTTTATTTAAATTCTCATTTAGTAGTTTTGCACAAAAGGTGTAGCTCAGATAAGCATATCACTGAACTGAAGTCACTGGTTCTGTGTCCACATATTGCTTCTGACATTCTTTACTCAGTGTAAGCAAAAATGGATGTAAGAATGTGTATAGCAACTCAAAACTCAGTTTTCAAATAACCCATGTTAACGTGTTTGCTTCACAACCGTCTTTCCATATGGAAATTATGTTAAAAGACTTGATTATGAACTCAAGTAATTTCATGAAATCTCTTATCACATTATATTACACAATCCACCATTATTAGACACAATTTTTTTAGGCAGGGTTTTGATACTTGACTGTAATTCTGATTTTTCGGTAACTCCATGTAACTCAATCTGCCTCTTTGTAGGGAGGGCTGCTGAAAAAAATATAGCATTTCTCAATCATACCAAGACTACTGTGGATCCTTCAAAGTTTACAACCCTAGACACTGCTAGATTTAAAGTGTGGGAAGCAAAAGTGTAGGTTCCTTGGACTCTTTTAAGAGCAGTATATAATACATGTCCACCTTGTTTAGAATGATTTACAGTCACATAAGATGCCCAAGCTGCTGCCTGTTTCTATGAATACACTAAGGTGTACTCCTTTTCTATAGAATTAAAAATAAATATAAAAAATCAGTTCTAATAACGTTTTAATCATTTCTACCTTAACAACCTTAAGGTACATAAAAAAAAACTTACATTTAGAAAAGGTATTTCTAAATAACACAGATAATCAAGTAACTGATTTTCAAAAATAATTCTTCAATATTTGTACTGTTCTACCTAATGTTTAGCCTGCAATTTAGTATAGTTTGTTGTTGCTGTTAGAAGTAAACCAGAATCATCTAAATAAATACTGTTACTAATACGGAATGTTCTACAAATATCTCGGCTATACCAGCAGAACCCAGCTGTAATGTGTGTGTGTGTGCGTACATATTACTGCTGGTTTGAGATGAAAGACAATCACGTGACATTTATCATGTATCAACAATCGAGGCTATTCCAGACTGCACCAGTCGGCGCACTGTATTCAAGGCCAGACAGTTTGCATTTTTAACTGCTATTTGTTGAATAATATTTCTTTCTTCGTTTCTTACTTTGTTATTTAATGGGATCCTAGCATTCGGTAAATCATGGAATTAAATACTGCCATTTTATGTTAACATTAAATAACAAAGAAAGAAATATTATCCAACAAATAGCAGTTAAAAAAGGATAAAAAATATAAACTATTAATAAATTAGAAAATAGAATTAAAGATAAAATCACTAATAAAATTCCCAAGAACACTACATTTAAAAATTCACCTACTAACAATAATATAAAATACACAACCTTCACTCATTACGGAAATATAACTCAAAAACTAAATAAAATATTTAGAGATACTAATTTTAAAATATCTTATAATACAGATAATATAATTTTTAATAAAATAAAACCTAAAACTAAATCCAATATTCACAATAAAAATGGATATATAAATGTCCAGATTGCAATACATTTTACGTGGGCCAGACAAAGAAAAAACTACTAGATAGATTCCTTCAACACCGCAATGCATATTTAAAACCAAATATTTATAAATCTAATTTAGCCACACATTGTCTAAATAATAACCACCAATTTCAAAACATTGAAAATATAAAATTAATTAAAAACAAACGAAAAGGTCAAAAAATGAATATTTTGGAAAATCTTAATATTTACAAACACAATAACAATAATTTATTAATTAAAGAACAAACCCAAATAAAAACAAAACAAGACGATCTATTTAAAATATTAAATTTACTAAATAATAAAAATGAATAAAATATAAACAATAAATATTTCAAATATAACCGATAAAACAGCTGCTAAAGAAAATAAACATTAAAACAATCGTTAACTAATCGACCTAATCGATTGTCAGTTATTGTATATTACAATCGACACAAATTCGATTATTTGTTAATTTTTATATTAACAGAATTATTTCGATTGTTATTAATTTACTTACAAACCTCTGATGATACTGATATTTTTCAGTGAAACATGCGTCAGGAGTTAAAAAAATACGAAATTACACTACTTGCAGAAGAAACAAATTGAATAACATCAGAACATATATAACTACTGCAAGAAACGTGGAGTTACGTATACAGAAAATGTTGGATGATATTATAATATTTAGGAAACTTTATAAGAAGCTGTAATAATGTATGAAATACAAATCCACTTTCATATTGTAAATACAAAGTTGAAAAAAATAATAGAAGTATTTATAGACTGCATTAAATTCATTACAATACTTTATAATATACAACAAACTTATACATTGCAAAACAAATTTACCATTAACAAGGCATGGCCTTCTTGAGTCGCTGCCGCTGCCATTGCCAGCTGTGCTGTTTGGGGTTCAATTTGCGACTTCCGACTGCATGGTGAGGCATTGACGCCAGGTACAATTGACACTTTTTAGTATATATTTCTAATAATAAACTTTCCTTTTTTTTAATATTTGTAAACACTTTATAAGGTAGAACTGTAAGGTAGGTTTCAACATAATATTTAAAATATATTTGGAATTGATTGATTAAATCCTTGACCTCTCCTAGTGTTGCATTTCAGGACGTGACAATAGAAAATTTGCAAATAACTTTCTTTGAAAACTTACAAAAAAAACTTATTTTTCCAATCCTGGAGGCCCCCTAGTAAGTGGGGTCTGGGGCAGTCTGCCCCCCCCCGTATGCTACTGACTTGTGCTACACTACAACCATTTTCAAAAGTATATACAGTATCACGTTATCATACAAATTTTATAATATACATAAATATTACACAGTTTTTGCAATCTGTGATTTACACATAGTCCAGCATTAATTGTTCTCTATTGCTGACTGACCACAAAAGGTAATAATGATGACAAGGATAATGGTATGCTAATACTGCCAATGAATAAGATACATTGTGACGTGCATACCAAAAACAGCTGTATTATGTTTCACATGTAATGAGCAGTATTTTAACTTACTGAATGATAATAACTACTTGTAGTAATGTGTACCAGTTTTTTTCAGTATAAGAGAATCATATATAAATGCATGCATCTCCCATCATTATCATGATTAAAAATATAATGTAATAACAATCATAATCTAACAAAGAACTATGTATAAAACAAAACACATTACAATATATATTTTTTTTAATTAAGCAGTCTACAAGAAATTGTAACATACAATAATATCAAAGTCTTTTTAAAGAATCCTGCTGTATGATTTAAAGCTTTCATTATTCTTTTCTGACTTCTTGATTTAATTAAACTTTTGTGACTTCTGACAAAGTTACACAGTTGTTGCTTAGTGTGTTCTTGCAAGAACTTATGTATTGTCTTCTGGCTTTAACAAGATACTGCACGCTTTGTGCAATAATATTACAATTTAATATATATATATATATATATATATATATATATATATATAACATATGACAACTTTACTCATTTACATGCACATGTGCTCCACAACGTACAAGCTTCCAGACTCAAGTATAAAGTGCAAGAAGTTGGTCATCGTCATACAAGTTATATGAAGTTCTCATACACACTGCATGTTTTGCATAACATATACTGTTAAATTTACATATGTAATTTTAACTGTTACATTTTGTTACTGTTCTGTACACTTTATTAATACAAATGATTACAAAACCATAAAAAACAAAAAAGTGAAACTGATAATACAACATAATACATTACCAAAGTATTGTATTGCTGTGTCATAAATTCCATTACTTATATGAATCAGTAAACAAACATCTCAAACAGTACTATATGTATAAGAACTGCAAAAATAACCATCTTAACTATATAACGTCTATTAATAGTGTTGAGCCAATTTCATCATTATTAATATATTATTACAAATATACTACGAGAAACACTCAACACAATATAGAAATTTAGCCTTAATGAAATAATTTTCAGGGATACTAAATGACAGGTACAACTGAAAATTAATTTTTTGAGAAACAATTATATTTATGTTTTATTAAAAAATTGTAGACTATATTATAAAAGATAAATTGGTATCTGAATATATATTTTGATTGGTATCTGATTCTTCCACCATCGCTCAAACGTGACTTTACTACAGTGATATTATACAACAAATTTAATAGAGTACACTGTATTTATTACAGTACACAAATGCCTGCGTGTAAAAAAAACATTTTGAATGTATAAAATTATACTCTGGTGTCAACAGCATTACTAAATATATAATTAACAACAACATATGACAAGAGGTTACAAATACGAGGGTCAGTTGAAAATTTCGTGGAGCTAGCTGTTGAAGAAATTGCTTACAGCTAGAACTAACATTTTTTGTATGCTGTCAGATTTGTACTCCATGTAAACGCCTGTTAATTTTCAAATCTATCTGTCAATTTATTCACTGTTTATCAGCTATTTAAAATTTACGTGTCACGCGTGTATTGAAAAATGGACAAAATCATGAATTCTTAGTTAAAAATGGTCTACTGCTAACGGAAATTCACAATGAAATGGTGTGTTAGGAGATGGTTTGCATCTTCAAAAACAATGGTAGGTAAGTGGGGACTTTGTGCCTGGCAGTGAACTTCCAAAAAAGCAGCACTCCAAATGTGGCACTGATCTTGCACAAACTTTTTTCACACCAAGTTCTTGAGTTAAAACATAATGCACATGCTAATATGAGATGCCTATGATCTCTGCAACGCTTCCAACACCGTGTATCACATTTTTAAAATGATATTTGGAGTTCTTACTATTTTTGGGCGCCCACTGCAGGAACCATCTTCAACGCTCGTGCGACCGCATTTAAACTCTACTACCCACTTACAAACTACAGTTTTTGAAGGGGCAGCATCTCCTAACACATTTAGCATTTCGTTGTAAATTTTTATTTGCTCTGGACCCATTTTAACGAACAATTAAATCACAGCACGATGTTTGATTTGGTCCACTTTTCAAAACACTTCTGACACGTAAATTTTGAACAGCTGGTAAACAATGAGTAAATTGACAGACAGATTTGGAAATTAACAGGTTTTTACAAGAAATATGACTCTTCCAACGCACAAAATATTTTAGTTCTACAGCCAAGCAACAGATGTCGCTCCACAAACTTTTCAACTGACCCTCGTATTGTATAAAAAAATAATAACAATACGATATCATTTTTATAATATGCCCTGAAAGTTCAGAAAATACTGTAAAGCTGGCAAAGGACTTAATTTTTATACTACATTATATGTAAAACAGTTATATTTTTAGAACGAATTAATGATTCATACATACAGTCTTTCAATTTTTACCTTGATGCTGATTATAGTGCAAATTATTTTAAGACTTTCATTTTAAAAACTGAAATGCAAGTCATATTTGTGCACAGTAGTTATACAAAAGTTATATAAAAAAAAAGTTTTTATAAATACAAAAACTATACTAATGGGAATTAACCTATATTAACTTTCACAAAGCACCCCAAGACAAACTAAAAAGCTGACCACAGAATGTTTAGAACCAACATCATATATATATTCAATCACTTTCTGCTACAGTTCGTTTCTTGATGTATATAATACATTTAATATTTATAAATAAATTTACCTCAAGATATACTTTTTTCCTTATTAGGAACATGTTTCGAGAGCTCCCGTGCTCTCATCTTCAGCCTTCATGATCTTGCGTCTGGTGAAGTATTTGTGTGTTGGCTGGATGCTATTAAGGTTGTTTGTTGGTCTCTGGTATTTTAAAGTTGTATTATTGTGTGTGATTGTGGTATATGTGTATATATATATTGTAACGTAACCGCTTGTATAGGTGTGACCTCCGTCTTTTTCAAGCACCACGTTAGTACGTCATTCTGTAACGTAATGACTAGGAGGTATAGTAGAGTGATATTATATGCCCCCCGTTGTATGCGTCATTCTGTAACGTGTCACTTATAATGTGTGCGTAACGTCCGTCTTTTTACAGTCTCGGATCGGTCAGAGCACCTCTTAGCAATTGCCACTTATGAATTATAAGTACTAAGGTTTAAATAAATTTGATGGTAATGTTACCCAAACAAAGCAGAAATCGAGTATGTGTGATTTGGGTCAAGATTAAGGAAGTTGTTTAGCCTTATTTGGAAGAGAGAGCGAGTACCGTTTGTTTACCCTCGGAGTAGACGAGTTCTTAATTTTTCAAATATTCGCCGTGTATGAGATCAGCTGATTTTGACATTAGTCTCCAAATATAGGTTAACCAAACGACACTGTTCCGTAATACTACCTGATGGATAGTCCTCTTCTTAGTTTACTGAAATCTACCACAACTACCCTCTACAATAAAGAAGACACATTTTATTATTCAATATAAATTCTTAATAGTATTTATTTGTATAATATGGATTTTCTCTTCCGCCAACATACAAATATTACAATCGATCCTTACAATAACTAATTCATGATATCGACTTCATTGGGTAAACATGGAATTATCATAAAATCTGGTTTTTACTGATTTTACAATTTTATCTTTTATTTAAACATCAATCAACATATAATTCGTTTTATTTATTTCCCCAGGGTTAAGGGTAAGTTCTTTGTGTTATGAGATGGTCAGAAATGGATAATTATATACTACGCTTTACAAGATAAAAATAATCAATTTCAAAATTTTGTTTATTCTTTTAGTACGTAGTTCCGGATTTGTCCGCGAGAGAGCAGATTATGTTTTTATTAAACACATGATATCACTTTAGAAATTTCTGTACTGCACGACGATTTGATTTGAGGTTTTCTTGGTTAAATATTAAAAGAAATGTTTATATTACCTCTTTCCTCGAAGTTCTTACTTGCGTGAAGCGGTTTCTCATGTGGTGTTCCTAGTTGTTTTATAATTTCATGAACGTCTATCAGATATCATCTCGTTAAAAACTCGAAGCGAGGCTTGGCTAGGCCTAATCTTGAAAATGGTATTTCACTTTTGTTATGGGGTAAAGCAAGTTACATTTGATATTTAAAGTAGTGGTACATAAGGTGTATACTGTTAGTTAAATTTTGTGATAATTTTGTACTGTTCCAAATGTTTTCAAAGGTTTTTTAATACAATTTTTTGGTCTCATTACGTTTTTCAACCGAACAGTTTTCAATCTCAAATTAGATTAAACAATGTCTTGTTATTCTGTTACTCTTAGTAACCCATAATTTTTATATCATTTTTTATTGGTGCTGCTATTTACTTTTGAGTATATAGGCTGTTTTTAATTATTATAAATTTATTTTTGATTTACAGAAAAATAATTCTTTTTAATTTTGGTTTCTTTCCCAATTTGATTTATATAATAGTTTTTCGTTTATTTTCTTATAACTTTAGATATAAGTCTTTAATATTATTATTATTTTTTTATTATCATCTTATATTTAACTCTTTTATTTTTTAAACCCTGGGTTATCTTATATAATAACACAATTATTTTATTAAATATAAAATTAACATAGGTACTAAATTTTGTTGCCTACACAATATAAATCCTACAATAACTAAACAAAATACATAATTAGTTAGTAGCATCACAGTCTACTATTATAATCCATAATTCCCACATCTACAGTACAAGTCTGTAAGAAGTTCCCTTCACATTCACTTATTTCCGCACTGGGTACACTATAACTCACTTGTCACTGTATATCACTTCAATATCGTTTATAATGTTTAGTGATATAACTTAATTTATAGCTAGTTATAGTTTACCCATTTCTGACCTTTATGGTAGTATAAGAGTTATCATTTATTGGGACTGGGTTATGTAACGTTACAATATGTACACAAAATACAAATACATATACCACAATCACACACAATAATACAAAATTAAAATACCAGAGACCAACAAACAACCTCAGTAGCATCCAGCCAACACACAAATACTTCACCAGACGCAAGATCGCGAAGGCTGAAGATGAGAGCACGGGAGCTCTCGAAACACGTTCCTAATAAGGAAAAAAAGTATATCTTGAGGTAAATTTATATATAAATATTAAATGTAATATATATATATATATTACATTTAATATTTATATATAAATTTACCTCAAGATGTTATTTTTCTATTTGGAACATGTTTCGGGTACTATCTTGTTCCCATCCTCAGCCTTCCTCAGGATGGGAACAAGATAGTACCCGAAACATGTTCCAAATAGAAAAATAACATCTTGAGGTAAATTTATATATAAATATTAAATGTAATATATACATCAAGAAACGGACTGTAGCAGAAAGTGATTGAAATATATATATATAAAATCAAAATATCGAGCTCATAAATGTCTAGACATAAACTTATATCATTAACTTAATAAAAATACTGCTACTCATTTAATCTGTTTTAAATTATTAATAAAGTTTCATGCTTTTGCTACATGGTGGGGAATACTGTATTATTATTTTTTTTTTATTGGAATGATTACAACAATTGTATTATAAAAATGTTATAAAAATTTCATTAGTCTAATTTAGGCTAAGTCAGTACATGCTTTAAACTATGTAAAAAGACCAACTGATCGATGCCAAAGGTTACACGATGTGATGGGCATGCCTGGCGCCCACTATTATGCAGTGTCCTGAGCTTCTTATAGAGCTCCTGCTGTGGGGACCAAAAGACTCCTTTAATTACGATATGGCCTGCTACTGACAACGGTGAAAAAAGACAATTACAGTTACCAAACCAAGGAGAGCAACAAACTGATAAGAAGATGAACTAATAAAATAAGCCTGGCACATTTTACTTTAGTTTGCAGCTTCATCAAACACTGGGATACTTGTCTCTCCTTGAGTCAAAATAACAAAAGTAACTGAGATCTTCAAAGGCATTCTAAAATGGTAGACCCTGACTAACAAATGCATACTATAAGTTTTCTGGTCTTTTTAAAGGTTTTAAAGCATGACAAACATTTAATTACACAGCCGTATATGCCATGTTGTGACAGAAAAGCACAGTGCTGGGAATAGTTTATGTGCTGTCAATAATAACCAGTACCCAGAAAAAAATATGTCCAACTACATAGACCTTCCACCAGAGATTCACTATAACTTCCCATCTGTTTGCTTCAGCATCTACAAATCAGAAAATAAACAATACCTTTATTTCACTGATATAGAGAATTTTGAAAATAATAACTTATAAATACTAAAATTTAATATTAATAATCAGTGGGGGCTGGTGGTTGCAGTAGTCGGTTATGGGGGGGGGGGGAGGTTAAAAGGACACATTAAACAGGATGCAGAGCTACTAACTACATATATGCATCATACATAGTGCTGTCGTATGGAAACAAAAATAGAAAGTTACTGTTTTCCAATTCTTTGAGCCGTTAATTTGTGGGAAATTCCAAGTAAGTTGTCTCGAGACAGTTCATCTAACAAGCACAATGCGAGCGTCTGAGCCTCATGTTTAGGAGGAGCAATAAAACCCCTGAAACTTTCAACCTGTTTACCTTTTATTATATAACGATACTCTATGCCATTTCAAAAACGTTAGCGACATCAGTGGTCTCATCAACAATTACAGCCAAATAATCTTACTGTATATTTCTTCATGGCATATTTTAAACATTATATTTAAAAGTTTACTTTGTATGGTTTTTGAGGTGCCCTTAAATACAGATGCTTCCTCTAAATGATTTTTCATTGGTGTCAAGCTCAGAACTGAAAACAATTAAGCCTCGAAATATACCAGAATCTGATGACGATTCAGTCTCATCATGACCCCGCATAGCTAATTCAAAAGCTCCGGATACAGTTTATTATTGTATGTAAGACATACCGAATGCGTACTCTTTCGTTGTGTAATACAATATTTTATCTATATTTACTGTTCAGCTGCTATCCTATACGTACCAAAAACTGAAAAGCATTCTTTATATGTACACTTGACGCCTGATGATTTCTTAGGTTTTCGGGTAGATGATTAATAACTTATCTTTCATTCTGAATTTTGTCTAGGGGCCCTCCCCTCCAAACAATAAACATGGAAAACAAAATGAAGAATTTCTTTCGTCACAACCACATAACCAGTCATTATTTTCATTATAATATTCTAGTTTAATAATAGATTAAATTGTCGACCGCCTGATTTTACAATTTGATTTATTGTTAAGGGAGGAATTTGGCATCCCAGTCTATTGGTTCTTAACGTTATTCATTTTAAACTAAAAAAAAAAAAGACGTTTAAAAGCACGCAGAATCAGTAACTCCAAAAAGCACAAACACAAAAGCACACAGCACCACTAAACAATTAAAAAATAATACTTAACACACAGTTTAATTAATAACAAATCGATTGCCACTTTATTATCACAATCGCAGTTATATAAAATTATTACTATAATTTTGTAACGGTACAGATTTGTATGCTAGAAAGTATAATTCAATTCAGTTTTAATTGTTAGTATTCACCTGTGAGGTGCCCAATTGTAACCAGCAACATACAATGTTATAATAAACTGTTGATGTCTAGCCTGCCCAACCAGACGTATTATGCAACAGCTTGCCAATTCATTCTTTGTGAATCACAGTAAGAAGTGTGTCACCCTAGTGTTTGCATCAGACAGTAGCAGGGAGCAGTGCATTAACAAGTAAAACGGTGGCCTCGGGTGTGTAAGATAGGCCGAAATTAAAGCCGGCCTATCTAATTAAATAACTATTAAAAGTGCGTGAATCAGGTAGTCAAATAATAAAAGTGTACAAACAATATAGCGCGGTCAGTTCAACTGCAACTCATGACCGCGCGCGGTCAGCAAAAAACACCTAAGTACTTGATCAAAAGTAAAGTCGGCCGACTAAATTATTAAAAGTGAAATGTAATAAAACGACTCGAATAACCCGCAAACAATTAACGCCATACAAATGACAAAATAACGTGAACTAACTTCAAGTGACTTTCGGAGTGCGGGACAAAATAAGTGCTTACAAAATTGGACCAGGTCGACAACCAGGCTGAGTACTCATTAAATCACTTTCTTCTAATTACAAAATTTGAACAGCCTTAAAATCTAAACTTGTTTATTATGAGATCTCTAAGGGAATGGGGTTTATTTGAATATTAATGTGAAAGAAAGAGAGCGGGTGTGTGTGTGTGGTAAAGTAGAGGTTACGTACTGGTTCGTTTCAATATTCATATCCAACTAGTAATATCACTCATAATAGTATTTCAAAAAAACTTAATAGAGATAAGAATTAATTTCATGGTTTGATATAAAATAGTGGTACAGCCTTTTGTAGAACGTAAAAGAAGGGTGTGAGGTTTTGATAGCAAATAAAAATAAGCATGTGATTTAGACAGCATAAAAGGTGTTAGCGTAATTATTTCGCACTTAAACCCAGATAACCTTGTCTACAGTGGATTTTCGTCTGTAAGATCCTGGAGAAGAACCCTAAGGTAAGAGTTTGTTAATTTGAAGTAATTTACATCGTTTCAATTTTATCAATTCAAACAATGGGTGACGTTTACATTGAAGCAATGTAAACACTAAACCTGATACAACTTACAAATCAAGAAGGATGTGCAGACTTCATGACACAACTAAAGATGAGCTACAACGCTACTAGTGGAGGCGTCACAGAAGCTTTTGCAACTGCCTAGCTAACATTGGGAGCATAGGACAATTGTGAAGAGTAGCGCATGTTCTCACATACGTTTGTGTAGTAAGCTCTGCCATTTACTCTTCAAGTTGGAAGTGGCCTACAACCACCAACCTGCGCGACATATTTAGTACGTGAACAATGCCGCATAGAATATAATACGCTCTTCGTTGAAATTTATGACACTTTTAACTGCTTAATGTTTTTGTATATTATTTAACATTTTAGTTATTCTATTTTGGTGGTTGTGCAATGCTGCAACCATAACACCAGCCACCATTGTTAATAATAAGAATAAAAGTTTATAATTATCTGTACAAATATGCTGTTACAACACAAAATGCCACCCCAATACCAGGGAAAAAAACTATGAATCAACTATGTTTAACCAATGAAAATAAAATGACTACGACGAGACAAATGACTATGACCCAACCCAAGTGATTGACCCAATAAAATGAAATAAAATGAGAAGGTAAATGAAAAGGAAACAAACAAAAAATAAATGAAATAAAATGAGAAGATATAAAAAGACACAAACAAATAATAAAGAAAAGGAAATGAGGAATATTAAACTCGAATGATAATGAAAAAGAATCAAATAAATGTAAATGATAAATATAAAATCAAATAAAGTAATGACAACTAAAGTATACTAACCAAAGAAATAGAGATTAAATGTTATGAATAACTCTATAATGATATGAAACTTGTTAACAATATAATTAACAATTATGAATAAAGCAATAAAAAAACCCAGAAGTGAGAGATAGGTAGGGAGCGAACATGATTAAGTGAGAAAAGAGAAATTAATATTAGGGAATACCCACTAGTAACACTCAAGTACCATAAAAAAGTGCAAAGTGCCAGTGTAAACCCGAAATAAATATGAAACCCTACAGATAAGTATAGACACCTAAAAACCAGTGATAAACACTACAGTTTAATGGTGAAAAGTGCCAGAGAGTAAGAATATTATTGTTATTAGAATTAAGAGTAATTGTAGATTAGGAATACAATGGTATTCAGGGTAAAAATCCCATAAGGATTCAAAATATTAGTGTCACCATGGTTAGGTAGAGGAGAAATATATAGTAAAGTTTAGAAGAAAAAATATACTAAAAAATACAAGTGCAAAATAAATAAAACATCCTATGTTCAAAGTAATTAAATTTTTAAAATTTTTACCTTAATCCGTCTATGTGACCGCTTGGTGTCTGTCTTCTTACGCGTTTCGGATTATTTTAATCCATCGTGCATAATTCGAACTTTTACCGTGGTCCCTTGAATATACTATGTAAAACCGTGCAAAAACATCATCTGTAATTCGAACGTTTTTTGGTTAATTCGAAATAAAAATGTTGCTCAAACTACAAAAAATGTAAAGTACCGTTTACCAAATGGTAAAAGCTTAAGAGCATGATAATGTCTTTCAGCCGCCAGCTAAACGCAACATTATTATCGTTACTGACTGACTGATTGGTTACATACCTATCTACAGCTATGCAGTGTTGTTTGCTTGTTAGGTCTTTAATCTGCGACGGATGTTAGCACGTTAGCAGTCGCGGTTTTAGTTAACGATTCCCGGCTGGTAAATGATGACGTCATGCAGCGTGATGCGTTACAGAAATTTTTAAATGACCCCCAGCCATAAGACATTATCATGTCAAAATCGCCTGCAGTATGGGCTAGACCACGTAACAATAGAGACATGACTGGAAACAGACAAGCAGGCATCACCCTTTGTGAACAGACGCTTGTCCTTGTGTCAAATTTGTAGAATTGGCGCCAGTATCTCGCGTTGACACGTGACTGACTCGTGTAACGGTACCGTCCGCCATTGTCCCTTGTTCCACGCCTTGTCAGTCAGCCACCCTCACTGTTGCTTTCAGTTTAGGTTCAGTCTGCCTGCATTCGTGGAAGGGTTGTCTTTTTGAGTTTCTACTGTGCGAGCTGTGTCCTGTAGTGAGAGACCGTTCCTTTCTTTATACAGTACTGTATATACAGACTGGTGTGTTTTAGTGACGCTTATTGTGCAGTTTTATTGTGTTGTGTGTTCATCATGGCCCTTTCAAAACCAACATGGATCCAATACAAATCATTGACATTTGCCGTAAAAGTTGCCGTTATTCGGAAAGTGGAAAAGGGACAAAAAAAGAAATCTGAAATTGCTAAGGAATTCGGGATACCGCCAAATACACTGTCAACGTATCTAAAAAAAAAGAGAAGATTTTGAATAGTGTGTGTAAAGCCAGCGACTTAGATAGGAAAAGAGTGCGAGGACCAGAAAATCTTGACGTAGATGAATGTGTAGTGAAGTGGTTTAAGCAAGCAAGGGACAAACAAATTCCAGTCAGTGGGCCCCTCGTCAGAGCCAAAGCTGAGGAATTCGCATCTAGCTTAGGGAAAAATGATTTTAAGGCCAGCACTGGTTGGCTTGATGGTTTTAAAGAAAGGAATGGCATGTCTTTCAAAACTATTTGTGGGGAAAGTGGATCTGTTGACGTTGAAGGTGCAAATTCATGGAAAGACGATTTGTTGCAAATGATTTCTGATAGAGACGCTAAAGACATTTTTAATGTATACGAGACGGGCTTATTTTTCAAATGCACCCCCGACAAAACACTTGCTTTTAAAGGAGAAAGTTGTAGTGGCGGCAAACACAGCAAGGAGTGCATAACACTTTTAGTCGGAGCAAACACAGATGGCTCTGAAAAACTGCCTTTGCTAATGATAGGGAAGTCAGCCAACCCACATTGTTTCAAAAATGTAAAAACAAAACCAATTGATATAAATCAAACAATAAAGCTTGGATGACAGGTGAAATTTTCGAAAGATGACTTTTGAAAATCAACAGGCAATTTCGGAATCAAAACAGAAGAATTGTCTTGTTTATTGACAACTGTAAAGCGCACAACACTATTCCTGTGATGGAAAATGTAAAGGTTGTGTTTTTCCCCCCAAACATGACTTCAGTAGTTCAACCTATGGACCAAGGTGTAATAAAAAATTTTGAGCATTTTTCAGACGGCTTGTGGTCCAAAACATTCTGTCAGGTGCTTATTTAGATGAGCACGAAAAAATACTATCAAGATTAACATCCTTCAAGCTGCCCGCATGTGCAACAGTGCTTGGGACCAAGTTACACAAAAAATAATTGCTAATTGCTTTCGTAAAGGTGGTTTCTGCCACATTGAAGGTGAAGAGGTGTGATGGTACAATTCTGGTACAATACTAAATTTATAAAAACATGGTACAAAAAGACCATAATTATTGTATTTATTTATTTTAACAATTATTTGGTAATAATTATTTAAATATTTCATAATCCCTGTAAAGTTTTGGTCAGTGGACTATATAATTATTTTATAAAACGCAGATGAGAATTGACAGGATTTCGATCGTTTTCATTGTGACATAGCAACTACAGCAAAAAATCGTATGTAACATACAGAGATAACGTGACGAGCCCTGATGACGTCAGTGGAAGGAATGCACATTTTCTGTAAACAACTCGAGGCTGTAAACAAGGAACAAAAGCCTGGTGACGTAGTTTTCGCCCCACCTACGCAATGTGAAACAAAGACTCTGTGTCATTTCATCCTGAAGTGTGAACGCAGCCGGCCGGCAAGAGGTTCACCAAGTGTGAATTTTAACTTTTACACCACCAAAAGTGGTTAAATAACTATTTAAAATATCAGAAATGTTGGGGCGGTAAGGAATTGAACAGGTGTCATCGGCCGAAGGATCGTCAAAAACTGCGTGCGTATAGAATCTACCCAAAGTGTTTTCGTGGGTAGACACGACGGTGTGGGCCCGAAATCGATGTAAAGAAGGAACAGATTGTGCACGATCGACGAATCTTAGCAGTGCGGTGAGACCTGTCCAATATAATTTGGTGAGAACGTTCCAATATTCTTTTTATTATTTCAAGTAAATCAACATCATTGTGTAATAATGACCAATTCAAAATTCATTCAATATTATTATAATAACCAATTTTAAACCAATTCAAAATTTAAATGAGCTCAGAATAAAATAAATTGTACCAGAGAATGAATGAGAGAGAGAGAGAGAGAGAGAGAGAGAGAGAGTGAGAGAGAGAGAGAGAGTGACCTAAATCTTTTAAGTGCTGGGTTGTGCAGGTATTATACTATATTATACTATGTTTATTATGTTTACAATGTTTATTTCTTATTAATGTTTACAAAATAAATGGACTACGCCCCGAGGCATAGTAACGTGCGTGTTTGGCACATAGTTCAATAGAATCATTTCATATGTACTTAGAGTCTTTTTGATAATAAAAGGTAATGTCATTGGTAAAAAATACAAGTACGAGTGAGTTATTTCGGGTATATTTCGCAATTACTGGTTCGTGAACACGAATACTGGACCGAAAGGTAAGCCTAATATCTTATGTTGTTGCACAATCTGGCTACATGGCGCCCGTTAATTATTCAGTAAATTATTATTAGTAAATTAGTTAATTTTATGTGACACGAATTTAGTAGCTTCACAGAGGAGAATAAAGCTGCTAGAGAAGTCGTACCCACTGCGGATAACTGGGAAGATGTTGGACATGACGCAGGCATTCGTTACGAAGAGTTTGTAAACATGGATGAAGACTTGGCGGTGTGCGGTGAACAGACAGATGCGGAGATCGTGGCTGATGTTATGAACAAAAGAAATGATGGTGCATTTTCAGATGAAGAAGGGGACCAGCTAGAACTTCCAGAGATACCGATTCCAACGGCTTCACTGGCATCAAATTACATTCAAGACTTAAGACGGTTTGTTGAAGGACAGCAGAACGTAAGTGACGCTATTTTCCAAACACTTAATAAACTTGAAGAGTTTACTACAACTCAGTGTATTAATTGCAAAATGCAATCAAAAGTTTCTAGCTTTTTTAAAAAACTGTAAATGCTATATTTTGTACTGAAACGTCTTTACACGATTGTAATACATATGTATAAGGAAACTGTTTAATAAAATAACATATTGCTTTACTGAATTTCGGTTTTTGATTTGATTTTTCTACCCTTATTAAAACTTTCCTAATTCGAATTTTTTACTGGTCCCTTCAGCTTCGAATTAGCCAAGTTCTACTGTAATTGTGACGCGGATACCAGTACAATGACTTTAAAATATGTTCAAAGGGATAATTAGTAAGATAAAATAAATAGTGTTATAATGTTAGTCACCAAAATAATTAAGAATAAACTAAATATAAACAAGATTAGCATAGTAGCTGTTAAAAGATTTGTTCAATTAAGTTTATGAAAAGGAATATGGCTGAAAAAAGTATACAGACCATAAACCTACATTTTGTGTTGTGTTTTATAAGTAATAATAAATAATAGACAAAATATAAAAAATGGCAATATAGATAAGTAAAGAGACAAATTCTTACAAACATAATAATACTGGAAAAGCAATTAGAAAATAATAGACAAGCCATGATTTTGTAAAGTAATGAGAACATACAATTATTATAAAACAACCCAAACCAATTCAAAAAGTAAACAAGTCATAAGTGACACCAAGCAAAACATATGTAAAGGAAAACTAATCTTTAATTTGAGTAAAATAAGAAAATATAGCCAATTACTACTTAGGCCTATAAAATGCCTAACTGTATAAATCCAAAAACAACAAATTATAAGAAATTAACTACTGTATTAGAAAATCCAGGGCAAATAACTAGTTAAAGACAATTAGTGAATCATATTAAGATGTAAAAGTTAAATTAAGTATATAAAATAAGAAAGAAATGTAATTACATAATATTAACATTATTGTCAAAACTTTAATACATAAACAAACCCAGCTTTGTGGGATGTCAAAATGATCTTTGAAAGAAAATATAAACAGCTGCGATAATATCTCATATATAGATAAGAAGACAGAAGAATAATATCAGAAGATATTTAGTCATTTTGAATTAAAATTCAAATATCATAACAATAGACTTAAATTATGAACAGCCAATGAGAGACAGACAGTTGCCATAACAACCGAACGTTATTTATTATTATTCCGTTAAAAATAATTAGTCCATTATTGAAGCTCAATGCCTATAGACGCCAAACCATAATCAATTCAATTTTAATTTAAAACAGTAAAAAAGTAATCAAAATTTATAACATGAAGAAGCAAGAAGTCTGATGAGGAACTAGTCCATTCAACCGAGGCCACAGACCAGATTATTAAATTCTAAATTAATTATTTAGATCAACATATCTGAAAAAGAAGCCAGGCGTAATTTAAATTCATAAATGATGGAAGATTGATGACCACAAGGACCCAACCTATTTCGAACTGAGTAACTCTTCACCCTAATTCAACAGATTTGATAAGTATTGCTGAATTACCCGAATTTATGGAATAAATTCTTATTAACTTTTTCTCACAACACTATTAACTCTCACTACGAACTGATAATCAAATTTCTTTCAAGGATTAATTAAAAAGAAAACACTAAACTTGTATGAAACCAGAAAATAACCTAAGTAAAAATTACTAACTTTTAACACACACTTGTTAACACTTCAGTAACGAATTGTAATTAAACCAAATAGTATATAAGTACCATCAATGTAAGGTAGTGTACTTTATTATAATCATATTAATATTTTTTCGTAACCAAAATAACTCCGATTTATTGAACGATAGAAAAATAAACATTTGTCGGCCATGTCGAAATAAAATCGTTCTGAATCAGCTTTCGCCAACCTGGGAAAATATTGTCTTTTTATTGCCGGAGCAACTTTGTTTAAAAAACATATAATTTTGTATAATATTGAATAACAGCTAATTACAAGATAATAAACTAGTACAGAGTTGTAACCACCATTCCTTATTTCATAGTAAATTGCATTATATGATTTGTGTACTTTAGCGACGAGCGAAAGTGACGGTAAGCGCTAGACGTCGGAAACTCGGCGAACTACCAGTGAGATTAACAAGCCCGCCAATTGCGTGGGTAATTCGAATCCACCACACCGTCTAGAACGACCGCTCGATTGTCATATTTTTTAATTGTTTTCAGTTTAAACAATTTGGCGCCACCCGGGAATTACAATTAAATATTAAGGTACAGGTAAGGTTCACACTCGCGAGTACTGTTCGTGAGATCGCGATGGACATCGTCAGCATAAACATAAAGTAACGTCTACAACGTGTGAGGCAAACACACGAAACACACCTTAACAGAGACAACAGAGTCTATCGCGTTACAAATTGACGCAACAACGTGTGGCTTAAGAGAGGCGGACGTTACACACATTACAATATGCAGATAAATTAAATTGTGATAGTGCTGCATTATCAAGGTAATGTAGCAAGCAAAGACAGGCCAAAATAATATAATAAAAAGAAAAGAAGTTTATGGAATCATACAGGATAAATTTTGTTGCCTTTAGTAACACAGAGAAGGGAAACAGCACATTCCACATTACTAATGCAGTTGTCTGAAAAAGATCAGCTGTGTAGAATAAGTATTATTGGCCACAAAAAGTAAACAAGAAATTGGCAGTGGTCTGTTGATTGTTCTTCAGCCAGACGTTTCAGCTACAACTGTGGTACTCCATCTCTTCAGTGGCTGTTGTCAATGCTGTCAGCAACAATGGTGAATCTGCTGACCTATGCTGGTTACTTATATTGACTGAGTTGGCTAGTGATGCTTCTGATTGCCAGGGCTCTCATCTACTTGCGTGGCAAGCGTACTCCACAAATAAAATAGTTTTGCTCTGAAGATCATACAACAGACCACAGACTAACGCCTGGAAAACCAAAATAAGGCCAAGATTAAACTTTGGGGCTTTGGATGGAAAAACCTGTAATAAGGTAATCAACATACGTATGTTCCCTCCATGTTCAGCTTGCAAATGATGCAGTCATTTTGTGCCACGTATAAACACAGCTCAGTTCAGAGTTAGCGTACATCGAATAGTGGCAAGGGAAATGAGTTTACAGCATGAGGTTAAGAGATTTTGTTTCTTCTTAACAGTGATTTAGTGATTGCTTTTTCAAGACTAGTACAAATTGATTACCAATTGTTGACATTTTCCAAACAATTTACTGTTATTTGGGAAGTGGAAAAGGAATAGAAACAGAAATATGAAATTGCTACGGAATTCAGGAGACTGCCAAATATGCTGTCAACATATGTAAAGAATACAAGATTTAAAAATTGTGTGTGTGTGTCAAAACCCAGTGACAATTATAGGGAAGATCATAAGGATCAGAACATACCGAAATGTAATGAGGTGGTTCAAGCAAACAAGGACAAAAGAATTCCAGTGAATGGGTCCCTAGTCAAAGTCACAGCTGTGGAATTTGCATCTACAATGGTCGGCATTGTAGGGAATCTAGCACTGCTTGGCTTGACGCCTTTAAAGATATTTCTTTAAAAACTGCTTGTATTGAATCTGCACATTCATGGAAACACAATTTGTTGCAAATTATTTCTGACAGAGACACTAAAGAGTTGGGCTAACGCCATTCAAAGTGTTCATGAATGGGTAAACGCCTATCTCATGATAAAGCATCTGTTTAACAGTGAAAGTTGTAATGGCAGCAACATAGCAAGGACCATGTAACATTCTTAGAGCAAACATGGATGGCTCGGAAAAACTGTCCATGGGAAATCATGTAACCTATGTTGTTTTAGAAATGTAAAAAACAAAACCAGGTGAAAAAGAAACAAATAATAAATTTTGATGACAGGCATATTTTTCAAAATATGGCTTTTGAAAATCAATAAAAAAATTTCAGATTCAAAACAGAAAAATGAACTTGTTTATTTACAACTGTACAGCACACAACACTATTCTATGGTGGCAAATGACAAGGTTATGTTTTCCCCTTTAAATTTCAAGCATTTTAGCATGCATTTTTTGGTTTGTGGTCCAAAACATTCAGACAAATGTTTATTTGACGAGAGTATTAAAAGACCCAAGATTATCATCCTTCATGCCTTCTTGTGCTTAGGAGCAGGTTACACAAAAAACGATTGCTAACTTATTTCTGCTCACCTGAAAGTGAAGATGAGAATGAAGCTGTCCGAGAAGTCTTACCATCTGTGGATGATTGGGAAAATGCTGGGCATGGTGTAGACATACATTATGAAAAACTTTGTAAATCTTGATGAAGACTTGGCAGTGTGTGGTAAAACAATATTATGTTGTAACAGTACATTATGCAACCTATTTTCAGCTGTTGACGAGTGAGTCACAATTACCCACACTAAAAGGAATGTGTAAACAATAGCGTTGTTTGGGTGTGGTGGGACAAAATTGCGTCTTATGTAATCAAACAGTAAACAAGTGATGTCGACCAATGGCTGTAATGTGTGGCTGAAACTGGAAAAAACTGGTTTTTAATTGCGCAGTAAAACGGACAGCATTGTATAGAACAAAAGAAGCTGAGCTCAGTTTCACCATTGCCAGCAGCCAGTGTAAACGTATTTGTTAGTGCCCGCGGGCAGCCAAGGTAGGCCTACCGCTCTCAAAAGTTACAAAACCATGTAAAATTATACAAATCAGTGAACGGTAGTTTACCGGACTGTTGGAATGTTTTTTGTATTTTTCATCAAGACCATAAAATGCGCTTTTTCGCCCGGGTGGCACAACTACAGTGAGGTTCACCGATAATCCAGATAAGTAGAAAGACAAAAAATTTAAACAATGAGTGTGGAGAAAAGGAGGGGGTAAATACAAAAGGTACTGATTTGCTGTGGTTTATTATTTTTTGTTTTGTAATCGGAATGTAATTTGTAGTCAAACATTATATTTTAACATTTTTTTGGAATATTGAATAAAATAAGATTTTTTATTACAATGTGTTAAGTTAATTTATTATGCCACTCTACCTGTAACCTATTCTCTGTGTCCAAAAGTTTGTCTAACGGCCTTAGAATTTTCTGTGAGAGAGAGTTGGTGTTTTAAATTGTTTTTCATGGGGTTAAGTTGTTACGGTTTCCACATTTCCTCCAATAAAAATGTGGTGGTGACCCTGAGGCTTTTGGTGTTTTTAGAATCTGCTTAAGGTAAGGTATGTAAGGTTAGTATCGGGGCTTAATTCCTTCTTTTCTTTATTACGAATCGTTACAATGTGGAGATTGTGGCAGATGTTCTGAACATAAAAAAATCATGGTGAATCTTCGGATGAAATGGAAAAGCGAGAACTTTCAGAGATATTGATTCAAATGGCTTTACAAGTGCCAAATTCCATTCAAAACTTGAGACAGTTTGTCGAAGGGTAGCAGAACATAAGGATGCTATTTTCCAAGCACTTGATAAACTTGAAGAGTTTATTACAATTCAGTGTATTAACTCTAAAGTGCAATAAAAAGTTTCAAGGTTTTTTAAAAAAATGTAAATGTTTTGTACTGAATGTAACAATACTTTATATAAAATAGTGTATTGCTTAACTGAATTTCTGTTTCAAATTTTTCTCTTATTAAAATTTTTGGATTCACTTTCATAATTCAAATTTTAGAGCTATCACATTTTCGAAGCTGAGTTTCACCATACTCGAAATAACAATTACTTCATAGCACAATCAGTAGGCACAATTATACACACATGAGAGCTAACTGGCAGTATTCTGCCTCTCATATTGCTATGGATGTCAAGTTGTGTACAAGGAAATTTTATATAACTCTAGATTGTAACGGGGCTAAAATGAGGGGTTTTTTATTTTATTAAAATATTTTAAATTCATTTTTCATCTGTGGGGACAGCCACGTGTTAAATAAAGTGTAGTTAGAACAAAGGACTTGTGAGGTGATGCCAATATGAGGTGATGCCAATACGTTGGAATGCGTCAACGTGCAATCACGCCATACCATTCTGAGAATTTTGAGGCTGTGTGACATCTGCGCCCAAACGCACTAACATCGGTGGAGCGCATACCCATGCTAAGCAAAAGGAGCACAACATGGCCTAAGGACAATATTTTTCACCACGTGTATCGGAGGTGACGGAAACGAAGCTTAGTCCTGCCCACTTTTGTGACGTCGACCAGTGAACACTAAATATCGTCAACGTCTAACACACGAAAATCACATGTGTTGGCTGAACAGTAACTATGACTAAAAAGTACCAGGCATTGGTTTCCGTCTTGTACAACCGAAATCTAGTAGAGGGGACTTAGAGACGCTACTCGCAGTCTCTTACTGACGCTTGCCTGCGCAGGCAGCCGGCCAAATAGGGCCTATCAATAAAGTTCAATATACAATAAAAGTGAGTGCCGTTTTTGTCAAAATGCAGTAGTGAGCGGTTTTCAGAAGAAAGTGACATCATGAATTGTTTTCGGACATACAGATCAAAATTTTGAGTGATGCACCACGAAGTCGGGGAGACTCCACGTTGCCGGCAGGGGTATATGTATTAATTTTGAATAAAATGGGGCGTATTTATATTTAAAGGGGGTTTTAAAATGGAATGTATGTGTGAGTGAGCAGGCTGGGCAGCTTTCATAAATATGATAGGTTTATGTTAATTTGTATTTGTATTTTAATATTATGGTTTTGCTAATAATCAAGGAAATAGTTTTGTACCCGTATTAAGTATTTGGAAAGAAATGATTGAGTTAAAGAGAGCAATAAAATATTGATGGTTTTATCCTAAATGAGAGTTGCGCAGTTATTAGTGTAACCTTGTAATCATGTTTGCATTCACAGTTCGTGTAGGGATCCTGGACCGAAGTTAAGGTAAGTGAAAAATAATACAAGTTTGTAATCCGTAATAAAATAAACGTAATATCATATTTGGCGCCTCGAACTGGAACGAATTTTAGAAATTCAATAATTAAAATTCCACACCTACAGATGAATGCAAGCGTGATTCGAGGTTAAGTAACGGTACGTAAAAAATTACGTAAAGTACATAAACTTGTGTGTATATGTTGTAGATGTAGATTAAAAGTTAATGAAACAAAATTTTGTAAATTTACCACTTAAAAATGGCAGGAAATAATGAAAGCGATATAAATGAAATGACTAATGTTGAAAATTGTGATGAATCAAATATTATGAACAATTTTGAGATACATTCGACTCCAAGTGGGAGTCAAGAGAAAATAGAATTAAATTTAACAGATCCAAGTAATGTGACTGAGGACTCAGGAGTACAGTTGACTCCAACCTCAACAAAATATAGTAACAAAGTAGAAAATGATATGATGAGTGTTACACTAAATCAATTAGAGAAAATGAACAGTAATTTTAACAGTAAATTTGATGTACAGAATAGTAAATTTGATGGTATAAATAGTCGTTTTGACAATAACGATATAAAATTGAATGAAATTAAAAGCGAATTTAACTGTAAATTTGACGCTAAATTTGATGTACTTAAATTTGACATTAATGAGGTAAAAATTAAATGCGAAAGTTGTTGTAACGAATTGAAACGAGATATTGAGAAAATAGTAGAGTCAGTAGGAGAACAGATTAAAAGTAAAAATAATAATGATAATAAAAAAGTAACAAGCGATAAAAATAATGTTGAAAATGATAATATAATTAAGCATGTGGTATCAGAGAGTGATACGTTGAAAATAGATAGTGAGATAGTGAGTGTGAGAGAGAGAGTAATAGGTTGTAACGGAGTAGTAATTAGTGTTGATGAATTAGAGAAAGAGTGGCAAGAGAGATTAGATGAGTATGTAGGGCAGAGGGTAAATTTTCCCCATATGTATGATGAACCAAGGTGTTCAAAAATGTTGTTGTTGAAGGGCAAGAGTCCCTTGTTATTAGAAGACATGAGGTCTTTAAGTTGTTCCCCAAGTTTTTATGAGTTAGTACCCTCTGTGTGGAATGGTGTTGAAAGTGTGAGATGGTGTTATGATGAGAGAGATTTAGAGGGAGAGTTGTGTGTTGATAGAGAGATAGAATTATATAAATTAAAGAGAGATTATAATGAGTTGAAAGAGATGTTAGAAGTGATAGAGATAAATGATATGAAATACTTACTTTGTGCAGGAGAGATTGAGAATTGTTTTGATCATACCTATTTAAATAATAATAATTTACCTTGTAATGGTACAATTATGGTACAAATTGTAATTACCCTAAATATGGTATAAAAAACCATAAATATTGTATTCCTTAGTTTGGTCAAAATTAAACAAACATTTAATAACCTGTATGAATATATCGTGAGTGGACTATATAATATTTGCCAGGATTTTGACCGATTCATAGCAAAAAACGTGAAGCATCACAAAAAACAGTATGTCATTTGTTGCGATAAAAGCGACGAGCCCTGATGACGTGAGCGGCCAGGAATTTGTTTTTGTCAACAACATGATGCTGTCAACAACTTAACAAAAGGCGAGTGACGTAGATTCACCCCACCTCGGAAATATGTAACAAAGACTCGGTGTCATTTCATCAGCAACAGTGATCGCAGCCGGCCGGCCTACCGTTCACGAACGGCAGATCGTTCACGCCAAGTGAATTTTAACTTTTGAACCACTAGAAGTGGTTAATTAACTATTTAAATAACTACAGTGTACTCCAAGATGTGACCGGTAAAAATCGCCGAACTCGCGGTACGCGAAGTTCGTAAAACAACAGCTACAATATTGGGTGAGAACGTTCCAAATATTTTATTTATCAAAATCAAAATTCAATAATCAATGACCAATTTTAATCAAAATCTTAAATTTTAATATGAGCTCATTTAAACAATTGGAATTGTACCAGAGTGAGAGAGAGAGAGAGTGAGAGGGCGAGTGGGTAATTTCTAAGTGCTGGGTTGTGTGACAAAGATATTATTCATATATTATTATTATTCATATTCATATGATACTATATAATCTATAACATGTCATGATTTTGGAGGGTAAAATTATTTTTAAAAACGCCCATGGCGTAATATGTGTGTTCTAATCGTTTTTTCAATATGTATACTAATACTAATTTTCAAGTTACATACTAATAAAAGTAATTTTTATCTGTTAATTTTGTGTATGTTTTATTTCAGGTAATCTATTTCACAAAACTGGTTCGTGTTGCACGAACTCTGGCCCGAAACGTAAATTTATGTAATGTTGTCATATTGGACATCATGGCGCCCTATGTTAAAAATGATAGTGATATTTACTAGTACATACAAAAATACAATTTTAATGATAACGAATTAAACGATAAAAAGCCATAAGTCACAATTGGCGCCCGAACAGGGACATAAGTTACAAATGGCGCGTGCCGAACATGGACTCGACATAAAATATAATTTTATGTAGAGTACACCTACCGGTATGTGAAATAATTACCTGAAGTAATTGTGAAAGTACGCAAAAAACGTGAGTAAGATAGGGTTAAATTACTAGGTTATAAACCTATATGTGTTAGAAATATAATAGCAAAAATGAGTACTAATGACAATATAACAGTAGAAATCAGTACAAATGAGGTAAATTTAACTAGTGAAATGGATGTTCAGCCAACTCCAATTAGTCAGATTGACAAAGCAGATACACCTGTATCTGTTGTATGTGTAGAAGCAGAGAAGGTCTCTACATCCATTTCAACAATGTCAGAAAGTAAGTCAGACAGTACTGCTGCAATGATGCAGCTCTTATTAAACAAATTTGATGAAAAATTTACAAATTTGAATGACAAATTTGATAGTTTAGATATCAAGTTCAATGAACTAAAAAATGAAATCAAATTAGGTCATGATAGTCTGGTTAAGAAGGTTGACAAGGTAATCAAAAAACTAGACGATAGTTTAAGTCAATTAGAAACCCAGAAAAACGAAGTGCTGAACAATAACGTAATTAAGAGTGATAACTCAAATAATGAATTTACAGATAGTAAGAATATTACAGGTAGTAAGAATGTGGTGTTAGAAAATGATAATGAAAGTATTATGAATGAAAATGAGGTGTTTGAGTGTATTGAGTCAGAAAGAGAGTTGGGAGAAAGTATTTTTGTACAAGGAGTGCAGGGGGTAGAATTTTCTTTTGATGTTGTGTTAGGGGGTGAAGAAAAGTCTTCACGTATTTTTTATAAGGATAAGAGTTCCTTCAATTTATATTTGGGAGACGAAAGGTCTACAAATAAAGTTTCTTGGTGTTTTTGTGTACCTAATAAGTGGTGCAATAATTTTATGTTAGGGACCCCTGTATATTTGGAGAGAGAGAGTGTAATTTGGTGTTATGGAGAGAAATGTATTAAGAAAGAAAATATAGAGAGATATTGTGAGAAAAAGAAAGTAATAAAATTTTTTAAAGTAAATAGAACGTACAGAGAATTGGTAGGGAGGTTAGGCATAGATAAGGTAGATGAAAATAATGAATACTTACCTTATAATAACAATGAAATTGAAATAACAATAAATGATGATAAGGGTATTAAGTACATACCTGTGGTAGAAAATTATGAGGATAATTATAAAATAAATAACCAATTAATGACATATGATATTACTGAGATGAACGGAACCCTACTCGATCGTGACTTAAAATATTTGTTTGATAACAGTTTTATAAATGAACATGAATATAATGTTTCTAATAATAAAATTTATTTATTAGATAATAAATTAAATAGACCTAAGATAAGAATGTTATACAACGATGGTGGATAGACTGTTTCAATTGTGTATGAACATTAAAAATATATGTGTAAAGTGGTATTGAATTGGACTGCTATGGACTGAGTTTGGTAAATAACAAAATAATGAGTTGGAGTGTATATTTTCATTGTATTAAATGTATTTATATATCAATGTATTTATGTATGTATTATTGTGGTATTACAGGTATATTTTGTGTACCCTAGTTATGATGTACTTTAATAATTAACATGTTTGTTTAATTAAATAAGTAACAATTTTTTTTATAGTTGAATAATAATAATGAGTAATTATTCTTTATTACTTAATTAAAACAGTACAAAAACTGTCATAGAAAGTTATTATTATTTACTTTGTAGTGAAAGTAATTCATCATGAATAATAATAAATGATAATATTTAAATAAGAATATATATATTTGAATTTTGAGAGGTATTGTTCTAAGTAGGTGAGAGATGAATTTTATAAGACCATTGTCAATGATTACAGTAAATGTTTAAACAGGGATAGAGCCTGGGTATAGATAAAATGCAGGTGAGTTATTTAATTAATGAAAATGGAGTTAGATAGTTAAGAATTTTTAAGTAAATAATACAAAGAGAATTAGTAGATATTTAGGGACACAGTAGTTAGTGATTATTTGTAGCGGTGAATAAAGTAAAGGTATAAACATATATTTGTTATTGATGAATTCTGTAGTGGGGGTGAGGTGATAAGGAGTAGCCAACCAATAGTGTTGTGGCAGGTATTAGCATAATTTTAAGGGAGTGTTTGCCGAATATTTGGAAGGGCAAAATATTATGAATGTATATAGCCAGTTAGGGAACACCCAACCCATTGCAAAGACGAGCGGTGCCATAGGATTTAAATGAAATTTTAGTAATGGTGTTTATAATTGAGATATTGGTGTCATGATAGGTAAATTTGGTTGTCAGTTAGAAAGAAGGTGAGTAAGATTATAATAAGTAAAAGCATAGTGAATATAGGAGTTACCCAGACTAAACAATGATTAGAAGGTGAAAGGTTAGGTAGTTAGGTAGGTAGAAAGTTTAGAGTACAAAGGTAATGAGAAATGAATAATGAATTAATAATAATGTAGTATGAATACTAATAATAATTTGAAATAAATATTAACAATAATATTATTATAATTGATGTCTAAATAATTAATTAATTGAAATTGTAAATTTAAATGCAACTTTAAATAAATAGAATATGCAAATCTTAATCAAGATTAAATATGTAATGTAATTACAAAACTAATTCGATGTATTACTGTATTAATATAATTAAATGTATCAATGTGTATTATTATGTAAAATGTATTATGTATTTATGTTATAAAATTTTTAACATGATTTTATAACATGGAAATAATGTGTATGAAGGGATAAATTTAATTGGCGCTGTTAATGCCATAATTTTACCTGTTAATAATAATAATAATAAGAATAATAATAATTTTAATTTAATCATTCATTAAGTTTTTGAATAAATAATACAATACAGATTTATTAATTATTTTGTTTTTCTATAATTTGTTTTTCTCCATGTTTGGGAGATTTATAGTGGAATTTTCATATTTTCAATTAGACTTTAATTCTTTTTATATCAATGTGTTTATTTTATAATTACAATAATTATAAAATGGAAAGAGATAAATATTATCGATAGAAATCGAAACAATTTATAAATTCAGGGTTGTCAATATTGAGAAAGGAAATTCTTTATAATTCTTGGGAGTTACGTTTTTAGTAGGATAATTTTTATAACTAGATTATATCAAGCCAACCCAGTGCTTATTAGCACAAACCAGCACCTAGCTAAGGGGAACCAGATCAGTTGAGGATAGAGTAATTTACCAAGCCACTATTTTAAGATTTATCGTTTCAGTGTTTGGTGATATGACAGCGGTCCTGAGCTGGCCAACGCGTCAGAGCAGGGGCGTTACGAGCCTAAGTGGCCTTATGGTGTTGGGATCTCGAAGGAGAAGTCCAGTAAGGTCATGTAGGTACAGTCATCATCATCAGACCACGGGTGAGTTGTTATTTTCTTTTATATAAAATTGTAAGGGGGTTGTGGCGACTTATCCTGGCTGATCCCTTTAGGACGTATGAAAGGGTCAATGAAAGTTTTTGTGCTTCGACACACAATCTTTCATTGAGGAGGTTTTGTAATGGTACAATTATGGTACAAATTGTAATTACCCTAAATATGGTATAAAAAACCATAAATATTGTATTCCTTAGTTTGGTCAAAATTAAACAAACATTTAATAACCTGTATGAATATATCGTGAGTGGACTATATAATATTTGCCAGGATTTTGACCGATTCATAGCAAAAAACGTGAAGCATCACAAAAAACAGTATGTCATTTGTTGCGATAAAAGCGACGAGCCCTGATGATGTGAGCGGCCAGGAATTTGTTTTTGTCAATAACATGATGCTGTCAACAACTTAACAAAAGGCGAGTGACGTAGATTCACCCCACCTCGGAAATATGTAACAAAGACTCGGTGTCATTTCATCAGCAACAGTGATCGCAGCCGGCCGGCCTACCGTTCACTAGTTACAGCCCATGTGAGTTAATGTTTCAGAGAAGACCGTCACGCATATTAGAAGAGCTAGTAAAGTTTCCAACCCGGACGGAAATACCACATGATAGGAAATTGGTAATCGCTAGGGAGCGCCTGCTGAGTAAGGCCGAACAGCGGAAACGGAGGCATGACCGGAATTTAACACCCATACAATACGAGGTAGGACAACTAGTATTAATAAAAAATCACGATCAATCCTCAGCATTGGACAAAGAAATTAAGAAATTCTTCCTATTGTATGACGGTCCATATGAGGTTAGCCAAGAAGTGAAAATGGAGAATGCGTATGTTTTAGTAGATTTGCAAACCCGAGAAATAAAAGGAACTTATAATGTGACCCAATTAAAAAAGTATTATCTAGCTGAGTGATGATGGATGTATTTATGAATATTAATATTTTCATACCTAAACAGACATTTTTATATTCTATTATTATAAATTGTTATTATTGTTTATACACACATTATGTATTTTATGTAAATGGACATTAAGATAGTTAAGAAAGAAATGTATTAGTTAAAACACCACCAAGACTAGAAATGTCATGTAATATAAATTATCAATTTTAATTTTAAAAGGAAATATTATACTTGTGATTCCCCAACTTTTCGGGCGGTCACGGCCTCACCGAACCTTGACCGTGGAATTGGTTTAGCTTTAACAGCTATGGTTGGGGCTCATTGCGTCACGTTCTGCCATAACTGGCCATAGCTGTTATCGTTGTAAAGGTGTACTTTGAAATTGATGGGGGGTGAAATTAAGGGGAATCACCGAACTATGAAACAGCGGCTGCCACTCTGCCCGCTTGGGGGTAGCAGAGACCGGTGGTAGAACCGTTTAAGGGTGCATAATTATAAACAAGAATATATCGATATTCAGACTTTCAAATGTAATAGCGGAAACAAAGACACGGAGAGGTAAAACCTGCTCCAAAATATACAGTCTTTGTGGAAGCGAAAAGGCGCCACAGTCTTACACAATTTGCAATACAGTGTGTGGCCGGGAGGTGGCTCAGAGGAGCCACGAATGTAAATTTTATAACATAGAAATGTTTTACTAATTCAAATTTGATCCTATAAAAACTGCTTGTGCTCTGTTAAATAACTAGCTGCTCAGACAAGTCAATACAAGTTGTTCATGCTATAATTTTAAGTGTATTATTTTATTGTTGTACGTTAGATATAAGAATTGATAAAAATATATTTCATGCAATTTGCTCAATTTTGAAATGTGTTTACAATTAGCTAGGGATGTCAGCTGACCAGCTGTAGAATATCACTTAGGAATGATTTGCAATTTGTTCAAGCCAGTATAAATAACTAAATCACCCAAAGTAGTGGAGATGAGATTATCAAAGAAAAGAGGTTCATAGTAAAAAGGTAAAATTTTGATTGAAACCAAGAAAAATTTTAGTAGAATTTGAAAATGTAAAAGTATAAGGTGTTTATTTGAATAAATTAAATGTCAATCCAATTGTTAAGTATAATAATATTTTGTTAATTTTAAATGTTGTATTTTATTATGTTTTTGCGTTACAAGACAGAATTTTACAGGAGTTTAATGTATTCACAGATGTAACTTGTACATAAAGTATGTAGGTCAAGGATCTGGACTTGACCCAGTTTGGTCAGCTGATGGGTGGTGTTCTATACTAAACCAGTTTGGGCAAGGAAGCGATGCCAATTTTGTTTATTCATTAATTTAAATAAGTTCAAATAAATTTCCTATTGAGAAAAAAATTTTATAAAATGTAAATTTTTGAATTTAAATTTTTTTTTGTTTTGAAGAAAAAATTTTTGATGTTAATTTAACTGAAACTTTTAAAATTTGATAGGTAGGAATTAACAAGTACATGTATGCGCCCAGTATTGCTGAAGGCGACCCAGTTTGCATGTAAGAGGGAACAGATCGGTTGAGGATCTGGCATGATATAAGCCAGGGATTTGGATTTTTTGGGGAAACATGTTAGAAGGTGAGGTACGCTGTGATACGGGTCTGTTCGATATTTCGGTGTTGGGATCTTGTACAGAGAAGTCCAGTGATCTCGTTCAGATGCGTCCATAGTCGCCGAGCCAGGGGGGTCGTTTACCCATGAAGTGTAAGAACAAAGGGGGGGTTGTTGGCACCAGTTCCTCACCGGTCCTCTTAGGGGTTTTGGCAATGAGATATCTTCTGTTTCGGCAGAAGATCTCTCATTGGGGGGGTATTGTAATGGGACAATTTTGAAGGAGGTATGTTTTTTATTTCATTTAATATCAACTATTGGGAAATAATCGGTTTGGACACCCTTTGCGGCCACCGAGACCACTAACACTTGTTTGGACACCCTGTATACAATCCTGTACCGGTCCGTACCTAGCGCACAACGATAACACCGTGGAATGTCAGCTTGTGCGCACCTGCGTGTATCCTCCGTTGGGGAGGAGTAACAAAAACTTGGTGAATAACGCTCAACTACAATGGAATGTGGCAGTGCGTGTGCGCACGTGTGCCGCTATCTGTACTCTCGACACCAAAGTCGATCACCGGAACCAGCCATGTAAGATGCCGCAGCCAATCACAGCACGAGCTGGCGGAAATTTTTTTGACCAACGCACTTGTAGCGTAGTCAGTCGACGAAATCACCCGTTCCCGGCCGGGGCAAGGTTTGGAGTTTGCGAACCTTAAATTTTACATTTTAACATATTCTAAAGTGTAACAGTAAATTTGAAGATAAACAGTTAAATCCGACAGTTTACACGAAGTTAGCGGAGTGAACAGCAAAAGTGAAAAATGTGACAAATAAACAGGACATTCATATACATGCGCGACGCCACACGTGGTCAGCAGAAGGACGCTGGTTAAGTAGTTGACTCAAATCTAATTTCAATTATTTTTCAAATTTATAAAAAAGGGGTTATAACTAAATTATGGGGAATTTTATAGTATGAGAGAGAGAGAGAGAGAGAGCAATATGGGTCGCTTTCATAATTTAGATACCATGGTTAGAATGTTAAGTGTTTAGTCATAAGTATCGCAACTATTTTCATTTCATGTATAACAAGTATCAGTGTTTTCAAGCAAAGTTTTTCGAATGAATAGCTAGTAAATCAGAATTGAACTGATATTCCAATAATTATTAACGATGTAATATAAAAGAAATTGATGAAGAGGGAGTTAAAATTTAGTAATTAATATTACAAAATTAAAAGTTAATAAAAAAGTGTCAATTAACCACATCAATGTGTGTTTGTCATTGCATTGCCTGTTTTTCTCTGCCTAAGTACATCAGACGACACCCTGGTAAATAATTGTAACTGGTAAGTGACCAATTTCAGTATTTAATAATTTATTTAAAGCTCGTAACGCTTTAAAATTTGAAATTTTTTGAGGAATCGAATTGTAGTGAGTGAGAAATAATGAAATGATGTTATGTGGAAGAAAGTTTAGTTTAGTTATTAAGTAGCTGGTACGGTGGTGGCATGTGCCACCGTAGGTAGCGATAAGTGTTGGGGGGTAACAGTGAGTGTTACCTCCATCGGAGGCCAAAATGGCATAAAATACACGGCACACCCTTTTATACAATTTTATATTGTATCCTGATAGATTGCCGTGTCGTGTATAAAAATGATGATGATAACATGCCTGAAATTAGAGTTGATTTCCCCGACTTTTCGGGCGATTACTGCCTTACCAGCACTAATCGTGGTTTTGGCTAGCGGTCAGCTATGGCCATAAATTAAGAACCTTGACCATAGCTGGCTTGAAATTGGTTTATATTAGAAATTGATGGGGGGTGACATTAGGGGAAATCCCCAGAATTATGGAACAGCGGCTATCACTCTGTTCGAGTAGGAACAGCAAGGCCAGGTGGTAGACCCGTTTTAAGGGCGTATAAATTTGTAACATGGATATGATGATATCTAAATAATTTCCAATGTAACGCTGAAGCAAGGACACGGAGATGATAAATTCCTCCACCAATGCCGTCCTTGTGGAAGCACATGGGCGCAACAGTCCACCATAAAAAAGCAATAGTGTGTGTGGCAAGGTGGTTGCTCAGGGGAGCAACGAATTAAAATTTTGTAACTTAGTAATGGCAAGTCGCTTTTGAAGCAATTAAATAATTTTACCCATGATGTATAAGAACTAATGGGGGTTTGTTGGCACCATATCCTCAACGATCCTCTTAAGGGTTTAGCAATGAGATTTCTTCTGTTTCGGCAGAAGTTCTCTCATTGGGGGGGTATTGTAACGGGGCTAAAATGAGGGGTTTTTTATTTTATTAAAATATTTTAAATTCATTTTTCATCTGTGGGGACAGCCACGTGTTAAATAAAGCGTAGTTAGAACAAAGGACTTGTGAGGTGATGCCAATATGTTGGAATGCGTCAACATGCAATCGCGCCATACCATTCTGAGAATTTTGAGGCTGTGTGACATCTGCGCCCAAACGCACTAACATCGGCGGAGCCGCATACCCACGCCAAGCAAAAGGCGCACAACATGGCCAAGGACAATATTTTTCACCACATGTATCGGAGGTGATGGAAACGAAGCTTAGTCCTGCCCACTTTTGTGATGTCGACCAGTGAACACTAAATATCGTCAACGTCTAACACACGAAAATCACATGTGTTGGCTGAACAGTAACTATGACTAAAAAGTACCAGGCATTGGTTTCCGTCTTGTACAACCGAAATCTAGTAGAGGGGATTTAGAGACGCTACTCGCAGTCTCTTACTGACGCTTGCCTGCGCAGGCAGCCGGCCAAATAGGGCCTATCAATAAAGTTCAATATACAATAAAAGTGAGTGCCGTTTTTGTCAAAATGCGGTAGTGAGCGGTTTTCAGAAGAAAGTGACATCATGAATTGTTTTCGGACATACAGATCAAAATTTTGAGTGATGCATCACGAAGTCGGGGAGACTCCACGTTGCCGGCAGGGGTATATGTATTAATTTTGAATAAAATGGGGCGTATTTATATTTAAAGGGGGTTTTAAAATGGAATGTATGTGTGAGTGAGCAGGCTGGGCGGCTTTCATAAATATGATAGGTTTATGTTAATTTGTATTTGTATTTTAATATTATGGTTTTGCTAATAATCAAGGAAATAGTTTTGTACCCATATTAAGTATTTGGAAAGAAATGATTGATTTAAAGAGAGCAATAAAATATTGATGGTTTTATCCTAAATGAGAGTTGCGCAAGTTATTAGTGTAACATGTTTGCATTCACAGTTCGTGTTGGGATCCTGGACCGAAGTTAAGGTAAGTGCAAAATAATACAAGTTTGTAATCCGTAATAAAATAAACGTAATATCACAAGATACAGCCCAGCACTGCCAATATTACAACCATACTCAATTATAAAGTTGATTATCACATTTACAATCCCAAAATAATGTAAAATAATATCTCTTATAGCGTATACCTACTAGTTCATCAATATAAATTAAAGAGGATTTTTTACTTTCAAAGTTTCTGGTATTTTATAGTTAAATATGAAAAAATATTAGAAAAGGTAGAAACCAATCTTATGAAACATCCCATAATTGAGTGGTCATACATGTGTACTCATGACCACATGTATAAATAACCCTCTTCCTGTTATATACAGAAGATACTTACATACATATCATCTATGTTGACCACATATAGAAGTAAATGTCCTGCCACCTGGGAATGTATTCAGCCATTGGCCGTAATATCATACCAACTAAAGGTATATGATTGGAGAGCACCGTCAATGATTTCAACAGAGTATCACGTGTATGCTGTTCGTAGAAAGGAGACCGCAACAGGTACAAAAGTAACGCAAGTTGGCGTTTTGTTAGTTCCATTCTTTGTCGTTTTGACAATGTCTTTTGTACATTACTTTTGTGAGGTTTCAACATTTGTAGACTGTAAACAAACAAGACTTTAATTAAAAATCCTAAAAAATTACGTGAATAACACAGTTAACTTCATGAAATAAAACAACTAGTAAATTAATAAATAAAATATATAACTGTACAGCTTTAAATACATATACAAAAATAAAAATTTTATGAGAATCTATTCCCTGGTGTAACAAAAGGTTATGGAAACAATATTACAAACTATAGAGTAGTCAAATTTTAAACTCCAGTACGAATTACAATACAGGATGGCCCATAAGTCAGTTGGCAAAATTGCAAATAGCACTTTCATTGTAGAGGTGCAGCAGGGATACAGATACAGATAACGCATACAGATAGTTAATAGCATAGTTCTCATGACCTACAAGAAATGCTCAAAGTGGCCTCCATCCTTTTCTAGTCAAGTCAAGTAACTACTATGCTAGTCAATCGAGCGGTCTACATACTCCTAGTGCCAACTGACTTGTGGGCCACCCGGTATTTATGAATTTTAATTGGTTGTAAAGTAATAGCAAAATCCTAATTGATATACTTGACTGTATATGAATAAAGTTAATACAATCAGCTAAAGACAAACCAAATAGAAGCCAAAAAAAATTCATTAAACATGAAAAGTTTAGCAGTCTGTCTTTGTTGCGATGTAACAATAGTCATGTATACATTAATTTATAATACAGTCGGATTCCACACCTGGACATAATGTGAACTAACAGGGTACATAATGAGTTAACAGAATTACAGGGAATGTTTTATACAATTAGAATGAAAAATTCATAACTATTAAGTTATTCATCAACATCTTCACAACATGGCATAGGCAAAGTGCTGCCTGTTCTGTCCTCAAAGATCTCCAGCCATTCTTCCTGGGTCTACCCACACACCTGTGTCCTAAAGGTTTGTATTTCCAGACTTGTTTGGCCAGTATGGAATCTGATATTCTTTCTGTTTTTTTCCACTACTGTTTGTAATCTTTCAATTTTTTTATTCAAGTTAAAAAATTGTAATTGTTCTCTTATGGCCTCGTTCTTTATATTGTCAATTTTAGAACACCTTTTAACTCTTCTTAAGGACACCATTTCTAAGGCCTGTACTTCACTGTCTTGTTCTTGATTGTTGTTCATAATTCACACCCATAGGACAGTACAGGGACTACCATAACTTTGCAAAACTCTAACTTAACATCAATATCATAATTCCTGTCATAGCATCTTGTCATTCCTATCAAATTCATAACTTATGGCTAAATATTACAAACTACTTTACTGTATTAGCATACTTTAACACAACATTAAACAAGATTTCAATTTAATATTATACAGTCTGTACAAACATAAATACAGCTTTTTCAGTTAGAAAAAAATACTATAAGCAAATTTCTAGGGAAAACGATGATTTTTTTTTATGGAACATAAAGTTATTAAGTGTTGAGATTACAGGACTCTCACAATCTTAATTTATTTTTATTTTTTTTATTAAAATCTTTGCATTTTATTTATTTAGTTAAAAAAGGATTTACTTTAATCAAATGAATAAACGTTACACTAATGCTTTAATGGTAAAAGGTGCTTGGAACAATTTTCACAGGAAGGCTTGAACCTACTACTGTTCAATAATATCATTTGTTAGTACCCTGTTAGTATGAAAACTCTACACTACCATTAAGACTTATCTAAAATTACAAAATTTTATCTTATCTAAAACTACACAAAAATCTAAAATTAAGACTTCAAAAGACAGTGCCAAATTTTCCTTTCTTAAGTGACTTCAACAAAACAAAAAAAAAAAAAAACTACTTCTACCAGATGTACAAAATGTATAGATTTATCCCAATAAAAAAGTTTTCAGTATTTTTACACATAAAAATATATTTATTTCTATACAAAATATATTTCTTATTTATTTAACATTTTATAAATAAACTAACCTGGCTAAGTCCATTGCTAAAGATACCATCCAAGGTTTCCACTTCTTATGGCCAAAATAATACGATGCTAGAATATGAATTAAGGGTTTCGCTATATACACAGCCTGGAAGAACACAGATGTGTCTGTATTATTTACGTGTATACCGTGTACATTAAAATAAACATTACTGTATTTTTTCGATATCCACAATAGAATGAATTTCTCAGGTAAATGTCCATACTAAACAACTTTTTCCACCAAAATATAATGAAATTTTACTATATGAACAGATTTTAAAACTTATATGGATATGTGGTATCCAATTTTATGGTTGCACCAAAAAGACTAATAGTTATCAGTGGTGAAGCATACATTTTTTAATACGAGGCGATTTGAAAAGTACGCGGCCTACCATAGAAACAAATGTGTGGTGTTTCTGTTTTTTACCGCATCATGGCGCCACGTTCGCTCCACGAACAGCAGTAAAGCATCAAGTCATTACCCCGTTGTGGAAGTCCAATTCTTATAGGTCGTCAAAATAACCATTTACTGCCACTTTCAGCTCATCATCTGAGGAAAAATGCTTCACCCCAAAAATTGTTTGAGGTTTGGGAATAGATGAAAGTCAGATGGCACTAAATCAGGTGAATAAGGCAGATGGTGCAACAGATCATACTTCAACTCGGCGATTTTTGCCATAGACAAAACGCATATGTGAGGGCGTGCATTATCCTGATGGAAAATGATCTTCTTTGCTAAACCTGGTCTTTTTTCTTGAATTTTTACATTTAATTTGCCCAAAAGCTTAGCATAATACTCTCTATTTATCGTTTGACCCTTTTCAAGGCAATCTAGTAACAATATCCCCTTAGCATCCCAGAAAAATATATCCATACACTTTCCAGCTGGCAAAATTGATTTTACCGTTTTTGGAGGCAGCAAATCACTATGCATCCATTGTTTCGACTGTTGTTTTGTTTCTAGAGTGAAGTAATGGACCCAAGTTTCATAATTTGTTACAAATCTACAAATAATATCTTTCAGATTTTTCTTAAAATGGCCCAAACATTCCTGAGAAGCTTGCATTCGCATGCGTTTTTGGTCACTTGTCAACAAACGCGGCACCCATCTTGCAGACAGCTTTATCATTTTATCATACCTAATTTCTCAGTAATAATGTGATGTACCCTTTTATGAGATGCGCACAGTCTTAAAAATTTCAGACACCTTCAAACGGCAATCTTCCAAAACAATATCGTGCACTTTATTGATGATTTCTGGTGTAGTGGCCCTTTTCGGATGCCCAGTACGCGGCTCACCTTCCAAACTTGCATGACCACATTTACATTCAGTAGCCCGGCACACATTCGTTTATATGGTAGGCCGCGAACTTTTCAAACCCCCTCGTAAGAACAAATGGTATGGGGTTATGTATATAAACAAAAAATGTTGTTTCTTTCAGCACATGTCAGCTAACAAACCTGTTAAATAATGAATCTTATTCATGTTCTTGTTCACCTTACATTTTTTAGCTACGAAAGTCAAAGTTGTTGATCTAATAGTTTTCAGCTGGCATCACTTTTCATGAGTTAAATTACACAGAGTAGCAGTGTTTACAGAAGTAAGTATTTTATCCAAATTTGGCAAATGTTCATCAGTTGTGCTAAATACTTTGTTTTACACACACTGTGCAATTATTAACACTGAACGCAGAACAATTCTTTACTTCATAAATAATGTGTCGTATTATTGAAAGACTTAAACCGGCATATAAATCTAGCATTACAATATACACTTACACATGAAAAACAAAAAATACATGCCAAACAGGTTTCTGGGTAGTACACAGAAATCCTTCGCAATCAGAGCAAGGAAACCTGACGATTCACATTTGACATTGGCATACGCTGAAACTGTAGTGAGTATAACACACAAAGAGCAGTTTTTGTGCATGCGCTTCACACAGCTTCCTACTGTACAACACCATGCATTGTACATGTTGGAGTGGCTGGAGACTTCCATAATGGAAAAAAGGAGATACAAGAATGATGCATTATTCTCTTGGATGAATTCGTGAATGGTGCATCATTCTATTAATCTGTATATTTTGTACTTGATAAAATACCTAATTTTATGAATTTTAAAGCAGGAAATGCTGGGATTATGGGGGTATATCCATGGTATGCAACATATATTTGTGATATACGATATATTCATAGTACAGTGTTACAGAGTACCACTGAATGTATTGGTTTATTATCAAGAACAAAACACAGTTTATGCTTGGTTAAAGATGTCCAAGGAAACACGAAAAAAAAAAATATCACCATGAAAAAGCTGAAACCATCTAACAACTAGACACTGCAGATATGGTGCTCACACTGAAAAGAAGACAACAGTTTGACTTAGTGCAAAGTGTCAATGTTAAACCAAGTTTACTTTTATAAATTATTTATGAGGGTTATTCATAAAGTAAGTTCCGTTTTTAAATATTGCCACGGTATCGACGCCATCACGCTGTTGTGCATGCGTGGCAAGCCAACAACACTATTTGTAAACAACTGTGCACTGAGTAAGCTTCGTTGGACGTGTTTATAATGTCGAAGAAATTCTAGACGCCCTCCGTATGTGAAAGTAGGTATGTGATTCATTTCTTGAATGTGAAAGGCATTAAGACAATTGAAATTCACCATCAGATTTTCGATGTTTATGGAGAAGAAGCAGTGAGCGATTCAATGGTACCAAGATGGATACGACTTTTCTGTTTAGTTCTATCCAGAGTAAGTGACATAGGATGCAATTAATTATGGCAATATACACACGCTGCTGCTGCAATGCAACATCTTCTCACAAAGTTTGGCTGGCAACAATTTGTTCATCCGCCTTACAACCCAGACCTTACACCAAGCGAATATCACCTTTTCAAGCACGAGAATCCTTCCTTGGTGCACAATGATGTCAAACAAGCTGTTAATACATGGTTCAAATGACAGAGAGGAAATTTCTATGACGAAAGTATACAACGTCTGGTGCCTCGCTATGAAAAGTGTTTCAAAAATGATAAAAACTATATAGAAACGCAGTTTAAGGTGTATACTTCAAATAGGAATAAAAATGTTTTGTAAATATATTCTCAGTTTCCTGTAATACCCTATTGGAACTTACTTTCTGAAGAATAGCCTCGCACTTCTATAAACAGTGTTATATATATATTGTGTAGTATAATATATTGTGTTCTTTCACAATCACTAATGACTGACTTCTGCTTTGGAATCTATTTTCCGTTTTAACACTGTGAATGTAGAAGGAGTAGCAACTAGCTGCTCATTGTTGACATCCCTCCCATACATCCAAACACAAGTTGCCAGTTTGCATTGCAAAACAAGCACAGCCTTGTTTTCAAAGTTTTGTAAGCACAACTCAGCAACACCTTACTCCCCTTACTGTAGCTGTCAACATGGAATTTTGATAAACAAATTATAATTATCAGAATGATCAATATTGCACACCACTATATAAAAATTATTCCGATTAGCGCTTTCAAGCTTCACAGCTCATCGTCAGATCAGGAATAGACAGAAAATATGTAATACCCAACCCTTCACCCCTCTCCCCCACCCTGCTCACCCCCAACAAACTAAAAATTAATGACCCTTCCCCACCCCCTAAACTCTGTCTCACCATCTGTACAGTTACATATTTTTCTAGTAAATTCCTTGTGTTTCAGTGTGTGTGTGTGTGCATCCTTTTAAACTACCCTCTTCCTCTCCACACACGTGGGTCAGTCACACACCCTTATTTTAAAACAACCAATTAGTACTATGAAATATAATTCTTAATCTTATCTATCTGCCCTCTCTCATTTACTTCTTAATCATGTTATAAAATATTTCTTCATTATCAAATTTAATTTTAATAAATGAGAGAAGGCAGATAGATAAGATTAAGAATTATACTTCATAGTACTAATTGGTTGTTTTAAAATAAGGGTGTGTGACTGACCCACGTGTGTGGAGAGGAAGAGGGTAGTTTAAAAGGATGCACACACACACACACACACACACACACACACACACACACACACACACACACACACACACACACACACACACACACATACACACACACACACACACACACACACACACACACACACACACACACACACACACACACACACACACACACACACACACACACAAGGAATTTACTAGAAAAATATGTAACTGTACAGATGGTGAGACAGAGTTTAGGGGGTGGGGAAGGGTCATTAATTTTTAGTTTGTTGTGGGTGAGCAGGGTGGGGAGAGGGGTGAAGGGTTGGGTATTACATATTTTCTGTCTATTCCTGATCTGACGATGAGCTGTGAAGCTTGAAAGCGCTAATCGGAATAATTTTTATATAGTGGTGTGCAATATTGATCATTCTGATTGTGATTTCAACCACTAACACAAATTTCTTCATTAAACAAATTATAATTACCAATATCTTAACTTAATATAGAATTTTGTCAAATCATGTCCATGTAAGATGTACTGAAAATTTGGTAAAAGGAAAATGCATTCTACATTCTACGTTAATGATACTTGGCATTAATAATCATATCTGCAGGTATGTACCAATAACTGTGATACAGACCTCACCTGCTAGCTGAGTATTGTTCAGTGGTGCATCAGAAATTGCATTCTCATCTGTGTGTAAAGGAGGGGGCTGCCACGTCCTTATATACAATGCTGATGCTGCAACAAATTTTCATTTCATAGTTTTTGTAATTTTCTGAACTACAAACATATAAAAGTAGGTAGACACGTTTTAGATACATAATGAACAAATGTCCCTAAGTTTATACATACAAATTTTAAGCTATTCTAAACCCATCTGTATTAAATGGTATAGCTAAGGTACTGTGAGCCAGAGTACTTTGCCAGAGTACTGTGGTGTTACTGACAGACACCATGTCAGTAAATGTTAAGTCCTTCAGACACTGAAGATGCCCTCCAATAGTGAAGTTGAAATATTTATGAAAAAAAAAAACAGAAGACCACAGCCTGAAAACCTGGGAAGTAGTTCTTATAGGTGCATTCTTGTTAATGAACAAATCTCAAGTAGGCTCAAGTTTATATTTAATGATTTATTGTTACCTTCACCTGAAGGTGACCACAGATTGTTTAGCGGTTGAAATGTTGCGTGATAAATTTTACGATGGTTACTGTCTGACCTAATCCTTCTGATAATGTTCACGTACCATTGAAAGTTTGGTTTAAAGGGAGTATGATATGTGGATTTTTTTCAGTAGGCTATATAAAAAAAAAACTGTTACTTGAAGTTTTATAGAATTAAATAAAACTTTGATATATGGAAACTTGAACACATAAAAGTTTGTTGTATTGGAAATTTGTGCATATAGACTAATATGACTATGAAATTAGATAAAAAGTAAAATATTACAATTATTTTTTTGGTGACAAGAGCTGTTATGTTATCAACCATATTCAAAAACAAATACAAGTTGTTAAAGAAAAATGTTAGACAAAATATTAAAACATACATAACAAAGTTTTATATTAAAATGTTGATGAACATTTGAAGTGTCTCTGTTGTAAAGCTGTAATACCTAACCTGAGGATCACTGCCATAGCTGCAGTCAAAACATCTCCAACAAGGGGAAGAATTATACTAAAGCCCTTCAGGTCAGATACTTAAACTTTTTATTGATGTGAAGCTATCTGAAGAAGGCTAAAAACTTGCATACTACAACTATTTCATGAAGAACCAAGAATGATCAAAAGAAATTAGTATTAGACTCACCATAATTAATTTAGTTTATTTGTCTGATACCCCTGGCAATTTAAAGAGTCTTGAAAAAGTAGACTTTCCATTATTTAAGTTTCTTAAAAGAGTGACACTAGTTTTGTAGCTGTCTAGAGGCAATAATTCTGCTATACTTAAAGAAGTCCAAGTCGAGAGGTACGAGGTGAAATGTGAGACCTGCCATGTCAGATGCATAGAGGGCTTTTGACTGTAGATCGAGAAGGAGAGGTGGCAGGCATGAAGAACTGAATTCACAGTTCCTTCACCCCTCAATACCAACCACTCCTGGTTTGCTGCACAAGTCATAGCCAACACGTATCGTTTCTCGACTTCTAACTTACGAGAGAGAGAGAGAGAGAGAGAGAGAGAGAGAGAGAGAGAGAGAGAGAGAGAGAGAGAGAGAGGGGGGGTGGCTAACAAGACAAGGCATGGTCTTTAGATGATGATGATGACGTGCATAGTTTGACATCAGATCTTTTCTCCCTCTAAGAAAATGTTTTCTAAGGAATACTGCTCAAATTTGCTATGTATATGTTTTCAGTTAAGTAAACAGTTAGTATCAATAAAATAAAGGTTGCCCATATTTACATTAATTTTACTAATTAACAGTACGATTAATTGATATAATAAATAATTTCTGTTAATAAAATGGAAAGAGCAAATGGTATAACTAAAGATATTTACAATAAAAAGTGCATACCTAAAAATGCGAGAATAAGGCATTACAGTACAGTAGTGAAGCCAGAATGCCTATATGCAAGTGAATGTCTAGTATTGAATTATAATTTAGACAAACTAGAAATATTGGAAAGACAAATTATTAGGAAAATATTAGGACCATGAAAAACTTCAGAAGGCTGGAAATTAAGAAGTAATGATGAAATATATCAGAGTGTAGAAAATATAACAGAAACAATGAGAAAAAGAAGACTATTATTTTTTGGACATTTATATAGAATGGACGACAATAGGATAACAAAGCAGATCTTCAAATATCTGTGGGGGAAGACGTCAACATCAAGCTGGATTAAAGAAGTCCAAAAGGATTTAGAAAAAATAATATAAACGCAGAAGAAGCAATTGAAAGAGAAAATGGAAGGAGTCCAGGGTATGAGAGACAAAAATGCAGGTTCAAAGTGGACTGAGGACAGGAAGAAGAGACGCAGTGAAAAGATGAAAGAACATCGGAGAAAAAGAAAAGAACAAAGAACTGAAATTGCCATGTCCTTAGATGGCCGATAAAAAAAAATTAATTAAAAAATTGTCTGTTACTTCACTAATTAATTTGTTGTTAACTTTCTTATCTATTAAGTGCTATCATGTGTTTTAGTTTAAAACCTTACATTAATTTTGTACAAACCATTGTCTATGCTTCGTACAATCCTTCCTGACTTCAGAGGAAATCCAGCCTGAGGTGTTTCACTAATCAGTGTCTGGTTCAAAAGTTTCTTTCTTTGGAGTGGCGCTACTGGTGGATTTTGTATTATATTTTCCTTATGATGAAATAATAAATAAAATCGGCTTATGCATCTGTAAAATTTTAAAAGTTTTATGTTACTCAATACCATATGTTATAATCTGCATGCTACATTTCTCATATAAGAATTCAGAAACTTTAATTCAATAAAATGAATGCTGCAAACTACACAACATATCTATGCTCATAATATGTATTGCGACTTGTTTTTACAAATGTAAAACTGGAACTAGAAAATACTGTTCATTCACTCTTCAATATCTTCAACAAATAATTGTCAATTGATACTTATTGGGTCAAAACATGGTATCTGTGTTTTGAATGAAGACCCAATTCAAAGTATTGTATATACACACGACTATTACATAATGAAACACTTCCGTCATTCTCCATCAGAATTCACTGGATTTCCAATTGGCGCCCATTAAACCATGCCAGTTGTATATGTGATCTCTATTTTCTGGGTGGCTGCCCTTCTAAGTCATATCCACAGTTCAAGGAGAAAGAACTTTTTTTTGAAGTTATAAAGATACAAACAAAATAAAAGAAAATGAAAATTTTTGAAAATCTCACTTCTCTATTTCTGAAAATAAAATAATTGTTCAGTAATAATTATTTTTTATTATTATGAATACCGGTACAATAAACATTAAACATCCTGACAGATTGGTTTTTGTTGTTAAATTTATAACAATAATGTCCAAATGACAAATAATTCAGAGGTAACTTTAAGTTTACAAAATATGTTTCCAAGATCTACAGGCCTATATCTAATGCTTTTATTAAAATATACAAATTATATTACAGGTATATTAAAATTTACATAAGTAATAAGAATATGTAATTTTTTTGAAACTTTTTTTTACAAGATTTTGGTTAAAATTGATTAATTTCGATACCCCACATGGACTTTTGAGATTTTTCCAAATTTTTGTTGTCCCCCCTCACATTTTTCCTCCCGCTCCCTCATTTTTTGGAGGGAATGAAAAAACTGAGGTTTACAAGGTAAATGTACGGACATGATTTTTACGAAAATCAAAACTTGATTTATTCGAAAGTTATCGTGACACACATCATTGGCGGGCGAACTTCAAAGTATTGAGTTAAACTTGTTCAATTACAGCTGCGCAGGTGATTACACGATTTTCAAAGGTGATCAAAAATTTGCATGGGAATTGTAAGATACAAATCATTAAAGATACCTCGTTTGTACGTTTTAAATACGTCCTCATAAATTCAATACCCCGACAGATTTCATAATTTTTCAACATTTTGCCTTCTTTTGGCCTGTGGGGACTTACCACATAAATGTGGACATACAGAAGCGAATAATACAGAATTTACGTTATTGTTTATTACTTTTTTAAATCCAATAGTCCAATTGGGTAAAAAATATTACAACCATTCATGTAATTGTCAATTTTTATATGTCAAGGTCGGAATTATTTGTTTCTTTTTGACCATGTAACCCATTATCGTAATCAGCTGTTTTGTATAACTTCCGCTCCGGTCACTCAACTTTTTTTTTTAGTTTAGTGTAGTGCGGGTGTAGTGTAATTACCTACCTATTTACTGCACTGTGGTTTTTACCGGGTGATGTTTATGGTTCGATTACAAGTATTTAGTTTTTACGGACGTTTTGGTAATGGTTTTGTGGTTAACACAAAATTTTACTTGTAACTGACTCAAAGACTTATTCGAGTTTATTTAAAAAAATTTATTTCTCCACATGTCTACGCCGTGAAACATAACCTCACAATTTTAATCGTTACATCATGAGTATACCTATAAAACTGTTAAAATGTTACCAGAACCTTCTAACACGTTATCCGCTGACTACTCAGTCCATACAGGCGGGTGAGTTTTATGTTTGGTTTTAAATACGTACGATATTATAACTAAACATGCCATTATATGGCATAACAAAAGTTAACTATTGCGTAAGTTTAAAATTAGTCTATACAGCAGCGAATGTTACGTTCGTTGTGAAACAAAAACACAAAGCTGGTAAATTCTCCAATGGAAAAAAAAACTCATGCACGAGTATGCACCATTGTACGAAGGAAATCATGGTTATTTGATAAAGGTTGCATGGTTTTATATGGAGGTATCCTATTGTTATCGTTAAGTCTCTGAGTAACATATAATATAAAATTGGTAAATTTACGGAAAACAGCACATTGTCACACATCTATTTCCACTTTTCTGTCTGAAAATTGGTTGGATCTTTATTGGTGACGTTGCATTAAAAAAAAACTGATAACTTGGCCTTACTCATGTATACAGGGGTTTCTGAAAGCACAGAAAAGGTACACTACACAAAAAATTAAATAGTTAAATCAGAAGGTCGAAAATCAGCACTTTCATCCCTAGTATCTCACTGTAGAGGAATACATTAGCCTATATGACATAATAAATTGTACGATGGTACATTTCAGTTATTATTATTCTTGTTACTCTGATAATTTTATTGAGTTTGCATCTATCACATAGAATACAGACAAGCATATTTGAACGTTTGAAAACCTAACGCGCATATGACATATGGGCATAGTGTTGAAAGTGTCAACTAAAACTTACGTGTACACAATTCTGTAACTACTGAATATCTCTAACATAACATTTATTTATTCTACTGTATGGATCACTTGGATTCAAGTCAAAGTAACAACAGATAGTGAAACAAATAATCTCAAAATGTATGCTAGGTTGAAAAATACAAAACTAAAGTGTAAAAAGGGCAAACATGGTGTAGGCTGACAGAACATGATAAAGCAGGGGATTATTCATTCATTTAATAATGGTTTTTTGTTTCTGACCTTTTATTATTATGGACAATTATTATTTTTATTTTTAGTTTGAAAATTATAAACCTTTTATGTAACGTAGGGGACCATATTTTCGTTACGTTACAATATATGTGTACTACGTTATCGGCAACAAAGAAATAGTTTTTGTTAAAATTCCTTCCCGGGATATTTGGCTGTAGTCCAATGTTTTCTACAAAACCAGACGTTTCGGCAATGCCATCGACTTCCATCATCAGTGAAAATCGAGTGCGATAACGTGAGGTGGTATACGTTAGTGACCACAGTACTGTGGTTAAGGCTGAAGCAGTAAGAAGAAAGAAGTAGTTTCTATGGTAATATTTCATTTCGAAAATGATTTTAAATATAAATCTTAGAACATGGAAGTTATGTATGGTTCTCCATACCGATATTTTCATTGAGAACATGAATGAAATCACGGTCAAGGTATTTGAAATTAATAATTTTTTGTAGGAATACTTATGGGAACTGGGGACATTATTGCACAGACAATGATAGAAAAACATCAAGTCAGTGAAATTAACCTAACTCGGACAGCATCATATGCTACAGCGGGCTTGATCGTGGTAAGTTTGTGAAACATGATATTTTTGGTCTTTGTTCTTATGTATGTTTCCTGTTGAATCTGAAGTTCTTATATTAACACATTTTAAATTTAATGCAGTCCACACAACAATGATTTTATAGCATGACACGAATTCTTGTGACAGTCAAATAAGGAACTTTTACTTACTTCAATATTTTGGTCTGCAGACTGTTAAATGCTACGTTTATTACAGGAATTCGTCAATTTTGTGTATTAAATTAAAAAAACTATCACAATATAATTTGTACAACTATTTACTTATTAAATGTATCCCAAAAGGCATTTTTGTTGTTATAATCATTTCAGTAATTTGTTCATGCAGTCAAGGAATAACAATGAACTTATAAGGCAGAAACAAATAGAACAACAGAAGCTTCTACTGTTATATACAGCAGAGTCTCAGTTATCCAACATAAACGGGCCACGTCAATGTTGGATCAGTAAAAATGTCGGATAATAAGGAAACAAAACCATAACCACATTTGTAGTGAAATACAATGCATTTATCAAACGTATTTTTATTTGTAAACATAATAAATTTACAGTAGACCCACTTCACGACAAAAACAGTAATGTTTTAAAAAGATTATTCAGTACAATGCATTTATGAAAAAGAAGTATTGTACAATAAAAAAACAAACTAAAATTAAAAAAGATATACAATGCATTTATTATACATGTATTTTTATTTGTAAACATATACATTTAAAGTAGGCCTATCTCAAGACAAAAACAGTTATATTGTTTGAAGAAAATTTTAAATTGATAACTGTTTTCCTGTCCCTTGCTATTTTCTAGCTGCTATGTCACACCATCTCATAAGAAGCCTCACATCTGTGCTGGAGGCTTCCTCTTGCTACTCAATGTATTTTGTGCTTGCTTCAATAGCATTCAAGCCATCTGCATGAGTCATGTTAACACATTCATTATTATTGTTCTCAGTTGGTTGCTCATCATCGACTTCGTTTTTGTCACAGTTAACAAGCTCAACTATTTTGTTATCTGTCACTTCAGTCTGCTTTTAATTATTAATCATTTTGGAACTATGTCGGTTGAAACGGAGTGTCGGATAACTGGACTCTACTGTATATTTTGAAACACACAAATACACCACACAATGTTTAATATCTTTTCCTGTCTTTAGGGCCCTACAGTTGCCACTTGGTACAAATTTCTAGATTATAAATTTGGAGCTGGAAAAGCAGGGATTAAAACAGTTTTGAAAAAAATGGTAACAGACCAGTCTATTTTTGCACCATGTTTTTTGGCTGCCCTGGTGTCCGGCTTGCATTTTGCAAAGGGGCATTCCATCACTGAAGTGAAGGAACACTTACAAGATAAATATACTGACATTCTGCTAACAAATTATAAGGTAATTTACTGAAAATCATATTTATAAAATAATTTATTTATCGAGGGTTTCGGTGATATCAAACAATGATATTTAATTCAACAAATAGCAGTGTCAACTCTAATACTGTTCACATGTAATATTTCTGTTTTTAATAACATTTGATTAAAAATAAAGTATCGTTTGTTAACACACTTTTAATAATTTCTTTTAATATTATTCCTGTGGTTGTTTAAAAGATGGAATATCATAAAATAGGGAAATTACTTGTGAATTAAATGTTACTGTGTATTGAAAAACAAACAGATTACAGACTTATTAAGGTAAACAGTTCATTTATGTCAACTTTTTCTTGGTAATATTGATCTGATTCATTCAAAGTCTTCAGAAATCAAGACTGTAAATTTCAGTAAATTACAAAATATCAGTAATTTTTTCCACAGTAGCTGGGATAATATTGTTTTGGTTATTTACAGGTATGGCCGTTTGTTCAACTAATCAACTTTTATTTCCTGCCTTTGCAATACAGAGTTCTTTTTGTTCAATGCGTGGCTGTAGTGTGGAATACGTATTTATCATGGAAAATCAACCAGCATAAAAGAATACAAGAAACTGAACTTCGACAATCTGAATAATGATAGTGTAAATTAATATTGAATTGATTTAAAAAAAAAATAGTTTTGTAAAGTTCTTGCCGTAAGACTAACATGTATATATAAACATGTATAATATGTATTATAGTTTCAATGTATGTATACTGGCATGTTCTAATATATAAACAGTGAAGGTGCTGTGTATTTATTATAATTTGTTTACTGTTAGTAGCATTATTTTAATTATATATCACAGTTTATTAAAAGAAAAATAGAAATGTTTTCCAAAATGATATTTCGATCACTTATGAGACTTATTTTGGGCACTATTTTGTACACACTTTGTCAATGACGTTTATTTGAAATCTAGTAAAGCAACTACGTGTGAAGTAACTTTAATCAAAACTACTTCACCTAGACAATGAGTAAACACGGCTTATGATAAGACATACAAATTAGGACAACACATTACAAAAGTACATCTCTGATGTGTTATGTCACACAAAGTAATATTAATAATGTCAAAAAGCACTATAAAAGTTTTCACACGAGAGCGCGCGAGCACACACACACACTCACACATAAATTATTTAAAATTTTTGAATTAAAATAAAAAAATGTGTTCTGAAATTTTATGCAGATTGAGTCCACAATGTGACAATGATACACTTTCAAAGCCTCAAGTGTACAAGTGGCATAAATTTGTCTGCAAATGTCAAATTTAATTGTCTGCAAATCCACTTGAATTTAAGTGGATTTAAAGTATATGCCTTTTTTTCATATACTGTTAAACAGCGTCTACCTGCCTGTTATTGTAACTGCAGGTAACATTATCATTGTTCTGAATTTATTTTTCCATATTATTGGAAGTTACAGAAATATTCATATTTACATGCCAATCATAAAAGGCTGTTATATTATTATTTCTTAGCGAAGAGAAATAGAATGTGTGTGTGTGTGTGTGTGTGTGTGTGTGTGTGTGTGTGTGTGTGTGTGTGTGTGTGTGTGTGTGTGTGATATCTTCAAATACTTACAACTGCAAGTAGGTTTATTTTTACCTGTTCACAGAAATTATTGAGAGGTTTTTGAATTGTAATTGAAACATTGTAATTGTAATTGTATATTGTAAGCGAAACATTCAATTACAATCAAAAACCTCTGAAGATACAGAATAATTTCTGTGAAACGTGCGTCAGGTGAAAATAAACCTACTTGCAGTTGTATTTATTTGAAGATATTACATGGGAGACCTGCAGGAAAATAATGTATATATTATTCCTTTGGAAGTAACTTGTTGAGTTTCCTACTTGCAGTGTATTTATTTGAAGATATCACCCCCCCCCCCCACACACACACAATGTAGAAGAAGAAGAATCTGGTAGTGAGTTAACATGAAACTGACATTAGGAATGTAACAATATTTGGAAATACTGTTGTAGATTAGATTAAAAAATGTATATAAGTTTTGTTCCTTAACTTCTATGTTTTTACTTTTGTATACATCTTTAAATGGATTTAAAGTATATGCCTTTTTTCATATACTGTTAAACAGCGCCTGCCTGTTGCTGTAATTGCAGGTAACATTATCATTAAAATCGTGGCCAGATACCAGAAACAAATGAAAGGAAATCAATCATTGTAATAATTTGTTTTTGTACCATCTGTAGTGATACATTCCAGCTTACTGTTAACATTAATGGGGTTATATATGTGTACACATGCTCAGCAGTGTTGTAACATCACAAAATGTTCCATACTAATAATGAACACCAGAAGGGTGAATAATACTAAAAGACTATAAATGAGTAACCAGGAAGAATGTAACAGTAAAAATAACAAACCAATAAAGAATGAAAGGAGAGAAGGAATTCAAGTAATCAGTGATAAATCCACTACCTGTACTAAATGACACTACAACATAAATAAACATAATGACAAAGACGAAATGACAAGACAAGTTTCCCACATAAACTGTTAAGTGAGCTCAATAAAAAACCTTTGATAAATAAAATCAAATAGAATAAGTAAAACAACAAATGACTTTAATACTATTGTACCGTATATTATAAATAAAAGCAGCACATTAGCTGATCCAAGTCACAGCAATGATTTAAAAAAGACAAATATAGAGAACCATGCTAGGAATAATCATAAACTGTAAAAGATAATGAGAAAGCCAAATATGTATTATCATAAATTAAGAATAACTATAAATGTAAACACTGAAGGTGTTTAGGTAACATCATAAGTAGATAAAAGGTGTACATAAATGTAATAATAGTCAGGGAACAAAACATTGTAAAATAATGATAACAAACCCTGAATGACCAATTTAAGTCAAGAAAATAAGAATCAGATAGAAACCCTACCAAGCATAATGAAGTAAAATCATGACAATGATAAAAAGAATGTAAAGCACCACCACATGTGTGATGTTATGAGAATAAGAGATAAGAAGAACATGTTAAAGTAAAAATATTAAAATATGGAAGTTTACGTTAGAAAATCAACAAATGTAAATAGATAATTAAGATTGTTCAGCTGAATGCAGCATTTATATATAATAAGGTATTCTTTTTAATCAATTAATCATGTTCAAATTAGAAATTAAGAATAATTAAACAAATATTAGGAAAAAGTTATTACTCGGATCTGCAACATTTAGCAGACGACGAATGTAAACAATGCACTAGTAAGTTTAAAATAAAGAAATGTTAATGAAAACTATGACCAAACTGGCATCAAGCCATGTCAAAATAAAGATAAATAAATAAGCTTTACAATGATAGTAATAGAACCCGAATTGGAATTGTAATAACTGAGATATAAACGTTAGCATCATAAATTTGGTGAATCTCGAATAAATACGAAGAAATAATAACACAAACGAGACTGACGCTCAAAATACAAATATGTAATGCCTATAAATAGAATTACATCATCATGACATAATTTCAGACCAATCACAGACGACTTTAGAAGCGTGCCGACAGCGCCAAGCGGGATTCTAAAAAATGCATATAAACGATTGCAATTGTAAACAGAGGGGCATTTTGTCTAAATTCACTCAACTAACAACAACAAATCCAGGCCAACTTACCCAAAATTTAATAATCAACGAGAAGGAAGAAGTATATTTCAATCAGTGTATCAACAATAGTAGTGAAACTTTTACAAGAAGTGCGTGTAAAAGAACGAGGTTAAGTACAATACATAACCAAGGCAGTAGCCTATCAAGAAGAAAATAAAATCGTTCATGTGCGAAATTAAGTGAAGTGTAACCACGATCACTGAATCAGATCGTTAGAAATGTTAATAATTAATCATTGCGATTAATCACCAGGGAGTACGGTGCAAATACTTACATTGTTTACATTTTAGCTATTAACAGTATAGTATAATACACATGTGTACTGACGCAAGAAACAATAATACAATAAGAATTCAACACTGTTTTAAATTTATTTAGAGGAATTAACATATTCCGACGTAAGATTTCATGTGTTAATGTTCTCAAACTATAACTAACCTAAACTGGTTCAGAATAATCGAACTTTTCATTTATTAGTTTTCAATAACTAAAGGTGTCTAACCTAACAATATAATATATCATAAGAGCATTGTAAAGTAAGGCTGTGGCGTTTATTCTGTAAATTAAAAGAAGTCACCCTTGAGATAGATAATAATTATAAATAATCTATCAATTAAAACAAGAGTATTCATTGCAGACGAACTGAGCTAGATAAAAGTAAAAAACCGGATGATCTGTAATCCGTTTGTTATTACAAACCGAATGTATTTCATTGAATTTATTCTAGAACGAGCAATAAATAACTGAATTGTAAAGTAACAACAATTGTCAACAATTATTTCAACAAATAATTAATCAGTATTACTAATTAATTAGTTGCATTTTTATAGTAAACAAATAAACAGAAAATTAATGCCTGATCTTGATTTAACTATTTAATCAATTATTGATTTATAAAATATCAGAATTAATTAGTAAATTATTCAGAAGAATTCTTTTTATGGGACATTTCTCTCGAAAGCGCATATGGCACCCAAGTAAAATTTAAAAGTGCTCACAAAAAGCTTTCACAGCATTAATGTACTGTTTGATCAAAAGCTTGACAGTTTATTAACCACATGTGACTGACTGAACTTCCAGTACATCACAGGTACGTGAAGGTTTAATTTATATAAAATAACTTTGTCCAGACTATACACTGACACATACAGACGACACTATTCAACAGGAGGGTGAACTAACGTCGAGAGATCTACGCAACTGTTTACATTCAACAACGGATCTACAACCAAATAATTACTCAAATATAAATAAACAAAAACATCATAATCGAATTAAACAATTATTCAAATAAATAAAAAATAGGTGAAGAAAATATTTAATGAACGCGAGTGTTAAATTCATTAACAAGTAAAAGTTTTAAAAACAGGTACACGAAGGGGTACATTTTGGTGTATATTGATATTGATAAAAACAGTTTATCTCCAGTTAAGTTCATACATGAATCAGGCCTTTTTTAAATGAATTAAATGTATAAGAGTACACTACAATATATTCTACAGCTGTAGTATAGTATCAAGGAAAATGTGAGTGCTTGGCCTTCAGTTAGATACAGTCCAGGGTATACAGTATGTGTGTACATGGAAAAATTATTTTTATCAAGTATACCATGTTTTCAATGTAATTAGTAAACTCCATTTCACGATAACCACCACCAACATTAGGGTCAGGCATTCCACATACTATGCCTAGGGTTTACCATAATAGTTTATATCTATAAAAATGCTAAGTACTGGCCCAAAAATAATTACTTAATTAAATGACTGACATACGTTGGTCACATAATACTGCCTTATTTATAAAATAATAAAGCTAAATCTTAGAATCACTCACACACAACAGATGATAACGTAAAAGAAAATGTTGACAAACGCCTTTGTCTATCTGTGTTAACTATGAATGTTAATATCAGTATTCAAGCTGTGTGATTAGAGCCAAAGACAGATTGTATACAACAGTATTTGTGTGGATGGCTGCATGAATTTTCTTAAGGAAAGGAAAAAAGGTGCATGTCTAGATAACCGATGCCAGCTGTTACAACAAATGATACTTTCAGTTGTAACGAAACAAAATGTTATAAAAAGAATTGTAAATATAATAGGGAAATCCTATCCAGAGAGGGAGCAAGAAATTACCAAGTTTTAAAGAGATTAGTAAAGAACCAAATATAACTAAATAAAAACAACCTTTGACTTATTTAATATCATCAAGAGACCCAGAAATAACCCAGTAGAATAGGGCAGTAAACAGACAAAAGTTAAATAAATAAACCTAGTAGGCCTAAATAACTTACCCTGAATAACACAACCAAACCCAATAAAGAGTACCTATTCACAAAATAAAATTGTATAGGCCTATAATCAAGGCAAGAAAAAGGGACACAAACCTTTACAGTGATGAGTGATATAATAATAAATAGTGGCACAAACTATAGTTAAACAGTGTGCTATTTATTATTTTTAAAAAGTGTTTTATTATTATCATACACACAATAGTTTAAAAGTATGAAATAATTAAAGTTGTTAAAAACAAGTATTATTATTAAGAGTTTTTGTTATATGTTATAAGATTTTATGGTACCAGTTAATTTATTTAAATATATTTATCTCAGGGAGTCAAGGTAGAAATTACAATCAACCATAACAAATTGTTCCACCACATATCAGAGAAATTCAAATTCATAAGGTTTTACAGTTATAAACTGAGGCATGTTTAGTATCAAATTGTTTATAATTATCTAATTAATAATCGTATAAACATTGCATGTATCATTAGAGTATAATAATAAAATTATCTATTAAAGGTAATTTATAAAATGTAAAGTAGGTAATGGGTATTGATCATATAACATTTAACCTGTACATAAATGGCCAATCAAAATTTAAGAAGTTTGTACGAGTTCGGTGACTACAAAAGAAGAAATAACACTTAATTGTGATAGAGAACAGTTTAATAGTGCGTGTCGAGATGTTATTAAAATAAAAATAAATAACTAAACCGTTTGTGAAAGAAAATTTGTATGACCACCATTGAAGATAAATAATTCCTCCACTACAATCATTTCATGAACCAGGAACACACACAATCAAGAAAATATAAAGAATACACCAGAAGACGTTCAGCAATATTGCCTAGATGTGTAAAGTATAATTTGACTTAATAATTGACAATATTTTTATCCAAAAAGGAACAACCACTAGACAATACACCAATTCACACTAACACTAATCACTAGTGAACATTTTAACAAGTGAAAACAAATTCGATATCTAAACGAAACAGTGATTACAAGGAAAACATTTATTTTACACATTTAATAAACTTCATTATTCTCTGAGACGGACAACGGCAGCCATGATGACGACGTCACTCTAACCTGCATGCTTTTTACGAAGCGTATAGAATATCGTCAAACATTGTATGTTATTTAATATATAATTTTGTAATTTTTTTTAGATTATAAGTAATAGATGATTTGTAAAGGTACTCTATATTGTTAATTATCATGTAATGGAACTTTTCGTAGCAGCCACAAGAATTCCCACGAAATATATTAACCTTATTTAATTATTCACTCCTGAGATAAATATCGATTGTGACTAACGTGTGTATCGATTGGAAATTTCTATCAATTTGAACTCATATTACAGAGATTATGTTAATAAATCATATCCATGTGTTATTATTTCATGAACATAAGATATCAACATTTATTTTATAATTACCAAGGATAAGAAGACGTAGGGGAGTCGTTGGAAGTACGCAAACTACAAAACCAAGATTAACCTCAAAGAATAGGTTTAAGCCTAATATCGAAGGTGACTTGAGAATTGTTTGGGATGACTCGACCGCTATTTTTGAATTGAATTTGGAGTTCTAACTGCTAAATTGGAATAATAATAATTCTGATTATTAAACCAACGCAGAATAATGTTTTTTTTAACTTATATATTAAATCACATTCGAAAACGCGCAACATAAATATTCCACGATCAACTGATACACTATTTACAACTTTTTATTACAAATTAAAATTTTCAAAGCATAACACGGGCAAATTATTATACAATTACTATACTACGGGATACACGTTTAGTATGACAATACGGATACACGTTTAGTAATACAGTGTATATAAATTTACAGAAGAACATATACTGTGAAACTTCGATTAACCATCAGGGTCGGGACTGGGACCGTGACGGTTAATTGAATAGACGGATAACAGAAAAACCTTAAACAACAACCCACCCCCATCCACTGCATATGAACGACTGATAAAAAATGCACGTTTACGAACTGGAAATACACTGTAGATACATGTATTTTATTTTACAGAAACAAAAAATATACAATTTACATTAAGTACAGTATATGTAGTACAACATATGTACTGTACATATTGTTACATGAACTTACGCTCTAGACGTACATACATATTCAAATTTTAAAATAGTCTGTCATTTTCTTTTGTTTCTTCAAGGCTCGTGCTTTCTGAGCAGCAATGTTTTGTACTTTACGTAGGAGAAGTATCTGTGTTGCGTTTGCCTCTTCTTGCCCCTCAAACCACTCAATGCATTTTGATAACATTGTTCCTGCTTCTGTATAGCTTAATGTAATTTTTTCATTCAAAATATAACACTCGTCTTCGTTAAGTTCTTCTTCTTCGTTGTCAATGACACTGGAAACAATTTCATCATCGTTCAAAATGTCAAAGCCTCCATCCAATATTTGTCACATCCCAACCACTCTATTACTTCTGCTGGCGTTGTCTTCAGCATTCGGTACATTATTGCACGGATGCACAATTTCGTCGACACTAACATTCCCAGTTTCCTTAGGTTCGCCATCATTAGCTTCAGGCCAGAGTTTATTCCACCCATTTTTAAGATTTGACACTTGAAGATCATGCCATGCAGCAGCAACATTGAAAATTGCATGTTTTATGTTGTACGTTTTCCAAAGCTCTTTTACAGACATTTCATCATCAGATGAAATCAACTTCCAATAAAAGCTTTCCTATAACGACGTTTCATGTTTTCGATTATGCCCTGGTCCATAGGCTGGATTAGTGGTGTTGTGTTTGCCAGAAGGAAGAGGGATGTTATTTTTGCCATCATTACTTTTAATTCCGCAAGTGGGGTGTGCTGGAGCATTGTCCATTAGCAGCAACGCTTCCTGTGGTAACTGCATTTCATGAAATCATGCCCCGGGGCTGATACTTGGGGGAGGGGGACCCCGGGGGGGCGCCAAGTGACTATCTTGCACGGGTGACATTATGCTCTTGAGCCACCCCTGATGACATCAGGAGCCGAGTCCCCAGCACACATCACGTAGGAACGCGGGAGTGTTTGCTAACTCGCCAGGACGTCGTCAGCAATCTGCGCTTGGTATAAAAGGTCAGTCGCCAACCAAACATCTAGTGACGACGGACGCGGGCAGTTCGCTTGCCCGCCGGCTAAGCACAGTTTTCAATAAACCCAGTTAAAATTACACTCTTGTGCTGATCGGTCTGTAAAAAAAAGCTCCGCGGACAAAAAATTTACGAGCGCCCAAATAGAACAAAATGTGAAAGAAATCAGTTTTAAAATAGTTTAAATGAAGTAACAGTTTCAGTGTAAAATAGTGAAAGAGGAAATGTGAGGAGTGACGGAAAATACGTAAGGAGGCTGGACTGTTTTGGACAATGACAAGCTAAGTAACAAACGGGGAGAGTAAACCAAGAATTTTCAAAATAAAAACCACTCAAAATTAAAAAGGAAGTGACCATTTAAAAATATCTATATATAGTTAAAAAATATAATGAGCTCAAAAGGGGGGTTAAAGATATGTCCTGTGTGAAAGCGTATATGTGTGTGTGTGTGTATGAATGAAGCGCTGGTTTGCGAAAGATAAATTTAAGTTTGTGTCTAGTTATTTTTATTTTATTTTTTTTGAGAATATTACTAAAACTAAATGTGTAAGGGAGGGAGAAGGAATATTTTTTTATTTAATGATGGGATTGAAAGGAATGTTCAGTGTTTTTTGGAAAAGATTTATGAATTGGATTCTCATTTAATAAAATCAGATTGATTTGAGAACAAGTAAAATGAATTATTTATTTCCAATATCCAATCTGCTCTACAACTCGCTCAAACGAACTTTGGAACCAGGTAAGTGAAATAATACAGTTGGCAACAATTCAAGATGGCGTCTGGAATGTGGATGCGAACATAGCTGTTTGTTTGTAAACAAATAAGGTAAAACAATTTACAATAGTAATTAACATTACACCTGGTCAAGACAGGAAACTCCTTGTATGAAAGAAATGTTTATTAAATCTTTGAAACTTCAAAATATTCTATGAAACACATCTGCAAACAACTGTTGTAAAATTATATTCACTTCTTACCCTTCTGACAAATGCAGATAAATTACAGCAATCATATTAATACTGTACGCATCTATTTTGACTAAAAATTTTTCAAAAAACAGATGTTAATTTTCTACTTTTAAAGTCAATAAAATATTCTGAAAAGTTATGTACAAACTTTCAGTGTTCCAGGATCCCATTTCTTCACAGCTGCTGGATTAATGTATTCATTTTATACTGCCTGGAAATTGTTATAGTTTATATGTTAATTAATAGCAACATGTTTTAAGTTGTGTGATGATTTGCCATCAAACAGCATCTGATCAGATGTAAGTACAGTAGAGTCTCGTTTATCCGACCTTCGCTTATCCGACATTCCGTATTATCCGACGTCCCACCGCAAAACAAAAAACAAAACGCATTATTCAGCAACAACAACTGCAAGTTGCGAGTGTGAGCGTAGTCTATTTTTTGTTGCTCCTGACTCTACCGCAGCTAATTAGTTACCCCGACTGTACAGTCTACACTATGACTCATGCGTCTGTCATTCGCCCCACCCTCACACACTCACTGTCACAACTCACTACCAGTGCAGTGCAGTTTATCATTGTATGCGGATCGGTTTATTGTCTGTTACATGCGTATGTATCTGTGTGTGTGTATTTGACAAACGTTGTTGTGTTGTTTAAAAGTTGAAATTTTGCAAGTATGGTGACGAAAAGAAAGAAAGTTGTTGTATCGATGGAACAAAAACTTGAGGCAATCAAGAGACTGGACAAGGGAGAGACAATGCAGAAGGTAGCTGACGACTTTGGCGTTGGATGGGTAACAGTAGGAGACTTGAAAAAAAACGAATAGAAATAGAAAAATGGTGTGCAACAAGAGTTACGGAGGGTGCATTAAAAGAAAGAAAACCTATGAAAAAATGTGACTATGAAAAAGTTGGTGAAGCTTTGTATGTTTGGTTTACACAGTTTACGGACAAAGTGCCTATTTCAGGGTCTATTTTACAGCAAAAGGAGTTGCATTTTCGTAATGAATTCAATGATGGGGACCCAGATTTCACAACAAGTGTCGGTTGGCACGACCAATGGAAGAAACGCTACGGTATCCGTCAGTTAAGTGTTTGTGGTGAAAAACTAACATCGAATTTTGAAGAAATGGAAGCATTCAAGAAAAGATTTCAGGAATTTATTGAACCTGAAAGCCTAACGGGTGATCAGATATTTAACTGTAATGAGTCAGGCCTTAATTACAAAATGTTACCTAGTAAGAGTCTTGCAGCCAGAACTGAAGCGGCAGCCCCTGGCTACAAGCGTAGTAAGGAAAGGCTGACAATTTTAGCATGCAGCAAACCTCAAAATGGACCTTGCAATTATTGGAAAGTCCAAAAATCCTAGAGCCTTTAAAACAGTTTCAAAAAACTCTTCCTGTAAAATACTACAGTCAGAAAAGCGCATGGATGAACAGTGAAATTGTCAAAGACTGGTTTTTTAAGGAATTCATTCCTTCAACAGAGAAGTTTTTGAAAGAAAATAATTTACCCAGAAAAGCAGTTTTGTTGGTAGATAATGCTCCAACGCACCCTGATGCAGAGGAGCTTCAAGATGGTGACATTAAGCCAATGGTTCTGCCCCCCCAATGTAACCGCCATATGCCAACCTATGGATCAGAGCGTTTTGGAAACAATAAAAAGGAACTATCGCAGGAAGCTACTGTCCACAATAATAGAAGAAATTGAAGAAGGGCAAGACATGATTGAAAAATTGAAACGCATTAATGTAAAGGATGTTGCTTATTGGGTTGCAAGGGCCTGGGCTGATGTAAGGGCTCCAACAATTGCCAAATCATGGAAGAAGCTGCTAGGCGATGATGAAAGTATGGAATCGGAAAGCACAGATGAAACCGAAGAAACCATTCTACCTTTAGTGCAGCGTGTCCCTGGATATGAGGATGCATCTTTGCAAGAAATCAAAAGTTGGATGAAGGATGATGATCAGTATGTAACTGATGGAGAAACTGTCGCTCTTGTCAATTGCGATGACAACAAAATTGAAGATCAAGATCAAGCACCAACTGTTGAGCCTCTCACAATTTCACATAACGACAGAGTTAAGGCTCTAGAAACTGCAATTAAATACATTGAGCAACAAGAAGCTACAGGAATCGACATAATGATGCTGCAAAGATGGCGAGACTTGGCAGCGAAGAAACGGCACTGGTCAGGAAAGCAGACTACGATCAAAAATTTCTTTAAATCATCACAGGACTGAACTTTTTAAGTGTATTTAACTTCAGACAATTCTGTAACTGTAAGTTCATTTTTTCAGTTAATTTTTTCTGTTGTTTTGTTGTCATGATTATTAGGTTCGTAATGTGTAAAATTATAACATAGTTTGAAATGATAACATAGTTTGACGTTTAATAGGCTTTTTCTTAACACCTCCCTATTATCCGACATTTTCGCTTATCCGACGTTCTGCCGGCCCGTTTATGTCGGATAAGCGAGACTCTACTGTAACAGGAATTACGTAAGAGTAAGAGAACGTTCTGCAGTATGTAACACTAGCCAATACAATCTTAGTCTGCAAGGGGGATTTGCCCATAAATGCCATAGTTTTTGTCTTCTGCACAGATATTTTCTGTTGTAATTTGAACAGACTTGCTGTCACTGAAACACTGATCTCTGGAACTCGCATTCATTGTTTTGGATGACTACTGATCATCCGCAAACAGTATTATATTCATGTATGTTATTTATTTTACATGCATTATATTTAATTATATATTTTTATTCTTGGAACCACCACTCGTAATTTCCACTCTCCAACTATGTCATCAATACAGATATTAAATATAATTGGAGACATGCTACAGCCTAGGCATACTCCTTGATTAATATAAATCTCTTCTGTCAAATTCTCTCCTATAGACAATACTGTCATTGTACAATACTACAAGCTCTTTGTAAAATCTACAAGATATTTAGGATAACCCCTCTTATAAAATAATGTCCCACAGACTGGATCTGTTAACTCTTATCAAATGTTTTCTTGTAGTAAATGAAGGCATGCAACTTTATTTATTACTTACACTTTTGATTATGTACACTTTCACTTCACCTTGGTTTGTTTACCAACTTGGACGCCATCTTGTATTGTTGCCAGCTTCAACAAAATTTATACTTACTTGATCCAGAGTTCGTTTGAGCGAATTTTGTGAGAGCAAAATTGGTTGTTCGAAATAAACAGTTAGTCTACTTATTCTCAATGAATTAAATTTTATTGGTCAGTATTAAAAAACAAATTGATATTTCAATCAAATATATTGTACTGCTGTTAAAATGCACACAGTACATAATAGGGAGGTAATAAATTTTAAAAGAGAAAGGATGCAGATTTTGTATTGAATGTAACATATGTTTTAAAATGTAAACAAAAAACATTGGGGCTATCGACTCACCCAGTCAACATAGAGGTCGATTCCTATATGATATAAAACAATATTCAGTTATATGTTATGAAAAGAATATATGAAATTGGAATGAATGTTATAAGAAGAGTAAAGAGTAATAAAATTATAATTTAATAAATAACAAATAGAATTACGAATATTAGAGGTAAAATAAAGATGTTTAATAAGAAACAGAAAAATGATATATGTTTTAATAGGTATATGATAAACAGATGTAAAGAAATTAGGGAATTATCAAAGTGGCAATTTTGTAAATTGTTAAAAAATTGTATTGTATAGTGATGAAGGAAATTTTTATTAGTCTATTTTTATTTTTAATAAGAGTAACGTCAGGAGTCTTAAATTATATTCAATAAGAGTAACGTTATAACTCTAATGTTATTTTCAATAAGAGTAACATGAAGAGTCTAATTTAATATCTATAAGAGTAGCTTGAAGAGTCTAAATTCATAAAATAACATTTGTACATCATCAAGTTAATGTAACATGGAAAAGAAAATACAGTAAAGGAATTTAATTTGTGATACCAGAGTTTTGATTATAATATTTAATAAATAAATAATATTACAAGAAATATAACAATATCCTTAATAGAACGACAATAGAAGAGGGAAATCCTGGACTGAAGAAGAGTTTAAGTGGCCATAAAGGATAATTAAGTGTTCCGAGGAGACATCTGTGTTGCAGTCGTCCTGGAGATCGGCATTCAGCGGTGAGATCAATAAGAAATTTGTGTGAAGGAACAGATCGCCAAGCCTGATATTTCTTTTGAAAAAAGGTAAACAACAACCAGAAGTGAACCCGTGGCAGCTGGAAGAATTCAGAGTCGGTCAAGTTACATTAGTCTGGTACTTATTTTTTACATGGTTAATTCTCAAAATACTACATATTAACTGAATTTGGTTTGGTTTAAAGAAAAGAAAATATTAGATACAATCGTAAACACAATCAAACAGCTTAATAATTATTAACCCTGAGAGAAAGAGTTTCTTTACATGTACTGGTAAACAAAAAAACATAATAACAGTAGGTACATTTATTAATTATATTATACTATTAAATAACTACAAGACTCATAAAAAAATAACAGTACAATATTGATTGACCTTCCATTACAAACAAGATAATCTTCTCCCACTTCTACACCTGTTATTATTTAACCATCAAACAACATATTGGTTAAAGATAAATTTATCCTTCCTTATATGAGCTACATAGCTTCAAAATAGTAAAAAAATTGAACACAAACTTAAATTTACTTTCTGCAAACCAGCGCCTCTTTTATGATATAATTTTCATTCACACACACGTACACCCGCACCTCTGCCCTTAGAGATCTCAATTTAATAATAAAATCAAAAGAATGATGTTGAATTTGATAACCCTGACTAATTTTGCTTTACCCCCCAATGTTACTAAGCTGTTTATCTGTCCGAAAGGGTCCATTTTCCTGTGTAATTTTTCTTTTTCACTCCGCACATTTTGTACTACCTTTACTTTTTACACCAAACTGTTATTTCATTTTATATTAAATATATAAACTTCGTAAATTCACATTTTATATTTGGTTATACGGTATGGTTACATTTTTTGTACGGGCGTATATGAAACAGGCGAGCACATGGCCCGCGTCCGCCTTCGCTAGATGGTAGTTGACGACTGACTTTACGCCAAGCACAAATTGTTGACGCCGATCTTGGCCGGTTAGCGAGACACTCCTGCATTCCAATGTTATATATATTTGGGCTAGGCTAATGACGTCATATGGCGTGATCCCAACTGTGCATAGTTCAGAGTTCAAACTTCTAAAAATAACTGTCTCCAGCAGCTTGATTCACCCAACCTTGACACTAATACGTTCACATTGCTCGTCCAAAATTTTTAAATACAATTTAAAACTTTACTATTACCAAAATATCCCTGGGTGGGTTTACCTGTCCCGTTACAGGCAAGGTGTGTCTCCAAATCAAATTGCCTCCTTTTCTTAATCAGTTATTTTCAAAGGGAATATGTCATCAATGCATGATTCACTCTTATGAAATCATGCCTGTTTGTCTAGAAGTAAAATGTTTCCGATGAGGGTGAATTTCTCTCTTTTCCTCTGTTGGTACTAATTGATGTGTTACAAGATGCTAAACGATTTCTGCAAGTTCCATATGACTATTTTCCTCTTCAGTGAGTCCAAAGTTCTCAAAAATGCCTTGAAAAGATCTTCATCGCCCTTCAGCGAAGTTAGTAGGTGCAACAGAAAAAGCACTCATGAGCACAACGTAGAATGAGTACCACTCAGTTTGTACACCTGCTTGATGTGGCAATGCGCTAATGTGTATTCTTCAAGCACAAAACAGTGATGAAGATATGAAGTGGCTTGAAGAAGAAGAGGTAGACGACATAACAGAAGCCAGCCCAATGGACATGTAATAATTAATGATTTTAAATAGTTGATAGAGAATCTCGGTCAAAGTAATGATACACTTTTTCTCATTATTTTGTCTATTCTTAACATATAGTTATATGTGTTTAAGACAATGTAAACTTGTTTCCAGAAGCATGCCTAGTCATGTTTCAAATTTTTATCAAGCAACACACAAGTGGCTCTGTACCATATAGCCAGCATATGATCAATCTAAGAGGCCAGGGTTCACACCATCCTTCTGGACCTGCTTGCCCCTTCAGAATTTTCTTCAAGCATGGGGCTATACAGAGTGAGGTGAATTTGTGTATTTTATATTCAGAATTTTAAGACGGCAGCTTTCCATCTGCTTGAGTCTCACCAGAGGGAATAATATTACAAATATAAAATTATTGTAAAAATCACAATGATTTCATAACCTAAAAACCCCACAATAATAAATGAAAACTTGATTATAATGTTAAATACAAATAATAATATAATATGGTATGGTATGTATTTAATGTTTAAAAATTTAATACACAAATTTTTAGAAAATATTTTCCTTGTACACTTTTCTGCCCCTCCCCACCCAACCAACTAACACTGCTTTCTGAAAAGTGGACACTTCTGAATAGCAGACAATTTTTTCTTTCCTGATGCTATACATTATAGGGAGAGTATACTATATATATTTTTTTACATTAGAATTAATTGCAAATAACTGAGTATTCTATACTTAAAATAACAGGCTTTAGTTTTTTTTATTTGTTATAGGCATGTTTGTTTGAATTAATGAGTCCTTTAAATTAGTACAACTAATCTAGTGGTCATTACAAGTTACAAAAGTATATTCTTAACATCTCATGTTAATACTTAGAAAATTCCAGTAAACTTCCTGAGATGCAGAACTCGCTGACTATTTTGAAAAAAGTGCATTTATTACTATGTAAATTAAAAGAAATACAAAATTTCAAAGTTTATGTTTGTTTCCCTAGATATCTATAGGCCTATATCTAACACTTTTCACAAATACACATAACTGATAATACTTACTCTCAGTCTAAAATTCATACTGAATATATTAATTCATTCAAATGATTAAAGATATCAAGTATCAAATTTCTCATAACTTGCGTTTTTAAATTTAAGCTTAAAACTTAAGCTTAGGGGGTTCAAATATAAGTTAAAATTTAAACATTTTTCCCAAAAGTTAAACAATTTTTATAGTAAACGCTTACATTCAAATTTGAGTTAAAATTCCCTTTAGCTGGCACTCGGCTGAAATTTTATTATTCTTTTTTGCCTTTTTTTTTTTGGCCCTGGTATACCAAAACTTTGAAACTTGAGAATACTATATTCAGATTCTGGTTAAAATTTACTTTAATCTGATACCCCATGGGTTTTTGCAATTTTATCAATTGACTCACTTTTAGAATTCATCCCAAATTTTTGAAAATGAACACTATATATTTGGTTAAAATCCCCTTTAATTTGAAACCTCACATGCTGCCTCCTGCTCCCTTATTTCTGGAGGGATCAATCTCAAAACCAATAGGAATGCGTAGGGGAAAAGTATGGACACGCATGCCAAGTTTCAAGAAAATTGGTTGATGCATTAAAAAATTATCATGAGTTGTACATCAAATGGACAGACAAATCCCAAACAATCAAGTTGAAAGTGAGAACTCGTACCACTCTTTCAGTAACCCGAAATGTACAGAAACTTGAGAAGTTTCACAAAAAATACTGGCATTAAATTCTCTCAATTTTTCTTAATATTTTCTCAAAAGCCAATGATTTATGACACTCTGTATAAGTTAACTTACTTGAATATCTGAATCAGAACTATCACAATCCACCTTCCTTTCTCGCCCCATTTCTGTCTGGCAGAAACTTCAATGAAGACTTCTGAATATTCTAGAATTGTAATCCATGTTTTAATTTTTTCTGATGATGATGGTGAGTGCAAAGGCTGAGCTCTAATTATTATTCTGTCATTGAATAACACAAGCAGATTTGAGACTGAGTACACCAGCTCCGACAGAACACATGAATTACTAATCTGACCTGAAGCAGAAACATTATTTTATATTTTACTCATTATTCCATACATTCAAATCATAGTTGCTACTGATTTACATATGCATACATACTACTAATAATCATACCTACAAACTAATACATTTAAAATGTGTGGTATTCATCACAATACATTATTAACCGAACACCAGCAATACTCTGTGTGTGTGTGTGTGAGAGAGAGAGAGAGAGAGAGATCTGCCAAGTTGCTTCAACATTTATATGTACCTGACTGGTGAAAACCATTGTGTCCCTTCAAAATTTCAAAATAATCGTCCTGCGAAGCTACACACTGATGCCAGTATTTAATTCACCCTTCGGACCTTTTCCATTTAGTGGCAGCATGCAGTGAGCAATTACTCGATGTACTAGATACAGTGAATCCACCTACATTGCATGCTTAAGCTACCCATTCCTGTAACTTTTTTTCTGATAGTTCTTGATCTTCTAATTTCAAAAACTTATATGCATTATAAATTACTGTCCGACTTTCACTACATATGATTTTACTTTCTACAAATGTCATAGGAGAAGCTCTAGATTCATCCATTTCACTTTGCAAACCAGTAAACACAGTAATAAACTAAATGCTCTGCTTTTGATGAAAACTGATATTTTTTGAAAGCACACACAACGTCTATGCCCTCTCATACAAAACTGAGTTATGATTGTGTGTTGATGCATGTGCACTGAAGAACATGCGTCATTAATATGAAAACAGTTGATTCATGTCTGACAAAGCTTGGAATAACCATTCAATATCTATAATTGTTTATATAGTTTAAAATGGAATCCCTTATAGGAGAAAATAATCACAAATTCTTCTAACTGCATGTCTTAATTATTAAAATGATACACAAGGGTGAAAAGAAGACCAACCAACCAACCTACAAATAACGAATTTATAATTTAACCAACCAGCTTAAACAAAGCTCTAGTACATTTCCATTAAATCTATTATACTAAATTTGGCACATTTTTAGGTAATATTTTGTGTTTTATGGCATGTAGAACAAAATGGAACGGAGACATAAATGGACTGTGATTAATCAATAATTTATTGACAACTGGAGAACAGAATGGACATGAGATATTACCAGGATAGGGCAGTGTAGATAGTTTAAGATATTCTGGAAATGGGAAGGCAAAGAAAAATAAAAGACAGAGCAAGGAACTAGTGGATACAGAGTTTAAACGAAATTTGTAGCACTGGTACAAATTAAGAGCACTGGTATGAAATAGGGAGGGATGGAGGAATAGATAAGTGAATCAAAATAAATGAGAGCGATGCATGGCCTATAGGGCAGCAGGAAATAAGTAATGTGGGTGTGTTTACCTATCACTGTATGTCTGTAAAATTTACCCAAAAATGCAAATAATTCGCTATACCAGTCTCGCCTAACACTTCTGTATGCCTATTTTTTGTAAATTATTAATCTTTTGAAAACTAAGTTGGTAATTTATATAATTAACTCCCATACTAACCACACCTAGCCTTTTCTGGCTTCTTGTACACATTCCCTGTTTTGGGGTGATCCTACAAAAAATAAATTTTTAGTATAAAAATTAGGGCCTACTGGTTAATGTCAGCAATATTTTAGAAATGTGGAAATTTAAAATACGTAAATAATATTATGCCTTATATAATTTAATGAAAGCCTTAAAGAATATAATATTTTATCTTATGCATTGAATTTCATAATGAATTAAACGATGGAGCTATTAGGTATATATTAAAGCAACATACTACAGGAAATGAAACTGGGAGGAAAGTGGTATGATAAGGTTATAGGAAAGTACCTAAAATCCATAGTTAATAAAGCAAAGGAATGGATCATTCTTCAAATAGCATGAATATAATCCACTGGTATAGTATCCATACTTAATATATCATTTAAGGGATGGAAAGAAAATAACTGAATAGACATGTGGGAAAGGTAAATAGGGTTAAAATATTTTTAGAAATATTCAGAAAAATCAACTATATTGTCTATGGATAATCTCTACAAATCTGCTGCACATACTACTGTCCATAGCACAATTGAATATAATTATTCTTTAACACAAATGGCGGAAGCATTCCTGAAAGATAAAACAGTTCAGTAGCATTTCAGTAAAATTGTAGACATTTTTATGTATAGATATATGCCCATATAAAAGTCACTTAACAAAAAGTTGTTCGCTACGTAGTGTCATGCAAAAATACATGCATGGTAGAAACGTCAAAATATGTACAAATATCATATAATCATAGCATTTACTGTGTGATGGAAATTAGATGATTTCTGGTGAGAACGCGTGATCATACATGCACTTTTAAAGATAACAATGATGATTCTAAGCTACGAATGGATTCTTTTCATACTGATATATAGTTCTAACATTAAACAATTTAAAACAAGCTGTGGAGCGGTATAATTGTCAGCAATTTTATGGTTAAAAATAATTGAAAAAACTATTCCAACAGGATGTGTACTAATCCAAACACCAACCATACAATAAAATTCTCGTTTGTAAATAAAATATACTGAAATGAATAACTTCAGATGCAAAGAAATAAAAAAGAAACCTAAATACACTATATTAATCACCCCCAGCATCTGGTCCACACATAAACAAAAAGAACAATGGTAAATAAGTATAAAATCATCAACCGACTTTTAATATATGAATCTGACAATATTCTTTGTTTGTACTTTGTTTCGTACATCAAAAGGAAGACTGTATCCAGAAATTACAAAATTTTTAAATTGTATACAATTACCCTTATGTCTTAGACTTAACACAGTCTAAATTACACATACGAATATGAATATGACACTGTTCATGTTACGTTATTGCCTCGTATTGTTTTTGCCGAGTCTTGCTTTAAACTGTTGATATAACCTATAATATTCCCTAACCTTACCTGCAGCAAAATATGACAACCATTTCACAGCAGATTCAATCTCAGAAGTAATATGCGGATTACTGCTAACCCACTCGCTATATGTTTTATATAAATGCGTTATCGGTGACAAAGACATTGTAAATATAATAATTTTTACGCACAGAAACCAACATTTGCAAACATCGAATTACGTTTAGTCACAGTGGCCAATCGCCACCTCTACCAATCGAAATCGAAATTCTTTTAAAATCGATTTTACAAGTATGTAATTGGTATTATTATAATAAACCAATTATTGAAACTTCATGAGTTTTCGGTGCTGTTTACTACATACATAAACACATTTTCACGAAAGAAGAAAATTATTTGCTTAAAAAAATAGGTATCTATCGAAGATGTGTACACAATGGGGAAAATCGATTTTTTGTTGTAATTTAAATTCTCTCTACCAGTCAGCGCAAGCAGCGCAGTGTTTCTGAAAAATCAAACAATTATTGCAAGGTCGGCGTATCTATTCCAGCTGATCAGCTGTAGCCTAGCAGAAGCCAATTTCTTTGTGTACAGTGTTGAAGTGTTTTGTTGCATATACCTAGTCTTTGTTTGCAAACGCAAAGAAAACACTGAAAATGACTACTCCAACACAAGTTGTAAGTAGTAGTAATAATAAATCTTTGTTACACTGGTGTTGTACTAGTCAAGTCCCCAAGTAATATTATATATTATTTATACTTAATAATTTATTCTGAGGACCTAGGTCAGTGTCCAATCTCATTAAGTCCAGTAAATATTTTTTGTCTGCTGAAAATTCTATGAGATGGTAAACACACGACTCCAGTTCAGTTGTTTATATTAAAAGAAACCAATTAGTAAACAAAAATTATTATTATCAAGAAGTGAAAATATCATGCTCATTTGTTTACAATTCAAACGTAAATACGATTACGTATAATACTGAATACGCATGTTTGCGTATGTTGACAAACAACAAATACAAAACCAGTCGTTTAATGACAATAGATTTTTGTTAATTAGGATGTGTTTATGTATGCGTACGAGCACGCTGCGAACAATTGGACTGTAAAGTATTTTCTTTGTTAAAATAAAGAAGCGCAATTAAATTTCGACTACGTCTGTATGGTATTGTTTTTGCAACGACTTTCGTAACCGTTTATCTCATTCGCCTTGTTTAGATTAATTGACGTATTTTATTGTTGTTTACATCTACGTATGCCAGGTACATTTTAACGAATACGTTTGGGAAAACAGTTTTTGTTTAAAGAAAAATAGTTTAGTTGCTTTTACAATGTATGCTAAAAAAAAAACAACTTTATCAGAAATCTTGAAGAATCTAGTTTTTTATATTTATATTAAAGAAAAATTGATTAAGTTTCTAATTAAGAAATACATATAGTTTTTGCGATTCACATTTTCTAGTTTTTAATAAAATTATCGTAGTTACTTATTGTGTGAAAGTAAATTTACGAGGTACTTTAATCTTGTCAGCAGTTTCAATTGGGAATGAATTAAACAGCTCGTTTCAGCCGTGTGTGTTGTTTCATATTGTTATTTAGTAACAGTTCTTGTCAGAGGTGTTTCTGGCTTTGAAGATAATGCAACATCTTTTCGATAAAGTAACGATGTTTGTTTTACCATTATTTTCTTTACGTTTGATGGAATATAAAACGTTAACACTGCTTAAGTTTTCTGTTTACATAGAGGAATAACAGATATGATAAAAAAAAAAAGCCTCGATATCACAGCTGCCATGTACCAAGCGGTTTCATTATGTTGCCAAACAAAAGGGACTCGAGCGTGTGACACGGACAGACTCCAAAGGCTATCATACCACTTCACATGCACTGTGTTTAAGATGTGGAAAATTAATTTGTTATATATTGTTTCTTTATCAAAATGTTGTATCTATTTTAAATTGAAAATTTTCTCGGACCAATTTACACAATAATTTTGATAATTTTGAATAAATTTACACAATATTTTTCGCGATTAATTAAAAATCTCTGTACCATCAGAATAAATAAATGGATTTTTTTATATTTCTTAAACATTGTTAAGCATCTGTATTCCACTATAGTTCATTCCGTTTTTTGATTTGTAAAATTTCAATATTTTTAACAAGCTTATTATTATTCAAATAACTCTTGACCTTTGTTGAAATTAAAATCCGGGATATTGGGCCGTGGTCAACCAAAATTATTACTCTGAAAGGTGTTATTCTCAGACGTTTCGGCCTGACTCTGGAGGCAATCTTCAGTGATAAACGGTTCTAACACTACGTGTTCGTCAGTAACCACGATAAACCGACTCCAGATAAACCGACGTTTATCACCGACTCCAGAGGTGAGGCTGAAACGTCTGAGAATAACATCTTTCAGAATAATAACTTTAGCAGACCACGGCCGAATAGCCCGAATTTTAATTTCAACAACGATGAGACGCCTGCCGTGAAACCCTTAAAATATTTGAACCTATTATAATTATATTTACGTTTGTGATAAGAAATTGTACCCTTCAAGTTCCGCATGGTATTTTGTCGCACGAGACGGCATAAGCGCTAATTTGTTAATGTTTTTTTTTTTACCGGCGACAGAAGGTAACGAGTGATTATTAAATAACGCACTCAAGCCTAATACAGTGGAACTCACGAATAACGAGCTCGCTTATAACGAGAACTCGGATTTAACGAGCAAAAGTACAAGATTTGTTTGGTTTTGTATCTTAGTAATGATAATTAAACTCGCTTTTAACGAATAGGAACGCATTTGAGACTTTATCGCAGGGCTTGTTCATGGGTTAAGGTCTAAAAAAGTTCATTACAATATAGCATTTTAAACATTCATTTAAAATCATTAACGCAATTTAGTGAAACTAATAATGTAAGCGATGAATTCGTGGAATATTTAAGTAAATTATAAATCTGTTTTGATATCTAAAGATACAAAATTACTAAACAAACAAAAATAGATGACTTTTTTAAGGTTAATTAAGTTCTGTGTGGGAAATATAATTTTGACGATTCCATTTGGAACGAAGAACAAAAAGACAAATAAATAAAAATTAATTATCTTGTAATTAAAAAATAAATATTGTACATGTGGCTTGGAAAATTGTGCGTTTTTTGCCAGATACCCGGCTGATTCTTGGTAAGTTTTTCCTACGCAGTTACATTTACTATAGGCTATTTTGTAAATGCGCTATACGCCAATATTCAGCAAAGAATGTTAGCGTAAAACAATGTTAAAATTCTAAATTTCACTTTTAAGCGTAGAATGTAAAACATGTCAAAAATTGTATTGTGCAAAACCTCTTCTATAGCAGACTTTTTTGTTGTGTGTTCAATAATCACGGTATACAAATGCAGGGTTGCTAGTCGACAACTCGGATGTAGCGAGCGCCCGGTTTTAAGAAGCACATTTGTCCGGTCCATTGAATCTCGTTATTCGCGAGTTCCACTATATTTACTAGAATGTACATATAGCGAGCGTGTACATACTGTAATCAGTTTATTTGGTGTGGCAATACGGAGCAGACGTAGGCTTAAGGCCTAAAAACTCGTGTCTCGCGTACCTAATGCAAATGCAATATGTACTCTTGAAAGAGCATATTGAAGAGGATTAATAGTAGGCCTATAACTATAAGAAGAAATTGTTATGAACAATTGGAGTGTGTATGTCTATGTGTATATACGATACGATAACACGTATTGTAGTGAGCGATATTTCGTAGAGCTAATCACTTGTCAATGCATATCCTGAAGATGAAAGTTTATCCTATAATCAATGAAATGTGTCTTTGATAATAATCAGTTATAAGTTGTACTCTTCGTGAGCGCGCGTGTGTATTTGTGTGTGAAAGTTAATATTTGCGAAAGTACAAGAGACAATAACTACTTATCGGTTAACACAAACAGGGGTCCAAGTTGCGGCCGTTATTAAGCCATTGTTACGGGGATCGCTTGATCGTGAATCCTGCAAGAGTGAAATAAAACGTAAAACACCAGAGGAATCGATTCTCGTAATTGTTGTTAACGCTTCAATTGAAAATAACCACACTCGACTTCTTCTGTGCCATCCAAAGTACGCGCAGCCACAACAGAAATAAGTTGATAAATTTCAGTATCTCAACAGAATTTATCAACAGTTGTACAATTAAATTCTTTAATACGTTTGCTAATACTTCACTCGAAACATAGTAAAACAATTCTCAGAAATAGCCGCGTAGTATTATGAAAGGACGTCGGAAAGTGAGTCTCACTTTATTTAATAATGTTGTAGCTCGATCCAACAAAACAAAATCTCACTATTAAGAAGGTTCAGTTAATTTTACAAAACAAAACTATGTATTTTTTATATCCTAATGGTTACTTTTAATTATAGCCATTAGGCCTATACTTTTATGTCCGGCAGCAGCAGTTATTAAGCACGCACCAGGCGTGAGCTGTAGCAATTATGGGCGAACCGCTACAGTCGAACGTTCTTATCATTGTTTACACTCGCTCCAAACTTAACTGGCTGTACTTGTTTATTCGATCTTGCGATAATATCTAAACGTTATAGTATGACGAATCGTGATAGACAACGGGATCTCAGAATGTGTGAGCCGTCGGGGATGCGCGCTACTATTCTTTTGCGCACGCTGTGCCAAACGTCAGTTCTAAAAACATATTATAGACCAGACCAGGGCCATATCTAGAGGCTTGGGGGTCCAGGGCAACAGGTGATTATGGGTTCTTTATCGCCCCCTTCCCTTGCGTCTAAACCTCTTGCATTTACTAAGTCTTTTTTTTTAACAGGGTTGGTATTTGGGGTTTTTTCTTGATAGTGAAAAGAATGGCCATTTAAAACAGACAAAACGCATCTTGACTTTTCACACTGAGTTTAATATAAAATTGACGGAGTTACAATTTTGGTATTGTAAAATCAAATCAATTGGATGATTCGATTAATAAGATAAAAGCAAAAACAATTAAGACAGAATATTATTTGCATGACTCGCATGAAGAATTGCAAGGTTTATCTTAAAAGCGATAATTGAAATAATAACGCAAGTTAAAAAAAAAAAGAAACAGCAAATTTTTAAGAGAAAACCCAGATTGTTTAAAAATATATATACTTCATAAGCAACATCTCAAGTTTACACAGGTTGAGTTTTAGCTGAAAAAATACGATTACATGAACTTCATCATCATCATCATCATCATCACGGATTAAACCAAGGATGTTTGTTCCGGTCTCAAATAGGCAAAGATTAGAGCTGGTCACTCCAGCGCTTCCTCGGTCGTCCCACACCTCTCCGTCCCCTAGGTTTATAGTTCCATAGTTGTTTGGGGATGAGGCAGTCATCCATTCGGCAAGACCCTGTCGAATATACTCATCGAATATACTCATAATATTCAGTCCCTGCCGTATATCTGTGATTCTTCTATGTTCATGGAGAGTATACCCTGCCACGTACCTGAGAAATCGCATTTCAACCGCTTGGATGCGACTGGCCTGGCCTTTCGTTAAAGTCCAATTCTCAGACCCATAAAGTAGTGTGAGAAGAGCCATCACCTTGTAACATGAACTTCTGTTTCCTAATTTTTTTAGAAACAAAGTCATTAATTACTTTATCAAAGTTAATTTGTTATCATTTTCAACCGAAAGCAAAGTTAGATCGTTCGGGGGCCCAGGGCACTGCCCCGGTGGTAGTTATGGGCCTGGACCAGACCGTTACTCAGTAGCTTTGATAATGTGGTATGGTATAAATTTGAAACACTATCGTGGGTCAGAATTTTTTTATCAGACTTATGACGTCGAGTACGTTGGTAATAGGTTTTAATTTACAACTTTATGTGTATGCGAAGCGTTAGCGCGATCACGCTCGCAGACTTTCGTGGTTTTCGTTAATAACAACGCCGTTTTTTTTGGGGGGGGGTTTAACAACACATTTTATTTCTCTTAAAAGTCTTATTCTCAACATCTCAGGGGTGCATTTACGTTGGGGAGGGGGCGAATGGGACTGGACCCATTCCAGAGGGTCGCAAAAGTTGACAAATTTGTTAGTCTCTTAATGTTTAGGTTGTTTTATTATTTTTTCAGCTGTGCACGCGAGTATAGTGGTAACTATTTTTTTTTTTTTAATATACAAACAGGTTTATTACACAGCATTAGCGTATACGTTTGATATATGCAGTGGTTGATTTCTAAAATTATAGGTGCCGGAACGTATCAATTTAAAAGTTATACAGACCCAAATATACCTATATTTTATATTAGCGTATAAGTTTACGTCAAGTTATTACAAAGGAGGTCTACATTTTTAAAGCCTTATAAAATATGTAACATACGTATAAACTTGTATCTAAAAAGGTAATAAGTTTTACCGATATTTCTAAAGATCTTCATCGTCAGGTTAGACGCACGACATTCGAAAACATGTCACTCATGATGGCGTCATCCCGGAGCCTCAATCAAACTCTTACAAGAATGGTTACTCTAAACTTCGTAAGTGATGGTTTCGGTGGTTCGGACATTTTAAAAAAGTTTCCATAGTTCATCATTGTGTCGTTATATTGTTCGTTTTTTGACCTTTCCTTACTCTTTGTGTCCAGTGCTGTATGATGGCCAGAAATCAGCCCTCTCACATTCACTCGAAGTTATTGCTATTGATTCAATAACATATTTCAAGGTAGAAAGATTCTTCAGAAAAATTCTGGAATGCACATATTCTCGGAAGCTCCCAATCAATTTCCTTTAATGTAGTTTTAATTTTGAAGCAAGTTTTTTTGTTTCATTTTCTCCATAGATTATTGGAACATTTTTTGAACGATATTAGTTGAGATAAAGATTAGTGCTGGTGTTTGATTTTGACAAATGTTTAGTTTTGAAATGGGGCTGATGAGAGGCACAATTTAAAAAGCAATTAGTAAATTTTTGTAATAATTAGGTTTTTCTTCTCATATATTTTTTTCGGTAATTTATATTTGGAACCAAGAGGTTCCGGAATGCCATTCCGGCGCGTCCTCCCTGAGAGCAACCCCTGGATATATGTAATATAGGGAAATCGATTCAACCAATAAATATCTTGTAAAAAATGTTTCAATAACGTGTACTTTTGTCGTGTTATTACCGTTTACTTTAATGGTATTGATTTCAGAATGTTATCACACGTTTTTCGACCACTTTTTAAAGATAGCAATATTGATTACTCTTAATTTTTTTGTATGAAGCCGACTCGACCCCCTCTAGATACGCCACTGCTCAGTCTAGCCACCGAGGATGCCATATCGTAGTATGGGAGAAACGTATGGTTTTAAGAGGAATTAAACGACGTGAGTTAAACCGCAAAGTAGTGTTGCAATTTAAGCGATGTTTCCAGGCAGGAATAGTAAACATAAAGCGCCCGCTCACCTTCCGAGCTACCGCTGAATGTTTCCTGTTTCATGTTTGAGTGAAGACTCATCAACTTTACGGAGCCCGCTTCATAGCTGCGCGAGTGGGGAGGGGGGGCTTTTGGGGAGAATCCGAGGCCGACGAAAAAGACTTTTTCGTCGGCCTCGGGGAGAATCAGTGTTCAGTTGTTAACACTTGATTTCAAAAACGTCCGTCTTGTTGCTACAGCCGGCTTTAAAGGTGCCATTGACTATTAAATATTGTTTCAACTTTTTAAATATTTTTAAATATTGTTTTACACATCGTTTACATTTCCGGATATCATTCAACTAACTACTCTTTTATTCTTCGTATTGTTTAAATTAGCAGCCATCATTACTATTTCTTTTATAAATTTGCTAACTGCTATAATTTTTATTGTTCGACTAAGCTTTTCGTCATCACTGAAAGGTTGTTTAAGACCTGATGATGTCAGTGATGACGAAAAGCTTAGTCGAACAATAAAAATTATAGCAGTTAGCAAATTTATAAAAGTAACTACTCTTTGTAATTTTACTTAGTATTAAAGCGAAATTGCATCAAACATGTATGTGTAATACCAGAGGAATGTTATTTGTTATATAATGTACATAATAAATAATCACTGGTAGGCCTATAAAGCAAGCAACGAATAAATAAATACGTAGTACTAAAAGAAATAGTGATACATAATAAACATAAATAACAAATGACGAAAATGTGGTGGCTGTCCATTTTATATTGTTTCTCCCTTACTTTTAACGCGGCGGATCGTTCTTTCAGAAACTCCTGTTACTAACGCTGTTCGTTTTTAAACCTTTTTTTTAGTGGAGTACTAATTTCTTTTTTTTTTGACCTTCCATAAATTTACACGCATTAGCAGTCACTTCCTGAGTCTGACTATGCACAATGTTTGTGCCTAACTTCGAATTAATAGGATGTATTTTTCTTAAATAACGTAATTAAATAAAATATAGCCTACTGCAAAACTATATTTTATTTTAAGCCAAATAAAATATAGTTTAACAAAACATGATATCTGAACACACAGCCACAGACAGTATTAAATCTAATTAGATTATTTAGCATACGTCACAACCCCAAACTAAACACTAGTAACGATACAAACTAATTAATTAAACGTCACAATCCCAAACTAAACACTAGTAACGATACAAACTAATTAATTAAATGAAATCTACAGGCCTATAAGTTTCACGGTAAATGTTTTTGAAAACGCATCAACACTTACGCACTCAGTGAGTTGTGCCGTTACACTGACAAAAAACAGGGTTCTGCACATATCACTTTCACCAATGTTGCCGGCCACCATAATAATATCGGTATGAAGAACCATACATTAATTCCATGTTCTAAGATTTATATTTAAAATGATTTTCGAAATGAAATATTTCGATAGAAACTACTTCTTTCTACTTCTTGCTTCAGCCTTAACCACAGTACTGTGATCACTAACGTATACCACCTCACGTTAGCGCACTCGATTTTCACTGATGATGGCAGTCGGTGGCACTGCCGAAACGTCTGGTTTTGCAGAAAACATTGGACTACGGCCAAGCAGCCCGGGAAGGAATTTTAACAACAAACTACTTCTTTGTTGCCGATAACGTAGTACACATATCAAAAAAATTATCCCCTCCCCTTTGAACTATCATTTTCATTTATAGAAAATTACCCCCTCCCCCTTCAACTACCCTTATCATTTATAGATATTTCATCTACCTTTCTACAGTGATTATTATGACCTTCTTTTCAGGATACTTTATTTATCAAAATTAAGTACGTAAACGTTGCAGGTAACCTACCCCTTTCTCTTAACCGATCTTTACCAAAATCTATAAGCATTGAGTCCTCTACAACTCAGGCACATATGCAAAAAATTATTTGATTATGTTTGAATTTGCGGCAGTTATCGTTCGTCATAGAAAAAATTACTTTTGTTAAAACATAAAACGTGGCAGGTAAACTACCCCTTTCCCTTAACCGATCTTCATCAAAATCAATAGGCCTTGAGTCCTCTACAATTTAGCTACGTGTGCAAAAAATTATTTGGTTCTGTTTGAATTTGCGGCAATTATCGTTCGCCATAGAAAACATTATACACACAGACAGACACAGACACACAAACACTTTTCGAAAATTGACTTTTCTTCATGTTTTGAGGGTAGTACAATCAGAATCAGCCCTTATCTCTAACACGATTTTTTTCGCCATCACCATACTTACATTTCCTTATGGAACTTATGGAACATGGAAGTAGTACACAAGTAGTACATAAACAGGAGGTGCATCGCTGAAACAGAGGGCTAAGTGCGACTGTAGAAGTTCTGAATAAGAAGTAAATCTACATAGTTGGGAGTACCGACGTGTTATGAAATCAACAGAACTGAGAATTCTTAATAAATTAATTTAATTTACCTGCGTCTTGTGGCTGCCTGATAATCTTCTTACCACTAACGCGTTTCGGAACCTATGATTCCATCATCAGAGTGTGTAAAATTAATCAGTCTAAAAGACGTCCATAAAAACGAAATCGTAACCGCACACGCGAGTCTTATGTGTGTGTTTGTGCAATTTTATTTTTATGTTTAATGACTAACGACGTCTTTTAGACTGATTAATTTGTGTTTGTGCAATTTTATTTTTATGTTTAATGACTAACGTCTTTTTTTTTTTTTTTTTTTTTTTTCCATGTTCACGGTATCCAAGCCACTATGTAACATAATAAATTAATTTAATTTACCTCCGTCTTGGTCCGGAGTTCGTTTGCTGTGTAGTCACCGTTCTCCACGATGATTTTTGACACTGATCGATGAAAATGGAACAGTCGGAAGGAGTAGGTACAGTATATCAGTAAACGTTACGGTTAGTCGTAGAGATCGGTTCGTTTGTCTTACCAAAGTTTAAACAATCGTGAATGAACGTGAATGAAATGAAGAAAATCCGATCGTCCGTAACAGGAAGTATCGTTGTTTTATTTCATTAATTGTAAGCGTTTTAGATGCAATTAAAATATCCAGAAAGTGAAGTCCTTAAATACTTTGTAGACGGGGTATATACAATTTTCTACAGAAATAATTCATTTAGTTAAATTACAGTGCTTATACTATAAAAATATAGTGCTTGAAAAAATATATATATTTTCAAGTTTTTGGCTGTGGGACAATCAACCGTACTTTTAGAAACAAGGTACGTCGAGATACAAAATTAAAGTTTTATAAAGGTATGGCGGTCCCTGTATTGTCCTGTGGGAGTATGGGTTGTACGGACAACAACCAAGAGACAAGACAGTAAAATACAGGCCTCGAAAATGGAGAGGAGTTAAAAGGTGTTCTAAACTTGACCGTATAAAGAATGAGGCCGTAAGAGAAGAATTACAAGTTTTTAATTTGCATGAAAGACTAAAAGATTATAAACAACGGTAGAAAGAACACTTTGAAATAATGTCAGATTGAAGACTGATCAAACAAGTCTGTAAATATAACGCTATAGGACACAAGTGTGTGGGTAGACCCAGGAAGAGATGGCTGGAGGATATTTGAAGGCGGAACAAGCGTCACCTTCCTTTGCTGTGATGTGAAGGTGATGGACGTGATGGATGATGAGTTTGTGGCACCATTATCTGTGACACACGGAAAGGCATCACTTCGATCTTTAGGCATGTGTTTGTTGCTATATATGCTAAATGTCATTTCTTTGTTGTCAGTTAAAAACGTTTTATGTTAACATCCAAAACGTGAGAAGTTCCGTAAACGTAACAACGTGATTGTTAAGAAAGGGCATGGCAGGTCGACCAGATTGGAGAGTAAACCCTGTAACTGGACGGTTTCTGTGCGTCTCTAACGTCTCGGTAGCTACAAGCAGTTTACCCGTAGGTCGTCATCCGCCCGGTCACGAGACGTGAACACGTGAAAAGGGATCATTTCCAAGTGTTGTTTGTTTTCAGTGAAGTTGGCCGTAATCCAGTAATGACCGTTTATTTAGACCTAATCTTTCCACAGCATTTCTCTTGACGATATTTGTGGCTCGGTATTAATCTTCATTATTAACGACCACTCTCCTTCTCCACACACACACACGCGCGCGCGCGTACAGTACGTCGCAGTTACGTTCTTGTAGTATTTCTGACCAGTCTGTATATTAATTTGGAACAAATGGGGACTTGTTGTTTGCATCATATACTTTGTACGTTCAGCCCAACGTACTGTGGACTGTGTCTTAGCCTCCCAACCGTTTTTATTTCCATGTTCCATAAGGAAATGGAAGTATGGTGATGGCGAAAAAAATCGTGTTCGAGATAAGGGCTGATTCTGATTGTACTACCCTCAAAACATGAGGAAAAGTAATTTTCCGAAAAGTGTCTGTGTGTAGAATTTTTTTCTATGGCGAACGATAATTGCTGCAAATTAAAACAGAATCAAATAATTTTTTGCATATTTGCCTGAGTTGTAGAGGACTCAAGGCTTATTGATTTTGGTGAATATCGGTTAAGGGGAAGGGATAGTTTACCTACAACGTTTTATGTTTTAACCAGAGTACTTAATTTTGATAATTAAAGTATCCTGAAAAGAAGGGCATAATAATCCACTGTAGAAAGGTAGACGAAATATCTATAAATAAAAAGGGTAATTGAAGGGGGAGGGGATAATTTTTTGTATGTGTACTACGTTATCGGCAACAAAGAAGTAGTTTGTTGTTAAAATTCCTTCCCGGGCTGTTTTTCGTGGTCCAATGTTTTCTACAAAACCAGACGTTTCGGCAGTGCCATCGACTGCCATCATCAGTGCAAATCGAGTGCGCTAACGTGAGGTGGTATACGTTAGTGACCTCAGTACTGTGGTTAAGGCTGAAGAAAGAAGTAGTTTTTTCGAAAATGATTTTAAATATAACTCTTAGAACACAGAAGTCATGTATGGTTCTCCGTACCGATATTTCCGCAGTGCATGAAGGTTTTCCTCAACGCGAACACCATATCAGCGGAACAGTCAGCAACATGATAGAGTATATACGGATTTTAACACCACTCAGCTTTCGTAAATTTCCAAAGTTCGGAGTCACTCTGGTTAAGGTCAGGTATCGTAGTACCCACCTCACAATCCTGCGGTTTGACGCGCACGTTTCGAGTCTTCGATCAGGATCGGATCGTCGTTAGCCAGGATTTAAAATATGTATGGACGAAACTTTTCCTTGTTAACAGTATCACGTGTCGTTCTCTTGGGCACTCCAGTTTCTGTACTGGAGAATTCTTAGAGCAGTGGCGTATCTAAAATTTGGCTTGGGAGGGGGGATCTGGCCGGTTTCATACAAAAGAAAAAACAAGTTAAGACTAATCAACGTTACTATATTTTAAGCGCCTGAAAAACCTGTGATAACATCTTGAAGTCAATCCAAGTAAACGGTAATAACACAATAAATATACGCGTTATTGAAACATTCTTAAATGGAATCTGCAAAGACTCTGGATTGCAGATATCCACAGTTAAAACCAAGGTGATGGCTTTTTGTGGAACTGATCCCTTACGGGCAAAAATTGTTATAGATGGTACTGTCCTGGAACAAGTTAGCAGTTTTGAATACCTGGGCTACATTGTGCCTTATAATGCAAGCAACGACGTTGTGCATAAGTTCAACCTTATGTGCGGGACCATCAGGCGAACCCTTAAGTCAGCAAGTAAAGGAACACGCCTAAAATTCTACAAGGTGATGACTCTTCCCACACTTCTTTATGGGTCTGAGAATTGTACTTTAACGAAAGGCCAGGCCAGTCACATCCAAGCGGCTGAAATGAGATTTCTTAGGCACGTGGCAGGGTATACTCTCCATGATCATAGAAGAAACACAGATATACGGCAGGAACTGAATATTATGAGTATACTCGACTGGATCGCCCAGTATCGGCTGAATTGGTGTGAACATCTTTGCCGAATGGATGACTACCGCATCCCCAAACAACTATGGAACCATAAGCCGAGGGGACGAAGAGGTGTACGACGTCCGAGAAAGCGCTGGAGTGACCAGCTGTAATATTTGCCTATTTGAGACCGGAACAAATCATTCTTGGTTTAATCCTTGAGGATAATGATGATGAAGCATTGTTTACAAGATTTTCTTATATTTTATATGTCAAACGTATACGCTAATGATGTGTAATAAACCTGTTTGTATATTTAAAAAAGCATTATGACTATATTAGTGTACACAGCTGAAAGATATAATCAGCGAGCCTACAAATTAAGAGATTAACAAAATTCGTCAAGTTTTTCGACCCTCTTGGAGGAGGTCTGGTTCCGTTTATATTTATATATATAAATATATATAGAAACTAATCAAGTTTAAAAATTTGAAGTTCAATCAGCTGTATTATTGTGTATGGCTAATACAAGGATTGTTCAATAGAAACACGTATAGAGCTGTAAAGCATTTTTTATTCAACGATTTTAAAAGAAGTCTCCATTAACATTGAGACATGAGTTCCACTGTTGCACCAACCTGTAGATTCCCTGCTAGTAAAATTATTACGGCTGTTTGTGGAACCATTCGGTTACAGCAAACTCTACCTCAGCGTCCGATTTGAACCACCGTCCTTTTAGTGATTCCTTAAAAAAAATTTAAGATAAGATTTTTGCCTACCCATTCATTAACTACTAGCTTCGCCAGTGTATCTGACGTATAAATATCCATGTCAATTAAAATAGCTGAAGTAGAAAAATCTGTCTTGAGCGTGGAAGAAGCTGTCAACAAAAATGACTGTAGTAGAAGACTCAGTTGCAAATGTAAATGAGCAGGGAGACAGTCGTAACAATATTATATGATTACCGAACTCTAACGGATTATATGTTACTGTTCTTTAGTGAATGTAAGCCATTGGAAATAAGCTTTAAAGAGATGGATACGGTAACGATTCTGACGTGTTTAAGTACAGAGATTGCACTTCTTAAAAAAATGTAAGTAAATTCATCAAGAATTACATCTTTTAAAAGTTTATTGAAAACAAAGACCGTTGCGCAGTAATAACGGCTGATGTCGAGATGATAGAAAACAAAATGAAAAACGCTCGATAGAACTAGCCTATAGCTTATTGGGTCAGAAAGTGGACACGTTTGGATCGGCTTAGCCGTAGCCTTCTTATGACAACAATATCCGTTAATAACTGTACTGTTCCCCCTCCCTCGAATGGAAAAGTGTTTCCTTCTTTTGTCATTCCTGTTCACAAGGGACAAACGCGCCCGCGGATGTTATGGTATATTTTTAAGTTGAAATACGTACACAGAGATTCAGGTATAACTGTCATCGTTTCCGGTACTCACAACAGTAAATTGGATTTGTTCAACGCCTTCATTTAAACAGTAGCGACACACTAATTCACAATTTGTTGATCGTTCTGCACATTACACTAATTTCATTTTTATTTCATGTTCCGTAAGGAAGTGGAAGTATGGTGATCGGGAAAAAAAATCGTGTTCGAGATAAGGGCAGATTCTGATTGTACTACCCTCGAAACATGACGAAACGTCATTTTCCGAAAAGTGTCTGTCTGTCTTGTGTAGAATTTGTCCTATGGCGAACGATAACTGCCTTAAATTCAAACAGAATCAAATAATTTTTTGCATATGTGCTCGAGTTGTAGAGCACTCAAGGGCTATTGATTTTGGTGAAGATCGGTTAAGGGAAGGGGTAGTTTACATGCAACGTTTTACGTTTTAACAAGAGTAAAGTACTTAATTTTGATAAATAATGCATCCTGAAAACAAGGTTATAATAATCCACTGTAGACAGGTAGATGAAATATCTATAAATGAAAAGGGTAGTTGAAGGAGAAGGGGATAATTTTTTGTATTGATGTTATAAGTTTATTCGACCGAAAACTTAAAAAAATTTCAATAAAATATTAACAATTGTTATCGTTCCATGTAAACAAAATATCGTAACCACGGATAGGTAAACAAAATAATTTTTCATTTTCAGAAATTCACAGATTACAAACGCTGGGCGGTATTCGCTTTCTTTCGCGTTGTTTACATAAAAGATAATTTAATCAAATTAATTCTTTATTTTTAAAATATTAACGACTATGTACAATTCGTATTTTGATTATCTTTCTTAGCGTTTTTACAAAAAGCATGCTGATGTATTAGTTTCTTTCTGAGTGTACGTATTAAAAATAATTTTATAATTAATTAGATCATGGAAGTCATGTGTAGTTCTCCATACCGATTTTTGTTATTAAATTTTGAGTTGCACATAATTACAGAAGCGTGTGCGCGTGACCTTGTCAAGGTTGTGGACCTGTCCGTGTGCCTCAAGTTCAATGTCATTACACGGTAGCCTTCACAAACTCTGTAGTAGAGCGAGACGCGTCACCACTTTCACTTTCTGAAACTTATCATCAGCTGTTCTACCCAACCTGTGTTTTTGTTTTGTTTTTATTTTTAATTGATTCATTCATTGTAATGAATCTTCAACAGGAAACCAGGTTTGTTTAGTTTATAGAATGTTGTCGTATCAATAATCAATCAGCTGCGTATCGATGTACACTCTGAAGTTAAACCGTCTCATACGGCGTAAACATGTGACATTTGTTTGTAGTACTGGACGTGAATGATTTTAATCATCATCATCGTCTTCAAGGATTAAACCAAGGATAGTTTGTTCCGGTCTCAAATAGGCAAAGATTAGAGCGGGTCACTCCAGCGCTTCCTCGGACGTCCCACAGCTCTCCGTCCCCTCGGCTTATAGTTCCAGAGTTGTTTGGGGATGCGGCAGTCATCCATTCGGCAAAGATGTTCCCACCAATTCAGCCGATACTCGGCGATCCTGTCGGGTATACTCATAATATTCAGTTCCTGCCCTATATCTGTGTTTCTTCTATAACCATGGAGAGTAGGCTATACCCTCCCACGTGCCTGAGAAATCTCATTTCAGCCGCTTGGATGGGACTGGCCTGGCCTTTCGTTAAAGTCCAATTCTCATACCCATAAAGAAGTGTGGGAAGAGCCATCACCTTGTAGAATTTTAGCCGTGATCCTTTACATGCTGACTTAAGGGTTCGCCTAATGGTCCCGCACATAAGGTTGAACTTATGCAACCTATTCACAACGTCGTTGCTTGCATAAGACACACTGTAGCCCAGGTATTCAAAACTGCTAACTTGTTCCAGAACAGTACCATCTATAACAATTTTTGCCCTTACGGGATCAGTTCCACGAAAAGCCATCACCTTGGTCTTAAGTGTGGATATTTGCAATCTACAGTCTTTGCAGATTCGATTTAACAAAGTATACCCATCTGCAACCTGTTTTCCGAGTCCGACAGAATAGCCTGATCGTCCTCAAACAACAAAGTTCCAATTGAGAGTGACCAATCATAAAATGCTCCGGAAGACACATCTGCCAGTTTTGTGTGACATCGTAATATATAAATTAAAAAGAGAAGGTGATAATGGACATCCTTGTCGTACTCCACAATTGATCAGGCCAACTCTAGGGGTTGTTCTCCGTTTCCCTGCTTCTATTAAGATTTTACTCTCCACATAAAGACTCTGTATTGCTCTAATTAGATGTGGGATCCCTTTCCTTGCCATTACTGCCCATAGTTTGCTCCGATTCACTCTGTCAAACGGCTTCTCGAAGTCGATGAAAGCTATGTATGTGGGCAGCTAATATTCTCTACGCTTTTCAATGAGCCGGGGTATTGTAAATATACAATATAAACATGATCTGCCCTTCCTGAAACCGTTCTGGGCCTCTGAAAGCATGGTCTCCGTTATCGCATTCAGCCGTGTTCTTAATATAGATCCATATAATTTATATGAAGTATTAAGAAGGCTAACTCCTCTGTAGTTCCTGCAGTCATTACGATCACCTGTATTGATTATGGGAATTACCTTTGCAATACTCCAGTCGTCAGGAACATTACCAGTGATCCAGCATAGATTAATGAACTGCAGCAAACGATCATGCAGCGAGGCTGGTGCACACTTTATAAGCTCCACTTTCAGTCCATCAATGCCCGGTGTTTTCTATTCTTACAGCCGTGTAGAGCACCTAACAATTCGTCCATTGTTATTGGGTCCACACAATCAGTGATATCAGCAGTGATTTTAATGTCTAAGTAATTAAATCAAAACTATTTAATGTAGATGTTGAGTTACTTAAGTATATATGGTAAGTTAAGTAAGATCAGTTAACAATTTGTGTCCCTCCTCTCTCTCTCTCTCTCTCTCTCTCTCTCTCTCTCTCTCTCTCTCTCTCTCTCTCTCTCTCTCTCTCTCTCTCTCTCTCTCTCTCTCTACACACACACACACACACACCAGACAAACGCGCGCGCGCGTTATGCACAATTTTACATTTGATTTGCTTTAATTCAGTTTTACTATGATTTCTTTATCACGGTGTTCAATCTCTTTAATAAAAAAATAATCATTAAGCACAATCGATTAATACTTTTCCGTTTAAACGCCTTTGGGCGTAGGCGTATTAATTATGTATTACCGATTGCTTCTGAAAACGTCTAGCCTGTTTTGAAAAGCACACTAATGAGAGTGTACTGTAATCAACTAAAAATTTAATGTGACATAACGGTGATAATATCTAAATATAGTTTAATTTAAAAATAGACCGGCACTGTAGTGAGCAGTCACGCAAGCGTCAATGTTGACAGTAGTAGTCATTTGGGACTGCGCTCCCAACAGATCGATGCTTTCCGCTCTGCAGATGACTTCAGCTGGCATCACCAACACCAAGTGGTAATTTAATTACGGTAATTATGTTCCTGTTGGTTCATATAACAGGATCTTCACAATTTTTGTTCAAATCATTTATTCTGTTTTGTCGATTGCGCTACACTGTATCGATTAATGTGCACACTGTTGCTTGGTTCTGTTAAAAATTTGACAGTTTTGGAATATCTCAGTATCAGTATCACAGAATTTGGTATTTGATGTAGCGGATTGAACATAATCTGTTATCTAGGGGCGTGGCCTCTACTTCTGAGCACCGATTTGTTATGTTTTATTAGTATCCAGGAGCGGATTATCCATAACGCTTAGGGTATGCTGCACCAGAGCCTCAGCTGTCAGAGGGGCCACCATCCAGGTGAATTGACTAAGCGAAGCAAAGTTTATGATCACATTACGCAATTGTTTGCTTTTCTTATGCAGTTATTAACCATGCAGAGTGTCGAGTTGGAATATCAAGCGAAAGCTCTTATAGACGTTTACTCGAATGATTTGAAAGCATATTGTGCCACGAGTAAAATTGCAAGAAAGAGGTTTTTTTTCAAATCGTTCGAATGAATATGATATATTCCATCGTACTGCAGCTTTTCCGCTCAAAGTATTAAACTGAATTATTGACGGCAAAATGACTGATGTATTTCCGAATATATACATTGCTTATCGTCTGCTTTTGACGATTCCAATAGCTAACTGCGTATCGGAAAGATCATTTTCTGTATTGAAACGCATTAAAGAAATGTTGAGTTCAACTGTGGGAGATGAATGAGAGATTATCTTAGTTAGCAAGGTTGAACACTGAAAGCGAGATACTTGAATCGGTCGATTTAGAAGAAACTGTACAAGTCTTAGTTAAGGTAAAATCAAGAAAAAAATGGATCGATTGATATTTTCTAAGCTTAAGTACTACTATGCTCATTGTAATCACTATTTAGCTAAATATTTGTTGTAATTTGAGAGTTTAATAAAATAACTGTTGACTTTCGAAATTGTGTTGCTATTTATCAATGTAGGATAAATAATAAATAATGTTGCTATTTATAAATAATGGATAAAAGTTTTGAATTTTAAATCGGGGGGGGGCACCACGCGCTTCTAATCCAACCCTGTTAGTATCACAAACATTGTATAAACCTGTGTCTTGTAAGTTTAATCGCTCTAAACCAGCGTTTGTCAACCGTTGGGGGGGGGGGGAGGCCTACTGCGGCGTTTGGTGGGTCGCAAAGTAGGCCTCGAAAATTTATTTACTGTGTCTTAAAAATGTGTACATATTTACTTTTATAGAATTCAGTATGTGTAATTCGTTTAAGCTTAAAAAAAACTCAAAGTACTCGAAATCAGTAAAAATATGATTATTTACTAGGTGCACACCCCTACAAGTAATTTTACCGTTGCGTATGGTTATGGGTTCCATGAAGTGTAATATCCTTTAAGGTGGGTCTAGGACTTAGAAATGTTAAACTTCAATGTGTAAATCGTGTTCTCGTGCGAATGGCTACGTCGTCTACAATGCCGTTGAAGCTGCTCTTATGGCAGTGCATTTCTCCTTAAGTTAGTTATTAAAAAAATATATATATATAATAGTACTTAATTTATTAGTAGTCTACTTTGTTTTTAATAATTTTGTATGTTCAGTATTTATTGTGTATTTTTTGTTTTACAAGATTTCTGTCGTTTTCTGTCTTCGTTTAGCGTATCTGGAAAAGGTTTTTCCTACTGAATTCGAGCAAACTGTTATTGATAGATGTCTTTTACTATTTTTGTGGCTTCCATACACATAGTGAGAGATATTCGAAAATTACCCTCTGATTGACTATTAAAAAAATGAACAGAAAGATATTTTATTATACCCTATACAAAAGTTCTGAACATATGAATAGGCACTTAGTCATCGCGTATCGGAAGTCAATTTTGAATAGGCGTCGTAAATTAACGCGATGATTAGTTAAATATATATCACTCTCTGTCCGCTCAATATTGTCCTCTATACGCGTAGAATTTATTAGTATGTATCTTTTATTCCTCGCTGCGTCACCATACATAATACTTGTGTTAAGAAATTTCAGCCGCATAGATTTCATTCCAAAGTTCAATGGTCGGAAATGAATCAAGAAATTGAAAACTCTCACTTTGTTTACCGTTAGTGTTGTTGTCATTGTGTAGCAGGTAATTCCAGACTATTACTCTGTGAGTACAACGATAAACAAAGCTGTTAACTTCGCCAGAAAAACAACTGCCCGTTTTATGGAAATTAGCGTTTTTACTACCACCGGCGTGACTCTGGAATAAGAGCGTAGACAAACGAGACTCGATGTGACTTGTATTTAATAATGCAGTTCTCGATCTCACCAGTAGAGCTCACAAAAACGTATGTATACCTACATATTTTACAATACATAATTATTATATCCGTTAATATTACTTAATCCGATGTGACTTCTCAACTGCGTTTTTATTAAAATATTGTTTTGGACGAATATTTCGACCGTCCATCAGTACTCCGTAACTGGCTTTGTTTCGTATGCTAGCGACAGTATTTAGCAGCGACATTCTCGCTCTAAGTCTTAAAAAATAAATCTACACGTAACAAAATGTTGACTCAAAACTGAATCAACTGTTGTCTCACTGTTTTTGTGAGAACAGTGGTTTTGTCTACACCTACAGTGGCCAGTGTGCCAATTAAAGACACGAGGGAGTACGTTAAGTTCCATGTAGCAACAGAAACAAAATTATCGCTTTACGTAAACTTTGTTACTTATGAAACTTTTACTGGATTTACAATAAAATTCTACTAAATAAACTGCCAAATGAATATCTGTTTTTGAAGAATGAAGACTGGCTTTGGTATCTTGCATTTATCTTTGGCATAGTGGAGCATTTGAATACGTTATTTACAAAGTAAAATTTCTCTTTTCTTAATCAATGGTTGTTTTTGTAACATGTTTTGTGACTGAACTTACGCTTTTTTCAAAAGATTTTTCTGTTAATTCATTCGAATTTAAAATCAATCAACGAAGTGCCTATAATTTTTAAATATTCAAAAATGTAATATCCGCATTTCACGAGTCGTTTAAAACTTGATTTGCTGATTTCCAAGAAGATTTTCTAGCCCAAGAAGATTTTCTAGATTCTCTTCAGACAAAAGTAATTGACTGTTATCATTTTGCACTTAAAAGTAAATACAAAGAAATTGTTTAAAATCTAAACATTATATTAGTAAAAACTGTCGCCCAACACAGTCGCGCGCGCGTACAATTTATAAGAAATAATTCTCTCCGTGACACGCCCAAATTTCACAGATACAAAAGTAGCTTATGGCACGAAAAGGATGCCCTCCACTGGACTAATCGTAAAAATGAAAAGTATTACTTCTATAAAAGAATATTTACAGTACAAATTATTGCGCATGTAGAATATTCAGAAAATACCCTCTCAATTCTTTATTTTAAATAACAGTTAATGATGTGTCAATTCTGACAAAATAATTAGGCCTACTACATCTTGGACAAATTGTAGCTAAAAACGAACAAGGCGAGTTTGTTACAAAGCGAATCCCACACGCCATCGCATACGCGTACGTTTGTTTAAATAAATGGAATAGTTTGAGACGTAATGCTGTAGTCTCAATAGAGACAGCGAACAGACCAGACACAACACAGTCGCCGTTAATTACCCTTTGTTATTGCAACAGTTTCAACTTAACAGATGAATAACCTGTGTAAATACATACAGTGCACGCAAACGTCAACCAAAACATTGATCATTACCTCTCAGCACCACACCAAAATTACGAAATCAAATACTACCCGCAAATGAGTTAGGCTACAATATATGAGAATAAACAATTGAAGTATTTAAGTAGGTAATTAAGTATGCTCCGACTTTGTTTGAGATCTATCTAAATGAATATATGAATAATATCTAAATAAACATCATGGAGGAAAAAATACCGTAATATGGGTGTACCAGTTGGAAGTGACAAGATGTTTACAATACACTTTGCAGACGATCAGGCTGTAATTGCAGAGGACGAAATTTATATAAGTTATATGCTTAGGAAACTAGCAGAAGAATACGCCAAATGGGGTCTCGAAATAAATACCACAAAAACTGAGTACCTTATAGTAGGCGGTGAAGGTCAAGACCTAAAACTAGGAACAAAAGTGATAAAAGATATTAAAGACTTTAAGTATTTGGGTCTAACAATGACATCGGACGGTGGCAGCAACCAAGAAAAAAAAGTAAGAATAGGACAAGCTAAGACAGCAACAAAACAATTAAACAGTCTGCTTTGGAGTCCACGAATAACAAAAAACAATAAAATCAGAATATATAAAACTATAGTCGAAAGTATAGGCCTATATGGAGCAGAACTGTGGGAAATTAATAAAAGAAATAAATCCATAATAAGAGCTATGGAGATGGATTACTGGCGGAGGTGCTGTAGACTAACAAGACTAGATAGAGTGAGAAATGTAGAGATCAGACAAGCGATGGGAATCGACCTTGACATTACAGAAACAGTAGAAGCAAGAAGACTGAATTGGTTTGGACACCTAAAAAGAATGTCGGATGAGCGATGGCAGAGGAAGGTATGGGAATGGACTCCACCCTCTAGAATAAAAAAAAGGGAGACCTAAACATTCATGGAAAATGGACGTTGAAGATGCAATGAATGCAAGAGGACTTACAGAACAGGACTGTTTAGACCTGCGCCAGTGGAAGCTAGGATGCGAGAGGCGGCGCCAGCTGTAATTAAATCACCTAAAATAAATCAGTATGCCCAATTCTTGCACAAGAATTTGTAAGTTGCTTACACAGAACACGATATGTACACGATAGCTTCACACCTAATGCGGCCTAACGCTGAGAGACATTATAACTACTCTTCTTTCTTATTATAAAACTTCACGTCTTCTGTGGACGGTGTCTCCAGTTGTAATAAAGTAGATTCTCAACCGTTGTGAAATCTTCAGGCAATAAAGTAGTAAAGTAGTCCGACTTTGGACATGTACTGGTGTGACTTGCCCTCTGTTAAGTTGATAGTCTATTGCAGTGGCGTACCTAGGCCACTGGAGGCCCGGGGCGGTTTTGTTTCAGAGTCCCTCGTCCATAAGATGGGTGTTTATAATCTAATTTATCTTTAAGTAATACATAGCAAAATATCGGTATGGAGAACCATACATGACTTCCATATTCTAAGATTTATATTTAAAATCATTTTCGAAATGAAATATTACCATAGAAACTACTTCTTTCTACTTACTGCTTCAGCCTTAACCACAGTACTGTGGTCACTAACGTATACCACCTCACGTTATCACACTCGATTTTCACTGATGATGGAAGTCGATGGCATTGCCGAAACGTCTGGTTTTATAGAAAACATTGGACTACGGCCAAATATCCCGGGAAGGAATTTTAACAAAAACTACTTCTTTGTTGCCGATAACGTTGCACACACACACACACACACACACACACACACACACACACACACACACACACACACACACACACACACACATGCATAAAATTAATGGATTGTATAAGTTAATGATTGATCTCCATTAAGTAGTGCTCAAGTTTCCAAAGTTTTAATATTATGATGTCCGTAATTAAAACATCAGAGCAGGTTTAGTGCGTATGAGGGTACACCGTGGATACAAATTTTCAACATTTCCTATTGAGCGTTGCTTAGAGTAAAGCTGCGAATCTACAGTGTATGTTTCACAGAACAAACACGCAGAAAAAAAGGAGCGCTCCGAAGTCACTCATGGACCCTCAGCATCTTGCAGAGGGTTCATTCCCTAAAGACGAAAATTCTGTCTATGAATCGTTCCTCTGTAAACACGTGCAGTTACACTGCCCAGCGATCCACATGAAGCAAATCGCTATCCACGCTGGACAATTTTACGGCTTGCACGCGTTATGTTGGTATGGGTTTCGGCACTTACCATTTAAAAAGCGTGCAAATGTAAGAAAATAAACATGAGTGAGGCCAGAAATAACGCGAATTTTGTGTGTGTGTGTGTGTGTGTGTGTCTTCCCTGCCTTTTTATTGCTGTAGTCATAATAATAAAATGGAAACGTAAACATTACATAACTGAGATATGCTTACCTGCCACGAACGATATATTATTTTATACATGTATATTAACTCATACATAATTTACATTAAAATGAAAAAATTATAATTTTATTGCCTGGCAACAAAATTATTTTATTTTTAACAATTACCATTGTTTGAAAAAGTTTAAATGAATTTTCAAGTACTTTACTGTTGTTAAAAAATAAAACGTTGCAGGTAAACTACCCCTTTCCCTTAACCGATCTTCACTAAAAACATAGGTTTGAGAACTCTACAATTCAGGGCTGTATGCGAAAAAATATTTGATTATGTTTGAATTTGCGGCTGTTATCGTTTGCCAAAAAAAAAATTTCCCTTGATAAAAAAAACCGTTGCTGGTAAACTACCCCTTTCCCTCAACCGATCTTCACCAAAAACAATAGGTCGTGAGTACTCTACAAATCAGGGCTGTACGCAAAAAATTATTTGATTCTGTGTGAATTCGCGGCAGTTATCGTTTGCCATAGAAAAAAATCTACACATAGACAGACAGACAGATAGACAGACAGACACACACACGGACAGACACTTTTCGAAAAAACGACTTTTTTTCATGTTTTGAGTGTAGTACAATCAGAATCTGCAATAATCTCGAACACGATTTTTTTTGCCATCATCATACTTCCATTTCCTTAAGGAATATGGAAGTAAAACACTTTACTGTTATACGTTTATTGTCTAATTACTGTATTGATACACCTAGTTAGGAAACTTTATAAGAAGCTGTAGTAATTTTTGAAATAAAAATCCACTTTCATATTGTAAATACAAAATTTAAGGAACTAATATAAGTAGTATTACTTCCAAATTCCTTAAGGAAATGGAAGTATGGTGATGGCAAAAAAAATCGTGTTCGAGATTATTGCAGATTCTGATTGTACTACACTCAAAACATGAAAAAAGTCATTTTTCGAAAAGTGTCTGTGTGTGTGTCTGTGTGTCTATCTGTCTTTCTGTAGATTTTTTTCTATGGCAAACGATAACAGCCGCAAATTCAAACAGAATCAAATAATTTTTTGCATGCAGTCCTGATTTGTAGAGTACTCAAGACCTATTGTTTTTGGTGAAGATCGGTTAAGGGAAAGGGGTAGTTTACCTGCAACTTTTTTTTCAAGGGTAATTTTACTTCCATATTCCTTATTCCTTAAGGAATGGAAGTATGGTGATGGCAAAAAAAATCGTGTTCGAGATTATTGCAGATTCTGATTCTACTACACTCAAAACATGAAAAAAAGTCGTTTTCCGAAAAGTGTCTGTGTGTGTGTCTGTCTGTCTGTCTGTCTGTCTGTCTGTCTGTCTGTCTGTGTGTGTGTCTGTGTGTCTGTAGATTTTTTTTCTATGGCAAACGATAACTGCCGCAAATTCAAACAGAATCAAATAATTTTTTGCATACAGCCCTGATTTGCAGAGTACTCGCGACCTATTGTTTTTGGTGAAGATCGGTTGAGGGAAAGGGGTAGTTTACCTGCAACGGTTTTTTTTTAGCAAGGGTAATTTTGTTTGTTTGGCAAACGATAACAGCCGCAAATTCAAACAGAATCAAAAGATTATTTGCATACAGCCCTAAATTGTAGAGTTCTCAAGACCTATTGTTTTTGGTGAAAATCGGTTGAGGGAAACGGGTAGTTTACCTGCAACGTTTTTTTAACAAGGGTATTTTTTTTATGGCAAACGATAACTGCCGCAAATTCAAACAGAATCAAATAACTTTTTGCATACAGCCCTGATTTGTAGAGTACTCACGACCTATTGTTTTTGGTGAAGATCGGTTAAGGGAAAGGGGTAGTTTACCTGCAACGGTTTTTTTTATCAAGGGAAATTTTTTTTTTTGCCAAACGATAACAGCCGCAAATTCAAACAGAATCAAATAATGTTTCGCATACAGCCCTGAATTGTAGAGTTCTCAAGACCTATTGTTTTTGGTGAAGATCGGTTAAGGGAAAGGGGTAGTTTACCTACAACGTTTTTTTAACAAGGTTATTTTCTATGGCAAACCATAACAGCCGCAAATTCAAACATAATCAAATAATTTTCTGCATACAGCCCTGGTTTGTAGAGTACTCAAGACCTTTTGTTTTTGGTGAAGATCGGTTGAGGGGAAGGGGTAGTTTACCTGCAACGTTTGTTATAAAGCGTATTTTCTATGGCAAACGATAACTGCCGCAAATTCAAACAGAATCAAATAATTTTTTGCATACATAAGTGAATTGTAGAGGACTCAAGGCCATTAGATTTTGGTGAAGATCGGTTAAGGGGAAGGGGTAGTTTACCTGCAACCTTTTACGTTTTAACAACAGTAAAGTACTTGAAAATTCATTTAAACTTTTTCAAACAATGGTAATTGTTAAAAATAAAATAATTTTGTTGCCAGGCAATAAAATTATAATTTTTTCATTTTAATGTAAATTATGTATATATTAGAAAATATATCGTGCTTGGCAGGCAAGCATATTTCAGATTATAAGTCTTAGAATATGGAAGTCATGTATGGTTCTCCATACCGATATTTTCTATGTCAAACGATAACAGCCGCAAATTTAAACAGAATCTACTACTATTTTGCATACAGCCTTGAATTATAGAGTTCTCAAGACCTGTTGTCTTTGGTGAAGATCAGGTAAGGGAAAGGGGTAGTTTACCTGCTACGTTTTATGTTTTAACAAGGGTATTTTCTATGGCAAACGATAACAGCCGCAATTTCAAACAGAATCAAAAGATTATTTGCATACAGCCCTAAATTGTAGAGTTCTCAAGACCTATTGTTTTTGGTGAAGATCGGTTAAGGGAAAGGGGTAGTTTACCTGCAACGTTTTTTTATCAAGGGTAATTTTCTATGGCAAACGATAACTGCCGCATATTCAAACAGAATAAAATAATTTTTTGCATACGTCCCTGAATTGTAGAGAACTCAAGGTCTTTTGATTTTGGTGAAGATCGGTTAAGGGGAAGGGGTAGTTTACCTGCAACCTTTTACGTTTTAACAACAGTAAAGTACTTGAAAATTCATTTAAACTTTTTCAAACAATGGTAATTGTTAAAAATAAAATAATTTTGTTGCCAGGCAATAAAATTATAATTTTTTCATTTTAATGTAAATCATGTATGATGGAAAATATATAGTTCGTGGCAGGCAAGCATATCTCAATTATGTAATGTTTACGTTTCCATTTTATTACTTCCATATTCCTTAAGGAATGGAAGTATGGTGATGGCAAAAAAAAATCGTGTTCGAGATTATTGCAGATTCTGATTCTACTACAATCAAAACATGAAAAAAGTCGTTTTCCGAAAAGTGTCTGTGTGTGTGTCTGTCTGTGTGTCTGTCTGTGTGTCTGTCTGTGTGTCTGTAGATTTTTTTTCTATGGCAAACGATAACTGCCGCAAATTCAAACAGAATCAAATAATTTTTTGCATGCAGCCCTGATTTGCAGAGTACTCGCGACCTATTGTTTTTGGTGATAATCGGTTGAGAGAAAGGGGTAGTTTACCTGCAACGGTTTTTTTTAGCAAGGGTAATTTTGTTTGTTTGGCAAACGATAACAGCCGCAAATTCAAACAGAATCAAATAATGTTTCGTATACAGCCCTGAATTGTAGAGTTCTCAAGATCTGTTGATTTTGGTGAAGATCGGTTAAGGGAAAGGGGTAGTTTACCTGTAACGTTTTATGTTTTAACAAGGGTATTTCCTATGGCAAACGATAACAGCCGCAAATTCAAACAGAATCAAAAGATTATTTGCATACAGCCCTAAATTGTAGAGTTCTCAAGACCTATTGTTTTTGGTGAAGATCGGTTGAGGGAAAGGGGTAGTTTACCTGCAACGTTTTTTTAACAAGGGTATTTTCTATGGCAAACGATAACAGCCGCAAATTCAAACAGAATCAAATAATGTTTTGCATACAGCCCTGATTTGTAGAGTACTCAAGACCTATTGTTTTTGGTGAAGATCGGTTAAGGGGAAGGGGTAGTTTACCTGCAACGTTTTTTTATCAAGCGTATTTTCTATGGCAAACGATAACAGCCGCAAATTCAAACAGAATCAAATAATTTTTTGCATACGTCCCTAAATTGTAGAGGTCTCAATGACTTTCGATTTTGGTGAAGATCGGTTAAGGGGAAGGGGTAGTTTACCTGCAACCTTTTATGTTTTAACAAGAGTAAAGTACTTGAAAATTTATTTAAACTTTTTGAAACAATGGTAATTGTTAAAAATAAAATAATTTTGTTGCCAGGCAATAAAATTATAATTTTTTCATTTTAATGTAATATAATATTTTTCATTTAATACAGCAATAAAAAGGCAGGTAAGACACAGCCTGGCTGTTTGGCTGAAAATGATTTTAAATATAAATCTTAGAATATGGAAGTCATGTATGGTTCTCCATACCGATATTTATTATGATTACTGCAATAAAAAGGCAGGGAACACACACACACACACACACACACACATACAAAATTCGCGTTATTTCTGGCCTCACTCATGTTTATTTTCTTACATTTGCACGCTTTTTAAATGGAAATTGCCGAAACCCACACCAACATAACGCCTGCAAGCCGAAAAATTGTCCAGCGTGGATAGCGATTTGCTTCCTGTGGATCGCTGGGCAGTGTAACTGCACGTGTTTACAGAGGAACGATTCATAGACAGAATTTTCGTCTTTAGGGAATGAACACTCTGCAAGATGCTGAGGGTCCATGAGTGACTTCGGAGCTCTCCTTCTTTTCTGCGTGTTTGTTCTGTGAAACGTACACTGTAGATTCGCAACTTTACTCTAAGCAACGCTCAATAGGAAATGTTGAAAATTTTTGTCCACGGTGTACCCTCATACACACTAAACCTGCTCTGATGTTTTAATTACAGACATCATAATATTAAAACTTTGGAAACTTGAGCACTACTTAATGGAGATCAAACATTAACTTATACAAGCCATTAATTTTATGCATGTTTTTTATATATATGTGTACAACGTTATCGGCAACAAAGAAGTAGTTTTTGTTAAAATTCCTTCCCGGGATGTTTGGCCGTAGTCCAATGTTATCTACAAAACCAGACGTTTCGGGAATGCCATCGACTTCCATCATCAGTGAAAATCGAGTGCGATAACGTGAGGTGATATACGTTAGTGACCACAGTACTGTGGTTAAGGCTGAAGCAGTAAGTAGAAAGAAGTAGTTTCTGTGGTAATATTTCATTTCGAAAATGATTTAAATATAAATCTTAGAACATGGAAGTTATGTATGGTTCTCCATACCGATATTTATTTATAGAATGCATTAAATTTATTACAATACTTTATTATATCTCTACAGTTGTACGTGATGTTGTCTTACATGTCACTCACGGTTTTGTTCACTCACGCAATATGTGATGCACTTTTTTCGTTCGTTTTGTGTAACTGACCCGATATCCGCACTCCGAATAATCCACTGTTCGGTAAAAATTCTGATGAGAGATTTTAAATAAATTTTTGTTGGTGTCCTGAAATATTCAATATTGATCACTGGTGTAACCTCGTTTAACGTAAGCCTACATGTTATCGCCTGGCATTTCATTCTGCCGTTCACGGTTTTTGTTTCGGCAGCGGCACGGCCTTCTTCAGTCGCTGCCGCTGCCGTTAACCGTCCGTGCTGTTGGGGTTCAATTTGTGACTTCCGACTGCGTGGTGAGGCATTGACGCCAGGTACAAATGACGCACTCGCACGTTAAAGCAAACGTGCTTAAACATTAAACCACGTTATCGTTTTAAGTACTCGCACATTTTGTTAAAATGTAAAACGTTGCAGGTAAACTACCCCTCGCCCTTAACCGATCTTCATCAAAATCTTGAGTCCTCTCAGCGATGTAGAGGACTTGAATCCTCTACAACTCGGGCACACATGCAAAAAAATATTTTATTCTCTTTGAATTTATCGTTCGCCAAAGAAAACATTCTACATACAGACGCACAGATAGACACACTGACACATACAAAGACACTTTTCGGAAAATGTCTTTTTTTCATGTTTTGAGGGTAGTAGAATCAGAATCAGCTCTTATCTCGAACACGATTTTTTCGTTACCACCATACTTCCATTTCCTTAAGGAACATGGAAGTATAAAAAGATGCGGTGATTCTTTCCACTTTCCTTCATATAAATCTTCCATCAGGTTGGTATGTTTTGCTTCAAGTTAATGTGAATATTGCAGTCAACAGCGCAAGGAAAACAACGCCTAGCCATTGAACTTGCGTCCGTCTAACTAATAGTCACAATTACGTTTGTCATTGGTAATTGCTTATGATTAACTAATCAACACAATATTCCAACAAAGTAGACAAGCGTTTTGTTTACACGTCTCACACTGGGAGTAATTCTTATGGAATTAAAGGTCATTATTGTGTTTGTCAATACAAATTCGTAGTCCTTCAGTCTTTTGACTGGTTTGTACCCTCCCCGCATATACCCGTGGTGCGTGTGGTACTGAGTCTCTCACAGGTACTGTATATGGGACCTACAGTTTAACGCCGGATCCGAACGGCATAGTTGGGGAAGGTTTATACTAAGCAGGATACCTCTCGCTGGTTTGCCATTGCCTTGCGAGGGGGAACGGTCGTATCTAAATCAGATGGCCCCCGGCGGGAATTGAACCCGCGCCGACAGCGTAGCAGCGCCACACGCTAGCCACTACGCCACGACCGCTCGTCAATACAAATGTTTATTGAAAAATAAATACAGTTTTCAATATTGTATAAATAATATTCAAATCAAGAGTTAAATTAGTCGATATCAATTATCCGAGTGCATGCAACAAAGTAGTTCGTATGTATTCAGTAGTCTTCTTCTATGGCGTCACAGTTCGAAGTCGAACCTTAGCCTCCATAATCATCCGCCTCCATTTTTCCCTTTCCTTGGCGATCGATGTCCATCGTTTTATTTTAAGTAAATTATCAGCATCCCTCGCCACTGTGTAAATCCATCGTGTCTTAGGTCTTCCGACAGGCCTTCTACCCTGGATCTGACTAAACAGTACCTTCCTAGGTATTCGGTTGTCTTCCATCCTAATGATGTGTCCTGCCATTGCAATCTACGCAGTTGGATGGTGGTGGCCGGATCATTGTCTTTATACAGCTTGTATAGCTCCTCATTGTGATGCATTCTCCATATCCCGTTTACTTGGATTGGTCCATATATTTTCCTCAAAATTCTCCTTACAAAAGTATTGACTATGTTAGCGGCTTGTTTGTTCAGAGCCCAAGTCTCGCTGCTATATGTTATCACCTGTCTAATCATAACTTTATATAATGTGATCTTGGACTGATGGTGGATATTCCTTGTCTTGAATATAGATGTAAACGAAGCATATGTTCTATTTGCGGCCTCTATCCTTTTCCTTACTTCATTTATTTCTTCATTGTTTTCTGCCATCCAACATCCCAAATATATAAACTGATTCACTATTTCCAGGTTTAGTGGTTCAATTTCAAACTGTTCATGTTTCCTGGTTTTCTTCCGAGTGGTGATCATAACCTTTGTTTTATCTGTATTAACCTGTAATCCTATCTCTTCTGCTTAACCTTTGAGTTCCTGGAATCTTTTTTTGCTCTTCCTTGGGATCTTGCCACAATACTGATATCATCTGCATAACCTACGATCTGGACCATTTTGCGTTCTAATATTGAATTCCTATCAATGTATTTAGTAATATGTAACATTTACTACAGAAACACTCGTTGTTGTGTACATCGAGAACATACTATCGCCTGGATGAATGGAAAAAGAGTACTCGTATTTGGTGTAAAGCCTAATTTGAGTGCGACTGTCTCAGTCTTCTATAGATCTCCTTTTAGCTCTCTAATCTGTATTATGGCTTCCCATATATTTTCCTCCGGTATCTTATCATTCACTCTTTTTATGTGCGCCCACCGAGTCGACTGTTTCTTTTCAATATACTCTACTATAGGCGTTATGTTGACTCTTTATATTTTTTGTTGGAACTATTATTTGCCTGACTGTTAAGCTGCCCATACCAATATTATTGCACAATATATTGTACAATATAAATATTGTGCAGTAGTATTGACAGTGTATGGGTTGCACAATCTATTGTGTGAATTCAAAAAATTTTGAAATATATTGCACAAACTGGAAAAATTGCGTAGTGTATGGGCGAGATTACACCATATCGGCTCATTTCCTCAGCTTTCGTCGACCAGTGCACGTCGTCTCGCACTCGCTATGTCGCTGTCGAAGGAAAGAATGTTCGTTTTAGAGGTGATTGAAGTTTATCGGTCTCTACCTGCTTTATGGAACGTTAAAAGTAAAGATTACAGTAATAGGACAAAAAAAGAACAATATGATGAGTTACTAAAAAAGTATAATAAGAAATATCATAATGCAGTTAAAAGGGAACTGATTAAGAAAATTAATTCTTTGCGAACAAAATTCAGAAAACAGTTAAAAAGAATAAATAATTCAGAAAAAAGTGGGGCTTTTTATCTTAGACGTAACCATTTTTAGCAGTTCGTTGAATGATTCACAGTCCAATTGCACAAAGTTTCGAAAATCATTCGGTTCAGATAGCCTTAGGTCATTCAACAGCCTTTCGTGAGTATATTCATTCTTTTATCCATATGTGGTCCTTTCTCTTGTTCTTTTCTAAACACAGAATCAGTGCAATTACCACACAACTTGGCTCGATATCGCTCAACATGTTCACTCGAAGAAGTTCAGGAGTCAATTACGGTTGTGCAATAATATTGATAGTGTATGGGCAGCTTTAGGTTGCGGTCTACTGCTTGTGTACAGGACAGACATACTATGTTTCTATCATAATCTCTACCTCAACACTGGGGTGAATTGGCGGACACCGTGCCAATTGTTTCTGCCACTGATGATGGCCTGATGGGGCCGCACACAAGCAGTAGACCGCGGTCTAACAGCCCGGCAAATAATAGTTCCAACAGTGTTGACGTCGGCCGGGAAAGCCTAAGGAATTCTTTATGTTTTTCCTTTTTACTTATTTTGTCTCTGAAAGTCACTTCTTTCTCTCAGTGTAAATATTTCATCTGGAGTGCCCGAAATCTGCCTTTACCTCTCTTAACAGCATTCAACCCTTGCATCCATAAATAAGTCTGGATACAGTATTAAACATTATCATCTTTATGTCCCTTAAATATCTCTCGTACAATAAATTTGTTCTCTTTGGCTTTGGATGTTTTTATAGTTTGATTAATTAGTTCGTTTTTGCCTATGCCGTGTCTTCGTCTGTATATTACCGTTGCCCGTAAACGCTGAAGCGGTTGATTAGTTCGATTGTCTTTGGGATAATAGTATAATTTAATTTTTGACGCCCCGAAAAGTTTTTTTTCTGTAACACGTTGTTTGGTGGTTTTACTGCACGGAAAGCGACCACTTCCTTCGTGTCGTATTTTGGTTTTTCAATACTTGAACACGTCAATTTCTGAAATAAAGTCTTGCAAGGTATATTCGCTGTAGGGACATTAATAAAAGGCTAACATATTAATTTGGAAGAGACTACATGAATATTAATTAATTGTTGGACGTGGAGAGTTTCAAGTGATTCAGATTTGTCAGCGGCGCACCTTTGCTGTACTCCTTTGTTTTGTAGCACTAGTGCGACAACACGAAGATCAGCCGTGAACAGCTCGATGGATCAGTTGGCCTACACAGTAGCGGACTAAAGGGGAGGGGGCGGACCGCCACGGGCCTCACTAAGTAGGGGTCTCCAGATTTGAAAAATTAAGTTTTTTCGGCAAATTTTTTAATTTATTTTGAAATGTTCTATTGCCACGTCCTAAATCGCGACATTAAGAGAGGTACACGATTTAATCGATCGATTCCAAAGACTTTTTCGTATTATTTGGAAATCTACTTTACAACCGTGCTTCATAAAGTGTTTACAGATATTAAAAAAAAACTTTAAAGGTAAGTTTTATAACACCAAAAATTTCGAAAAGTTTTATTTTATAATTAGCAGTAAGGAGTGTCGTTGGAAGCAATAACGAAGGGTATATGTGGGAAAACATATTTTGTAAGGGACAAAAGGAGAACGAGCAAACACGCTCTAGTGACGGACAGGTCATAAATTTCGTAGGGAGCTGCAACGCATACCCTGTGAACAAGCAGAGTTCACTGCTCCCGGTACGTATAACACCAGTTTTTTGTGAAAACACATTGATTCCATAGGAAACTACATACAATGTGTACAGAGCCATTAAAGGAGAAAAGGCGTAACAATGGTCAAGCATACATGTGTACGCCAGCTGTCAGGAGAAAGCGACGAAGGGTGTATTGATTTGAAGGACTCCAGCGGTCGATGACAGGGTTTTGACCTTATTTGGAAACGAAAACGCAGAGAGTACGTCCCAAACTCGAGGATGGGGTGTTGGCTGGCAACTAAAAGAAAAAACCAACTTCCAAAGAAGGGTAGGCGAGGCCCTTGAACAACAATAGATAATAACGCCAGAGCGACGAAGTTCAGAAACAATGCAAATGGAAGAGAGACTCAGAGTTGTCGCTGAAGACTTTAGAAAAAAACGACAGATACAATTTATTGCTGCGTTGTCTGGAAATGACAACGACCTCAAAATACGAAGCAAGGGAAGAATCTGGTGGGGAACCAGGAGCCCTATCAGAGAACGCCTTTGAAAAGATGGGTGGTATTTGGACTTGGAGGGAAAAATAGGAAACCAATAAGGACACGGCGTCGTTGGAATCAGAAGTCTGGTGGGAGATTTGGTAAGGAAAATATAGGAAGGAGACAGGAACGCGCTCGTGGAGTTCTAACTAAATTTTGGACGCGATCGGAGTGAAGTCCGTGACGGGAGTGATTAGCATTTTATTGAACTTACAATAATTCGATACACAGTGTGAGAAGGTCGTTTTCGAACTTATAACAAAAGTTAATACAGTCATTACAAACAAACGAATTATGAAGTAGAGTCACGCTATTAGCATACCAGTGAACATTAACTGAAACAGATAGTAACCAGACAATAATGTAATTTCAGTGTATACGAACACTTTACAACAACAACTTTTAAGAAAGATTAACTACACAAACTACATTCATGAACACTTGATAACCAGACATACCGCAACAAAGGTGCGTAATATTAATTCAGATTTGAAATAATTCACGATGTCTGTGTACAACAGAGAATGCTAACTTTAATCATAAATTATAATCCGAATGCGTGGAGTTGGTGAGTGAAGTGTCTGTGAGTGACATCGTGGGATTCACCCAGTACTATCTATCATCTGGAGGAGTTATCTGCACGGTTCTAGAACGATCGACATGAGGGAATCATCACCGCAACCACCGAGTGATTGGATATACGAATATCAAGTATAGTAAAACATGTATTAATTAATTTAGATCCACTGTCTGTCATCTCAAAGAATCCACACACACACAAGAGAATTTATTAAAGAAATCGATTAAAGTTTATTTAGAAGTAAAATTATCATTCTTATCAGTTTTGGAGTAATGTTTATTTCCAAGTTCTAAATGAATCCGTAATTACAAAGTATAGTAATAACATAAGAGATTGTTCATATTAAGAATTTATAAGATGAAGCTAAACATTATAATTTACTTAAGTACTAAACGCAATTGATGAATGATTATTAATATGCAACCATTAGATTGAGAGTTTGAATAACTAATTTTATTAATGTATTAATTTTGATATTTACAATTTAATAATGAGTATTCAATTTTATTAATGCATTATTTTTGATATTTACAATTTAATAATGAGTATTCAATTTTATAAATGTATTATTGTTTGATATTTACAAATTAGCCATGAGTATTAAGTTTTGGTAATGTGTTAATTTTATATTTACAAGTACTAATGAGTACGTAGAATTTTGTGCTATTTTTAATATTTACAAATAATAACAAAATAGTATATAATGTTAAATTGGCTCCCACACGCGGGGCATTAAATAGATAATATAACAGTAATTGTTAAATTAATGTAAATTGGCGTCCACCGCTGGGCGTCAACGGGTACAACTCGTTTTTTTATTAAATTGACGCACACAACGTCGGGCAATTAAAATATTTTTATTAAAGTTTATTGTTAGAAATATATTCATACTAAAAAAGAAGCGTCAGTTGTACCTGGCGCCAATGCCTCTCCATGCAGTCGGAAGTCGCAAATTTAACCCCAAACAGCGCGGACGGCAGCGGCAGCGGCAGTATCTCAAGAAGGCCGTACCTCGGTACGAAAATGTAAACGGCGGAGTGAAATACCGGGCGATAACATGTAGGCCTACGGTAAAGGAGATTACACCAGTGAACGATGTTTAACATTGGAGGACACCAACAATTTACTTAAAATCTCTCATCAGAATTTTTACCGAACAGTGGATAATTCGGAGTGCGGAAATCGGGTCAGCTACTCGAATTTTCTGAAGCCAAAACTAGAAAACGACCATTTTAGAAATTTCACCTTATTTGCACTAAAACTGCTGACTTGAAAAGAATTGTTTTGCAGTAGGCCTATATAAGTTTATTGTATATTATAAAGTACTGTAATAAATTTAATGGAGTCTATAAATAATACTACGTCTATTATTTCTTTAAACTTTGTATTTATAATACGAAATTGGATTTTGATTTCAAACATTAGGCTACTAGAGCTTCTTATAAAGTTTCCTAACTAGATGTATCAATACAATAATTAGACAATAAATGTGTAACAGTAAAGTGTTTTCGCTATGTATTACTTAAGATAAACTGGGTTAGACACACCCATCTTATGGGAGGGGGCCTCAGAAAGAAATCCGCCCCGGGCCTCCAGTGGCCTAGGTACGCCACTGGGCCTACAATATTGTTATCTTCCCGCAGATAGTTGCTGCGTAACGGGTGCATTCGTATTCTGCACGTCAGCCTGGTGGAAATTATAATTAGCTGACATGACGGTCTGACGGTCTATTTTAGTAAGCGGATCGTTTCAGAATAAATATAACTTGAATTCATAATTAGAGTACTTGAACTATTTTCTATAAAGTGTGCAACATCAGCAGCTGTAAGAGTACACGATGCGTGTTACATTATAAATAACCCACAAACAACTTAACTTTCAGCAATAAACGCACACAAAATGTACCCATAAATGTACATTTTGAATCGAGGGCATGTTTTCACCTGGGACGCATACGTTTTATATTGAACAAAAATATTATATGTATGGAGTACAATTTTGTTTGTTCTTTTTCTTCTTGAGCACTACAGCCCTGGCTTCCAACACCAATCTTCTCCAGTGTCTCCTATCCATTGCCCTCTCAGTGTAACCTCTCACATCCATTCTTTTTAGATCTTCCAGCACATCATCCAACCACCTTTTCCTGCATTTTCCTACTGTCCTCGTCGTCCTCACATTCCGTGTAGCTACCATTAGCTTATGTTTTACTTTTGATTTTTTTTCATGATCATTCCTCATACCCTCAATCAAATTCCAGTCTGTTTCCCAAGAAAACAGTCCTTTCCTAGGTTTGGTTGTTGGTTTCATAATAATTTTATTAACCCGTCGCAAAACCCCCAACCTGGAGGGCCAGGCGATTGTTTATACGTATTTCATTCTCCTAGCCTTTGGGGAGCCAACAGATCGGGGCCCCCTAGCTTGAAGATTGGTTAGGTTAGCTTGGAACAATGTTATACAGTTGCTGGCACCACGCGCTTCTAATCCGACCCTGTTAGTGTCGTGACATTACAAGTCGCATTAGTGTCATCGTCCAAACAGTCCAGTGCCACGGTGTCACGATGGCATGACACTAGTGTCGCACATCAAAACGTTTTATGACACTGGCATAACATCCGCGCCTACTTTCGCTGTATGAACACCCGATAACAGTGGAAGTGTGACACCATACACGCAGTAATGATTACACTAATCCGAAATGTGTGTATACTTTGAAAATTTGGTTTTAACTTTAGGGATACCACAGGCCAAAAACTGAAGTTAAAAATTTTAAAACATGTAAAAGTCTATGTTTGTTATAAAATTATGAGGAATATTGTTCAAAATATGAACTCGATATCTTCAAGAATGTTACAAAATTAGTCCTAATAACTGTTAACATCCACTGCAAAATTTGGACCCTTCAAAAAGTCTGTAAGCTATGTTTGAAAAAAAAACTTTTAAACGTTGTTATGAATACACAAAATAATAAATTAGTTAAATAAAACATAAAATATAAGAACCTACATATGGCCAACTCGTCGCGTTTCTCGGGTAACGTTAAGAATCAAACACGCAAAGAACTATACACCAGCTATAAAGCATTAAAATTTATTCATTTGATTTTATCCAATAATAAATGTGTTTTTTACTTTCATGTTCCCTAAGGAAATGGAAGTATGGTGATGGCGATAAAAAACATCGTGTTCGAGAAAAGGGCTGCTTCTGATTGTACTACCCTCAAAACATGAAGAAGTCATTTTCCGAAATGTGTGTGTGTGTGTGTGCGTGTAGAATGTTTTCTATGTCGATCGATAACTGCCGCAAATTCAAACAGAATCAAATAATTTTTTGCATGTGTGCCCGAGTTGTAGAAGACTCAAGGCCTATTGTTTTTGGTGAAGATCGGTTAAGAGGGAGGGGTAGTTTACCTGCAACGTTTTGCGTTTTAATAAGAGTAAAGTACTTAATTTTGATAAATAAAGTATCCTGAAATGAAGGTCATAGTAAGCCACTGTAGAAAGGTAGATGAAATATCTATAAATGAAAATGGTAGTTGAAAGGGGAGGGGGTAATTTGTTCACGTTTGGTATTCATTTAATGAGTTTGACGAAATTAAATAAAAATTCATTAAACTTTTTCAAACAATGGTAATTGTTAAAAATACAATAATTTTATTGCCAGGCAAGAAAATTATATTTTTTTTTATTCTAATTTAAATCATATATGCGTGAAGATCCGCAACCACGGCCTAACAGGCCACAAAATAATTTTTGGCCACATAATTACATAATTATATAAATATGTAATTAATGCGTGATTATCTGCGTAGTTCAGTTTCTTTATAAGAATAAAGTACCTAATTTTTATAGATAAAGTGACTCGAAAATAACATTATATTAAACGACTACCCCATAATAACAGAGATATCTATAAACAGTGAAAATAGTTTGAGGGTGGGGATATTTTTTTTTTAGAAATTATCGTATCGAATTCAAGTAAACGATTTTAAATATAAATCTCAGAACGGGGAAGCCATGTGTGGTTTCCCATCCCGATATTTCAAAATAGTTAACAAACTTTGCATCTCAGTGAACTTATTAGTTTATTATGTCGTCATACAATTTGTTAACTTTTTAAAATGATTATTTATAATATCGCTATTTGGGGACACCTTTTATATTCACTGCTATGAAAACAGTGGCAATGATGAAGCAGAGTTGTTGAAAGTTACTGAACTTGAAGTTTTGAGAGCTCAATTTTTGGCTCATTTTCAGAAGATTGAAGTGTTCAGTGTCACGACACTACACAATTGTGTGTGAACAGCGAATGTCGCGTAGTGTCGTGTAGAGGTGGGCCGGTATACCTATAACAGGTATTTTGGTACGATATTTTTTTGGGACGGATATAACAGTGACTGAAAAGTTGAAATACTTGTTCCCATTCAACGATAACTGAAAACTGAAAAGTCGAAATACCCGGGCGGCCTCGCGGTTCCCAGTCGCTGGACCCCCCTGCGCAACTAACAAACAAACAAGTAAACGAGTACTACCAGTACAAAGGCACTTTTTGGTGCTGAATACTTCATTCTGCACATGTGCCGATTGCCATACAAGTACGAAACGAAGCAAAACAGAGAGGTTCAGAATATCTCTATGTCAAAGAGACGAAGCTGTTTTTAATAAATGAAAAAAATTCATACTGATGTTACATTTATTCTCGTGTGTTACGCAGATATATAATACAGATTATAATAACAAATTATATATTATACTTGTCACCAACTTGGTAAATTTTGAAAAAGCGAATTATATCGTGTTATAACCTACAGAGTGGCTGATAGCCCTACTGATAGTACTTTTTGTTAATCTGATTTCAGAAATGATATTAACTTCACTGCACATCTCACGTTAATTTTTTTGTTGACATTCTTTGTTGTGCTATTACGTGTACTCTAAATTTCATTGCCTGACTTTCGCAGTTGATTTGTGTAACCAAAATGGAATCAATAATCTAATATTAAATCTATGTCAGTTTGTTTACTCCTAGTGAAAACTTAAATTAGTATTCCCAAGACCTATAAATTGTCTTGTTTCTTATTTCCCTTTAAACAGTAACAGCTTGATAAAGTCACAGTGTAAAGTAACGCCGTTAATACTTGTAGTTTCAATTTATTTCTTATAACAAATTATATAATACAGGTTTATGTATAATAGGTATATAATAACAGGTACCTGTACGTGTTATTTTTTGGAACGGTTTCGTTTGTACCTGTTATTTTTTGTAACGGTTTCGTTTGTACCTGTTATTTTCAAATACTAGTTTAGCACACCTCTAGTGTCGTATGTGATGATGACAACAGTGTCATCGTGTGAACGAGGCTTTAAGCCGCTTGGGGGGGGGGGGAGTCTGTAACTACCAATATGTGGTCGTACTGGAGGCGAAGCGTACTATGATAATGAGTGGCAATCGTATTTCTTGGCTGTTAACGAATAAAGCGAGCGATAAGTTCTTCAGTTCTGGAAATAGCTCACGCCGCCTCCATTGTGCGTACTTACAGGGAACATATTGTTACGACATACAGTACATGCTACGTGTTTCTCGGCTATTCCAGCGGAGCCCAGCTATGATGCGTGTGTGTGCGTACATATTGCTGCTACTTTGAGATGAAGGACAATTACGTGACACTTGTCACGCGGCCGCAACTAGACTACTCCAGATTTCATTAGTCCGCGTGCGGTGTGTGCAAGGCCGCAATCAATTACGTTCTAGTGTTTTTTAATAGCGTTTTTGACGCGTAGTATGGACTATTCTGGAATTTCAGCGGGGTATAAGTACAAGTACTCAGCGACGCCTAGTTCATTTTTAGTGGTGATTTATTCCAATGCGATTCGAAGTATTGTGGCGAAGTGTTATGTGTTTTGTAATTGCGCGAGACTCTATTAGTTGACATTATTATTGCGTGTGAACAATTTTTAATTGATTTGTTGTAAGAGACTATCTCGTTGATTACAAACTGTTTAATTGTGACAATTAAAGCTGGTGATTAGTGACTTAATTGGTGTCTCGTATTTTCTTTTCCACTGTACCGTAGGAGACCGTCGTAACCAGGGGCGGACTGGCCAGGTCGGCTGGTCGGCGATCGCCGAGGGCCCCGGGCCCCGAGGAGGCTCAGGGGCCCCGAGCCATGAACATTTTATTTCGAGAAAATACGAGAAATATATATTTTTTTTACCTGTATTAAAAACCTTTTCTCGTCTAAATATTGTTGGAAATAAATCTTCAGGATATATGTTTTGATCAGATTGGAAGTGATCACTTCTCAGCCTTGTTTATGTTCAGCGTATTTAGTATTTACTAATGGAGGAAAGCGAAGGAGGTTACTGTAGAGGCGCGTCGCGCGGCAACTGACTGACGCGACGAGGTGTAGGCTATTGTCATTTTTGTTTGAATGTCTTTCCAGCATTCAGGGCTGGGGGACCCGAAGACCTGGAAGAGGGCATCATGGCCTTATGTCAAGATTCAAAAGGGGGCCAATGGCATAAACTTGCAGGAGGGCCCGGTTAAAAGTTACGCTACTGGGGCTATGGATTGGTGGGACGGAGTGACAACCGGGCGCCAAGCTCATGGTGCTTCACCGCCGTAATATACTGTGGAATATTTTTAATTGGGATTTTATGCAGATTTGTAGCGTATAAACGTTCTTTACAGTAGAAACATTTATAGTAGGTAATTATGGTTTTAAACCTGGTTATCTTAAAGTCTAAATTATCAAAAAAACTGTCCTGCATGTTTTGTATTAAAACATTCACTTACATAAATACTGTACATACCATGTATCTATAAAGAGTAAATAAATAATTTAAAAAAAGTATACGCACAAAAATACGCGCGTGCGCGTTTATGTGTGTAGCTGCAGGGGGCCCCTTGACTGCTTCAAGCCGAGGGCCCCCAGGGATGCCAGTCCGCTCCTGGTCGTAACATATATTATTGTCGGTGAGAGCTATAAATATATTTCTTTTCAGCACAACGTTAGATTGCAGTCAGTTTTTGTGTGTAAACGATTAGCGACAACGAGCTATTTCCTGTGTCCGATAGACGCAGATGCAACACACATCCAGCTGTCTCGCGAGCACTGTCGCGTGTAAGAGTAAGTATACGAGTATATTCGTACATACGGTAAGTCATCGGTTAATCACCACCGCTCGGAACAGGTTTGTCGGGCTTCCACTCCCCCCCCGCTATGTCTGCAGCTACAGAATTAATTTATTAGTTATTATGATAACCATTTGATTAGCTTCTGCTATCACTTTCATTAAACGTTGATTAATAAAAAATGCGCGATAACTGTGGTATCATCACGGTGAAAGCCGGCGTTATTAATTTCGAGGATTGGCAGACACAAACCATGGTTCCAGTGAGTACCCAGTATCATGAGTTGAGTTTTTGCAGCAAACTGTTGTAGACCACTATTTTAAATCATTATTATTCATTAGCATTTTTAAAAATTGTTTTACCTTGACGTATTATTAGCAGTAATAAATTGCAATTTTCCATGAGTAAGTTGTAGAATAACCGAGTTACAGTGTCATCATCATCATCGGCCATGGCTCTACAACCCTTGATGGGTCTTGGCCTGCTCCAAGAGTCGATTCCATTCCTCCCTATTGCGTGCCCTGGCTTTCCAGTTTCTTATGTTCAGCTTTCTGAGGTCCTCTTCTACCTGGTTTTTGAATCTACTTTGGGGTCTTCCCCTTTTTCTACTACCCATTGGTTTCTGGTAGAAAATATGTTTCGTAGGCTGTTCTTCCTCCGTTCTCTCTATGTGTCCAACCCACCTTAGCCTGTATATTTTGATTATCATGACAATATCCGGCTCTTTGTAAAGATGGTATAGTTCATAATTCCATTTTCTCGTACTCCTCTAAATATTGTTCTTAGAATCAGTCTTTCGCAGCAACCTAGAAGTCTCTCGCTATTTTTGTCATTGTCCAGGTTTCTGAAGCATATGTCAGCACTGGTCTGATAAGTGTTTTGCAAATTTTGCATTTTGTGCTTCTCGAGATGAAGCTAGATGCCAGGTGCTTTTTTAATCCATAACACCTTCGCGGTTCCCCATTCTTTGAGTTACAGCCCAGCCGATACGGCAAAACAGATGCTGACTGGTCGGTACGATATCCGTGCTGTCTCTCTTTATCTGGCAGACGCTGTTTTGTAACCCCAGCGTAGGCAAGCCGCAGCCTTAGGGATGTGCCTGTCTATACCAGCCAGGCTGCTAGGAAACTCAGTAAGTTAGTGGGAGGACAGTTCTGACGGATTCATGCGAAGAGGACTAAGGGGGATCGTCTAGCAGCCCCCCGTAGGTGCCTGACTCGGCGAGGTGGCGGAGCAAATCTGTTGAGTTGGACGGATATGCGAGTAGGAGGATTCGCCGGCATTTGCGAACAGATTTGCCGCCTGGGACCAAAGGGAAACCTCCAGGGAAAATTCCTAGGGACTCGGAGACCCCTAGTGGAGAGCGTCATTTCTGACAACCCACGGGGTTTCCTAGAGGAACCTGATGGTGCAATTTTGAAAGGCCGACAGCCTACGCTGGTTGGTGGCCGACAGGAGAGGCGCCGCATACGTGAGTACTGTTGGAAGGAAAGGCAGATACAGAGTCAGTTTAGTGCGGACAGCCAGGCAGCTGTTCCACGAAAACATGGGGAAGAGTTTGGCTTTGACGCCACGAGCCTTTTTCAACGTTTCGGTCACGTGCTCGTTGAAGTTCAGGCGACGGTATTCAACATGACTCCGCTTTTGCTTTGCGCTGAGTAGTGGTGCGTCTTTGCACCCATGGCTGGATTGCAGCTTCCGGGACCTGATTGCCCGATGGATGGCAGATGATAACAGTGCTGGAATTTCATAAGACGGGGGCCTAAAACTGGGAAGAACACACCAACGCGGTTCATCTCAAACGCGCCGGATTTTTAGTAAACAATTTTGTTAATTTTGAAGGTGTTTAGGTCATGGTAGCACTGCCTCTGATGGCGAAACGGACGGCAGTTGCCGCCCGCGTCGGCCCAGTAGGCAGACGCCTTGAGCCGTCGGTCGTTCCTCGCGAGGCAGGGAACCTCCGTGCTGGTGGCAAACGGTAAAAACACAAAGCAGTACACTAACATACTTGGGGAAGGATGTCTCTGTGGAGCGAAGGTAGCAGAAAGGAAAGGAAGATACTGGGGGCTATTCAGATTGCAACGAGGGTGACTTATGGGGGATCATAATCTAGAATCGCCCGTGGGCATTTGACTCTGATAGGGAGAGGTGGTTCAAACGTACTAATGATCCTCAGGTAAGGGAAGGAGAGGTTGCTGCAGAACCAAAGAGAGTACTCCACTAACACGATGACTCCACTTGTAAAGTCAAGCCGAACACATCTCAGTACCCGGATAAACGATCACACCGCGTGTAGACAGCGGATAGGCATATTTGACCTTGTTGTCTGAATAATGAAACGACTTTCTCGGGAGAAAGTTAACATAAAAGGTCAGGTTTACGCTAATTGCGTGAGTACACTACGAAATGGCACGTGTTAGCGTGGTTATAACTGTAGTTTGTTTACACTGCAGTTTATCTGTTTACGTTTACACATACTTAAGCTTGTCTGTTCGTCCAATAGCTTTTTACCTTATGTTTACGTTGTGTTTTGCGCTCAAGGACAAAACATATTGAAGCGTGCGCGCGCCCGTGTCACCGCTAAGATTTACTAATTTGTATTCTAGTATCGCGTGCACACACAGTCCCCTCTGACGTCACCAGAGTACGCCCAAACAAGAGTGTGAGGCACGATTCCCTGTCCGGCTCACACGTTACACCATATTTTAGTAGCACTAGTTTTCTCTGTGTCCGATGATTTTTATTTTCTCAAAATTGTGTCCGAGTAAGATTATTTTCAGCAGATTTTAATTTAAATGAAGATGTAAAAATTTATGGATTAGAAATATAAAATTGAAATCGAATTTTTCCCACAACATGCTTTTAGGTATGTTTGCTTTGAAATATTTTCATAGGATAGTTCGTCAATAAAGAGAAGTTTCGGATTGGGCAAATATATCTTTCAATTGGGCAAATAATATATTCAATAAATAAAAATATATTATCTTTCAATAATATACCTACAGTATATTAAAAATTATACCTTTCAAATATAATCTTTCAATTAAAGATATATTATTATATCTTTCAATATCACCTTTCCATATAATAATAATATTATTGAAATATATTCTTATATTTCATTAATAATACCTATTTATTATTTAATAATAATTATTTTTATTATAATAATTATTATAAAAATGGCATTACTATAAAATAAATAATCTTTCAATTATTTATATTATATCAATATATATAACAATATATATATATTATAATATGTAATATATCTTTTATTCTTATACCTATTATAATAAGTTTTCAATATTATATCTATATAATATTCAATTATAAAGATATTATAATTAAATATCTTTCAATAAAGCTTTCAGTATTTAATTTAATATTCTCTGTGGAATATGTTAATTAAGTATCTATTCACAAATACGCGTAAATTATGTCCAGTGGCGTAACTCTTTTTTCTGAGCCCTCCCCCCTCCGCGGGAATCCTTTGCGTCCCCCCAACTACCCTTACTTAATTCATGCCATTGATTCCAATTGAATAGAAATCCATCCTATTAGCTGTAGTAACGACTAAAATTGTGTAAAATAAACAGAATGACTGCTCTTTCTTGTATGATGTATAGTCGATTAATAAATCATAACGTTGTTTCAATGAATAGTTTGATTTATTATTTAGAATCTTTTATACCTTTGGTCAGTGTAAAAAACAATACCGTATTTTGTCGTCTATAATGCGAGTTTTTTTTCCAGTCTTTCTTCCCAAAAATGGGGATGCGCATTACAAACGAATAATATAACTTACAGGCTAAATTGTAGATCTGCACAAGTATGGTGAGATTGTGCATGGGAGAGTTGGCAACATCGCTTAAAACTGGCAGACTTGAGTCTAGTAATAGTAAAATAAAATTTACTGATAATTTGGTTCACCGTTTTCACCCCTTCTGCATCAGTTATTTGTTCACGTCGTAGACTTGTAACGGTACTCTGTTGTAGCTTTCTGTTACTGTATTGTACTTTGTCGTCATTAGTCTGTTGTTTTTACAGTCGTTCAATACCTGTGTTGCGTATGTTGTCAAGAAACATACTTTACAGTCATAGCGAGTGAAAGAACATCTCTATCGTCCTATGCGGCTCACTTCAAATTATCCATAATAAAATTCGTTCGTCAAATTATTTGGCAACACTGCTGCTATAATTGGTTCTCAGTATCAAACCAGTAAGTAAAGCAGTGAAAATAGTTTTAACAGACTTTCTTAACAGATCCGACAGAATCTTCTTGGCTGGTCGACATTGCATTTCTGTAGCGTCTTGGTGTGGGAATTATGTGCATTGCTTTCGCACCTCTGCCAGTGCCCCACACGGTAATCGTTTGCGGACCTTCCTTAATTCACGCCATTTTCTGCCTGACGTTAAGGGTAGTATCTTAACTAGCCTTACTTAATACAGGTCATTGTTTCCTCTTGAGTACTAATCCCTCCTTATAACTGTTGCAGCTATTAAAATTATATTAAGTAAACAAAATACATTCTCCTCAAGAGTGTTTAAGATCTCTTCTTCTAAGCCTAGACCAGTTTTATCGGTTATTTCTACAAGACTCAAAAAGGTTTCATTAATTTTTAAGTCGGTGAACCTTCCTGCTTCACTTTCAAGAATTAATACATATCTGATTATTTAATTCCGTCGACCTTTCATGTTAATGTTTTGTGTAGTATACGTTATTATAGAGAAAAAAGAGCAGATTCAATCTGTTTCAAAATATTATCTTGAAAGCTTATAGATAAAAGCTGACTCATACACTTCTCGGACCACTGATTATCTCTTGCAATGGATCGTATTTACTCAAAAGATCGATAATTGCCAAAACGTTTCCGCCGTTCGGCTGGTCTATCTTCTCTTTATGGTCTCTAAGGCTGCCAATGTCAGGTAACATTTACAACGCGATCCAGCACTTTTGCCCATTTATTAGGAGCTCGTAACGAATAACGATGCAGGCCCGGCAAGTAGCCTCGGTGCATTCTTAAATGGAATCACGGGTCTACTGTACAGTTAACCAAATAATGTACACACACAAAGCAGGCCTATATCATTACGTACTTGTAAAATAACACTAAAAAATGTATTTGTTTTTTATGTATATTCATACTGGGAAGTTTGGTTTCCTACTTAATTTCAGTGGCCTGTACCCATTCTTAAAAATCGGTATGGAGAACCATACATGACTTCCATGTTCTAAGCTTTATATTAAAAATTGTTAAATATAAATTGCAAAATTTGACAAGTTTGACAATTTGAAATGAAATATTTCCATAGAAATACCGATAGAAATATTCTTTGTTGCCGATAACGTAGTACACATATATAATATCGGTATGGAGAACCATACATGACTTCCATGTTTTATATTTTAAATCATTTTCGAAATGAAATATTTCCATAGAAACTACTTCTTTCTACTTCTAGTTTCAGCCTTAACCATAGTATTGTGGTCACTATCGTATACCACCTCACGTTAGCGCACTCGATTTTCACTGATGATGGCAGTCGATAGCACTACCGAAACGTCTGGTTTTGCAGAAAACATTGGACCACGGCCAAATGGCCCGGGAAGGAATTTTAACAACAAACTACTTCTGTGTTGCCGATAACGTAGTACACATTAATAATGTGTGAAAAAGAAAAAGAAAATGTTTCGTGATAAATAAAACATTGGATCTTGGCCATTCAGCCCGGGAAGGAATTTTAACAACAAACTACTTCTTTGTTGCCAATAATGTAATACACAAAAAAAGGGCATTGATTATAAGATCAATTATAAGTTAATGTTTGATCTCCATTAAATAGTGCTCAAGTTTCCAAAGTTTTAATATTATGATGTCCGTAATTAAAACATCAGAGCAGGTTTAGTGTGTATGAGGGTACACCGTGGACACAAATTTTCAACATTCCCTATTGAGCGTTGCTCAGAGTAAAGCTGCGAATCTACAGTGTACGTTTCACAGAACAAACACGCGGAAAAGAAGGAGCGCTCCGAAGTCACTCATGGACCCTCAGCATCTTGCAGAGGGTTCATTCCCTAAAGACGAAAAGTCTGTCTATGAACCGTTCCTCTGTAAACACGTGCAGTTACACTACCCAGCGATCCACAGGAAGCAAATCGCTATCCACGCTGGACACTTTTTCGGCTTGCACGCGTTGTGTTGGTGTGGGTTTCGGCACTTTCCATTTAAAAAGCGTGCAAATGTAAGAAAATAAACATGAGTGAGGCCAGAAATAACGCGAATTGTGTGTGTGTGTGTGTGTGTGTGTGTGTGTGTGTGTGTGTCTTCCCTGCCTTTTTATTGCGGTAATCATAATAATAAAATGGAAACGTAAACATTACATAATTGAGATATGCTTGCTTGCCACGAACGATATATTTTCTCTCATACATGATTTACATTAAAATGAAAAAATTATAATTTTATTGCCTGGCAACAAAATTATTTTATTTTTAACAATTACCATTGTTTGAAAAAGTTTAAATGAATTTTCAAGTACTTTACTCTTGTTAAAACGTAAAAGGTTGCAGGTAAACTACCCCTTCCCCTTAACCGATCTTCACCAAAATCAAAAGGCCTTGAATTCTCTACAATTCAAGGACGTATGCAAAAAATTATTTGATTCTGTTTGAATTTGCGGCTGTTATCGTTTGCCATAGAAAACATTCTACACACACACACACACACACACACACACACACACACACACACACACACACACACACACACACACACACACACACACACACACACACACACACACACACACACACACACACACACACACACACACACACACACACACACACACACACACACACACACACACATTTCGAAAAATTACTTTTCTTCATGTTTTGAGGGTAGTACAATCAGAATCAGCTCTTATCTCGAACACGATTTTTTTCGTCATGACCATACTTCCATTTCCTTATGGAACATGGAAGTAAAAATTACATTCTTCTCTTTCAACTATCCTTTTCATTTATAGATTTTTCATCTATCTTTCCACGGTGGATTATTATGACCTTCTTTTCAGGATAGTTTATTTATCATAATTAAGTACTTTACTCTTGTTAAAACGTAAAAAGTTGCAAGTACTCCTCCCTCTTAACCGATCTTCACCACAATCAATATTTCCTTAGAAACTACTTCTTTCTTCAGCCTTAACCACAGTACTGTGGTCACTAATTTATACCATCTCACGTTAGCGCACTCATTTGTCACTGATGATGGGAGTCGATGGCACTGCCGAAACGTCTGGTTTTGCAGAAAACATTGGACCACGGCCAAACAGCCTGGGATGGAATTTCAACAACGAACTACTTCTTTGTTACCGACAACGTAGTACACATATAAAAAATTATCCCCTCCCCCTTAACTATCATTTTCATTATTTATAGAAAATTACCCCTTCCCCTTCAACTACCCTTTTCATTTATAGATATTTCATCTAGCTTATAGATAGTCCTCTACAACTCGGGCACATATGCAAAAAATTATTTGATTCTGTTTGAATTTGCTGCAGTTATCATTCGCCATAGAAAAAATTCCACACACACACACACACACACACACACACACACACACACACACACACACACACACACACACACACACACACACACACACACACACACACACACACACACACACACACACACACACACACACACACACACACACACACACACACACACATTTCGGAAAATAACTTTTCTTCATGTTTCTTCATTGTAGGTAGTACAATCAGAATCAGCCCTTATCTCGAACACGATTTTTTTCGCCATCACCATACTTCCATTTCCTTATGAAACATGGAAGTAAAAATTAAGGGAAATGTTTAAACCCCCCCACCCCTAGACCGTAGGCCCCCCGCATTACTGACCCGACTGTTTCGCCGCTGACCTCTGCGCCTTTCGGACTGGCTTATCGAGTGAGAAGGAAAACGTTCAGCTGTCACATAGCCTACCATTTCCTCCTGATTAACAGTTTTCGATAGATTATAGTAGCTACACACGTGAGGGAAGGGGAGAGGGGGGTGAGAACAAAGGAACAAGATCGATGAGGAGTGGCCGTCTACGTTTCAGCTTTGAACACACACCAGTACAGCATAAACGGAAAGACATGAAAGCTTTCAATAATTTAACTGTATTAAAATAGTTTAGCTAAACTGAAGTAAGTAGGCTGTATGTAGGCCTAAGTACACTTATCACGAAACGGATTCCGAAGAGACGATAGTTCTTCAATTATATAAATCTATCACAGTAAAATGCGCTCTTCTCCTCCCTTTATTTGTACGGTATGCGACGTAATCTTAAGTTAGTAATCATAGGGAAGCAGAAAGTAAGAAAATAGCTTCAGTCGCATTCACACACACAAAGACAATAAAAGTTGTTTACAACGCATATTAAGAAATTGTAATAGTAAATTATTCATGCGCAAGAAGCAGATTACGCGCCGGCCTTTGTTATAAATGAACGGTTCGGTTTGGCTAGACTACCGTCTGTAGGCTATATCAAAGTAGGAAGTGAGTCTCGCGCGAAGGTAAAGGGGAGGTCACAGCAATAAATAGGCCACGTGGTGGCGTTTTATGAATAAAATATCCACCGGGTTACGCGTTCCTCTAATAATTATTGAAATGCGACGATGAGTTTGTCCTATCAATTTTTCATCGAATGCATCTCGGTCGTTGACACCGGCAGTTAATTTTTCACACAACTACCGCATTGCCAATCATGTTCTGTATTTTCTCTGATACAGTTTACCGTCATTAAAAGACTATCTGTACGTACATTATTTAATCGTCAATAAATAATGTAACTGTAATGTAATGTAACTAACTGTACCAACTGTCTGAAAGTAAATGTGAAACATACGAGGTGTGTTCAAAAAAAGACCGAACTTTTGCAACAAAAACTGAATGTACTTACAACGCTATGTTTGCTTACCCCCATTCACAGTATTCCCACCTGCTGGCAATGCACCGCTCCCAACGTTTCGTCAAATCCTGGAACGTTTCATGGAACGCACTTTTTGGAATGGCGCGCAGCTATTTTTTTCCGTATTTTCCTTGATCTCCTCTATTGTTTCAAAACGACGTTCTTTCAAGGCCCCTTTCAGTTTTGGGAACAAGAAAAAGTCTGCTGGGGATAAGTCTGGAGAGTAGGATGGATGGAGCAGAACTGTCGTATTGTTTTTCGCCAGATAATCGTAGAGAAGGAGTGAGGCGTGAGCTGGTGCGTTATCATGTTGTAACACTCAAGTCTGTTCTTTTCACAGGTCTGGCCTCTTCTTACTTACGTACTGCTTCCCTCAAACGCCTTAAAACGTCCCTATAATACTCCTTATTTACTATCTGACCACATGGAATAAATTCATGATGAATCAACCCTTTCCAGTCAAAAAACACCACCAACATCACTTTCGTGTTTGACCGACTCATCCGGGGGTTTTTTTTTTATCGAGGCGATCCTTTCCTCACCCACTACGAAGACTGTGCCTTCATCGTATCCGTGCACCCACGTCTCGTCCCCTGTTATAATATTTTTGAAGAGTTTTCATCGGCACTGGCACGGTCAAGCAGTTCCTGACTGACATTAACGCGATTCTCTTTCTGAACATCACATCGGACAACAAACGCGGCACGATTATTTGCTGAGCTGCGATGTATGTTCAGTTTTCCTGTCAAAATTTCGTGTCATGAACCCACGCTGATACCCAATCTCACGTACAGTTAAAAACGACGATCTTCACATATCATCGTGCGGACTTCATCGATTTTATCGTCACTTTTGACGTTGAAGGGCGACCACATCTTGGCTTTTCATCGGTCGACGTTCTTCCCGCTTTGAAACGTAAACCAGTCGTAGCACTGCGTTCGGCTCATACAATCATCCCCATATTCTTGCTGAAGCATTTCGAACATTTCTGTAAAAGTTTTACCGAGTTTGAAGTAGACTTTATGCAAACACGTTGTTCTTCAAGCTCTTTCGTTTTCATTATGGAAAAAATTCGCGAGAGATTAAGAACACTTATTGATTTCAGCTGCTGTAGCAAGAATCACAACACTGGTAGAAAGAAGCAGAATATTGAATGATGTTTACGAAAGTTACTGCTAGTCAGCGCCACTTGCTGGATCACGCTCTTTGCATATAGTGGCATGGTAATGTGAAAGTTCCGCCTTTTTTTAAACACACCTCGTATTCTGTCAGTAGACCATGCAATTGTGAAACAAGGATTGCTACCGCGTTCCGCATACCCCTAATATTTATTTTACTAGCTAACATGTAAATTATCTGTTATCTATACGCTGCCATACAGTAGAGTCATGCTAGATAAAAACTGCAACCGGACGCTCCCACAACTACATCAACATCACACAATATCTGGACATGGCTGACGTAACAGCGGTGAAGAGAATCCAATTGAGAAGCAGTTGTGTTGCTTAGTCAATATCCACAGCGGCACTAGTACACCACGCCACAGCTGACCTTCCACGGCTTATCGGTTTTCGTCTTCAAAGGTACCACACGTACAGATTGTAGGGAGACAGTACCGTAACCAGGAGCTCCTCTGGTGTGGGGGATAAAACTAGCTTGAAGGTTTGACTCCCCATTTTCCTCGCGACAATGAGATACAAGATCCTTGCCACGTAATTATTTATAATCTTTATTTTAACACACACAACTGGGTTGGAAATGGGCCTACTTTAATTGATTATGGAAAGTCACTGAAATTTTTAATAGCTCTGGGGGGGGGGGGGGAGGGATTGATCCTCCAGATTCCGCACATAGTTACGCCGTTGTAGGAAGACGTTGAAAGTCGGATGTGTTGAATCAATACAGCAAACTAATCGGATTTTTTCTTCGATTGTCTCGGAAAATCAGGATTCACCCCCCTATAATAGGCTACGTGCCCGGCAGGAGGAGGACCTACAAATATCCGTCCAAAACTACCATCTAGGTCGGCTACTCAAACGTCGCCCAACACTATTTCCGTAGGGCCTCGCTTTTCCTCACACGCGGTCTGTTCCCTGACGTGAACACAATACTACAAGACGCTTTAACCCGAAATGTTAGTTCTCAGAACAGCCTATCAACGACTCAGTCAACGAGTCTTAAACTGCTCGGAAACACTGCGACGACAGTAGTGTAACGACGTAGATACGTTTTCTTACAATGAGGATAGTGAAGATTCATTAGCTTATTTAAAGCACGAAACAGCAGAATTTTTTAATTAATTAATTAATTAATTTTTTTTTTTTGTAAAGGGGGAAAATGCTTTATGCACCGTCAGAGGAGGCCGTACTTCCTCTGGTGTGTGGGACTCCCACCCACTAAAAAACCCACCTCTAATTCAGGCATTCATATCCATCCTGGAACCACTTAGCGTATTACTTCATGATGGAGCCTGTTGCGCCCTTATCGGGCTCCTTCTAGTTGTTCCTCATCTTCTACTGCCCGTTGGGACAAGTTGGGCCTGTATTTTTTTTCTAGTAGGACCCACTGATGCGGTCCCATTCCGCCTTACCACGAAGCAAAAGCGCAACTACGCTTTCGGGCGTGAACTCCCCGAGCTCCATTTCCAGTACCATCCTCTGTCTTGCGAATCTGCAGCACTTGAAAAACGTGTGCGAGGCATCTTCATGGGGAGAGTCTCAGTATTGGGCATGCTGGACTTTCCTGCACCTTTCCATTCTGTTGGAGGTAGGCATTAAAATTGCTGTGGCCACTGAGCAACTGGGTCAGATGGTAGTTGACCTCACCGTGTTGGCGGTCGATCCATTCCTTCTAGTTTGGTATGAGCCTTGCGGTCCATCCATCTTCCTCTATCCTCTCTATCCCAACGATCTTGCCAGTGCCGGAGAGTGAGTTCCCTGGCTTCATGCTTTGCGGCATCCCTTCCAATTTAAAAAATAACTGTTAATACAGCAGTATTAAAACAATCGTGACAGCCCTTCTAATGGGCAAACCATCTGTACTAGCCTTTTTTATTAAGGGCCGCAGCGCTTAGGCAAACAAAAGGAAAGAATCACGCTTAATGAATAACCTAATTTGCGTAATCTTCTGTTCCAAACCTTATTCGTTGAAGATAAACTCAGGAACCGGAACAGTGCTGGGATTTTAACATGTACTATATAGAATTCCAAATGTGGTAGGGTTAGTTGTGGTTGTTGTGGTTCATGACTGACTGTAGCGGTAGTGGTAATAGCACTGGTAGGCCTACTGTTAATCGTAATGGTGATATTATACAATACGCTATACAGTAATAGATTACTTGCATTAATTATTTAATGTGGTTATAAATGCCGGTTGCATGGAGACTTTTCAGACAAACGGACTACTAGTACTTGTATTTTTATAATAACGTTTTACATTTCACGGAAAGATGTAAAGTGATAACAGATTCCAAGAATCGACAGTTATTTTGCGGATTCCGAAAAAGCGTAATCTTATCACACGATTAGACAGACGCGTTTTTCGTTTAACAACACAGTTTGTGACGTCACATCCAAAATTAATTATGTACCCAAGAACAGTTCTGTTTACAGGCAGTGGGTGCTACGTAATGTCAGTAGTAATTGGCTTATTCCTGCTCTGACGTCTTCACATATACACTCACGCGCGCGCGCGCAAGCACACGTCAGTGACATGTGACAAACGGCAGCAGATGCCTTACGTAGGCCTACTCCTGTTTATTTAATAAGGACAAACTCAGGTAAAGGAGTGTCGTTAGGTTGACAGGTTGAAAACTTATTAAAATGGATTTCAAAAATTTAATTGCATCTTAACAAACCATAATTTCCCGTTGACAAAAATTTCTTCACAGATATACAGTAATACCACAATTAGCGCTATCCCTTTTAGCGCGGATTCGTCACAGCGCTTTTGGATAAAATGTCGAGGCCAGCTGAGTTTCATTTAGTACAGTCTATTTATTCGTCATTCAGTTAGGTACTACGTGTGTTATTTTTATCGATAGTTTCTGTTATTTTTACGTATTGTTATTGCAAATTTTTCAATGTCTGATTAATCGCCAATCATGACGGGTTTAAAGCGTGACTCACCCTGTAAATAAGATGCAAACAAAAAGAATTAGTTTGGATGTGAAATTATAGGCCTAAGTGCAGTGGCGTGGCGTGGGTACACAACACCTGTTCCCGATTGTGATAGACCTAAAACGTAACCTAAAAATTAATTAAAATTTTTCTTGTACCAAGCGTTCTTTTTAGAGCATTTTCTATCATTCGCTGGGAGAAGAAAAGGGTCCCGGTTCAACGAGATCTGCTTCTCATTATACTTACACAGAATAAATCAGGACACAAATAATCGAATTAAAAATAATAAAGACCAACAGAGAAACACATGACTAAACGAACAAAACACAAATAGGTAGGTAGTAACTGCTGTACGTTAGTTCCGAAACGAACGTAACTGCTAACTGAGCGTTTATACAGCGGCAACATATGTGTCCCCTCCTCAGTTTGTACAGTAACAACTACGACGAGGTCAATGACCGTACGTAGTAACTGCTGTACGTTAGTCCCGAAACGAACGTAACTGCTAACTGAGCGTTTATACAGCGGCAACACATGTGTCCCCTCCGCAGTTTGTACAGTAACAACTACGACGAGGTCAATGACCGTACGTAGTAACTGCTGTATGTTAGTCCCGAAACGAACGTAACTGCTAACTGAGCGTTTATACAGCGGCAACACATGTGTCCCCTCCGCAGTTTGTACAGTAACAACTACGACGAGGTCAATGACCGTACGTAGTAAAACATTGCCGCTGTCTGAGCCGGCAACACAAGACGGTGCAAGCGCCCAGCAGTTCGAAAGCAATGCTACGCTTTTCTTCAAGTTTCCCTACTAACATTGTTCGGATTTGAAATTATTCAATAACTGAAGTAGTTATTTTGTAATATAATTAATATTATATTTTCTTATTTCCAGTACTGTTGCTGCCGGGAACAGCGGTTCCTTGCACGCCACGCTACTGCCTAAGTGTTAAGACGATTAGAAGCTGGTGAGCGTCAAGTGGATGTAGCCTGTTCATTAAATTGGCACTATTGACAGTTAGCGCAATTTAAAAAAAATTCTGAAAGGATAAAACATGTGCGTCGACGTCATCAAAATTATCTGTTACTAAAATAACTGGGTCGAGAACAAGTGTGCTTGAAGAAATTAAACAAAGACTAGGCACTTGAGTTGATGATCACACGCAGCGTAACATGCCGTTAAGTCAGCTTACCGTTATGGAGAAAGCGAGAAGCATTTTTACTTACATTCAGGGCGAAAAAGGAGACAAATCAGAAACATGTGGAGCTAGTAAAGGATTTTTTTTCCTAGGGTAGGTGAAAATCTCTATAGACACTAGGAACCCCGTAGTTCCTAGTAGTGTGGGACTCTAACCCACTAAAAACATCTCCTTTAATGCTACAACTGAGCAAACTCATCCAGCAGCTTCTCGTTCATGTTTCCTGCACGGGTGATGGGGTGAAGCCCAGTGGCTAATCCCAAGATTATTCTGCCTTACTCTCACTTAGAGTTTTATAGTTCTATACATATTAATTGCTTTCTATTGCGATACCAGATCATGTGGCTTCTGTCTTTTGAGTCGCCTCAGGACGTGTGGAGCTTCTTCCACCACGTGTCGCATTATTGGATTATCGTGGATTTGAATCCTCTGATCATGTTTATCTGCATATTTTGTTATTACTTCGCTAACATATTCTGCATTGAGGTCTGTATGTAGGTTGTCGTTCCTTATATACCAAGGTGCATTCACTATGCTTGGAGCTAGTAAAGGATACTTTGATAGATTTAATAGGCGTCAAATCTTCACAACCTTAAACGACAGGTGAAGCAGCTAGCGCGAATTATCAGGCTGCGCTGGAATTTTCAACTTGTTTTTCATTAGGTTTAAGGTTTTCGTGATGTACACGTTATGTACTTTTTAAGTAATTAAATTAAATTTTATTTTATTAATGTATTTTTATTTATGATTATTAATGTAAAGCAAATATTTAGTGCCTAGAAAATAAAATAAATTAAAATATAAGTAAATAAAGTAAAACAAAAGAAAAAGAATAAAACCAGTAGTAAACAATAATCATTGAAAAATCTACCCCGTACAGCGCTGTTTCGTATAGCGCTTTGTGATCGCGGAACGTATTTCGAGCGCAAAGCGGGGTATTACTGTCTATTAATTGTAGCATTTATTAAAAGAATGTTTACTGGTAGTAATGTATTGTGATAGTAAATTTGCGTGTCGATAACAGTGAAGCAATGTTGCATCTAAACTGAACATTCGTAACGAACAGCATTAACTGAAATCTAATTAAAAAATCGGTATGGAGAACCATACATGACTTCCATCCTCTAATTAATTATAAAATTATTTTTAATATGTACACTCAGAACGAAACCAAATATATCAGCATGCTTTTGGTAAAAGATAATCAAAATACGAATTGTACATAGTTGTTAACATTTTAAAAATAAATAATTAATTTGATCAAATTCTCTTTTATTTAAACAACGAGAAAGAAAGAGAAAACCGCTCAGCGTTTATCTGTGAATTTCTGAAATCAAAAAATTATTTTGTTTACGTATCCGTGGTGACATAGCACGGAAGAATATCATTTGTTAATATTTTATTGAAATTTTTAAGTTTTCGGTCGAATAAATTTATAACATCAATACAAAAAAAGACCCGCTCACTACCCTTTTCATTTATAGATATTTTGTCTACCTTTCTACAGTGGATTATTATGACCTTCTTTTCAGGATACTTTATTTAACAAAATTAACTACTTTACTCTTGTTAATATGTAATACGTTGCAGGTAAACTACTCCTTCCCCGTAACCGATCTTCATCAAAATCAATATGCCTTGAGTCCTCTACAACTCGGGCACATGTGCAAAAAATTGTTTTTCTGTTTAATTTGCGGCAGTTATCGTTCGTCATAAAAAAATGCCACACAGACGTACAGACACACACACATACTTTTCCGCAATTTTTGCAATCAGAATCATCTCTTATATCGAACACGATTTTTTCGCGATACGGAACATGGAAGTAAAAAGACCTTTACTATATTTTCTGAAACTGACTATGCAGCATAAAATTCAGATTTTTCAAAAACCCACAATTCCAAAAAACTATGATCGTGTTTACAATTCCATAAGACGAACAGTGTTCCTAATGCATCGCGTCTAGATGCACTTTAAGGTAATTTACTTAAAAAAAAAGAAAATTCTTTCGGTGAAAATCTTTCCTGCAAGAAAGAATTGATAAAACAGACAAAAGAATGGGCAATTATTGTATCCGAAACATGGTCCATTCCATACTCCCTGTTTTTTCAGACAGGTAAGATTACCTTACCGTTCGCCGGATGTATCACAATAAGTAAGTTTCCAATTATGGTGTTAATCTGATTTGTAAGCGTTGTTATTATAGTAACAGGATGATATTTTGATACAATTATTATTACTTTATGTATGAATGCATGTTACATATTCAAGTACACATTAACAGTTATTACTCGGCCCCGTGAAAGAATAGTGAGCTGGTGCATTACTAAGAACCTTCGATAAATGAATTTTATAGTATAATACTACTTTAATATAATAGTCTTTGCAACTCAACATTACCAATAACTATAATTAATCCATCTCATTATATTAAAGGCGTCAGGATAATTGTTAAGACGAATTGACATACAGTTCACAAACTATAAGAAAACCATTTATTTTATGTCATTTTATAAATTCGATCAATCGGCAGAAATTTGTAGAAAGCCTTTTGAATTGTAAAGCAAACAAAATATATTTTCTTAACAATGCGTGATGTTAACAATGATGTTTAGCAATTTTCATAATGGCATACGAAAAGTTAATACAGTGAAACCTCGATAACATGAATCTCAAGGGGATTATAAAAAATTCTTGTTATCCAGGAATTCGTCAAAGCGAGGTTATTGTTATCAAGATTATGATAACAAAAGCTCGTGTTATTGAGGTTCGTGGTATCGAGGTGCCACTGTAGTTAAAGTGTAGCTGTGCAGGTAGTATATTGATTTTAAAAAGTTATTATGATCTCCGTGTATACAAATAAAAATTTCTGAAGAGCCTGTTTATATTAATGCTGTATAGTATTCCAAAATAAAGTTGGATTCATCAAAGAAGCGACCTATACATCAATACATGGTCTGAAAATATGGGTGGTGATCAATAAAATCCAAAGATTTCTAAAGACAAACTGGATGAATGACTATATCACCAAGAATAATTGAAATCGTGCTGCTACAAAACAGATGTTAAGTACTAAATTTGGATGCAGACTAGTCCTGTGTAGCGAACAAGCTACACATCTTGTAAGATACCATACATTGAGTAATATGAAGGAAGATAAGACACTTATGAAGAACGTTACTATTAGATGCAAGGATACTACTCTTATGAGGCAAGTCAAAATAGCATATTACTGATACAACAAATTGAAATTACATAAAGTGCTGATTGAGTGATTTGTGCGTGCGCGCGCGCGTGTGTGTCAGTGACGTTCCGTCTATGCTAAATAAATTAATATAAACGACTGCTGAGAACTTCTTCTTCTTCTTCTTCTTCTTCTTCTTCTTCTTCTTCTTCTTCTTCTTCTTCTTCTTCGGCTGACTCTGATTGTACTACCCTCAAAACATGAAGAAAAATCATTTTCCGAAAAGTGTGTGTGTGTGTGTGTGTCTGTATCTGTGTGTAGAATTTTTTTCTATGGCGAACGATAACTGCCTCAAATTCAAACAGAATCAAATAATTTTCTGCATATGTGCCCGAGCTGTAGAGGACTCAAGGCCTATTGATTTTGGTGAAGATCGGTTAAGGGGAAGGAGTAGTTTACGTGCAACGTTTTACGTTTTAACAAGAGTAAAGTATTTAATTTTGATAAATAAAGTATCCTGAAAAAGAAGGTCATAATAATTCACTGTAGAAAGGTCGATGAAATATCTATAAATGAAAATGGTAGTTGAAGGGGAGGGGGTAATTTTCTATAAATTAAAATGAAAGTTGAAGGGGGAGGGGATAATTTTTTTATACGTGTACTACGTTATCGGCAACAAAGAAGTAGTTTGTTGTTAAAATTACTTCCCGGGCTGTTTGACCGTGGCGCAATGTTTTCTGCAAAACCAGACGTTTCGGCAATACCATCGACTGCCATCATTATTGAAAATCGAGTGCGCTAACGTGAGGTGGTATACGTTTGTGACCACAGTCCTTCTGAAGAAAGAAGTAGTTTAAATGGAAATACCTTCATTTCGAAAATGATTTTAAATATAAACCTTAGAACGTGAAAGTCATGTATAGTTCTCCATACCGATATTTTTAGATTGGCAACATGAGTTATTTGTTATTTTGTCCCCTTACATTTCTACGCCTGCCGCCCAAAGCTTGCCCCCTAGGCTACAGTCTACTCAGCCTAATGGTAAATCAATCTGTCGTCTGTCAATTAAGAACCATTTGTCTGTCGTTGAGGCAGACGGTGAGAAGCTGCACGTGCACCTCCCTTGTGCGTGATGACACGTAAACATGCGTGTTAATTAATGTGATGACCATATCTTTTAGTTATCACATGATTGTACCTAAAATAGCATACAACGTGCACTTCCTGCGACGTGGTGTCATATCTGAATAATGTGATAATGTAATGTGAATAATGGTGTAATGTGAGTCGCTAGTTACTGACGTCAGTGGACAGTAAGACATAACTGATGACCACAGTGCTGTCTGTCTGTCTGTCTTTTCATGATATCTTTCGTAATAAAATTAACTAGCAATAAAGTATAACATTGGATAGCCATTTGGGTGAATATTAGGGTGGCTTTAGGAAAGGCAGATCCTGTCCAGAACAAATATTCACTCTGAAGTCAATAATCCGTCACAGGTTACTGAATTCAAAGGAGATTGTAGTAACATTTGTTGATTTCAAAAACGCCTTTTATTCTGTTGATAGACAAACTAAAGACAAAATAATCCGAGAATTTGGTGTTAAATCTAAATTGGCAAATCCAATCCGTGAAACCCTTACGGAGATAGACTCAAAAACAAAAGTCATGGGAGAAATATCTCAACCGTTCAAAATAAATACAGGTGTAAGACAGGGTGATGGTTTATCACCAATTCTTTTCAACTGTGTCCTGGAGAAAGTAGTGAGAATTTGGAATGAAAAATTAAAGGAATGGAAAATATCACCAATCATGTTGGGAAGAAGGGTCAAACATATTGAAATTAACTGTTTAGCATTCGCAGATGACTTTGCTATACTTTCTGAACATCTGACATATGCCGTATCACAAGTTGATTTTTTAGAGGACATAGCCAGTAGAACAGGCTTAAGAATTCCTGCAGAAAAAAACAAATTTCTCACGAACATTAAAAATGCGCCAAAATTCCTGGTAACAGATATTGGTCGAATAGAGAGGGTTAGAAAATTTAAGTATCTAAGGGAAATAATCCAAGAGAATGGTTCAGAAAAATCTACTATAGAAGATCTGGCATTACAGTACAGTAGTGAGGCCAGAATGCCTATATGCAAGTGAATGTCTAGCACTGAATTATAATTTAGACAAACTAGAAATATTGGAAAGACGAATTATTAGGAAAATATTAGGCCACGAAAAACTTCAGAAGGTTGAAAATTAAGAAGTAAATATGAAATATATCAAAGTATAGAAAACATAACGGAAACAGTGAGAAAAGAAGACTATTATTTTTTGTACATTTATATAGAATGGACGACAATGGGTGAACAAAACAGATCTTCCAATATCTGTGGGGAAAGAAGTCAACATCAAGTTGGATTAAAGAAGTCAAAAAGGATTTAGAAACAAAATAATATAAACGCAGAAGAAGCAATTGAAAGAGAAGGTTTTCGGGCATAAGTGTTAAAAATGGAAGGAGTTCAGGGTAGGAGAGAGAAAAACGCAGGTTCAAAGTGGACTGAAGACATGAAGAAGAGACATAGTGAAAAGATGAAAGAATATTGGAGAAAAAGGAAAGAACAAGGAATAAAGAATTGAAATTGGGATGTGGTCCTCAGATGGCCGATACAAAAAAAAAGTATACAGAATGAAACAGAAAGAGACATAAATGCTAGAAATTTTCCTTTCTAGGAACATTTTCTGTTGAAGGAGAATCACATCAGCCAGGGAATTAGACTAGGCTATAGTAGAGATAACCTGTCAATAGATTGCGTAGCGTTTCCAGAAGATCTAGCAGTCGTGTCATATTCAGTAGAAACAGTTATTAGACATGTGAAACTGTTGATAGAATAAGCCGAAAGAGCGGGTTTACAAATTTCTTTCGAAAAAACTAAGTTCATGACAAATATCAAGACACTATCCAAGAAAATAAAAACTCGATACGGGCAAATCTATGGAACTGACAAATACAAGTATCTTGGAGAAGTTATTGAACAAAATGTCTCAGAGAAAGAAGCCATTAAAGCACGCGTTAATAAGATGAAAGTTGCCTATCATTTAACCAAGGATACATGTAACAAGAAATCAAAGCACTTTATGCAGCTGAATGTCTGACTCTGAACAAGAAAATGATGGTGGAAGAACTGGAAGTCACAGAAAGGAAAATATTAAGAAAAGTCTTGGGATCAATAAAAGATGGAGAACAGTACAGAAGATGCCACAATAATGATCTGTGTACACATGTTGAGAAAATCACAGACGTAATTAGAAAAAGAATTACTTTCTACGGATATGTTCAAAGAATGAATCCTTACAGACTAACAGGGAAGCTTTTAACTATTTCAGAAAGTTCGAAATGTCTAATATGTGGTTCAAAGGAACAGAAAAATATATAGAAGAACATCTGCCTAAGGGTGACATTAGGAACATTAAATCGAACTTTGCCTTACATGTCATCAGTCTTAACCATAATTATCCCAGTTTTCAAAACAGTTTCAAACCACTGCATTTCTGCAAAAACAGTAAACTCGTGGACGCACTGGAAGAGTCTGAAATTTACAGAGCCTCCAGAACTCAAGGTGATCAGCTTCTGAATGAAAAAATTTCTTTCAAATCCAACGAGCTATATGATACAGCTATACGCGTGCTAGAACAATATGACAGATAAGTGCGGCCACAGTACGATTTGGAATCACTAGTCACTCGCGAGATCCGTAGCGATGCGCATCGTGAGATAACGTGGGTTGGGAGTCACTTAAATAACGGGATGTGTGTGACTTTTATTAATTGACTACTCCATGTGAGCGAAATATTTTATCACCTGATGACGGGACTATAAGTCTCGAAACGCGTTGTGTATAAAATGTAAAAAAGAAGTTGCAAGTAATTACAAAACTTTTATTATTAATTAAAAGTTTTCACAAAATTACCTGGACACACAAGGATACCTGGATTAACAATTTAATTGTACATGCAACTTGGAGACCACAACAACTATGTATATTAAAATATAGGCCTACTGTTTCTTACATAATTATCTGGTCATCTGCGTGTAAGAGAGTGTTTAGAACAGTTTCTATATTTTCTGGTCCCCGTTAGTAATTCTTGATTCCAGTTTTTTATAAGGTCGTCGACGTATATAAATTAAAAAGGGTCGGAGGTAAACTGTCAGACAGGATCACCTTCGCCAGTCAGGATTCCAATTGACAGTTGCGATTTTGCTTCAGTGTAAATTTCGGATTAAATTCGGATTCAGTGTAAATTAAAACCAATCGCTTTTATATGACACAAACATAGTTTAGTTAAATAGAAGTTCACGCTAATTCTGATCTCACAACAAATATCGAACATCGACTATAACCTCTCCCATACTACCGACAGAAAATTCATTTTATTCTCATTTTCACTTTCATGTAAAGTTCATTTTCTTAAATACTTTCATCCTCTGTGTTTCAATTACAGGAAGTGGCAAGAGAGTACTCACTGACAATTTCAGTAAGAAAGACCAAAACCGTGGCCTTGAAAGGTAAATATCCAGTGAGGACTAACATAGTTATAAACAATAGCACTTTAGAATAAGTGAGCCGTCTCAAATATCTCGGCTGTGCAGTAAGCTATGAATCTGAATATGATATAAGTTCAGTTCAGTTCGTAGTCCTCCAGTCTTTTGACTGGTTAGTACCCTCCCCGCATATACCCGTGGTGCGTGTGATACTGAGTCTCTCACAGGTATATGGGACCTACAGTTTAATGCCGGATCCGAACGGCAATTTTTTTTATTTTATTTTTTTTTTGGGGGGGTTATACTAGGCAGGATACCTCTCGCCGGGTTGCCATTACCTTGCGAGGGGGAACGGTCGTATCTAAATCAGATGGCCCCTGGCGGGAATTGAACTCGCGCCGACAGCGTAGCAGCGTCACAATATATAATACAGCGTCACAATATGATATAAGAGAGAAGATAAATACATTTAGGAATATTTGTGGTACGATTCATAGAAATCTTAGAAATAAAACCAGACACAGCACAAGGATTAAATTTTATAAGACAATTGCAGTACCCACGTTGATTTATGCAAGTGAGGCATTGGTCATGACAAAAAAGGAAAGCGGCAAGATTCAAAGTGCTGAAATGCAGTTTATACATTACAAGATAGAACAAGGAATGAAGGTATCAAAGCAGAACTCGAAGTAAAGGATATAAAATGAAATTATTTCTATTTACAGAAGACAGTTGTGGGATCATCTGCAAAGCATGACAGAGGATCGATTGCCGAAAGCGGTACTGAACTATAAAGCCATTCGTAGAAGAGACGTGAGTCGTCCGAGGATGAGATGGGAGCCGGAACAGGTTTATATAACTTAATCCATGAAGAGGAGTAGAAAAAGAAGACTTTCATCTTGTGTCTAGTTTCCCTTGCACGATATTGACGTGTTGTGTCAGTCATATTCATGTAGCTCTCTATTTACCATTTCTTTTTGGACGTCAACATACCTAGAGTTTCTTGGATGTCCCTCCGTGAGTGTCCTTCCGATTTACATACAGCTTTCGGCTATCTTTAGTCGTTGTTCTGTGTGTGTGTGCGTTCGTGCGATACATACCACATAAGTCATTTTTTAGCTATTTAAGATATTCCTCTGTAAATTAGTTGAGTCCTCTAGCGTTTTGTTCTGACCAATATCCTTGAATCGAAATTGCAGGGAGATGTCTCCAATAGTGTCTCTACTGCTCTCAATCTGGTGTCCTTTTTTCTTTTAATTCTCCCGTTCGACGTCTTCCCCAAGAATTACTTTGGATATTGGTTTTTATCTAATTATTATTGGTTCTTAGTTAATTAATTTTCAGTTAATTTTATCTAATTATACTATATAAATAAATACTTACGCGCCTACGCACTCGTATAACGTACATTCGTTTTACCCGCAGTATATTTATGGTTGATCTTGTAAACACAGTCACAAGTATTTGTAGAGATTATGCCGACGCTCGAATCGAACACGGGATAATATAAAACAAAAAAATGAAAGGATGTTGGCTTGTGTTAAAACACAAGATATGCAATACGAAGTCAAGATACGATGACATAAATGTGCAGATATGAGTGCAGGGAATAATGTGGAATATGGCGTTGTTATCGAATCTCATTACCATTACAATCACAGCCTGACTTGTCTATATCAGTAGTCATACGTGTAAACAATTGATGTTCGTATTGGTTCAGTGTACTGACTTATGGATCAGAGACATGGACGCTACCTACATCAGATGAGAGGCAATTAAATATATTTGAAAGCAGGATCCTCAGGCAAACGTTTGGTCCAGTGGAAGAGGGAGGAGCCTGGAGGAAAAGATATAATTTAGAGCTCCATAATTTGTACGAAGAACCTGATGTGGTCATCTTTATTAAATTAAAAAGATTAGAATGGGTTGGGCACATTATACGTGCTTGTGAAAGCAGAGTTATTAAGAAGATATTTAATGCAAACCCAAAAGGTAAAAGGAAAGTTGGAAGGCAAAAACTAAGATGGAGGGACGGGGTGAGTCAGGACATCAGTATCCTTGGACTTAGAAACTGGAAGAATATGGCTATGAATAGAGAAGAATGGCGAAATCTTCTGAAGAAGGCCAGAGCCTACAAAGGACTGTCCAGCCAATGATGATGATAATGATGATTATGATGATTGATTCAGGGCCCTCAATGCGGGGGGGGGCCTACAGACTATGGAGGTCCGCGCAAACAGTTTCCATACTTTTAAAAAACGGGTGAAAACCATTGAACTTGAGTAAAACCAAATTTCCCCGCATTAAAACAACATCAAAACCAAATACAATTGTTTTTTAACTGTTGTTTTACCACTACCTAATGGTGTACTCTGAGAGTTACATTATTTGGTTATCTGTACATTAGAGTGGTGATTCCAGTTAGGAACGCACCGAGGCCACCGGCCAGGCCTGCATCGTTATTCGTTACGAAAGGAAACTAATAAATGGGCCAAAGTACTGGATCGCGCTGTAAATGTTACTCTGACATTGGCAGCTTAAAATTTAGCCTTTAAAGGCAATAAAGAGAAGATAGATCAGCCCAGTAGTGGAAACGTTTTGGCAGTTGTCGCTTTATGCGTAAATACGATCCACTGTTGAAAGGGATAATCAGTGGTTCGAAGAACGGGCGAGTGAAGAAGAAGTGTGTGAGTCATTGGTCCGAGAAGTATGTGAATCAGTTTATATCAAGATAATGTTTTGAAACAGATTGAATCTGCTCAGTTTTTGTCTGTAATAACGGATACTACACAAAACATTAACATATAAGATCAGCCGAGTCAAATAATCAGATAGGCTATGTAATAACTTCTGAAGGTGAAGCAGGAAAGCTCATCGACTAAAAATTAATGAAAGCTTTTCAGGACATTCATTGAAATAAACGATGAAACTGCCCTACGCTTAGAAGAAGAAACTTTCAGCGGTCTTGTGGAAAACGTATTCTGTTTACGTTATACAAATTTAGTAGCAGCCATAGCTATAAAGAGGGGTTAGTAATCAAGAGGGAACAGTGGCATAAGTAAAGTAAGGGTAGTAGGAGGAGGGACCGCAAACGTATCCTGCGGAGTTACGCCACTGTATTGGTGTCTTAAGAAAAATGCAATCAAGACTTCTGAGAAAACACAAACATGTTACACACACATGCTACTACACACACACACACACACACACACACACACACACACACACACACACACACACACACACACACACACACGACATGTTATTAGTTCTGTTATAGTCTCTTTATGTCACTGCTTTCTGTAATTACAATCATGTACTTCTATTACGATTATAGTCTCACGTAGGCTTCCGCGGCCGGTGTCCATTACGTTTTTGAAGTCTTCTTCCGGTATGGACCTCGTCAAAAATGAGGATATCGTTACATAAACCTGTGATTGCTCATTGTAATATGGGTGAATTCTGTTATAGTCTCTTTATGTCACTGCTTTCTGTAATTACAATCATGTACTTCTATTACGATTATATTCTCACGTAGGCTTCCGCGGCCGGTGTCCATTACGTTTTCGAAGTCTTCTTCCGGTATGGACCTCGTCAAAAATGAGGATATCGTTACATAAACCTGTGGATGCTCATTGTAATATGGGTGAATTCTGTTATAGTCTCTTTATGTCACTGCTTTCTGTAATTACAATCATGTACTTCTATTACGATTATAGTCTCACGTAGGCTTCCGCGGCCGGTGTCCATTACGTTTTTGAAGTCTTCTTCCGGTATGGACATCGTCAAAAATGAGGATATCGTTACATAAACCTGTGATTGCTCATTGTAATATGGGTGAATTCTGTTATAGTCTCTTTATGTCACTGCTTTCTGTAATTACAATCATGTACTTCTATTACGATTATAGTCTCACGTAGGCTTCCGCGGCCGGTGTCCATTACGTTTTTGAAGTCTTCTTCCGGTATGGACCTCGTCAAAAATGAGGATATCGTTACATAAACCTGTGATTGCTCATTGTAATATGGGCGAATTCTGTTATAGTCTCTTTATGTCACTGCTTTCTGTAATTACAATCATGTACTTCTATTACGATTATATTCTCACGTAGGCTTCCGCGGCCGGTGTCCATTAAGTTTTCGAAGTCTTCTTCCGGTATGGACCTCGTCAAAAATGAGGATATCGTTACATAAACCTGTGGATGCTCATTGTAATATGGGTGAATTCTGTTATAGTCTCTTTATGTCACTCCTTTCTGTAATTACAATCATGTACTTCTATTACGATTATAGTCTCACGTAGGCTTCCGCGGCCGGTGTCCATTACGTTTTTGAAGTCTTCTTCCGGTATGGACCTCGTCAAAAATGAGGATATCGTTACATAAACCTGTGATTGCTCATTGTAATATGGGTGAATTCTGTTATAGTCTCTTTATGTCACTGCTTTCTGTAATTACAATCATGTACTTCTATTACGATTATATTCTCACGTAGGCTTCCCCGGCCGGTGTCCATTACGTTTTTGAAGTCTTCTTCCGGTATGGACCTCGTCAAAAATGAGGATATCGTTACATAAACCTGTGGATGCTCATTGTAATATGGGTGAATTCTGTTATAGTCTCTTTATGTCACTGCTTTCTGTAATTACAATCATGTACTTCTATTACGATTATATTCTCACGTAGGCTTCCGCGGCCGGTGTCCATTACGTTTTTGAAGTCTTCTTCCGGTATGGACCTCGTCAAAACTGAGCATATCGTTACATAAACCTGTGGATGCTCATTGTTAAATGGGTGAATTCTGTTATAGTTTCTGTATGTCACTGCTTTCTGTAATTACAATCATGTACTTCTATTACGATTATATTCTCACGTAGGCTTCCGCGGCCGGGGTCCATTACGTTTTTGAAGTCTTCTTCCGGTATGGACCTCGTCAAAAATGAGCATATCGTTACATAAACCTGTGGATGCTCATTGTAATATGGGTGAATTCTGTTATAGTTTCTGTATGTCACTGCTTTCTGTAATTACAATCATGTACTTCTATTACGATTATATTCTCACGTAGGCTTCCGCGGCCGGTGTCCATTACGTTTTTGAAGTCTTCTTCCGGTATGGAGCTCGTCAAAAATGAGCATATCGTTACATAAACCTGTGGATGCTCATTGTTAAATGGGTGAATTCTGTTATAGTTTCTGTATGTCACTGCTTTCTGTAATTACAATCATGTACTTCTATTACGATTATATTCTCACGTAGGCTTCCGCGGCCGGTGTCCATTACGTTTTTGAAGTCTTCTTCCGGTATGGACCTCGTCAAAAATGAGCATATCGTTACATAAACCTGTGGATGCTCATTGTAATATGGGTGAATTCTGTTATAGTTTCTGTATGTCACTGCTTTCTGTAATTACAATCATGTACTTCTATTACGATTATATTCTCACGTAGGCTTCCGCGGCCGGTGTCCATTACGTTTTTGAAGTCTTCTTCCGGTATGGACCTCGTCAAAAATGAGGATATCGTTACATAAACCTGTGGATGCTCATTGTAATATGGGTGAATTCTGTTATAGTTTCTTTATGTCACTGCTTTCTGTAATTACAATCATGTACTTCTATTACGATTATATTCTCACGTAGGCTTCCGCGGCCGGTGTCCATTACGTTTTTGAAGTCTTCTTCCGGTATGGACCTCGTCAAAAATGAGCATATCGTTACATAAACCTGTGGATGCTCATTGTTAAATGGGTGAATTCTGTTATAGTTTCTGTATGTCACTGCTTTCTGTAATTACAATCATATACTTCTATTACGATTATATTCTCACGTAGGCTTCCGCGGCCGGTGTCCATTACGTTTTTGAAGTCTTCTTCCGGTATGGACCTCGTCAAAAATGAGCATATCGTTACATAAACCTGTGGATGCTCATTGTAATATGGGTGAATTCTGTTATAGTTTCTGTATGTCACTGCTTTCTGTAATTACAATCATGTACTTCTATTACGATTATATTCTCACGTAGGCTTCCGCGGCCGGTGTCCATTACGTTTTTGAAGTCTTCTTCCGGTATGGACCTCGTCAAAAATGAGCATATCGTTACATAAACCTGTGGATGCTCATTGTAATATGGGTGAATTCTGTTATAGTTTCTGTATGTCACTGCTTTCTGTAATTACAATCATGTACTTCTATTACGATAATATTCTCACGTAGGCTTCCGCGGCCGGTGTCCATTACGTTTTTGAAGTCTTCTTCCGGTATGGACCTCGTCAAAAATGAGCATATCGTTACATAAACCTGTGGATGCTCATTGTTAAATGGGTGAATTCTGTTATAGTTTCTGTATGTCACTGCTTTCTGTAATTACAATCATGTACTTCTATTACGATTATATTCTCACGTAGGCTTCCGCGGCCGGTGTCCATTACGTTTTTGAAGTCTTCTTCCGGTATGGACCTCGTCAAAAATGAGCATATCGTTACATAAACCTGTGGATGCTCATTGTAATATGGGTGAATTCTGTTATAGTTTCTATATGTCACTGCTTTCTGTAATTACAATCATGTACTTCTATTACGATTATATTCTCACGTAGGCTTCCGTGGCCGGTGTCCATTACGTTTTTGAAGTCTTCTTCCGGTATGGACCTCGTCAAAAATGAGGATATCGTTACATAAACCTGTGGATGCTCATTGTTAAATGGGTGAATTCTGTTATAGTGTCTTTATGTCACTGCTTTCTGTAATTACAATCATGTACTTCTATTACGATTATATTCTCACGTAGGCTTCCGCGGCCGGTGTCCATTACGTTTTTGAAGTCTTCTTCCGGTATGGACCTCGTCAAAAATGAGGATATCGTTACATAGACCTGTGGATGCTCATTGTAATATGGGTGAATTCTGTTATAGTTTCTTTATGTCACTGCTTTCTGTAATTACAATCATGTACTTCTATTACGATTGTATTCTCACGTAGGCTTCCGCGGCCGGTGTCCATTACGTTTTTGAAGTCTTCTTCCGGTATGGACCTCGTCAAAAATGAGGATATCGTTACATAAACCTGTGGATGCTCATTGTAATATGGGTGAATTCTGTTATAGTTTCTTTATGTTACTCCTTTCTGTAATTACAATCATGTACTTCTATTACGATTGTATTCTCACGTAGGCTTCCGCGGCCGGTGTCCATTACGTTTTTGAAGTCTTCTTCCGGTATGGACCTCGTCAAAAATGAGGATATCGTTACATAAACCTGTGGATGCTCATTGTAATATGGGTGAATTCTGTTATAGTTTCTTTATGTCACTGCTTTCTGTAATTACAATCATGTACTTCTATTACGATTATAGTCTCACGTAGGCTTCCGCGGCCGATGTCCATTACGTTTTTGAAGTCTTCTTCCGGTATGGACCTCGTCAAAAATGAGGATATCGTTACATAAACCTGTGGATGCTCATTGTAATATGGGTGAATTCTGTTATAGTTTCTTTATGTCACTCCATTCTGTAATTACAATCATGTACTTCTATTACGATTGTATTCTCACGTAGGCTTCCGCGGCCGGTGTCCATTACGTTTTTGAAGTCTTCTTCCGGTATGGACCTCGTCAAAAATGAGCATATCGTTACATAAACCTGTGGATGCTCATTGTAATATGGGTGAATTCTGTTATAGTTTCTTTATGTTACTCCTTTCTGTAATTACAATCATGTACTTCTATTACGATTATATTCTCACGTAGGCTTCCGCGGCCGGTGTCCATTACGTTTTTGAAGTCTTCTTCCGGTATGGACCTCGTCAAAAATGAGGATATCGTTACATAAACCTGTGGATGCTCATTGTAATATGGGTGAATTCTGTTATAGTTTCTTTATGTCACTCCTTTCTGTAATTACAATCATGTACTTCTATTACGATTATATTCTCACGTAGGCTTCCGCGGCCGGTGTCCATTACGTTTTTGAAGTCTTCTTCCGGTATGGACCTCGTCAAAAATGAGGATATCGTTACATAAACCTGTGGATGCTCATTGTAATATGGGTGAATTCTGTTATAGTTTCTTTATGTTACTCCTTTCTGTAATTACAATCATGTACTTCTATTACGATTATATTCTCACGTAGGCTTCCGCGGCCGGTGTCCATTACGTTTTTGAAGTCTTCTTCCGGTATGGACCTCGTCAAAAATGAGGATATCGTTACATAAACCTGTGGATGCTCATTGTAATATGGGTGAATTCTGTTATAGTTTCTTTATGTTACTCCTTTCTGTAATTACAATCATGTACTTCTATTACGATTATATTCTCACGTAGGCTTCCGCGGCCGGTGTCCATTACGTTTTTGAAGTCTTCTTCCGGTATGGACCTCGTCAAAAATGAGGATATCGTTACATAAACCTGTGGATGCTCATTGTAATATGGGTGAATTCTGTTATAGCTTCTTTATGTCACTGCTTTCTGTAATTACAATCATGTACTTCTATTACGATATAGTCTCACGTAGGCTTCCGCGGCCGGTGTCCATTACGTTTTTGAAGTCTTCTTCCGGTATGGACCTCGTCAAAAATGAGGATATCGTTACATAAACCTGTGGATGCTCATTGTAATATGGGTGAATTCTGTTATAGTTTCTTTATGTCACTGCTTTCTGTAATTACAATCATGTACTTCTATTACGATATAGTCTCACGTAGGCTTCCGCGGCCGGTGTCCATTACGTTCTTGAAGTCTTCTTCCGGTATGGACCTCGTCAAAAATGAGGATATCGTTACATAAACCTGTGGATGCTCATTGTAATATGGGTGAATTCTGTTATAGTTTCTTTATGTCACTGCTTTCTGTAATTACAATCATGTACTTCTATTACGATTATATTCTCACGTAGGCTTCCGCGGCCGGTGTCCATTACGTTTTCGAAGTCTTCTTCCGGTACGGACCTCGTCAAAAATGAGGATATCGTTACATAGACCTGAGGATGCTCATTGTAATATGGGTGAAAGGTTGTCATGCAAGAAATTTTTGACGCGCTCCATATCGGAAGAAGACTTCAAAAATATTCGGTTACTATTAAAATAAAAAGAAGACGAATTTGTAGTTAATCGTGGTTGTGTTATCTTTGTTAACTTAATAACTTTCATTTGACGTTTAATATCTTACCCTACATTTTATTATTTGTTCTCTTAGTTGATTTCAGACATAGTGTAGTCATATTTGTATATATTTTATCAAAAGTTCACTATTATTACATTTTTAATTTGATATTTTCAAATTTATAAATAAATAACGGATAAATAAACCGTACGTATTAATAACTAAATAAAACTCATTTGGCCTCGACTTTTCATCCGGAAGCTTTATAACGAATCAGCGCTAAGCGGGGAATTATACTGTAATGATTTTAATCGCTGGCGATTTGTGATTGATAATAAGCTTTATCATAGTTTTGTTAGTTAACACTGTTGCGGGGTGTTATTAGAAACTATGACCAACAATCGGAGATTGCGAAATTCGTGCTGCAGATTTATGGCCGTAATTTCAGGAGACCGCGTTGACAGACGTATTGCGTGTAACGGCAATGAGCCAGTCACCAGCGAAGGAGTGGAGCGGACCAATAAAACGTGTTTACTTTCTTCCTTCCTCGGAAACAATGAGAAAGTACAAGTGTTTGGTCAGCTGTTCTCGCAAGATTGCTGTCACTGGGAAAATGTGATCGAGCGATTTTCTTACACAAAGTCTAACAGCAACTGTCAAATCAGTATTAGTAACTAGTTTCTCTTATTCTCTTGTTTTCAGAGTTTGAAAATACTTTTTTTTTAAAGTAACATTAACAATTAATGACTTTAGGAGTAATTATGGCTTTACGTCACAAGGTAATTATGAATTTTCTTACTATTACATCGGAAACGCAATTTGAATTTTCTATTGTATGGCACTGGCTGTTCATACACAATGTCTATGGGTAACAATCAGTTTTTGTAGAAATTATCGAACGGAATTCAAGTAAATGGTTTTAAATATAAAGCTTAGAACATGGAAGTCATGTATGGTTCTCCATACTGATATTTTGTATAGTTTATGTTGATGGAGTTCGGACTACAGCCTATCAGCCCGGCAGATGTTTTACAGTCAAATACCGGCCGTGAAAGCCTACGTTCTTTGTTTAGGATATTTTTGTTTTCAGTTCTTGGTCAACAATAAGAAACCTGACACGACCGTTACTACAAGACTGGCTCTTTATGTTTACCATATAATTTATTTATAAACTTAATGTCTTCACATCGGTTACTAAAATTCTGGTGGGAAGGGCATGAGTGTTTTGAGATTACCTACTGCTGCGCCCACTCCCCGACACTGGAGGTTAATCTGAAATGGTGGGTATTTCAGGGTAATCTAGTCCATGCCTTTAGAAAGTTATACGGAATGAACAATAGAAATTGGTACCTACACAGTAAAGCACTCACTGGCGATTTTTTTATGAGGCTGAAGAAAAATACATCAAATAGACTACATGTTATATTTTTTAACATGAGTATAATGTCGAAATCGGCAGGTGAGTGGGTTCAGAAGCAAATTATTATCCAATGGGAGTGTGGTAGATGTGAAACCACTCTGTCTGTTTATGACTTTGAAGAACGTTTATTTAAAGAGAAACGACCGGTGACGTTCGTCATTAAACGTGAAGGAGGGTGCTCTCTACAAATTGTCATTGTAGTTTACAACTCTGTATTCAACTTCCAGCCTTGCACTTAAAAAAGTATAAAGTTAGCATAAGTTATAAAAAGTATAAAACACTTCATTTGGTTCGAAATCAAAGTCTGCCACCGTACACAGACACACACACACAAAGAATTTGTCAAGGTAGATAAGGTAGGTCTTCAATCATGTAACACGAATGGTACTCACTATTCTTCACGTAAACCTCAGGCGTCGTATGGTACTGTGGAAAAACAAAATACAAGACACCAATGAAGTCACTATAACCAGCTTTAATTTTCACAATTAATAATTTGTAATCAACAAGATAGTTAGTCTCGTACAACAATTCAAGTAAAATTAGTCCACACGCAATAATAATGTCAACTACAAAGAGTTCCGCACTAATTCTTCGCTACAGTACTTCTACATACACTCGATCCGCGCTATGGAAAATCGCTCAACACAACTGAACTGACAAGCCGGCAGCTATGGCTTTTATAGGTAGCGCACGCCTTCTAGAAGTCTTCCATCCTCAATGTGCACACCACTTAATGCGTAATGCTGTGGAGTACTCTGGAACGTACTTGAACGCGGCTTTGACTGAGGCAACACCTGCCACACTAGGCGGGGGACGGGTCGAGGACGCTCTCGGCTATTCTAGGTGGTTCAATTCGTTTCAGTGCGCTCACCAATTGTCCGTTACTTTTGTAATGCCAGTTCACACAAATTTTGTAAAACATTCAATAGAGTATCATTATCTCTCTTCTGTACTGTTTTTAAGAAACATTTCTTTGATTCTTTCTCTACCCCCCAAAAAAAAATTTTTGTTTTTGTTGTTATACTTCCTTTATATTTTCATCAACCATAAGCACTTTAGTCGATTTCGATAGCCTTGCCTATTCCCCGTCAGGTGAGTACCGTTTTCCTCTCCACACACACACACACACACACACACCATTGGGGTAACTACGGGAGGGGTCATGGAATCGTTACCCCCCTAGAGCTTATTTATATCAGAAAATGCCAGCGAAATTCCATAACCGCTTGACGTCGGCCTACTTCTGAGTCAGTTGCGTGAATTACAATGAGGCTAACAATAGTTATAGACGTAAATGGAATTACAATGTTTGTAAATTACTAAAATAAAGCTAGTTTTGCTTAATAATGACAGTCATTCGACCGCTGGTAAATAACGTACGTACTGTATCATTCAACTCCTAAAGGCAATGCCTTGTCGCTGTAGCCACGTCACTCTATCCCTTGCGATATTCTTCATTTCTCCATAGGACCCACTATTCACGACACTCATTGTGCTGCGGAAGTATGCAGTTCTTGGTCTTCCTTTGGGCTTCTTCCCCACTACTTTGCCCTCAAAGATATTAGTTAAAAAAGCACTATGTCTGATCACATGCCCTATCAACTTAATCTTCCTCACCTCTATACTCCTAAGCAGTGTTCTATTCTCATTTATTTCCTCTAAGATCTGTTCATTCGTCTTCCTATCTGTCCAACTAGTTTTTGTCATTCTCCGCCAAATCCACATCTCCATTGCCTGAAGTCTGTCACTCTCCACCTTCCCTAAGGTCCACGATTCACACCCGTAAGTTAAAACACTCCATACAAATACCTTAACAAACTTTTTCCTTGTTTCAATACTAATATGGTTGTTTGTTAATAAGTTCCTTTTGCTCTGGAATGCTTGTTTTGCCAGAGCTACTCTCCTCTTAATCTCTGCCAGACACTTATTCCCACTTGTAACTATCCTACCCAGGTAACAAAATTCAGTAACGTGCTCCAATATTGTGTTGTTCAACATAATGGTTGATTTAATGTCTTCTCTTTTTTTACTTACAACCATTATTTTAGCATACCATTATTTTATTTTACGTACTGTATTTGCAGCATAATTCATGTCGCTTTACTGAGAAACTTTGAGATGGAAAGAATTTATAAAGTGTATTTAAAAAATTATACGGGAAGAAACCTAAATTTCTGATTTGTTTTGAGAAAAGTGGGGAGCGCAACCTTTAATTTAGTTTCATCCCCCCCCCCCAGAAGCTAATCTTATCCTCCCAGGAGCAGCTCTCTCTCTCTCTCTCTCTCTCTCTCTCTCTCTCTCTCTCTCTCTCTCTCTCTCTCTCTCTCTCTCTCTCTCTCTCTCTCTCTCACACACACACACACAAAATCAGTTTTGTAACACTATAACGAGAACATACCCTTTTTCTTTGTCACTGCACTTATCGTTTGAAAGAAAATAGAAATTTTTGTCTTTCCATTAGGCCTAAAATTTCGTTAAAGTCTGAAATCTCATGAATCATCGACTCTGTGTGTGTGTGTTTTTTTTTACAGCACAACGGAAACATTTTCCTCTGTCTTCACTAATTGCGTTTATTAAGTACGTTTGATTAACACTAGTGTTGAAAAAACCGCTCAGTTTTCCAAGTAGCTGTGGAAACAGTTACATGAAATTTTAATATATGTTCGATTTGTTAAAACGTACCATCCGACCAGAAACAAGTTATAACTTTTGGTATTATGAATCAACCAAACGTGACACTTTTGCAGCATCTAATCTTTCAAGTGCATAGTTTCTAAGAAAATCTAACCCTGCAAATCTGAAAAACACTCCACGTGTAAGGCGTAGAGAAACCAGTGTAAAGTTTAACAAATTAAACGGTCACAAGAAAACTACGTCCACAACTGTTATTACCGTCCTGTTAACGTAGAGATGGCAAATTATTGGCATTAACTGTGAGCAAACGTATAATATGGACTGGACTCGCAAAACACGGTGCGTTTAGAAAGTACGCAACGGCAGTGGAGAGAACTTTCACGGCGTAACTATCCGTATGTTATCTTTAGTACGTACGGACTCGTGACATGCCACATAACCGTGACAACACATGTAGTGACTTGCAACTGTTTCCTCTTCTCCATAGAATCAGTTGCGAAGCATACTAATGAACAATAATTTATATCTAAGTAACAACTTTTAATTTAATAGCAATCGTTTTGTTTTTGGTGTAAGAGCGACAAGCAGTCACAGCTGCTACCGTATTGTTTACGAGAAACAGTATGACATGATTAGTTAAGTACAGTGGAACTCGCTTATAACGAGAACTCAGATGTAATGAGCAAAAGTACGAGATTTGTTTGGTTTTTGTATCTTAGTAATGATAATTAAACTCGCTTTTAACGAGTAGGAACGCATTAGAGACTTGGTTATAACGATCATTTTATCGCAGGCTTGGTCATGGGTTAAGGTCTAACAAAAGTTCGTTACAATACAGCATTTTAAACATTCGTTTAAAATCATTAACGCAGTTTAGTGAACTAATAATGCAAGTGATGAATTCATGGAATATTTAACTATATTACAAAACCGTTTTGATATCTATAGATAAAAACTGACTAAACAAACAAAAGTAAATGATTTTTTTAAGGTTAATTAAGTTCTATGTAATTAAATATAATTTTCACGATTCCATTTAGAACGAAGAACAAAAAGACAAATAAATTAGAGTGAATTTTCTTGCAAGTTAAAAATAAATATTGTACATTTGGGATGGAAAGTTTTACGTTTTTTGCCGTATAGCCGGCTGATTTTTTTGTAAGTTTTTACTACACAGTTAGTTTTACTATATTTCACGAATACACTATACTCCGCAATATTCAGCAAAGAATGTTAGCGTCTAAAAAACGTTTAAAGTCTAAATTTCACTTTTAAGCGTAGAATGTAAAACGTGTCAAAATTTTATTGTGCAAAGCCTCTTCTGTGGTTGACTTTTTTTTTGTGTGTTCGATAATCACGGTATAAAAGTTTAGGCTTGCGAGTCGACAACTCGGATGCAGCGAGCACCCGGTCTAGTTTTAACGAACACATTGTCCGGTCCCTTGAATCTCGTTATAAGCAAGTTCCACTGTACAAAGTTTAGGTATCCAGTGGCGTTAGGTATCTAGAATTTGGCGTTGGGGGGGGTCCGAGGTCGGGTCTTCTTCATACGAAAGAAAAAACAAGTTAAGACTAATCAACATTACTATAATTCAAGTGACTAAAATCAGTCCCATTAAAATAAAAGGTTATAACACAACAAAAATACGCGTTATTGAAACATTGTTTACAAGATACTTAATGACTGAATTGATATTCCTGTGTTATATATAGTTATTCCTATTATACTTATTCCTAAATTTCATATTTCAAACGTATACGCTGATGCTGTGAAATAAACCTGTTTGCATATTTAATAAAGGATTACTACTATATTAGTGTACACCGCTGAAAATTAAACAGCATAAAAATTAAGACATTATAATAGTACATTGTACTCTTCGTTTGTGTGGTAGGCTTCTATAGTAAATTCCGTGAAGTGTGTAGGTCTGTGTCCGCCTGCTGTGAATAATAATTTTTATACATTTAACTTTCCGTTTTCGTGTTTATAATCAAACTTAAATAATATGCAAACTGCTACATGGTATGTTGATAAACCATTCCTTTTTAATTTAATTTAAATCAAAGAAAAATTTACGGTACGAGTGAAAGATTTTAAACTACGATAAATAATTTTTTTTATGTTTATTTATGCAATCTGTTAATACATAACAATAAGCATAATTGTTCACAGAATACTTGCCATGAAGAGAACTAGTCCATTGGCCAGTTCTCTGTATGAGTATTTAAAAGTAACATATTATGTATAATATATTTATAGTGTTAGGGTCTAGATAAGTCTAGAGGAAATGTGAACTTTAAACGTCTTGTCTGTAGGCTGTTGTCCAGTAGATTTATGGTTAAAGGATTCGTGTGCTCTTCAAGCATTTACAAATATCTTTCGCGGAACATCGCAATGGTTTCACTGACTGAGGTCAGGTCCAGGTCTCTATAGATGTCTTTGTTGCTGACGAACCACGGTGCGCTGGTTATGGCACGCAACACCTTGGTCTGAAACCTTTCTATTATGGTGATATTAGATTTAGATGCAGTTCTCCAAAGCTGTAAGCCGTATGTCCACACAGGCTTGAAGACAGTGTTGTACACACCAACAGCTTGTTTCGCATTGACAGTAATGATTTTCTGCCCAGGAGCCAATAATGCTTGCGAAACTTGGTGTCCAGTTGTTTTCTACGATAAGTAAAGAACGCGTTCATTGTAATTCTAGTAAACTATAGGATTATTTGAAATTTTTTAGTCTACTCCAGGCACAAAGGATTCATAGTTTTGCAACAATATAGTATAATATAATTAGATTTACTTATACTTTAGCGAACGTGCCATGAAAGGAAACTAAAATGAAGAAAAAGTACTTAAGAGATTTCACAAAACAGACAGAAAATTTAATCCGGTAATGAGATTTGAATAGCAAAAATACAAATTTATTTAAGTTAGTTATTGCAGACTTCACTTTGTTTACTTTGCATAATTTTTGATGTTTGTGTTTGTTTCTTTAAAACACATATTTTTCGAATTAAAGACAGAACATAAACGTACATTGAATTTTCAAGTAAAACCGGATTGTGTTACACAAAACTACTTAAAACAGAACTTTTTCACATCACGAAAAATTCGTCAACTTTTTCGACCCTCTGGGAGGAACTCCGGTCCCGTTCGCCCCCCCCCCCAAATACGGCCGTGTGTCGCATACGTAAACGATAGGAGTACAGCCCACCTATTTGCACACACGCGCGCGCGCACACACTATATATATATATATATATTGTTACGACGGTCTAACTGATCGTCGCGTCGTATGGTCCAGCGGGGAAAAAATACAAGACACCAATGAAGTCACTAAAAACCAACTTTAATTATCACAAATAAACAGTTTGTAATCAACATGTTATTCAACAAGATTATACTTGTACAATAATTCAAGTTAATCTGTCCACACAAATAATTATGTTAACTATAAAGAATTCCCCATTATGATCACTTTTCACTAATACACCACTGTTGAGACGCACTGTGTAAATCGCCCGACATAAAACTAAAACTAAGCGGCAGGTGTGGGCTATTTATAGTCTGCAGGGTTCCATAATAAGCGTCCTTAACAAGCAATTGAAAATTCTAGAGGATAATTCTGCGCGGCCTTCGCAGGTACACGCGCCGTTGGGCTAGTTGAGAAGCTTGTCGAACAATACTATCGAATGTACGAGAATGTTCCGTATTACGTAATACTGCCTCTATTGTTGACGCATGTTAAGTGTCACGTGCACACACCAATATTACAGCTGGGCTCTGCTGGGACAGCCGAGAAACATGCAGAACGTTTTATAATGACGTAACCATATAATCTACTTCAGACTGAGCTGACGCTGACGACTAATTTTTTTTAATTCACTCCAACTATCTCTCCCACTGCCTGTGGCAGATATATCTGAAGATCTGCTTTAGTATTCTACGGTCCATTCACTGAGTTTGCTGTTATATCATTTTACTGATTACACATCTTCATTCGTCTTCTTCGGCGTCAGCGGCGCTACAACCCATTACTGAGTCAAGGCCTCCTCTTTTTTTTTTAGGTTTCTGCACGTTAAACGTTTTACAGATGGGATATGTGTGAATTCTCCGATCCAACCCCCAACCTGGAGGACCAAGAACTTTGATTTCGTGGTGCTCTTCCTTTAGAGAGTTGCTTTCACCTCAGCTGACGAGCTCTCTCTGCCCGGTCGCAGTTGGCTAGCTGACTCAGCCCATGTGTGCAGCCGTTGGGCTACTATAGCCTCCTCCGCCTCCACACTAGATGCACACCCTGGTGCCAGCCCTGGACCCAGAATACTCTCAGACTGGCCTGACAGAACCCCCATCTCTCGTTTGCTTACCGATCCATTCCGCCGAACGGATTGGTTACCACAACGTTGGAGTGGATTGCTCGCTGTAACAGGGTCCACCGACGTGTAGGTGAGAGTGGAGTTGGGGTGGAGAGGCTGGTGCATTTCTATTCTATGCGTCACACCCCCTTTGGACCCACTTCTTCCTTTGTATTTACGTATAAATTCCTCAGTTTACAACAGATAACATTAACTATATACAATTAAGCACTAGTTTTACCCTCGTTTTCGCAGTTGACGTAGTTAATTTATTAACCCATGCTGTTTGTGCGCGCGTCGAAAGAAGCAAAGTAAATCAAACGACGTTCCTCGCATTGTGTACGGGTTTCGTATTTGGTGTGAAAGCGGCAATCAGGATATAGAATAAAGCCGTATATAAAACATACAGGTTTCCCAATTTCCCGCAGTAAACCAGTCCGCAGTGACGCGCTGCCCGTTGGCCTTGTTTGATGCAACAAACCTTGTGTGTATGTTGCTTATTAATAAAATACATATGTAATACGCTAAGCACATTTTCATGTCCAACCTTTGTTGTATTCCACATTTTTTAAAATACTTTTTCTGAATCGTCATATTTTTCAATCTGCTCTTCGTCGTCGTCCTCGTTTTGTTGAACTTCCTCTTTTTATTTTTCCCCCCATTCATTCGCTAGTCATCGAACGTGTTCACTTTCACTGAAGCTATCTCTCACTTGGGTTCTTTATTTCCACGTGAGGTATATCTAAATATCTGGTTTAGATATTCTAACATCGCCTTTTCCAACTATCAGTATTGATGACTATTCATTGTTAGTGTATGTATTGACAATACATTGTCTACTCGTTGTATCCATTTTTTTTTTTTTTTGTATCGGCCATCTGAGGACCACATGCCAATTTCAATTCTTTATTCCTTGTTCTTTTCTTTTTCTCCAATATTCTTTATCTTTTCACTATGTCTGTTCTTCCTGTCTTCAGTCCACTTTGAACCTGTCTTTTTCTCTCTCCTACCCTGGACTCCTTCCATTTTCAACACTTTTGCCTGAAAAACTTCTCTTTCAATTGCTTCTTCTGCGTTTATATTATTTTTTCTAAATCTTTTTTCACTTCTTTAATCCAACTTGATGTTGTCTTCTTTCCCCACAGATATTTGAAGATCTGTTTTGTTAACCTATTGTCTCCCATTCTATATAAATGTCGACAAAATACTAGTCTTTTTTTTCTGACTGTTTCTGTTGTATTTTATATACTTTGATATATTTCATCATTAATTCTTAATTTCCAACCTTATGAAGTTTTTCGTGGGCCTAATATTTTCCTAATAATTCGTCTTTCCAATATTTTTAGTTTGTGTAAATTATAATTCAGTGTTAAATTATAATCCATTTTTCTTTATATTTTAATGCAGATCCCACGGGGGGGGGGGAGAATTGGGAAATCCGCCCCTCCAGAAATGGTCATATGAGACGAAATTTTTTCATTGCTTTGTGATTGTAGAATGGGTTTGTAATTGTTAATATGATACAATATTAATATCACGTTATATATGTTCATAGTTTTTCATAGTTTTAAACTGTAACTGTACCTTACTACCTTATGAATTTTTGTTTTATACATAACTTATGTGAGTAGTATACTATAAACTGCAAGTGAATGTTATTAAAAGAACAATGAACGGGCGAACACAGATATGATTTTATACTTGTACGTTAATAAATTTACCGTGTTGATAATGACACTCTGTATTTTTATCTTCACTTACTTCTATTATATATTTTAGACCATGAACAAATTGTCCAACTTGTCATATTCCCATCCCGCAAAGTCAATTGTTTCCTCCACAAAATTGCTTGCTTGAGCCGCTCCTGATCTTTATAGTCCCGTTTGGCATTTCAACTGACTGTAAACGTTCATGCAATACTTGACTCGGTTTGTTTTGTGTGTACAAACATTACGAACTTTATCAAAAGTTTATTGTATACTTGAATGTTAATAAATTTACTGTGTTAGTAAATTTTTTAACTGTATTTTCATCTTCACTAATTTCTATCATCTAATTTTATACTATATTATAAAATTTACTTTTTTACTTTATTATCTTATTTTATATTATCTAATTTTTATACTATAGACCATTAAAGAATGGTCCAACTTTTCATATCCCCCCCCCAAAATTGGTTGCTGGATCCGCCGCTGATACTAAAGAAAGTCGTTATGCGTTCATTATAGATTAGATTTAGTCGTTCACTGTACACTGTGCTTACAACAACCAAATTGGGAAACTTGTACAATTTTTACTCAGGACTGTTCGTATTTGATGTGGTAGTTTTCTACGACACTTAACACAGCTACACAGTTCACAAATTTATAAAGATGATCGAATGCTCTTATGCGTTCGTCTAATTGTATTATAGATTATGTTTATTTCCTAAAAAAGACTATAGCTCGAGCGCGGTAATATGTTGGACTCAGACGAGACAAAGTCGAAAGGAAACCTTCAATGGAAAAATCCACACTTGCGGGAAACCGTAATTCTCCGCAACTTATCGTATCAAAACTCGTCATTCAAGAAAGCACATTTAAAGGGGTTCTTCGGTAATCCCTTCTTATGATCTTACCGATAATAGATTTTCCTGTATAAGAAAGTTTCGGAAAAGAATAATTCATGTTAAAAAAAAATTAAATATTTAACGACCGAGAAATAAATATTTATGGGCTATAAAATCTTTTTACTTAAAAAATTCATATATTCAGTTAAAACAACTACTGTTAATATAATATATTAACTGTATTCAGTTAATATATTTTTTAAAACAACTACTGTGATTAGGATACTAGTATGTATTACGAGCATTTTGATATAAGTCCCATCTCAAAATTTCCTATAGTTTGATAGTTATTTAAATTAACGTGTTTTTTAAGAAAGTCCCGTAAAATAATTACGTTCCCTCGCACACGCGGCTAAGTATCCTTACGCACCATTTAACTACACTTAAATTTATTTTAAAAGTCTAAAAATACTTAAAACTAACATTTTTCACGATGTTCCTTATTAACTACATTACAGTGTTCAAACCTGAAATCTCCAGTTATTCATACACCTTCTTTATATGCTATCATATGGTAATATTCTGTGCTACATTCCATATGCAATACATTATAATAGAATACTGTAACTTACTTTTTGTTTGTTTTCTAGTAGGCTATACTAAATACCATGTGTATAGGTCTGCGTCCACCTGCTATAAATAATAATTATTATACATTTGACGTATCGTTTCCGTGTTTATAATATAACTGAAATAATATGCAAAGTACTACATGGTATTTTTATAAACCATTCGTTTTTAATTTAATTTAAATGAAAGAAATTTTTAGAGCTAGTTTTATGCGTGTTCTGTTTCTTTCCCAACGTATTTCAAGTCGTTTTAAAACCATTCTTTTAAATTACAATAAACAATGAATGTGTTCATTATAATTCTAATAAACTGTCCTTAGTTAGCAATTCGTAGATTGGTTTCCAGCAGTTCTCCACGCCGATCTTCTCTGTCCTTTCCGTTTCATCTCCTCATAGGAACTACAACTTACATCACCAATAACCAGACTTTCTGGAAACGGTCCAGGTCTCAGTGATCAATGATCAGTGTTTTATACAGAAGCAGCTTGATGCTCCTGGCAATTGTTCTGCTCTGGAACAGGGGTCTGAGACCAACGAAGCACATATTAGCTGAGGTGATTCTTCGCTTTATTTCTTCTGTTGTTTCCCCATCGGAGTTAACTTGGGATCCTAAATAAACAAAATTGTTGACTTTTTCGAAGGAATACCTTCTCTAGCTTCCTGTCCTGTGACCATGTATTTTGTCTTGTTTTCGTTTATTATGTGCCCAGCCTCCTTGCGGGACCTTCAAGAGCAAGAAAGGCTTCAGTGACTGCTCGAAGGGACCTCCCGATTATATATAGATCATCGGCGTATCCTAGGACCTGCACCAACCTGTTGAATACAGTCCCGGAGGAATCTATTCCAGCATCTCTCATAGCTTTTTCTAAGGTAAGAATGAAGAGGAGGCAAGCAAGAGCATCGCGTTGGAGGGCATTACCATGGACTCTCTTTCCATAGTCAAACTCTCCTGATAAGTCATTCTGGATCCTCACCATGCCCTTCACTGTCAGCACTGTCATCCTACATAATCTTATTAACTTCTTTGCTATGCCTAGTTCTTCAAGAGCTGTGTAAAGTTCTTGTGTATCAGTGCTATCGTACGCATTTCTGAAATCTATGAAGAGGCGATGGGTTTGTAGCTTATGTTCGCTACCTTTATCCAAAATTTGTCGGAGTGTGAAACTTGGTCTATTGTCGATTTTCCTCTTCTAAATCCGCACAGATACCGACCAATCACCTGATCAGCATGTGGAAGCAGTTTTTGGTACAATATATGGGGCATTATTTTATACGCCACAGGGAGAAGGGAAATGCCTCTGTAATTGTTACAGTATAGTTGATCCCCCTTATCAAATTCTCGTGAAGCATAATATGCTCAATAACTTCAACCCTTCGCTTCACAATTGTTTGCCAAAAAACGTCTTGTCTCTCCAACTGTAGTCAGAATCTCATCATTTACTTACCCATCTTACTTTCAGTAACTTCCTATAACACCACATTCCTAGTGCTTCAAGTCTTCTCTTTTCTTCTGTTCGAATTGTCCACGTCTCACATCTATATAGAACTGTGCTCCATATGTAAGTCTTCAGAAAAATCTTTCTTGTTTTCATAGCTATTTCTTTTAAAGTCAGTAATTTCCATTTACTGTTAAATGCAACTTTAGCCTGTCCGATCCTACTCAAAATTTCTCTCTTACTTTTTCCGTCTTCTGTGTAAACTGTAATTGTTTGAATTTTTGCAGTCTACTTCTGGTACAAAAGATTCACAGTTTGGCAACTGTATAATTAAAATAAATTTAGGTTCAATTATACTTTAACGTACGTCCCATAAAAGAAACTAAAATAAAGAAAAAAGACTTTCAAGTTTTCACACAACAGACAGAAAATTTTAATCAGTAAAAAGGTTTTGAATAGCAAAACTACGAATTTATTTAATTTAGTTATTGCTGACTTCGCTTTGTTTAGTTCGTCAGTCGCATAATTTTTGTGCACCTTTCGTTTCTTTAAAATAAGAATATTTGTTGAATTAAATACCGAACTTAAATATGTCGAATTTTCAAGTTGAACTGAGTTGTGTTACACAACTACTGAAAACATGAAATTGTTCACATCATGAAAAGTTGAGACACTACCGCTGCCACATGTTTCTGTAATGTCAAGCGTACTACAGTATGTTGTCGGTGCCATTTATGGCAAAAGGTTATTATGTGTCGTACAAACTGTCGAGAAATGTCATCCCGAAGTTAACATTTTACAGTGAATATGTCGTGTGTATGAGACGTTCAGCTTATTCTTAAATAAAAATAATTTTCTTTTTTACAAATTTCTTATTATTATACACAATACTTTACACGTAAAGCAACATATAACCATCGTGAGAAGAAGATCTGGGGAGAGTAAGCCTATCTGTACACTAGAAAGCTAGGCTTATTTCCCAGGTATTCATTTCGTTTAAACTCTGATATAGATTTATTACTCTGCATTGATTTCATGGTACTGGCAAATCAGTTTTTACAGGGCGAGAAACATATTGTTTTTATTTTTTTAATTTCATTAGACTATTACTGGTCGACCCATATCTCTGTAGTTTTCTGTTCTCACCACGTACCTGAACCATCTAGGAAGTTGAGTCAAATACACCTGTCACGTTTGGACTATTTCTATGTACACCCTGTCTTACTTCGAGTTGGTTGCTTTTGGAGTGATCTGCAGAAAAAACCGAGTATTAGTGAAAAGACGAGTACTAGTAGAAAACGAGTTCTGCCACAAAAAAGGAGATATGTAACAGGCATGTCTTGGGGCATCCCGCATTACTTCGAGTTGGTTCTTTTACGTGGTTTTCACAAAAAGCGAGTATTGTTTTAAATGCATAGGTATTGGTTTCCATTTGTACTTTTAATTTGCATATAAACTTAACACTTTTGTACGTAAGAAGCTTTTAGCATTACAGGAACACATCAGAGCTATATTATTGCCAGAAACATATTTTGTAAAAAATACGACAATAAAAAGATTGCAGTAGACAACAAGCTATTTTATAACATAGGCCTACACAAATAAAGTTTAACGACTTCTGTTACCTATCAAAATTTACATGCGACATTCGATGCCAAAAATTTACACTACATATCGATGGCAATAATCGCATAATCGAAATATCGAAGATGAGTTTGGGTACGGTTATTGGTAAAGTACCCAAAATTCTGTGACAAATAAAACTACTTGATTGTCTTGTTCGATACTCAGTGTACTCGAATTCAGATTGCACGAACGAAGGATAATTCCATTTAACTCAACAAATTAATAGCAGCAACTATATGTAATAGTCAGATATAGGTATTACTATATTACTATATTAATATATTACTATATTCGTGTGCAGTATGTATGTTTTGTCGGACACATGAATGGCTAGTATAGAAATCAAAAAAATTACATTGAAAATTATAATAAAAGAAATAGCCTACAGCAGAATATGGATTAGGTCCATAATTTGTGAAGGTTTACCTTCACATTAAGCCAAACGTAATTACTTCGATTTGTTAATGACACAAACGAACGTGACTTGTATTGTGGAAACGTTAATGATACATCCGTCATATGCTCGCGCGCGTGGTACAACATCCGGACGGTCATTAGCAGTAAGCAATTCGGGACGAAGCAAACGAGTAACTCCAAACGAGCTTAACCAAATAAAATATGTCTGCACCAATATCTGGAACGATTGTGTTATAAAATATCCGCACACCTTGTCCTTGTCCAATCAAAACGTTTATCAGAGAAAAATAAGACAAATTCTGCGAAAACTATGAAAGCTGTGCAATGCAATTAGCAGTATAATAACTTAAAAATGAAGAAACATCATCACGACCTTTCGTCCTTGTCCCCCCTTGATGTGTGTAAAATGTGGCTTTCTGATTACGTAAATTATAAATATAGAAGACAAAGTGCCAAATCTTTTTTAGACATAATATTTTTTGAACGGGCAGGCGAAGTAATCGCAGTTTTTGCATGAAATGGAAAACAGTGCCCGCTACATCTTTTCTGGAGATGCAGAAATTTTTAACCTTTGAAATTTTTTTGTAAAACTTACAAGCTCCTCTGTTATGGACATGTAATTGTGCGCTTAGCTTTATCATTAAATGATATACATTTAATTTAAGCATTTCAATCTTCGCACCTTGAACACACATCAATTTGCGGACTACCAAATCGGTAGCACAATTTATTAACTTTTTTGCAATAATTTAAGAAATATGAATATTTTATTAGATTCTGCAGATCTGGATGTTTTTTTAAGAAGCATGTAGTGCATAGCTTTATAAGACAAACCAGCTTACAAATAGGTTATAGGACTACAACATCAACGACAGCAATGCACTCTGCAGGAATATTCAGTACATACTGAGAGTAAGAAGGGACGCTTTCCAGGAATCTTTTCCTTCCTGCACTCAGACAAATTTTCAACTTGTTGATAATTACATTAAAAATAAAGGAATTACATCAACCTTTCCTTACAATAACTGATGTATTTTTAGTTTTCAAACAAAATGGCTATCTCAGTTAAATTTGAACAAAATGTGGAATCGTTTCTTTCTTCTTATCGCCCATTCATTTACCGGTAAAGCATTCAGAGTTGTGTTGGCTGGAGTATAAAGGACATTCTGTCAACCGTTCCGTCTGTTGGTTTTCGTGTTTTGTTGTTTGTCTATTTGTCGATGGTTCAGAAACTGAATCATGTATGAACGAAGAAAGAAATAATTACATGTAATTTTCAGTAATTTTTATTCAGTATGTACGTATATGCTGTGAGATAATTACATGGTAGGAAAACAGAACGAGATATATATAAACATACTTATATCAAACATAAATACATGTTACTGGCAAGGTACGCGTGTTGAATTTTTATTACACTTGCACGAACGATTGTTTTATAACGACAACATTTGTGTCTTACTGTACAGCTGGTTAGACAAAAGCAAAACTTCTCCCAACGTGTCCAGGCAAAACTGGTTTGCTTGTTTGTTGTTTTTACTTCCATGTTCCGTAAGGAAATGGAAGTATCGTGTTCGAGATAAGAGCTGATTCTGATTGTACTACCCTCAAAACATGAAGAAAAGTAATTTTCCGAAAAATGTGTGTAGAATTTTTTTTATGGCGAACGATAACTGCCGCAAATTCAAACAGAATCAAATAGTTTTTTGCATATGTGACTGAGTTGTAGAGGACTCAAGGCCTATTGATTTTGGTGAAGATCGGTTAAGGGGAAGGGATACTTTACCTACAACGTTTTATGTTTTAATAAAAGTAAAGTACCGTACTTAATTTTGATAAATAAAGTATCCTGAAAAGAAAGTCATAATAATCCGCTGTAGAAAGGTAGATGAAATACTATAAATGAAAAGGGTAGTCGAAGGGGGAGGGGGTAATTTTTTATATGTGCACTACGTTATCGGCAACAAAGAAGTAGGTTGTTTTTTAAATTCCTTCCCGGGCTGTTTTGGGCGTGGTCCAACGTTGTCTGCAAAACCAGACGTTTCGGCAGTGCCATCGACTGCCATTATCAGTGAAAATCGAGTGCGCCAACGTGAGGTGATATACGATAGTGACCACAGTACTTCTGAAGAAAGAAGTAGTTTCTATGGAAATGTTTCATTTCGAAAATGATTTTAAATATATGTCTTAGAACATGGAAGGCATGTATGGTTCTCCATACCGATATTTTAAATTCAAAGCTCGAAAAGAAAACTTTACAGATACAGAGTGTGTGACCGAAATTAAACATGATGTTCGAAGAAATCCAGATTAGATATGAAAACCTGATTATTAACTTATTTAGGAAACTGTTTACGGGAAAAATAAAATCTGCTCCAATCGAAGTGAATATTTCTTTTTATATTATTCATATGGTTATGTCCGGGCTCTTAGGCTGTGGTCTTAGATTATTGAAACCAAACGTTTCGGCCTTACCAACCGGTCATGTTCAGAGGAAACGCACGCGGCAAATGTCCGCCTAAAGTACCGGCGACCGGCGACTATTGCGGCAGATGTTCGCCTAAAGTACCGGCGACCGGCGACTATTGCGGCAGATGTTCGCCTAAAGTACCGGCGACCGGCGACTATTGCGGCAGATGTCCGCCTAAAATACCGGCGACCGGCGACTATTGCGGCAGATGTCCGCCTAAAGTACCGGCGACCGGCGACTATTGCGGCAGATGTTCGCCTAAAATACCGGCGACCGGCGACTATTGCGGCAGATGTTCGCCTAAAGTACCGGCGACCGGCGACTATTGCGGCAGATGTTCGCCTAAAGTACCGGCGACCGGCGACTATTGCGGCAGATGTCCGCCTAAAATACCGGCGACCGGCGACTATTGCGGCAGATGTTCGCCTAAAGTACCGGCGACCGGCGACTATTGCGGCAGATGTCCGCCTAAAATACCGGCGACCGGCGACTATTGCGGCAGATGTCCGCCTAAAGTACCGGCGACCGGCGACTATTGCGGCAGATGTTCGCCTAAAATACCGGCGACCGGCGACTATTGCGGCAGATGTTCGCCTAAAATACCGGCGACCGGCGACTATTGCGGCAGATGTTCGCCTAAAATACCGGCGACCGGCGACTATTGCGGCAATGTTCGCCTAAAATACCGGCGACCGGCGACTATTGCGGCAGATGTTCGCCTAAAATACCGGCGACCGGCGACTATTGACGCCGGCCGTCATAGCCTGGAAACTTTATTTCTTTTTGTGACTTTTCGATTGTTCCGAATATTTCCCAGGTACGTTTGTAGCAGTCGCGTGGCGTGGGTACATAACACCTGTTGCGCGGTTGTGATAGGCCTAAAACTTAATCTAACAACTAATTTGAACGTTCTCTTGTACCAAGTGTCCTTTTTAGAGCATTTTCTATCATTCGCTGGGAGAAGAAGAGATGCCGGTTCAACGGGATCTGACTCTCATTACACTTACACCGAATAAATCTGAACTCAAATAATAGAATTAAAAATAATAAAGACAAACAGTGGGACACATGACTAAACGAGCAAAACACAAACAGGTACGGTCAGTTCCCAAAACGAACTTAGCTGCTAACTGAGCGTTTTGCCGGTTTATAAAGCGGCAACATATTGGGTGGACGAATGTGTCCCCCCTCCTAAGTTTGTACAGTGACAACTACTACGAGGTCAGTGACCGTACGCAGTAAAATATTGCCTATATCTGAGCCGGAAACACAAGACGGTGCAAGTACCCAGCAGTTCGAAAACAATGCTACGCTTTTCATCAAGTCTTCCTACTAATATTGTTCAGATTTCAAATTATTCAATAACTAAAGTATTTATTCTGTGCTATAATTAATACTATTTTCTCTTATTTCCAGTACTGTTGCCTCCGGCAACAGCAGTTACACGGACGCCACGCTACTGGTTTGTACGAATGTTATTTTTTCCAAGCGGTGAAAGATTTCAAGACGATTAAATTGATGCAAGTTCTTAAAACATCCTCCCCGTAGAGAGAGTGCCTCCTTGTCCTCGGAGAGTGCCTGCTACCATCGGCTGCACATGGACTCCGTGGAGATCTTCAAACATGGTTCCGTCGCTGTCAATCGAAGGGGAGAAAGCCTCCTATTAAATAGGATTTGGCGTGCTGTGTTCCCAAGCCAGTCAGATAGCACTTGATGCTGTTTTCCAGCTTAGATCGTGCTGGTATGAAGGTTTATCCTTCTCAGGCAAAATGTTGCCGGCTCTTCCCCAAAACAGCCCTAATCTTGCCCATTTGGACAAGCCTCAAATGACTCGGATAAAAAGGCAAAATGACATAATCTCTACCTCATCACTGGGGTGAATTGGCGAACATCGTGCCAGTTGTTTCAGACACTGATGATGACCTCCGATGGTGGTGGGGTCGAAACGTTTGTACACAAAAGCTGTAGACCAAGTCCTAACAGCCCGGCTACTAGGAGTAGGCCTAGTAATAATTTTAACAAGATTAAATTTATGTTTTTAATACTTTATTTATTCGGATGTATTCAAGTTGAAATTACAACAGCCAATGGTAAAACAAATATAAGCTTTCGGAGGACGCAGAATGCACAGAATCTAACGGAATTCAGTTGGAAGCCTTGCGGTTTAACAGATAATATCGCGAGCGAACAGTGTGAGTAAATAATAAGGCAGTCAATATGTATACGAACTGTGTCTTTGCCTTATGTAATTTACTTGACGTCTGTTTAAAATGTTAGGCTTCGTAACCTAGTGAAAATCAACAGCTTTGAATCGCTCGGTAAATATAATTCGTCAGTCGTCACATACCCGAAATAGCAGAATAACAGTAGTCGGGCTAATATTGATCCCGCAAGTGTGATACTGAACTTCAACCTTTACGGATGTGTGTTATTGTTATTAGCACAACAGCCAAATAAGATTTACTTCCGTTAGCTGACATCGAATGTAGTACATACAGTTTTGAACAGGAGGAAACCTCTACAGAAAACCTGTGCTTTCATAATGAAGGCTGAACAGATGGATAGTAAGAAACTCTCGTAGAATATTACGTAATTGCAATCCTCAACAAAGCCTCAACATTCAATTACAATTTAAAAAATCGGTATGGAGAACCATACATGATTCCATTTCTAAGATTTATATTTAAAATCATTTTCGAAATAAAATATTACCATAGAAACTACTTCTTTCTTCAGCCTTAACCACAGTACTGTGGTCACTAATGTATACCACCTCACGTTAGCGCACTCGATTTTCACTGATCTTGGCAGTCGATGGCACTGCCGAAACGTCTGGTTTTGCAGAAAATATTGGACTACGGCCAAACAGCCCGGGAAAGAATTTTAACAACAAACTACTTCTTTGTTGCCGATAACGTAGTACACATATACAAAATTATCCCCCCCCTTCAACTATCATTTTCATTTATAGAAAATTACCCCCTCCCTCTTAAACTACCCTTTTCATTTATAGATATTTCATCTACCTTTCTACAGTGGATTATTATGACCTTCTTATCAGGATACTTTATTTATCAAAATTAAGTACTTTACTCTTGTTAAAACATAAAACGTTGCAGGTAAACTACTCCTTCCCCTTAACCGATCTTCATCAAAATCAATAGGCCTTGAGTCCTCTGCAACTCAGGCACACATGCAAAAAAATATTTGATTCTGTTTGAATTTGCGGCAGTTATCGTTCGCCATAGAATAAATTCTACACACACACACACACACACACACACACACACACACACACACACACACACACACACACACACACACACACACACACACACACACACACACGCACACACACGCACACGCACACACACACACACACATTTCGGAAAGTGACTTTTCTTCATGTTTTGAAGGTAATACATAAACATGTTAAATGGAGTAATTAACCTTTAAATAGTTGACAAGATCATGATTATATCATTATAAGGATTGCGTGTGTCATTACCTCCGCGAGGATATCTGTTGAACAGGGTCAGATTAGAAGCGCGTAGTGCCCTATGCTGCCATCAGACTGGTGCCCCTCCCCCGATTCAAAATTCAACCTTTTATCCATTATTTACACTGATAAATGGCATACATAATTTCAAAACTCAACAATTATTTTATTAAACTCTCGAATTACAACAAATATTTGGCTAAATAGTGATGACAATGAGCATAGTTGTACATAATAAGAATAATGGATAATAAGAAAAAAAATGTTTAGGTTTTACGAAAAATGTTAATATAAATATTTTTTCAACTGAGTGAAGTAGCTTTGAAAAGTCAATACTTTGATGAACTAATAGAGTTTGTTCTGATCGTATTGGCAGTCGGCCCAATATGATAAGGGTATTGTTAGTTTCATATTCCAGTCTGCCATTATAGTCTAACACCTTGTGAACTCACAATACGTTTTGCTTACATAATGTGCATGACACGATCTGCATAATCTGTTGTTTTAAGAGAGCTATGTGGTATTCATCAAACGTGAGCACTGACGTGTGGGGTGACCGACATAGGCCTACTGCACAACATTGATACTGTCTACTCAAGCACTGACGTGTGGGGTGACCGACATACTGCACAACATTGATACTGTCTACTCGAGCACTGACGTGTGGGGTGACCGACATAGGCCTACTGCACAAGATTGATACTGTCTACTCACGTGAAGCACTGACGTGTGGTGTGACCGACATACTGCACAAGATTGATACTGATATGTATACTCAGTTCATGCAAGTCTTGTTTTATGTTAATATAGTAGCTGTAGCTGCTTCGCGTTTACAATGAAAACTATGCTGAATCTCAAGATACCACTTTATACTAATGTGTATCGCATACTTACATTTACTGTGCCTGCGTTTGTATTTTTTTTTTAATTATATTTTTCTCTTTCCAATTCCATTTTATCTTTCCTTGGTAGTTTTGTAATTTGTCATATCTGCAAAAGATGCAGCCGGTGTCTAATCTCCGTCAGAGTTTAACGTTATTGTGTATGTAATACGTTGCCATTATTATGCACTCAGTAGTGTTGTAATTTACATTTAAATCAATATTGTACCGAATAAGTATATATTTTCAATGTCGGAAACATTATTTCCCGGTCTGTTACGCCGTGGTCTATTGTTTGTGTAGACAGACGTTACGGCCCCACCATCACAGGCAGTGGCGAAGCGTGACAAAATAATTTGGGTAGACATAAAAGTACCGGTCAGCAGCACCCTCCTACTAAGTTTTAGACAATTTTAATGAACCAGTAAAACTATGGTAAATAGAGATACCTCTACCTTTATCAGATACCTAATACCTAGAAGTGACTCTCATTTCATTATACGTATAATTAGGTTTAAATATAAAGAAAAAACTATATTATTGTTATTAGTATCGTTTATGAATCTTAATTAGAAAATATTGTTCAAAAAATATAAATTTTACTCACATTTTTTGAATGATAACAAATCCGGATACTGTAGGCATTACACAATCGTTCATATTTTCTTGTAAATGAGTTACACACGCCGCGTCTTGAAGTTTGCAAAAATATTTATTACCCTTTCCTTGAAAGTTGGGTCCTTTGTGCACATAGATGACAATTATTTTTCAATGGACAAAGTAGCCAATTATGATAATCATTTATTTTTCATGGCATTACGAAGGTACGTTTTGATCCTCTTCAGTGTACTCACTCATTGAACGCTTAATCGATGCCGATGTAACTGGAATACTCGGTACTAATTTCAGTAACTTTAATGTTTGTTCATACACACTATCGAGTTGATTCTCCACAATATATTCTAGCAGTTTAACACACGGAAGCATTTTATCATCACTGTTGTAGATGTTCAATCAGTAATTGCGCAATGTTACCCAGTCAAAGAATTTTGGGAACAAACATTTCAGCTTGTCAAACTGGAGTTGAGGAAAATTCCTCCGAAATTCAACAAACTTTTTCTCATTTAGAAGTTCTACAAAAATATATTTTCAAATTCGCCGAATCGGGTGTCTAGTTGCACTGTTACAGAATCAAGAATTTCATAAGCAACGCGTTTATGCATTTCACTTACAGATTCCAGCAATACATTATTATGGTCAGCATTCATGCGCCTACATTCGTCCATACAGTTTTGCAGCACTTTATTTGAACGCAGTGCTGCGATATTTTCTTTCACTGTCCTAATTTCATTAGTGCAGAGATTTACATCACTGCTAGATTTTGCCTGGAGCACATTAAACAGATGTTGAGTAAATACAAAAATTCGATCATATACACACAAGTAAAACATGAAAGATCTCGACTTTAAAATATTTAGGAGACCAATTGCAGCACTCACAGACTCAGGATCCCAATCATCACACTCGATAATGTGAGAAACCGCATGATATAGTTCTTTATAATGTTCTTTGATTATTGAAACTGCCCGCGAACGGTAATTCCAAAGGGTTGATGTTGGGTGAGGAAGTTTAAACCCTTGTTCTCGGAGTAAATCAGATCTAGCAGCAGATCTACTGAAGAAACTATAAAATGCAGTTAAATTACAAATAAACAATTTAACTTTAATATTTTTTTGCACTGTGTAACAAGACCAAATTAAGTTGGTGAGCATAGTAGTGCACAAATATTGCCTGTGGACACTGTTGACGAACAAGGGTTTGTACTCCACCGTGACGACCAGCCATCACAGAAGCATCGTCATTTTTCATCACGAATTGTTTCATTAATAGCGATGGAAACAAACTCGATTAAATCATTCTGAATTTCAGAAGATGTGCCTTTAAACACAGTGCTGGTTTCTATATGTTCCTTCATGAAAGACTCTTCCATTGCCAGTAAATTTAAAGTTTCTAAATAATTGCCCTTATTAAGAGACTGCTCATTTTCCTTATGGCCCCTAAAAGCTAACTCTTGCCTCCCTAAATAACAAACAACATCTATCAAACGGCCTACTATCCTTCGATTTTGAGCCACATTTTCATTGTGCTGCACTGCTTGAATTCTAGCTGATTCGGGTAAGCAATGTTCTATGCTGTTACGTCCTAGCATGTGAAAGATCTCAGAATTTTGTATATGAGTTTTGCTGCCAGCATGTTTAGCGGCTTTAGATTCAAAATTTTTTATAGTGCCTACTCCAACTTTGCTCCATGGTTCCTCTCCATTAAATATCAAACAATAATAGCAGTGCAGCGTTTTGTTTCGCTTATAACCAGAGAGCCATCTATATTTACTCTACCAAACTTTCTGAAATTTTCTGACAATTTTTCCATCCTTCTGCGACAAATCTAAAGGCGGCCGAGATATTTTTGACTTCAGCAATACCTTTGGCTCTAAAGGTAACGGTACTGATTTCGTATTTTAACAAAAATTCTAGTGAATCAAAGTTGTCAGAGTTCATGTCAAATACTTCTGCGACTGAACTGGTACTAACTGCACTTAAAGGACGACACTTAAAAATGTTTATTAATAAATAATTAGTACGTAAGTGATCACACACTTCTTAGTCTATAACACTATATACAAAATTAAAAATAATTTGTAAACTCAACAAAACAAATATTCACTACGCGCACATAATGAAACAAACACAGGCGGCCAGGCGAAAATTCTGTACTATTCAGTCAGGGGAGACGTGTCTTTTGACGTGATGTACTGGACATATGATTATGCTGCGCGCGCAGGTCCCTTCTCGTTGTTGTCCATCAAAGTCCTCCTCACCTCCAGCCTTGTTGAAAAGACATTCCAAGTAACGTCTACCCTGATACTCCGGGTACAGTTGCATCGCACAGCAAGGTTCCAAAGATCACGCGGTCACATCATGTCGCGTAATACTTAACATTTTAAATTAGTTTTACACCCTTTCTGAGTATCTTACGCAACTTAATTCATAAATAAAAGTTAATTAATTTATGAACAAATTATTTGGGGAGACACTGTCTACCCTGTCTCCCCTGACGCTTCGCCACTGAGTACACAGCATGCTAAATCGCTATTGTTTTTTTAATACTTATCAGCAATTCCCACCTTTTTTCAAATTCTTCAAATAGATGCGATATTTTAGAGGAAACAGTCAAGCACAGGTTACCAATGCAGCAGCAACCAGATGGAACTATAACGTTAGGACCGTCAATACTGTGTATGAAAGCTCGTAGAAGTCTTTGAAGGGATTGAAATAAATGCCTGAAAAGCGCTATTTGTAATGAAGCTTCCGGTCTCAGACGAGGACTAGAAGACCCAGAATGTTTGTTTTGGTTCACCTTTTTTCCACAAACTTTTGCCTTCATAATGGATGTACTTTATAATCAAAATTTGTGTCATAATCATGTGTTTTCTGCCCAAGGGCAGGTCTTACAGGGCATGCCCCTTCCATACTTTCCTAACCCGGACTAGTCTCTTCATTTCCTGATATCACATCCATATAACTTCTATCATCTTGTCTCCCCTCCGTTCTGTATTCCACTTTCCATTTACCAGCCCTTCCAACGTTTCTACTGTCACATTATCTCATGTTTTCCACAGTGTCCCAATCAATTTCTCTTCCTGTCCTTGATAGTATCCTAGACTCTCCTTTTCTCTCTTACTCTTCCAAGCGCCTCATTTGTCACTCTATCCTTCCACTAAATCCTTTCCTTCCTTTTCCATCTACACATTTCGGATGCTTGTAACCTTCTCTCCTCTTCTTTCCTCAGTGTCAAAGTGTCTGTCCATGTAGAAGCATGCTCCAAACAAAACACTTCACCATCCTCTTTCTCAGCATTATTTCTAGTTCCATAGAACCATAAATTACTTTATGAACAAATTATTTGGGGAGACACTGTCTACCCTCTCTCCCCTGACGCTTCGCCACTGATCACAGGCCATCATCAGTATCGGAAACAATCGGCACGGTGTCCGCCATTTGACCCAAGTGATGAGGTAGAGACTATGAAATACTCTTCTTCTTCTTCTTCTTCTTCTTCTTCTTCTTCTTCTTCTTCTTCTTCTTCTTCTTCCTCTTCTTCCTCTTCTTCCTCTTCCTCTTCCTCTTCCTCTTCCTCTTCCTCTTCCTCTTCTTCCTCTTCCTCTTCCTCTTCCTCTTCCTCTTCCTCTTCCTCTTCCTCTTCCTCTTCCTCTTCCTCTTCCTCTTCCTCTTCCTTTTCCTCTTCCTCTTCTTCTTCTTCTTCTTCTTCTTCTTCTTCTTCTTCTACTCCTCCTCCTCCTCCTCCTCCTCCTCCTCCTCCTCCTCCTCCTCTCCCCCAAAGGGAGATATGCCTATAAATTCTCTTGTTCTTTTAAACAGTAACGGCTTAATAAAGTCACAGTGTAAAGTAACACTTAATACTTTTAGTTTCAATTTCATTGTTATAAAAAATTATACAATACAGGTAGACTCTATGTATAATAGGTATATAATAACAGGTATTCGTACCTGTTATTTTTTTTTTGGAACGGTTTCGTTTATACCTGAGATTTTCAAACACCTCTAGTGAAGAGTGTATTGTCCGTTGTTCACAGCCGGATCTCTCCCTTTCCGTCAGCTGAACGTGTTGTGAACCGAGAGTACTGTTGAAACTGAACTTTTTAGAGACTCAGATCCTGTACAACCCAGTCTTGAAATTCCATTATAAATATCCGTATGGAATCTCCATACATGACTTCCATGTTCTAAGATTTATATTTAAAATCATTTACTTGAGTTCGATTCGATAATTTCTAAAAAAAATGTCGTCCACCCTTAAACTATTTTCACTATTTATAGATATTTTTGTTATTATTGAGTAGTCGTTTAATGTTATTTTCGAGTCACTTTGTCTATGAAAATTAGGTACTTTATTCTTATAAAGAAACTGAACTACGCAGATAATCAACCCTCCTCCTCAACCGATCCCCACCATTCATGATATTTCCGTAGAGTAATAGTTTTATCATATGTAATTTCTAAGGTATATTATCCTTCAAAATTAAATATTCGTACTTTACTTGCTTTCAGCACAGGAATTTTAAAAAATCACCCCTTCAACTACCCACTCCATTTGTAATTATCTCATTTACCATTTTACAGTGGATTAATGTGACTTTATTTTCGGGCCACTTATTTATTACAATTAAGTACTTAACTCTTGTTAAAACACAAAACAATGCAAGCAAACTACCCCTCCTTCCTAACCGAACAACCTGGTTGCCTGGAAACACAATTATTTTATTTTTAACAATAAATTATCATTGTTTGAAAAAATTTAAACGACTTTGTAAGTACTTTTGTTAAAACTTGAAACGTTGTAGGTAAACTACCCCTCACCCTTAACCGATCTTCACCAAAATCAATAGGCCTACAACTCGGGCACATATGCAAAACATTATTTGATTCTGTTTGAATTTGCGGCAGTTGTCGTTCGCCATAGAAAAAATTCTACACACAGACACTTTTCGGAAAATGATTTTTCTTTATGTTTTGTGGGTATACAATCAGAATCAGCCCGTATATCGAACACGATTTTTTTCGCAATCACCATACTTCCATTTCCTTACGGAACATGGAAGTAAAAAAGCATTCTGGTGATATTTTCTAAATTTACGAAAATTAGGTCGTGTTATCTCGACAGCTGGTAAATAATCTTCAGACACTGTTAACAAGAAACGTATCTCTCTATCTGATCGTAAACCGTTATTCCAACTTGAAATGTACATCGGTCCCCCATATCTTCTCCGTCGTGTGTTAATATTATTCGTCTACAACTAGCGTATTCTGGCCATCTTCATTAGGATGTCTTCGTCATCATCTTCAAGTCTTCAAGGTCTCTAGTGCATATGCCACGTGTACTTTGTTGTATAATGTCTATAATTTGTGATCCCTTATCTCGCGTTTAGCTCAGTTCTGTCATTATTTGGGCGGTAACTCTAATGTGCTTTGGCTCTTTGCCTGTGCTTCACACTTGGGGAATGCCTCGGCAGTCAGAGTTTATGTTTGTACCTATGTTATTAAATATTCTTGATTAAGACAGCGATCAGCGTAATAGATAAACTGAAGGGCTGACGAAACACACACACACACACACACACACACACACACACACACACACACACACACACACACACACACACACACACACACACACACACAAACACACATTTTGGGTCGTAACGTGTTCTGTTTTGTGTGTGTGTGTTTGTGTTGTTTAATAGTATTTTTTTCAGAACGTGTATAAAATATTTAGCAATTTTATAAATTAGTGCATTTTTAGCGTTAATAACAGGTCTTGTAATAATAAGGTTAACTTAGCGTTAATAATAGGTTATCAAAATTGTGAAGTTTTATTAATCGGCAACACGCGGCTAACTCACAAGCACATCTTCACTAGTGAGCCTCCTGCTAGGTGTAATCACTGTGGCACGGTTTTGTCTGCTTTCCTTCTCGTTTCAGAGTGCTCTGCTCTTCAACATCTGCGAATCAAATTTAATATCCTTCAGGTGTTAGAAGAAGTTTAAATGAAAGACTGCACCCGTCGGTATACTTCTCCTCATAAAGGAGATTCAGTTGTTAGCAAAAATATAGGTACGGACTATGAAAATTATAAGAAAATTAAAAATTGTGTAATTTATAGGACAATTAAATTAATGGATCGATATGTGCTCGAGTTGTTATTACTGTTTTATTTATTATATATATTTGGGGTTATTGGAGATTAGTCTTTCATTAATGTTGGTAAAAATTATTTGATTTTATCGTCATCATCTTCACAGCATGGCATAGGCAAGGTGCTACCTGTTCCGCCTTCAAAGATGCTCCAGCCATCTCTGCCTGGGCCCACCCACACACCTACGTCCAGTGGGTTTATATTTCAAGACGTGTTTGGCCAGTATTGAATGTGACATTCTTTCTAAGCGTTCTTTCCACTGGTGTTTATAAAATTTTTAATCTTTTCCATTCAAGTTAAAATCTTGTAATAATTCTCTCATGGCCTCGTTCTTTGATGATGTAACAATTGAAACGAATAAAATTCATGTTAATTTAATTGTACGCGCGACTGAATAAATAAATAATGTTGCCTTTCAATAAATACTGTACTGTGTTATTATCGTTTGAATGTCGCGTCGTGAAAAGTATCGTGTACCAATCTTTCGAAAAATATTTTTCCTGTTAATTTAATTGTACGCGCGACTGAATAAATAAATAATGTTGCCTTTCAATAAATACTGTACTGTGTTATTATCGTTTGAATGTCGCGTCGTGAAAAGTATCGTGTACCAATCTTTCGAAAAATATTTTTCCTGTAAAAAAAAGAAATATTTTTTCAAATAATTAATGCTTGATGCCTTTACTTGGTGAAAATCCATTGTAAATTATAGTAAAACATAAAACCATAAAATAGTTTTAGTGATTTTCACTCGTCAATTTATTAAAATTATAAATCCATGACAGCTGTTTCGGCAGCACAGTGCCTTCATCAGATATGAAGGAGTAACCTCTGATTACAGATTATATTTTATATTCTGTATTGTTTGTACGAAAATTAGTCAGCTTACACTATCTGATGAAGGCACTGTGCTGCCGAAACAGCTGTCATGGATTTATAATTTTAATAAATTGACGAGTGAAAATCACTAAAACTATTTTATGGTTTTATTTTTTACTATAATATTTTTTCAGAAATTCAATATGTCAAATTAATTAAGAACGTACAATAAGGTAACACAATGAATATGTGGGAAAATCTTAATATTTACAAACACGATAATAATAATCTATTAAGTAAACAACAAATTAAAATAAAAACAAAACAAGACGATTTATTTAAAATCATACATTTATTAGAATAATAAAATAAAATATTAAATATATAATAAATAGCTGACTACGTAAACTTTACAACAATCGAAAATAAAATCTAAGTAAAATCGATTATCCGTTAACTATATTGTAAGTGAAACATTCAATTACAATCCGAACAAACCTCTGAAGATACAGAATAATTTCTGTGAAACGTGCGTCAGGTGAAAATAAACCTACTTGTAGTGTATTTATTTGAAGATATTACATAGGAGATCTGCAGGAAACTCAACGAGTTACAAAGGAATAATGAAGAAAAAAAGAAATACACAGTTTTTGAAAGACTTTAGCGTGTGCCTTGCAAATCGTGTAGTGTGTGTGTAGGATCGAGATAACACACCGCCCCTTCAGAAGATATCACTGCAGTGCACTTCAACTTTTATCAGTCGACTGCAACTGCCAGTGCTTTGTCTGTCTACATGCGACTACGATATCTGAACATACACATTATTATATGAGCACAAATCACACATTGTGTGTGTATGTGTGTGTTTGTGTCAAACTGCTTTTAATTTAAATGGAGTAATTAACGTTTAGATAGTTGATAAGATCATGATTACATCATTATAAGCATTATGTATGAAGTGTCGGATTATCCATAACGCTAAAGTATGCTGCAGCACCGGGCACCAGGATCTCAGCTGCCAGAGGGGGCACCATCCAGCACTAAATCACAAAAACGTTTTGAAGATAATAAATGTAAAAAAACAAAAAAAAAAAAACAAATGTTCTCAATCCAAAATCATAAAAAGATGTGTGCACACTTTTCGACGATCTTCTAATAGAATTGAGCACTTTGTGCCACGAGTAAAACTGCAAGAGAGAGGTTTTTCCAACTCGTTCAAATGAAGATGATAGCTTCCATGATACTACAGTATGTCCGCTCAAAGTATTAAACTGAATTATTGATTGTAAAATAATTTATGTATTTCTGAATGTAAACTCGTACATTGCTTACCGCCTGCTTTTCACGATTCCAGTAGCTAACTGAAAGAGCGTTGTCTGCATTAAAACGATTAAAGATATGTTGAGTTCAAGTATGTGGGGGGTGAGAGATTATCTTCGTTAGCAAGGTTGAATATTGAAAGCGAGATACTTGAATCGCTCGATTTAGAAGAACTTATAGAAGATTCCGTTAAGACAAAATCAAGAAAAAATGGATCGATTAGTATTTTCTAAGCTACTATGTACTACTATGGTCACTGTAATCACTATTTAACTAAATAGGGCCTATTTGTTGTAATTTGAGCCTTTAATAAAATAATTGTTAACTTTCGAAACTGTGTATGCCAGTATAAATAATGGATAAAAGGTTGAATTTTGAATGTGTGGGGGGAGGGGCAACAGTCTGATGACAGCATAGGGCACCACACGCTTCTAATCCGCCCCTGTATGAGTGTCATTACCTCCGCGAGGATATCTGTTGAAGAACATAAACTTGCGTTTATCTACGTAACAAACATTTTACACAATTTAAATGAACGCCTTCCACGCTCGTATGTATGCATATATATATTTTGTTTGCATATCAAAATATATTTCTATACTAGACATGCACAACCGTAATAGTGTGTTATATGTAGTGTATTTGCAATTTGTGGAGGTCAAAAGTTCTACGTTAAGTTTTCTATGCCGCGTAAACAATAATAATGACGTTAATATAAGCGCGGTCACGTGTCGCGTGTTGCGACTACATTACAACTAATTACGACACAACTTTGCACTGCACATTGTCAACTGTTGTTTATATTTAGTTTTAAAACGTCCCAATCAGAATGATCAATATTGCACACCACTATATAAAAATTATTCCGATTAGCGCTTTCAAGCTTCACAGCTCATCGTCAGATCAGGAATAGACAGAAAATATGTAATACCCAACCCTTCACCCCTCTCCCCCACCCTGCTCGCCCACAACAACTAAAAATTAATGACCCTTCCCCACCCCCCAAAACTCTGTCTCACCATCTGTACAGTTACATATTTTTCTAGTAAATTCCTTGTGTTTCTGTGTGTGTGTGTGTGTAAATAAGGGTGTGTGACTGACCCACGTGTGTGGAGAAGAAGAGGGTAGTTTAAAAGGATGCACACACACACACACACACACACACACACACACACACACACACACACACACACACACACACACACACACACACACACACACACACACACACACACACACACACACACACACACACAGAAACACAAGGAATTTACTAGAAAAATATGTAACTGTACAGATGGTGAGACAGAGTTTAGGGGGTGGGGAAGGGTCATTAATTTTTAGTTGTTGTGGGCGAGCAGGGTGGGGGAGAGGGGTGAAGGGTTGGGTATTACATATTTTCTGTCTATTCCTGATCTGACGATGAGCTGTGAAGCTTGAAAGCGCTAATCGGAATAATTTTTATATAGTGGTGTGCAATATTGATCATTCTGATTGTGATTTCAACCACTAACACAAATTTATTCATTAAACGTTTAAAACGTTTTAAAACGTCCGTAAACTTATTAATTACTTCCATGTTCCATAAGGAAATGGAAGTATGGTGATGGCAAAAAAAATTATGTTCGAGATAATTGCAGATTCTGATTGTACTACCCTCAAAACATGAAAAAAGTCATTTTTCGAAAAGTGTCTGTGTGTCTGTCTGTATGTAGATTTTTTTTCTATGGCAAACGATAAGAGCCGCAAATTCAAACAGAATCAAATACTTTTTTTGCATACAGCTCTGAATTGTAGAGTTCTCAAGACCTATTGTTTTTGGTGAAGATCGGTTAAGGGAAAGGGGTAGTTTACCGGAAACGTTTTATGTTTTAACAAGGGTAATTTTTTCTATGACGAACGATAACTGCCGTAATTCAAACAGAATCAAATAATGTTTTGCATACAGCCCTAAATTGTAGAGTTCTCAAGACCTATAGTTTTTGGTGAAGATCGGTTAAGCGAAAGGGGTATAGTTTACCTGCAACGTTTTTTAACAAGAGTAATTTTTTCTATGACGAACGATAACTGCCGTAAATTCAAACAGAATCAAATACTTTTTGCATACCTTCCTGAATTATAGAGATCTCAAGGTCTGTTGATTTTGGTGAAGATTGGTTAAGGGAAAGGGGTACTTTACCTGCCACATTTTATGTTTTAACAAGAGTAATTGTTTCTATGACGAACGATAACTGCCGTAATTCAAACAGAATCAAATAATGTTTTGCATACAGCCCTAAATTGTAGAGTTCTCAAGACCTATAGTTTTTGGTGAAGATCGGTTAAGCGAAAGTGGTAGTTTACCTGCAACGTTTTATGTTTTAACAAGAGTAATTTTTTCTATGACGAACGATAACTGCCGTAAATTCAAACAGAATCAAATACGTTTTGCATACCTTCCTGAATTATAGAGATCTCAAGGTCTGTTGATTTTGGTGAAGATTGGTTAAGGGAAAGGGGTACTTTACCTGCCACATTTTATGTTTTACAAGAGTAATTGTTTCTATGACGAACGATAACTGCCGTAAATTCAAACATAATCAAATAATTTTTTACATATGTCCCTGAGTTGTAGAAGACTCAACGCCTATTGATTTTGGTGAAGATCGGTTACAGGGAAAGGGTAGTTTACCTGAAACATTTTTTGTTGTAACAAGAGTAAAGTACTTAATTTTGATAAATAAAGTAACCTGATATGATCTTAATAATCCACTGTAGAAACGTAGATGAAATATCTATAAATGAAGAGGCTAGTTGAACGGGGTGGGGTAATTTTCTATAAATGAAAATTATAGTTGAAGGGGGAGGGGATCATTTTTATATGTGTACTACGTTATCGGCAACAAAGATTTAGTTTGTTGTTAAAATCCCTTCCCGGGGTGTTTGGCCGTGGTCCAATGTTTTCTGCAAAACCAGACGTTTCGGCAGTGCTATCGACTGCCATCATCAGCGAAAATCGAGTGCGCTAACGTGAGGTGGTATACGTTAGTGACCACAGTACTGTGGTTAAAGCTGAAGGAAGAAGTAGAAAGAAGTAGTTTCTATGGAAATATTTCATTTCGAAAATGATTTTAAATATAAATCTTAGAACATGGAAGTCATGTATGGTTTTCCATACCGATATTTTTATTATTGTCGTTACCTTTTGTTTATTTATTTCTAAATAGAGGTTTAACTGACCTCAGAGTTCGAATGAAATATAAGTGACCAGTGGCGTGTCTAGAATTTTGCCGGGGGGAGGGGAGTCCGGGGTCGAGTCGGCTTCATACAAAAGAAAAAACAAATTAAGACTAATCAACATTACTATCTTCAAAGTGACTGAACTCAATCCCATTAGAGTAAACGACAATAACAAAATAAAAATACGCGTTATTGAAACATTTTGTAGGCTACAAGATATTGACTGAATTGATTTTCCTATATCTCATATTTCAAACGTGTACGCTAATGCTGTGTAATAAATCTGTTTGTATATTTTAAAAAGAGTTACTACTATATTAGTGTACACAGCTGAAAAAATAATTTTAAAAAACCTAAAAATTAAGGGATTAACAAAATACGTCAACTTTTTCGACCCTTTGGGGAGGGGGGTCCGGTCCCGTTCGTCCCCTCCCGTAAATAGGGCCATGTAAGCGACTTCTCTGGGCAATCTCACGGTCTGCTTTTTTCATAAATTTTATTAAAAAGTCACAATAGGTAAGGGACCTAACATATCTTGTAAAAGGGGTCTAGAGTTTGCTGTTGATTAAGAACGGCCAAGGAGACAGGTGCTCTCTGTTGGAAAGTGAAAGCCTTTATCATTACATGACTAATTAGGAATACCGTTACACCGACTACTCACAGATAATCTCTCGCCGGGTTGCTGTGATTGCAAGGGGAAAATAACCTTGGTTGAGCCCTTTTCGAGATTTAGGGTTTTCCGGACCCTCATAAATTACACTAGAAATTACTGGTGCATAATTCAATTTTTTATTACAGTTGTTTATTTTTTACTTAAAATCTACAATACGGTGTGACAAGTTTCCTGACAACGTGTCATCGATCTCCGTTAAGAATTTAATAGCCGTTAAATTAAGAATTTAACGGAAGATAACCGGTTTCACGCATGTCAGTTAAAGATAACGGTCGGTAAAATCGTCCGTTAACGGGAGTATTTGGGTTATTGTTAGGTAACGGGCCGTTAAAATGACTAGACCTTAAAACTTAGTTTCGCGTCCCTTTTGCGTACTCGTTTTCATTTTGTCGGTTTGTGTGATGAGAGTATTCGTTTCGGATGTATTTTCTCTTATTTCAGTAAATAAGTTGTTACATTTTTCAATTGTTGCATATGCGCACTATAATATACACTACTGTGACTTACTAACAAAAATGCATCAAAGAAGAACAAGTTGTCGCTGAAAAAGTAATGTAAGCATATTCAGAATATCATCCAAACAAAGACGAAAAAAAAACAAAAAAAAAACAAATATTACCAGTAATATTTGAGTAATATTACCGACAATTTGAGTAAACTAAATTTGTACCAACAAGATTTGTAGAACTCTGTAGGTTTTACGTCTTACGATAACAAAAAAGGAACAAGAAACACTAAGAAGGTTTGAAAGAAAGATCGTAAGACGTGTTTATGGCCCGGTTAAAGAAGATGACGAATGGAGAATAAGAAATAACCAGGAGATAGATGAGCTATTGAAGCGTGAGGACATTGTAAGATTCAGAAAGGCTCAACGAATACAATGGCTAGGTCACTTAGAGCGGACGGATGATCAGCGTATCCCAAAGAAATCCTGAGGGCGCAAGTCTATAAAATTAGAAAGAGGGGCCAACGTTAAGATGATTGGATAATGTGCCGGAAGATCTCAGACGAATGGATGTGAGAGGTTACACTGCTATGACAGTGGATAGGAGACTTGGGAGAAGATCGGTGTTAGAAGGCAGAACTCACGTTAGGCTATAGTGCTGAGTAAGAAGTAGACTTTAAAAAGTTACTCTTAAAATTCTTTAAGAATTGAGGTCAACCTGGAATATCCTCATTAACAAGAATAAAAACAAACAGAAACTGCTGAGAGATATAATTACACAAATACGTTTAATAAATAGAACACCACGAAATATTGCTGCGATCCAACAGATAGTTTTTATTTTAACATGGTTTCTTGTGTCAAAGGTCAGACAAAATTCAAAAATAAGACAAACAGCAAATAAAACTACAGAGATACGCATGGCAAAGTTAAGAGGAAACCAGGAGGCACAACTTATCAAAACAAACAGAAATATCGGTATGGAGAACCATACACGACTTCCATGTTCTAAGATTTATATTTAAAATCATTTTCGAAATGAAATATTTCCATAGAAACTACTTCTCTCTTCAGCCTTAACCACAGTACTGTGGTCACTAACGTATACCACCTCACCGCACTCGATTTTCACTGATTATGGCAGTCGATGGCACTGCCGAAACGTCTGGTTTTGCAGAAAACATTGGACCACGGCCAAACAGCCCGGGAAGGAATTTTAACAACAACCTACTTCTTTGTTGCCGATAATGTAGTGCACATATAAAAAATGACACCCTCCCCCTCCAACTACCCTTTTCATTTAATAGATATTTCATCTACCTTTCTACAGTGGATTATTATGACCTTCTTTTCATTATACTTTATTTATCAAAATTAAGTACTTTGCTGTTCTTAAAACGTAAAACGTTGCAGGTAAACTACCGCTTCCCCTTAACCTATCTTCACCAAAATCAATAGGCCTTGAGTCCTCTACAACTCGGGCACACATGAAAAACATTATTTGATCTGTTTGAATTTGCGGCATTTATCGTTCGCCATAGAAAAAAGTACACACACACACACACACACACACACACACACTTTTCGGAAAATGACTTTTCTTCATCTTTCGAGGGTAATACAATCAGAATCAGCCCTTATCTCGAACATTTTTGCGATCAGCCCTTATTGATTTTTTCGCGATCACCATACTTCCATTCCCTTACGGAACATGGAAGTTAAAAACAGCAAACAGTTATATAAGATCACAAAAGTACGCGTAACAAATTTTAAATGGTGGTTTACAAATTATTTTACATTTTCTGCCAATCTGAAGCAAAATCGACAATTATCATGGTATCACAGTTGGTTTAACGAGCGTATCACCAACCAGCCCCAAGCGGGATTTGGTGAAATGGTAATTCAAATAACGGCCGTTAAAAATTGTATCGCCGGTTAAGAAACGGCCCCATAAGAAGAAATGTAATAAAGGTCGGCGAAACGGGCAGTTATTGGCCCCAATCAAGTTACAGTATTTCACGTTTGTATGACATTACAGTGCGCCACCACAATATCTCTGTACGCATGTTTGCAGAAGCACAAGCACGTGCTAATACTCTATTAATAATAACACAATTTACGAAAATGAAAGCAACATTTTCGTATCCATTTGGGTATCCATCTGTAAAGGCTTTTTCTGTCCATTTTAGATTGTAGACATCCTCGTGAATTTTTCACCCTTCTCTATTGTGTCTCAAGCTCCTGATACCGTGAACATATACGTAGATCAGTTTTGCCAGGTCATTAGTTTTTCTCATTTCATTTAGGGTCTTCGTCTTCCAATTTCCGGTGTCCTCAATGTCTCCAATGCACCGTGTGTTGATTTCACCAATAACCACATGTCTGATGTGGCTCACGAAGTTCCATTGCTAGGTGATCCGCTCATCTTATCTCCATTGCTTCCTCATTCACTCTCGAGTGTCGTCAAGGTCTCCAATGCACCGTTTATTCATTTCACCTATTACCACGTGTCTGATATGACTCACGAAGTTCCATTAAAACCGTAGCAACTTCTTCTCTAGTGTCGTTCATCTTTGTTTTTTATGTCACAAATATCCTATGTTTGGTTAACGTCAATTTTCGTATCAAAAAGCAAATTATGTTAATATTAAACAGTCTTGTATGATTAAAAGTAAATATCTAGTGAACGCTAGTATTCAGATATCGCGAGACAGATATTTGAATATGCTGTTCTTTGGTGACAACTTATAATTCGAAATGGAGAATCTGCTTTACAAAAATCCGTTTTTAAACTTCATCAAAATTGCAAATAATACAATATGAAAATGTTCACTACAAAAACAAAGGTAATGGCATTTCGAGGCAAGGAACCAGTAAGAACAAAAAGTGATGAAATGGATAACAAGTGAGCCATTTTAACTATTTGGGAAATGATATTGGTTATGATAAGAATTCTGATATTGACGTTAAGTTCGGTGAGTTCCAGACGGTCAACAATCAAATCTGTTTTTAGAAACAAGGTACGCCGAGATACAAAATTAAAGTTTTACAAAGTTATGGCGGTCCCTGTACTGTACTGTCCTGTGGGTGTGAGTTACGGACAACAAACGAGAAACAAGAAATCAAAATACAGGCCTCGGAAATGGCATTCTTAAGAGGAGTTAAACGGCGTTCTAAACTTGACCGTGTATAGAACGAGCCCATAAGAGAAGAATTACAAGTTTTTGACTTGAATGAAAAATTAAAAGATTTACAAACAACTGTGGAAAGAACACTTAGAAAGAATGTTAGATTCCAGGCTGGCCAAACAAGTCTGGAAATACAATCCTTAAGGACACAGGTGTGTGGTAGACCCAGGTAGGCGGAGCAGGCAGCACCTGCGTACGCCGTGTTGTGAAGATGAAGATGAAGATGTCCCATATTTGGTGAACACCATTTTTTTTTATCAACAAACAAATTATATTAATATTAAACACATGTGTGATCATACTAATGAAAGAGCGGTAGTCAATTCTCGTATGGGCCTGTATGTAAGTATGTAAACTTTCCTATTGGAAGGAAATGCCATCGCTTGGCCTTGACACTTCCGGTATGCGTCAGTAATCCTGCATGTGATGAATGCAACGGTGTTAAAAAAATTAACTATGCCTAAAAATTGGATTTGAAATGGAAATATGTCCTGTTGTTTCATCGTAATTTTTCCAGAGAGGCAGTGAGAATGATCACAGAAGTGTAACGAACGGGTGATTGTTCTATAAAGGGGTGAAATGCAGCTGTCAGCTGTCAGCTGTCAGGAGTTCGGTAAATCAATACACAGAGCTGGTGTTGGCATTTCAACCACGCTGCACTTTAGACATGATGCAGCCCACGCGCCCCTAAATAAATAAATAGATGACTGGGTGCTTTTGCTTCCGTCAGGAATCAATGTAAAAATGTTTCGACGCTGGCAGATCGTTATTAATACAGATGCATTTCTTTATAAAAAGTCCGGTGTAGACGGTTTTGTTAAATTTGTGTGCGGTGAATGAAATGTCGCTTTCGACAACAAAACGAAGCGATGCAACCTTTGCACGTTTGCTTTGGGTTGTATCACTATCCAGCTGGAGAGATTTGCATTCGACTTTTGTACGAATTTAAAAAAGACGGAGACAGAATTTCACAACAAAATGTCTTCTTCTCTTCCGTCAGGGACTAGGCCAATCACCTGTTCCGGTCCACACTTCAGCAACTCTCCCTAGGTTTTCCTACACTTCCGCTGTCCAATAGGCTTGTATTGCCAGACTTCCTTAGCTAACCTGCCATCTGGCATCCTATTCAGATAAGCAATACACCTGTCTTTGATCTCTGCATTACGATCTCGGATATAAAAAATGTTCAACGTTTTACGAACGTCTTCAGTGTAGAGTCTGTCCCTTCGTGTGCAGCCTTTAACGGATCGCAAGAATCTCGTCTCCGACCTGTGTTCCACTCAGATGTTTTTCGCCGGAACTCAAGTATCAGAACCATACAGTAACACTGGCACAGCCATTACCTTATAGAATTTGAGTTGCGTTTCTTCCCTAGTATTTCTTGATAGCGAATCGTGCCCCATATTGGCTGAAACTTAGCCAACTTGTGATCAACACCGTAATCCACATCATAAGTGACGTCACAGCCAAGACAGCGGAAATGTGACACCTGCTCTTTACTCTTATTATCCATTACAATCGTAGCCCATAAGGGGTGTGTGCCCATAAATGCCATAGTTTTTGTCTTCTGCACAGAAATTTTCATGTTGTAATTTCAACAGACTTGTTGTAACCGGAACATTGATCTCTGGAGGTCGCATTCACTGTTTTGGATGATTACTTCATCATCCGCAAACAGCATTATATTCGTGTATGTTCTGTTATTTATTTATTCGCGGAGCCATTCCTAATTTCCACTCTCTATGTCGTCAGTGTAGACTGTAGATATTAACTAGTGTTGGAGACTTGTTACAGCCTTGGCGCAGTCCCTGATTAATGTAAATATCTTCTGTCAGGGAGACAGAAACGTCTCCTATAGACAATACTAACCTTATACAATGGTATAAGGTCTTTATAATGCCTACAAGATGTTTAGGATAACCCTCTTGCATAAAGTGTCCCACAGAATGGATCTGTTAACTCTATCAAATGCTTTCTCGTAGAAGGCAAGGCGTGTCCCCAAATTAAATTCCCTTCTTTTCTCAATCAATATTTTCAAAGAGAGTACGTCATCAATGCAAGATCGGCGCTTACAATAAAATGTAAGTATTCATATTAACCAGGTCTCACATAGTATCGAGAATGTGATTCCACAAGTTGCAATTCAGTTCTAATTTGTTTCTATTCTCTCTCTCTCTCTCTCTCTCTCTCTCTCTCTCTCTCTCTATATATATATATATATATATATATATATATATATATATTTCAAATTTAATTTGTTCATTCCTTTCATAGTTGTTAAGCGTATTAAACATTAATCTAATCTTCAAAAGTTTTTACTGCCAGATTTGTAATATCCATATTTCAGAGTAGAGCTTTTTGGTGTTTGGAGCTTTTTATTCAACCTGAAATTTTTTGGCCATTTCAATAACATAAATCCACTGGGTAAATGTGCATAGTATATTTTAAAAAAATGTGTACACACGCGCGCGGGCGTGTGGGTTTATCTGTCTGTACGATATGCATATAAGTATGTAAATTTATATAACCTGTAGTAAATGTTGTTTTTATGATATTTCACTGACGAAATAAGTTTAGGTGTTCGGCCAGATTGTGCGCATATTGCTGTTTTGTGTTTAGAATAGCTGACCCGTTATCACCACTTCCCGCTTTCCTCGACACGATCTGAAATGCTACCTGAAGATGTTAATGCTATCGAAACGTAAGGTTGAGTCTTTTTAATGGCTAAAACAACAGCTGATCTCTAGCTCTTTCTAGAGCGCGCATGTCTGTCTATATTATTAAAATTAATATACAAAAAATCGGTATGGAGAACCATACATATCCTAAAATTTATATTTAAAATCATTTAAATATTAATTAAATAAGTGGATGCTTGAGTTCTGAAAAAATTACGTATCAGCTAAAATGGTACCACCATTTCAGGTGGATTAAGACTATCCTCAACCTTCGTGAGGAAGGACTGTACTTTTGGATAAAATGTCTGTAGGTCGAACGAAGAGCTAGCGAAAGGTAGCTGCGATCTGATTCCTGTAATGAAATTGGACTCTCGTTGCGAGGGGCCGAGGGATGTCTATAGTGTTATCAAAGTCTTTCCTGTCAATACTATACTAGTCATTTTTCTTTTTTAAAATCGAGTCTTGATTTCTTTCTTTCCATTTGTCTTCTGATTTCCTGAACGACTATTCTGTTCACCCGTATAATTATAAATTTCTCAGCAAAAATTTCTTCCTTAATACGTTTGTGTCTCCTGTTTAACACCCACCATTCTGATCCATGTCATAACGCTATATTCCACACAGGCTGGTAAATAACTAGCCATCGGGGAGGTCAAAATATTTTCAAGGAGGGGCAAACAATTTTCCAAAGGAGAAAAATATTTATATATTTTTCATACACACAAACATGGACATATTAGTTTATAATTCTCATATCATAATACAAATAAGTACACAAATTGTATTAATTGCTTTAATACAACAACACTGCCCAGCGATTCACAGGAAGCAAATCGATGTCCTTCTTTTCGGTTTGCACGCGTTGTGTTGGTGTGGGTTTCGGCACTTTCCGTTTAAAAAGCGTGCAAACATAAGAAAATAAACATGAGTGAAGCCAGAAATAACGCGAATTTTGTGTGTGTGCGTGCGTGCGAGTGTGTGTGTGTGTGTGTGTGTGTGTGTGTGTGTGTGTGTGTGTGTGTGTGTCCTGCCGGCCTTTTTATTGGGCCTTTTTATTTAAAACTTTGGAGAAGTAAACATTACATAATTGAGATATGCTTGCCTGCCAGGAACGATACGTTTTCACTCATACGTGATTTAAATTAAAATGAAAAATATAGAATTTTGTTAAAGTGTATGAAATGTTTCTATAGAAACTACTTCTTTGTTGTCATTAAAGTATTACACATATAAAAGTTATAAAATTTACTTCCTCCATCATCAACTACCATTTTAATTTATTAAAAACATTACCCCTTCCCCCTTCAACTACCCTTTTAATTTATAGATATTTCATCTACCTTTCTACAGTGGATTGTTATGACCTTCTTTTCAGGATACTTTATTTATCAAAATTAAGCAATTTACTCTTGTTAAAACCTAAACGTTGCAGGTAAACTACCCCTTTCCCTTAACCGATCTTCACCAAAAACAGTAGGCCTTGAGTCCTCTACAATTCAGGGCTGTATGCAAACAATTATTTGATTCTGTTTGAATTTGCGGCTGTTATCGTGTGCCATAGAAAACATTCTACACACAGAGAGATAGACACACAGACACTTTTTCAAAATGACTTTTTCATGTTTTGAGGGTAGTACAATCAGAATCTGCCGTTATCTTGAACACGTTTTTTTCGCCATGATCATACTTCCATTTCCTTATGGAACATGGAAGTAAAATAAATTTCAGCAATTTTATTATAATAGTGTTAGAGGATTCGTAAATATTGTCGTTATGGTTAAACGACATGGTATAGTGACATATTAATGGTTAAACGACCTTTGTGACAATATATGCAACACCCGAGCCAGTTACTTAATATTCTTCCGTGTTTCTTAATGTGATTCACTTCCACCGAAGCTTGATAAAAGCTCACCTTGCCTACAGTACACTGTAACAATAAATGTTTTGTATTCAACAACGTATTAGTCACGACAATTACCTGTAGGCAATGTAATTACCTTGTATAACAAGACACTAAAGTATGCGGATGCACTCGTCATTAGAAATTGTTTTTATGTTTTTCATAGTTTTCCTAGTCCGTTTCCGTAGAAATTTTAAATATTTTATCAGCTTTAAAGAGTAATTCCACCTCAAACGAAGGTGTTGCCGTTCATGTAGCAGAGGCTTTGGCATCCTGGCGTTGGTTCGGTTGGCATCCTCCCGTTGTCTTCTTGCCTGTTGCAACTATGGACCTGTTGCTGAGTTACGTGACATTCCTGAAGTTGATATGACACTTACGGATTTGCCGTTCTAAAATCTCAGAGCCCGTATACGGTGCCATAATTATTACGCTTTCCGAACGCAAATAAGTCAATAGTTAATGTTTAATTAGTTTTTAATTGTAGTATTTGCAAACACTTGGTTACTCACCGTCTTGTGACTTCTTTAAACTTCCAGTAACAACGCGTTATCGCCTTCCAATGGATCGTTATCGCCCGAGATTATTGCTGCACCGCGATTGCCCGTACGTATTTCAATATCAATGGCAGTATTATATAGACGGTTGGATTTAATAGAGAGTTTATCATTAAGTAGCTTGTCTGCTGACAATTTTGAGGCCTTATATATTTCGTGCTCTTCTATGGTGTCCAGTCGATCGCGTGTAGTGGTGCGCGCCAGGTCGCGACGTGACGTGAAGTGCTTTGTGATGCTTCATAATAATTTTTAATTTTTTGACGACTTCTCCGGAAGGATTGGTGTTTTTATAACCTGATGATGAGGATGTATTCTTGAAACGCGTTGTTATTCGAAGATTAAAGAAGTCACAAGACGGTGAGTAACCAAGTGTTTACAAATACTACAATTAAATACTTACACACGCGACTTGGGCATAATATAATTCATATAATATAATGAATTTAATTAGTTGTTTGAATCGTCACTTTTTTAAGTAATGCAATATTTAGTCATTCGTTAATGTTTTAATGAATATTCTGAATTTATGTCGACCCTATAACCGTACTTTGGCAAAAGCGGAGACCATGCGATCAACCGGTTTGTAAATTACTTGACAGGGCGAGGCAGATACTGTTACGACGGAACACTCTCGAACAGAGTGTCGTTGTACACGTTTCTCGGCTGGCCGAGCAGCTGCGTGTCGCTGTCAAGGCCGCACTCAAGTACCCTCTAGACCAACACTGCGCCCGTCAATAGGGGGTTTGACGCGCCCACCAACTAATTTGTAATTTTATTTTCTCTTGAGCGAAGGAACGCACTCGCATTGCACCTGCTTCGAAGTACTGTATTTTAAAATAATACAAGCCGTTTCAAATTTTACTTTTTCTAATCCAATAATTACTGTAAGTTAGTTTTTTAAAGGAAAGGAACTGAAATATTCATTTGTGTTTAAACTTTTTTAAAGGAAAGGAACTGAAACATTCATTTGTGTTTAAACTTTTTTAAAGGAAAGGAACTGAAACATTCATTTGTGTTTTAAACGTGATTTTTCAAGTTTTACATTTCTGGTACTTTATAAAAACGAATAGCGTCAATGTGGTAACTTCTTTAATTTATTTTTATTTAAAGTTTTGTTAGTTTTAACGTGCGTGTGCATGATGACAGATTACTCCTAATGTAAAAAATTTTTCACAAATTCATATGAAAAATATTGCAAAGCTTTTTTGATTCCGTGTGGTGTTCCACGTCGCTAAATGTAAGCGCAAGGGTATTATAAAGCTACAATTAATGTTTGTACCGTCCAGCTATTGACCATTGATGTCCAACATCCAGCTCCGCACCTTTCTGTTTTCCATTGATGGGATAGGGAGGAGTGCTGGTCCTCAGTTATATATGCGCCCCCATAAATTCAAAGGTTGCCTATGACTAGTCTTGACTTTTCGAGTGCTTGTTGACGCAAATTATGGAACATTTGTCTGGAACAACTGCAAGCTATATACGTATAGCAACAGCTGCCGCTTAGAAGTTAGTTACGTTGGGCGATTAATTCAAGTGAGGATCGAAGTGGTTGTTACGGGCAGTGATTATTATGTTATAATTAGTGTGGAACTCTAATAGCTGACATCATTATTGCGTGTGGACAAATTTTTACTGTACGAGAGCACCTTGTTGATTACAAATTGTCATTTGTGATTAATCAAAGCTGGTAATTAGTGATTTCATTGGTGTCTGTATTTTGTTTCCACCGTACCATACGACGATCTGTGAGACCGTCGTAACGATCTACTTTATCGTCGCAAGAATGAGTTCGGTTATTCTAGCAATTACTTTAGCGAATGTTACGTGCTATGTGATTTACCGATCGAGAGAAGTGTATTTGTTTGGGTTAAGTGTATTAAGTTTGCCAAACCTGACACTGTTCATTTTAATTTTCACAGAATAGTTTTTGTTTTCGCACAGTACCGGAGGTGAATTACTGCGGTGCTCAACTATCCAGACTAAATTATCGCGTAATCATTCTGTCCACATTGACATCGTTATGGGAACACGGAATTACTTGTGTATACAAATTGTGCGTAAATAAATAACGTACATTTATTTATGGATGTGCCTTTATAGTCGAAGTAAATATAGACCTAACTACGTACGGAAGCGACCTTAATGGCCAACTATATACTACAACATTACGAATAGAAGCTACTCGAAGTTATTTGATATTTTAGTGTTGAATTAATTACGTGTTAAAGTTTCAATGTACGTGCTTTAAAAAAATTGTTTGCGACTTTACTAGTATTCGAATTTGTTTTATTTATCGTAATCTTAAGAACGCAACGTTTACGATTAACTCTTAACATTTTTGAAAAATGTTTACTTATGTATATATATATGAAGAAAAATACTGAACCGCTTGGAGTTTTTGTTCGTCGCCTTCATCGTCGAATTGTGCTCTAAAGTTTCGTCCTAATGTACTTGCAGCTTAGCTTACCATTTGCTGCAGCCTATGTTTTAATTAGACTGTGATAATTGTTTGTTGTTTGTTAAATTAGTCAACAAAGAATTATAAAAGTCTGCAGTTCACAGCGGTATAAGTAATTTACCGACCTTATGAATGTGTGTGTGTTTGTTTGTTTATATATATATATATATATATATATATATATATATAGCAACAATACAACATTTCAAATTTAATATAATTTAAATTTATGATGCCCCACGTTGGAAGCGACAATTTAATGCAATAATACAACTGTACATAAGTTGTATAACTTATGTTGTATGTGTATAAATTTCCATGTAATTTAATTTGTATAGCCCCACGTTCTTTGGGCGCCAATTTATATAACAGTACATATATAGTTGCGTGTATACAGGTTGCAAATACACATCTATTTGTGTTTGAATAGCCCCACGATCTTGGAGCGACAATTTATATAACAATACAACTTGCATAAATACAATTTAATTTGGGTTTCAGGTGTACATATCTGTAATGAGAACTCGATGTAACTTGTAACGGTATTTCAAATTTATTTGGTACTAATAAAATTGTGCGCATGGCACTTGATTCGACTTAAAACATTCGTTATTACTTTGTTACTATGCCGTAAGGCTTACGCTATATACATCCTTACTGACTAAATATTCTATTCTACTAATTATTTTATTAAAAAATATCATTTCCTGACTACTCAGTCAATTAGTGTGCTTCGAAATATCAATGTTTAAATATCTTTTTAAATATTGTAATGGAAACTCAAAAATATTAATAGTTACTGAATTTATCTTTCTTTTATCAGTACTGATTTATACAACGCTAATTTTTATTTAAATGCTTTGCATTCTTTTCATTTCAATACTATATATACACTTCTGCGTATCCGTTCCAGTAGGAGATACAGAAATTATATATACCAAGGTATTCTTATATATTGTTACGACGGTCTCGCTACGGTACAGTGGAAAACGAAGTACAGACACCAATGAAGTCACTGATTTCCAGCTTTATTTAGTCACAAATAACATTTTGTAAACAACTCGTACAATAATCCAAGTTAAATCTGTTCACAGGCAATAATAATGTCAACTATAAAGAATTCCGAACTAATTATAACACAGTAACAGTTCGGCACGATGCGATGCTTCCAACCTTACTTCAATAAATCGCCACTCAAACTCAACTGACAAGCCGGCCGATATGGCTTTCTGTAGGTAGCGCACGCCTTCTAGACACTTTCCATCCTCACTTCACGCCGGCTTAATGTGTATTACAAGTGTTCTTGAATGTACTGGAACCTACTTGCGAGCGGCCTTGGCTGAGACTACACCTGCCACACTGGGCGGAGTGGCGGGTGGAGGATGTTCTAGTCTGTTCGATAGGGTTCTCGTAACAATATTATTAAATCCATCCTGGTCTGAGGTTTTTTTCACTTTAGATCAAGGAAACTAATCTGTTCCTGAAATTCAACTTTTAGCAATCAATCGTAAGTAAGCTTGGCAGAGAAAGGGGGAGGAGAGATATAATTATAAATAATAATTGATTAGAAACGTGAATAACGAATATAATTTTAGGTCCCGAAAAATCGGTTAGCAATGAATACATGATAATATCAATTAAACATTGTGTACGAATAATTGTATTACAGTATATACTCCAAACATTGAGCCCATAAAGTGAGTTACGCGTTATCTCATTGTGTTGGCAGCCATCTGTGTATGTTCTGTATCAGTGCCTTGAAGGACGTTAAACTACTTACGAAAGGCAGAGTCGTGCGGGCAATGCGGAAATACCAATAAGGACATTTGCCCACAGCTGTGAATGTGAACGTGAACGTTAACTGATTTCTGCATGTTTTGACACAAACAAAACCCCCTATAATAATATTAGGTTGCATTCGTTATTTTTTGCCTCTGCTAATCTGCTAACCATCTTCTAACGGAATATTTCTTTATTAGATATTTGTAAATACTAGTTTTTTAATTCAGTGTAGTCTTATACCTTTTTCCTATTTGTTTATATCAGTCATTTGATTGTATTTTGATTGCCTCTCTCAAATCGTTATGTCAAGAAAACTATCCTTCATGAGTTACAAGCTGTTATTAGTTTTGTAAAACATTTTTTCTCGTAACCGAATTACTGGAACAAATAATGCTTGGGCTCTTTTTAAAGGTCTTAAATGTTCTGTATCAACTGGTAAATTACCAAGAACGTAAGGTGATTATTTTATTTTATAATAATTTTTATTTGATACAAGTACCCGTTAATTCAAAAACGTTAGGTTCTTTATTTTAAGTGTTACTGTGTTATAAGCATTGTATATACACATTAAACGTTTTATTTTCTTCAACCGTGGCTTTTATTTATTCCAGCAGTAAACTAAAAACCAAAAACCGTTGTCATCTAACCTCACAAATGAAACAACACGTATTTTCGCTTTGCATTAAGAAATAGGACAATTTACAATAATTAATACACTTTTTCTTTTCCACATCGTACTATATTGATACAATCGCATATTAAAAACATTGAAAATGTACTGCAGAAACGGATAAAGGTACAGTTTCGATGCCGCTATATAGCATTTGTTTATTTACTTGTTACTATGGTAATTAATTCTGGTCTACATGGTGTTGGTGACATCTTTATAGGCATCAATAGAAGGGCATAATTAAAAGGGACTAAATCGTGCGAACGAGGCTGAATATCAAATTCCAAGTTAGACAGTGGTTTTCGCCTTGTGTCAAAGGTTACCTGTGTAATATTCGGTGGCAATCGGTGTAACGGTGTGGATTTGTATTCAATACAAAGAAACAAATCCTCAGACTGTGAGTTATATATTGTAACGTCTCGCGGTTCTTCTCTCAGAGTTTTAAAATAGACGTTTCCTAAAAAGGTTTCTTATCGTCTATTTATGCTTTTCGAAAATCTCGCTTTAATGAGAGTCACAGAATTTGTTATAATTTATGTTCAATGTTTCCAAAAATCGAATGTGTGTGATTATGCAGATATTTCCCTTAGATTTTATTTGGGTGAATTCAGTACTGTTGTTTGACCGGAGTTAGAAGAGAGAGTGCAAAGAGAATTACTCTCTTGGCATACGATGAATTAATTTAAATTTCTCCGCTCATGAGACCAGCTGATTGTGACATTTACAAACACATTTGAGGTTAAATTAACACCAAATGGTATGTAATATTTTCTGGTTGTCCGTTCTCTTCTCTGTCTCCAGACAATCTGTAACCAACTACCATCTACTAAAAATAATACACATTTTTATTCAAATAACAAAGTATTCATTAGATTTATTTAGTAAATTTTTGTTTGATCTTCTCCCAAAACAGAAATGTATAATCGATTCTTACTGACAACACAACATTAGTTCGATCTTATTTTTTAAACATATAATGTATAACAAATATTTTTATTTCAGAAAACAATAAAGAAACAATTTATTAATTTCCCAGGGTTATTTATGAGTTCTTTGTACTATGAGACGGTCAGAAATGAATATTGGTTAATACCAAGCTTTACATTAATTAATTTATTATAATTTGTAGTCTTTAGATTATGTAGTTCCGAGGTTATCCGCCAGAGCGCAGATTATGTTTCTTCACTAAAACACGAAATTTATTTAATGCCGGCTAGCAATTCACAGGAATCCGTTCTGCTGGCTTTTTGGTTAACTAAAATAATAAAGTTTGTTTTCACCTCTTTTCCTGAAGTGTTTAGAGATATGGTGCTGTTTCTAGTGTTATGAAGTTATAGTTGAGATGTAATTTAGTTAAATTTACTTGGTAACGATCTCACCCAAAATATCGACGTTCTGTAGACTAGGCCTGGACCTCGTAGTTTTATTTTTCAAAGTTTCATCAAATTAAGGGCGTGAATGGTTCTACTCGAAGGAGTTCTAATATACAGTGGACATCACTCGTAAATTTTATGAATTTGGCACTATTTATTCCAAATGGTATTCGTTAATTTCTCAAATTTTTATCGGCATTAAACTTTTCAAAAACGTTCACTTCCAAATCGTTTTAACAATTAATTTAAATCTTGTTAGTTGGTTACTGTTAGTAACCAAGAATTTTTTATGGTTTTTTATTGGAGAATCTATATACTTTTTAGTATATAGGCTATTATTAATTATTATAAATTTATTTCATCTTTTTATAAAAATAATCCTTTTTAGGTTTTATTTATAAACCAAATTTAATTTATTTAAGGTTTTTCTTTATATTTTTCCTTAAGCTTGTACATTGGTATTTTATATTTTAATCTCTTTTAATTTGATTTATTTATTATTTATCGTTTACTGAATGTATCCTTACTCTAGACTATTTTTCCTATGCCATCTTGCTAACATAGTATCATTTCATATTATTATTATTTTATATTTAACCCTGGGTTATCTTATATTTAAACAAAATCATTATTTTAAACACAAAGATTATTCCTAGGTACTAGACCTTTGTGGCCTACACAATACAAATTACACAAAATACAAGAAATACAAAATTTGTCAGCAGCAATATAGTCCACTGCTACAATATTAATAGTTTTTCATCTACAGTATAAATCTGTGAGATGCTCTTTTTAAAAGTTTACACACTCACTATGTACACTATATTTCACTTTGTACACTATATTTCACTTTGTTATTGTTTACAGTGTTTTGTAGTACGAAGTTTTTTATAGCTTGGTACATAATACCCATTTCTGACTTTTAGAATGGGGTGATTACTGGTTTTCACGATGGTGAGTGTGTTATCATATTTGGGCATGGGTTATGTAACGTTACAATATATATATATATATATATATATATATATATATATATTTATACATTGTTTTAAAACCGGTCGGTTTTTGAATACTTACTGCATAGCCGTGTATTTGTGTGAAGTTTATTCAAACACACAGACACAAGCGAAATATTTATTGTACGTCATGACGCTGTACTTTAATAGCGACTATGAATAAATTATTAACAAGAATACAAAGCGACCGACCTTGCAGATTTTCACAGTTCATTCTGCTGTAACTGACTGTACTACGTTCAAGCGTGATACAGCAGAGACCTTTGTACGTCGTCCAATACTTCTGGCCGACTGCCTGCATGCCTGTGTCTGTCTTTGGATTTCTCTTACTTTCTGTCTTCTGTTATCATTCCTCCTTACTAAGTTAAACAAAGAGACTACTAGCCGAGTAAGACTAATTTAAGAATAGCAAATTTCCAGAAACAGCGTCTTTCGAGCTGATTTTTTTTTAACGATAGGTCTATTGTTTACCTAAAAGTTTATCCAAGTTCCAGACTTCGAATCCCCCATTTCCCCGATTTTCCCCGACTTTTCACTTCCGGCAAACAGCGGAGCGCGAGTCACTGAAGTTTTCCTCAATTTTTCCGATGATAACTTCACCAAATCAGAAAAATAAAATACCAGGCGTGTTCCCCGGAAAATTTTCTATCGGTCTGTGTTAGTCGTGCATTTTTTTAAAGGTAACATAACCTACAAAAAAATTGAAACTTGCAAAAATGTGCATTTTCAGATTTCTGTTAATAATGAGTGAAATAATGATTTTTTCTTCATAAAAAAATTGTGGAGTATAGTATTCCAATAGACGAATTTCCATATTAATTTTTATCCCGAAATATTTTGTCATTAAACCACAATAAATTTTTCAAGTTGAAAAGGGAAATTTCTCAAAATTGGGTCCAGTCATCACCCTGACATCACAGGACAAAGTTTTTTTTTTTTAATACTCATATTTTCATGATCTATCAGCTAGTGAAAAAAGTTTGTTCTTTTATAGCTTCCCAAATAATAATTTTTACCTTTTTTTTGCGTTTGTACACAGCGAATGGCCGCGTAGTACGTAATGCTCTGGCAAGTACGTAGTACTGCCGCTTGGCGGCGCATATGTATACTCGATTCAGCCCGCGCGGCTGATCAGATCACTAGCTGATAGAGCATGAAAATACGAGTATTTAAAAAAAAAACTTTGTCCTGTGATGTCAGGGTGATGACTGGACCCAATTTTTAAAAATTTCCCTTTTCAACTTGAAAAATTTATTGTGGTTTAATGACAAAATATTTCGGCATAAACATTAATATTGAAATTTGTCTATTGGAATACTATACTCTGCAATTTTTTGATGAAGAAAAAATCATTATTTCGCTCATTATTAACGGAAATCTGAAAATGCACATTTTTGCAAGTTTCAATTTTTTTGTAGGTTATGTTGCCTTTAAAAAAATGCACTACTAACACAGATCGATAGGAAAGTTTCCGGGGAAAATGCTGGTATTTTTATTTTTCTGATTTGGTGACGTTATCATCGGAAAACTTCAGTGACTCGCGCTCCGCTGTTTTGCCGGAAGTGAAAAATCGGGGAAAATCGGGAAAATCGGGGGTCCGAAGTCTGGAACTTGGATAAACATTTAGGTAAACACTAAACCTATCGATTAAAAAAAAATCAGCTCAAAAGATGCTGTTTCTAGAAATTTTCCTTTTTTGCCCTTTTTTTCGATAGTCTTACTCGGCTATATGAAATTGTAGAAAGGTTATATTTGATAGAGTGATCAGACCGAAGTTATGGGACATACTTGAAAATAAAGGTATACCACAACACCTTGTTCAGGTAAGAGTTTATATAGACACACCGCGATAATCACAGACGACGGAGAAGAATCTACCCCGATTGAAACACACCCAGGCATAAGACAAGGTTGTTGTCTGTCACCACTACTTTTTAACCTTTATCTAGACGATGTCCTCAAAAAATGGAAACAACAGTCCCCTGACGGTATTAAAATCCACCGAAATAAAAGCTTGAAAACCATTCTCTTCGCGGATGACCAAGCTATATTCGCCACTTCAGAAGACGATCTCCAGCGAGCAATATACATCTTATATAAAATAGGAAAAGAATATAACTGTAACATATCTGAATCAAAGACAAAAGTAATGGCCTTTATAGAAGATGAACCGGTTCGGACCAAAATATGGTAATATCTTGGACGTGACATTACTTATGATCAAGATAGAGAAAATAAAGTGACGAATTTCACAAGAATGTGTGGGACGATTTGGAGAACGTTGGGAAATAAAAGTAGAAAAGGAACCCAAATAAAATTTTATAAAACAATGACAAAACCTACAGTACTGTATGGTTCTGAAACTTGGGTCATAAAGAAAAAAGTTGAACAGAAGATACAAACAGCAGAAATTAAATTTCTGAGATCAGTTAAAAGGTGTAATAGACGAGATCATATAAGAAATGAGGAGATAAGAAGTGACAGATATTTTTGCAATTAATGAAAGGATTAAGGAATACAAAAGAAAATGGATTCAACACAGCCTAGATGGAATGGAAGAAAGTGGAATACCGAAGATAGCGAAAGATTGCAACCATAGAGGCAGAAGAAAAATTGGTATACGTAAGAAAAGGTGGACTGTTATGTTGTTGTTGGTGCTGTTGAAATTATTATCAGCCGGGCTGTTAGGCCGTGGTCCACAGTTGTTGTTATTGACAAACGTTTCGGCGTCACCATCGTGACTAGATTGGCACGATGTCCGCCGATTCACCTGAGAGATGAGGAAGTAAACTTATGTCGTTTACACGATAACAGAATTCAAGTCGACTTAGTTTACAAATTAAAGTAATTTACTTGGAAACTATAGCAAAAAGAATATAGCACTGGTTAGTACGAGTCAGTATACAAGAGCCTTGTTAGTGCAGGTATGCTATGCCGTAACATGAACCAGGCCTTGGACTCGTACTAATTTCCAACTCTCAGAACCACGTGCAGTCATTGTTGTGATATTTACGAAATGACGTAAAATATGATTATAAGATACACAGAATGTTTCTGTATGTTTTTGAAGTATGTGATGCGTAATAGTGAACGATACCAACTAGAGGTGTGCTAAACTAGTATTTAAAAATAACAGGTACGAACGAAACCGTTCAAAAAAAATAACACGTACAAATACCTGTTATTATATACGTATTATACATATACCTGTATTGTATAATTTGTTATAAGAAATAAATTGAAACTAAAAGTATTAACAGTGTTACTTTACACTGTGACTTTATTAAGTTGTTACTGTTTAAAATAAAATAAGAAACACGAGAATTTATAGGCCCATCTCTCTTTGAGAATACTAATTGAAGTTTTCACTAGGAGTTAACAAACTGACATAGATTTAATTTAAATTATTGAGTCCATTTTTGGTTAGATAAATCAGTTTCGAAACTCAGGCAATGAAATTTAGAGTCCACGTAATAGCACAACAAAGAATGTCACCAAAAACATTTACGTGAGATGTGCAGTTACGTGAGACGTGATTTTAACACAAGTTAAAATCATTTCCGAAATCAGATTAACAAAAAGTACTATCAGTAGGGCTATCAGCCACTCTGTAGTTTATAACACGATATAATTCGCTTTTTCAAAATTTACTAAGTTGGTGACAAGTATAATATATAATTTGTTATTATATATCTGCATAACACACGAGAATAAATGTAACATCAGTATGAATTTTTTTCATTTATTAAAAACAGCTTCGTCTCTTTGGCATAGAGATATTCTGAACCTCGCTGTTGTGCTTCGTTTCGTACTTGTATGGCAATCGGCACATGCGCAGAATCACGTATTCAACACCAATAACTGTGACTTGCACTCGCAGTACTCGTTTATTCGTTAGTTGCGTAGGGTGGTCCCGCGAGGCCGCGAGTAATCGGAACGGGTATTTCGACTTTTCAGTTGTCGTTGAATCGGAACAGGTATTTCAACGTTCCGGTTACTGTTATATCCGTTCCACAAAAATAATCGTTCCAAAATACCTGTTATAGGTATACCGGCCCACCTCTAGTTACCATGTGTACGTATCCGATATCCATCGGATGCATAAGGAATTTTTTATATAGGGTGAACAGTCCCAGGCCTCAATAAGAAAACAGTAATTTTTTGAATTAATTATCATTTTTATTTCTCAACATAATCTCAGTGCACCTGGATACACTTTCCCCAACTATGTTGTAAAGTTGTCATGCCAAACGAAGTTGTTATGTTTGTGTAACACTGGTTGTTCTTGGTTAGCGGACGACAAGTCAGTAATGAGAGACAAGGCAAATCAGAACTGTATATAATAACCGGAACATTTAGTTTTCCACAATGACATGACATGCGCTAAATTGTATGTTCAGCATTGGTAACGCTTGTCTTAATGTAACGTATATGTGAAACGAATCGTGGTGTGTCGTTTAAATCCCTTGTCAGTCTCAGTCAACGCGCTGTTAAACTTGCATTTATTATAGCAGTTGGTGGATATTCGTCTTTTGCGTTAACGACACGTTTGCAATTCTGATCGGTGTCCGGTCATGGATCAGGTAAAAATGTGGTCTAATGATGTTGCAATGGATGCTCAGCGCCGTACAATTTCTTGTGTGCATGGGCGTAACTTGGGGTCTAACTTGGGGGGGGGGGGTAAAGCTTCATAAATTCAAGTGTGTGGTGAGACCATCTGTGTAATAGAATTAATAAAATGTATTATATACAAAATTAGAAAGTTTAGTAATAATTCTTAGTTAGTAAACGAGGGACAATTTCATTTGTTAATGATCAACAAACCTTTCTTCATAAGTTGTACTTCCACTTATGTTTACCTAGAACAAATATACTGTAGGCCTATAAACATAAAAAATTTGTGTGGCAAAGAGAGGAAAGTAAAGAGAGCAAATTCCTAGAAGTAGAGCTGGGCTTATTATTTCATTACGATGTGTTCCAAAGCAAGTCTTTGTGTAAAAGGCACGCATTGTATTTCAGTTAATTAGGTCTCTAACGTTTGTTTTTTGTTTGAACAGAAATATTATCTTGACTTATATCATTCAAATCTGTCAAATATTCCCCTTACAAGTTTCTTCGAAAGAAATAAGAATAATAAATTTATGACAACTAGTTGTCTGATAACAGTACAGACGTTGATAAATAGCGCGTACTGTGCTATTGCAAGCTCTCCTATTTGACTACTTGTTAGTTTTTGTTTATAACAACTGGAAACAAAATTTTATAATGCTCGGAAGATTGGGGGGGGGCGAGTGCCCCCCTTGCCCCTCCCAAGTTACGCCTATGCTTCTGTGTATAGTGTTAGGTTACATCTTATTTTCAGTTAGTTTGTGTATGTGTGTGTTCCTTTGCAATCTTCACAAGATTGAAGTGGAACTGTACTGTGTTTAACTAACATTCATATAAAGACTATATATGCAAATCAGCAGGGCCGCCGCTAGGGTGCTTGGCGTCTGTGTGCAGTTTTACCTTTGCCGCCCTCATGAATATACTTTTCACACTTACTATCACACTTTCACAGTCACACTTAATATACTATCCCTACTTTGCCACACTATTTAATATTATTTTAATTAAAAATTGATATAAATAGTAAAACTGACAAAAAATACGAATACGACACGTCTCAGAATTGCATCGCCAGACCGTGACCAAAAACAAGACCGTACTTGGGAACGTCTTAAGCATAACTAAAACATTTCTATTACTGCTTACAAACTGGTGTTGTTTTGAATACAATTTGACAGTCCTAAAGGCGCCCGTTCATCAAAACAAAACATCAATAATTTCTTAACTTACCGGGTAGGTACTTTATAGTTTGCCATCGTCGACATGCACGCGCCTGTCTACAAAACCACAAAGGGACCGCAGCTATAACTCAGATATAAATGTCGCGCAACAATACCTATACGCTTTCTGGGCAGCCAAAACAAAGGCTGATGCCAGTACACTGCTAACGAAACAAATGTCAAGAAAAACTCAATAAACGTTAGTGTCACATACCTGGACCTGGTCGGTATTAATTGTTTTAATTTATTTTGCAATATCTGCTGATAAATTTGGCAGTCTACGGCCGCCCCTTTGGTATGGGCCCCCGTGTGCGGTGCACATTTCGCACATGTGGTAGCGGCGGCCCTGCAAATCAGAAGTCGAAATGTAAAATTTTGGGGTGTTGCATAGCGATTAGAATAATTCCCAACTGCCTCCTTCTGTTACTATAAAAGACGATAAATGACGAAGTAGTATAACGTCTGCTCCTGTTAAGACATTATAACACAGGGAACCAGTTTAATTGGCCTCTGTCAATTAAACCGGCTGCCATTGTTAGTACTAATTACTTACCAACAAATTGGGAACCTGTAAAGATCAGGAGTTTGACTAAGGTTACGTAAATTTACTCACTCTCTTCTGTTTAGGAAAAACATCTCTATTACAGCTTCCAAAATAAAGATTCCAAAATAATACCTTTAATGATTCTTATGGTTATTAAATGAAAGATTCTGATAGATTCTGCATTTTATGCTCTTATTCTCTTTAAACTGTTACTATGATGAGCTCAAAACAATACAACTGTATATTACATAGAATACCACGGATCCGGGTTCTAATTCTTTTTATATTTTAAAAGTACTTAGACATTATGCAAACTATCTGAAGAATAGTTTGATTCAATTTTGAATTAATTATATTTGTATCCATCTTCAGATTACTCTTATCTTGTTACAGAAAGTATACATATTATTAAGTTATTATTTACATGATTTGTATGAGTCTTTACAAAATAAACTGTTTTTTTTTTTTTACTCTGGGTTCTTAGAAAACAATATAACCACGGAAGTTATGCTTCCATGTCACCTGGGTATGATGTTGGTCCACGGCTGGTCCTCTTCATGGTCCTCTTCCGTAGGTTTTCCTGGATGATCTTAGTTGTAGTTTGTGTTCCTCCATTTCAGTGGTTGACTCTAAGTGGTTAGCGCAGTCATGAGGCTCGGATTCTGGCTACCTGGAGCTCATAGTGTTGTAGTTGATGATTCACTCCGGTCGGTCGTGTTCACTTTTACATTTTGGTTTAAAATGCACTGATGTTACCTTATGATATGGTATGGAACATACCTTAACGATTAAACCATTTCATAAAGAGATGTGTCGGCTATGCCTTTATTTCTTATTTTATTTACATTTAAACTACGTAACTTTTGTTTTTACATTTCACTTCGTTTAACTACATGTGGGGGTTGTGTAACCACGAAACACTTATTCACGGATACCTAGTTTTGCAATATAGAAGTATTCGTCTTCACAACACATGACAGGGCTGTTGGCTTGGGCGTGATTCAGAGGAGACTGTCGGTAAGGTTTTGTGGCCGAGTAGGGAGATTGGCGCAGTTCCGCCACGAGAAGAAATAGTTCGTAATTTTATTATTATTGTTTACCTCTACTTAGCTACTATTAATCCTGCTATAGCTTCTTTATTTAGTCAATATTTTATTTATTATTATCACGTCCTTTTTTATATAATTAGGATGGTTATTTTAATTAGCTCAACAACATTATGATTTGCTTGTCCGTACTCGCGGTTGACAAGAAGGTACAGGAATTTTGTACAAAGGGGAGGGTGGATTATTTTCTCACTTGTCATTTCAAACAAAAATATTTTTTTTGTTTTGTGCTAGGTATTTAAATTGGCTTTAAATCGTCACAGTAGGCAATATAGACAAAACAAACACAGTGTAGATAACCGATTTACAAGAAACAGATGTTCAAACTGTTTTTGGAAATACGAGGTTTGTCTAAAAAGTAATGAGACTGATAGTATAACATTATTTATTGGTGTAAATACGCCCCTGGTTTTAAGTATTATTTAATTTTTCTACGCTCAGATTTAAAAGACATTGACTTAAAAATTTCTTTTAAGAGTTGAAGGAATCTTATGAGTTTGAGGTATAATTTTGTCTCCGTATGAATAAGTCTTACGTAGGAGGCAAGCGTTATGTTAGTAGTAACATTGCTATTTTGTATTAACAGTGCTTAATTAAGGGGGCCTACTGTTCCAAAATAGAAACGGAGATAAAAGCGTAGCGTTTAAGATATACTAATAGACTGTGGCGCGAGAGGGAGAGAGCGTGAGAGAAGGGGCAGGGCAGGATACAATAGACGTCATACAGTACTTACTATATTGGAGCTTAAAATTGGTGTAAGTAATGTTCACTTCCTGCGCGCCGTCGTCGTCGTCTCCTTAGAGAATGGCCTCGGGACACGCCATCCATCGCTAAATAAGGCAGTGATTACACTCGTGTCGTCTCGCCGTATCATAAATCACGAGTTTTCATTAACGGGAGTTTACATTGTCGGGCTAGGCTCCATTAAACACCCGTGTGTCTCGCTACACTTTGTTGATTAACGCTGCAGCGGTTTTCACTACCAAATAATGGTACCGGCTTTTTCGGATAACGGAACACGAAAGGTAAACTCAGATGAATACAACGATCCGTTTTAGTTAATTAGTAATAACTCTTGACGCAGTTTTCTTAAAACTTGTAAGAACCAGCAGCAGCGCAGACTGATGAATACGTTTGATTTATTATTCCTGCACAATGTTTACACGTTTTGCGGAACCAAAGATTACAGAATTGCACGGGGCCGCGGGTAACAGCTAGTAATTCATTTAATTTATTTGTACCATTTTTCAATAACTGCGGGAACATCTCCAATTCCAGCTGCTCTTCCATTCTTTAGAGATTTTACGGCTTCTTTTACGATATTTATGAATACGTACCTACTGATATATAGGCCTGTATCTACAGTAAAAATCTCATTGACAAAACTGGTAGAAAATGTGTAGCATAGTTGTTATTAAATTAACGTCAAAATATATTGTTTACATGCAGAAGCTAGTGCAGCTTAAAATAGACATGAAATGGCTGTCTGGTTGCGTTGTGTCAAAAGATCTCATTGCGCATGCGTTACTGTGACGCGTTGTTTTCGGACCAGTTATTTTATGTTCAGAACAGCGGCATGCATGGAATAGCACATGGTCGTGTGTCGTGATTGGTCACATCACATCCCACATCCTCCACTGCGTTCCCTGCCCCCACTACCATCTGCGCCAACCATTTCATGTCTAACTATTGTATCTGTACGCTGTAACACTTCTAAACTGATACTGGAGTATACAGAACAATGCATACTTAAAACAATTAATAAAGCCGAATAATTGAGGATAAAGTTGATAGAAGTTGTGATAAAATTAATGTATAACAATTTCGAATCAGACTATGTGGATAAAGCTTTGTGTTGTTGAAATACATCTTGATTGATTTCTTATCTTCCACTGCTGCTTGTCCATCCAAAGGTCTTCGTCAATTTCTCGTTCACTCAATATAGTCTGAATTTCTTCTGTCCAGGTGATACGTGGTTTTCCTCTTTTTGATGAAGGTCACCTATTGCCATGTATTTTGTTTTATTCGTATTTACCTTTAGTCCCCATTTCAGATATTCCTGTATCAGGTTTCTAGTCATGTACTCTATCTCTTCAAAATCTTGAGCCAAAAGTAATTGGTCATCAGCAAGGTGTAATGGATAAACTGTATCACCATCAAGTGGAATTCCCATGTTTCTGCACATTTTTTCCAAGTCTCTATTGCTTTCTCCGTATAAATTTTGAAAAGCGTGGGTGATAGACAACATCCCTGGCGTAAACCTTTGGTCACTTGAAACCCTGGTGAGAAATTCTTTCCAATTTTTATTCTCGATATTGAATTGTTACAGAAATTTTGTATAGCTTTTATGATAATGGGGTTGCTACTAGTTGATCTCAAAGTTGTCCACAGATTGGCTAACGGTACATTGTCACATTGTGATAAAATTAATGTATAACAATTTCGAATCAGACTATGTGGATAAAGCTTTGTGCTGTTGAAATACATCTTTCAGATCAAACGTATTCATAATCAGTGTGCAATTCAAGAAAGTACAGTTTTGAGTAGTGTCTGAGGTAGTCTACATTTTGACTGTAGTTCTTGACCCTCAACACATACAAAAATTATAAAATTTCCTGAGGCCACCTGCCACCATGCATTTGCATATGTCTTCCTTCTTGCATCTGTCAACGTTGTGAATAAACGTACAACTATTTTAAAAATGTTTTGGAAAGTTATTTGTCACGGTTTGGTTTGTATTGTCACAGTTGTTTATATTATGACAGTCGTGTTATGCAAACCCTTAAAAGAGTAGGAAGCAGAGGTCGTAAAGAAAATATAGGCCTATCCTTCATTCAGGGGGGGGGGCTTATACGAGCAGAGTAGCTTCCAGGAACTACGTTTTATTGAACGAATCTCGAGTAGGCTTAAGTTTGTATTTAATGTACTAGTTTACCTTATACTTGAAGACGATTACAGATTGTTTAGTAGTCGAAATGTTGTGCGATAAATTCTAACGATAGTAGTTGTTTGACGTACGCCTTCTGATAAGATTTGGAGTTGTTTAGTGAAAATTCAGTCGAGGTGGATAGTTCGTTTGACGAGCTCATTCTGTAAGGCATAAAGGTTTCTTCAGAATGAATGTGGAAAAAATTGTTAATAAGGCTCCACCAAGTGACAGTCGATATAAGTATGCAAATGAAATTAAATGTTTATCTGTAGAAGAGAAAATCGAAGATACTCTAGAAGAGCGTGGGAAGCAAAACCAGAAGGTAAAAGGAGAAGAGGCATATCCAGGTTGAAATGGAAAGGCAGTATTAAAGTAAGTACAGAAATGAGACTTCTATGCATTCATGTGCTTATAAAAAAAAAAAAAAAAAAAAAAAAAAATGTTGATTGGATCATCAACTGTGGAAGAAAGGAAAAGTTGGATTGGCATGCCGTTCAAACGGGATCGCCGCCCCGTCGAGGGCTTAGTGGGAGGGGAAGGCCCAAGTAGAACTACACGGTTCGGGTAAGAAAAGGATGAAGGTATGTGGTGATCAAGAGGCTGTCTACGTAAAGCAAGAAATTGAAATCCCGCTGACCTCTGCGTTGAGGAGAAGAAGAAGAAAACTAAAAAGAAATAATTTAACTTTAACGTAAAGATAACTTTCAAATGTTAAAGTTAAGCCATTTACAAAGGACAACCTACTTTTTACGACACCACCTTCTACAATAGGAACAACACCATCAACAGAAAATTAAACAAATATATTAACGAATTTTTTGCAAATTTATTAAATTATATGGAAACTATTAATTACAGAAATACATTAAGTGAAGTAACAAGAAAACTCAAATTTGTAGTTTCTGTTAATATATTTATTATAAGTCCAACATGGTGTACGTGTTCATTCACCAGAAATATATTATATTTATTTTGTCGAATCATAATCCAGAACATGTAACGTTTTTTGTATGTTGTCTCTACAATAAATTCAACCCTGGCTGACTTTGTCCATTGCGTACTACACACTTCAATGACAGGTACGTGATTCTGCTTCCAGACTTCGGACTGAACAGGACCTGCTCTCTTCAGCTCACTCTGGACGCCGCTTCAGCTTCTTGCTGTTACTCCCTGCCTCTCCGCTGGGACGAGGAGACCATCTTTCCCCGCAAAGAAGAACCAGGAGCCAGCTGCTGCCGGTGAATTAAGTAGCTGGTACAAGTGGCAGCTGGCAGAAGCCCTTATTAGGACCACCTGAGCCGGCATACATCTCACCGGACAGGAAAGAAGAGGGGGTGAGTGCCGCATCAGTGCTCTTGGGCTCTTGGTGAGTGCCGCATCAGTGCATAATCCCTAACCTGCCCACGGCTGTTAGGTAGCGCTGCCCCGGACGATCCTTGCGAGCCCCCACCAGTGGTAAGCGAGCTTGGATATCGCCGGGGTAAAGGGACCAGTGGACACCAGTCTTGGTAAGGACTGGTATCTAACGAAGCTGGTCGTTACCCAGCTCCTCCCGCATCGCCGTGAGCAGGGAAGTCACGTGGGTAACCAGGCTTCGGCCGGACCCAATATCCCTGGCGTCTGGTAGTGACTGCCTAGCAGTCTCTGCCCGGCAGCCACACTTGGCAAGCACGCCCAATACGGGCAACGGCTCGAGTGCCGAGTCGCTCGGCTCTGCCTCGGGCGATGAAGACGGATGATCCTCTCCCTAACCCGCTACCCCCTCTCCCGGTGGACGAGTCGGACGACTTCGCGACCGTTGGTCGGCGTAGACGCCCGGCTAAAAAGCCGAAGAGGAATCACTCTACCGGATCCGCTTCCCCTCGGACCTCGGCCATGGACATCGGTCCTTCTCAGGGCCAACAGGCTGCGGTTCCGATTGCTTCGGGAACAGCTCCGGCTGTTACCGCTGTTGGTCGCGCGCCGCCCCTGTTTGTCCACGGGGTGTCCAATGTCGCCGCCTTATACAGGCGGCTGATCGCGGCCCACGGCCTGTCGGCCGACAAACTTGATCTTAAGCTGCTTGGCGGTGACACGGTCAAGGTTGTCGTCCGTCGGATCGGGGACCACCGCTTGGTCGAGGCCTTTCTGCAGGCTAATAACCTGCAATACCACACCTTTTCCCCCAAGCGAGTCAAGCCCTAGTCTGTCTGTAATTCTACGAGGGCTTGACGCGCACACCGATCCCCAGGAGATCCTTCTGGAACTCCGTGAACTTGGGTACCCCGTGCAGGCAATTTTTCGCCTGTTCACCAACTCAGAAACCCGAGTACCTCTCCCACTCGTCCGTCTCCAGCTCGAGAAGGCCGAGGTTGCAGATAAGATATTCCACCTGACGCGGCTGTTTGGCTTCCGCGTCAGGGTGGAATCCAGTCGCCCCCCGGGCAAGCTCGCGCAGTGCCATCGGTGCCAAAAGTTCGGCCATCACACAGACGTCTGTCGCAGTGCCCCGGTCTGTTTACGTTGTTCCTTGGGACATTCAACGCAGGCCTGCACTGTGGCAGACAAGTCCTATTACCGCTGCATCAATTGTGGCCAAGGCCATGCAGCAAATAATAGTAACTGCCCGGTCTACAGGGCGGAACTCCTGCGGAAGCAAAAGCGGCAGGGGCCCCTCCCGAAGCCAAGGCAGCCTGTACTGCAGCCCCAATCACAGAGGCAGCCTAAAGTACAGGCTAAGCAGCAACCAAAGGCACCACCGGCACGGCGCGCGCCCTCTTCGGCTCCACCTCCAGCCCCTACAAAGGCACAAAAACGTACCGCGTCGCCTTCCGTAGCAGAGACAAGCCCTGTAGCCAATATTTCGGTATTGGAGCCGGAGAATCAACCCTCCACCTCCGCGGAACCACCAACTCCCGCCTTTGAACCAGAGGTAGCCTGGCCACCACTGCCACCTCCGCGATTTCCGCGAGCAGGCAAAACTAAACACAATACAAAAGGGATAACGACACCGGATGCTCGGCCCCGAGCTCCTGCCTGCCCACAGCCCAAGAAAAGTCCTGCTTCCCGGTACAAGTCCGACGAAGCGCAACAGCGTACTTTTCCTGTCACACATTCAAAAACGTCTGCCCCTGGTCCTGTGGCTTCCACCACGACCCGATCTGCCGTTAAACCTGGTCGCTCTTACGCGGCCTCAGTTTCCAGGCAAACAGCTCAGTCCGTCATATCCGATGACGCACAGTTCGTCCGCGACTTTCTGTCTGGCTACGACCTCAAGAAAGTCGCATCCACCTTCAGGTCCATTTCCCGAGACCGCCTGGAAACTGCCGACCCAACTAAGAGATTCATACTCTTGGTGGAAGCTTGTAATGTAATAGGTCTTCTATGAACCGAACCCTTAGACGAGATCTCTCTCTCATTGCCTGGAATGCTAACTCCATCGGTTCCAAGCATTCCGACATTCTAGAATTCCTGGCTTGGTTCAAACCCGACGTACTTCTCCTCACAGAAACCCACCTGACCCCGGAGAACCGGTTTCGATTACCAAATTACGTGGTCTATCGGGACGACCGAGTTGGCCGACAAGGAGGCGGCACAGCGATCGCGGTGAGGACCTCTATAGGTCATCATCGTGTCGTTTTGCCGCAGCGTACTAACCTAGAGGCCACCGCCATTGAGGTCCACGGAGCTCTTGGTGGCGTCCTCGTGGTTTCAGCATACAAGCCCCCGCAAGCTGAACTCCTTGTCGGCGACCTGGACGTCATCTTCGATTCCCACCGAAGGGTAATTTTGGCCGGCGATCTGAATTGCAAGCATCGCGTTTGGAATAGTCGCTTGACTACTCCGAACGGGAGGCGCTTGGTCAGTTATGTTAAATCGCGCCGGGCGATGGTATTTGGTCCAGCGCAACCCACGTTCTTTCCGACACTACCTCACGCGGCTTCCGATGTTCTGGATATCGCGGTGACCCAAGGAATTGTCTGTCCGGTCGAGGTATTCTCGCTTACGGAGCTGACATCCGACCACAACCCCATCTTGGTCCACGTCGCTACCCAGCACGCCTATGCACGTTCTGACCAGAAGAAGGTTATCGATTGGGACCGCTACGGCCCGGCCTTGTGGCGTAGATTGCCGCCAGCGGCCCCACTCGATTCCTCCTAGACGAAGCAGTAGCGGGAATCGAAGAGGCAGTCATTTCGGCTATAGGCGTGTCTTCACGTACGCGAGCTGGTTTCACGCCTGACTACCAACGCATCCCTGAGGAAGTCTCTCTTCTCGCTCGCGAGAGGAATTACTTCCGGAAACGTTGGCAGAGGACCCGTGATCCAGCCGATAAGGCAGCATACAATCGGCTCACCGGACGACTGCGTGGCAGTCTGAAGGCGTTCCGACGTAGCTGTTGGGAACTCGCTGTGGCCCGAACGGGGGATGCAGACCCGCAAAGTCACCCGTACAGAATACCTTCCGCATTGACGGGACGGAGGCGACGACCTCCACTCCCCGCCATTGTTGGACCGTTCGGACGACTCCTGGGTCGCCCGGAGGAGAAGGCCGAGTACTTGGGCTTGTGTTTCGAGCGACAGTTCGCTCCCAACCCGCCCATGGACTGGGACTTCGACGAACAAGTCGAGATGGCTGTGGAAGACTTTCTGTCTCTTCCGATCACGGCGGAGCCTGAACCCATCTCTTTGGAAAAGGTCTCAGATCGGCTCGCTGAACTTCAGCCAAGAAAATCTCCAGGCCCGGACGGTGTTACGAACACCGCTCTACGACTTCTTCCCGAGCCTGGAGTTCAATTCTTGACTGATTTGTTCAACGCGTGTTTCAGACTGACCTACTTTCCCAAGAAATGGCGAAAGGCGACGGTCATCGTGATCCCGAAGCAGGGAAAGGATGCTTCCCGCCCCGACAACCTCCGGCCTATCAGCCTACTCTCCGCTACGTCCAAGGTTTTTGAGCGCCTCGTGCAGCGTCGTGTACGAGAACATCTAACCAACTTTGACGTGCTGGTCCCCGAACAGTTCGGCATTCCGTGTGGGGCATTCGACCACTCATCAACTGATGAGAATGGTGGAATACGTCACGGACGCCGGGTGTCGGAGAGAACGGACCGTTGGCTGTTTCTTAGATGTTGAAAAAGCCTTCGACAGCGTATGGCATGATGGCCTATTATTCAAGCTTAGGGAAGTCCAGCTCCCGGACTGCTACCTCCATCTGGTTGCTAGCTTTCTGACGGAGAGGACCTTCTGCGTGGGAGTTGGAGATTCAGTCTCTTCCGAGACGAATCACAGCCGGCGTCCCTCAAGGTAGTGTTCTTGGCCTCCTTCTGTTCTCCTCTACGTCAACGACGTGCCGAGACAGCCTAGAGTCCAGATGGCCCTCTTTGCGGACGACACGGCCGATCGTCATGTAGAAAGACCCGTCTTACGACTGCAGCTCCAGCTCGACACGCTCGGGGACTGGACTGAAAATTGGAGAGTGCAACTCAACGCTACCAAGAGTGTAGCCGTCGAATTCTCGAAGCGACGGAAGAACCCTGTTAGGCAGTTACGTATCGGCAGAACGTACTTGCGCTGGTCCAAACAGGTCAAGTACCTCGGATTACACCTCGACCGTCGGCTCACCTGGCGTACCCACGCTCAGACAGTTCATAAGCGAGCATCCGCTCGTCTGAGCTAACTGTTTCCACTCCTGATCAGCTCAGCCAAGACCAGGAAATTGGGCAGGATGATCGTCGGCGCGTGTCTGCCCGGTCATTACCTACGCTTGCCCGGTTTGGGGTTACCTCGCCGCAATGCATAAAAAGAAGTTGCAGAGCGTCCTCGACAGGGGTCTTCGGCTAGCGGCCAAAGTCCCCCGTCGCTTCTCATCATGCCTTCTAAGGAGAGGACTTGGCGTCCGCTCCTTAGACGAAACATTCAGGCGGCTTGCACGCAAATTTTATGCACGTGCGGCGAGGTTCCCAGACAATCCTCTAGTGGCTGAGCTGGGGAGGTACCGTATACGTCCAGGTAATTCGTGGAAACGCCCTCGGTGTATACTGCGCTAGTGTAGGCTAGCACAACAGCCGAGAATCGGCCTGCTATAGAGCACACGTCCTACTTGGGCAGGGCCACGAGGCAGGAGTTCCAGAAGGTAGCTCGGAACTCAGATACCGAGCGGTTCGTCTCTGCGACGCACAACCGCACAGCCCAGAACGTCGTTTGCCCATTGCGAACATACTCCAGTTGCAAAATTTTACTACTATGATTGCCACGATTAAAACAACGAAGCATGTGTGTGAACCGCGAGCGCACATGCGTGCGACGTACCAGAGTGCGTGCTGGAATCAATCCAAGGGGCGCGCTTGCACTGACCCCCAACACGCAGACTGCATCGCAGGACATGTGTCGGCGCAGCGGTGCGGTGTGAGTCTGTACGCGCGGGCAACATACGCCCGCGCTTACCAGAGTGCGTGTTGAAGTCAATGCAAAGCAGGACATGTGTCCGCCAAACGGGTGTGTGTGAGTGTGATGCCCGTATCCTAATCGCGACAGTCAGAGTAGCAAACATTCCATTACCTGGAGTATATTTCACAGTGGGTAAAGGAGCCACAAGTTGAATTTATCTGCAGAGACACCGACAGGACACATCTGTTATCGTTGCCGCTTTCAATTAAACTAAATAATTTCATTTAATATCTATCAATTGCTTGGAAACGAACAACTTATTGTTATTAACAATCACAACAATGAAACATTTTAAATTTTTTCTTTCCTAAATTTTTGTCGAAACCAACAAGGAGAATATTTTCCCTGCACACAGCCAGAATTTAAGAGGTACATGGCATCAGGTATTGTTATCATTTATACTGAATAACCAAAATCATCGTATCTTGAAAAGTCCTGTGGAACGGGGCAAAACTGCTATATGTTATAGCTTGAAAATATTTTTCCATCTTTAGCAGCTAACTATTATATACACGGCATAAAGAAGTTAGTTACATATGAAAGAATTTTTAAATTGTATCTGCAAATGTTAAAAGTTATTGTTAAATGGAATCTGTAAAGACTCTGGATTGCAGATATCCACAATGGAAACCAAGGTGATGGGTTTTTATGAAACTGATCCCGTACGGGCAAAAATTGTTATAGATGGTACTGTCCTGGAACAAGTTAGCAGTTTTGAATGTCTGGGCTACAGTGCGTCTTATACTGCAAGCAACGACGTGGTGCATAAGTTCAACCTTATGTGCGGGACCATCAGGCGAACCCTTAAGTCAGCAAGTAAAGGAACACGCCTAAAATTCTACAAGGTGATGGCTCTTCCCACACTTCTTTATGGGTCTGAGAATTGGACTTTAACGAAAGGCCAGGCCAGTCGCATCCAAGCGGCTGAAATGAGATTTCTCAGGCACGTGGCAGGGTATACTCTCCCCGATCATAGAAGAAACACAGATATACGGCAGGAACTGAATATTATGAGTATACTCTACAGGATCGCCCAGTATCGGCTGAATTGGTGGGAACGTCTTTGCCGAATGGATGACTGCCGCATCCCCAAACAACTATGGAACTATAAGCCGAGTGGACGTCCGAGGAAGCGCTGGAGTGACCAACTGTAATATTTGCCTATTTGAGACCGGAACAAACCATTCTTGGTTTAAACCTTGAGGATGATGATGATGACATATGAAATAAATATGAAGTTAACGTCCAAAACTCAAAATCTGTGTCCGTTTAAAAACACGAGTATCACACATAATGTATTCTGGCTGGTTCAACACTAGGGGCACCTCAATATAAAATTTTCACCCAGGAAAGGTGGCTTTTCGACTCTCCTCGCCTTGATTTAACCTCTCCAATAAGAACATCGCCAATTCATATTTTCACATTGACATTCACAATTTCGAACTTTAAAACTCATTTGCTCAATGTTATTCGAAAAGAACAAGCTTTTTGATACTCGTATTTCTATTACTGTTAAAGAAATAAGAAATAGCCAGGAGATATAGAAGCTATTGAAGCATGAGGACATTGTAAAATTCGTAAAGGCCCAACGAATACAATAGCTTGGTCATCTAGAGTAGATAGATGATCAGTGTATGCCAAAGAAAATCCTGAGGGTCCAAGTCTATGGAAACAGAAAGAGGGGCCGACCTAGGTGAAGATGGTTGGATGATGTTCTGGAAGATCTAAGCAATTATTAAGTACGTGAATAAAAATAAATATTGCTGTTATTAATATTTTATTAATTTTTCGGCGTAAACTATAATGTAACATCTATTCAAATAGCAGCTTAAATCTTTTAATATTTTAATGGCACTAATTTAAGTGTAATAGGTATAAATAAGAAAACAAACTATACATTTAGAACAGCGAAAGTTTTACTAAGTTCTCTTTGACATAATTATATTTTTTAAAGCCTATAATGAATTATTTTACCATGTATTACTAAAAGTTTTATATTCGAATAGTAAAAGAGAATAACAGCCAGATCAAGAGGGACTGAATGTAAATATTAGTAAAACTAATTGCATGCTAATTTCTGCATTAGAAGTGAGAAGAAATATGTGTAATATATGCATAGGGGATAATTTATTTGATGCAGTTAATAAGTTCAGATAGGTCGGTAACATGCTAAATAATGAAGGGCCCATAAACGTGACAGGATAAAAATAGGAAATAGGGCATATTATGCTGACAGACTACTGAGAAGCAAACTCGTTAGTTGTAAGACAAAAATAAAAATATATAAAACACTTATCAGATCAGTTGTTACTTATGGAGGCGAGACATGGAGATTAACAAAAAAAGAAACAAGAAACACTAAGAAGGTTTGAAAGAAAGATTGTAAGACGTGTTTATGGTTCGGTTAATGAAGATGGAGAATAAAAAATAGCCAGGAAATAGATATGCTATTGAAGCATGAGGCCATTGTAAAATTCGTTAAGGCCCAACGATTACAGTGGCTAGGTCACCTAGAGTGGATGGATGCCAAAGATAGATGATCAGCGTGGATAGATGCCAAAGATAGAGTGGATAGATGATCAGCGTATGCCAAAGGAAATCCTGCGGGTGCAAGTCTATGAAAACAGAAAGAGGGGCCGACCTAGGTGAAGATGGTTGGATGATTTGCTGGAAGAGCTAAGAAGAATGGGTGTGAGGGGTTAGACTGAGAGGGCAACGGATAGAAGAGTTTGGAGAAGATTGGTGTTGGAACCCAGGGCTAACGTTGGGCTGTAGTGCTAAAGAAGAATTTACGGAGTTTCAAACTGCAAAATTATAATTTTTTTCTAGGCTGATAGCAGAAAGTAGGGGAATACAGGTTTAAACTCTAAGCTATGAAATTTCATGATCAATATTTTAAACAAACTCGTACAAACTTGACTGTGATCAGTGATTCATAAAACATTAATATTTTTGTCAAATAATAATACATTCATAAAGTAATTAACTGACAAAAATTATTAGCTTGATAAAATATGAACTACAATAAACCAAAGCTGTGAACTAAATTATGCGAAACTAATTTGCATAAGACGTCGGCAATAATATCGGAATTACTGTTTTAAATATTTGTAAATATTCTGCAATTAACGTGTAGTTAACGGTAAATACGTAGGCTATGTTATAGCGTACAGCTGTATACTATTTTACTCGAAATAGTACGTCTTAATTAGTGTAAACAAATAGTAGTAGGTACAATAGTAGTAAACAAAATTATAAAAAGACAAAAGGTCAAAAATTCAAATAGCCTATTTTATTTTTTCAGACTTCATTTTGGCACCCTTCCATACGCGACACCCCAGACGTAGCCCTGACCTTACGTTGCCCTTGTTCTTGGACGCCTTAAATATGTAATAGTTTTTTTACTGTATAATTAGACCAAAACCACAATAATAAAGGAGAAAGAAGAAAAATGTGATGCCAAAAAAGTTTAAATAGTCAGGGACGCGTTACTGTATATTATCGAAGTAACTCGAAGAAATAACTTAAAAAGAGTTGAAGTATTGTAGAAGTAACTTGATATGTAAGTTAAAGACTTTCTTCACATTATTTATCTTCTATATTCTTAGTATATTTACTAAACAGCAACAACAACAACAACAACAACAACAACTACTACTACTACTACTACTACTACTACTACTACTACTGCTGCTGCTGCTGCTGCTGCTGCTGCTGCTGCTGCTGCTACTACTACTACTACTACTACTACTACTACTACTACTGCTGCTGCTGCTGCTGCTGCTGCTGCTACTACTACTACTACTACTACTACTACTACTGCTACTGCTACTGCTACTAGGCAATTTCCGATCTGATTATCAGCTGTGAAGCCTGAAAGCGCTAATCGGGAATTTTTTCTATAGTGGTATGCAACAATGTAATTTCTGTTGGAAATGTATTTCTTTGGAAGCATGACAAAGAAATACAATCCAGAATTAATTTGGGAAAGATGGATATATCTACATTAAATGGAATCTTGTGGGATAAGCAAATTAAACTAAAATAGGCCTACAGCAGAAACTAAAACCAAAATATTTAAAACCATTGTTAGAAATATCATGACTCAGAGGTTGGGACTACTAATAAACACAAAAGAACAAAATTAATGGCAGCAGAGATGGACTTTTGGAGACGTTCGCAAGAGTATCCAGACGTGATAAAATTAGAAATGAAGTCATTAAGGAAGAATGAATGTGAAAAATTCAATAGTTGATTTTATCAACAACAACAAAAAATTACAATGGTATGGACACACGAAAAGAATGGCACAGGAAAGATTGCCAAAGAGAGTTATTGAATGGACCCCACCAGGAAGAAGGAAAACAAGAAGACCACCTATCACCTGGATAGAAGAAATTCAGACTACATCGAGGGAACGAGAAATTGAAGATCTTTGGATGAACAAGCAGCAGTGGAAGAAGAGAATTCAATCACTTTTGTAATCTTTGGTTCCGGAAAACGTGTAAACATTGTACAGCCGGAATAATGATAAAATTGGATCCGAAGTACTGTGAGACAACAGGAACGAAGTTTAATCTCAAGCTGTCTCTGCACAGCTTGCATTGTACACAGTTAATCCTGTGACCAGGTCTCTAAGAGTTTTGTACCTTATCGCTTAGATGTATACGAGTGTGTGTATATGTATATGTTAGATGTATATGTGTGTGTGAGACGCGCGCGCGCGCGCGCGCCCAATTTAAAACAATGAAACCGCCTTTATTTACGTCAAAAATAGAATGTACATTTTGAAATCATTGTATCCACTAACATTTGTTGTTATATTGTTGCTACTACAAACCGATCCTATAGAGCATCATCAACCGCTTTGTTGCGTGTTCAGAAGAGTTCATTTATACACACATTTGATACTGATGTTGTTACCATAAACCGTGCAGTATTTAGAGTCTTTCGGCATGCATTCCTACAAACATTGTCATTTTCGAATAGGCAAGAGGAGTCTTAAAAGCCCGAGTTAAAGGAGTTTCAAAAGCCGTGACGGGAGATCGTATGTGCAAACTTGCGTTGACCGATAATTTGTTGTGTAAACATCGACAAACTTTGAGAATTCAGTGTTACAGAGCTTTCTGTGTGTGTTCCGAACATACGACCTGTTTATAACGACTAACGTAATAATATTTATGTCATCATCAGCCGTGGCTCTACAACCTTTGATGGGTTTTGGCCTTTACAGTTTCTTATGTTCAGCTTTCCGAGGTCCTCCTCTATCTGGTCTTTGAATCTACTTCGCGGTCTTCCCCTTTTTCTACTACCCATTGGTTTCTGGTAGAAAGTATGTTTCGTAGGCTGTCCTTCCTCCATTCTCTCTACGTGTTCAACCCACCTTACCCAGTATATTTTGATTATCCTGACAATGTCCGGCTCTTTGTAAAGATGGTATTATAGCAATAATCATAGCGCATAATTATAGCGCATGCGCCACATTCCATTTTCTTGTACTCCTCTAAATTTGTTCTAAGAATCCGTCTTTCACAGCAACCGAGTAGTCTCTCGCTATTTTTTATCATTGTCCAGGTTTCTGAAGCTACGCCAGCACTGGCCTGAAAAGTGTTTTGTAGATTTCGCATTTCGTGCTTCTTGAGATAAAGCTAGATGTCAGGTGCTTTTTTAATCCATAATATGTTTATTTGCGAGATATATTCTCCTCCTTATATCAGTGTTGATGTCGTTAGTGTTGTTTACCTGGGAGCCAAGATATGTGAACTGTTTTACTGCCTCTATATTTTTTGTGCCTATTTCAACGTTTTGAAGCGTTGGGTTTAATGGTAGTTTGTTGGCAGCATACAATATGTAATCCTAACAATAATATATTGCAACAGACATCCTAATTCCATATGGAATGTAGCAGAGAGTAAGCCATATGATAACATATAAAGACACTATGTAAATAAGTAGAGATTGCAGGTTTAAACATTATAATTTAGTTGATAAGGAACATTTCGAAAAATGTTAGTGTTAAGTATTTTTACGCTAGTAAAAAGTGTTGTGAAATGGTACGTAAGGATGCTTTAGCCGTGTGCGTAGCGCTCGTTTGCAAGCGTACGGAATTATTTTACGGGGTACTCATAAAAAACGCGTTAATTTAAATAACTTTTGTGATATGAAACATTTTGTGATGTCACTTTTATCAGAATCTTCGTAAATAAGAAGACCTAACTTATGGCAATAGTTATTTTAAAAATCAGTAACTAACGGGATGGGTTTTTTAAGCAAAAAGGTTTAAAATAGCCATAAATTCGGTTGTAAAAACTATCAGGTTTTTTCAACAAGAATTATTCTGTTAAGAAGACTTCTTGGACAAGAACATTTATTATGTGTAAGAAAATCATGAGTAGGGGTTACCGAAGAACCAATCAGATTACGATAGTTCGGTCGATGATAATTACTTTAAACGGATATGTCAGTAATCAGTATCTCTTCGGAATCGATAACGTGTAAACGCCGCGCGAGGTCCATGACGTTTGGTCTGCATATCGCGACAAATTCCTAGAGTTACTGCGAGAAATATTGTAGTTATGGTATTCCGCGAAAGTGCAAGATATCCGACTAGGGCAGTGGTTCCCAAACTTTTCAGTCCGCGGCCCCCCCAAAAAAAAATTAAAAATTTTACGGACCCCATCTGAGTTATGAAATAAAACAAAAAGTAAATATGATACAAACTCTTATATTTTAATTAAAATGTATTAAAATCAAAATTCTCTTAACTTGAAAAATTGTGATATTAATGATATCAAACATAGTTTAATGTGTACAATGAAGCTGCTTTCGAACAATTAGCTCTGCAGTATTAGGTTTAATGTATGATAATTGCAATATTGTCACTCTCGACATCAAGCTTATTTCTTAACTTTGCCAACCTCGGCTCTATCTTTCCAGCCCCAAACGTGTCGAAATCCAGCTACTTGGGCGTAAAACCAGCTACACACGGAAAAACGTTATGCTTAGATACAGTGCTTGTACGTAGACTAAAACAGTGCGATCAGTTCTGCGTTGATGCGGCGCTTTAGTCAGTTCGCTGACAAACAGATCTGCTACACGCGATGATTTAAGGACATAAAAAACAAACAAAAAATACTGGAATCTTCTACTAATTGTTTTAAGATTCTAAAATTAGATTTTAGACTATAAAAAATCGGAGAAAATTACGGTATATTCTATTTTGTCTTAAAAGTGTCCGCGGACTCCATGAAATATTGTCGCTGACCCCACTTTGGGAACCACTGGACTAGGGTATATATAGACACTTTAAGCTTACTGGAAAAGGTGTAAGCGAAACATACCAGTAGCAGTAACTACATCGGTGACAGTTATAAAAACGTGCTCGCGGGAAATATCTACACCCCCGAAAGTGACTCTAAAGGCGGACAGAGTATATCAACCCACGTACTCATCCAGACCCATTATTAACACGTCGTGTGAAGGATCTGCAGTCGACATTAAAGAGAACTGAACTTATATTATTTATGTAAAATTGAAAAAATGTATTTAAAAAAAAGACTATCACATCAGTAAAGACTTTATAATAAATGAGACAAAAAGAACTTTTAAATATTAATTTATTTAATTGCATAGAAAGTAAATTTTAGTTTGTGTTACAAAGGTAACACAATTTTTTTTATAAACTGGATTAAAATCATAGTAGATTGGATTTATTAATAGCATCGTTAATAAATCCACTTCGTTCCAATAACTTATATCTCGACTACTTATTCTATGCGACAACTATACATTTCAGTACGCTATAATCCCGATTAACCGAATCGCGATTAACCAAATAATGACGCGGTAATTTTATTTTTCAAGAAGTTTGCATATTTTAAATTTTACAGCGAGTTTAGTTTGATTAAAATAAAGTTGTTCTTTTAAATTTGTATACAGTAATATTATATGATTTAATTACAGTATTTATTGCCCGTTGATTTTAAAGACGTCTTTATTTTGATAGTAATAACGGCGCCTGAGTACTGCTAGTTTCCCTAAAAGACGATTAAAGGCGCTTGTTGTTCTTGAGCGATTTTTCTCACTAAAAAAATCTAAATTACATTACAGTTCTATGTTTCCGATTTAACCGAATTTTCGTTTAACCGAATCACCCTTGGTCACATCAAATTCGGTTCAACGAGACTCCAGTGTATGTATAATGAAGAGACGCTAAGTTCGAGTTTACGGGCACAACAAACGTGTGTGAGAAAAACTACAAATTCGAACATTTTGTTTCGTGTTTCTGTTTCCGTGCATGATTTGATTGTCAGAAATGTATGATATTGGCATTATGACGGCAAAATTGAATTCAGTAATCGTTTTAAGTTTAGTAGAAATGAATTTAAGATTCGGGCTATATCGTGTTACTGTTAGTACGTGTATGTGGTGATGCGCAATGTTTAACGTACACACTTATGTTTGGATACGGACTCGCCAATGTTTGCGCACTTCTCACCATCAACACGTTATGTATGTGTTTGGTGTAGTAAAATCTCCACAAGCTTTGTTTACGTAAATTCTAAAAGTGTTTGTTTAATTCTCGCACCGAGTGTTTATAGCATTCGCTGCTGGTGTGTGTGGGAACCGGTGTTTCCATGAATAGCCAGCCGTACGATTGTTAATAGCTCATGTGTGCAAATAAACGTGAAGATTATATTTACTGCCTTCACTTAATGATCTGTATCCGCGAGTTACGTAAATTTTCCATTCGAACTACACTACATTTTCGATGTTTTGAATATGCGATTGTATCGATGCACCACGATGTGAAGAAGAAGAAGTGCACGAATTGTAAATTATTCTATGTCTTAAGGGCACTCGTAACTGGCAAATCGACCAAAATATTGACTTTTTGGTTTTTATCTTAAAAAATTCTTCAATATATTCTGAGTAATTTGATACCATATTTATGTGAATACGCCTAATAATAAATTGTTTATGATTAAAAAAAAATTAGACAGTAGAAAACGCTTTCTCAAAAGTGCTGATAATGTAACCATTTTAAAAAAAAATCTGTAACTCCCTTATAACAGATCATAAAGATATGCAGTTTTTACCATTGGAAATTCAATAAGCTGTCACCACTAATGTCTGTCACAAAGCCAATATTTGCTATTCTGAGTCATCCTAATTTGTTAAAAAAATGTCTTCATGGTAGTACACAGAATGCAAACGAGTCGCTGAACCATTTGATTTGGAATAATTTGCGAGAAAATGTATTTGTTGGACTGGATACTTTGGTTTTGGATGTACATGACCTTCAATTAAGGTAATACAAGTAAGTGTCAAATCTTACGAAAATTAGGGACGAAACGAGGATTAAATATGGTTAAGGTAATGAAAAAAATTTACTTACAAGGAATCCTTGAGGAAGAGACATCAATAGATGAATTGATGAAAAAGGTTAGACAGTTAACTAGAAATGCGAAGAGAAAACTAGAGGAACAAATGGACACAAACAAAGACACCGAGTATGGAGCTGGACTATTTTAAATAAGGTAAAACAATAAAAATCGGTTTTAAAAACTTTAAATGCGTTTTTCTGAAACTCTATTTTTTTTTAGATAAATGGCCCATTATTTCAGAAACCAAGAGAACTGTCAAGCTGAATTTTTTGTGGTTATTGGGTTAATGGAGACATAACTACACTACTAGAACTATACAGTTTGTGGCTATTGGGTTAATGGAGACATAACTACACTACTAGAACTATACAGTTTGTGGCTATTGGGTTAATGGAGACATAACTACACTACTAGAACTATACAGTTTCACTGAAAAATAAAAACGTACAAAAATTATAAGCGTGCTTTTGTATGCAAATTTTCAGAGCAAAACATAAAAACTTAGAAAGAATCAAGAACTTTAGATATCTTTATAATTGTAGTAGCGTTTGTAATGTATAAAGTGCTTATCAACATACTAAAAGTTCAGACTTATATCTTTTACAGGTTCTGAGATAATGGGTCTCAAAGTTGATGAATTTAACATGATAAGCATAGCCGGTTACGAGTCCCGTTAATGTAAAGAAAAATAGTTGTTGCTTTCATTTGTAGGCTAGGTAATAATGGTTTTTGGTTTCTAGCTTAATGTTTGAAGAAATAGAAGCCATGGTTAGAAAACATTTTTAGTGTATATACACAATGCTTGAAAGAGAGTAACATTAAAAACAGAGAACATACTGTTTTTTAACAAAAACAACAACAAAAAATGTAAGGTGAAATATACAATTATTTCTGAATAGTAGGATTAAAACAAATCAAATAAAAAAATAATTTAAAAAATTAAAAAACACGACTGCCAAAAAAATAAATGAATAAATAAAAAATAAATTGATACAAAAACTAAATAAAAATAATATTTAGTAAAAATCACAAAATCTAAATAAAGTCGATTTAAAAAGCCAAAAACAAGGTACTGAAATTCAGCTCTGACCAGATTTAACGAAAATGTTATGAATGATTAAACGCATAGTAATTTTATTAGATTTAAATTACTTTTCGATGTTGAATATATATCAATGCATCATATGAAGACTACAATTATAAAAAATATTGCTGATAAAATTTTGCTCTTCAATTTTAATTTTCAATGCAGTCGGGGGCTGTTTCTAAATAGATTTGTTCTTTTCATTAAACAGCCCCCGACTACATTAAAAATTAAAATTGAAGAGCAAAATTTTATCAGCAATATTTTTTATAATTGTAGTCTTCATATGGTGCATTGATACATATTCAACATCGAAAAGTAATTTAAATCTAATAAAATTACTAAGCGTTTAATCATTCATAATATTTTCGTTAAATCTGGTCAGAGCTGAAATTCAGTACCTTGTTTTTGGCTTTTTAAATCGACTTTATTTAGATTTTGTGATTTTTACTAAATACTATTTTTATTTAGTTTTTTTATCAATTTATTTTTTTGGCAGTCGTGTTTTTTAATTTTTTAAATTATTTTTTTATTTTATTCCTTTTTGTGTTTAAAAAGAGTATAATGGGAATGTGCAGTGTGTGCGTGTGTATGTGTGAAGTGCAAAAAAAATTTCAATTTTTACATAGTTTTATTTAGAAACTTTATTATGTATAGTATAATTAGCGTATGAACTTATAAACTTATAAATATAGTATAACTTTATTTTATATACTATTATATAACTAGTATAATACAAACATTTCGATAAATTGTTTTATAAATTATATAATTAGCTAAATAATTTAATTTATAAGAAATGATAAAGAAAAAGCTTTGGTCTACAGATTTCTTAGTCGATTTAATTCCTCAAGTGAGTTTTTAATCGTGCGGTTCATGCAACAATTTTCGTGGATCCAGACAACTTATTGCTAATCCCTCTAATGTTTCCACACGACTTAGTGCGACGTAGGCCTGACCCGTGGCAAAAATATTACTACTCAAATCAATGACTGCTTTGTCTAAAGTAGTGCCTTGGAGTTTATGTACTGTTACAGCCCAACACAATATTAATGGCAGCATACGTCGTTCTACTTTGCCCTGGCCTCGCAAAGCATCATATTCAACAGTGGTGGGATCTATCTTTACTCCAATACCAGCAGTATTTCCCCTAATTAATCTGTCATCAAATACTACAAATACGGCTTGTGGAAGCTCACCAGGTTGAAGCTGATCTCGACGTAGTGCAGGCCACTCAATTTTTCTAATGGTGCCGATTGCTCCGTTGACCAGACCATGATTAACATTAATGTTTTTTCGCAACATTACCCTAGATCCGACTCCGATTACTAAAGAGTTTGGAATACCTCCAGTTTTGTTTGGATCCGTTGGTATGAAGTCTTTCTTTAACTTTTGTCCGTAATTCTTAGCTTCGACAGACACATCCACCGCTGCAATATCGTAAACTTTAGATGATGTTTTCAACTATTCAGTCATCATAGCATTATATTCTTCTACCTGTTTAGTGGTTGGGAAAATACGCAGACACTCGCCATCAGCAAATTCATCTGTCAAAGGAACTCTTCGACGATCTAAAAGTTCTAGCTGCTGCATGGTGAGTTGGCCGACTCGTAAATTATTTAGAATGTCTATAAAAGTAGTGTCGTTAGCTTGCCGCATATTTTGAGGTAATTCACAGAAACTAAACAGTGTCCACAAATTAATTTCAGCTGATAAGTAATGAGATTGCTTGAAGCAGTAGGTACCACCAACTGCTTCTGATACAGGTGGCAACTGCATTAGATCGCCAAACAAAATAATATTGATACCCCCTAAAAGAGCATCATTCATTTTAAGCTGTTGCAACCTTAAGTGAATATTTCTTAGGGTAGTATAGGGTACCATTGAGATTTCGTCAATGATTAGCCAATTAATATGCTTCCACCTTAGCCGTTCCCTTTGAAGACGCTCACCAGTAAGAGGGCGAAGAGGTGTCACCTTGCCTTTTTCGATAGGAAGGGCAAAAGTAGAGTGCAAAGTGCTACCTCCAATCAATCTTGCAGCGACACCTGTGGGTGCTGCTACCGTAACAGCTCTGCTTGCAGGTAAATGAGAAAGACGACGAATCTGTTCTACAATAATTTTCAGAGTAAAGGTTTTGCCGGTGCCTGCTCCTCCAGTAACGAACACACGTAATGGCTCAGTATTATTTTTAATTGGAAGCAATCTGTCTGAAATCATTTTGAACAATTGGCGCTGGTGAAAATTCATTAAGTTTACTTCTGCGGCATATTGTTGATCCGTCATTTCATGTATTTCAGGTTCACCATCTCCGTTAGCTAAAGCAATTTCATCATTATGTTCTTCAATAAGGTTTTGCTCGAAAATTTCACGCATATTATTTTCGACCACGTCAGCATCTAAATTAACTTCATTAGCTAGGTTTTCTGCTACAATTCTAGCTACAGCTTGCTGAATCTCTTCCTCCCACCTAGCCATTTCCTCCACTTTGTTTCCACCTTGCATTGGTCGTAACAAACTTTGTTTTGCTACGAACGCTTGTTTTGCACTGTTATACCCCTCCATCAATTCAGATTCAGAGCGGAAAGGAATGTGCGTGACTAAAAGAGAATAACAATATGCTTCCGGATCTGAGTTTGGTGTGTAATACCTAGTTCGTAAGACAGCTGGGCGCTTACGCTTTTTCATTTTCCCCTGATTATCAAGAAGAGTGATACATCTCTCAGAGGCATTTTCTTCTGGAGCCTGTTCGTAAGCATCAGCATCCTGATCATCTTCTGAGAATCTATTGTGCGTCACAGGGTCATACCAGACAGCGAATTCATGCAAACTTAATTCTTCGAGCGCGTGAGGCCTGGCAACGTAGCGGTCAAAAATATTTCTGTATGGCTCGTTTGCATTATCATCAATTCTCAACATCCAGTACCTTAACTCAGGAAAGCAAGTATTAACAAAGATCACTTTTCGTGAGGAATCCCGCATTTTAAGGTGACACAGACGTACTGCGCACTCACATGCTGACACCTCTCTGTGCGTTAAAATAGCATTTTGAATTGCAAAAACTTGTTTCGCCATGCTGCCTCCCTTTTCTTGCACACGTCGAATAGCGTCGCAAATATTACAGAATACCTTCCACTAGCGCCACCTGATGGACCAATAAACGAACAAAATAAATCCTTAGAACCGATCACTTGTATTCACTTCCGGTCAAAACCGGAAGTCAACTCACGGTGATACATAGCCTATGACACTTTTGGTGAAGTAAGGAATCCATCGAGCCATCGAACATCAAAATCGGTAAAGCCATTAAAAAGTTATAGTGGAACAAACATACATACATACATACATACATACCCTACCACTGAAAACATAACACTCCTTTTGGCAGTCGTGTAAAAACAGCGTATTAACAAATGGAAACAAGATTTGTTATTCGCTAGGAGGCCAGTATTCTTTTTTTATTCAGTAAAATCTCGAAAATTTTACCGAAAGCGAATTGTATTCGAAACGCAAAAGGAAAAGTGGAAGACGTGTATAGCACCTCGCCTTACTTCGAGTTGGTTGCTTTTCCTGTGATGTGCAAAGGAATCGAGTATTATTTAGAAAACGAGTTCTGTCACAGAAAGGGAGACACGTATAAGCAACTCGCCTTACTTCGACTTGTTTTTTTACGTGGATTTCACAAAAAGATAGTATTATTTTAAAGGCATATTGGTTTCCATGTGTAATTTTAGTTTGCATATTAACTAAACTATTAACAAACTAACAACGTCAACTTTTGGCGTCACAGGCACGCATCGTAGTTATATTATTGCTAGAAATATTTTTCGGAACAAATATGGCAATGAAACACGATTGCAATCGTCATCAAACTATTTTATAACATACACAAATAAACTTTCACGATTTCTATTATCTAACTAAAATTACTTGCGATATTCGATACATATCGATGCCAATAATCCCATAATCGAAATATCTTGTCGATTACAACCGTGACTTTGTAAATAATGTGGTTAATATCTCATTTAAAGTGCGTACTGTGAAAGAAATACGTATGTTTTGTTTACTAAATAACATAAGTGATCGTCATTAAAATATTTAAACACTGATGTCAAGTAAAATAGAGGTATTAAAAATTTAACGCCTTACGTCCCAGACTGTAATATTTTTTCAGTAACAGCTGCAAAAAACATATTTTTTATAATAACATTTTTAAAATATAATTTTATTTATAACGGAATGGACCGTTTAAACACACACACATCGTTTATAATTGAGGGATTCAGACGTCAACCTGACTAACTCACTTTTTTTTTATTTCTTGGTTTTGCAGATGGTTGAACTTAAAATAATACCATCTTTTCAGAGGTGAAAACGACTAAGTCCATAGTTTAATATCTTGCTATATTATGATGTTTCATTTTATGAGGTATTATATTGTAATTATTTTAAACAAGCTTACTTATGTAACTACTTGTAGTGTTCTGTTTTATATTTTTTTGTATAATAAAATGTACTTGAGCATAAAATTTGGTGAATATTTTTTTATTCCTTTCAGTTGGCAATATGACTAACTCCACTTAAAATTGGTTTATATAATATCTTCTAAGAAAAAAATGATTTTTCAAAGGGCTTTAAGAGGCTTATTGAATACATTATAATTATAGAAATGTGAACCACACATTAAAATTTACTTCAAATTTAATGTGAATTGTTTCTAAGTACAATACTTTGATTGTTGATATTGAAAATTAACTCCTGGTGGAGTTAATCGGGTTGACTTCTGAATGCCTCAATTTATATTGTGCTATTACGTTTAATTGTATAACGTACGCTATGGTACAGGGAACTAGAAAATTCTTTAACTACTGTTATTGTCAGTTCTTGTTATTTCTAATATTATTTCGGGCGTAATAATTTTATTAGTGGTTTCTTTACTTTTTAAACATTTATTTTAAATTTAGAATATGTGGTATCTTTTTATTTTTAAAATAAGTTTATTCAAAGATGTAAAAGTTTTTTGTCGTTAGCACAAAAATTGGCTGTCACGCTTTTTATAAAAGTGAAAAACTGGCTTTTAATATTCAGCACGGTTTTTCATCTTTAAAAATGTATGTGTGTACTTCATATACGAATGTATAAAATAAATTATATACTTAACGTTAATATTTGAATCACTAAAACAGAATGTGTAGTAAAATAATAATACATTTTAAAACTCTCATTTTTCTCAACTTTATGGTATGTTGTTACACACGGCGTAAAACTGAAATGCAAAGTGTTCAATTAATAAATATTTACTCAAATGTGAAATAAACTACTCAAATACATATAAAGATTATTTTTAACATTTGGTTAATTTGACAGAAGAATGTTTATGTAATGAAATATCTAACTAATCAAGTATTTACACTATTCTAAGCAAAGATTTTATAATAATATTATTTACAATTTGTGCTAACGTTTAAATTTTGATATAGAAATTTTGTAATTTAAAACTCGCTTCAATAAATAATCTACTACAGGCTTCATTGAGTGTCGACATGAAGGAAAACCAAGTTCCATTTGTCGCACAGGTGTTAAAGTTTACGAGTTACAAAATTACGTCTTTTTTTTTAAAGTGCATTGTTGGTGTCGTTCTGTCATGGATTGTACAGTAACTGAGTTTAGAGGTGTGCTAAACTAGTATTTGTAAATAACAGGTACGAACCATACAGTTCCAAAAAATAACACGTACAAATACCTGTTATTATATACTTATTATACATATACCAGTATTATATAATTTGTTATACGAACTAAATTGAAACTAAAACTATTAACAGTATTACTTTACACTGTGACTTTATTGAGCTGTTACTGTTTAAAAGAAAATAAGAAACAAGAGAATTTGTAGGCCTATCTCCCTTTGGGAATACTAATTTAAGTTTTCACTAGGAGTAAACAAAGTGTCATAGATGTAATATTAAATCATTGATTCCATTTTGGTTAGACAAATCAGTAGCGAAATCAGGCAATAAAATTTAGAATGCACGTAATGGCTTAACAAGTAATGTCAAAAAAATTTACTCGAGATGTGCAGTGAAGTTAAAATTATCTCCGGAATCACATTAACAAAAAGTACTATATGGCCTGTCAGCCACTCTGTAGGTTATAACACAATACAATTCGCTTTTTTTAAATTTACCAAGTTGGTGACTAGTATAATATATAATTTGTTATTATAACCTGTATTATATATCTGCATAACACACGAGAATAAATGTAACATCAGTCTGATTTTTTTTCATTTATTAAAAACAGCTTCGTCTCTTTGGCATAGAGATATTCTGAACCTCGCGGTTTTGCTTCGTTTCGTACTTGTATGGGAATCGGCACATGCGCAGAATGAAGTATTCAGCAACAAAAAGCGGCTTTGTACTCGTGTACTCCTAATACTTTTTTACTTGTTATTTGTGTACCCGTAATATTCCTAATGCTCGTTTACTTGTTGTTACTTGTTTACTCGTTAGTTGCGTAGGGGGTTCAATGGGAACAGGTATTTCAACTTTTCAATCACTCTTATATCCATTCCACAAACATATCGTTTTAAAATACCTGTTATAGGTATGTCGGCCCACCTCTAGTACTGACCTACGAATAGCCAAGTGGTTTGGTATCAACATACAAACGTCATGGCGTAGTTTATTAAACGCAAATCTGGTGTGGGATGCTTATTGCATACCGATGTAAGAGTGGGCGCAACCAGAACGTGTCATGGTTATCACTGGTATTGTGCCGTCTGTTTGTGTTCGTAACAGACAAGTTTGATCTGAAACGGCCTGAAAGATCTTACACTAACTGCACGTGATACAATTTTGATAAACAACTATTTCAAATTTATAAACTCTGATCTAAGTGAGGCACAATGAAAATGGACAAAATTATTTATTTTGACTTCACTCAACTAAAGTTATATACGTAAGTGAAATACAATAATTTCTTATTTCACTTATTAGCAAAAATGGACAAAATTATTTATTCTGAATTCACTCAAATAAAGTTACATACGCAAATGAAGCAAAATAATTTCTTATCATTTATGAAAAATGTTTTTCTTAAATCACTCTATATTGATTGTTTTTGCTACAAGCTTCCGTTCTTACTCCATCAGCCACTCACTTGGTTCGTTATATAGTCATTCGTTGATTCACTAACGACTCGACAGCTGTGTAATAAGTGAAAAAAATGGCTTAAAGTAGACGGTTAGTGATGTAGAAAAAATATTTTTATAAGCACTGTAACATCACAAGCAGGATCACTCCGCCTTACTTCCAGTTTTTTATTTTTTACGTGGATTTCATAAAAAGTGGTATTTTACAGCCATAATGGTTTCCATCTGTAATTTTAGTTTGCATGTTAACCTACAAACTACGTCAACTTTTGGCGTCACAGGCACACATCTGAGTTATATTATTGCTGGAAACATTTTTCTTAAAAACTATAACAATAAAACACGATTGCTATCGTCAACAATCTATTTTATAACATACAGAAATAAATTTTCACAATTTCTATTACCTAACTAAAATTATATGCGATATTCACTACATATCGATGCCAATAATCACATTACCGAAGTATCGAAAATACGTGTGGGTACGGTTATTGGGAAATTACCGAAATATTGATACAGACAGATAAGAAAGGGAATTTTAGAGTGAAAAACTAGAGGCTTCAGGCGCATTGGAACGCCGAGACAACGATGGGTTCTGAAAGTGTAAGTGCTGATAAGGAAAGGATAAGAATCAAACTGTTGAGACGACATGAGGATAGAGAACAGAAGCCTGTGTTCCCGCAGAGCTGTAGTAGCACTTGTGAAAATGATGCGAATCAAACTGTTGAGACGACAGGAGGGTAGAGAACAGAAGCCTACGTTCCCGCAGAGCTGTAGTAGCACTTGTGAAAAGGATAAGAATCAAACTGTTGAGACGGCAGGAGGATAGAGAACAGAAGCCTGCGTTCCCGCAGAGCTGTAGTAGCACTTGTGAAAATGATGCGAATCAAACTGTTGAGACGACAGGAGGATAGAGAACAGAAGCCTATGTTCCCGCAGAGCTGTAGTAGCACTTGTGAAAGGATGTGAATCAAACTGTTGAGACGACAGGAGGATAGAGAACAGAAGCCTACGTTCCCGCAGAGCTGTAGTAGCACTTGTGAAAATGATGCGAATCAAACTGTTGAGACGACAGGAGGATAGAGAACAGAAGCCTACGTTCCCGCAGAGCTGTAGTAGCACTTGTGAAAAGGATATGAATGTTATAATAATATGATTTATACACTTATATGAGGGTCATTCAATAATTGAAGAGACAAGTAGCTGTAGAGGAAAACTTTTGGTACAATAGTTTCAGAACTGTAAGTTCGCATCCCTGTGATGAGATCTGATCAGCTGTTTGATTAGATTTGTTTTGTTTATAATCTCAAATTACCATTTAACGATTGAGAGTCCTCTTGAAATTTCAGAATTAGTTGAACAACATGAAGTGATCCGATATTTTGCTATTTGAGTGTGAACAACCGGCTAAATTGTATTCTCGTATGACAAAACAAAACGAAAAGAATCTGTATGAGCTGCATAATTTTTTATAAATATTTAGGACAGTGTAAAAGTGGTCAAACTTCAGTCACTGACGAGCACTGTTCTGGACGTCCAGTTGTGATTTCAACTCCAGGTCCGGTTTTCTGTGATTTTTATAAGCTCAGAGGACAATAAACAGTACATACTGTACTCTAACGTTCTCAGCAGGCTGTAATGTAGAAATGACCTGGAATTCTGCGTAAAGTCGCCATTCTCCTTCATGACGCACAGTTACACATACAGCACAGTTAACACATGAAACTGTCAATAAATTGACTTGGGAGAGTCTACGTCAGCCTCCGTACCACCCAGACTTGACTCAGTCCGATTTCCACTTGTTTGGTCCACTCAAGAAGGCGTTATGTGGTACGAAGTTTTAGGACAACAACGAGTTCAAAGAAAATGCCCTAAAATGGCTCCGAAATCATCATGAAGATGCCTTTGCAACAGCATAAAAAGTCTTATTCAGATGTAGGCCAAATGTAATTAATGCTGCTGGAACTATGTGGAAAATTAAAAACACTGATTAAATAAACCGATTCTCCGCTACAGCTATTTGTCTCTTTAATTATTGAATGACAAACAAAATGAGACGTGAGACAAAATTAAAATTCTACAATACAGTGGCTGTTCCAGTGCTTATTATATGGCAGTGAATCCTGGATTACAAAACAAAGAGACAAAAGCAACATACAATCAGCAGTGTTGAAAATTTTAGAATGCTTAAAGGATACACAAGAAGGGATCATAAAAAAAAATAAAGGTATACGGGAAGAATTATATATATATATAATTTAAATGAGTAAATTGAAGAACAGAGGGGAAATTGAGACAGTATTTAAGTCGCATGGATGAAGACAGAATACCAGTAATTGTAAACAAGTACAAGCCTTCTGGAAGAAGGGATGTAGGTAGACCAAGGGAGAAATGGATCTGATAATGTGAAGTCGGAAAAGGCACATTGCCTAATCCCTGAAGTGTAGAAGAAGAAGAATGTCATTGAATAACCCCTCGTTATCCAAAATTTCATTCCGCAGTATGTATGCACGTGGTACAGAGAAACACGCCAATACTGTTGTATGTACGTGTTTTGTTGTATGATTAGTGCTCGTGAAGAACGTTTTGTCGTTAGGTGTGCCAGAATGGATACACTGACTGCATGCGTATAATGAAGTGTTTAACGCTGCACGTCTATGTCACATAGTATCAAACAGTTTACCCCATTCACAGCCGAGTCTCATTAAATCAAGTCGATGGCATTTTACGTAATACCACTCCATAAAAACACGGTGTCGTTACATTGTAGGACACACAGCATCATTAACAACAGGAAATGACCGTCTCTGCGTACATTAAACAAACGTTACAGCAACACTATCCATATGTGTGCTTGTTTTGCATCAGGTCCGTGTGAAGGACGTCCACGTGCAGTATTGTAAGTCGTTACGCTATAGGCCTGCTGCTTCCGTAAGCACAAGCACCGCGTTATCACTGCACCTCTAACACTCTGAATGTAAAACGTCGCAAAACTGTCGAACCTAAACCTCTTGATACTATGTGTAGAGCACTTTAAAACCTCTAAGCGACGGATGCTTTCTTAGGGTAAATTCTCTAATCAGACTGCTTCCATCGTAATACGGAGGAAGTGGGGTTAAAAGGCCTAACAACCGCCACTCACAGCTTCTGAATACGAGCCCAGATTCAAGGGATCGAAACGTCAGCCACGAAAAGTATTACGACGAAAGCTGTCCGAATAGAGGACTTACCCGTAACTATTGTCCAATCGCCCGTAGAGGTCAGTTTCCTTTAATTATGATCGTCAGCGTTTGTATTAAATCTATTTCTACAATATTTATCTTTTATTTGCACATTAATTTTAATGACTGCTAGCTAATTATCTATTATTAATTAATTAGTTTTTGTCAGTTACGGAGCTAGATAACTCATAAGTTTCAAGACAATTTTAATACTAATTTATATATATATAAAACTCAAAGTCTGAGGATTCCTTTGTATTGAATACAAATCCACACGATTACACGATTGCCAGCACATTTTGGACAGGTAACCTTTGACACAAGGGGAAAACACTGTCTAACTTGGAATTTGATATTTTGCCCCGTTCACACGGTTTAGGCCCCTTTTAATTATGCCCTTTTGTTTTCGCGTATAAAGATGTCAACAACACCGTGGAGATCAGAATTAATTGCCATAGTAATAAGTAAATAAACAAATGCTATTTAACGGCATCGGAACTGTACATTTATTCGTTCCTGCCGTACATTTTCGATGTTTTTAATATGCGATTGTATCGATATATTACGATGTGGAAAAGAAGAAGTGTACTAATTGTAAATTGTCCTATTTCTTAATGCAAAGCGAAAATACGTGTTGTTTTTGTTTGTTAGGTTAGGTGACAACGGTTTTTGGTTTTTAGTTTTCTGTTGAAATAAATAAAAGCCATGGTTAAGGAAAACATAACGTTTGATGTGTATATACAATGCTTATAACACAGTAACATGTAAAATAAAGAACCTAACGTTTTTGAGTTAACGGGTACTTGTACGTCTATAAAATTTAAAAATAAGCATCTTTTACAACTATTATTTTCCTTTTGCATTACTAGTCTTACTCTTCACAATTTAAGTCATTTTTATGTTTTTAGGATACAACTGAAGAGGGGGCCATTGTTGCTAGTAAACTATAAGAGTTAAAGTCACTTTAGTTTCTTTCCATAGAAAATTGCATACATTGCTATAAATAGAACAACAAGTTTGCATTAAAAAACTAGTGATTCCTGAATACTGGGTATTTAAATTATCAGCGAAGTATATTTAAAATTACTAAATAAAATATATTTCATAATCCCTACCTCATCACTTGGGTGATTGGCGGACACCGTGCTAATTGTTTCCGACACTGACGATGGCCTCCGATGATGGGCGCGAAAAGTTTGTCCACACAAACAATAGACCACGGCCTAACAGACGGGCAAATAATGTTTCCCACAGTGTAAAATATACTGCAATAGAACCTTGCAGTAAAGGAAACTGTAGCTAGGACTACATGCTGGTATATCATTTTATGACGTTATAGACATGTTAAAATTTCATTTTTGTTGTATTCTGTTAATTAGATATAAGTTTTGAATTAAGAATTGGGTAAAAGACTATTATGTATCAATATGCCCATAAATTTATTTGTGATCATCTCATGTGCGAGTGCGCGTGTCGTGTCATTCGTATTTTATGAATAACTCTGTTATAAATGAACGTATTGAACTGAGATGTGGACAGCGCAAGCATCTTAAATAGCTCTATATTTTCTGTGTGTCAGAGACTTGTTACATACTATTTTAATAGGGATTTTTTTAGTAAAAATCAACTTTCTATAGATTCCTTATCTTTTGGAAGTAATGAGGTTTGTAGATAAAATCTATGCCTGCTTCTGCAGAAATCTCCCAAACTGTTAAAGAAGTTTATCTACCAGTTCTACCCATCAATCACGTGATAGGTGTTTCGACAGTCAGCGGCCCCAATTTTCATTAAGATTGGGTCTCCGGCAACGTAAGTCTAGTTAGTTCCATCCAGCAGCTCGAATATTAAGGACGTGCTCTCTGTGCGAGTTTTTCGAACAGAAACGTTCTTATGTAAGAGTTATCAAGGACAATTTAACGACGAGTTACCCATTAGCTAATACCTTGTATTGGTACGAACTTAATATTTCTCAAATAATAAAATATTTATATTAAACAGCGCTACTCTCGCGTGAGTCAAGATTTCCGCATAGGGGAAGTTTATCCATCCGGGATACTCCTGTGTTAACGCGAGAACACCTCAAGACGCGGGAAGGTGCACGCTTAAAGCACCATAGTAAATAAATATTAAATTACAGCCCAGTTCAGTACCTTGAGATAAAGAGTAAACTGTTATCGGGTGTGTCGGCGTGCGTACGTACAAGAGGAGTGTCAGCGAAGCGTCAGTGTCCGGAGAGTAGCAGACGACGAGGGAGCAGATTTCGACGGATCACAGCAGTGAGACGAATCAACATATTTGGATACAACGTTCAAGTAACAATTGACATTTTAAACAGATCAGTTCTGATAATTCAAAGACAATTACTAAATTAAAATAAATTATTTGTGAATTACAGACCATTTTTATAATTTGTCTCAAAATATACTACCTTGCTCCAGATAACTGACTATATCGTTCAATTATTACCATGCCTAATATATTATGTTTTGTCGAAATACATAATAGGGTTGCTACAGCTAGTGCCGTCTCCCTTCCTTCAACCTGGCTTTCCAATTCTCCCGATGTTTCCATTGTCCTTCCTCAAGTCCTATACGTTTTATAGATTTATCCACTTCGTCCCTCCAAGATCTTCTTGGTCTTCCCCTTTTTCTCCTTCCTAATGGACTCCATTCCGTCACTTTGTTTATCCACCTATTTTAGGCTTCCGGACATGACCGTACCACACCAATCTTTTTTCTTCAATGTAGTCAATTACACTTCTTTCCGTTTCCATTCTTCTTCTGATCTCCTCGTTTGTTATTCGGTCTGCTCTCCGTTATTCCACAGCACCTCCTCCAATATTCCATCTCCGTTGCAAGAATCTTTCTTTCATTCTTTTTGTTAATAACCCATACTTCCGCTGCATACATAAAATATACTTATTCAGTACAATATTTATTTAAATAGAAATTACAAAACTACCACGTGTATAATAATTGCAACGCATTAAATACACGATATATCGTTAAACTCTGACGGACATTAGACACCGGCTGCATCTTTTGCATATATGACAAATTACAAAACTACCAAGGAAAGATAAAATGGAATTGGAAAGAGAAAAATATAATTAAAAAAAATACAAAACGGAGGCATTGTAAATGTAAGTATGCGGTACACATTAGCATAAAGTGGTATCTTGAGATTCAGCACAGTTTTTATTGTAAACGCGAAGCAGCTACAGCTAGTACATTAACATAAAACAAGACTTCCATTTAAAAATTGAACTGAGTAGACAATATCTTGTCTTGTATGTCGGTCACCCCAGACCTTTAATGAACATTATATCGTTCATCGTTTCCTTAAAACAACAGATTTATGCAGATCGTGCTGAGCACATTAATCTGGTTTCATTATTTAAGCTAAACGTACTTATATAAAAATATGTAAACATTATATATTGTATTATATAATAATAATAATAATAATATGGCTGCGAAACTCCATAATATGAAACGTGTATCCTGAACTCCAAAGCAGCAAACACTCTGATATCTTTGAAAGAAAAATATTACGAAGAATCCTGGGACCAGTTAATGACGTACACGGCTGGAGAATAAGATATAACTTTGAATTGTATCAAATGTATAAAGAACCACCGCTAACACGGTACATAAAAATACAGCGTCTAAGGTGGCCTGGTCATGTAGACAGGATGAGGGAAGACAGAATACCAAGAAAACTATTGAATACCAGAATCCACTGAAAAAGATCAGTAGGAAGACCGAGGAGAAGATGGGAGGATGCGAAAGAAATACTGAAAGTGCGTTCCTGGAGGATGGCTACCGACAGAAGAGAATGGGGTGAAAATTTTAAGGAGGCCAGGGCCCAACAAGGGCTGTAGTGCCATAGGACAGAGAGATAATAATATAAAGTTTGCTAAAGTTTTATTCGCCATTTATTAACTGACAAATTAGGCCTACTCATTTAATAAAAATGTTTAAACGGGAGTAAATAGTGTTTATTTAAAATACGTAAACATCTTATAGAAAATACGTAGTTTTAATTAATGTAGTACACATTAAATGTGTACTACAAATTTTGTACTTACAATGTTATAAGCCTGAGTGCGTGCGTCCGTGTGTGTGTGTGTGTGTGTGTGTGTGTGTGTGTGTGTGTGTGTGTGTGAGAGAGAGAGAGAGAGAGAGAGAGAGAGTGAGGGAGAGACTGTTCACCAAAACTGTACTTTAATTAGCAAATAAATGAATAACTCTTGACACTGAAGGTATTTTAAAAAATCATTATAAACACTGCTTGTTTATTAGTCTACTTCTTTTTATTAAATTATCAAAACGTTTAGTTTGCGTAGTGAACTAGTTTCAGCACCACGACGTGATATGGCGCTATGTTATTTCCCAGTATCCCATTGAATAAATTTTATTTTACTTTAATTATAAAATACGTATTTACTGTTTCCTCTTCAACGTGAGATTAGAATCTTTTACAACACAGTAACTTTGTTGTATACATTTTGTTTCCCAAAAAACCGTTTCGTACCTATCACAAAAAAAAAATTGTGACTAGAGGATTTTGAATATTTGCGCGGGGTTTAGTCTGTATCCAGTACGACCAACAAGTGTCGCGAGGTGAACATTTGGCACTGTGTATAACCTTCAAACAAGTGGTTGTTTATGTTGTATAAACATATCAACACATATCAAACATACGTGTTCTCTTTCTATTTCTGAGCACTAAACTCAAATACAAAATACCCATGTGTGCATACTCGTACAATGTCTTGTAGGCCTACCTACATTGTTAATGTGAATAAAGAAATTGTGTAGAGTGAAATATTTTATAATAATTTTAGACCATCTCAAGTGGTATAGCCAATTTACTAATGGTAGTAGTTTGTATTCGGATAGGTCACATACAAGATAGCCTACCCTACCTAACACCTAGACTGCTCAGGCAGTAGAAAAATCAAGCCGTTATTATATTATATACTTCTTGAAAACCCGTAATTTAAACAGAAACGCTCTTTCAATTAAAATAAATCGTTAAGCACGTTTTTCGTCGAAATCGAACTACATGCTACCATCGATGCATGCTACACATAAACTTACATAGACTCTGAAAACATAACTCTCCGCGGTTGGATGCAGGCGTTTTTAACTCGTAACAGTAGCTGTTGTTGGATATGTGACACAGATATTTTTAAACAGTTCGAAAAGTCGACGCAAACAGATATGAGATTTCTTTAGAGAGTGAAATAATTTGTACTGGAATATATGTAATCAGAACACAAAAATCAGGAACGTTCAATCTGGGAGATAAAATGATACCGTAAGATAAACCGTATCATTGTAAGATGCTAATGACAGTAAAAGAACCCCTTATTTAACTAAAGTATATGAACTATGCGAGTATGGACGTATTGGTACTCTGTGGAGAAAATATTCCAGACTAGGCAGATTTATCAGTCCACGAAAAGTCGAAGAGACCTAAAGTGTAGGCTCCAGTAAGTACAAAGTAACACGCGTTGTAAAGATAAATAATCAGTAAATGCACAGGTTCAAGTTTTGTTCTCACGTCTATTTTATCCAGTGGCGTATCTAGAATTTGGCTTTGGGGCAGGCTCCGGGGTCGGGTCGGCTTCATACAAAGGAAAAAACAAGTCAAGACAAGATAGTAATCAACATTACTATCTTTAAAGTGGCTGAAAAACGCGTTATAGCATCTTGAAATCAGTCCCATTAAAGTAGACGGTAATAACACAATAAAAATACGCGTTATTGAAACATTGTTTACAAGATACTAGAACACTTATTTTAAATACTCGTACTTATTTTAAATGAGAGAACTGATTTTCCTATATTTCGTCTTGCAAACGTGGGCCTATACACCGTAATGCTTTGTAATAAACCTGTTTGCATATTTAAATAAGAGCTACTACTATACTAAGAGATTATCAACATTCGTTAACTTTTTCGATCATCTGGAGCGGGGTATCCCGTTCATCCCTCACCGTAAATACACTCCTGATTTTTCCGTAATGGAATTCGCGGTAGGCGTAATTACCCGGGCACTGATGATTATTTTATATAGTACTGTACAGAGAACTCACTCTCAGGAAATATTTATTATATTTATATCAGGCAATTTCTGTACAATTAGTAATAATCGGTTTACATTTAATCTGATGTTGTCGTTACCCGGTAGTATTAGGTTAATTAACTGACGCATAACAAGCATAGTGTCTGGTAGCGTCAAGTGACTGTTAAGCTGCAGGTATTAGCGTTCGGTGTAATGAGGAAACTGTTGTAAATCGATATGTGGGGTAAACTGCAAGCGGTCGCGGTCTCGCTGTCATTTAAAATTGTTTACATCCGTAGTTCAGTTGACACTCACCAGAGCTCTCTCTTTATACAGGAGCTTCCACTTGGTCGCAAGCCAGCAGTGATTTAAATTAATTTACAGTACATAAAAATCCACTTATGCGTACGTTACGTTAACTTTCTAGTTACAGTTTTTTACGGATTAATTATTAGGTTATGCATTGGAAATTAATGCCAACAACATAGTAGTGAAATTGAGATGTTATGATCAATGCTGATTTTCACTGATTGACGACTTATATGGTATTGCCTACTACACGAATTTGCACGACCTGACTTAAAAGTTTTCATAGTCAGTACCTTTAAAAGGAGAATTTTGAGGAGAATATATGGACCAATCCAAGTCAATGGGATATGGAGAATGCGTCACAATGAGAAACCGTACAAACTATATAAAGAGAATGATCTGGCCACCACCATCCGACTGCATAGATTGCAATGGGCAGGACTCATCATTAGGATGGAAGGCAACCGAATACCTAGGAAGGTACTGTTTAGTCAAATCGAGGGTAGAAGGCCTGTCGGAAGACCCAAGCATCGCTGGATTGATGCAGAAGCGAGAGATGCTGATACTTTACTTAAAATAAAACGATGGGCATCGATCACCAAGGACAGGGAAAAATAGAGGCGGATGATCATGGAGGCTAAGTTTCGACTCCGAACTGTGACACCGTAGAAGAAGAAGAATAAGAAGACTTAAAGGTTTTAGCGTCCTTTCCTGATGAATTTTTGGCGCTCCTCGCCAATTCCACCTTCCAACCTTTCTCAAACAACGAGTACTACGCACGATTTACCCATGTATTATAGGTTACTTATTATTTAGAAACATGTGGATTCTATAAACAAAAGATTCTTATTGTTTCCATTTTTAATCGCGTAAATTTATTTATTACAATATCATGAGCACATAGTAATAAGCTTAATACTCGCCCTGAAGTATAAACGCTCGCTCAGATTTACATTAAATCGATACTACTTCGTGTGTTTAGTTTGTGCTTTGAATATCTATCCGCACATTACAGTCAGTTTCATTCGAATCTCTGATACAATAAAATGAAGAAATATAACTTGTACAAATAGCGGGTATCAAATACTGCAACGTATTTTATACAAAATGGTAATTACGAAATAGCGATAAGTAGACCCCCTGTAGTTGATAGGGTCGACTGGAAATAGTGGGAAAACCCCTTACGCATGTTGCACCGAACAGCTCCGGAAAAGATTATTCTCTGACAATCGTAAATTCGGTATTGTATTTGATTTCAGAAGCGTCTTTATAATACGAGATGACCTCAGCGTACGTACAGCTAAACGTAGGTAATTTAACCAAACAAACCGTAAGATTGAACATATGGTTTTGACACTGAAGATGGCCTCAGACGGTGCGGCCGAAACGCCTGTCCACAACAACAGTCGACCACGGCCTAACAGCGCGGCTAGTAATAGTAATCTTAACAACGTTGACGCCGGCCGTGAAGCTTAAGAACTTGCGAACCGTTCTAGAATTCAACTCCGATAATATGCATGAGTACAGAACCTGGATAGATGACCACACGGTGCGACTTGGTGGCTGGGGACCTCGGCCCTCGATAAACAGAGGGAGACGATTGATTAATTAATTAGATTTAATAAATAATGTAAGCATCATAGAGTAAGCACGTGGGTGTTTGGTTTTAAAATCAGATTGTTATACAACTGAGATTAATGCATTTGGGCATCAGATTCTACAAGAAAACTCAACACTTTAATCCGCTCCAAACTCACGCATAATGTGACTGCAGCTCTCACTATCAGCCGCAGCCACCCAGCTCGCCGGTTCGGCCGACATCGATCATGCTGACTATATTTATATTCTCATGACTATAGTCTCATGAGACATTAATACTGCATACAAGTAACATTATACGATAAATACAATTTAGTGGTTAAGTATAACTTTTTGCTAAACTTGTGTTGCTACCACTAATACTCACTTACACTTCCATGAGCGCTTTCAAGCCTCTCGGCTCATCTTCAGATGGAAACAACAACTTCAGATGGTGATGACTTCAACTTCTTCTGAAGATGAGCCGAGAGGCTTGAAAGCGCTCATGGAAGTGTAAGTGAGTATTAGTGGTAGCAACACAAGTTTAGCAAAAAAAAAAAGTAACGTTAATTACCACTGTAGGTGCTGCTTCTACAAATTTAATACTGTAACTTGATTGTAACATTTGATTTCTTTGTTGAAAGGATTAAATGCGCGAGTAAATTATTACAAATCGATAGTTCGATAAATTCGCAGATTTGTAGGCCTATATTTTGTAGTACTATTAAATATAAAAGCGGACTGAAAGATCAAATGCTTTCGTGCCAGGAGAGTCTTATAAAGACGTTTCATTGTGCTCTCTGAACAGACATAACTTACCGCTAAAACGTTTCCAAGACCAGTTATTTCAATAACAACTATTTTGTTTGTTCGTTTGAAATTACAGTGATAGATTGTTACCTACATCACGCAAATCGTTGTTTTAATATTTATGAAATATTTACTGCTAATACTTAGAAGCCATTACGGGCTGAATAAACATTTTAAATCACGACTATTAACCACAGAAACCGAAGACATTGGTTTGTTATCTGGTCCTGAGTGCTGGGTACTCAAGAAAATTGACGAACAGAGCCTGGCTGTGTTTGAAAGGAAGATACTGAGAAGGATTTGTAGGCCAATTCAACAGGACGGAGTCGGGGACAGACAATTTGCGGAAACAAAGGGCTGTATTGAAATTTATATAATTATAAGTGTAACACTACCAACTCGGAACACAAAGTTTTATATTGGTAAAAATGTAAAATTTGTACCTTATAGCCTGAAACAGTTTTCACTTATTATAAGCTTCGTCAGAAGCTGCCACTAGGAGCGCTGTCCGTCTTGTTCTTGACGATGGTGCCGTCTTTTGAAAGATCGATTTTGTGTGTGTGGGGGGCGTGATATGTTCGAACAATATGTGTGATTTGAATTGTGTCTGTTCGTTTAGGATGTCGTTTTTATGTGTTTTTGTGTGTTTGTATATTTCTAGTTGTTTAAGAGTGTCTAGTTTTCGGCCTTTTGTGTGTACGTGTAGAATATCCATGTTACTGTTGATGTTTGTGTATGTGTGGTTTGCTTCAATGAGGTGGTTTGCAAAGGTGGATTCGATAGTGGAGTGTAGTGCCTTTGTATGTTCTATATATCTCTGAAGCAACGTCCTGTCTAGCCTATGTAGAATTTTTTGCAATCTGAGCAATTTAGTTTGTAAACACCACGTAGATCAAATTTGTTTTGTTCTTTGTATATGTGTTTTGATAGAGTGTGTTCTGTTTTGTTTGTAGTTTTGTATGTGATTCTGTATCCTCCTTTTTTAAATTTGTGGGCTATTTTTTCAGTGTGGTTATTGATGTATGTTAGTGTTATGAATTTGTTGTTTTCTGTCTTTGTCTGTTGTTTGTTTTGTGTTTTGTGTAGGAGTTTATTGACTATTGTTCTCTTGCATCCGTTGGTTTCTGCTAGATACTTTATCGTGTTTAGTTTGTCTTAGTAGTCTTTTTCATCTAGTGGGATGTTGGTTAGTCTGTGTATCATAGTTCTGAAGGCAGCTAGTTTGTGTTGTATTGGGTGATTGGAGGAGTTGTGTATTAGCGTGTCAGTTGTAGTGGGTTTGTGTATATACTGAATTTGTGTCTGTGTTCAAATTTTGTGATTGAGAGAGAGATATGTCCCTCCTCCTTCCAATCATTAAGTGTATTTATAATTAGGTCTCCTCAAATCTCTGTATAGGGCCAATATGTTTGAATATGGATATTATAGGAATGGAATCTTGCTGATAGATACAGTTCGTTCATAGCGGCTTGCCGAGTCTAATCTGATCCAGCTGTCGATCAGCCATTGTCAACACCTTGACAAGTCTGAATCTGTTCTTTAAAAACTCCAAGCGATGGGTGATTTCTTACGGGTAAATCATCTATTCGGATTTAGTGCTTCCATCGTAATAGTTTCTTGCGGGTAAATCATCTATTCGGATTTAGTGCTTCCATCGTAATAGTTTCTTGCGGGTAAATCATCTATTCGGATTTAGTGCTTCCATCGTAATAGTTTCTTGCGGGTAAATCATCTATTCGGATTTAATGCTTCCATCGTAATAGTTTCTTGCGGGTAAATCATCTATTCGGATTTAGTGCTTCCATCGTAATAGTTTCTTGCGGGTAAATCATCTATTCGGATTTAATGCTTCCATCGTAATAGTTTCTTGCGGGTAAATCATCTATTCGGATTTAATGCTTCCATCGTAATAGTTTCTTGCGGGTAAATCATCTATTCGGATTTAGTGCTTCCATCGTAATAGTTTCTTGCGGGTAAATCATCTATTCGGATTTAGTGCTTCCATCGTAATAGTTTTGTCGCTTCACGTTTCGACCTCTGGAATTTGGTTTGAGCTTTTATTAAATTGAAGAAATATAAACAGAGACCTTGTTAGGATGTTTTTAATATCAAATAACAAGTAAAAATGGTTAGAATACCGAATTTGTAACTAAACTAAAACCTAACAAAATAGCGACTGCAGCAAAGAATGGGAGACAACGCAGATAAACACATGCAGTCTCTTTTGATGAGTGAACAGTTGAAAACGAGAACAATTTCCATTTCGTACGTAGAGATAAACGGTTGTTGATGCCAAATTTCTATTACACAATCATTTAGTTTGGTGGTCCGTCATTAAAATAACATGCACACGCTCTCACCGTGTGCATCATATTGAAACAATATGAAACAATTGAACGTTGGTCACAGTGTTTGTTTAGAAATATAACGTTACTGATTCCTCTTTAAGTATTAAGTATTTAAGTTTTATGTATTAGAAAAAAATTCGTAAGTTTTTCAACAAAAATTTGTTTCTTACATACGATAGTAACTATAATAAGGTAGAATTTTTCGTTTTTATCACAGGTAACAATAGTTCTTTAGGGGTCAACAACCACGTTATGGACACCAAACGTTTCGTCCATTCTTAGCTTCACCACACAGGATGCCACATCTAGAATAGAATTTAGCATTATTCATGCATCTGTGAAAAAGTCAGAAGCTCATAATCGCGGTTCTTGTTCGGCCAATAAAAGATTCAAACTTGTCTACACGTTAATCAAATATGACTGGGATCAATAAAATACACACAGTTTTACTCGTTTGTTTAGTACTCGTGGGTGTGTGTATGAGAGAGATAGACAGACAGACAGAGACACAGATACGCGCGTTCTCGCGTTTTGTTGATAACACACTATTAACTATTTGTGAAGGCCATTCCGGGCAAATGTCACTCCGTGCAAGTCTTCCAACCCCTAACAACAATGATGCGAGATAAAAAATTAATTACCACGATAACAGTTGCTCTGATGTCGACTATCGTCCTTATAAGCGAAAGAGAAATAGATCGGCAAGGGATCTTGTAGTAAGCATAACGTTCGTCCATCTTTAATCTAATCCACCGTAAAAGTTCTACCTGAAGTGGATTCCCTCTTGCAACGCACTTATTTCAAAGTGTTTGCTTCTTGTTGTAGGCTGTAAAAGTAACTAATTGTCATAATACAAGTGATAACAATGATTTATCTCTCTAACGCGACAGCCCTTGTGACTCTAGGCTTAGAAAACAGTTTTTTACGGGGACAGCTAGGAAAAGCCCACTACTTCGTCTGTAGCAGTGGTTCTCGACCTTCTAAGTCCGGGACCCACCTTGAAGGATATTACACTTCATGGGACCCATATATAACACAGTAAATAAATTTTCGAGCCCGACTTTAACCCACCAAACGCCCTCTCGGGATCCAGAAGTGGGTCGCGCCCCGTAGATTAAGAAACGCTGGTATCCTATAATCGTTACCTTCTCTGCAAATTGTAGCTATTCAGTTGGCCTCGCAGCTTCCAGTCGTCCCGTGGACTCTTCCCCGCAACCTGTGGATGCGAGAATACATCACGCCAGCAGACCATGGAGCAAATCAACAACAACAATAATATTATTAAATTATGGGGTTTATTATTCGACAAATAAAAAAATTAATAATTTTATACTAGTAAGCTCCCCGAGCTGCAGTACTCGCTCACTATTTTGAATGAGATACATTTAGTATTATTTAAATTTCAATATTAAATAATTGAGTTTTGATAAATTATTATTGATTCTATCAAATTATTAAAAATGCCGAATTTGTATTATGAATAAAACTCCTCACAACTCACCCTATATATACTTTTACAATTTTATTAAAATTTTGAGTTCCATTTTTGGCCCGTGGGGCCCCTACAATAAAAAAAAATTATAGTAAAAATTACCTACAATCGCATTTGGGTTAAAATAACCTTTATTCTCACACCTGGCCGTATTTTTACAATTGTTTGCTTCCTTTTATGGATTCTGGTGCCTCCAAATTGAGATAATTATAAAAATAAACACTGTATGAGATTTTGCATAAAATTCTCTTTAATTTGATAGCCCACATGGATTTTTTCGATTTTTTTGACAATTTTGAACCTCACATTTTTGCCTCCCGCCCCTGTTTTTGGGTTCTCAAACACTATTTGGTTCTACAGGGTAAAGGTATGGACGCGCATGCCTGTTTTTATAAAAATCGGTTGATTCATTCAAAGGTTATCGTAAGACACACCTCAAAAAATAGACAGATAAATGCCAAACGGTTGAGTTAAAGCTCAGAAACACGCTCCGCTCGTTCGATTGAGGAATTAAAATATCTCTGTTTGTAACAGTGATGTATTTACTTAATAAACTCTTATCGTAAGGAAAACGTTAACTCATTTGTCTATATTACCAATATAGTGATTGATCAAATTCTGTCTGGGGCTTTCACGGCCCCGGGGTCACTGTTATCAGAACTTCGGCTTGGCGGGCCGTAAGGCCGTGGTCCAAGCAATGGTTTCGGCCATCTTCAGTGCAGAAGCCTTCGCAGTCAGTGACCATTGAACTGTGGTTAAGGCTAGTGGCTCGAAGTAGGACACCCATATTTATAAACTTTTGGAGTCCGCACGAAGTTTATAATTATAAATACATTTATAATCCTTACAGCCCGGCGGCAAGCCGAAGTTCTGATAATAGTGACTGATCCTCATGAAAGATTTTAACTGTTCTTCTGATGAGGTTTAAAAACAAAATTGTCGATAATGTTGGTCGCTGTTCTGTAAAAACATGCGAAAGACTGAATAACATTCAAACTGAATATATTTATATAAAAATTGCATTAACGTTAAACTGTATGTATGGGAAAACTGTGTAACTGTGCATATACCCTATTAGCATACAGATACATTCTTATAATTCAATACTCTTTAAAACAAGATTATTTCATACACAACACTATACTGTTCTACATACACGGAATAACATTATAATTGTCACTTTCCAAAGTCTTTGTACATTATCGAAAAGTGCATATGCTTATACAGATCTGGTTAATCTCGTTAACCATTGTATTGGTTTGACAATGTCGTTTGCATTGTGTGTTAACAAATAAATTTACCATAATACCCATTAAAAACGCGTTACACTGGTTATAACTCATTTATTTAAACTAGCCGTATTCAGTAGGAAATAGAAGTTTATACATATATCTTATTGGTATTATGTGAGATTACGGTGATATTAATGTTCGTAATTATAAATCGCTAGATTATTAGTTTTATTGAAAGGATTAACATGTAACTTAAGTACTTAATATTAGAATTCTCAATCAGTAACCTATACGTACTGTCAATTGTTCTTCATTGTTGTATTTATTTTTATCGTCTGCATGACAAGAAATCTAAAACGAAAGGGATACACGTTGTGTACATTGTGATTACGTCCCTGTGTGCATTACTTCTAAACACCGTACATAAAATGTTCACGACATTGATTGAAGACTCGTTGGGCACTTGGTGAAACATATTACTACAAAGCTTTTAAAAATACACAAACACTTGGGAGTTTCACAATTTATTCTTAACCTCTGACAATTGTTTCAGCCTACTAGGCTAGAACTGAGTTGTTCTTAGCAGCTCGTTGAGAATAGCCTAATAGGCTGAAACAATAAGTTGTTAGAAGTTAAGAATAAATTGTGAAACTACCAAGTGTTTCTGTATTATAAAGTGTTTCGTATTTTTGTATTACAGTTTATGAAGTTAAGTTAAAAAGTCGTGCCTACAGAATTTTTTTATTTTGTTAACACTGTCAATTTACGAAGCACTCTACCATTTAAAAGAATATTAAGTAAATTTATTGCCGAAATTGTGGTGTAGGACACATCAGTCAACCATAATTGTCGTCTGTAAATCTAAGAAAAATGATCATGACTTTCAGTTAGGTCGAGGGGCCATTGCTTGAATTGAATTCTTGTTTATAGTTGAATTCTATACGTCCGAGTAGGTTTCAGAACGGACTTATAGACAAGAACTTTATTTTTGCTGGTCAGTCTAGGTATACGCCCAAAAAGTAGTACGTTGTCTAAACTTAAGAACAAGTCGTAAGGCGGTGATTGAGATGTAGACAATTCTCTGACGTTTCTTCGGAACGTATGAGTAGTGGCACACACACCTTTGACTCTACAGAAATTTAAAACTACTTTTATAGAAACTAATTATAATTTTTAAACAGTGTATGCTAGCGTAAACGTTCTATGCTTCTGATAACGGCCACTAGAATAGTTAGTATTATGGACAGCACTAATTCAGATGCAGCTAGAATAACCTGATAAGTAGATACTTAATAACCAGTCGCGTATGTAGACTTTGCCCTTGGGGGGGTCCGGGGTGCGGTCGAGTCGCTTCATACAAAACAAAAACAAGTTGAGACTAATCAACATTGGTCTCTTTAAGGTGGCTGAAAAACGTGTGATAACAGTCTGAAATCAATCCATTAAAGTAAACGGTAATAACGCAATAAAAATACACGTTACTGAAACACTGTTTCGAAGATACTGACTGAATTGATTTTCTTATATTTCACATTTCAAACGTATACGCAAATGCTGTGTAATACGCCTGTTTGTATGGGTTAAGAATGAGTTACTAGCTGAAAAAATAATAAAATAGCCTAAAAATTAAGAGATTAACAAAATTCGTCAACTTTTTTCGACCCTCTGGGGGTAGGGGTCCGGTTCCGTTCGTGCCCCCCCCCCGTAATTACGCCCCTGCTTATAATTCATCGTTTTTTTTTTTTTTTTTTTTTTTTTAAGCATATGTCTTGTGTTACTTATTTGAAATGTGAATATTTAAAAAAAATTGAAGTATGCGTTATTTGAAGCAGAGATATAAATTGCGGTTATTAACCCATGGTATATAAGTTCTCACGTAGGCCTGTTCGCAGTAGGGATAGTCTCTTGTATAGGCCTACTCCATTTTCCACAGAGGCTACATCGTAACCAATGAGGTTTGTACGAGTTGGGATTCTTGGTAATTGGAAAGTATTACCAACGTGGCGTGTGCAGTTAGTACTATTACTAAATCTGTAGTAAGCGGTTAAGACTATTACTAACCGCCAGCTACGGCATTCTTTGGAAACTCTTACGAGGGTTCAGAAAATTCAAATGCTTTTTTAAAGGAGCAGACCCTGTTTAGTATGACCATGGTAGTGTGCTTATTAAATATTTCTGTCAACCGTATTTGAGGTATTATTGAACACTGTGAACACTTTGAGGGATGACAATATTATTGGGACCAAAGAAAAAATGGGAATAAATCCTATGAAACCGGAACAGGTCACCAAGGCCTAATACTTGTTGTGGAAGAAGAAGAAGAAGAAGAAGAAGAAGAAGAAGAAGAAGAAGAAGAAGAAGAAGAAGAAGAAGAAGAAGAAGAAAAGCTGTAATCGAAATAGTGTAATGTTTTTGTTAAAATTTACTCGAGTTTTTGTTTCATTGTACTAGAGTTCTGCTGATTGCGGTTCAACAATTTTTGTTTAACAGTTATTCTAAGAAATTAGCTGGAAACAATAATTAAAACTAGCAGCTGTAAAACAATTCTATTTTATTTTCGTTCTGTACTTTTTAACTAGTCAGGAATTGAAGAAAATATATTGTTGGTGTTGCATTATATATACTGTTGTTATTGTATTATAACAATTACAGTTTTATTTTGTTTCTTCGTAACTGATCCGAGTATCGTTAGCTGTCTGCGTTTTGGCGATAGTGTTAACCGTAAAATTTTACCGAATGTATTTACCTCTGTCGTACGTATTTTTAACATTCAGACATTATACCGTTGTTTCTGGAGGTAATTACAGAGTTTTTGTCTTCCTACAGGGCAGTATCAGAAACGATACAGTTCAAATAACGCGTTTGTTTTTTAGGGACAAAAAAATTTAGACATTATTGTATCTTAGGGCAGACATATATCTAGAATACAAGGAGCAGAAATGAGGTTCTTGAGGGCTGTAAAGGGTTGTGCCAGGAGAGAACTTATCAGAAATGATCATATTAGAATGGAGCTAGGCATAGCTGAAAGCTTAAATGAGAAAATCTCCCAATACAAAACGAAGTGGCGGTTACACGTAGAGAGAATGGATCCAACTAGATTTTCAAGAAGAGCCCTTGACTATCATCCAAGGGGGAAGAGAAGTGTGGGAAGAGCCCTTGACGATGGTTGGATGACTTCCATTGAGACTGGAACAGGCTACTAGCGTAAGCCGTAAAGGATGACGACGACGACATAAATATCGATTCTATATTTTTGTGATAAAACTCGTCAGTGACCAAAGAAAGTAAAGTTATTATAAAAATAAAGCAAGTCGTAATAAATAAGTTATTTCTGCAAGCATTTTAATTTACATACTAACATTATAATATGTTAACTCTGAAATGTCACAACACTCCAGGAACCACGTTCCGAGGATACAAAGAAAAGTATATTGGGTATTCCCGTGCGTGTCGTCTCAGAACTCACGCGTCTTAAAACTCACGAGTATCAAAATTCACGAATTCCAAGAAGAGGATTAGTAAGAGTAGGTTTCTTTACCTGGACCAGTCTCAAAACTCACGAGCCGGGCCAGTTCTCCTTTGAATGGATAAATGCCCACCCTACCCACATAACGACTGTAGATATTTGAAAATTTAATCGGAATTATGCGAAAAGGTCCATTGTTAGCGCCAGCCGGAACTGCGTGCCCTCTTGTAATTGGCACCTTTCTCATCAAGAGGTGGGCCTGTCGTGTAGCCCCGCACAGAGCATACGCGACAGGGGGTTGAGAAACCCACGGACGCCATGGACCCGCGCGGATAACCGCACTCGGCCTTTGAAATTAAGGCCTAGTTCCATAAGCCGCTGTAAGGCTTTGTCTTTTTAAATATATTTTATTTTTATATTTTTATATATTTTTTTACTATTTTTTATATATTTCTGTCAATTGGTTTAATTTGCTTAATTTGGTTCAATTTGTCTTTTTTTACTATTTCCATTGCTTTGATATACTAACCTAAATCTACATATTTACATGATTAATTTAACAAGGAAAGATCTGTTTTCTGATTAACCCATCTTAAGGATGAAGGAAGTGACTCTCAGAAATGCACCAATATCTCTTGTTTCCTCATATTTTTTTGTGTTTCGTTCGATCCTGTTATCAGGTTGGGAGTATTTTTTTCTTCTTTTTAAACCCTCTAGGTTCAACTCCATCCTCATAATCTTCTTATCTGATTTCTCAGCTTCTTGTTTAAGTCGTTTTATTGAGTCTTTTATTCGAGGGTGAGGTCTTCCCAGAACATAGTTGATTTGGTGATTCCACCCTTCCACAGAATTGTTTGTTCTGTGTATTCTGTTGTAGCAGTTCCACATTTCCAGGGGCACTTGTGGATTCTGTAGCCACTGATCTACAAAATAGTCAAAAAACACCGTCAACGTTTGGTCTTCGGGGGCGTTACTATGAATGTAGATCCACCCCTCGTCTACGTCCTGGGTCTTTTGCGTTATACGACCACAAAGCATTGGCATTGGCATTTTGTTCATCTTTCATTAAACTGAGTATAGTTCTTAGAATTTGCTATCTCTGTTTACTGATTAGTTAAAAGCTGCGTCCAGTCTCGCCTCTCTCTCTCTCTCTCTCTCTCTCTCTCTCTCTCTCTCTCTCTCTGTGTGTGTGATTTATACGAGTTGATTATAGAAACAAAAGCGAGTAATGGTAAAGGCAGTCAGCGGGTCTTTTCTGTTTTGTAACAATATCATAATAGTGAAAACTTACCAAAATAATGATGTAGATCTGCATAGAAGACTTTGAAGTAGTTTTATATTTTATTCATCAAAAACACAAATTTTATACACCAAAAACACCTAACCTAACCTAACCTAATTTCACGAACTGGAAAGTTATTGTTTATAATCGTCTTTTGTGTAAACCACCTTTGTCCTTCAAAAACTGCACTCCCTTCTCATTACTACTTATTTCCCGCACTAAATGAAATAAAGACATGTTGCTGAACGCACCGACAAGACAGGAATGACCTACGACTACAGACGGTGGAGCGATAAGATAACTTATAATTATTCTTGTATAGTGTACGACAGTCTGTAAATGAGATAATATCATTTTAACTAATCAGTAAACAGAGATAGCAAATTCTGAGAACTATACTCAGTTTAATGAAAGATGAACAAAATGCCAATGCCAATGCTTTGTGGTCGTATAACGCAAAAGACCCTACGTCCTCAGGCGGCAGAAAGCCAAGTGCTGCACACATTGTAATTGTTTGTCGGATTTCCTGATTCGTTTTGTAGGCTTCAGTGAGGCCGACTTCCTGAACCTTTCGCCAGAGACCATGCCTTAAATACTCACTGATTCGGAACAAATGTACAAATGTGATTTATAAACAGTTTCTATTGAAACGACACTGATGACAGGCTGTTAGCTGTTAGCTAAAATGCACGGACAGACACGCGCGCGATTTTATAAGGGTCTTTGGTTTTGCCTGCGGACCCTAATGAAAATAAATGTTTAACTTACCTGTGTAACTGATGTTCCATATTCTTCGCAAACTCGTTTCTTGGCTGGCTGACTGCTTTGTACACATCGAGGCTTGCTTCATCAGGTACACACTGGTGGGTTGTTTCACTTAAAACGCTATTGTCACTTGAAATTGTAACACCGGCACACGCGGATGACAGTCTTTTATGACAGAACCATACTGTTTCGCCCGACTTGTTTTCTCGCTGCTTATAAAACCTATAACCGTTGTACACTAAATTTAGTTTACCCTTTTGCGAAGTAATGAATTCCATGTTGTGCACTGCTCGATGACACCAAGCAGAATAACTGAGTAAAGATCAGTGCTATACTTGGAGAATTTGGTCTGTGGTAGGGTGATAATTCCTGTTAACAATACATGGGAAATCCCATTCTAAAAGTGGGTGGACAAACAGGGGTTGAAGGGCAGCGTGAGTCACCGCGGAGCTGATCCCTCCTGCGGTCATCCCAGGTACCTGCTCTCCGGAGTCGTGCATTTTGAGACTCATTAAAATGTTGATTTATCTACTAGTTTGTAGTCGTGAGTTTTGATACTATTTTCTACGAATTTTACCTCGTGAGTTTTGAGACGTAACCTTCCCGTGTACATTCTCACTATTATTTTAGAAGATAATTCGTTACAGAAAACAAAATACATCGTAAAATTTGGCCTATGTTAATTCATGCTAGCGAGTGTCAGTAATTCTGTCTGTGTGTGTGTGTGCGCGCGCGCCCGCGCGCCCACGCGCAAACGAAAGGGTACTCTGAATATTACAGATTAACTGAAATGTACGGTTATCTTACATAAAGTCCTCATTTTTTATTTTAAGAATTGATCTTGAGAAGGAAATTAAACGAAGGCTTTGTTCTTTGAAAGTGTATCACAGTGAAGTGGTTTATTGTTTCCCGAAGCGATTCGGTCAAACCTTGTACAAACAGTGTAGACACAGTTTGTAAAAATGAAATACAAATTATCACGACGTCACTGTTTCTATATTAAATTAAAATTGCAGTGTTTTAAATGATTTTTACCTTCATCTTCCACAAGTAAATGGAAGCGTGGTGATGGCGAAAAAAATCGTTTTCGAGATAAGGGCTGATTCTGATTGTACTACCCTCAAAACATGAAGAAAAATCATTTTCCGAAAAGTGTGTGTGTGTCTGTCTGTAGAATTGTTTTCTGTGGCGAACGATAACTACCACAAATTCAAACAGAATCAAATATTTTTTTGCACATGTGCCCGAATTGTAGAGGACTCAAGGCCTATTGATTTTGGTGAAGATCAGTTAAGGGAAGGAGTAGTTTACGTGCAGCGTTTTATGTTTTAACAAGAGTAAAGTACTTAATTTCGATAAATAAAGTATCCTGAAAAGAAGGTCATAATAAGCCACTGTAGAAAGGTAGATGAAATATCTGTAAATTAAAAAGGTAGTTGAAGGGGAGGGGATAATTTTCTATAAACGAAAATGATAGTTGGAGGGGGAGGGTGTAATTTTTTATATGTGCACTACATTATCGGCAACAAAGAAGTAGGTTGTTGTTAAAATTCCTTCCCGGGCTGTTTGGCCGTGGCCCAATGTTTTCTGCAAAACCAGACGTTTCGGCAGTGCCATCGACTGCCATCATCAGTGAAAATCGAGTGCGCTAACCGGAGGTGGTATACGTTAGTAACCACAGTACTGTGGTTAAGGCTGAAGAAAGAAGTAGTTTCTATGGAAATATTTCATTTCGAAAATGATTTTAAATACAAATCTTAGAACATGGAAGTCATGTATGGTTCTCCATACCGATATTTATTTTAATTGATATTATTGTTTCACTTTTACAAAGCGTATTATTATATTTCTTTGCCTTAGAGCAAAAGTAAATGATGTACCAATTAACATAACGAGGAAAGTATATACTGCTAACGATTGAGAAAATGGTCGTTATGATTGATCATTTTCAGTAGTATCGACGAATTTATACATCGATTTACTCGGTCTGTAATGTTTATAATGAAGAGTGCATAACGCCTGCACTCACGGTACGATGCACAAGATTAATAACTTTTCATGACAAAGTGAAATGCATTGTGTCCAGACGTTCGATTAATTTATTGTGTTGTCCTCGTTTACAGTAATTATTTATAAACTGTCAAAGCATAACGAGCCACCTTGTCCGCGATAAGGAAGGAACAGTGATAACCCGCAACTTAAACGGATTATATTATATATACAGGTGTCTTAGTCTCTATTTTTGTTAAGTGAAACTGTGATGTCAGTAAATGTCATATAATAAAGATCTGCCCTAACCCTGTTGTTTATGGCAAGTTACTTAACGCATGGATCTTGCTATAGTTTCTCAGTCCTACAGATTTTTAATTCTGTGTGTGTGTGTGTGTGTGTGTGTTTTTTTTATTTATTTCGACTGTTTTTATAAATGATTCCAAGGCGTGCTGATTTTTTTTTTTTACGTATGTCATAATTTGCAAGCTTCAGCAAAATAGTTTTTTCACGGTATAAGGTCTTTTAAACTACTTAATGTTATATACAGTTTTAAAGAGATGTGTTTAGAGAATAATAGTCAATAAAAAAATTATATGAAATTAAAAAAGTATGCTTTCCATCACACGCACGCGCGCGAGCGCGAGCGCGAGCGCAAGCGCACACACATATACAACAAAATTTGGAGAATTCAATTCTACTTACTGTCACATTATTTCGGTTTCTTAATAGAAGCAAGGAAACCGAGAACAGTTCCTAGAGTCGGCCTGATCAATTGTGGAGTACGACAAGGGTGTCCATTATCACCTTCTCTTTTTAATTTATATGTTGACGATGTGATACTAAACTGGCAGATGTGTCTTCCAGAACATTTTATGATTGGTCACTATACAATTGACACTTTGTTGTTTGCGGACGATCAGGCTATTCTGTCGGACTCGGAAAACAGATTGCAGATAGGGATACATTTGTTAAATCGAATCTGCAAAGACTCTGGATTGCAGATATCCACACGTAAGACTAAGGTGATGGTTTTTCGTGGAACTGATCCCGTACGGGCAAAAATTGTTATAGATAGTACTGTCCTAGCACAAGTTAGCAATTTTGAATACCTGGGCTACAGTGTGTCTTATAATACAAGCAACGACGTTGTGAATAAGTTGCATAAGTTCAACCTTATGTGCGGGACCATTAGACGAACCCTTAAGTCAGCAGGTAAAGGAACACGGCTAAAATTCTACAAGATGATGGCTCTTCCCACACTTCTTTATGGATCTGAGAATTGGATTTTAACGAAAGGCCAGCCCAGTCGCATCCAAGCGGCTGAAATGAGATTTCTCAGGCACGTGGCAGGGTATACTCTCCATGATCATAGAAGAAATACAGATATACGCAGGAATTGAATATTATGAGTATACTCGACATGATCGCCCAGTATCGGTTGAATTGGTGGGAACATCTTTGCCGAATTGTCCCTAAACAACTCTGGAACTATAAGCCGAGGGGACGGAGGGGTGTGGTACGTCCGAGGAAGCGCTGGAGTGATCAGCTCTAATCTTTTCCTATTTGAGACCGGAACAAACCGATTTTTGGTTTAATCCGTGAAGATGATGATGATGATGATGATGACGTTGATGATGATTTTCATTGACTTTATTAGGCATGTTAAATGGAGCCTAGATAACGGTTAAAAACAAGCTCGGACATAGTTAAAAACAATGAATTTTCATTTTCAATTTTGAAGTAGCTCAATGTGTCTGAATGTTGTTTTCCTTACGACACTTTGTTATTCCTTTTGCCTTTGCTCAATCAGTTGAAAAAAACATTAGCTTACTAATCCGACTGCGCTCACAGAAAGGGTAAATTGTGGAATTCCTTACATATTATGTTTTTTTTACAAGTATGTTTCTTTCTTTGTGTGCTCACAGAGAGCGATCGGTTGGGCAGATTTTGATGAATCAAGTATCGTCTGATTAACATATCGTCTTGATTAAAATACTAACAAATTATATTTCTTCCAACTGAAATGTACAAACTTACAATTTTCCACTCTGTTTTTATGATATACTTGGTTGAACATCACGAGGAAAATCATAAATGGTAGAATTCATCTGTTGCCTTGATCTCATAAGTTGTGTCAGTTCAGTCAAGTGTACGTATAATTTAAGGTTATGTTTATGTTTACGTTTCCGCCGATGATAATACGCAGCATTCAGCTACTGAGTAGTTGGACGTGTGCTCGCTAAAGCTCACGGAACTGTAGTTCGGTTTTTCTCGTTAGAGTACTGTGAACACTTAAAAAAAAAAATTTTAATACTTGCTTACTAATTTGTAAAAATTAAGAGTTTTTGTTGCATAATTGTAGGTCTATATGGAGTAATAGATTAATATTATTAAGTAACTTATAGTGGTGAAAAGTTACATATGTGGGAAGTCTACCGAGTTAAAGAACAAGTTCCCAGCGTTTTGGGAAATTCAGTGGTTTATCTTAAATTGTAAATAGGAAACTTGATTTGATTACCCATTTAGAAAAGCTGATTTCTATAAAATGCAGCGGTTTATTTTTAATTTTTAACATCAGGCAACAGGTGTTAAATTTAATAATTGTGAAACACATGGGTTTCACAATTCATGGAGAGGGAGAGAAAATCGTCAGAATTCCCCCTACCGGTTCATAATAAACATCCTCAAACAATCCTGCTGAGAGAAATAATTTTTTTCAGGGATACAATTTTAGTAGTAAAATATTCAAAAACAGCTGTTTAGGATTAGTCAATAAATTCGTTGTTACGCCTCTACAGAACGTTCTACATGTTTCTCGGTTATTCCAGCAGAACCCGGCTGTAATGTTTGTGTGCGCACGCGACACTTAACAAACGATGCAATTCCAGACCATACCGGTCGGCGCACTGTGTTCAAGGCCACAATCAATTACGCTCTTTGGTATTTTAGTAGTGTTGACGCGTATTATGGATTATTTTGGAATCTCAGCGGGGTATAAATATAAGCATTCAGCGACGCTTAGTTTCAGTTTAAGTGGCGATTTATTCAAGTGAGGTTCGAAGTATTGTGGCGAAGCGTTATTGTTGTGCGGGACTCTATTAGTTGACATTATTATTGCGTGTGGACAAATTTTTCTCTGATTATTGTACAAGTTGATTATAAACTGTATTTGTGATTAATTAAAGCTGGTGATTAGTGACTTCATTGGTGTCTTGTATTTTGTTTTCCACTGTACCATACGACGATCAGCTAGTCGTAACAATATATTTCCTTTTTGTGAATGGAAAAATGCTGTTCATAAGTACCTCCTCAGAAATGTCCCCCAAATTCCTATCTGAATTGACCAATGATGAATAAGTTTTGTTATACAGCAGCGCTATCAATTTGAGACAAAACAAAATTGACTGAGTTCAGTTTAATTGAACAATTTTTAATGAAAACAGTAAAATAGCCTATAGAGCAGGCCATGAGTCACGTGACAAAAATGCTTTTTTTGGCAGATACTAGTGATGGAAGGCTTTGTGAAGTTTGGTCTTTGACGGTACACACAATTTTAAATAGCCTACTTGCGTTCATGTTTGGACAAAATTTATTGTCATCATTAGAATCTGACATACGTGGTTAATACATATGCATGATGTATGAAACTTATTATGATACAATTAAAATCTGAATTATAACTAAAAGTGTACTCTGTCAAGAACACATTTTAGGAAACTTTTATGTTGGAACTATTTCTCTCTCAACACACACAACAGAAATAACTGATCCATCTAATTTAAATCCATTTAAATTTCTTATGGTTTCATTATGTTTCATTACGTATTTCAGGTGAAGAGTGTGGGACCAAAATTAGTACCGTTTTTCAAGACACTTGCCATCTACTTTGTACTTTACCTACCAGTTGATCGCCCTTCATGTTTTGCTATGCTGATTAAATGTCTACCAATTCTTAGTCTGATTGTGTTTGTTCTTCTACACGGAATGAGTCTTGGTGATGAGTAAGTATACGTAGCTTTTTTATTCAGTATACCATAAATAGAGAATTATTAACAATTATTGTAAAAGTTATTTACTGATTCAATAAACAATAATTCAGTAAACAGTACAATTACAAACAGTATGATCCATATATCCTATTTTTACTTTTTTAACGTAGTTGTGTTTATTTAATTACTATTTGAAGATTTATTAATTTTTTAAATTAAGCTATAATCATAAGTGTATGTTAATTTTAACAATATGATTATATGTAGGACACTCATCTAAAAAGTTGTGTTAGTGGTTATAATCACAAACAGAATTAACACTGTTGCATACCACTATAGAAAAATTATTCCGATTAGCCCTTCAAAAAAATTAGACCGAAAACATTTTTTCCGATCTGATGATGAGCTGTGAAGCTTGAAAGCGCTAATCGGAATAATTTTTCTATAGTGTGTGCAACAGTGTTAATTCTGTTAATACATTTTAACATACTAGAAATTTGGTAACACTGTATTTGATTTAAAATGAATGATGAAATTGTCAGTAGCTTGAAATTAATAAATACTAGTAGTTTTAGTATAATAAGTACTTATATGAAATCTAAATCTTTACTAACAATTCTGACAGTAATAAGCAACTGTTACAGGATATGGTAATGTATCAGATTGTTACAACTTTGACAGTATTAGATATGACCGACAATAAATAACACACGGTTAATTTTACATATTAACTTAACAGCTAAATGCCTTTGTACTTTACTAGCTCGCAGCATTGTCAATGGATGAACAAATGTGACAAAATGTACTCAGATGTTTAATAGTCAAATGTTTCAATATTATTTCTTACATGTGCATTCTCAGTCTGTGAAGAAAATATCAAAACATATACTATTACTTTTGTCATTTCCTTATTTGTAACTTCATTAGAGATTCTTCATTAGAACGAGGGTCTGTGCTTATATACACCACCCCAAGCTATACAGGTAGAAGAAAGAACTTCCTCAGAAGAGACAGGCTGACAGCCAACTCATTTGGGTTCCTTTTTAGTCCAATAACAGTAATAATAATAAAAATCTACAATGTTTATAAGTATACATGGTATATGTTATTGTGTGTGTATTGTGTATGTAGTATTACAACAAGAAAAAAAGATAAAAGATAATTATATTCTTTCTTTGTTTCTGCCAAAGTTGAAGAACAAGCAGGCTTACAATTTTCTTTGTTGTTTTTTAAGCATTAATTGTGTGTGTGTGCGCGCGCGCGCACACATGTGCTCACGCACTAGTATGTAAAGAAGTAGAATAATCAGTTTTAAGTTACACGGCTGGGATCAGTGTGACATGCATTGCATTGTAAAATGGCTTATATAATTCAGATATTTAATCAGTTCAGTTCAAAGTGATGGGTTTATAGCAGTGGTTCCAAAACTTTTCAGTCCACAGACCCCCAAAAACATTAAAAATTTCATGGACCCCGTCTGAGTTCTGAAATAAAACAAACAGTAAATATGATATTAACGCTTACATTTTAATTAAAATTTATTTTAAAAAATTCTCTTAACTTGTGAAATTATAATATTAATGGTATCAAATATAGTTTAATGTGTACAATGAAGCTCCTTTTGAACAATTAGCTCTGCAATATTGGGTTTAATTCTGATAATGTCAATATTAAATCTTTAAAAGTTCCGGTTGCGTAACCAGTGTTGCCAACATCAGTTCTATCTTTCCAGCCACACATGTTGAAATCCAGCTACTTAGGCATAAAACCAGCTACATGGAAAAACGTTTTGCTTAGGTACAGTGATTATAAGCAAGATACAGTGATTATACATGGAATAACACAGCCTGATCAGTTCTGCAATGATGCGGCGCTCTAGTCAGTTCGGCTGACAAACACATCTGCTACACAACATGATTTAAAGACATTGTGAAAGCCATTAATTTCAAATTACTTTTACAGTTACTATTAGTTTGGACAAAAAAAATACTGGAATCTTCTACTAATTGTTTTAAGATTCTAAAATTTAGATTTTAGAGCATAAAAAACAGAAAAAATTATGGTATATTATATTTTATCTTAAAAGTATCCGCGGACCCCCTGAGACATAGTTACGGACCCCACTTTGGGAACCACTGGTTTATAGTCTATGTTACATTCAATGTTCTTAAATATAAGTTCTTAAAATGGTATGTCTGTTTATTCAAAAGTTTTAATTCTATTCTATATTATGTTTATAGATGATATATGAAATATAGTTCCTCTTCTACATCCAGTAAGTTATCTGGTCCTGTGCTATAAGTACATCCTAATACCAATTTAATTTTTAAACCTATTTTGTGAGTCGACTGACTGGAATGTGGCAGAGTATGTCATTTTACTTGCATAGATATCCTTTCAAACTGTATACAATATGTAATACAGCTCATCACATACAAGATGTGGCTATTAAATTAACCAGACTGGCTTCATAATTATGGTTTATTTACAAAGTATTATATTTTAACATTTAACCACTTCAATATATTCCCTTTCACTTCTCACACAATGTTCCATTTGAATTTTCTACTGTTTAAAGGCATGCTGCAGGTAATCATGTGTAAGCTTCTTAAGTAGGTTTGTTGTTTTTGCTTGCTTTAAATTCTTCCATGGATTAAAGTGGGTCATTTTTAGGTTACTCTTGATCAGAGGAAATAAAAAAAAGTTTCGTCGTATGTTATGACTCTCACAATATAGTTCGGCTGTTTTAGAAGTTTTTTAAAGCATCAAAACACATATTATTTCGAAGCTCCTTCTGTTCAAAGTTTGCATTTTCAGAAACATTTAACCACAGACTTTACTGATATTTAAATTTTCATGTAATAATTGCGTGACCATTTCTTTGTCAATATTCACTATTTCAGCGATTATCTTAATACTAAGGTAACGGTCTTTTCATACAGTTTCACTTATTTTGTGTATGTTTTCATCAGTTATTGACACAGTTAAAGTTGACCAGGATGCTCATCGTCTCCTTTCCTCTTCTCAACCTTCACTAAATCTTTTGTAGACTTGTAACAAACTTGACTCAGATACCTAGATAAACATTCATCCTTACACACTCTTTTCAACAAATTAAAAAATTCTGTTACACTCTTTTATAATTTCACAGGAGACTTGAAACTTGAGGTTAACACTCTGTTCAGTTTTCAGTCTAACCGTTATTCTGGTAACAGAGTTACAAATGAGGTTTTTCTAACACCGCTACCCCCCCCCTTGACAGTTACAAACAGGCTCATTCAATTCAGAATGGTCAGGTTAATGACCTAACCTCTCTGATCACTGATATGTGTTCCATGCAGCGCTGGTTATTTAAGAGCTTCACTTCCTGTAGTTGTAATACAGATGATGAATGTGTAATAAAAACTCATAACATTTGACATAACTACATAAATTGTTGAAAATGTTTTTAATTTCAGATATGCATTTTCACGGAGAATTCTGTTTGGTCTGGCATTTTCATGTTTGGGAGATGCACTGTTAGTGTGGCCTCAGTACTTTCTTCATGGTATGGCATCATTTGGAGTTGCTCAGATAATGTACACTTCTGCTTTTGGCTTTGTGCCATTCAATGCTGCTCTGGGAGGTGTTTTGTACTGCATGTGTGGATTAGGTTAGTATATGTATAGATTGCACTATTGTTGAAGTAACATTACAAGCAAATCAATTGTATATATAAATACATTAACACACACTTCAGTATCAAAAAAATTGTTTTCTGTTAAGAGAAATGATCTAATTATAATGTAATAAATGAATTGTTGTTACAGACTCATTTAGCAAACGGTTGTGTAAAATATACGAGTTGTTTTGATTGTTCATCTTCTTTTTTCACAGTATAACTTAATATAGAATATTGAAACTTTCACTTGTGTCTCAGACGCTGTCTGAAACTGCTGACGAAGGCGCACATCACGCCGAAACACGTACGGGAAGAAAAACAAGTAAGTTTCACAAGTGAAAGTTTCAATATTCTATATTAAAATAAATATACGAATAAGTGAAGTAGTGATATCTTTCTTATAATAGTATATTGTCTCTATGCTGCAGAATTTATAAAGAAAAGAAGAGAGAACATAATTTGTCACTTTGCAGTTGATATACAGTTCTGTATAGACTTTGTAGAATATAAGAAATTATTTCTCTCTGTCAAAACTGAGCAAATATAAAAGATATGTGAAAAAATAAAGTAGATTATAACAAATTGTAAGTATAATACTACTGACTCGGAACACAAAGTTTTTTATTCGTAAAAATGTAAAATTTTTATCTTGCAGCCTGAACCAGTTTTTGCTTATTATAAGCTTCATCAGAGGCTGCTACTAGGAGCACTGTCTGTCTTGTTCTTGGTGACGGCACTATCATTTGAAAGATCGATGTTGTGTGTGTGTGTGTGTGTGTGTGTGTGTGTGTGTGTGTGTGTGTGTGTGTGTGTGTGTGTGTGTGTGTGTGTGTGTGTGTGTGTGTGTGTGTGTGTGTGTGTGTTCGAATAGTTTGTGTGATTTGAATCATTTCTGTTCATTTAGGATGTTGTTTTTATGTGTTTTTGTGGGTTTGTATATTTCTAGTTGTTCACGAGTGTCTACTTTTCGGCCTTTTGTGTGTACATGTAGAATATCCATGTTGCTTTTGATGTTTGTGTATGTGTGGTTTGCTTCAATGAGGTGGTTTGCAAAGGTGAATTCCTTACAAACCAAATGGAAAAAATAAATAAAAAACTTTGTGTTCTGAGTCAGTAGTATTATACTTGTAATTAGTTAATCAACGGACACGTCATGGACAACAAAATCCAAGAAATACATTATAACAGTTGTTAACTTATGTAATAGAACAAAAGTATTCCTAATAAGAACAGATTTTTAATAAAAACACCATTTTCCTATAGGTGTTTAGTCTAAGAAGAACAAGAAAATTAAACAAAAAGTAATGAAGAAAGATTCAATCATCTCATGTGATAATTCATTGTATAGTATGGTATTACCTTTGTGTAACTTTGTAATCAATCCCCTTGTTTAATGTCTAGATATCTGGTTATTTTTAAGTTATTTTTTCTTTTTAATAAAATTGTTTGTATCCAAACTATTTGTAAGACAGGTGTAGATTTATTATTGTTTTTTTAATATGTTAGTTTAAATATTATGATTACAAATTGACTTTGAGAGATGAGTAGATTGTAGCAAGTAAAGTAACAAAAGTACAGCAAATAAGTACATTTTCTAAATATTCAGCTGGTTTATAAACTGAAGTATAAATATTCTCCTAACTACTTGAAATTCTTCTTAGGACTATAAGATGTTGATAAAACCAAGTTACATTAGATGTAACATCTGCTTCCGTCATGCTAATATGTCTTTATATTTTTAGTACTAATTTATAGTACAATAGTCATATTACCCATTATTGTAATGGTACATTTTATTAAGGTAATGCAAAAACAGATTTTCGTAGTTGTGAAACAACTTTGTAACCGATTACATAAGGGGCTTTACTCATTGTATTACCAGTAAAGTGATACTCTAACATAGTGCTGGTCGATCTGTGGCAAGCGAGCAAAGTAATAGCGCATGGAAGTATGATAAGTGTGTAAGATAACATAAAAAACAATTTTTTACTTAAATCTTGTTACTTCGTGTAAAATTTTTACTGGCATTTATACGTAATTTTAAAAGTGAGCCTGTATTAAAAGAAGGAAAATTGTACTGCATAAATTCCACGCTCTTGCTCTCTGATGTTTCTTCCACACGAAAATCTGTTTTTGTGATGGTTCATGAAATGTACCTTTACATCATATAGTTATAAAATATAAAGTAAAGGAAAATTATACTGAAATAAGGTAACAATGAAAAATGAGTTCCTGTGGTGAACTTTTGAATGGTCAAGTACAAAAGGATGAACAAAAAGATAGGGATAAGACTAGGTTATGTTGGCATGATATTAAGTTTATGATATACTTGTTATATATATACACAGTAGAACTTGGCTAATTCGAACGTGCATAATTCGAATTCGTGGATAATTCGAACTTTTACCGTGGTCCCTTGAATATCCTATGTAAAACCATGCAAAAACATCGTCTGTAATTCGAACTTTTTTTGGTTAATTCGAAATAAAAATTTTGCTCTAACTACAAAAAATTGCCTGCTGTATGGGCTAGACCACGTAACAATAGAGACACGACTGGAAACAGACAAGCAGGCATCGCCCTTTGTGAACAGACGCTTGTCTTTTGTGTCAAATTCGTGGAATTGCCGTCAGTATCTGGCGATGACACATGACTGGCTCGTGTAACGGTACCATCCGCCATTGTCCCTTGTTCCACGCCTTGTCAGTCAGCCACCCTCACTGTTGCTTTCAGTTCAGTCTGCCTGCATTCGTGGAAGTGTTAAGTCTTTTTGAGTTTCTACTGTGCGAGCTGTGTCCTGTAGTGAGAGACCGTTCCTTTCTTTATACAGTACTGTATATACAGACTGGTGTGTTTTAGTGACACTTATTGTGCAGTTTTATTGTGTTGTGTGTTCATCATGGCCCTTTCAAAACCAACACGGACCCAATACAAATCATTGACATTTGCCGAAAAAGTTGCCGTTATACGGGAAGTGGAAAAGGGACAAAAAAAGAAATCTGAAATTGCCAAGGAATTCGGGATACCGCCAAATACGCTGTCAACGTATCTAAAAAATAAAGAGAAGATTTTGAATAGTGTGTGTAAAGCCAGCGACAAAGATAGGAAAAGAGCGCGAGGACCAGAAAATCCTGACGTGGATGAATGTGTAGTGAAGTGGTTTAAGCAAGCAAGGGACAAAAAAATTCCAGTCAGTGGGCCCCTTGTCAGAGCCAAAGCTGAGGAATTCGCATCTAGCTTAGGGAAAAATGATTTTAAGGCCAGCACTGGTTGGCTCGATGGTTTTAAAGAAAGGAATGGCATGTCTTTCAAAACTGTTTGTGGGGAAAGTGGATCTGTTGACGTTGAAGCTGCAAATTCATGGAAAGACGATTTGTTGCAAATGATTTCTGATAGAGACGCTAAAGACATTTTTAACGTAGACGAGACGGGCTTATTCTTCAAATGCACCCCCGACAAAACACTTGCTTTTAAAGGAGAAAGTTGTAGTGGCGGCAAACACAGCAAGGAGCGCATAACACTTTTAATCGGAGCAAACATGGATGGCTCGGAAAAACTGCCTTTGCTAATGATAGGGAAGTCAGCCAACCCACGTTGTTTCAAAAATGTAAAAACGAAACCAGTTGAATATGAATCAAACAATAAAGCCTGGATGACAGGTGAAATTTTCGAAAGATGGCTTTTGAAAATCAACAGGAAATTTCGGAATCAAAACTGAAGAATCGTCTTGTTTATTGACAGCTGTACAGCGCACAACACTATTCCTGTGATGGAAAATGTAAAGGTTGTGTTTTTCCCTCGAAACATGACTTCAGTAGTTCAACCTATGGACCAAGGTGTAATAAAAAATGTTAAGCATTTTTACAGACGGCTTGTGGTCCAAAACATTCTGTCAGGTGCTTATTTAGATGAGCACGAAAATATCAAGATTAACATCCTTCAAGCTGCCCGCATGTGCAACAGTGCTTAGAACCAAGTTACGCAAAAAACAATTGCTAATTGTTTTCGTAAAGGTGGTTTCTGCCACATTGAAGGTGAAGAGGAGAATAAAGCTGCTAGAGAAGTCGTACCCACTATGGATAACTGGGAAGATGTTGGACATGACGCAGGCATTCGTTACGAAGAGTTTGTAAACATGGATGAAGACTTGGCGGTGTGCGGTGAACAGACAGATGCGGAGATCGTGGCTGATGTTATGAACAAAAGAAATGATGGTACATCTTCAGATGAAGAAGGGGACCAGCTAGAACTTCCAGAGATACCGATTCCAACGGCTTCACAGGCATCAAATTACATTCAAGACTTGAGACGGTTTGTTGAAGGACAGCAGAACGTAAGTGACGCTATTTTCCAAGCACTTAATAAACTTGAAGAGTTTACTACAACTCAGTGTATTAACTGCAAAATGCAATCAAAAGTTTCTAGCTTTTTTAAAAAACTGTAAATGCTATATTTTGTACTGAAACATGTTTATACGTTTGTAATACATATGTCTAAGGAAATTGTTTATTAAAATAACATATTGCTTTACTGAATTTCGGTTTTTGATCTGATTTTTCTACCGTTATTAAAAGTTTTCCTAATTTGAATTTTTGGATAATTCGAATTTTTTACTGGTCCCTTCAGCTTCGAATTAGCCAAGTTCTACTGTATATGAATTCTGGTATATTTAAATTTAACAGAAATTATTAACACTGTTGTTTACTTTAGTAAATATATGAATGCAGAAATTGTTTAAGTTATATGATATTGCAGGGGCAATTACTTATATGATTAAACATGTGGTTGTTTACATTGAAATGATGTCTTCTGAGCTTGTTTAAACAGTTGCCTGAATACTGGCCAAGGTAATAGCTAAATGACTAATTAAAATTTCTGTTGAATTATTACAGTTTATATCTTTCCATAAATAGGCTACCATTATAATTATGTCCTTAAATTCATAGTGACCGTCAATCAATGAAGTTTTCAGTGGAGGTTAGTGAGGATCGGTAAAAAATAACACAAATTTTTAATTTATTTGTGTCGATGTTTTGACAGTGTTTATTGTCCTGATGATGACAATAAATATTGTCAAAACATCGACACAAATAAATTAAAAATTTGTGTTATTTTTGACCGATCCTCACTAACCTCCACTGAAAAATTATAATTATGGTTGTTCTTCCAATAGACCTACCTCAGCATTCCATTATTTTAAAACACCATATATATATTCACCGCTTATAAATATGACTAAAAGTAAAATAATATGTTAAACAGCTGTGTCAATGCTGATACCAGGACTGGAAGGTGCATTACTTTTCGGTGTGCCGATATACAGTATGTTGCTGGTAACAACAGTGTGGCGAGCAATCGCAAGGGTGCAGTTCTTCCAGGTAACGGTGAAGTTTGCCTTAACCATATTTGTCTCTTATCAAGCCATCAGTTTGTCTAGCATGAAATTTTTATGGTCATAAAAGCTGATAGTTTTTATTCTATGTGCTAAAAATATAAACATACAAATCATACATGTACACGCAGTATGCATGTATAGTAGTGTGTTATAAATACAGTACAATATAAAACATTACATTATAAGTACCGTACATTTTCATTCATTATATGACAACCTGGTGTCTTGCCAAACCCTACCTGAAATCAGCTCCATAAGGGGCTTTACCTATTTACTACCAGTAAAATAATATTCTAGCACAGTGATGGTCAATCCATGGCATGCATGCAAAATAATAGCACATGGAAGTGTATAAGATAATATGCGAGTTGAAAAGTTCGTGGAGCAACATTTGTAGCTTAGGAGTAAAACTATAATTTTTTGTGTGCTGCAAGATTTGTATTTTATGTGAACTCCTGTTAATTTCCAAATCTGTCTATCAATTTATTCATTGTTTAGAAGCAGCTTAAAATTGACATCATGCATGTTTTGAAAAGCAGACAAAATCAAACATTTTGGTGTAATTCTTTGTTAAAAATTGGTTAGCACCAATGGAAAGTCAGAACAAAATTGTAAATGTGTCAGGAGATGCCGCGACTTCAAAACCAATGGTTTGTAAGTAGGCACTTAGATTTAAACATGGTTGTACAAGCATTGAAGATGACCCCCCCCTGCACTAGATGCCCAAAAAATGCCTGATGAGATGCCTATCATTTCAGCAACGTCATTCACTCCTCAATCTGCGGTCTTCAAACACCCCATAAAATGTTTTCATTAATGTCATTTTTTGTTGCACTTTTTGGACGTCCTCTGCTGGGATTGTCTTCAGTGCTTGTACTACCACATTCAAACTCGAGTGTGCCCCACTTACCGTTGTTTCTGAAGGCGCAGCGTCTCCTAACACATTTACAATTTGTTTTGATTTTCCATTGGCGCTAAAAGTTATTAACAGAGAATTCATCACAACACGATGTTTGATTTTGTGCATTTTAAAAACACACGTGACAGGAAATTTTCAAACAGCTGGTAAAAAGTGAATAAATTGACATATATATCTGGAAATTAACAGGTGTACATGCGAAATATACGTCTTGCAGCACACGAAAGATTTTAGTTCTACCTTAGAGCTATAGATGTCGCTCTGCGAACTTTTCAACTGACCTGTGTAAGAAAGAATATTTTTACTTAAATCTTGTTACTTCTTGTAAAACATTTACTGGCATTTATACACAATTTTAAAAGTGAGTCTGTATTAAAAGAAGAAAAATTTTACTACATACTAATATTTGAAGTATTATATGTTAAGCTAAATATTGCTAAATTCTTACATGATGTGTCGTTGGTAGAATCTTTTTTTTAAAGGCACTAAAATTTTCATAACAGTGAAGCTTTCACGGTTGCAGTCATAGTCAGTAAAATTATTTTCAGGGCTGTTGGGGTTGTAGTCCTCTTCTTATAGTGCCAGACACCAGCTATGGCAGAACAGAAGATGACTGCTGCAGCTGCAGTCGAAACATTTGGCTCTACAAGAAGAGGACTACAACCTGGAAAATAATTTTACTAAACTATCCGTAATTTCAGTTGTTTGAAAATAAAATATTTGTGTGCGTATTGTTATTTGTTTCTGATGTGTAATTTAATTTTAAGCAGATTTCTTTTAATGTTTCATTTGAAATTTTAATATTCTTAAGACTCATGAAAATCCAGTTAAATGTAAAACCCGTCTCTACATGTCTTGTATTGGTATTGTAAAAGCCCCAATAGAGATGAAATAGAAAGAAATCATGAGAAAACTGTAATTAAAAATTAAAAAATGCTTAAAGTCAGTAATTCACATTCACATTTATAATTGTATTTAGTAGACTCCTAACACAGTTTAATGTTTGCCTATTCACCTATAATACTATGTAGACATAGTATAATATTATGTATACTACTATAATAATATGTATACTCTTATAGACAGTACAGTAGACTCACTACTTTATGACTGCTATAGATTAAATAAAGTTTTATCTCTTTTTACACTGAATTATAAAACATAGGAAATAGATTTAAAATTTGTACTAACATTTTTTTTTATTAAACTCATTTATTAAGGACTGAATCTAAAGAGTGAAGCAAATATAAATACCGGTACTTATGATTAACCTTCATGTATTTCTGTATATAACTCTGACGTTTAAGTACAATTTTATGGCACATGTAGACTTTCAATAATAATGTGTACAATGATGGACTCAAAGTGGTAGCTAAATCGTATGAATGTATAATGAAGAAGGCTGTATGCAGTTATAATTTGATAAATGTGTATTTCAATGTTTGTAGTACATTGCATTGATTATGGATATATTGATTGCATTAATTAAATACGGATGCATTGATTGCACTAATTTGATTTTGATGTAAATAGACTAGATTTTGCTGTTTTAAAGATAAATGTTTGTAAAATTGTAGAGTACAAAAAATGTAAAGATAAAAATTTTTCAGGAATTGTGGACATGGACAAAGTTGTGTTCTTGCGCAGGAGGAATCATGTGGGCTATTTCGGATGCTCTGATTGGTTTCCACCACTTCCATCAACCAATCCCATATTCCCAGGTAATGTGTACAGAGTATATCAAATCGAATTGAAAATTAAGGGATAAACATTTGGTCTTAATATGTATACCTGCATGGTTGTCACTTATCTGACAACTACCATAACATCTTTATTGCTAGAATACCTTAATTTATAAATCACTCACGTAAATATCAGTGTTCTTAAAATATGATTTACATAAACTAGTTTTTCTAATCACCCCTATTTTAGTAGGGCACTTGTAATTTTTTGAAAATAAGGCTTACAAAAGAAGATTTGAAAATAAGACTTACAAAAGAAGAACGTATAAAAATGGAGAAATGTAGTACTTTTCTGGGCTTTTTATATCTGCATTGTACATGAACAATAACTGTCATTACTATTATTAAAACAAAGATAACTCAGAGACTGTGAAAGCCTTGATTATAGAGAAGATTCATTTAAAAAAAGTTTCTTGTACAATTTTATTCAGACATTAAAGTAAAAAGACTTCGGTACAAGCCCAAAAGTCTCATAAGTATACAAATTAAAATTGACCATTAGGAAAATCTTCAGATGGTGGACAATAAAAATATGTAAATTCTTTCTGTAATGTTTTCTGTGGTACACATCTCTATAAGAATACAGTCAAAATAAATAGTACAGAATAATAAACACAAGAAACATACAGTATAATAAAAATACGCCAATAAATAAATATGATAAATATTCTCTGACGAAGCTTATAATAAGCGACAAACAAAGCTTGTGGGAGAGGGACAACAGCACTGGAAGACCCCCAGAGGGTCGAAAAAAGTTGACATATTTTGTAATCTCTTAATTTTTAGATTATTTAGTTATTTTTTTCAGACGTATATGCTAATATAATAGTAACTCTTTTTTAAATATACAAACAGGTTTATTACACAGCATGTGTGTATACATTTGAAATATGAAGTATAGGAAAGTCAATTCAGTCAATAAATATTTTCTAAACAATGTTTCAATAATGCGTGCTGTGATTAAATTTTGTTTTGATAGATTTAATTGCAACCGATAGAAAAGAGGAGCTGTATTCAAAGTTGGGGGACTCTGATCCATCGAATACAATGGTTGAGCACTGGGCTGCTGTATTTAAATGAATTGGACAAGCATAACTGATGACCCAAGTGTTAGATATCCAATTGAAGTGACTGTGCGAGCAAAAATAGAAAAAAATCCATAAAATCGTTTTGGTAGACCATAGAATGAAAGTGAACGAGATAGCTGAGACTGCTGGTATACCCAACGGAATGTGTGCACAGTATCTTACACAAACTTCTGTGTATGACAGGTGCCGCATTTGCTGACACTTGACCAAAAACACTATCGAAAGGAGGTTTCAACCAAATGTTCCGATGGCTAAAATCAAATAATTGAATTTCGAATTGCTTTCTCAGCCAACATACTTGCCCTATTTAGCACCAAGTGACTCTACCTCTTTTTTAAGCTGAAAAATGACTCGGTGTGAAACGATTTACTGACGACAATCAAGTCAGCGATGCTGTAAGTGGTTAAATTGAGGACTTCGATAAATCGGCTTATCAATCTGGCATAACCACTTTAGAACATCGTTGTAAAAAGTGTATAGACCTAAATAGAGATTATGTTAAGAAATAAATTCAAATTAATCGAGAAAAGTGTTGTTTTCCTATTCAGGCCCATAACTTTTCACCCTACCCTCGTACAGTCACAAGCTACTGGCTTGCTACAAGTTTTACATTTATCCGTGTAGACCTATTTTTTGGCTTATTTTCTTTATGTGTGTGTGTGTGTGTGTGTGTGTGTGTGTGTGTGTGTGTGTGTGTGTGTGTGTGATGTTTTGGTGTTTAATTACTTTCTACAAAGGGACATAAACTCTTTCTGTAAGTGAGCAATTGTAAATGTATTGCCAATAGTTTTTTTGTCGACAGGCCCTGATAATGGTGACATATTATGCCGCTCAACTTGGTATAGCTCTCAGTGTAGTCGATTCAAAAGCAAATTACAAAGCACGTATCGATGCACTGAATTCTTCTAAATATGCAGCAGAAGTCCACACAACAAAATCCCGTCTAGCTATACCTTTAGCAACATGTAGTTCGTATTGAATATAAAGTCATTTAGGTAAGTTTATTGTTTACAAATGTAACTCTGTTTTTATGTGGGCTGTGTATAGTATTGGTATTTATTTTATTTTATTTTTTACTATTTTAAAACAATTCAATTCATATTAAATTTGTATACAAATAAATGTATATTGTTACTATTTTATTATGTAATAAGAAAAAATATTTATACATGTTTATGCAAAAACACTACACTTTCATAATTTGGAAGAATATATATAGTAAAGGATATAGACAGATAACTCTGACCAGAATCTCTTCACAGCAGTACACTGAATGATATAAGCTAAATCGTAAAAGGATATTTTGTAACATTTCTCAATCCAAAGGCCTGTGAATTAGATTTTTGAATTATTACAAAATGAATTTAATGTTATATTAGATTACATATAGGGTTGCCAGATTTCAGAGATGAGAAATAGGAACACTGCCAGATTTCAGAGATGAGAAATAGGAACAAATAGGAACACATGTATCGACAATCGACATTGAATTTATTGATTTTATTTACAGCACATTTTATGGAAATATACTATACTCAACACAATTAACATGAGTACTTTTCACTTGAGCGTGCAATTCTCAACACTTTTTCATTAGAAAGTACATTCTTATAGAAATCACTGGAACTTTCATCATAATTGAAGTAAGAATACAACTCATTTTTTATTAGATCAACTGAACATCTGTTTCGCTCATCCCTCCATTTAATGTTCATAATGGAGAAAACTCTCTCTGTAAATGCATTTGATGGAAATATACTCAAAACAAATTTAACTAAAACTAAAACATTGCACAGATTTGATGCACCAATCAGTTCAATAATGTACAACCATCTCTGTGGTATTGTCATAGTAGTTAATTTTGCTTTCAACTGTTCATTTCCTTCCCCACAAAACAAATCAGAAACCCTAGTGATCTCTGAATACATAATATCTACACTAAAGTGATTAACAATACAAAGTGACTGCTAATTTTAAAATATTTTGAAACTCGGGTTTTTTTTTCAAGTGATATGCAGTCCATTAAGGACAAAATGTTGCCATCACCAAAATCAAACCACTTATTTAAATATTTCAGACACACTTCATATATATATCTACATTCTCCCAATTCTCTTTCCTTTTCACCTGGGAAAAGGTCCTCCAATTTATCTAACAACTGTTGCACCTTATAACCAAAAAACAGATCATTTATCCTATGCTCTAACTCTGTTTTTATTTTCTCCATCACACAAAATACTTCACAAATTGTCAGTTCGTTTTTTTCTAAGTTGAGTACACCCGTGGAAAAAATTTCAGTTAAATGCAGAGAAAACTGGAGATATAATTCCACTATTATAATTTGTTTTTCTGAACCAGAGTCACCCATCAAGTTCTTTTTAATGAAGTTGGGGCAATCATCTATACTAGCAAAGTACGATATAATTGCAGGAAGATTTTTCAGCAATCTTTCTATGGCAGGCTTTAGGCTTAACCACCTTGTAGGTACATGTCTTAACAAACTACTGTATTCCATATCAACAAATAGAAAGAAATCTTTCAATTGAGATACTCTTTTAGCTGAATTTGAGAAATAATTGAAAGTCTTAATTACTAACATTTCAATATCTATGGACATAGCATTCATACCAGATTTACAGCAATTATGGACTATATGTGCACAGCAGTTTGATTTTATTATACCAGGATTTTCCTTTTTTAAGTGAACATAAACAGAGTTTTTCTTCCCAAAGTTTGCATTCGTATTGTCCGCAGTAAAGCTTGAAACCTGGGACAAATTCAATTCGTGTTTTGGGATCCTGTCCAAGATTTGCTCAGACATTGCAGATGCAGATTCACGAGAGTCCTCATAAAAATCGAGAATTCTGTGGCACACACCTGCTTGCACATCAAAGTACCTTACACAAATAGGATAACACTTTTGATTTCCTTTGTTGGAAGCATCAAACCCCACACCAAAAAACTTGTTATCCTTTAACGTTTGAGTTAAATTATTCACGCTATTTGGCCCTAAAACACCCGTAACTAATGCCTCACATTTTGTTTTACCACATGTAATTTTATTTGCAATTGTCGAATCTGCGAATAACTGAGATGATATTTTCACATTGCAGTCAGTGCTGGCGTAGCTAAGGTGATGTTTAACCGTGTGATACACAAATGTAAGCTCAGAAGCAGTTATCTGAAACGAATAAAAGCACCTTAATAGCGCCTTTTCTTAAAAAAATCCTAAATAAACCTATTATTATCTTGAAAATTCTAAATGTTAAAATTGTCATGCACTTACATACCTTGTCTGATTCAACGGAGTCCACCTTGTAGAAACTTTTCATCAGCGTAGTTTGTACTGATGTTAAGGTTAAGCGTCTTTGTTTATGGCTTGCACTGTTAAAATGATGCCTAACATCGGTTACGCCACCGTGTGAAATGGAAAATCCCTCTCCAGCTTTTCCAACGCATAAAGTACACTTTGCTTTATATGCATTTCCTGAAACTGGCCGCAGTTCTGGAAAATCTTTTTCCCAAACCGGGCGATACACTTGCAGTCTTCTCTTCTGGTTTGTGCTGGTTTCAATACCTAGTTTTATTTTCGTGGGGTTTGTCTCACTCCCATCCATTTTGAACACACTACTAATACAAAAAGAATCACTTTCAAAACGTAAAATACACCCTGAACCGTCAGGCTGAACGATGGTTTGCGATAAAGTGAAAGAGTTGAGTAAAGAGTTGGTCACGCACGCGCTCCAAGCCTCCAACGAACGAGTGAAGCCACGTGCCTCGCTCAGCGGCATGCAACGCAGTTCTGATCTGATGTCACATCCATCTCACTTAACTGCCATCATAATCATCACATGCTCCGATGCTCGCCCTAGCGTGAACAACAAAAACTGCATCAACGTATAATTTCCAACTAGATTCAAAAATACAAGTCATTATGCTTCATGTTCAAAATCGGAACATTTGGCGTACGGTTAAAGATTCGCACCGTACGCGGAACAAAACGGGAAAATTCCGTATTGTTCCGGCTAAAACCGTACGTCTGGCAACCCTAATTACATATGTAAGTATTTCTTACATACTATTGTATATGTAAGAAACATAACTTCAAATAAGTAGCATTTGTATGGTGACATATTACTACTAGAAAGGTTTTCATGAATTCTAGAATGGTTCCATTGTTTATTAAACTTATTTATTTATGATCAGTCACATAACATATTCTTATTGTAATAACAAAGATGATAGATGTGAAAAATGTCATGAGATTAAGAGATTGTCATATAACCTCAGCTGGTGGGTATATAAGTCTCACAGCATACATGCGCACATGTCTAACAAGAGGTTAAGCGAGTACAGAGGGTTAACCATTCAAGAAATATACTAGTGTAAGATTTCAGTTTCGTTTCACACACTAGAGACATTGGCTCTAACTGAAACAGCACATTGCATCTCTGAGCCAGCAAATATCACAAGACAGTGTCTGGTGCCAAAGTTTTTGTGTCTTATGGAAGTTCACAGATTAAGATCGTGTCCATAAAATTATCACAGTAGTTTATATGTGCCATCCACCACTGCATGTATGTAAACAGACATTTGTATAAATATGTAATGTATTTAAAATTTATAATTACTTTACCTCAAGATGTTTTTCCCCTTATTTGGGACATGTTTCGGGAAACATATTGTTCCCATCCTCAGCCTTCGTAATTTTGAATCTAGTGGAGTACTTGTGTTTTGGTTGGTCATTGTTATGGTTTCCTGTTGGTTTTTGGTATTTTTTGTCTTCTGATAGTTCCTATCCGTTTTGGATGTTGGATATCATATAGACTATTTTAACTTTCTGTACTGCTGCACGGAATAAGTCAGTTGGATTCATGCCAAACCAGGTCCTTAAATTTCTCAGCCATGAGATTCTTTGTCGCCCAACTCCTCTCTTTCAGTTTTGGTATTTTAAACTGGTATTATTGTGTGTGATTGTGGTGTATATATTAGCTTTTTGTGTATTTTCGATGTTGAGTACTTTGAAAATTGTTTCATGTTTTGTATTGATTTGTTCAGGTATTAGTGTTTGTAGGTATTGTATCTGTAGCAAAATGTGTTTGAATTAATAATATTGTACACCAACCAAAACACAAGTACTCCACAAGATTCAAAATTAAGAAGGCTGAGGATGGGAACAATCTAATTCCCGAAACATGTCCCAAATAAGGGGAAAACATCTTTAGGTAAAGTAATTACAAATTTTAATTATATTATAATTATCTTGTTGTTGCATCCTCTTCGTTCACTTATTAATTTAATAATATATATAATACTTTCACTTATGAACTTACTATTGTTACTTCCCAAACGTTTCAAGATGTTGTTTCTCTTCTTCAGTGGGTTGAGTACTAACTGTCGATTACAGAATAACCGTTACGGAATGGAGTGTGTGGTGGGGGTTGATGGTAGGAAAGGATTGGCGCTGAGGTTCGAATTATGTGTGTGGATCAGTGTGTCAAATAGTGTATGTGATTTGTAATGTATCTGTTCATTTAATATGTTGTTTGGTTGTAGTGTGTGATATCTGTATATTTCAAATTGTTCAGCTGTGTTTAGTTTTCTACTTTTTGGTAAGTAGTGTAATATTTCCATGTTGTGTTCTATGTTTGTGTAGCTGTGGTTTTCGTTATGTAAATGTGTGGCAAATGTGGAATGTATGTAGTTTGTGGTGAGGGCTTTTAAATGTTCAGAAAACCTGGAAGAAAAAGATCTTCCCGTCTGGCCGATGTAGAATTGTTGACAATCATTGCAATTTAATTTGTAAACCCCTGTTTTGCTGTATGTGTCAATGTCTTTGTTAGTATTGTTTATGTGTTTTTTAATGGTGTTGTTGGTTCTGTAAGCTACTTTATAATTTTGTTTCCTAAATGTGTTTGCAATTTTATGTGTATTGGAATTGTAGTATGTGAGTGTTATGTATTTACTGGGTTGTGTGCCGTTGGTCAGATGTGTTTTACTTTTTGTGTTGAGGATTCGTTTGTGTAGTTTATTTATTAATTCAGGGTTGTATCCGTTTTTGACTGCTATGTATTTAATTGTGTTTAATTCATCTTGGTAGTCATGTGTGTTTAGGGGTATTGACGTGAGCCTATGGAGCATGTAGTTGAAAGCTGCATGTTTGTGTTGAGTTGGGTGGTTGGATGTGTTGTGTATGACCATGTCTGATGTGGTGGGTTTTCTGTATATTTTGTATGTGTGTGTGTTGTTTGTTTTGGTGATTGTAAGGTCTAAATATCACAATATCACAAACAAATAAACAAAACCCTAAATAACACAAAACACATAGTATCACCTGACAACATCAAATATCTTAAACAAATTAAACCAAAAGCCCCTACACTAAATGCACTACCGAAATTACACAAACCCAATATTCCCATCAGACCACTTATAAACAACACACAAGCACCTGCACACAAAATAGCTAGACATTTAGATAAATTGATCAGAAATAGCATAAATTTAACAAACAACACCACTGTCAAAAATAATATAGATCTAGTGAATAAAACTCAACATGTACACATTCCCCACAATTCCACACTTGCTTCATTCGACATAACCAACCTATACACCAATGTTACCATAAAAGAAACCATAATTACATTAGAACAATTACTAAAAATAAATAACACGCCCGAAACACACATAAACGAGATCATCCATCTAACTAAAATTATCACAGATCAAAATTATTTCGCACACAATAGCATGTATTACACACAAACAGATGGACTACCCATGGGCTCCCCTATATCAGGTATACTAGCAGAAATATTCATACACACCATAGAACAGAAACACATACTGAACAACAACAAATACACCGATAAAATAATATATTGGCACAGGTATGTCGACGACATTTTACTCCTTTACAACGGCAACAAAAGACAAATAGAAAATTTCCACAAATACATTAACACTTTACACCATAAATTAAAATTCACACTTGAAGTAGAATTAAACAACAGCATAAACTTTTTAGACCTTACAATCACCAAAACAAACAACACATACACATACAAAATATACAGAAAACCCACCACATCAGACATGGTCATACACAACACATCCAACCACCCAACTCAACACAAACATGCAGCTTTCAACTACATGCTCCATAGGCTCACGTCAATACCCCTAAACACACATGACTACCAAGATGAATTAAACACAATTAAATACATAGCAGTCAAAAACGGATACAACCCTGAATTAATAAATAAACTACACAAACGAATCCTCAACACAAAAAGTAAAACACATCTGACCAACAGCACACAACCTAGTAAATACATAACACTCACATACTACAATTCCAATACACATAAAATTGCAAACACATTTAGGAAACAAAATTATAAAGTAGCTTACAGAACCAACAACACCATTAAAAAACACATAAACAATACTAACAAAGACATTGACACATACAGCAAAACAGGGGTTTACAAATTAAATTGCAATGATTGTCAACAATTCTACATCGGCCAGACGGGAAGATCTTTTTCTTCCAGGTTTTCTGAACATTTAAAAGCCCTCACCACAAACTACATACATTCCACATTTGCCACACATTTACATAACGAAAACCACAGCTACACAAACATAGAACACAACATGGAAATATTACACTACTTACCAAAAAGTAGAAAACTAAACACAGCTGAACAATTTGAAATATACAGATATCACACACTACAACCAAACAACATATTAAATGAACAGATACATTACAAATCACATACACTATTTGACACACTGATCCACACACATAATTCGAACCTCAGCGCCAATCCCTTCCTACCATCAACCCCCACCACACACTCCATTCCGTAACGGTTATTCTGTAATCGACAGTTAGTACTCAACCCACTGAAGAAGAGAAACAACATCTTGAAACGTTTGGGAAGTAACAATAGTAAGTTCATAAGTGAAAGTATTATATATATTATTAAATTATATTATATATGCATCAAAAAATAAACTGTAGCAAAAAGTGTTTGAAATATGTAATGGTATTCAACTATAAGTTGTAAAAGTCTGCCGTGGGTACCAATTCTTCTAAACGGCTTTCGGCAATAATAAGATAGTTTTGCTGCAAAGAAGCAAATTTTTGGTTTTTTATTCACTCTTAAAAATTAATATTTTATTAGAATTTCAAAAAATATTGAAAAAAATTATTTTTAATGTTGGCAGTTTTTGTTAAACTTGTGCATATAAGCCATAAACAATCTTTGTAATTCAAGAAAAAAAAGTCTGTGGGTTCAGTTCAGTAATTCGTGTAGTTATGAGCACCAGGGAATGGTTCACTATCCACTTCTTGCTTCTTCCATATTAACATTTAATGGAATGCTGTAGAAGGTGAAGCATTGTTATAATTTATGTATAGCAAAATAATTTTAACACTTTCAACCCTATGCCCTTAAAATTTACGGGTGTATTTTACACTCAAAACCCTGACGCCCGGAAATTTTACGTTTGGCACTTCACACACATTTAATGGCATTTGTACGAAACATTTACAGGCTACTGTTTTTTGTGTTTGTAGACTGGGCTTTGTAGTTGCCAGCTGAATGCACAGATAATACCACAATCAGTTTTCTGCACTGTGATTTCTGATTATTGTGAAACTTGCAATGTCGGTTTTTGTTACCCTGACTGTTCATTTTGTACCAAACAAAGCAGATTATTGCAAATAGACTGCTTTTATTATATTCTATACATTAATATTGTAAGAAAAGTAATTTTTGTACACTAATTGCAAATAAAAAAACATTTATTATGTGAAATACCTTGTAAATGTTTTTTTAATTTTTCAAAAACATGCTTCTAATCTAGATACTAAAAATTAATTCCACCTACAGAAGAAATAAATAATGTATCATTTTTTGAAAATAGAAGGTCCAATCTATAATTTCGACATGTAATTTATGTTGTTTTTAACAAATCTTACTGTTAAAAAAAAAATAGGGAAATGTGGAAAACAGCCAGGCTGCTGGAACTTGCCTGTGCTGAAATGGCCAGGCTGCTGGAACTTGTCTGTGCTGAAATGGCCAGGGTTGAAAGTGTTTAGGATTATAAGATTGGAAACGTTTAGATACGGTATACTGAATGTTTAGTTACATCATTTTTATTTCAGAATACTAGTGTACTCTTGTAAAAATTCAGTTATATATAATATAAAAAGTACATATATTTGCATAGTTCAAGGTTTCAGTGTGACGTTTGTGTGTTAATCGTCAGGTGTGTTACTTTTAGATAAATGAGATTCTGTTTTAAGTTGGAGTTACTTTACACTCATACATCAAAGTAATTTCAGAAATACTGTAGTAAAAAAGAAAATCTGTAGATGACTATTTTAATTATTTAAATTTTGATAGTTGTTTTAAATATGGGTTCTGTTAATCAATTGTGAGTATGTACACTTTTCTTTATACAGTACTTTTCAACATCAGTTTTATTAATTTCAGGTAAATGTTAAAGACATTGCTCAAGTTGGAGCCACAAGAAAGAAAGAGAGCGCTCTGGTGTCAGTATTCCAAAGCATATCTTTAAATCAAGTCTTTCAAATAGATTGAATTGCTGAGTGATTTTTGTTTATTTGTATTTGAGTTAGAAATATTTTATTTTATATTTTAAGTTACTCATTTTTTAGTATTATTTAATTACAAACAATTTTTGTAGTATTATAATATTTTTTATTAAGTGATATACAGTTAACGAATAGTGTATATATGTAGAACAATACATACTCCATAGTAGCTGAACTTAGGATATATAAGATAAAATAAGTTAAAATAAAACACCCAAAATTTGACCCGCTACAACAGTAATCATTTACCATACCTTGGTTACTGTAATTTTATATGTATGAATGTGAGTTCATTCTGTACAAACTTTATGTTGTCATTTATTTAATTATTGACATATATTAATTTTACATGAATATTATAATTATTTTAAACGTATTGTATTGAAAAATATGTTTCTTCTTTAAGTTCATTCCCAACAGACCATTTTTTAATCATCACTAAAGTGTTTAACAGCTGTCAGTAAACTTATTCTGTTGGTTAACATTTCTTAAACATGATTACACATAGCTCTAGTTCCATTCAAAGATTAGTCGTAAAAGTCATATAGTTTTTTTATTAGTATATGTTATAATAACATAAATACAGTATAGTTTTTATGAAACATTTGTTATAGGTATTTTATAATTTTATTTCTTGTTTTCTTTTTGTAGTTTTTATTTAGTCTGATCAGTTAATTTGTTCTTATTAGCAAAAGTTTATGACAAATTTTGAAAAATAGTTAAAGCGGATATTATATATTTTCATATACTGTAATAATTAGTTTTGAGCTTTGTTTTGCAATCAAAACCAAATCCTGAACATTGTTACTCACTTTTTAAGAGGAGTATTGTTTTATCAGAATACAGAAACCAAACAAACAAATACATGGATGTGTATTATATTTATAAAATATAAACAGTAATTATTACTTGGCAAAAGGCAATATCATGAACCAAATACCAAATATAACTTTAAGATTACTATAGCTCTCACTGTTTTAATAGCCGTTATTTATCAAATTGGCCAAAAATTTAGCCAATGATTTTGATGCTCATTAATACATTCACTGCTATGGTTTTTATATGTTACAGATCCTAGATACTCCTGCATTTTTTCTTTTTTTTTTTGTAAATGTGCCATTTTTTTAACATGAGAAAACACAAAACTAAGAATACACAGAAATTATATAACGGTTCACTACACACTAACAACAATGAAACTTTTCACACTGCATATTCATTTTTATTAACACGTTACGCTGAATTGAGTGAATGTCACGGATCCGTGACATGAGCACCACAGAAAGCATATGCCATGTCACAGATCTGTGACGTCAACAGCGAATATGTTAACTTTACTGATTTTGTGAAACTGTCGATATTAAAATAAATTCTGAATGAATCATTTAGTGATCATTCAATCCTTAATGGTAGTTGATGAAATGGGGCAACTGTGAAACTGATCAAGTGAAAACTAAATCATAAATATATTGTTCTATTCACCACTGTTCATCTCACAGAAATGAGTTTCAACAACTTCTTAATGTTTATACATATATATCAATTTAGTCACACACACACACACACACACACACACACACACACACACACACACACACACACACACACACACACACACACACACACACACACACACACACACACACACACACACACACACACACACAAATATAGGTTAAAACATGGCCGGCTCTAGTAGAAGGCCGGAATATTAAACGTGGCAACATCTGAGGCCTATAAGCATAGTGTAACAAAAAAGCTAAAGTAAACATGTTATATTTTGATTTAATGTAATAGCATTACTAAAATCATGAGTACGTCTATTATAGCTAAATCTAAATTATAGGTACCGATAAGTTTCAGTTGAAGAAATTAGTGAATTAGTGTTAGGCCTAATGAATTAATTTTGCTCGAATTATTGACTTCGTATCATATGAATGAGTTAATTAGTATATTTTTTAAATAATATAACAGTATTTTACATAATAAACATTTAATTTGCAAAAAATTAACAATTATAAAACTGTTGTTAACCGACAATTAAAAATGACGCGATTTGATTATTGAAATACATAAATTAAGAGCTCATCTAGTTGGCCTCAAATATCAACTGGTTCCAGTATTGCCACATTTAATATTCCGGCCTTCTACTAGAGCTGGCCATGGTTAAATGTATATAAACAGTGTACAGATGTAGATATGTGATGAACAAATAATCTCCAGTACCTCATCAGAATAGTTCAGACACAATAAGAAATGACAATGTTCAGTTATTTAGATCACATTTTTTAGTATAAAGAGTATACAGTCTATTCAATTAAGTGATTAGTGTCACCATAATTATAGGTTAATAACTATAGATACTCGTCTCACACTCCTGTCAAATATACACTTTCTAGATTGCTTACTTTGTCTTGAAGTCTGACATAAAGCAGATGTAATGGGTTATGTCATTATATTGTATGCGATTAATTTAATTGTACAAAGTCTGCATATAGTGGAATAGAGTTATAATTTGATAAACAAATTACAAATAATTAAACAAATTAATTATGAGTGCAAAATATGGTTTATATTAGTAAATTTTCAGATTAGTTGTATATGTGAATTTATAAAATGCAAAACTGACTGAAAAAACAAGATTTTGATTAAGAACTGATGGTGATGGGAAAACATTCCCAGAGAAAACTGGGAAGTTTTCTGAAGAGTTATTAAGCTTTTTTTTTAATAAGTTTTACTAATCAGTCAGCCACATTTAAGGAAAAGAACAGTGTAGATGCTTGTAATCATAGCGAAATTATCTGATATATTTTATGGTTGATATATATTTAAGTATTGACTAATATAAGATTTTAAGTACAGTAAACCCTCAATTTAACGGACTTCGGATTTAACGGACAAAAAAAAAAGCATTTTTTAGGCTTTTGAAACGTATAATGTGCATAAACTGCAGACTCTCCTGTTCTGGCGATATTGCTTGGCTATCGCAGCATTCTTTCGTTTCTTTTCTTTTCACACGCAGATTTTCTCATCTTCAGTTGTATTTAATGAGAACGGAGTATTCATCAAGAATTCATTTAATTCTTCACGATCCCTGCCTTTGCGTTGTCGTTGACGCAGGCGTCGCACACGTCAGTGGAAGACATCACGACGACTAACACTGAACAATATACACTGATCAATATAATATCTTATTTCACTGTGAAATATTCGTCCATCGGCTAATACAGCAAGCATTATACTGGCACGTAATTTTTCATTTCCCGTAATCTTTATTGTTATAGATTTGGTTCCTTTTTGATCCACCATAAGGTTAGGTCGTAAATAAAAAATAAAAAATACGGGCATTTAATCGGCATTTTCCATGCGTTCAAGTGAATAATTATGCTTCTTGTGTAAATGAATGACAAACCGCTGATACTGTAGGAGTTTTTCTTCGTAGTCACTCTGTAGTTTTAGCGCGAGTGATGTACGTCATTTAAGCGCAAATCCATTTCGCCGCATCATTCGTCTTATACACCCGAAGCTGGCTTTGAAACCGGAGACTTTTAATTCTTCTGCGATTTCTAAAGCTTTTAATTTTAAAACATATCTAGTGACAGGGAGTCCTTGCCTTCTTAAAAGCCGTACGTATTCAGAGACGCTGGACTCTACTGCTACAAAACGCCCAACTTGAGGTCCTGTGAATGCTCGTCGCGCAGTATTTGCATTTAAAAGTTGTTCCTTCTGTTTTCTCCATCGTCGAATACAGGATTCATCAATATCGAATTTCCTTGCGGCTTCGCGATTGCATGTTTTTTCTACATTTTGTATCACAATTAATTTATAATTCGCATCGTACGGGTTATGTTTAATTTGATTTGACTGTGTGCCTTTAGTCTCCACAATATCACTCATACCGCAAACGCACTACAAAAACGCCGAATGAAAACAAAGTACAGATAAGCGATGTTGTCGCTGTTACAATAGAAAACCACACTGGCAGTTTACCCGTTATTTAGAAACATGTTACTCACACCCCCTCTACTCATCCTTTGTCTTACTGCCTACAGAAGGGTGCGAGCATGCGCATGCGCATGCACTTACACTTTATCTTCCTATTCTTTCTTCAGTTTGTTGTTAAAACATTCGGTTGTAGTCATAAATCATAACGCCAGAGTTAACTACAGCCGGGCAAACTGCTGTTGCTTAGGCAGTAAACAACTCATAGATACCAAAAGCGTTCGTCCCGCCGGAAGTCAGGTATAACTTCGAATTTTGTTAGGGCGCGAATGCAGGCCACAGGCCAAATTAGCGACCATGTTTTTAGGAGAAAGTGCGGCTTGTATTCGGAACAGTACGGTATTTGCATGATATTAATAGTATTAAAATTTCAGGTGTTATAGGCCTATTTGATTTAAATATATCCTCAAAAAACAAAATTTGCGATTTAACGGACTTTCGATTTTACGGACATCCCTCAGCCCCAATTAGTCCATTAAATCGAGGGTTTACTGTATATGCAATAAATAACTGCATATAGTGTTTTTTACAAATACAGTAATTGTTTATAAAATTTACAAGGGTCATTTGGAAAGTAATATATGGTTATGATAAAAAGATAATTGACAAAGATTTTTGAACAAAACTTTTAATTTAACATAAAGTAACCTTAATGTAGCATAAGTAAATACAGCATGGAAATCGTTCAACAGAAGTATGTCCAGTTTGTTCGTCATCATTACCAGTTTATAATGACACCCACCATTACCATACTGTTAGCAACACCCATCTATCACATCACTGTACACTTCATTGATTTTTAGTAAATCTTACAGTCATGTATTTCTTGCAAGAAGGATCTGAATAACAGATCTCATTTTCCATGTGGCAGCATTCCTAATTTTTTTTTAAACTTGTTAAGCATGTCTTCTTCTTCTCCTCCTCATTCGTCTTCTTTTTCTTCTTCATCTTCTTCTTCTTCTTCTTCTTCAGCACTACAGCTAACACAAGCCCTTGGCTTTTCCAATCATCTCCAATGTCTCCTATCCATTGCCCTCTCAGTGTAAACCATCACAGCCACTCTTCTTAGATCTTCTAGCACATCATCCATCGATCTTATCCTAGGTCAGCCCCTCTTTCTGCTTTTATAGATTGTGCCCTCAGGATCTGTTAAGCATGCACGGAAACAATACAAAGGTTAGATATGTAATGGTAAGTCATACAGACTAAGTATACATCACTGAGACTGATCGAGACATGACCAAGATACATGCGTAGACCCACTGCCTGCTGTGTATGCACAAACTGGTATTACTTTTCAAATTATCCTTGTAATTGATATTTTAGTTGCAAACATGTTTGTGGGAACAGTTTTGTGATACACAAAATACTGTAAAATCTGTGCCAAAATTTTCTATATTTAATCAAAGACTATATTGCTATATAGATTATGTTCAGAAACTTAAGAACTGACAAAGTTCTTCCATTGTATAATTTGAATGCGTGTGTGGTTTTACTTTTTATACCTTTAAACAAACATGGGTGCAAAAATGTTGTTCAAGTCATTTTATATTAACATATTCCAGACATTAAACGGTCTCTACAGTCTGTTCGTTTGCTTTGATGATCATGCACATGTGCTGTATTAATTCATTATAACTTGGTTTAAAGTTATTAACGTGCCATATTTTATCTATTGAATCAACTATGAATGTATTTTGATCAACAATGAGCACTTGGAACTTATCACCGATTGGTAATAACATATGACAGTATTTGTCATGTACAAAGGTGTGGCCACTCGTATACCCTTTATAGATAATTAACCATACTAACTTTATGTTGTTCTAATAGTACTGTAGAAATTTTGTTAATGCATTCCATATTGAAAGAAAAAAAAGATTTTTAAAAAGCAGTTACAGCGGGCACATGGCACCTACTATTTGCACGTAGGGTTCATTTGTACCTAGGTGCTCATGTCCACAGGGTAAGTTGACCTGGGGGTTGAGAATAGCAAATTGTTTTTACACTGCTACCCAGGACCCAGTACCAGATTGGTGGTCAAGCGTACCACTGGAATTATTGTAAAAAAGAAACGTTTGCTTGCCAAGTGTCTGATGTTCAGAACTACTCAGTTCTTGTTGAAGTTGCCAGCACATCTGGGTAGCTGTTAATCCGAGTACCCCTTTTACGTTTCTGTACATATCGTAAATAATCATTTCATTATAGTAAAAACAATTTACTGTTAAGACAGCTATTTGAATTATATTAATAATTTTTATTACATTTATGTCTGTATTAAATTATTGATGGTAGTATGCTTACATTGTTGAAATATTGAAATATTATTAACGTACATACTTTTACTAATTAAATATAAAAATTGAAGTTAGGGTAGCCATAATATAAATCATATAACTTGTCGTTATACATCTTAGTGAATGTAAACAATGCAATATTTGTAACACATAATTATAGCAAAATGGAAAGTTAAGGGCATGGAAATGCGCAAAACGTTTACGGTCAGAGGGGAAAGGCGATGAGGGAGTCGCTGTGAGATGTTAGAAGAGAATTGTTGTTATCAGCGAAGGTGCAGCCAACCTATGTATATAATTTCTAATAGTAACAAAAACTCGCGACTGTTAAAGGGTTTGTTTGTAAATGTGTCACCACGAATCTCTATCTCTCTCTGTGTGTGTGTGTGTGTGTGTGTGTGTGTGTGTGTGTGTGTGTGTGTGTGTGTGTGTGTGTGTGTGTGTGTGTGTGTGTGTGTGTGTGTGTGTGCAGTCACACAGCTGGGTTTAAAAAAAGAATTGTACGTTTATTGTTTCTGCTGTAAATCAAATACTGTAATAATAATAATATTGTAATTGTATTACTATACAAATCAAGCAAATGATATGTACTGTTCACATGTATCGGAATTTGTTGCTGCTATATATCAGAATGTTTTATAAACATATCTGAGTGTTGTTTGGTGCTGTCATTGTGTACTGCTGAGATGTAAAAAACTACAGCCTTTCTGACTGACCGTTCTTATCGCAATGGAATTTGCAAACTGTACACTTCCACTCCTTAATTACGCTCAGCTATCTCTACAATTTACCATTACATAAAGGAACGCGTTCTTCGTATTAATTTAATTGCAAGACTCTTTTTAATCCTGGACAACAAAAGACTGTTTATTATTACTTCCTGTGCTTGACTATGAATAAATATCCTATCTTTGCTAGTTGAAGGAGAAGTATCCATTTTAACAAATCCTGTTACTGGGTGATAACACAAATAATTACGATAATATGTAATTACAGAATAAAAACTGCCAATAGAAATTAACTAAAAAATTAAATAACTAATAAAAATGAGTGACTGTAAAACAACGATACAATTAATAATAAATTGAAATAATAATAACAAATCCGAGACTGATATAGTACGTCACACAGTAACTAACAATGTACGAGTAACTAAATCATCACACGCAAAGTTGGCAACACCTTCACTTGCTGACCAGCTGATTCTCCATCACCCTCCCACCATTCACAATTTCAAAGTGGACTCGTCCATCCATAAATTGGTTTCTGCGCATATGCCCTTAACTGTACGCTAATTTTACTGTACATACCATACATATAACGAGATTTCATAGGTTAGCTCATATGTCAGTAGAATATTTATAAACAAATTGTGTACATTTCTATGAATATTATGTTTTTTAGAGTAAGACTTAATTTTTTAGTAAAAAAAAATTAACTTACACTGCTGTACAGTGCTTTTTTGTACAGTTTGTATAATACAATTAATTTTTGTATAACTTCAAAAACATTAGCTGGTTTTGGTAGAAGCAAATTGATTGATTAGTAATTGACCCGAGAATATATTTTAAAATAAATATTTAGCATTGGGAAAGTATAAGTTGAGCATGTGTGTATTATAATTGGGTTATCGGCAAGTTTGTACTTGAATTATGCATTGAATTACGTTAGTACAAACATGTGGTTATGTATTTGCTCACTACAAACATGTGGCTTATATTAATAAATGATACTTTTTATTATAAAAATTAAAAATTTATTGTCGAACTATATCTTAATTTGACAGTATCTTTACTTAAAATTCGCTTTTCATTTTATACAGTTACAGAGTTTAGAACATCTGTGTTCTTTGTAATCTAACCTCCTATATTTTGTCATAGCCTGATTTGAAGTATTTTCTTAGTGGCCAGTATTTCTGAAAGTTTTTACTACAATATTATTTAATTTTTTTAAATTTTAGCATTAGTTTTAATGACTGAAAAATGAATTCATTTGGATACAACCTAACACAAACACACATACACAATTTGAAGTTTCACATTTAAAACCATGCAAGTTGTTTATGTATCCAAGTAAAATTTAATTACATATTAGTTGTAATAAGAATGTAAAAGTTACATCTTGCTTAATGATAGCATTTTGTTCTGGTGCTGCCAGAAAGATATATGTAAGTTCTTTGATTGCACTGATATCCATAGTGATATCTCCTATGGTCATGTTTAACAACTGAACTGTATGGTAAACATCAACAGGGTGTGATCTCAAATTTACCCTGTCACCTCCAGTGTTCCATAAGGATGTGTCCTCTGCACCGTTATGTACATGAACAACCTGCCAATGTATCCCAAAGTTATGTTTTCTTTCCCATTGATGACACAATGTTACATTTCACCTCCCTATGCCTGCAGCAGGCAAGCGCATTGGTGCACAGCGATCAACACAGACAAGTCTGAAGTGATGTGCTTTACAAGTAAGTCCACATCCGCATGTTTGTCACTTTCCTTAAATGGAAACCTATTCAGTGGAATGAATCAGCGAAGTAGTTGGGTGTTCAGCTAGACCAGTGGTCGCCAAACCGTCGATCGCGAGCTACCAGTAGCTCGCGGGGAAATTTTAGGTAGATCGCGGTCACGCTCAGGTTGGCTAACCTGAAGTTGCATTACTCCCGCGCAACTGTCACTCAGTGTCATAGTTGTTTGAGCGAGAGTCAGGTTATGTCTGTTATGTGTTTCATGCGTACATCAGACTAAGGTTATGTCTTTATTATTTTCGTGTGTATATCAGACATTTGTTAATGTGGATAGTTTGATTTAATCTTTTATACTAAACTAGGTTTGTTCTAATGATGGCGAGTTCAAGCAAAAAACCAAAAATTTATCATTTTCATCTCGAATGGGAAAAACTGATTACTTTTTTACCCAGGTAAAGGACAAATGTGTGTGCTTACTTTGTAATGTAAGTGTATCAGTTGGGAAGAAAGGGAATGTCGAACGTCATTTCAAAACCGTTCACTCAGGGATTGAAAATGATTTCCCACTGAATTCTGCGTTAAGGAAAGAAAAGGTAATGCAGTTAAAATCTCAACTAAATACTCAACAATCTACTTTTTCCAAGACATTAGACAAGAATAAGGCAGCAACTGAGGCATCATTCCGAGTTTCCAAAGTGATTGCCCAAAATAAGAAACCGTACGAAGATGGTGAGTTAATCAAAGCTGCATTTTTAGAAGCTGCAGGTACATTATTTGACAATTTCAAAAACAAATCTGAGATAATGTCTGCTATTAAATCTGTACAGCTTTCTGCAAATACAGTAATGAGAAGAGTTGAAGCTATGAGTTCTGATGTAACTTCACAACTTAAAACTGACTTTGATCGCTGCAGTTATTTTTCCCTACAACTTGATGAATCAACTGATATAGTTGATACAGCTCAGTTGGCCATTTTTGTAAGAATGGCTTTTGATGATTTTGAAATAAGAGAAGAGCTGGTAAAAGTTGTACCACTTACAGGACATACTACGGGACAGGACATATTTTTAGCATTTAAAAGGCTTATCGACTCTGAAAGTATTCCTGTAAAGAAGTTGGTGGGCTTAGCAACCGATGGAGCTCCTGCGATGGTAGGTGGGGAGAAGGGATTCATTGCCTTGTGTCGTAAAGACAACAGCTTTCCAAAATTTCTGACTTACCATTGTATAATACACCAGCAGTCATTATGTGGAAAGTTCTTAAGTATGAACAATGTAATAAAAACAGTCGTAAAAGTAGTAAATAAAGTGAGAGCACAGGCACTTCAGAGACGTTTGTTCAGGGCACTGACTGAAGAGTTAGAATGCCAGTATGGTGATCTATTGCTTCATACAGAAGTTCGTTGGCTTAGCAGAGGCAGAGTTTTGTAACGTTTCGCAGAGTTGCTTCCTGCTTTGGTAAATTTTTTTAAAGAACAAGGTGAATCTTTTCCTGAACTAGAAGATCCGGTTTGGTTGCAAGATTTTGCTTTTCTTGCAGACATCACCGAAAAGCTAAATATCCTTAACTTGCAGCTTCAAGGTAAGGATAAAGATATTGGTGGAACAATTTCAGATGTGGTTTCATTCTCAAAAAAGCTGGAGCTGTGGGAAAGAAATCTCATCCAGGGTGAATACAAGCACTTTGCCTGTTTAAAGCAAACCCTTGACAAGCAAGGCCCTTCACAGCCTCCTTACAACAACAAAGAATACATTGCAATTCTTTCAGATTTGAAAAGTCAATTCAATCAACGCTTTCAAGACTTCAAAACCATTTCAATTGTAGCGCAGTTCATCAAATCTCCTTTTATTGAGATTGATGCTGAAGAATTCTCTACTTGTGTCATGCAACATTTTGAAGAAGACAACGCTGCAGTGGAGATGGAACTGATTGACTTTCAAAATGACCTTTCTTTAAAATCACTCACGTCAAGCTCTGAAAATATTTGGCCTTTTGTTTCTAAGGAAAAATATCCAGTTTTGGTTCAGGTTGGTCTACGAGTGAAGGCAATGTTCAGCTCTACATATCTGTGCGAGGTTTCTTTTTCCAGTATGAAGTTTATAAAAAACAAGTACAGAAACAGATTGACTGATGAACATTTGGACAACTGCATTCGAATGGCAGCTACGACCTACTCACCTAACATTAAAAAAATTGTTGATGATAAAAAAGAGAGCCATCCTTCTCATTAAACTTAATTAGTCAGATGAAAAAAATTTTGTTCTTACACTTCTTATTAAATTCTTTACAATATAAACAATTTTATTCAATTGGATGTAATATTTACTAGAAATGTATGTTTATAGGTAATAAATAAATGTGTGATTTAGAAAAAAAATTTATTTTTATCCTGGTTTCTTTTGGTAGCTCACAGTAAGATTGACGAACAGTACGGTTGCTCAGTGGCTTCAAAGTTTGGTGACCACTGAGCTAGACCAATGCCTGACCTTCAGTGAGTAAATTACTGAATGTCAGAAATGACATTCTCCACCAGGGCTTCTGTGTTCCTTCCCTGAGAGTTTCATCCACTCCCTGGCAACTAATTTGTTTGCAAAGACCAGGGAATCGTCTTACCCACACATCAATCAGCTAAACAATGTGGACAATGCACTGCTCCTGATATGCTTCAGATGCTGTCAGGCATTACTTAACAATCTACCATAGGCTGTCTTCATATAAACCTCAAATGGGTTGACCATCATTCACCTAATCCTCCTGGGAACACTTGCCTGACACAGCCAGATAACTTCCCACATTTGGCTAAGGCTTTTCCACATTTGTCTTGTCCAATTACTGCCAAGTCAACTTCAGACAGACCAGAATCAGCTCAAGTAGCTTGGCTGTGCTGTTGTACTAGACAGGGAAAACCACAGTGTGTACAAGTGACTCCTTGCAGGAACCATCCACCTCGACTTGACAGCTTACTGTTCTGGTCAACACCTACCACCCATGCCAGTACAGTTCTAAGCCCCTGCTGGTGAATTCTTCAGGTAGCCACAGAACCTTGCCCCAGATGTGGAGCCAGTCTAATGCAATTCAAAACAAACAAAATTGCAAGTCCTCTTCTGCATATTAATCATGCAAAGGTGACTCACATCCTAACTCCTTTGTGCAGCAAAAACTTGACTGAGCTGTTACCAGTCAGTGACCCAAAAACAAGATCCACACTCCAGAGCACTAAACGCTGGACTGCATAGCTTCTATCTATCTGTGTATCTATACTAATATTAAAAATCATTGCATGAAGTCTTCAGTTGTTTCCAGGTGTTGTTAATTAGTAAATACAAACTGTTAGAGTATTTCATAACATTATGTATCAATATTATGTAGAACATACAATAAATATTAGGAGAATTAGATGTGTTCATAGGTTAAGATTATTGCACAAACAGTGACTGCATTATAAAAATATTGTTTGTGAAATGTTTGAATTTTCTTGGACTTATTATCTGTATTGAATGTTAATTTTTAACACAAAGGTGTTTAAAATATGTGAGTTTTCAATTGAAGTAATTATCTCAAAGTTTTCCATATACAGAAAGTATATTAATGGTGTTAACAATTACTGCAATTGCCAGTAACTGAAATTTTGGAATTTTGAAAGTAGTCTTCCTTTCAAATACATGTTAAAATAATTCTGTAATTTAGTAGAAAATATAGGCATATATATGAGATATTAAGTTGCCAGCAGTGGCATTAAAGTGTTGATTACTATATATTGAATGTTTTGATTTAGGTAAATAAAATATGTAGAAAAATTAGAAATAAGGTTGACTATAAAAAACATTGTATTTTGTAAAGAACATATTACTTCTACCTAGAGTCAGGGAATAGCATTTCACATATACGACACACTTGTGTGTATCTCTGAAGAAAGGAAAAATCACTTTTGAAATGTAGTGCTGTTCTTGTACAAGTCTTAGACCAAACTGATTTTAACAAATGTTTTCTTTGAAATGTGTACAAAACAAAATAGAGCATGCAATTCTTTGTGTTAAAGTATCAACGTAACATGTAAACTGCAGTATGAATTTTAAATAAAATTATGAAAACAAACATTTTAAATAAGTAACAGTATGTGTCACATGAAACCAAGGACTCAGAATGTTTAAAAATGTAACAACATTTTTATTTACAATGTTTTCTTACAGTTTTATGGGGTAAGCAATATTGTAACCTATTTTCTATTCCTTTTTATATATACCTTATCCATATCATAACCGTGAAAATATTTAAGATTTGTATTAACGTTCTAAGATAAAAACGATGAAAGAGTCAGTCTTTCAAAAAAATATATATAATTTATGTTTGTTTTTAGGACCATTCTATATATTTATTTGTACGAGTACTCAATAAAAAAAATCCTGCTCCTCTATCCTTTGTTGGTACCAGTCAGTTCTGTATCCATTTGTTCTTCCCAGAACCCTCTGTATTGCTGCATAATTGTTTCCTTAAGTCTGACCGCCCATCTCACTCCAGATCTACCCTGATGTCTTTTGCCTTCTATATTATCTTGTACGTTTTCCATTTTATCTTATATCCTGGCTACACATCTAAAGTACCTTTAACATGCCTTATTAACCTGCTTAAATGACCTATCGTTTATCAGTACTTCATATAATATGGAAACATTTGTTTTCTATTCCGTTCATGACATTCTAGAATAGACACATATCCACCAAAATTTGAAGGTGTTGATTCTTTTGCATTTTGCTTGTCCCAGCATTCAGATCCATATGTGGCTGTGGGGAAAATCAAAGTTTTACCCAGCAGTAGTTTTACTGCCTTTCGAATGGGTCTACTCATCTCTTGTTTTTCTTAATCTTGTCTTTGTTGTTCTGAATACATCAATTCTTCTTTTACAATTTCCTCTGTACCTTTCTACTTTAAGACTTCAATCAACATACCTATATAAATGTGTTTACCACTTCTCAACTTGTCAGTTGATTCAGACTGATATGATCAACTACCATGATAGACTGATGTATGTTCAAACAATATTCTCTACTGGACTTGTCCATACTTGTTATCGTTTCTTAATTCTTATTCATATGTAGTGATTATTAATAGTCATTATCATATCTTAGACTGTTAAGTTTCCTGCTATCAATTGAAACTACCAGCTCAACCATAAAGGTGTTGTCTCATATATTTTCACAAACTATATAAAAAATTCTGATGCAGATCACAGTTATTTTAGATAAAAATGATTAAATTTTTACCTTGTTGCCTATTCGTTACTATTTTCTTCAGAGGCTGTCGCTAGGAGTGCTGTCACAAACAAACAACAACGCATAGAAACAACATTCTAAATGAACAGACATAATTTAAATCATGCATACTGTGTGAACATACTATGCAACACAAACACAATGATTTTTTGAACAATGGCATTGTCACCAAAAGCAGAACGGACAGTGCTCCTAGCGGCAGCCTCTGATAAAGCTCATAATGAGCGAACGCTAGTTTAGGCAACTAGGTAAAAATTTAATAATTTTTATCTAAAATAATTGTGTTCCATGTCAGAATTATTTTGTATAGTTAGTGATAACATCGGACATGTCATGGACAACAAAAATCCAAGAATATATTTTCATAATTATCTTGTTGATTCATCCTCTTCGTTCACTTTATTAAATTTATTAATATATATAAACTTTCACGTATGAACTTACTATTCGTTGTCACTTCCCCAAACGTTTCGAGGTGATGTTCCTCTTCCTCAGTGGGAGTAATACTGAATGTCGAATACATAATAACCGTTACGGACTATAGGTGTGTGTGGTGGGGGTTGATGGTGGGAAGGGATTGGCGCTGAGAGTTACTTCCCCAACCTCAGCGCCAATCCCTTCCCACCATCAACCCCCACCACACACACCTATAGTCCGTAACGGTTATTCTGTAATCAACATTCAGTATTACTCCCACTGAGGAAGAGGAACATCACCTCGAAACGTTTGGGGAAGTGACAACGAATAGTAAGTTCATACGTGAAAGTTTATATATATTAATAAATATATTTTCAATATATGTGTATTGCATAAAAGCAGTAAAAATATGCAGCCTTGTATTCCAGACCTAACACTGAACATTTTGGTTATGTTTTTCCCATTTTGAATTTGGCAATGCTACTTTCATACAGGCTCTCTCTCTCTCTCTCTCTCTCTCTCTCTCTCTCTCTCTCTCTCTCTCTCTCTCTCTCTCTCTCACACACACACACACACACACACATACACACACACACACACACACACACACTGTATTAGAGCGTGTGCATTGATTTTTGGTGAGTTCCCAACTGTGATTCTGTAGAAAATACTGTTAAAAGTAGCGGTATGATTTTTCTAACAAAACTTTGTTTTTTTATATGTGTATGAAGATTTAGACTCGGTGGTATTGTACCTAACTTATTAATAGAACTGTAGTCAAACCTGTTAGTGTTTCACAGGTAAAAACTGTCACATCGTGTATATTCTAATATAGTAATCCGTAATTCTGATATGTGGCTATATAAAATATTTAGCTTATACATGTTTTTCTTGTATGTTGTGACTTTCTCTTTCCATACATATATATTTGATGTGTATTATTATACTTTAATATATGTTTTATGTTGGTGTGATTGTACCTCATGCTAGTGTTCAGAATTATTGTAACATATTTCTTATGATTACAATGTTTTTTGGAAATATGAAATATCAAAATATGTTTATAACATAATATACATATATGCCTACAGTTAATAACTATTATAACACACACAGTGACATGATAATTTTTCTGTTGATGTTAAATGACAATGCGAAATTACTTCACAAAATAAATATGTCTTTAGTAGAGTCTAAAATTTTAAAGTTGTAGCTTCATAAGTCAGACACTGACGCATTAAATTGCCTCAAATCCAGTGGCAGCTGGTGATTGAAAAATTTGGGGGTTGCAGTTGGATTGGATGGTATTAAATTATTTTATTTGCTGAATAGAAAATGTATAAGTCTCCTCGCCTCCAAACAATATACAAGGAAAGCAAAATGATGCAATTTTAGTGTCACACCCACATAACCACGAATATTTATTGTATGAATCTTTTTTAAATTTACGATTAAATATTCTTTTACCTGATTTTACACTTTGATGAAAATTTGAAAGGTCTGGTGTAGGCCTACCTACTCACTTTAATTTCAATTTTTTCTTTAATAGTACGTAAACTGAACAGTGTTTTTGTTAAGTTTACAACAGAATTAATTGTGTCCTACCAGTTAAATATAATAAATATATTACACTATGACATCTTAATTCTTTACATGTACTATTATTTACATTTAACGATGAACTGGAGTGACACTTAACTGACACTAACAACAAACTTCCAACCTGGCGCACCACGTGTTATTTACCAACAAACAGACTGGTGGAGCCGTGAGGTACAAGCGGGGTTTGCAGTCCCTAATCACACCAAGTGAGGCTATACTGCTGTAATAGGAACAACCGCATCTAGCCAGCCAGAGCACTACTCCATTGTATTTCCCCACATACAACACGCGTCACAGTTGGTGCACACTTGCCATGTACACCGCGGCAAGAGCGTGTGCCATTTTTAGTAATTGCTCTGCACTTTTCAATCGGCAAATGATTAATTATGATGATTTAGCTTGAAAATACTATTATTACTTATTGTCTTGTTCATAATTCTATAATTTAAAATACAATGTGGGGTTTAATGGGGGTTGTGCAACCGTGCAACCTAAGCACGGGCCGCCACTGCTCAAATCATATTAAAAACATTGTTAATCCTAATGGAAATTAACTTTCGCTGCTTATGGATTATAACATTTTAAGTAATTATCACAGTTTGGAATTAACACATCAATATTTGTATGAACTATGTATGGAGTTCTATGAAAATAAAAATAAAATAGGCAGAAAAAATTATCAATTGAATAATAGTTACGTGTTGTGTATTAGTATAATCCCGTTTTAGAGAAAATTATTGTAAATAGTTTTATCGGTGTAGTTTTAGTTTGTGAGTTAACTGTTTTTTGTACAAACACTGTCCTCAAATTTATTTGTGTGATACAGAGAATATTACAATAAATAATATATTAAATAATTCTTGTTATTATTTGTACTATAATAAAGAATAATAATTATAGTATACGAGGTGTGATAAACAAGTTATGAGAATTTTGTCATTTTCTCAAAAAGAATTTATTCAGTCTTCAATGTTTATCCCGTCCCCTTCAAAGTAGTCTCACTGTGATATTATACACTTATGTCAATGTAGCTTCCAGTTTGTGAAACAATGGTGGAACGCCTCTTTAGGTATCGCCTTCAGCTCAGCCTGCGATTTTGCCTTTATCTCATCTATTGTTGAAAAACGTTGTCTTTTAGTGTCCTTTTGACCTTGGGAAATAGGAAAAAGTCACAGCCCTAAGTAGGCAATGCACTCTAATCAATTTAGGCTAATTTTTTGTAGGTACAACGTAACGCACTTTCACTCTACTAATCGTTATGTGGCTGTAGGTAGGTACAGCAGATCACAGCAGATCTGGTGTGCTGTTACCTAAATTTTATTAGATGGTGACATTACATGCATCCGAAATGTACCCTTAATTCTAGGTACATTTTCCGAAAACTGTATAACGTTCTCAGCCTGTGAGCTGCCACGTGCCGTGTCTTTGATACTACGGTGTTTGTTTGTCTGGTGCCACCGAATATTGTAAATTGGACCTTATCAATAGTGAGTTAAGATTCTAACCCAGTTCTAAGCGGAGCATTGTTTGAGTGTTATGTAAACAGGATTATACTTCAAATTTGTTTAGCCATGAGTTTTGAAAAAAAATTAAAAATTAGCAAGACATTAAAAGTTTTTCTTTGTTTACTTTGATAAATACAAGAAAATAAGAATAATTGAACATTATTTTCACAATTTTATGGAGACAGACGTGTTACGTTTTTCATTAATATAATCTGGAAAAGTGATTGATTATTTTTGTGTGCCAATATTCAACTGGAGCGACTAATATTTATTTAAAACCTGAAAGGTGAGTAAATCCTATCGATTCTACCTATTTTATTAATCTGTTTTATATTGTTTGTCCAAACAAAAAATGTATAGCAGTAGGACCACAGGCTAGAGGTTCGAAATACTGATTACTCACATTTGTTTTAATATTTGCAGACGGCTGATGGGGAAAAGAATGTTTCTGGAGCACAGAATCAGAAAAGAAAACTCGAGAAAGAATAAAATGTGAAGAAATTCTCAGCAGTTTAAAAATTTTTTCAGTTTGTAATACATAGGTTAGCTATAGACTTTGTTTCACTTATTGTTAATGATTTGACTCAAGAAAGTTATTATGTCCTTAAACTAGTCATAGCCTGTATTATGAGTACACACAATTACTGGGGCTTCTCACATAACAGCCAAGGCTCTGCTACTGGACCACGGTGGTCGTCAATTGTTTTAATTTAATTTACCTACTTATTCATTTTTTTTCTTCAACCATCCTCGGTTTTCAAAAATCTGGTAACAGAAGAAAATGAAAAAGGTACCGGAGATACCACTCCTATTTTTGCAGCACCAACCACAGAGTTTTCCCCTCCGTCAATTATTGAATTTGGCCCTGCAGAATGCACTGATGCCTTTTTGGAAATGTTGATTGCATTGATTGGTAAAGATACAATGAATGATCCTCCCTTATGGCCTGAAGTGATATCAAATAAGGTAAGGATATGTTTAGTAGATTATGGGCCAGTACAGATAAAAAATTTGTTTTCCAATGGGTAATAAAAACAGGTCATTTTCAAATGTATATTTTACTAAGAAGTTACAAAATAATTAAACTTTTAAAAGAGACTGGCTCGTCTACCCAAAATCAAATGATTCCATTTATTGTTTTAACTGTAAACTTTTTTACGTTACTGTCACTGCTTTCAATGATAAAATGGGTTATAAAGATTTTCAACACTTATCTAGAAACATACAATGTCATGAAAAAAGTTCTGGACATTTAGTGAGTGTTAAAAGTGTCTTGATTTAAAAACTGATAAATTAAAAGGAAATACTGTAGACTCCATAATCCAAGCTGAAATTGAGTGCGGGGAAAAAAGATGGATGGCTGTAATAGAAAGAATAATTTATCAGATTTGTAAGGCAACGTTTAGCATTAAGAGCAAAATCTGAGAAGATATTTGAATCTGATAATGGCAATTTTTTGAAAATGGTTGAATGTGTTTATAATTTTGATGATGTATTCGAGGAACACATTGCTCGCATCCAAAAAGCTTATAAGTATATTTTATTCATTTATGGTCACGGAACCATTGTAACTATATTTTTTATTCATGGTCATGGAACCATTGTAACTATATTTATTATTTATATTTATAATAATTCAAACTTTCACCTACCTTTACTGCTTTTGTGTTAGCCGTTATATGTGATCTCTAGTGTTGGACTAACCCCGCTCGTATGACGAACTGATCAGTGCAGCAAATGAAATGAGGTATTTGAAATAATCGTTCACACATTTATCAAATAAAATAATACAATGGATTTATTATTTTATATTGTGTTATTCTTTGTTCTCCTTTCTTTTATAATCATTACTTCTCGCTCATAACTCCCACATTTAAATTAAACTGTATTCAATATTGAGGTGAAGCCCCTTTTTACCAGCAACAATCTTAACATATTTTATTCCTTATATCTGTATTATATTATTAGTTAATTAATTAAAGGCGACCCAGCTTGCTATTCTCTCACATTCATTCTGTTTTAACACCCCATTTTAATTAGTTAGGACCCAAAAAAATGAAATTATATATTTAGTATAATTGTCAGTCGAGTACTTAACCCTTGGCATCTATGATGACCACACGCCGTACCGATTATATGTCCGAAAGTTTACCACATTTTCACTTCTTTTCTTTCACTCCACTTCGAGCTGAGAGGTTGCTTTGTTGTTGATTTAACTTACTTTTTTTTTTTACACTTTGTGGACATTTTATAAAATTTTGTAGTTCGCGAACTTTTTTATGAACCCTGGCCAGGGGGAGTATTTCGTCGACTGTGGAGACAACGACTAACAAAATCCCCACCTTCTCTGGCTGCTTCCAGTAACACACGCTGCCCCTTTAATTTCAAAGTTTTTCGTCATTGTATCGGTAACATGGGTTTGCATTGTGCCCAGGTGTTGACAATGCCAACCGGCGAAAATATTGAGGCTGTGGAAGCCGTGGCCTCTCAGTGTATCCGCCAGCATTAGACTGCATGGCACAAAACTTTCGTCGTTTCGCCATTTTCGGCAGCGTCGGTTCAGTCTCTGAGGCCCATAAGCTGCGCGCACGTTGGTATTGCGCATAGTCTGTACGTGACTCAATGCTTAATTACCCTGGAGTTACACCCAACATCGCATTCCATTGCCCCGACTACATTCAAAACTTCACTCTGCTGTTCTTGGTTTGCATACAACACTATTTACCATGGGACTGGCCACGCAGATGGAAAATAACTTTATGATTTTAAATAAAATAGGACCCTCTCCTTTTAGCCCCATTACAAGCTCAACATCATATGCCTCATTACCTTGGTCATATACCTCAAAATTTAATGGGTGAAAGAATAAAAAAAACTTGTAACTTAAAACTTGTTACTAACTTGTTGTAACTTGTTAGTAACTTAAAACAATCAAAATGCTATTCTGTTATTTCAGATTGCACTCCTGATATCTCATGTGAGGAACATGTTTCAGATGTTGTTAGATTTGTACTTTTAAACCGATCTAAAAAAATGCTGAAGTAAAGGAACATTTTTGGGGTGTTTCCTGTCACTGATACTACTGACCAATGGCTGACGATATTTTGACATCCTTAAATATTGACCTAGAGGATATGTGCAGTCAGAGTATGATAATGGCACAATTATGAAAGGCAAAAGTATCAGTTTTCAGAAAAAAATCCCAAGAAATAAACCCACATGCTTGTTATGTTCCTTGTGCAACACACAGTCTCAGTTTAGTAGTTAACGATGCAGCCAAATGTTCACTAGAAATAATAAATTTTTTTTATTGTTCAAGAAATTTATTTATGTTTTTTTGGCATCAGCTTTGTATTGGCAAACACTCATGAGTGAGGTACCTACTTTAACTTTAAAACCATTGTCTACCACTAGATGGGAGAGCAGAGTTGAAGCATTGAAGGCACTTTGTTTCAATCTAGGGAAAATTTACGATGCTTTATATTCAATTTATTCTGATGACAAAACAGGGCCGTAACTAGGCGGTGGCGAGATGTGCCCCCGCCAAGGGTGCAGGTACAAAGAGGGCGCAAAATTGACCATGAAAAATATCTTTTTTTAGAGTTAGATTGGTACAATTTGTCAAGCAAATAAAAACTCCACGTTATTAGAAAAAATCTTTCAGTTTCAGATTGTTAAAAGTTACTGTACGTGAACTGTCTATATTTGTGTCTATTATACAATAAACAAAAAGCAGCTACGTAAATTTAGTAACTCCACTGGACCTTGCCCTACTGATGGGCGCGGAGTCGGGCCAGGCGCAAAGCAAAAATCCCTTCCCCTCTGCCCCTCCCGAAATGAAGAGAAAGAAGTAGGTGAAAGTGATAGTGCCAGTAATAGTAATGCACTTCAAGAAGAAGAAGAAGATGACCAAGAAGAAAAGGAAGGAGAAAATGAAAAAGAAGATAGCAAGACTGAGACTGTTTCAGAAGACAACCACAGCCAGATCACTCCAATGGAGTTCGTCACAAACTTCATTGATTTTGAAGAAGGAAGTGATCCTGAGCTAAATCATTCCACAATGGGCAGGCAATCTACTTATCTTGAAAAACCCAGCACATCTAATTATATTGAAAATGATGCATTAAATACTACTGATGTGGGAATAGAAATTATCTACGAGGATCCCAAAAAATGGCCAGCAAATTTTCGATCAGACACAGTTCGTTGTAAACTTGTTGAACGAGGCCCACAAACAATTGACTTAGATAGCTACAAATTCCCCTGTGCAGATGATGGAAGACACTTTTTTCAGAAATGGGTTTATAAAATTCTACCAAACGGGGAAAAAGTAAAAAGGCAATGGTTGTTGTACAGCCAGTCTAAGGACGCAGTGTTTTGTTTCCCTTGCCTTCTCTTTTCAAAAGACGACAAAAAGGACAAATCTGCTTTCTCTAATATTGATGAGGGATTCAGTGATTGGAAACACTTGAACCCGTTTATTGTCAATCACGAAAGGTCGATTCCTCACCGACATTCTTATGTCGATTGGAAAGAATTAGAAATTGGACTGAAAACTAGTAGACCTGTTGATGCAGAACATCAAACATTGATACAAGCTGAGGCAGAAAAGTGGTGCAATGTTCTCAAATGTATTGTGGGTGTAATTCTCCATTGTGCCAGGAATAACTTACCTTTAAGAGGAGGTTCCGATTCGATCAGTGACAGCAACTGTGGTGTATTTCTGAGTATATTAGAACTTATTAGTCACTACAATCCTCAACTATCTAAGCACATGGAAAATGTTAAAAGTGGAAAACATGTCACAAGCTATTTTTCACCTCTAATTCAAAATGAGGTCATAGACATTTTGGGAAATAAGGTTCAATCTGAAATACTGAAGAATGTAAAAAGTGCCAAGTATTTCTCTATTATGTTTGACTGCACCCCGGACACAGCACATTTAGAACAAATGAGTGAAATAATAAGGTATGTTAACATTAAGGATGGGAAATGCTCAGTTGAAGAAAGTTTTGTGGACTTCATCATAAGTCACCAGAAAAAAGGAAGAGGGTTATCACAAGAAATATTGCAAAAGCTAAACAATGACGGCTTGGATATTCAGAACTGTCGTGGTCAAGGCTTTGGCAACGGCTCAAACATGGCAGGAAAATATGAAGGCGTTCAAGCACACATATCCCAACTAAATGACTCTGCTAAATTTGTGCCTTGTGCAGCACACAGTCTTAACCTCGTTGGCGTGCACACTGCGGAAGTGTCAATTTATGATGACAAGTTTTTGTGGAAATGTGTTGGAGTTTTTCAACTTCTTTAGTAGATCTACCTTAAGGTGGGAGGCTTTGATTGGTTGTCTCAAAACTACCCTTAAGAGACACTGTGATACAAGATGGTCTTCCAGGCGTCAAGTTGTGACAGCTCTTAAGAAGAACTTATCATCTGTACACAAAGTTTTACAAAACATGGCTGATAGAGACAATGACTGGAACACTGACACACTGTCTGCTGCTATGAAACTTCTTAGACAAATTGATTACGAATTTGTGTGTCTTTTAGAGATGTGGTCTGATGTTTTGATAAGTTTGGACTGCACCAACAAGTCACTGCAAGGAAAGGGCACAACTCTTGACGTAGCATCAAGTTTCCTTTCAGGTTTGGCAAAAAAAAGTTGAAGACCTACGTAAAGAAGGAATTAAAAAATACACAGAAAAAGCCAAAGCTATTTGTGATTCCATGGCCATCCAAAGCAGTTTTGCTGTTAAGAGGCTGAGAAAAGTCAAGAGGATGGCTGGGGAGACGGCTGAAGACGAAGCACACTTGTTGAGTTCTGATAAATCATTTGAGATAGAATGTTACACTGTATTTGATAGAATTGTAAGTGAAATGGAAAAAAGGGCACACATTTACCACACAGTTTCATCAGACTTCAGTTTTTTGTCAGGAAAGTCCTCAAGTGAATGCTCTGTTTCTTTTCTTGAAAAGTGTGCAGCTGATCTTGGTGCGATATATAGCAGAGACATTGATAGAGTTGAGCTAGTTAGCGAAGTAGCTGCTTTCAAGTTGTCAAATATATCACATGTACAATTTAAATATGGTTAAACAATGTATGTACAATATGCATGCGCATATTATTATTGTTATAACGGATGTATGTATTCTATCAAGTTCAGTTCAATGAATAAAGTCTTTTTTAATCAACATGTTGTCTAACTGCATTTGGCAATATAATTCCAATATTAAATAATATCTCTCACAGGTTATGGGCCGACACTAGTAATTTGGAGATATATAGACGTGTGTTAGTTGTAATTACGTCAGAATTATTTACAGAGAAAAGTTTGTTTACATATACAGGCTCAAAGTGAAAGAGTTCACGTGCTTAACCTAAAATAGCTACGTCTACGGTTCCCTTTCCTCTGCTAAAGGCAGAAAATTTTTCCACTTGGAAATATAGAATACGTCTTGTTCTGAATAAAGAGGGTGCACTCGTAGCATTAGATAAAACAGACACAGAAATCGCAGCACTCACAGGTGCAGATTTGACCAGTTTCCAAGCTAAAGACGTAAAAGCTCAATGCATCATCGCACAGTCAATATCAATAAGTATATTGAATACATAGAGAGTGCACAAAGCGCCAAAGAAATGATTGCAAATCTGGAAAATGTCTTCCAGAGAAAAAGTGCATTATCTAAGATGTTTATAATGCGAAAGCTATTGAAAATGAAATTCGTCGATGGCGAATTACAAGATCATTTCAATAAATTCGAAAAACTCATAAAAGAACTCGATGGCATAAGCAAAGTTGCAACCGATGATACCGACAAAACGTGTTACCTTCTTCTGCCGGAAAGCTTTGAGAGCGTCATTACATCGATAGAAACGATAATGAATAAAGACGCGACAGTATATTCGTATTCTGATGTAAAAACAAGGTTATTGGATACTAAACTCAAAAACAAAGAGAACTCCAATGCAGGTGATAAGGTCGATAACTACGGTAACTGCTCTTTCTACTCTCCAGGTGAATATAAGAATAGCTCACAGATGAGGTACGAAAATGTAATATGTCACACATGTAGAGGCAAAGGTCATTTCAAAAATGAGTCTCCATCAAACAAGGATGTGCAAACTCAACAGATGCCTCAGACATCATATCGCGGCCATGGATATAGCGGTAAGAGAGGGAGAGGAAACTCTCGAGGACGTAGAAGAGGCAAGATGACAAGACATACGTCAAATGTTGCACAGAGCAAAGATGATCAGGAAGAAGAATTTGATTTCATTTCTGCTGAAAATATTGAGAAAAATGGCGCTTTATCCTCAGAATTACTAGGAAATACTCAATCCGTTAAATTCGTTTTAGATAGTGGTGCCACAAATCATTGGGTATCAGAAAATTTGGAAAAGCTTATGGAAAATGTTGAAGAAATGGAGAATAAAATGGAAATAAAAATAGCAAATGGTAGCACTATAAAAGGTACAAACAGAGGTATAATTCGCTTGAAAGTGTTGAACAATAAAAAATAACTGTTATGTTTTCATAAAGATACCTGCTATTATTGTACCTGAGTTTCCCTACAATCTCTTATCAGTGAAAAGAATGAGTTCAAAGGGATTTGATTTCAATTCAATAGTGGTGGAAAATCAGTTAATATCTCAAATAACAAATTGCAAATGAAATGTGAATCCGAAGGAAATTTGTATGAGGCTCAATTTTCAATAGCTCACCCTTCGATGAGTGAAACTTGTTGCATTTCATTAAGTAAGGATCTACTATGTCACCGAAGACTTGGACATCTCAATGCTCAAGGTCTTGCATCACTAAATTTTCCACACAATTTTGGAGTATGCAGTCCCTGTAACCAAGGTAAAGCAAAACGAAAGCCTTTTAAGGATGTACCCCTACCAAGGTCAAACAGAATTGGAGAACTCATTCACAGTGACTTGGCTGGTCCTTTTAAAATACACACCATGAAAGGTGAAAAATATTATCAAACAATTATCGATGACTATTCACATTTTACCCAGGTGTTCCTTTTAAAACACAAAAATTAAGCAGAAAGAAATATTATGAATTATGTCAAAGAGTTAAAGGCCAGAGGATATTACTCTTCAAGAATCAGGTCAGATTGTGGTGGAGAGTACTCATCACATGTGTTTAAAAATTTCTGTATACAAAAAGGAATAGTCAACGAATACACTTTGCCACATACACAGCAGCAGAATGGAGTTAGCGAAAGAATAAATTTCACTCTAATGAGTAGAGTACGAAGACTATTCGCTGAAACAAATTTGCCTAAGGTCTTGTGGGGTGAAGCAATACGTTGTGCTGCATACCAATTGAACCGCTCTCCAACAGTTGCCTTGAAGGAAAATAAGGTACCCGCTGAAGTCTACTTAGGTAAAGTGAATTATGACAAGTTGAGGGTTTTTGGTTCAAAGGCTTGGGCATATAAACTGCCTGTTCCAGCAGACAAGCTAGAAACAAGATCAGTTGAATGCATTATGGTAGGCTATGCTAAAAATGGGTATAGACTATGGGTACCCAAAACAAGTGAAATTATAATCTCAAGGGATGTTACCTTTGATGGAATTAACATCAACTATACTAGTCAGAAAGGCTTAGAAGATATCCCACAAATGGTAATTGGAGGTGACAGTGTAGGTGATAAAGAGCATCAAAGTATGAGCGAAGGAGACATCCAGGTTCAAAATGTTGCTGGCACCTCACCTGCACATAGAGACAGCAGTCTAAGCGATACAAACACGGTGATCAAACATCACTGCGTAGAAGTGAAAGAATTAAAACTGTTCCAGAGAAATTTAAAGATTATATACTGTACAAGGATTATAATGAAAGTTTTAGTCAAAATGAAGATGAGATGCACTTAGCGTACTGTCTTTGTGCAGGAGTGCCAATCTCTTATGAAGATGCCATATGTACTAGAGATGGTTGGGAAGAAGCGATTCAAAAGGAAATAAGTGCCCTCGAAAAACATCAAACTTGGGAGGCAACAAATCTACCCAAAGGCATCAAAGCTATTGACACAATGTGGCTTTTCAAAATCAAGCCTGATGGCACTAAGAAAGCTCGTCTAGTAGCAAAAGGATTTCAAGAGGAAGTGTCCTCCAACATTTATGCACCAGTCGCTCAACTTTCCACCATCAGAATCTTACTGTCTGTAGCACTGCAAAATGGATGGGAAATTAAACAACATGATATCCCTACAGCATTCCTAAATGGCAAGCTAGACACTGAAGTTTATATAAAACCACCCAAAGGAGTAAAATGTCCAACGAATGCTCTAAAACTCACAAAAAGCTTATATGGTCTTCGCTCTTCACCCAGAAAATGGAATGAAAGGTTTAACGAAGCTGTGCAACATCATGGTCTAATCAGATCTCAGAATGACTTTTGTTTGTACTTGGGTAAAAATGCTTACCTTATTATATGGGTTGATGATATAATCATCACAGGTGACAAGAGCGAATGTCTAAAAATCATAGAGTTCCTTAAAAAGGAGTTCAACGCAAAAGAATTAGGAATCATCAACAACTTTCTGGGCACAGAAATCAATGTAAATAAAGAGCAGATCATCATTTCTCAAAAGGAATTCATACAAAAAGTAATCTCAAGATTTGGTCTGGAAAATGGAAAACTGATGGATACACCTATGGAACACAATTTCCAGGTTGACTTATCTCTACCAGTGGACAAAAACTTACCTTACAGAGAACTCCTTGGTTCACTTATCTACATATCAATTGTAAGTAGACCAGACATAGCTTAAGCTACATCTGTCTTAAGTAGATATCTTGATAAACCCACTAAACAACTCTGGATTGCTGCGAAGAGGGTATTGAGGTACTTAAACGGTACCAAGCATTTGAATCTCACATTTCATAAAAAACAAGATACTGGATTAATCACATATTCAGACGCAGATTGGGCAGGAGACATCACCAGCAGAAAGAGTACAAGTGGATGTATAACATATCACTGTAACAACCCTGTATCCTGGTTTACAAAGAAACAAACATGCGTATCCCAGTCAACAGCTGAAGCGGAATACATAGCATGTGCAATGGCAGCGATGGATGTGGTATACTTTCAACGCATACTTGTGGACTTGAAGTGCAATGTCTTAATTCCTGTAATTTATGTAGACAACCAAAGTGCACTTAACATGTGTGAAAGCTATGAGAATAGCAGACGTACTAGACATATAGACATTAAATATCACTATATTAAGGATCTGATACACAAAAAACTTATTGAATTAGAGTACATAACAACCCAAGATAATGTAGCTGATATTTTCAAAAAATCCTTAAATAATATAAAATTTGCAAAGTTTTTTGAAAAACTCAACATAAAATAGTTTTCAGATACCAAAATTTTCAATTTTGCATTTATTTTTTTTTATTTATCAACTTACTCATACCAAAACTGTTCCAAGTGTAAATTAAGGGTATTTAAATTATATGGGTATTTAAATTGAGGGGGAATGTTAAATAAATCATATGTACAATTTAAATATGGTTAAACAATGTATGTACAATACGCATGCGCGTATTATTATTGTTATAACGGATGTATGTATTCTATCAAGTTCAGTTCAATGAATAAAGTCTTTTCTAATCAACGTGTTGTCTAACTGTATTTGGCAATATAATTCCAATATTAAATAATATCTCTCACACAAGTTTCACGCAAAAGAGCTGGTGAAGAACATTTACAAGGCTTCCCATTTGGATATTCTGAAAGTTATTTCAAACTATGGATTAAGAGATGCTTATCCAAACATCAAAATAGCATTGAGGATATTTTTGACAATGCCCGTCAGTGTGGCGTCTTGCGAGCGTACTTTCAGCAAGCTGAAGATAATCAAAAACTACTTACGGTCAAGTATGTGTGAAAACAGATTGACAAACTTAGCTATCCTGTTCATAGAATATGAGATTGCTTCAAAACTTGATTTTAGAGAAATAATTAGTGAGGTTGCCTTGCTGAAAGCAAGAAAGGTAAAGTTTTAGTTCCATGGCTTTTCTGCTATATACTGTATGTAACAATTTGTAAAAGCAATATATTTGTTTACTGAAGAGTTTCAATTTGTTATTTACAGCCCCCAGAGCCAAAAAAATGGTACCTGCAGTTACAACAACAGAATGTTGTAAGTGCAAGTCCTGAAGTCCTGTGTAAAAAAAATCAAGATAAATTATAGAACTAAAGCACCAACTAAAGTTATGAATTATTTCTCTGGTAGTTTTTGTTATAATCAATACCTCATCAGTTACAGTACTGTGATATAATCTAACTGTTAACTAAAGAAGGCCTACTGTAAATTGATGTAACTATCAATAAAAATATTTTGCATTTTTTTTCTCATTTTCTCATATTGCAGGTTGCAGAAGCTGCTATAGTTTACTTAAATACTGTTACTAGAAGTTTAGTTTTTATTCTAAAAAAGTTTGTAATTGTATATTACCTACCTTAATGTAGTGTAAATATTAAGTTTTAGTAGGCCTTACCATATACTGTACTTTGGTAACTATGTTTTTTTTGTTTAGTTACTTTTCACATAGTTCAATCACCTGCAAATTAGGTTTTATACCTCCTACAGATACCACCACTTTCAGTTAGTTTTTAAAAATAGTTGTAAGTTCAGTCTTTCTCTTACAATAGTAATGCTTTTATATTCAGATAATATAGAATTTTACAGAAATTCGACTAAAAAGTTACCTTGAAAAGAGGCAAAAACTTGGCTCAAAAAGCTTAAAAAACTACCATTTTTGCACTTTAATTTTAAAAATTTTCTGGGGGAGGAACCCCGGACCCCCCGCTACACTGGTGGGTATTCCAGACCCCCCGGTATTGGTATTGGGGGCGGAGCTTTGTCAAAATTGCCAAGGGCGCAGGAGTACCTTGTTACGGCCCTGGACAAAAGAGATACTGATTCAAAAAACCTAGCCAGTTCGTTAATATCAAAATTGAAGTCATATAAACTCATTTGCCCTCTCATTATTTGCTATGATATACAGTCCAAAATTAATATTGTCAGCAAACCTTTACAAATATCTGACATTACTCTTGAAGCAATAGTAATTAATTCACTTTATATAAAACTCTTACCTTAGGGTGCTTTTCCAAGGTTTTACAGATGAACGCAGCTGCAGAAAGGATTATTTGGGATGATCGGTACTAATATAAATACACAGTTTGTTTTAAAACACATCGCTTCTAGTTTATTAAACAAATTAATTACTTCGTCAATTAAATACTGGTATATTATTTTATATTAGTAATACATTGAATTCAAACAGATTAATAAATGAAATCTTTCTTACTTCTAACCTATAATAAATTATTTATTTTTTAAATAAACCAGTACGTTTTTACCTCTTTTCCCCTTGCTATTTTCTTTTATATAAAAAAACCTTTCCCTTAGAGATCTCTATTTATGTGTTTATGTTTTAAGTTTTTGTTTTATGATGAATAATCACCATTTACTTAACATTGGTTTAAGTATTAATATGCTGTGAGTTTAGTTACCCATCCATTACGTGTTCATATGGCTTGTTACGCCATCTCGTGATGACCGCTTTCTTCGTTTTTACTCACTCCGACACTGTTAACATTGAGTTTAGTTGTTGTTAAATACTTTATGCACTGTATGGTATGTATTTATATAGCCGGCCGGCTTTTAAGATTTATTCGAGCACCTGAATGGTTGATTTTCTGGCCGCACTATATTATTTATACTTTTAACAATTAATGTTTTAACAATTAACTGGATAGGCCGAATTGATTTTACGGCCTATCTTGCACGCCCGAGGCCACTGTTTTTAATTGAACTATATGCTGCTCTTTACTGTCTGATGTTAATACACTGGTGGCAATCTGCATACTGTGATTCACAAAGACTGCTGCTGGTAAGGTACTGCGTAACACGTCTGAGCTGTGCTGTCTCCAGACATCAACAATTTATAATAACAGTGTGTGTTGCTGGTTACACTGGGGCACCTCACAGGTGAATACTGACAATTAAAAATTAAAACTGGATTGACATTGAAACTATTGTAGCCCACAATTCTGTACCATTACAATACCCCCCCAATGAGAGGTTGGATGCGGAAGCATACAAACTCTCATTGCCTAAAACCTAAGAGGATCAGTGAGGATATGGCGCCGCAACCCCCCTGAACTCTACTAAAATCATGGGTACTTACCCCCCTAGTCTGGCGACTGTGGCAGCACCCATCCGATCTTACTGGACTTCTCTATTCGAGATCCCAACACCATAAAATCAGATAGATACCTGCAACAATATCACCTGACTCTGAAACATCTAATTAAAAATTAACAAAAAGGCCTTCCATTATACCATATCCACAACTGATTGGTTTCCTCTTAGCCGTACTGGTTCATTAACAAAGTACTGGTTCATATTTATTACAAAATATAACGTGTGTCTGACTACATTGTAATATAACTTCTAAATTGTCCATTGGTTACATTGATTAATTTGAATTTAATCATCAAGCCCATACGCATGACTCATCTTCAACAAGTTACATTGTTTCACTCAACAATATAGCTTAACCCTAAAAGATACAAGGTTAACAGAACCATATAAGTTTACAGTATCCTAGCCTTAGTACATATGCATTCCAGACAAATTAAATAATGTTCCCAGTATAATATTACCCATCCAAAATAACACATTGATTATACAAACATTTTTTTATTATTTTTTACCCAAATATTTCCTTCAATTTTCAATTTTAAATGAGTATTTCAACTATTACGTTTTCATCAATTATTATTTAATTAACCATTATAGTTTAAATTCATTATTAAAAGTCACCTTTTCAATTTATTGAATTAACAATTTCATTTAGTTTAATTCATCAACTCCTAATAATATCAATCTCATTTGTTTAAAACAATTTCATTTAATTTAATTACATTTATCAAAATGATTCTACATTAACAACATCCTCTCACACAAAATTTAACTGCATTACAATCAAAACAATAAATTATTTTCTTATGTTATTCAAAAATTTACCTACATTTCTTCACATCTGGTTTTTCTTTTATTTCATAATAAGATTTTACTCATGGCAATGATTCATCAAACTACAACATTCTTGTTGTTGTCAACTACAGCAGGACTGTAAACATTGGTCGCACAACAGACAACATACCTGTTTACATTAACAGTTGTATGCCAGACTGGTTTTATAAACACTAACTCAGTCTCAACATGCTGATTACAACACTACTGACACATATGCTTCCTTCAATTTTTAATTTCTATTAATCTTGTTAGTCTGTACTTTTTAATCAATTACTATTTGTTACAGTCCAAGTCAAATTTAATTTTACTTCATTAATAAAATTACCTTATTTTAATTCCACCTCCACTCAAAACAATTTGGCTTTAGTTGCTTTATTTAAAACGCTTTTAATATGAACACACAATACAAAATAAAATTCATTATTACCTCTTGTTAATTATTTATTGTTAATTAACAAAATAAAATATTATTATTATAACATACTACAGACATTGTAAAAGCTATTGTATACATTCTACCAATATTCCCTGACACAATACATTTAATACCAACATATTTATTTACAAATTTTTGTCATATCCAATTATTGTTCACCACACTTCAATACCTAAATCAGCCAGGTCATTACCATTACTCACATAATTAAATGTTCATTCAGTATTTCTCAACCCCCATCATCAAAAATTAGTCTTTTCTTCACATAACACTGTTCAATTTTATTGGTACACAACATATGGCTATCTTTTTTATAATAACCATACAAATTTATTTTTTCTATTGTACCAAAATAATAATACCTAGGGTTACCTCCCATTATTACTATATCATAAATCAAGTCTGCCTTAGTATTTTTTATAAAGTCTCCGTCAGTGTTTATTATTACAATTACATCCTTGAATTTTTCATTACTATAGACGTCAGCTGTTACTAATACGCTGACCCTCACTACAGGTAAGTATATATTATTATCAATATAATCATCAATCTTTATTTCACAAAGTAAATCAGTTTGTTTCTCTCTCTCAATATATAAACTCTGCACTAACATTTCATAGCCTCTTTTAATTTCAAAAATCTCTATCTCTCTCTTTTTCTCTCTCTCTTCACCATACCTCTCACAACCCCCCTGATCTATCTCACTCCATGCAAAAGGCAACATAACATCACCAAAATACTTACTGGCTTTACCAGATTCATTACTACAAAAACTTAAGGGACCCTTTGGAAACACCACGTCTCCCACATAACCACTGGAGCAAACGCTGTCCTCATAAAACATCTGTGAAACCTTTGTTTCACCACACACTTGGGGAACATTTGCCTTTTGCCCATTTAACATTTCAGCACACTCTCTCTCACTTTCATTAACACTAACTAACAACACTTCGTTACCAAATTCTACTTCAACAAAATCTTCCTTATTACTCTTAATATTAACTACCTTACTCTCTAGTACCATCTTTTCAACTATATCATTGCTATTTTCACCCCTACTTAACTCATTATTCTCAATATTTCTCCCCAACTTATCTAACTGTTGTATTAGCTTAACATTTACTTCATTTATTTCCCCCTTGATTTTGTTAAATTTAACATTCTGTTCATTGAATTTATCATTGAAATGACTATTCTGTACCTCAAATTTTACATCAATATCCTCCTTTATTTCATTAAATTTTTTGTCATTACTATCAAAACGACTTTCTAGCTTTATATTTTGTTCTTTCAATTCATTCAAGTCCCCTCTTAGTTCACTAAAATTGCTACACATCATACTACACAACCGTTTTAACGTATTATCGTCATCGGATTTCTTGTTTTGATTACTTGAAATAGATGTCGAATGGATTTCGACTTCATTCATTATTTTTAATTCATGAACATTAATTTCCTTTTCATTTCATTTGTTTGAATTCCTGAGTCGCTTCTGTTAGCCGGCTCAGTTAACACATTTTCTTTACTTTGTAACATCGATTTACTTTCGGCTTCATCGCCGACACTTACGTCAATCTCATTTATTTTATTCTCTGTGTTCTCCATTATGAAATTATTTTTTAATTAAATGATTATCGATTGCATACACAGTTATTAAAATTTATCACTTTTACTTTCTAGTTACAATCTAAAAACATTTCTAACCTTACTTCCCAATAACCCGTTCTGCAGCTTAATTAGGTCTGGCGAATGTAATAAAAAATTACACTCGAGTCCCTGTTCGGGCACCAATGAGACAATATAAGTTAATTCACTTTATATAAAACTCTTACCTTAGGGTGCTTTTCCAAGGTTTTACAGACGAACACAGCTGCAGAAAGGATTATTTGGGATGATCGGTACTAATATAAATACACAGTTTGTTTTAAAACAAATCACTTCTAGTTTATTAAACAAATTAATTATTTCGTCAATTAAATACTGGTATATTATTTTATATTAGTAATACATTGAATTCAAACCGATTAATAAATGAAATCTTTCTTACTTCTAACCTATAATAAATTATTTATTTTTTAAATAAACCAGTATGTTTTTACCTCTTTTCCCCTTGCTATTTTCTTTTATATAAAAAAACCTTTCCCTTAGAGATCTCTATTTATGTGTTTATGTTTTAAGTTTTCGTTTTATGATGAATAATCACCATTTACTTAAGATTGGTTTAAGTATTAATATGCTGTGAGTTTAGTTACCCATCCATTACGTGTTCATATGGCTTGTTACGCCATCTCGTGATGACCGCTTTCTTCGTTTTTACTCACTCCGACACTGTTAACATTGAGTTTAGTTGTTGTTAAATACTTTATGCACTGTATGGTATGTATTTATATAGCCGGCCGGCTTTTAAGATTTATTCGAGCACCTGAATGGTTGATTTTCTGGCCGCACTATATTATTTATACTTTTAACAATTAATGTTTTAACAATTAACTGGATAGGCCGAATTGATTTTACGGCCTATCTTGCACGCCCGAGGCCACTGTTTTTAATTGAACTATATGCTGCTCTTTACTGTCTGATGTTAATACACTGGTGGCAATCTGCATACTGTGATTCACAAAGACTGCTGCTGGTAAGGTATTGCGTAACACGTCTGAGCTGCGCTGTCTCCAGACATCAACAATTTATAATAACAGTGTGTGTTGCTGGTTACACTGGGGCACCTCACAGGTGAATACTGACAATTAAAAATTAAAACTGGATTGACATTGAAACTATTGTAGCCCACAATTCTGTACCGTTACACTCTTTCAGAGGGAGTCAAAATGATATCTCAAGTAAAACATGATTTAATCAAAACTCATACTCATAATCAAGAGTCCATCTTCAAGCAAATAATTAGTAACACAAAAACTGTTGCCGAGGAAGTTGATGCCGAAACTGAATTTCCATACCTACCCTTCCCTGTTCCAGAAAAAGATTTTTAAATTATGAGGCTGTGTTTGAACCCATCACTAATCCAGAAAACAATTTTAAAATAAAATTCTACTATTATTTGCTAGACACCACCATATCAAAATTAGACAAACAATTCGAACTTTTAATTGAAAACAATCTCTTTTTCCTTTTTACAAAATATGAACAACTGGAAAAATTTAAATTTTGAGAACATGCTGTTTAAATTTACAGCAGAAATTGAGTAATGGCCCAGAATTGACATTGAAAGGAGACGATTTATTAAATGAAATCAAACTTTTACCAATGTTAGTGGATAAAACCCCATTAGATTTTTGACGTATTTGTTTTCAAACATTTTAATTTCAGTATTTCCAAATTTGCCAACCATGCTAAGAATTTATTTAACATTACTAGTCACAGTGGCTCATAGTGAAAAATCTTTTTCCAAATTAAAATTAATAAAAAATTATCTCAGGTCAGCAATATCGCAAAGCAGACTAACTAATTTATCTCTAATTAGTAAAGAACACGAAACTCATATTGAAATCAATGACATTGTTAGAGATTTTGTGGATGCAAAGACACAAAAGTTAATTTTTTGTAACTGTGTGAGTTATTTTAGTTATTTATCATAAACAAACATTACTTACTAATTAAATTTTTATTTTTGTGTTACAGAATATATGCTATATAAACGTTGCAATAAACTGTTTAAAATAAATAACAAAAGTTAGTTTCTATGTAACCCCAGAAATCCTCAATAACGGTTTACTCCCATTTCCCATCTACCATGAGTGACGTGGCGACTTTGGTGGCGATCGATGGGAATAAACTGGTTCAATTCACAGTGTTCAGTTACTACACTTCTGTTCCGACAGTCCTGAGTTTGATTACTACAGACAGGTAATTATAAGGTCATATCTTTTGTAAGTAATTTGATGTGATGGGGGGAAGGTGTAGGTTTCGATTGTAGGGGCTGGGTGGAGGCTGGGAGCCCCATGTCAGTCCTTGCACATGGGCGCCGGATATGCTAAACCCGCCATTGAAACTACTATATCATGTTTAATTAAGAAAGCTGTGTTAGTGGTTATAATCACAAACAGAATTATCACTGTTGCACACCACTATAGAAAAATTATTCCGATTAGCGCTTTCAAGCTTCTCAACTCATCGTCAGATTGGAAAACACAAACAGAATTATCACAGTTGCACACCACTATAGAAAAATTATTCCGATTAGCGCTTTCAAGCTTCTCAGCTCATCATCAGATTGGAAAACACAAACAGAATTATCACAGTTGCACACCACTATAGAAAGATTATTCCGATTAGCACTTTCAAGCTTCTCAGCTCATCGTCAGATCATGTTTGTACATTATATTTAAGTGAGGATCAGTATGTGTCAAAAAATAAAATGCTCATTGAGTGTATAAAAAACTGAGATCAGATTGTAAGCGACTGATATGTAATATAATAACCAACCCCACGCGAGGGGAGCTTTTGGTGGTTAACCCTAATCCCCTAGAGGGACAAAGAAAAAATGAAATGAAAATTTTAAAAAAGTACCAGGTAAACTGTAGTGATATACATAAAATTAAATAATTAGGCTAATTAATTATTGTATATGAATATTTTAAATTGTGGTATGCTATAGCTGTCTTGCAAGTATGAAACTGCTTTGTGTAAACATTTCTAGTTGTCTGCTGGTTGAAGAATGGTAAAAATTTTTTAGGTTATGTCCTCGTAACTAGTAGTAAAGAAGTACCCTTAGAATATTTAATCATTCTGTAGTGTACATAGCTTGCTTTACAATATTTATAGTGCTTGGATTTTGTTGTCCATGACGTGTCCGTTGATTAACTAAATATAATTAAATCACTACTGACTTGGAACACAAAGTTTTTTATGGGTAAAAACATAAAAGTTTTATCTTATAGCCTGACCAAGTTTTCACTTATTATAAGCTCGTCAGAGGCTGGCACTGGGAGTGCTGTCCGTCTTGTTCTTGGCGACGGTGTCGACTTTTGAAGGATCGATGTTGTGTATGTGGGGTGTGATATGTTCGAATAATTCGTGATATTTATGTGGCCAATATTTCCAAAGGCCGAAAACTAAGACACTCTTGAACAATTGAAAATATACAAACACATAAAAACAACATCGTAAATGAACAGACACAATTCAAATCACATGCATTATTCGAACATATCACACACACAACATCGATCTTTCAAAAGTCGATACCATCGCCAAGAACAAAACGGACAGCGCTCCCAGTGGCAGCCTCTGACAAAGATTATAATAAGCGAAAACTGGTTCAGGCTATAAGGTAAAACTTTTACGTTTTTACCCATAAAAAACTTTGTGTTCCGAGTCGGTAGTGATTTAATTATATTTATTTATAATGCAATAATAAATAACTTATATTTATATACCACAGCAACTGAAAAAAGTTCTATATAAGTTAGTATTAAACAGTTTTTGCTTGCTATTTGAATCTCCAACAGATGTGTCTAGTGTTGTACACTTTTTTTTATTTGTATTTAGTAATTTTTACCTACTTGTAGGAAAGTAGTACCTGCATACTGTATACCTGTGTACCAGTATTGGTGAATGTAGTGTTTTATTGTTATTTTGAAAACAAACCAATGATTAAAATCTTAAAATGCGCCTATTATTGTGAACATAGATAAATCTAAGACTGAACAGAATGTTCGGGAATGTGTTTCAGAATGGCAAGACTCTGGAATAGCTCAGATGCTACTGTTCACATCAAGTTTGAAGGTTCCAATTCAGTGACCAGCAATATCAATGAGTTTACATCATCATATTGTAGTCAGAAAAAAACCTTGGTTTCACATTGTAATTGTGATGGAGGCAGAAAACAGTGATCCAAGAAAAACGAGTTTGAAGGTCAAGAATACCACAATGATTTGAACAATGGAAAAGACACAAGAGGTGTAAATCCTTCAAATTTAGTAACCTTGGCCAACTTCAAGTGGATTGTTGGCAGACTAAAAATCAGAGAGGAGCATGTGAATGCACCAGTTGAAGGAGTAAAGTAGTAAAAGAGCTCATCCTTAATTTACTCTCCGATCTCTGGTCACCACCCAGGTTTACTTTGAAACATGAAGTTGGGAACGCCACACCAATGTAAGCAGATCGATGATGTCACTGTAGCCTCTACTAGTGATCTTATTTGTACTGTTACAACATCACAGAACAATCTACGTGTTTGTCGAATGTGCCAGAAGAATCTCGCTCTAATGTGTGTGGCATACGTGACTCTAGACGCATTCGCGAGAGTTTTCTCGAAGCCGCGAGCCGCGCGGACTGTGTCAAGGCCCCCATTAATTACGTAGTACACACTTGCGCTAAGACGTAATTTCGAACGTTCTGGTCTGTGAGCGGAGGTATAAATACATGGTGGCAGCGGCCTTAATTTTCAGTATAGTAGCGATATATTTACATTGCGGTTCGAGTTATTATCAGGCGATATTACCGTGTAAGTTCAAGTGGTTATTAGTGAAGTGTTGCGTTTTATAATCGGGCGGGATAATTCTAATACAATTGTGTTTTAATATTAGTGGACATTTTATTGTGTGTGAAGAATTTTTATTTGATTTGTTGTAAGAGACTGTGTTGTTAATTACGAACTGTTTAACTGCTAAAATTAAAGCTGGTGATTAGTGACTTAATTGGTGTCTTGTATTTTGTTTCCACTGTACCTACGACGATCAAGTAGACCATCGTAACAGTGGTGTCAGAAGTGGGATAGAGCGGTTAACAGTGGAAACAGTGGATGGACACTTTGTACAAGACGAGTGTAAGTCGTAAGTAATCGGAAAACAATGGATACCAGTCAGATGATGGAAAATTTACAGGCACTGTTGTTGCAGACAGAAGAACGACGACGACAGGATGCAGAGAAAGCGGAAGAGAGACAGAAAACCCTCCTGCTGGAAGCAGAGATAAGACCCAGACAGGAGGCGGAAGAAGCAGAAAAACGACAGGATGAAAAACGTAGCCAGAAGCAGATAAAACGGAAGCTCTCTTTGAAGCTATGCAGAAACAGTTGCAAGAACACCGTACCGCAGAATTGGGTCTCCTACGAGGTGAGTTTAATAAACAAGTTACTAAAATATCAGAGGTAAAAGAATCAATTACATTAAAAATAGCTGAAGTAGAAAAATCTGTGTCAAGTGTTGAAGAATCGATGTCTAATAAAATAACTGAAGTAGAAAAATCAGTCACGAGTGTGGAAAAAGCTATGTCAACAAAAATAGAAGACTCAAGTACAAAAAAAAAGCAGATTAAAAATGAAGTCGAGAAGTGCCTGAAGTTACAACCAAAACAACTTTGTGAACAGACTGTACCAATGATAAAGACAGAAAAAGACGCAGAAAATACGTTAATAGAGAAAGTCACTTTGCCTGCAGTAGGGACAGTTCATGTCAAAGCTCCAACCTTTGACGGAAGCAGTCACTGGGCAGCGTACCTCCGCCAATTTGAAGCTTCTGCATGCGCAAATAATTGGACAGAGAAAGACAAGGCAGTCTCACTCATTCTCGCATTAAAAGGACCCGCGGCAGAACTACTACAGAAAGTCCCACTTGACAGCCAGAACATCTATGCCAAGTTGATAAAAACTCTAGAATTATGCTATGGTGATAAACAATTGCGAGATGTGTACTACGCTCAGTTCAGAACAAAACAACGTTCCGGGGAGAGTCTTCAAGAGTTTGAAGCAAGTATCAACAGATTGATTAGATTGGCTTATCCTGAAGCACCAGAAGATTTTCGAATAAGGTTTGTGGTGCAGACATTTATTGATGGCATCGGAGATTGTTACAAATGGCAAGGCACCGAAACAGCTCAGAAGCTCGTGTTCACGCCCTAGAGTTTGAAGCTTCCAAGTCAGCGTCCCAATACATTAATGGGTTTATGCCATCACATTGCAGTCAGAAGATCCCTGTATCACATTGCCGTTACGATGGGTGCAGAAAAACAATGTTGTCGGACAAACAATTCAAAAGTTCAACAGAGGCGCAACAATTTGAAAAAGACAGAAGACCGAAATGTTACAACTGTGGAAAACGTGGTCATCTAGAGGTAGACTGTTGGGAGAAGAAGATACCGAGAGAAAAGAGTGATCGCACCAATTGGAGAAGTAAAGCCCCAGAACAGCACACAGTTTCCACGCTACACAAGACCAGTGGAAACTTGATTGTTAATGGATTTGCGGAAGGTAAACCAACATCGTTTACAGTTGACACTGGCGCAACTGTTTCCATTGTGCGCCCGCATGTGACTTATTCAGCAACCGCCAGCCTCTAATTAGCTCTTGTACAATACAACTTACAACTTACGTGACTGGAAGCCCCGTCAAGGTGCTAGGAAAGGTAGACGTACGTGTATGCCTGGGTCTTCTCGAGTTTAGCCACCAAATGCTCGTTGCAGACATTGTCGATGAAGTGATTCTTGGCACGGGCATTATCAATGCCTACGGATTCATTGTGGACTTAAGAGAGAATGTCATGAAGGTTGGGCAAGAGAAGATAAAGCTTTGCATGGCTAAAATGACAAGGTCTACCAACCATTCGATTAAGCAAGTGGCATTGGCTGAAGAAAAATTCAACAGGTCTGGTCAAGAGGAACCCTCCCTATTGGAAGCGGAAATGGAGGAAGAACTAGCAGAGGAAGTACAAATAAGTGTAATGACAAAAGAAGTGATTGGAAAACCAACTATGGGTGTCGAGACAAAACGTTTGCTTGTTCCTGAGCTGATAGAAGCGCCCGAGGGCAAAGTGGCTGAAGATGAGGTTACGCAAGAGGTTGTTGATGAGAACCAAACAAACTTGGATCAGCCAGTGGTGTTTAGGTCATCAGTACATGATGCAACGGGAGTGATTCCAGCAAAACTAGTGGTTGAGCGGAAAACTCGCATTCCTGGGAACGTGATGTTCGGATCACACGAGACTGAATTCGAAAAACCGGAGAATTATCTTTCGCAAGGACGTCCACCTATATCGCCTGGTCAAGTATTATTTCAGAGATGGTTTGTCAGTTCGGGACGAACAGGCTTAAGGAGGGGGCTGTGTTACGACATCCCAGAACGATCTACGTGTTTGTCGAATGTGCCAGAAGAATCTCGATCTAATGTGTGTGGCATACGTGACTCTAGACGCATTCGCGAGAGATTCCTCAAAGCCGGCAGCCACGCGGACTGTGTCAAGGCCGCAATTAATTATGTAGTACACACTGGCGCTAAGACGTAATTTCGAACGTTCTGGTCTGTGAGCGGAGGTATAAATACATGGCTGCAGCGGCCTTAGTTTTCAGTATAGTGGCGACATATTTACAAACAATTCAAAAGTTCAACAGAGGCGCAACAATTTGAAAAAGACAGAAGACCGAAATGTTACAACTGTGGAAAACGTGGTCATCTAGAGGTAGACTGTTGGGAGAAGAAGATACCGAGAGAAAAGAGTGATCGCACCAATTGGAGAAGTAAAGCCCCAGAACAGCACACAGTTTCCACGCTACACAAGACCAGTGGAAACACTACATTACGTAATGTGCAAGTTATTATCGGGCGATATTACCGTGTACGTTCAAGTGGTTATTAGTGGAGTGTTGCGTTTTATAATCGGGCGGGATAATTGTAATACAATTGTGTTTTAATATTAGTGGACATTTTATTGCGTGTGAACAATTTTTATTTGATTTGTTGTAAGAGACTGTGTTGTTAATTACGAACTGTTTAACTGTGAAAATTAAAGCTGGTGATTAGTGACGTAATTGGTGTAAGTAGGGGGAAAATAAGGGTTCTAACGCACAAAGGAATGCCGCCTTTCTTAAAAAACAATAAAAAACACTAAAAAACATGATCTAAGAGATGACGCCGCCACCGCTGGACCCGCAGCATCCCAATGGACCACAGCATCCGTGAATTTCCGCGAATAAATTTTTTTATTTTTTTTATTTGATTTTTTCATTTTTTTAATTAAATTGATTTGCATATCAAGGGGGTGGGATGAGGTTCAATGGACCACCTGCATCCGTGAATATAATTTTTTATTTTTTTAATAAAGCTGATTTGCATATCAGTGGGTGGTGGTGGGTGGGAGGTTTTTTTTATTTTTTAATAAAGCTGATTTGCATATCAGTGGGTGGTGGTGGGTGGGGTGGTTCCAACTTGATGCATTATAGTGTATATTAAAATATATGATCAGAGTTACCAACCTTTGCACTAGTTCAAATTTGTCGCATGTTATAATGTATATTAAATCTATATGATCAGGTGTACCAACCTTTGTATTATTATAGTGTATAGATATTTTATATGAGCAGGTTTGCCAACATTTTCTGCGGCGGGAGGAGGGAAATTCAAATATGTGTTATATAGTGTATATATTAAAATATATGATCAGGGTTACCAATCTTACATTATTGTGTATAGAGCAGATCTGCAAACATTTTTTTTTCTTTTCTGTGGTGGGAAATTCAAACTATATGATCATGATTGTTACTCTCTCTCTCTCTCTCTCTCTCTCTCTCTCTCTCTCTCTCGTTGTCAAAATGTTATGTTCAAACCGTTTCTCCTCTCTCCCAACTTGATGCATTATAGTGTATATTAAAATATATGATCAGAGTTACCAACCTTTGCATGAGTTCAAATTTGCCGTGTGTTATAATGTATAATAAATCTATATGATCAGGTTTACCAACCTTTGTATTATTATTATTATTATTATTATAGTGTATAGATATTTTATATGAGCAGGTTTGCCAACATTTTCTGCGGCGGGAGGAGAGAAATTCAAATATGTGTTATATAGTGTATATATTAAAATATATGATCAGGGTTACCAATCTTACATTATTGTGTATAGAGCAGATCTGCAAACATTTTTTTTTTCTTTTCTGTGGTGGGAAATTCAAACTATATGATCATGATTGTTACTCACTCTCTCTCTCTCTCTCTCTCTCTCTCTCTCTCTCTCTCTCTCTTACATTTGAATGTAAGTAAAACTATCTCTCTCTTTCTCGTTGTCAAAACGTTATGTTCAAACCGTTTCTCCTCTCTCACATTTGAATGTAAGTAAAACTATCTCTCTCTCTCTCTCTCTCTCTCACTCTCTCTTGTTGTCAAACGTTATGTTCAAACCGTTTCTCCTCTCCCTCTCCCTCTCTCACTATGTACATGAGTAGAGTAGTCGGTGTGTGATGGTTAAATAATTTTAGCTCTCTCTCTCTCTCTCTCTCTCTCTCTCTCTCTCTCTCTCTCTCTCTCTCTCTCTCTCTCTCTCTCTCTCTCTCTCGTTGTCAAAACGTTATGTTCAAACCGTTTCTCCTCTCTGTGGTCATTACCGTGCATGTATATGACTTTAGAAAGTTTATATATATATTCGACAAATATTAACTGTGTACGTACTTACACCGCCCTCTCTCTCTCTCTCTCTCTCTCTCTCTCTCTCTCTCTCTCTCTCTCTCTCTCTCTCTCTCTCTCTCTCTCTCTCTCTCTCTCTCTCTCACTCGTCGTCAAAACGTTGACTTCATTTTTCATTGTATTAAATAATTAACAAATATTAACTATGTGTGCGTGTGTGTTGTCAACTACTTACATGCGTGTTCTCTCTCTTAACATAACGCTTCGTGTGAAGCGTTTTGTAGAGCAGGTTTCAACTGTGCAAGGTTTCATACCGTTTCTCCTCTCTCTCTCTCTTACCGTGTACATTGAGTAGTCGGTGTGATGAGTAAATCATTTTATCTCTCTCTCTCTCTCTCTATCACTCGTTGTCAAAACGCCGTCTTCATTTTTCAATGTATTAAATAATTAATTAATAGTTTTATAATGCAGTCAGTGTGATTGATCCTTGTTAGGGAGGTCTGTATATGATTTTAGAAATATATATATTTGGCAAATATTAACTATGTATGTGTGTTGTTGTCAATGAACTACTTACATGTGTACCTGTGCGTGTGCTGTTACAGATGACAAATCCATACGTTAACGGCTTAGCAATCTTCAATACGCTCTTCTTCATGTGGTACAATACTTCTGTTTAATGGTTGCAGTTTACAAAATAATTACACACATAGGTTCAGTGGTGTATAGCGAAATAAATTAAAATTATACACACATGTTGTTACAGATGAAAACGGTGGTTGAAATTCATACAAATCTTCTGATGTAACAGTTCCCACAAGTAATACAGTTCACAAAAAAATTAATTGTACACATGTTCAGAGGTGTATAGTGAAATAAAATAAAGCCACAATTTGTTTAAATGATTAAATATATTATCAATATTTTAAAATTCACAATATAAAATTGATTTTTTTTTTGAAAAGTTTATAAATTCACAATTCATAAATAAATACATTATAAAATTGATATTTTTTTCGAACAGTTTATATATATAATTGTGTCGTACTTGTAGGAGAAGCAACCTGCAACATAACAATACAATCAACATACAAATCATGTTAAATATCACACACACACAAATGTATAGTTGATGGAATGCAAGAATCAACGCTTTACGTGAGTAACTTCTTAAATTATGTGTCATTCTTTCTCTCTCTCTCATAAGTTAATGTTCATTCAAATATTATTATTCATCAAAACTTTGTAAATTGGAATCTGTACTACATTCAAACAGACGCACACACAGTGATAAAAATTAGTAATGTAGGTTGTTACCTTAACGAGATACATGCAGAATTAGTGCTGTTACAAAATATATATATTAGGAAAGCCCACAGACTACTTTCATACAGAAATAGTTATTGCCTGAAAAAAAGAAACCACACATTACAAACTAATATGTATAAACACAAATATCGTTACAATAATAATAATACACAAACTTACGTTTACTGCCGTCCGAACTGAAGTATGGAGAGGCAATAACTAAGGATATCACAGTGAGAATTTTTTTTGTTTTTGTTTTTAACAGGTGGTGTAACGTGGAATTTTAGCAGGTGGGGGAGCAGAGTCGTCGTCGCCGTCGGCACGTATCCGATAATGACCGTACGCAAGTGTATCACAGCCATTGTCTAGTATATAGCGCTTATCATCATACGGTGACAACACTTGCTTATTTACGCGCATCGTGTACAGCGTATGATGATCGCTACGTAAACACAGCGCACTGACAGAAAACTGACAATGATCAGTGAGACACTTGCGATACATATCGTGACGCAGACTCCTCTTAATAGCAACTCGAGGTACACCTTTACACACACGTTTTTGACACTCATTGCTGGGATCTTCGTGGGCCACAAGGAACGATTAACATTTCGCTCTGAGACCTACGAATTCTCTTATAGGACGACCACACGTTTCATCCTTGAACAGTCCGACAACCTTTTTGTTCTTAAGGCTATAACAAGGATGAGACGTAGGGTAATCCGAGGTGTCAAAAACGTGCAAGTCCTTCTTCATGTCTGCATACAAGTCGGATGTTTGAATAGTATACATGAGACTGTCTGTATCTGTCATTAACAATCTAACGTTGCGGCCGTACTTGGCGACAGCATAACGATAATGAAAGTCGTACATTATTGTTTTGCTAACGTCAAGCACCCGTGAAGCCGACATACACGGGACGGGAAAGAACGATGGATTTTTTACGGAGTGAGAGCCCCACCAGATCGTTCGTATAACGAATCATACGTTTTAGCCTAGGTGTGGAAACTAGTTTTTGAAGCCGTCGTTCATCCGAGACTAGTTCAAAGTCTATATGTTTCCGTACGTTCTCCAGCGACTTGCCGTATACGGCGTTGTTCATCAGTTTTTGAAAAGGGTCTTTTTCAAAGCTGTTGACGGCTGCTTGCCTCTTGCGGGTGTTGAAATCGATAAACGGTTTCAACCAAGCGCTTTGCTTAAAACACAACACCCTATGAGTCGCTTTCAGCTCTAAACCAAGACTTAAATACAATTTCAAATTTCGATAATGGAGAACGTAATTTTGTTTGTCCTCCAAAGTCGTTAACAACTTCTCTACGGATGACCCTGATTCGTTATACGATGATCTGTATATACTCTCATGTAAACGTTTGGAAAAGGGAGAAAGGATATCGGGTGTTACGCGCTGGCGCACAGGTGCAAGCGGGTAGTCGGAATGCAGGTCGTGTAGGGTATTAGGATAGTGTAGGTCGACTTCGAGGATGTACCCGATGTCGGAATCATCACTCACATTACGTACGTCCAAGGACTCGATTTCGTTACGATCGAGCCATCGGAAGTCTGCGTAAGGGAGTGGTTGCGACATGGCTGCACCGTATAAATTGTTGCAGTCCGTATACAGAATGAAGGAGGTCGGTTTCGAAACATCGTACTGATCTGGAATCAAAGGGTTGTTAGCGACTGCATGACGGTTGGATATCATCGCGCAGCCTCCGCGAACCCCAGACTCTACAAACAGATCTTGATTTATTTCTGTCAACAGCTCTAATTCGACCCCTGTCATTTTTAGCATCGCGTTCCAAGCGAGTCCGGGAAGCGAGTAAAAATGACATGGGTCCAAGCAGTAATCGCGTAAGGCCATGTCTCGAAAACTTTCAAAGACATCGGCCAGCAGCATTACGTCTGTCAAAAAATACAAATCATGGTAATCTCCAAACGTACGCAGATTGAATGCACTCCACACGTTTTGTGCGTGCTCGTAATCTGCGTCCGAAATAGATGATTCCATCAACCGGTTATCAAAGTGTTCACGAGCGGGTAGACTTGTTTCGTTGAACCGATCAATACTGTCAACGTACTCGTAAGTGTATACCCCCTTGCGTACGAGCAGATTGGTCTGTTCATCGAAACCCCGTCTAAGCATTTCCTCTCTAAGCAACGGAAATTGGCTCCCGGACGTGGACAGATTGGTAACGAGTGTGTCCAGAGAGCGATTAAGAAATTGAAAAGAGTCTACGAAACGCAAGGGACCCAGGGAGAACGACACGTAACGCACGCTGGATGTCGCGATGCAGGATACGCGTTGGTCCTTATATTTCCCCAAACCCAGCATTAAATGGTGACAGTCGTAGCCACGAAGGTTATGAAAGAAGACGGGGATATGACGAGGCATCTTGTAGCTCAGATTACAGCTATTATGGGCTGCTCCCAAGAATTTCCCCGTAAGATGACAATGATTGCGTACCTTGTCATCGTCTGTCAAAGGGCGCTCACACAAATGACAAACGGCGGCGTTAGTGAATGCAACATTGTCATCATAGGACATAATTAATTGTACGTTATGTCGTACTACCTTCATCATATCCTCGGCGTCTTTCATCAACCACGAGAAGAAAGTGTCTACAACGTTTTCACCCCGATAAACTTTAGCCTCTCTCCAGAGGCTGTGCGTGTGATCGACGATAGCATAGGAGAAACCTGACGGAATATGCATCGCTTCGTATGATGTGGACGATACAGGAGGAGAAGTTATTTTCTGACGGGCACCGCTGCTATCGACTGAGTAGAATTCACCTAACTCTTGCACTGTCGTCGGGACGTTGTTACCAGGTGAACACGATTGAAGCGGCGTGATGAGGGACTCGAAGTCGGCGTAGACGGTGAAGGGTACTTTAAGACAGTGTGCGTAATTTTTAAAGGACATAAACTTCTCCTCCTCCGTGGGCATTTTGGTTTTCTGCTCGCCGTAAGGTGTGCAGTAGGGGAGATGATCGGACAGACCATGTTCTGTGGTGAAACGATGCAGGCAGTAGTCGCAGTAAAATGATCTATTGGTACATTTTGTAAGGGATGATAACAATCTACTCATGTTACTGATAAGAGAGTAATGTTTTCGGCTATTTGTATCGGACAGAAGCAAAAGATTAATGTGATGCGACCTGTCCTTATTCGAGGTAATTCTCAGAGGGTAAACCTCATTTTTTGATTCATTTTTGATATTGTCTTCTATATCATAGCCGAAAACGTTTATAGAAAAGTTAGGATTCTGTGCTTCAAATTTGGAAATGGACTTTAACGAAACAGGGTACTCGATACCGGACATATTTAAGGTGTTTATGAATGGGATGTATTTTGAAGCACGGTCTTTATCTCTTACTTGAGGGTGTATGTGGGCTAGAACAGACCACAGAAAACACATTTCATCTCGGGGGTTCTTGATGTTGACTACTGCCTTAGTGAGTAAGAGTTTTCGCGGGGTTGGAAGGTAGGAGGACGCTGCTAGAGGCTGGTACCGTCCAACAACCAGTTCCAGCTTCAGTACAGTGTCCACCGACCATCCGCTCCCGTCACGGGTAAAATTAGATATGCTATTGAAGATTTTATCGTAGGATTCATCGAGTAGACAATTCAGCTCGTCGCTGTCGTCCGTGAGCAACGTGCGACAACGTCCGTGGAAGACGGCGTCTTTCGTTACCTCTTTCTCCTTGCCACTGTCACCATCTACCACGGTTTTGGTAAAACGTATCCTGCACGCAATATGCCACTTGATATTGCGTAAACGTGCCTGCTCTGCCTGAATATCCTCATGCAATAAAGGACGTGCCTCGGTCATTACGAATACTATGTCATGATGCGACGCGTTGACGTTCACTGGAAGGTAGTCGAAAGTTGTGATGCACCCTCGGACACTACTGTTCCTCTCGATATAAAACCGAGTCGCAACTGAAACAATAGAAACATGAGTATTATTAACCAATAGGAATGATAAATAACGTGTACACAAATTCATGTTTGTAGTAAATAAATAACACTCGTCGGGGTAATATGTCAGTTTATTACAAACCGTGAAGATGTCGGCTACTCCTGATTTTAGTATTGAAAGTGAAAGAATAAAATCATTCAAGTATTGGGAAGTAACGTTTATCAGCCCCGACGAGTTAGCGTTTGCAGGGTTCTACTTCTACCCTAGAAATTTCGATGTTTGTGGGCATAGTATGTCATTCGTAGACGATAGAGTTAAATGCTTTTGTTGTGGAATTGAATTAGTTGATTGGAAAGAAGGTGACAAACCTATGAAGGAACATGAAAAATTTTCATCTACATGTCAATTTCTAAACGATGTTAAGAGAGAGACTTTTCATACACACCAATAGACATAGTATGACTCAAACGTTAATTCGCATCAGCAAGTTTGCATGCTACATAATTACAAAAAAATAATTTCTTAACTGTGACAATTGGTATTGAACTTTTTACCTTGTTCAGTCTGCTCCTCCCCACGTTCCTGCTGAAGGTTAGCCATGATCTTCAAGAGAGAGAGAGAATGAATGAATACTGAAAAACAAAAGGTACTGTTATAACGCTGGTATTATGTTAGTGTATCATAAACGTTTTATATATCAATTTCTAGCGCAGTAACATGAACGAGTGGTAAGTAAGACGTTGTTGCAAAGTTCATCGGCTATATATAGTGCGAGTGTCGATGTGTGTGCAACTGTACTAAAAAAGCTGTTATGCGCATGCGCAAATAATTCAAATGCACTTACGTAGATGACTGAAAAAGAGATGATTTACATAATACATGTACGCTTAGACCAACTATTTGTTAGATCGAGAAAATTAAGTTTATTTTCGCACACGCACACACACACGCGCGCGCGCACAACGAATGCACACAACGTAACCATACATACACACACACACAACGAGCACACACGTTGGCTTGAATCATGTTAGGTCCAATTACGTTTGTTACACGTTGTGTCGCACTGATCTGATATTTATAGATGACTTCCATACAAAAGCAGATAACAGATTTAAATAATAATAATTTCATGCTTACAATATACAACGCGTGCACACACACGCACACAACGAACGCACACAACGTAACCATACATACACACACACACACAACGAGCGCACACGTTGGCTTGAATCATGTTAGGTCCAATTACGTTTGTTACACGTTGTGTCGCACTGACTTGATATTTATAGATGACTTCCATACAAAAGCAGATAACAGATTTAAATAATAATAATAATAATTTCATGCTTACAATATACAACGCGCGCACACACACGCACACAACGTAACCATACATACACACACACACACACAACGAGCGCACACGTTGGCTTGAATCATGTTAGGTCCAATTACGTTTGTTACACGTTGTGTCGCACTGACCTGATATTTATAGATGACTTCCATACAAAAGCAGATAACAGATTTAAATAATAATAATAATAATTTCATGCTTACAATATACAACGCGCGCACACACACGCACACAACGAACGCACACAACGTAACCATACATACACACACACACAACGAGCGCACACGTTGGCTTGAATCATGTTAGGTCCAATTACGTTTGTTACACGTTGTGTCGCACTGACTGATATTTATAGATGACTTCCATACAAAACCAGATAACAGATTTAAATAATAATAATAATTTCATGCTTACAATATACAACCTATGTACACAAACTTATAAAGCATCAAACTATATATCCTTCGTTGGGTTGTAATTATTATTAAACAGTAAAAATGCTTAGAATGAAAATATTTGCTATGATTTTAGTAACATATAACAGCGTCTTACATACCACTCGAATCTATATATAACGTTCTGTTTCAGATAATAATAATAGTTTGAATATAAAAAGACTGTGTATGAATACAAAGGAATATCAAACACAACAGATCAATTATTTGAGTGAAAGTGATTGTGAGTAGGAAAACAAACGAACCGGTAAACATTATGAATTTCCATATGATTACAACAACAGCTTAACTCAAGAACGCACGCTTAAAATTCCACTATACCTAAAATATATCTTCAATTAGAAGTGTGATATAAAAAGTACAGTAAGAATATATTTCAGAAATTGTAATTTGATCACACACACGCACATACACTTATTTGAATTAGTCATGTATTAAATCAATAAATAATGCACTTGATAATGTTTAAATGCAAATAATTTTTTATGTTTAAATAAAATCTGTACATACAATAAAATTATGCTGTACACTTACCAAACTAGCGTATGTTGACTACACGCACTTAAAAAATGACGAACGTTTTGTGTATATTGAAGCTCACACGCTAAATTCAGCTATACCTAAAATATATATCTTCAATTAGAAGTGCGTTAAGAATAAAAGTACGTTAAGAATATATTCAGAAATTGTAACAGAGATAATAATTTGATCATACGCGCACGCATACACACACATGTATTAAATTCAAATATATATATCTTCAATTAGAAGTGTAATATAAAAAATACAGTAAGAATATATTTCAGAAATTGTAATTTGATCATACGCACGCATACACATACATGTATTAAATTCAATAAATAATGTTTTAATGCAAATAATTTTTACGTTTAAATAAAATCTGTACATACAATAAATTATGCTCACTTACCAAACTAGCGTATGTTGACTACACAGGAACTTGCGTATACTGAGACGCACAATAATACAAACAGTCTTTCAACTATTAAAATGCAATGATAGATTTATCGGCACACGCAAGCAGTCAATGAGAAATTATCGTTGAATTTCTTGCGTATATATTGTTCTCTCGTGGTGGGGAAAGCAAGTGTCTGTTTTGGTAGTAAATACTTTCTAATCCATAATTACTTGCGGTGCTGCTGCTAATGAGTGTCATGCGTCAAATTAGAAAGTGAAAGTAGGATGTAGCGAATACACAATGGTTTATTTCGTTAGAACCCTCTGAACATACATGCAATTAGTTGTATAGTAATCAGAAATGTGTGTGAGAGAGAGAGAGACAATTTAATAGTTTGAATTTCATACCACAAGGTAAACTATATTTTTAAGTCGTGGGTTGTTTCTTGCAATCACGAAAATTATTATTATTTAAAACTGATAATTGTTTTATTAAAATCTTAGCGCTATATACTAGACAATGGCCGTGATACACTTGCGTACGGTCATTATCGGATACGTGCCGACGGCGATGACGACTCTGCTCCCCCCACCTGCTAAAATTCCACGTTACACCACCTGTTAAAAACAAAAACAAAAACAAAAAATTCTCACTGTGATATCCTTAGTTATTGCCTCCTCACACTTCAGTTTGGACGGCAGTAAACGTAAGTTTGCGTATTATTATCATTGTAACGATATTTGTGTTTATACATATTAGTTTGTAATGTGTGGTTTCTTTTTTTATAGTATAATGGAAAACGCTGCTGTAATAATTGACTTTCACTGCTTTTATGATGACAACGGTAATTATATAGTAAAGGAGTTGTCGGTTATGGACATAACACGTTTTGCATGCAGACATTGGATTTTCGCTCCACCTGCTACAGTCGTTACGAATTCGAAATACACTAGAACCAACTGCTGGTTAACGACAAACTATCATGGCCTCAGATGGAGTGAAGGAGAGACACCGTACGACAATCTTGTTTCGGTGTTAACAACGTATACGAACATATATAAATATGTGTTTGTGAAGGGTCTTGAGAAAAAACGTTTTTTAGAATCGAAAATAATCCATCATCATATAATAAATCTTGATGACATTGGCTGCCCTAAAAACATACCATATCTATTCCCCGGTACGTTATGTCTTACACATTGCAATTCTTCTTCTACACAGTGTACAAATCATAATGTGTATGCACTTAGAGAGTGGATAATTAATGATTTTTCTGTTATACAAACATTTTTAATGTGAGTGTCTCATAGCATTGTTAATTTCGTTAGGAAACTTGTATATGACTGCAGGCGATAACTATTTCTGTATGAAAGTAGTCTGTGGGCTTTCCTAATATATATATTTTGTAACAGCGCTAATTCTGCATGTATGTACATGCAAAGCTTCAGGGGATGAAAAAGCGAACTTCCTGTACAAGTACAACACAATTATATATAAACTTTTCGAAAAAATATCAATTTTATAATGTATTTATTTATGAATTGTGAATTTATAAACTTAAAAAAAAAATCAATTTTATATTGTGAATTTTAAAATATTGATAATATATTTAATCATTTAAACAAATTGTGGCTTTATTTTATTTCACTATACACCTCTGAACATGTGTACAATTAATTTTTTTGTGAACTGTATTACTTGTGGGAACTGTTACATCAGAAGATTTGTATGAATTTCAACCACCGTTTTCATCTGTAACAACATGTGTGTATAATTTTAATTTATTTCGCTATACACCACTGAACCTATGTGTGTAATTATTTTGTAAACTGCAACCATTAAACAGAAGTATTGTACCACATGAAGAAGAGCGTATTGAAGATTGCTAAGCCGTTAACGTATGGATTTGTCATCTGTAACAGCACACGCACAGGTACACATGTAAGTAGTTCATTGACAACAACACACATACATAGTTAATATTTGCCAAATATATATATTTCTAAAATCATATACAGACCTCCCTAACAAGGATCAATCACACTGACTGCATTATAAAACTATTAATTAATTATTTAATACATTGAAAAATGAAGACGGCGTTTTGACAACGAGTGATAGAGAGAGAGAGAGAGAGCTAAAATGATTTACTCATCACACCGACTACTCAATGTACACGGTAAGAGAGAGAGAGATAGAGATAGAGAGAGAGAGAGAGAGAGAGAGAGAGAGAGAGAGAGAGAGAGAGAGAGAGAGAGAGAGAGAGAGAGAGAGAGAGAGAGAGAGAGAGAGGAGAAACGGTATGAAACCTTGCACAGTTGAAACCTGCTCTACAAAACGCTTCACACGAAGCGTTATGTTAAGAGAGAGAACACGCATGTAAGTAGTTGACAACACACATGCACACATAGTTAATATTTGTTAATTATTTAATACAATGAAAAATTAAGTCAACGTTTTGACGACGAGTGAGAGAGAGAGAGAGAGAGAGAGAGAGAGAGAGAGAGAGAGAGAGAGAGAGAGAGAGAGAGAGAGAGAGAGAGAGAGGGCGTTGTAAGTACGTACACAGTTAATATTTGTCGAATATATATAAACTTTCTAAAGTCATATACATGCACGGTAATGACCACAGAGAGGAGAAACGGTTTGAACATAACGTTTTGACAACGAGAGAGAGAGAGAGAGAGAGAGAGAGCTAAAATTATTTAACCATCACACACTGACTGCTCTACTCATGTACATAGTGAGAGAGAGAGAGGGAGAGGAGAAACGGTTTGAAGCCTTCTATGGGTGAAAGCCGGTTTAGGCTGTAAGGTAAAACTTTACGTTTTTACTTATAAAAAACTTTGTGTTCCGAGTCGTCAATATTATAGTGATATTTGGTTTGAACATAACGTTTGACAACAAGAGAGAGTGAGAGAGAGAGAGAGAGAGAGAGAGAGAGAGAGAGAGAGAGAGAGAGAGAGAGAGAGAGTTTTACTTACATTCAAATGTAAGAGAGAGAGAGAGGGAGAGAGTAACAATCATGATCATATAGTTTGAATTTCCCACCACAGAAAAGGAAAAAAAATGTTTGCAGATCTGCTCTATACACAATAATGTAAGATTGGTAACCCTGATCATATATTTTAATATATACACTATATAACACATATTTGAATTTCCCTCCTCCCGCCGCAGAAAATGTTGGCAAACCTGCTCATATAAAATATCTATACACTATAATAATAATAATAATACAAAGGTTGGTAAACCTGATCATATAGATTTAATATACATTATAACACACGGCAAATTTGAACTCATGCAAAGGTTGGTAACTCTGATCATATATTTTAATATACACTATAATGCATCAAGTTGGGAGAGAGGAGAAACGGTTTGAACATAACGTTTTGACAACGAGAGAGAGAGAGATAGTTTTACTTACATTCAAATGTAAGAGAGAGAGAGAGAGAGAGAGAGAGAGAGAGAGAGAGAGAGAGAGAGAGAGAGAGAGAGAGAGAGAGTAACAATCATGATCATATAGTTTGAATTTCCCACCACAGAAAAGAAAAAAAAATTGTTTGCAGATCTGCTCTATACACAATAATGTAAGATTGGTAACCCTGATCATATATTTTAATATATACACTATATAACACATATTTGAATTTCCCTCCTCCCGCCGCAGAAAATGTTGGCAAACCTGCTCATATAAAATATCTATACACTATAATAATACAAAGGTTGGTACACCTGATCATATAGATTTAATATACATTATAACATGCGACAAATTTGAACTAGTGCAAAGGTTGGTAACTCTGATCATATATTTTAATATACACTATAATGCATCAAGTTGGAACCACCCCACCCACCACCACCCACTGATATGCAAATCAGCTTTATTAAAAAATAAAAAAACCTCCCACCCACCACCACCCACTGATATGCAAATCAGCTTTGCAAATCAGCTTTATTAAAAAATAAAAAACCTCCCACCCACCACCACCCACTGATATGCAAATCAGCTTTATTAAAAAAATAAAAAATTATATTCACGGATGCAGGTGGTCCATTGAACCTCATCCCACCCCCTTGATATGCAAATCAATTTAATTAAAAAAATAAAAAATCAAATAAAAAAATAAAAAAATTTATTCGCGGAAATTCACGGATGCTCTGGTCCATTGGGATGCTGCGGGTCCAGCGGTGGTGGCGTCATCTCTTAGATCATGTTTTTTAGTGTTTTTTATTGTTTTTTAAGAAAGGCGGCATTCCTTTGTGCGTTAGAACCCTTATTTTCCCCCTACTGGTGTATGTACTTATTTTGTTTTCCACTGCACCTATGACGATCAAGTAGACCGTCTTAACAGTATGTTAGCTTCAACAAAATGTGTGGTCGACAATGTATTTAAGCACCGCTTAGCATGATTTTGAAATATTTTTCTCTGAGGACCTCCAGTGTAAGGTTGAAAATTTTAAATCCCTGGGCTGACTAGTTACTGAAAACAACATTATGGCCAAAGAAATAAAAGAAAGGATATCTGCTGGTAACAGATGTTACTTCTCCCTACAAGGAATATTTAAGTGTAAAAACATAAGCAGAGCAACCAAGATTCGTCTCTACAAAACAGTTCTTAAGCCAGTGGTCATGTACGGGACCAAAACTTGGACAATGACAGTGACAGAGGAAGAGTGGTCATGCAGGTGGGAAAGAAAAGTCCTCAGGAGGATATTTCCTGCAATGAACATCCAAGGAACATGGAGAATAAGGACAAATGCATAAATCCAGCAAATCTATGGAGAACCAGATATAATCAATGGCATAAAGAAAAGTAGAATCCAATGGGCAGGGCATGTCCAGAGAATGTCAGAGACATCCACTTTAAAAACATTTTTACAGGGACACCTGGTGGAAGAAGAAGGAGGGGTCGGCCCAGAAAACGATGGTTGGATGATCTTCAGGACGACTTGCACAGGCTCGGTGTAAGAAGATGGAGACTGAGAGCAGAGGATCAAGACGACTGGAGGTGGACTGTCCAGCAGGCCAAGGGTCTCCAAGATCTGTAGCGCCAATTGAGAGAGAGAGGGGGGCATGCAGTGCCCATTCTATGAAAATCTTTTATTCATTTCTGTGGCAAAACCAGTTGACTTGATTTAATTCCATTTGCTGCAAATATTTATAGACACATATTTACTAAAGTGAAGTTTAAGAGATTCATACAAAACATTTAACACCGTCAGTGTCTGCAGAAGATGGAAGAAAATTTGTACCAGTTCATTTTATTTGTATTGTAATGTAAAATGTCATCTTTATGGTTCCATTACTTTGTTAAATTTTCTGTAACGTACCCTGTTAATGCAACCCTTATATTTTCTTGATTGCAACAAAATAAATAGTAATTAATAATTTCTTATTCTTTTAATTTCTGTAGTTTTATTCGCAAAAAACTAAGCCCCGAGAAAAAAATCAAGGTTGCATCTCAGGTAATAACATATATGTTCTTTGATTTATGTGTGGTAATTTCATTGTAATATGCACTTATAGTCAACCCATTTTATAAATAACATATACACCTAAAGTTACATCAAACAGGAGCTTACAAATGGTTTCTTTTAAATCTCAAAATTAGAAAAGCTGGTCAGAATACATAAAAAAGAATAAACACATTAACAGTTAAAATATAAAGAAGACATCAAAATTTTAACATGCCACCATAATCTGCAAAAATTGACGTATGATGTTTTTAATTGGTAGATGTTTTAGCCTCTTGCATAATTAACCAGTACTATAGAATTATCACAGAAGTATTATAGAAACACGATTCAATAATACATTATAATGTAGCTCAATGATGTATCAGTGATGGATTGAGGGTTGTCACTAGTTAGTCTTTACGCTTGGAACAATGAGAGAGATTGTCAGCTGGCCAGGGGCGTATATTCTAGGCTAGCTGCGAAGCCCAAAGATTAAAGCACAAAAAAATCTATTAGGAATTTGCATAAAATTGTTCATTTTATCGAATTCAGACGTGTTTCCCTCACGTGTTTACTTCTGTTTCGTAGTAGCGTAATTACTAATTATAGACAATACAACTTCGCATATAACGGCGCCTGAATCGCTGCATATTGCTTTACTCAAGTAACTTGCGAAGCCTTTCCTCGTCACGATTCAATGGCGTTGCTATGACAATGGTGAGGGACTTGGTGTGGGCAGTGACGTTTATCGTAGGCTAGGCTTCGCTCCTTGGAGAGCTAGACAACTCGTACTCTGTGTAGACAACAGTGTGAGACAGTACGCCGTGTGGCACGCAAAGCAGTGATTCATTTTAAAATTAGTTATAATTTTGTGAATGATATTTTGTGCTGTACGGTTTGAATAATAAATTAAGATGAGTGATATAGTTAATAAACTATTGACAAAGACACAATTTGCTCAGCTTCCGTATGAGGATAAGCTTCAAATTGTAAAGATAGGTAGGCCTCAGCCGTCCCTTCTAGAACTTAAAAGTGAACATAAAGAAAAGAACAGAGTGTATACTAGATGTTTTAGTGAGGCCAACTACAAAAAATACCCTTGGTTAACTGGATCGAGTACAACTAATAAATTGTACTGCTGGGCGTATTTGCTTGTTTGCACCGATACAAGTCCTTGGAATAAGACAGGATTTAGTAATTTAAATTATTTGGTAACGGCTTGTGATAAACATCAAAAATCACTTACTCATATACGAGCATTCAATACGTTACAGACATTCAGTTTTCAAAGAACCGATCATTCCCTTAATTTACAGAAAAAGATTGCTGACAGTCTACATAATGAAAAAGTAAAGGAAAATAGAATTATTTTAAGAAGACTGATTGACGCAGTAAAATTCCTAGGGAAGCAAGAATGTCCATTTAGGGGCCACAATGAGTCTAGCGATTCAACAAATAAAGGCATGTACATAGAACTTTTGGAATTTTTATCAACGTATGAGCAAACAATAGCGAACCATTTAAAAACCGCAACAATTTTTAGAGGAACGTCACCGGTAATACAAAATGATTTAATTGACGCAGTAGGTAGCGTAATTACAGACAAAATCAAATCAGAAATATCTAATGCAACATTCGTTGCAATATTACTTGACGAGACAACTGACGTAACCAATAAAAGTCAATTATCAACAGTTTTACGATTTGTCGATAATGAAGGAAACTGTTAGGAACGATTTTTGCACTTCACTGATGTCAGTTTAGACTGAACTGCACAAGGATTGTTCCAACATGTCACCAAGGTTGTGGATGATTTAGAATGTTCAAAAAAACTTATAGCCCAAACTTTCGATGGAGCAGCTGTTATGGCCGGCCATGTGTCTGGACTTCAAACCTTGGTGAAAAATAAGTACCCATCAGCAACTTTTATTCATTGCTGTAGTCACAGGCTGAATTTGGTTTTGTCAAAGTCTACAAATTTTGTAGCAGAATGTAAACGGTTTTTCATCACTTTATCAGGAATACCTAGCTTTTTTCACATTCTACAGTCCGCACAACTGCTCTAAAAAACTTTATGGAGAAGAAACTACCGAGAGTGGCACCAACAAGGTGGAATTTCTCATCAAGGCTTGTAAATACTGTCAAAGAATATAGAAGGCCTCTTATCATATTATTTTCATCAATAGAAGATGAACCTGGTGACTGGACAGGTGAAGAAGTGAATACTGCTTCAGGCTTTGTTTGTTTTTTACATAAATTCGACACTAGATTTCTTCTTCTTAGTTTCAGCAAAATATTTGCAATTTCTGATGTTCTTTTTGACATAATGCAAAAAAAATGTTTGGACATTTCTTACTGCATGAACAAAGTCAATGAATTCTATGATACTCTGCAGAAAATTAGAGATGAGGATTTTTATCTTGTATGGACAGAAGCTACAAGTAATTCTGAATATGAAGATAATGAAGATAAAGAATATGAACCAAGACACAAAAGACAGAGAAATGATGACCGTTCCAAATGGCAGCGTATTTTTAACGAAATTCTGGACACAGTGATGTCCCAGATAAAATTCAGGTTTGAGTCCCAAAAGGATCTTAAATTCGTGTCTTTATTGGATTCAAACAATTTTGATACATTTTGTAAAAGTTTCCCACAAAATCTGATGACAGAACTTAAAGAACCATATAGTTCATACTTTGACATTGTTCGCCTCAAAAATGAACTAAATGTGCTTTATACTCTAGATGAGTATAAGAAAAAATCAGTGAATGAGATTACTATTTATATGAAACTCAATAATTTGGACATAGTGTTTAGTGAAGTGTACAAACTAGCAGAATTAACATTGACATTTCCATCTACAACTGCAACTGTTGAAAGAAGTTTCTCCGCTCTAAAGAGGATTAAGACTTACCTCAGAGCCACACAAGGACAAGTCCGGTTAAGCAACTTGGCTGTTATATCTATTGAGAAAAACATTCTTCTTAATATGAAAAAGTGGTCAGAAGAAACATTTTATGAAAGTGTAATCCTGAAATTCACACAAAAGGAGAGAAGAATGGAGTTCTTGTTCAAATAAGTCTACACAGAGCCGTCGTCGAAGTAAGTCAAACTTTCTTCAGTATAATTATATATTATTTCCTCATGATGTAATGATATAGTTCTTGCTTTTTGTAATCTTTTATTTGTTTCACTACCGCCGTCCGGCCCTAGTGGCTTCGGCGGAACAAATGTATGCTATAAATAAATAAATGAAGTACTGAAGTTCTTTGCTTGCTTTTGTCTTTCTAATGATGCCATTTCATAATTATTGTTGAAGTATCAGTCATTATTATATAAGTTAGAATGCACTGGCATGGTGTCACAACAACACATCACTTCAAAAAGCTTGAAATATGAACGAGGGGGACCCCCTCCAGTGCATTTTCTTCAATTCTAAGGTGAGCTAGCCCAGGTCTCGAACTCAGCATACGCCACTGCAGCTGGCGTTAAATTATTACAAGGATTGTTCAATAGGAACACGTTTTATATGTGCAGCCATGACTTCATCACCATGGCAACGGAATTCATTTGTTTATATTGTCTATTTAAGTACTAGTGACACATCTGTCAAAAGTATTTGCAGTTTGCTCTTTTCTAAGCATTGTGACTGGGTTGAAAAGTGACATCTATGATAGAAAATTCATCCAAAGATAATCTGCGTGTCGTTATTCAGTTTTTGGCTGCTGAGGGGCATCAGCCAATGGAAATTTATACGAGAATGAAAGCTGTATATGGTGACTATAGTTATTCTCATATGGTAGTCGTTGAATGGTGAAATAAATTTTGACAAGGAAGAGAATCCACTAAAGATTTGACTTATCCTGGAACTGCACGTGTTGCAGTAGCATCAGATGAAAATGTGAGACAGCTAGAAACTGCTTTATGCACAAATAGGCGCATCAAAGTTAGAGAGCTTTCTCAAATGTTGAGCACCAGCGTAGGAACTGTTCATTCCATCACTCAGAGTCTTGGCTATCACAAAGTTGCTGCTCAGTGGATTCAACGACTGCTTACTGATGAGCAGAAAAATATGCTTCGATCTTATCATTACAGCATTTGATCTGCTATCAACAACAAAGTAATGCCTTTCAACACCAAATTGTTGCTGGTGTCTTGGTGTTATCACTACAAACCAGAATCCAAACATCAGAGTATGCCATAGAAGCACTGCAGTGCACAATCTCTGAAGGCAAAAAAATGTTGGTCCCAACCTTCGGCAGGAAAAGTAATGGTGACCGTATTTTTTTATTATTAGGGTGTGCTGCTCTTAGATTTTAAAGAACCTGGTGTCAACATCAATGCTGAGTGATAAGCAGACTTAAAATGCTTACTGGTCAGCATCAAGAATAAATGTCCCAGGAACCTCGCAAACTCACAAATGGTGTCATTCTTCTGCATGATAATGCTCCACCCCATGTAGCCCAGACGATTCAAGATCTGCTTGGTCGTATGAAGTGGGAAGTCTTACAACATCCACCTTACAGTCCCGACTTGTCCCATGTTTTAGACCCATTAGAGAAATCACTAAAAGGACGGTGGTTCAAATCGGACACTGAGGTAGAGTTTACTGTTAGTGAATGGTTCCACAGACAGCCGCAAGAATTTTACCAGTAGGGAATCTACAGATTAGTGGAACAGTGGGACTCATGTATTAAATGTTAATGTTAATGGAGACTTCTTTTAAGATTGTTGAATAAAAAATGCTTTACAGCCTCTAAACATGTTTCTATTGAACAATGCTCATAGGTATATATTATCATCAATATAATCTGATCATTGTAAAATGATCCAACTGTTATGAATATTTCATTTGTGTATTTACAAAAACTAAGTACTGTACCTGTAGTGTGTTGCATTTTGGAGTTCTCAGCTGGTGAAATAATTTGTATTCCTACGTGACAGAAACTGCTTTGTTCACTATCCCAGTAAAGTTTGGTTCATTTGATGTATAGCTCAGACTACTAAGTAGTTCATCCACTCTCTAAGAAAATATGAAATTATTCAGTAACATAAGTGGATATAGTGAGATTGGGCCCACCCTTAATTTCCCCTCTGTTCTCTGCCCTCCACCCAACTTGAAGGTTCGCTTCAAAAGTGAAGCTGACCAGTGTAAAGAGAATCATGATATCATTGCACTATTGTATATCACACCATTTACATTGAAAATTAGTAAAAGTATGAAAATTACTACAAAAAAAAAATACACATTTGGATTTCTGTTCCTGAGTCACTGAATTACTCAAAAAAAACATCTCTAGAGCAAGAAATTTTTACTGAAAAATAACTTGAAAAAATACTTGTTGTTTGTCTATTTTCTCACCTTAATAAATGGAATAATGTAAAATGAGTCTTTGCTTGTTTATTATTGCTGAACTCTATTTCTCAAGCATATGTAAAAATATTGGTAGAAAGTAATAAGTATACTTAAATTGTTTAAAGTATGGGACACCATATAGAACAGTAAACCATATGTAACAACAAGCTCATTTGAAAAAAAAAGTCTCTAAAGTAAGAAAGCTTTACTGAAAAAGCAACCTGAATAAAATATATGTTGTTCGTCTATTTTCTCAGCTTAATAAATGGAATTATGTAAAGTGAGTCTTTGCTTGTTTATTATTGCTTATTTGTAATTTTAAACCATTTTCTTCTTCTACTCATATTTTAGGACATGAATATCAATAATTTGAAGGCTAGCAAGAAAGTAACTAGATTATATGCTCATAGTTTAAAAAGAGAGTATATGGGTAACTTATGAATACAAATGTTACATTATAATTGTGTTTAGTAAAAGATGAAAACGCATATTCAGACATAAGACAAAAATTTTAAAAGACTTCCAAATTATGCGTGTATAATTTCACATTGCATATGTTGATAATAACTAACTGTAACTTTATGATATTCTGTTTGACACAGAAAAGAATAATAAAAAAGAATTCCTCTCAGTTCGCTTTAATTTTTTGTTACACCAAGTATGGAAAGAAGTTTCTGAATGAATATGATTTTCTGGAGCTTTCTCTAGAGAAATGTTCAATTAAAATACAAAGCCGGCCGGTCGAGGCAGAGGAAGAGAAGCCACAACTAGAGAATGAGAGAATCAGCATGACTGGCACTTTTGTACTTATCAAGTATTCGGCAACGAGTAACCATGAATCAGCAGTGTTACCATGAGTACTGTTACCTTCTACATATTTTACACACACCCATATATGTACTCAACACTCATAAACAAACAAATGAATGCAATGATAATATGCGTGTGCTTTTTGTGATGATCTTCTTCATCATCTTAGCTACTCTCAGCTGAAGCTGTTATGGTCGCCACTTATCATATTTTATCTTTAAATATTCTTTTTTCCTTAAGACTATAGTCCCACCACTCCACTTACCTTGTGAGGTACAGGTACTGATACTTGTGCTAGGATTTTAAACAAAACATTGATCATAAAATTTAATGAACATACCAGACTGGTTTGGGGGATGTAAGGGATGTATGCTGCCATATACTTTTGTATATTAATTTTTTTAATTGTAGTGTAAAGAAAACATTTATAATCTAGAAGTATATTTATTTTTGATCAGCTGAGAAGCAGGGCTGGTTTAGAAGCAAGCAGAGCCCTATGCTGGCAACAGAATGGTGCCCCTTCCCCCTTCCATGATTCAAAATTCAACCATTTATCCATTATTTACACTGATAAATGGCATACACAATTTCGAAAGTTAACAATTATTTTAATAAATGCTTACACAACAAATATTTACATAAATAGTGATTACAATGAGGATAGTAGTAGGCCTACTTAAGCTTAGAAAATACTAATCAATCCATTTCTTTCTTGATTTTGCCTTAATGAAGTGTTGTATAATTCGTTCTAAATCAAGCGATTCAAGTGTCTTGCTTTCAATATTCAAGCTCGTTAACGAAGTTAATCTCTCATCTCCCATAGTTGTACTCAACATATCTTTAATGCATTTTAATACAGAAAATGATCTTTCAGATTCACAATAATGGCAATAATGCTCGCGTGCTCTCTCTCTCTCTCTCTCTCTCTCTCTCTCTCTCTCTCTCTCTCTCTCTCTCTCTCTCTCTCTCTCTCTCTCTCTCTTTCTCTTCCTTTTCCATACGGCCTTTCTCTAATCCCCCCCCTGTTCTTCTTCTTGTCGGTCGTTGTGAATACTTCTTTTAAAATACACTTTTACATTTTTCTACATTTTTCAATGTATATGGCATTTATACGTAAGGCAAAGACGTCTTATATTTATAAATTTGATAAATAAAGTATCCTGAAAAAAAGGTCATAATAATCCACTGTAGAAAGGTAAATGAAATATCTATAAATATAAAGGGTAGTTGAAGGGGGAGGGGGTAATTTTCTATAAATGAAAATGATAGTTGAAAGGGGAGGGGATATTTGTTATATGTGTAATACGTTATCAGCAACAAAGAAGTAGTTTGTTGTTAAAATTCCTTCCCGGGCTCAGAGACGGCCTAAGGCAAAATTTTCACCATGGCAAAGTGACTTTTTGCCCCCCCCCCCCCACCTAGTCCTGGCCTGTAGTTTACATTTTATTACAGTGGTTTTAATAATTTAAAGCCCATTTTTCAAAGAGCAAAATTAATACTCAAATTCGTTTCTCAAAATGCATGATACAGGAATACGTAGGACTTAAAAAATATGCACATGATATCCATTACACATTTTTTATTTATGTACCGATATGTATATGTATAAACAAAAACAACAAAGAAACAACATTTATTGAACACTACTAATGGTGACATGATTACAGTAGAACCTTCCGAACTTTTTTATCTGCAAAGTCTCTAACAATGACATCCATGTCAATGTCTTGGAGAATGTCAAACTCAATCGACATCATGGCGAGCAGCGCCGGCGCAAGGGCCATGAGAAACATGCGGCTGCAAGTGGCACGGGCGAAGTGGCGGCGCGCAGTGCGCTGAAACTGAAATATAAAATTTGGCGCCCCTGAATACCTACAATTTTTTTTAAGTATTAAATACAGCTATTTTATTTAACAGTGCTCAGCACTTACTATTTAGCGTGTTTGAATCAAATGAAACGAAGCGCCAAGGACATCGATTTGTAACATACTTAGAGCGCCTGCAAAAACAACTACTTCGCTTCAACGCATACTACTTGTACCGCTTGTGTGGTATCATATTAGAGCAGACGCTCGGCGGCTGCCTTGTATTTGTTATTTTTATTGTTGACAACCGCGAGGTGGGAGGTGGTGTGGTGACTCACTCATTGCTTGAGATGCGCATGCGCGCACAATATTTTCCTGTCAACACGAAACCTGACCCCAACAACCCAACAAGTGCAATACACACACCAACTGTCTGTGTCTGTCCGGTTAATTCTTTGTTATGAGTATCCAGTGAGTCGTGAGTGGCGCGGATCGCAAGTGAATACAATGTTTATGTGTATACCAACCAGTTTAATAATAATAATTACTCTTTAATAAAATAACTTATAGGACTAACACTAATGAGTTTATGTGTTTATCGACATCGTTTATGTCAGTACTCAGTATAAACAGTAAGGCAATATCAATAATATCATGGCGGAAAAAAAGAAGCCTTCGGGTACGTTTTATAGAAAACGCAAAGCAAATATGGAAAGAGAAGACCAAAAGCAGCTCAAAGCAATGAGTAAATTTTTCTTTAGATCAGAACCATTTAGTGCTGATGCTGAAGCTGAGCCTTCTTTCGTTGAAACCAGCGTTGAACTTGAACCTCAAAACGTTGAACAGCATACACTGCAGGTAAGAGTGCATTTATTAGTATTAGTTTAGTAAATAAAATCTTAACCTTAACCATATATATGTTTAGCAAAATACTAATACTTAGGCCTAATAACCAATGTATACAATTTTTTAGTGTTTTGCACAAACTATTTAAAAAATTTTTAAGCCAAGAGATTTTACAATAATTTACATATTTATATTTAACGTTTAAACAACTAGCCTATTATTAACGCATCTCGTTCAATCAAAGCTGTATCATTATTATTGTGTAAATATATGTTTCAGAATTCCGATTCCGAGGGAAATGTGGTCATTCCATCACCATCATTGAACTCACTTCAAGACTGCGGAGAGTGGCCAGCCAAAATTACAGATGACATTCGTCAAATACTTGTCGAGAAAGGCCCTGTACAGGTTAAAAATTTTAATTTTTCTATTGACAGTAGCTCAGGCAGAAGGTTCACAGTTGCCAATTACAAAACGAAATTACCGAATGGAGAAGAAATTGCCAGGGAATGGCTCGTGTACTCAACATCAAAAAATTCAATATTTTGTTTTTTTTTGCAGGCTCTTTAGTAATGATGATATATCCGTTTCTGGAACAGAGGGGTACTCTGATTGGCAAAACATGTCAACGTTTTTACGCCACCATGAAAAGTCACCTTCTCACATAAAAGCTTCCCTTTCTTATCGAGAACTTTTCCAAAGGTTGCGGTTAGGCAAAACTATTGATGATCAGAACCAACGTATCATTAAATCTGATTAATACAGATGCCAAGATTGATGCTTTTGGGAAAATTACAGCTATTGGCATTGCCAAGAAACTAACAGATTTCCGATTCCTCTGCTGTTTAATCACTTGGTATGATGTTTTGTTCAGAATAAACTTAGTAAGCAAAACACTACAGAGGAAAGTAGTCAATCTGCAGAGCGCTTTGAAGCTAATTGAAAGTGTGAAGACATTTTTGGACAATATGAGGTCGGAAAATGGACTTAATAGTGTCATTACAGACGCAAAGGAACTGGCCGAAAAACTGGGAATCAGTCCAGAATTCACTGATGAAGTTGTGGTGAGGCCAAGAAAGACTAAAAGACAATTTTCATACGAGGGTAAAGATGATGAACCTGTGAAGTCTGGGAAGGAATCTTTCAAAGTAAATTTTTTGTTTGTTGTCCTCGACACTGCAATAAATTCATTAACAGAGAGGTTTGAACAAATGGAAACCACAGCAAACATTTTCAATTTCTCTATGACAACAAACAATTAGAGAAATGTGAAAAAGATGCAATCAGAGAACAGTGCAGAAACCTACAGTCAGTATTGACAGCAGATGATAAGAGTGACATCAATGGGGAGGAACTGCTGAGGGAAATCATCATTTTAGCTCCAATGTTGTCCAAAGATAGTTGCCCCGAGACAACACTATCTTACCTCACAACAAACGGTATAATTGACATTTTTCCCTATGTGTTTGTTGCCTTAAGAATTCTGCTTACCCTCCCAATATCAGTGGCCAGCGGAGAAAGGAGTTTTTCAAAACTGAATTTAATAAAAAACTACCTGCGGTCAACCATTTGTCAGGACCGACTAAGTGGATTAGCAACGTTGGCGATTGAAAACCAAATTCTAAACACTATCGATACTGATTCAATTTTGAAAGACTTTGCCAAGCTAAAAGCTAGAAAAGTATGTTTTTAAATGTTTACTTGTCATTCATTAAAATACAGTACGTGTATCATGTATCAATCAATTTGTTCATGTAATCCCCTATTCTTATGGTTTCATCACAATTTGTGAAAAAATTGTGTTGACTTATTTCTGGGTGTAACCTCATGTTTGTTGTACTGTACAGTACAAATGTATTTAATTGTTTGTTTGTAAATTTACATTACATACTACACCCATTAGGTGGTTCATTAATAAAAAGACCAAAAAGGGGAGAAGTATGATTTATATATATATATATATATATATATATATATATTGGTTCTTGTGAGGTTTATGTTTAAAATTTATAGATATACATTGGTACATATTGGCGCCAAATCCAGATCTCGCATGTCCCAAAAAAAACCCTTGAACCGGCCCTGATGGCGAGTCCCACGAGGCGCTCCTGGCACATGTTAGATCTCAAATAATTTTTAATTAATTTTAATTTTGAGAAGCTCCTTTCGCCTGAAGCCACAAGGCCAATTCGCAGTGCAATTGACACATTAGGGAAATTTTCAGTCAGGTGGTTACTGGTCAAGTATTTTAATACGTCAAGGGGTCTTTTAGCATTTACATCTGGCAGTAGGGAGAGTAGGACCAACAGTTCCTGTTGAAGTTGGAACCCCTCAATATCACAATGGTCGTCATCTGTTAAGGCCATCTGCAGGTCAGCACATTTCTTTATCAGGTAATCCTTGTCTTCATTTTTTATTTTGTATAAACACCCAAATAGGTCATTATGGTGGTTTAGTTGAGAAAATCGTTATTCCAGTGAGCTTATGGCTTGATCCAAAACATAAAAATAAAAGTTACTTTTGAAAGAAATTTTGGGATTCGCAATAGCTCATCGGAGGTCTCGTATTCAAACTGACGTTTGGTTTTTCGTTGTCGTACTTGTGACTCACTCGGGATTAGCGGATCAATTTCGAGAGTCTGCAATTTCTCTTGCATCAACTAGTAGCTCTTCTAACCCTCTATCTGTTCGCATTGCTTCAAAATGACTTTTTACTTTTGGTATCATTTCAGCTGCTTTTGAAATGTCCATTTCTTCTTTTTGAAGTATTTTGCTTACAAGATTGACTCTGAATAGAACTATGCCAAACTACGAGACAGCAAATAAACTTGAAACTCTTAATCTTGCGAGCTAGACCATTAGCTGTGTTTTTTCCAAACGCATCAGTTCTGGGATCAGTAGACAGTGCATATCCCCGTATGCATATCATCGTAGATTTCCCCGGCTTGATACCGAATAGGAGTCACTGCATCAATACGACTTTCCCACCGAGTTTCACTTAAGGGTTTCACCGTTGGAGAACTGACATGTTCTGTCAGCGCAGACCACCTATGTGTCGAAGCAGAGAAAAACTTTCCTGTAAAGTGCTGAAGAAGTTAACAGCATCAGTGCAAGATAAGGCAGCGTCATTTACGACAAGATTAAGAGAGTGTGAGCTACATGGTACGAAGAATGCACGAGGGTTCATGTCCAATATCCTTTTTTGAATTCCAACGTGTTTTCCCTTCATGTTGGCGGCGTTGTCGTATCCTTGTCCACGCATATTTCTTAGCGGTAGCTTCATTTCTTCAAGTTGTGTGAAAAGTGTGTCTGTTAATGCTTCTCCTGCGAACAGTCAATAGGTATGAATCCCAAAAAATGTTCATGTATACGGGGTTCTTTTCCTGATTCGCAACTCACATAACGAATTACCAATGACAACTGCTCTGTGTGGCTTACATCAGGAGTGCAATCTAAGATAATGGAGTAATACGTCCATTCTTGTACTTCTTTCAAAATTTGCTCTTTTATCTTTGACCCCAGCAACTCGATGATTTCATTCTGGATTCTTTTTCCTAGATAATGTACATAAGTTTCTCTTGAAGTGATCCTGCGCAAATGTTCTGCCATCACTAAATCAAATTTTCCTATGAACTCAGTCAATTTCAAAAAGTTTCCATTATCTCTTGAGTAGAGTTTGTCAGTATTGCCACGAAGTGCTAAGTTTTGTGAAGCAAGAAACTCAATCATTAGAACTATTCGCCGAAAAACGTCTTTCCAACGTTCAACCTCATTCTTTATGATTCGTTGTTTTTCACAGTCTATGGTTTTACCCAGGCGAAGCCTTGAGCTAAATTCTACCCAATCTTGAAAAGCTTTCATATGTCCTGGAGATTTTTCATGTTCTGATAAAAGTTCGGACATATGTTTCCAGTCACAATAGCCAGATTTAGACGTAAGAGAAATTCGAATCTTGCCAAAAACACGACAGCAAAAACAGTAGATCGCGTCTTTCACTATGGAATAAATTAACCAGGAGCGTGAAACATCCTCGCCGTTGCAGATGCGCCTACGATAGTTATTTACACAAAACCTTCGTCCATCTTTATTTAAAGGAAACTCATAGTTTAAAATTTGTTCTGGTCCACGCTGTACTAAGATTTGACGATCTTTGTCATTTAGATGTTCTGGCCACTCTCCAGGGGCGGGTACTACTGCGACTGTCAGTTGCAATGTAGTCTGTAGTCGGCAGTCGCAAGCAGCCGTTATGGTCTGCACGAAGTTCCCGCCATCCAGCGATAAACATACAACACGCGCACTAGCATAGGCGGCTAAAGGGGTAGACTTGGGGGGGGCTTAGCCCCCCAAAAAATCCAGCGTTTCTGTTTTTAAAATTTAATAACTTGCTCAACGAAAAATATAATAAAATAAAAAATTTCAAAGTAAAAAAATTTGAAATTTTTTTTTCAAAAAAAATTTGATTCTTTATAAAACTAAAATAAAGATACTTAAACAAACCTTTTTGTTATTATAATAGCTATTGCTATTATTAACCAAAAAATACGATATTCACTCGTTAGGTGATATTTTAGGCTGGCGCCCCCTTTGTTTCCATTTTAGAAGTTCGCTTCCGACTGAAGCGTTGCGAAAAGTAGCAGCACTATCCGTGCTATCTGATAGTAGACGGTTTGCGACTTGTTTCTTAAACTTGCCACACTACGCGCAGTATACAGTTTCTTGTAGCTTTGGATAGGTGCTATGTTTAACTGTTTTGAGGTTAGTTTGTGTAACTTGCGCAATGATTTAAATTGCTACAGTTTGAGAAACTGGAAATCGGGTCTAATTCATCTAATAGTTCCAAGTGCGATCATTTCAACGTAAAAGTAAGAATATGATAATTATCTAATTTAAAATATTATAAGTATTGGTCTTATTGAAACAATCGGAGTGTGTGAGAATAATCATGTAAAACGAGAACGTCAAAACAGAATTTCGAACGCCGAATTTTAGTCAACGCCTTCTGCCCCAACGAGTCAGTTCTTGGAAGCGAATCGAGTGAAAACGAGTCTTCAAGTATAAGCGTTACTGCTTATACTTGAAGATTTTGGTGTTTTTAGTTCTCGAATAAATATTTTATATTAGTTAATCGTAGAAAATATTTTGTGAATTTGAAAAAAATATAATATTTGAGTGAGTGTTATTTACATCGAGTTTTAAGTACATTAGGCACTACAAAAATATTTATTTCTATTTCTATTTATAGCATTAGTTCCATTATTTTTGAAAACAGTCTATATAAATTAAACAGTGGTGACGTTTCATTTACGGATTATTAACACTTTAAATCTATTTTTGATACGTTACTATAAAATAAAATTAGAAGATATTTTGATAATTTCTGTTGATTATTTCGACTTAAAAATATTAAGGTTCAGTATAAAATTTAGTGCAAAATTATTTAAGAATCTCTCTGAGCCTTCAATCTTTAAAATTAATTCAAAGAATTATTACCTCCCTTTTTTGAGCAAACACTCATTTAAAAAAAAAAAATTATGCATGTTTATAAAACTTACTTATATAATAAATACAACAATTTACATAAAAGAATTATTACACATAATTTGTGTTTAAAAAATCCCTAAAATTATATTTTACTTTTTTTTCTTAAAATATTTATCGGACGGTTACGAATAATCTCGCCTATAAAGATTTGTTTGATTTAACTGAATCTGATATAAATTGTACTATCAGCCAGATATTTCTGATAAGAGGTTTCAAATTTTCATCTTCAAAAAGTATGAGAAAAAACAGCCAGTTATATACAATTTTGTAAAATGGTGAAAAAACGCTTAAAGATTATTTTCCTGAATCATTCGTCCCATGTATCTATATTTTTTAATAAACATGCATGTTCTGATTTTGAAATTATAAGCGTATAGCAAATAAAAATATAACTTTTTATCAAATTTTAACATATAATTTCATAAAAATTGTAAATGATTTGCAGAGTATTCTACAATATTAAGCTGAAGTTTTAAATTAAGCGTGATTCAGATGAAGCAAGAATGAAACGTATGACAGACTATTTTAAAAAATTACCCAAAACAACAGAAACTGAAAAAAACGAACGAGTTGATGTCGATGATATTGATGACTCAGTGAGTTCTCAACCAGATCCAGGACCATCTTCATCAACTTTGACTAGTATAACACCTACTCTAGACATTGGTACTCGTTTTTCCAGTTCTTTAGGAACAAACGAATCTGGACCAATACAAAATCGCTCTTTTTCGAAAGCCTATTTTGACCAGTATCCTTGGTTAGAATATAGTGTTGAAAAAGATGCAGCTTTTTGTTACGTTTGCAGAATTTTTAGCGCGATTCAATCATATTCTGATGAATCTTTTACTAAAACAGAATTTCAAAATTGGAAGAGATTAAAGGAAAAATTAGGTAAGCACGAAAAGTGTAAAATTCATCTCCTTTGTTGGGAAAAGTATATTATGAGCGAACAGTCAAAGAAAACTGGTAGCGTTATGGCAGTATTATCTAGTTCCTATAAGCAAGAGATTGAAAAAAACAATTATTATATGAATAGAATAGTGGAAATAATAACTTTTCTTTCTTCTCAGGGTTTGGCTTTAAGTTAATGATGAGAAAGTTGATTCTGATAATAGAGGAAATTTCCTAGAACTCTGCCAGTTTTTTGCCAGACATGATAGTTTATTTAAAGAAGGTTTTGAGAAAATCACATCATTTTGTAGCAAGATGATACAAAATGAAATCTTAGAGATAATGTCAACAATGCTAAAAGAGAAAATTCTTGAAGAAGTCAGTCAGGGCATGCGGATTTTTTTCAATTATGATTGTCGAGGTTAGATGCTACAAAGAGCAACAATGTTCTCTATGCATCCGCTTCGTTGACAATGACTTAACACCTCATGAGAGATTTTTGATGTTCAAGGACTGTTCCAATGATCGCAATGCCGAAGAGCTTGCTTGCATTCTCTTAAGTATTTTAGAACAGCTGGGGATAAGTAACTTACCTGTTGTAGCTCAATCTTATGATGGCGCCTCTGTGATGTCGGGAAAACATGCCGGGTTGCAAGCCAAAATAAGGGAGAAATACGAATCAGCTGTATATTTTCACTGTCATGCCCACAGAGTAGAGCTTGCAGTAACAGATATGTGCAAATCTGTAGAAAGTTCGAAACTTTTATTCAATGGCCTTCAAGCACTTTATGTGCACTTTGCAAAACCATCTAACCACTGCATACTGCAGCAAGCAGCGGAAAAGCTTCAAGTGAAAAAGAAGTCTTTAGAAATATCTTCTCTGAGTTCGACAAGGTGGACTTGCAGGTATCAAAATTGTGAGCAGCTAATAAAGAATTTTGATATCGTAACGGAGGCTTCGAATTTGATCAATGTGAAGATACTGATTTAATAGAAGCTTTAGGAATTTTAAAGACAATTACATCACCTGGTTTCGTTGTGAATCTTTTCATTTTCCACGAAGTTTTAACGCTGACACATGTTTTAAGCAAACAATTACAAAAAGAAGATGCCACGCTAGGAAGCGCTTCTAATGTCATTAAAGCCACTATTGCGTCATTGAAAGAAAAGCGTAAAGACCCTCAGTTCTTGACATTTGGGAAAAGATCACAGAGTTCGCTGAAAAATACGATATTTGTTTAGAAAATGCAAGGAGCTCGAAGCGGAAAAGAGAAATGAGTACTCGCCTCAAAGATAGTGCAGTATTGTCTACTATTGGGCAATCTTATGAGGAATATAATATCGAAAAAAATAACGCAAATGAGACTATGAAATTTTGTCAGTCTCACGTGTACAACGTGACAGAATAGAGACACCTAGACACAATCACTCAAAGATTGGAACAACGCTTCAGCGAAGAGTCACTTTTACTGGCAGAAGCTGTTGAGTCATTATTCAATTTTGACTTTGAGAACTCAAAACCATTTTTAGATCATTATGGTGAAATTTTAAAAATAAATACCACGTTACTGGCTGCGGAGATGACAATTGCCAAAATTTGTCTTAATAAGATTGAAGCAAGGAAGTAAAAAATAAGGAAACCACAGCGACAACTACAGAAAAGAAAAAAGAAGGATATTGCGATCGTCAGAAAATTTAAACGTGTTCAAAAAGTGGTAAACCTAAATGAATTTCCAAATTTGTTCAAGACTCTAAAACTAGCAGGTTCCATTCCAATTAGTTCAGCGTCATGTGAGAGAAGTTTCTCTGCAATGAGGAGAATAATGAACTGGCTACGAACCACCATGACGCAAGATAGATTCTCAAATTTATCTCTGTTATATATAGAAAGAAATCTATATAAAAACCAACTGAGCAGCCAAGATATTGTAGAAAGGTTTGCTACAAAACCGAGAAAAATTAATTTGAAATAAATATATAGTTAATAGTTTTTGCAAATAATCGATTCATATTTTTTAGTAACTATAACTTCTTATTTTTTGGAAACTCGTTTAATTGTTCAAAAGTTTATCAATCAACTAATTTTAGTGATGTTTTGATTTTTACTATATACCGTTCCGGGCTACGTTATAAATCCAGGGAACCCGTGATAATTGACGCTAGCCAATTATACAGGCTGCCTACGTTGTAACAAACTGAAAATCAACACAACACTTAGAACAATAATAATTACTCTAATTATAAGACACAAGGGAAGGTAATTTAACTGATTTATGCATTCACTTCAATATGTAACAAGATGACATCTCTTTATTAACAAATGATATATATATATAGATCCCATTACATAAAAATAATTTTCTATTACTGAAAAAGTTAAAAGGGGTTTTCTGTCAAACAAACGATCAAACAGATCGTGTATTTTACCTCGGATCCGAGTCTCTTTAAATCTAGTAAAGACGTCTGAAATTTACTTTACTTATCAAGAAGTTTACATTGTTACATGAACACCATTTGAAGAATGGTATTATTTAGTTAAGGGATTAAAAGTTATATCTCAAGAGTAATGTTACAACGTATGATTTTAGAAATTACTGGTTACATTTTTCTAAAACTTAATGCTTAGAGATTGTCTTTTTAAAAGTCTTTGACATGTATGAAAACTTATATTTTAAATGTACATAATTCTCGGTAGACGAGCTACCGAGTCACCTCTTAGATACGCTTTTTCTGTCCGTGTCCTGGGGCGTGAATCTTCGGTACTCTGTTAGTCGGGGTAGTCATCTGGGTAGTGTTTCCGGTGAAAGTCCTCTGGGTGTATTAACGAGGAGATGGATGTTATGCTGCGTGAAGTCGTGCTGATCCTCGGCGGTTATGGTAAGTGTTGTTTAGGTGGTAGTCGTCCCTATCTGCAGTTGTGCACGTCACATATTTACTGGCACCGTAGTACTGGAGTTTGCATCTTCTTTTTACATTAATATCTGAATTACATGACTCGAACAATATTCGAGAGTTCGTTTTTTTTAATTAACTTGAGACATCACCTTATATACTAATTCTTTTTACATTATCACACTTTCTAACAAATTCCTCACTACATCTTCAATATATAACTAGCTCTCCACGCTTTTAGTGGAAGCTAACACTCAATTAAAAATCAAAAAGAATAACAAAACATGAAGAGCCTTCGCTTGGAGGTGTTTACAGTCTGAAAGCCGCATCGTTACTCTTGCATTGTTACAACAGGTAGATTGCAACGACGCGGAGTGAGTACTCCGCCATAATATAGTTCCAACTCTTTATTAATAATACATTCTTATAGTATGACAAAATAAACTATCTAGACTTATCTTGTTTACAGAGATTATTATAACTACTACTTGTGACTTTAAATTATTAATTGTTTACATTACGATTTACAGATATTTCTAATTTACTGCCGGTTCGCTATGCACGTTGTGTCCGGAATAGACAGGTCAACGTATGATAAATTTACTAAAGGGTTAACAGTATTATTCTTAACTTTTACATTCAGATTTTAATTACTTATTTAGTTAGATTTTCTTAATTTAATTTTCATTACTATTATGAGTTAGTTCAGGGGTATTTGGTTTGGTTTAATCGTGCGATTTAAAGTACTTACTTACTTTCCGTTTTTTTTTTATATTTTTATTATTAATTTTTTCATTTGTTATTTATTTACCCTTTAAATCGTCACAACTGTATTGTATTCTATCTATATTGTAATAAACTTAAACCTTGAAAATAAAATTGTGTTTTTACCCCTTGGTTTGACATAAAAACAACGTAAATTTAACAAAAGAAACAGTTTATGACATGACACAAAAAACTTATATAACTTAGTATTACTAATTCAGTATATAGATATGACTGGCTTTGGATTTATTTGAAAATCATTAATACAATTTTTTTTAAAACTAATCATTTGCCACTGAACTACTTAACGAAATGAACAAATTTTAAAAATGTTTGTAAACGTTGTGCACATATACTATGAATATTTAAGAACATCTAAGATCTTTCCATAAATTTTAAATATTTTAACGATTTTTTAAATTTCATGTACATTAGTACATTTTCCTAAAGACCGAAAATCTTTGATTTTCAAAAATCGTGGTTTTAAGGACCATATTTTTAGAAAATGTTCTATGGGGCCTCTTTTTAAAATTCTTCTTTACCTAAAGTCTAGCCCCCCCAAAATTTACGACCAAAAGCCGCCTATGCGCACTAGTACTACGAAATTCGCTTTAGTAGCCTATAGTGTTGCTGTAGTATAGTGTGGCCTTGCATGTGCAGTATTTATGAGTGCCGCCCCCTCCCTATTTTAACTCTGAACACATTCACGCACACTAGACCTACTCTAAAGTTACGGCGATTGCCTTCAAATAACGACTAAAAAAAAAAATTATAGAAATGTTTGCAATTCTTGTGTTTATCAAATAACTAGAACTTTTTCGAGTTTACGATGCGGCGAACGGCTACAATAAAAATTGTAGAGACAATACAAGGAATCGTGAGACAATAAAAATGTATGCCTATGTGATGACTTAAAATTAAAATACTAACTAAAATTCATTACGATTGAAATATAACAAAAGTAATGTATCATATACCTTAGTTAAAAAATAATCGTCTAGCTTTTGCACTGGCAAACTCCTTTATGACTTCGTTGTAATCAAGTGATTCAGCTAACTGATGTTCTGTAGATATAGTCGCCAGACCACTCAGGTGAGTTTCGGACATACTCGATCTGAGATAAGTTTTAATAAGTTTGAGCTTCGAAAAAGCCAGGTTTACGTTCTCTCGTTCACGAGTTTTCGACTCTTCGTTAAACTCCGGTGAATTTATACATAAAGTAATTCTTACTGATCTTACATATTGTGATGAAATTAAGTGAATAATTTTATTTTTCCCTCAATTTAAAAACTTAACATCCCGGAATCTGCCGCCCTGGGCGGTGGCACGGTTCGCCCCTGCCTAGAGCCGGCCCTGCTCTAAAAACATGTACTGTACTTGCTCGAAAATGACGTTTGATAGACAGCAAGCGTACGCATGATCAAACACGCACGATGCACGATCCCTTACATCCGTCAACACTACACACGATCCATCCGCACGTCGTGCGGCTTGAGCTGATGGTCTTGCTGGGCTCATTTTTCGTCGTGCACATCCTTCAAAAAATACACGACGGCGGATGGATGTCAAAGCTGGCACTGTCCTTTTTGACTTGCTATCCGTCATGACGTCCAGCGGGGATGGTTAGTGCATAGCCGGTTTAAGAGTTCACCGAACTGGGTGCCAGATGCTTCCCTACACGGTTAAAAAATATTCTGTCAGTTTGACTTTACCGTGGGTCTGATGACTTTAACTCTGATGACAGTCTGACGTATAACTCAGTTATTAACCGAGAGTTGAAGGATGACAATTAATTCAGTTTTTATTGTATAACCCACACTTCGCGCCTAGACTACTCGTGCAAACCTTGGACTTAGAGACAAAATGTGTAGATCAAGTAGAAACTAAGCAAAATTAAATGAAGATCTCAAGAGCAGAAATCTTTTTTTCAAAAGGCCTTGATAATTTCATACCTGTAAGAGATATGATCGGTACCGCGGAATTTTTTTTTATAGAGCGCTCATGAATTGTAAAGCTGTAGCTTGTTTAGGTCCAAAAGATCATATCAGACTTAAAAAGAAATAAAGAAATGAAAACTTTCGTCGTTTTATAAATCTGTGTTGGTTTGCGAATTTAATCCAAAAAACGTAAGCTACATTTTTCACTTTCAAAAAAAAAATAAAAATAAAAACGTCTCAATACGGTAAGAAGGTTTTGTGAACGATATCAACAGCACGTATGTATTTAACTAGCTGTTATAGAATATATTTTTTCCAGCTAAGACTAAAATATGTGTAAAAATGAAACTCCGGACGCAAAATGTTGAAGTCATGCTGATGCTCAGCATAGAAATTGCTTAGTCATATCTCGTATTATTTTATACACATGCTCACGCTCGCTCTCTCTCTCTCTCTCTCTCTCTCTCTCTCTCTCTCTCTCTCTCTCTCTCTCTCTCTCTCTCTCTCTCACTCCCTGTCTCTTTCTCTTTCTCTCACTTCCTTTTCCATACGCCCTTTCTCTAACTTCCCCCTCTTCCTCTTTCTGTAGGTCGTTGTGAATGCTTCTTTTGAAATACACTTTTACATACAAACACGTATAAGCGATTTATTCGTAAAGGTAAATACGTGTAAATTTTTAACGAAATTTCTTTTTTGTTTATTAAATCTCAAAAAAAAAATGAACGATTGTTCTAGAAGCTGAAGTTCAACAACTTACATTTTATAAATCTACTATTTACAACTTTTACTTTAAAAATAAGTTCGGGTTAACGTTCACACTGTTACCTTGATTACAACGGAATTAAATTTTATTCAGTACAAAAAAGGGCTTCTCAAAAATTAATTCAAAGAACAATGAATGTACATAATGTCTTTACGTATGGAAACATAGTCTATGCAGCTGGGAAGAGGTTATCAATGAGAAGTATGTTCATCTGTACCGACGCGACGGTTATTTAGGGACGACTAGATAGTATTTTTTCCAGGAAAGCTTTTCTATTTTTTCTCCTTGTTCATCTTCTATGTTTCATCAATTAGTTAGCACCGTTTGGTTGAGGAACTCTGGTTTCTAGGACGTCCTATGCCACTGCCAGCTTTGCGGTTTCCTTATACCTAGCTGCACCCATCCATTAACTAATGATCTGTTCAACACCTGTACTTTATCCATATAGATACAGGTACTGGCATCGGTTTATGTAACTTTATGCCTGTCTCCTAGTTCGCTTTAGTCATTAGGGACTTTTCTGCAGAAGAGATAGACACAGACTCAATTTCTGACCGTGTTAACAGGTAGTCACAGGAGGTTGTAGGTAGCTTGGAACAGGGGCGTATTTATGGAAGGGACGAAAGTGACCGGACCCCCCACCCAGAGGGTGGAAAAAGTTGAAGTTGACGAATCTTGTTTAATCTCATATACTTTTTTTAGCTGTGCACGCTAATGTAGTAGTACTCTTTTTTAAATATACAAACAGGTACATTACACAGCATTTGTGTTCGTTTGAAATATGAAATATAGGTAAATCAATTCAGTCAATAAGTATGTTGTAAATAATGTTTTCAATAAGGCGTATTTTTATTGTGTATTTACAGTTTATTTCAATGGGACTGGATTCAGGATGTTATCAGACGTTTTTCAACCGCTTTAAAGACAGTAATGTTGATAAGTCTTGATTTATTTTTTCTTTTGTATGAAGCCGACTTGATCGGACCCGGACCGGACCGACTTGGGGGGGGGGCCCAGGTCAAGTTCTAGATACGCCACTGGCTTATGAACCCTTTGTGTTCATAATGATGCACTAGTGTAATGTAATTATACCGCTTAAACAAACAATTACGTATATTTTCTAAGAAATGAAACAGGCTTCAAAAATAAACGGCAAGAGGCTAACAATTATGGTTGCATTATAGAAGTGATTACACAATTTTTTCCAAAAGGAAAAGATCCGTTGGTTTTCCTTCCAATTAAATAGAAAACATCGGTGTCGGAAAATCGATAGCTCGAAAGGAAAAGAAAGTGTGATCGTGAGAAGAGAGGAGGCATGTAACTCTGTGTTTCTGCAGCGTGGAGTAAGAGTACGTACGGTCTCTGGGTATGTAGGACGTCATCTACAGTATACTGACTGCTCCGGCTCCGGCTGTCAACACACCGACATAAGCAGCGGCGCGCACTATCGCTATTGCTTCCCGTGTAAGTACACTTAATGCAGATATTGCGTATATGTAATAGTAACATATATATCTTATATATATTATATATACTATATAATTGGATTTTCCTTATTTTCATCACTATAATTTTTTTCTCCTGACCCAAGTTCCACAAATTTTTAATATTGATATATATAATATTTATAATATTAATATATAATAATATATAATATTTATATATCAGTATATATAATATATTGAAATAAGTTTATAATATAACTCAATATTTAAGGTGAAAATACAATAATAAATTTTACTTGGAGAAGTATTTAATATTTGAGAAATATTCATATTATTAATAATAATAATAAATAATACACAAGAATAATATGGACAGATATGAATGTAAAATTTAAATTATCTACATCAATGTGCTTATACTACCAGATTTGTATATACATGTATGTGCGTATGTGTCACTTATTATATATATATAATATAAATATATATAAGTATATACATATAATATATATAGTATATATACAATATTTAATATAGTAATTATATTCATAAAATTTTGATAGAATCAAACCTTAAACAGATAAATTAATTCATACTTTAAATAATGGAATATACAAAATGGAATGCCCTGACTGTAACAAATTTTATGTTGGCCAAACTACAAAACGTTTAAAATAAAATAAAGATATATACAACAACCTAATTAATATTTAAAACCAGATATATATAAATCAAATTTAGCACACACTCAATAAAAAACAAACACATATTTCCAAATATAAATAATATCAGTTTATTAAAACACATTTTCAAAGGCCCAAAAATTACCTTATGAGAAAATTTAGAAATATTTAAACATAAAACAAGTAATAAATTAATACCAGAACAAATTAAGATTAATACAAAAAATTACTAATATTTTCAAAATTACTAATGTAATAAAATAATAAATATTTATATTATTTTTACAATTAATTATATAACATATTTTGTATATACATATAAAAACATTAAATTTAGTCTACATATAAAACAGCTGTTTTGAACAATTGATTCAAATTTTTTTTTAATTTATTGATTTATATCTGATGATGATAGTTGGATTACTATAAAAACATTGTAATTTAGAAAATACAAAAATATTATTCTTGTAAAAAGTTGTATTATTTATAATAATATAAAATATATAATAGTAATTATATATAATTACTATAGTATATATAATATAAATATTATATATATGCTTGCAAATTTATGTACAAAATATTAATAATAAATAACAATTTTCTTACAAGAATGTATATTTTATATTTTTTTGAAAATTTTACAGTGTTTCGATACTATCATCAGAATCTGATAACGACAGTTCAAACTATCGAAACACTGAACAATTTTCAAAAAAATATATAATATATTCTTGTAAGAAAAGTGTTATTTATTATTAATAATAATATAGATTATATATGTTGTTTACAGTATAACAAAAATAATGTATTTTACACGTATATAAGCTGTTATATCTGAAGAATATTTCACTTAATTATTAAATCTATCATAACGATAATTTTGTGATATAGTTGCAAGAAACTTTGGAGTTACAACTGAACAACACAGGCACTCCTATTCCAGTTCAACAAATATACGTACAATAAGTATACAGCAAAAACAGCTGATAGATATATTTTAAATGAAAGTGTATACATGTGTCATCAAATAAATATTATATGTGGTCTTAATAGCAATTATTATTATTTTTATTATTATTCAAAATGAAATTAAATTTAGAATTTTTCATAGTTTCTTTTAGTTAATAGTTACAGAGTAAAGGTATCTTGCTGAATAATGTGCGTGTGCCCGCTCGCGTGTGTAAAATGACAGTTCGTGCGAATATACATAAACTTTGTTATAACGTGCTACAATTTCACAAAATATTTAATACCTTAACTTGTTTTCGTAAACCAATTATTTTAAAAATGTAAGTGTAATTTTGGTTAAATTTAAAAATAATTTTTCATCATGATATTTTTAAACAGTTACAGCATGAGTAAAATAACTTGTACAGCTAACTTGTACAATAGGTAAAATTGTAAATCCTTAATTGTCATTATACGTAGCCTATAATTATAATTAGAAGGTACCGTACAGATAAGCATTCGTCGCCTTACTCTATGTGGTTTCGGCGAATTCGGTTATGAGAAATATAAATAATAAGCCCTTTCTTAAGTAGCCTATATAGACAGTTGATTAAGTATGTTCTCGTATCAAAAAAGGAAGTCTTTTGAATGCTCTATCATCAGAGATTGTTGCTGTGAATGCCTTCTTGTACACACACATTGCGCGAGTTTGTTTAATAAATGCGAAGAAAAATTGTTTGCAGTACAACTGAGTACACAGATGTCAGTGAGTTACTGCAACACAGTAAACCGTCGTTCGCACTTCACTGTTCTAGTTCTTGCTTCTTCATTCTTCATTGACTGTATCAATTTATGGATCTTGCCTTTTCCGACGTACCACGCTGTGTTCACCGTTCCATACAGTATCTTCCTCTACGAGATTGTATAATTTTGAAATTGTTTTTCTTGGCGCGTCCCCGAAGCTTCAACCGCATATATACACACATACACAAATGTAGTCTAAGCACACGCGCGCGCGCGCGCGCGCGTGCTCGTAAGCTTATACAATACGAATGCAATACGGCCTCAGCCATATAGGTATGGCTCCCATCCGTCCGGACATGTCCTCCTTTTCGTGTGATAGCGTAACGTCCGGGAAGGGATTTCATCAATCCTTACAAACGTCTGGTAACACCGTTGATCCCGGCCGTGGTCCAGTGGTATACTCGTTCGCTAGCCGTGCCATTGACGGCCATCAATGTTGACCATTGACCAGTGCAATTTTGAGCTTTCGCTAACGTAAGATGCATACGTTAGTGACCACAGTACTGCGGTAATGGCTAGCGGCATTAGCGGTAATGGTCTGGTAACACCATCGATGTACACTATGTGGATCGCGTGCAGACGGGCAAAGTGTACGGCAGAAAACGTTCCGAACCACGTACACCTTCCCCCATCACGAGGGGGGGAGTGTTTGATCGTTTACACTCATTTTACTGACTTTGTGTCATGCAGAAAATTAATTATAGCGTCATCAGATGTTTTAAAGATTGTAAAATTTATGTATAATTTATTGATTATATCTGACAGTAAACTTAATACCAAAAAAATGATTATATCAGCTTCCAAACACTTTGCCGGCACAGTGTTTAGAAAACATATTTCAAATAATGATTTTTCTAAAGACAGCCATGAATGAAACTTACCAAATTAATAGGGATATTATTTTATAAAATCTTGTGCTATGATATTGCTCAGGAAAGAACCGCTGCAGCTACCTTGTCTAAGCTTGGTGTCCGCCAAACGTTAAATAAATTTGTGTAATTTAGTAATGTTTAATGTAAACAATTTTTATACAATTAATATGTAGCTAATTAAAAACAATAGGTCGTGAGTACTCTACAAATCAGGGCTGCATGCAAAAAATTATTTGATTCTGTTTGAATTTGCAGCTGTTATCGTTTGCCATAGAAAAAAGATCTACAGACAGACAGACAGACACACACACAGACACTTTTCGAAAAACGACTTTTTTTCATGTTTTGAGTGTAGTACAATCATAGTCTGCAGTAATCTCGAACACGATTTTTTTTGCCATCACCATACTTCCATTCCTTAAGGAAAAGTAATAAAATAAAAAATTGTATTACATTAAAATTTACAATTAGCATTGCTAATTGAACACTTTAACGACCATGGAGAGCGTATACGCCAGCTTCTTTTACGCAATAAACATTTTAAAGTATACAGCTCACGTCTTTTACTCTTTGTTTCCCTTATTTTTAATCTTTATTCGTCTGGCTTAAACATTAAATGTTCATAAATAAGTAGTTATGAACGCAACAGAACTTAGCGATAAACTGAAATAATGTATCAGAATACTGAAATCTTACAGTAAAACAAATGTGTGTATATTGGACAAGAACTTATTAAAAACCTCCCACTTTGGAGTCATTAATTTAACGCAAAATATACAACAACAGCTATAACAAAGCAGAAAAGTCAGACTTTGTACAGGTACAGTGTATAGCATAGGTAGTATTCTTGCCCCCCATGGGTGCAGCGGTCGGACCGAATTCAGTGAATGCAGCACGCGATCCATATAGCATACATCGATGGGTAACACCGATATTAAGAAGCGTCTTACGACAGCTTGGTTAGGCATGGATTGCACACGCTCAGTCTGTTGACAAGTGTTACTACGTTCTGAATTTGCATGTAAAGTACTGCAGTTTCTTTTACTTAAGCGATTTAATGTTTGTTTATTGAGCACAAGTGTGTCCTCTTTCAAAAAGGAAAAACTTGATTGAAAAACTAAAAATTGAGATTGAACTTCTTAAAGTTAAGCACACGAGAAAAGTATTGATTTTCCCATTAAACAAAAAAAATTCTTGGATTTCGTTGTCCATGACGTGTCCGTTACTTAACTAAATATAATTATCTCACTACCGACTCGGAACACAAAGTTTTATGGGTAAACACGTAAAAGTTTTACCTTATAGCCTATAGGCTTACAACATAAAGTTTTTATGGGTAAACACGTGAAAGTTTTACCTTATAGCCTATAAGCCTATAGGCTTACAACATAAAAACTTTGTGTTCCTAGTCGGTAGTGAAATAATTATATTTAAAAAGAAAATTAGCTTAATTGTGTATTTCATTTTTCATTTATGTCTCCAACATTGTACTTAAGCGTATTTAATACTCTAAAATTTCTTTTTTCAAACCAAAATGTCTTTTTTGAAAATAATTTTTGCTTTTATTCAACAGCATAGGAATATTATTACGAGTAACATGGTAATGAAACATATTTTTTTTTTTTTTCTTAGTTACATGTCTACAGGTTTAACATCTCTAAGGTTAGCATAGTTGTTGAACTCGTTTGTCTCGAGAGTTCATTTTAGCCAATGGCAACCCCATAAGAGTTGCAGTTAATCTTGACTACATGTGGATAAACGAGTACCATGTTACGTTACGTATGACACAACAGTCGCATTTCTCGGCAAAGTTGCATTCTTCACTACAGCTAATTGTGAAACCAGCGATTAGGCAACACACAAGAGTCGAGCCGACCAGCTACGAAACCCGTGGAGCGGATATTCCACAGAACACAACGTCTCTTGTTTGTGTACGTATAATTTCTGAAAAGTCGTTCACACCAGAGTCACTATCAAATTCAGTGGTAAATGATAAATATCAATTTATCAAAGCCGTACGGAGGTGCAAACATATATAGCAAGACAAACATATATCCACATAACGTTTGTACCGCGTAATCATTGGCCAAATCAGAACTAATAGTTTGTATTAAATATCAGCTGAACGTTAGTTAATCCCGTATTACCCCAACATGCACAACTCTTCCATCTCCACCTTCTCAACGGCCGGTCTGCAATACGACCCCCCACAATTCCCATGCCATCTGGCTGAAGGGGGCTTGCCCCAGACCAGCCCGAGTCTGGCCCTTCGGTCCCGACTCAAAAAAAAAAAAAAAAAAATTTAATCCCGTCACTGACACGCGTATGCGTTCCTAAGCGTTTTCGTCAATGAAATGATACCGCCCTTGAAAGTTATCAACGTTATGCCGATAAGATGACGTGTGGTGTCAATGACGTAACTCTTTTTACTGGACCCCCCACAGGAATCCTTTGCGGGCCTCCCTACTACCTTTACTTAATTCATGCCATTGTTCCCTCTTAAATACTAACCCTTGCTTGTAGCTGTGGCAGCTACTAAAACTCTACAACGTAAACAGAATACGTTCTCCTCAAGGCTGTTTAAAGCTCTTCTTCTAATCCTAAGCCAGTTTCATCGGTCATTTCTATAAATCTTAAAAAGCTTTTATTTATTTTTAAGTTGGTAGGCCTTCCTGCTTCATCTTCAGAACTTTGTATAAGATTCGAATAGCAAAAACAATTTTATAATTAGAAATGTTTAAGTTGCTCTGGAATAAACTATTGCACTGTAGAAACATCGTAAACCGAGTTGGTTACGATACGGTCTGAATAAACGCTCGAAAGATACATTTTCCGCCATGTCTGATTACTTCACTCAGTTGACTTTTCCTGTTAATGTCGTGTGTAGTATCCATTATTGCAGAGAAAAACTGTGCAGACTCAATCTGTTTCGAAATAAGTAATATTTTCAACTTTTTTAGACAAAACCTGAATGAGTTCAATTTTAAATTTTGGACTCTTATACTTCTCCCTATTCTTCGGACCACTGATTATTTGTTTTAACAATAGATAGTATTTACTCAAAAGATCAATAACTTCCAAAACGTTTCCGAGATTGGGCTGGTCTGTCTTCTCTTTATGGACTCTACATGCTAAATTTGAAGCTGCCAATGTCAGAGTAACATTTACAATCCCATCCAGTACTTTGGCTGATTTATTAGTTTCCTTTCGTAGCTCATAACGAATAACAATGCAGGCCAGGCCGGTGGCCTCGGTGCATTCTGAACTGGAATCACGGCTCTGTTCTGCTCAGTTAACCAAATAATGTGTAGGCTACTCTCAAAGTACATAATTAGATACTGGTAAAATAACGGTAAAAAAATATTTGTTTTTTATGTTAAATACGTAAGGGTAAAGTTGGTTTTACGTAAGTTCAATGGTTTACATATATTGTTAAAAAGTTAAGGGAAATGTTTGCGCGGGCTCCCCTAGTCCTCAGGCCCCCACATTGCGGCCCCGTCTGTTCAGCTATTGTGTGGTGTGCCGCCAATATGACACCATTTCCTGTTTACAAGACACGATGTGCCATGTGACACTCCCGTCGATGAAAGAAAATCGATTGAAATTTATTTGTGAAAATCAGTGAAACCACGTGGGAGATACGAGGAAATTACAACATATACGTATTACACCTATCTCATTGTAAGTCTTATTTTTTTATACTTGCAAAACAGTGGACGTACAACGACCTATATAACGTATTCAAGTATATATAACGAGTGCTCTCGCGCGCACACACATACCCAGAATTACGCGTCTACAAATCCTAACGACTTTTTTCGTTGTCTAATGACAGTCCTTTACTGGATCCTCGGGCTTGTAACGTCTCTGAACCATAACCTTCTAAGTTTCTTGGAATGTTTTTTTCCCAGGACGAGATAGCTAACCTTGAGCCTAATTCCCTGACGACTGGGAGACCACTTATACCGGTTTCGTCTGTCCTGACCTTGCTTTCCACCGTGATTCGTTACTCCAGTCTTCCCACAGGTCGTTCAAGTTCATGGGATTGGCCTCTTAGAGGTGTGAGTAGGAACTAGGTAGGAGAGTCTACGTGAATGTAACTTGCAATAGAATTATAAGTTGTGCATCATTGCTACCCTAGTTGAAGACCAAGTAGCTTACTAATATTATAGTAGCTTACCAACTATTACATATTACTACAAGCGAAACGATTAATAAAATAAGTGGCATCGGACTAACCTCTGTGAATCCTCTTTCCTACACTTGTGTAGGAAATAATTCCTAAGTTATGAATGGCGTCCAACTTCGTTATAATTCTGCATATGTATTTGTGTATATGGAGTCTTCCTATTCCTGCTTGTTCAAAGCGTCAGTGTCAGGACGGCGGGATTATCTGTACACGGTCATGTGGGAAATGAGATTTGAACAGCAACTTCTACTACTTACGTGCTATTGAGTGTAATTAAGCCATTTTTTTAAATTATATCTAGGAAAACTAAGCAATTTGAATGTGAAATGAAGGTAAGAATAATAATAATAATTAAAAGGATATCCTGTTTATCAGAGGCATATTTACGGGGGGGATGAACGAAACCGGACCCCCGCTCCCAGAGGGTTGAAAAAATGAATTTTGTTAGTCTCTTAATTTTTAGACTATTTTTTATTATTTTCCAGCTCTGTATGTTAATATAGTAGTAATTCTTCTTTTTATCATAGAAACAGGTTTATTACACAGTAATTGCTTTTACGTTTGAAATATAAAAGATAGGAAAAGCAATCCAGTCAATAAGTATCTTATAGACAATGTTTCAAAGTGCGTATTTTTATTGTGTTAATACCGTTTATTTTAATGGGATTGAGTTTAGGCCACGTATTTAAGCCACTTTAAATATAGTAATGTTGATCAGTCTTCGCCTGTTTTTTCTTTTGTATGAAACCGACCGGATACCTACCCCCCCCCCCCCGACCAAATTCTAGATTCGCTACTGCAGACCGCAGGTTGATTAGGCTGTAAAACATACTAATTGTTTTTTAAAAATCTAGTTTTGTGTAGAGATTTTAAAATTTTTAGAAGTTTAATGCTTCTTGAAAAAACGGGACATTTTGCGTCCCTTTAATTTATTTCCCGGGACAACGGTACGAAGAGCAAAAAACGGGACGTCTGGTCATCCTATATCTTCAGGCCCGCCGCTACCATATCTGCGAAATGTGGACCGCACACGGACGGCCATACCAAAGGGGCGGCCGTAGACTGCCAAATTCATCAGCAGGTATTGCAAAATAAATTTAAACTATTAATACCGACTAGGTCTAGGTATATGACATTAACCTTTATTGAGTTGTTCTTCATATTTGTTTTGTTAGCAGTGTACTGGCATCAGCCTTTGTTTTGACTGTCAAGAATGTCTGTATCAATTTTTAATAAAAATAATATTAAATAGTGTGGCAAAGTAGGGATATGAAAAGTATATTCAGGAGGGCGGCAAAGGTAAAACTCCACACGGGCGGCAGGCACCCTAGCGGCGGCCCTGAGTGTCTTCAGTTTAAATGCTATCAGGATTGTTGTTGGTATTGACCGATCTCATCCGCGTTGCTCGTACATACGCGATCTACTTACAACAATTACTGCGTAATGCTACAAGCACACACACACACGTTTGTCTAATCAGACCGTAACCACATTTCAGTTTCGCGTGTGATTTTATAATAGTCGTTACTATTATTGTGAATATATAAACTTGTATTGGGTTACTAGTACTAATTTCTATGGTTATCATTTACGTCTATGTGAATATAACAGGTCTGCCTATGAATAGGTTACAGAGACGCGCGCGCGCGTGTGTGTGTCAGCTCACGCACGCAAACGAATAAATCTAGAGCAGGTTGAACGCCTGATTAAAAATAATAAACCGTCATGTCCCGTTTACGTGATGGCTGAATGTCTTTCACACACACACGCGCGCGCGAGCGACTCACATGATGTAACTGTACATTTTCACTGGACCCATTTAAAACGCAGGATATGTGTGATATTTTGAAATTTTGTCTATAAAGCAAAACAAATTCGTCCACGAGTGCGTGTTTAATTCGCGAAAGTTCGCGCGACCGCCCCACAAACAAACACAGGCCCTCACACCAAAGAATTCACCTTAGTATAACCGTTTTCTTGGACTTTGACTGAATCCACAACTAAAAAATTGGAATCTTTCGAAATGTGGCTTTACCGTAGAATACTGAACATTTCATGGACAGCACATATAACTAATGTTGAAGTTCTTAGAAAGATGAAGAAAGAGAAGTTATTAACACAGTGAAGATAAGAAAGCTTCAGTAACTGGGACATCTGATGAGAAATGAGCAGAGATTTTACTTACTGCAGTCCATACTACAGGGAAAAGTACTTGGAAAGAGAGGAGTTGGGCGACCGAGAATATCATGGCTGAGAAATTTAAGGACTTGGTTTGGCATGAATACAACTGACTTATTCCGTGCAACAGTGCAGAAATAGTCTGTATGATATCCAACATCCGAAACGGATAGAAATTATCAGAAGAAGACTCAAATAATGGTGTCTTTAGCTGAGTTTAGGTTATCTGGTCACACAACTTAATCTAACCTAAGTTTACGACGTTTTTTGACTCACTAACCCGAGTCACTGTTCTTTTTTTATGAATTTTATTACTGTCGCAATTCCAGCCAAGTAAAAATGGTTTTATTATCTTAGGACTTATTTTATCGTTAAACGATATTATTAAACTGAATATACAGTCCAGTAGTTAGTTGTCGTTATTCTCAGTAATACTCCCATTTTGGCGTCACTCGATCGAATGGAAGTCCAAGGATTAATTCCAGTTCATCATTCAAAATTGCTGACAGGCGACCTCCATGGGGAAAACGATATTTCACCGTTCGTGTTTAATAAAGATAATCACGATGAGGAAAAGTGAAAAAGATGAGGAAAAGGAAGGTTACATCAAATGGAGAATAAATAGTACCAGTAAGGAAGGTAAGTAGATTTTTCATATACTAGTGGTCATATGACTTATTCCGTGCAACAGTACAGAAAGTTAAAATAGTCGGTATGATATCCAACATCCGAAACGGATAGGAACTATCAGAAGAAGATGACCGTTTTATCCGGTAAAAAATTCAGCGACTAAAACTATATTGTCCGTTTCTGAATAGAGAATGAGGAAAATGTAGGGCGTAGAAAATGCAAGAGTTTATGCGTGAATTGATGAAGGTGACATGCGCATCAAATCTGCGGCACATCGCTGGGGTAGCCGTGCAGTCACTCGCCTGCTTTCTCTCTCAGTTCTCAAACATTGTTTAACGTGTATAAGTGAAAGCATTCACATCTGATGAAGAGGATCGCTTGAAACTGAAGTGGTCTACTCAATTAACCAAATTGTCTCGCTACTCGCTGTTATTTTCACTTTCCCTGTTGTTAGAAAATCGGAAAAGCGCGCGACAGATACGTAATTATTTAACAAAATTTTCTTCTTCTTCTTCTTCTTCTTCTTCTTATTCTTCTTCTTCTACGCCGTCACAGTTCGGAGTCGAACCGTAGCCTTCATAATCGTCCGCCTCCATTTTTCCCTGTCCTTGAGGATCGATGTCCATCGTTTTAATTTAAGCAAAGTATCAGCGTCCCGCGCCACTGCGTCAATCCAGCAAGTTATACTAAGGTTGATTCTTTGGTGTGAGGGCCTGTGTTTGTTTGTGGGGCGGCCGCGCGAACGTTCGCAAATATAAACACGCACTCGTGGACAAATTTATTATGCCTTATAGAAATTACGTTCTGACAAAATTTGTTTCATGCTTGGGTCTTCCGACAGGCCTTCTACCCTCGATTGACTAAACAGTACCTTCCTAGGTATTCGGTTGCTTTCCATTCTAATGTGTCCTACCCATTGCATCTATGCAGTCGGATGGTGGTGGCTAGATCATTGTCTTTATATAGCTTGTATAGTTCTTCATTGTGACATATTCTCCATATCCCATTGACTTGGATTGGTCCATATATTCTCCTCAAAATACTCTGTTCAAAGGTATTGACTATGTCAGCGGCTTGTTTGTTCAGAGTCCAACTCTCTCGCTGCCATATGTTATCACCGTTCTAAATATAACTTTATTAACAAAATTTTATTCTGTTGGAACTAAGTTGGAAATTGAGAATGCAGGAATGCAAAATGCGGTTTGACCCGACAAAACGCGTCGCCTTAATCTTTCCACTGCTTCGTTACGTTTTTTTTTTGTAACGTTTCAAATTACGTTATGCTATTCTTGCATTATGTCTCTCGACGGTCACCCGGTTTAATATACTCTTACGACGGTCTCACTGATCGTCGTACGGTACAGTGGAAACAAATGTAGACACCAGTGAAGCCACTAATCACCAGCTTTAATTAATCACAAATAACAGTTTGTAATCAACAAGTTATTCAACAAGATTGTACTAGTACAATTGTTTATTTATTCCGGCTGTACGATGTTTACACATTTTCCACAACCAAATATTACAGAAGTGATTGAATTCTCACCTTCCACTGCTGCTTATCCTTCCAAAGATCTTCTTCAATCTCTCGTTCCCTCAATATAGTCTGAATTTCTTCTATCCAGGTGATAGGTGGCTTCATCTTTTCCTTCTTCCTGGTGGGGTCCATTCCATAACTCTTCTTGGCAATGTTTCCTGTGCCATTCTTTTTGTGTGTCATACCATTGTAATTGTTTTGTTTGGATAAAAACAACAATTGAATTTTTCACATTCATTCTGTCCTTAATGACTTTATTTCTAATTTTCTCACGTCTGGATACTCTTGCCGAACGTCTCCAACCCGTACAATACTTCAAGTTAAATTTGTTCACGCGCAATAATAATGTCAAGTAATAGAGTTCCACACTGATTATAACACAGTAAACACTTTTCACTAAGCCTCAACAATGACTCCATCCGCGCTAAGGAAATCGCTCAACGTGACTGACTGACAAAGCCAGAATAAAGTTTCCATCCTTACTGCGGTGTGCCAGCTAATGCGTATTTCAAGTGTGCTCTTCAACACTCTGGAAGGTACTTGTGAAACGCTACGCCTGCTCGCCTAGTGTAGAAACGGGTCGAAGGACGGTTCCAGCGTTACAATACTTTTGTTTCGTATTAGCTGACAGCAGACATAAACATACACAATTGCGTAAGCATTCAGTTACGGCTAAATTGTTGTATCTACAGTAAGTCTCTGGCTCTTCGTTTTATGTTTTGGAAACAACCGCCTGTCCGGCAGACCTTAAGATAAGAACAGTGATTTTCTTTATTGGGGCGCTCTAAGGTAAGCTCAAAGCCAGATGATATTTAGCCTGACCGTATTGTCGCTATTTATTTATTTGAGGAATAGATTAGGCTTCAAAACGTGTTCGTTGACTTGGGCATTTCGTGTTCGAATCCGTGAATAATGTATTTTTTCACGTGACATGCGGCCTAATTATCTTCTTCTTCTTCCTCTCCTCTTCAAGGATTAGGTTATATAAACCTGTTCCGGCACCCATCTCATCCTCGGACGACCCACGTCTCTTCTACCAATGGCTCTATAGCTCACTGCCGCTTTCGGCCATCGACCCTTTGTCATCCTTTGCAGGTGATCCCACCATTGTCTTCTGCAAATTACAATAATTTCATGTATGTCCTTTACTTCGAGTTCTGCTCTGATATCCTCATTCCTTATTCTATCTTGCAATGTATAATTTAAAGTATTTCGAAGAAACTGCATTTCAGGACTCTTGTCGCTTTCATTTTTTCTCATGACCCACGCGTCACTAATTATAAGGCGACTTAATTCTACAAAGTACTAGAATTATTTTGCTAATTGAACGTGAACTTGTTGAGTGGTAGCCTCCCTTACAGATATCCGAATTTATGGGAAGAAAAGGAAAGCTCTAACTTCAATTTCAATCCGTTTTGACTACAATAATTGTCCGTATTTATTGTCACTTCCTGTGTGTATGTGTGTCAGTAGCGTGGCGTCCATGTAACCGCTGTTGCCCGCGGCAACAGTACTGGAAATAAGAGAAAATAATATTAATTATATCACAGAATAAATACTTTAGTAATTGAATAATTTGACATCCGAACAATATTAGTAGGGAAACTTGAAGAAAAGCGTAACATTGCTTTCGAACTGCTGGGCACTTACACCGTCTTGTGTTGCCGGCTCAGACATCGGCAATGTTTTACTGCGTACGGTCATTGACCTCGTAATAGGTATCACTGTACAAACTGCGGAGAGGCGGACACATTCGTCCACCCAGTGTTGTTGCTGCAAAACGCTCAGTTAGCAGCTATGTCCGTTTAGGAACCCACGTGCAGCAGTTACCACCTACCTATTCGTGTTTTGTTCCTTTAGTTATATGTTTCTCTGTTTGTCTTTATTATCTTTAATTCGATTATTTGTGTTCTGATTTATTCTCTGTAAGTATATGGGAGTCAGATCCCGTTGAACCGGGACCCTCTTCTTCTGCCAGCAAATGATAGAAAATACTTTAAAAAAAATTTTTGCTCTAAAAAGAATACATAGGCCCTGAAAAGAACACTTGGTACTAGAAAATATTCGAATTAATTGTTAGTTTAAGTTTTAGGCCTATCGCAACCAGCAACAGGTGTTGTGTACCCACGCCACGCCACTGGTGCAGAACAAACTCATGACAGAAACGTTGAGCATGCATATTGTAACATGACAGATATAAGCATAATATTGAATGGCAATTGATCATTAGAATAATGAAGTTATAATGTTTAAATTTGGAAGAAAGCATTAAGTTTAATATAAAAAGATTAATTCATAGCAACTGTGGAAAGAAATCATTATTATAAAGAAAATACAAGTTCAAATAGAAGGAGTTACTAGCGATGAGTCATCCAAAACCAGTATCATAACCAAAGGTTTTCAAGGTATAACCCAAGAAGGTAAAATAGTAAATAACAAAGCAGTACAGAATATGACCAAACCCACAACGAGGGAGAATAAATAGAATAGAAACCCTAAAATAAGCCAAGATCAACCAATACAGGTTGTGTATTTCTGAAATAAAGAAGAAGATGGAGAAGATCCCAAGAAACCTGATGGCAACAAGAAGAAGATGGAGAAGATACCAGTCCCAGAAGGCAGGAGAAAAGAAGACTGAAGAAAGAAGAAGAGGGCAGCATCCTGAAGAAGATGTCATGCTCTTATAAAAGACACCCAAATCCCTATATCCCCAAAATAAATATCTAAAAATAAAAGTATAACGAAATAAAAACCACATGTATATAAATTTAAGAGAGAGGAGTGTATAAAGTAAAAGTTTCCTGTGAACTAAGATGAAACAATAATATAGTACCCATGGAACAAATCTCCATTGAAAAAACGCTAACCAATTTATTATGTTAATAAGACTATACGACCATTTAGCATTAACATAATATATAAGTGCAAAGTGAACCAGTGATAGTTTTGGGTATTATAAAAAATGAACCTTGTGTTTCATTCTTGGCAATCACAAACATTGGATGCAATGAAATATGCATTTTTCAATGACTTAAAATGTGTACTGTGACAATATGTTGTTCATAAGACATGAATCTGTTTAAAATAACATTTTGTTTTACATGAAAAAAGAAAAACAGATTTCATAGTGCTTTTTGAACGGTTCATACTATTTATTTGTTAATGACAGGGTACAATTCCCCAAAGACAATGTATAAAAGACGGTATAAAAACTGTAGAATCCTACTTATAATAATAGTTAGAAATAAGAATATAAATATAAGGTTTTTATGTATATAGTATAAGAATGTTTAAAAATGTTTTAGATATAAGGCCATTTGTTTGGGTCTGATACAACTAACATCAGAACTATAAAAATAGTTACCACTTGTAAATAGTAGAGAGTAATTAAGATGTTAGTTAGTAAAAAACCTTTTCTGTAAGCCATATTTCCATGTTTAGAAATAAGGATTTTGGTTGTAAGATGTCTGACTTGAAGACAACCATTTATTTAAAAAAAATATTCTTTATTTGTTTTAACTATTGTTTGTATTGTAACCAATACTAATTGTTTTTGTGTAATTTGAAAACATGTTTAATTTATAATACTATATGTAAAAGTCAGAGAGGGTATTACACATCATATATTGTTTGTAAAATATTTTATAAGAAAAATTGTAAAATATCATAGGCCAAAAGAATGGAAACCAAACTTCATCAAAACAGAGAAATTACTCATTTAAAAGCAAATAAACAAAAGGGGTTTAGACAAAATAAACTTGAGATCATGCCATATAATTGCACATACCATTTGGAGAGATTTTAATAAATATATTCAGAATTATAAATAAAAATGAAAATGACTAAACTCAGAAATTTGGACATGGGAGTCATATATTCCTGAATAATGTTTCAGAATACAACTAATTCAATTAATTACCAGAAAATAAGGGAATAGGAACCTTTTAATACAATATAGGATTATTAATATTAAATATAACTGATAAAATGGCTGAATTTATATAATGACAGGAAGTAAATTTTGATGTTTTGACTTTTCAGAGTATACCAAACTGAAAGTGAAATTACTATTTTTTGGACAGAAAACACTATAAAATGGCATTATTTAATCTGAAAATAACCAGAATGAACTGAAAGATTAATTTAAATCAAATCTAGTGAATAAAATTGACAAATAACCACAAAGTTTAGGCATTCATATAGTGAAAATGTAAAAGTGCACACAGGATGTGAAAAATATTTGAACAATGTTAAGGATAATATTATATGGGCTAAGAGTTTAATTGAAACTAAAGGAAACAGTTAGTTGATTATTGATTTTTGAACGGATAACATAAACGAGAGTTTTGTGACGATCTAACCTATTTTTACAACGTTAAAGATCAGTGGCGAACAGTACGTTACTGTAAAGTCGAGAGTGAATTATAAAATCCTTCCAGAACATATACATTGTGACAAAAACGATCAAGAAACACTATTTAACACTAAACAATACATTTCTACTCTGAAAAACACCACAAAACACCAGAAAACTGTATAACACATTAACCAAATTAGTGTCGGAATTGGGAAAAGTGTTTTGACTTATAATTACACAGACATACTAAATACAACCCAGAATCACTACACCAGTCACTACACAACATTTAACAAGAGATTTGCAGAGACAAGAACAGGAATTTTGCCAGAAAATACATTATTTGGAACACTGCAGGAACGAGCAACATTTTGATCAACTTGACGGCGGCCATTTGCTTTGACGATTCCAGTGCCTTCTTCTTAGTACAACTCAGCTGTTTGGTGAAAACAATTATTATATTTACAAATTATTATTCAATGTCTGTGTTTATTAATAACTATTAATTTGATTGTAACGTTATACTTTTTAAATATTAGCCCGATTTCTCTGACTTTGGTAATAACTGGCTGTTTAAAGAACCCTATATAATTTTTATATCATATACTTGTAACTTTTTTCGATATCCTGAGAATCGATACTAATCGATAAGAGTCAATATTGCTATTAATTAATAAAAAACATTAATACTTTTCAATACTTAATAGTTCTTTATTTCTTCAATAATACTAATTACCAATAATATAATTCTAATTGATAATCTACAAGGACTTTACCACCCGTAAGTGAAGATAACCTAAAAAATAAAAAGGTAAACAAGTATCGATTGGTTTACAGACAGTCTCATGAGTGGTGATAGATTATTTAAATTATACTAAAACTTTAATAAAAATTTTCAGAAGAGCATTACACTGTTTAAAACTTCACAGCCCTATATTAATTAATTGATCCTAATTAATTAATTAATAAAATTAAAAATTTTTTTTTTAATTATTTTTTTTTATAAACATAATTTTTTTTTTTAATTTCCTTCAAAACAATAAATTTTGTTTTGAAACTTTCGGCGAAGCTGAACATATATATTCCTTCATCAACTTTACGCTACTCGACCGATCTTGCTACCATTGGGACTCGACCAGCTGGGAAACTTAAGGAAGTGTTTCAGGCCAGTAAGACGTCGAGAGCCACACCAAATACACACCAATTAAAATTTATATTGAACTTGATTACATCGGAGTCTAACACACTTCATATCATCTTATAACAACACAATCATTTTAATTTATTTTATTACAATATCCGTCGGAGCGATTCGGATGGTACCAGCTGTTCTTCTCTCCACACCTGCTGGAGCGACACGCCTGTGGTAACAAGAAGAATACTGACAAAACGGAAAATTACTTCGGCTTCCACTGTTCTGCTTACTGTATCTCCTTTAGAGTTATACGTCACTAATATACGCCGTCGAACGATCGGGGAATCGGCTGTCAAGTTTCTATACATTTCACGACCTGTGAGGTGCAGTATAAGTTTGAACGTCTTGCACGTGTCAAGTAACTCGTGTCACGAAAACGATATCATCATGGAAGTGGGACCAGACGGAGGGAGGGAAAGAGGAAGACAACATTGGATTGGGCCATTAAGCCAATAAGAAAATATCGGTATGGAGAACCATACAAGACTTTCATGTTCTAAGACTTATATTTAAAATCTTTTACGAAATGAAATGTTTCCATAGAAACTACTTCTTTCTACTTCTTTCTTCAGCTTTACCCAGAGTACTGTGGTCACTAACGTATACCACCTCACGTTAGCGCACCCGATTTTCACTGATGCTGGCAGTCGATGGCATTGCCGAAACGTCTGGTTTTGTAGGAAAATTGGACCACGGCCAAACAGCCCGGGAAGGAATTTTAACAACAAGCTACTTCTTTGTTGCCGACAACGTAGTACACATATAAAAATATCGGTATGGAAAACCATACATGACTTCCATGTTCTAAGAGTTATATTTAAAATCATTTACTTTAATTCGGTTCGATAATTTCTAACAAGTTAGGTGTGTTCCTTGTAAATCGATTTTTATGTTTGACAAATTGAAATTAAATATCTCCATAGAAGCTACTTCTTTGTTGCCGATAACGTAGTACACATATAAAATATCGGTATGGAGAACCATACATAACTTCCATGTTCTAAGATTTATATTTAAAATCATTTTCGAAATGAAATATTTCCAAAGAGCTACTTCTTTCTACTTATTGCTTCAGCCTTAACCACGGTACTGTGGTCACTAACGTATACCACCTCACGTTAGCGCACTCGATTATCACTGATGATAGCAGTCGATGGCACTGCTGAAACGTCTTGGTTTGCAGAAAACATTGGACCACGGCCAAACAGCTCGGAAAGGAATTTTAACAACAAACTACTTCTTTGTTGCCGATAACGTAGTACACATATAGAAAATTATCCCCTCCCGCTTCAACTATCATTTTCACTTATAGAAAATTACCCCTGTCCCCTTCAACTACCCTTTTCATTTATAGATATTTTACCTACCTTTCTACAGTGGATTATTATGACCTACTTGTATAAGTTAATGTTTGATCTCCATTAAGTAGTGCTCAAGTTTCCAAAGTTTTAATATTATGATGTCCGTATTTAAAACATCAGAGCAGGTTTAGTGTGTATGAGGGTACACAGTGGACAAAAATTTTCAACATTCCCTATTGAACGTTGCTCAGAGTAAAACTGCGAATCTACAGTGTACGTTTCACAGAAAAAACACGCGGAAAAGAAGGAGCGCTCCGAAGTCACTCATGGACCCTCAGCATCTTGCAGAGGGTTCATTCCCTAAAGACGAAAATTCTGTCTATGAACCGTTCCTCTGTAAACACGTGCAGTTACACTGCCCAGCGATCCACAGGAAGCAAATCGCTATCCACGCTGGACACTTTTTCGGCTTGCACGCGTTGTGTTGGTGTGGGTTTCGGCAATTTCCATTTAAAAAGCGTGCAAATGTAAGAAAATAAACATATGAGTGAGGCCAGAAATAACGTGAATTGTGTGTGTGTGTGTGTGTGTGTGTGTGTGTGTGTGTGTGTGTGTGTGTGTGTGTGTGTGTGTGTGTGTGTGTGTGTGTGTGTGTGTGTGTGTGTGTGTGTCTTGCCTGCCTTTTTATTGCAGTAATCATAATAATAAAATCGAAACGTAAACATTACATAATTGAGATATGCTTGCCTGCCAGGAACGATATATTTTCTCTCATACATGATTTAAATTAAAATGACAAAATTATAATTTTATTGCCTGCCAAAAAATTATTTTATTTTTAACAATTACCATTGTTTGAAAAAGTTTAAATGAATTTTCAAGTACTTTACTCTTGTTAAAACGTAAAAGGTTGCAGGTAAACTACCCCGTCCCCTTAACCGATCTTCACCAATCAGGGATGTATGCAAAAAGTTATTTGATTCTGTTTGAATACGCGGCAGTTATCGTTCGTCATAGAAAATATCGGTATGGAGAACCATACATGACTTCCATGTTCTAAGATTTATATTTAAAATCATATTTGAAATGAAATATTTCCATAGAAACTACGTCTTTCTACTTATTGCTTCAGCATTAACCACAGTACTGTGGTCACTAACGTATACCACCTCACGTTTTCGCACTCGATTTTCACCGATGATGGCAGTCTATGGCACTGCCGAAAAGTCTGGTTTTGTAGAAAACATTGGACTACGGCTAAAGAGCCCGGGAAGCAATTTTAACAAAAAGCTACTTCTTTGTTGCCGATAACGTAGTACACATAAAAATTCTCCCCTCCACCTTCAACTATAATTTTTAATAATAGAAAATTACCCCCTCCCCGTTCACCTAACCTCTTCATTTATAGATATTTCATCTACGTTTCTACAGTGGATTACTATGAGCTTCTTATCAGGATACTTTATTTATAAAAATTAAGTACTTTACTCTTGTTAAATCATAAAATGTTTCAGGTAAACTACCCCTTTCTCTTAACCGATCTTCTCCAAAATCAATAGACCTTCCGTCCTCTACAATTCAGGGAAGCATGCAAAAAATATTTGATTCTGTTTGAATGTGCGGCAGTTATCGTTCGTCATGGAAACATTTCTCTTGTTACAACATAAAATATAGCAGGTAAACTACCCCTTTCCCTTAACCGATCTTCACCAAAATCAATAGACCTTGAGCTCTCTGCAACTCAGGAAAGAATGCAAAAAATTATTTGATTCTCATTGAATTTTCGGCAGTTATCGTTCGTCATAAAAAAATTACCCTTTTTAAAACATAAAACGTTGCTGATAAACTACCCCTTTCCCTTAACCGACCTTCTACAAAATCAACAGACCTTGAGTTCTCTTTAGTTCAAAAAGGTATGCAAAAACCTAGTTGATTCTGTTTGAATTTACGGCAGTTATCGTTCGTCATATAAAAAATTACCCTAGTTAAAACATAAAATGTTGCTGGTAAACTACCCCTTTCCCTTAACCGATCTTCACCAACACCAATAGGTATTGAGAACTCTACAATACAGGGCTGTATGCAAAACATCATTTGATTCTGTTGGAATTTGCGGCTGTTATCGTTTACTATAGAAAAAAATTACCCTTGATAAAAAACCGTTGCAGGTAAACTACCCCTTTCCCTTAACCGATCTTCACCAAAAACGATAGGTCTTGAGTAATCTACAATTCAGGCCTGTATGTGTACAATTATTTGATTCTGTTTGAATTTGCGGCTGTTATCGTTTGCCATAGAAAACACCCTTGATAAAACATAAAACGTTGCTGGTAAACTACCCTATTCCATTAACCAATCTTCACCAAAAACAATAGGTCTTGAGAACTCTACAATTCAGGGCTGTATACAAAACATTAGTTGATTCTCTTTGAATTTGCGGCAGTTATCGTTCGTCATAGAAAAAATATCCTTGTTAAAACATAAAACGTTGCAGGTAAACTACCCCTTTCCCTTAACCGATCTTCAACAAAATCAACAGACCTTGAGTTCTGTATAATTCACAAAGGTATGCAGAAGAGTAATTGATTCTGTTTTAATGTATGGCAGTTATCGTTCGTCAAAACAAAATTACCCTTGATAAAACATAAAATGTTGCTGGTAAACAACCCTATTCCCTTAACCGATCTTCACCAAAACCAACAGGTCTTGAGAACTCTACATTTCAGGGCTGTATGCAAAATATTATATGATTCTGTTTGAATTTGCGGCTGTTATCGTTTGCCATACAAAATACCCTTAATAAGACAAAAAATGTGTCTGGTAAACTACCCCTTTCCCTTAACCGATCTTCACCAAAAACAATAGGTATTTAGTACTCAACAAAACAGGGCAGTATGCAAAAACGTATTTGATCCTGTTTGAATTTGCGGCTCTTATCGTTTGCCATAGAAAATACCCTTTTAAAACATAAAACGTTGCTGGTAAACTACCCCTTTCCCTTAACCGATCTTCATCAACACCAATAGGTATTGAGAACTCTACAATACAGGGCTGTATGCAAAACATCATTTGATTCTGTTTGAATTTGCGGCTGTTATCATTTACCATAGAAAAAATTACCCTTGATAAAAAACCGTTGCCAGTAAACTACCCCTTTACCTTAACCGATCTTCACCAAAAACGATAGGTCTTGAGAACTCTACAATTCAGAGCTGTATGCAAAATATTATATGATTTTGTTTGAATTTGCGCGTGTTATCGTTTGCCATACAAAATACCCTTGATAAAAAAACAAACATGGCTGGTAAACTACCCCTTTCCCTTAAACGATCTTCACCAAAAACAATAGGTCTTTAGTACTCAAGAAATCAGGGCTGTATGCAAAAACTTATTTGATTCCGTTTGAATTTGCGGTTCTTATCGTTTGCCAAAGAAAATACCCTTTTAAAACATAAAACGTTGCAGGTAAACTACCCCTTTCCCTTAACCGATCTTCACCAAAAACAAAAGATCTTGAGAACTCTACAATTCAGGGCAGTATGCAAAACATTATTTGATTATGTTTGAATTTGCGGCTGTTATCGTTTGCCATAAAAAATACCCTTGTTAAAACACAAAACGTTGCAGGTAAACTACCCCTTCCCAGTAACCGATCTTTACCAAAGTCAACAGATCTTGAGAACTCTACAATTCACGGCTGTATGCGAAATATTATTTGATTCTGTTTGAGTTAGCGGCTGTTATCGTTTGCCAAACAAACAAAATTACCCTTGATAAAAAAAAACCGTTGCAAGTAAACTACTCCTTCCCCTCCACCGATCTTCACCAAAAACAATAGTTCGCGAGTACTCTACAAATCAGGGCTGTATACAAAAAATTATTTGATTCTGTTTGAATTTGCGGCTGTTATCGTTTGCCATAGAAAAAAATCTACACACACACACACACACACACACACATTTCGAAAAACGACTTTTTTTCATGTTTTGAGTGTAGTACAATCAGAATCTGCAATAATCTCGAACACGATTTTTTTTGCCATCACCATACTTCCATTTCCTTAAGGAACATGGAAGTAAAAATTACCCTTGTTAAAACTTAAAACGTTGCAGGTAAACTACCCCTTTCCCTTAATCAATCTTCACCAACAACAATAGGCTTTGAGTACTCTACAATTTAGAGCTGAATGCAAAAAATTATTTGATTCTGTTTGAATTTGCGGCTGTTATCGTTTGCCATAGAAAAAATTCTACACATAGACAGACAGACACACACGCAGACACTTTTTGAAAAATGACTTTTCTTCATGTTTTGAGGGTAGTACAATCAGAATCACCCCTTATCTCGAACACGATTTTTTTCGCCATGACCATACTTCCATTTCCTTATGGAACATGGAAGTAAAAATATCCCCTCCCCCTTAAACTGTCATATTCGTGTATAGAAAATTACACCCTCCCTCTTCAACTATCCTTTTCATTTATAGATATTTCATCTATCTTTCTACAGTGGATTATTATGACCTTCTTTTCAGGATACTTTATTTATCAAAATTAAGTACTTTACTCTTGTTAAAACATAAAACGTTGCAGGTAAACTACCCCTTTCCCTTAAACGATCTTCACCAAAATCAATACACCTTTAGTCGTCTACAACTCGGGCACATATGAAAAACATTATTTGATTCTGTTTGAATTTGCGGCAGTTATCGTTCGCCATAAAAAAAATTCCACACACACACACACACACACACACACACACACACACACACACACACACACACACACACACACACACACACACACACACACACACACACACACACACACACACACACACATATACACACACTTTTCAGAAAATGACTTTTCTTCGTGTTTTAAGGGTAGTACAATCAGAATCAGCCCTTATCTCGAACACGATTTTTTCGCGATCACCATACTTTTATTTCCTTACGGATCATGGAAGTAAAATGGCTAAGAAGGGGAAATAGTTTTATAAGAAGTTAAACGCCTTGCACGTAATGGGAAGGAGTTTAAGAAATCGGTGAACGACACTGAGTTTTGACGACAGAAGAAGGGAATGTAAGAGAAGAAGAAGATTGCATTATTACATACACCAACATCCAGTACCCGTAGCGTATGCATAGGCCTATTCCACGAGTGGTATCATGGGAAAAGCAAATATTACACCGCGTGATTCGTTTTCCTTACTGTAGTCTTTTCCGATATGGCGAACATTTTAATAATCACGGATGATCGAAGCAATTCTTGTTTGACACTTTCCATAATTTTACTGAGATTTTTAAATGTCTAATTGAAATGTTTAATGCGTATTATAGCCATCATCTTGATGACGTATATAGACTTCTTCCGAAATGTAGCTGCTCTTCTAACTCATGAAGATAATTGGTGAAGATTTCTTCCCACACTAACACAGTCGTAATAATTTCTAGACAAAAATTAATGTATTTAATTAATCTATTTATGAATATTTAATGTATTATTATTAATTTATAATACTATAATTAATTAATCTTTAATATTATATATAGTATTATTTAATATTAATAAATTAATATTAAAATTAATTATTAATTAATTGTATAATTATTATCAATATTTATATTATTAATTTATTAATATTTAAGTTTTTAATAATAAATGTTTAATCAATAATTAATTTATCACTTCAGTAAAAAAAAAGGGTGAGTTTCTGTACGTATAACAGAGTGTAGACCTTGTGCGATTTATCAGTACTCGTACAATATGTATCATACAGACATCGCTGGTTCAGTTCTGTCAGAATATGCAGAATATCATACAGAATAATGAGTTCTGTCCTGCTTATGTCTCTCTAAGCCGTTCTCTGGTGGCCGGCCTCCAGGTGAATTATCTCTACACTCACCGATCCTTGTAGTGTTCGTCTCCGTCGTGAAGATTCTTACGAGTCTGTGCTTATCTACTTACTTTGACTCATACGTTTATTAACTAAAGCCCTCATTATGGCTTACCTGGTCTTCCTACAGTTTTACGTAAAATCTTCGTTTCCTCTGTATCCAGAATTTGCTCAGTCCTCTTTGTCGCACAGGGTAAGATCAGCGTACTCGCAGCCTGGTCTGCGCCTGGAGCAAAACCACGTTTGGTCTCCCCAGAGCAACATATCGTGTAATCTCAATCGTGCAAAATCCTAATAATATAACATAATCCTATAATATCACGTAGGTCTGCCTGTTCTCTGATTTCGGTGGTCGTAACGCCCGAGCCCCTGGCCCCTTCGCCTCTTTCGCACAACCCTGGATAAGTCATACATACCACGGGTTTGTATGACCTAGTTGAACTTTAAAACGTCAATATTAATTCCTCAATTTGATCCCCTTTATGCGCCTGACACTTGTTTTAGAGACAACAGAAAATAAAGACTTGCTCAACATTAATTCTTTGTTCAGTTTTAATTTACAAAGGCTCCTTACTTATTGACATGTACCTTATCTTGTAAGTTAAGCTTCAGACGTTAAAAAAATTTTAATGCGAGTTTCAACTGAAAACTAGTTTAGTTAGTTGCAATTCTACTGCAGTTAAAGTTCTCGCAACTTGCTGCACGGGGATTCCATAAACGCGTAACTGTTATGTAATGCTACTACCATTTCAAAGAAATCAACCATTAATTGCGTAACGGTTTCGTTTTTGTACCTGGACGTATACAACAGATAGTCGGCGTTCCTATAACAAGTATGCAACTACGTTGGCCTTTATTACTACCATGTCAAACGTTAATGGAGTGCACGTAATGTTAACGGTCTTTCAGGAATTATTTTTCGGAATATCGAGTAACGGTTTTAAAAGGGTGAAATTTTATAAATAGTGATCAACCCTAAATATTATCAGAGGTGCGCCAGTTGTGTCCGGCGCCTATGTGCAGAACTTTAGTTGACGCCCTTATACCCTCCCCCCCACAATAAAAAGATCACTTTATAAAAACATATCCGTGAGTACAAATGAAATACGAAATATATTAATTATAAGTTTATTGAACAAAAACCAGGAGTTACAAAAAAATATATAAAAAACAACAAACATACCAACAAAAACTTCCAAAATAATTTGGAAGAAAATAAAGTAATTCATGTTATTTGTCAAGAAAATCATTTTTTGGTACATAATTAAACTTGCTATATTTTATTTGGCAAGAAAATCACTTTGACATTTGTACTTTGTATAGATATCGTATAAATAAGAAACATATAAACTTACACGCATATAAAATAGGAGCATATTACAAACATTATTTGGTAAATAAATATATAAGTAAATACTTAAACAGCCATACACATACGAAACCGTTCTGAGCACTTTACCCATTTAAAATGACGTGCAACATAACATGTCATGCGCACTATTCAGACATACAACTTTGGCAAGAATACTCGTCCAGAGCACCAACCGAAAAGATTATTACAATTAACTTCATGAATAATTTTTTTTCACTATTTACTCCTCACCTGAAATGTTTGCGCCTTTACTATCCTGGCGTCTGTGTACCCCGCATACTTTGCACACTGTGTCGGCGCGCCACTGAATGTCATAGCCTTAAAGTTTCTAAGTTCTCAAAGTAGATTCCCTATTTGTCTGAACTATTTTTCCCTTATTGTGGGGATTATAAGACAGCAACTATGACATCAAGAGAGCCTTGCCATCGCCGCAGTGTAAAAAAATATTCGTTAATCTCAAAACTCAAGTAATATTTAGGACAGTCAAGAAGATATTTAGAAAGCTTAACCAGATGACTAAATTATACAGTTATTTTTTATCAGTTAATTATACAGTTCTCACTGGTGGTAACGGCTGGTTTATCCCAAGGCGTTGCGCGTGTAGTAGGCGACGATCGCCTCTCCATTTTCTCCTGGTATGAGCCCTTTCAATTTCACCCAAGCGTCTCGTAAAACACGATTGCGGTCGTGCCCAGTGGACGTTTCCTTGCTTTGGCGTGCCGTTTGCTGATGAACCTACTCTGAATGTCTCAAATAGTAGTACATTGATTAGTTAGTAAGAGTTTTAGAAACTAGAGGCATTCCACTACATTTAATAGAAGTGATCAAGAGCATGTATCTAGGGACAAATAAAGCAACGGAACCTCACCAAAATAAATAGAGGCGTTAGACAAGGTTGCTCTTTATCAACAGCTCTTTTCAACCTGTTTTTGGATGGAATTGTTAGGATTTGGCTTATCAGTGTAAATGGAGGAATCAGAGTTGTGGGCAAAATGCTTAAGACTCTGATGTTTGCAGATGATCAGATTTTATTGAAGCCACAAATGAAGATGACTTGCGAAGGATGCTCCACTCCTTAAATAACATTGCGAAAGGTTTAATATGGAAACATCTGACAAAAAAACAAAATGTATAGATTTTAAAGGAACATGGTCAGGTAGATCTAAAATTGTTTGGGATAGTAAAATTACAGAACAAGTCTAAAAATTTAACTACTTAGGCTGGAATCTCTCATATAAACACGAAGAAGATATATTAATTGGAAAATTAATCAATTTAACCAGATAACAGGAACTCTTCGACGTGCTCTAAAACACAAGACAAGGAAAGAGTCCATAACAAAATTATACAAATCCATGGCAGTTCCTACCGTTACTTATGGCTCAGAAACGTGGACAACGTGGACAATGCTAGACACATAAAACTTTTGAAAATATTTATTGTATAAATTATATTTTATATTATGTCATTATAAACTACATTACAAAAATCATATTTCTTCACCATCTTCACGGATTACACCAAGGATGGTTTGTTCCGGTCTCAAACAGGCAAAGATTAGAGCTGGTCACTCCAGCGCTTCCTCGGACGTCCCACACCTCTTCGTCCCCTCGGCTTATAGTTCCAGAGTTGTTTGGGGATGCGGTAGTCATCCATTCGGCAAAGATGTTCCCACAAATTCAGCCGATACTTAGCGATCCTGTCGAGTACACTCATAATATTCAGTTCCTGCCGTATATCTGTGATTGTTCTATGATCATGGAGAGTAAGCCCTGCCACGTGTCCCCCAAAGTACTGAGTAATGCCCCGGCTGCACCTACATTGGATACAGATCCGTCAATGTCCGATCAGGCACGATTGGCTGAGCAGACTTTCAACAAAACAAACCGCTTCGTTCCATAGAATGTGCCTACACTGGACACGTCAGGCCGTTCCGGCAACTCCCGATGACGTCCGATGCCGGGCCGCTGCCTGGCCAGATCAACTTGGTTTGTTTCCAACCCGGCAGTCTGTGAGAACATACGTTCGACCCATCGGTATGAGTTGACAATCCATTATAAGACGCAACATTTTTAGCACTACTTTTTAAGAAAAAAGTACGTCTTATAGTCCGAAAAATAGGTACATCTTTTAACGAAATGTTAATAAAAAAATTTAATGGGTATAAACTTCAAAATTGTTTACGTGAAAATAAAAAACTGAAGGAATTTTACGTTAATTTTCCATATTATTAAAATTTTAAGCTTGAGTTTTAATTATCTATTGTTTATTTACTGCCATGTAATAATAATAATACTGAATAAATATTGTCTGAAAATTCGCGGAGATATAAAACATGAATTTAAATATATAAATAACATAGGCGTAACTTTGGGGGGGGGGAGCACTATCCCTGTTATACAAATTAACAAAGAGTTTTTTCTTCATAAATAAAAGCGAACAAATACAGGAGACAGTTTACTATAGGCTACTACAGTAAATAATACTATAATAAATATATCTCGCAAAGCAGTTTCCAATTAATAATACGCGTAGTTACATAGGCCTATTTATATTATTAATATTTTTCCTGTATACTTAACACTATTTTTTAGTTCATTAGGAGAGAATCTGAACACGACCTGTTTGTTTGTAATATGTGTCACAATAGAAATAAAGCGATGAGTGTCTCTATTTCCTCAAAGTTAGGTCCAAGTTGCCCCTAGCCCATGAATATCCATTGTCAAATTCCTCTTTTATTAAGCATAAGATTACCAAAAAGAAATCTTTTATCTTTCGAAAATATACAACTGAAAATGAGCTCTTATCTTAAAACTAGTATATGTCATGATAATAAAACTAAAACCTGGCAATATTTTAGTAATTTAAAATTTTTTAAATACATTTTTAAAAAATATTACAATCAGGCTTGTTCGTCTATGTTTCGTTCTTTTAGTGATTTAAAATATAAGTTAATCTTAATCTTAAAGTAACTGTGAGCTTTTCTTCAGGAATTATACAATCTCTCAAATTAGAGTGTTTTACAAGATCACACTTTATGACTTCCAGAATGTAGTCAAAGGTTTCAGTCCGCATCGTGTAGTATTCTATATCTAGATAATTTATCATTGACCAATTAGTTTTGACAAACTCACTGTCACCTCTGTCTTTGTTTAAATCATGAATCCACGTTTTTGTGTTATACTGCTTCAACAAGTAATTAGAGTCTAGCAGGAGTAAAAATTTCAAATCTTCCTCCGAGTCACTAATGACGTACAAAGTGAGAACTTCGTTGAATCGCTGATAAATGGTGGCAGGAAACTGCCGGGAAACGTCTGTCATCAATGTAGGCAAACCTGCCGGGAGAAATCTGGTCAGGCGACCGTGCCAGATCGGATTGGAAGACTTCTGCGTCCAATGTAGGTCTAGCCTAAAAGACAGCCAGTTTATGGGAGAACACCCAGACAGAAAATCGGGCTGCACGTTAAGCCTGAAGGTGGCATCCCCACCATACGTCTTACCCTGCGATATGATAGTAACATATCCAGGGGACATATTCACTACTAAACTGCCTCAAATAAGGACTAACCGGACGGATCAAAAGTTGCTGACCACAGCTGTGAATAAAAGGAAAAATGATATTTAATAACAAAATCAAAAAGAATTTAATGGTTTTCTGTAATTGGTACGGTAACTTGAGGTACGTTACGATTTTATACGAAATTAGAGATCCGCTCGTCCTTAATATTTTTTTTAACGGTAACAGAATTTTCATTAATTAATGTAAGAATAAAATGATTACGGAAATAATTTCAAGTTCTGAAATAAACGTAGATCTTGTTTAAATACGAGGCTAAACATTATAGTTGAAGGATAGAAAATGCAGCCAGGATAGGGATAGCCTACGGGGTTATGGTTATTGTCTCGCTTTTTACGATTGTAGTACGCGATAAACGTTAATTCCATTGTTCTTGTAATAAGCGTAATGAGACATGCCGCTGTACAGAGAGAAAGCCGTTTTGTAGTGCAGACATGTTGTGTTACTACAGTAGCATACCGTATCCACAGTACACGTCCAGATTCCTATCAAACACGTTAGCAGTTTTCCTACAAAACTGTTATTATTGAAAAAATATGGGGGATAAAAATGCCTGTAATTTTTAATTTTGATTGGTCTTCGCATTCTTGCATATTGAAATAATTCATTTGTGCTCCTAACTTTAACCAACTTTTTCAAAAGTCAATATTCTATTGATATTAACAAATAAGGGCTCAGGGGAAGAACTTGATAACCACCATTTTCCAAATTTTACAGGAGAGTAGAAATAAAGTATGAAGACTTAGATTTAATAAAATAATTTTTTTGATCACTCAAAACATTAAAAATGCTTCATTGTTAAAAGTAGATTTTTGCGCGGTAAATTTGTTCAAATATTGAAATAGCTGTTTTGTCAAAGAAAAAAAAAACTCGTCCGTCACAAATGTCAATGGAAGAACATGATAACTCCAGGAGTTTACAATTAAAAAATTGCCGGACATTGTCCGGATAATCAAAATACACAGGCTAAGGTGGGTTGGACACATAGAGAGAATGGAGGAAGGACAGCGTACGAAACGTATTCTCTACCAGAGACCAATGAGTAGTAGAAAACCCCCGAAGTAGATTCAAAGACCAGACAGAGGAGGACCTCGGAAAGCTGAACATAAGAACTGGCATGCAATAGGGAGGAATTAAATCGACTCTTGGAGCAGGCCAAGACCCATCAAGGGTTGACGATTGGTGATGCTTACAGAAAATCAAGTGACTGATTATTTTTAAAAATAAGTATAATAAATTTAGACTGTACATTAAAAAATTTGTTATGGTCATTTTTAAAATTTTACAGTCTATTACAGAATTTCAAAAAAACTTACTTTTAGATAAACTTACAGTATTTTAAATAAACTTACTTCTTATAAACAATTGTTTAATATGTTTGGTATTACAATTTCCATATTCTCAAATCTCTGTCATAAGATTAAAAAAAGATTGAACAATAAAGGTAATTTATAAAAGAAGACTATTATTTTTTCGACAATTATATAGAATGGACGACAATAGTTTGACAAAGCAAATCTTCAAATATCTGTGGAGGAAGAAGTCAACATCAAGTTGGATTAAAGAAGTCCAAAAGGATTTAGAAAAAAATAATATACACGCAGAAGAAGCAATTGAAAGAGAAGTTTTTCGGGCAAAACTGTTAAAAATGGAAGGAGTTCAGGGTAGGAGAGAGAGAAACGCAGGTTCAAAGTGGACTGAAGACAGGAAGAAGAGACACAGTGAAAAGATGAAAGAATATTGGAGAAAAGGAAAAGAACATAGAGTAAAGAATTGAAATTGGCATGTGGTCCTTAGATGGCCGATACAAAAAAAAGGTAATTTATAAACATATTATTTTCATGTTCGTATTGGTTAGGTCCGTTTTATTTTGCTTCCCATATCCTATTTCTCAATAGCAATACAGAAGAATACTGCATAAGTTAGGAATACATTTATATATATATATATATATATATATTGTTCGTTCAGTTTGTATTTGTTCAATAATTTCCTGTTGTTTGTGGTATCTGTAGATTGTAGTCTCCATAAATCCTCAAGCCAACTTTTAGTGCAGACAATTGGAATTTGGCTCATGAACAACATAAACACAGGCAAGGACATACAGTATTAATGTGTAAACAAACCAGTATGGAAATGACACCTCACATCTGCTCCTTTGGTTTGTTTAACCAGACAACAGTAGACAAGGTCGTTATTCAGTATTCCAAACTCATGATATCATGAGTTTTTACACAGTTGTAGTGAGCAGGTTGTCTAGTATAAAATGGACAAAGAAAATCCGATTACGAACCTGTTTTCGAGCATAGAACGTCTACGGGTAGACCTAGAACCACGAAAAAGATGCCTCTTGGTCTCGTCGTCCTCTACCAGATCCAGTGGTCAAAAGTTAGGTCTCCGTGGTCTATGAACCTTGGAATAAATAATGCTCAATTATCCGGTGAAATTATCTGTATCTTTAGATGGACTTAGATTCAATATAAAAAATTTTAAATTATAGAGAGAAGTGAGTGGCAATTACTTAAGACTGCATTTAATTAGCTGAAAACAGAAAGTACTGACTTTTCAATCAAAAATATCCCAAAACTAATGGAAAGGATGTGCTAGTGTGTTTAGAGTTGTTACATCATTTAAAGAAAAAGGTTTCAGTATTTCGCCACCTTAAACCTAGCATAATCCAGGCATATGTAAAGTGGTTGTAAGACGGTTTTATTACAAAAACTGCAATTAAAAGAATTTTTTAAATGTTGGGAATGCATTTCTTTTATAGATCGTTGTGTTCCAGTAATTCTGTTGTGTTGCCGGTTGCAAGGTAATACAGTCTAAGCACGATACACTGAATATATGGTAGGTGCCACAAACTGTATGCGCAGTGGCAAGACATTATGATAATGTCACATGGGGCTAACAAGCGTCTACGGCTGGCCCAGCTTTATGATCGAGCCGTAAGTCTGGCATGGTGGGAGAGAGAGAGGCGCAAGCGGGGCAGGCGTATGGTAATCTGACTACTATGATAAAGAAGTAAAGTTTGTGACATTGCCCGAGATAACTCAGAAACTGCTAATCCGATTTAAAAAGTTCTTTCACCACCATGAAAGAAATTTAGAGAAAATTCCAAATATTATTTTGGATTTTGTTTCAATAAAATCCACCTTTTCGTTTTCGAGATATTGTTAGTTTTGTAAAAAGATCGGTTGGTTGGCACGTGCAGCAGATCGCACGAATGCTGCTAGTTCATTGTGAACTGTTTCTTATAACGATTTTTCTTTTAATATTAAATATTATTTTAATGTAATATATTTTAATATTTATTATATACTACATTTAATAACAATAATTTCAACTTAAAGTAATACCTTAATATTCTAATTGCGTTGAAGTAACAAATCCAAGGCGATTGCTTGTGATCGCCTTTTTGACTTTCATTTGGCCATAAATATCCTCTGTCACTGTTTTATAACATTTGAGTTAGGAGGTATATCACATGCGACCTACAATGTAAAAAAACTTATGAAACCTTACCAAATAAAACCTGACTAACTACATCTCGCTGCCATTACGCTAAACATCTCACGCATGTAGTACACACTGGGTTCATCAGCTCGTAACTGTGGATTAACTTCAGGTAACGACAGTTCACGTAATGAAACCTACTTAACTATTATTTTCGAAAATCAAGAACACACCCGTCAATTCACTTCCCGATGCCAACCCCTCTCCCTTAACGGGAGCCCTATCGAATAGAAACGGTCCGTGAAGTACCTCGGCGTCATTCTTGACCGACGCCTTACCTTCACCGCCTCTTATGTCTCTCAGTGTCTACAGAAAGCCCGTGGCGTTAAAGCCAAACTATTTCCTTTTATCTCACATCGGAGTTCAGTGCCTTTGCGCGCTAAACTCACCATCTACTTGCTCTTTCTGAGAGCAATCCTTACGTAAGCAGCGCCCTCATATTGCTCCCTGCCACGACCCTACATCGTTCGGCGTTTGGAAGCTTTCTAATCTCGCACCCTCCGGTACATATCCAACTCTCCGTGGTATGTCAGGAATGATGTTATCAGACGAGGGTTGAAGGTTCCTTCTATTGATGAGTTTGTGCAATCTCTTGCGCTTGCGCTCAAACTCTTCAGTCGTGCCTCTACCTCTTCCTGTCCTCACCTCCGCCGCCTTAGTGCAGACGACGTCCCACCTCCTGGAAAACTTAGACGCCCTCGAGCTCTGGTCGACGACCCCCCATAGACATATCAACAAACATCTGCCCCTCACCCCGCCCTTGCAGCGCTTGACTCTCAACTCTTCTCCATCATAATCACTTAAGTGACACTCCTTCTCGTCCCCATCTAACAAGTGAAACGGCCTCTCGCCAAGATCCTTCCTCTCCAAGTTAAAAAGAAATAATAATAATAATAATAAAAAGAAAATCCTTCCCAGCTGTTGCGAATCGCTGCGCGGTTTTGCAATACATTAACAGCCTCTATCCCTCCTAGAAGGAGGGCTCCGTCCTTATTCTAGCGCAAGGCTACCAAGTATTTACGCATCAGGCAGTCATCGGGTTTGACCGGACACTGCAACCACTGGGGCACGTCCACCAGGTGCCCCACGATTGGATTGGATTGGATGAAGAACACATTATGTGAAACGTAACGTAAAACGTACCATGAAGTAAAGACCAAGTGAAAGTGCTCCTGACATAGAAATTAGTGAAAATCGTAAGAGAATAGAATTAAACACCGAATGCTGAAATGTAGGATTTTACGGTACTACTTAACGTACTACTTCATGGAACGAATATAGGATTAGGCTAAAAATAGAATGAACGCGGCACAAATTCGCTACTTGAAGTTCGTTAAGATATCCAAAGACTAGATCGCATTCCCGTTTAAGTTATTTCAGCGAAGCCGGAAGTCGGCTGCTTATACTGTAGCTATAGGAAACACGCCGGACGACCGCTGTGAAGAGAAGACGTCACGGACCTGTCACACGGATACTACAACACACTCACGTATCGATTAAGATGGCAGTGTTGTTCCGTATCACGTAGTGCTGGACAACTTTCATTAGTTGCGTGCCGGCATATAACCGCATGCCGGTACTAATTTGCAACAACAGACAACATAATTATCCTGTACTCTTACTATTGTTCGCGAATACAATGCGCGCCGCTTTCAGGTCGTGCAAATGTTCTCAATGAATCCACAATTCACTGTAACAAAAAATGTTCAGTAATTAGTGTTAATAAATCTTAGCTCGTTTAATCTGAAAACAGCTCAGCGGTGTTTTAATTTCTACGCTATTTAGAAACGTTTTCCAGCCCAATTGTGTATACTGAAATAGAGTGAAGAGATCGTTGGATAACGATTTAAACAAAATGTATGACTTGCTTTTCCGTTTACCGGAAAGCATAGGCCTTCCATCTTTTGGTCTTTAAACCAGCAATTATATACGCCATATATTGACTTTCGAAAATTAATAAAACTATTCTTTGGTAACAGAACTAACGCTTACATAAGCTTGAGGTAGTCATGAGGCCTAACTTTAAGTCAGGAATTCCTTAACACTTTTAACGTCCCTATAAAACTCGGGGATTTCAATTTCACTCTGAAAATTGAACAGGTACTTAGCAAACAAATAAGAGATTCAGTTAACAGCACACGCTATTCTTTGTACATTTATAAACCGGCTTTTACAGGTGTAAACCATTTATAAACATTTATATTTGGTAAGAATATTTTTCAAAGCCACAATTAGAGGATTCAGTGTTAGGAATTGGGGGCTTCAGCTGATTCGGCCTGGGGCTATTGCGTTTGCAGATGATGTACCCTTACTCTTCGGTACAGAAGAGGGACACCAAAGGAACCTTGATGTTTGGGTGGAGGAGTTGGAAAGAAGAAGACTGAAAGTAAGTTTGCCAAAGACGAAGAGAATGATTGTTGCCAGAGAGCCAGCTCAACACCGGATTACCATCAAAGGGAAGCAACTGGAACAAGTCCAAGAGTTCAAATACTTAGGCTCTATAATAAGCTCAGACGGCAAAATCAATGCGGAAATTAATTCAAGAATAAGCAGTGGTTAGAGACATTACCATGCACTAAAGACCAAGTTCATTGGTAAGGCAGACATGTCTATAAGGAAGTTAAGATGACCGTTTTCAAAAACACGTATGTGCCAGTTCTTACTTGTGGAGCTGAAACCTGGGCTCAACTGTGAATCATCTTAACTCTCTCCAGGCTATGGAGATGAGATACCTCAGGAAGGTTGAAGGAAATACAAGAAGAGATCGATTCAGAAACACTACTATAAGTGTGAGTCTTAGACAGTACCTTTAAAATATCAAATTAAGAAAGCACAGTTGCGCTGGTTTGGACACGTTCAGAGGATGGAAGGGGATAGACTTCCAAAACAACTGTATCAGACACGAATTGCTGGGAGAAGACCCAGAAGCCGGAGAAGAATGACTTGGGAGGACAATGTGAGGTGCTCTCTGCAGGGGTTGGGAGTGCAGTGGAATGAAGCCAATGCCCTGGTCATGCAGAGAGACCACGGTGGCGAGACCCCTGCTCAACCTCTACACCTTTCGGTAGAAGAGGATTGGAATAAAATGATGAAGAAGAATATTTGTACTAACCTCCTATTATTTTTGTACAAATTAACGCAATAAACGTATGACACCATCCAGATTCTGGTAAGTCGAACACGTCATGTTTTTCTTCTCTCGAATTTTCGCTCGAAAGTTAAAGTTTCCTTCCCTAAATCTTACGTCCGATAGGTATAAAAAATAATTTAGTAATATATTATATGTTTATCATCATTCATCATTATTCCTGCATCTCCTAAGTGGAGCATAGGGCATCAATGAACTTCCGCCACCGGACTCTGTTCCGCCCCATCGTCTTGATCTCGGGCCAGGTCTTCCCTGCTTTCTCCATCCCTTCCGCTATTACACTCCTCCTCCATGTGTTCCTTGGTCTGCCTCTTCTCCTGCTACCTTGTGGGTTCCATTCCAGGGCTTGTCTTGCTATGTTGTCTCTATCTCGTCGTAATGTATGCCCAATCCATTTCCATTTCCTACGACGCATCTCAATGTCAATGGGTGTTTGATGGGTTCTTCTCCACAGCTCTTCATTGGAGATAACTTGTGGCCACCATATCCTCAGGATATTCCGCAAACTTCTGTTCACGAATGTTTGGAGTCTGCTAATCAGTTGTTTGTTAGTCTTCCAAGTTTCACACCCATAGAGCAGTACCGACTTGACATTTGTATTGAAGATGCGTAGTTTGGTATTGGTGTTAATTTCCCTTGATTTCCAGATTGGTCTCAGCATTGCAAATGCTCCTTTAGCCTTATTTATTCTATTTCCTATATCCTCTATGGTTCCTCCCTCCGTGGTGACCATACTTCCCAGGTAACAAAACTGTTTGACTTGTTCGATCATTATATGTTTAGGTCGTTGTTAATTGCCGGGCTATTAGGTGTGGTCTAATGCTGTTTATAACAACAGACGTTTCGGCCCCCACCACTGGCGGCCGGCTTCAGTCTTCAGTTTGTGGTAAAGCTCTTTACTCTAGGAACTGGTGCACATCTTGCCAGTTAACCTTTCAATCGTGCAACGCTGAAGATGGCCTCCAATGGCGGGGCCGAAAAGTCTGTTGTTATAAACAGCATTAGAGCGCGGCCTAATAGCTCGGCAAGGAGCAACAGAATTGACCTCGTCCGTGAGACCCTAAGACGTCAACAGTAAGTGTACATGAAGTTGGGTTTAATCATATCCAGAATAGTGTTCGACAGATGGGTCTCATAATAAACGAAAGCAAGACAAAATACATGGTCACAGGACAGGAAGCTAGAGAAGGAAAGCGCGACCAAATTGGCATCTATTCCTTCGAAAAAGTGAACAACTTAGTTTATTTATGATGCCAAGTTAACTCCGATGGGGAAACAACAGAAGAAATAAAGCGAAAAATCGCCTCAGCTAATAGGTGCTTATTTGGTCTCAGACCTCTGTTCCAGAGAAGAACAAATTACCAGGAGCATCAAAGCTGCTTCTGTATAAAACACTGATCCGCCCAGTTCTCACCTATGGTTCTGAGACTTGGACCGTTTCTAGAAAGTCTGAGTCAAGCCTGATGGTTCATGAACGCAAAATCCTACGCAGCATTTTTTGTCCAATATATGTCTGAGGTGAATGAATGAAAAAGAGCCAACCAAGAACTGAACGCTCTTCTGAATGAACCAGATATTGTTAAAATTACGAGATAAAACTCGTTTACGAGACTCGTATAAAACTTGGTAGAGTCAGGTGGGCTGGACATGTGATCAGAATGGGGGAGAATGAAATACCCAGAAAGCCACTCACAGAACGTATCTGTGGCACCAGGAGAGTTGGTAGACCAAAACTACGTTGGGAAGACGGTGTGAACTATGATGCGCGCCATATCCTTGGGACCCGGAACTGGAGAGTAGCTGCACTTGACCGGGACAACTGGCGGATGCTGTTAAAGGAGGCCTTGACTCAGTAATGGGTTGTCGCGCCGCTGAAGAAGAAGAAGCGTTGGACAGATATATGACACGTCACAATCGTAAAGGTTGCTTTGGTATATAAGATATTTGTGAGAGGAAATGCTAACTAACAATGTGAAGGTGTTTACAGGCTTTTGTGAAAGCTTCAAGACCATAAAACTAACGCGGAACTAGGATATGAAAGTAAATACCTACCAGTAGTAAGTACTCGATTCACTTTGGATCGTACAGTATTGTTTTTGTCAGATCATAACGAGTGACTAAGGCAGCACACACTATACTCGGAGTGATTGTAGAAACATTAAACTCATGTTTCAACCCACTACAGGATGATTGTAGGTTACTTTGTAATGTAACCCAAATACAGATATGTATTTCTGAAATGGCTAGCAAATATTAATTAATGAAATTAATCGGGGTATATTTTAAGGAATTTTTATCACTGCACAAATGTCCGGGGGTTCTCCCCCGGGAAATTTTCAAAAATTAGACGTGCCACAACGTTATTTTAATGCTTTTCTAGACTTCCCTAATTTCCAGAAAACAAAAAAAAATCATCTTGATAAACTGCGTTTTTTACTTTAGTACGGTACAAAAATTTCTGGATTTTTTTTAAAATGTCACAAAAGTTTTTGAATTACAAAAGTATGCTTGTCAAAATTTAATTTTAATGCATTTCTAGTCTTATTTAAATGTTCAGAAAATGTTTTAAAAAATGTATTTGCCAAACGTAACTTTATCCATTGTTGGATTCTACCGATCCATCGGTTGGTACTACGTCTAGGGAAATGTAAAAAGCTTTAACTTTAAGGTGGGTAACATGCAGTGCTTATACGGATGGATAAAGCTTTAACTTTAAGGTGGGTAACATGCAGTCCTTATATGGATGGATAAAGCTTTAACTTTAAGGTGGGTAACATGCAGTCCTTATATGGATGGATAAAGCTTTAACTTTAAGGTGGGTAACATGCAGTGCTTATGTGGATGAATAAAGCTTTAACTTTAAGGTGAGTAACATGCAGTGCTTATATGGATGGATAAAGCTTTAACTTTAAGGTGGGTAACATGCAGTGCTTATATGGATGGATAAAGCTTTAACTTTAAGGTGGGTAACATGCAGTGCTTATACGGATGGATAAAGCTTTAACTTTAAGGTGGGTAACATGCAGTGCTTATATGGATGGATAAAGCTTTAACTTTAAGGTGGGTAACATGCAGTGCTTATATGGATGGATAAAGCTTTCACTTTAAGGTGGGTAACATGCAGTGCTTATGTGGATGAATAAAGCTTTAACTTTAAGGTGGGTAACATGCAGTGCTTATGTGGATGAATAAAGCTTTAACTTTAAGGTGGGTAACATGCAGTGCTTATACGGATGAATAAAGCTTTAACTTTAAGGTGGGTAACATGCAGTGTTTATACGGATGAACAAAGCTTTAACTTTAAGGTGGGTAACATGCAGTGTTTATACGGATGAATAAAGCTTTAACTTTAAGGTGAGTAACATGCAGTGTTTATACGGATGAACAAAGCTTTAACTTTAAGGTGGGTAACATGCAGTGTTTATACGGATGAATAAAGCTTTAACTTTAAGGTGGGTAACATGCAGTGTTTATACGGATGAACAAAGCTTTAACTTTAAGGTGGGTAACATGCAGTGTTTATACGGATGATAAAGCTTTAACTTTAAGGTGAGTAACATGCAGTGCTTATACGGATGAATAAAGCTTTAACTTTAAGGTGGGTAACATGCAGTGTTTATACGGATGAACAAAGCTTTAACTTAAGGTGGGTAACATGCAGTGTTTATATGGATGAATAAAGGTTTAACTTAAGGTGGGTAACATGCAGTGTTTATACGGATGAATAAAGCTTTAACTTTAAGGTGAGTAACATGCAGTGCTTATACGGATGAATAAAGCTTTAACTTTAAGGTGGGTAACATGCAGTGTTTATACGGATGAACAAAGCTTTAACTTAAGTGGGTAACATGCAGTGCTTATATGGATGAATAAAGCTTTAACTTTAAGGTGAGTAACATGCAGTGCTTATACGGATGAATAAAGCTTTAACTTTAAGGTGGGTAACATGCAGTGTTTATACGGATGAACAAAGCTTTAACTTAAGGTGGGTAACATGCAGTGCTTATATGGATGAATAAAAGACAACACCGAGTCAAGGAGACTCCAAAAACAACGGAGCAGTTTTATTTTTCAGGGGTTCTTGCAGAGGCAACCAAGAAGAGCCGTGAAAGCAAAGAGAAGGAAGAAGAAGGCCTCGAGAAAAAGAAATAGAAGAGCAAGACTTTTTAGACAAAACTTTTAAAGACAATAATTAAAATGAAATATGTTAACTTGAGTTAAAACTGCTTTCGTTTTTAATAAGGCTAAATATTGTTTCATTACATCATTTTTTACTCAGATGTCAGTTCATTTATTTTCCCTACTTTTTTCTCAAAAGTTTATTACTGCACATTTTTCAATTTTGTCACTGCACTATTTAATTTATCACTGCACATTTTGTGTCTGGTTGCACTTTAAATTTTACACTGAAATTAATCTTATTTTTATAAATTAAGCACTGGTATGAAATCCTGTGTGATGTTTTACCTATATACACATACACACTCGAGCGTGGGATAATGCTTCCACTTAATACAAACGTTACCGGCTAAAATCCTATAAGAACGGTTTAGCCGGTAACCTAATAAGGGGGTATGTAATATATTATACTCCTCCGGTCTAATAAAAGTCAATCTACCCTATTAAAAATATTTCCTGAACGAAAGTAATTAAATCTATTGTTTCATTGGTACTGTATGATTCGTTCTTTCATTCAGGGGCGTATTTACGGGGGAGGACGAACGGGACCGGACCCCACTCCAGAGGTTTCGAAAAAGTTGACGAGTTTTGTTAACCTCTTAATTTTTAAACTGTTTTATTTTAATTTTTTCAAGCTGTGTGCGCTGCTATAGTTGTATCTTTATTTTAATTATACAAACAGTTTTATTACACAGCATTAGGGCATACGTTTGAAATACGAAATAGAGGAAAATCAGTTCAGTCAATAAGTAGGCTATCTTTTAATAATACTTCAATAACGAGTATTTTTATTATGTCATTACCGTTCACTTTAATGGGGCTGATTTCAGGATGCGTTTTCCAGCCACTTTAAAGATAGTAATATTGATTTGTCTTAACTTGAAAGTAAACGGTAATAATACAATAAAAATATGCCTTACTGAAACGTTGTTTACAAGATACTTACTGACTGAATTGATTTTCCAAATATTCCATATTTCAAACGCATACGCTAATGGTGTGTAATAAACCTGTTTGTATATTTAAAAAAAAATTATTCGCTTACACAGCTGCAAAAAATAATAACATAGCCTAAAAAGTTAAGAGATTAACAAAAATTTGGTCAACTTTTCCGACCCTCTGGGGGTCCGGTTACCCCCCCCCCCCCGTGAATACGTTCCTGACCCTGGTTATCCTCGGGACTGACTGTTCCAGAAGATCTCAAGAATTCAGCCGTGACATGTTCTTATCTTGCTTTTGTACTGACTTAAACATTAGCATCCATTTGGTTTTCAATTTAGGTATAAAATGTATTCTTGATTATCTAACACGTGTAAGTTTTTAGCCTACACTCTTAATTGCTCAGTAATTATATGGTGTTTATATAGTATATTTGCGCACCAAATTGAAGACTGTCTGTGAATTCATTGCTTTATGCAGATGACAAGGTAATGATCAGAAAACAGAAGACCAGTTACAGCGGTCGATATTTACGTTCAATAGCATCATACACGACTATGGACTACACAGATCTCTGCTACAAAACCTAAAACGATGGCATTTAAGGGCAAGTATCCTATGAAAACTAAGATAGACAGAATAATCAGATTTTGGATCGGTTAGTCATTTTAATTACCTGAGTTGTGATATCTCATATGGAACCGATATTGATTGGGATAGTAAGCTAACGAAATTTAGACGCATCTGTGGAACGATTCATAGGTACACGGAATGAAAAATAAAACACGGAAGGATACCCGACTGAAATTTTACGAAACTGTGGCTGTCCCCCACATTCCTGTATGCTAGTGATAGGCTACATGGACTCTTGGTAAAAGGGACGTACAGAGGATTCAGGCAGCTGAAACGAAATTTCTAAGAGGGACGCAAGGTCGCTCTCTCCTGGATCGGTAAAGGAACGACAATATCAGACGCGAATTAAACATTGTACCGTTGCACCAGAAGATTGAAGGAGATGGTGTGAACACTTGAACCGCATGCGCGATATCCGTCTACCCCGTGGCTGCCTTGGGTTATCACTTATCACACTACTGGGAAGAGAGATGTCGGTAGACCAAGGAGGAGATGGGTTCCGGAACAGGTCTAGAGTCTAATTCTTGAAGTGGTGATGATGATGATGATGATTATTATTCTTATTTCTTCTTCTTCTTCTTCTTCTTCTTCTTCTTCTTCTTCTTCTTCTTCTTCTTCTTCTCATTATTATTAAACAGGTTTAGAGTCTAATTCTTGAAGTGGTGATGATGATGATGATTATTATTCTTATTTCTTCTTCTTCTTCTTCTTCTTCTTCTTCTCATTATTATTAAACAGGTCTAGAGTCTAATTCTTGAAGTGGTGATGATGATGATGATGATTATTATTCTTATTTCTTCTTCTTCTTCTTCTTCTTCTTCTCATTATTATTAAACAGGTCTAGAGTTTAATTCTTGAAGTGGTGATGATGATGATGATGATTATTATTCTTCTTCTTCTTCTTCTTCTTCTTCTTCTTCTTCTTCTTCTTCTTCTTCTTCTTCTTCTTCTTCTTCTTCTTCTTCTCATTATTATTAAACAGGTCTAGAGTCTAATTCTTGAAGTGGTGGTGATGATGATGATGATTATTATTCTTATTTCTTCTTCTTCTTCTTCTTCTTCTCATTATTATTATTATTATTTTATCAGAAACTTGGCTAATCGTCTGTTCCGGTTATAGAGGAATATATACGATCTTAGTTATTACAGATATTCAACTCTTTACGAACGTCTTCAGTGTAGAGTCTATCCGTTCGTGTGCAGCCTATAACGGATCGCAAGTATCTCATCTCCGATGCCTGTGTTATACTCAGATGTTTTTTCGCCGGAACTCAAGTATCAGAACCATACAATAACACCGGCACAGGCATTACCTTATAGAATTTTAGTCGAATCTCTTGCCTTGTTTTTATTGACAGTGCTCGACGAATTGTGTCACGTATTGACTGCAACTTATTATCAGCATCGTAATGCACATCATAAGCCAAGATAGCGTAAATGTGACACCTGCTCTATCCATTACAATCGTAGCCCATAAGGGGTATCTGCTCATAAATGCCATAGTTGTTGTCTTCAGCACAGAAATTTTCATGTTGTAATTTGAACAGACTTGCTGTAACTGGAACATTGATCTCTCGAGCTCGCAATCACTGTTTTGGATGATTACTTGATCAACCGCAAACAGCATTGTATTCATACATGTTCTGTTATTTATTTTTATTACCGGATCCACTCCTAATTTCCACTCTATAACTATGTCATCGATATAGAAATTAAAGTGTTGGAGACATGATACAGCCTTGGCGCACTCCCTGATTAATGCAATCTCTTCTGTCAAATCATCTCCTATAGACAATACTATCCCTGTGCAATAGTATAAGCTCTTTATAACGTCTATAAGATGTTTAGGATAACCCCTCTTACACATAATATCCTACAGAATGGCTCTGATAACTCTACCAAATCCTTTCTAATAGTCAATGAAGGCAAGGTGTATCTCCAAATTAAATTCCCTTCTTTCCTCAAACACTATTTTCAAAGAGAGATTTGAAATGTATTCTGGTTTGTAAATGGGTAGTGAATAAATGAAGACCGTTGATAAAAATCAATGAAAGAACGAACCATACAGTATCAGCGAAACACTAGATTTAATTACTTTCGTCCGGGAAATATTTTTAACAAGGACTTTTATTACACCGGAGGAGTATAATATATTACACAAATTATATTACATTTGCACATACGTTATCTACCCTTACGAAACCCTGCCTGTACGTCATCAATGCAATATCTAGCTTTACGAAACCCTGCCTGTTTGTCGTCAATGCAATATCTACCCTTACGAAACCCTTCCCGTTTGTCGTCAATGCAATATCTACCCTTACGAAACCCTGCCCGTTTGTCTTCAATGCAATATCTACCCTTACGAAACCCTGCCCGTTTCTCTTCAATGCAATATCTACCCTTACGAAACCCTGCCTGTTTGTTACGTCGTCAATGCAATATCTACCCTTACGAAACCCTGCCTGTTTGTCAAAAAGTAAAATAAACGAGATAGAACGAAGTCTTTCGTTAATAAAAGAAACAATTTAACTTTATAAAACACACTCTGTGAAAAGTATTTGCAATAAGAAAATGTTTGCAAAAATAACCTCGAAATATTAAACAACAGATTTCAAACACAATTTTAACAGGATCTTATATACTAATCGTGATTTGTTCTTCAGCGTAAATGAACGGAATGCTTCACATTCGTTTAATATATAGGCCTATTACTTTATATATCGTATTTAGTCATTACGCCTTTATTACCATGGCACTACGGTCCCTGTAGAATCCTGGCCTCCTCAATGTTTCTCCTCCATTCTTCTCTGTCCAGACCCTTACCCCTCCAACCTGCCACTCGCATCTCCCTCAAATCCCCTTCCACACCTTCACACCATCTCCTCCTCGGACGTCCTCTCCTCCTTACTCCCCTGCGGCTTCCTTTCCAATGCCATTTGTGAGCCTCGATCACTTCTTATTCTCACCACATGCCCCAACCATCTCGACCTTTGCGCCTTCACTGCCGCAACTATGTCCGCTACTCCATACAGGTCTCTTAGATCACGATTCTTTCTTATCCTCCACATCTCTCCGTCTCACACTGGTCCATAAATTCTTCTCAGTATTTTCCTCTCGAAAACACCAAGGTTTTTCGTATCTTACAACTTCAGCACCCATGACTCGCTTGTATATGTTACCAGAGGTCTGATTACCGTGGTGTATATCTTCTTTTGATACATTCCTGGATTTGAATATATTTATTAATGCGTAGTAGCTTCACACCTTTATCATACGCTAGAGAATTCATTGTTCATACATTTGTAAGTACTAATTGTAATTGTAAGTACTAATACAGTATGGAACTGAAATATAACAGTTTATTTGTCGTGAGTATTGCAAAATCTATATGTTCACCATGAGACAAATACGTTATGACAACTTGTCTGAAACATTGATGCTCTGAGGTTACACATACAATTTATCATAAAAGGAATAGATAATATTTAAAACCAATACTGCTAAAATTTCCGTTTTCTCTTATGTAGAACAGAAAAATTTTAAATTAAAGTGACTTTATAGTGTCTTGCTACTGTATTTTATTGCTACTGTATTAGTGTTTTTGCTGTGTCCACAAATACCTTTACCTAACTGACAAATAACTAGGCCTATATCTAACCAAACGTTTGCATCCGGTATACCTGCACCCATCGATGTATAGGGTACTATATGGATCACGTGCTGACAGGCAAAGTGAACGGCAGAAAACGTTCCGAAGCACGTACAGCTTCCCCCTACCATCGGGAGAATAAAGCGTTTGGCGCTAAGTTAAAACGTGTACTAAACGAGTCATTCAGTCAGTAATGCACTTGCTTTGACACCTTACAATTATTACATTTGGGTCAGTTCTACAGAAAATTATGTTTAGGAAGTGTCCAGGTGTCTAACAAATGTAATTGTTTAGATTTTGATTTCATTAACCAAACTTCAGTAATGAGTTTTTCAGAAACAGAGAAAGTTCAATGAAACGGATATTGAAAAAGATGAAAACTCTAAGGGAATTATGAATATAGTTAAGATGTTAGGTCATAGTATAAGGATAACATTCTGTATTTCTGTGTGGCTTTATTGTAAAAAAAAAAAATTTCGAAGTTAAGGTGTGAAGACTGTATTCATTTACTGCTAACAGATGACAATAACTTGAGCGTTTACACTCATTTAACTGACTTTGTGTCAAGCGGAAAATTAATTAGAGATTCATCAGACGTTTTACAGATTGTAAAATTAATGTATAATTTATTGATTATATCTGAAAGTAAACATAATACCAAAACAATGATTATATCAGCATACAAAAACTTTGCCGGCACAGTGTATAGAAAACATATTTCAAACAATGATTTTTCTGAAGACAGCCAGAAGTAAAACTTATCAAATTAATAGGGACATTCTTTTATAAAATCTTGTGCTATGATATTGCTAAGGAAAGAACCGCTGCAGCTATCTTCTCTAAGCTTGGTGTCCGCCAAAAGTTAAATAAATTTGTATTATTCAGTAATGTTTAATGTAAACAATATTTATACAATTAACATGTAGCTAATTAAATAAATAAAAATTGTTAATGTAAATTAGCGTTGCTAATTGAACACTTTAACGACCATGGCGGGCGTATACGCCAGCTTCTTTTACACAATAAACAATTTAAGTTTACGGCTCACGTCTCATATTCTTTGTTTTCCTTATTTTTAATCTTTATTTGTCTGGCTTCAACATTAAATTTTCATAAATAAGTATTTATGAACGCAACAGAACTTGACGATAAACTGAAATAATGTGTCAGAATACAGTGAAACAAATGTGTTTATTTTGGAAAAGAACTTATTAAAAACCTCACACTTTGGAGTCATTAATTAATGTTAAAATATGACATAGCTATTTGGATAGCTATTAGCTAACAAAGCAGAAAAGTCAGACTTTGTACAGGTACAGTGTATAGCATACGCAGTATTATTGCCCCCCCCCCCCACTGTTACAGCGGTCGGACCGAATTCAGTGAATGCAGCACGCGATCCATATAGTATAACATCGATGCCTGCACCCTAACTATCGTTGACCCTCTTCTACCTTGTGTGTGTGTGGGGGGGGGGGATTATAATTATCTTCCTCCTTCCTCTTAGTCATCGTCTTCTACCAGGGGCGGATTAGAAGCGCCTGGTGACTTATGTAGCCATCAGACTGGTGCCTCCCCCCCGATTCAAAATTCAACCTTTTATCCATTTTTACAATGATAAACGGCATACACAATTTCGAAAGTTAACAATTATTTTATTAAACTTTCAAATTACAACAAATGTTTAGCTAAATAATTAAATATGCTCATATTACAATGAGCATAGTAGTACTTAAGGTTAGAAAATACTAATCGATCCATTTTTTCTTGGTTTTGCCTTAATGAAGTCTTGTATAATTTCTTCTAAATCGAGTAATTCAAGTGCTCGCTTTCAATACTCAACCTTGCTAACGAAGATAATCTCTCACATCCCATAGTTGAACTCAACGTATCTTTAATACGTTTTAATACAGAAAATGATCTTTCAGATTCCCAGTTACCTGTTGGAATCCTCAAAATAAGGCGATTGGATTGATCCTCAAAATCCTCACGATAAGACGATTGGATTGAGGACACTTGTTTTTTTCACATTTATTATCTTCAAAACGTTTTTTTGATTTAGTCCCCCTCGGACAGCTAAGGCCTTGGTGCCCGATGCTGCAGCATACCCTAGCGTTATGGATAATCCGCTATTGTCTTCTACCCGTCAGATGTCGAGTTTTTCGAGAGAGCTCTCCACCTCGTCTTGTCCAGTGCCAAAACCATGGCACGGGCCCAAACTGCTCCTCCGTCTTCTACACTCTTTTTGGTGTTATCCTCCCACTGCGTTCTGAGCCGTCCTCTTCCTCTTCTGCCCTCTCCCGTGCACGTCTCGGGTACCTTTCCTCATTCATCCTACACACATGGCCAAACCAATGCAGTTGCGAGCTTCCAATTTTATTATTTAAAGAGTATATCTTTAAATTCTTCCAGATGTTAACGTTTCTCAACCGGGGATCGTAATTATACATTCTGACAAAATTCATAAAAAATGCTGAACCGGGTTATGATTACAAAATCTCCTTTCACCTGTACTGTGAAATAATCGTTGTAATATACGATACGAGAGAAAGTTGCGATTGTTTACTCATTGCAAAAACTAGTCTGTCATATGATCGTAATCCGGTTCTCGTCTCAGGGAACACCAATTCGTTTTTATTTGAACAACTTTCTTCAGACAGTTTTTTTCAATCGTGAGAGAGTTTACTAATCAGCAAAGGAAAAGTGACGACAAAACGAAGTACAAATACAGCAAACTCTCAATAATTGGGAGCCGCGATCACCGAGGTGGATAATCCTCAATATTGTTACGATGGTCTCCTTCGATCGTCGTATGGTACAGTGGAAAACAAAATACAGACACCAAAGTAGTCACTAATGACCGGCTTTATTTAATCACAAAATAACAATTGTACAATAATTCCAGTCAAATTTGTCCACACGCAATAACCATGTCAACTATAAAGAATTCCGCACTAATTATAACACACGACCACTTGATATCACTTGACAAATCGCCCAACATAAACTTACTTCTAAGCGACAGATGTTGGTTGTTTATAGTCTGCAGGGTTCCATAATATGCGTCCTTAACAAGTACTCGAAAAATCTAGAGGATACTTCAGCGCGGCCTTGGCGAAAACAAGCATGTACTGGGATAAGCGAGAAATGCGTAGAACAACGTTCTCCACAGTACCAGAACGTTCCGTATTGCGTAACATATGAACAAAAAAGTGCAGAAAGTAATGAAATTTATTTATTGACACTAGCTGTTTATTCAAAGTAAAGCAATACAGTAAGACCCCGTTAAACTCTATCTAGGGGCCTCGTGAAAACCGCGTAATAAGTGGGATATAAGTAGCAATATAGTCATACTGAAACTGTGTAGCTAATAATCACATTATGGATGCAGTTTCTTACTAATTCACACGAACTGTCACTTTGTCAGAAGAAGTTTTACTGATAAATTGTCTTATCTTATGTGTATCATCTGCATTGAGTATTTCTGAACGTACGTACACAAATTATAAAAAATCGAAGTGAACGTCTTCTCTCAAGTTTTCATGCGTGGCAGGGATTAGATTGAGGATGAATTACCGCAAGCGAATGAATTAAAACAAATGTCTTAAAAATACATGTCAGTGAAGTCACTGCTGACCTGTCGGCAAACATCACAGGTGGCGTTCAACGTCAATATCTAATTTTACACATCCCTTAACTAGGCCAGTAGAGTACAACGGCTTTCAGTTATACCGCGTAAATAAAAGCATACTGACAAAATTAAATGTTCCCATAAATGTTAGCGTAGTCGCAGTAAAAATATCGGTACGGAGAACCATACATGGCTTCCGTGTTCTACGATTTATATTTAAAATCATTTTCGAAATGAAATATTTCCATAAAAACTACTCCTTCTTCAGCCTTAACCACAATAGTGTGGTCACTAACGTATACCACCTCACGTTAGCGCACTCGATTTTCACTGATGATGGCTGTCGATGCCACTGCCGAAACGTCTGGTTTGGCAGAAAACATTGGACCACGGCCAAACAGCCCGGGAAGGAATTTTTAAGAACAAACTATTTCTTTGTTGCCGATAACGTTGTACACATATAAAAAATTATCCCCTACCCCTTCAACTGTTATTTTCATTTATAGAAAATTACTCCCTCCCCCTTCAACAACCCTTTTCATTTATAGATTTTTCATCTACCTTGCTACAGTGGATTATTATGACCTTATTTTCAGGATACTTTATCAAAATTAAGTACTTTACTCTTGTTAAAACATAAAACGTTTCAGGTAAACTACCCCCTCCCCTTAACCGATCTTCACCAAAATCAATAGGCCTTGAGTACTCTACAACTCAGGAACATACGCAAAAGAATCATTTGATTCTGTTTGAATTTGCGGCAGTTATTGTTCGCCATAGAAAAAATTCTACACACACACACACACACACAGATAATTTTCGGAAAATGACTTTTCTTCACGGTTTGAGGGTAGTACAATCAGAATCGCCCTTATCTCGAACATGATTTTTTCGCCATCACCATACTTCCATTTCCTTCTGGAACACGGAAGTAAAAATGAGCCCGGAAGACTCATGGTAACCAGCTGCCAAGCGACAAACAATACTGTATCTCTCGGTGAGCGGTGATACACTCCGTCCCTCGGATATATCATTACATAACTAATATAATTTTAAAACAATACTGTTTACGGTTGCTAATTAAATACTATATTAAAATTAGTGGAACAGAAGATTTATTATTCACCTGAAATTTATTTCAGTTTATAAAAAAAGTCCGCGGGTTGTCGCGGATAATCCGCAAAGCGGATAAACAGTTCACGGATAATCGGTAGCTTACTGTAGTTATCTATAGTACATACAATCTCATATAAATATGAAGCTTCCCTGCCCTATTTTCACAAAATCTCGTCATCAGGCATTTAAAAAGTATCCCTTTCCCAGATGCTCCTGATAAGCCAAAATCTCTGGAGTTGTAAAGAATCTGGTAATAGGAAATAATTCACGTGCAGTCAAGGAAAATCTAGATGATAGGGGTAGTAAATAGAATAGAAGGTAAGACTGATACAAACCTTAGGATTAATGGACGGAAAACGAGAAACTGGAAAGAAAAGACAAACCATATCAAGAACGAGGTGGGACGGAGATAAATAGAAGTAGAGATATACGCCGAAGAGATGGATAGAGAGAATATTTTGACTCTGGGTAAAATGACACGAACCGTACAGTTAATACAGATGCTCTTCAGCGGTATTTGTGACCAAAGTGTAAGTAATAAAGACACTACCTGAAATAGTAAACAAACGGGTTAAAGAAAACCACTGACCGAAGACGAAGATATCCAGGAAAGGGAGCAAGCATTATTTTACTCCAATATTAGAATACCATGTAAGTGATCATTTGACTCTCTGGTAGTGAATTTCTACAAATTACTTGACGTATACAAACTACGTGGTGCGCTTCAAGCAAAGCGTAATATTTTAAAGAATGTGAGCATATTTTAGACGTTTAAATACTGTTACAAGAATAACGTAAATACTAACAGAGTAATAATTTTATTCTTTAATTAATCTTTTGGCGTTTGATCACATCTGATGGCAAAATGTTTGACGTTTACTTCAGGACCGCCACCAGAGCGCAGCACTACTGTCATTTCTTTTTGTTTTTCAACATAAATGTCCCATTTTCTCAGAAAATTTCATACATACAGTACGAAAATTTTAGCACACGTTTTACAGTTTTGTAGATCTACAATGGTTGACTTCAGTTAATTAGTGTATTTAAACAAAATAAAATGTCCTTAAAATTGTTTATTTTTTAAAGCACAAGTCTGTATGAAATAAATGTAATAATTCTTTTTTGTACTCATGTTTTAAAACCATTGTAGGTCAGTGTATGTATAAGAAAAGGTCCAAAAGTGTAAAAAAATTACGTACCTGTACCCAACAGTTTCTGACAAAACGGAGCTTTATACAGCTATGGAGCTATATTAACAATGGGAAAATACGGCTTTATGACACCCCATAAATATTCTAAGCGTTAAAGACAGTTATGTAAATGTAAATAATTATATTAAGTAAATATCACTATTGCATTAACGACTCGGAACACCAGGTTAAAAAAAAAAAAGTTTGTACTACAATAACGTCTCCGACACTCACCGAAAATTAGGGATAAACGATACCTATCGATATAAGTATGGTATCGATACTTTTTTTCGATACCAAGTATTTTGGTATCGATACCAGGTTTTCGATACGAGTACTGGTATCAATACCAGAGGTCCGGTATCGGAAAAAATACTCAAACGAAATTTATTTTATTTTAATAATTATAATTAAAAAGAATGTACCTTGCTAAAAACGGGGAAAATATGATAATAATTTAAGTTTTAACTTCTTAACTTTTAAGTGGCCCAAGCAATGTTTATGTTGGCAACGGCTGACGAATTCCAGAATTTGCATAACCTTCCTATGCTGTTAGTGCTACGCTTTTGTTGTTTTGTTAGTTGTTTTGTTTCTTGGCTTCAGGTTTATTCAGAGTTCAGACTTCAGTTCCTACTCTTTATTTTTACCACTGAGAATTGTGACTACTGTTTTAGTGTTTGTTTTGTTGAGTTTTAAATAATGTCACCTCCTAAGAGCAAGGTGTGGGGGTATTTTGCTAAAGTGGACGGAACTGTCGCAGAATGCAAGACTTGCGGAAAGAAGATAAAGTATAGTGGAAACACATCCAACCTCTTCAAACATCTAAAGGTAAATCATGCCCGCATACATTCAGAATTAGAAGATCGAGTAAACCAACCAACTTTGCCTGAGAAGCAGCCGAAATTAGGCGAATGCTCAAGTTTACCTTCTACTTCTAGTTCTACCGAATCTCGTAGTCATGATGATGATCAACAAATTATTAAGCCTATAGTAGAAGCTTTCCAAAAGGCCTCATCGTTTCAAGACGGTGGTGCTAAATACCATGCGATTACACAGGCAATTTTATACTTTATCTGTAGAGATTTGAGACCATTCGCTATAGTAGATGGCTGTGGGTTTAGGAAATTAATGAAGGTGGTCTCTCCTTTGTATGTTGTTCCGTCAGGAACAACTCTAAAAAGAAAAATGAATGAAAAATATGAAATGTGCGCTCTCCGAGTGAAAGTCGATCTCACAAAGATAAGTCATTTTTGTTTAACCACCGATATTTGGACAGACACCATGAACGAACGTGCCTACTTAGGGGTTACTCTTCACTATTTGGATGATGGAAGTATAAATCATAAGACTACTAATTTAGGTGTCGTTCCATTACAAAAAACACATACCGTACAGGAGAGAACATTTCAGATGCTTTGACTAATCTAATGAGTGAATGGGATATACCAAAAGAAAAAATTTCAAATGTTGTGACCGATAATGGCGCAAATATGGTATCTGCCATCAACTTGTTTATTGGAAAAAATAGGCACATTGCCTGCTTCGCCCACACGATTAATTTAGTGGTTGAGTCTTCTCTGGAAAACATTAATGCTCTTCCATCCATTCAAAAAGTTAGGGCCATCGTGAAATGGGTTAAGAATAGCATGAAGGTTTCTGATAAATTTCGTCAGCTTCAATCGACGCATGAAATTTCTGAAGGAGAACATAAAAAACTTATCCTGGATGTAGCAACGAGGTGGAACTCAACATATTATATGTTGCAACGGTTTTTAGAAATGGTTTCGACCATTAGTCAACTTGCTATTGAGGACATGTCTGCTCCAGAAATGCCAACTAATCGGGAGTTAATCGACATCAAAAATATTATATTACTTCTCCAACCATTTGAATACGTGACAAGGGAGGCATCAGGGGAAAAATACACGACGTTGTCAACAATTATTCCAATGGTAAATATATTGATCAAACAGCTGGAAAAGATTACAATTTCCGAATCCGATTCAGCATCAAGAATCGAAGAGGCCAAGAAAGCAGTGATCCGAGAGGTTCAAAAAAGGTTTGAACATATAGAGAATAATTTGAATATGGCAGTTGCTACTATCTTGGATCCAAGATTCAAAAACCTTCACTTTAAGGATGCACAGGCTTGTGCTAAAGTAATCAGTTTTTTGCGCAAGAAGGTAAAAGCAGCTACCATAGATGCTGCACACTCAGCCAGTTCGTCAGACGAAGAAAAACATCTGATTTCGACTTTTGGGAGATCCACAAGGAGTTGGTCCATGGGAAACGAAGCCAGCGCAAAGACGAGTCCAATGACGAACTTTCTCGTTATCTGAATAATCCTACATCCCCACTGAAAACAGACCCGTTAAAGGAGTGGGATGATATGAAGAACATATTCCCTGGTTTATACAAAAATGCGAGAGTAGTTTTAATGTTTGTGGCGACGTCGGTGCCATGTGAACGCCTCTTTTCAAAAACTGGTTTCATATTGAACCAGTCGAGAAATAGGTTGTCTTCCAAACATTTAGGGCGTTTGTCATTTTTAAGTGCCCTTGATGAAGAAGAGTGGGGCCTTTAGTGTTTCTTTTTTTTAGTTTCGTTGTTTAGTTTTTCTTTTATGTACAACTAAAAACATATAATTTTAATTTTTTATTTTATGTTGTTTGTTTTTTTATTTAATTTTATTTTTTTTTAATTATTTCTTTATAGTAATAGTAGTAATAATTTTTATTATTATAATTACCATGTTTTTTAATTCTTTTATTTAATAATGTGTAAAATGTTTAGTTGTGTATTTTCTTATTTTTGTATTTCTTTTTGAGGGAAATAAATTTTAAAAAAATGTACAAAAATATTAATTGTAATATATTATTGGGTCTATTGAAAATGGTTTTTTTTTTTATTTTTAAATCCCCAACATTTTAATGCGTTTGTGGTTAGCGCTAAATTTACTCATATGAGTACAATAATACTTGCAAGTATCGGCTTCTTTTTTCGATACTGCTCAGGTATCGTTTATCCCTACCGAAAATTTAAAGGACAAATGACTAGATGACCCATCTCATGCCTTCCGCAATTCTTCCATAATACGAGGTAATTGCAATTGAGTACGTAGAAGGCGCAGGCGCAATGGCTGCCCACAGCCCTCTTTTCAAAAAATTATGTGCTGGGTATGTCTTGATAGCCATACCCTACAGGCGATTGCTCACCCGCATGCCATGGAAGCGGCAAGCACCCTTTTTTATAAATGAAAGTTGGTATTACTGGAAACCCAGCCAAAGAGCTTGACAGTTTAAGTGATGAGAATGATTTCAATATGCTGTTACTGTGCTTTTCTTAGTTAATAATATTTACAGAATCCATCTTATTTAATTTTAGTTAATTCTTCCACAAATTGTTTTCCTATTATTAACATCAAATAATCACAAATAAGCAAGAATTTAATAAAATACTAAAATTGCATAAAATAATTCGAACAATGCTATCTAGTGGCGAAAAATGTAACTATGTCAACCTGCGAAACTATTGTAGATATTCGTCCATACTTCTAATGAAATAATACGTATTCCTTAAAAGTTCATACAGTTAAACATTATAATGACATCGACAGCTTTTGTTTCATGTTACCTAAACTAGACCAGTTATATCTAATAGAAAAATGCGACTACCATTTATCTCTGTTTCACCTTGTCATTGGTTTGGTAATTTAACCTTGACTCTTAAAATTTCTTATCATTATCATTGTCATATTATTCTTTTTAACTTAGACATATTTGATATATACCTTTTTCAGAGATATATAAAATTAACTATATGTAATTTAACCAAGATTAAATGAATAAAATAAAACAGTATATACACCTATTAGAATATGTTGTTTTGATTTTTTGCAATAAATCAAAATGTAAATATTCTTATTGTATCTGTGTTCTTCGGTATAAATAAACAAACCAAAATAAATGAATGTATTAATGAGCACAAGGTAAAGCAAGGTTTATTTCAAAACTTACAAACAAACATTTGATTTTTTTTATTAATTAATTAATTTATTTATAAGGTCGCTGCAACAGCATCAGTCATTAGCGGCCACAAAAATTATAAAAATGAATCTGTAAATCAAACAGAAATTCTCATACAGATGCAGTAAAATATATTAAACTAGAAGATGCTTAGTGAAAACAAACATTCCAACTGGTACAATTTAAAAACTACAACAGCATTTGATTTTGTTCTGCACTAAATTATAAAAGAAAAAAGTGACGTCTTCTTCTTTGTCATCACTATTTGTTTTAGAGCAGAGTCGAATTGCTACTGTATGTCTAATTCCTTTTTATAGTAATATTATCTTGTAAATTTAAAAAATTTGTGAAAATTGTGCCTCTTTTCTGATTTTGGTCTAAAATCACCTCTTGACTCTTTTGCTGAGAAGATTTTGATATATTTTAATATGTATAATTCAAAATATTGTATATGCTTTTTTAATACAACTTACTTTTTATGAACTAATGATTACTTTATAATATGTATTGTTAATTTATAATGTACTATGAATCATTACTAAATCACTCTATAAAAGTATAATGATTGTTTGTGTAGTTATTTATAGGCCTGTTATTCAGGCTTTACACTGTAAATTATTCTTGAAACATGTAAATCTCTCCTCGCATTTTATATTAAAGAAAATCTCAACATATCAAGGAGTATGATGTACGCTTGCTGAAAGAAACATAATTAAGATTCTTTAATCACTTGACAACACTGTGGCTTTCATGTCTATCATGAATAATGTGTGTGCCTATGAAAACCAGAAATGATTTTTTATATTTCAGTGAAGAAATGTGCAAAGAACCCACAAATGTTTTAATGAAATTGTTTCCTACTTTTGAAAGTGATTATCTAGATGAAATCACGCTAGCTCACTACTAGATCCTTGCACTTACACATTTTAATGAAGCCTTCACACCAGGGGCGGCTTTGTAACTGGGCACACCAGGCACATACCTAGAGGCAACACCTTTTGGGGCGGCACAAAGAAAATATTTTAACAAAATAAAATATCGGTATAGAGAACCATACATGACTTCCATGTTCTAAGATTTATATTTAAAATCATTTCCACATGAAATCATTTAGATTTAAATGAAATATTTCCATAGAAACTACTTCTCTCTTCAGCCTTAACCACAGTACCGTGGTCACTAACATATACCACCTCACGTTATCGCACTTGATTTTCACTGGTGATGGAAGTTGATGGCACTGCCGAAACGTCTGGTTTTGCAGAAAACATTGGACTACGGCCAAACAGCCCGGGAAGGAATTTTAACAACAAACTACTTCTTTGTTGCCGATAACATAGTACACATATAAAAAATTATCCCCTCCCCCATCAACTATAATTTTCACTTATAGAAAATTACCCCCACCCTGTTCAACTAACCTCTTCATTTATAGATATTTCATCTACGTTTCTACTGTGGATTATTATGATCTTCTTATCAGGATACTTTATTTATCAAAATTAAGTACATTATTCTTGTTAAAACATAAAATGTTGCAGGTAAACTACCTTTCCCTTAACCGATCTTCACCAAAAACAATAGGCCTTGAGTACTCTACAATTCAGGACTGTATGTAAGAAATTATTTGATTCTGTTTGAATGTGCGGCAGTTATCGTTCATCATAGAAAAAATTACCCTTGTTAAAACATAAAATGTTGCAGGTAAACTACCCCTTTCCCTTAACCGATCTTCACCAAAATCAACAGGCCTTGAGTCGTTTACAATTCAGGAATGTATGCAAAACATTATTTGATTCTGTTTGAATGTGCCGCAATTATCGTTCGTCATAGAAAAAATTCTACACAGACAGATAGACAGACAGACAGTTAGACACACAGACACTTTTCGAAAAATGACTTTTCTTCATGTTTTGAGGGTAGTACACTCAGAATTAGCCGTTATCTTGAACACGATTTTTTTCGCCATGACCATACTTCCATTTCCTTATAGAACATGAAAGTACAAAAAATAGCTCACATGATAAAAATTATTTATGGTCCTAAGTTAAGGCTTTATTAGTTAATATATTGTGGGACATATTAACTATGGTACATATTTAATTTTTGCATACATATTTAAATGTAGACATAGCTCTCAAGGATGTATTTATGCACTGCTATTAGTAACTGTTCTGCTGAGAGATCATTGTCTGCTTTGAAGAGAATAAAACCATATCTTCACTCTACTATGAAAGAAAAATGTTGAATTCCCTCTTAATCGTTTAGACTGAGGCTACTATATTAAATGGAGAAGTATTTGAGTACAATAACCTTATTGATGAATTTGCCACAAAAAAGTGAGGCATAAACGCTTGTGAACCAAACCTTTGCCTAAGATGAACTTTGATTGTGACATTAACAATAAGACATTTCATAATAATCCATAAATAACATTGAATTTCTTTAATAAATTATTTTTTTTGTTTTCATAAAAACGCCTAATGTTCAATTCAATGTTTTTTAATTATTAGTACTTCCATATTCCTTAAGGAAATGGAAGTATGGTGATGGCAAAAAAAAATCATGTTCGAGATTATTGCAGATTCTGATTGTACTACACTCAAAACATGAAAAAAAGTCGTTTTCTGAAAAGTGTCTGTGTGTGTGTCTGTCTGTCTATGTGTAGATTTTTTTCTATGGCAAACGATAACTGCCGCAAATTCAAACAGAATCAAATAATTTTTTTGCATACAGCCCTGATTTGTAGAGTACTCATGACCTATTGTTTTTGGTGAAGATCGGTTGAGGGAAAGGGATAGTTTACCTGCAACGGTTTTTTTTTTATCAAGGGAATTTTTTTTTTTTTTGGCAAACGATAACAGCCGCAAATTCAAACAGAATTAAATAATGTTTTGCATACAGCCCTGAATTGTAGAGTTCTCAAGACCTATTGTTTTTGGTGAAGATCGGTTAAGCGAAAGGGGTAGTTTACATGTAACGTTTTATGTTTTAACAAGAGTATTTACTATGGCAAACGATAACAGCCGCAAATTCAAACAGAATCAAAAGATTATTTGCATACAGCCCTAAATTGTAGAGTTCTCAAGACCTATTGTTTTGGTGAAGATCGGTTAAGGGAAAGGGGTAGTTTACCTACAACGTTTTTTTAACAAGGGTATTTTCTATGGCAAACGATAACAGCCGCAAATTCAAACAGAATCAAATAATTTTTTGCCTACAGCCTTGATTTGTAGAGTACTCAAGACCTATTGTTTTTGGTGAAGATCGGTTAAGGGGAAGGGGTACTTTACCTGCAACGTTTTTTTATCAAGCGTATTTTCTATGGCAAACGATAACAGCCGCAAATTCAAACAGAATCAAATAATGTTTTGCATACAGCCCTGAATTATAGAGTTCTCAAGACCTATTGTTTTTGGTGAAGATCGGTTAAGGGAAAGGGGTAGTTTACCAGCAACATTTTATGTTTTAACAAGGGTAAAGTACTTGAAAATTCATTTAAACTTTTTGAAACAATGGTAATTGTTAAAAATAAAATAATTTTGTTGCCAGGCAATAAAATTATAATTTTTTCATTTTAATGTAAATTATGTATGAGTTAATATCTTTATATATATAAATCTTCTGTACGTGTGTATGTCACTGAACTCCTTCATGTATAAAATAATATATCGTTCGTGGCAGGCAAGCATATCTCAGTTATGTAATGTTTACGTTTCCATTTTATTATTATGCCTACAGCAATAAAAAGGCAGGTAAGACACACACACACACAATTCACGTTATTTCTGGCCTCACTCATGTTTATTTTCTTACATTTGCACGCTTTTTAAATGGAAAGTGCCGAAACCCACACCAACATAACGCGTGCAAGCCGAAAAAATGGACATCAATTTGCTTCCTGTGGATCGCTGGGCAATGTAACTGCACGTGTTTACAGAGGAACGATTCATAGACAGACTTTTCGTCTTTAGGGAATGAACCCTCTGCAAGATGCTGAGGGTCCATGAGTGACTTCGGAGCGCTCCTTCTTTTTCGCGTGTTTGTTCTGTGAAACATACACTGTAGATTCGCAGCTTTACTCTAAGCAACGCTCAATAGGAAATGTTGAAAATTTTTGTCCACAGTGTACCCTCATTCACACTAAACCTGCTCTGATGTTTTAATTATGGACATTATAATATTAAAACTTTGGAAACTTGAGCACTACTTAATGGAGATCAATCATTAACTTATACAAGCCATTAATTTTATGCATATATTTTATATATATGTGTACAACGTTATCGGCAACAAAGAAGTAGTTTTTGTTAAAATTCCTTCCCGGGGTATTTGGCCGTAGTCCAATGTTTTCTACAAAACATTGCAATGCCGTTTCGGCATTACAATACAAAGCATACAAACATACAAAGCATTTCGCCAATGCCGTCGACTTCCATCATCAGTGAAAATCGAGTGCGATAACGTGAGGTGGTATATGTTAGTGACCACAGTACTGTGGTTAAGGCTGAAGCAGTGAGTAGAAAGAAGTAGTTTCTATGGTAATATTTCATTTTGAAAATGATTTTAAATATAAATCTTAGAATATGGAAGTCATGTATGGTTCTCCATAGCGATATTTTATAACAGATTGTTGTTGTTTTCAAATTTTTTACATTAAAAATAAATAGTTTCATAAGCTCATTAAGAGCCAGTGACATTTCAAGGAACAAGAAGCTATTGTTCTCGCTTAAAACGAAGGAACAATCTCTAAAGAAATTTTGGGGGGGGGCATAAAAATTGTGCCTAGGGGCAGCATACTTCAAAAACCGGTCCTGCTTCACACCAACAAACTTGGGTGGTGAAACTGAACCAACGTGTATGTATCCAGTAAATATCTTTAACATCTTTTCATGGTAAAATACCTTGTACATTCACACAGGTCACACATTAGTGCACATTGTTAGGTGGCATTCCTGTTGGTTATATCAGCAAAGATAATGACAATACATAATGGTATATATCCCCACATATAAACTGGTGGTTGATAGAAACAGCATCAACAAAGCGTAGTACTCATTACTTGTCCTAATAGCTTGTAAATAATCACATTTACTAACTATTAAGCCTGTGTCTGGACAAATGGAACTCCATTTGTCCAGCGACACAACACGACCAACTTTGATCAGATTCCACAACTATTATTTTGTTTGCTACCATTCCATAAAAAGGTCATTGTTTTATCTTACTAACATTTTAACAGATTACAATCAAACCATTTCCTTATCTAAAACAAAACTTATGTTTTTTTCTGGGGCAAGTCATATTAGAACAAAGATTGTCATACAGGACTTGCCGATAGAACAGGTGCCAGATTTCAAGTATCTAGGGTGTAGTATCACCAAAATGATAAGGAGGTTGAAAGCAAAATTAGTCTCTTCCAGTCGCTTTGTGGATGTATCATTAAACGCTAAAAGAAGAAAACAAGGAAAGAGATGCAATTGAAACATTATAATGAAAGGCCATACCTCAACTATTAACTACTGTATGGTAGTGAGACTTCGATGAGAAAGGCCAAAGATATATCTAGAATACAAGGAGCGGAAATGAGGTTCTTGAGGGCTGTAAAGGGTAGTACCAGGAGAGGTCTTATCAGAAATGATCATATTAGAATGGAGCTAGGCATAGATGGAAGCTTAAATGAGAAAATCTCCTGGTACAAAACAGAGTGGCATTTACACATAGAGAGAATGGATCCAACTAGGAAGACCCCGTAAACGCTGGTTGGATGAATTCCATTGAGACTAGAACAGGCTAGGCTACTAGCCTAAGCTGTTAAGGATGAAGATGACAACCATTTCATAAAGGATTTGGCTGTTTCCAATTTGGTAATCATGACTCTTCACACATATAGAAAGATAAATTTTCTGTTTTTACGTAGTTCATATGACACTTTCTTTTTTTCCAATGTTTACTTCATTTTCAACGGAGAAAGTATTGTAAGACGTTTTGCAAATCATACAAAAGAGTCAACAAAATAAATTATAGACTTTTTTTTTAGTATTGAGAAATTTTTGTGTTTTTGGAATTGTCTTTCAAAATGGGAAAGCAGTTTTGTCAACACCTTAATGTATAGGTACACAGTGATGGATGTTGCACCATTAACACTCAGATGCTGTGTTGAACAAATATTTAATAGTTCATTGTCCTCCTCCTCCCATCCACCGCTAGACAAATACTATGTAGGCTGAGCATTAATTACATCTGTCTACATAAAATGTGTTTTCCTGTATTAATTTACACATATTTCTATATATATTTCAACCAGTAATTTAAGGTGATGCAAACTGTCATTGTGGTGTAATTGATTTATTCGTTTATTATTATTTTGATGAAATATGAGTTACAATATTACATTGAGTGTAATTAGATATTATTTAAGTATGTAATAATCACGACATTTGTCACCAGAATGTTTTAGCTGTATTTATATTGTTTAATTATACTGCATTGCTGTTATTCATACTTAACTAGGAAAAAGGAATTACAATGAGCAACATAAAAAAATTAATTTCTGATAATTAAAATTAATACACGTTTTCAAAAAACTTTATTATTGGTCTCTAAAGCTGCAGTTTAATTTATTTTATTATGGGCTGATTTTTGTTTTAACATGAAATTTTGATGTTATTTAGTTTAACGTAATTTGACGTATGACTATTAATTAACCGCAATAATGACTACTGAGAGATAAGCACACAGAAGCATGGACATATTTACACGGGGGGACAAACGGGACCAGACTGGATCCCCCCCCCCCAGAGGGTCGAAAAAGTTGATGAATTTTGTTAATCTCTTAATTTTTACTTCCATGTTCCTTAAGGAATGGAAGTATGGTGATGGCAAAAAAAATCGTGTTCGAGATTATTGCAGATTCTGATTGTAGTACACCAAAACATGAAAAAAGTCGTTTTTCGAAAAGTGTCTGTTTGTAGTTTTTTTTCTATGGCAATCGATAACAGCCGCAAATTCAAACAGAATCAAATAATGTTTTGCATACAGCCCTGAATTATAGAGTTCTCAAGACCTATTGTTTTTGGTGAAGATCGGTTAAGGGAAAGGGGTAGTTTACCAGCAACATTTTATATTTCAACAAGGGTAATTTTTTCTATGACGAACGATAACTGCCGCATATTCAAACAGAATCAAGTAATTTTTTGCATACTTCCCTGAATTATAGAGAACTCAAGGTCTTTTGATTTTTGTGAAGATCGGTTAAGGGGAAGGGGTAGTTTACCTGCAACCTTTTACATTTTAACAACAGTAAAGTACTTGAAAATTCATTTAAACTTTTTCAAACAATGGTAATTGTAAAAAATAAAATAATTTTGTTGGCAGGCAATAAAATTATAATTTTTTCATTTTAATGTAAATCATCTATGAGAGAAAATATATCGTTCGTGGCAGGCAAGCATATCTCAATTATGTAATGTTTACGTCTCCATTTTATTATTATGATTACCGCAATAAAACGGCAGGGAAGACATACACACACAATTCGCGTCATTTCTGGCCTCACTCATGTTTATTTTCTTACATTGCACGCTTTTTAAATGGAAAGTGCCGAAACCCACACCAACATAACGCGTGCAAGCCGAAAAAGTGCCCAGCGTGGATAGCGATGTGCTTCCTGTGGATCGCTGGGCAGTGTAACTGCACGTGTTTACAGAGGAACTGAACCCTCTGCAATTAGGAAATGAACCCTCTGCAAGATGCTGAGCTGAGGGTCCATGAGTGACTTCGGAGCGCTCCTTCTTTTCCGCGTGTTTGTTCTGTGAAATAGATTCGCAGCTTTACTCTGAGCAAGGCTCAATAGGGAATGTTGAAAATTGTTGTCCGCGGTGTACCCTCATACACACTAAACCTGCTCTGTTGTTTTAATTACGGACTTCATAATATTAAGACTTTGGAAACTTGAGCACTACTTAATGGAGATCAAACATTAACTTATACAAGCCATTAATTTTATGCATACTTTTTATATACTAGTGGTCGCCCAGTGGTCGAAATTCGACCGTAATTCATTAAATTTTTAAGTTTGAACGTTATTGAGGTTCTTTTGTCAAAGAGTATACCTCTATAATCATTGCATATATTTTTTTGAATTTTGTTCTATTACGTCAGCCGCGAGCGTGTACAAATACGTCATTAGCGTGTGTTGTTTGCCTTAATTCCCTGCAATACCTATGAAATTTAAAATTTAATGTTAGTAACAGTTGAAAAAAAAACACAATTACAGCTTGTATTCGTATTTAATTTTTGATATAATTCATTGTCAGTTTTAATTTTTTCATGTTATTATTGAATCAAATAAACGCTAATAAAAATGAGACTTGACATTCATAGAAGTATAAGATACATTGTTTTCAATTCCAGTGGATTACATTTCATTTTTGGTAAGGTACAAAATTCGAAAACAGTTTGAAGATCATCTGCTACAAAGCTTATATAATTTTTTAATTTTTTTTTTCTATGCATTAATTTTCGAGTTATTTGAAAAATATGAAAGATAGGAAAAATGAGGTTTAGCTTGGCTAAGCCATATTTAAAAAGCAATAACGCGTTTTTTGACATTTCCTTGGGTTTTTTTTATTGCCATACTGTCCAGGTTTCGCCAAGGCTACACAGTTATTTTGCCTATCTTTTTCGAATTATACAAAATTTAAATAAAAAATTAATAAAAAATAAAAATATGTGCCTCGTATTTTTTTATATATTTTTCATTAAATCAAAAAAACCGGGCGGTTAAAAAAATAAATGTTGTCCATTGAACTTAAAATAGTTTGAAAGTGAATTTAATGATTCAGGACTTCTGTGTAAACGATGTTTTTTGTAAAAACTCTTTCATCATTTGCTAAATGCCTTGGCCATCATATTCGGAAATATAAAATCTCAAACCATCGAATGATCGAACTCTACTTGCTGCGACGTACAATTGACCATGTGTAAAAACTGGCTGCCTCAATAAAATTCCAATTTTTTCGAATGTTTGTCCTTGAGACTTATTTATTGTCATCGCAAATGCAGGTATAATTGGAAATTGAGTTCTTTGAAAGTTAAATGGTAAAACAGTACCGGAATATGTTAAATTTATACGTGGAATCAAAATTCTCTTATTACGTGCGGTTCCAGTTAAAACTTCGCAATCAATAGCATTACGATGCAGACACTTGATGCGCATTCTTGTTCAATTGACTAATGCTTCTTTGTATTTAAGTTTCTGATCAGTAAAACGATGCAATTAACTTTCAATACTAACTTATGTGGTGGCAAACCACTAATAGTCAAAGAATTCAAAAACTCTACTCGATAGTTATTGATTTCATTGTCATCATCACAAATTATTTTATCGTAGCTATGATATGTTTTCTGTTCACCTGGTATTCGATTAAGTATATCAGTATTAATAAAAGTACAATCATCATTTTTAGGTGCTAAAATAACTGACTTCAATATGTTATCTGAGAGTATGTTTTCGGAAATATTTCCATACACCTCATTAATAATATTATTTTCATCTCCTATTAATTGCTGAGGTATTTCAATAATATTTTCACCAAACTGAGGGAATTGTGGGGCTTCATCATTACCAACTTTTTTCAAGAATTCGACAAATTCTATTTCACTTGGTAAGGCTCTCATATTTTGAGTAAACGTTACTTTATGAAAATAAACAAATTTATGCCAACTCGTGACACAATTTTCAATTAAAGTTGCACGTGATCCATGTGGGACAACTGGTAAGATTTGCCGAAAATCACCGCACAGAAGTATCGTTTTCACTCCAAATGGTTTATGTTTATCATTTTCATCGCATAGATCCTGCAATAATCTATCTATGATTTTCAACACTTGCAGTGGGCACATAGAAATTTCATCAATAATTATCAATGATGATGAATTTATGTAACGTCCATAGCTACTATTTGCGGTAATATTCGCAACAGAATTTTCCAAAATGGGTATAGGCAATTTAAACACATTGTGTAAAGTTCTACCTCCAAGTAATAGAGTTGAAGCTATGCCACTGAACGCTGTTGCAATGCAACTAAGATTAAGCGAATTTAATTTGTGAATGATTGCTGTTTGTGTGAATGTTTTTCCACAACCTGCATGAGCGGTTAAACAAAAAACATTAGATCCAGTATCATGGTGCAAAACTTCACGAATCACACGATCAATTAGATTACGCTGTTCAATATTTGCAGTTTCATAATGCTCACAAAACAGAAACTCTTGTTCTATTGGATCAATAGCATTTGCTTCGTCTGTTCTCTGCGAATACGTGGGAACTGGTAAACCAAGTTCTTGACATGACAAATTATGAACATTCAAAATATCTTCAATTTTTAATAGAGCTGTGTTAAAGGATACTTCTTCGTTGTAATCTCTCAAAAAATCTTCACTAAGATATACTTTAAATTCATTCCATAACGCCAATGCATTGGCTGACACATTTAATGCACAAATGTAACCAAATAAATTTCGCATTTGTTTTGGTGAATGTAATTCTTTTGCTTCATTTAAACATTCGCGCCATTCATTATCATTTGAAGCAATGCCGCGAGCATGGCACGCTTCAACAAAAGAAGTGTGTATAATTCCATTGTATGTTCTAACATCCTCAAATGATTTTGGACCACAGACATGTAATAAAAGCAATCGTAAATGGAAAAGTTCGATGTCTTTTGGTGATACTACATATATGCGTGTAATGATTTTATCACCTCCACGCCTTCTCTTCTTCCATTTTTTTCGGGAATCTTCCCACACATAATGCAAAGTAATTTCAGTATACTTATATTCATGCGCTGATGGATCTGATTGATTCAATTCAAAAAATGCTAATAATTTTGTTTGTCTTGCATTTTCAATTGCTTGACGTTCTTGCCCTTCTCGAAAGTAAACATTCTGTCTACGCGGTAAATGAATGTCAAGTCTAACGATGACATGTGATTGAAAATGCATTGGTAATTCATAGATGAGCCATACAGCTTCAGTTGATCCGACATAACGGCCATTTGAAAAATTTTTAACTTCATCAATTTGTATTTCTTGACCTGGTTCATTTCTCTCTGAACCTAATTCAACAGATGCACTGTCATAGCTTTTATACACGTATTTATAAATGTATTTAACACTTTTAACTGTAGTGCATACTTCAACATTTATATGGCAATTAAATTTGGCAAGTAAATACGGATTGTATGGTACAACATAACGATTGTTGAGGCAACTACCACGAACTTCAGCATTAATACCATTATCATGCCTTCTGTATAATGGATATCCATTTAATGATTCACATGTAAATTCATTAAATCGTTTTGGATAATCTTTTGTGCATTTTCCATCTCTCATACATACAGAATTTGGATAAGTACACCGCATGGACCATGCATCATGTGTTTTACAACATATTCATGTAATGTAGGATGTGTTTGAATGTTAGGAATCTCCGCAGATACAACTTTATCAATATCGGTAGCGTTAACAATTTTATCTTGCTCATTTAAAGAGAGTAAAATGTGAGCATGAGGCAATCCTCTCTTTTGAAACTCAATTGTATAAATGAGTGCTTCAACTTTACCGAAGATTTTTTTTAGTGTAAGGCCCTCAATTAATGCTTTCAGTTTGGACTTGAATACACGCACAACAATATCAGGTCAAAAATTAGCTGACTCACCTACACCAATATTGCTAACTATTTCAGGCCAACTTGGATTGCAAGTCATTGTAATAAACAAAGAAGGCTTTCCGAAATGTTGTACAATTGACATTGCATCTAAATAATTCTGATACATATTTCTTGGAGATCCATTGAATGAAGATGGTAAAATTACTCTACGGCCAACATTATTGGCATTGGGGTTCAATTCTAAATAATCTGTTAAATTGTTGTAAACTTCAGACCTAAGACTTGTTTGATTTTGTCGAATGAAATGTAACCTTGTGCCCTCTATTCTCACATACATATCAACTATCCACTGCAGAAATAATTTTTGTGAATGGTGGAACATGCTAAAATCTTCTCTAATTGCAAGTCGATAGGCTGCATACTGAAGCATGGTTAATTTATTTCTGGGCGCTCTTGAATTAGATGTAGTTGGTACATTATGAGAAATATTGATATGCCACCCAGTATCACCATTTGGAAAAAGTAATGGATACGCTAAAGGGTCCAATGATGAATCCAAAACAGAGATATTTTTAATGGTACCATTAACTTTTGAAAACGAAACCATATTTCGTTCAAAGGGTGGCTCACCATCAACTGTACTAAATATTACTGCTACATCAGTTTGAACTGCATCATTATAACGGCGTAGATCTAAATCACGATTTACTTTAATGAGCATACAAATTTCTTTATTGTGATTTTCAACTCTCTGACAATGATCTTTCATTGCAATGAATGACCGAACGAAAGGATTAATGCGTTCCAATTCAAAAGAGATTTCGCGCATTATATTGTTATTGCATGTTTGATTATAGTGTTCACGTAATCTATAATTGACAGCAGTGTCAACATCATAAAAATATAATTGCGCATAACATGGTGAGCGACCATATCCAGCAGTCATTGGACCTGATCTGTGATAAAAAACATCATGTATTTTAAAATGATACACTCCACGCGTAACTGTATCCGAAATTTTAGCTTCTGAGCTAACCATAGCAAATGATGAATTGTATTTACGAATGTTTTCAAAATAATTTTTTGACTTTCTTTTTATTGAAGGTTCATTTGAAGTAAGTCCATCATACAATGATTTAAAGTATTCATTTTGACTTAAGGCCGGTAATATTGCTTTACCCTTATGACAACATGAAGAGAATGCAGTCCTTTCACCTAAAGTGACCTCAGATTCGAAATGTTTTGCATTGCAAAACCTGCATTGTAAATGCATTAATCCACAATCAAAAGTATTAAAATTTCTTGGAATGACATTCAGTGTGCATTTAAATGTATCCCTCAAAATAATTTCATCATTTTGTATACGGTACTATTTACACTATTTATATTTGCATTTGGTCTATTATCATTTTGACTTTCACGCGAATATATATTCCTTCTTCTTTGTCTCTCACTCCGACCCGTCAATCTTATACTATTTACACTATTTAAATTTGCATTTGGTCTATTATCATTTTGACTTTCACGCGAATATATATTCCTTCTTCTTTGTCTCTCACTCCGACCTGTCAATGTTCTATGTCGAGGCATAATGGAAGTAGGTGCGAATATCTGAATGTAAAAAAAAAAACGTAATGAAATTACTGAAACTAAGATTAGGCAGGGTTTAATTTAAAAATAATAAAATGTACTCACTTTTTTGAAACCACCAATAATAATTAGGCGAGAGTAACTCAATTCAAATTGCTGCTACAAAATTTTCCTTTTGCAACAGGTGTATATTAAGCAAGCTGTATTTCACTTTCAACTGCACATTAATATATAAAACACAGATATCTAATATACAAAATATAAAATAAACGCTTTTTTGCCTTGACATACACTCCACAGACTATTGAAAAAGGAACATTTGAAATCACACAAAATTCACAGCTCATTCAGTCAATCTGTCAGTAATTATTTGTTGGCAACATTTTAAAATTCTTTGGCGACAATCTCTACTCTGTGCGACTGTTTGACCACAGACTATTATGTGTTTGACATTGGCAGTATGAACGTAAACAAACGACAGACTATTATGTGTTTGACATTGGCAGTATGAACGTACACTAAAATGAAAAAATTATAATTTTATTGCCTGGCAACAAAATTATTTTATTTTTAACAATTACCATTGTTTGAAAAAGTTTAAATGAATTTTCAAGTGCAAATGAATGTTTTATTTTATTTAATGTATTTGTAACACATATTATATATAAATTTTAGCTTTCTGCACTCCTTCTCCATATAAACTTTAACTATGCCAAATCTCACACTCCTCCGTGTGCGCAATATGCTTAAAAAGGGGTACAAAGTTTCCTCTTCACGTATTAATATATAGATATGTGTACAACGTTATCGGCAACAAAGTAGTAGTTTTTTGTTAAAATTCCTTCCCGGGCTGTTTGTCCGTAGTCCAATGTTTTCTACAAAACCAGACGTTTCGGCAATGCCATCGACTTCCATCATCAGTGAAAATCGAGTGCGATAACGTGAGGTGACCACACGACACAGTAACAGTGCGGTAACAGTGATCCGTTAGTGACCACAGTACTGTGGTTAAGGCTGAAGCAGTAAGTAGAAAGAAGTAGTTTCTGTGGTAATATTTCATTTCAAAAATGATTTTAAATATAAATCTTAGAACATGGAAGTCATGTATGGTTCTCCATACCGATATTTAGATTACGTTATTATTTTATTCAGTTGTGTACGCTCATATAGTAGTAGCTCTTTCTCAAATATACAAACAGGTTTATTACACAGCATTTCCGTATACGCTTGAAATATGAAATATACGAAAATTAGTTCAGTCAGTAAATTATCTTCTAAACAATGTTTCAGTAATGCGTTTGTGTTATTACCGTTTACTTTAATGGGACTTATTTCAGGATATTGTCACACCTTTTTCAACCAGTTTAAAGACAGTAATGTTGATTAGTTTTCATTTGTTTTTTCTTTTGTATGAAGCCGACTCGACGGGACCCCCCTCCCACCAGACCAAATTCTAGATACACCACTGTGAGCACAACTAAACACCGGCTATTGAAAGGAGGTCACAAAACGTCAGTAAAACAGGCCAGAAGAGTATAAGAAACTCTCGTCCTTCTCGTAGGCAGTCTTAGTCTGCAGAATGCACTTCGGATTCTGCATTTACTACGTAATTCTTCCGCGATCGAAACGTTACGATGATGTCAATGGGGTCCGCTCCGTCACCGTTGGTCTTAATCTTGTGTTAGCCTGCGAACTACCGACCCATCCAGGAGTCACGTCGTTTTACGCCGTCTACGCTATTGTGCTATTAAAGTTCCTTATCCCCGAGACAAACGAGCGCAGTGCTTCAGTCTCGGTATGGAGCACGTATCTACACTAACGGATCCTACTAAGTGAAAATTTATTTGTTTTAAGAACACAAAGTTTTCCTTATTAAATCTTTAACATTTTTGGTAGGAGACGTCGTATCTTCAGTTTGGCAGGAGACGTCGTATCTTCAGTTTAGGACAGTATCAGTACTATAGTACAGTAGAATGCAAATTAAAAAAATCAATTATAACAGGAGGAGCTTGTAATAATCATCTGTTTTAGTTACGAGGGATCGTTTGTGACAGTTTCGTTACATTAGTCATTACATTGCGATCGTGTAGAATCACACGCATAGACAGAAAATTTTACGAAGTATTCCAGAAACGGTAGCTTAATATGTACGACACAAATAACCTAAGTGTAGTTCTTGGATTTTGTTGTCCAGACGTGTCCGATGTCATCACTAACTATATAAAATAATTCCGACGATGCTTATGATGGTCTGATGAAGCTCGTCGGCACGAGCGAAAGCTAGTTCAGGCAGTGAGGAAAAAATTTAATAATTTTTATCTAAAATAATTGTGTTCCGCGTCAGAATTACCTTACATACTAAGTACAGTCACACGGTATTACAATAAACCGGTAAAATTTCTCTGCAGTTAATTAGTTGCGACCAGGGCCGTCGCGTGGGTGGGGCGCCTATGCCAGGGGGGCGCCGCGGCTTAAGAACAGTTAAAAACCAACAAACTATAAGGAATTCAGGTTTTGTTGGTAAATGAAATTTCAAAAATGGATGTTATTTTGTTATTTTTTTTTTTAATATTACAGACTAATAGTCTATAATCTTATTATTGAAAATTACATAATTATCGTTATCAGTATACTACCATAGTTTACTGTAGTTACTATTGAATATTACTGTTGTATATCAAGTTCAAAATAAACAATATAAAAGAATATAAAAGGCTATATAAAAGAAAAAAAAAGTAGAGCATGTTTTTAATGATTTTTATTTTTATGTTTAAACCACAAAAGTCATTCACTTTAAAAACTGAAATAATACGGACTTAATTTATTTTACGATTATGACCTCATATATCTTGTTTACAACTAGAAGTAGACAGGATCAGACCCGGTTATTTTTTATAACATGTGATCCTCAAGTACTCTTCTATTGTAGTGAAAAGGGACGTATACTGACAGAACTCGCTAATATGAGAGAGTAGGATACGACCGGCCATCGTTGGGGGGGGGGGTCTGGTAAAATCTCGCCCCGGGCGCCTACAACCCTCGCGACGGCCCTGGTTCCGACTTCGCTTATTCAATTGTTATCCAGGAGATAATCAGGGAAACTACCTCCCCAAAACAATGGAAAAACGTATCTCATTCCCATTTATGAAAAATATTTTATTTTTTCTGACAGATTTATTTATATCTATTAATTTTTAAATAGAAACAGCGTTTTATATAACGTCGTTCTAAAATAATCAAACCTGTATTTCAAAACAAAAACTTTATTTCTTTGAATGCAGACAATAAAAAAATATAGCTCGTCTTGCTGTGTTAAATTCTTGGATTTTGTTGTCCATGACGTGTCCGTTGATTAACTAATTATAAGTATAATACTACTGACTTGGAACACAAAGCTTTTTATTGGTAAAAATTTTTACATTGTAGCTTGAACCAGTTTTCGCTTATACGCGTATGAGTCTCTGACGAAGCTTATAATAAGCGAAAACTGGTTCAGGTAAAGATTTTACATTTTTACCAATAAAAAACTTTGTGTTCCGAGTCAATAATTTTATATAATTAGTAAAAAATATATATAATATATATATTTCTATAGTTATCCGCCCCCTACTCAAAAAAGTCCCTTGCCAAAATATCTCTCTGAATCCGCCCCGTGTTATTCCGTTCCCGGGACCAATACATTTAATTTAACTGAATAGCACTGAAGACGAAGATGTTTGCAGGAAAACGACATACGGTAAGCCAGTGAACTTGTCAGCTGTGCGCCGCGAGCATAAACACGCACCACTAAGCTTACGTAGATTTCAAAATACGAACGCGGTTATGTGTTTTGAGGTTTCGTCCTGGCGTGACAGTAAAGATTTCATAATTACCGTACTGTTGAACGTGACTACCTTGATGGATGGCTGTCGATTAACGTGAAAGCATTGTATGCGGTATTTGAGAAGCGCACGTGTACAAACTTTAGTAACGAACACAAATCATCTTAATTATGAAAAGTCAAACCACTGTCACGCTGTAGGCTACAAATGTGAATAGCTTATTTCACATCCTCGTACGTCGCGTCCAATAACGACTGTATAAATGTCTTTGTAGTCGAATCATTGTTATCGATTTATTTTTGAGGTATTGGCACTTAAGTTTCGCGGTGAAACTCATTAGTAGCATCGTTTTACGTTGACAAGCATCCTTTACGCAGGGCAGATCCTCGATCCTCGGAGGCGAGTAATAAAGACAATTTCCCTGTCTTGAAACATTATTCATCGCAACCTACTGGCAGAAAATTATTCTATCTTTCTGGTTCCTCAGCCTTATTATTCTAAATATCACTATTGCATTAACGACTCGGAACACTAGGTTCTTTATAAGCATAAAGTTTTACCTTTCAGCCTAAACCGGTTTTCTCCTTTATAAGGCTTCTTCAGAGGCTGCCGTTGGTAGCGCTGTCCGTCTTGTTGGGCGACGGAATCGAGTTTCGAAAGATCGATGCTGTGTGTGTGGGGTGAGATATGTTCGAATAATGCGTGCGATTTGAAATGTGTCTGTTCGTTTAGGATGTCGTTTTTATTTGTTTTTGTGTGTTTGTATATTTCCAATTGTTCTAGAGTGTCTAGTTTTCGGCCTTTTGTGTGTACGTGTAGAATGTTCATGTTATTGTCGATGTTTTTATATGTGTGGTTTGCTTTTTATATGCGCAGCCTCTGAAGAAGCCTTATAAAGGAGAAAACCGGTTTAGGCTGTAAGGTAAAACTTTATGTTTTTACTTATAAAAAACCTAGTGTTCCGGAGTCGTTAATGCAATAGTGATAGGCCTATTTAGTTAAGTAACGGACACGTCATGGACAACGAAATCCAAGAACTTATTATTCTATCTCTCCGGTTGCTCAGCCTTATTATTCTATCTCTCTGGTTGCTTAGCCTTATTATCCTATCTTTCTGGTTGCTCAGCCTTATTATTCTATCTTTCTGGTATGCTCAGCGTTATTATTCTATCTCTCTGGTTGCTCAGCGTTATTATTCTATCTTCCTGGTATGCTTAGCCTTATTTTAAAAATATTCTAAAATGCCATTTAAGAATAGTGTAAAATTCAATTAAAATATAATTTTTTAACTGCAATTGTAATCCACCAAATCAGTAATCCGACACGACAGTAATCAAATTACCTTATAATACAGCAGACTCTCGACTATCCGGCCTCCATACTATCCGGCCTATTTTTGAACCTACATGCCGTGTGCAAAACACAAATTGCGACATGAAAAGCGCGGATCCCCCCCCCCATACTACCTGCTCTTCGTTTCGTCTGCGTATCGGATACAAAGAGCAGAATACAAGAATACATTTTGGCCTACCTTTTCATATTTGTGTAATCATTTATCAATGAAGAGTAAAATAAGTTTAAACCATTTTTTTTTTAAGAATTAGGCCTACGTTTCATGTTAATGTTTTATTTTAAAATTGTTATGTATTCATACTGTACAGTGAACATCATTTTATGTTTCCTGCAATTAAGTTAGAGATTATAAAATTTATCTTAAAATGTGTATACAATATTTTTATTCTTGGACTTCCTTTTTCCGTAAAAAATGTTTAAAACGTACAGTACAGTACATAACAAACACTTATAAAGTACTAGCCTATACTAAGAGGTCAGAAAATATGAATACGAGCAGGTTTTGGTATAAAAGTGTGTTTTTAATGGTACGGGTGGGGCAGGAAGTGAGTAATTATAGAACTCCGGCCTATCCGGCTTTTTTGTTATCCGGGCTGCCCTTCCGCCACATTAGGCCGGATAGTCGGGAGTCTACCAAGGCTATGATAAAGGCCTATGCAGTAATGAATTCAAGTGCTGATCGTCCCTTTTTATCTGTCGTGTCAAAACGTGGCTAAACATTACAAATTCCCTTCGTATTGATTACAATGCATAAAAACGAAAATAAACTTTTCTAAAATTTCGGTATGGAGAACCATACATGACTTCCATGTTCTAAGATTAATATTTAAAATCATTTACTTGAATTCAGTTCGATAATTTCTACAAAAATATCCCCCACCCTCAAACTATTTTCACTATTTATAGATATTTTTGTTATTATGGGGTAGTCGTTTAATATAATGTTATTTTCGAATCACTTTATCTATAAAAATTATGTACTTTACTCGTATAAAGAAACTGAACTACGCAGATAATCATCCCTCCTCCTCAACCGATCGCCACCATTAATGATATTTACAGTTTCATAGAGTAACAGTTTTTATCATATGTAATTGCTAAGGTATCTTATCCTTCAAAATTAATTACTCTTATTTTACTTTATATGAGCAAGTAATTTTCAAAAAATCACCCCCTCCCCCGACAACTACCCTCTCCATTTATAGATATCTCATTTACCATTTTCCAGTGGATTAGTATGAATTTATTTTCAGGGCACTTATTTATCAATATTAAGTACCTTACTCTTGTTAAAACACAAACTAATGAAGGTAAACTACCCCTCCCCCTTAAATGAACAACCACATTTTTTATATTTACACTCTTATTGAGTAACAGTTTCATTATATGCAATTACTATGGTATCTTATCCTTCAAAATGACGTAGTTCATTTGACATCAGAAAGGTAATTTTCAAAAAATTACCCCTCCCCCTTCAATTACCCTTTTGATTTATAGATATTTCATTTACCTTTCTAAGTGGATTATTATGACCTTCTTTTCAGGATACTTTATTTATCTAAATTAAGTACTTTACTCTTGTTAAAACTTAAAACGTTGCAGGTAAACTACCCCTCCCCCTTAACCGATCTTCACAAAAAACAATAGATCTTGAGTACTCTACAATTAAGGACTGTATGCAAAAAATTATTTGATTCTGTTTGAATTTGTGGCTCTTATTGTTTGCCATAGAAAAAATATCTACACACAGACACAGACACACTGACACATACACTTTTCGGAAAATGACTTTTTTTCATGTTTTAGATGGTAGAACAATCAGAATTAGTCCTCATCTCGAACACGATTTTTTTCACGATCACCATACTTCCATTTCCTTACGGAACATGGAAGTAACAATGAGCATTTTGTATAAAACATGAGGGATCAGAATTCTAATGATAAGAGAAAATTAGTTGTAATTATTCCTTCGTTTATTGTTGTAAAAGTTAAGTACTTTATGATCTGCTTCATTTATAAACATAAATGAGTGGTTCATAAACAGGGTTTTCATAATTTAGTCATTAACACAGAAATACTTACCCCTCCACAAAAAAATTCCTCTCCCGGATCCTTGCTTTATATCTTCGAATTCTCTCCTTTCAGTTTATTAAAGGAGAGAATGCCTACTGTAACCTCTCTGTATACTGATTACAGGATGCGGGAACTAGTGAGACGACAGATGAGGAGCGTTACCCACACACTGACGAGGTACAAGTCAACGGCTGTAGACGACATGACAACGTTGACACACGATGCAAATTGGTTCACCGCTAAATCGTACTCAATGGTACCCGGTCCAAAGCCGATACCGGTACTCGGTAACACGTGGAGGTTCATTCCAGTCATAGGTATCTTACGATGGATTGGAATACAAACGCCATACTATTTTTGTTCGATTGTACATCTTAAAACTGCAGTTAAGGCTTACCTTCATACATGGGCGTAATTATGGGTAGGACGAACGGGTGAACGGGACCCCCCCCCCAAAAAAAAGGATCAAAAAAGTTGACGAATTATGTTAAGCTCTTAATTTTTAGACAAAGCTTAGACTGCAAGGTCGAAGTTTGCAGTTGACCTTGAAGCTTGTGTGTTCATGTGAGTTTTATGGGTGTATTCAGTGTATGTATGTGGTGTTTTATAGATTCCATAGTTGGTAAGTTTTATTCATTTTTTTCTTTTTATGTATATATTTAGTGTTATGACTCTCTGTCGGTTGTGAGACTGAGTATTGTTTATTACTTATTTGTGATGTTTTAGTGTTTGTTTTTGCCTGAAGACGGCTACAGATTTGTTGCATAGCCGAAATGTCGCTGTATATACCCTCGAGGCCTTGATGGAAGAAGCCCATTCCTCTGGTAGAGTTAAAAAGCTTACCACTGACAGCTTTTAAAGAAATCTATTTTTAGGCTATTTTATTATTTTTTCAGCTGTGTAGTTATAATATAATAGTAACTCTTTTAAATATACGAACAGGTTTATTAGACAGCATTAGCGTATACGTTTGAAGTATGAAATATAGGAGAATCAATTCAGTCGACAAGTATATCCTAAACAACATTTAATAACACGTATTTATACTGTTTTTACCGTTTACTTTAATGGGACTAATTTTCAGCCACTTTAAAGATAGTACACTAAAAACTCGTTTATCCGAATTTGATGGGAACGTGCCCATTTCAGATAAACAAAATTTCAGATACACCGAAACTTCTGTTTACATAATAATACATATATAAGTACAGTAACTTTATTCAATAATAATAATAATTTAAAAGCTACATTGAATATGGCACAATAAACTATAAAACAATATATGAACATAATACTTTATGTTCGAAAATCCGAACAAATCGATAATCCGTTATCCCAGTTAGTTCTGATTATTGACTATCTACTTTATATCACATGGAATCGTTTGTCTACACTATTATATAGATTATAGCGATAGGAAAATGCTTTTGTGTATTTTCAAAATTTACTAAAAATTGTTTCGAATAAACCAGATTTTCGGATAAACACGATTCGGATAAACGAGTTTTTAGTGTAATGTTGATTAGTCTTGACTTGTTTTTTCTTTTCTATAAAGCCGGCCCGATACCAGAGCACCTCCTTCCCCAAGGCCAAGTCTAGATACGCCACTGCCTTCATAAACAATTTTATAAGCAAGAGCTGTGGTGTACGGTTCAATGCGATCCCAGTCAGACATCGTCTGTATTATCGTTTTGTGTTTCTGTGAGATACTATCAAGACGGTTTCCTTAACGTAGAAGTAAGCTACGGCAGAGAAACTGTTACGTAATGGGATCACGGTGACGTCATGCTGTCATACACCAATTTTAAATGAAAAGTTGTCCCCTTCTGCTGGAACCAACTGTTTGTATTCTACATGTAAGTTGTAAGAATTCGTATCACTTTTGCGCCCACACACCCGTGCTTAATATCAGCCACTGGTGGACAATAGATTCCATTCTTATAAGTGACGTGTTTTGTATACAACAAATGGCTACTTACACATCTGCTTATGGTATAACTGAGAAAAATTAAATTATTCTAAACAAACTTAATACTACCGATACAATTACTAGATATTAAAAGTTGACAGTAACAGAGCGGAAAACTTACCAACCGATTTTTAAAGAGAAAACAAATCAGCATTAAACAACGCGGTTTCAACATTCCGTTAATGTTAATATGCACGATGTAGTTTGTATACGACACGTAATTTGTAGAAACTCACTAACAGAGATTCAAATGTTTACTTACATGGCATTCTAGAACAAAATAAAATAATGCTTGCTCCCTTTCCTGGATATCTTATGTCTATGGTTTCCTTTAACCCGTTTACTTATTCTTCTCCTCTTCAAGGATTAGGTTATATTCTTAGATTTCGTTGTCCGTGACGTGTCCGTTACTTAACTAAATACAACTATTTCATTAACGACTCGGAACACAAATGGTTTTCTGAGTCGTTAATGAAATAGTTGTAATTGATTAGGTACCCATCTCGTCCTCGGAAGACCCACGTCTCTTCTGACAATGGCTTTATAGTTCAGTGCCGCAATCGATCCTCTGTCATCCTTTGCAGATGATCCCACCATTGTCTTCTGTAAATTCCAATATTTCATTTATGTCCTTTACTACGAGTTCTGCTCAGACATCTTCATTCCTTACTCTATCTTGCAATGTATAATTTAAAGTATTTCAAAGAAATTGCATTTCGGCACTGTGAATCTTGCCGCTTTCTTTTTTTGTCATGACCCACGCCTCACTTGCATAAATCAACATGGGTATTGCATTTCTCTTAAACCTCCGCTCAACAGTCCGTTAAGGACCAAGGCGTACCGCGCCGGCTTTTGTGTTAGTGTGACGGTGTATGGCTAGTACTACGCGCCACCAGCCGCTAGTTGCGGTATTCACAGCCAGGAGGCGGCACTGTTATCTCAGCGCCTACTCAGTTTGCCTCACGACGCTGAGTTGCAATTCTCTTATAAAATTTAATCCTTATGCTGTGTCTTGTTATTTCTAAGATTTCTATGAATCGTATCACAAATATTCCTAAATTTATTTATCTTCTCTCTTATATCATATTCAGATTCATAGTTTACTGCACAACTGACATATTTGAAATGGCTCACTTGTTCTAAAGTACTGTTGTTTATAACTATCTTAGTCCTCACTGGATATTTATCTTTCAAGGCCATGGTTTTGGCCATTACCTTTGATTTTGGATTAGCCAAGTTATTTTAATATGTATTTAATTTCTTTTTGTCAAACTTGATACTTTCTCACACAGTACTTCAGTTGCTCCTCCTTCCTTCTTCAGTTAGCAATCCGTAGATTGGTTTGTAGCAGTCCTCCACACAGATCTCTATGCTTTCCGTTTCATCTCCTCATAGGCATTACAACTTACATCACCAATAATCTAACCAAATATACTGTAACTCACCGTCTATGGCCTTTCTGTGATGTTATTTCGTTTACACGTTCGAGGCACTTGCCTCATCATCAGAACTTTATAAAACTAATGCATGTCATCAATGATGACATGTGTCAAAATATTAAAACACAATACGGCACTAAACTATATACAAAACTTGTTTTAAAAATGAGCACGTCAATGTTAGATGTGCATTGCAAGACAACACGCGCCGTACTGACGAAATCTAGGTTTTATCTCGACCATATCGCATAGCGGTATCGTACAGTATATTTGATTTATATTGTGATTGGTCGTTCAACACGTGTGGCTTGGTACTGGCGTCGTTATGTGCTTTATAAATCTCATATTCTTCAAGGGCGTTCAAATAACGCCCTTTATTGCAGAAATGAAGGGGTATTAGATTTGAGCCAAAATCCGTGTAACTGTGGTTATTGTCTATAAGGTGCCTGGAAAAATTTGACTTGATGTTGTCAAAGTTGTAAACTCGTGTAGAGGGTCTATGCTCAGAAAATCTTTTCAAAAAACCCCGACCCGTCTGGCCCACATAAAAAGCCTCACAGTCGTTGCAGACTAGCTTATAAACTCCTGTTTTATTTTCAAGACTGGTATGTTTACGGCTGCGGAGATTATTTAAGATATTATTACTGGTCTTATAGGAAACGACTATGTTGCATAAAACTAATGCATGTCATCAATGATGACATGTGTCAAAATATTAAAACACAATACGGCACTAAACTATATACAAAACTTGTTTTAAAAATGAGCACGTCAATGTTAGATGGGCGTTGCAAGACAACACGCGCCGTACTGACGAAATCTAGGTTTTATCTCGACCATATCGCATAGCGGTATCATACAGTATATTTGATTTATATTGTAATTGGTCGTTCAACACGTGTGGCTTGGTACTGGCGTCGTTATGTGCTTTATAAATCTCATATTCTTCAAGGGCGTTCAAATAACGCCCTTTATTGCAGAAATGAAGGGGTATTAGATTTGAGCCAAAATCCGTGTAACTGTGGTTATTGTCTATAAGGTGCCTGGAAAAATTTGACTTGATGTTGTCAAAGTTGTAAACTCGTGTAGAGGGTCTATGCTCAGAAAATCTTTTCAAAAACCCCGACCCGTCTGGCCCACATAAAAAGCCTCACAGTCGTTGCAGACTAGCTTATAAACTCCTGTTTTATTTTCAAGACTGGTATGTTCACGGCTGCGGAGATTATTTAAGATATTATTACTGGTCTTATAGGAAACGACTATGTTGTTGACTTTATTAATGGTTGACTTAAAAATTCCTGGCATGAAATGCGTATAAGGTGCCGTAATGTACTTGCGTGCCTTTGTTTCGAGGTTCTCATTTCTATTATTTATATCTTTATTTTTAATAGCGTTACTTTTCTTTTTCTTTTGTTTTTTAAAAATATTATCTATTATTTTTTCGTTGTACCCACTGTTAAATGCAATGACTTTAATGGTGTTTAATTCTTCGATGTATTCCTCGATGCCAAGGGGTATAGACAATAGGCGATGTATCATGCTATGGAATGCAGCTAATTTCTGTGAAATGGGGTGGAACGATGAGGCATGTATGATAGCGTCAGTCATCGTGGGCTTCCTAAATATATTAAAACGTAGTTTTTTAGTAACAATGTCCTTAGTTACTGTCAAATCCAGAAAATGTAATTAACCTCTATCTTCATTCTCCAAAGTAAACTGTATTTTGTTATTAATGCCATTCAAGTAATTGTGGAGATTGTCAATTTGACGATTTGTACCTTTATACACCATAAAAGTGTCGTCAACATATCTACCATAGAACACCACATTGTAATTATGTGTAGGGTTTGCAAACAAGAAAGAATTTTCAAAGTAATTTAAGTACACCTCAGCGAGAATACTAGAGAGTGGGGATCCCATTGCCAACCCCTCCAGCTGTCTGAAAAACTGTTTGTTATGTGTGAAGTAATTCTGGTCCAAAATCACTCCCAACAATTCTAATATTTCATTTATGCAATTAGCATCCAGTTTATTGGTGTTGACAAGGTTAGTTCTTAATAGACGTAAGGTTTCACTCACCGGTACATTTGTGTACAAGTTCACAATGTCAAAAGAAATAAGTTTATAGTGGGGTTCAATCATCAGGTCTTTCACTTTTTCAACGAAAAAGGCGCCTCCCCAGGTGGCGGATAGTGGTATGCTCACCAGATATGGTGGGTACTGGGGAAATAAAATACCCAGGCTGGACCAAAACTAGCAGCTCCTGGCTTGCAGTTGGATATTGGTTTATCAAAGGCTAAAGAAGTAAACCTTGATTAAAAATTGCCTTGTCCTCCAGGTTGGGGGTTAATGCAATGGGCCAACTCCCCATTCATTGGAAAAAAGACAATGTTAAAACACCAAATCAATTGCAGCCAGATGGATTCAATAAAGGTAAATGAGAATTCAGTCACTTCTGTAATCTTTGGTTCTGGAAAATGTGTAAACATTGTACACCCAGAATAATAATAATAAGTTGATTACTAGAAATCGTTCCATTTCCAGCTCCCCACCAACATATAAACATTATAAAGATATACTGTAGTGTGGAGAAAATCTATAGATGAGTCAAGTTCTCGCATTCATATCCCTTCCATGCCCTTTGATTACCATCCTGACACATTGCACACTATTACAAGTGGTACACTCTTGTTATGTATTGGTTAAAACTTGATGGTGATTCCAGTCTGTAGGATGGGCAGAGTGAGGAACAGGTGAATATCAACCAACCTCCGACCCACTTATGTTTATCAACCTTAGTATTAACCATTGTCTACTTAAATAATGACCACAGTAGTTATACTAGGAAACAATACAAGACTATTAATGCTTACAGATATTATCTGGAATGTTTCTTTTACACTACCTATATATTTTCTTGAATTTTTAGGTAGGTACAGAATCCACGAGATTGATAAAATATGCTGTGAACTGCATCAGTCATATGGGAATATAGTCAAATTAAGTGGACTTCTTGGTCGTCCAGATATGGTGTTCCTATTTGATGCCGATGAAGTTGAGAAAGTCTTCCGCACAGAAGAATTAATGCCATATCGACCGTCAATGCCTTCCTTAAATTATTATAAACACGTACTACGTAAAAACTTTTTTGGGGACATGGCTGGAGTCATTGCAGTGTAATTATAATGATTGCTTATCTTACTATCACACACATACACACGCACACACACACACAGATTCTATTATATATCACTATAAATTGCTTACCCTAATTACCACTTAACATATTCAATTAAATGGAATATAATTTCCCAGGCATGGTGAAAAATGGTACAAATTTCGTAGTAAAGTGCAACAGACAATGCTTCAGCCTCGCACAGCAAAGTTGTATATGGAACCTATTGAAGAAACTGCCAAAGCTTTCATTACTAGGTAAACATTGTTTCATTTAACATAGCAGTGTACATTTTATCATTATATTACATGTGTAGCAGAACATACAAAGATTGTATCATAGATACCGATACAGTTAATGTTAAAGTTAATTGTGCCTTTTTTTGTATTTCAGTAAGAATACATCTTCAGAGTGTTCCTATCTTTAGGCTTTATTCAAATTACTCTTACCTTTATAAAAAATAATGCATTAAAATAAAAGCACGACCTTGAAGAAGACACTTTAATGTATTTAAGCATACAATTTGAGAATCTTTTTTTGATTATTTCCTTTTCAAAGTTTGATATTTGTTATATTTGTGATTTTTTTAGGACCACTGAAAGTTTTTAGTGCCTTTAGCCCTACAAGCCCCTATATTGGTTTTGGCCTCCTCAACTATGTAGACACCCTTCTTCTATCATCTGTAGCTCATATATTTAAAGAAAAAGACTGATTCTATTGTGTACGTACGCCCGCATGCACACACACACACATTTGGGAGTCATAGTTCATTTGATTCTGACAGCCTGAAAATCAAAAGATTTTTAGTTTTAACTTTATACTGGACTTTATAATATTGTCCCAAGATATTTGATATAGACAACCCTACTCCTCCTCCTCCTCCTCCTATGGCGCTACAGCCCTGGCCTCCACCAATCTCCGCCTCCAACCTACTCTATCCATTGCAGCCCTCCTGCAGTTTCTTATCCCCATGTCCCTCGCGTCCTCTGCAACGCCATCTTCCCACCTCTTCCTCGGTCTGCCTCTAGGTCTCGTTCCCTGCCATGTACCCAGCAGAGCCCTTTTGGGGTTCCTGCCATCCTCCATTCTCATAACATGTCCGGACCAACGCAATCTTTGCATTCTTATAAATTTTGAGACTGGTATCTCTTTATATATTTGATACAGTTCATTGTTGTATCTCAGTCTCCATGAGCCATTTTCTTATATTAAGCCTATAATGCATCTGAGGATTTTCCTTTCAAAGGTGTCTACTATGTCGGCTGTTTTCTGTGTGATTCTCCATGCCTCACACTCGTAGCATAGCACTGGTCTGATGACTGTGCTATATATTTTCATTTTTGTTTCCCTGTGCATATCCCCAGACCTAAATGATGGCAGCAAGACAACCTACTACTACAGTAAAATACAATATATGGGACAATGGCACAGAATAACTTTTTTTTAATGGCTTTTCAATTTTTTTACCAACTACAAAGCAATATCAGTAGTGTTTGAACAATTTCTAACAAAACAATAAAATGCTACACTGATTTTATAAATTATGTTTTCCTTTTCTCTGTAGTGCGTAGTGTATATGGTGGCATAACTATGTGGACAGATTAGGGGATCAATTTAATACATTGCTATTAAAAATTTCACCATATTTCCATAATCATTTAGCGTATGCCTGTTTCTAAGCCAGTTGCGTGTGTTACGTAAGGCTTATAAACAATTGTAGAACAAAATTAATTACAATAATGTAAATTAATGAAATACAAGTTAGTTTTCTTAATAATGACAATCACTTCAAATCTGGTAAATAACATTTGCAGCGTTTAACACACACACACACACACACACACACACACACACACACACACACACACACACACACACACACACACACACACACACACACACACACACACACACACACACACACACACACACACACACACACACACACACATTTCAATCACTTTCTGCTACAGTCCGTTTCTTGATGTATATAATACATTTAATATTTATACATAAATTTACCTCAAGATGTTATTTTCTATTTGGAACATGTTTCGGGTACTATCTTGTACCCATCCTCAGCCTTCCGGTTTTTTTGTCTGGTGAAGTACATATGTGATGTTGGTTGACTATTATTATTGTGGCTTCCTGTTGGCTTCTGGTATTTCAAGTTGGTTTTATTGTGTGTGATTGTGGTGTATGTGTTAGTTTTTTGTGTATTTTCAATGTTGAGTGCTTTGAATATTGTGTCATGTTTTGTATTGATTTGTATTTGTGCAGGTATTAGTTTGTTTTCTGTTTTATGTTTGTATATTTGTAAATTTTCCCATATGTTCATTATGGTGCCTTTGTGTGGTATATGTTTTATTAGTGTTACATTGGTTATGTCTGGGAATTCATGTCCTGTGTTTATTGCATGTATGGCTAAATTGGATTTATATATTTCTGTTTTTTTGTATGCATTTAGGTGTTCAAAATAACGTTTTTTCAGCTGTTTTTTTGTTTGTCCTATATAACATTTACTGCAATCTTGGCATTCAATTTTGTATATACCGTTAGTTGTTGTATTATCTTTGTTGTGTGAGCTATTTAGATTTTGTAATTTATTTTTATTAGTTTTGTATGCTATTTTTATATCTGTGTTTTTAAATAGTTTTGTTAGTTTTGTCATTTTATTATTTATATATGTGAATGTGGCCCATTTTTTGTTGTTGTTATTATTTATGTGTTGTTCATTTTGATTAATTCTTAATTGTTCAGTTTTTATTTTGTATTTGATTTTATTTTCTATTTTGGTCATAGTATTTTTATTGTATCCATTTTCATTTATACATAAATTTACCTCAAGATGTTATTTTTCTATTTGGAACATGTTTCGGGTACTATCTTGTATCCATCCTCAGCCTTCCGGTTTTTTTGTCATGAAAATGGATACAATAAATATACTATGATCAAAATAGAAAATAAAATCAAATACAAAATAAAAACTGAACAATTAAGAATTAATCAAAATGAACAACACATAAATAATAACAACAACAAAAAATGGGCCACATTCACATATATAAATAATAAAATGACAAAACTAACAAAACTATTTAAAAACACAGATATAAAAATAGCATACAAAACTAATAAAAATAAATTACAAAATCTAAATAGCTCACACAACAAAGATAATACAACAACTAACGGTATATACAAAACTGAATGCCAAGATTGTAATAAATGTTATATAGGACAAACAAAAAAACAGCTGAAAAAACGTTATTTTGATCACCTACATGCATACAAAAAACCAGAAATATATAAATCCAATTTAGCCACACATGCAATAAACACAGGACATGAATTCCCAGACATAACCAATGTAACACTAATAAAACATATACCACACAAAGGCACCATAATGAACATATGGGAAAATTTACAAATATACAAACATAAAACAGAAAACAAACTAATACCTGAACAAATACAAATCAATACAAAACATGACACAATATTCAAAGCACTCAACATTGAAAATACACAAAAAACTAACACATACACCACAATCACACACAATAAAACCAACTTGAAATACCAGAAGCCAACAGGAAGCCACAATAATAATAGTCAACCAACATCACATATGTACTTCACCAGACAAAAAAAAAACGGAAGGCTGAGGATGGGTACAAGATAGTACCCGAAACATGTTCCAAATAGAAAAATAATATCTTGAGGTAAATTTATGTATAAATATTAAATGTAATATATATATATATATATATACACATATATATATATATATACACACCCAAAAATGAAGGCAGAGCCTATTAATCTTTTTTTATCTTTTTTGCCCAGACAAACTTCCCATACAGGGTTGTCTATGTCATAACTCCTCTAGTCTAATAAATCTATGGTTGAGCCATCATCACTGCACAGGTAAACTACCAGTTTCTTGACTTTAATCCAGAAATGATAGATTTTATATAATAAATCATAATTTACTTTAACACAAAGTACAAATTGTTTAAAACATCCTTGGGACATCCGAAAGCGTAAAGAGTTAATAAAACTTGGTTTTCAAAATATTTTCAGACAGACTCATTTTCACAAGATTTATCAAGAATATAAATTTAGAATTAAAGTGGTTCCTAATGGTATGATATTTATTACCTTTAATTTGAATAACAGTAAGTCAAAATAAGATATTTTGAAATAGGTGATTTCCATATTTTTCAACCCTTAAAATACATGTTGGTTTAATCAAAAACATTGAGATACAAATATTTGTAGAACAGTTTTATAAAACTATATGGGAAGAATCCTGAACTACTCATTTGCCAAGAGGAAAACTGGGAGTCTTGAAGCTAGTCTCATCCCCCCCCTCTCCAGGAACAGTTCCTAGTTATGCCACTAATATGATTATATACGAGGAAGTTTCACAAAGTTCCCAGAAGAGCTCCTTCTGTTAAAAAAAAAAAATAACTCAGCAGGGAAATTATTGATTCATAAGGTAGCATTGCTCAGGACGTCACAACATGCCCAATGCTGACATCAGTGTTTCCTCTCCAACAATAACACAGTTATCATTAAGTCAACTGTTATAACACAGGTTAAGTTAAAAATATCTGTAAACAAACACAAATATCAAATTTTGTATTTCATTTCACAAATCAGAATCAGAAGTATTAACACTGCTTGAAAAAAAGAGTATGGTGTATTGGCAAACTAAGAAAACACAAGTTTATGAGTGGCCTAAACATTACTATGAGGGTAGTGACATTAGTTTGACGACATTTGTATCCATTTACTGCAATAAACAAAACAAAAAAATCACTAGGCATGTTCATACTAATGATCCACAACAATATGAAAATTTATTGGCCTGTCAACACACTGTTCCAAAAAATATTGTCTGAAGTTCAGAAAGAACAGGTAAGGAGATGTTGTCACTATGGATGATAAAAGTTTTCTAAACAAATTAATCAACAAGATGATCCATAAGGAGGCATGGTGTTTTTACTATGATTTACAGACAAAACGCAAGTCATTGAAATGCAAATGAAAATCATCTTGAACATGGAAATTTCTCTTGGAGGAGAGCAAAGGAAAAGTTATGTCACACACATGTATTTATTTATTAATAAAATGTGAATTCATTTGGCAAGGCCAAACACTGACCACGGAAATGCTTGTCAATATCCTTTTGGCACCTAAGCCAAGCTATCAGAAGGAAATGTCCTAAATATGTTAAATAAAAAAATATAGAAATTAGGTTCTTTTATAAGGCAATGTAACAGCACATTGACCCAGCATAGGTAAGGATTATCTTGGACAGCACAAATGATATATCTTTTGAGCATCCACCATACTCTCTCAATTTGTCAGAAGCCAGTTTTTACTCATTTACTTGTTGTCAAGCAACTCTTGATGAAAAATAATACAAGAGTGCCAATGACATGATAGGCAACACAATCAAAGGAGGTTTCTAGGAACATGTTACAGAAATTCCAAAAACTTTACGAATGTTGGAAAAAATAATATGTAGCTCCCAAAAGAAACTACTTTGACGGAAATAGAATATAAAACTTTTTGATGTGCATGATTTTTACAAAATAAACCAATTCCACGAACTTTGTGAATAGTCCTCATACATCTTGTTTGTTTGATGTCTCTTAGTAACTTTGTATAAGATTAATTACCACCAATTTATGACAAAAAATTTCTCCTATTAAATCATTTAAAAAGAAAATTTAATTAAAGTTGTAATATTCAAACTTTTTTTCAGAATTCAATCTCTGAAAGACAAAAATAATGAAGTACCAGACGATTTTCTAAATGAAATTCACAAGTGGTCACTTGAATGTGAGTAGTTCATCTTTTTTTCCATATTAATACTTAAACATTAGTTTCTAACTGACCACACAAGATTAGAGCAGCTTATCCCTCATTCTTTCTTAACATTTTCAGTTTTCTTAACTGCTATTCAGTTATGAAAATTCAGTCTCATGTTATTGTATCTTATTGTTTATTAATTAAATTACATCGTTTTATTTTAAAGACTTGCTATGTTCCTCATAATCACCTAATTGAGCAGGATTTATTTACATTGTCTAGGTCTTACGGTTGGACAATGTAATAATCACTTCCCATCTTCCCTTCACTTCATCTTATTACAGATACATTTTTTCTAATTGTTAGCTTTATATTTTGCTTCCAATTTCTTTCACTGAAGTGTAGTTATTTTATCCTATTGAGAAACTATGATAATTCACAAAAATTATATAATCAAGTAAACAACTATACTTTAGTGTAGCTATATAAAGTCTCTACATCATCAATAAGTTACCGACAGACAGTATGATGTGGGAAAAATAATTTCACTCATCCAAAAACTCAAATTCAATATCGTTTTTTGTGCTGACATATTGTCCACTGCGGGTAAGAGTTGTTTAACAGCATGAGTCTGAGCGCAGTTACCATGGATTATCTCAAGGATTTAGTCCACTGTCTGTTCCGGCATCAGTTGCAAAAATACACATAAAAAGACACTTTTTACAGCATCTTCTGTATCAGTAACAGCCTCAGACGCTTCACAGGTACTGTGCTTAATTAATCGATTAACAGTAATGGTTGCAGATACTTTCTTCTTCTTCTCTTCAAGGATTAGGTTATATAAACCTGTTCTGGCACCCATCTCATCCTCAGACGACCCACGTCTCTTCTACCAATGGCTTTATAGTTCAGTGCTGCTTACAGCAATCGATTCTCTGTCATCCTTTGCAGATGATCCCACCATTGTCTTCTGTAAGTTGAAATAATTTCATTTATGTCCTTTACTTCGAGTTCTGCTGTTATATCTCTATTCCTTATTCTATTTTGCAATGTATAATTTAAAGTATTTCAAAGAAACTGCGTTTCAGCACTCTGAATCTTGCCACTTTCCTTTTTTGTCATGACCCAGGCCTCGCTCGCATATGTCAATGTGGGTATTGCAATTGTCTTATAAAATTTAATCCTTGTGCTGTGTCTTGTTTTATTTCTAAGATTTTTATGAATTGTCCCACAAATATTCCTAAAATTTACTTATCTTCTCTCGTCTCTCATATTCAGATTCATAGCTTACTGCACAGCCGAGATATATGAAACTGCTCACTTGTTCTAAAGTGCTGTTGTTTATAACTATCTTAGTCCTCACTGGATATTTACTTTTAAAGGCCATGGGTTTGGTCTTTCATACTGGAATTGTCAGTGAGTACTCTCTTACCACTTCTTGTAACTGAAACATAGCTCTTTGTAAATCATCCTCATTTTCGTGAATAAGAACTATGCTATCCGGATATAGCAGGGAACCCATACAAATTGATTTGATAAGCTGCATTCCCAAAGTCACTCTGGATTTCCATGCTTTCAATATGTCGTCAATGCAGATACTTTTATTGCTACCTTATTACAGCATAAAGGAATCAGATGATGAGATTTAAATATAAGAATAAATAGCAGGAGGGAGAATGTTTTCCATACACTTAGAAGCATACGATCTGAAAAATTATTCAGACAGATACATAATTTTTCCAAAAGTAGCATGCCTTTCACACACACACACACACACACACACACACACACACACACACACACACACACACACACACACACACACAATAATGGCAATAAACACATTTTGAACAGGACATATACACGTATTTGATGATGCAGGCAGCTATTGCTTGAAATATATTTTTGACCATGCGCCATTTATGTTTCACGTAACCTTATAGCTCATAACTGTATGGATAATTATATATATCATATTGTACGTAATTGATCAGGTTCATTATGTAAATCATACAGTTTATATATAGATCAAACTATATACCTCTGGCACCACAAATCATTTTTTGCATGTACACAGGTAATTTTTCCCTTCCGAGAAGCCAACCCATTATCTCTTTGGGCTTAATGAACATGTTTTTCTTCACAATTAATGTTTTCTCTTCTACACAGAATAAGACTGTTTAATATTACTTTCAGGATATAGGCAACATGATGGAAATACAAATACGTTGAAACATACTATAAATATAAATATTGTTTTTCATACGCATAACATCTGTACATAGTGGTTTACACTATATTTAATGGAAAACTTACTGGAAACACTATATTCTGGTTTAATACAACCAAATTAATTATATAGTTAATATATTTTATACACTCAATTAAGGTAGAGTAAAGGTAGATGTCTAAGCTCCAATAATTTACTTTCTTGTTGCAGCAATTGCCAGAGTGGCTCTTGACACGCAGCTTGGTTGTCTTGATGACACATCCGCTCAGAATACAGAGACTCAGGAGCTTATTGATGCTGTCAATACATTTTTCCACTGTGTAGTAAATCTTGAACTGAAAATTCCATTCTGGCGATTCTTCAACACACCTACATGGAACAAGTACATTACATCTTTAGACACAATTACAAGGTATGCAACAAACAAACACAATTACAATGTGGTTATGCAACACAAAGAAGAATACACAGAGTATTAATCTCTGTAAATTAATATATGTATGCATGAGCACAACCAGGATTTCCTTTTGGGGGAGGTTTCCGGAGGGGGGGGTAAAACAAAACTACAAACATTAAATGAAAAAGAACTCGCTACTTGCTTTATTTTTGTTGTAATAAAGAACGTGGACATGAAGGATAAGAGCTACATTAATAGATAACTAAAATTAAACCATCACAAAACAAAAAAGATAACATTACATTATAATAAAATCCTCTTAGACATTATTTTTTTGAACATTTATATAGAATGGACGACAACAAGTTGACAAAGCAAATCTTCAGATATCTGTGGGGGAAGAAGTCAACATCAAGTTGGATTAAAGAAGTCCAAAAGGATTTAGAAAAAATAATATACATGCAGAAGAAGCAACTGAAGGAGAAGTTTTTTGGGGCAAAAGTGTTGAAAATGGAGGGAGTCCAGGGTAGGAGAGAGAAAAACCCAGGTTCAAAGTGGACTGAAGACAGGAAGAAGAGACAGTGAGAAGATGAAAGAATATTGGAAAAAAGGAAAGAACAAAGAGTAAAGAATTGAAATTGGCATGTGGTCCTTAGATGGCCGATACGAAAAAAAAAATCCTCTTGAGCAAACGCATATTCAAATACAGCAGCAATTTTGTAACTGCTAGGAAAACAAGAAACATGTACATTCAGTGAATGATTATTGTCAAAGCCAGTGAGTGAAGCATACTTGCTGTCTTCATAACATATTTGTATTTAATATGGATAAAACTAAATTATACTTTACTATAATATACTTCAGGCAATAAAATTAGGTATGATTGTTTTTAAACGACAGTTCAATACAAAGTTTATACTACAACTTTTTTGTTACATGCACACTCAGATACAAAATTTTGCACACCGAATACAAAAAAAATATATTATGTTTATGGTATTTTGATATAAAACTTATTTATATTATTTTTGACATCAATAAACCTAACAAAATCCACTAACAATATAAACTTGATGTTTTTACAGAGTAACATCAAAGCACATAACACTAGCGCTGAACCAAATGAGACATAAATGTGTCAAGGAATGCACACAACACTCATCACTGCTTGAGAAAGTGCTCATTCAGAATCCGAATAATCCTCAACTCGCATCGATACTGGCTATAGACATGTTCCTTGTTGGAATTGATACGGTTTGTTCTTATTTACATTCAAAATAGCAAATGTTTGCTCTGCATGTGTAATAATTGGAAATTTCATTAGCTACTCAGTTACAGACTTTAGTTTAGCAAAACTATATTATGAATAATGTATCAATCATAAATTAATATTTTTTTCACAATAGATTATGCTGTATCTAGGGGTTGCACAGATTAGGCTCACTTAAATGGGCAATAACCGAAGGGCTAATGTTTGAAGCATCCTTGATATGTGTGTTTTGCAGTTATCTAATGTTGTTATTGTACAATTTATAATAATAATAAGAAGAAAGCCCCGATACTACTTCATTTACTTTACTTACCAGAAGATTCCAAAAAACCAAAAGCCCTTGTGTCGCCACCACATTTTTATAGGTGGAATGTGGAAACCAGAAAACACTGTCCCCGTATAAACAGTTTAAAATAAAAACTATCCCTTATCAGAAGATTCAAAATTCGTTAGACGAACTCATTGAGCACAGTTTAGGTTAGGTAGACGATGTTGAAATAACATAACTCAAAATACATTTGTATTTGAAGTGAAAAAAAGAACATATTTGAAGTGAAAACGCAAATCTGAGATGCACTCATATAATTATAATCCAATTACCTTCACATAAGTTTGTCTTTTCTCTTACCAGTTTATTTATAGTTCACTGTTATAACGAAGGTCTACACGTTGTCGTCCGCGGGCACCGAGTTACCATAATTTTTAATGTGCACACTGTTCGGCAAGTGTTTTCAATGCTTTTAAAACTTAAAACTCAATTGTTGGTAACAATTTTAACCAGAGCACGGCCTTCTTAAGTCGCTGCCACTGCCATTGACGTCTGCGTTTCTCTCCTCGCTCCTGCACTATACCAGTTTTTTCCACTCTCCTGTGAGAAAATCAGCCAGTGAGGCTGATGCAACACTCTTTGAGCGTGTGAAACTGACTTTCCAGCACGCACACTGGCCAAATAATTGCGCACTTGACAGACCAATGCCAGACACTTCCCAGGCCAGTCACGTACAAAAAATTCCATGCTGTCTGATATTTCACACTAACAAAAATCAGCTTTTGCGAGGCTTAATAAAATGTACCATTACAAGGTTGACCAATCACACACAAAATCCACTAAAATCATCATGCAGTATGATTGCAGTGTTCACCGAAAGAAATTTTAAAGAGACATTTTTAAGCTGGACGATCAGAGAAATACTTTCACAGATGTAGTATATTTAAATAAATCTCTCTTTCTTTTTCTCTCAGACTGGGTATTACACAAGTTCCCATCATCTGTACTTTAACATAATAGGTATTTGTATATAGCTGATAACACAAACACCTTTATTTTTTCTTATCTAAGATTTTGCATTTTGGGATCTTGTCTTTTATGTCCTTTTGGCATGGACTGTCAAATTATTAACAGAAAAAAGTAATTTATTATTATAGTTATGTTATATAAACACTAAAAAAAAATTGGGTAATTCCTAAAACTGACTATTGACCAATTTTATATTTTCTTAGACATCAGCAGCAGTCGCATCTGTCCTTTACCAGCTTAGCCTACATCCTGATAAACAGGAGCTGTTACATAAGGAAATTTCTACAGTTCTGCCAAAAAACGCTCCACTAACATCACAAAAATTAGATAGCATGCCTTATCTCCGTGCCTGTATCAAAGAAACACTCAGGTAATTGCTTTTATAATTCTAATAAGTAATTACAGTAGAGTCCCATTAATCCAGACTTAAAGTTAACCCAGATCAGATTGATGAAAATATGATTAACTGGAAATGACAAAAATACACCTATGATTATTTTCAGGTGGTAGCCAAAAGCAGTGATTAAACAGTGAAAGTGGTTGAACAGTGAATAAAATGAAAATAAAGCACCGTTTAACTATTAAAAATGCTGTCTATATTAAAATAAAATTTAAATATACATTACTTTAAATAAGAATCACAAGTATAATGTTATACCAAAGAAAAAAGAAATTTACAGAACTTAGTTTACCTAAAATATGTGAGCAGTATGATACTGAATGTTTCTCGCTATAGTAAAATATCGGTATGGAGAACCATACATGACTTCCATATTCTAAGATTTATATTTAAAATCATTTTCAGCCAAACAGCCAGGGAAGGAATTTTAACAAAAAAATACTTCTTTGTTGCCAATAACGAAGTACACATATAAAAAAAAATTATCCCCTCCTTCAACTATAATTTTGATTTATAGAAAATTACCCCCAGCCCGTTCAACTAGCCTCTTCATTTATAGATATTTCATCTACGTTTCTACAGTGGATTATTAAGATCTTATCAGGATACTTTATCAAAATTAAGTACTTTACTCATGTTACAACAAAAAATGTTTCAGGTAAACTGCCCTTTCCCCGTAACCGATCTTCACCAAAATCAACAGACATTGAGTTCTCTATAGCTCAGGCACATATGTAAAAAATTATTTGATTCTGTTTGAATTTACGGCAGTTATGGTTCGTCATATAAAAAATTACCCATGTTAAAACATAAAACATGAGATTTATAAAACATATCTAAGATTTATATTTAAAATCATTTTTGAAATAAAATATTTTCATAGAACCTACTAACGCTGGGGAAATCTGAGGAGCCAATCAGAGTTGGGCCTACCTGTCACTCTGCTGAATTTGGTGGAAAGCCCTGTCACTGTCGTCAAAGTATCAGCCTTGACAGGGTCCTCTTTTTCTGCAAAATGGGAGAGGCTTGAGATGGAGTGAGTGACATGGTCCCCACCTCAATGAAGAACCCATTGTTTTATAAAAATATATTTAAATTTTGAAGACTGAAAATTCTTTTCTTGTTGTAAATATTTATATTTTATAATCAAAATGACTCTATTTTTGTTACCTGGCAACAAAATTATTTTATTTTCAACAATTACCATTGTTTCAAAAAGTTTAAATAAATTTTCAAGTACTTTACTCTTGTTAAAACGTAAAAGGTTGCAGGTAAACTACCCCTTCCCCTTAACCGATCTTCACCAAAATCTAAAGGCCTTGAGTCCTCTACAATTCAGGGACGTATGCAAAAAATTATTTGATTCTGTTTGAATTTGCGGCTGTTATCGTTTGCCATAGAAAATACGCTTGATAAAAAAATGTTGCAGGTAAACTACCCCTTCCCCTTAACCGATCTTCACCAAAAACAATAGGTCTTGAGTACTCTACAAATCAGGGCTGTATGCAGAAAATTATTTGATTATGTTTGAATTTGCGGCTGTTATCGTTTTCCATAGAAAATACCCTTGTTAAAAAAACGTTGTAGGTAAACTACCCCTTTCCCTTAACCGATCTTCACCAAAAACAATAGGTCTTGAGAACTCTACAATTTAGGGCTGTATGCAAATAATCTTTTGATTCTGTTTGAATTTGCGGCTGTTATCGTTTGCCATAGGAAATACCCTTGTTAAAACATAAAACGTTACAGGTAAACTACCCCTTTCCCTTAACCGATCTTCACCAAAAACAATAGGTCTTGAGAACTCTACAATTCAGGGCTGTATGCGAAACATTATTTGATTCGGTTTGAATTTGCGGCTGTTATCGTTCGCCAAAAAAAAAAAATTTCCCTTGATAAAAAAAAACCGTTGCAGGTAAACTACCCCTTTCCCTTAACCGATCTTCACCAAAAACAATAGGTCGTGAGTACTCTACAAATCAGGGCTGTATGCAAAAAATTATTTGATTCTGTTTGAATTTGCGGCAGTTATCGTTTGCCATAGAAAAAAATCTACACACAGACAGACAGACAGACACACACACACACAGACACTTTTCGGAAAACGACTTTTTTTCATGTTTTGAGTGTAGTAGAATCAGAATCTGCAATAATCTCGAACACGATTTTTTTTTGCCATCACCATACTTCCATTCCTTAAGGAATATGGAAGTAAAACAGAAAGTAAAAATTACAATAAAGAACTGTTTCACAGCACAACACTCAACTCTACAATGCAACCAATATTTGTACATTCAATGTCAGCATCTACCCAAATGAACAACTTACTCTGTATAACAGTGCCATTCTACAGTAATGTTTTTAATACTCTTTTCTTAAGCAAAATTAAAAAAAAAGTTAGTTTTACATTTTCAGACTTTTATAAAGTTGATCCGGATTAACTAGAATACTGGATTAGTAGGACTCAGATTAGTAAGACTCTACTGTGATATAATTTTATATGGACCTAACTGCAAATAGCACAATATAAAATTCTGTATCTATTTATAAAAAGCAAATAATGCCATTAAACCTATTAAACACACCTCTTAAATAGGTCAATTATTATAAAATCTTGTCACGAGGCCTCTACTAATCTCTACACATCACCTCTAAATTAATTATTTTTTTTTTTTTTATTCTATTACCATATTAAGCCATCTTTTACAACAAAATTATGCTGGTCTGTTTGTTTATTTAGCTGGCTAATATAGGAGCACGACAATTGTAGCTAATGCCAAAAAGTGTCTCCTTTAGAAAATCCTTAAGCAGACATCACTGTGTAATAGTTATACAGTGGAACTTGGTTATAAAATCATTGAAGGGACCAAAAAAATAATGACGTTATGTCCGAGTGACGTTATAAAAGAGTCGTTATAAAAGACCCTTTTTAATCACTAGTACGGAAGGAGAAATAAAAAAAAAGATCTTTGCATTATTAACATTATTCGTGATATTTATTCTAAAGTTTACAAACTGCATTTCATTTATACAAACAGCATGAAGAATATTTTAAAAGATCAAAAAGAAAGTACATGTAACTTACATTTAGGCTTACTGTCGAAAGTAATCCGTAATTTTCTTTTGAACGCTCCTTTCTGAAAAATAAATTCTTTCTGTTGTGCTGTGGAGATGCTGCGCAGCATTGAACGTGTCGTCAGACGTCTCTCTAAAGCAGTAAAATCGTGAAAGAGTTTCGGCGGCTCTCATTGCTTCCTGTACTGTCGGACAAACGATGTCGGCATCCTCCTCTTGCTCAGCATCTTCTTCAACACTATCTTCTGCTTCTATGTTTTTTACTTCCGCGATAATTTCTGCGTCACTCAACACTTTGAATGTTTCTACTTGGTCATTCACTGATGCATAGGAATCAAGTTCACTTCCAAATTCATTTACGTCGAATTTCTTAATCCACTCCGAGAGCGGCAAGTCGTCGTCTTCGTTATCATCGGGTAAATTTTCATGTACGAGTTGTACTTTACTAAAGCATTTTGCTATCGTCTTCTGTGTTACACTCTTCCAAGAGTTGTCTAGGAATTGTATTGCATCTAAGAGTGAAATTGTGGCAGGTTGCGCCGTGTCCATACAGAAAATAATTTTTTTTTAAAGTTGCTTGCGGTAGTGACACTTTAGGCTTCTAATGACGCCTTGGTCCATAGGTTGCAGGACACTCGTACAGTTGGCCGGTAAGAAGACCAGATTAATGTTTGTCAAATTTAACTTTGGATGGGCTGCACAGTTGTCAACTAGAAGCAGAATTTTTGTTTTTCGATGACAGTTCTTTATCCCACTTTCTTAGTTCATCTTCAAAAATACTAGAAGTCATCCACGCTTTTTTGTTGGCAGTGTAACTTACAGGAAGTTTTTTGATGTTTTTAAAACATCTAGAATGCAAACTTTTCCCGATAACTAAAAGTTTCCTTTTTTCGGTTCCCGTCATGTTCGCACAAACAAAAACTGTAACTCTTTGTTTAGAGAACTTCCCACCAACGCACTTTTTATTTTTAAATTTGAAAGTCTTATCTGGAGTTAATTTATAAAAAATTCCGGCTTCATCTCCATTAAAGATGTTTTCATCTTTATATGATCGTCTAATTTCTGGCCAAGTGTTACGCACCCAATCGCCTGTAACGTTGAGATCTACGCATTTTGCCTCACCACAAATTTTTGCAAAGGAAATCGAGTGTCGGGCCTTAAATCGATCTAGCCATCCGTTGGAGCAGGTAAAATCAATACCAAACAATTTTCCGAATTCTGTAGCTTTCACTTTCAGAATTGGTCCACTCACAGGAATACCTGAACATCGACACTGTTTGAACCATTTCAATAATGCTGCATCCACATCACCATGTTCGCATTTCCTAATTTTTTTAATTTTTTCTCCATCTTCCTCAAATTTTTTTAAAATTTTGTCCTTGTTTTTTAAAATTGAACCTACAGTAGAATTCACTAAACCAAACTCACAGCATACATCAGCTATTTTACGTCCGCTTTCATATGATCTAATTACACGTACTTTCTCTTGAATAGACGGAACCTTACTTTTTGTACTAGAACTTGCCATGATTACTGTATAAAAATGCTGACCTACATATAAAATTCTATAAACAGTGGTTATAGTGCTGTTACAGTGCTTATCGCTTGCATACAATGTATGTCTGTAGCCATGGGCGTAGCGCGCACATATATACGTTTATATGAAATTTAGAGTAAAATATCTGAGAAATTTTTGACGCTATAACAGAGTAGTACAATATTTAGTGACGTTAAAACCGGGAATTTTTATAATGTTAAAGATATCAGTTTGACCAGACTTATGACAAAATAACGCTACACCCGAGTTGACGTAACAGCCGAGGCCGTAATAACCAAGTTCCACTGTATTAAGATTAGCAAATCAAGTAATGTTTAAAATCTTCTCTAAAGCACAAAAAATATAAACTTAGTAAAACAATTTTTTAAATGGATTCTGCAGCACAATGCCAAAATACTAACGCTTATTTTACAGAATGTATCCAGTCGTCATTGGAAATGGACGTTGCATGACTAAAGATACTGTTATTTCGGGGTACAACATTCCTAAAGGGGTAAGAGTACATTTAACATTTATTACAAACTAAAATAGCATTATAGTATATATTACTGCAATGTTCAAATTCAGTACACATTTAGAAAATAATCAAAAAATTAATTATTTGTTAATTTTTTCTACCCAGTATTACAGTCAAAATTACAGTCATTGGCTTGGTGAACAGGTATCTCTATACTCATGGCAGTAGACAGAATGTTAATTTCGATACAACTGGTAAAAAAAGTTATATAAGTATTTATGTATATTGTAACATTACATAACCCATGCCCAGTACCGATAATAAATAAAGAAATATTAATATCATCATAAGAGTAATAAAATCAGTAATTACCCATTCAAAAAGTCAGAAATGGGGATTCAGTATCATACTATGAAAACCTTTGTACGATAAAACACTGTAACAATAAAAAACAAAGTACTAAGTGTTATTATAAAAGTGCGGTGAGTACAAAGTGAAACATAGTATGTTATGTGGAAATATTAAAAACTTAAAAGGACATCAATCACAAAAGCGAAGATGCAGTGTTGTAGTAATAAACTGTAATACTAATGATAAGTTGTTGTAGTTTTGTGTTGTTAGGCCACAAAGGCAATATTACTGTAATTAAAATATTATTTTTTGTTTATGTTTAAAGGAATCCAGGCTTATATCAGATCAATAATGGCTAATTAATATAAAATAGAGAGATGGAGTGGAAAACAAAATAGTGTAGAGTAAGAATACATTAACTGAAATATAAGTCCCAAATAAACTAAATTAAAAATCATTAAATGATAAAATACAAGTAGCCAAGCTTAAGTAAAGATGTGAAGAAAAACCTTATATAAATTAAATTTAATTATAGTTAAAATTTGTAAAGGAGTATTTTTTCTAAAAGAAGAAATGAACTAATAATAATTAATACTAGCCTATTTACTAAAACTGTACATAGGTTAGCCAATAAAAAACCATCAATTTCTTGGTTACTAAGAGTAACTAACCAACAAGAAATTGATTGATTGTTCAATGGTATTCGAAGTGGGCAGATTAAAAAAAGTAATGTCCGGTAAGTTTTAAAAGAATTTAATAACTACCATTCGAAAAAACCCCATACAAAATTAATGAAGGGAGTCAGCACCATCCACTGCATCTGAGACATCTATGGAACCACAATAATTCAAGTCGGAAAATAAATGAAAACCGACAATTCATCGAAACGTTTTTTGGCCTATACTTCAGAACTAAAAAACATGAGTGAGATCGTCTTCTTTTAATAAATAACAAAATTACATATCCACCAATAAGTATAGAACACTAGAAACAGCACCACCTCTCTCAATTTATAAGAAAACAAGGTGAACATAATAAACTTTATTTAATTAACCCAAAAACAGTAAAAATGTGTGTTCATTAGGAACGTTACAGCAGCCATCTTTATTTGTGTTCGCTTTCTGTGAAGATACGTAGTCTGCGCTCTAGCGGTTAAACAAATTTGTTTAAATAAACAAATATAATTTAATGTAAAGTATGATACTAAATTGTATCATACTAAGTATGATAGTAAATTGTGGAAAGGAAATTGTACACTAAATATTATGTATACTAAAGAACATACTCAATCTGAAGGAGATAAGATGTATAGAACTAAAGTTGTTGACAATGGAAACTAAGAAAACACAATACTGGGAGACAAAACTCTTCAAGTAAACCTCAGGATGTCTGTGACATGAACAACTTCCTGTGTAAGACTTACCCTGTATTGCAGAATAGCTTAGTTGATTACTACAAGAAACTGTGAAGTGTGAATACTACATATTAAATTACTGTATTTGTGAACTAGAATTACTGGATTTTTTTCCTAAAAATCGTTTGGAAAAATTCTACAAATATTCACTTATGACAGAGAATTATGTCTGATTCCAGGTACAAGTTGTTTTTCAACATTATGTGATAAGCAATTCGGAACGATATTTTAGAGACCCACACAAATTCAAACCAGAAAGATGGTTAAAAACCAATAAGTCAGAACATCATGCGTTTGCATCTTTGCCATTTGGTTATGGCCGAAGAATGTGTTTGGGAAGGCGGTTTGCTGATCTAGAAATTCAAACTATAATTGCCAAGGTAAAATTTTCAATACATGATATTCCTGTTTGTCACATGTATTACCTGTATGTACGTAACTTGTTTTCCATATTATCACAATAAAATCTTTTTCAAGAGAAATCTAAAATAAACTCTCTAATTTTTTTATATGTAGACTGCTTGATCTCGTTTACATAAAACTGTATATCTCAATACTATGTTTTCAGAAAAAATACAAAACATCATGTTTATTCACAGAGTTTTTTATACAAAACTGTATAAAATGGACTGCATGCATAAAACTGTAAACCGTCTGCAAAAAAACAACATATTTGTAGCAGGTTATTGCCTGAATGAGACAGTGTTATATTAATTATTTAATACCTTTTATTATTTGTAATATTAATAAAATTCACCGATATTTTGTTCACGCGCCATCTTGTTATAATAAAAGAAATATTAGATTTGCTTACCTTTAAGGGCAGAGTTCGGTTAAGCGAACTAGGAGTAGCAGAATGTGTTATCTGAAATAATTTACTCTTGCTTGAAATGATTACCAATGACATTACCTTTTATTGTCACATTACGTACATAACATGTAACTCTACCGTGCACAACAAGGCGTTGCGCCATGAGACGCAGTTTCACTATTCAAGTTAAAATTCCCCTTAAACATTTCAATAGCCCTCCAAAATAACATATTCAATTATATTTTTATGATATCATAATTAGAATTACTCACAACCCAGCACTTATTAAATGTAGTTAGACATTCTCTCATTCACTCACGCTCGCATTCTTGGTACAATTTTCTTTTAATTTTCCCCAAATTGAGCTCATTTTTATTAGTTATTTCTGAAAATTTTTGTATTGACCCTTATTTAATATTTTGTGTACCCCCCATTTGCACTTAGCTGAAATTAGTCCACCAGTCACTGAACCCACTAATAGATGTTAAAACTTTACTAAACTTTGTTTTTACATTTTACATGGTTTAACGTTGAACTGTTACTTGGTTTTATATAAATACTTCACTTCTACATTGTACAGGCGAACGTCCGAGATTTAGTTTTAATAAATTTTGATAAGCAGCCGGCCGGCGTAACTGATGATTCGTGACTGGGGACGATCTGCGACGCTTCAATTCTGAGGTGGGGAGGAGCTGCGTCACCAGTTTCTTTGTGTAGAGATCCACGCCTTAGTTGTTTACAAGCGCATATTACGTAGTTGCATACTTTTGGATGACGTATACATGGGTGCAACTTGCTGACACATTAGTATGACAAAATAATGTGGTTGTTTCTGTGTGCATACTCTTGACCTTGACGCAATTTCTGTCCACTCGATATTGCGTAGTTGCAAACCTTCATAAAACCTTACTAGTTTCTTATATGTGACTCTGAATAAAAATACAATTTAAATTGATTATTCCCCAAAACACAGTAGGGCCAGAATTGTACTGTTACAAAACCCCCTCAATGAGAGGATTTATGATGAAGCATAAAAACTCTCATTGACACACTCATACTTCCTAAAGGGATCAGCTAGGATATGTCATCACAACCCCCTTACTGTTTATATAAAAAAAAATATAATAACTCACCCTTGGTCCAGTGATGATGACCGTACCTGCATGACCTTACTGGACTTCTCCAGAGAGATCCCAACACCATAAGGCCAATCAGGCGAGTAACGCTCCTGCTCTGACGCGCTGGCCAGCTCAGGACCGCCGTCACAGCATCACCAGACACTGAAACAACAAATCAAAAATATCAAAATAGTGGCCTGGTATAATACCATATCCCTAACTGAGCTGTTTCCCCTTAGCTATGTGCTGGTTTGTGTCAAGAAGCACTGGGTTTTCTTTAACTCTTAACACCTAGGATCATTACACCTAGTACAAGAATTATTATATAGACGTTCCATCGCTTATTTCACTACCATTTACATTTATAAATTTTTCGACTCCAATCGATAATAATTAATCCTTTCCCATTAACAAGAAGAAACACAAATCTTTATACTAATGCAATAATATTCCCAAAATATTTAAACACATAATCAAAATTTACTCAAATAAAATTATCTATATCTCCCTCTTTCTACAATTCTGAAATATTTTCTCTTTTACAAAATATTATTATTATTATCATTATTAACAGAAATTCTATTTATCCGGCGCTGTTAATAATAATCATCCCCTTACTCCTCCACACACACTATTTCCCCCCCTGAACTGTTGCGTTCAGTTGCCTCCACAAGGACTGAGGCAGAAGGAGTGAGCACTTTTTTCTTTTCTCTCTCTCCCATCCTTGCTGCTTCAGCGTTACAAAAACTTCAAGGTAAGTACCCCTACTTATTATCTTAATATATGCCCCTAATACTATCTATCTACCACCCCTACTTGGGTGAAAATAGCCTGTGTCCAAAAAATAATCTTAGATTCCCCCTTTTTTTTTTAAAACCCCATTAAATTTCTACGTTGAACCAATTTCAAAGGCAACCAACTATGGTCAGGTTTTACAATTTCTGCCCACAGCTGGTTGTCGTCCAAAACCACGATCTGGGTTGGTAAGGCCGAGATCGCCCGAAATGTAGGGAATCGCAATGGTTTGACACCTGGTGTCGTATATAGTTACATTTGTAACTACTCCCAAAATTACACTTTAATCTTGCATAGTAACCTAACATAACATAATAAACAAATTAACCTTGAACATTAACATTGCTATATTTACATTCAACAAACCATTCACTTTTAAATAATTTATATAGAAATTTATAAACATTGTTACTTGAATTTTCTATTAACTCTTTTATATCAACTTTTAATTACTCATTATTGTACCATTTAATTATATAATTTTTCAAATTTATTATTAACATTCATGTTACATTATATTTCATTTGTAATATTTTCACCTTTCTACTATGAATTTTCTACTTAACCTTTCACATTTTGATCATTGATTATGCTGGGTGACTCCTGTATTCACTATGCTTTGACTTATTGAAATGGCATTAATATTTATAATCTTACTCCCTTTCTTCCTAAAGCATTACTTGCTTTAATGTTATTAAAATATTGAATTTTGTCCCTTTTTAGGGCACCAATTAAAGCAGTTCAGGTTAATTAATAAATAAAGTATTGATATTTTATTAGCATCACCTACCTTTCGTAGATTCCCAGGGTCTCGTCTGGTGTACTTTTTGGCAGAGAGAAATAGGTGAACGCAAATGACCAATATACATTTATATGGTTAATTAACACTTTTTATTTTATCTGATCAAATGATGTCAAAACTCCCACCTCATCAATTTCTTTTATACTACATCGATAATAATTACTGGAATATTAATTCAATTTTGATTTACTAGTTACTCACTGTCTTCGAAAAACTTTGCTTCTCAGTTATTTAACCTTTCTCTTGGAAAACATTGATACTTTTTATCATACATGAAACAAAAATGGTTGTAATATTTATAACTAAACAATTACATTCTAACCATGGTAATAAAATTAATAAAACGACCCAGACTGGTCACTCTCTCAGACATACGTAAAGAATTTCCCCCAAAAAATATAGCGCTCTTTAGCTTGATACATTTTATGATTGATTCTTTTTATTTGTGTGATAAATAGTTACTGATTCGGCGCCTCCTCCAACCACGCGTCGCATTTTGTCGATCTAGTTTGTCCACATTTTAGTTATCCCGCACTTTTAGTTATGAAATTTGGTATTGTTTGTTTACTTCTGTCACGCTACACTTTCAACTAGACTGTTCTCACATTTTAGTTTAAATTTAGCAAAGTTTACGGTTCACGAGTCTTGAGGCCCGCCTGATCAGGCGTCTGTTTCGTCGAAGACTGACTTTTTTATGCGGGCCGATATCACTGCTATTCGCTACCAGATCTCGTCGCTGTTCCCCAGCCTCCTTATGTCAGAAAGCTCGTATGATGTTCGGTGTTGTTTAAAGCGATGAAATTTCACGCCCTTTCATCACATGATTCAGTTGGGCGGAGTTTCGCTTTCACTTCCGACTGCAACGAGCACATGGCTAAAGAGAGGCTGGGTTTAGCCATCTTTTGTTGAAGCGTCCCTTCGGACCAACGTGCGTCTTTACGCGCACCTGTTTGCGTTGCGCGTCTGAAAGTGGGACACAATGTTAGACTTCTGGGAATTGTTGCGTTCTCTTGCAACACAGCGTGCAGTTCCTTTGTTGGAGACGAATTCCTTTAGCGCTCACCGGGCCACGCTGATGGGAAATCATTTTATAATACTGAATAACAAATAAAAACCTCTCACTTGTCCACAAATAATTAATAAAAGAAATAAAAATTAAACCCTTCAAAAAGTCCCGTTACATTCCTACTAACAACAACCACTAACAACCAGATTTACATATTATGACACCAATCTCTCAATTATAAACCCCTTCACTAATTCCACTTACCTCAATTTATTCTCCTCTTTGTACTAGGATGTGTGTTCCCAACCTGGCCATATACATTCCTAACCATTTGCCCCCCACCAAATATCGGCAAACACTCCCTTAAACTACTCTATCACTTGCCACAACGCCGCACGTTGATCACTCCTTACACCACTACCCTTACTACAAAATATCACCATCAACAATTTACTCTTTAATTACATATTACTCACCTTCTCTACGTATAATCACTAACCACTGTGTCCCTAAATATCTAACACTCTCTTTGTGTGTTACTAGTATTTCAAAATTCTTATTTATCTAACTCCCATTAACTTTAATTGACTAACTCAAATGCCTTTATTTTAATAATTATCACCCAGGCTCTATCCCTTTTTAACACTTTACATTACTGTGATCATTGACAATTGCATTAGAAAATTCATCCCTCACCTACTAATAACAATACATCTCAATATCCAAATATATTACATGCTTAATCATTTATTATTCATTAGAATCTAAATCTCATAAAATCATTTAACTTCATTATCAAACTTTCTTTTGTACAACATTAATTAAGTAATTAATCTTCAATTATTTAATTCAATTATTTAAAATTTCATCATTACTTTCATCACTTATTTAGTAAAAAAAAAAATGTTAATTGTTATTATTAAATCAATTAAACTATAACTTCCTGTTACATACATGGTTTACCTAAAATTACATGTAATACACAAAATCAAGAATACACAAATACATTGACATTAATACACACAAAAAATATACAATCCAAACTTATTATTTTATCATTGACCAAAATCAGTTCATAAACAATCCATTTTAAAAAACACTGTCCACATAATTAAATGTTCATAACACAATAAACACTTTACCCACCATCATCGAACAACAGTCGAATCTTAGGTCTACATATATTATTTTTTATTAAATATGATATTATTATTATCAATATAATATTTATTTAAATTTTATATCTTTCCACAATGTCGTTTGAATTAATAGGCTTATTCCATATTAATTTATCCTGTAACATGTCATCATAGAGTATGGTCCTGTCGCCCTTAGTATAATTTGTCATGATTAGGTAAGTTATAAAGTCATTATTATCGTCATCACAGTTATGTACTACTACACCCTTTACTTCACAAGGTAAGTACTTGTTATCATTATTATCATCATCTACTATTGCTGCTATCTCAGTTTCACTATAAGGTAAGTACTCATTATTATTACTTCTCTCTCCACCTAATCTCTCTATAAACTCTTCATAGTTTCTATTTACTTTAAAAATCTCTATCTCTCTCTTTCTCTCACAATATCTCTCACAATACCTCTCTCTCTCTCAATATATCTCTCACTCTCAAAATATGCAGGGGACACTAACTCATAATTACTGCACCACCTATGAAGTGCACAAAAAATCCAGGGAACTCTATTTGTAGACATACCGTCTCCCAAATATATACTGAAGGAACTCTCGTCCTTCCTAAACACATGTGAAGCCTTTACTTCACCCCCTACTACAATACCAAGGGAAAAATTTACCCCCTGCAATTCCCCTACAACTATACTTTCTCCCCACTTTCTCTCTGACTCATTAACATACACTAACATCTCATTATCACTCCCAATATTCTCACCATCATTTTCTAACACCATGTTCTTAATTATATCATTATTATTACCTGTGAACTCATTATTCAAATCATCCTTGTTACTCACCTTATTAATTAGCACCTTGTTTGCACTTAAACTAACTTCTTTCTGATTTTCACTTGTATTCACCTCACCTACCTCGTTTTTATCTTCACAGCACTTAAACTAGCACTATTTTCTGTAAATGTATCATCATTACTACCTACACTATTCTCTACCCCCTTTTTATTCTCGTAATTTTCGTCTACTTTATTCTTTGGTCTATCGAACTTCTCATTTACTAACGCTACTATTTTTTCTTTCATTTTATCGAAACGTGCATTCATTTCATCAATTCTTTTATCAAACTTAAAATTTTGTCTTTCGATTTCATCTTTCATTTCATAGAAATTAATTTTAATTTTATCATTTTGTTCATCGAATTTATTATTAAAACTATTCTTAATTTCTTTAATTTCACTTTTTTCCTCATCAAACTTCTCGTCTAATTTATCAAACTTCTCATCAAATTTATGTAACAATAACTGTATCATGGCATTTGTCTCGTCTGTTTTCTTTTCAGACTGAGTTGAGATGGGTGTTATCTGAACTGTATTTACTTCGACTAATCCGGTGGCATTGGACTCACCGATCTGGCTAATTGGGGTTAATTGAACGCCCATCTCACTCGTAAATGTTTCGTCAGTAACGCTGACGTTTTCGTCATTATTTTTATTAGTACTCATTTTGCTTATTCATACACATGCATGCACATAACCTTATAACATAACCCTATCTCTATGTCTATGTTTACGTATCTTCAAATTATATATATTACTTCAGGTAACTGTTCCGCTCTTTCCAGTAGGCTTACTCCACATAAAATCACATTTTATGTAGAGTCCCTGTTCCAAAAGCCACTGTTATATTAATTATTGAATACCTTTTATTATTTGTAATATTAATAAAATTCACCGATATTTTGTTCAGGCGCCATCTTGTTATAATACAAGAAATATTAGATTTGCTTACCTTTAAGGGCAGAGTTCGGTTAAGCGAACTAGAAGTAGTGGAATGTGTTATCTGAAATACAGTATTCCCTCGCCAACCACGGGGGTTAGGTTCCTACAAAACATCGCGGTTAGTGAATCCGCGGTTGGTGAAGTTAACTTTATATGGGAAAAGTAAGGTTAGGGGAATCTGAAACAAAGCCAGAAATATAAAATACTGTACAACTCTTTATTATACAGTATACACTACATTGTTCGAATGTATAAAACCAGTCCAATGATTTCAAATAGCTGACAGTTACTTAAATTATAAAAATTTTCAAAATTTTTAAAATACATACTGTATTACATTATAACGAAAAAGCCGCTAAGATAAGGAAAAAATAGCGGCCAGTTTTTAGTGCTAAGTAAGTCCAGTTTTATAGCTTACTACAATTTTCAACTTAAAATTTTAAAATAAAAACAATTTTTAACACACAAACAATTTAAACGCAAAATTTTAATCAAAACAATTTTAAATCGAGGCATGGGAATCGGCACTTGTGGAAGGGTGAGAGACGTCAGTTGACTTGCCACCAGATGATTTAAAATAGCATAAAAGAGAAGTCTGCTTCATTTTATTTTGAAACTCCTTCTGAAGCTGCTTGTATGGAGATAATAAATCCTTCAAACCCCGTTTGAATTTTATAGTTGACTCGTTGACAGCCATTAACCTGGCCACAGACGCAGCACTCTCACCGCACCCTAACCTGTTCAAAACATCGAGCTTTTTCTCCAGCGGTAGTACATTCCTAGCCCTTTTGGCTAGCTTATCACCGCCAATTATGTTTTTCGAACGTTTGGAACACATTATGACGAAAGGATAGTTTATAAAAGAGTAAATTAACACTAGATAATAAGAACAACGCACACTAAAAACTAAAGAACACGCAATACGTCACGGCAGAAGAGCAACGCGCGACTGACCGACTTCAATCCGATTTGAAGGGATATGTGTGCACGAAGTGCTGCCTAGCGGATGCTACTACAAACCACGTATAAGCGAATTCCAGCCCCGCGGTTGGAAACTACTGCGCATTTATAAAACCGCGTATAAATGAATTCCGCGGTTGGAGAACCCGCGGTTGACGAGGGATTACTGTAATTTACTCTTGCTTGAAATGTTTACCAATGACATTACCTTTTATTGTCATAGTACGTACAGAACATGTGACTCTACCGTGCACAACAAGCCCGCTGCTATACACCATGAGGCGTTGCGCCATGAGACGCAGTTTCACTATTCAAGTTAAAATTCCCCTTAAACATTTCAATAGCCCTCCAAAATAACATATTCAACTATATTTTTATGATATCATAATTAGAATTACTCACAACCCAGCACTTATTAAATGTAGTTAGACATTCTCTCATTCACTCACGCTCGCATTCTTGGTACAATTTTCTTTTAATTTTCCCCAAATTGAGCTCATTTTTATTAGTTATTTCTGAAAATTTTTGTATTGACCCTTATTTAATATTTTGTGTACCCCCCATTTGTCACTTAGCTGAAATTAGTCCTCCAGATGTCCCGTCGCTGAACCCGCACTAATAGATGTTAAAACTTTACTAAACTTTGTTTTTACATTTTACATGGTTTAACGTTGAACTGTTACTTGGTTTTATATAAATACTTCACTTGTACATTGTACAGGCGAACGTCCGAGATTTAGTTTTAATAAATTTTGATAAGCAGCCGGCCGGCGTAACTGATGATTCGTGACTGGGACGATCTGCGACGCTTCAATTCTGAGGTGGGGAGGAGCTGCGTCACCAGTTTCTTTGTGTAGAGATCCACGCCTTAGTTGTTTACAAACGCATATTACGTAGTTGCATACTTTTGGATGACGTATACATGGGTGCAACTTGCTGACACATTAGTATGACAAAATAATGTAGTTGTTTCTGTGTGCATACTCTTGACCTTGACGCAATTTCTGTCCACTCGATATTGCGTAGTTGCAAACCTTCATAAAACCTTACTAGTTTCTTATATGTGACTCTGAATAAAAATACAATTTAAATTGATTATTCCCCAAAACACAGTAGGGCCAGAATTGTACTGTTACAACAGCAGTTCCTTTTTTTGTTAATGTGGATACAATTCAAGTGACAACATATTTTAATTCTCCCAGTATTGTAAACAAAACAAATCTGTTAATATTCTCATCATCTATAGCAGATTTTAACTGTTAAATGACAAGTTACTTATGATAAATTATTACGCACGCACACACACAGTCTCAATCATAAACACAATAAGTAATGTGTTAGACATCCTATCAAACATAATTTAAGTATTATAAGAATTCATTTACATATAAACAAAACGATAGTTCAAAATCAAAAGATTATGAACAGAATTATCTCTCTTGCACACCCCTATAGAAACTTTGTGATTATAACCAATAACACAACTTTCTTAATTAAATTTCTCAAAAGATTATGGTGATCAATTTTGATTAACCATGTAATCATCTTCAGACCAAAATACAATCTGCAAATAACTCTCCTATATATTCAATAATGGTGTTAAACAATTAAACATTATGAATTGATAAATGCTAAATTATATTAAACTGTGCAAGTGTCAAATAATTTTCTAATATGCAATTCAAATGACAAGGTAAGTGAAAAATTAGAAAGGGTTTGTAATATATCTGTAATATACAGATATTGTTTATATCATATAGTATTATATTACAACACATATTAAATTGAAATAACACAAATCATTCAAGTTACATCAATATCAGTTCCAATGTTTAAAAAATGTTTGTTGTATTTCTCCAAAACAATGATTCTGCTTTTTCTGATAAGATTTTTTTACAAATGATTCATTTAATGTTATTATCTCACTTGATAACAAATGCGTCAGCTTAAAAATTAATTTTATTCATGACTCATGCATTAGATAAGAATTGGATGAATCTGTATTCACAGTTTCAAATAATACATAAAAATCAATAACGTTACGAGTAAGATACCCACTTAACATCAGTGACTAAAAACATATTTTTATATGTTGTAAAAAATATTACACTTTAAAGTCAAATTATTTAAATGTTTACATTCAGCCACAATGTCTGATGAACCAAGTTATGAGCTTGCACGGCAGAAATATTTTTCTTATATAACCTAAACAACTACTTAACTTATAATGTTACAAATGTTTCTCATAAGTATTGCTAACACTAAAAGATTCTCTTCTTCACAATGTGTCTATGTTGTCAAGCAGCTGGATAAATTAATTCTACGTATTCATGGTGCTTTGATCATGATTCTTTGGAAACTTTAGATTTTGTTATCTTAAGCAGGGGCGAATTTAACATTTTGCTGCCCGTAGGCAGTATAAATTTGCCCCCTCCCACAAATCTCTGTTGGGGGGAGGCATCATTATATTCCCTCTTTGGTTTTACAGTCCGCACTAGTGTTCTGTTTAAATCTAAACTTTGCTACATAATCGCGTGTGCTCTCGTTCATTTGCCAATTAATAGGATCAGAATCTAAGACCTTCCCTACCTGATTTGATGACATTTCATCATGATTTTTGACGTTAACTGGCTCTTCGTTCTTCAAAAATGAAGGTTCCTCCACAACGGACCTCTCTGGCTGAACTGTGTGAACAGTATCTTCACCTTCACTGCTATCACAGTTATTGTCGGTATCACTAGAATGTCTCGATTCCTTAAATATTAGCTTGCCTCGGTTTCTGGAACCAACCTACAATTCGGTATTACATTGACAGATCTACATTTCTCACTTTGATCTGGATTGCCAACATCTAAAATCTCTCGGATGATCAACGCCAAATATTTCAACGGTTGAAAACATAAACATTCGCCCGTATTACTTTTGGGTGAAAAACGATAACTGCGTTATAGTTACAAATTAAGTGAAGATAATTTTTACATTCGTGTGTGCTTAATTCAACTGGTTTTTATACTTGTAAATTTGTTTGAATCTAAAAATATAATTTTTTAACTCAAATTTTGCCGCCCCAGGCAAGTGCCTAGTCTGCCTGTGCATAAATCCGCCCCTGATCTTAAGCCTTGGTTCTAGAGACTTTTGGAAGTTGCTACTATTGATAAATAAAGATGTATCAACAGTGTTTCTTAATACCTTATTTTGAAAACACTATAGTGTTGTCCAAAAGCCGGTACCATACATCTCAATTTTAAATTGTATTGTAACTTCTCTGTATAATCTGTTCGTTGCACCCACTGTCAATATTGCAATTGTGTCAGCAAAATTTGTTAATTTTAAACTCAGAAAGGCCACTGACGCACATAATGTACATAAATGATCAAAGAGCATTTGTACTTCTTGGATCGTATGAGGAACTTACACCATTAGTTTCTTTGGTCTACAACAGATAGCTCTCAATTAGATATAACTGCAATATTTTGGTGAACAGATTGAGGAAGAACATCTTCAATTTGTAGGTCAGTCTCTCATAACTCTACAAAAAGTTTGTGCCATTTCAAGAAGGCTATGTAGAAACTCTTCTTTCTTCAAAACATTTTTCAAATATTCTGTTATTCATGTACTGAATCGATGCTGAGTACTTATACACCTTTTTGTCTTCTTCTTTCCTATCTCCCTGATGATCAAGGAAACATTTAATTTTTTTCAGCAGAAAAAATAGTTGAGTGCCCTGTACAAAATCTTTGCTGACAACATGAATTTTACTCTTTCCATGTAAAATACAAAATACTGCTCTCCTGAGTGTTTACATACATAAGTAAATATTACAGTTAAATAAACTGACACATACAGAATATTACACTTTAAAAAATATTTTCTCGGTTGCATTAACATTTTTATAAGTTACTTGATAAAATTAAAATTTTGGTCTGACACAGCAATACAGTTTACAAGAAATTAATAATCAATTTCTGTTTTCAGATGATTCAGACATTTCGAATAGAATACCATTATAAGAGGCTCAACTACACTGTTCATCCAATGTACATGCCAGATGGACCACTGAAACTACGAATCATCGAAAGAAATTAAGCAATCCCATTTTCATGAATCAGAACTGTTTGTTAACACAAACTTGCTGGACATTAAATAAATGTGTACATTAACACTATCAATATACTATCCCAAAATATAATCATGATATTGCCTCTCTCTCTCTCCCTCTCTCTCTCTCTCTCACACACACCCTCCCATGACATGACAGAAATTTACTACTGCTTTAAACTATTTACACATGTACAAAAATTACAAATGGTTTTCTGTGATGTGTGGTAATAAGATTGTTAATAAAACTAACAATTTTAATTACTGCCATATCTCACCTTATTCATACCACTTCTTACGGGCTTTTTCTGACATAATCTGTGACTTGTATTTATTTACCAGCTGTGTGAATTCAACATCATCATTTTGTACATCCCTCTTTGCCTTCTTAGCTTTATCCTGCCTTTTCTAAAAAAAAAAATAAATAAATAAAAATAATAATAAATATCAGAATATGTAAGTAAAATAATGTACATAAAGTTAGAGAAAATGATATGAACATATGGCTGTATGGATTCATACGGAAACTTGAATGAGCATTACATGAGACCAGCAAGTAGACAATATAGTCTAAGAGGTCTTGTACCTATTATATAAAATTACACTGCAAGGTTACATGGATTTACGATATCCATACATTATTTTATGCAATACCTAGTGCAAAACCATGACAGAAAGCAAATCCAAGCTTGCCTCCAAAAGTAAGTTGTAGCATACAAAATTACACATACAACTGCCTAATGAAGTTGAGTTGCAATCAATGTGCTTTCCACTTATAATCTGTACAAATCTTACTTGTTAGAATGTTACGATCACAGTGTAATTTTTAAAGTATGTACTACAATTACATTTTTTATACAGCTTATTCACTTTTTTTTCACTGGCAATATCTTTCACCATTTCGATATCTTTTCATCTTTAACCAAATCATTATCTTCTTTTTTAAATGCATTTATGATTTCACACATTTTACTGCTGAATTCTACAATTTTTTCTTCAACTAAAGGTTCACTACTTTATGATCAAAAGCTTTCAGTTTGTTCACCGAATTTTACATTTAAAAATGGCTAGCCTAGGATTCAAATTTTCATTGTTTTCTAATTTTGTCAAAACTACTTGAAAGTATTTTTCTTTCAAATATAGATTTCAAATTTTTTTTTGCTATTCTATCTTAGCATTCAAAACAGCAGTCTGTTGTTCTAAGCTAGTTAAATTCTCTGTAATTCCATTCTATAATGTATATTTCCATTGGAATTTAAATTTTAGAATTTCTACTCATTGGATTCCAGTCTAATCCCCATTTCTGACACCAACTGTTACAGGTTTTGCATAAAATAAAAATTGTTTTCATTCTTGTTTCACTTAATCATATACGCTACAAAACAGCATTTTCTTTCTTAAAAGAAGAAGAGAACGAAACTATTTATTTATACTCCAAGGTAACCAGCAAATTGACTGCCAATAGAGCACAGCACTTGCAGTGATCATTACAGTGTTATTTTGGTTTGTTTAAAATGTGTTACATTTATTTTAAACTAACAGATTTGTTACTTCTAAATGGTATTTAGGTACTCTGATAATTTACAATGATGTTTAGTTCATATAATAAGAGGCATTTGTTGACATTGCCTGAGAAAAATTCATACCATAACACTATAACAGTATCTAGAAATAACCAACTGTAGAAATTATAACAGTATATTGGAAACAATGCCATGTGGAGAGATGCCAAATGTAAAACTTCTCTGTCAAAGTTACATTGATGATCATGCTATCACATTCCATATGGATAAAGAAACAAAATTTTTTGGAAATCTAGCAAACACCCTCAATGCTTTTTTTTTTAGTGATTACAATATTCATACATTTCTACTTCTAGTTAGAAGTATTATTATTCTAAAAGTAAAGCTATTCTTGTAATAAATTGTAAAACATAAGATGTTTGATGGCATTTTTATAATTTAGAAGAAGTACGTGAACCAATGTATTGGAAAAAACTTCCACGAAGTTTTCATTCCTCTTTGAGCCAACTGAATATGATTTTCAGTACTGAAAAATTAAAGCTAGATCACATACAAACAGTGGACAAATGTTACAGTTTGACTCAAATAGAGGGGACAAAATTGCAGTTACACAAAGACAAAGAATCATGTCTATGGTTCATCTGATTGGTTATAGTTCACTGTACTCAAACTGGGTTCAAATACCAGTTGAACATAAAAGCTAAAGTTGCTAATAAACAAATGAAAATATTTGATAAAATTAAAAATACGCTACAAATGTTTCAGTTACATAAGAAAAAAATAGTCACAATAAATATAAAGTACACACAAAAAACAATTCTGCATAAAAATTAATGAAATTCAATAGCATCAGTGTATAGTAAGTATAGTTCTCATTATTTATGGTATTCTGGCATCATCAATAATCGCATAATGGTAGTAGAAAGATTGTACCTGCATATGTCACATACATTACCACAAATAGATTAAACATTAACATTAACATTAACGTTTCAATTGTTACAGATACTAATATGGAAAATCAGAAATTAATAATGTTTATTTTCGTGTGCATTACAATAAATTTGCAAAGACAACAACAGACCTCTCACTTACCTCTAAAGTACGTTGACTTTCTATTTTTCTTTGCTTCCTGCTTAGCTTTGACCGTTGTTTATCCTTCTTTGCCTGCTTAACATGTAGTTTTGCTTCTGTACGCAAATGAAACTTTGTACGCATCTTAGTTGAACCTGGTTTTGCTGTGAATCCAGCATAATTTGGTTCATTATCATTTTCATGAGAATATTCTGATTTCCTTGTTTCTGTGAATGCTCCCCTCTGGTCTTTCTTACGCTGTTTACTGTTTTTAAAATCTTCCTTCTTGGCCTTATCTGCACTGTATTCAGAGCACAATGGATTGTGTTGTCTGCTTTTTTCTAAACGTTTTCTTTTAGCATTTAGTACTGCTCTATTTTCGACACAGAATCCAACAATCGGCCTCTTTAACAAATAATATATTTACTTATTATCAAGTAATAAAATACTGAAGAAAGATTAGTCTCAAAAAGTAAATAAAATATATACACTAAATATTTCTGTGTTACACACAACAGTTTTGAAAAAATTATAAAGTTAAATTAACCCTTGCTGTGCTGTTTTTTAAATAAATTTTGGCCCTCTCTGTTCCAAGGTTTTTGCTTCTTTTAAATTTTTGTGCATGGCTCATGATATAAATAAGTTACTTAAATAACCACAAATTTGTATTTCATTCAAAAAATGTACCAACTTTTCAAATTATTCTAATATGCCACTCTCTAACAAAAAAAATGCAAATTTGAATTTTTATTGTTACTACAGAATAGCTTTTTATTGAGATTAGAGATCAGAATAATCCCATTTGAAAAATTAAAAATAAGCTAATTACATTTCTTGGCTTTTGTTGCTCATGGTGTGTTCGTTGATTAACTAAATATAATTAAATCACTACCAACTCGGAACACAAAGTTTTTTTATATAAAACCATAAAAGTTTTACCTTATAGCCTGAACCAGTTTTTGCTTATTATAAGCTTCGTCAGAGGCTGCCATTGAGAGCGCTGTCCGTTTTGTTCTTGGCGACGGTGTCGACTTTTGAAGGATTGATGTTGTATGTGTGGGGTGTGATATGTTCGAATAACGGGTGTGATTTGAATTGTGTCTGTTCATTTAGGATGTCGTTTTTATGTGTTTTTTACACTCCACTACCGAATGGGTGGAGTTTTACTCTTTTAGTGTATTATCAGAAATCTTTACTCGTATATTAGAAGAAATCAGAAAACATAAGGTTAAATTGTTCATTCATTTACAAATGGATATGCAATAAGAGATTGGGCAACATCTTCAAAATCACTCAAAACAATCATCTTACTTTTCACTGTTATTATTCACGAATAAAGATTCACAAATATTAATTGATTTTTAAAAGAAAGGCTGAAACAGTTCAGTATTTAGATATTACGTAATAATTGACTTTACGTGTTAAGGTTAACCAAGGATGTCGTTTAGTGTACTTGGCAGAGAACAATAGGCAAATACAATTAACAAAATGCATATTTATCAAGTAAAATATAACATTATTTTATTTTTCTGAAAACATGAAATATGACGTGAAAACATCTATTCTGCCCTGAGACGCAAAACAAGTTACAAGTAATTATTATATCAAAAATAGATTGTACTGAATCATGAGTTTAATTTCGTATATATTTCGCAAAACCAACACTTCTTACATATATATTCTTCGTTCACACAATCCAATCACACACCCTTTCATACTTTTACATTTTTTAGCTCATATTGTAATAAAAAATAAACAAATGCAAAAGGCCAAAATAATTTCTGTTGTGACGCCTGTCACCAGGTACCTGGTTTTCCGAAGATTTCAGTACTGCGATCACTTTTTCATGTCGTCCATCTGGACTCGCCTCGTTTATGCGTCGAACTGTTCAAAAAGGTAGTTTAGAACATTTCCCTCAGGTTGCACTCACTCACACTGTACTTCGTTAAATAACTGCTGCTACTGTGGCATTTTTACACTGTTTTTAACTGTGAAATTTTGGAAAATAGCAGCTAGACCTGATTAACACATCTGGCTGCTTGTACTGTATCTATCAGACTGGGAAGATGCCGGAAATGTGGCGTCTCACTTTTTGTCGTTTATGGCCTGCACTGCCCCCTAGATTTTCGTCGTTGCTTACGTTTTTTGGAATAATGTCACGGCCTCAATGACGCAGTTTCCTTGTTTTTCGATCGTTCACGTCATCGTATAATGACGAAAAATTAATTGTTTATGACGTATTGCTGTCCGTATATGGTTATATTAGTGAATACGTCCCTTGATTGGTTCCCCTCACAATGACACCACGTCGCGTCACTGCTGGAATGTACTGAAATAACAATGACTCACCGTCGCCACCGCTGAACTTTATTTCCACACTGGAATTTATTTTATTTTGAATATTCACTTTTCTAATTTGCAAGAAATTAATGTCCCCTTTTTTGACTCATTACAATACCCTCTCAATGAGAGGTTTTATGCCGAAGCACAAAAACTCTCATTGACACTCTCATACTTCCTAAAGGGATCAGCATGGATATGTCGCCACAACCCCCTTTACGTTTTATTCAAAATCGTGGTTAACTTACCCCTGGTCCAGTGACTGTGACCGCACCTGAATGACCTTACTGGACTTCTCTCTCGAGATCCCAACACTGCAAGGCCAGACAGGCACTTGACGCTCCTGCTCTGACGCGCAGGCCAGCACAGGACCGCCGCCACAGCATCACCAGACACTGAAACATGAAATCAAAATAACAAATAGTGCCCTTGTATAATAACATCCCTAACTGATCTGGTTCCCATTAGCTGTGCTGGTTAGCGTTAAGAAGTACTGGATTTTTTCTTTTTTTTTCTAACATACACATGGATGAATACTTAATCTAACATGATACATTGTAAAAATTCCATACCAACATTCGGTATACCTTCTCTTTTTATTATATGCCTCCTCCACTCTACATCAACTTATACTAATCCCCCCAACTTAAACTAATTTCTCTTAACCCCTGATACCCCGTGTTACACAACTGTCAGTGACCTCAAGGTCTTCACCCATTTTGATATGACACTATTACTCGGTCAATGAGGGCTAGGTCCCCAAAGGCGGAGTCGCACCCTCGCAGCATGTAACGTTGCCACCGGCCATCCATCTCTCTATGTCCCCCCATGGCTGGACTGTTGCCCCCAGTTGCTTCCACAAGGACTGAGGCGTTAAGGAGGAATTTTGTCATCTCCTGTCCTTGCTTCGGCGTTACAAATAAAAATTCAGATTATTTGACCACTAGGGTTTACAGTATCTTACTAATTTTATATTTATGTGCCCTTAAGAGGGTCTATCCCCCTTTTTATGTTCCCACGCGAACGGGTGATAGCCGCTGTTCCATAGTTCCGGTTCGATTTCCCCTGAATCACCCCCTGTTAATTTCTATGTCACACCAATTTTCAAAAAGGCAACCAATCATGGTCAGGTTACAATGTCTGTCCACAGCTGGTTGTCAGCCAAAACCACGGTCAGCGCTGGTGAGATAGCGACCGCCCGAAAGTGGGGAATCGCATTTACCATATAATTCATGTTTAAGATCCCTACACTTACATAATACAACATAATAAAATATAATACACTCATAATTAACATTGCGATTATTACATCAAAATAAACAATTCACCTTTAAGTTTGCATATAAAACTTACACTTTAATTTCAATTGACCTTTTTACTAATCAACCATCAATTATTTATCATTTACTATACCATTAAATTCTCCAAAGTTTTAAATTTGTTATTAACATTCATCTTGTACAATATTTCATTTACTATCTCCTTTCAAATTAATTCAATTATTTTGTCAAACTGTAACGTATTCCCGCGTTACAAATCCAGGGAACCCATCTTAACTGACCTCTGCCAATTACATGGGCTGCCTACGTTGTAACGAACTGTATTCAAATCAAATTAACTGAACAAATTACTTACTATCTGTGTAAGGAAGCAAGGGAAGGTATTTTACTGATTTACGCACTCATTTTTATGTGTAACAAGACGACTTCTCTTTATTTAATAACAGTTACTGACAGATCCCATGACATCATTAATTAAACTAAAATATTCAAATGCTTTCATAAAACTTTGGGATCAAATTGATTCTATATCGCTATACCTCGGATCCTAGTTAACTTTCTGTATTTTAGTAGTAAAGACTTTTAATTATTTTCAATTCATTATATTAGCTTGCAAGACTTCTTTATCCATTTGAAGAATGGTACTAATATTTGGAACAATAATAAGTTACATTAACATTTAAATCGTTACAACGTATGATAATTAAATTTTTACAGTAAATACTTAGATTTTCTCATTTACAATGTTTACATAGATTAATCGTCTTTGAAAAGTCTCTTTTAGAATTGTGTAGTGTAACATATATTATTAACCCTCGATAGACAGGCTATCGAGTCACCTTTACAATGGAATGTAGAAACCTCGTCCTGGGGCTGTCCGTCTTGGGAATCCTTGTAGTCGGGGTCATCATCCAGTCGAGTCTTTGTCAAGAAAAGCTAGGATGTTCACAGAGGAGATTGGAGCTTCTTTGGTGTATGGATTGCAGATTCTCAGATGTCCTAAACAGCTTCTTATGCCTGGTATTCGTGTCTCTATGAAGTTCCTGTAGATCACATCTTCAGGAATGATGTTGAAAGTGTAGTTACTTCTTGAAGGGAGTCGTCATCTTGTTTAACACTATTTCTGTCTTTTGTGTTACATATTACGTCTTCTTGTTATCACATATTTATACTTATTGGTACATAACACACGCTTTTAGCAGTAGTATATAGTATACTATATTTAAATTAAAACAAATAAATTAGCAACATTTCGTCAGAGCTTTCGCTCGTACGTCTGCACTCCGTGAAGTCAACATAGCGAGAGCGTTTTTCTGCTCGCTTCGACTGGTACTTAACAAAGGGAGAGGGGCAACTACTCCGCGACAATATAGTTCCTCTCTTTATTTAAGTTAACATTTTTAATTACAAAACTTATGCCTTAATAAACCTATATAATTTAAGTGAGTTATTTTAACGACTATCTGTGACTTCAGATTTTTAATTATTAACATTATGATTTTTATCTTATCCTAAATTACAGACGACTCGGTAGACACGTCGAGTCCAGAATTAACAGGTCACCGCATGATAACAAGCAAAGGGTTAAATATGACAATAATAACTTTTTACAAATTTTCCCTTTTTATTAGTGTTTCTTGGGACCTCTTAATTACTTCTTATTCTCATACTGAGTACATACAGGGGTTTTAGGTATTATAGTGAGATTTAAATGGCTTAATCGCTCGCAAACTTAATTTTTTTTTTATTTACGATTACTGTTAATTTAAATCGTCACAAAACACATTTCATTACTTTAACAAAATTCACAAAGTTGAGTATACTTCACCTTGCTACATCATTACATTTAACATCAACACAAAAGTATATACAATCCACATTATTATCTGTTATCGTTTACCAATACAAATCATTTCATAATACAGTCCAATTCAGAACCCCCTACTCACATAGTTAAACGTTCATAAACACTAACTGTTTACCCCCCATCATTGAACAATAACCTGGTCTTACGTCTACACAATTCATGTTTCATTGTTATCATGATTATAATAACCATCATCATTAATTTTATCTATTGTATCAATGTAGTATTCATAGACATTATTGTATACTATTAATTCCAAAATCCTGTCGACATTTGGTATGGTCAATTCTCCTTTAGTATTATCTGTTACGATTAAATCTTTTATCATTTTTTTGGTATAGTAATCATCTAATACTAGTAACCCCATCTTATATACAGGTAAGTCAACGACATTATTATCACCTCTGGCTGCACTAACCACATCGCCAGGTAAGAATTCAATATAATCATCAACTCTCTCAATCTTCACTTTTAACTCTTTATATCTTCTACCAACCTCAAACAACTCTATCTCACTCACAAAATACAACTCTCTCTTAAAATACCTCTCATCATAACACCATTTCACACTTGCTCTATCATTCCATGCAGACGGTACTAAATCATAAAAACACCTCCTGGCTCTTCCAGGAACACCACAAAAACTCAGGGAACAATTTGAAAACGCATCGTTTTCCAATAAGGGACTCTCGCCCTCCAAAAACATTTGTAAACATCTTGGTTCACAATAAACCGGGGGAAACTTTACCCTCTGCCCCATATCCACAAAATAACTCTCTTCATACTCTCTCTAACTTACAAACACTGATTTCTACCCCTTCACAACCCCCTACTCTCATTTCTCTCTCACTCTCCCTTACTATCTCTATATTCTCATCGTCACTATTAATTTTCATTGTGTCACCCTTAAATAGCTCATTTTCAACTATCTTACCACTACTACTTGTTAACTCATTTTTATAACTATCACTTATCTCGTTAATTATTTCTTCATTATTATTCATCATCATATCATCATCATTATTTTTGATACAATTACCACCGCTTACCTTATTATCTGTACAATTTTCTACCCCCTCCTTTCTCTCTCTACTTTCGTTTACTTCATCTTGTAATTTATTTATATTTATAGTCACTTCACCTTTCACTCCAGCAATAATCTCACTCTGTTTCTCTAGTTTATTATTTATTTCAACAAACTTCTCATTCACTCCCTTAAAACTCTCGCTTATACTTTCAAATTGGTTATTCGTACTTAAATTACTCATTTTTATTTCACTTCTTATATTGACAAATTCGTTATTTACGTCTCTTAATTTCTCGTCTTGTTTGTTAAATCTATTATTTATTTCATTTATCTCTGCTTTTATTTCAGTTTTCAGCTCTATGCTACTTGCATTTATCTCTGACTTGATTTCAGTTTTCATTTCTGACACCATTTCCATAATCATTGTTAATTGATTAAATATATTTACATCATTGCTTTTACTACTCTCGGCTTCTACCATTTCAATTACATTTTTTGTTATTTCACCTACACTCTCATTGACATTTTCATTTGTGGTTATTACATCATCTTGTGTGGCATCCAACCTGGACCCCACAGCTGCATTCTCATATAAATTTGTATTTGTATTTTTCTCTGCCATTTTCAACTACGTTGTAAATTTTTTAACTTTAATTTACAACGTCACTGTTAACGGGCGCCAACTGAAACAGTTGGGTGTTTAATAATTAAATTCGTCCCTGTTCGGGTGCCAACTGAAACAGTTCAGTATTTAGATATTACATAATAATTGACTTTACGTGTTAAGGTTAACCAAGGATGTCGTTTTGAAACGTTCTATATTATTTTAAAATCACTGTTAAAACACTCCTACTTACCATCGCGTGGCTTCAAGGTTGCGTCATACGTATGTTTGGGATGCAGACGTAATTTCTTAAGGTTGTGAGAATAATTTGCACAACACATTTATATGAAGAGAATTTCCATTTAATGTTTTAGTGTTACTTTAGTGAAATTAAGAACAATACATTTAGTAAATACATGTTTCAGGTGTTGTGCAACACGTGACTCTGTTGTAATATGACTTACAATCTACTGCTTACCTTATTTTTTTCTAAGACACAAACATAAAATGCAAACACAAATATACACAGAAAGCCGCCCAGCTTTGCCACACTCACATTTATACCAAACTAAAAACCCCTGCACATTTTATACAAATCAGAAGCCCCCTAACACATCTTCATATAATAAAGCCCCCACATCGACCACGCGGTCCTCGCGCCCATACTAAGTCCCCGTTCAATTGTCCGAAAGATCTGCGAAACTATAAAATCTTTTAAGCTCACTACTGACGGTTGTTAGTCCCTTTATACACTGTTGATTACATTACAACTGTTAACGGTGAGGTCGGCCGATGTAGTTACATTTTGTAAAATAAAATTTTAACCAGACCGCAAGCGGTCGGTAGGTGAGACGCACTGGCAGAAGTTGTTCTCTGTTCCCTCTCCACAGTTTTCAACACTGGAACTCAATGCCTTGGGCGTCGTCGCCGAAGCTTCAGCCCATGCTCTGCATGTTGTTTTTTGCGTCAATGCCGTATATGATCTTCTACAGGCATTGGCTGACGTCATTTAAGTGGGCTTGGTCTAAACGACACTTCCGTAGTGAATCCAACGGAACGATGAAAATTTCACTCTCTGGCCATCTTGAGTTTTTGTCGAGAGCGTCCTTTGAGCGTGTGCGGGTGTAGTTGCGCTTGAGCGTTGACACACATGTACAGAGTTCTTAGAATTTTGGTGGAGGTAAATTCTTCTGCCGTGTTACACCACTGAAATTGCGCGTCGCCTTTGTTCCAAACGCTGTTCCTCAACCTCGTGCTGTTGCTTGGACAATAACGTTGCACAATACAATTACAGTTTTTACAAATTTATTATACCAGTCCGCCCGAAAACTAAATAAGTAAAAATATAATAATGCCCCAAACGGTTAAAAATAAAAACACCCAAAAATGACCCGCTACAATACCCCCTCGATGAGAATTCTGCTGTCCACGACAGAAGAAATCTCATCGACAAACCCCGAAGAGGACCGGTGAGAAACTGGTGCCAACAACCCCCTGGTTCTTACTCTCATGGGTACACGACCCCCCTGGCTCAGCGACCATGGACTCATCTGAACGAGATCACTGGACTTCTCCGTTAGAGATCCCAACACCGAGAAATCGATCAGACTCGCACCACGGCGCACCTCGCCTTCTAACATGCTACCCCCAAAATCCTCAATCCCTGGCTAAAATTATCCCAGCTCCTCCGCCGATATGGATCCCCTTTTTTGCAAGCTGGGCTGCCTTTAGCAAATACTGGGCTCACACATACTAACATTACATGTTATCATAACACATAAAAAAATATAATTTCTTTTAAAATTTACTAAAAATTTAAGAAATTCAAAATTCAAAAAAAATAATCTTTTATCAAAAAATTCTCTTCCTCTTTTTTCTAATTTTTGTTACAAATGACTTAACCTAGACATTTCTACTAATATAAACACATCCTTATTCTAACAGGAGAATCACTTATAGTCTACTAATATAATGCAATACAATAAAAGAAACATGGTTAATGCACACATAATAAAATCATTATCTAAAATATTCACTCGCTGGCAGGCGAAAAATCAAGTTTTTTTTTTTTCAAAATAATTTAAAAAATTCAAAAATTTTAAAATTCAAAAAAAAATTTAAATTTATTCATTAAAAAAAAATTTTATTAAATTTATTTATTAAATAACATTTATTAAAATTATTCAAATATTGGTTTGAATTAATCAAACAAACAAATTAAAATTGGATTCCTACTATACAAGCTTAGTAGGTGTATATGACCTCATCAGTTGATCGTAACTAGGTCAAGTCCAAAACCCTTGACCTACATATGTTATGTATGATTTCTGAAAACACTTTAAACATCTGTAATATCCTAACTTGAAATACAAAACATAATAAAACAAAATATTTAAAACGAACAAATATTAATATAATTAATCATCAACTTGACATTTAAATTATTTAAAATAAACACTTCTTGACTTTACATTATTTTCACTTCTATCAAAATTCTGTCACTGGTTGAAAAAACAATTGTACATTCTTTATTATAAATTCCTCTCTTTAGTTAACAGTTAATTCTACCTTACTGGGGGTGATGTAAATTATTTATTCTCATTTTTCTGTATTAGACTTCTATACATATATAAACTTTCTCCCTCTGACTCTAATATTCATCAACCTCAACTCCCATGACACCCAACTCTATCAAAAATATCTACTAATCAGGACATTCTAAACCCCAACTTATCATTTAACACAATTCGCCGCCTTCTCTACATATAAAATACTCTCTAACCCTTTGTATATAGGATACGTGTTTCCTTCCCAAAACTCATTCCCTTATGTTGGTCCCTGGACTCCCCCTAGGTAACCCTTTCCGGCGCCAATCGGTCCCTATCCCGTCCCAACCCTTGTTGCGGACTCCCCAAATACACTACCCCCTAATACAAAATTGCCATCCCCAAAAATCTCAATCTCATTACATTACTACAAATATACAAAATAACCTCATTAACTACAAAAACAACAATAGGTCATTCAAAATCTACCTAAATTCTCCATTACAACTGTGTCAACATCTATATTTCACAAAATCCTGTTATATCACATCAACTCAAAAACAGCATTACATTATATTCATCTCCATCATTTCACATTCAACTTTTAATTCAACTTGGACAGGTCTACATGTCCCATAAAACACTTATCACCCATGAATTATCTTTTATTAATTTGCATATTCTTTTTATCTTTACTTCAAAATATCTGTAGTACACTAAACATTAATTACTTGTAACATTTACAAACCAATATACCAGTGACATGGTATTGTTGATCAGCTGATATCCTAACATAATAAAAACACAATGAAACTACATCTTACAATTGAACAAATTACATTGAAGATACATATTTATTTTTATTTATTCTCCCTTCTCACCTCATTGTTTCCCCTTTTTTCTGATTCTGATGCTTATGTTAACCTGCCAGACGATTTACTTATTGGCTTAAACAAATACACACATAATAAAATTACATATACTTATCAATGCTTATCTAACAGACAACAATAAAATAATACACTTAAAATTATAGCATGAACACCTTAATTTACTAGTCTGAGCATATAATTATGTGGACAGAGCACAAGCATTTTTGATTGGATTAAACCTTGAATAAGCAAAAACTTTTACGTCATAAAATTTTAAATTCGTGACTCCTTTACGTCACCTCCCAGCCACACACACTATTTCAGATTATGTAAGACTGTCTCGCCTTTTCGCTTCCACAGAGACTGTATATTTTGGAGCAGGTTTTTTACCTCTCCGTGTCTCTGCTTCCGCTGTTAAGTTTTAAAGTTGTGAACATCATAATGTTCTTGTTATATACTCATACACCCTTAAAACGGATCTGCCACCTGGCTCTGCTGTTCCTCCTCGAACAGAGTAGCAGCCGCTGTTCCCTAGTTCCGGAGATTTCCTCTAAGGTCCCCCCATTAAATTTCAAGTATATACCAATTTCAAGTCAGCTATGGTCAAGGGACTTGATATGACCATAGCTGACCGCTAGCCAAAACCACGGTTAGTGCTGGTAAGGCAGTAACCGCCCGAAAAGTCGAGGAAATCTAAACTTTCATTTCACTGCCTGTTTCACATCAATATCTTTATGTGCGACACTGTCATTTAGTATTGTGTGTAAATTTTTTTTTTTTTTTTTTTTTTTTTTTTTTTTTTTTTTTTTTTTTTTTACACGGATAAGGTGTGCCGCACATTTATCGCCAGCTCGGCCTCCGATGGAGGTAACACTCACTGCTACCCCCAACCCTTTTCGCTACTTGTGAGAGCACAGGCAACCCCCACAATAGCCACTTAATAACTAATTACAATTGACAACTAATTAAAATTTTTATATACATTATCATATAATATCTGCATCAACACTCATTTAACCCATTCATAACCTTTTACTGTTTAACTTTCTTGAAATTTTCAAAATTTATTATTTAATAATCATTATATATCATTTTTCATTTATTATAAAAAATTTGTTAATTATCATATTTATTCAACACAATGATTGCATTAACACCTCAATCACACCTGTAAACATTTTTTATTATTATACATGATTATAAAATTTTCATACTTACACTCCATTTAACACGATATACACACAAAACATAATCACCATCATCTCTGAAACATTTCACAAAATTTATTAGCTTCAATTAAATAATTTATCATTCATTACCAAATTTCCATCTCGTAAAACAAACTGAATTTACACAAAATTTAATTATACAACATTTACATAATCAATTAAAATATTTAAAATATATCAAATTGTTTTAATTAAATTAATTATTAACAATATAGAATTCATTACCATCCAAACAATTACAATTCTCTGATTACTTGTTTTCCAAATTAATTTGGTTTATTTATTTAAATTGCAAGTATTTCAATATTATTATCACAACAATCATCTTACATACTGTAATCCTCCGGCGAATAACTTGTGTGTGTTTCGTGGTTACTTCTGCCACCCGTTGGATGCGTCAATTTATAACGTATTATTCTTCTTCGGGGTGTTATCTTAAAAGTTATTATTATGTTTATTATTATAATCGCTTTTACGTTACGTTTAATTAACTTGAACCAAAATAAATAAAAGAGTGGTTATTGTTTAAATTTAAATTTGTGGTTAAAGTATTAAAAGTCTCATTAAAACAAAAGTCATCTATGGGTGAAGTGTTCCTTGGAGATAACTCAATGTTGAGAATGGTTGTTTCTACTTGAAGGTGACCAATGTAGTAAAATATTTTACCATACAACATTCAAGTTACTCACAGTGTTTACAATGGTTTGAATACTCTTGTTTTTAAAGAATTCCCTTGTATTAAACAAAAAATAATAAAGTTCGTTATTTTTTAAATGTTAGATTATCTTAAATTAAAACATGAAATATGGCAGTTGATTACTTGATAGTAGATCTCGTCTGGTTGAAACTGGTTGTAGAAACTTCTTCTGATTACAGGTAGTCTGAGTAAGTCAAGTCCTGTAAAGTCTGGACAATATCATAAACAAACATATACTTGTACGTACCTGATTGCGTTTACTTGAAGCTCACTAAACTGTCAACTCAGCTTACATTCATCAACTCCCTTTAGTTGCAAGGTTATGTCACCTTGTTTATTAAATTAATGGGCGCCACACAGATTTATTCAGGGAAAATCCCGTGTAAAACCCGTTCATAAAAATTAATAGATGAAATGAAAATTTAAAATAGTTGAATACCACTTTTTGGCTATGTTATTCCAATGTGTCAAACACAACAGAAGGTTGTTTAAGTTTAATAAAAGAAACTATTTAATTATTCAGAAAAAATAAAATAAATCAAATCAGGTGATGCTGTTAATAATGGGTTTATTTGCACCCTTCTAGTGAATTCAAAAAATACACATATAAAGTTGTACAATGAAAACTTAATTATTATATGCCTCATACGGCTGGCTCAGAACATGAGTTATAAATTTGGTTAAGTCAAGATACTATTTATTGTAATATAAAATTATTACAATTATTACTATTAGTATTATTGTTATTATTATCGATATTATTATTATTATTATCTCAGTAGTGAATTCTTTGAGACACGAAAGAAAACAATTATGCCTACACAGTATCCAATGATACCATTGATCAAAAAAGTTGAAGTTACTTTGACCAAGTAATTAAAATAATAAAAAAAAAACGATCTATTGTAAGATCGTGTGTTTCATTAACGCTTGCTTTTCTAATGACAATATTATTCCATTGAGGACCCTTACCACTAACATATAGCTTACTTACTAATAACAAATTTGAATAAAAAATTGAAACGTGGTGTAATCGTAGATACTGTTTTTGTGTTTTGCGTCAGTACAGGTTATGGTAGCAAAATACAAGTTATTGCGCTCAGATCAAGTATAATAATGATTGCACTTTTACCTTCGTGGTTTTAATTATTTTAATTAAAACCTTTTATCACTTAAGTAATCGGATTATAGAGATTACTTTCTTTCAGCACTAATTCGCACAAGAACAGAAATTCGATCCTCTTCTGATAAAAATGCATCGTGAATACTGACAATAAATTCTTTTCTGTTCGTTATTCCCGCACAAAATTAAAATAAACTGCACTTGAACACTGTAGATGATTGATGATGCACTTGAAGTAAAGTTTCCCGTTGTTAACTATTGGTTCCAGAGTACAAGGTAACTGACGCTATGTTATAAGATGAAACATGACGGAGACGAGCGTACGTCTGTTCAGCTCGTTAGATGATAAAGGTCTCTCTCAAAATTCGCCGGTCTGTCTTTTTATACCCACCTGTTGGATTGGGCTTAGGTAAAATTATCATTTTATAACTAATTTTCCTATTGGTCCAGACAGGTAAGACGAAAAATGACGTATCACTTTTTGGCGGTTGGTAACGGTTTTCTAACCGTCGAATGTTGAGATGATTGACAGGTCACGTCTGTTGTCATTGTTATTATTATTGGCACAAGATTCCTGATATACATTTATAAAATGATGCTAACAGTTGTCATACACTTAATACCGTCACGATTGAGTTGATATTATTATCAAATTAAAGATTGTTTTGTTTCCTTTAAATTGATATCACTCGATCTCGGATTATCTTCACCTTAACCGACATTGTTAGGAAATCAATGTTCGGGTACACTATTCTTACTGTCGTCTGCTCTTTATGAGTCGCCGACTTTACACTTTTTAATTAACCTTTCTCGTTTCCACATAACATTTTATTAAACAAATGTTTATGTGTGGACTCCATTAATACTGTACTGACGTTTTTTTTTTTTCACTGAACTTTACTTTTACACCTTAATTCTATACATAGTAATAAATGAACCTACTGACTAATGACATTTTGTTTACTGTTAGTTAGTTTTGAACTACTATTTACAAATAAAATCGTGGCTAAACCTATCGTTTTAATATCATTTTTCGTTATGTTAATGCATAACCATTGTTCTGGTGCATTTTATTTTGCACTGGTGATAATTATTAATAGTCACTTTATTGACTAGTGTTTGGTCTAAGTTTGTTAAGTGTAGAATATCGCCTACACTGAAATTTGGCCTTTATAATGCCTATGGGTTCTCAATTTGGTAAATTACAGAGACATCTTATTGGTATAAGATTCTCTTATATAGTTAGCTCTCTTTTCTGACAGGTATATTTGATGCAGAACTACATCTTAGTTCCTACAATATAGCCATTGTTAACATTGGTTTTGGCCTTCATTATCTACTGTTCATAGTCACATTTATTATCAGAAAAATGCTGATTTTGCTTTCACAGTATTTAACTGCTAATTCGTCTGTTTTTTGTTTATAAATGACATTCGGTTTACATTAACTATTTACTGAATTGACAGTTGAATTTAAATCTATTCTGTCCATTAGTTCGTTTTAGTCTCAGTCTAGTTGTAGTGTCAAACAGTTATTGCGTTACTGTTTCCCATGGCACTTCTGCTTTATTCTTCTCTCTTGGTTTCTTCTTTCTTGTTTATTTTGACTAGTCTATACCTATTTACATGTTTATTTTGTTTTATGAAATCTAATAACATACACTTAGGTTAGGTGACATCTTGTGATGTTACATAATACACCCTCTTTAAAATTGATCATTTGAAAAATTTATATTTTGTAAAATTATCAATTCATGTCAGTTTCTTAGTATACTTCAATAAAGATATTTTCTCTTGTATTCCTAGATTTTTTAAACATATTATTGGTGTCTTACTCTAAGTTGGCTTTTTATACAATAGTACAATTCTTAATTTGCTGGTAATTTCAAGCTGCTTACTCTCTAAATCATTTAACTATAATGGATCTTGTTTCTCAAGTTAATTATTCCCTGTTTTATTTACATTCTACTTTCTCACTACATATCTTTGCATTCGTGATCATTTGATGGTTATAATAAGTTATACCTCACAGATTCTTTCATAACATTCCTTGATATAATAAAACAATATAATTCCCTAACTGTAGTAGAGGTTCTGGAATCAGGGTGGCTCACTATGGCTAACATCCTCTGCCGTTCCTCCCTACACATTCTCAGATTCAGAGGCATTACTCTTCTCTGTCTGAGTAAAAATAAACATTGCACCTGGCAATAGTTGCACTATCACAACTCAAAAAAAATATCACATATCATTTGTATTCAATAATATAATATATTCCCTATAATATACAAGGTATCAGAGGTTTTCATTTAGATCACATTTCTATCTTTATACTTGCTAACATACTTTCTTTTTTTACAGGTAATTACTTCCTTTAGACTTGGTGTTTTTTAGCTATGCTTTTATCAGCTATATAGTTACTTATTTACTAGTTAACAATTTGTTATGGTTCATTTAAATATTTTTTAAGATTATACACTTGTTTGGATGCTTATAATACTTAGGCATCTGTTTGTTCTATCTAGAGTTCACAATATATTTCTGTTTTCACTATAGTCTATTAAATCTTTCTTAACGAGTTATATTCCTCCTGAATTATCAGGCTTACATTGTTTGTATACTAAATGGTTTTCTCTTTTTTTTCTGATGTTCTCTGACATATTCTTATGATGTATAATATTTGATAATTGACAAACATTGTTCTTTCCTTTCATTTCATTATAACAATAGTTATTCTTACAATTAATACTTTTTGTTATTTTTCTTCTCTACTCCTTCAAGTGATGGTGGTTTTCACTTATTCTGGATGATTTTATACACTATATACTATACTGTAATTACAATTTTATTTAACAATATTCTAATATCTAATTTCATAGACATGCTTGGGGTTTTCATGGTTGGTTTCACAAATATTAATTTCTCTTTCCTTACATTCCATAATAATGTCCTTCTTTTTATTTTACACACTTTGTTATACTGCCTCTCTACTCCTTCAAAGGTTAGTTGGGTGAACCTTTATTCTGGACGATTTTATACACTTTATACTTGAGTTTTATGAGAGGTATACTATAATCATTTTATAAACATTATGTCATATAGAATATTCATCTGGATACATATTTTTTCTAGGTATAGTACAGTAATTGCATTTTCTTATTAAATCATTTGATTGACCTTATCTAATATTCTATCCCCTAGGGTAATAGGTTTTGTACATTTTCATCATTAACAAATGGTCTGGTTTACATCTTAAACCTACACACTTTTGTAACTTGGTAAGGCAGATTGACTAGTTATAGCTAATTGGTTACCTTCAATATTTTTGGTAATTTAACAACAAATGAGTTTGTTTATAGTAGTGGTTTTTTTTTTTTTTTTAATATAGATCTTTTACTTTTTTATAACATAAACGTTTGGGTGAGGAATGTTGCTTCCTATTACATATTATCTCTCCTTAACATTCATCATTTCTTATCCGTTGATATTCATGGGGTTATTTGTGCTCTTCCACTCTATTGGGTCTATAATTGGGGATGATTACGTTATACAGGTGCCCTATCTCATAGCAGATTTTTTGGTATTATATCTTTGGGACATTTGGTATTTTGTAACCACTTATCCTCCTTAATTTCCTTCAACTATAGTACTTCTTTAACGAAGTTTGATTGTAAGTTCCTCTAACTTTTTTATTTACTGGGTCAGTGATTTCATAAGTATTATTCTCATTGTCCTTAGTAACCACATAGGGACCTACATATAATAATAATAATTTCTTTGTTATGCCCTCCATTGTGCTGGGCAGTTCTCTATTTCTTAGTAGTACTTGTTCTCCTACTCTATATTTGATTATTCGGACTGGTGCTTGCCGTTTATACTTTCTCTTACGTTGTTCCAACTTTTCTATGATTTTATTATGATATTGAACTTTATCAAATCGATATTCGGGACTTGGTGGGAATTTAATAAGGTCACTAATTTCTCTGGGTGGAGGTTTTTCAAACATGGCATTGTATGGGGTTGTATCAATTGATTGGTGATATGCTAGATTGATAAAATCCTCTGCAGCTGAGACATACTCACTCCACTGTCTTTGTTGAGTTGCACAATAAGTTCTAAGTATTCGTCCCACTTCTCTTAATACTCTTTCCGAAGGGTTACTACTGGGATGGTACACTGCAGTTTTGTATGTTTTTATTCCATATTCCAACAGTGTGTCCTTCCACCTTCGTCCTTTAAATTGTGTACCGTGGTCGGTGATCAGGGTTTTCGGACAACCTACCTCGGGTAAATAATTATGTATTATTAAGTTGAGTATCTTTTGGGTAGTTGCTCGATTCATAGGGTATAGTTTTATATACTTAGTGTAATGGTCTAATATGATCAATAAGTATTTATACTGGTGGCGGCCTCCGCTCCTAGGAAATGGGCCGCAGATGTCTACAAAAACCTTTTCTAGTTTCCCTGAAGATGTTATGGGTATCATCTGTCCCTCCTTCCTTTCATTTGTGCATTTTACCATCTGACAAACTTGACAGGTTCTGATGTACTGCCTCACTCTTCTATTCATATCTTTTATATACAAATGTTCTGCTAATGCTTTGATTACTTTGACAGCACCCATGTGCCCATAGCGGATATGGTAATCTATGATTATTTCTTTCTCCAATGTTTTAGGTACACATAATTTCCAAACGTGATCGTGATACTTAGTTTTGATGAACAATATATCATCAATTATGCAGTAATATGGAGTTATTTTTTCATCTTTATTCTCCAACCTCTGGAATAGTTGTGCCAGTTTATCGTCTTGTCGTTGATGTGACTTTATTTCTTTGATAATGCCTTCTAATTCCGTCCGGCTTCTTAACAAGCTATACACTTTAGCTAGTGTCTCCTTTTCACCTTCATAAGTTTGATTCGTAAGGTTTACTCGTGATAGTACGTCGGCGGCAATATTCTTTCTGCCAGGAACATATTCCCAATTAATGTTATATTCTTGTAGGACCAAGGTCCACCTTGCTAACCCTCCATGACTCAACTTGCAGCTCTTCAAAAAGGATATTGACTTGTGATCGGTTCTAACAATTACCGTGTATCCTAATATGTAGGTGCGGAATTTATTACATGCGAATACTACACTCAGGAGTTCTTTTTCAGTGACATTGTAGTTTCTTTCACATTTGCTTAGGGTACGGCTTGCGAAGCTTATTACCAGGTGGTTTCCTTCGTCGTCTTCTTGGTATAATGTGGAGCCTAAACTGATGTCACTGGCATCACAATTCATATAAAAAGGTTTATCAAAATTTGGATGGTTTAATATTACTGTCTCTAGAAATTTTGTTTTGATTCTTTGAAATATACCTTCCTGTGCTGGACCCCATGTCCATCTATCCTTCGAGGACAATTGCGGAGACAATTTGGTAGTTAATTCCGAATAATTACTTTGGAATTTTCGATAGTAATTGCACAATCCTAAAAAAGATTGTAATTGTTTTTTGTTCTTGGGGGTGGGGAACTTTTGGATAGCTTCGATCTTCTCTGTCGAAGGAGTTATCCCTAATTCGGTGAGCTGAAAACCTAAAAACTGTACTTCTCTTGCGATAAGTTGGGATTTCTCCAATTTTAAGGTAACATGATTCTCTGATAATTTGTTTAATACGTGTTCTACTCTCTGACAATGTTCTTCCCAATTGGTGGACGTTATGAGCAGGTCGTCTACATAGACGGTTGTGAATTTCAGTGCTTCCTGTCCTAGCACCTGACCCATACATTGTATAAAAATGGCGACTGAATTTATTAGTCCGAACGGCAACCTCTTAAAATGATAGTTACATCCCTCAAATATAAAAGCGACATATTTTCGACTATTGGGATGCAGCTCGACCTGCCAGTACCCGCAGACCGTATCCCACGAGCTTATGTATTGTACACCATGGAATTTCTTCAGAATTTCTTCAATTTCGCCTGGAGATGCTCGGTTATTGACTAGGTGTTTGTTTATTTCTCGTGCGTCTAAACAAAGTCTTACCTTACTGTTCTTTTTCTTAATAGCCACAATAGGGCTGGTATAAGGGGACTGGCTGGGTTCTATTATGTCATCCTCTATTAACTGATTGATTTCTGATCGAACAGCCTCCTTAAGGGAATATGCAATGGGGTATGATTTGCGATTAAAATTTACTGGTTCCTTAAAATGCAATGCACATTGATAATTTTTAACCTTTCCTGGTAGGTCCGAGAATACGTGTCTATATTTATTATATATGGTTATTAACTTATTTAGTTGGCCTGAACTTGGCGATTTGTTTCTATCAGTCGATTGGAATTGTCTTATTTCTCTGATTTTCTCTGCCCATAGATCATCGTTATTATCACTGTATTCCCGTTCGTGTCTAAATACTTGGGGTCTAGGGTTGGTCGTTCGCAGTATATGGAATATCGTTCTCTCATGGGGAACTTCTCGGTTTCCTACAATGTCTGCTATCCAATCAGCGTCAGTTGTTTTCAGAGTTAATTTATCTGAATTTAAATCAATTATGGCGGAGTGTTTACGTAGGAGGTCGCAGCCGATCAAGCTACGGAATGGTAGACCTGTTGCTACTAGAAAAATCATTGGAATGGTTACACCTTGGCTGGTTACTTCCAACCTAACTTGCTTTTTTATTGATTTGTTTTGTCGTCCTGTAGCCCCTATCAGGATGATGTTCGTAACAGGTAACGTCGGTATGTTGACTCTGCTCTCCTCCTGAATACGATTGAGCTCGGTGCTATCAATTAGTGATACGTTGGCCCCAGTATCGACCATCAACCTGACAGTTATATCGTTAATGGTGGCTGTCACGTATACTATATCGTGGGTGTGTTGCTGGTTATCTGTTACTACTTCCTCCAGCAATTCCTGTCGTATATTCTTCAAATAATGGTTAAATAAGATAGTGATTTTATTCGTATTTTTTCCGTAATCAAACCCAATAGAGTGGTTCAGCGAAGGGCCTATGTTACCATAATTTTTCACTGCCGCGAGGAGTTTAAAGAGCCTGTACTCTCCTCGTTGCGTCGGTCTGGGTCGTTCCTACTGCTCCCCTCATCTATCATGGCACGTCCTCCTTGCTGGACGGGTTCCTGGTCTGGAACAAAATGTACATGCGGTCGATAGTCACTATTGCGGTCGTCACCCTCAATACTACTACTCCTCCATCGTCCTCCTCTTATGCTTCCTCTTTCTCCACTGTGGCTGTCTCTACGTGGGTATCGTCGCCTTCGATCGGGGTTGTAATTAGCTTGTACGTAATTTGCTTGTCGATGTTGCGACGGTTGGTTATTCCCGCCTTGGTTTGGTGGTCGATTATTGTTGTTATTAAAATTGGGTCTCCGGTTATTGTTATTATTATTATTGTTATTCGGGTTATTTGGCCTATTATTTTGGTTGTTGTTATTAGTGTTATTATAATTTTGGTTTATCGGACCGTTGTTATTATTGAAATTATTTCGAGAATTTCGAGGGTAGTTATTATTATTATTATTCGCATTGCCGCCTGTGGTATTAAACTGGTCATTTCTTCGACGACTCCTCCGGTAATACCCCTCGTGTTCCTGATCTTCGAGCAGCGCTGACATAGCTGCTATTGTCTTAATCTGTCCCCACTGACGTGCTTTTGCGACACCCTCTTCAAAGTGATAGGACAATTTTGTGACAAGACATTCCTCCGGTATCTTTGTTTCTAGATTCCTTGCAAGACATACTTGACCTAAGAAATACGAAGTCATGGTCCCTCCTCGGTTCGCATCATATCTTCCGTGGCATATATGGTCTCGTACGATATTTTGCGTCGCCTCGGACCAATATTTCGCGCGGAATTGAGTTTTAAATTCATCATAGCTGTGAACCTCGTGGCATGTTGCGGTCCACCAATTGTCGTAGATTTCTTTAAAGTATTCATCGATTAAATTTTTTATATTATTCCATCTAATTTCTCTAATCCGTGCCAAGTGTTCATCCACGCGTGCTAAAAATTCAATGGGGTTACGACGATAGTTTCTAAAATTGATAGCGTCGCGGTTATCATTCGGTATTAAGTACTGACCTGGTATCGGACGGTTGCGGATAATCTCAATCTCCTCCCGCATTTGTACTATTTCTTGTTGTTTAAGTTCTTCGATCCTCTCCCGATTTGCGACCGTTAAATTCCTCACCGCATCTACAGATATACTCACTTCTTCGCAGCACTCACCTATGTCTAACCTTACTCGTTTAATTTCATCTTGGCTTGCCCTTTTTAAAGATTCTATCCTAGTTTCGGTCACCTCCTCCATGGTATTAAATCTCCCGTCGACCTCTTCTCTGGTTCGCTGCAAGTCCTGGTCGTGCTGTTCACACCTTTTATTTACTTCGACAATTTCCTCCCTCACAACGGCAATCTCCCCGTCGATTCTATTGTTTATTTTATCACTGCCTTCTTCCATCCTCCTGCTAATTTCGATCAAGGTGGTATTCAATTCTTCTCTAATGGCTTGGCAGTTATTGTCGATTTTATTGTTCAGTGCGTCCATAGACTTATGAGTATTGTCAATCCTTTTATTTAGGTCCTCCTTCAGTGATTCCATATTCTTACTAAGTGATTCCATATTTTTATTCATTGATCGACTATCTTCCTTCACCTGTCCGAATTGTTCCATCATCATTCTCATCATTTGATCCCATTTTGCCTCTTCGGATGGTCTGTTTGGTTGTGGGAGTTCTTCAGACCGTCTGGGTTGGTTGTCAACAGTCACTTCTATCTCTGGTGCTACGTGAGGTGTTTCGTCGTTACTAGTTTCGATGTTATTGATTGTAATAACCTCCATCTCGTCTGTGGGTTGCGCTTCGTATGTATCTACCTCCCGTTGCATCTCTCCTACCCTACTGTCCTTATATCTTGTATCGTACTGATGGGTGTGCGGCATGTTAATTTTTTCGTGTCTACCGGGCTAATATAAAATATAAAAAATATATTTATTTAATATTTTTTAAGCCACACTAGTTGGTGCGCCAACTTGTAATCCTCCGGCGAATAACTTGTGTGTGTTTCGTGGTTACTTCTGCCACCCGTTGGATGCGTCAATTTATAACGTATTATTCTTCTTCGGGGTGTTATCTTAAAAGTTATTATTATGTTTATTATTATAATCGCTTTTACGTTACGTTTAATTAACTTGAACCAAAATAAATAAAAGAGTGGTTATTGTTTAAATTTAAATTTGTGGTTAAAGTATTAAAAGTCTCATTAAAACAAAACTCATCTATGGGTGAAGTGTTCCTTGGAGATAACTCAATGTTGAGAATGGTTGTTTCTACTTGAAGGTGACCAATGTAGTAAAATATTTTACCATACAACATTCAAGTTACTCACAGTGTTTACAATGGTTTGAATACTCTTGTTTTTAAAGAATTCCCTTGTATTAAACAAAAAATAATAAAGTTGGTTATTTTTTAAATGTTAGATTATCTTAAATTAAAACATGAAATATGGCAGTTGATTACTTGATAGTAGATCTCGTCTGGTTGAAACTGGTTGTAGAAACTTCTTCTGATTACAGGTAGTCTGAGTAAGTCAAGTCCTGTAAAGTCTGGACAATATCATAAACAAACATATACTTGTACGTACCTGATTGCGTTTACTTGAAGCTCACTAAACTGTCAACTCAGCTTACATTCATCAACTCCCTTTAGTTGCAAGGTTATGTCACCTTGTTTATTAAATTTATGGGCGCCACACAGATTTATTCAGGGAAAATCCCGTGTAAAACCCGTTCATAAAAATTAATAGATGAAATGAAAATTTAAAATAGTTGAATACCACTTTTTGGCTATGTTATTCCAATGTGTCAAACACAACAGAAGGTTGTTTAAGTTTAATAAAAGAAACTATTTAATTATTTAGAAAAAATAAAATAAATCAAATCAGGTGATGCTGTTAATAATGGGTTTATTTGCACCCTTCTAGTGAATTCAAAAAATACACATAATATAACATATAAAGTTGTACAATGAAAACTTAATTATTATATGCCTCATACGGCTGGCTCAGAACATGAGTTATAAATTTGGTTAAGTCAAGATACCATTTATTGTAATATAAAATTATTACAATTATTACTATTAGTATTATTGTTATTATTATCGATATTATTATTATTATTATCTCAGTAGTGAATTCTTTGAGACACGAAAGAAAACAATTATGCCTACACAGTATCCAATGATACCATCGATCAAAAAAGTTGAAGTTACTTTGACCAAGTAATTAAAATAATAAAAAAAAAAACGATCTATTGTAAGATCGTGCGTTTCATTAACGCTTGCTTTTCTAATGACAATATTATTCCATTGAGGACCCTTACCACTAACATATAGCTTACTTACTAATAACAAATTTGAATAAAAAATTGAAACGTGGTGTAATCGTAGATACTGTTTTTGTGTTTTGCGTCAGTACAGGTTATGGTAGCAAAATACAAGTTATTGCGCTCAGATCAAGTATAATAATGATTGCACTTTTACCTTCGTGGTTTTAATTATTTTAATTAAAACCTTTTATCACTTAAGTAATCGGATTATAGAGATTACTTTCTTTCAGCACTAATTCGCACAAGAACAGAAATTCGATCCTCTTCTGATAAAAATGCATCGTGAATACTGACAATAAATTCTTTTCTGTTCGTTATTCCCGCACAAAATTAAAATAAACTGCACTTGAACACTGTAGATGATTGATGATGCACTTGAAGTAAAGTTTCCCGTTGTTAACTATTGGTTCCAGAGTACAAGGTAACTGACGCTATGTTATAAGATGAAACATGACGGAGACGAGCGTACGTCTGTTCAGCTCGTTAGATGATAAAGGTCTCTCTCAAAATTCGCCGGTCTGTCTTTTTATACCCACCTGTTGGATTGGGCTTAGGTAAAATTATCATTTTATAACTAATTTTCCTATTGGTCCAGACAGGTAAGACGAAAAATGACGTATCACTTTTTGGCGGTTGGTAACGGTTTTCTAACCGTCGAATGTTGAGATGATTGACAGGTCACGTCTGTTGTCATTGTTATTATTATTGGCACAAGATTCCTGATATACATTTATAAAATGATGCTAACAGTTGTCATACACTTAATACCGTCACGATTGAGTTGATATTATTATCAAATTAAAGATTGTTTTGTTTCCTTTAAATTGATATCACTCGATCTCGGATTATCTTCACCTTAACCGACATTGTTAGGAAATCAATGTTCGGGTACACTATTCTTACTGTCGTCTGCTCTTTATGAGTCGCCGACTTTACACTTTTTAGTTAACCTTTCTCGTTTCCACATAACATTTTATTAAACAAATGTTTATGTGTGGACTCCATTAATACTGTACTGACGTTTTTTTTTTTCACTGAACTTTACTTTTACACCTTAATTCTATACATAGTAATAAATGAACCTACTGACTAATGACATTTTGTTTACTGTTAGTTAGTTTTGAACTACTATTTACAAATAAAATCGTGGCTAAACCTATCGTTTTAATATCATTTTTCGTTATGTTAATGCATAACCATTGTTCTGGTGCATTTTATTTTGCACTGGTGATAATTATTAATAGTCACTTTATTGACTAGTGTTTGGTCTAAGTTTGTTAAGTGTGGAATATCGCCTACACTGAAATTTGGCCTTTATAATGCCTATGGGTTCTCAATTTGGTAAATTACAGAGACATCTTATTGGTATAAGATTCTCTTATATAGTTAGCTCTCTTTTCTGACAGGTATATTTGATGCAGAACTACATCTTAGTTCCTACAATATAGCCATTGTTAACATTGGTTTTGGCCTTCATTATCTACTGTTCATAGTCACATTTATTATCAGAAAAATGCTGATTTTGCTTTCACAGTATTTAACTGCTAATTCGTCTGTTTTTTGTTTATAAATGACATTCGGTTTACATTAACTATTTACTGAATTGACAGTTGAATTTAAATCTATTCTGTCCATTAGTTCGTTTTAGTCTCAGTCTAGTTGTAGTGTCAAACAGTTATTGCGTTACTGTTTCCCATGGCACTTCTGCTTTATTCTTCTCTCTTGGTTTCTTCTTTCTTGTTTATTTTGACTAGTCTATACCTATTTACATGTTTATTTTGTTTTATGAAATCTAATAACATACACTTAGGTTAGGTGACATCTTGTGATGTTACAATACACACATATAAATTCACTATATTTTATTTACAACTCTTGTTAATTATTATTCCATTTTTTCCACACTTCTGTCCAAATCTGTCATGTCAAAAAACCATTAAAACAAAATATTTATACTGTCTTTTATTGTTTTAATAGTTTAACCTCCATCGTTCCAAATCAACCTTGGTTCTACATAACATCGTTCAATCTTATCAGCACACAAATGACTGTTTTGTGTGTCGTAACCAGAAAAACTAACTTCAATCAACTTATTCACATACTCGTTCAACCAGTCTACGTTAGGTATTTTTGTCAAGTCTTCATCATTAAATTCATTCACTATCGGGTTAATTATTTTTATTAAATCATTGTAATCATTATCATTCACATATACTTCTAAACTTTCCTTCCATTCTTCATATTTTCTATGCAAATTATACAGTTCTGTTACATACCCTTCTCTACTTACTTCTCTCTCTTCATAACACCACATCACACTTTCACAATCATTCCGGACAGAGGGTACACAATTACTCAACAAAAATAAACCCCTTAATTCATCTATCAAAACGGGACTCTTGCCCAACAACAACACTTGTGACCACATTAAATCATCATAAATAATAAAAGGAAAATTTCCCCTCTGTCCCCACTCTACTACAACATTATTTTTCCTCTCTCTCTCTACTTCGTAAACACTCATTAACATTTCATTATCGCATTCTAAAACTTCATCAGTACTATTTGTTATTATATTTTCATCATTTGCTTCTACATTATTCTTCACCCCCACTATACTCTCAGACTTGTCTACCATTTCGTCATTTTTACATTTTGTCATATTTAAAACATTGTCACCTAATTTCTCAAACTTCTGTTCTAATTTATTTAAACTGTTTCTTATTGTTTCGTTAGTGCTTTCTAAATGTTTATCAATTTCTTGTATCTCACTCTTTAATTCATTAAAATTGTGATTTTGTATTTCAAATTTAATACTCTGTTGCTCCAAAATTAACTGCAACATATTCATGACTTTCTCATCTTTATCTATCTCTTGTTTACTTTGGACAGGTGTCACTAGATTTTCTATTTTGTCGTCAGTGATGCCGACTTTATTGTCATTACTTTTATTTTCATTATTTGATTTTGGGGTCGTATGGATCCCCGAATCATCTGTATTATTTGATTCATTTATACTGCTTGTTTTCAGAGTTTTGTCGCCTTGACCTACATTCGGTGTTGAATGTATGTCAAGACTATTCACAACAGCTGATTCATTTAATTCAGCTATTTCGCTTATCACAGTCGAGTCGGACAAATCGACTCCGTTCTCTGCTGTATTTTCCATTATTATTTTTAGATATTTACTCTGTTTCTTATATGAACAAATATTCTTTACTTACTTAGCGTAACTTAACTTTACATAAGTACCTTTTGCGTATTCTCACGCAACCTCCAAATTACGATTGCATCCCATTTATAGGTATGGAATTTATTTTATTAAATTCGTCCCTTTCGTGGCGCCAATGAAACGTTCTATATTAATTAAATGATATCGTATTAATTTAAAATTATTGTTAACACCCTCCTACTTACCATCGCGTGGCTTCAAGGTTGCGTCATACGTATGTTTGGGATGCAGACGTAATTTCTTAAGGTTGTGAGAATAATTTGCACAACACATTTATATGAAGAGAATTTCCATTTAATGTTTTACTGTTACTTTAGTGAAATTAAGAACAATACATTTAGTAAATACATGTTTCAGGTGTTGTGCAACACGTGACTCTGTTGTAATATGACTTACAATCTACTGCTTACCTTATTTTTTTCTAAGACACAAACATAAAATGCAAACACAAATATACACAGAAAGCCGCCCAGCTTTGCCACACTCACATTTATACCAAACTAAAAACCCCTGCACATTTTATACAAATCAGAAGCCCCCTAACACATCTTCATATAATAAAGCCCCACATCGACCACGCGGTCCTCGCGCCCATACTAAGTCCCCGTTCAATTGTCCGAAAGATCTGCGAAACTATAAAATCTTTTAAGCTCACTACTGACGGTTGTTAGTCCCTTTATACACTGTTGATTACATTACAACTGTTAACGGTGAGGTCGGCCGATGTAGTTACATTTTGTAAAATAAAATTTTAACCAGACCGCAAGCGGTCGGTAGGTGAGACGCACTGGCAGAAGTTGTTCTCTGTTCCCTCTCCACAGTTTTCAACACTGGAACTCAATGCCTTGGGCGTCGTCGCCGAAGCTTCAGCCCATGCTCTGCATGTTGTTTTTTGCGTCAATGCCGTATATGATCTTCTACAGGCATTGGCTGACGTCATTTAAGTGGGCTTGGTCTAAACGACACTTCCGTAGTGAATCCAACGGAACGATGAAAATTTCACTCTCTGGCCATCTTGAGTTTTTGTCGAGAGCGTCCTTTGAGCGCGTGCGGGTGTAGTTGCGCTTGAGCGTTGACACACATGTACAGAGTTCTTAGAATTTTGGTGGAGGTAAATTCTTCTGCCGTGTTACACCACTGAAATTGCGCGTCGCCTTTGTTCCAAACGCTGTTCCTCAACCTCGTGCTGTTGCTTGGACAATAACGTTGCACAATACAATTACAGTTTTTACAAATTTATTATACCAGTCCGCCCGAAAACTAAATAAGTAAAAATATAATAATGCCCCAAACGGTTAAAAATAAAAACACCCAAAAATGACCCGCTACAGTTTACTGTACTTGGCAGAGAACAATAGGCATATACAATTAACAAAATGCATATTTATCAAGTAAAATATAACATTATTTTATTTTTCTGAAAACATGAAATATGATGTGAAAACATCAATTCTGCCCTGAGACGCAAAACAAGTTACAAGTAATTATTACATCAAAAATAGATTGTACTGAATCATCAGTTTAATTACGTACATATTTCGCAAAACCAACACTTCTTACATATATATTCTTCATTCACACAATCCAATCACACACCCTTTCATACTTTTACATTTTTGAGCTCATATTGTAATAAAAAATAAACAAATGCAAAAGGCCAAAATAATTTCTGTTGTGACGCCTGTCACCAGGTACCTGGTTTTCCGAAGATTTCAGTACTGCGATCACTTTTTCACGTGGTCCATCTGGACTTGCCACGTTTATGCATCGAACTGTTCAAAAAGGTAGTTCAGAGCATTTCCCTCAGGTTGCACTCACTCACACTGTGCTTCGTTAAATAATTGCTGCTACTGTGGCATTTTTACACTGTTTTTAACTGTGAAATTTTGGAAAATAGCAGCTAGACCTGATTAACAAATCTGGCTGCTTGTACTGTATCTATTGGACTGGGAAGATGCCGGAAATGCGGCGTCTCACTTTTTGTCGTTTATGCCGTGCACTGCCCCCTAGATTTTCGTCGCTGTTTACGTTTTTTGGAATAATGTCACGGCCTCAATGACGCAGTTTCCTTGTTTTTTGATCGTTCACGTCATCGTATAATGACAAAAAATTAATTGTTTATGACGTATTGCTGTCCGTATATGGTTATATTAGTGAATACGTCCCTTGATTGGTTCCCCTCACAATGACACTGCTGGAATGTACTGAAATAACAATGACTCAACGTCGCCACCGCTGAACTTTATTTCCACACTGGAATTGATTTTATTTTGAATATTCACTTTTCTAATTTGCAAGAAATTAATGTCCCCTTTTTTTGACTCATTACAAGGCCAATATTGCTTTTCTACAGAAACAATATTAAAACACATAATAAATTCACCAAAACATGAAATAAACACACAAGCACTTCGTAGAATTATGCTCAATGTCTATAGATTTCTTTTGTCATCTACTTCAAAACCAATCTAAAAAAATTTCCCTTTCATAAGTGCAGGAGTACCAACATCAGTATGTTACTGGTATATTTTAATAACAAAACTGGCCATAGGTTGCTCAAAATAATAAGCTAATGTTGCAGTAGCATTGGCACAAAATCAGTAGAAAGTTAACTCATCAGTAGTACTGAAAAGGCTAATTATACCTATATGACAGATGTTCCACAAATATATCTGAACTCACTATATTTGGGGTTACAGTGTTTCACACTAGTTTGATAACTTACTGACATTCTAACCAAAGTAAGCATTAAATAAAACAAGAACACTCAACAGTTTTTATGAACTTGTAAGACTAGAACCTTTCGTGTTTGTCTACCTTTGTTGTAACAAGAAAACATGGGTTTACCCAGGATTTCCTTCTGGAGGGGGGGGGGGCAGATTTTTTTATGAATAAAACTACTAAAATTAAGAAAACACCCATTATTGGCTATGTATTTGGTTGTAACTATGAAGATAAGTGAGACCATATGGGTTACATTATTAGGTTTATAAAATTGACCAAAGTTATGAAAAAAGAGGTAACGTCTTACATAAATAAAAATAAAAGGTAACAACATACATAAAGTGAAAGACAGCAGAAAACTGAGACAGTTTTTTCCTATATTCTGCAGATGCTGATAGTGTTACATGCTTTGTATTCATTTTTTATAACTTTGTCTTATCGAGTACATGTCTGTAAATGTTTGCACCAAGCGGAATTAAATATATCTACTAATTTTGCAACAGAAATGAATAAAACATTTTCATGAAATAAGCACTATAATGGTCTTAAAAATAAATACTTCAAAATCACACTACAGCCAAACTTTTGTGCAAATACATTGTGTAACGGGACAAAAAGGGTAGAATCGTTTTCAATATTATGCAATAATTCACGATCTATGTAACCCTTGGTAAAATAAGTATATAGAAATATGAATGGTATGACTAAGCGAGTATGACGCAGGCATTGCCGTCTCAAACTAAATAAACCGAACCTTATAAGGCAAGGAATTTTTGTGATCAGTCTGACGTCACGATGGTACCATGAGTGGAACACGTGTTTTCCAATATTGAAACGCAGTTTGGGCTTCTACAAGATTCCAGACTCTTCGATGTGTCCAGACAAGTGAGGAAGCGGGGATCAAGGGGAACCACGTGACTGACCCGGATAGTATGCGATTGCCTGTTGCAATTCACCCCAGTCGAAAAACACCTTAAAGCCGTACGGTTGTGTTGAACCGAGTCCGCGGACAATTTAAGTGTAGGCCTACAAACATTGTGAATATGAATCTAAAACAGTTATAAATAACTCTTTTCAAGAAGAAAATGCAATAGGAAAATTTAATTAACAGTGTGGAATAGTTTTTGAGTGTTGGAGCAAAAAGTGAAGTGAACGAGTAATGGGGTAACATTTGGAATAGCATCAACAGCTAAGTACTAGTAAAACTAGATCGACTGGCCAACATTTAATAACTATTTGTCTATTATTAAAATATTCCATTCAGAAATAGTAATGAGATCTCAAATTTAAGGGGGTTTTAAGAGAGTGAGAGGGAGAGAGTGAATGCGAAGTACTGGTTCGCCTTAGTATAATATATCAATTCTAGTTTTTTTTAAATAATTATAATGAGCGTTCACTAGTGAGTGATTTGTTAACCGAAAGATGAATATGGCTAGCAATCTTTGAATTGCTAAATGAAAATAAATTCAGAGTTCGATATAACCATAACCATGTGTTCAGTGTAGTTATTGCGCCGAAAACCAACCTATTTTCTGCGTCAAAATCTCGCCTAAACGAGCGTGTGAGAACTTCTGAGTCAAGGGAACTAAGATTATCTAAATTATTCAAGTGTTTTTTAATGGGAAGAGTGTTATACTTTATATATTTCAACTTTAAAATATATTGGCGGTCCTGTAATTTTCTGGTGGAGTCTAAGGTAAGTGCGTAAAGAAGATCGCGGAAGTAAGTATTATACAGGTGGGTATGTTTGCAAAAAACGTTGGTAAGTTTACAATTGCTGGCTACATATTTTGTTGAAGTTGCATACAAATCAATTCATGGATAAAGGCTAGACATGTCGACAGCATTCTGAATTTCATGTTCGGCCTTGGTTTATACACTATGGAATAACAGACATGTTTAAGATGAGTTTATTACTGATTTCTGATTGCTACACCTGTTGATTTGTTTATGGAATGGTAATAAAGTATTACGTAAAAAACATGAACACCAGTAGGCACATCTATATAAGATTTGAATAGTGAGCACAAACCTGTTTAATTCAGAAATCTTTTAAGTTGCTGTGGAATAAATTACTGCATTATAAATATGGGAAAGAATAAACAGAATTAACACTGTTGCACACCACTATAGAAAAATTATTCCGATTAGCGCTTTCAAGCTTCGCAGCTCAACATCAGATCGGAAGTAAACAATAATGGAACTAGACTTCTTTATACCCCACTTGCTTTACAGCGCATACACATTATCGTAAACAAGCTTTAAGTTAAACGCTCCTTTCTAGCTATTAGTAACTAGCAAGTTCAGTCACCCGTGTCAATATTTTAACTTTTCTTTCTACTACATTGTGTGTGTGTGTATTCTTTTCAAATAAAGATGAATACACTATAGGCTGAATAAACGTTCTAAGGCTACATATTTCCTACTCACTAAGAGGACATAACCTCAAAAAATAGTATAAAATGTTGATCCATTGCTCAAACCTGGACAAATAGCAATGTTTACACAAAACAATTTAATACTCACAAGATGGGTATAATGTACTGCAATTAAAAATGTTTGTACTCACACAACTAGTTAGCATAATTATTCAACTTACATGACTAGCAGTATATTTTTAAAATTTTTGACATTTCCTTTTTTCTTTATCCCTTTGGGGTAGGGTTAACCCCCTCCCACCATCATAAACCTCCTTCACTGTGTTACTTGAACAATGTAATATAAAGTGCTATCTGCTTCAACAGTTGACCTCCATCATTAGGTCAGTCACAGCCATCAACTAGTACATATTTTGGTAGCACAAACTCACGACAATAAAATGAATTATTTTGAACCGACAATTTAAATAAGTTGGCGTCTTTTTGACATGATAATGTCTTTTAGCTGGGCATCGTTTGAAACTTTCTGTAACATTTTATTTACCGTCACGCTGTATGATGTCATCATTGCATTGTGACAGTTCAATAATCTCGATGTCAGAATTATGGTATGAGTGGTAACAAATTATCAGATTTTATTGTATCACACACACACATGCATGGAGAGAACAATTTCCTTTGTGAAGAGACAACTACGCATATTCAAATAGATCACCACGATTCCAAGGTCAGGAGCCGACGTGCAGAGATGAACGTACGAAATGGCCATCCAAGTGGAAATAGATCGTAAATAGGCACTCTCATTGGTCCAGAAGACGGGACGTCATTAAAATAAGTGATGACCTAACAAACAATGACATGACAACAGGGCGTGAGCCAATTCCGAACAATAGACAATGACGTGGATGCGCTAACACATACACAAAATATGTGCTTTGCATCTTCCCAGTTCCTTTCAACTCATCAAGATGTCTACACGCTAAATTTGTGGCTGGCACAGTTTCGCCAGTAAAAGTGTTCTTTTACTGATTTAAAATGTAATTAACAGTACAAGTAATGTAGCACAGTTAACTGCTACTTGAGATGTAATTAGATTCAGTGTAACAAGGAACAAAACGAGATTATGAGAGATGCCGAACACCTGGCCAAACGGAGAACATTGGAAGGGAGACCGCAACTAATAATCAGGAAAGTGCAAACTAATTAACTGTTATTCTTTGGGGAAAATGAGCTCTAAATATAAATCCAAAATTTACAAAAGGTACCGATCATATAACATGGGGGAAAGAGAGAGAGTGTGTGTGTGTGTGTGTGTGTGTGTGTGTGTGTGTGCGCGCGCGCGCGTAAGAATATGTTTGTACTCATAAATTACTAATCAGCAAATTGAGGCATTGGTTTCTGTCATTTATTAAAGAGAAATAATAACGAGAGAACTGCAGTCTCTTGGAGAGGTATGGTAATAAACCAGACATACCATCAAATAATGAAATTAGTGTACTCAGTATTGATAGAGGAGTAGAAATCACGTAGCTAGTGATGGTAAGACACCATTTTGTTGTATTGTAATATACAACTCAGAAAAGGTATGATATTAAATTGAGTATATGTCCACACTAAAGTTGTTCAAATCATTGTTTCGTATACCTCTCTTCTTTCTAAATCTCGCTGCAACGAAACCCTGGACCCTAGAGAAGAAATTCAATTGGAATCTAAATCATGCACTAAAACCGAGAAATTTATGGTAAGTAGATGTTTGTTTTTTTTTATTGTATGTTATTGCCATAAAATACAAGAATAAAATAGGTAGAGAAGTCGGATTGTCGACAATTGACGCCCAGAACAGTGACTTTATTATGTTTGTTGACAATTGGCCCCGAATAGTCGACTTTATATAAAATTACTTTATATAAATAAGCCAGATTCAGAGACATAGAGAGTGACGAAATAATCCAGAACCTAATACGAGAGGTTATGGAGGTTATGTTGACAAAACATAGTAAGTAGTAATTGTGTAACTAATTACAAGTAGAACGAAATAGTAATTCCAACATTTAAATTACAAAAATGGCAGAAAATAATAATAGCTTAGAAATGGAAAATACAGCGACAGAGTCAATTTTATTAGGAATAAATGCTAACTCAACACCCAAAACAATTGAAAATAAAATCTCGTTGGAAGATTTATTTACATTAATTAGTGACAAATTTGAACAACAGAATCTTAACTTCGAGGACAAGTTTAACCAAATGAATATACGTTTAAACATATAACTTTACGTTTAATGTAAAGTTAGACAGTTTCGAGAATGAGCTCAAGAAACAAAATAACTTACAAAACGTAAAATTAGATCAATTAGAGGAGAAATTAGAAAAATCAAAAAATGAAATACAGAGACAAAATTGTAATATTGACAAGGTAGACAAGTTAGAGATAAACAAAGATGACAAGGTAAGTGGGGTAGAAAATTATGATAATATAAATAAAAGTATGATATTGGAAAATGATTATGTAAACAGGGGTAGTAATAATGAGGTTTTATGGGGAATAGAATATAATAATGATGGAATGATAGTGTGTGTTGAAGGGTTAAAGAAAGTGTGTACAGAGAGTATAATTGTAAAAGAATTGCAGGGGTTAGATTTTTCCCTTAATGGTGTATTTGGGGGTGATGTACAGGTGTTTAGGAAGGACGAGAGTGCCTTCGATGTAGATTTGGGAGACAAAAGGTTTGCAAATAGTTGTCCCTGGATTTTTTGTGCATCTGATAGGTGGTGCGAGAATAAAGTTGTAGTGTCCCCTGCATATATTGAGAGTGAGAATGTAGCTTGGTGTGATAGAGAGAGATGTTTTAAAAGTGAGAGGTATTGTGAGAGAAAAAGAGAAGTAGAGATTTTTAAGATAGCTAGAAATTATGAAGACTTGGTAGAAAGGTTAGGTGGAGAAAGAAGTGATAAATATAATAAAAACTTACCTTGTATTGAAACTGAGGTAGTAGGAGATGATGTTGATAACAATGATGATATAAAATACCGAATTATGACTGATTATACAGGAGGCGACAGGACAATGACCAATCATGACAGGTTAGATGAGTTTGGGGATAATGACGAACATTTGAATTGTATATGTATTTATGATGTTAGTATAAGATATCTAACAACAAACAATGTATATAGTTTTAAGATTCGATTATTATTTGACGATGGAGGCTAAACATTTTATTGTGTTTATAAACATTTAATTATGTGAACAGCGTTTTTCAGGATGGACTGTTTATGACTGATTTATGGTAAACGATTAATTGGTAATTTGGATTGTATATTTTTGTGTATATTAATGTCAATGTATTTGTGTATTTTTGCTGTTGTGTATGTTATGTATTTTGTGTAAACTATGTACTGTGGAATTTTAAATAATTGATAAGGAATTTAAATGATATTAGGAGATTTAGATTCTAATGGTTAGTAAATGATTATGCATATGACATATTTGGATATTGAGAGGTATTGTTGTTAGTAGATAAGTGATGAATTTTCTAGTGGTATATTAAGGTGAAATGTTGTAAAGAGGTTTGGGTAATAATGATAAATAAGGGCATTGGAGTTAGTTAAATAGAGTTAACGGGAGTTAGTGAAAATAAGAATGTTGAGATACAGATAATATATAAAGAGGTGTTAGATATTTTAGGGCCACAGTAGTTAGTGATAATATGTAGAGTTGAGTAATGTGAATGGCAATTATATTTGATGATGGTGATATTTTGTAATAAGGGTATTGGTGTAGGGAGTCTGCAACAAAAGGTGTTGGGACAGGAAAGGACCGTTGTGTGCCGGAAAGGGTTATCTGAAAGGGTCAGGAACCAATGAGGGAATGAGCATAGATAGGGAACACACATACTAGTACAAAAAATGAGCGGTGCCAGAGGTTTTAAATGGGATTAGTGAAGGGGGTTATTATAGAGATATCGGTGTCATAATATGTTAATGGTTAGAAGCGGTTAATGTAAAAAAGAGGTGAGTAAGGTTAGGTTGACAAATGCCAAAATAAGAGATAGAGAATAATGAATAATAGAGAGTCACCCGAACTAGTAAGGATGAAGGGGTTAGAAAAAGAAAATTCATGGTAGGAAGGTAATTGTAACAGAAAGGTAAGGATAAATTTGAAATTGTTTTATAGAATCTAATGAATGTTAAATAATTAAAAGTTAATAGAGAATTGTTGATAGTAAGGAGGTGATATAGTTTTGGTACAAGTCATGTAAATGTAAATTGTTTAGTGTAAATGTAACAATGTTAGTGTGTAATGTTTAATGTTTATGATGTTTTATTGTTATTGGTAACGAGGTAACAAATGTTAAAGAATAGTAGATTTTAAATGTTGAAAGTATAAAGGTACCAATGGTGTTGAGCAAAATATAGTATGATATCAGCTGCAAAAGGTATAAAATGATTATAAGTTGAGTAATAAGATTTAAATAATAAACTTGTCTGCCATAGTAGTTGTAGGTTGAATTTTATAGTAATAGATAGGTGATGGTGTTTTGGGGAATATCAAAGAATTGTTTATGTATTCTGTTATTTATAGGGATATATATATATTTTTTCTCTTAGGGAGTAGATTGATTTTAGTATGGATGAAAAATCAGTTTTGAATTCTTGTTGTTTTGGAGAGATTAACTGAACAAGCCAATGCCTCAGACACAAATCAATGCATCTAAAAGGAAACATATCAGTTGTAGATATGGGAGTATATCAGACCACTATTTTAAAATTTTGCATTCAATGTTTCAGAGTTTTGTGGTGTTGTGACCGCGGTCCTGAGCTGGCCGGAGCGTCAGAACAGGAGCGTTGAGTGCCTCATGGCCTTATGGTGTAGGGATCTCTCCGGAGAAGTCCAGTAAGGTCAGAGGGTGCGATCAGCATCATTGGACCAAGGGTAAGTGATGATACATTTTGATATATTAACGTTACAGGGGGTTGTGGTGACATATCTGAACCGATCCTTTTAGAAAAGTGTGAATGAGTCAATGAAAGTTTTTATGTTTCGACATAAAATCTTTCATTGAGGGGGTTTTGTGACAGTACAATAATCTCGATGTCAAAATTACGGTATGAGTGGTAACAAATTATCAGATTTTATTGTATCACACACACACATGCATGGAGAGAACAATTTCCTTTGTGAAGAGACAACTACGCATATTCAAATAGATCACCACGATTCCAAGGTCAGGAGCCGACGTGCAGAGATGAACGTACGAAATGGCCATCCAAGTGGAAATAGATCGTAAATAGGCACTCTCATTGGTCCAGAAGACGGGACGTCATTAAAATAAGTGATGACCTAACAAACAATGACATGACAACAGGGCGTGAGCCAATTCCGAACAATAGACAATTATGTGGATGCGCTAACACATACACAAAATATGTGCTTTGCATCTTCCCAGTTCCTTTCAACTCATCAAGATGTCTACACGCTAAATTTGTGGCTGGCACAGTTTCGCCAGTAAAAGTGTTCTTTTACTGATTTAAAATGTAATTAACAATACAAGTAATGTAGCACAGTTAACTGCTACTTGAGATGTAATTAGATTCAGTGTAACAAGGAACAAAACGAGATTATGAGAGATGCCGAACACCTGGCCAAACGGAGAACATCGGAAGGGAGACCGCAACTAATAATCAGGAAAGTGCAAACTAATTTAATTGTTATTCTTTGGGGAAAATGAGCTCTAAATATAAATCCAAAATTTACAAAAGGTACCGATCATATAACATGGGGGAAAGAGTGTGTGTGTGTGTGTGTGTGTGTGCGTAAGAATATGTTTGTACTCATAAATTACTAATCAGCAAATTGAGGCATTGGTTTCTGTCATTTATTAAAGAGAAATAATAACGAGAGAACTGCAGTCTCTTGGAGAGGTATGGTAATAAACCAGACATACCATCAAATAATGAAATTAGTGTACTCAGTATTGATAGAGGAGTAGAAATCACGTAGCTAGTGATGGTAAGACACCATTTTGTTGTATTGTAATATGTAACTCAGAAAAGGTATGATATTAAATTCAGTATATGTCCACACTAAAGTTGTTCAAATCATTGTTTCGTATACCTCTCTTGTTTCTAAATCTTGCTGCAACGAAACCCTGGACCCTAGAGAAGAAATTCAATTGGAATCTAAATCATGCACTAAAACCGAGAAATTTATGGTAAGTAGATGTTTGTTTTTTTTTATTGTATGTTATTACCATACCATACAAGAATAAAATATGTGAAAGTCGGATTGTTGACAGCATGATGTCATTGGGATTGTTGTAAATAAAGGTTTGTTTTGATACGTCGCAATATATATAAACATATATATATATATATATATATATTGCGACAGTACAAATAAGTGATGTACTGAGCATTGAATATAAAAATTTAAATATACCTAATAAACTGTAAATAATTAATAACGTATTAGAAATAAGCATGTCATAGATTGCAAGCATGGCTCAGACAAAAATATGAACAGGTGTTTCGACCTGAATCGACGTGCACACGCACACAAATGTAACTGAAAGTGTGTAAACCAGTATTTTGCTAGTGTGTGTGAACGCAGGTCTATGCAGGCGAGTTTACCACCCCAAGATGAATAATTGCATAATTACTGTTTTTCCGTAATTATTCACTGTTTTTCTGTAATTATTCATAAACTACAATTAAGAAGTAAAATCCAAAAACACAATAAAATGTAAGAAAACTTACTAAATACTGTGTACAAACACCATGTGAAAGTGCCACACCGTACGAGTGTAATAGTGAAATAACTGTGTACAAATCGAAAGGGTTAAGTTGCAATGTCCAAAATTACAGTGATAATGTGTTGAAAAAATAGTTATAAGTATAAGAGTATACTTACAGGACTCTGCAATTCGCAGAAATATAAGAAATAGCGAAATTGACAAAGAGTGGGGGAACTGAACTCAGAGACAGTTTCTGACATGTCGATTTCGTACCACTGCAGATGTTGACCAAGACATGGGTATAAATAGGACACATAAACTACAGTGGTTCTCTTTCTTAAATCATCCACGGTGCAGCGGGAGCTTCTGCTCGTCCGCACAGAATATTTAAATTTTTGTAAATAGTTTCATCCTTCCAGCTACATACAGTTATGTAACTGGATTGTAAAACAAACAAATTTTAAGTAGTAACAAAAATTACATAAGAAGATCCATATAAGAAGATCAACTGACATCCGAAACAGCACGAGTAGAAGTTCCAGAGAGCGATACGATGCTGGACAGAGAGAGAGCCGACGCTGGACAGAGAGAGAGAGCCGATGCTGGACAAGAGAGGACGTCGACGCTAGACAAGAGGAGAAGAGAGAGGCGACGCTGGACAAGAGGAGAAGAGAGAGGCGACGCTGGACAAGAGGAGAAGAGCGAGTGATGCTGAAGTTCGAGACGAGGACGATTACAGAGGGATCCAATGATTGAGTATGATTGACGACGATAAGGTGATAAACAACTTATTTATCTCTTAATCGAACAATTAACGTAAAGACAATTAAGGACATTCTTGTTCTATTTAAAAGTAAGAGTCAATGTTTATTGTAAAATTAGAATTAAAATCATAGCTGTTATTGAAATAAGATTATCGTAAACAAGAGCTCAAATTAGTATTGAAATGAAAACAATACAAAGCATTTAATTAAAAATTAGCGTTTGTTATAAATCAGTACTGAGAAACAAAGATACATTCAGTAACTATTGATATTTTTGAGTTACATTGCAATATATAAGAAAATATTTAAATATTGATATTTTGAAACACACTAATTGACTGAGTAGTCTGGAAGTGAGATTTTTCGTTAATACAATAATTAGTAGAATAGAATTTTTAGTCAGTAAGGATGTATACAGCATAAGCCTTACGGTATAATAATGAAATAATAACGAATGTTTTAAGTCGAAGTAAGTGCCATATGCACAAATTTTAATAATATCAAATAAATTTGAAATACCGTTACAAGTTACATAGAGTTATTATTACAGATACACCTGAAACCCAAATTAAACGTTATATCGTTGTATAATATGGCGTCCAAGATCGTGGGGCTCCGCAAACACAAATAAATTTACGTTTATGTATATGTATCATTATATAATTTGTCGCCCTGGACGTGGGGCACGACATGCCTAAATTTATTAACAAAAAATTTGTTACATAAATTGTAGCCCATGAACGTATGGCCCGATCCCCATCATTTAACTATTAAAATTTTTTATGTAGCTAAATGGTTGCTCTAAAATATACAGAGTGTGTTAAATGAAAAATGTATAATATGTAATAATTATTTATAGTAAACAGTAACTGAATGTAATGTTAATTGTTGTGTAATCACACAGCTGGCGCCCACGAATAATATTGTTTGTCTATGTAACAGGTGTAACTGTAATGAGTACTAATAATAACTATTAATACAAATAAAGAAATAAATAAATAAGTAGGGAACGGTTATCAATAATAATTGTTAAAGAATTACTACTAAATAAATATTTTAATAATACTTCAACATGACGACTCCAGGAAATTTAGACGTAGAAGCATTCCAGACGATGATGCGTGCCTGGGTCGACGAATTAAGCACAAAACAGACAGAAAATTTAAATAAACAGACAGAAATTTAAATGCTAGAATAGACGAATTAAAAGAATCTAATAAGAAACAATTAGAAGAACAAACTGAAAATTTTAGACAAGACACCATAAAAATTTCAGAAAGTTAGAAGAGTTAAAAATTGATAATCTTGAAATAAAACAAAGTATAATTGACAGTAATGCACAATTAACCGAAAAAATTGGTGACACCAACATACGTATTGATACTCTAGAGAATAATTTTAAACAAGCCTTACATGAGCAAGTTGTACGGATTGAAAATAAACAAAAAGAATTACGTCTCGAGTGGAGAAAAGATTTAAAAGACACACATAAACAAATAAATGATACTTTAACTTCTATAACACGAGAACATGATGATAAAATTCAAACTATTAATAATGTATCGCAAACAAATACCAGTAAACTTAGAGAAATAGAAACACGTACTGTAGTTATTGAGAATAAAATTGAAGACACTACGAAGGACCGTTCGGGAGACGTATCACATATGAAAGAAAAATTCAAGAGGAAATGAACCAGCTACGAAGTGAGTTAAGAAGACGACAGAACCAAATGACCATATTTCCTACACCAACGGAAGAAAGGAACAGACTTAAGTTCTCAGATGGTAAAGGGGAGAACAGTATGGAATTCCTAGCTAGAGTAGAGAAGGAAATAGAAAAAATTGGGAGTGCAATAAATGACGACGAGAAGATAGACTTCGTCACGCGATATCTTAGAGATTCAGCCAGCCAATGGTACTCTATTATTAGAGATAACGTCAGTACATATCAGCAGTTTCGTGAGGCATTCGAGAACCGATACTGGAATCTACATACCCAATGACAAGTACGGGATCAACTTGAATATGGAAAGTTCAATGCACAAGGACAGCAGAGTATTGAACAATACACAATTACGCAAATAGAACGTGTAAACCATCTTAAACCTAAATTCTCAGAATACGAGATTGTTTCAAAATTATCTTACTATTTTCAACAAGATACCCAGTTAGCAGTTTATACGGAAGGAATTAAAATCATAGAAGAATTTTTAATCCTTGTAACACAGTCAGAGAATATCAATAAAGGTAAGAACACACAATACTGGGAACAAAAACACGCAAATCACCACCATAATTATCACAGAGATGGCAAGAAAGCAATACAAAACACTACACCGCACCGTGATAATTATAAAATAAATTATTCGCCACCAATGTACAACATGCACAGCTCAAGAGACTGAACAAAATAATACAGCTAAACAACAAGGAGACATTGTATGGTCGTCCAATCGTAAACAGTTTTCAAAACCAGCTGACAAACGCGTTGCCGCAGTACGAGGGTACGATGAGAAAAAATTGAAGAGAAATGGACGAGAAAAGACAATTAAGGACATTCATGTTCTATTTAAAAGTAAGAGAAAATGTTTATTGTAAAATTAGAATTAAAATCATAGCTGTTATTGAAATAAGATTATCGAAATATTGAAAGGGGTAGTAAGGTTAGATTGACAAATGCCAAAATAAGATAGAGAATAATGAATAATAGAGAGTCACCCAAACTAGTAAGGATTGAGGAAGGGTTAGAAAAGGAAAATTCATAACGGAAAGGTAAATGATAAATTTGAAAATTTTTTGTATAGAATCTAACAAATGTTAAATAATAAAAGTTGAAAAGAGTTGATAATAGTAATGTGTTGTAAAGTTTTGCTACAAGTTATGTAAATATGAATTAAGTAATGTGAATTGTTCAATGTTAGTGTTTAATGTACAATGTTCTATTATGTTTTTATTATTTGATGGTACAATAGGTCAGGAGGTTACTACAGGGTTAGTAACGGTAATAATGTAAAATTTTAAGGAATTAATAGTGAAATTGATGTTGGTTATCAAGGCTATAGTAATGATTCTGTAGTAAAGAAAAATTAAACATAAAGAAAATTGAGTACGGAAAATTAAATAGTTTTGAAGAGTTTGCCATAATAGTTAAATATACTGATATTATTTGAAATAAATTAGTAAAGATAGTAGTTGTTGTTTGAGAGTAGAATTTGTTTTATGTTTAGTATAAGGGTATATTTCATTATGATGAGATAAGTAAGTTGATATTGACTGGAGTCAGAGAATTTGATAAAAAATATATATAGGAGTGTTGAAAAGTAGAAGGATTATCTGTATAAAATCTTGTTATATTATTTTGTGTGTTATTTGGAATTTTATGAATAAAGAAAACCAACGCCTCAAAACACAAACCGATGCATCTAAAGGGAAACATATCAGTCGTAGATATGGAAGTATGTTAAGGCCACTATTTTAAAATTTTGTATTACATGTTTCAGAGTTTTGTGGTGTTGTGACCGCGGTCCTGCGCTGGCCGGAGCGTCAGAACAGAAGCGTTCAGTGCCTCATGGCCTTATGGTGTAGGGATCTCTCCGGAGAAGTCCAGTAAGGTCAGACAGGTACGATCAGCACTAGAGAACCAAGGGTAAGTGATTGAAATTCTTTTATATTAGCACTACAGGGGGTTGTGGCGACATATCTGGACTGATCCTTTTAGAAAAGTGTGAATGAGTCAATGAAAGTTTTTGTGTCTTGACACCAAACCTTTCATTGAGGGGGTTTTGTGACAGTACAGAAATACCTAGTACCATAATAATGGGATTCAGGAATCTTTTATTGTAAATTTTATTCTGATCATGAATGTTAACAAGGGCTAGGTTAGTTTTGCCAAAGTCCCAATAAATACGCAGATTCAACACGAGGGGAGCCAAGTCAAGGTCACCGTTGTACGAGCAGAGTTTAACATGTGTAATGGCGGTATAAGTGAAATGAACTAATAATACGAACTTTTCATTGGGCCACAAAGCCAGATCGTCATAAATAAACAATGATGGCATGAAAACAAATACGTATTAACCAGGGCGGTGGCTATAAAACAATGGACAATGACGTCAGATGCACGACCACTTACATAACAATTGCGTCTGAATCGCCCCCAGTCGTCAGTAATAACTCAGAGAACACACGTTCCAACAGTGTAGTGGGCAGTTTTGTCAGAAAAATGTAAATTTATTCAAAAATGTAATCATAACAATACAGTAAAATCAGTGGACCATAATGTAGAGAAAAAAGTAAATTCAGTGCACTTAAATAAAACAGTAAAAGTTCGGCCGAACACCTGCCAATCAACATGGGAGTCTACCGAGGATAGTCAACGCCGCACCATTTCAGGGAAGCCCTTTTAATTTCTTTTCTAAATTTAAAAACAGAAAAATGAGCTCTAATCAGAATAAATAATAAATGTGTTCAATATTACAGTATGATTGGTTTGAGTGAGAGAGCGAAAGTGAGCGTAGGCCAACCTTAATAAGCTATATCTGAGGCGTTGGTTTGTGTTTAATTATAGAGTAATTATTCAAGTCAGAGAAATAAATAACAATTTGAAAGTAACTGCAGTACAGAATTTGAAAAAGAATTATTTTAAAGAAAACAAGAGTATATGCATATAGAATTAAACGCATGGTGAAGGCGGAAATATTGTAGCCGCCATTTTGGAATCTAATAGTCGTTGATGACTCCCATTGTTTATAGCCTATAAGTACAAATAACTGAATAAAATCTAATTTGTTATCCTCATGTTGTGTGAATGGTTATTTCAATACCTCGAATACCTGTCTTTTTCGCTTAACGCAACCTTGGACCCGAAAAGCCTAATGTCCTTAACAAAAACTGAGCACGTGTTTTCACCGGATGTGTGGTTTAGATTATGCAAAATACATAATTATCATACATTTATTATTATTAATTATTTGCAAAAAGAGAGAAAAGTCACAGATGGCGCACGAACTGTGGACTTTATATAAAATCACATTATATAAATAAGCCAAAAGCAGAGGTAAATGGGTAGCGAGAAATACGTAACATTAGAGGTTACCAATGTAGGTTATGAATGGTGTGAGTAGAATTGTACGACAACTAAGACAGAATTTATTATTATCAGTATATTAAAAAATGGCAGACAATAAAGAAAATGTCAGCATCACTGACAGTGCAAATCATAGCCAGACAAGCATGACGGAGTCACAAGTCATGAGTGTAGGAATTATTCACTCAACGCCAGTCCCGACTAACAGGGCTGAAAATAACGAAATTATGAAAATGATGCAAATGCTTTTTAATCAAAAATGTAGTAAACTTGATGAAAAATTTAACGAACAGAAAAGTGAAATTAGAGAAGTACAAAATAATTTTAACGTAAAATTAGAAGAATTAAAAAATGAAATACAGAGACAAAATTGTAATATTGACAAAGTAGACAAGTTAGAGATAAACAAAGATGACAAGGTAAGTAGTAGTGGAAATGACGATAAAATAAATAAAAATATAGTAATAGGAGATAATAGTGTGGAGGTTAGTAGTAATAATGAGGTGTTATGGGGAAGAGAATATGATAATAAGGGAATGATAGTGTGTTTTGAAGGTTTAAAGAGAGTGCGTAAAGAAGGTATAATTGTAAGGGAATTGCAGGGGTTAGATTTTTCCCTTAATGGTGTATTTGGGGGTGATGTACATGTTTTTAGGAAGGACGAGAGTGCCTTAGATGTAGATTTGGGAGACAAAAGGTCTGAAAATAGTTGTCCCTGGATTTTTTGTGCACCTGATAGGTGGTGCGAGAATAAAGTTGTAGTGTCCCCTGCATATATTGAGAGAGAGAATGTGATTTGGGGTTATGATGGGAGATATTGTGAAAGAGAGTTGTGTGATAATTGGGAGATGGAGTTATATAGAGTAAATAGAGATTATGAAGAGTTTATGGGAAGGATAGGAGTAGAAATGATATATAATAAATATAATAAGTACTTACCTTGGGTTGAAGCTGATATAGCAGCAGTGGGAGATGATGTTGATAAAGATGACTTTATAACTTATCTGATTGTAACAGACTATACCAAAGGCGACATGACCATACTCGATCGTGACAAATTATATGAGATAGTAATATGGAATAAGCATATTAATTCAAATAGTATTGTGGAAATATATGAAGAATTAGATAAGTATTATATTGATAGTAATAATATAAGATAATCAATATTAAACAATGTGTATAGTTTTAAGATTCGATTATTATTTGACGATGGAGGGTAAACATTTTATTGTGTTTATAAACATTTAATTATGTGGACAGTGTTTTAAAATGGACTGTTAATGACTGAATTTTGATAAATGATAAAATGCTAATTTGGATTGTATATTTTTGTGTATATTAATGTCAATGTATTTGTGTATTTTTGCTGTTGTGTATTTTATGTATTTTTTTTATGTAAACATGTATTGTAGAATTTTAAATAATTGAAGGAAGTTTAATAATGATTTTGAAGTAACTATGGAATTCAGAGTCTAATGGTTAATAAATGATGAAGCAGGTGATATATTTGGATATTGAGAGGTATTGTTGTTAGTAGGTAAGTGATGAATTTTCTAGTGGTATATTAAGGAAATGTTGTAAAAGAGTTTGGGTAATAATGATAAATAAGGGCATTGGAGTTAGTTAAATAGAGTTAATGGGAGTTAGTGAAAATAAGAATGTTGAGATACAGATAATATATAAAGAGGTGTTAGATATTTTAGGGACACAGTAGTTAGTGATTATATGTAGAGGTGAGTAATGTGAATGGTAATTATATGTTGTTGATGATGATATTTTGTAGTAAGGATCCGGTGTTAGGTGTGATCAGCGTGCGACGTGGCAAGGGACCAGCGTGCAGCATTGTGGCAGGCGGAGCAATTTTGGGTTAGAGTGTTTGCCGATATTTGGTGGAGGGCAAATGGTTTGGGATGGATATGGCCAGGTAGGGAACATACATCCTTGTACAAAAATGAGCGGTGCCAGAGGTTTTAAATGGGATTAGTGAAGGGGGTTATTATAGAGATATTGGTGTCATATTATGTTAATGGTTAGAAGCGGTTGTTAGTAGAGAAGAAAGGGGTAGTAAGGTTAGATTGACAAATGCCAAAATAAGATAGAGAATAATGAATAACAGAGAGTCACCCAAACTAGTAAGGATTGAGGAAGGGTTAGAAAAGGAAAATTCATAACGGAAAGGTAAATGATAAATTTGAAAATTTTTTTGTATAGAATCTAACAAATGTTAAATAATAAAAGTTGAAAAGAGTTGATAATAGTAATGTGTTGTAAAGTTTTGCTACAAGTTATGTAAATATGAATTAAGTAATGTGAATTGTTCAATGTTAGTGTTTAATGTACAATGTTCTATTATGTTTTTATTATTTGATGGTACAATAGGTCAGGAGGTTACTACAGGGTTAGTAATGGTAATAATGTGAAATTTTAAGGAATTAATAGTGAAATTGATGTTGGTTATCAAGGCTATAGTAATGATTCTGTAGTAAAGAAAAATTAAACGTAAAGAAAATTGAGTACAGAAAATTAAATAGTTTTGAAGAGTTTGCCATAATAGTTAAATATACTGATGTTATTTGAAATAAATTAGTAAAGATAGTAGTTGTTGTTTGAGAGTAGAATTTGTTTTATGTTTAGTATAAGGGTATATTTCATTATGATGAGATAAGTAAGTTGATATTGACTGGAGTCAGAGAATTTGATAAAAAATATATATAGGAGTGTTGAAAAGTAGAAGGATTATCTGTATAAAATCTTGTTATATTATTTTGTGTGTTACTTGGAATTTTATGAATAAAGAAAACCAACGCCTCAAAACACAAACCGATGCATCTAAAGGGAAACATATCAGTCGTAGATATGGAAGTATGTTAAGGCCACTATTTTATAATTTTGTATTACATGTTTCAGAGTTTTGTGGTGTTGTGACCGCGGTCCTGCGCTGGCCGGAGCATCAGAACAGGAGCGTTCAGTGCCTCATGGCCTTATGGTGTAGGGATCTCTCCGGAGAAGTCCAGTAAGGTCAGACAGGTACGATCAGCACTAGAGAACCAAGGGTAAGTGATTGAAATTCTTTTATATTAGCACTACAGGGGGTTGTGGCGACATATCTGGACTGATCCTTTTAGAAAAGTGTGAATGAGTCAATGAAAGTTTTTGTGTCTCGACACCAAACCTTTCATTGAGGGGGTTTTGTGACAGTACAGAAATACCTAGTACCATAATAATGGGATTCAGGAATCTTTTATTGTAAATTTTATTCTGATCATGAATGTTAACAAGGGCTAGGTTAGTTTTGCCAAAGTCCCAATAAATATGCAGATTCAACACGAGGGGAGCCAAGTCAAGGTCACCGTTGTACGAGCAGAGTTTAACATGTGTAATGGCGGTATAAGTGAAACGAACTAGTAATACGAACTTTTCATTGGTCCACAAAGCCAGATCGTCATAAATAAACAATGACGGCATGAAAACAAATACGTATTAACCAGGGCGGTGGCTATAAAACAATGGACAATGACGTCAGACGCACGACCACTTACATAATAATTGCGTCTGAATCGCCCCCAGTCGTCAGTAATAACTCAGAGAACACACACGTTCCAACAGTGTAGTGGGCAGTTTTGTCAGAAAAATGTAAATTTATTCAAAAATGTAATCATAACAATACAGTAAAATCAGTGGACCATAATGTAGAGAAAAAAGTAAATTCAGTGCACTTAAATAAAACAGTAAAAGTTCGGCCGAACACCTGCCAATCAACATGGGAGTCTACCGAGGATAGTCAACGCCGCACCATTTCAGGGAAGCCCTTTTAATTTCTTTTCTAAATTTAAAAACAGAAAAATGAGCTCTAATCAGAATAAATAATAAATGTGTTCAATATTACAGTATGATTGGTTTGAGTGAGAGAGCGAAAGTGAGCGTAGGCCAACCTTAATAAGCTATATCTGAGGCGTTGGTTTGTGTTTAATTATAGAGTAATTATTCAAGTCAGAGAAATAAATAACAATTTGAAAGTAACTGCAGTACAGAATTTGAAAAAGAATTATTTTAAAGAAAACAAGAGTATATGCATATAGAATTAAACGCATGGTGAAGGCGGAAATAATGTAGCCGCCATTTTGGAATCTAATAGTCGTTGATGACTCCCATTGTTTATAGCCTATAAGTACAAATAACTGAATAAAATCTAATTTGTTATCCTCATGTTGTGTGAATGGTTATTTCAATACCCCGAATACCTGTCTTTTTCGCTTAACGCAACCTTGGACCCGAAAAGCCTAATGTCCTTAACAAAAACTGAGCACGTGTTTTCACCGGATGTGTGGTTTAGATTATGCAAAATACATAATTATCATACATTTATTATTATTAATTATTTGAAAAAAGAGTAAAGAGTCACAAAGCATTTAATTAAAAATTAGCGTTTGTTATAAATCAGTACTGAGAAACAAAAGATAAATTCAGTAACTATTGATATTTTTGAGTTACATTGCAATATATAAGAAAATATTTAAATATTGATATTTTGAAACACACTAATTGACTGAGTAGTCTGGAAGTGAGATTTTTCGTTAATACAATAATTAGTAGAATAGAATTTTTAGTCAGTAAGGATGTATATAGCATAAGCCTTACGGCATAATAACGAAATAATAACGAATGTTTTAAGTCAAATAAGTGCCATGTGCACAAATTTTAATAATATAAAATAAATTTGAAATACCGTTACAAGTTACATAGAGTTATTATTACAGATACACCTGAAACCCAAATTAAATGTTATATTGTTACATAATTTGTCGCTCTTGAACGTGAGGCCAGACACGCCTATATTTATGTATATCGTATCGTTGCATAAGAAATATCGCTTCCAACGTGGGGCATCACAAATGTAAATTATATTATATTTGCAACGTTGTATCGTTAAAAAAAAAAAAAATATATATATATATATATATATATATATATAGTGTAAAAATAATATCACTGCAAACAATTAAACCAGATTTATAAAGCGTCCTGAAAGTTTAAAATCAAGTGTTAGCACAATTTACCAGCCGGGAATCGTTTACTAAAACCGTGACCGCTAACATGCTAACGTCGTCGCAGATTAAAGACTTAACAAGCAAACAACACTGCATTGGTGTAGATAGGTTATTGTCTCTAGTTAATGGTTGTCTTCGTATGTGATTCATTATGGTTACTGACTGACTGATTGTTTCTTTTGCGCAAATGTTGCGTTTAGCTGGCAGCTGAAAGACATTATCATGTTCTTAAGCTTTTACCATTTGGTAAACGGTACTGTATTTCTTTTAAAAAATTTCAAAACAAAAATTTTTTGATAAAAATTTGTTGCATGACTGATGGCTATACAGTAGAATCTCGTTAACCCGGATCAACTGGGGCCGGGGCCGATCCGAGTTAACGAAAATCCGGGTTATCCATTTTCATTTTCTGTAACACTGCATGATGCAATAATTTCTTCCTCTGTGATCGCTTTATAACCTCCGTCATTGTCAATTTGCAACCAATTGTCAATGTCTTCTTCATCAACATCGGAACAGCCATCGGTATTTTTTAAAATGTCTATAAAATCTTCTTCCACACTTGTTTTTTCTTCTTCTGCAATTGTATTGTTTTCTGGCAAGTCACACACACCAGGCCACAACTTTTTCCATGACTTTATCAAAGTTTCTCTTCCAACCTGGTCCCAAGCTTCCACAATCATATAAATAACAGTCTTTACGTTAAAAGATTTCAGCACCTCTACCACACCATGCTCTCCTTCGTCCTCTACCAGTTGACTTAGCATTTGCCTTTTGTATACTTTTTTTATTTTTTCTAGAACTCCTTGGTCCATCGGTTGAACAAGAGAAGTTACATTAGGTAGTAAAAACTTCACTGAAATGTCATCTTTGACTAGTTCATTGACAGACGGATGCGAAGGCGCATTGTCAATCAGCAAAACCGCCTTGTTGGGAAGGCCACAGTTCTTCAAATATTTTTTTACTGACGGCACAAAATTCTCGAAAAACCATTGTTTGAAAATGTCACTAACCATCCAAGCACTTTTTTGTGAGCTGTAAACGACAGGCAATGAGCCTCGTTTCACATTTTTCAATGCACGGGGGTTTTAAGACTTCCCTATTATAAGGAGAGGAATTTTGTGCTTTCCTGACGCATTACTGCAAGCCATTATGGTGAGGCGGTCTTTCCCTTTTTTATACCCTTTCACTGAATCTCCTAATTTTGAGGCTAGCGTTTTACTCGGCAACATCCGGTAAAATAAACCGGATTCATTGGCATTGTAAACTTGATCTGCAGTCAGTTCTTCCTTTTTAATAAAGTCTTCAAACTCTTTTTTAAATTTTTCTGCCGCTTCAACATCACCTGACAAGCTTTCTCCAGTGATTGTAAGTTGACGCACTCCATGCCGTTTTTTCCATCTGTCCAACCACCCCTGGCTAGCTGTAAAACTCGGGTCTCCATGGGGCAACTGTTTGTTCAAACTCAATGCTTTCTGTTGGATGATGGGTCCAGAAATCGGCAAACCACGTTCTCTTTCAGCACAACTCCAGACAAACAATGCTTCATCCAGAGTTTCTAGTTTAGCAGTTTTTGCTTTACACCGATTATCCAAACTGTCCTTAGAAATCATTTTGAAACAAAAGTCTTCAATGCGTTTTCTGTTCTTTTTCCAATCAGATACGGTCGATGTTCCTACTCCAAACTCAGCAGCAATGTTCTTTAACGATTCTCCCTTATCAATTCTTGTCAATACTTCCATTCTTTTTTTCATAGTCACAACAATGTTTTAACGTTTCGCCGCCATCGCGAACAATGCGCTAACGAAACAGCACAATGATACTGTTCCTCGACAGTGACACTAGGACAACACGCGAACACTACCGAGATTGCAGTGCAACTGAGGAATGTTGTTTCTAGGTCAATGTCAAGTGCGAGGCGTGTGGAGGGGAAGGAGAGGGTTGAGTCACCAGTTTGCTGCGTAGCAACAGCAGGTGGGGTGAGTGCAATGAACTTGCCCGCTGGTGGCGTGGGGAGGGGAAGGAGAGGGTTGGCAGGTGGGGTGAGTGCAATGAACTCGCCCGCTGGCAAGTGAATTCGAGTAATGTACCTACTGAGAATAGCAATTTATCGTCTATAAAACAAGTCTTCATTTACTACGCTAAACAACATAATTTTTGTTTTCCAAAACTGGTCTGGGTTATCCGGACGTCCGGGTTAAAGAGGTCCGGGTTAACGAGGTTCTACTGTATATGTTTTAATATAGTTAACGCTAGAAAGAGTTATGGTGCTAATAAATGTCTAGTTTCTGAAAATAATAACAAATCAGTCTGCAGCTCCACACTGAGGCATTAAATATACTGTAAAAGATGAGTTAAAGTGCTTACCACATCTATTTATAAAATGATTGATCAATATTTAAATATATAGTCCACACGTAAAAACTAACCCAAATGACTTAAATCTGTTGTGATTACATTTCTTACTATCCAACAAATTTATTACCATGTTAGCCAGATCAAAATACTCTTTCAATTTCACTGAAGACATTTTTTAAGTTATAAGTTAGGTTAGGGTTTCACTTTGGTACTTTAATAAAGTTAGTTACTTTAAAACATTTAAGACATTAATGACAAACATTTTCAAATATACACCTACCTTTGTTGCTTTAAATATATTAGGATTGTTATTAATTTTCCTTAAAGCTGCCAGAGCGTCTTCATGAGTAGTATATGATACAAATCCATACCCTTTAGATTTTCCAATGCCATTTGGGTCTACATTTCTTAGATCCCTCATTACACGAGCCTGTAATTGAACAGATTTATATTATTCCATAATTTCATAAATTACCTTAACTATACAAGTGGTGAGCCAGTATTAAAATTTACTTTCATCAAAGCTTTAAAAGACCTTAGTTTTATAACATAAAAATCAAAGAAGCCTTGTGTTATGTGCATGCGTGTGCATGTGTGTGTGTATGCGTGCGTACCCGCACGCGTGCATTTGCGCATATAAAGCTACACATGTAAAAACCTATACATGTACACAAAAACCAAACTTCTCATTAATATTTTGTGCATGAAATACTCACTTCTTTAATAACTGCCTTGGGTCCAGAGTGTCTCTGAAAAAGCCTGCGTAACTTTTTGTCATCGTAAGAAGGTGGCAAATTATGTATAACCAGACGATCACATGAAACAAACATGTTCAGATTACGCAGCATTTGGTTTTTCCATCTTTCTAACTGTAATCTCTGTTCCATATCACTCACTGAAACTCCTTTGGCTGCAGGAGTTCCTGCCATTATTGCTACACACCAGAAACAAAAGTTTAATTAAGCAATCTGTCTTGACAGCTCAATAAAAGAAATGATTCCTCTATTAACAAAATTATTTTCATGTATTGGGATGCTTAGTTAACAATGATGGTGAAATTATCGATCTAGCAGAAATGAAAAACATATGGACAAGTTATATAAAACAACTATTTTATGATAACAGACCAGAATCCCCTCTGTTTGGCATTGCCATCAGACCAGAAATAATCACAGATGAAGTAAAATCAGCAATAAATACAATAAAAGATGGTAAAGCCCCCGGTCCAGATAATGTGTAGATAGAGTTTCTTAAACTTCTTGATGACGACGGTATAAAATGGTTGCCTGCGGTATTCAACCATATATATAACACAGGAACCATCCCACTTGATTGGCTTAAATCTGAATTCAATACATTACCCAAAAAACCAGAAGCAAAACAATTTGAAGAATATAGAACTATTAGCTTCATGAGTCACCTTCTCAAACTCTTCCTCAAGATCATCACAAGAGAATGTACAAAATCTGTGAAGAACAAGTATCAGCCACACAGTTTGGTTTCAGAGATGCAGTAGGTACACGAGAGGCTCTATTCAGTATTCAGGTGCTATTCCAACGATGTAGAGATGTAAACTGTAATGTTTTTGCATGTTTCATCGATTACCAGAAGGCCTTTGACCAAGACCAACATCAGAAAATAATGGATAGCCTGAAAAATATTGAATTAGATGGAAAAGACCTAAGGATAATAGCTACACTGTATTGGAACCAATCTGCAGTGGTTAGAATAGATAAAGAGAAAACTGAAGAGATACAGATTCTGCGTGGAGTAAGACAAGGATGTATACTATCTCCACTTTTATTCAACATCTACTTGGAAGGTATTTTTAGAGAAGCTTTAGACGAATGTGATGTGAGAATCTCTTTGAATGGTGAAACAATAAATAACATACGTTATGCGGATGATACTGTCATATTTGCAGATAGCTTAGAGGGGCTGCAACAACTAATAAACAGAGTGACAGAAAGTGCCCGTAGATATGGTCTAGACATCAATGTTAATAAAACAAAGTTAATGATTGTATCTAAGAACAAATTCACAAACTGCACCCTTAATATAAACCAAAGGTCAGTTGAACGTGTAAGCCAATTTCATTTCTTGGTACTATATAGTCAATGAACAATGGGACCACTTTCAAGAAATAAAGAGCAGAATTGAAAAGGCGAGAGCAGTGTACACTAGAATGACCAGTTTATTCAAAAGTCACAATTTAACAATAAACACAAAGATGAGGCTTTTATGCTGCTACGTATTCTTGGTCCTCTTCTACAGTGTAGAATCTTGGACTTTGACTGAAGCCACAATTAAAAATTTTGAATCTTTTGAAATGTGGCTTTACCGCAGAAAACTGAGCATTTCATGGATAGCACATATAACTAATGTTGAAGTTCTTAGAAAAATGAAGAAAGATAGGGAAGTTATTAACACAGTGAAGGCTTCAGTATCTGGGACATCTCATGAGAAATGAACAGAGATTTTACTTATTACAGTCCATACTACAGGGAAAAGTACTTGAAAAGAGAGGAGTTGGGCGACCGAGAATATCATGGCTGAGAAATTTAAGGACCTGGATTGGCTTGAATACAACTGACTTATTCCGTGCAGCAGTACGAAAAGTTAAAATAGTCTGTATGATATCCAACATTCGAAACGGATAGGAAATATCAGAAGAAGAAGATTGGGATACTAGAAGGCTGATGGACTGGAATCCAGGCTAGCCACAAGAAACAACAACTACAATTATTTTCAACCCAGTCAAGGTCCATTGTCACTCCCAACGAAGAAATATCGGTTGAAAGTTTGAGTGTACAGACGGTAAACGAATATAAGTGTATGAAGAACGGACGGAGAAACGCGAAAGTCGTATCGGAGAGTATAATTATGTTATGTGCGCGGAATTGTGAGTTAACCAGTCAATTTATAACCTGTGCGCGTCGACTAGTAAATTAGCGCAAAGCAAGTGATGTGTCAATACCCAGATAAGAATTTAAGTGATTGTGAAATTCAGTGCACCCAGCAGAAGGACCGCTATCAGAATTCTACAGAACAAGTAAATTTATAAATCACTGTCCATTAGTTATCAATTCAAACAAACTTAGTTGTCTGACTCAAATGCTCATTTCATTCTAAAACAACCCACAAATCGTTCAGAGTTAAATAAAAATTATAACAATGCATTTATATGTAATATGAGAGGTACTGGTGTGAGTAGTAGTAGAGATAAATTTAATAGAGATAGAAATATTAACATGACAAGTTCAAAATATGAATTAATGATAACGATAAAACAAGTGCTAGAATGTGAGTAGAATGATATAATTCATTTGTTTGATTTAGTGAGTTAAGTAAATATACAATTATATAGTAATAAAAAAGTTGATGATATAACGATACACATGTGTAAATTAAGAGGTACAATATTGTGGGCACGTACCAACTGTTATATTATTTTATATTACTGCCATAAACTGACTATAGTATATCAATAATTTTATTCAACTTTTGTTCCGGGCGCCATCTTGTGATATATATATACAAGAATATTTGTTTACTTTAAGGCCAGAATTCGTTTAAGCGAACCAGAAGAAGTGGAATGTGTTATTTGAAATAATAACTCTTGTTTGAAATGTTTACCAAATGACACTACCTTTTAATAACATATTACTACAAAACATGTGACTCTACCGTGCGAAATAAGCACGCTATTATATGCCTTTTGGCGTTGCGTCATGAGACGCAGTTCTACTGTATAAGTTTAAAAATTTCCCTTAAACATTTCATAAGCCCTCCAAAATAACATATTCAATTATATTTTTTATGATATCGTTTCATAACCCAGCACTGCTTAAATTTTATATTTATATTATGTTCACGTAATCACACACTCATTCATGCAGTACAATTTTATGGACGTCCCTAACTGAGCTCATTTTATTTGAATTTAAATAGAATATTGAAAATTATTTTATAAGTTTGCCACTTAGCTGCAAATCTGTCCCGAAGACGTCGCATCGTTACAAGCACTAATAGACGTTAAAAACTTTAACGGAAACTTTTGTTTATGTTTTACGTTGTACTGTTATTTCATATTGATATGAATACTGCACTTTTACATTATATAACAACACTTAGTTGTGTAAAATTTAGATGGAATTAGCTTTTGGAGAAATGCCGGCCGGTACGCTATGCTTCTGAGTCGAGACTGGGACAGATTTTCAACGCTGCTATACCGAGGTGGGGGACAAACTACGTCGTCATTCCTTTGTGTAGAGCCCAACTCCAGTTGTAATACGCAACGTATGTAATACGCATTGCATAGTTTTTTGGCTGACGTAATCATGTGCGCAGCTTGTGACACATTTGTACGACAACTGTTTTTTGCTGTTCTGGACATCTATCCCTGACCTTGACGCAAATCTTGTTCACTTAATATTGCGCAGTTGCAAATTCTCTATAAAACTTTACCAATTTTTTATATGGGACTTTAAAATAAAATACACTTTATATCGATTATTCCCCAAAACATAATAGGGCCAGAATTGTAACGTTACAAAACCCCCTCAATGAAAGATTTTATGCCAAAGCATAAAAACTCTATTGACACACTCATACTTCCTAAAGGGATCAGCTAGGATATGTCGCCACAACCCCTTTACTGTTTATCAAAAAAAAATATAATTACTCACCCTTGGTCCGATGATGGTGACAGTACCTGCATGACCTTACTGGACTTCTCCGGAGAGATCCCAACACCATAAGGCCAATCAGGCACTTTACGCTCCTGCTCTGACACGCAGGCCAGCTCAGGACTGCCATCACAACATCACCAAACACTGAAACAATAAATCAAAAATATCAAAATAGTGGCCTGGTATAATACCATATCCTTAACTAATCTGTTTCTCCTTAGCTATGTGCTGGTTTGTGTTAAGAAGCACTGGGTTTACTTTAATTCCACAAGAATTATATAGAAGTTCCATTCTCTTAATTCACTACTCTTAACATAATAAAAATTTTTCGATTCCAATCGATAATAATTAATCCTTTCCCATTAACAGGAAGAAACACAAATCTTTATACTAGTGCAATAATACTTTCTAAAATATTCAAACACATAATCAAAATTTACTCAAATAAAATCATCTATTTCTCCCTCTTTCTACAATTCTGAAACATTTTCTACTTATTATTATTATTAATAATATTATCATTAACAGTAAGTAATCCAGCGCTGTTAACAATATTTACCCCTGTTTCTCCTCCCACACACTATTTCCCCCCCTGAACTGTTGCGTTCAGTTGCCTCCACAAGGACTGAGGCAGAAGGAGTGAGCACTTTTTTCTTTTCTCTCTCTCCCATCCTTGCTTCAGCTTTACAAAAACTTCAGGGTAAGTACCCCTACTTTTATTCTTATGATATGCCCCTAAGGTCTACCACCCTTACCGAGGTGAAATAGCCTATGCTTAAAAACAATCTTAGATTCCCCTTTTAAAAACCCCATTAAATTTCTAAATTTAACCAATTTCAAGGGCAACCAACTACGGTCAGGTTTGAGAATTGCTGCCCCCGCTGGTTGTCATCCAAAACCACGATCTGGGATGGTAAGGCCGAGATCGTACGAAATGTAGGGAATCGCAATAGTTTGACACTCAGTGTCGTATATAGTTACATTTGTAACTGCCCCAAAATCATACGTTTATACATACATATAAATTCCTACACTAATACATAATACATAATGATACACTCATAATTAACATTGCGATTATTACATTAAAATAAACAATTCACATTTAACTTTGATCAAAATTTACACACCCTACATCTTTAAATTTGCGTATAAAATTATAAACATTATATTTTAATTAATTAATACTTTTAATTATTAAACTTTTATTAATTAGCCATCAATTATTTATCATTTACTACCATTTAATTCCTCACAATTTCAAATTTATTATTAATATTCATATTACATTATTATTATTATTTCATTTCTTATTACCTTTCTACTATGAATTTTCTACTTAAACCCTTCACATTTTTATCATTGATTAGTCTGGGTGACTCCTGTATTCACTATGATTTGACTTGTTATATAGGCACTAACATTTATAATCTTACTCACCTTTCTTCCAACAACCACTATTAACAACCAGATTTACATATCATGACACCAATCTCTCAATTATAACTCCCTCACTAATTCCATTTAAATCCTCTGGCACCGCTCGTCTTTGTACTAGGATGTGTGTTCCCTACCTGGCCATATACATACCTAACCATTTGCCCCCCAAAATATCGGCAAACACTCCCTTAAACTACGCTATTACCTGCCACAACGCTATACGCTGGTCACTCCTTACACCTCACCCCCACTACAAAATATCATCATCAACAAATATATTTACCATTCACATTACTCACCTCTCTACATATAATCACTACTACTGTGTCCCTAAAATATCTAACACTCTCTTTGTGTGTTACTGGTATTTCAAAATTCTTATTTATCTAACTCCCATTAACTTTAATTGACTAACTCACATGCCTTTATTTATACCCAGGCGCTATCCCTTTTTAACTTTGCATTACTGTGATCAATGACAATTGCATTAGAAAATTCATCCCTCACCTACTAATAACAATACATCTCAATATCCAAATATATATATATATGCTTAATCATTTATTATTCATTAGAAATCTCATCAAATCATTTAACTTCATTATCAAACTTTATTTTGTACAACATTAATTAAGTAATTAATCTTCAATTATTCAATTCAATTATTTAAAATTTCACCATTACTTTCACTTGTTTAGTCAAAACAAAAACATGTTAATTGTTATTATTAAATCAATTAAACTATAACTTCCTGTTACATACATGGTGTACATAAAAGTTACCTGTAATACACAACATCAAAAATACACAAATACATTGACATTTATACACAAAAAAAATACACAATCCAACTTATTATTTTATCATTGACCAAAATCAGTCCATAAGCAGTCCATTTCAAAACCACTGTTCACATATATTAATGTTCGTTACACAATAAAACAATCTATCCTCCATCATTAAACAACAGTCAAATCTTAGGTCTATACAACTTATTTTTTATTAAGTATCTGATATTATTATTATCAATATAATATTTATTTAAATTTTTATATTCTTCCACAATCTCGTTTGAATTAATAGGTTTATTCCATATCAATTTATCATGTACCATGTCATCATCGGGTATGGTTCTGTCTACCTCAGTATTATCTGTCATAATCATGTAAGTCATATAGTCATTACTATCGTCCTCATAATTATCTACTAATACACCCGTTATTTCACAAGGTAAGTACTTGTTATTATTATCATCATCTACTATTGCTGCCATCTCAGCTTTAATACAAGGTACGTATTCACTATAATTATCTACCATCTCTACTCCTAACCTTTCTACAAAATCTTCATAGCTTCTATTTACTTTATAATTCTCTATCTCTCTCTTACCCTCACTCTCATCACAATAACTCTCTCTCTCTCTCAAAATATGCAGGGGTCACTAACTCACAATTACTACACCACCTATGAGGTGCACAAAAAAACCAGGGAAATTTATTTGTAGACATATCGTCTCCCAAATATATACCTAAGGAACTCACGTCCTTGCTAAACGCTCGTGAAGACTTAACTTCACCCCCAACTACAATATCAAGGGAAAATCTACCCCCTGCAATCCCCCTACAACTATACTCCTCTTTACACTTTCTCTCTAACTCAACACACTCTAACATCTCATTGTCACTCCCAATATTCTCATCATCATTTTCTAACACCATGTTCTTAATTATATCATTATTATTACCTGTAAACTCATTATTCAAATTATCATTGTTACTCACCTTATTGATTAGCACTTTGTTTTTCGTCATATTGTCACTGCTACTTACCTTCTTATTCCTTATTTGACTTAATCTCTCGTCTAACCTTTTATTCACTTCATCAAATTGTTTATCAAAATTATCATTTCATTTTTTAATTTCATTTTTCATTTTGTCAAACTTCTCATTAAAATCACTTTTAATTTAATTTTTAGTTTGAATATTTTATGTTTTAATTTCATTTTTTATTTCACTTTTGAAGTTATTAAAATTTTCATTCTGTTTGTCAAACTTTACATCTAGCTTGCTGAACTTCTCATCAAATTTATTACTCTGAGTCTCAAATTTCAAATTGGAATCTCTTTTTTGTTCATCAAACTTCTCGTCTAACTTTAACAGTAATTGCAGCATTGCACTAATCTCATCTGTTTTATTTTCGTCTCGAGTTGAGATGGGTGTTACTGTTACTTTCTCTAACTCTACAGATTCAGTCACACTCAACTCACCAATCTGACTAATTTGTGTTAATGGAACATCCATCTCACTCGTAAATGTTTCGTCAGCTATGCTGACTTTTGCATTATTATCTTCACCAGTATTCATTTTGCTTATTTATAATACATGCATGCATATAACCTTATAACATAACCTATCACTATGTTTTATGCTTACGTATCTTCAAATTATATATATTATTTCAGATAACTGTCCGCTACTTCCCGTAGGCTTACCCCACATAAAATAAAATTTTATGTCGAGTCCCTGTACTTTCAGGCGACAATGTTATATTATTTTATATTACTGCCATAAACTGACTATAGTATATCAATAATTTTATTCAACTTTTGTTCCGGGCACCATCTTGTGATATATATACAAGAATATTTGTTTACTTTAAGGCCAGAATTCGTTTAAGCGAACCAGAAGATAGCGGAATGTGTTATTTGAAATAATAACTCTTGCTTGAAATGTTTACCAAATGACACTACCTTTTAATAACATATTACTACAAAACATGTGACTCTACCGTGCGAAATAAGCACGCTATTATATGCCTTTTGGCATTGCGTCATGAGACGCAGTTCTACTATATAAGTTTAAAAATTTCCCTTAAACATTTCATAAGCCCTCCAAAATAACATAATCAATTATATTTTTTATGATATCGTTTCACAACCCAGCACTGCTTAAATTTTATATTTATATTATGTTCACGCAATCACACACTCATTCATGCAGTACTACAATTTTATGGACGTCCCTAACTGAGCTCATTATATTTGAATTTAAATAGAATATTGAAAATTGTTTTTATAAGTTTGCCACTTAGCTGCAAATCTGTCCCGAAGACGTCGCATCGTTACACGCACTAATAGACGTTAAAAACTTTAACGGAAACTTTTGTTTATGTTTTACGTTGCACTGTTATTTCATATTTATATGAATACTGCACTTTTACATTATATAACAACACTTAGTTGTGTAAAATTTAGATGGAATTAGCTTTTGGAGAAATACCGGCCGGTACGCTATGCTTCTGAGTCGAGACTGGGACAGATTTTCAACGCTGCTATACCGAGGTAGGGGACAAACTACGTCGTCATTCCTTTGTGTAGAGCCCAACTCCAGTTGTAATACGCAATGTATGTAATACGCATTGCATAGTTTTTTGGCTGACGTAATCATGTGCGCAGCTTGTGACACATTTGTACGACGACTGTTTTTTGCTGTTCTGGACGTCTATCCCTGACCTTGACGCAAATCTTGTTCACTTAATATTGTGCAGCTGCAAATTCTCAATAAAACTTTACCAATTTTTTATATGGGACTTTAAAATAAAATACACTTTATATCGATTATTCCCCAAAATATAATAGGGCCAGAATTGTAACGTTACACAATGTATAACTTATACGTAGTAGTAGAATAAACCAAAGGAACTACTCCATATAAGAAATATTGAAGGATGTTTTTTTATCAATTATAAATATTAAATGTATGTAAGAATGAAGAATAATTCTTAAGAAATATTGAAGGATGTTTTTAATCAATGATGAATCTTAAATGTATGTACTATTATTCAATCAATATAAGTCCTTTTAAGTCTGAACGATCTGAGTTATTATTTATATAACCCCCTGAGATTGAGTCCATCTCTGGCGCCCAAGAATTTAATAAAACCACAATAAAAAATATTTAATATTGTCGCCAACAAAGTGGTACAAGTATAAAAACCTTTAATACCATATAAAGTTCATATGTGCACATTTCCACTACAGCGCAATTACTGAAAATAAACATTTGTGTGCCCTCTAGTGCCAGGTGTGTGTGTGTGTGTGTGTGTGTGTGTGTGTGTGTGTGTGTGTGTGTGTGTGTGTGTGTGTGTGTGTGTGTGTGTGTGTGTGTGTGATAAATATAAAATAGGATACCAAGTATACTTTATTACTACTTAATGAATAACTTTAAGAACAAGCACACTGAACTCCTGATGACATAAATAACTAATAAGCAATTGTATCTTCTTTCAGTAATGCAATTAAAAAATAACAAAAACATGCTGTGTTAACTATGAATGTATGTCTCGAATTACAGAAATGTTTAACAAAAGAATATATTACCTCCTTCTTTTACCAAGTACAAATTACGATTATCTTTTTTTACATTTTTAGTTTCTTCTTTTTTATTTTTCACTTCTTCTCTCTTCAATGCTGGGTATGGATATATGACAGAACCGCTAAGTGTTAATTCTGTACCAGCTTGCAAGCATTTTTCAGCACTTTCCTTAGTCTGTAACATTGTATTAACATTGTAAATGCTATTTTCATAAAACAGAGGGAGGGAAAGACAAACGAACAGATGGAACTAAATTTTGGAGGAGTAATTACAAAACTATAAAAGTATCATCAACACAATACATATTTCCAGATGACAATTGTGCTTCAGTACAAAACTACAGTCAAATTGAAAGTTAAGGGCATATGCGCAGAAACCAATTTATGGATGGACGAGTCCACTTTGAAATTGTGAATGGCAGGAGGGTAACGGATAATCAGCTGGTATGCAAGTGAAGGTATTGCCAACTTGCGTGTAATGTTTTAGTTACCAGTACATTGTTAGTTACTGTGTTACGTCCTATCTCAGTCTTGCATTTGTTTTAATCTCTATTTGTGTATGTGTGTGCGTGTGTGTGTGTGTGTGTGTGTGTGTGTGTGTGTGTGTGTGTGTGTGTGTGTACAGTCTCACAGCTGGCTTAAAAAAAGAATTATACGTCTATTGTTTCCGACGTAAATCAAATAATAATAACAATAATAATTATAATAATAGTAATAATAATATTGTAATTGTATTTATCTACATTTACAAACAAAAGTGAAATAAATCAATCAATAAATACAATTGGAACAGTACACGTATCGGAATTTGTTGCCGTTACATATCAGAATGTTTTATAAACATATCTGAGTGTTTGGTTCTCTCATTGTGTACTGCTGAGACGTAAAAAACCACAGCCTTCCTGAGCGTTCTTATCGCAATGGAATTTGCAAACTGTACACTTCCACTCCTTAATTACTATCTCTCCAGTTTATCATTACATAAAGGAACACGTTCTTCGTATTAATTTAATTGCAAGAATCTTTTTAATCCTGGACAATACGAAACTGTTTCTAGAAGAAGTAAAAAGCAAATAATTTCAATACAGAATTTTAGGAAAATAATATCTTTTAACGCTAAAAGTGTTACAACTGGTAAAAGAAACAGATGAATGGGAATTTAGATATATGTTTTACCAGCTGGCAAACAACGTTTTACTGTAAATAAAGCGAAAAGTTAAAGTTATAGCATGCGATGTTCAATATCTATGAAATTTCTTTCATTTCAGTATTATATTTCATTTTATTTTTACGCAAAATTTGACCGCGCGCGCGCACACACACACACACACATGCAGATAGAGATTGGTGACACATTTACAAACAAACTTTAACAGTCGCGACTTTTTGTTACTGTTAGAACTAATATTCATAGGTTGGCAACACTGTTGCTGATAACAACAATTCTCTTCTCACATCTCACAGCGACTCCCTCCACATCGCCTTTCTCCTCTGACCATAACCATTTCGCACATTTTTATGCCCTTAACTTTCAATTTTGCTATACTATCAACTGGACTCACTGCTTCCACTGAACAAACTCCAACTGAACTATATATTTTGTATGTTGGAGTGCATATCCTATATGATATAACTTAGTAATACATAAATAACTTCATCTCTCTAAATTAACCACATCTGGTATATGAGTTTTACTGAAATCTCAGGAAAATTGATCAGTCTTGTCATAGAAAACGACAAAACAAACACATCTTTAAAAAACCGTAATCATACTGGTGTTCCCAAAATGCAGGTAACAGGAGATGAGGAATTGAAGATTGTGATTACAGATTTAAATTAATACAAATAGGAGTCGATGACACTAGGTGATTCACTAACAAATAGAAAACAATTCCTTCATTGAGTTTAATGAGAAACTGAAGTAATACTATGAAGAGAAGACAATCTTCAGAATATCTACACATATATCTGCAGTATTGTACTGTATTGTATTACAATACAACAACATTTTGTCATAGAACATCAAATCAAACAGCTTTGTTTAATGTAGTTTGAGTTGTGAAATTTTACAATTTCTATTCATTTAGTATAAGAAAATTCATCAAACTCATGAAGCTTCTATAAACTACATGCAACATCATTTTTACCTTAATAATATGGTTGCAACTGCTATCCAGGTGATGAACTTATGTGGTTGGATTTTCCTATAGTTTTCAAATTTTATTTATGTCAAATATTTATAAACTTATCATCACAATTCTATTTGTATTACTACACTGCTATAGTGTTTGCACACAGATGGCAGTCAAGTTGCTGTGATGCAAGCAAACTACCCCCCAAACCTAAATACAGTACTGCTTTACTGGGGGGGGGGGGGGGGGGAGAGAGAGAGAGAGAGAGAGAGAGAGAGAGAGAGAGAGAGAGAGAGAGAGAGAGAGAGAGAGAGAGAGAGAGAGAGAGAGAGAGAGAGAGAGACCACACGCGCAGTGGTGTAAACAAACCAACGACTACTGACAAATGCCGATTCACATTACATTATCAAAACTCACTCAACGCTCACTTTCCTCTCATCTAAAAAAAAATGTTCTCCCAGATTCACAAAAACTTTTAATTTGCACAAGGTACTTGTGATACATCATTACAATTTCTGGTTTTTCAATTAACACTTTTCTTTTACTTCTACATTTTTCCACTTGAATACCACACATTTAAACACTCGAGTTAATGATTTAGCACGCCATGGGAAATGGATTCTTTCTTTCATGATAGGTAGGAGTTTTTTAACAGTGGGTACAACATTTTGATCTTTATAAAAATTCTGAACAATATTTCTTACAAACAATTATCAGAATCATCAAGAAATAGTTTCCTTTTCTCAGATGTTTTACATTTTATTTCCATGTTCCATAAGGAAATGGAAGTATGGTCATGGCAAAAAAAATCGTGTTCGAGATAACAGCAGATTCTGATTGTACTACCATCAAAACATGAAAAAAAGTCATTTCTCAAAAAATGTCTGTGTATGTGTCTGTCTGTCTGTAGAATTGTTTCTATGGCAAACGATAACTGCCGCAAATTCAAACAGAATCAAATAATTTTTTGCATACAGTTCTGAATTGTAGAGGACTCAAGGCCTATTGATTTTGGTGAAGATCGGTTAAGGGGAAGGGGTAGTTTACCTGCAACCTTTTACGTTTTAACAAGATTTAAGTGCTTAATTTTTATAAATAACGTATTCTGAAAAGAAGGTCATAATAATCCACTGTAGAAAGGTAGATGAAATATCTATAAACGAAAAGGATAGTTGAAGGAGAGGAAGTAATTTTTTGTATTGATGTTATAAATATTTATTCGACTGAAAACTTAAAAATCGGTATGGAGAACCATACATGACTTCCATGCTCTCAGATTATATATAAAATCATTTGGTACTGCCTTTATGCGTACCCGCAGTTATTTTGATAATGAGATTTTTGGGCTTAGATATGTAGTGAATATCGCACATAATTTTATGTAGTGAAAGAAATTTTAATTTTGTATGTTGCAAAATAGTTGGCTGGTGATTGCAATTGATTTCGTTTGTCATTTTTTAATGGTAAATGACTGTAGTAGTAATTTATCACTGGGTCGTGGCTATGACACCAAAAATTGATTGTTAGGTTAACATGAAAACTGAAATTATACATGGAAACCAATACGTATGTAATGTAAAACTATTTTTTTTCTAAAACCATGAAAAACCCAACTCGAAGTAAGGTGGGAGTGGCCCAAGGATCAACCCCTTGCTATTATTATAGGCCTACATGTCACTTTTTTGTGGCAGAACTCGTTTTTTTGGTAAAATTCATTTTCCGACAAGGACTCGTTTTGTGACTAGCAAAAAACAAACATCCATTATGTACAATTTGTAGAGCATATGGTCATTCCTTAATACAGTGTTTTTTGTTTTTTCATTAACCATAAATATTTGTATTTTTCATTTTGTATTTGCTGTTGTTTTTTCCAATTTGTAAACTTAAAAACATTAGGTTCTTTATTTTAAGTGTTACTCTGTTATAAGCATTGTATTACACGTTTAATGTTGTTTTCTCAACCACAGCTTTTATTTATTTTAGCAGTAAACTAAAAACCCAAAACCATTATTACCTGACTACCAAATGAAAACAACACGTATTTTTGTTTTACATTAAGAAATAGGGGAATTTACAATTAGTACACTGTAACCCCAATTAGTAACTGTAAGTAATTTTTTTTTTTTTTTTTTTTTTTTTTTTTTTTTTTTTTTTTTTTTTTTTTTTAAGAGAGGGCACTAGACATTTAGAACTAGGCAGAAGGCCTAGAAGAAGCATAAAATGCGCACGGGACTTGCAATTAAACTCTCTGTTAACCAACAATAACAACTTTTATTCTTTCTGAAATCATCTTTGCATATATACATATTAATTGCAATTCCAAATTACCCCAATTCAAGATCTAGTATATCACAATTCAGAAAACTCTTTTAATATCAGATTCCCAATAGTATTCCTGACATGATCACTCCTTTTACATTATAAATATACATATAATAAAATATCACATAATATCAAAATATCAATAATCATATAAATTGTTTAAATCCCCTTTTTATAACGCTTGACATAAAGAACACATAATTGAACATAAATACACACACATATATATATATATATATATATATATATATATATATATTAACTGCAGTTTAAATTAACCACAATAATTCAACAAATTCTTTAACATCACATATAATTTACCCAGATAACAATTATAATTCCAATCACATTATACCCATAAAAGCCATGCGGCTCACCTGTATATTATTTCCTTTTTTTTTTTTATCGCCCCATCATATATAGAAATTTCAAATGGCTGTAACCCACTAGTTTTCATTAATTGAGAACTGATATAATTTATTAAGAGATAGACCATATAAAATTCTTTTTTTTTAATGCCTATTGCCAGGATATAGCTTACTCAGAATATCACCAATCGTAATTAAAAAAAAACTGTAACAATTCTATATTAATTTATCAAATATACATTTATAAATTTGAAAAAGAATCTGAATGGCCCATAATAGCAAAATAATTACACGTCAAAATGGTAGTACAATTTGTATAATTCTGCAAAATTGTAAAACTTCTTGATTTTTATAAGGTATAGATCGTTAAAAAAAACAGAATTGGCCATAAGAGTTCAATAATACTTAAAAGGTTTAATTATAATGAAATGACCATAATAAAAGAAAATATAATTGCAAATTAAATCTCAGCACAGCCTGCATAATTTTTCAAAAATGGAAAATTGATAATTCTAAGAAAGTCTGGTTTGACCCATAATGGCCAGAAAATACAAGTTACAAAATATAAGTACCAGTGAACAGCCTGTATAAATTTCATAAAAATAGGAGAAGCTTTACTTTTCATAAAGATATGAAAAAAATTTTCCAGGAATCTGATTGGAACATAACAGCCAAAAGGAAATACACTAATACATTGAAATGTCAGTACCGCCTGTACAATTTTATAAAAGGAAAATTTCTAATTTGTATCTATATATATATAACCTTTAAAGAGATGCTGCATTGACCCGGCCGCAGGAGTGTTCCAGCACGTGCCTGACCTGACATTGGATGACACGTCAGAATCTTGCATGAAATGGCACCAACAGGCACCTACCCCTTCGTTCAAAAATTTTTGTCATAACATAACTAGACCTGATACCGGAATAAAAAAAACCCAGCCCTTAAATGGAAAGAAAATGAATAAGAGTTAAGAAAAGACTCGATAAAAAAAATGAGGCCAAACCAGCCGGTTCAACACGCTTCCAGACAACACACATTGATTTAATAAAATAAAAAAACTGTCCCCAACAACCCTTGCACCCGTTCTAAAGCATAAAATGAATGCACACTGGAATCATCCCATGGGCGGGTTCACAATTATACTTGTATTAACTGTATTATAACTCGGATTATATTGAAACTGTCTAGCCGGCACACCCCGATTAAACAGCTTAACGGAATAAAGTTAATCTGACTGTATGTTACATTCACGGCACATAGTGTTTCCTGCAGGCCAGGTTTGAATAAAAGAAAATGTTCAAATATCACCTCATATGATCCAGGCGGTCACATAGTTACCGCTTGCAGTGTTGTCTCCCTCCGCTGCGGCAGAACAAAGGTTTCAGAGGTTCAGAGCATGATGAAGATATATGTACATCATGCGATGGTCACGTCTCCGACTACCACGGGAACCCTGGAGATTAGTAAAGATTAATGTACTGACCACAAAAGCTTACACACACTTGTCACATATAAGGTGTGTATTACAAACACCAGACCTAGACGCGCCTGACCAATTCAACACAGCTGATCAAAATTTAGGTGACACATTCCCGTTTTTATATTTTAATTAAAATTTATTATAACTCACTCATGACCTGGCTCAATTATGAGGCACACTCACAGGCATGTACAGCTTTAACATATCACAACAGGCAACAAGTTCATTAGCCACGTGCTATCACAGTCAATCACCAAAATCTCGCAAATACATAAATCTTTTTATGCCCATTAGATGTGGACAACTGGTAAATACAAAATACTATGTGTAGGCGGTTTTAGAGTTAAAAAAAATGAATCAAATACTTAACACTGGATACACTTCCGGTCAACGCCACGTGCATTCACAGACAGTCCAACAAAGTCCCCCAGTTTCACAAAATTATATAACTTCTTAGATCTCTTTTAAATACTGAATGATTAGTTACCAAATACAATTAATAGGCGGTATTAAAGTTAAAAATAAATCCAATATCTCACAATAACCACTACATATCTGGTCACACGCCACATGCATTCACAGACAATCTGTCCGCATCTAGTTCAATTATAGGTTAAATTTAAAACTTTTGCAACCAAATTATTAATATATATTCAAGGTACTTACCGGTAGGTCTTAGGGCATTTTACTTGCCCATTAAAGAGGAGAAAAAACCACAATTAAAAGCTCTGCCGACTAGAAGAGAGATAGACTGCTTGCAGTTCTACAGCGGGCAGCGGACTGACAGGACAAGCTCACAAATCCAAGCAGCCAACCTAATTACGAGCTCCCCCAATAGGCGGCACCAGCAAGCAGAGGAGAACCCCGTAACACCGACCGGCTCCGCACACATTTTCGCGTCTGACATTAATACTACGGCTACATATCGAATGTTTTTTTATTTCATACAAACGCCGGGTCATCAAAAACCTGGCACAACACTTCTTCTTTTCCACACCATAATATATCGATATATTGCGGGTACTCATACAGTTCCAATCATTTACTTGCATTCGGTTCGATAATTAGATGTTTTACATTTTTTCCATGTGTGGAGTGTTTTCCTTCTGGACTGGATTTCCTTTGCTTTCTCAAGAATTTAATGAAGCCTTCCAATTTATTACAGTAATCCGCACTCGTTTTCTTGTTTGATTCAGTGGGTATGTCAGTGAGTTTTCTTGTTTTTCTTCACCATATTTTTAAATTATATTACTAATTACTTGGCGACCTTCACTGTGAGCAACGAATTTTCATGTTAAATGCGGTATCCAAGTCACTTGTTTGAATTAATAACTAAATTTACCTTATTTTGTCCGCCTTATGACTTCTTATAATTTTTCTATGACGCGTTTCAGAGCTTATGCTCCATCATCAGATATATATTAAAATAAAACTATCACTCTTACCGAGGTCGTCACATGATATAAAATGTCAACAATTTTTGCGTACAAACAGTGCACGGAAGTAGGGTGCGCACCCTACTTCCGCGCACTGTTTGTATGCAAAAAGTTTTGACATTTTATATCATCTGACGACCTCGGTAAGAGTGATAGTTTTTAATAATATATATATATATATATATATATATATATTGTAATAAATTTAAACTAGTGATCGTTTTTTTTTTTGTTATTAATGATATTTGAGGATGTTTAAAAGCCCCACTGTTGGGTTCGCCAATTTGTAATTAATTTGTTAAATGATGTTTTCTGGGGTTTAATCAAGCTCCACGTTGGTACGGGTTTATTGTTAATTTAAAAAAAAATTTTAATTAACAAATTCAATCTGTTTATAAGGAAAATGGTTATTATGTTGTTGCAGATGAGACCTCCTGCAAATCAATATTAATTTATAAAAAAAAAATAATTATCTTATAGTTGCTACGACTCGTATGTTGAACATAAACCTGTGTTAGTTAATTGCCAAGTGTTTTACCATAGAATAACGCTATATTACAGGTATTATAGTTAATAATTCGGTAATTCTCTCCAACCCTATTCGGTCTGTATTATTTAAATTGACCCAAATGTGGCGAAGAGAATACGTTAGTTCGGCACTCTCCCGTATTCACCAGCTGTCTGCAACGAGCGCTGTTATTAGTAATTGACTCGTTTTTATAGGTTAGTTCGTTTCACTTGACGGTTTTATCACCTTCTTTATCTGGAAATTACTCCCCAATCAAAATACAATAACTATTCTACAATAACACAGAACATCATCACATACAAGAAGGATTCTTTATTATATTATTTTTTAAATTCCAACAGTCGTCTTCATAGATTATCGGATCGTAATATCGATCGTACAATGCTGAATCGATTTGTTAGTGGATTAGTGAAGTATAATACAATTTAAATATAATTTTCCGTTTATCTCTTATCCCAGGGTACATGTGATTCTTTTAACGATTAGTAAGGCCAGGTAATGCAAAATTAAGGTTACTAAGTATTACAAATGGTTATTAATTCTTAATGTGTAAAATTAAATATAAGCTGGTTTGTTACCGTACAATGCGATACTCAAGGTAGCCATGTCCGTTTATAACCGACTGAAGATGTACTGATGAGGTTACTCTTGACCAAAAAATACGTCCAGATTATCAATAAAAGTTGAAAGGTGATGTCCTGGAGTGTTCTATTCTTCGTTCTTCTTCGCGATCCTAGTGGTTGCCGGTCCCAGTGGAATTGGTGTAGTATTACAACTTCGTCCAATTTCTTGAAAGTGAGGTTTAGTATTTTAATACTAAAAGTTCTTCGTGTATGTTTGGCTTATAATTGCATTAATTTAGTCTTCTTCGGCTATGTATCATCTTGGTTTAATTGTAAATCGGGTTCATCATCATTTCTTTACGGGAATTAGTTTGAAGAACGATTTATTAATTCCGTGAACTTTGAGGATGTGTAGAATTATATTTCCTGAAATCTAGTTCAGTAGTTATTACTCAATTCTCTTTTTGTTTTAATGGATTGGCTTTAAGACATTTGATTCATTAAATTTTATTAATTTTATTTTATTTTATTTTTAAATTTGTCTGCTGAACTGTTCCCAATAGCATATAACAATCGAATTGAAAGGTTTTTTATTTTTAAATTCTTTTCTGGATTCGTATTAATTCAACTTAACCCATTCACATGTAACAATTGAATGTTGATAGGTTTTTTTAAATTCTTTTCTGGATTTGTATTAACTGAACTTAACCCATTCACCTGTAACAATTGAATGTTGAAATCAACAAAATTTCTTGCATTTTAGTTACCCTAACAACCATTACTTTTCCTGTCATTGGATAATATTTGATATCCTAGAGCCAGAATTAGAAAATATTACTACTCTTATTTAATAAAATACTCCATGCTTGGAATTATACCAAATCACATAAAACTCTCACTTAATCTGCCTTATTAAACCATATACATTTTACTACATTTTCATCTGACTGGACTTATTAAAAAGGTATTAATTTCCTTTTACAAATATTAAATTTAGGCCTATTGGTCTTATTACACTTGTTATACTTTTGTTTTGTTTTTAATTTAATTTTTCTTTACCTGACCTACTGTACAAATAGTCACTGGCTTATGGCCACTTATATCAATTTTAATTTCCTGGTTTCAATTCATTATATTATTTAGTTCAGCATGTTCCTTCATTGCTTTTTAACATAATTATAAGAACTACTTGCCAACTTATTAACACTGATTGTCTTCCTGGCTAAGTTTACAAATACTATTTTAAACATCTTCATTAATCAATTAAAGTAAATACATTTAACATAATATCATACCTAATAAATGTACTTGTATTTAATTATTTAAATACAATTTTAACATGAATAAAATGAGTACCTATGACTTAGTGTAACCCCTACTTCATTTTGAGTAGGTAAAACAAAAAGAATATTTCTTTTTGTAAAGAGGGGTTACAAGTTAATTAAAACTAGGCTAAGGCCTAGAGAAGCTAAAAATTGCGCTGGATCCAGTAAGACGGGACTTGCAATAAAAACTCAAGAATTAAATAATTAACAATGGTTTTATTATTCTATCTCATAATATTAATAACAAAAAAACAGTAATTTAGAATTCCCCTTTTAAATGGTTAACTAAAGAAGTATACCCTCTCAACAAGGCCACCTGAAAAATATTAACTGAGTCCCTGAAAATAATTGCTATGTCACCATCAATGAATTGAAAATGTAAAATAATCATTAACCTCAAAATAAAACTCCCATTAAACTATTTCTTAAAATATAAAATTTATATCATATGTTTCTTCTAAAATGCATTATATAAATTGATGAAGGTAAATAATTTCATTCACAGTTACTATTAATAATTAAAGTAATTATTCATCCAATTTAAATGAACTTTAAAGGTGACACTTACTATACTTGTTAAATAAAATAATTAATTTTCATAAAGAAATGATCAGCCACGATTATTGAGATAGAATACTCGTCTACTGTGTAGCGGGGCATTTTTGGGCATACCTGGGGTAATAACAGAATTTGTATTTTTTCATAAATAATAAATAACTTGTTGAGTGATAGGAAAATTTTGTGACCGAGAGGTAAATTTGTTATTGTGGAAGCGATCGCAACGTGGCAGCATTGACTGTGACAATTATTTAATGATATTGTGTGGACAGTTTAATAACTGTACCAAAATCAGTTCAAGGACAATGACGAACCCGGAAAACGTAAACACGTTATGTAACAAAATCTGTCAACAAATTATATAACCAGACATCAGGCGATGCGTTGCGTCAGCAACTTATATAACGATGTGTGTCACCAGTTTTGTCAACAAGCCAAAAACAGTCCACTGGCGCAAGGATACAAACTGTAAACCAATAAGAATTGAACGAACAACAGCCGCTTCACAAAGTAGCGCCTGAAAATCTTCCCAGTAACAGTTCATCACCACTCGCGAGTGGTAGCTATACTAAGTGCGGGCCCGCAAAACCAATAGAATGTGAATAATATATTTCAAAATGTGGCTAAACATTCAAAATTCTTATTAAAATGTGATTAACAGTTTTATCCATAATATAACAATTCGGAAATCAAGTAATAAAGTGAAAGTGCACACTGAAAACGATGTGACGTCGTCAGGACTAAAATTCGGACTCGAGGCAGATAAGTCTTACACAACATTACCAAAATTTATTATCTTTGTCAGGAATTCAAAACACATGGGGAAGATTAAAACAAAATGGGAGTCTAAGGGGAAAATTTTAAAATGGGTTGAATGTGAGAGTGTGTGAGGGGTTTTGTTTAATTATATATATATCATGAAGTGCTGGTTTCCGTTCGAAAATTAATCTTAGGTTTATTGTATATTTCTTTTCGAAAGAAGAAAATCATGAATATTAAACGTTATTAATTTTTTATATATATATATTCATAACAAAGTAAGGGGAGTATTTGTCTCTATAAAATTTTGAATTATGTTAAGGGCTATATTTTCACGTTGTTTTTTTTGTAATGTAAGAATGAAATAAAAAAAAAAAAAAATGTGATGGTAATTCAGTTGTATTTTCTTAAATAGCCAGTTCTGCATTTCCTGGTCCGCTGAACCGAACTCGGGTAAATATTCACAGTTGGCAATAAAGATGGCGCTCGAAGGAGCTATTTAGTAAATAATTGAATTAAATAACCAAATCCCTTAGGTTTATCAAATATCAGTTTGTTTAAGACTGTATCAGTGGCGCCCGAACAGGGACGATTTATATAATAATATTATATAAATATAGGCCCACTGGGAAAGCAGAATGGTTGTTTAAGGTAAAATAAATTTTTTTTTGTGCATACGTAAAATAGACGTAAGAGGTTATGTATAATATGGGTGAGTAGAATGTTTTCAATAAGTATGTGTTACGGATAATAAGATTATATAAAGAAATATATAAAAAAAAAAAATTTTTAAGAAAAATGGCAGATAATAGTGCTGTCAGCTTATCTGACAGTCAGTTTAGTAGCGATTCGGGTGTTCAAACGAATGATAATGTAGAGAGTCAGTTGACCGAATCAAAAATAATGAAAGATGTCGAATATCAATCGACACCTATCCAAAATAAAAAAAATGACGGTACGTATGAAATGTTGAAAGCAATACAAGCAATGATAGAAAACCAGAGTGTAAAGTTAGACGAACACAAAAACGAAATGCAAGATTTCAAAAGTAGTATAAATAAGAAATTAGATATTCAGAAGAATAGTTTTGAGGAGTTATTAAAAAATCAGAATAAAGAGTTGAAACATGAGATACAAGAAATTAACAAACATTGTGAAAATACCAAAGTAGAATTTACTAATAAAATCAGCCAAGTAGAAACCAAGTTAGATGATTCAATACAAAAGACAGATGTTAAATTTAGTGAAATAGATAGTCAGATAGTTAGAGTTGAGAAGCAAATCAATGAAAATAACGAAATATTAATAAATTCAATGAATGAGTATAACAGTGACATAGAATCTAAAATTATTAAATGTAATATTGAAACGGAATGTAAGTTGAGTAGCGTAGTAATGACAGTTGAAAAATTTAGTCAGAATATTGATGAACACCAAAATAAGATAGACTCTAAAATATATGAAATTGAAAGTAATTATAAGACAGAGATACAAGCAGTAAATGAATCTATTGAAGTAGTAGCAAAAAATAATGTACAGTCTGAATATAGTAATAATAAAAAATTGTATTCGCTTGAACAAAATATTAGTAGTATGCGAGATGAATTAAGTTTAGTGAAAAATCAAAATGTAAACAATGTTATTGAACGAGTATTTATGACACGAGACACAAATAATGAAGTAGAATTAGAAACTTTCAATTGTGACAATCGTAGAGTACACCCAATGCAATTTTTAAATAGGGTTAGGGAATTTAATCGGTTTAATAATAGTAGCTGGGAGGTTAAGTTGCTGAAGATTATCAAATGTTTCAAAGGTAGTGCCGAGATATGGTCGGAAGTACACCATACCGAATGGGAAAGTTATGAAGATTTTGAGATAGCTTTCCGCAACAAATATTGGTCAGAAGAAGACCAAGAAATACTAAGAAGTAAAATAATGGGTAATGGGAATTTTGGTAGGATTAATAACCACCTAACCATATATGTGATGACCATTTATAACGAAGCAAAGTATTTAGAACCGCCGTTGCCATTCCGGTCATTTGTACGACATATTAGTAAACACCTGCCCAGAGAGGTGCAAATAACTTTAATGACTAGAGAGATTACAAATATAAGCGAGTTAGAAAACATGTTAGATGTATTACAGAATATAGGGGAACGCGACATGGGACGACGTCCAAACACACCAGTAGTACCACACCATAATAATAATAATAATTTCCATCATAACAGGGGTACACAGAATTTTCATAGAGGAGCGCGGGGAGGAAGTTTCGATAATAGGGGCGAGAGTTGGAGGTGTAGAGCTTGTGAAATTGATAACTATGCTAATAGAACGAATTGTTTTAGATGTCATCGAACCAGGGAGTGCGCCAGAAATGAGAGGACAAACCCACCACCAAATCAACAGTCGAGAGGAGGAGAATTTTATAGAGGAGCGCCTCGAGGAGGAGGAAATCATAATAGAGGTAGAGGAGGAAATCATCAAGCTGTGGCAGGTCCATCCACGGAAAACTGAGGAAGACAATGGGGAAGCGGACCCAGCCATTGTCAACGGAGGACCGGGTCCAAGTAATTAACGAATACACAAACAACGTCATCAAGATGGATATGGCAAAAGAGTTGTTAGAAGAAGAGGAGAACAAGGTGGTGGAACGCAGAACAGGATTGACTGAGGTGACGATTAACATTGAAGGTAAGAATTATAAAACTTTAATTGATACCGGTAGCGAGATATCAGTGATTTCTGAAAATGTCATGGGTGAATTAAAAGAGTTAAACAAAAATATACCGTCATTACCAGTTGCAGGGGTTACAGTAGTGGGGGTAACTGGGGTGAGAAGTAAAAGAATAACCAGACAAGTACAATTAAATATTTTAATAAATGAAGTAGAATTTGAAAATACTTTCCTAGTAGTTAAAGGGTTAAGTCTAGATGTAATATTGGGAAATGATTTTTTGGAAAGAAACGGAGCAGTAATAGATTTTAATAAACAAATAGTAAAATTTGAGAAGGGGAATAAACCAGTCAGCATAGAGTTTAAGAAAGTAGTAAATGAAGCTAAAGTCACTGGAATAAAAATGTTACATAAACAGATAAGTGATAGGGAAATAGAAACTAAAATAAATATATGTCTAGAGAGTGATGGTGTAGAAAATGAGGAGAGAGAGATGCATGAGCGTAATGAGAGTGTGTGGGCAAATAGAGCCGATAAATTTTTCAATGAAAATACAGTTGTAGGAAGTACTCAGCGAGAGGAGCTGTGGGCAGTTGTGGAGCAGTACATAGGGGTGTTTGATGAATCACCAGAAAAAGCGAAGGACTACATCTGTGAGTTGAAAGTTCGGGACCACGCACCATACATGCAGAGAAGCTACCCGGTGCCGTTTTCAAAGAGGAGGGCTGTACAGGAGGAATTAGACCGTATGATGCAAGGAGGCATAATTGAACGCTCAGTATCACCTTATTCAAACCCTTTGGTGGTAGTGATAAAGAAGGATGGCAAGGTAAGGTTATGTTTAGATGCTAGAAAAATCAATCAGATTATTATACCGGACAGAGAATCTCCAGAACCCATAAATGAGATTTTACAAAAGTTTAGCGGAGTCAAATACATGACGTCTTTAGACCTGACCGCGGGATACTGGCAGGTACCATTAGCAACAGAGAGTAGGAAATATACAGCTTTTCTTTTTAACGGTAAGAATTACCAGTTTAAACGCTTACCTTTTGGATTAAACACCAGTGTTGCCAGTTTTATCAAATGTTTAGATAATATTTTACAACCTAAGGACTTAGACTTTTTAACTGTGTATGTCGATGATATTTTGATAGCCTCTAGAACATTCACTGAACATTTAGAACACATAGAATATGTATTAGATAAGCTACAAGTAGGGGGTTTAACAGTGAATTGGGACAAGTCTAAGTTTCTGCAGACAGAAATACACTTTTTAGGATTTATTATTACACAGGAGGGGATATTAGCCAACCCTGACAAAGTCGAAGCAATAATGCGATTCCCTGAACCTAAAAACATTAAGCAACTACAGAGTTTTTTAGGCTTATGCAATTTTTACAGGAAATTTCAGGAGAACTACGCACACACAACATCCAAACTGAGTGCTGTCCTGCAGAAGAATAAACAGTGGAGATGGGGCGATGCGGAACGAGCTGTATTTAATGAAATTAAGAGAAAGTTCAGTCATATGATAATGATGAATCATCCTGATTTTAATAAGATCTTTTATTTGCAGACCGACGCCAGCAATGTAGCGCTAGGTGCCGAGTTATACCAAGAGAGCTGCGACAAGGAACACCTAACGATCGCCTTCGCCAGTAGATCGCTGTTATCGGCGGAAAAGAATTACACGACAACTGAGAAGGAACTTCTGAGCATTGTGTTCGCTGTGGGTAAATTCCGCACCTACATTTTAGGGAATACTACGATCATCCGGACGGACCACAAGGCACTGTCATTTCTGAATTCATGTAAGCTAACACACAGCCGATTAACCAGGTGGGTATTAGCCTTACAGGAATATAACTTTTCATGGGAGTACATAAAGGGGTCAGATAATAAGGTACCAGATACACTTTCTAGAATAGATGTTATAGATAATAAGACTGGTAGGGACCTTAAAGAAATAGAAATTTTTAGATTAACTAGAGAAGATAGGATTTTTGGTGAGGAATTAAGAGACATTAAAAACTTGCAAAGATCTGATAGCAAACTGGGTAAAATAATTGTTAGTTTAGAAACAGACGTAGAGGGATCTGAATATAATGAGCGATTTCAAATATATCAAGGCATTTTGTTTAAAAAAGTAGATGGTGGGGAGCGTGATTGGAGGTTAATTATACCCGATGTGTTAATAGATAAAATTGTTTGGGATTGTCATATAAGGTATGGTCATTTTGGTGCGAGAAAGTGTGCAAATGTTTTGAAAGAATCATGTATATTTAAGAATATGGAGAGGAGAGTGAGAAAAGTGTTGAGAGTGTGTGATTTATGTCAAAAATCGAAAGTGGTGAATTATAGAGTGGAAGGAGAGATGAATTATATAAAAGTAGATAAGCCTTTTGATCTAGTTGCGGTTGATTTATATGGACCGTTACCCAGAGGTAGAGGGGGTGTGGTATATGTATTTGTAGTTTTAGACACTTTTTCAAAATTTGTAAAATTATATAGCATTAAGAGGGCAACTAGTAAGGTACTTAGTGAGAGAATAGTAAAAGATTATATGCTTAATGTGGGAAAGCCGAAAATTATATTATCTGACCATGGTCCACAGTTTATAAGCGGCAAGTGGCGGCAGACGCTTGGATGGGAAGGCATCATACCCAAGCATACGGCAGTGTACCATCCTCAGTCGAACCAAGCAGAACGGGTGATGAGAGAGATTGGCAGGATATTTCGGGCGTACTGTCACGCCAAACACACAGAATGGCCATCCTACGTGAAAAAAGTAGAGGAGTGGCTGAATTGTACCACCATGAGTCCACGGGATTTACGCCGCATGAGTTGATCAGGGGAACAAGGCCGCCCAGGATATTAGAACAACTTTTCACATACCCACCTGAAGGTCAAATTTTGGACAGGAATATGAAGATTAGATTGGCGAACGAGAATTTACTTACTAGAGGAGAGCGACGAAAACAGAAACATGATGCTAAGGGTAAATGGGCCAAGTATGAGGTAGGCCAGTTAGTGTTAGTAAAAAGACATGATCTGTCCAGTGCTCAAGATACGGAAATAAAAAAGTTTTTCTTGTTATATGAAGGACCTTATGAAATCATAGACATAAAAATGCAGAATGCGTATGTGCTGAGGAACCCAGCGACGCAGGAAATAGTAGGTACTCAAAATGCGACGAATTTAAAATTATATAGGTCACTTTAATTGTTATGTTTATAAATAAGTTTTTCAAATATTATTGTATGTTTTCAGAAGGGATCCTCCCCCATTTTCGGGCGGTCACGATCTTACCAGTCCTGGCCGTGGAATTCGGAACTCGGAGGCGGGCCATGGTTGGCGGATCTTCTTTCGGGCGGTGAAAACAACGATGGTCCGGCTCCGCCAAAATTGGTATAAAGTAGAAAACCTAACTGCACATTTGAACGGGGAGGGGGACCCCACAGGTACGTGACACAAATTATTTCTTATACACTCCCGGTGCAGCGGTTTTGGTGTGCCTGTCACGTGCCTGCACTGCCTTAGAGTGTTTGTAAATAATGGAGGCTGCATTTAAGTAAAAGGCAGTGCATTCAATTTAAATTTTTTGGTGTCAAGGGCAAAATTAAAGTGGAGCCTTTGACAATATTTTCTGTTTGGCCCGAAACGACGAGTTTTGGGGCAAGACGTTTTGGCGCACGATAGAAAGCGGGGTAGAAGAAATGGTAGGAGAGGGGGTAGTGTGTTTTAGAGAGGGGACGTGAATTCACGTAGTATATCTATCGGGTGCCGATGCGTTTTGCAGCAAGACCCGGCATTTCAGGCGGCTGCGATCTTCCTAGACGTAGAGTAAGTTTATGACAATAGAGTCAGCCTCCTATGTAAAAAAAAAAAAAAAAAAAAAAAAAAAAAAAAAAAAAAAAAAAAAAAAAATTTTGGATGTGTATAATTTTAAATTTAAGATATAATTTTTTTTTCTTTCTCCAAAACTTTTTAGCATTAGGTGACCGAATATAATTGTTAGATTTTAGTATTAGTGGGTATAGGAACGTTTTGAAGAAATGTGTAGTAATATAAGAACTTGTTATCAATACAAGATGTGGGGATAATTTTGGGGGGGTAGTTTGGTGCTCAATGAAGTGACATAACAGTGTAGTGTGGAACTGCTATGGGGGAAGGTTGTAGATTTTGTATTTAATATTTTATGTTAATAATGGTTAAGCTTACATATAAAGTGGGTTAAAACCCCATCTACATTAATATTGTCATTTAAATATAAATTCGTAAATTTAATATTACGAAAGATATTTTACTTGTGATTCCCCAAATTTTCGGGCGGTCACGGCCTCACCGAACCCTGACCGTGGAATTGGTTTAGCTTTAACAGCTATGGTTGGGGCACATTACGATTACGCGCTGACCATAACTGGCCATAGCTGTTATCGTTGTAAAGGTGTATTTTGAAATTGATGGGGGGTAATAAAAAGGGGAATCACCAAACTATGGAACAGCGGCTGCCACTCTGTTCGAGAAGGAACAGCAGAGCCAGGTGGTAGATCCGTTTAAGGGTGCATGATTATTAACGAGAACATGTTGATGTTCACCAATTTTAACTTAACAGCGGAAGCAGAGACACGGAGAGGTAAAAAACCTGCTCCAAAATATACAGTCTCTGTGGAAGCGAAAAGGCGCCACAGTCTTACATAATTGAAATAGTGTGTGTGGCTGGGAGGTTATCCAAGGGGATAACGTATTAAAAATTTGATATATTTTAATTAATAATGATGATTTGCTACTCAATAATTTTGTTTGAATTTAAAAATTAGATGCACTAAATACTTCTTATATTGTGTTATTATGTCTTATTGTGTTGATTGCATTTAGTATGTTAGGAATAAGTATTATAAAAATATAATAATATGTTTTCAATGTGTTTACAGATTTTAAAATAAAATGAAAAATAGTTGTAATAAGTAAAATTTTCAATAGGTTGTAAAAGATAGAAGTGGGTGATAGTAATTGTTTGAATAAAATGTTTGAATCAGTTCAAGTTGAATTTTGTGGGACATAGATTTGTCCAAATCGAAGTAAGAGTTAAAGTAATAGTGGAAATGAAAATAATGCAATGTTGTTTTGAGTTAATGTATGTTATAGAATTTTGAGAAGTATAAGTGGAGACACAGTAGAATGGAGAATTTATGTAGAGTTTTGAGTGATATGTTGTTGTTTATTTGTTGATGTTAATTTGATGTAATTGTAGTGAGGTTATGAGATTGAGATTTTTTGGGGATGGCAATTTTGTAGTAGTGGTAGTGTAATGTGGGAGTCCGCAACATAAGGGTTGGGACGGGATTTGGTATAGTTTTAGTGGGAAGGGGCCGCCTTAGGTAAAAATCCAGGGGCCAGAGAACGGGAATTGAGTTTTTTTTTGGGGGGGGGAAACACGTATCCTATGTACAAAGGGTTAGAGAGTATTTTTTTTTTATATAAGAGTAGAAGGTGGCGATTGGAGTTGAAGTAGTAAGTAGTTAGAGGTAGAGAAGGGTTAGTAAAATTTTGATAGAGGGGTGTCATACTAGTTAAAGATTTTGTAAGGGAGCATTAGAGTAATAAAAGGGGTAAGATTATGAGTAAATGCCAAGTGGATAAAGTAAATTATAATGAAATAATGAATAACGTAGAATCACCCACAGTAATGAAATGGAATAATGATGGCCATAATTGAAAAAAAAAAAAAAATAAAATAATTTTTGTAATTTTGAGAAACGAATTAATAAGAGTAAATCAAGTTTAAAAGTAATTTTTTGATTTTATATGCCAATTTAATAATGTAAAGTGTGTAACATTTTAAATACCAGTTGTTTATTTTAATGGGAATTAGAAGTGTAATATGTTTCTTATTTTATGTTTTATGTCTATGTTTTCTTATGTTATGTTGTGTTTGTTAGTGTAAGAGAATCTTATCATGTTGTAGTTAGGTATTCATATATATGTTAAATATAAATAAAGAACAAAACCAGTGCTTCTTAGCGCAAACCAGCACCGCTAGGGGGGAACAGATCAGTTGGGGATATGGTGTTGTATAAGGCCACTATTTAATATTTTGATTTGTTTCAGTGTTTGGTGATGCTGTGGCGGCGGACCTGAGCTGGCCTGCGCGTCAGAGCAGGGGCGTTGAGTATCTGTCTGACTCTACGGTGTTGGGATCTCGAGAGAGAAGTCCAGTATTGTCATGCAGATGCGGTCACAGTCACCGGACCAAGGGTGAGTTGATTATTCTTTTTGTAAACCATACAGGGGGTTGTGGCGACATATCCTGGCTGATCCCTCTAGCAAGTATGAATGTGTCAATGAGATTTTTTATGCTTCGGCATAAAATATCTCATTGAGGGGGTATTGTAGCGGGGCATTTTTGGGCATACCTGGGGTAATAACAGAATTTGTATTTTTTCATAAATAATAAATAACTTGTTGAGTGATAGGAAAATTTTGTGACCGAGAGGTAAATTTGTTATTGTGGAAGCGATCGCAACGTGGCAGCATTGACTGTGACAATTATTTAATGATATTGTGTGGACAGTTTAATAACTGTACCAAAATCAGTTCAAGGACAATGACGAACCCGGAAAACGTAAACACGTTATGTAACAAAATCTGTCAACAAATTATATAACCAGACATCAGGCGATGCGTTGCGTCAGCAACTTATATAACGATGTGTGTCACCAGTTTTGTCAACAAGCCAAAAACAGTCCACTGGCGCAAGGATACAAACTGTAAACCAATAAGAATTGAACGAACAACAGCCGCTTCACAAAGTAGCGCCTGAAAATCTTCCCAGTAACAGTTCATCACCACTCGCGAGTGGTAGCTATACTAAGTGCGGGCCCGCAAAACCAATAGAATGTGAATAATATATTTCAAAATGTGGCTAAACATTCAAAATTCTTATTAAAATGTGATTAACAGTTTTATCCATAATATAACAATTCGGAAATCAAGTAATAAAGTGAAAGTGCACACTGAAAACGATGTGACGTCGTCAGGACTAAAATTCGGACTCGAGGCAGATAAGTCTTACACAACATTACCAAAATTTATTATCTTTGTCAGGAATTCAAAACACATGGGGAAGATTAAAACAAAATGGGAGTCTAAGGGGAAAATTTTAAAATGGGTTGAATGTGAGAGTGTGTGAGGGGTTTTGTTTAATTATATATATATCATGAAGTGCTGGTTTCCGTTCGAAAATTAATCTTAGGTTTATTGTATATTTCTTTTCGAAAGAAGAAAATCATGAATATTAAACGTTATTAATTTTTTATATATATATATTCATAACAAAGTAAGGGGAGTATTTGTCTCTATAAAATTTTGAATTATGTTAAGGGCTATATTTTCACGTTGTTTTTTTCGTAATGTAAGAATGAAATAAAAAAAAAAAAAAATGTGATGGTAATTCAGTTGTATTTTCTTAAATAGCCAGTTCTGCATTTCCTGGTCCGCTGAACCGAACTCGGGTAAATATTCACAGTTGGCAATAAAGATGGCGCTCGAAGGAGCTATTTAGTAAATAATTGAATTAAATAACCAAATCCCTTAGGTTTATCAAATATCAGTTTGTTTAAGACTGTATCAACTGGTGTATATAAATCCTAATAATAAATAAAATCCCTATATAATAAATCCCTATATCCCACCAAAAGTACAGTAATGCATAATATTTATATGTATATATATATATATATATATATATATCCCCCAAAATGTACACAGAAATATACAGACATAACCCGTTCCACAAGACAAATTACATATACAATAGTATACAAATACATAAAGGTCTCTTGCCACGCCCTTTTTTTTATATTAGCCTTCTGGTGTATATAAATTCTAAACTTCTGCTTTATAGGAATCCCAATTAGGATTAAAGATTTATTTCTATGAATGTACCTGCATGGGGTGGGTTAATTGCACGTCATGTGTATCATAAAGTATAGCATACAAATGTCCCCAGGACATTAAAAATGTAAACCAAGTGCCTAAGTGGCTAAGTGCTAAAATACTTAATTAAGGTGAGAAATAAAATTATTTAAAATAATTAATGCCCCCCAGTTACCATGATTAATATAAAGAATTTATATAGACTAAAATAGGGCCAGTTAATGTAAAGAAAAAAATTGCACCATATTAGCACCTTATATAAAAAAAATACATTTGTGTGTGTGTGTCAGAGACGGACATGTTTCTTCAACTTATAACCAGTCTCAACAAATTTGTTTCAACAACCTTGTTTCGACAAACAAGTTGAAAAGTGTTTCGACAGGCACAGCTTGGTTGAAACTAATTTAAAATAACACCTACCTCCCCAGTAATCTTTTTATACAAATGACCTAACCTGATTTTAAAAATAAGAGAAAATATATGTTTTAATGCAGAGTAAATTAAACTTGAGAAAATAATAATAACAAAACTGACTTTAAATCTGTAGCGAAAGTACTATAAAGAAATGAGTGGAAATCTAAGTTGGATGCTGTGTGGTACACATGTCAGTCTCTGAACTGACAATTTACTATACAGGTATTGAAATTTACAATTAATACTTAGTGTTCACACTAAACTGTCCCATCAATTGGGGATCCAAATGAATGTATACTGGTACCATGTTGATTCTACGTGTGAATATAAAATGGATATTTTTCACCTGCTTATATGTGCCCAGAAGGATGATCTTTTATTTATAGCGTGGCGATGGTGATTGGCATGTTGTTGCGGCCGTTGGTTCTCTTCGGTGTCGAGTGTGGAGCTTTAAGATGTCATTTTGTTCAGTTTTAGCAGGACTTGTCTCTGTTCAGTGAACCCTATTGTCACACATTACATTTTTAGTGAGAGACCACACACAAATGCCCCCACTGTTTGGACACCCTCCAAAATACATAAATAAAAACAACACCTAGTTGTGTTGTACATAATAAAACTTGGTAACGTTATTTTGGCCAACATGCCTTACTTAAAAAGTTCTCTAACAATGATTCTTTATAACGCTTTATAACTTGAACCTCACTGAATGTGAGTTGCTTTTGCAATATAATAATTCATCTTGGCTCTGTGACATCTTATGATCTTATTACTTTGAGTGAAATTGAGGTTACCACGTGGCGAAGAATTTATTTAAAACACATAGTTTTTACTCCATAGAATCTGAGAATACTATAACTTTGAATGTGACATGATTTACGTTTAAAACGTGCCTGAGTAAGTTCCCAATTATATTTGTATAAAGTTTTACAGATGTTGTAGCAAAACTTTATACCACTTAATGACGACACATTATGTAACAGGTTAAGTGCTCAACCGAATCTCGTTACATCGGTGTTAATGAAAGTGTAAAATTAAATATATTGTGGTTATTGTACTTTAGGTACTAAAGCCGAGATTCTGACACTCCAATAATCAAGTTTTATTGGTTTATAAAAACTTTACGAACAATTACGTCTCACAATGCATGCTCCGACAAGTGGGGGCTTACTCAAGCTTACCAAAAAAAAAAAAATTTCTCCTTTAAAAATTTTGTATATAATTAATATAACGAAATCAAAACTTACCGCAGTCATTAAGAAACTATCTCATATTTAAAAAGAAGTCGACGCTAGATTTTCACACTAAACTCTCCACCGAAGAGATATTCTACGATGTCGTGAGTTAGGCTTCCATTTTGAGACAAACTTTAACAAAAGTTTCCGTTCGTTGTCCGTTTGTAAGGAAATTCTCACCAGGCTGCACCACTGTAGTTTAAAACTGCTGGAAATTCTCAGCAGATGGAAACACCGATCAAACGGTGAAAACACGAAAACGGTAGCCTCTCCTATCCGCGGGTAGAGAGCAGCACTCCTTATTACATTAACTTTTGTACTGTCTTTACCGTCAAAAAAGCCAATACATTTACTAAACTCGCGCTGAATCATTGACTCAGCACACCCTCACCCCAAAAGGGCAACATAGTTGCCCCAACGTTAAAGGCCAGGAGGGTACCCTGCAGTGTACCTCTCCCCAAAAGATACCGGTGGACGTCGTGGTTGGGTTGGCTCAGCTGAGCATGCTCTCAGGAGAACAGAAATCAAAAAGGAAAATGAAAGAGACGAAAGAAGATATGTATTATGTAAGTGTGCGGGTGCTGCATGCTGACCTGATCAGAGTCCGCATACAGCACAAGAGAGAGAGAGCTAAAGACAAAAGAAAGATTCCTAGCTAGCTAGATCTTCCGATCTCCTGAGGCTCGCCCCATTCGCCTGAACACGACTTCCACATTTAACAAGGACCTCGGTCCTATCTTTACGGGGACTATCCCCCTTCGAACGTTTTGGATAGCCCCCGACAACGTTTAAGTTTGGAAATGTGGCTTGTCAACAACTTTTGTTTGTCTCCCGGTACGCCCAGCCGGGCCGTCACCGGTGACGTAAATCCTATGATTCGGTATGGCCCCGACCAACGGTAGCATAGCTTCGCAGCACGTTTGTCGGCGGCAGAGCTGAGTGGGTGGCTTTGGCAATAGACCCAGTCACCAATCCGGAAGGGGTTTGGAATACGCCCCTGATTATAACGCCGACGGACCCGCTCGTGCGCTCGTAGCAAATTCTTCCGAGCCATTTTCCATCTCTCCGCAGTTTTATTATTGGGCTCCCGCGGCAGAAGATCTTCGATATCCCATAGGTTGGTCAACGGGAGTGCGGGCGAGAATCCAAACAAAATTTCAAAGGGCACGGCCTGATGACTGTCGTGTCTGGCCGTGTTGAAGGCTAATTGTAACCACTTCAGATTCTGATCCCAGGTGGTTTGTTGCTCAGCGTGATAAGCAATCAAGGCGGACCGGAGATTCCGACTGAATCTCTCCGCATGGGACGGTTGTGGATAATAAAGGGAAGTGGTTACGTGTTTGATGCCACTGGCGAAACACATACGCCTAAATTCATTTGAAATAAATTGCGGACCATTGTCCGAGACAATGATGGTCGGAAGACCGAAATGCTGAAAAACGTGGTTCTGTAAAGCGTTGATGGTCAAACGAGCGGTTGCCTGCCGTAAGGGCAGTAGCCAGGCAAACTTTGAAAAAGCATCTACACAAACAAGCAGGTAAGCATTACCTGACTTGCTACGGGGGAACGGCCCCACGTAGTCAATAAATAACTTTTCCATTGGTCTGCTCGCCACCTCAGATGATAACAACCCTAGTTTGGTGTTCTGGGCAGGCTTGCTCAAGCCACACAGATGACAGTTTTTTACTCTCGTCGCGATGTCTCTATCCATGCCCTTCCAGATAAAATGTTTCCTAATACTGGAAATGGTCTTCGAAATTCCCTTGTGGCCTCCGATTGGGGAATCATGGTAATAACTGAAGACCATGGGCACTAATTTGCTAGGCAGCACGATTTTAGGTGCTCGTCCTTTTCTTTCTCGACAGCAAAGGACTCCCTTGGATAAGAAATAAGGGGCCTGTACGTTACCCTGCTTAATATTTTGGATGACTTGACCCAGCACTTCGTCGTTTAACTGATGGGGTAACACATCAGTGAAGGCTAAAGGAAAATCGAGAAGAACGGAACAGGGTTGCTCAGCTTGGGCATCACTGGGTTGGGAAAACATACGGGATAAGGCATCTGCAACCACATTCTGGGATCCCCTGATGTGTTGCACGGTGAACTTAAAGGATGAGATTTTCACCACCCATCTACCAATTTTACCCAGTTGCCGGGGATGAGCTAGAAGCCATGAGAGAGCCTGATTATCGGTCTCGAGCAGGAACTCAGCATGTTCCAGGAAACGCCTGAACTTATCTAGAGCGTATACAACAGCTAAACACTCTAGCTCGTAAACGGATGATTTACGTTCTTGCTGGGTCAACGTGCGTGAGATAAAAGCCACAGGCTGCCTAGCGTCGTCAATAACCTGGGAAAGGACCGCTCCGAGCGCAACCGAACTCGCGTCCGTCTGCAAATGAACGGTTTCGAAAAGTCGGGCATCCGCAACACCGGTGGGGAAATGATGGCTTCCTTTAAGGTATCAAAAGCCTTCTGTTGGTTTTCTCCCCATGAAAACTTTGCCCCCTTCTTCCTCAATTCATTCAAGGGAGCGGCAATTTCAGCGATATTCGGTATGAAACGCCGATAAAAATTTATCATACCGACGAATCTCGCTATGCCTTTCGCATCCCTTGGCGGAGGAAAGTCACGGATGCCTTGTGTTCTCTCTGGGTCTACCGTCACGCCCTTGTATGAAATTAAATGGCCCAAGAAAGAGATACTCTCTTGGGCGAAACGAACCTTTTCGGGATTGACAGTGAGGCCAGCCTCTCTTAAACGACCCAACACCTCTCTTAAATGCCGCAGATGATCCTCGAAAGTCTCACTATACACCAACAGATCGTCAAGATAATTATAGATGAAACGGAATTTGACGTCGTGAAAGACAGTGTCAAGAAGGCGAGTAAGTGTCTGGGCCCCCACAGCCAAACCCATGGGAACCCTTGTGTACTGGTACAAATTCCAGGGTACACAAAAAGCTGTGTATGGTTTACTTTCTTTGGCAAGAGGTATCTGATGATAGGCCGCGTTCAGATCAATAATGGTATAAAATCTGGCCCCACTGAACCAATCAAAGGCCGAATGTAAATCCGGGAGGGGAACAGAATCCACCTCGATATTGGCGTTCAACTTCCTGTAATCTATTACCATTCTTCGTTTGCCACCAGGCTTTGGCACTAAAAATGCTGGACTGGCATAGCTGGAATGAGAAGGTTCAATCACCCCTTGGTCCAATAATTCTTGAACCTTCTCTCGCAGAATGGTCATCTTAGGAGGGGCAAACTTGTAAGGGTGTGACCTCACTATTTTCGTATCTGTTAGACTGATTTTATATTCCAGCAGGTGTGTGAGTCCCAAAGTAGGAGTTAACACCTCGGGAAATTCCTCACACAAATGATCTAAGGCCGTCTGCTGGGATGGAGTGAGATGGTCTCGTGCAGAATCGGGACAAGCTACTTCTTGGATACCCGGCTTAGCGCCCTGGTACCCAAGGAAAGGAATTAAAACCTCCCGATTAAATTTAAAAAAACATTGGTGCGCTTGGATGTCCAGCACGAGACCACTTTTTGCGATAAAATCGGCACCAATGATACAATCCACTCCCAGAGCAGGAGAAACCAGAAAAGACCACACCCAAGAAAACCCATCAATTTTGATCTTAAAGGAAGTAACCCGGGAGATAGGCAAGATTTCACGGGATGCCGTCCAGCATATAGCAGATGACTTTTCTGACCTTTGAATTAAACCCTTTTGTTCAAGGTCCGCATGTACCCGAGATGAAATGATGGATCGGGCTGAACCGGAGTCAACTAAGGCTCTGAGCTGACCCCCCTTTACCTCGAGCGACAGAAAGGGGCATACAGAAAGTTGTTGCGAGGTAGCGGACTGGACCTTGATATTTGAAGATTGGGCTTTTAACGACTGCCTGGAGGTCGACGGAAGTTGAACAGAATTGAAGCGGGGGGAAGACATCCTCCGAAATATCTTCCCCTGTCTACTTAGTTTTTTGGCGCTGGTCTAGACATAGGTGGTGCTGGTCGTGCGCGCCTTCGCATACAATTTCTCGCCACGTGTCCCGGGCGGTTACAATTATAACAAATCACAGTATTTGGATTTGTTTGCTGACGATTTCGAGCTGGCTGGGCCTGTCGGGGGAAGGTAGGCTCTCTGGCCCCTTCCGATGTCTGAGGTCTTGGTTCGGCTCGTCTACTGTTTCCGCTCGCCTGGTCGGTCATCTGCATGGTCTCCGTCATAACGCAGAGTCGCTCCAGGTCGGTAAACCACTGCGGCCGCTGTGCAAAAACTAGTCGCAGACGGTCGTCGGCAGAGGCGCCGTCGAGGATGTGTTGGACTACCTCTTCCTCCGACATGCCCATTCCCAGAATACGCGCTACCTGGCGCATTCGCAGCACATACTGGGCCAATGTTTCGCCCCGTGCCTGTACTTTATAAAAATGCCGATGGCGCAATTGCTCCATCATTCTACTGGGTACGAACGCCCTCAGCACCACCCGGTGGAACTCATCCACACCTTCCTTACGTCGCATTACCTCCGCCACCCTGTCAGCCATGGTACCGCGACAGTAGGGGAAGATGAGTTCGAGCACCGTTCGCTCCAGCATACCCGGATAGTCCTTCAAGTCAAAGACTATCTTAAAAAACGGGAGTAGTTTATCTGCTTCCAGTCCGTCCACGACTGGCAGTTGTTTAATAATATCGGCAAGTGGGTTGGGCAGGTGGTTGTACGTTGCCGCCCCCGAACCAGTCCGTACAGGCTCTACTTCCCTGTATGAAGAAGTGTTCAACGCTGAGATCACGGACTCCTCAACAACCGGAATTGGGGTGGATGCTCTTACCGGTGGTGACCCTTGGAGGGTCGAGGTAATCTCCTGTATTATCTCTTTTATATTATATGGTGGCGGTGTTATATATGGCGGTTCACTGACTTGTGCCAGTAAATTTTGCAGCCGATGAATCAAGTGCTGCATACGTTGCCGGATCCGCCGGACAACGAGAGAGCATCCCGGTCTCTCCTCCAAACTTTCGACGGATTGAGCCAACTCCTTTAGCTCACCCCATTTTTCTGTACACCGTTCCCACTCACTCTCGGGGTCAGTGATAGTGACCCTGGAGAGCGCATCACCCGCGGTCAGCGCTTCACGGAGCCGCTGCCGTAAGGTTTGGACATTGCCTTGGGTTTCTTTACCCCGGGCCCGGAGCTCGAACTCAATTTCCTCCCTAACAAACAACTCAGGATTTATCGACGTCATCTCACTTCGCGGTCGGCACACTCAACAAAAACTCTAAAACTTATTCTAACTAATCAGAATCTGAAAAACCCAAGTACTGTTCTTCCAAAGAGTAGACTGCGGGTCCACCTAACGATGCGAGAACTAGCCCACTACCTGAACAGCTCACACTCGATTACACCAGACAAAAGGAACGCGACACACACACAACACACACAACACGAAAAACAAAATACCGACCAACGAAAATTTATTTTAACCATTTCTTAGGTTACCTCCGGCTACCATTTATCGGCAGAAACCGACTGCCGATCGGGCCATACCGCCTAATCACAAAAAAACCGCAACACCTCCCCAAACATGGGTAAGGTAAACTCAAACTAACTAAGCGCCAACTGCGATAAGTCTTGCCCAGGGATTTCCCCTTCTAAAATTTCCTACCACGTGGCACTATTCACTATGCAAGGCGGGCAAGTACATATACATATGTTTCAAACCTTAAAACTAACAAAATATTTTCAACCTTGGGATATAGGGCCTTGAAAATTTTTCTAAGTTCTATTTAAGAACTAAACATTGTGAAAATTTTAAAATATTTCCTAAGTTTGCAAGCCCCGTCACACCCACAGGACCCTTGTCGTAACCACGCTCTGCTACCAAATGTAACCCCTACTTCATTTTGAGTAGGTAAAACAAAAAGAATATTTCTTTTTGTAAAGAGGGGTTACAAGTTAATTAAAACTAGGCTAAGGCCTAGAGAAGCTAAAAATTGCGCTGGATCCAGTAAGACGGGACTTGCAATAAAAACTCAAGAATTAAATAATTAACAATGGTTTTATTATTCTATCTCATAATATTAATAACAAAAAAACAGTAATTTAGAATTCCCCTTTTAAATGGTTAACTAAAGAAGTATACCCTCTCAACAAGGCCACCTGAAAAATATTAACTGAGTCCCTGAAAATAATTGCTATGTCACCATCAATGAATTGAAAATGTAAAATAATCATTAACCTCAAAATAAAACTCCCATTAAACTATTTCTTAAAATATAAAATTTATATCATATGTTTCTTCTAAAATGCATTATATAAATTGATGAAGGTAAATAATTTCATTCACAGTTACTATTAATAATTAAAGTAATTATTCATCCAATTTAAATGAACTTTAAAGGTGACACTTACTATACTTGTTAAATAAAATAATTAATTTTCATAAAGAAATGATCAGCCACGATTATTGAGATAGAATACTCGTCTACTGGTGTATATAAATCCTAATAATAAATAAAATCCCTATATAATAAATCCCTATATCCCACCAAAAGTACAGTAATGCATAATATTTATATGTATATATATATATATATATCCCCCAAAATGTACACAGAAATATACAGACATAACCCGTTCCACAAGACAAATTACATATACAATAGTATACAAATACATAAAGGTCTCTTGCCACGCCCTTTTTTTTATATTAGCCTTCTGGTGTATATAAATTCTAAACTTCTGCTTTATAGGAATCCCAATTAGGATTAAAGATTTATTTCTATGAATGTACCCGCATGGGGTGGGTTAATTGCACGTCATGTGTATCATAAAGTATAGCATACAAATGTCCCCAGGACATTAAAAATGTAAACCAAGTGCCTAAGTGGCTAAGTGCTAAAATACTTAATTAAGGTGAGAAATAAAATTATTTAAAATAATTAACGCCCCCCAGTTACCATGATTAATATAAAGAATTTATATAGACTAAAATAGGGCCAGTTAATGTAAAGAAAAAAATTGCACCATATTAGCACCTTATATAAAAAAAATACATTTGTGTGTGTGTGTCAGAGACGGACATGTTTCTTCAACTTATAACCAGTCTCAACAAATTTGTTTCAACAACCTTGTTTCGACAAACAAGTTGAAAAGTGTTTCGACAGGCACAGCTTGGTTGAAACTAATTTAAAATAACACCTACCTCCCCAGTAATCTTTTTATACAAATGACCTAACCTGATTTTAAAAATAAGAGAAAATATATGTTTTAATGCAGAGTAAATTAAACTTGAGAAAATAATAATAACAAAACTGACTTTAAATCTGTAGCGAAAGTACTATAAAGAAATGAGTGGAAATCTAAGTTGGATGCTGTGTGGTACACATGTCAGTCTCTGAACTGACAATTTACTATACAGGTATTGAAATTTACAATTAATACTTAGTGTTCACACTAAACTGTCCCATCAATTGGGGATCTAAATGAATGTATACTGGTACCATGTTGATTCTACGTGTGAATATAAAATGGATATTTTTCACCTGCTTATATGTGCCCAGAAGGATGATCTTTTATTTATAGCGTGGCGATGGTGATTGGCATGTTGTTGCGGCCGTTGGTTCTCTTCGGTGTCGAGTGTGGAGCTTTAAGATGTCATTTCGTTCAGTTTTAGCAGGACTTGTCTCTGTTCAGTGAACCCTATTGTCACACATTACATTTTTAGTGAGAGACCACACACAAATGCCCCCACTGTTTGGACACCCTCCAAAATACATAAATAAAAACAACACCTAGTTGTGTTGTACATAATAAAACTTGGTAACATTATTTTGGCCAACATGCCTTACTTAAAAAGTTCTCTAACAATGATTCTTTATAACGCTTTATAACTTGAACCTCACTGAATGTGAGTTGCTTTTGCAATATAATAATTTATCTTGGCTCTGTGACATCTTATGATCTTATTACTTTGAGTGAAATTGAGGTTACCACGTGGCGAAGAATTTATTTAAAACACATAGTTTTTACTCCATAGAATCTGAGAATACTATAACTTTGAATGTGACATGATTTACGTTTAAAACGTGCCTGAGTAAGTTCCCAATTATATTTGTATAAAGTTTTACAGATGTTGTAGCAAAACTTTATACCACTTAATGACGACACATTATGTAACAGGTTAAGTGCTCAACCGAATCTCGTTACATCGGTGTTAATGAAAGTGTAAAATTAAATATATTGTGGTTATTGTACTTTAGGTACTAAAGCCGAGATTCTGACACTCCAATAATCAAGTTTTATTGGTTTATAAAAACTTTACGAACAATTACGTCTCACAATGCATGCTCCGACAAGTGGGGGCTTACTCAAGCTTACCAAAAAAAAAAAATTTCTCCTTTAAAAATTTTGTATATAATTAATATAACGAAATCAAAACTTACCGCAGTCATTAAGAAACTATCTCATATTTAAAAAGAAGTCGACGCTAGATTTTCACACTAAACTCTCCACCGAAGAGATATTCTACGATGTCGTGAGTTAGGCTTCCATTTTGAGACAAACTTTAACAAAAGTTTCCGTTCGTTGTCCGTTTGTAAGGAAATTCTCACCAGGCTGCACCACTGTAGTTTAAAACTGCTGGAAATTCTCAGCAGATGGAAACACCGATCAAACGGTGAAAACACGAAAACGGTAGCCTCTCCTATCCGCGGGTAGAGAGCAGCACTCCTTATTACATTAACTTTTGTACTGTCTTTACCGTCAAAAAAGCCAATACATTTACTAAACTCGCGCTGAATCATTGACTCAGCACATTAGTACTTCCTTAAAACAACAGCTCCACACTTACTACACCCAAAACATAAAATAAATATCCTGTAAACAGTATATCATGATACAGTACAACACCAAGTACATTTTATAAGACATTAAATATTAACTGAACAGTATATTATATTCAACTCCTACACATTAAACTCATCACACTAGATACAATGTTTATGTTCTACATCTCATACTACTCATTACATATTTTAGATTTAGGCACACTTTTGATGTTTTATTACTTAGTAACCTTACTAGGTACCTTTAATGCATTCTTCAGGTGAGATGGGCCCTCTTGTATTTAATTATAACATAATTTGGGCATGGTTTTAAGTCATGTTTACAAAGTTTTTTATGTAACGTCGGGAACCTCAACTCTGTTACGTTACATAATACTCCCCCTTCGAAAGAAGTTTATTTTGGCTCAATAAACTTTAGTTAAAATAAACTTATAGTTCGTCCCTGATAAGGTTATCTTTTTATTCATAGTATTTTTATATTTCCGTCTGGTTATAGGTACCCTTCACCTTATTACTTATTGGGTCAGACACCACGTATGTGTTGTTTTGATTGTCCTGGCTTATTACAAAAGGTCCAACATATAATAACAATAATGTTTTTGCTATTCTTTCAGAACTGCTTGGTTGTTGACGGTTTCTTATTAAAATTTTTTCGCCGATGGTGTATTTGATGATATTTTTTCGGGTAGCATCCTGTTTTTTCCTTCTAGTTTCCAATTTGTGGAGTAATCTATTATATACATGGGTAAGGTCAAGTTCTTCTTCGGGTCCTTCAGGGAATTGTATTAATTTGGTAATTTCTCGAGGTGGCAGTTTTGAAAACATCATTTGGTATGGCGTAACACCAATAGTTTCGTGATGAGCAATATTTAAAAAGGTTTCGGTTTCATTTATGAATTCACTCCATTTTCTATGACTGTCATAATAATAAGTACGGAGGACTCGCCCTACCTCTCTGAGTACCCTCTCCGCCGGATTACTGCTAGGATGGTAAATCGAAGTTTTGTAGGTTTTAATTCCTCGATTTGACATTTCTAATTTCCATTTTCGACCTTTGAATTGGGTTCCATGGTCCGTTATTATAGAATATGGAGTTCCCACATCTATGAGGTACTTTTCTGCGATCACTTTAATAATAACATTGGTGGATGCTTTACTGATAGGATACAGTTTAGTGTAACGTGTGAAATGGTCCAGGATGATTACAATGTATTTATATCGGCGCCTGCCTCCACTGCGTGGGAAAGGCCCGCAAATGTCAAGAAAGGTTTTTTCTAATTTCCTCTCTGAAGTAATTGTTATTAAAGCCCCTTCCTTTTGCTCATTGTTTACCTTAACCCTTTGACATATTCCACATCTTTTTATTAATTCCCTTATCTTCTTGTTTAAACCCTTAATATACACATGCTCCTCCAGTGCCTTTACTACTTTGATGAAACCCATGTGTCCATACATTTGATGATAATTATTTATTATTAATGACTCTGTAGATTTGGGAATATACAATTTCCACTTGTTTTTCACAACAGGGGATTTTATGAAAATTAACCCGTTATAGTTTTGATAATATTGCATAATTATAGCATCATTACTGATGAGGCGTTCTCGTATGGCGGATAATCTCTGATCCCTTGCCTGTTCTTCCTGAATTTTGTTTAATACTTCTACTAGTTCTTCTCCAGCTAATATTATATGATATATTCTTCCAACGTCCTCCCTTTCAATTTCAAAAGTACCATTCTCCAGGTTCACTCTAGATAGAGCATCAGCTACAGTGTTGTTTACCTGGTACATATTCCCATGTTATGTTATATTCTTGAAGAGCCAATATCCAACGAGTTAGTCTACCATGGCTTAGTTTGCACCTTAGTATGAATGATATGGACTTATGGTCGGACCGTACTGTTAAAGGATAACCTAATACATACGTGCGGAATTTACCGCATGCAAATACCACACTCAATAATTCCTTTTCCGTGACACTGTAATTTCTTTCACACTGATTTAATACCCTGCTGGCAAAACTTATTACTTGGTGATCTCCTTCTGGATCTTCCTGGTACAGCTCAGCACCCAGACTCACATCACTGGCGTCACAATTTATAAAAAATTTCTTATCAAAATCAGGGTGATGCAGAATGATGTTTTGTAAAAAATGTTCCTTAATTAAGATGAATGTCTCATCATCTTCCTCCTTCCACTTCCATTTATGTTTAGATGGCAGTAAGTGTTTAAATCTTGCTGTTAATTGGGAATAATTCCTTTGGAATTTTCGGTAGTAGTTGCACACTCCTAGGAATGATTGCAACTGTCGAATGTTTTTAGGTCTGGGGAAGTTTTGAATAGCTTCCACTTTTTCAGGGGATGTGGATATTCCATTTTCAGAGAGTATGAAACCTAGGAATTGTAATTGATTGGTTAATAATTTTGACTTATTCAATTTCAGAGTAATGTTGCTCTTTTCCAACTTGCTTAATACCATTTCCACACGTTGGCAATGTTCCTCCCATGTGGTTGAAGTTACCAATATATCATCTACGTATACTGTTGTGAAGGCTAACACTTCTTTACCTAGGACCTGGTCCATGCATTTAATAAAAACCGCCACAGAGTTTACTAATCCAAAAGGAAGACGTTTAAAATGATAATTTCTACCTTCAAATATAAAGGCGACGTAATTTCTACTGTTGGGATGTAACTCCACCTGCCAGTATCCACAAACAGCATCCCAAATACTCATATACTTGCAATTCTTAAATTTCTTCATTAACTCCTCAATTTCCCCTGGTGAGGTTCTATCATTTATTATATTTTTATTTACCTCCCTGGCATCCAAACATAAACGTACGGTACCGTCCTTTTTCTTTATGGCTACTATAGGGCTGGTGTATGGTGATGAGCTATACTCAATTATGTCCTGTTCTATCATACTCTGTATTTCCCTTCTCACTGCTAGTTTTAGGGATTGGGGTATAGGATATGATTTCCTGTTAAAATTGATGGGTTGTTTAAATGACAATTCACAAATAAAATTCTTAGCCTTTCCTGGCAAATCCGAAAATACTTTTTTATATCTGTTATAGATTTTTATTAATTGATTTTTTTTGTTCAGGTGTTACTCCATTATTATTATTGGCAGTTTTAAACAAATAAATTTCTTGCAATTTTTCTTTCCATTCATCATCCTTAATACAGGCTAATTCCTCAAAAGGTGTTCTATATTCCATTTCATCATCACGCATTAGAGTAAAAGAATGTCGGTGGTGAGTGGCATTTTTATGATCCACTATTTCACTTGACCATTCCCCATTTTCATGGTACAGGGTTATTTTTCCTCTGCCCATATCAATAATAGCTGAGTGGCGCCGCAGCGTATCACACCCTAGCATTGCTTTAAATGGTAATCCTTGAGCTACCATAAACACCATAGGAATAGTTTTACCTTCACTAGATACTTCCATCATTACTTGTTGCCGTATTGTTTTATTTGGTCTGCACCTGTTATTACCATGTTATTAACTGGTAATGTTGGTATATTTTTCTTATACATCTCCCTTATTCGGTTATATTCTACTTTGTCCAGGAGTGACACGTTCGCTCCGGTATCAATTACCATATGTCATAACTCCCTGCAATTCTGCCATTATATATATAATTTGACTGTCAGTTTTATTCTCTGACTGTAACCTTCTTCAGTTAAATCATTTCATATGTCCTTTAAATAATTGTTCTTTGTAATGTTTATAATTTTGTTGTTTTCTTTTTGTGTTCGTATATACCCTTTCAATCCCAGCAGTGAGGGGTTACTTGATACTTCCACTGCTGTATTTAGTTTTCCACCCTATCCTGCAGACGATCGTCTCTAGCAGTGGTTCCTGGGTTGCCATCATCGGGTCTGAACTCTCTATGATTTTCTTGGTGTCTAGGTAGATCCTCCTGTCGACTTCTATTACCGGTTTAATTTCGTTGGTCGTTGTTTGCACAGTTATTATTCCAATAGTCTCTCCTGTTATCAAAATTCCTGCGGCCTGCGCTGTATCTGTTATTATTATAGTTATTATAATGATTGCTTTGGTAATGATTATTACGGTAACGATTATTTATAAAATGGTCATTAACCCTTCGGTTATAATTATTGTTGTTAAATCTATTTACTCCTGGACGCGACTCTTGATTTGGCTCCTCCCTCCTATTGTTGGAATATTCACTTTGCCTTCGAGACCTTTGATAATAGTCTTCCATTTCGTAACTGGCCAACAAGGTTTCCATTGCTCCCACTGTCTTCACTTGTCCACTGCGTCTGGCACGAACTATCTCTTCTTCAAAATGGTAAGATAATTTATTTACTAAACATTCCTCTGGTATTCGCAGTTCCAAATGATGCGCCAAACACACCTTTCACAAAAAGTAGGTAGTTGGGGACTGCTCTTGATTAATATTGAATCTCCCGTTGGTAATGTTATCCCTAATCATGTTCTGTACGGAATCCGACCAGTATTTCGACCTAAAAGCCTTTTTAAACTCTTCATAATTACTCGTTTCATTCCGGACCGCTGACCAGCAATTATCATTTATGCTTTTAAAACAATCATCCAACAAACTTTTTATTATGTTCCATCGGGTCACCTTAATCCTACTAAACCATTCATCTATTCTCTCCAGAAATTCTATGGGGTTTCCTCTATAAATTTTGAAATTGATATTTTCTTTTTGCTCAGGGGCTATGTGATGTGCCAGATACATTGGTCGATTTTGTAAAACTTCTATTGACTCCTTTATATTAATCAATTCCTGATTCTGTATATTTTCGACGGTCCCCTTATTTTGATCCACTTGGGTTTTTATTTGTGTTATTTTGTTGTTAACTATCTCAATTCTACCAGCTATACTAATTTGCACTTCGTCCAATTTCCCTTGGGTTTCTAATTGTACTTCTTTTATTCTAGTTTTCCACTTGATTAATTTTGGCCTCTACTTCCACTGCGAGTTGTATGATGGTTTCATCTGTCTTTTCTAGACCCACCTTAGTTTCAGTTATTTGCTGTCTTACTTCCTCTTCATAATTATCCACCCTTTTGTTAAGTGTTTCATTGACATTTGCAACCCTTTCATTGATGACTTCCCTCAACGCTTGGTTTTGTTCATTTATAATTTGCCACAACTCCTTATTACTGTATTAAATTTTCCCGTCTATTTGTTTGTTATTTTCCTGAATCTGCTTTAAGCTCTCATCATTCCCGTCAAACCTTTCATTAATTTGGTTTAAGCTTTCATTTATCAGCCGGTTATTCTCATCAGTTTCCTCTTTATTTTTGTCAAACTTCTCATTCATTAGTTTGATTAAATTCTCACTCAAAATTTCGTTTTGTTTCTTTGAGTTTTCATTAATACTGTCTATTTTATTTTCCAGCTTTTTTGAATTTTCGTTTATACTGTCTATTTTATTTTCCAGCTTTTCTGAATTTTCGTTTATACTGTCTATTTTATTTTCCAGCTTTTCTGAATTTTCATTTATACTGTCTATTTTATTTTCTAGCCTTTCTGAATTTTCGTCAAATTTTTTATTTAATTCTACCTTCTGTTTCCTGGAATCTTCTTTAATACTGTCTATTTTCTCATTAGTTTGTTTATTATCCTCTTTAATTTGTTTTAAACTCTCATTAGTTTCCTCCTTGGTTTGCTTTGAGTTTTCCTCCTGTTTCCTAAATTGTTCTGCCATAAATTTCATCATGTCTTGCCAATTTGGTTCTTCTCTGGCTACCGCTTTATCTGGTTGGTCCCCTTGGACATCCTCTTTATTGCTTGCCTGTTGTTCCATTTCGGTGTCTGTAACTACCTCTGCTTCTTCTTCCCGTCTATCTTCTTCCTTTTCTTGGTCTTTCACTATCCTTTTAGAAACACCTCTCGTATGCATTCCTGTGCCTCTAATAGTTGCCTGCTCCAGTTAAGTAATAGCCTAATTTTTTACTTAACTAAAGCCCCACGTTGGGCACCAATTTGTAATAAATTTAAACTAGTGATCGTTTTTTTTGTTATTAATGATATTTGAGGATGTTTAAAAGCCCCACTGTTGGGTTCGCCAATTTGTAATTAATTTGTTAAATGATGTTTTCTGGGGTTTAATCAAGCTCCACGTTGGTACGGGTTTATTGTTAATTCAAAAAAAAATTTAAATTAACAAATTCAATCTGTTTATAAGGAAAATGGTTATTATGTTGTTGCAGATGAGACCTCCTGCAAATCAATATTAATTTATAAAAAAAAAATAATTATTTATCTTATAGTTGCTACGACTCGTATGTTGAACATAAACCTGTGTTAGTTAATTGCCAAGTGTTTTACCATAGAATAATGCTATATTACCGGTATTATAGTTAATAATTCGGTAATTCTCTCCAACCCTATTCGGTCTGTATTATTTAAATTGACCCAAATGTGGCGAAGAGAATACGTTAGTTCGGCACTCTCCCGTATTCACCAGCTGTCTGCAACGAGCGCTGTTATTAGTAATTGACTCGTTTTTATAGGTTAGTTCGTTTCACTTGACGGTTTTATCACCTTCTTTATCTGGAAATTACTCCCCAATCAAAATACAATAACTATTATACAATAACACAGAACATCATCACATACAAGAAGGATTCTTTATTATATTATTTTTTAAATTCCAACAGTCGTCTTCATAGATTATCGGATCGTAATATCGATCGTACAATGCTGAATCGATTTGTTAGTGGATTAGTGAAGTATAATACAATTTAAATATAATTTTCTGTTTATCTCTTATCCCAGGGTACATGTGATTCTTTTAACGATTAGTAAGGCCAGGTAATGCAAAATTAAGGTTACTAAGTATTACAAATGGTTATTAATTCTTAATGTGTAAAATTAAATATAAGCTGGTTTGTTACCATACAATGCGATACTCAAGGTAGCCATGTCCGTTTATAACCGACTGAAGATGTACTGATGAGGTTACTCTTGACCAAAAAATACGTCCAGATTATCAATAAAAGTTGAAAGGTGATGTCCTGGAGTGTTCTATTCTTCGTTCTTCTTCGCGATCCTAGTGGTTGCCGGTCCCAGTGGAATTGGTGTAGTATTACAACTTCGTCCAATTTCTTGAAAGTGAGGTTTAGTATTTTAATACCAAAAGTTCTTCGTGTATGTTTGGCTTATAATTGCATTAATTTAGTCTTCTTCGGCTATGTATCATCTTGGTTTAATTGTAAATCGGGTTCATCATCATTTCTTTACGGGAATTAGTTTGAAGAACGATTTATTAATTCCGTGAACTTTGAGGATGTGTAGAATTATATTTCCTGAAATCTAGTTCAGTAGTTATTACTCAATTCTCTTTTTGTTTTAATGGATTGGCTTTAAGACATTTGATTCATTAAATTTTATTAATTTTATTTTATTTTATTTTTAAATTTGTCTGCTGAACTGTTCCCAATAGCATATAACAATCGAATTGAAAGGTTTTTTATTTTTAAATTCTTTTCTGGATTCGTATTAATTCAACTTAACCCATTCACATGTAACAATTGAATGTTGATAGGTTTTTTTAAATTCTTTTCTGGATTTGTATTAACTGAACTTAACCCATTCACCTGTAACAATTGAATGTTGAAATCAACAAAATTTCTTGCATTTTAGTTACCCTAACAACCATTACTTTTCCTGTCATTGGATAATATTTGATATCCTAGAGCCAGAATTAGAAAATATTACTACTCTTATTTAATAAAATACTCCATGCTTGGAATTATACCAAATCACATAAAACTCTCACTTAATCTGCCTTATTAAACCATATACATTTTACTACATTTTCATCTGACTGGACTTATTAAAAAGGTATTAATTTCCTTTTACAAATATTAAATTTAGGCCTATTGGTCTTATTACACTTGTTATACTTTTGTTTTGTTTTTAATTTAATTTTTCTTTACCTGACCTACTGTACAAATAGTCACTGGCTTATGGCCACTTATATCAATTTTAATTTCCTGGTTTCAATTCATTATATTATTTAGTTCAGCATGTTCCTTCATTGCTTTTTAACATAATTATAAGAACTACTTGCCAACTTATTAACACTGATTGTCTTCCTGGCTAAGTTTACAAATACTATTTTAAACATCTTCATTAATCAATTAAAGTAAATACATTTAACATAATATCATACCTAATAAATGTACTTGTATTTAATTATTTAAATACAATTTTAACATGAATAAAATGAGTACCTATGACTTAGTACTTCCTTAAAACAACAGCTCCACACTTACTACACCCAAAACATAAAATAAATATCCTGTAAACACTATATCATGATACAGTATAACACCAAGTACATTTTATAACACATTAAATATTAATTGAACAGTATATTATACTCAACTCCTACACATTAAACTCATCACACTAGATACAATGTTTATGTTTTACATCTCATACTACTCATTACATATTTTAGATTTAGGTACACTTTTGATGTTTTATTACTTAGTAACCTTACTAGGTACCTTTAATGCATTCTTCAGGTGAGATGGGCCCTCTTGCATTTAATTATAACATAATTTGGGCATGGTTTTAAGTCATGTTTACAAAGTTTTTTATGTAACGTCGGGAACCTCAACTCTGTTACTTTACAATTTATATATATATATATATATATATATTTTTTTATTGCAATGAAACACAGGATCCTGATAAGCAGTGCAGGATTGTGTAATACACAGACGATAAACATTCATGTCTAAGTTGGTAGTTTGTTAGATTTGGTTTTTTTTTTGTATGAGTCGTGTATTTTAGAAAGGATAAGGAATTAGGTTTAGTCAAATTGTGTATGATTTTATGTGTTATTTATTCATGTACTATGTCTGTGGAAATGTGCGCGCGTGCGCGAGTGATAAACGTTTCCCCGGATGTGCGTGATATAATTGTCATATCGTTGTGACACTTGAACTGAACATAAACTACTGTATTAGCTACAGTTCCTGTATTTTTCCTATCTATTAAATGACGTTAAAGTATGATTTCATTAAAATATGAAGTTGTTGTAAAACGCAGTTATGAGTGAGATAAAGGTATTCAGAGATTACCATCTATGCATGCTCTTGCATAGTCAATGCACTTTACGGCATGAAAAATTGGCGAGTCATGTTCAAAGTAACCATGTGACTTCCTTCCACCAATAAAATGCTGGAAGGCAGTTGGAAATTTTCTTAGCCTGCTGCTACACAGGCAGTTCTTCTCATCCTGCTATCACGATCGGGACATGCAATTCGTGTGCAAGATTTTCTGCTTGCAAGAATTTGTTAAGTCTTTTCGGCGGTAGTAACGAGTGTGAAGACTCAGAACTGTGCGTGTATTACATCTCTACACCCAGTGTTGTTATTAAAACATAGCATGCATAAATACAGTTAGTTCTTCTCATCTAGCTATCACGATCGGTAGGGCAATTCTTGTGCAAGATTTTCTGCTTGCAAGAATTTGTTAAGTCTTTTTGACAGTAGTAACGAGTGCGAAGGCTCAGAACTGTTGGTGTAATTCATCACTACACGCAGTATTTTATTTGAATATATTTGTGTAATAAGTGAACTTGAACTGTGTTACTGTGTGAGGTATTCTGCAGTACCAGTAATATTTCTTAATTACTTAGTAATAAAATTTTGACATCATTAGTTTCCGCGTGAGTGGAAGATTTCCGCATAGGGAGGTCTGCTGATCGCGGTAGACCCAGTGGTACGCGTGAACACTTGAAGAGTCCGGATTGGTATAAGTCTAATATACCGTTTCTAAGTAAAACTCACTGTGACCTGAGATACTTATAACTTATAAATTCTGTATGAAGTTTAACCAGTAGTATCAATAGAACCGTTGTGGTGTGCGAAGCATCTGTGTCAATGTTGGAACTCCAGGACACCAGCCCAGCTGGAAGCGTCACCAAGGTGAACCATCTGTCATCGAACGCAACGCCTGATGACTCAACTACACAGCAAAGCCCCCCCCCCTTTTTCCATCAACATCGGCGCGAGAAGGAATCATCATCATCACATATGTAATGTATCACATCACGTATATGAACAATAATTAACACTTTAAAAGACTATATCTGAAACACTACCATTATTATGCTTGTCAAATATATCATATAAACAATTACATATGTCTTGTGTGCAATAAATAATCTTAAACCCTCCAATATAGACTTTTGCATTAAGATACACATACTACCATATGCTATGCGCCAATAGTTAAGTTATTTGTGTTGTCGCAATATATATATATATGATGGAGGAGCATAAGCTCTGAAACGCGTCATAGAAAAATTATAAGAAGTCACAAGGCGGACAAAATAAGGTAAATTTAGTTATTAAAACGAAACTTCATTTTCTTTCTTTTGATGACTCTTGAAGAGACATTGCGAACAGACAGCTACAAATAAACAAATAACAGGATAATTCACTCACTAACTGAAAGTAACTACAAGTACAATAATCGTAAGTGAGTGGATGCTAGTCTGACTGTGAAAGCTGCATGAATCATTGGCCTTGACAAACTAATGCTGCCAACACAAACACACTCACACATGCTTTACCTATCAGAGACACAGAGTTCAGTCTCATGCAGTACTACACCCATATGCAGGTCTGGATTACGAGGTGACATTCTATTAATTGTATAAAATACACTCCACCATTCCATTAATCATAGAAATCAGCCAAATACAGTGAAACCTTGATATAACACTCTTCTGTGGACCGACCAAAAAGCGTTTTTATCAAGGGTCGCTTTATATAAAGGTTTCAAGTTTAACTTGAGAAATGTACAGAAATTTCTAAAAAAAATCGTTTACGTCATATGTAGTGTCTTGGTGATACTTGGTATCCTAAACTTCATAATTATTAGAGTTAGTCCGGGATGGTTTCTTCTAAGGATTCCTGTAAAGATGAGCTCCTTGCAAACCGTGTTATGTAAAAAAAATAATATATGTTGTAAATCATAGAGAATCTTATGTTCTTTCTTTGAGAACTAAATTTAGGGATGAAAATATGAAAAATGAAGAAAAACCTTGTCAAAATGTATTCAGTATTCTTTAATAACAATAAACAAACTGTGTACAGAGAATAACAAAAGTGCCTTGAGATTTATTCCACAGACTGTAGAAGAGGAAGGTTCTGAGATACTTTAAAAAGTTACGATTGGGTGAGTAGAAAAACATACATGACTTGATGTGAAACATAAAACATACATGATGATGTGATTTGAGGCAACTGATTGTGCTGCCCGTCTTGCAGTGCATACCTTGTGTTTACGACAGCCCTGGACTTTGGATCCAACGATTTGGACTTCCAAAAATTCCTTTCTGTCCGTTGGCAAAAAGAACGTTACATCAAGGGTGGATACCGAAACTGGGGTGCAATATCAAGGTTTATTTTACATTGTTTATATGGGGAATTTGCCAGGACCGTGAAAAATGAGCATTACATCAAGGGTCACTTTATATCGCAGGGGCATTACAGTATATCAAGGTTCCACTGTACACTGGTTTAAACAATCATACAAAATCAGTTACAAACAACAGTTTTCATGTCATGTGGACTATGTACTGAAAGTTTTTGTTTTTGTTTTGTAACAACTGGTGGCTGCACAGAATGTACGTAAACTTTCATCCCATGTGAGAACTGTCTTTGTGGCAATAGAATAGTGTCCTGTACAGTTTGTAAACTACAACAAAACTGCCTGACAATGGTATTGTATGTGATAACAAAGAGTACACAGAAAGCAACATACAGATGTAATACAGGTTAATGCAAGACTCATGTTACTTGCTACATCAAATAAAATACTTAATGTGTTCTAGAATGTCCAGTAAACAACAACATCCATAAGCTAACTGAGTTCAACATTTTGGCTATGTTGCCCACAAAAAGCACAGGAAGCCATTTTTAACCCCACAGGTACACTGCCCACACTTTCTGCATTCTACTTGCAGAATGCACTTACACTTTGTGTCTATTTGCATTCCACAGTCTGTTTAATGCAAACACCAATCATATGTTTTCACAGCCATTCCGTGAACTGAGGTGCTGTTTACAAGCATCCACTATGGATTCTAAGGATATTTATTTGACCAAAGATGAAATTCATAGTTTTTATACCATAATTGGATATTGTATTAGTTTAGATGCTGTATGAGACTGAACTCTGTCTCTGATGGAGGGGATAAAGTGTGTGTGTGTGTGTGTGTGTGTGTGTGTGTGTGTGTTGGTATCGTATTTTTCAAGGCCAATGATTCATCACAGCTCTATAGCCCAGTTCACAGTGCAAACTGGCATCCATCACATAGACTCCACAGTTTGTAATATTATTGCAGCCTGCTTTTACCATTGTTTCTGAGAATAAGCTGTTGCCAAATATTCCGCTGGAATCAGTAATAGTTATGGACAATGTGCCGTATCATTCTGTTTTAGCTGAAAAGATTCCGACAAAGTTGATACAAAACTTGATATGATACAATTTCTGAGAAATAACGGTATTAATTGTGATGAAGGTATGAGAAAGGATCATCTTTTCCAAATTATAGAACTCCATCGCCCCAGAGAAAAGCAGTACAAGATTGATCAATTTTTATCAAGCAAGGGTAACATTGTTGTACGGCTTCCTCCATATATTTGCGACCTCAATCCTACTGAACTTGGCTGGGCAAAAGTTAAAAACTACATATGAAATTTTACGAAACCGGCTGACATATCTGAGCAAACTGAAAGCAACTGGGTAGGGAACTGCAAGAAAGTTTGGGGGGGGTAGAGAACTACTACTGGGAAGTAATGGGATAGTGTCAGATGTTACTAACAATGTGATGGTACATAAGTCCGTATAAGGATTTATCGGTTCAGGAAAAATAATTTTATTGTGTTTTCATGTGTTAAAAATGATTAGGTTAACTTTTCCCAATATTGTACATACAACGCAGTTTGCCAGAGTAACTTGACACCAAGGTCATGGGCGTACGTGACTTTCAACACATATTTGGACAAAGCAGGCCTTGAACAATGTTAAAAAAACGTCATAACCAATACGAAATCGCAACAACGGAGGCGTAAGACAATGCCGTCATCCGTTTTAAACAAAAGAATGATGACGGAATAACCCTTCCACCTGGGTGAAGTGTACAAAGATGTCTGCCCAGTCTGCAACATACGCTCAGAGCGTTAGCACGCTAAAAAATTCGCTGGCGAAGTTTTGCCAGTAAAAGTGTTTTTGAACAGTTATAATGTAATTAACAGGTAATCAGTACCTGGTAATGTAACCAGTAACATACAATGTAGATATAAATTCAGTGCAACGAAAGGACAGACTAAACAGTAAAGTTCGCCGACCACCTGGCTTGAGATGGAGAACATCTGAGTGGAAACTACAACTACAAACTCAGGAAAGTTTCAAATCCTATAACCATTATTCATTTGATCAAATTGAGCTCAAAATTCTAATTAAAATAAAAAACAAAAAATGTACCAATAATTAACATATGGGGAAAGAGTGTGTGTGCGTGCGAGAGGATGTTTATAAATAAATGAGGCATTGGTTCATGTTTTAAGAAACTTAGTAAATCAACTCAAAAATAACTGCAGTCTATTTAAAATGCTCTTGTGGCAAATTAAGTACAAAAATTGAATAATGAAAATTAATGAATAATTAGTGGAGCGTAAGTGCAAAGCTGCCATCTTGTTTGGGTGTATAAGACCCCATTTTGATTTTTGTAAACGTTGATAATGGCAATTAAGAAATATTAAAACACAAGTTTTATTTCACATACATGGTGTTAGACTCGTTATTTCAACAAATCCCAAACTGTTTCTGTTTCTCGCTTAGTAAAGAACCTGTAGCGGGTCGATTTTTGGGTGTTTTTGTTTTAACCGTTTGGGGCATATATTTATGTTTTTATTTATTTCGTTTTCGGGCGGACTGGTATAAAGTATGGTAAAGCTGCATTATTGTGCAACATAACAGAACAGTGAAACAACGCAATAGGACGCAGTTGTTGAGGAATGTGGTGGAGCATGTGTACCTCCACAAAATTCTGAGAACTTTGTACCTGTGTGTGGCAGCGCACATACGCAACTGCTCAATCACGCTCCAAGTGACGCTCTGACAAACAACTCAAGATGGCGAGAGCGTAAAAAAAAAATATTCGTCGTCTTCTATAAGACCTCACGGAAGTCGCATTAACTCCGCCTACTGTTGGTGACATCAGCAGAGCCAAGCCCAATATTAAGCTCTGGTCATCCACATATGTCAGCTCCATTCCCTATATAAAATGGTTACACGACAGCAAAGGAACAAGGAGCGGCGACGAAATAATCGTGGCAGTGACCAACAGCTTCTCTCCAAAGCAACATGTACCTGTTACGTTCTACGTGACGGTATACATTAGTCAGAGACGCCATACAGTCAACTAGAACCCGACCACAACTACAGACGCTTACCGTTTCGTTTAGGCCCCGGTCGGTGGTGTTATAAAATGTAATTAACCCAGTAAGACCGACCGGGACCCAAGAAGTTAATAACCATATTACCGTGATTAGCGGGCAGTTGGTGCAGTGACATAGAGTGATTAACTAAATACGTAATCTTTAAAAGAGGAATCGGATAACAGAAACACGTGTTCGGTCGACAGTGAAAAGTGAATTAAACATGAATTAAATACTATTACCGGGAATTCAATATGAAACATCAATGGGTAAAGTGTAAAATGGCATGTGTGTGTGAATGATGCAGAATGGGCTACCTTAATTATTATAATACTTGATAAGTTAGAGGATATTTTATGTTAGTTAAGTCTGAGGGATCAATGTATATTTTAAACCCTATTTTTTCAGTGTCTTTTAACATTCATTAAAATCAGTTGGTTTACCTTGAATATGTGTTAGTTTAAGTTATTTCGTCATTGCCATTTCCTCATTTCTGTGTTAAAAATTCGTCTAACGTTCCGGAATCTTCTGAGTTATTAATTGGGTGGGTCAGATTGCTAAATTGTCCGTTTTATTTAAGGTGGAGTGTAAAGGTTTTCGATATTTTATCCTATAAAAAATAATCGTGGCGACCTTGGTCTTCTGGTAAAATTTCAATAACAGGTAAGTGTTGCAATTGCGTGCAGGTAAGTTCTGGCAGTGGATCTTATTTATTTTATATTTCGGCTCATTTTTTAACGTCACACTGGCGACCCTGCCAGGATTCTCGTTTAACTTTAATTTTATACGAGATAGACCTATTTTAATGCACAGAAAATAGGATGGGGTAATGACGAATTTATAAATATGATTTATCGTATATAATTACGCACGTAGGTTAGGTTTGTGTTATGAGTTAAGTACCAGATAAAAAATGGCAAAAAATAACGAAGCCAGCTTCGCTGATGATAAAATAGAAAGTATAGCGACACCTGTCCAAAGTAAACAAGAGGTAGATAAAGATGACAAAATTATGAATATGTTGCAATTAATTTTGGAGCAACAAAGTATTAAATTTGAAATACAAAATCATAATTTTAATGAGTTAAAAAATGAAATACAAGAAATGAATAAATGTGTAGAAAGTACTGATGAAACGATAAGAACTAATTTGAATAAGTTAGAACAGAGTGTGGAGCGAATGGGAGTACATGTGATGAGGACAGAGAAAAATAAAACAAATGAAAATTGTAATGACAAATGTAAAAATATGATACCAGAGAAAGAGTTAATAAATGATAACAATAATGTTGAAAATAATGAGAATAATAGTAATGTATTTGAAGAATTAGTATCGGAGGCTGATACGGTAAAAATAAAGAATGAGAGTACTGATGAGTTGGTGGAAGGTAGGGATGATGAGATGTTAATGTGTGTCAGTGAGTTAGAGAGAGAGAGAAAAAATAATGTAGTAGAGTGGGGACAGAGGGAAAATTTTCCCTTTATTATTTATGATGTTTATGATGATTTATTGAGTCCACAAGTGTTGTGGTTGAAGGGCAAGAGTCCCGTATTGGTAGATGAATTGAGGTGTTTATTTTTGTGGAGTAATTGTGTACCCTCTGTCCGGAATAATTGTGAGAGTGTGATGTGGTGTTATGAAGAGAGAGAGGTAAATAGAGAATGGTATGTAACAGAATTGTATAATTTGAATAGAAAGTATGATGAATGGAAAGAAGGCTTAGAAATATATTTGAATAATAATGATTACAATGATTTGAAAAAAATAATTAGACCGATAGTGAATGAATGTAATGACGGAGACTTAACAAAAATACTTAACGTAGACTGGTTTAATGAGTATTCTGGTAAAATTTCAATAACAGGTAAGTGTTATAATTGCGTGCAGGTAAGTTCTGGCAGTGGATCTTATTTATTTTATATTTCGGCCTATTTTTTAACGTCACACTGGCGACCCTGCCAGGATTCTCGTTTAACTTTAATTTTATACGAGATAGACCTATTTTAATGCACAGAAAATAGGATGGGGTAATGACGAATTTATAAATATGATTTATCGTATATAATTACGCACGTAGGTTAGGTTTGTGCTATGAGTTAAGTACCAGATAAAAAATGGCAAAAAATAACGAAGCCAGCTTCGCTGATGATAAAATAGAAAGTATAGCGACACCTGTCCAAAGTAAACAAGAGGTAGATAAAGATGACAAAATTATGAATATGTTGCAATTAATTTTGGAGCAACAAAGTATTAAATTTGAAATACAAAATCATAATTTTAATGAGTTAAAAAATGAAATACAAGAAATGAATAAATGTGTAGAAAGTACTGATGAAACGATAAGAACTAATTTGAATAAGTTAGAACAGAGTGTGGAGCGAATGGGAGTACATGTGATGAGGACAGAGAAAAATAAAACAAATGAAAATTGTAATGACAAATGTAAAAATATGATACCAGAGAAAGAGTTAATAAATGATAACAATGATGTTGAAAATAATGAGAATAATAGTAATGTATTTGAAGAATTAGTATCGGAGACTGATACGGTAAAAATAAAGAATGAGAGTACTGATGAGTTGGTGGAAGGTAGTGATTATGGGATGTTAATGTGTGTTAATGAGTTAGAGAGAGAGTGGAAAAATAATGTTGTGGTAGAGTGGGGACAGAGGGCAAATTTTCCCTTTATTAGTTATGATGTTTATGATGATTTATTGAGTCCACAAGTGTTGTGGTTGAAGGGCAAGAGTCCCGTATTGGTAGATGAATTGAGGTGTTTATTTTTGTGGAGTAATTGTGTACCCTCTGTCCGGAATAATTGTGAGAGTGTGATGTGGTGTTATGAAGAGAGAGAAGGAAATAGAGAATGGTATGTAACAGAATTGTATAATTGGAATAGAAAGTATGATGAATGGAAAGAAGGCTTAGAAATATATTTGAATAATAATGATTACCATGATTTGATAAAAATAATTAGACCGATAGTGAATGAATGTAATGACGGAGACTTAACAAAAATACTTAACGTAGACTGGTTTAATGAGTATTCTGGTAAAATGAGTGAATTTGGTTGTTCTGGTTATGACACACAAAGTAACCATTTGTTTGTAAATAAAAAGCAACAGTGTTATATAGAACCAAGATTAATTTTTGACGATGGTGGCTGAACTAGAATATCAGTGTATAGACCTTGTTTGAATTTTATAAATTTTTGGTAATGACCTTGCTGATTTGGACATCTGAAGTGAGATACACTTGAACAGTTTTGACGTATATTTTGTAAATAATATTGAATTCATTTTTGTGTATTGTGAAATGTAATGTGTATATGTTTTAGAAAATGTTGTATTAATAATAATAATATTATTAATATTTTTGCACTCTAATTAAATAACAAAATAATTATGAAGACAATAGTTAATGATTTGTAGAATGTTGATAATAATTGAGATATGTTATTTTAATAATCAAATGAATATTTAATTTTAATAATAAATTGAATTAAATAAGTGGAGATGTGTAGATAGTGTGATTGAATATTATGTGTTTGAATTTTATAAGGTAATTAAATTGTTTGGTGAGATTTTGATTTAATAATAATTAATAAGTAAATAAATGTTAAATGGTTTATTTTGTGGAACATAATGATTAAAAATATATGTTAATAATAAATTTAGAATTTTTGAAAATCTGATTACAACACAGGATAAATTCATCATGATGATAAATAAAAAGAGTTAAGGAAAAACTTTAAATAATAATGTTTATAAATTTTTATATAAATTATTTAAAAGAGAATTGTTTGTTTGATGTATACTAATAATCCAGGTTTATTGCTATTTGTGCAATCATTTTATTGTTGTGTGTTAGATATAGTTGTTGATAAAATGTATTTTCATTATGTGTGTAATTTTTTTCTAAGCCAATCATTAGACGCCTGGCAGGCAATCAACATAATAGAAGTAAGTGTTGATAATGTATTACATGTATTTGTTCAATTTTAAGATGTAGTTTCATTGTGTTTTTATTATGTTAGGATATCAGCTGATCAGCAATACCATGTCACTGGTATATTGGTTTATAAATGTTACAAGTAATTAATGTTTAGTGTACTACAGGTATTTTGAAGTAAAGAATATGAGAAATAAAATAACAATTTATGCAAATTAATAAAAGATAATTCATGGGTGATAAATGTTTTATGGGACATGCAGACCTGTCCAAGTTGAATTAGAAGTTGAATGTGAAATAGTAGAGATGAATATGATGTAATGTTGTTTTTGAGTTAATGTAATGTAACAGAGCTGGTGAAGTATTAATGTTGACACAGTAGTAATGGAGACTTTATGTAGATTTTGAGTGATATATTGTTGTTTTTATAGTTAATGAGGTTATTTTGTGTATTTGTAGTAATGAAATGAGATTGAGATTTTTGGGGATGGCAATTTTGTATTAGAGGGTAGTGTATTTGGGGAGTCCGCAACAAGGGTTGGGACGGGATAGGAATAGATTTTAGTGAGGAGGGGCCGCCTTAGGTAAAATCCGGGGGCCAAATAAGGGAAATGAGTTTTTGGGTAGGGGAAACACGTATCCTATGTACAAAGGGTTAGAGAGTATTTTTTTTTATATATGTAGAGAAGGCGGCGTTTTGAGTTAAATGGTAAGTTGGGGTTTAGAATGTCCTGATTAGTAGATATTTTTGATAGAGTTGGGTGTCTTGGGAGTTGCAGTTGATAAATATTAGAGTCAGGGGGAGAAAGTTTATATATGTATAGAAATCTCATACAGAAAAACGAGAATAAATAATTTACATCACCCACAGTATATTAAAGTAAGATTGTTGAAAAGAAAGAGAGATTCATGATAAAGAATGTACAATTGTTTTTTAAACCAGTGACAGAATTTTGATAGAAGTGAAAATAATGTAAAGTCAAGAAGTGTTTAATTTAAATGATTTAAATGCCAATTTGATTATTATTTATATTAATATTTTGTTTATTATAAATATTCTATGTTACTATGTTTTGTATTTCAAGGTAGGATATTACAGATATTTAAAGTGTTTTCAGAAATCATACATAACATATGTAGGTCAAGGGTTTTGTACTTGACCTAGTTTTGATCAGCTGATGAGTTCATACACCTACTAAGCTTGTAGAGCAGGAATTCAATTTTAATTTGTTTGTTTGATTAATTCAAACTAATCTTTGAATAATTTTAATAAATGTTATTTAATAAATAAATTTAATAAATATTTAATGAATAATTTTTTTGAATTTTAAAATTTTGAAAATTTTAAATTTTTTTGAAAAAAAAAAAAAAAAAAAAAAAAAACTTGATTTGTCGCCTGCCAGCGAGTGAATATGTTAGATAATTATTATTTTGTTGTGTATGTATTAATGATGTTTCTTTTATTGTATTGCTTTATATTGGTAGGCTATAAATTGTTCTCATGCTAGAGTAAGGATGTATTTGTATTAATAGGAATGTTTAGGTTAAGTCATTGAAACAAAAATTAGAAAAAAGAGGAAGAGAATTTTTTGGTAAAAGATTTTTTTTTGAATATTGAATTTTTTGAATTTATAATAAATTTTAAAAGGAAGTTTTTATTTTAATGTGTTATGATAATATGTAATGTTAATGTGTGTGAGCCCAGTATCTGCTAAAGGCAGCCCAGCTTGCAAAAAAGGGGATCCATATCGGCGGAGGAGCTGGGATGATTTTAGCCAGGGATTGGGGATTTTTGGGGGTAGTATGTTGAAGGGCGAGGTGTGCCGTGGTGCGAGTCTGATCGATTTCTCGGTGTTGGGATCTCTTACGGAGAAGTCCAGTGATCTCGTTCAGATGAGTCCATGGTCACTGAGCCAGGGGGGTCGTGTACCCATGAGATTAAGAACAAGGGGGTTGTGGCACCAGTTCCTCACCGGTCCTCTTTGGGGTCATCGATGAGATTTCTTCTGTCGTGGACAGCAGAATTCTCATCGAGGGGGTATTGTAGCGGGTCATTTTTGGGTGTTTTTGTTTTAACCGTTTGGGGCATATATTTATATTTTTATTTATTTCATTTTGGGCGGATTGTCATTGTGCAACGTATGTGTCCGTATAACAGACCAGTGTTGAGAAACAGTTGGAAACAAAGCGAAACGCAATCAGTGGTGTAACACGGCTGAAGAATTCACCTCCACAAAATTCTTCGAACTTTGTACCTGTGTGTGGCAGCGCACATACGCCACTGCTCAATCACGCCCCAAGTGACGCTCTGACAAACAACTCAAGATGGCGAGAGCGTAAAAAAATATTCGTCGTCTTCTATAAGACCTCACGGAAGTCGCATTAACCACGCCCACTTAAATGACATCGGCAGAGCCAAGCCCAATATTAAGCTCTGGACATCCACATATGTCAGCTCCATTCCCTATATAAAATGGTTACACGACAGCAAAGGAACAAGGAGCGGCGACGAAATAATCGTGGCAGTGACCAACAGCTTCTCTCCAAAGCAACATGTACCTGTTACGTTCTACGTGACAGTACACATTAGTCCGAGATGCCATACAGTCAACTAGAACCCGACCCCAACTACAGACGCTTACCGTTTCGTTTAGGCCCCGGTCGGTGGTGTTATAAAATGTAATTAATCCAGTAAGACCGACCGGGACCCAAGAAGTTAATAACCATATTACCGTGATTGGCGGGCAGTTGGTGCAGTGACATAGAGTGATTAACTAAATACGTAATCTTTAAAAGAGGAATCGGATAACAGAAACACGTGTTCGGTCGGCAGTGAAAAGTGAATTAAACATGAATTAAATACTATTACCGGGAATTCAATATGAAACATCAATGGGTAAAGTGTAAAAAAATGGCATGTGTGTGTGTGTGATGCAGAATGGGCTACCTTAATTACTATAATACTTGATAAGTTAGAGGATATTTTATGTTAGTTAAGTCTGAGGGATCAATGTATATTTTAAACCCTATTTTTCAGTGTCTTTTAACATTCATTAAAATCAGTTGGTTTACCTTGAATATGTGTTAGACTAAGTTATTTCGTCATTGCCATTTCCTCATTTCTGTGTTAAAAATTCGTCTAACGTTCCGGAATCTTTCTGAGTTATTAATTGGGTGGGTCAGATTGCTAAATTGTCCGTTTTATTTAAGGTAAAGTGTAAAGGTTTTCGATATTTTATCCTATAAAAAATAATCGTGGCGACCTTGGTCTTCTGGTAAAATTTCAATAACAGGTAAGTGTTGTAATTGCGTGCAGGTAAGTTCTGGCAGTGGATCTTATTTATTTTATATTTCGGCCTATATTTTTTAACGTCACACTAAATTTATGATGATTTATTGAGTCCACAAGTGTTGTGGTTGAAGGGCAAGAGTCCCGTATTGGTAGATGAATTGAGGTGTTTATTTTTGTGGAGTAATTGTGTATCCTCTGTCCGGAATAATTGTGAGAGTGTAATGTGGTGTTATGAAGAGAGAGAAGTAAATAGAGAATGGTATGTAACAGAATTGTATAATTTGAATAGAAAGTATGATGAATGGAAAGAAGGCTTAGAAATATATTTGAATAATAATGATTACAATGATTTGATAAAAATAATTAGACCGATAGTGAATGAATGTAATGACGGAGACTTAACAAAAATACCTAACGTAGACTGGTTTAATGAGTATTCTGGTAAAATGAGTGAATTTGGTTGTTCTGGTTATGACACACAAAGTAACCATTTGTTTGTAAATAAAAAGCAAAAGTGTTATTTAGAACCAAGATTGATTTTTGACGATGGTGGCTGAACTAGAATCTCAGTGTATAGACCTTGTTTGAATTTTATAAATTTTTGGTAATGACCTTGCTGATTTGGACATCTGAAGTGAGATACACTTGAACAATTTTGACGTATATTTTGTAAATAATATTGAATTCATTTGTGTGTATTGTGAAATGTAATGTGTATATGTTTTAGAAAATGTTGTATTAATAATAATAATATTATTAATATTTTTGCACTCCAATTAAATAACAAAATAATTATGAAGACAATGGTTAATGATTTGTAGAATGTTGATAATAATTGAGATATGTTATTTTAATAATCAAATGAATATTTAATTTTAATAATAAATTGAATTAAATAAGTGGAGATGTTTGGATAGTGTGATTGAATATTATGTGTTTGAATTTTATAAGGTAATTAAATTGTGTAATGAGATTTTGATTTAATAATAATTAATAAGTAAATAAATGTTAAATGGTTTATTTTGCGGAACATAATGATTAAAAATATGTATTAATAAGAAATTTAGAATTTTTGAAAATCTGATTACAACACAGGATAAATTCATCATGATGATAAATAAAAAGAGTTAATGAAAAATTTTAAATAATAAGGTTTATAAATTTTTATATAAATTATTTAAAAGAGAATTGTTTGTTTGATGTATGCTAATAATCCAGGTTTATTGCTATTTGTGCAATCATTTTATTGTTGTGTGTTAGATATAGTTGTTGATAAAATGTATTTTCATTATGTGTGTAATTTTTTTCTAAGCCAATCATTAGACGCCTGGCAGGCAATCAACATAATAGAAGTAAGTGTTGATAATGTATTACATGTATTTGTTCAATTTTAAGATGTAGTTTCATGGCGTTTTTATTATGTTAGGATATCAGCTGATCAACAATACCATGTCACTGGTATATTGGTTTGTAAATGTTACAAGTAATTAATGTTTAGTGGGCTACAGATATTTCGAAGTAAAGATAAAAAGAATATGCAGATTAATAAAAGATAATTTATGGGTGATAAATGTTTTATGGGACACGTAGACCTGTCCAAGTTGAATTAAAAGTTGAATGTGAAATAGTAGAGATGAGTATGATGTAATGTTGTTTTTGAGTTAATGTATGTTATAGAAGTTGGTGAAGTATTAAGGTTGACACAGTTGTGGGGAATTTATATAGAGTTTTGAATGATATATATTTATGTTTATAGTTAATGAGGTTATTTTGTGTATTTGTAGTGAGGTAATGAGATTGAGATTTTTGGGGATGGCAATTTTGTATTAGGGGGTAGTGTATTTGGGGAGTCCGCAACAAGGGTTGGGACGGGATTAGAATAGATTTTAGTGGGGAAGGGGCCGCCTTAGGTAGAATCCGGGCCGCCAAATAAGGGAAATGAGTTTTGGGTAGGGGAAACACGTATCCTATATGTACAAAGGGTTGGAGAGTATTTTTTTTTATATATGTAGAGAAGGCGGCGTTTTGAGTTAAATGGTAAGTTGTGGACTAGAGTGTTTTGATTAGTAGATATTTTTGATAGAGATGGGTGTCATGATAATTGAGTTGATGAATATTAGAGTCAGAGGGAGAAAGTTTATATAGGTATAGAAATCTAATACAGAAAAACGAGAATAAATAATTTACATCACCCACAGTATATTAAAGTAAGATTGTTGAAAAGAAAGAGAGATTCATGATAAAGAATATGCAATTGTTTTTTTTTTCACCAGTGACAGAATTTTTATAAAATGTGAAAATAATGTAAATTCAAGAAGTGTTTAATTTAAATGATTTAAATGCCAATTTGATTATTATTTATATTAATATTTTGTTTATTATAAATATTCTATGTTACTATGTTTTGTATTTCAAGGTAGGATATTACAGATATTTAAAGTGTTTTCAGAAATCATACATAACATATGTAGGTCAAGGGTTTTGTACTTGACCTAGTTTTTATCAGCTGATGAGTTCATACACCTACTAAGCTTGTAGAGTAGGAATTCAATTTTAATTTGTTTGTTTGATTAATTCAAACTAATCTTTGAATAATTTTAATAAATGTTATTTAATAAATAAATTTAATAAATATTTAATGAATAATTTTTTTGAATTTTAAAATTTTGAAAATTTTAAATTTTTTTGAAGAAAAAAAAAAAACTTGATTTGTCGCCTGCCAGCGAATGACTATTTTAGATAATGATTTTTTATTATGTGTGCATGAACCATGTTTCTTTTATTGTATTGTATTGTATTGGTAGACTATAAGTGATTCTCCATGCTAGAGTAAGGATGTATTTGTATTAATAGGAATGTTTAGGTTAAGTCATTGAAACAAAAATTAGAAAAAAGAGGAAGAGAATTTTTTGGTAAAAGATTTTTTTTGAATATTGAATTTTTTGAATTTATAATAAATTTTAAAAGGAAGTTTTTATTTTAATGTGTTATGATAATATGTAATGTTAATGTGTGCGAGCCCAGTATCTGCTAAAGGCAGCCCAGCTTGCAAAAAGGGGAAACATATCGGCGGAGGAGCTGGGATAATTTTAGCCAGGGATTGAGGATTTTGGGGGTAGCATGTTAGAAGGCGAGGTGTGCCGTGGGGCGAGTCTGATCGATTTCTCGGTGTTGGGATCTCTTACGGAGAAGTCCAGTGATCTCGTTCAGATGAGTCCATGGTCGCTGAGCCAGGGGGGTCGTGTACCCATGCAGATTAAGAACCAAGGGGGTTGTTGGCACCAGTTCCTCACCGATCCTCTTCGGGGTTATCGATGAGATTTCTTCTGTCGTGGACAGCAGAATTCTCATCGAGGGGGTATTGTAGCGGGTCGATTTTTGGGTGTTTTTGTTTTAACCGTTTGGGGGATATATTTATGTTTTTATTTATTTCGTTTTCGGGCGGACTGGTATAAAGTATGGTAAAGCTGCATTATTGTGCAACATAACAGAACAGTGAAACAACGCAATAGGACGCAGTTGTTGAGGAATGTGGTGGAGCATGTGTACCTCCACAAAATTCTGAGAACTTTGTACCTGTGTGTGGCAGCGCACATACGCAACTGCTCAATCACGCTCCAAGTGACGCTCTGACAAACAACTCAAGATGGCGAGAGCGTAAAAAAAAATATTCGTCGTCTTCTATAAGACCTCACGGAAGTCGCATTAACTCCGCCTACTGTTGGTGACATCAGCAGAGCCAAGCCCAATATTAAGCTCTGGTCATCCACATATGTCAGCTCCATTCCCTATATAAAATGGTTACACGACAGCAAAGGAACAAGGAGCGGCGACGAAATAATCGTGGCAGTGACCAACAGCTTCTCTCCAAAGCAACATGTACCTGTTACGTTCTACATGACGGTATACATTAGTCAGAGACGCCATACAGTCAACTAGAACCCGACCACAACTACAGACGCTTACCGTTTCGTTTAGGCCCCGGTCGGTGGTGTTATAAAATGTAATTAACCCAGTAAGACCGACCGGGACCCAAGAAGTTAATAACCATATTACCGTGATTAGCGGGCAGTTGGTGCAGTGACATAGAGTGATTAACTAAATACGTAATCTTTAAAAGAGGAATCGGATAACAGAAACACGTGTTCGGTCGACAGTGAAAAGTGAATTAAACATGAATTAAATACTATTACCGGGAATTCAATATGAAACATCAATGGGTAAAGTGTAAAATGGCATGTGTGTGTGAATGATGCAGAATGGGCTACCTTAATTATTATAATACTTGATAAGTTAGAGGATATTTTATGTTAGTTAAGTCTGAGGGATCAATGTATATTTTAAACCCTATTTTTTCAGTGTCTTTTAACATTCATTAAAATCAGTTGGTTTACCTTGAATATGTGTTAGTTTAAGTTATTTCGTCATTGCCATTTCCTCATTTCTGTGTTAAAAATTCGTCTAACGTTCCGGAATCTTCTGAGTTATTAATTGGGTGGGTCAGATTGCTAAATTGTCCGTTTTATTTAAGGTGGAGTGTAAAGGTTTTCGATATTTTATCCTATAAAAAATAATCGTGGCGACCTTGGTCTTCTGGTAAAATTTCAATAACAGGTAAGTGTTGCAATTGCGTGCAGGTAAGTTCTGGCAGTGGATCTTATTTATTTTATATTTCGGCTCATTTTTTAACGTCACAAACCCTGGACCCAAATATGAAAGTAACAGTGGTTATAATGCCACGTGCACGAACCGGATGTGTTGTGAATTACATGGTAAGTACAATAATAATAATAATAATTATTATTATTATTATTATTAAAGTAAAATGGTAATTAAAGTAACAACAAGATTATTATCACATCAGATTCGGATGATGATAATATCAGCAGTGATAGTGGTGACAACACAGACACCAATGACAGTGATTCTGATCGAAGTGGCAATGCTGACAGACAGACAGACATGCTTACATTTCGAAGTGTTAAGCTGTGTGAAATTAAAATTAGATTTTAATACTACTAATATTTTACAGTGCCAATTCTTGTACAACACATAGCGTCACAGTTTTCTGGCTTTAATGCTCAGTGAGAGGAAAGTGAGCATTGAGTGAGTTTTGATAATGTAATGTGAATCTGTATTCCTCCGTAATCACTTATTGTTGAATGCAACTGCGCGTCCGCGTGTCTACGCTCTGTCTCTGTGACTTGGAGCTCAGTCTAAAGCAGTACATAATTATAATTACATCTTATGTAACATTTATAAATGAAAAATGACTCAAAACCTCTGTAAAACCTTTTTCTTTTTTGTAAGCGAAAACAGATTTTTTTTTTATTAATAAAAAGATAATACATATCACTGTATTGTAGTTTTTTGTGTCTGTGTAACAAGAACGGATTAAACTTTTACACGATATGATAACCTTTCAGTAAACGTTAACTAGTCTTCTCAAAAAAATTATGCGTATCTGAAGTGATGAAGAGAATTTCAACCCAATGTTTAGAACATAGATAAGTACTATATCCGACATAGATAAGTACTATGCATGGATACATTTATAGAAACATGCGTATCTGAAGTGATGAAGAGAATTTCAACCCAATGTTTAGAACATAGATAAGTACTATGCACGAATACATTTGTAGAAACAAATGTTTTATATTACTAACACACTCAAGCACGCTAAACAAAAAACAAAAGAGGTGTATACCAACTCTTAATAAAAAATTTAAAAAAACAATTACGGAATTATATTTAATAAGCAACAAACCTTAAACTTAACGAATGCTGTTCCTCTTGAGTGTTCAGTTAGTGGATCAATGCATACTAAAGCATAAAATACAGGTCCAAACTGTTCCAGGCACTCTTTCAGCTGATCATTATTTACAGAAAATGGTACATTTTTAAGAAACACCGTCTTTCCTTCTGATACATCATCTGACTTTGTGCGTACTTTCTTCTGTTCCACACTGGTTTCAGAGTTAATTTTCGGTTTTCTATCTTCATTATTATGTTGATTATCATCATCATCATCATCATCATCTTCATCATCATCATCATCATCTTCTTCTTCTTCACTATATCATTACACAATAAAAACTCTTTATTTGCCAATGCTTAACTATAATTGGAAATATTATATTTCTGTCTGTAAGGATACACTAGTTTATATGCAATAATAATTTAACAACGATACAAGAAGTAAATACATTAAAAATATGATTTGTAGCATTCAAATTACAATAATGCTTATTTAAATAAGATTTAATTGATTAAAAAACTGTTATAAAAAAGAATATAATAATATAGAGTTTAATATTTAAATTAAATTTCAACATAAATGCATGTGAATACACACATACAAGTTAAGTATTAAAGGTATTAAAGGCAATAACGGTATACTGTACATCTACTATTTGACGACTTGTTAATAACGAACTGAATGAGACAAAGGCTAGTTTGTTTATTTTCTAAAACATCTGTTACAGTCTGAACACAGACTGAATGCACAATGAATGCACAAATGGGAAAGAAACAGCATTAATGCATCAACACAGATTGCTCTTATTCTTCCACGGCAAGGTGCAAATGAAATTCATAAAATGCACTACAAAACTCATATTAAGCAACACAATTTGATCTCTGCAAATAAAAATGTATTTAATGTTTTTGAATGAAATGTCATACTGTTTTAAGCTGTTTGTTTCTCAAAAGTTATTGAGAACTCCAATGTGTGTACGGGAAGTACTAGAGATTTAGTATCTCATGCATATCACTTCAGGAAAGTGATGACACCATTTCACTTACTTTTCCATATTGATTGATTGGGTCCTTCAGTCTTTTGACTGGTCTGTACCCTCCCCCCATGTACCCGTGGTGCATGTGATACATAGTCTCTCACAGGTATATGGGACCTACAGTTTAACGCCAGACCCAAACGGCATAGTTGGGGAGGGTTTATACTAGGCAGGATACCTCTTGCTGGTTTGTCATTGCGTTGCGAGGGGGAATGGTCGTATCTTAGCCCTGGCGGGAATCGATCCCGCGCCGACAGCGTAGCAGCACCACACGCTGCTAGCCACTATGCCATGACCACTCCACTTCTGCATATAAGCAAATGATATTAAAAAAGAACTTTTACACCCTTTAAATACGTCACTGTTAAAAATTATTTACAGTTACAATCCTTAAGTTCATAGTGACAGTCAATCAATGAATTTTTCTGGTGAAGGGTTTGTGAGGATCGGTCAAAAAATAACACAAATTTTAAATTATTTGTGTCGACGTTTCAACAATATTTATTGTCATGTAAAACAAACTGTCTCAAATCCTCCACATATACAAACACACACGTGCACACACACACATACACAAACTGTATGTGAACGGCGATGAAATTCGTTTGCAGGCAAGGCAGTGCTGCCTGACCACATGTAAGATCGTCACAAAAAGTGCATCCCAGTCTAATAACACCTTCAGACCGCGCGGTCATAAAATCTTAGCTCGAGTGTATTAAAGGTCGGCCGACTATAACAGTATGCATGAATAAGAAAGTGTCAATCAAAGTTCAAGAGTATAGACAAGTGGTGAAGTGGAACTTTAAAATCAATGAAACGGTAACATATTTTTTTGAAAAGAAATCGAGTGTGTGACGTGCCATGCGGTTACAGGAGGACGCCAGGGTAACTAATTGTATCCAACACAAAATTATTACAATCATGTAAAAAGGTGGTTTTTAAATTAATTATATGTAAAAGGGGTTTCGTATGAATGAGTGAATGGGTAAGCTGGGTCGCTTTTAATAGGTTTACAACTATATTAGAATAAGAAATGATTACACAAATGTATGTAATGTAGTGTCTGTCTTTTAAAAGTAGAAAATGAGCTGTAATATGTGATTTGAAGGAGGATGAGTAGAGAGTGTGTATTTAAAGAAAAAAAAAAAAATGCAATTAAATTAGATTTGTTTCAAGTGAAAAGTGAGTCGAGTACGTTATTCAGATAACCTGAAGGTCATATTTGTATTTCGCAGTTTCGTGCAACGGACTTTGGCTTAAGAGGTGAGTTTTAAAATGAATAAAAGTTTAATAATTAAATGTAATAAAACGCAATAACACAAAACACGTTCACCCAAATAATTGTTCTGTTGTGTTTGACATTTCTTTTGTATTCATACACAGGTCCTGAGGATGACAATAAATATTGTCGAAACGTCAACACAAATAATTTAAAATTTGTGTTATTTTTTACCGATCCTCACAAACCCTTCACCGGAAAAATAAAGTTACAATATTTTTCAAACAAGCTGGTGAATGGGAGTTTAGACTGCTGGAAGTAATATCTGTTATGAATAAACTGAAAGTAGGCCTACCATTAAAAAAATACTGAAGAAAAATTAACTAAGAAGTAGATACATATGACAAATAACAGAATATGCCATATGCAGCATACACGAACACTGACAGAAAATACTGGAATAAGATAAGAAAATATACTAATATCCATCAGATCTTGGCCTGCTACTCTAAGCAGAAACACATAAATAAATAACAATATTCCACAAGAACACTACTGTAACTGATTCTAAGTAACCTATTCTGTCACTTTGAAATGTAGACATTTTAATACAAAAATTACCTCTCATCTTCTGAGTCTAATGAAGTGTCATCATCTGAATCTTCTTTAATTTTTATTTGTTTTATTTCCTCTTCATTGTCTTCCTTCTTTATTGGAACATTCGCATCGTCTGCTTCATCGTTCTCTTCCTTTATTTTAGTCTGTAATTGATTCTGCTGCTCTTCACTTATCTTTAAAAATTTGTCTTTGGGTACAGCCCAGTCTACAATGATAACTCGATCTAAAACAAATACAATTATAAATTAATTAAAGCACAATTATACATTAAAGCATTAGTATAAATGAATTATGTTTTCTGTTTCATACTGGCTACTTCTACAGCCCTCCCCTGCCTAACATGTACTTATTTCCCTCAGTTCATATCTAACCTCTCAAGCTCCTGTAACTGGTGAAACAATTGTCAGAAAAATAAAAAGTACCTGTAAAACTAAACCACGTGTTTATAATATTTATTAAATTTAAATATTATTAAAATGTTCTCCCAAGTGCTAAGCGACCATTCGATCAGTGTAAAACTAACACTGTTTCTATTCTTTATTCCACAAACAACAAACCCAACAACCAGGGGCAAATGTTTTTCACCCCCCTACATTTCATTTGGGGGGGGGGTCCAACCACATATCGTTTTCTTAGAGTATTTTTTTCTCATATTAAAATGAAAACCGTACCAACAAATTAAAACTAATAAGTAAATCATCATCATCATCTATCTGTCCAGGATTAGGCAGGTTGCATGTTCCGGCTTCACCATCTCCGTCTCGGTCTGCCAACATTTCTTCTTCTGGTTAGCTTATAATTCAGGATTTTCTTGGAATTCTTTCTGGAGACATGCGCATAACTTGCTCTTTCCATCTTTTTTACAGTTTTTCGCTAGTTCCGTTACTGGTTGTACTTTTAATTCCTGTCTTATATCTTTGTTCTTTATGTGATCTAATCTTATACAACCTTTCACAGATCTAAGATATTTCATTTCAGATGTTTCCATCTGTCTATAATCTTTCTTTCTTGGTGCCCATGATTCGGACCTGTATAATAGCATGGGAGACTGCCATCACCTTACGGAATTTCATTTGTGTTTCTTTCGTGGCCTTTACTTTGAGTGTTCTCCGTAATGTCCCACCACATATTCTTTGGAAGTTGTTTGTTTTATTACGAATATCTTTGTCTTCATCATATGTAATGTCACATCCTAGGTAAATAAAATGTGATACTTGTCCTAAGATTTTATTTTCAATTACAATTTTTGTCTGAATCAAATCTTTTCCTAGGAATGCCATGGTCTTAGTTTTTTCTATTGAAATGTTCAAATTATAACCTTTTGATAACAGATTTGGTTTGTGGATAGCCAGTTGTAATTTATCTTCACTATCTTGGATTCCAAATTGATCATCAGCAAACACCATAGTGTTTAGGAACTCGTGTCGGCTAATCTGTATACCTAGAGGAGCACTTTGTTTCCATTCTTGCACTAGGTCATCTATATATATATATATATATATATTGAACAGTGTAGGCGATAAAGTGCATCCCTGTCTGACTCCTTGACACCTTGGTTGGTCATAATTTCTGATGTTAGCTCTTTGCCGGTGCCAGTGTCAATTATATTTGTAGTGTAACAAAAGTAAGTGTTCGTTGATACAAATAATAATGGGTAAATAATGGATGTAATTCACTAACTTCATCAAAATCAACTAATACCATACGGTTTGACTTGGAAGCCTAATAATACCTTTCTGTGGAACTTAAATACTTTAAAGAGAACGTTACAATTAAGAAAGTAAATTTTGTATGCATATGTGTGTGTTTGTGTTATAACAAATACAAGAACACACAAAATTTTTAATGAACGTATGTTTAAATTTACAATATTTTGTTTCTTAGAGCTAGGTAGAGCTCAACCCATGTCCATTATGAAAAGTAATGTTAAGAAATTAAAACTCATTCACATTATGTACTTTGTGATTGAAGTTAACAACATGTAACATTAAGTTGAAATATAAAAAGATATGTCCCTATTGTTATGGCACCTCTTCCCGGTCTTATTACTCATGTCTATTTTCAGTTAAACGATGTCGTACTCTCAAGGTCTTACCAAGTCGTCGTCGCTCTTAAACGTACCTCACGCAGACTGCGTCCGTCGCGAACGTACGAATAACCAGTACCGAAATCCTTACCTGTCCTTATTTTGTATATTTATTTCCCGAAAGGCGCCAAATTGTTTTTCAGAAAACAATTAAAAGATTCAAAATTAGTTGTCTCCTGTACGGTGATGATTAATTCGAATTACCTCGCAGACTGGCGGGAACTCGAATTTCGCTTGTCTTTGGACGTGTTGCCAACATAAAATTTGGCAAAGAATTCTATTCTCCGCTAAAGAACACAACATACATAATACAATTTAAATAAACACAGGACAGCTAGTAAAGATTCGTACTTATTTATTTGATTCGATAATTCATTCATTTTTTATAATTGTCGTACAATAGATGTTATTATAATAAAGTTTAGCCTCGGCAATAAATTAATGTTCACTCAGCAGAGAGCAAAGGTGGCAGCAGTCGTATGAAGCTATCATGGCTACAACGTTCTTATTTATACAATTTATTCTGCCAGTGAGTTCTTTTGGTTACAAAAAGAGTTAAAACAAGATGTTAAATAAAGTACACCACCTTACAGTTATGGTACTTAAATACTAAAAATGTTTACATGAAATTCAACTCTGTTGGTTAAAAGTGTGTCAGTTTTATAGGTTTCGGACATAGGTTATCTTACATTTACATACAGTGTTATTAAATATGATTCATTAATCCTTGAAAGAAATTGGTGTTCAAAGTTCAGAGTGAGAGTTATATATTGTGAAAAAAGTTAATCAGTTTTAGTTCGTAATTATTGATAATTTAATTTATACTTAACAAAACCATGTTGTTTGTGTTATGATCGTCAAGATTTCTTCACTGTTGTATTAGTACATTCGTATATTTTCAATGATATGGTTGCCGTCACCTTCTGGTGCCTGTTTCTTTCATTCAATTTTTTATTTAATTTATAATTTTAAAATTTCGTTTATTGTTCCTCCTTGAGTTGCTGGAACTATGGTTGACTTCTGGTATTCAATTTACTTTCATTTATTTTTGATTTTCTTCATTATTTGCCTTTAATAGGTCCGCATCAATATAGCGTCTATACCTCTGGATAGTTAATAATGGAACTCTCGTTACATAACGGTCAAAATTATAATAACGTTCTGTTGTTATGGCAACCGCCTATACTCTGATTGGTTAAGTACATTTGAACCTATTGTTATAAATCCTGGTTTTCTGTTCAAAATGAATAAATATTTTATAATGGTTATTTTTCCTTGGTTATATTTCCAATGCTTGAAATATTAACATAGATGTCCCTATTTTCTTTCAAAGATCAATTTGACATCTCACAAGGCTGGTCTAGGTCATGTATTAATGTTTTTGGACAATATTGCTAATACTATGTTTTTACACATTTACCTTATTTGTACTGTTTATTCTCATTCTGACATGGTATTAATGTTAGTTAATGGTAATTACATAATTTACTTGGTCTTATCATTCAAATACAATATTCAATTGTTTACAATTGGTTTTCTGAAGTTAGACAGCTATGTCATTTATAGGCCTAAACTGTAACATCTTAGAATTTCTTATTTTGCTCTATTTAAACATTATTTATTGAGTACATATGTTCTGTTTATTTTCATTTTGCACTTATTGGCTTTTGAATTACTTTGAAACTGTTTTACAATCTATTAGTGTTATTATACTTTTACAAAATTATTTCTTATCTGATATTTTTTCTTTTCTATTTATATAATAGTTATTAATTTGTTGTTTGTTAAGTTTATGTCATTGATAGTTTATTCCTACTCCCCTTTCTCAAACACCTATTTAAAACTTAACTCTATTAACAAAACATAATATAGAAATAACTTACTGGTCTGTATATTGTTCAGCCATATCTCTTCTTATTAATTACAATTATTATATTGTATGTCATTACTTAAAATGACCATACTACTCATCTCTTTATACCTTCATTACTTACATAAAAAATACACACATATTACTGTAAAGTTATGCCTTCTTGGTTTATACTCCTTTAAACACAAAACAAATGAACTAATTTTCTTTAAATTAACAAAATAACAATTTTGGTGAGTACTATATTGCCACCATCTATTCTATAAAGATAATCATTCTTGTAACAGTACAATTCTGGCCCTACTGTAATTTGGGGAATAATCGATATAAATTGTATTTTTATTTTAAAGTCACATAAATAAGACCTAGTAAAGTTTTCAACTGCGTAGTATTGAGCGTACAAGATTTGCGTCAAGGTCAGGGATAGACTCACAGAAACAACAATCTTTCGTCATGTGAATGTGTCAACAGGCTGCGCCCATGATTACGTCAGCTGAAAATATGCAAGGCGTAATACATACTTTAGTAAACAAATAGGGTTGTGCGAGAAAGACAAAGGAATGAGTGACACAGTTTGTCCCCCACCTCTGAATTGCAGAGTTGCAAACAAAGACAGTCTCGTCTCATCAGAGAAGCGTGCCGGCCGGCATTTCTCTAAAAGGCTGTGTATAAAAATTTTACACAACCAAGTTTTTGTTATATAATGTAAAAGTGCAGTAATTAAATAAAATGCAGTAACAGTGCAATGTAAAACATAAACAAAAGTTTTCGTTAAAGTTTTTCACATCTATTAGTGTGTTTTCAGCGATGGGACGTCTGCAGGACAGTAATATCAGCTAAGTGACAAAATGTTGTCAATACAAAACTTTTAATATTTCGATATTTTAATATTTCATTCAGTATTCACTAATAATAATAATGAGCTCAATTTGGGGAAAAGTAAAAGGAAACTGTACCAAGAATGCGAGCGTAAGTGAATGAGAGAATGTCCAACTACATTTAATAAGTGCTGGGTTGTGAAATTACTTTTATAATTATGATATCATAAAAAATACAATTGAATATGTTATTTTGGAGGGCTATTGAAATGTTTAAGGGGATTTTTTGACTTAAATAATGTAACTGCATCTAATGACGTAACACCTCACGGTGTATAGCAGCGTGTTTGTTTTCGCACTGTAGAGTCACATGTTTTGTAAGTAATATGTTATTAAAAGGTAATGTCATTTGGTAAACATTTCAAGCAAGCGTAAATTATTTCAAATAACACATTCCGCTATCTTCTGGTTCGCTTAAACGAATTCTGCCCTTAAGGTAAGTAAATGTGCTTATATATAACAAGATGGCGCCTGAACGAAAGTTGAATAAAATTATCGATATTCCATAGTAATATTATGGCAGTAATAAAATATAATATAACATTCTAGTGTTTCTTTTAGTAATAGAAGATGTTTTCTAGTTCTTATACCCACAATTATTCTGTTTCTTACAGGCTAACACAATTAACTTATTTGTCTATTCATCATTTGATTGTGGTTCTGGTTTGTTACACTTGGTTCCTATTCTTTTTCCTTAAGATTATAAGTTGTTTATTTTAATATTCTCATCATTTCACTGTTTATTGTCATCACTCCCTACCTATCTCTCACTCTTGGTTTCAATGATATTTTAAACATACATTTATGATTATTCTTTCAATATTTTGTGTCTTACTTTCTTATTATAATAAGATTCTTAACAACAAACTTTATTTAATAATAATTGTCTTACTTATTTTTTTTTTATGGTTAGTGTACTTTCTTTATTATTGTTTTATTCATGGTTATTTATTATATTTTCTTTACTCATTAGTGTCTTTTATCATTAATTGTCCTCTTAATTTCTGTAAATCTTTTCTCTTCTTATTGTCTTTATCTGGCCAATCTCTGGGGTTTGGGTCATAGTCATTTGTTTGTCAGTCTAGTCTATTCTTTTAATTATTATTCTTGTTTACAATTCTTCTTTCTTCTTTCTTAACTCCATTTTATATTTTTTCATTATTATTTATTAAATTATTTTACCTGTTATTATTTATCTCATACTTGTGGATACCCTATAGGGTCTGATTTCTGCAACGTTATACTATTTATCGTAACCACCAAAAAAATGTACCGTATCCTACTCTCTTTCAAGCTGACTTCTTTTCATTTTTCACCATTTCTTTTAACATCTGTTACATTTATTATTGAGTATAAGGCCAATTATTGTAGATTAGTTAAACTTGTCATTGACCCCAATAGTAATTTTTTGAAGCTGACAAAACTTGACAAAGTCAATTAATTATATTTCAAACACATAACCAGTTTAAAATTTGTTGCTTCAACATTTTTTTTTTATTTTGATGGGATATATCCCCTATATCACCCCCTAAGTTCACCCCTGGCAGCAACTCCACATTTAAAATGATGGCTACACTTCAAACACATTCCCAATAAGATACATGATGTATTGGTAATTCTATAACAAGCCTCTAAAGGCCACACACTTTCAAATAGTGGAAACTTTATTTCACTACTTGAATTAACAGGATTTTAAAATTCAACATATCAAATCTGTGATACAAAATTGGTGAAGAATTTTTATAAAACATATTAGGTTGGGCAAAATTTATTCTAGGTAGGGCGGCGCCCATCCTGTCCTCCACTGGCTACCGGCCTGATTTGTATAGAGTAAAATTTATGTCACAAATTATAACAAATAGAGCAGATGAAACTAGCTTAAATTACAGTCCGTTACTTGATCCCAACTAACAGCTGTACTCACCCAAAAACGGTTTACCACTTGTATAGTGAATAGCTTTGGCAGCAGACTGTTTACGTGTGAACTGAACAAATCCACATCCCACTAATCGTGAATCTGACCTTCTCAGCAGTTTCACATCAACTACATCTCCATAACTAGCAAAATGTTCTCTTAAATTGTCTTCAGTAGTCTATGTACAAACAAAAATTTACATTTTACTATACTTGAACATGGACTGAATTTAAAGTAATTAGATTACAAATTAATGCTTTTTCTAAAAGACAAAACATCTATTTAATCCTCAGGCTATGTTCTCAATTACAGTGAAACCTTGATATAACGCTCTTCTGCGTACCGGCCAAAAAGTGCTTTATATCGAGGGTCGCTTTATATAAAGGTCCCAACAAGTTTAACTGTTTAATTTGCTGGTACCATAGAAAATGAGCTTCACATCAAGGGTCATGTTTTATCACAGGGGCATTATATCAAGGTTCCACTATATAAATATTCATACTGCGCTAAAACAAAGCAAAAACAAATATACTTAACCAATAACTTAAAAGCATTCTGATGTGTCATGCTTGTTGTTGTAGGTTTCTTAACCCTTTAGGTGCAAGCTACTTCTTGTCTCCTTCTCTGCAAAACACTTTACCCGGTTATCATACAACAGTGTCGGGTACATTTCGCTAAATTTCAGCTTTCACAATGACAAGCTTTTCTGCACCTGCTTCAAGTATACCAATTCTCTTCCCCTATTATATTCTGTTAGACTTAAGTCAAATCATTGTCTTTAAAAATGTCTCCCGTGCTAGTAGTTTCCTCCAGCTACTTCCTTGAGCACAGGCCTTTACCACAAAATCTGTTGTCTTTTGATTGTCTCTGTTCTGTTTTCACAAAAATCGGCACTTCGTCTTTCAGTTTAGCTCTTTGTCAAATACACAGGTTTCTCATCTGTGTGCCAAATAACTTCTCAATCATTATCACTTAGATATGTCATATTTTACTCCTTAATGATGACCGTGCTTCACACATCTGTAGCACTTAATGCCTCCCGTCTTGTCCAAAGCTTGGACTGGTGTGATACTGCTGATCTCCTTAATTTGCTTTATTCATTATGTCTGGATCATGCGCAAAAAGCATTACCGGATCATGTTCCTAAGTCACACTTGCATAATCTTATTTTTTTGTAAACGAACACCAACTGGAATTTTGAACTGGAGTATAATAATTTGAACACAGATTATCCTCACTGCTGAGACATTCTTAAAGCATACTGCATCTACAAATGTCTGGATCTCAAAACTGTATGCAAAAGTCCTTCAGTCACAGTAGGGTATGACAGTCTAAATGAGTCTATTTATACTCAAATCCTGAAGGATCTTCCTGGAACTTCCTACATAGTATTGTTACGTCGGTCTAACTGATCGCCTTATGGTACAGTGGAAAACAAACACTCGATCCGCTCTAAAGAAATAGCTCAACACAACTGACTTACTGTCGCTGGATACTTATATTTATACCCCGCTTAGATGCCAGAATAATCGGTTACTTTCTGAATAATGTGTTGAACAAACCGCATGTTACAGGTGCTCTAGAATCCATTAGAAACAGTCTCGATGTCTGGCCTTGAACAGAGTGCTTTGACCGGTACGGTCTGGAACAGACTCGATTGTTGACGCATGATAAGTCTCAAGTAATCATTTTATGTATAGTCTCCAGACCGCTGTTAGAATCAAATTTAAATAATTTACCTTATATTTTTTATCCGCTAAGCGATCTCTGTTATTTATATGTACTACATGTTTCGGGGATAAATCCCCATCCTCAGGTAAAATGTTTATTCACCCTAATGCATAGGGGTCGTCGAAAATGTTAACACTGTAACGTCACAGAACGTTCCATAAAAGAAATCATTTGCATAGCAATTTATCATAAGAGGAAAGTGAGGTGAACAGTATCGAACCCAAGTAGTCCTAAAAATTTTGTAATATTGTCTAATAATTAATACCATCAATATGAAAAAACGACCAGACTATGACTAAGACTCAAACCCCATATATATTATTCAAGAGAAGAACAGTGTAAAACCATAATATACTATAATAGAGACAAATAATATCAGTAACAACCAAAATGAGGTCATTAATTATTAAGTTTTGTAACTCTGAATAGGGTATAAAAAACTATTTATTGTGAATTAATGGGCAAGATCCATTATTATATTATGTAATGTAAATAAAATAAGTGTATTAAATGATTTGAATACTTTATTAGAAAGGATCTAAGTTAAAATAAAAAAATATATAAATGTTATGACAAAAAATATTAAGGTGTTGGATTTGAGACCAATCACTCAGATTTCATGTAAAAATTAATTATTATCAAATTGAGATAAAAACTATATGTAATTGTCAAGTAGACAAAGATGAACAATTTATCTTAAATAAAGAAAGCTGTCAAATGAATAAAAATCAGTTAAAATAGCCAAAAACAGTATTAACTGAAAACATGTAGTAGACCTATAATATTGTAATATTTATGGATTTAATGTTGACAAAATGCAACCAAATTGCATTAGAAAGTTGAAATATAATATAATGTGACTATACTAATATATCTGATTAACTTAAACACTTTAATAGTCGAGTTAGCAAACTATTTACCTATACCATATCTGGCTAAAGCCAAGCAACCATCACAAAAAAATAGTCATATTTGACTAAATGTTTGCAAAGTATTAACAAAAATAAAAGAAAAGGGTACAATACTTTAGTGTACCATGAAAACAAACAGACTCAGTTGAAAATAAGATCAATTATTAAAGAATTTGACTTATAAGAGTGAAATTTGTCACACAAAGAAAAAGGACCACTTAGGCAAACCAATATGATGCTAAGTAATCCTACTATAAAAATAATATGTATCAGGATAAACCAGGTATCACAAAAGATAGACAATATAATAAACTCTCAGTGTATACTAGAAAAATCCCATATATGTTAAAGGAAAAAGACTAATTATTGTATTCTAACAGTGACAACAATGTAGGCCATAGGCATGGACCATATAAAACTGAACTTATTTGTATATTATATATGTTAAACTTTATTTATTTTGTTATAGAAAGATGGTAATATTATGTGTTAATGTTGTAGAAGAAACCAAACAGCTTCACAACAATTTTTTAGTTCAAAAATTGAATTTTTATGGAAACATTCCACGGTAAGAGTTGTATGTTGTGTTATTTTATTATAGTTAATTTATTCAAAAACCAATCGTAATTAGTATCATTAGATTCAGTTGAAAGCAGAGAATCCAAATGTAGTAAAGGCATGCAAATTGTAAGTAGTTATGTAAAATTGTTTGACAAATACCAGAATAATTTCTGTAATATCCTTAGTGTGAAGAATAAGAAATTTTTGTTCTAAAGCTTCTACGGAAGTTAAATTTGTTCCATGAGGTTCCATTTCATTATTCTCGAATGTTCTAGAAGGAATTTTTACACAAATACACCGGAAGTTCATGTCGAAAAGCTAAAACAATGAGCCTTACAAAGTATAAAAGGAAGACCAAATTCGACCGAAAAACACTTCATGCTTTGACTCCAGAAGAGACGCATCACCCACGACACTGATCACCGCAACCGAGGCGAAACCGAAGGCGAGAAGTCGACACAAGAACGAAGAAAGGCTTTTCCCGTACATTGACAAACGACTGACTTAACCTCTACAAGAGTATTCGCCAATGTGTTGCTGCAATAGAGCAGCAACACGGCACATTTAATAGAACACACGCAGCCAGAATATCAGCGGCCCAGGAGGGACCAAAATTTTAATAGAGAATCAATTCTGCTGTATTCGCTAAGACAAACTGACTTTGACAAAAACTCCCAATAACGTAACATACACAAAGCCTTTCTATCAACTGCAAGGGTATCAGCGCTGTGGCGGCTAATTTGAGAAACAACGCGAGCAGCTGATCGCCGGCGGCGGGATTCAAGAGTAAATTCACTGCCAAACTGTTTTACGAAAGTGCGGAAGTTTTAAAAAATTCGCATTTTGACTTTAAATAAATTCAGTGCACAAGGAACGTCAACACGAAGAGGCGAGATTGAAAACTACCTGAGAGAAGTGTCCAGTGCGAGAATAATTACCCATCGGAACGTGAGTTGTTCAAAGTTAAAGTTATTTTTACCTGGTTACATTTGTCACACAGTTGTACTACACATGCCACACACACCTTCAAATCACTTAATTTTTGTAAAGCATCTTATTGATCTGTCTTGGTAGTTCAAAGGAGTCACGTCCTGAGAGTAAAGATTTTTTCATATATTAAACTCTTGCTTTTCAACTGAGTAAAATAAAATATTTGTTAGCCGATACTTGATTGGAGAAAAAACTTGTCAATAATAAATAATTTATATTTTTTTGTAACTCTGCAATTTTATTTTTTCACGAATGTTAGTCCTTCAGACGATTTTTTAAGAATCATTAAAACATACTTTATTTTTTCAAACTCAAACTGTCTTGTTCACATTTTTTCATAGAATTAAACTAACTGCTAAGAATTCAAAATTTTAATCTTAGTAACATTTTTCTTGGAACAAAAGATTCCAAGTGGCGCCCACAAACACATAGTAGTTTAAGCTGTTTTACAGGACGACATCACCGCAGAGGATCCAGTCATCAGTAAGTAACAAAAAGTGCGCGGAGTGTAACGCCCGACATATAACAACACGAACACACGACACACCTTTTCTTTTCGTTATAACACACATAAGCACATCACATATAACAAGTCATGAATAAATTAATGGATGAACGGAAAACACACAAGCGCGTGATATGTGACCCAGTGCACTGGTCAGCCTCCGATCGTCAACTAGCTTTTACGCGTGTTTCACTTCCTATCTTCAATGCGGTATCATAGAGCGTGTTAGACTTAAATATCAACTGGTCATTAAGTAATTGTTCCTTATGTATTTTTGAGGCCCTGTAAATTTCAAATTCTTCTAGGGCATTCAAAAGATGACCTTTATTACAGATGTGTATAGGTTCCATGTTTTCTTTAAACCCGGTATAATTATGGTTTTTATTTATGAGGTGAAGTGCATAATTTGATGTGGTTGTGTTAGGGTTCTTCTTTGGTAGACGTTCTCTAAATCTATCGATGAATCTTCTGCCCGTCTGTCCCATATAGAAATTATCACATTCACTATATCTAACATTAGAAATAATTCAGTGGCAGCATTTAACACTAAATTAATAGCACAGAAAATTTGGATCAAAGAAGAAATTAAAACATTATATGTAAAGAAAAATCGATTAAATAAATTATTATACAAAGCACATTTGTTGGTTTTAAACACGTTACATCCAGCTATAACCCACGAAGTATTAGACTTAATACAAACACAAATCAGAAACATCGCCAAAGTCATTATATCCAAACACAATAAGAAGTTTGATAAATTATACTATAAACAGTGCAAACAAGATAACGTTGAATGTAAACATAAATTCTATAAACGCGTAGCTAATTATACTGATATCATGTTATCTACAGAGGAACAAGAGTTATTATCCAAGGGGTTACAATACAATCTACCCGACTTTAGAAAAAACGTTTTAATACGTGAAATTACAAATGCTGAGGCGATTATTAAATGCATTAAAGACCAGGACATTCAGTGTGAAACGCAGTCATTAATTAACAATTGAATCGTATTTTAAAATTAGATAGCACAAACAACACAAAACATAGGAAAGAGTTAAAAATATGTAGAAACATTACACAGAAAATAGAAAAGAATATCGCCATGATAACAAAAGCAGATAAAGGGAACACAGTAGTCATTATAAACAAAACAGATTACATACAAAAATGTTACGATTTCATTAATGATAACAAGATAACGATGTTAAATAATGACCCCACAGATAAATATACAAAAAACATAAATTCAGCAATCAATAAATGCGTCAGTTTGCTTGACACACAAGCCAGACGTAACGTTAAACACATCAAACCTAAAGCACCCGAGTTTACAGGATTGCCTAAATTACATAAAGAAAATTTACCCGTACGTCCCTTGATTAACTACACGTCCGCCCCAACTTATAAAATAGCTAAAAAACTACAACATATTATCAAAAACTGTATAAAAATGGAAAATGTTCATAGTGTAAAAAATACCTTAGAGTTCATAGAAAAAATTAAAACTATAGAGATTTTACCTAGCTATAAATTGGTTTCCATGGACATAGTTAATTTATATACAAATATTCCTGTTTTAGAAACATTACACATTCTTAAGAACAATTTAATTAAGACAGGCATTCTAAATCAGATACAAATAGATGAACTCCTATTTCTATTACAGATTATATTACAACAGAATTATTTTACTTATGATAATAAGTTTTTTAACCAAGAGGACGGATTAGCAATGGGTTCACCTCTCAGTGGACTTTTAGCTGAAATTTACCTTAACTATTATGAAAATAAATATTTATTATCTGATCATAACCATTTTCATGATAAAATAATTTCGTATACACGTTACGTGGACGACACATTCTTAGTATTTAACAGCACTCACAGACAAATAGATATGTTTTTCAAATTTATGAACGGCATTAATCACAATATTAAATCCACCATGGAAATGAATAACAATAACTGCTTGAATTTCCTTGACGTATCTGTACAAAAACGAAATACTCTTCTCACTTTCAAAATATACAGAAAACCCACCACAACAGATTTGGTTATACATGCTAATTCAAATCATTCGTATACACAAAAAATGGCGGCGTTTAATGCACTTGCACATAGATTAGTGAATATACCTATGAACACTGAGGATTATAATGACGAAGTCAACACAATCAAACACATAGCCATAAAAAATAGTTATAAAAGTGAAATGGTTGATAAAATATATATAAACACCCGAAAAAATTAAATAGTAAAAATGCTGAAAAAAGTAAAACTCAATATGTTTCAGCAATATACACGAATATACCCTAATATAATAAAAAATGAGTTAAAAACATTAAATATAAATGTTTCATTTAGGACCACTAATAAATTAAAAAATATACTTAAACCACGAGTTCCAACATTAACAGAAGATTGTTCAGGTGTGTACAAAATTAGATGTAGTGAATGTGATAATTTCTACATCGGACAGACGGGCAGAAGAATCATCGATAGATTTAGAGAACATCTACCAAAGAAGAACCCTAACACAACCACATCAAATTATGCACTTCACCTCATAAATAAAAACCATAATTATACCGGGTTTAAAGAAAACATGGAACCTATACACATCTGTAATAAAGGTCATCTTTTGAATGCCCTAAAAGAATTTGAAATTTACAGGGCCTCAAAAATACATAAAGAACAATTACTTAATGACCAGTTGATATTTAAGTCTAACACGCTCTATAATACCGCAATGAACATAGGTAGTGAAACACGCGTAAAAGCTAGTTGACGATCGGAGGCCGACCAGTGCACTGGGTCACATATCACGCGCTTGTGTGTTTTCCGTTCATCCATTAATTTATTCATGACTTGTTATATGTGATGTGCTTATGTGTGTTAACATTTTCGACGACCCCTATGCATTAGGGTGAATAAACATTTTACCCGAGGATGGGGATTTATCCCCGAAACATGTAGTACATATAAATAACAGAGATCGCTTAGCGGATAAAAAATATAAGGTAAATTATTTAAATTTGACTCAAGTAATCATCTTTCATCTCATGTATGCACACAAACATTACAGCTGGGCTAACCGAGAAACACGTAGAACGACACACTCCAGTGTTGAAAAAATGTTCCTAATTTTGTAACAGTATAGTAATGCATAGTAGGAAATCATGCTAGGACAGGTTGTCAAACTGTTTTTGCAGAGTCTTCACCATATTATTCTATCATCATAAATATTCTATCGGATGAAATGGCACCTCAGGTAGTGACCTCCCGGTCTATAAATTTTTTGGAACTAACTTATATTGTAAGAAATATATTTCTTACATCTAACACATTATTATTGCTCACAATTGTTCCCTGTGACATCTTATAGCTATTATACAGTTGTATTTTATATAATTAACTAATTATTATTCATAATTATTCTAGCTATTTTTGCTAGACACCTTGTCTATGACACTGCTGACTGTTTTTATTCACTTGTGTTAGTATTGGTTTCTAAACCATTTTTGCTGTGACCTAACTATCTGAAGTAACCATCACAACTTCTGATTACCTCTGTATTAGTATTCTGTTATTTTAATGTATTTACACTTTCTATCAGCCTCTCTTTCAGCATCATTGAGTGTTACATTATTTGTTCTTATTCTATTTTACAACTCTATCTTTTGATTACGTATAGTTTGTATAATGTTTATTACGGTTATAATAATGTTTGGCAGTGTTTTGTCCTGCCCTAGTATCTTGTCATTTGTTGGTAAATCCCTAATCATTCATGCATCTAGTTTCACATACCAGTTATATTTAATTTACATCATTATTATTAAATTCCTGGCAATAATTATTGATTTGCCTTATATTAGTGGTATTACATCTCAATTATTATACTGACATTAGTCCATTTTCTTTTATTGTCATTTTTATGTGTTATTTACATTGGTCAATGTGCTAATACTATACTGTACATCTGAGCATGTTATTTTACACTTCTAATGTATACAAGTCTTTCTATATAACTATTCTTTGTTACTGGAATGATCCTTGTAGTCTTTAGTTTGATTAAAGTATAATATGCTCTAGTTTATGAACCTTTTTGTTATTGTTTTTGGCAATTCTAATTGACAACTGCTTGTTAGTTTAGGTCCTTGTCTGGATTCACAACAATGGTTTGACTTTATAGTTTGTTTTTTACACATTGTACTTAATTCTTCACATGTATTAGTGCTAGTTTTTATTATTTATAGTAAGATATTTCTTTTTATTATTTTCTCAAAATTATTGTTGACTAATAGTTCTTTCTTATAATTTTATATTTACATAACTTATTGACCTAGTCTTTTGGGGTCAACGTTGTCTTGTCTCTAGTCGTTTGTCTTCATTTCTTCTATAATACATTATTTGTTAATAATAATTTCTTTTATTCCCCTAAATTAGTCACTATTCGTCCTAGGTTCTTCTTTAATATTCACATTTTGTTGTTTATATGGCGTTAGATTATGGATACTTAGTTTTATTTCATAACCACATAGGGGTCAAGCTGATACCTCCCCACGGTGACCCTGGATAGCAACACAGTTGTGAACCAAATCAGCAGTCGCTTCTTTTAGAAGTCCTCCGTTGTATTTGTGTGGTGCAAACAGACACATCCAACAGTTCTTCTCAGAACTATTTTAGACAGCCTTCCCGTAGGAAGCGCAATCATCCTGATAGATTAAAAGTAAACATTTGGAATATTGATGACGAACACATTAAAAATGTGCGAAAATCTTATAGCATTGACAAGAACATTATCATGAGACATCGAGGAATAGGAAAACTTAAAAGGATAGAGTTGTGGTGCCGCAACAGGAAAAGTGCAGAAGAACTGTACGCGCACATAAAAAGTATAAAACGTAATGTTGTAAAGAAGCGTCACGTCTCTATAGGAACTACTTACAAAGATCGGAAAAGGAGGACCAAACAAGCAATCACTCCGATCATAGAAAAACGATTGACATTTATGCAGTGGAACGCGCGTTCTCTAATGAACAAAGTAGAGGAGTTGAAGCAAGTCATCGACGATACTCAAGTTAAAGTTATCTGTGTACAAGAAGCCTGTTTACCTCTGGATGAAAAGCAACACCCTCGCTTTAAGGATTTTATTCAAGGCTTTAATTTTCAATTTCTCTTGACCAAATAAAAGAGGAGGGGGTGTAGCCTCCATTATTCACAGATCGGTGGTGGTGAGCAGTCATAAGCAAATTATCACAACTAATATGGAAGTGCTAACCTGTGATATAACATTAAGTCAGGATGTCGTGGTAAAGTTAATAAACGTTTACATTTTTAATCAAAACGTAACGCTGGACGAGCTATTAAAATTGGATTGCTCCACCAAGTACCTACTCATTATGGGAGATTTCAATGCCAAACATGCGGCATGGAATGAGGGAGCCGAGAATAGAAACGGCCCACTGGTGTACAACTGGATTCTCTCCTCTAATCTTATACTCCTAAACCAGAACAAAGAGCCGACGTATCAATCGCCCAGTTCGGGATCTCACTGGACCTGACCCTCATCTCACCAGATATGATCCGGTGGGCACTTTTGGCTCCATTACTCCGCCATCCATCCTACACCTTCTGAGTCCAGAGGAAAGTATCGTCTGCTCAGGTAAATGATTGCTGGAACACGTCTACAGACAATCATTATATAAAACCCTTAAAAAGTAGTCGATTTGTGACTAATAAAAAACACTCTTGGGATTATCCACGCTGTTGCTGCTTAGATATGCTTATTTTTTTCCTCATCGATTCATTCTTATTTTCTGTAGCTCTTTATGAGATAATGTTGTTGACAGGTATCATTTGCAAAACCCTTTTGATTTTCCTTCTTGTGACAGATGTTCTTTCGTATCCTTTTCTTGACCAATCTCCTTTCTAATAATATTGAAATAGTAGTTTGTTGACAATTATTATTATCATGATTCTTCTTACTGTTCTTATAATTATTTGTAGTCATTATTTTTAATGTCTTGTCTTAGTCGTTTACCCAATAGTGGTTCGTCTTCTTTTCATTACGTTACTATCTTTATTATTTCTTCTTTTTATTTTCTTACTTGGTTTGCCATGGTCTATTTCCAAAAATCCGTCCGTTTTTCTCGATGCATCTGTGCTTAGTTTAACCGTGTTCCATTACTTCATCTGTACTGGTTGTTCGGATTTCTAATGTGTACATAATGATTTCTGTTCTTGAGTTACAGCTCTCCATCACCTGGTACTGCCATTCTTCTGTTATAAAATTTTCACTGGTCTTAAAGTTTAAACCAATCGCTTTATCATCTGGTTTATTATCCAAATATGTTGATGGTACATTATTTATTGGTGAAATCCCTGACCTCTTATGATGTATTTCATTTTTTATTATATTTAAATTAAATATATTGGTTATGTTTTTTCAATAACCTTTTAAATCAATTATTTCTCTATGATTAGCGGTTGGGAGATTAAGTACATTAGCTAGCCCACTCCTAATCATATCTAATTCTTCCTGTGTATTTCTTAGTTTCTTAGGACATATTATTCCTCTTTCCTTCTTCTTCTTCTTTATTATTTGTTCCTTTATACCCTTAATGTTAATTTCTACATGCATGATCTTTTCTTGATTTCTGTTACATTGAGTTTCAGCTAACAATGCCCTTGTCTCTTCTTTCTTTTCTGTTTCCTTACCCTTATCTTCTACTTCCGAACTTACTTGTTCCATGTTTTTATTATTTTCTTTTATGGTTTCTATTAATTGGTATCTTCTTCCTTTTATCACCATTTTTTCTCCCATGCTCAGCTCTATTCTCTTACTGATCAGTTCCATATATTCCTCCATCTTCTTGTTTATAGTTTCCATATTTTTATTACTATCTTCTATGCTGTCGTCTATCTTCTTACTTAATTCTTCCTTAGTTTTGTTCAATTGTTCCACCATATTTTTATGAAAATTTTCTTTTAATTCCTTATATTATCACCTATTTTCTGATTTAACTCTACAGTATCTTCTTTTAACGATTCTATATTTTTATTTAATTCTCCCTTGAAATCTTCTTTTAACGATTCGATGTTTTTCTGACTACCTCTCTTTAATGACTCTATATTTCTATTTAATTTTTCATTATTTTTATTTAAGGTTTCTTCCATCATACTCCTCATCATTTCCATGAAGTTTGCGTCCCCTATTTGTGTGGGTCTGCTAGGTTCCGCCTGCAACCGGCGTCGCCTCCTTTTTGTCCATGTTGATTTCTCTCTCCGCTTCCGCCGCGCGTTTCTTCGATGTCGCTCTTCATTGAATCTTTAGTTTTCTGTAGTGCAGCTGCCGCTCAAATTAGGTTTAAATATTTTATTAATTACTTAGTTTTTTTAATTAGGTTAATTTTTCACCTAATTTAAGGCCTCAAACGTTGGTCGCCATTTTGTAATAAAACTCCAGTCATATGGGTTAAAAGCCACATGTTGGTTGCGTCACTTTGTAATAGAACTAATTCGTTCCGGGGTCTCGTGTTCGGATCTATTATGCCCCAAGTTGCGGTGCCATTTTTGTAATAACCCCTCTCGTCCTATCCTTTTAAGCCCCGTGATGGAAGCCAATCTCTTATATTACCCGTTTGCTCTTTCTCTTTTAAGCCTCACGTTGGTTGCGTCAATTTATAATTAGATGAGTACATCACTCGTTTAAAAATGTTTAATTATTATTTTTTAAATATTTTAAAATCTTGGAGTTGGTTGATTTAGTATTAGTTTAAATAAAATAATGAGTTTATCTTATGTTCAGTTGAAAATGAGTTCACAGTTGTTCTCAACATTCTCTCGTTGATAAGACGAAACTATTTACGTGACTCCTCACTGAAATTAGAAATGATCTGTTATGTAGGTATTTACTTGGAGTGAGGTTCTAATGGCAAAGCTGATTTGCATTGGCGGTCAAAACGTTTAAAATTATTTAAACCCACTTGTTCCCGCCACCAATGCTGCCAACCATTGATGCTGTCCACCTAAGCTATAATGTCTTAGTCTAAAGAAATGATTTGTCGAACTCTTTGATTGGGTATAATTATAGTTTATTCTTCGAAACTATTCTTGAAATGTTATTAAATTACAATAATATTGTTACTCATTCTTTTGTTTAAAATTTTACTAGTAGACTCTTTACAATTATAATATCTCAGGGTTTGCAATTCTGACTCTAAGTTTTCGCCACATTGGACGTTAATATTTTGGTTAAATTATTTAATAAAGAAAGTAGGTTCTTTGAGACTGCAAGATACAAAAAATATAAAGCAATGCACTACTATAATTATTTAGTAGTAGGAGAGTGACAACATTATTAAAATTTCTTAATGAATAACATAAAAAGTAAACATGTGACTTTTGTCGACATTTGAGGTTAAAGCTGATTTCATTTGAACAATAACCAATAAATTTTAAATTATTAAAATCTCTGTAACAACATTAAAATATCCGTAAAATACGGTTATGAATTCAGTTTAGTGAAAAAATTAAGTATCCGCCTCATCAGATTGGATAACATAAAAAATACAGGTAACTGGATATTCCTAGTTAATTCGATGAAATATTATTAAATATTTAGAACAATCTTAAAGTTAACGCAATACACAATAATTATTATATTATAATTCAAAGTTTTAAAGTTCATCACGAATTAGTTGATACACCCTATCACGGAATGTTCATCAAGTTAATTATGAAAATAACATTTGGTTAAAATTAATTCACTTTTTCATTTTCAAATCGCTTAATATTTCTTGTTATTTCCTAAAATATGCTAATTGTCAATATGACAATGTCTCTTCTCTTACAATTACTATAAATTAATAAAACCTTCAATCAATTAAATAAGTAAAGTCATTTGTCTTTGTTTCTTAATTTTTTTCTAATAATAATTAAAATTATTAGTTTAAATACTGTTCCAAGCCTTGTTGGATTTAAACTGATATAATATCGTCACTGAAAAATTTTATTACTATTCTAAGTAATTAGTATTTGTCACTTATACTTGTGTTCGATGTCCTTTCTGACACTGACACTATTAATTTTCTTTATTTAATAAATATGAATTATTTCACTGCCTATGCGTACGTACTCCATATTAGAACACTAGGTTTAATCTGTTTCGACTTTTTGTTGGCATTCGGTTTAACCTCAACTTCGCTTTTCTAGGTTAAGACGATTTAGATCAGCTGTAGGCTATCAATTTTTTCATTGTCGTTTGCTGCGACCTTCGTGGCTCTCTTGTCGTTGTCTGGAGATGAACTGTGTACTCATCGGTGTCAGAATCTGCTTCTAATAATTAATAATGACCGCTGATTGGTCAGTTTTAATTAATTTCCGTATTTCTTCAGGATTTTTCGTCAAAATAGACACTTTCAACGCGTCTTTTCACTGGGTTAAGCTTATAAAAAACTGGTTTACCTAGTAACGCCCAGAGAATCGTAATCATTAATTCCTACTAATTAGAATTGTTCACTTATAAGTACTCTAATCCACTTTTCGTTACTACCATTGCTTTTGTCTTTTTAATACGAGTATTTTGGTTACCCACACCATATGAATTTGATAATGATTAACAAAATAAACTTATTACTATCTATTTACATATCTTATTTTTTTTATTTATTCTGTTCAATTTTAATAACCTTTTATAATTATTATTTAATTACCAAATATTACTCCTTCTCGTTAATTTTTAAATTCAAGGTGGTAATTTGTTAAAAATCGTCTATAATAGTTTAGGCCTACCTCAATATTTTTTACAATGTCTTATACTTTTCTTATAATAATATTTCTTACATCTAACACATTATTATTGCTCACAATTGTTCCCTGTGACATCTTATAGCTATTATACAGTTGTATTTTATATAATTAACTAATTATTATTCATAATTATTCTAGCTATTTTTGCTAGACACCTTGTCTATGATATTGCTGATTGTTTTTATTCGCTTGTGTTAGTATTGGTTTCTAAACCATTTTTGCTGTGACCTAACTATTCTGAAGTAACCATCACAACTTCTGATTACCTCAGTATTAGTTAGTATTCTGTTATTTTAATGTATTTACACTTTCTAATCAGCCTCTCTTTCAGCATCATTGAGTGTTACATTATTTGTTCTTATTCTATTTTACAACTCTATCTTTTGATTACATATAGTTTGCATAATGTTTATTACAGTTATACTAATGTTTGGCAGTACTTGTCCTGCCCTACTATCTTGTCATTTGTTGGTAAATCCCTAATACTTCATGCATCTAGTTTCACATACCAGTGTAACGGGACAGATTGGGAGGATAAATAATTTCAATAAATGTCAACTCAAACATTGTACAACCTTTGGGGAAATTCGTTTTTAACCAAAGTGAATACCATGTCATTGTGAAACACCAGTCTGTCTAGACGCGTTATGCAACCACCTACAGTTTGTGGCATCCGTGAATTATGGAAAACGCCAAACTCACCAGCCAGTAAAAATTATAAGAATTCCCGGGCTGAGCATCTGGACATTCCAGCCAATCAGAGAAGGCGCAATAAAACATACATACGCTGGCGCGAAGCCGGACCCACGCCCAACGCCTTGCATCTATGCAACTGCGAACGACGTTCACAGGCAGCTGATTGGCAGTCGTCAAGCCATTCAGCACAACTTGCCAGTTCACCATCAAACAGTGCAGACGTAATTTAACCATAGCCTCGGGCAGGATTTTTGGTAGGCCGAAAATGTTAAAGTAGGCCTACCAAAGAGTACACAATGGAGTAGTAGTTTTTAAAATTGCAAAGAGAACAACAGTGACGATGATATAGCAGTTTGATTTGGTCGGTGTGTGTCTTAACCAAAAGTGTAAAACAACATGTTGTGCAACGTTATGGATACTGAATACAGATAACCACAAGTGAAAAGACAAATTGGGCAATAGTTTGTAAGTAAAACATTAATAGTAAATTAATGAGCTCAATAAAAGGGGGTTAAAAAGAAAAATAGATAGAGACAGAGAGTAGGAGAAAAGTACTGGTTGGTGGTAAAAGATTTCTATAATAAATTAAAGTATAACAGTTTTTGTATTATTATACAACGAAGAGAAAAGATTAGTGTGATAAAATAAAATCATATTTGTTTAGTAATATAACCATGTGTTAGAATAGTTATTACGTCATAACCACTTCCTAGTCTTCTGTGCTGAAAAACTCGTTTAACATTCCGGGGAATTTTCTGCAGTAAGGGTGGTCAGATAGCGGGGTTATTTAAGTTTTTATAATGGGAAGAGTGTAAAGGTTTCGATATTGAACCATAAAATATTGTGGCGGCCCTGAAGTTTTTTTGGTGTTTAAAAGGTAAGTTTAGTGGGATTATGACGGTAAGTAATATTCTGGCAGCAGTGAGTTTTATGATTTTATAATGGTAAAAGGTTTATACCATTACAAGTGGCGACCCTGCCAGGATATTCGTATAAATATTATATGAATTAGACCTGTTTTGAGGCACGGAAGGTAGGATTTGGTAATGGCGTATTTGTAAAATTTCGAATTATCGTATAGATTTACGTTGAATATGTGTGATAAGGTTATGTTTTGGTAGCGTTACTGTGTGTTTACTTTTACGTATTGCTAACGATTTTATGTGTGGGGTATTTTGATTTGAAGTGTATAATTAGTGTGTAATAGAAGGGTGGTAGCGGTTTTTATATAAAGGGTATTATAACAAAAGAGTTTTGTAGACATGACTGAGGGACAGGAAAACGAAATAACATCGTGGGCCAATCTAATGAATTATATGAAAACAATGTTTGAAAAGATGAATAAACGTCTTGATGAAAACAACGAGAAGTGGGAAAGAGATAGATGTAAATTAAAAGAAAATAAAGAAAGCGAACTAAACCAGGTAAGTGGTTCTGATAGTGGAGGTAATAGTGATGACGATACTTTTGCAAACAATGGTGTTATTTTAAGAGCAAATCAGGTGACAGCAGACAAGGTAAGTAACAGCGATAATTATAATAATGATAGTGTACTGGCGGCCGGAAATTGTAGAGTGATAGAGCGATTAAAAGAAAAGTGGAAGCAACAAGACAAAGAATGAAAAGTATATTGGAATAACATGCGTAATGAGAGGGAAAACAGGAACGAGAGTGGGTTAAATCACGACTAGATCCGCGGAGAAGAAATGAAGAACGGAAACGACTTAGAGATAACTTAAGGGAAAAGCTCAAAAGGGGGAATCTAAGTGAGCGGGATAGAAAAATTTGCAATATTTGGAGAAGACTATTGAGGAAGTGGAAAGGAAAATAGGTACAGATGAGTGCAAGGAGAATAAAAATAATCAGATAGTGGATGATAAGGTAAGTAAAATTGATAATAACCATGATATCACAAGTGATAATGGTGACATGATTGAAAGTGTGGTGATAGAGAATGGTACATTGAACAATGATAGTGGAGGTAGTAATGATGATACTTTTACAAACAACAGTGTCAGTTTAAGTAAAGTGGTGACAAAAAATGACGAGATAGGTGAGGTTAATACAAGTGATAATCAGGAAGATGTTAGTTTAAGTGCGGACAAGGTTATAATTGATAAGGTAAGTGGAAATAATAATGACAACTATAATCATAATGGTGTTAGTTTAAATGCAAAACAGGTGACAGTAGTAATTAACAATGTTAATTATGATGATGTTAACAAAGTAGTTGAAAATGAGGTATCTAAGTATGATACATTAAATAATAGTGGTGATAAGATTGAGAGAGTGTGTGACGAGAGGTTAGGGTGGCAAAGGGCAAACTCTCAAGTGATTTATGAGGAAAGAGTTTCCTCCAGAGGTTATGTGGGAGACGAGGTGTCTCCAAGTAGCCCCTTAATTTTTTGTGGTAAACCTGGTAAGGCCAGGAAGTGTTATAGTAATTTTGTGGTGCCCTTTGCATGGAGTGAAGTAGTTCAGGGGGGTTGAGAGAGAGAGAGAGAGAGAGAGAGAGAGAGAGAGTTGTTTGAGGTTAGTAGAAGTTATAAAGGGTTAGTTAAGAGGTTAAAATTTGAGAGAGTAGACTATATGAAAAACTTACCTTGTGCAGTAAATGTTGATGAATATTTTGATGATTCCACTGTCGGTGATAAGCACTTATATTGTGATGTAATTGATGGAGCAGATGAATTTGATATCGAAGACAATAAGCAATTACCTGGCGATAAAACAGTTGTAGCACCAAGTGAGAGTCATGATGAATTGATTACCTATTTAATTGTGTCAAAAAATAACAAAGGAGACTTAACCAAAAATACTGATGTAGACAGATTTTATGATAGAATAATATGGAGTAATCCGGAGGGGGGGTATTATTCTGGTGTAATGGAACAATTTGAGAAATGGAATGATTCTTATATAAATAGTGATAATACATAATGTATAAGGTACTTAATAAAAAATGCATTACACTCGTGTAAAATACGACTAATTTTCGATGATGGTGGTTAGACATTTATTACTAATGAACATTTAATTATTTGAGTTAATGGTATAATTACTTGGCTTACTTATGTAATGAGGTGTGGTAAACAATAACAGGTTCTATTGTTGGTATGTACATTGTATTTTGTATGACCAATGTTTACAGTTATGACGGAATTGATAACAACAATAATATTTTATTTTGATGAAAGAATTGCCATAAATGAATCTTATTATGAAATTAAATAAGGTAAGATGAAACTAAATAAATTAGATGAATTGAAATTATTTTGAATAAGGTAATTAAAGTAACTGAAATTGTTTTGAAAAAATGGTGAAATTCAATTAAATTGGAGTTGGAATTAAATTGATTTAAAATGTGAATTTTGGTAATGAACTTAAATGTATTTTGATTTGAATTGGGTAATAGACGATACATAATTGGAGGTTGATGATCAAAATGCTTAATAGAAAAGCAAAATTGCTTATTTAATTGACAATTGAGATGAACAATGTAATGTTTGTAAATTTTATGTAAATTCAAAGGTGAAATGTTTGTGTTAATATCTGTGACAAACAGGAACATTTAATGATGAATATTGTAAAGTTGTGTTGGTGTTATATGTAATATGTATTCTATTGTAAGGTTAGGTTGTTATTATTTACATTATATTTTATGTAGTCAATTTACAGGTTTGTTTGAAATTAATGTAAAATGTTTAAAAGATAGAAATGTTGGTAGTCAATTTGAAAGTTCTGATTTGAAGGTTATAAGAAAGTAAATAAATGTAAGATGAAATTAAATGAATTGACATTGTTTTGAGTAATGTAATTAAAGTAACTAAGTGTTTTGAGATATAATAACTTACAGTAACCTACATTAAACTAATTTGAGATGGGTTAATGAATTTAAAAGGTGTGAAACTTTAGTAATCAATTTGAGAAATTCATTTTGAATTGAATTGTATAATAAATGGTAAAGTTACTACAATCAAAGTAATTACAGTGTTGTGTACATACATGGCAGCTTATGGAAGCAATGTTTGCAGCTGTGACTGAGTTGATAACAACAACAGTCTATTTGGATGAAATAATTGACATTATTGAGATTTTATAATGCAGTTGAAGTAGTTTAAATTGTTGTAATTAAATTAATTTGAGGTAATTAATTTAAATTATTTGAAAAGAGGGAATTAAATCAATTTGTGATGATTTAATTAATTTGTAATGAAAGTAATAGTTGAATTTTGGATAATGAATTTAAATTCTTGGTTGAGATTAGAATTGAATGATCAATGGTAGGTGATTAAAATGTTGAATGGAAATGCAGAGATGACATGCTGATATAACAATTGGAAGATTGAAAGTAAAAGTTGTGTAATATTAGTAGATTTTCTTCAAACTTGGAGATTAAATGTTTTATGTTAACCTGAGGTTAGTAATGTATTTTGAGTCTAAGTTTTTGTGAAATATGAAAGTTTATTTGATTAGGATGTAACTATGTATAGTTGTGTAACATGTAAAGTGTATTAAAAAATAGAACCAGTACTTTGTTAACGACAAACCAGTACGACTAAGAGGAAACAAGTCAGTCAAGGATATAAGTGTTATTAGCGTTGACAGCGGGAGCGTTCAAATGGTTCCCGCCGCTGTACAGGTTGCCGTATTGTCCACTCGTGACGAGCGCTAGTTGGTTACTGAATAAAAATTGCTAACACACATATATTCTACAACGTCCTATGAAATAAAACGATAGTAATACTCTGTACTGTAATCTTAATACAAATTCAGTCATTAATTAATATGACAAAAGGATTATAAATGGTTTGATAACAAATTGCTCCGGCTTAGAACATGAGACGCCAATATTTCAAGGTTGGCAAATCGGTTTTAAAACAAATTATTTCGATGCCGTGATGGCTACTGTTTACATACAAAATATTAATCTGTTCAAAATCTGGGGTCCTTTGGATTATAAAATAAGACATAAACGTTGGTTACATTAAAAAAGTACACTACCATACCTTATACGTACTTAGAGAGTATAATGTGTTTTTACAAATTGTTCGGTAGTGTCGTATTGTTTGTTACAAAGTTCGCACTCTAATGCGAGGTTATATTTTAATTAACAAAATGTTTTTACGTAAGTTAATTATGCATTAAACCTTTGAAAGAAAATTATATTTGTTTAATAGTGAGAAATTTGATTGTTTGAGAAATATTTAGAGTAATTTGGTTTCTGGGAGAAAGGAATTTATTTGATACTTATCAGTTCAGACAGTGTTGATATGTAGTCATCAGGGGTAGTGGAAATTCTGCAATTTTGGACTGGTTTTAGGCTTCGGACATCTTTTTCTATCTTGTCTTGGGATTTCTGCTAATTAATTTATTGTTATTTGGTTCCAGGACATCGTTTAATCTTGGTAGTTCTGCATCTATTCGTCTTTGGTTTCTGTGGTTAACTTCCGAACGTCTTTTTAACTATTTAATTGAAAATTTCAGTCATCACAATTTAGCGTGCCGCTTACCCACGCGTCATTTCTTCAAGTCTAATAAATTTAACGGAAAATTGGTATTCAACGGCCCGTTACTATGGTAACAGTAACCCTTTGATTGGTTAAGGCCTCTTTCAAAAGCATTGTTAAGAGATTTGAATTTTTATTCAAATTTATTATGTATTTTCTTAATGGTTTTATTCCTTTATTCCTTTTTATTCCTTTGGGGTAATAAATAATATCACTATTATATTTCTTTCCTTTCAAAGTTTAAAATGATACCTCATAAGGTCATATTCTATTATACATTAACTTTAGTCTAAATATGTGACATTTGATAAATTACATATCTCTCTTAAATTAAACTTTTATAATAACATTTCTCTTTTAAAATGATTTACATATAATTACTGGCCATTTACTGCTCTTAGATTAATAAATTTCCTTGTGAATTGGTTACAATTGACATTTATGTGTGTCTGACAGATGTTTTCATAGCCAAGAGTAGCCATGATGGTTTTTGGTTTATTTCTTTTAAATTACATTTTTAATTCAGCCTGATGGGCTTCACTTTGTTATCATATTTGTTTGTGTTGTGTGTTGATTCTGTTTGTGTTTTAATTACTATTCAATATACATTTTCATTATACATATTTTAAAATATAACAATTAGTATAATAGATATTTACCATATATCCGTCGTGCGACTTCGTTTTTCTCGTCTTATTTTGACGCGTTTCGGCAACGAATTGCCATCTTCAGAAATATTAATCACTCATATGAGATCGTTAAAAAATTAAAAACACTAAAATCATTACGGTAAAAGTGCACTTTTACGACATTGGAAACTCACAGACGCGAACATGAAAGTTTATGTTTCTCGCGTGGACTATATCGATCGACTCATAAAGAAATAAACCAAAAACCATCATGGCTACTCTTGGCTATGAAAACATCTGTCAGACACACATAAATGTCAATTGTAACCAATTCACAAGGAAATTTATTAATCTAAGAGCAGTAACGATATGAGTCGATCGATATAGTCCACGCAAGAAACATAAACTTTCATGTTCTTGTCTGTGAGTTTCCAATGTCGTAAAAGTGCACTTTTACCGTAATGATTTTAGTGTTTTTAATTTTTTAACGATCTCATATGAGTGATTAAGATTTCTGAAGATGGCAATTCGTTGCCGAAACGCGTCAAAATAAGACGAGAAAAACGAAGTCGCACGACGGATATATGGTAAATATCTATTATATTAATATAAGCGACTTGGAGACAACTAACCTAAAATGTATTATAACAATTAGGCTTATGGACTGCAAGTTCCCTTCAGCCATATCCTCTTCATAACATTGAAACAAACTATTCTTTATAAGTTATTAGTTATTGTTGGTTTTAACATTAATTTCATTCTTTTGTTACTACTTTGAGTGATAAACATCATCACTTCTTGCAAACTTATTCAAGTTATTTCCCCTTTTAACATGGGGTGTTTTATTCATTGTATTCTTAATTTTAAAACAAAACCTTATTTCTATACTACTATCTCCTCCATTCCATGTTAATACAAACTGTTTTTATCTGGGCTTTCTCCCTGAATAATATCACACGTTTTACTTATCTTTATTTGAAATATTATTGTTAATTATTCTTAATTATATAAATGTTCACAAGATCACTCAAATCATTGACTGTTTATCAATGCTTTATAAAGTGTTTTCTTATTTATTATTACATCTTTATTGCTTAAAATATCTATTTCCCCGTATCACCTTCACCTTTAATCAACAGAGGTTTATCACTGATACACTCTCACTATTTTTAGGGTATTTACACTTTCACTATTGCACTTTATTTTGGTTCACTGTTTGTAGTAAGTGTTACTTAATGGGTAATCCCTATACTTATTTCTCCTATTATTTCTCACTATTTCTTTACAACATAATCCTTATTATTAATAACATTTGGTTATTTATCTTTCATTAAATCTAACCTTAATAATTGTGTTAGTGTACTTTTCTACACTACGTTACTTTACAATTGTCTTTTGTCTTTAAAATAGGTATATAAGTTATTTCAATTACAACAATACTATTTGTTTCATTAGTGGATAATTATTTGGGGTTTATTTACAGTATTCTATCTTTGAGTCTACTATATCTCCCCTTTATATGTGGTGTTAGTTTCTCCTTGGGTTCAACCTGTCTCCTCTTCATTCTTCTCTTCTTCTTCGTCTTCATCTTCTTCTTCAATTGTCTTCATCTTGGTTCGGTTTTCCTCTTCTCGTCTGGTTTAATTTCTATTTAGTCGTAGGAATTTGTTCCCTTCCTTTGATTCTTCTTTAGTTCTGGTTTCTTCTCTTCTTCTGTTTGTTCATAATTGTTTGGTCAATCACCTTTTTTTTTCTTGTGTATGTTTCGTGGTTCCCTTCTTTTGTTTTTCTGTTGTTGGGTCAATCACTTGGGTTGGGTAATATCGTCGTTCGTCGTGTCATAATATTTATATTTTATTCATTTTTAAACATTTTATTTTGTATGAAGTATTTTTATATTAAGAATTATCTTTCTTACCCCTGGTATGGGGTTTGGCTTATTTGTGTTGTAACATAATGCCTCTCCTCTAAAATTGATCGTTTTGATAAAACACTAGCATAGTTTTTATGAAATTTAATCAGTTATAGATAATCTTTTTTCCTTTTCTTTCTTGTTTGTTTCTCCATTCTTCATATCTCTTCTTACTTAATTTAGAGTACATACATTCCACTTTATTTGGATATGTTATTACACAATTTTTTCCCTAACTTTTATAGTAGCTGGTTTCTCCCATTACTACTCATTTTTCTGAGACCAGAGGCACATCATCTCTGCTCAGTTTATTTGGATTGCTGGACTTTTCAACAGTCAATCTTAAATAATAATAATAATAATAATATAATATAATAATATACTTTGGGATTGTCCACCTTGTGGTTTGTTTTTAGATCACTTTGGCCTTTTACTCATTCTTCCTTCCGCTATACCTTAACTATACACTATCATTTACTCATACACTTGATTGCTTTTATATTTATTCATATGTTAATTTCATCATATCTCACTTTTCATTATTTTGTTTTCAATGCTCGTTGTGATCATTTTAACTATCTTAGACATTTTTATTCTTTTCTTGGTTATTTAGCAAGATTCTGCTTTAGCCATTTCTGTATATTTGTTTTATACATAATTTCTCTCTCTTCCTTGTACCAGTTAAGATTTTTTTTTTTCTTAGAATACATTTGATTCATTTTAATTTCAGGTAATTATCTCAGTAATTTGAGCTTGATTTTATTTTTGTCTATTTTATTCTGTATTAAATATCATTTTTGATAATTCTTTGTAAGTTAATTCTCTTACTTTACAGGAATGTTTGTAGCGTATTCCTTTTTAGTTATTTTTGTTGTTTAATTATAATCGTAAGTTTGTGATTCTTACATTTTTATTATATAGGAATGTGTGTAACTTATTCCTTATTATCTCACTTTTTTTGATTTCATACTTCATATATCAATCTTTTATTAGACTGTGAGTTGATTTAAATGGAAAGGAATTTGTGTAACTGATTCCTTTGTTTTTTACATTATTATTCATTTATATTAATTCTTTTTATTCCGCACATATCATCTAAATAGGGTAGTAAGCTGCTCTTACAATCTCTTTTGGAATTTTGAAATATTATTTCATTTCATCATTTATTCTTCTTCATAAAACTTTTTTATCGAAGTTTGGTTATAAACTCCCTTTATTTTTCTTGTATTTATATTGCTTATCTGGTAAGTATTATTACCATTATCTTTTGTGATAACGTACGGTCCAGTATATAGCAATAACAATTTCTTTGCTATACCTTCCATTGTACTTGGCAAATCACGATTTTTGATTAATATTTTTTCTCCCTCTTTATATTTGATTATTTTGGGTTGGTTTTTTGCATATTTGGCCTTTTGTTTCTCAATCTTTTCCACTATTAGGCTGTACCATTTGTTTTTATCATACGGGTCTTCTGAGTTTTTTGGGAATTCTATTATCTCTTGGATCTCTCTATTTGGCTTCCTCTCGAACATCATTAAGTATGGTGTGTTTTCAGTAAATTGGTGATAGCTGATATTTAAAAATACTTCGGTTTAAGTTAAATATTTGCACCATTCTCTCTGGCTATTATGACAATAAGTTCTCAAAATGCGTCCCACCTCTCTCAACATCCTTTCTGCTGGATTACTACTAGGGTGGTATACTGAAGTTTTATAGGTTTTAATGTTTAGTTTTAGTAATTCTTCTCTCCACCTTTTTCCCTTAAACTGGGTTCCATGATCGGTTATTATCATGTACGGTTTTCCAATCTCCGACATGTATTTATTTTTAATAATATCTAATATTTTATTTGTTGTGGCTCTGTTTATAGCGTATAATTTGGTGTACTTGGTGTAATGGTCAAGTATAATCACAATGAACTTGTATCCATGTCTTCCTCCGCTACGTGGGAATGGTCCACATATGTTGAGGAATACCTTCTCTAGTTTGGCACTTGATGTGATGGGTATCATCGTTCCATTCTTCCTTTCATTATTGGTTTTGACCATCTGACACAATGTGCAGGTTTTTATGTTTTTATTCACTTTTCTTGTAATATTTTTTATGAACAAATCTTCCTCTAAAGCTTTTACCATTTTGATTGTTCCCATGTGTCCGTATCTCACATGGTAATCTTTGATGATTTTATTTTCTAATGATTGAGGAATTACTAGTTTCCATGTGTCTTGGTTCTTTTTTGTTTTTATGAATAAGATATCTTTGTATACACAGTAAAATTTGTTAATAATTGCTTCAGATTCCATCAGTCTTTTTCTGATGTTTGATATTTTGGTATCTTGCTCTTGTTGCAACACTATTTGGTTTACAATATTTTCCAGGTCTTTCCTATCTTTCAATATATAATACACTTTTGCTATCTTCCCCTTTTCTCCTTCAAATGTCTGATTTTCTACATTTATTCTGGATAATACGTCAGCCACTATGTTTTTTCGTCCTGGAATATATTCCCATGTAATGTGGTATTCTTGCAGAGCAAGTATCCATCGAGTAAGTCGGCCATGACTCAATTTACACTGTTTGAGAAACGATATTGATTTATGATCGCTTCGGACCGTGATAGGATATCCTAGTATGTATGTCCTAAACTTGCCGCACGCAAATACTATGCTGAGCAACTCTTTTTCTGTAACATTGTAGTTACGCTCGCAACTATTTAGTATTCGGCTGGCGAAGCTAATGACCAGGTGATTTCCATCTTTGTCTTCCTGGTACAGCTCTGCGCCTAGACTTACATCACTAGCATCGCAGTTTAGGCAGAACGGTTTTTCAATATTGGGGTGGTGTAATATAACAGTATCAACAAATTTTTGTTTAATTAAGGTGAGCACTTCCTCTTGTTCAGTTCCCCAAGTCCATTTTTCTTTTGAAGAGAGTTGTTTGGAAAATTTTCCTGTTAGGTGGGAATAATTGGTTTGAAACTTCCTATAGCAATTACATACTCCTAAGAAGGATTGCAATTGCTATTTGTTTTTCGGTGATGGGAATTTTTGTATGGCTTCAACCTTCTCTTGGGATGGAGAGATTCCCTTCTCGGTCAAGTTGAATCCTAAGAACTTCACTTCTTTTGCAGTAAATTTCGATTTATCCAATTTAAGGGTAATATTGTTGTTGGATAATTTTTTCAATACATGTTCGACTCTTTCGCAGTGTTCGTCCCAGTCTGATGACGTGATAAGCAGGTCGTCAACGTACACTGTGGTGAATTCCAGTGCCTCTTGACCCAACATTTGGTCCATGCACTTTACGAACACTGCTACTGAATTAATGAGTCCAAATGGTAACCTTTTGAATTGGTAATTTCTACCGTCAAATATGAAAGCCATGTACTGCCTACTGTGTGGGTGCAGCTCCACCTGCCAGTACCCACATACAGTATCCCAGGTACTAATATATCTTATCCCATGAAATCTTTTTAGAATTTCCTCTATCTCTCCCGGTGAGGTTCGGTCATTGATAATCATTTTATTTATTTCTCGGGCGTCCAAGCAAATTCGTACCTTGCCATTTTTCTTGGGTATGGCTACTATGGGGCTGGTATATTGAGATTGGCTATACTCAATAATGTCTTCAGCAATCATTCTATTTATCTCCATCCTGACTTCATTTTTCAGGGAATGTGCTATGGGATATGATTTCCTGTGGAAGTCTACAGGTTCTCTGAAATTAATTTTACACTGGTATCCTTTAACTTTTCCTGGGGTGTTTGAAAAGACATGTTGATAATCGTTATAAATTGCAATTAGTTTTTTAGACTGTTGCTCACTAATTTCCTGTAGAGGCCGTTCTTTTTGGAAGGTTCTGATCTCTCCCAGTTTCTGTTTCCACAAGGCTTTGTTTTCCTCCTCCTCGGCCATAGTGATAGATGGTTCACGCCTTTGACAATAATAACTCTTCAATCCTGGGTCTTGACTCAGAGCAATTGGAGTTGAAATACAATGTATAATGTTTGCCGACCAGGTTCCCTGTTCTGATGTTAGCAACACGACTCCCTTCTGCAGGTACACTGCTGAATACCTTCTTAATACATCACCTCCTATAAGCATGTTGAATGGTAGCCCACTTGCCACAAGAAATATAATAGGGATGGTTGATTCTTGATTATCTAACTCCCATGATACTTGTTTTCTCACCGTTTTGTTCTGTTTACCAGTTGCGCCAATGATGATTATATTGTTTATTGGCAGTGTACGGATTGGTGTTCGAGAGTGAGCTTGAATTCGTTCTAATTCAGGCTGGTTGATTAGAGAGATATTAGACCCCGTATCCACCATGATTATGGTTATTGTGCCGTTTATTGTCGCCTTTATATGAACAATTTCACTATTATTTTGTTGTAATTGTTTGGCCTCTTCTTCGAGAAGTTCCTCTCGAATATTCTTTAAATAATTGTTGTATATTATTGTAATTACTTTGGTTTCATTTTTTGACATTGTTCGACGTTTCAACCCAAGTGATTGGTCATGTGAAGGGTGTTTATATTTTTCCACTGACCTGTTTAGTTTAAAGGTGGTTGTTGGCTGACGGCCAGGTTATTTGACTGGTCGTTCGTTTCATTGTTCAGCCCTTGTTGCTGGTTGTTTTCATCTCGAAGTGGTTCGTTGTTCCTACTTGTAACGGCCCAAATTTGTGGGTATTTTTATTTATTGCATTTTCGGGGATTTATAAAAATATGTGTAAATTCTATTTCAACGGTGACCAGACCACGTGTTGAGCAGTTTTTAACAAAGGCGACGCAGTATCACGTTGTGCAATCTGTAAGCAAGAATTTACCAAGCCTCATTTCCAAGAACTTTGTTTGCGTGTGACCATGCGCTCGTATGCATGACACAGGCATACGCGCGGGGTGACGCTAACTTCCAAAACTAAGATGGCCAAGAAACGATTTTAATTCACTTTCATCTACTGAGGCGGCCGGATACAAAATTTAAGTACCGCCTATTTTGTGACGTCAGCCAGTGTCACATCAATATCATAGACGATCAACACAACACCAACAGCATGAATTAAATGGGACAAAACTACTGCGAAGAAACCAAAGGCATTGGTTTCCACCACGAGAGACTCAATCAAGTCAACAGCGCATGCTACGCCGTTCTCCCAGTTCGTTCACTGATTGTGTCTGCGCAGACACAGAGCCAAGTGGGCTCTTCAAAATTTTATAAGTTGTAATCTAAAAAGTAAATTTAAATTAACCACCATGTGTCCGTGATAGTAGTGCGCATGTGAGGACAACTAAATCTGTTTTATTCGACGGCGACACAATTATTTACAGAATGAGTCGAGCTCAAGTGGTCACCGCGTGCCGGCAGGGGGTGTGTTTTTAAAATGTTAAGGGTGTTGTAATTTTTCTGTGTGGTTGTGGGTGTGTAAAAAATTGCAGGCTGGGCTGTCTGTGTTTATATTGATGTATGACAATTAAGGTAAGATAATAGGTTAAGTTAACATGTAACAGATGACCAAGAGAAGAAATTGAAAAAAAAAATGTAATTTGATCTGCACAAACATGAATATCAATTTTGGATAGAATTTTAAATGATTTTAAAGAATTAAAATATCAATTCTCTTCATGCAAAAAATGAGTCGAGTCAATTATTTCAATAACCCATAACACATGTTTGCGTCTGACGTTCGTGTGAATTGGATTTCTGGACCCAGATAGAACCTTTACAGGTAGGTGAAACTAATTTATGTGTTTTTATATATTTTAATAGTGAAATTAACTTCACATACTCACTGATGGTTGATTGTTATTATGATTGGACGCGCGGTACCATGAGTCTGGGTGCCAACTCGGGTTATATCTTCTGTGGTTACTCTGCCTTCTCCCATTGATGAAATTTACGTGACGTCTACCGTCGCTTCTATTTTGATTACCCCCGGGTCCTCGGTTGTACTGGTAACTAGGATTGTACCGGTTGCCGTAGTAGTTATGGTCGTTGGGGTGACCATTCGTGCGTTGTTCTGGTTCAGCTCCTCTGTAACTATCATTTGGTCGGTTATTATTTGGGATGTTTCTGTTGTTATCTTGGTTCCCTTGACGATGGTTTTGTTGACCTCTGTTATTTGGCTGATTATTCGGAGACTGATTCTGGGTATTTCTATTAAATGGCTGTTCTTCATTATAATTATTATTGTTTCGACCCCAGTTATTCCGGTTGCTGTTTTGTGGATGATTGTATGGTACATTGAAATTGGTTGCATTATTATGCTCATTCCATTTGTTGTATCGTTGGTTAATGATTCGGTTTTTTCGATATTGGCCATCATTCTCCAGGTCCTCCAATAGATTAGCCATTCCTTGAATAGTTTTTATCTGTCCTTGCCTCCTGGCCTTCTGTATTGCTTCTTCGTAATGATAACCCAGCTGTATTACCAGAGACTCCTCGGGTATCTTGGGTTCTAGATTTCGGGCTAAACATACTTTTCCCAAAAAGTAGGACGTTAAAGTGTGTCCTCCTTGTGACTCGTATCTTCCATTGCTGATATCATTACGGACCACATTCTGAGTGGACTCGGACCAATATTTTTCCCGGAATTGTCTCTTAAACTCCTGTGTGTCATTGATCTCGGGCCGAGTGGCCATCCATCAGTTGTCATGGGTGTCTCGGAACATTTCATCTATCATACTTCTCACACTGGACCACCTAGTTTCTCTATTTTTTTCTATTAGCTCTTCTACCCGTTTGAGGAATTCTATCGGGTTCCTCCGGTAGCTGCGGAAATTAATTATCTCTCGATTTTCGCTGGTTATGATTTGTGTGTTATTATAAGGTTTCTCTCTGAGTGCATCCAGCTCTTCTTGCATTTGTTTCTCCCTTATACTGATCCCCTGGATTTTCTCTCTGTTTTCTCTGGTCAGTCCGTCTAGTTTATCGATGACGGTGTATACCTTCTCCACACGATTGTTTACATCTATCTGTATTTCTTGGTGCCTCTCCTCCAGTTCCTTGACCACCTCCTGTTTGTTCTTCTGGCATCCTTCGGTAAGGACTTGGTAGAATTCTGTCGCTCTCAATTTACCTTCCTCCTCGACATTGCTTATTTTATTATTCAATTCTTCCCGGATTTGTATCACTGTTTCGTTGGTCTCCGTTACCATTTGCCTGATCTCCTCTCGCATTCGACCAGTTGTTGCTTCCATTCCTCCTTGGTTTTCTCACTTTCTTCCTCTATTTTCCGTTGGAGAATATCATTATTATTTTCCATCTTTTTATTTACTATTTCCAGATCCTTCTTGATCTATTTCTTCAGCTCTTCGCTCTTCTTTTCCAATGCCTCCTGACTTCCATGTATCGCCTTCATTTGCTTCTTCAATTCTTCACTGTTTTGTTCCAGTTTTTTATTCCAGAATTCCCTGTCTTCTTTCCTTCCCTCTTGTAATGATTCTAATTTTTTATTCAATTCTTCCTTATCTTCTTTTCTTCCCTGTTGCAATGATTCTAATCTGTTCATTTGTTCCATCATCATTCTCATCAAACTATCTAATTTCGTCTCTTCGGTTGGGTTGATTGGTTGGTTGTTTACCATTACTTCTGCTTCTATTTCTGGTTCAGGTGGATTTGGATTTTCCAGTTGGTCCTCCTGTGGATTCTCTTCCAACAATTCTCCAATCGTTTCCTCGACTTCTATATCCTCAACTTCTTCCATTTCTTCTTGGTTTCCTTCTTGGTTTAATGCTTCCTTACCTTTGAGCCTCGTAACCATACCGTGTCTATTCATAACCGCCACTAGTTATCCTTTCTAGCCTCACGTTGCTGGTCGCCAATATGTAACGAAATATATCAGGTGTCTTCCTTTTCATTTAAAGCCCCGCGTTGGGTTCGTCAATATGTAACGAGTTAACGGGTGCGTACCTGTTAAAATGTGTTTACACTTGTTTATTATGTGTATTAGTGTTAATGTGGTGTGTTTGCCTCACACCGGTCGTTACATTAATCGTAGTCACTACTGGAGTCTGTAGCGTTGTCAAAATTACCAGTACAACCTACCTGTTAATTCATAGGGGTTGCGAATCCCGGGTGGCGCCAAATTTTTTCTATCAAAACAATTAAAATAGTTAAATTACAAGTTGATAAGTGTTATTAGCATTGACAGCTGGAGCGTTCAAATGGTTCCCGCCGCTGTACAGGTTGCCGTATTGTCCACTCGTGATGAGCGCTAGTTGGTTACTGAATAAAAATTGCTAACACACATATATTCTACAACGTCCTATGAAATAAAACGATAGTAATACTCTGTACTGTAATTTTAATACAAATTCAGTCATTAATTAATATGACAAAAGGATTATAAATGGTTTGATACTTAGAACATGAGACGCCAATATTTCAAGGTTGGCAAATCGGTTTTAAAACAAATTATTTCGATGCCTTGATGGCTACTGTTTACATACAAAATATTAATCTGTTCAAAATCTGGGGTCCTTTGGATTATAAAATAAGACATAAACGTTGGTTACATTAAAAAAGGTCACTACCATACCTTATATGTACTTAGAGAGTATAATGTGTTTTTACAAATTGTTCGGTAGTGTCGTATTGTTTGTTACAAAGTTCGCACTCTAATGCGAGGTTATATTTTAATTAACAAAATGTTTTTACGTAAGTTAATTATGCATTAAACCTTTGAAAGAAAATTATATTTGTTTAATAGTGAGAAATTTGATTGTTTGAGAAATATTTAGAGTAATTTGGTTTCTGGGAGAAAGGAATTTATTTTATACTTATCAGTTCAGACAGTGTTGATATGTAGTCATCTGGGGTAGTGGAAATTCTGCAATTTTGGACTGGTTTTAGGCTTCGGACATCTTTTTCTATCTTGTCTTGGGATTTCTGCTAATTAATTTGTTATTTGGTTCCAGGACATCGTTTAATCTTGGTAGTTCTGCATCTATTCGTCTTTGGTTTCTGTGGTTAACTTCCGAACGTCTTTTTAACTATTTAATTGAAAATTTCAGTCATCACAATTTAGCGTGCCGCTTACCCACGCGTCATTTCTTCAAGTCTAATAAATTTAATGGAAAATTGGTATTCAACGGCCCGTTACTATGGTAACAGTAACCCTTTGATTGGTTAAGGCCTCTTTCAAAAGCATTGTTAAGAGATTTGAATTTTTATTCAAATTTATTATGTATTTTCTTAATGGTTTTATTCCTTTATTCCTTTTTATTCCTTTGGGGTAATAAATAATATCACTATTATATTTCTTTCCTTTCAAAGTTTAAAATGATACCTCATAAGGTCATATTCTATTATACATTAACTTTAGTCTAAATATGTGACATTTGATAAATTACATATCTCTCTTAAATTAAACTTTTATAATAACATTTCTCTTTTAAAACGATTTACATATAATTACTGGCCATTTACTGCTCTTAGATTAATAAATTTCCTTGTGAATTGGTTACAATTGACATTTATGTGTGTCTGACAGATGTTTTCATAGCCAAGAGTAGCCATGATGGTTTTTGGTTTATTTCTTTTAAATTACATTTTTAATTCAGCCTGATGGGCTTCACTTTGTTATCATATTTGTTTGTGTTGTGTGTTGATTCTGTTTGTGTTTTAATTACTATTCAATATACATTTTCATTATACATATTTTAAAATATAACAATTAGGCTTATGGACTGCAAGTTCCCTTCAGCCATATCCTCTTCATAACATTGAAACAAACTATTCTTTATAAGTTATTAGTTATTGTTGGTTTTAACATTAATTTCATTCTTTTGTTACTACTTTGAGTGATAAACATCATCACTTCTTGCAAACTTATTCAAGTTATTTCCCCTTTTAACATGGGGTGTTTTATTCATTGTATTCTTAATTTTAAAACAAAACCTTATTTCTATACTACTATCTCCTCCATTCCATGTTAATACAAACTGTTTTTATCTGGGCTTTCTCCCTGAATAATATCACACGTTTTACTTATCTTTATTTGAAATATTATTGTTAATTATTCTTAATTATATAAATGTTCACAAGATCACTCAAATCATTGACTGTTTATCAATGCTTTATAAAGTGTTTTCTTATTTATTATTACATCTTTATTGCTTAAAATATCTATTTCCCCGTATCACCTTCACCTTTAATCAACAGAGGTTTATCACTGATACACTCTCACTATTTTTAGGGTATTTACACTTTCACTATTGCACTTTATTTTGGTTCACTGTTTGTATTAAGTGTTACTTAATGGGTAATCCCTATACTTATTTCTCCTATTATTTCTCACTATTTCTTTACAACATAATCCTTATTATTAATAACATTTGGTTATTTATCTTTCATTAAATCTAACCTTAATAATTGTGTTAGTGTACTTTTCTACACTACGTTACTTTACAATTGTCTTTTGTCTTTAAAATAGGTATATAAGTTATTTCAATTACAACAATACTATTTGTTTCATTAGTGGATAATTATTTGGGGTTTATTTACAGTATTCTATCTTTGAGTCTACTATATCTCCCCTTTATATGTGGTGTTAGTTTCTCCTTGGGTTCAACCTGTCTCCTCTTCATTCTTCCTCTTCTTCTTCGTCTTCATCTTCTTCTTCAATTGTCTTCATCTTGGTTCGGTTCTCCTCTTCTCCTCTGGTTTAATTTCTATTTAGTCGTAGGAATTTGTTCCCTTCCTTTGATTCTTCTTTAGTTCTGGTTTCTTCTCTTCTTTTGTTTGTTCATAATTGTTTGGTCAATCACCTTTTTTTTCTTGTGTATGTTTCGTGGTTCCCTTCTTTTGTTTTTCTGTTGTTGGGTCAATCACTTGGGTTGGGTAATATCGTCGTTCGTCGTGTCATAATATTTATATTTTATTCATTTTTAAACATTTTATTTTATATGAAGTATTTTTATATTAAGAATTATCTTTCTTATCCCTGGTACGGGGTTTGGCTTATTTGTGTTGTAACAATATAAGATGTTATGTTTATTCAAAATAATGTTAAATAATTTTCAAATTTGTTAAGGCAGAGAAAGCAAGTAGGTAATAGGAATGTTGTATATTTTATTTATTAAATTGTAAACCATATAAAAAGTATAAGTCAAACTAACTAACACCCCACAATAGAAAAACAAATCAGTATTGTGAATCAAAATCATCTATCATAGAGTCAAACTCAAATAAATAAATTCAATCAAACTACATAATATAATGAATAGAATCTAGTCTATACAACACAAAAATATGAAAATGTAATCAGTACAGATACAAATAATAACAAATGTAATGACAAATGAAGGAAATTAACTTTATTTGGAAATAGGTAAAACTAGGCCTAAGGAGTACTCAACTCAAATAAAAAGTAAATTAGTCAATATTGGTGTATTATAGCAGCAAATTATTAACAACCAGCAATAATTATGGAGTGAGTAATATTATTTCATGGAAATATTAACAGAAAACACTTGTAAACCATTTAAATACTAAATTTGTAAAACATATGAGGCCTACAATAAATATCAAAAATTGTAAATTTTAGGCTTATCTGAACTTAAAACAGACCCAGTTATATATCAAATTATGTAAAATTAACTTAAGAATATTGCTGAATAGTTAGATTTTTGTAAAATTAATAAATAATTGAGTTACAGCAATAAATAGGAAAACTTGTTATGTATATTTAAGGAGTTGAAACAAATCCAAGACATGCAAATTTATAAAAAGACAATGGGAAGAGGAAAAAGACATTTTATAAATTACCCCAAAATAACGACTTTCAGTCATCAGTCTATTGTTAATCGTTAATGTGAACAGTTCAGAAATTACTGACAGAAGACCAAAAAGTATGAATTAGTGAAAAAACATTGAGTGCAACCTCAAAAAGTGTAACAGAGGTTATCAAACGAAATCTAACACCAACATTTAATAATTAACACCAAACTAATCCAGAACAACTACAATAATAACACCAGTTACTAGAACAAGAAAGCAACCACCATTTTGAGGAATTTTTAAACCATATTAGCAGAACACAAATCCAACACATTTGAACACCGAACACTGCACCAACCAACAATCACAGAACAACATCACCGAAGAAGGAAGAACACTCCACACTATTTTCCAGGAATACGACAACTTCGCAGAGAAAGGAATTCTCATTTATTTCTAAGGGAGAAGATCCAACAGCGTGTCGGCATTACATCGTAGAAATCGAGGTGACGGCAGCCATACTTGAATTACTAACCAGCGACTGAACACAGCCTTATCGAGTCAGTGACGTCATTCTACGGATGGTTCGATTTCATTTTAATAATTGACAATTTGCATAATACTGTTATTTTTTTTCAGCAATAATAATTTCTTTTAAAATAGTTGTAAGCATTGTATCCTGTTCCTTGCCCTCTCTGACCATTTCGACAGTTAAAAGAATCCGAAATATTTAATTTTGTAAGCATTAGGGGAAGGTCGGGTGGTATCGGACACCTTAGCTTTTCTTAAGATTTATTTTTACAGACTAGCTAGAATCGATCAGAAATACATAATATAAAACATCAATCTCTTACCCACACACTGTGTTGAAGCTGTTCAACTAAAAAAAAAAATACTATGATTTTTTGGCAAAAAAGAAAATTATAAAAAATTAGCCTTTCCAAAAAGTGGAGGGTGGTATCGGACAGAAGTAAGAGTAAAGTAAAAATTACTTTATTGAATTTTTAATTAAAACTATTGGTCATGAATACACTTTTTAATGGGTGTATAATTTATATTACATAAAACAAAGGAACTTAGACTATTAGACTACATGAGTACAAAATAAACATTGTAGAAAAATGGCAGTTTTATGAGAAAAAGTGATACAGTTTTTGTTCATTTTTTTGCTTCACAAATGTCACAGTAATAAAAAAGGCTGTCCCCTTCAACATTGGCGCAGTTTTCATGTGCCCATCCTTTGCAGACATGACACTGTATCCAATCTTCATCAAATGATTCTCCACAGAAGATGCAGTTGGTAACCGAAGCAGATCTTGTGTTGAAGTCGTCAAATTTAAGTTTTTTTCTTGCTGTTTTGTCACGTTTCCCCTTTGATATCTTAATCGCACCTTTGCCTTTTTGTTTGATTTCTTTCAACTTCTTTTTCTCTTCTATTTTAGCATTCTTCTCTTCCAAGAGTCTTCTTTTCTCTAGAAGCTGCTTTTTGTAAGGTGAAGATGTCAAAATTTCACTTGTTTCACTGCGACTTTTTCTTTCTTTGTACTTCACACTTGAAGTGCTTGGTAGTGGTGAAATTTGTTCTAAGATGGTTGATGGTTCTTGGGTCTGATTGTCTGGTTGGCTTGAGGCCCCAGGTAAACTGCAACTTGTAGAAGTTCCAGCTGTTGAATGCTGGTCTTGTATTTGATTGATAGGTTGAGTCAAGGGTCCATGTAAACTGCAAACTGTAGGTGGTTGAGGTAAAGCTTCTTTGTTAAGATTGGTTGAGGTCTGACTCATAGTAATGGACGTCTCTTCTACTTCCTGTGACTGGTTATAGAGTGAGGCAGCAAAATCCAAATCACAAAATACACTGCGATTCAGTCGGTAGATCCCTGTGCAACTGAATCCAGATTGCGCCAGTTCCCTCCTACAGATTCTGGAAAAGGCAGTGTTGACCAAATCAGCTATATCTTTAAGAGATATTTTCATGTTAGGATACTTCCTCATCCACAATGCACATGTCTCGTTGTAGGCATTTTTGAATGGTTTCATAATTGACCTGTCTAAAGGTTGGAGTCCGTGAGAAGTGTGCGGAGGTAAACTTATCATGTGAATATGATGTTCCTTGGCATAAAGGATCACATCAAGGTCCTTGTGGCTTCCATGTCCATCCAAAATCAACAAGACAGGATTTTTTTCATTAGGGTTTACCCGATCAACAAAAGCGTGTAACCATTTCAGGAACCCCTCCTTTGTGATCCACCCACTCTTTTGCCCATCAAAAATACTTCCTAACGGAGCATCTCTTTTTAAATCATTGTCAATTCTAACACGTGGAAAAACAAACAATGGAGGAATGAATTGGTCACCCCTTGCATTTATGGACAAGAGAATTGTCACGTTCCTGCCTCTCTCTGCAGAAGTCAGCTTCCCAACCTGTTTTTTCCCTTTTATGGACATGACCTTTCAGGCTATTTGTATGTACACATGATACACCGGTTTCGTCCACATTGAATATCTTAGATGGGCTGAATTTGTGTTTGTCCATAAGCTCAGTCAGCTTGTCAAAGAAACCAGTGACTTGGTCTTTACTGAACCCAACTGCACGCTGTAAACTTGTCGACTCGGCTGTCTTCAAACGTAAGTCCTGATGTCGGCTCATGAAGTGATAATAAAAATATTTTCCCGCCATTTGTTTCTCCTTGTTGAAGCGGTGATTAATTTTTAGCTTTTCAGCTAATTGGTAGGCTAGTTTCAAAAACTCGACTTTGCTTAGCGGCATCAGCTGCCTGTCCAAACCCTTTACATGATTATATATTTTTTCATGATTTTCCTCAAATGTTCTTTGGAAAGTGCCTCTGTTCTCTGTACAAGGCTTGGCTATTACTTCACCCCTTCTGCGATTATTTTAACTCGATCTGCTAGCGTGCTCTTTGGTACAGAATATCTAGCACTGGCATCTCTTATTGTCAATTCTTTTGAAATTACTCTGTCAATTGTCTCCTTCATATTCGTTTCATCCCATTTTCCACGAATTTTACCCATCGTTTACTGAAAAAAAAAACACAAAAACCTCTATTAGTCTTAGAATTCAAAATGTACCGACCAACAAGCTGTCCGATACCATCCGATCCCACTTTGTCCAATACCACCCGAATAACGCACAACATTGCGATGGCTACTAAACAGACAGCAATGACACGAACGATATTATACGGCTACAACGTGACAATTATAATATAATATCTACGCTAGTAACAATAGAAACTAAATACACTTACTCTAAGAGAAGTTTTAGTACTCCAAAGTTATTTTCGTGCACTACACCACACAGCAAAAACCAGAAAACTCGAAGCACGACACAAACAGCTTGGCGTACACATCCAATATGGCGATGGCTCAACTGGTTGGTTTTGATGAACACACTGACCGCATGACAAGTGCTGCCTAATGTGGCAAATGCCCTAAACTGCTCTTGTCCGATACCATCACCTGTCCGATACCACACGAACTTCCCCTATACTTTGTCATTTTGTTCACTAGCGACCCTAGCGGAGCTCAACTAAAGCCTGGTTCACGCGCATCAGTGTGGCGCATAATTTTAAATGTTAATAAATTGTAACAATAAAAAATAGCCGAAATATATAAAATAAATATAACCACTACCAGGACTTACCTGTGCGCAATCCTATCCACTTACCTGTTATTGAAATTTTACCAGAAGACCAAGGTCGCCACGATTATTTTTTATATAGGACAAAATATCGAAAACCTTTACACTTTACCTTAAATAAAACGGACAATTTAGCAATCTGACCCACCCAATTAATAATTCAGAAGATTCCGGAACGTCTAGACGAATTTTTTCAACACAGAAATAAGACAGTGGTAATGACGAAATAACTTAAACTAACACATTTTCCAAATAAACTAAATCACTTTAATGAATGAAGTCAATTTTCACTGCTATGAGTACAAAAGAATTAGTCATGATTAATTGTTATAATTACCAGAATGAGAATGCTACACCATCAAGTTTTAATTACCTTAAACTATACTTACAACTAAGGCAGCCCATATTGCCCACGCACTCTTCCATACCTTTTGTTTTTTATATACATTCCCCTTTATTTATTCAATTTTTAAATATTCCGATTGTTATCCGCGGTGCCCGTCCACGAACACGATACCGGCCGAACACGCGGTTGGTCCCGTAACTTCACTATTTGTTTTATCACTTCAATCTCTCCACATCACTGTCAGTATTACTCACTCCGATATGTTCATTACCTTCTGGGGTCCCGGTCGGTCTTATTGAGTGAAATACATTTGCGAAAACTCGACCAACCGGGCCCAAACCGAAACTTTATATGTCTGTTACTGTAGTTGGCGTCCTGTTGACTGTATGGCGTCTCTGCTTAAAGTCGACTGCTCCGTCACGGTGAACGTAACAGGTACATGTACCTGTTCCTGGAGGGAATCTGGTTCTCTACTGCCACGATGTTTTCGTCGCTCCGGCTTCATTTGTTGGGAAGTAACCACTTTATATATGGATTAAAGCCGGTATGTGTGTGTGTCCAGAGGCCGATATTGGACTTGGTTCCGCTGATGTCACCAACAGTAGGCGGAGTTTTAATGCGACTTCCGTGAGGTCTTAGAGAAGACGACGAATATTTTTTACGCTCTGGCCATCTTGAGTTTTTTGTTAGAGCGTCCTTTGAGCGCGTGCAGGTGTAGTTGCGCTTGAGCGTTGACACACATTTACATAGTTCTTAGAATTTTGGTGGAGATGCGAATTCCTCTGCCTCATTACACCACTGAAATTGCGTATCACCTTTGTTCCAAACGCTGTTCTGTTATACGGACAAATACGTTGCACAATACAATTACAGTTTTTACAAATTTATTATACCAGTCCGCCCGAAAACGAAATAAATAAAAATATATAATAATGCCCCAAGCCGTTAAAATAAAAACACCCAAAAATTGAAATAAATAAATACCTTTTTCTTTATCCGTGCTGCGACTACGTCTTTGATGTCTTACGACATGTTTCGGGAACACGTTCCCATCATCAGGTAAAATTGTTTTTTCTTCTAGTTCATAACGAACGTGTCAAGAATATAATAATTAAAACACATCAACACATAAACACATAACACAATGAGTATGATAGAACTCAGTCCACGTAACAGTGCGCACTGCCGTACTGTAACTGACCACGTAATCAAACTATATACTCGGCTGGTGTACACAAGCGTTAATTAATTTAATTAATTAATCAAAAAAAATTTATAACTAACAAAAATTCTTCATTATCAACACATATTACACATTTATTATTTATCCTTATATTTAATTTTTATTTATAGTTTTACTACAAATTGGCGTCCAACTGAGGGGCTGAAAATAGGAGTTAATAGATTTATAAAATAAGGACAATTCGTCCAATTTCCTATTTTAGCTCGGCAGCTGTCAACAGGTCAGAAAAAGAAACAAGATGCACAGGAGGGCGACATCAAAGAAAAGGGCTGTGGAGGCTGAACAGGAAATAGATATGGAGGATAAGGAGGCGACACCTGTGGAAGATATAGAATCGAGATTACCTCCAGCAGAACCAACCGAACCAGAATCCCAAGTGAACAACCCGACCAGTCAACACGAACAGAGAGTGGGGAAGTGAAGGAAATGCTCAGGATAATGATGGAGAAGATGGAAGAGTTAAAAGAAAATAGTAAGAAGGCGGAAGAAAATAGTAAGAAGTCAAGGGAAGAATTAGCCCAAAAAATGAAGGAAGAATTGGGTAATAAAATTGGAGATACAAGTAAGAAGATGGAGGAGAAAATGGAAGAAAATTGTAAGAAGATGGAGGAGAAGTGGACGAAATAAAAAACGAAAATAATTTATTAATGGAGGAAAATATTAAGAAGATCGAGGAGAAGATGGAGGAAAATATTCAGAAAATAGAAGAAAAGATGGAAGAAAATATTCAGAAAATTGAGGAGAAAATGGAGGACATAAAGACTGACAATAAACAGTCGAAGGAGGAATTAACCCAGATAAGCCAAAAACTGGAAGAGACTAACAAGAGGATGGAAGAAACAAGTCAGAAAATGGAAAATAATAACCAACAATTAAGAGAAGAGTTAAGGGAGACTAACCAAGAGAACATGAATCGTTTAGATGGAAGGATGGAAATATTAAAGGAAGAATTGAGCCAGAAGATAGCTGAAAACAATGAAACAATCAGCAAGAAGGTAGAAGAGGAAATAACGGTAATCGAACAAAAGATTACAAGAGCTGACGAAAGATGGAGTCAGACCGAACGAGAAGTACAGAGTATCAAGACAGAAATAAACACTAAGGTTAACAACATTGAAGAAACGAATAGGAAGACCTTAGAGGAAAAACTAAAGGAAACACGTGAAGACTGGGAGCGAGTGCAGGACCGATTCACAGAAAAATGTGACGGTATTGAAGCTGCTGTGACCAGTATCAACAGTCAAGTGCGACAGAATCAAACAGATATAGACCTGTTCCATAGTCGACCAACCAGCATTACCAGTTGTCCGAACAGATAGAATCGTGAAGGTATTAACTTCAGGTTTTATAAAAATAAACCTATGGAGTTCCTAGCCAGAATCGAAGAGTACTTCACTAAACACAGAGGCAATCGCTGGAGGGAGAATAAAGAAGTACTTGACGAATCATTCAAGGAGATAGCTGATAATTGGTGGATGGCGATAAGAGATGAAGTGACCGACTACCAACAATTCAAACCAACAATTTGGCTATTCAAGGCCAAATATTGGTCTGAATCGACACAAAATATCGCCAGAGACGGGATCTGTCATGGAAAATACAACCCGTATGGAAACCAGACTCTAACGGCGTATTTCTTGGGAAAGGTGTGTGTGGCCAAACATTTAGAGCCCTGAATACCGGAAGAATGCCTGGTCAGCAAGCTCTCATACCACTATGAGGAAGATATTATAAGAGCTAGAAGAAACAGTCAAATAAAGACTGTTACAAGCAATGACTGAGCTTTTAGAAATGTACGAGCACGAGGATTCCTACCGCCAAAGTCGCAGGAGATACGAGAGGCCGGAGACAAGGAGTAATGCGAATAATACAAATAATAATAATCGGCAGAACGGTAGTAACAACAATAATTATAATTCCGCAAACCGGAATAATGCCGAATACAATGATAACTCTCGTGGTAACAATAATGTTACTAGATATAATAACTATAATAATAATAATAATAATAATAATAATGTTCCCAGAAATAATAATAATGAGGGTAACAATAATAATAATAACCGTCCCCACAACAACAACGGTTATTATAACAACCGTAATTATGTTCCAAATGGTCAGAGAAACCCCAACCCCCCTAATAACAATTATCATAGTAATTATAACAGATATTACCCGAATGGAGGTAATAACAATAATTACAGGACATATCGACTCCATATCAACTACATCAGAGCGGAAGGCAGTAGACAGAGGAGGTACCAGCCTCAACGAAGGAGCCGATATTATGAGTATGAAACTTTTCAAGGAAGTCAGGGGAGTAATCGTTACAGAAAGTATGAACCCAGACGCAGTTCCAGCCTGGACAATCAACGAAGACTACCTGTAACGGAAGCCCAACAGGACGATTGTGCTGAACCAAACGAAGCAGTTTCAGGACTCCAAGTTGATGCTGCTAACAGCCTAATCCGTAATGATGCGGAGCATTTAAACGAACGGAGGCAGTAATAAACCCCAATAACCCTTTAGTGCTCCAATCTGCTGGGTTTGGCCAAGAGATAAAATCGAGAGAAGAAGAGAAAATTTTACAATAATATACAATAATTATTTGAAAGATATCTGTAAGGACTTGCTAGAAGAAAACGAAATTAACATTAATAATAATGACAACGAAATCATATATATAATTGCAGAAATTGAGGGTATTTCTGTTCCCATAATGACAGACACTGGAGCAAATGTCTCTATAATAAATCATAATGAATTGGACCGGATACAGCAGGAATGCCACAAAAACTTACCGGTACTACCTATGAATAATATTGTGCTTGTAGGAGCTACCGGCCAACAGAACAAAACCATAAGGAAACAGGTATCCCTAAGTGTCCACAGTCAGGGCATTAGTGTGGATATGATATTTCTTGTTGCACCCGGATTACCTTTCAACATCATGATAGGGTGTGACATACTGCGTAGGAACTCAGCAGTTATCGACTTGTGCCGAGGGAAAGTATCACTCTTTTCTGAAGGTTCGACCTGGGTAGCCAATTTAACTAACAACAAGATGTTAGACTCCAAACAACTTACCGACCACAAGAATAAGGTGAATTACTTGTCAAACTACTCGTCAAACAACAAGCCAGTACATCAGAATACGGAGGATGACCTATGGCCAAAAAAGATTCAGGAGATACGTGACTTCCAGTGCCACAATACCACTGAGCAATTAGATGAAAACCAGCTGAATCAGTTAGTCGACATATATGAAAAATATCGAGCTGTATTTTCGGATGAACCTGGAAAGATTAGGAACTACCAATGTTCCATACGATTCAGAGAACCGGTAGAATTTAATCGAAAGTCGTATCCCATAGCACAATCTTTGAAGGAAGCCGTACGCACAGAGATCCAGAACATGATCAGTAAAGATATTATCGAAAGCAGTCAATCGCCATACACTAGTCCAATTGTGGCTATACAAAAGAAGAATGGGAAGGTAAGACTTTGCCTTGACGCACGTGAGATAAATAAAATGATTATTAACGATCGTACCTCACCTGGCGAAATTGATGAGATATTGAAGAGATTCCACGGAACGAAGTTTATTACTACGTGGGATACCGTGTGCGGGTATTGGCAGGTGGAGTTGCACCCAGCAAGCCGGCAATACATGGCGTTCATCTTCGAAGGGCGCAACTATCAGTTTAAGAGGTTGCCCTTCGGGTTAGTGAACTCAGTAGCTGTTTTTGTCGCCTGTATGGATCAAATACTCGGACCAGAAGCGCTCCAATTCACGACTGTCTATGTTGATGATCTCCTAATAACATCAACCAATTGGGAAGAACATTGTTACTGGGTGGAGCATGTCTTGAAGAAGCTGGCTGAGAATAATGTTACCCTTAAGCTAGACAAGTCCAAGCTTATAGCTAAAGAAGTACAATTTTTGGGTTTCCAGTTGAACAGTCAAGGAATAACACCATCAACAGAAAAGGTAGACGCCATACAACGATTCCCTATGCCAAAAAACAGAAGGCAACTACAATCATTTTTAGGCCTGTATAACTACTAACAGCAAGTTCCAAAATAATTACTCCGAACTGACGGCCCGATTTCAGTACCAGTTATCGTCCAAGAATAAGTGGCGATGGGGTCAAGAACAAGACGAAACCTTCAAATCAATTAAGGAGAAGTTCTTAGAAGCAGTAATGCTCAACCATCCAGATTTTAACCGACCACTCTTCCTAAACTGTGACGCTAGTAACATTAGCTTGGGATCAACATTGTACCAAGAAGACGAAAGTGGAAACCATCTAGTAGTGAGCTTTGCTAGCAGAACCCTTAACCAGTGTGAAAAGAACTACAATGTGATGGAAAAGGAACTGCTAAGCATAGTCTTTGCCTGTGGGAAGTTTTGGACGTATATCCTCGGATATCCAGTGACCGTTCGAACAGATCACAAATCTATATCATTCCTTAGAAGATGCAAGTTAAGCCATGGTAGGTTGACCAGATGGGTACTTGCCCTGCAGGAATACGATATACAATGGGAGTATGTTCCTGGGAGTAAAAATGTAGTAGCCGACGTGTTGTCGAGAGTAAATCTGGAAGAACAGACGTTCGAAGGCGAAAAGGAGAGCATCCTGAAAATCTATAATATTATTAAGGACAGATCCGATCTAGAAAAGATAGTGCAGGACATCAGCAAACACCAACAGTCCGACCCAAAGCCAGACCATATTAAACTTCGTCTCTCCAACCAAGATGACACAATAACCAAGTTTTATTGTATACACAATGAAATATTATTCATCAAAACATCCCCTGATGAAGAGATATGGAAGATCGTAATCCCTACTACACTCGAGAAGGATATCATCCTGGATTATCATCTCCGATACGGTCGGGAGCAATGAAGGTGATCAAGGCGATAGAAGAGAATTGCCATATAAAAAATATAAATAGAAAGACGAGAAACTACCTCAAAACCTGTTTGATATGTCAATTGGTGAAAACCAACAATGAGAGAAAAGAGGGTATGATGATACCAATTACCTCACAAGCAAAACTGGAAAAGGTCTTTCTGGACATCTGTGGTCCATTTCCCCGCAGTGGTGGACGCCATCGATACAAATACATTATTATCATGATGGATAACTTCACGAAATTTATAAAACTGTACCTGGTGAACAGAGCCACCACTTTGAAGACTGTAGGAGTGATAACAGATCATTATATTCCAGAGATAGGGAGCACGGCATCCATAATCACAGACCATGGAATGCAATTTAAGGGTAGGAGGTGGAAAAACACTCTAAATACATTGGGCATTAAGACGTACAAGACATCTGTCTACCACCCCAGCAGTAATCCAGCGGAGAGGGTGCTGCGAGAAGTCGGAAGAATATTACGGACTTATTGCCATAATCAACAAAGGAAGTGGCAAGAATATCTATCAGCTACCGAAGAATTCCTTAATTTGGCATATCACCCCGCTACAGGTACCATGCCATACACGGCAATGTATGAAAAACCGCCTCCAAGAGAAAAACAAGACATAATAGAATTCCCCATGAGTCAAGAATACAAGTTCAATCGAATCAGGTTCTACAATAAATTGGCAGAAGACCAGGAAAGGCGCAAGAACAAGTATCAAAAGGCGATTAAGAAGATAATAAGCTATGAAGTCGGAGAAAGGGTACTACTGAAAAACAGGGAACTACCCAGTACTTTGGAAGGCATTACCAAAAAGTTGTTACTGCTGTATACCGGCCCATACCTGATTGTTAAAAATAATAACAACAATACGTATGTATTAAAAGATGTCAATTCAAATAAAGTAAAAGGAACTTATAATCAATTATCAATTAAAAAATATATAGAGGAGAGATGAAAAATTTCAAAATTCAAAAAATTGTAAGGACAACTTACACTAGTCATTCGAAAAACTATTATGAATAAAAACGAATTTTGATGAATAAATATTTCAAAATTCAAAAAATTGTAAGGACAACTTACACTAGTCATTCGAAAAACTATTATGAATAAAAACGAATTTTGATGAATAAATATTTCAAAATTCAAAAAATTAAAAAATTGTAAGGACAACTTACACTAGTCATTCGAAAAACTGTTATGAATGAAAAAAAGAATTTTGTGTGAATAAAAATATCTAAAGTTAAAAAATAGTAAGTACAACTCATACAAATGATGAGATATAACTATTAAATATAAAAAGAAATTTTGTAAGAAAGAGATACAAAATTCTAAGAGAGTAAGAACAAAATACACTCATAATTTGAGTGAACTCTTATATAAAAGAACTTGAAAGTAAATGGAGTACAAATATGTAAACTCTCTCAAACTCTCCAGATGTAGCGGTTCATTTTTGGGTATTTTTCATTTTAACCGTATGGGGCATTTATATATTTTTACTTATTTCGTTTTCGGGCGGGCTTGTGTAAAATATGGTAAAACTGTATTATTGTGCAACGTATTTGTCCGTATAACAGAACAGTGTTAAGCAACAATTTGAAACAAAAGCATAGACGCAGTTTGTTGTTGAGCAATGCGGCTGAAGAATTTGCCCCCTTCAAAATTCTAAGAACTTTGCAAGTGTGTCGACGCACAGGCGCGAATACCCACGCACGCGCGCTCAAAAGGACGCTCTGACTAAAAAACTCAAGATGGCCAGAGTGTAAAAAATATTCGTCGTCTCTACAAGATCTCCCGGAAATACTGCCAAGACAGTGCTTACTATCAATGACGTCAGCAGAGCCGAAGCCAAAATTGTACTTTGGTACATGGAATATAACCTCCATATTCCATATATAAAATGGTTACCTAACAACAACTGAGGCCTGAGCGACGAAAGCAGGGTGGCAGTGAACAACCATTCCCGCCAGAGAAAGGAACATGTACCTGTTACGTTCTCGGTGACAGTCGACCTTAGAGACGCAATATAGTCAGCTAGAGCCGAATTCCGTAACAGACGCCTATATATTTTGTGTCGGGCCCGGTTGGTCGAGTTTTCGCCAAATGTAGTTAATCCAAGAAGACCGACCGGGACCCGAAGAATTGAACTAAGTTATAAACAGTTGCCGGGCAGTGACAGTGGCAGATTTAAAGGAATAACGAACAATGTAACTGAAAACGAAAACACGTGTTCGGTCGGCGGCGGTAATCGGGTTACCGCGGATAAAGAAACAGACTTCGTAAAACACAAATAAGGGGGAATATATTCAATTGTATGAGTGTGTGTGAGAGCAAAGCTGGGCTGTTATTTTGATGTTATTTTCATTTATGCTTAATTATAAAACGGTAAGCTATATGTAACGGATTCAAAAGGTGTTGTAATATCTATTGTGTTGTGCTTGTAGTAAGGAATTCCAGTCATGTAAGTAAAAAGCTTTTATCTCATAACCAAATGTGTTAGTCTAAGTTATTTCGTCATTGCCATTTCCTCATTTCTGTGTTAAAAATTCGTCTAACGAAATCGGGGGTTTTCTGAATTTCTATTACAGTCAGATAGCGGGATTTTTATAAGGGCAAGAGTATATAAGTTTTCGATATTTTACCTTCTAGAAAAAATATCGTGGCGACCTTGGGCAGTTTTCAAAAGATAAGTTTTACGGGGACCATGACGGTAAGTGAAATTCTGGCAGCGGTAAGTATTATTTTATGAAGAGAGGAATGTGTTAAATATAAGTGCAAGAAGTGAGTAACTTCACACAGAGACAAAGCAAAAAGAACATGTTCCAGTAAATAAATAGAACAACCCATATTAAACAATTGAATAATTTAATGTTACCAGAACAATATATTAATAAATGTTAAAAGTGTCAGAAGAAGGAACGTAACAAATCCTCATAAAACCAGTGTTAATAAAAAGAAAAAACCCTCAATAAACTACCACAGCTATAAAAAAAAAACTATACTATAGTTTGTATGATAATAGTGGCTATGCTAACAATAACAACTATTATAAATATGTAAATGAGACAATTTAAGACAAAAATGATACAGAATTTCAAATGAAAAGAAAAGGAGAGAAGAAAACAGAATATTTTATAATTTAATCAAAACAACTCAACCAAACTCACAAAGAAAATAATTTGATAGAGATGAACAATGAAGAAGGACCAACTAAGTAAAAACCAAATATTAAGACCAGAAACCAAAAACCCTGGTACCACTATGATAATATTGTTGTAATAACCACTGTTATAGTGATAAGTGATAAAGAAATAATTAATGTTATGCCATGAGCAATAAAATAACTCATTGGATACCAAATGGTAGAAAAAATCTATATAAATGCTAATTACCATGTAAACAAGATAAGAAGATGAAATGATGAAACGATGAAATGTATATTATACCACATACCTAAACCACGTAATATGGAATAAGCTTTAATAGAAAAAAAGAGTCAAGTGTATGAAAGTATTAATTGATATAAAATATTATGAAGTGAAGAATCCAAGGATGTTTATTATTAGTCAAAAGAGACTACTTTTACTGATTATTTATTTTTATGACTGGATGTAGAAAAATTCCATCAGTCTTATATTTTGAGCAGAGATGATAATGCCTCTGGGCTCAATTAATTGAAGTACAGTATTCCCTCGCCAACCGCGGGGGTAAGGTTCCTACAAAACATCGCGGTTAGTGAATCTGCGGTTGGTGAAGTTAACTTTATATGGGAAAAGTAAGGTTAGGGGAATCTGAAACAAAGCCAGAAATATAAAATACTGTACGACTCTTTATTATACAGTATACACTACATTGTTCGAACCAGTCCAATGATTTCAAATAGCTGACAGTTACTTAAATTATAAAAATTTTCAAAATGTTTAAAATACATACTGTATTACATTACGTATAACGAAAAAGCCGCTAAGACAAGGAAAAAATAGCGGCCAGTTTTTAGTGCTAAGTAAGTCCAGTTTTATAGCTTACTACAATTTTCAACTTAAAATTTTAAAATAAAACCAATTTTTAACACACAAACAATTTACACGCAAAATTTTAATCAAAACAACTGTAAATCGAGGCATGGGAATCGGCACTTGTGGAAGAGTGAGGGACGTCAGTTGACTTGCCACCAGATGATTTAAAATAGCATAAAAGTGACGTCTGCTTCATTTTATTTTGAAACTCTTTCTGAAGCTGCTTGTATGGAGATAATAAATCCTCCAAACCCCGTTTGAATTTTATACTCCGCTCCATGATGGGATCAATGTCAAGAAAAAATTCAGCGAGATTGTTAGCCAAAAGAATTCCTTTGCTTAGGCTAGAAGACGTCATTTCTCTCTGTTCTTCTTTGTCCTCCTCGTCATCATCCCCATCCTCACTCGATCGTATTATTTCTTCCAATTAATCTTCAATCAACTCCTCCTTGTGTGACTGAAGAAGTTCTTCGACGTCGTCATCTTTCATGTCTGCCAATCCTTCACCTCCCAGACGTCTTGCAACATCTACAATATCCTTAATGGCTGGGAGTTTGTGTTGCAAACGTTGATTAACACACTCCTTCCACAGCTTGGACCAACAGGCATTCAAAGTTGACTGTTTTACTTCATCAAGAGAGTCTTTAATAATGGTGATGGAGTCAGTGATGTTGAACAGTTTCCAGCAATCAGTGACTGTCAGACTTGGGTCATTCTCCATAGCTTCCAGTATCCTGTTGAATGTGTGTCGTGTATAGTATCGCTTGAATGTTTCGATAATTCCTTGGTCCATCGGTTGTATGAGTGAAGTAGTATTTGGGGGCAGAAATACAACTTCAACATTTGGATGGGTGAACTGGAGAGCCTCAGGGTGTCCTGGAGCGTTATCTAAGATCAGGAGAACCTTGAAGGTTAAGTTTTTCTTGGATAGATACCGTTCAACATCAGGAACGAAGCAGTTATTCAGCCAGTCCATTGACAATGCACCTGTCACCCATGCTTTCTTGTTTGCACGCCAAAACACTGGAAGATGACATTTGTTTTTTCCTTTCAAGGCACGTGGGTTCAGCGATCGATACACTAACATTGGTTTCACCATACAGTCACCAGAAGCATTAGCACACAAGAGCAGGGTGATACGGTCTTTCGAGACCTTAAAACCTGGTGCAGAGCGTTCAGCTTTAGAGATGTATGTCCTATTGGGCATGCGCTTCCAATACAGACCTGTTTCGTCTGCGTTAAATACCTGTTCCGGCAAATATCCTTTATCTTCAATTAATTTTTTTAATTGTTCAGGATAACTCTCAGCAGCCCTATAGTCACCTGAGGCTGTTTCTCCCACTATTTTCAAATTGTGAAGGCTATGGCGGTGGATGAAGCGAGCAAGCCATCCCTTACTAGCTTGAAATTTAGATTGGCCAACACCTTGCTCTAAATGTTTGTATATTCTCAGTGGCTTTTCACGTATAACTAAGCTACTTAAAGGAACTTTCTTTTGTGTTTGGTCTTCGATCCAAACATTAAGTGCCTTTTCCATCTTTTCAATAATGGGATCACGAGGCATAAAGGTAACTTTAGCACTAGAAGCAGTTCCACTAGCAACACTAGCTTTTATTGTTTCTTCACTTTTTTTTATTGTTCTTATAGTTGACTCGTTGACAGCCATTAACCTGGCCACAGACGCAGCACTCTCGCCGCGCCCTAACCTGTTCAAAACATCGAGCTTTTTCTCCAGCGGTAGTACATTCCTAGCCCTTTTGGCTAGCTTATCACCGCCAATTATGTTTTCCGAACGTGTGGATCACATTATGACAAAAGGATAGTTTATAAAAGAGTAAATTAACACTATATAATAAGAACAACGAACACTAAAAACTAAAGAACACGCAATACGTCACAGCAGAAGAGCAATGCGCGACTGACTGACTTCAATCCGATTTGAAGGGGTATGTGTGCACGAAGCGCTGCCTAGCGGATGCTACTACAAACCGCGTATAAGCGAATTCCAGCCCCGCGGTTGGAAACTACTGCGCATTTATAAAACCGCGTATAAATGAATTCTGCGGTTGGAGAACCCGCGGTTGACGAGGGATTACTGTATTGGACAGCAGGGATTGAAGCCAAAAGTGCCACTCTGAACTGTTCCAACTCATATGTTAGGGAATGTTAGGGAGTAAACATACTGGTGAGGAAGCACCAAATAAGAAAGGATATAAAATGATAATGTTATACACAAGATTGATGATTACTTATTAATGAAAAAAGAAACTAATGAAGGAGATACACATCATCTGAGAGAAAGCAACGGTGGAAAAAGAAGGTATATAAAGTGAAATCACGAAGAAAATATGGTAAAGAAAATGAATTAGTAGTAATTATTTCATCCATACTAAGAATATGATCTGAACTAATCACTTTTACAGGAGAGCATATGTAGCATAACAGAATTATCACATTAAAATTTTAACTTAATATAACATAAATAAAGAAGAAAATGTCCATAGCGAGTGAGAATAATAAATGGTTAAAGATTAAACAAAGAAACTGTACATTAAGTCAATAAAATGGTAATAAAATCACACTAAATAACAAAGAAAACTCTTGGTCAATATACAAATAACCTACTATATAAAAACCCAATAAACCAGCAGTATACCCAGTAGGTTGGGGGAGCAGTAAAAAGGAAAGAAAAAAGATAAAAAGGTAAACACAATTTTAATAAGGGAAATTTATAAAGTTAAGAAGCAGAGAAACCCCAAGATATGAAACCGATAACAAGTTGACAATATTCAAATAAGATGCATTGAATTAATGCCACAAAGACTTGAAAACACAAGAGGAGGAATTTACTTATATAATAAGAAAGAAGAGACAAACTATGTCAAGGTTCCTAAAAAGAACATAGAAATAAGAAGAGCTATTCCCAAAAGGTTGATAAAGGAATATATACCCTATTGAAACTAAATTAAAACCCATATGTGTTAGACCCAGTAACTCAAGTTACAAGATACAATACAATTAAAATAAATTGTAAACTAAATGTAAGCCTAATTTAAGAACAGAGTAAAAACAAACAAAAGACTACCATTAGTGTAGGAAATATAAGGTGAAATACCATAATAAATACAATAAAAGTTAGAGGCTACAGTGAGTGTAGAGAATAACAAGTGACACACTATAATAAAAAATAGTGTAGGAAATAAAACCTCTCATTGAGGGGGTATTGTAACGGGACATTTAGGCCTACCCAGGGTAATAAATAAATTTTATTGTGTTTAATAAAAAGGAAATTAAATATTATGATGTAATAATAATTTTGGGAGACATAAACGTAAATTCATAATAAAGGTAAATTTTATTGGAAACAAAATTAGAAAGAGTAATTGTAAAATATTATTCATGAATATCGTTTTAACGACGCAACAAACCAACATGTGGATTTGTGTCAAGGTCAGCTCCAGACACTATAAGAACAGTTATTTTGAGAAACGGGACTTACAAGTTATGTAACATCAAGTCAGACGATATTACGTCAGTGCATACGTCACGCTGGAATCCGGGCGTGTCGGCCAAACCTCATACTGGCGTAGTGATACAAGAACTTAGAACAAAGAGATTTGGTAAAAACAGCCGCGACCACTTCACAAAATAGTGCCGTTCATCTAATCCCAGTTGAATTTTGCTGCTAGTGCCGGCCGGCCGCAAACTAAAGTTCTAGAACGTAGAATCGCGGGTGCCCGCAGTTTAGAAAATGTGAGATAAAGTAAAAATCTAACCACAAGTGATTTGGATTGTCGTGTTTCATACGATTTATATATTATAAAATGATCTTAAACTCCCACTTACCTTCTATTTGTCACTCTCTGGCCAGATCGTCTAGTGGTGTAACCCTATTTCGTATAGCGAATTTACCAGCACAGAAAATGAAATTAGGTACTTGAAATGATTATTCTAACACATATATATCAAGTGAAATAATGTAATGGATTTATTCTTTTTAATACATTTCTTTATATTCTCTCTTTTCAAATTCCTTACTCTTTATCTTTTCTTTGAACAACTACTGATACTAATGTTACATCGGAAATTTAATATAGCTTTCCTGCTCTAGTTAGCTTAAATATTTCTTCCTTATATCTATAGATAAGACAGCCCAGTATCTGCACATACATACATCTCTCATTCACCCACATACCATATTTAATTAAGCGCTTTTTTTTTTATTTTATTTTTCATAAGTAATTTGTTTGATATACGGTTACGTGTTATCGGCGTCCCTGCAGGTCACTTGTTGATCTCCACAAATTTTGTTCACTTTTGTCTGAATATTTCTCACTGTTAATTTTGAATACTAACGATTTATTACAGTTTCACTATTGTATCACATTATTTCTCCAACCTTTTATTTTTTGTGTCACCAAATTGTAATTGTTCGTACCTCTAATTCATTTTAGGTTATTGTTAAACGGAACTCACACGTTTTGTATAACTCCGTTTTTGTTCTTCAATCACATTATAAAATTTTGCAAGTATAAAATAAAGTTTTATACTGACGAGTCTATGTGTTTACACCCAGCCGGGGTTAGGTCTCTCAATAGACTGCGGAGTTTTTTGCGCGTACACAGCGAAAGAATTTCTTAATACGTGACCAAACTCTGGGAAAGTTGGCCGTCCAAGTGCGCGGTTGAAAGCGCGGGCGCGCCCTCTTTGCAATCTGCACATACCAATGCCAAATCACACCCGTCTCGACGCTACATTCTATTCACCACACGTATGTGGTTGCAAATAATATTGAAAAGATTTAATTTCCAAAGCCCTATAGGTCTGTGCCGTTACAGAATGACAGTTTCTGATATGCAATAACAGTTTCGGCGATTATTAGTTAAAACAAATTATCAGATAAAATAAAAATGTGCGCGTAGAGCAAGGTGACGTCTTCTGGACGCAAAATGAACAGCTAAGTAACAAGTATGTGGAGTAACTTTTACAAGGGCTAAATAAAAACTACAATGTAATAAAATTTTCTAAACTAAATGAGATCTCCAAGGGTAAAGGGTAATTGTGTGTGCGTGTGTGAGTGAAAGAATGTCAGACTAAGAAGGCTGGTTTGTGTTACTTAAGTAGTTATTTAATTTCTTGATGTTTTATTTTTGGAATTTATATATCGTTTTTTTCAATTTTCAATTTTATCAGGGTAACTAAATAAGCAATATATATTGTATACTGTGAATTTCACAATAGATAAGGGGGAAAGAAATAGTTTGTTGATGACGAAAACTTAATGATGAAAGTAATAATATCAATAAAACTTATTTAATGGAAACAAGTAAAGTTTTCTTTATTGCAAATAAACCATTCTGATCTCCTGAGTTCACCAAAAAGAACCCGAAATGGTAAGTACATGTTTTCTCTTACAGTTGGCTAACTTTAAAGATGGCGTCTGAAATATACAGACGTTAACAAGTGTTTATGTGCAGACAGTTAAATAATTAAAGTTACATAATATTGTTTTTATTTAGAAGTAATGATTAAAAAGAACTAAGCCAAACTTTACACCAATAACATGGTATAAAGGAAGGGTAGATCAAAAAAGAGAAATGAATGTTTAAATGCTAAAGTTATATGTTAAATGTTTAAAGTTATTGTAATGATGTTATAAGGAAATGCAGAGAAGATGATAGTGATAGTAGAATTATTCAAATGTTATAATTGTTGAATTAGTATTAAGAATAAGTTGTATTAATGATGATAAAAGCATAAGGAACAGATCATGTTAAAATTATAAAATTAGTTATAAAAAGCAGTAAAATGTCAGAGAAGCCGTAATAGCCATATACTAAAGAATGTAAATCAATAATTAATGTAAACTACCCAAAACAAAACGATAAAAAATTAGTATTAAGAGTAAAATTAAAAGAAAAACATTGTAATAAGAAAAGGTCAGGGTAGGCCTCAAACTATGTGAACCAAAATTGTAAAATATGCACAAACAACGTAGACAGTGAGAGAAAAAGATAAGTAAGCATAAAATAACAAACCAAGGAACAATATAAATACAAAAATAATTGCATAAAACAACATAATAACAAAATTAAGTAAAAAGAATAATGATAGCTACATGTTAAAATAAGCCAGAGATAACAAAACATAATCATGTTTGGTGTCCAAATAAACTATATCAGAAAAGCTATTCAATAATAATAATAATAATAATCAAATTGGTAACAAGACAAGGAAAATATCTTAGTTAGAAAATATTTATTGATTTTGAACAAAAACTCAAGCTTTATAACAATGAGTACAAAATGCTTTCAGCCAATAGAAAGTAGTCTGGTTACTATGACAACAGAACATTATCTATATATTAATATGTGAAGAGAAAACTTTGTACCCCTTTTTAAGCAAATTGCGCGCATGGAGGAGTGTGAGATTTGGCATAGTTAAAGTTTATATGGAGAAGGAGTGCAGAAAGCTACAATTTATATATAATATGTGTTACAAATACATTAAATTAAATAAAATACAACATTCATTTGCACTTGAAAATTCATTTAAACTATTTCAAACAATGGTAATTGTTAAAAATAAAATAATTTTGTTGCCAGGCAATAAAATTATAATTTTTTCATTTTAGTGTACGTTCATACTGCCAATGTCAAACACATAATAGTCTGTCGTTTGTTTACGTTCATACTGCCAATGTCAAACACATAATAGTCTGTGGTCAAACAGTCGCACAGAGTAGAGATTGTCACCAAAGAATTTTAAAATGTTGCCAACAAATAATTACTGACAGATTGACTGAATGAGCTATGAATTTTGTGTGATTTCAAATGTTCCTTTTTCAATAGTCTGTGGAGTGTATGACAAGGCAAAAAAGCGTTTATTTTATATTTTGTATATTAGATATCTGTGTTTTATATATTAATGTGCAGTTGAAAGTGAAATACAGCTTGCTTAATATACACCTGTTGCAAAAGGAAAATTTTGTAGCAGCAATTTGAATTGACTTACTCTCGCCTAATTATTATTGGTGGTTTCAAAAAAGTGAGTACATTTTATTATTTTTAAAATAAACCCTGTCTAATCTTAGTTTCAGTAATTTCATTACATGTTTTTTTTTTTTACATTCAGATATTCCCACCTACTTCCATTATGCCTCGACATAGAACATTGACGGGTCGGAGTGAGAGACAAAGAAGAAGGAATATATATTCGCGTGAAAGTCAAAATGATAATAGACCAAATGCAAATTTAAATAGTGTAAATAGTATAACATTGACGGGTCGGAGTGAGAGACAAAGAAGAAGGAATATATATTCGCGTGAAAGTCAAAATGATAATAGACCAAATGCAAATTTAAATAGTTTAAATAGTATACAAAATGATGAAATTATTTTGAGGGATACATTTAAATGCACACTGAATGTCATTCCAAGAAATTTTAATACTTTTGGTTGTGGATTAATGCATTTACAATGCAGGTTTTGCAATGCAAAACATTTCGAATCTGAGGTCACTTTAAGTGAAAGGACTGCATTCACTTCATGTTGTCATAAGGGTACAGCAATATTACCGGCCTTAAGTCAAAATGAATACTTTAAATCACTGTATGATGGACTTACTTCAAATGAACCTTCAATAAAAAGAAAGTCAAAAAATTATTTTATTTTTTAACATTCGTAAATACAATTCATCATTTGCTATGGTTAGCTCAGAAGCTAAAATTTCGGATACAGTTACGCGTGGAGTGTATCATTTTAAAATACATGATGTTTTTTATCACAGATCAGGTCCAATGACTGCTGGATATGATCGCTCACCATGTTATGCGCAATTATATTTTTATGATGTTGACACTGCTGTCAATTATAGATTATGTGAACACTATAATCAAACATGCAATAACAATATAATGCGTGAAATCTCTCTTGAATTGGAACGCATTAATCCTTTCATTCGGTCATTCATTGCAATGAAAGATTAATGTCAGAGAGTTGAAAATCAAAATAAAGAAATTTGTATGCTCATTAAAGTAAATTGTGATTTAGATCTACGCCGTTATAATGATGCAGTTCAAACTGATGTAGCAGTAATATTTAGTACAGTTGATGGTGAGCCACCCTTTGAACGAAATATGGTTTCGTTTTCAAAAGTTAATGGTACCATTAAAAATATCTCTGTTTTGGATTCATCATTGGACCCTTTAGCGTATCCATTACTTTTTCCAAATGGTGATACTGGGTGGCATATCAATATTTCTCATAATGTACCAACTACATCTAATTCAAGAGCGCCCAGAAATAAATTAACCATGCTTCAGTATGCAGCCTATCGACTTGCAATTAGAGAAGATTTTAGCATGTTGCACCATTCACAAAAATTATTTCTGCAGTGGATAGTTGATATGTATGTGAGAATAGAGGGCACAAGGTTACATTTCATTGGACAAAATCAAACAGTCTTAGGTCTGAAGTTTAAACAATTTAACAGATTATTTAGAATTGAACCCCAATGCCAATAATGTTGGCCGTAGAGTAATTTTACCATCTTCATTCAATGGATCTCCAAGAAATATGTATCAGAATTATTTAGATGCAATGTCAATTGTACAACATTTCGGAAAGCCTTCTTTGTTTATTACAATGACTTGCAATCCAAGTTGGCCTGAAATAGTTAGCAATATTGGTGTAGGTGAGTCAGCTAATTTTCGACCTGATATTGTTGTGCGTGTATTCAAGTCCAAACTGAAAGCATTAATTGAGGGCCTTACACTTGTGATGGTACAATCATGGTACATTTTGTGATTACTTAAAATATGGTAAATAAAACCATAACTATTGTATTTTTCTATTTTGGTCAAAATTAAACCAACCTTAAATAACCAGTACGAATATATAGTGAGTGGAGTGTATAATAATATTTGTCAGGATTTGAACCAATTCATAGCAAAAACTGTGAAGCATCACAAAAAACAGTATGCAGTTTGTGGTGATAAGAGTGCCGAACCTTAATTACGTCAGAGGCTGAGAATGTGTTTACATCGACAACACGAGGCTGTCAACAGCTTAACAATGGAAGTGTGACGTAGGTTCACCCCACCTCAGCAAAATCTAACAAAGACTCTTGGTCATTTCAACAGCAGCAGTGATCAACGCCGGCCGGCAACCCATTCACTCACTAGTGAATTTTACCTTTTTAGCCACTGTAAGTGGTTAATAAACAGTATATATATCGTGAATATGTGCTGAGGAACGTTAAAAAGTTCGGCTTTGTGTAGGCGTCATCGGCCGATGAATCGTCCCATGGAGATCGGCGTATAGAATCGGTCCGAAGGGTTACGTAGGTCGACACGACGGTGTGCCGTAAAACGCCGTAAAATTTTACCGATTGTGCTAATCGGGACGATACTAGCAGTGCGAGGAGGCCTACACAAAATGGGTGAGAACGTTCCATCAACACCTTAATATCCTCATTTTATTTCCAAGTTTCCTTCATGTAAAATGACCAATTCACAAATCATATAAATTCAAATATTCAAAATTTCAATTACATAAAATGAGCTCCTAAAATAATAAAATTTGTACCATGAGAGAGAGAGAGAGAGAGAGAGAGAGAGAGAGAGAGAGAGAGAGAGAGAGAGAGAGAGTGTGTGCTTGCGTAATTCCTAGGTGCTGGGTTGTGCGAAACAATATTTAAAGATGTATATCTATATTTATCATATATCTATCATAATTATCTAATACAACACATTTTTTAGTATATGTAAGGATTTTGGAGGGTAATTTGATTTTTGAAACGCCTCTGGCGCAATATGTGGGTCTTATATATTTCACTATGTAGCAACTACCAGTTTCAATATTAATAAAATACTTTATATATGTTATTTGGTGTATGTTTTTATTTCAGGTAATTTGTTTCACAAGACTGGTTCGTGTTACACGAATTCTGGCCCGAAAAGTAAATTTAGATCATGTTACCTTGTACAAACATGGCACCCGAGATTATTTACTAGTACATACGAAAATACATTTTTCACGAAAAATAATTAAACGATAAAAAGTAATAGATTACAATTGGCGCCCGAACAGGGACTCGACATAAAATAAAATTTTAGGTAATAAAATTTGCGCAAGGTAAGGTTAAAATTTTAGGTTATAAATAAATATGTTTTAGTAACCTAAAATAATACAATATGAGTACTAATGACAATATTACGTTAGAAATCAGTACAACTGATGTAAATTTGACTGGCGAGATGGATGTACAACCAAATCAAGCTAGTCAGACTGACGAGGCAAATACACCTGTGTCTGTAGGGACAACGAAAACCGATACATCCATCCCAGCCATGTCGGATAGCAAACTAGACAGTACTGCTGCATTGATGCAACTATTATTAAACAAATTCGATGAACAGAGTGTAAAATTCGATAATTTTGACAAGAAACTAGATGTTTAGAAAAGCGAAATTACAGAAATTCAAAGTAGTTTTAAAATTAATTTCAATGAGATGAAAGATGAAATTAAAAGACAAAATTGTCACTTTGATGAGAGAATTAACACAGTAGAAACACGTTGTGATAACATACAGAAAACCACATTAGCCATTGTTGATAATAAGTTCAGTAGTGCAATTAATGATTTAGATACTAAAATTGATCTAGTTTATGATACAGTAAATAACACGATTAAAAGTCAACTAGAGTCACAAAGTACAGAAATACAACAGAAATGTTTAAATTTGGTAGAAAATCAATTAGAAGTTAAAACCAATATTGAAGTAAACAAACAGGTAGCAGTGAAAACTAATGTGTTACAAAATCATTTAGAAACAATTGAAGTAAATATGATAGATATCACCAAGAACTTAGAAACCATAGATAATACCATAACTGAACATGAGAGAAATACCAAGAGTAGATTTAATTTGTTACAAAGTAAGATTAAAGAAATTGATGGTTTAACTGTACAAAATAGTATGGATGTACATGATAAATATGATATAATTGCAAATAATTTGACCAGTGTAAAAAATGAATTACGGGGAGAAATAAATAAAAATATTTCAAGCATAAATGATAGAGTAATCGTCACTAGGGATTTCTATAATGAAATAGAACTAGAGAATTTTAGCCATGAAAATAGAGTAATACATCCCATGCGTTTTCTAAATCAAACAAGGGATTATAATTATTTTAGTAGTAGTAGCTGGGAAGTGAAATTAAACAAAATAATTAAATGTTTTAAGGGTAACTCAGTCATATGGGCTGAAGCTCATAGGTTAGAATGGGATTGTTATAATACTTTTGAGAAAGCCTTTACGGGTAAATATTGGACAGAAGAAGAGCAGGAGACTTTAAGAAGCCGTATTATGGGAACGGGTAATTTCATGGGACGTAACCTTGGTAATAATAATATTACTATCTATGTAACTAAATTGTACAATGAGGCAAAATATTTAGAGCCGCCCATACCCTTTAAGTCATTTGTTAGGTATGTTAGTAAGCACTTACCTAGGGAAGTGCAGGTCACTCTGATGACTAAAGAAATAGAAAATCTTGATGAACTGGAAAGGGTATTAGATATACTGCAAAGCATAAATGATCGCGAAATGGGTAGACGCCCCATTCAACCAAATATGACTAACCATAACAATGAGTTTAATCGGCCAAGGCCTTATTATAATAACAATGGTAATAAATATAATTTTCGCAATGATTTACAGCAACCAGGCGGTTGGAGTTGTTCTAGTTGCAGGAAGGAAAATCGTGCTCACATGCAGCACTGCTATTTTTGCAAAACGCCAAGGAGTAACCAGACCAAGCAATTCGTACCTGCGAACAGAGGAGCACCTAGCAACAGGGGATCACCATATCACCATCAGGGACCAACAAGAGGACACCCTGTACCATCCACGAGTCATAACAGGACACAGCCGGAAAACTGAAGTCGACAGTGGTAAATAGGACCCGACCACTGTTCAGGGAAGTTCATGAGGTCCGACCCATCGAGAACATACAGTCAAATGTAATAAAAGCAGATATCGTTGCCGATTTATTGGAGGAGGAGAGTAACACGACATTGGAGGTGAGAGCTGGACTCACGGAAATCCAGGTAACAATAGAGAATAGAAAATTTAAAACACTTGTTGATACAGGGAGTGAAATTTCAGTAATAGCCGAGAACATTTTAAGTGAATTGAAAGAATTTAATAGGAATATTCCAGTTTTACCTGTAGCAGGGGTTACAGTAATAGGAGTCACGGGGGTACGTAGTAAAAGGGTTACAAAACAGATACATTTAAGTTTCTCAATTGGAGATACGAATTTTGATAATACATTTTTGGTAGTCAAGGGGTTAAGTTTAGACATCATTTTGGGAGATGATTTTTTACAAAGAAATAAAGCTGTAATAAATTTTAAAGAAAAGGTGTTGGAGTTAGATGGGGGTGATCGGTCTGTGAAAATTAATTTTGAAAATGTGATAAATAAAGTTAGAACAACTGGTGTGAAATTGTTACAGAAACGAGTAGTTGAGAATAATTTAGATACTAAAATAAATTTTTGTAGAGAAGGTGAGTATTTAGAAGATGTTGATAATGAAATGAGCAATATTAATAATGAAGTATGGGAGATAAGGGCGGATGAATTCTGTAGTGGGGGTGAGGTGATAAGGGGTGGCCAACGTATAGCGTTATAGCAGGTAATAGAGCAGTTTAAGGGAGTGTTTGCCGATATTCCAGGAAGGGCAAAAAATTATGAATGTATGTTACAGATAAAGGAACACACACCATTCATGCAGCGGAGCTATCCAGTGCCTTACTCTAAAAGACGAGCGGTGCAAGAGGAGTTGGATAAGATGTTAGAAAATGGGATCATCGAGAGGTCAGTGTCTCACTACTCAAATCCGTTAGTAGTGGTAATTAAGAAGGAAGGAGGAGTAAGATTGTGTCTAGACGCAAGGAAAATTAACCAAATTATTATACCAGACCGAGAATCACCAGAATCTATAAACGAGATCTTTCAAAAGTTTAGTGGCGTACGATTTATGACATCATTGGATTTGACTGCTGGATATTGGCAGGTACCATTAGCAGAGGTAAGTAGGCAATACACAGCATTCTTATTTAACAGAAAAAATTATCAGTTTAAGCGACTACCATTTGGGCTAAATACCAGCGTAGCTAGTTTCATTAAATGTTTGGATAGAATTCTTAAACCAAAAGATTTAGATTTTCTCACAGTATATGTGGACGACATTTTAATAGCTTCACGTACATTTGAAGACCATTTAGAACATCTAAAGTATGTTTTAGGAAAATTAGAAGCGGGAGGATTAACCGTAAATTGGGACAAGTCCAAATTTTTACAAACGAAGATTAATTTTTTAGGATTCATTATTACATCGGAAGGAATTTCCGCAAGCCCGGACAAGGTCGAATCTATTATGCGCTTCCCTGAACCGCGAAACATCAAACAACTTCAGAGTTTTCTTGGGCTGTGCAACTTTTATAGGAAATTTCAAAGGAACTACGCCTACCTAACCGCAAAGTTGAGTGCGGTATTGCAGAAGAACCGACAATGGAAGTGGGGAGACGTTGTAACAATAAAAAAGAGGCCGAAATATATAAAATAAATATAACCACTACCAGGACTTACCTGCACGCAATTACAACACTTACCTGTTATTGAAATTTTACCAGAAGACCAAGGTCGCCACGATTATTTTTTATATAGGATAAAATATCGAAAACCTTTACACTCCACCTTAAATAAAACGGACAATTTAGCAATCTGACCCACCCAATTAATAATTCAGAAGATTCCGGAACGTTTAGACGAATTTTATCAACACAGAAATAAGACAGTGGTAATGACGAAATAACTTAGTCTAACACATTTTATCGGAAGTAACCATTATTTTTAATGAGCGATTATTTAACAAACATTTGTACAGTCAAATTTTTAGTATATTGCTTGAAAACTTTAGTACCTTTTTTCCCTATGTTTTGTCTGGTTAGAATGTAATTATAAACTTATGCCACTTAATGATTATTACTTACTACTAGACTGCCCAGCCTGCAATTCACTCACTCTCACATATATTTATTTTAATTTATTAAAACACCCTTAACCAATATTAGATACACGAGCGAAATATTTATTCTTTACAAGTCCCCGTCTCATTTTATATGGCGCGAGGTCGACCGAACACGTGCCTTCCCGGTTACATTATTTGTTATTAACTGCTTTTCAACGGCCACTGCACTGCACTCGTCTATAACATAGTCAATTCCTCGGGTCCCGGTCGGTCCTACTGGATTAATTACATTTACGCAACTCGACCAACCGGGCCCTAAACGAAACTGTAATTGTCTGTAGCGGTGTTGGCGTCCTGTTGACTGTATGGCGTCTCTACTTAAAGTTCACCGTCACGGGGAACGTAACAGGTACATGTTCTCTTTGGAGGGAAGCTGGTTCTTTACAGCCACGATGTTTTCGTCGTTGCTCCTTGCTCATATGCTGTTGTGTAACCATTTTATATATGGAATGGAGCTGATATATGTGTGGTACCAGAGTACAATATTGGCGTCTGCTCTGCTGATGTCACCAACAGTAGGCGGAGTTTAATGCGACTTCCGGGAGGTCTTAGAGAAGACGACGAATATTTTTACGCTCTGGCCATCTTGAGTTTTTAGTCGAGAGCGTCCTTTGAGCGCGTGCAGGTGTAGTTGCGCTTGAGCGTTGACACACATGTACAGAGTTCTTAGAATTTTGGTGGAGGTGCGAATTCCTCTGCCGCATTTCTCAACAACAACCTGCGTCTTATTGCTTTGTTTCACTGTTCTGTTACACTGACTGTTATACGTTGCACAATAATACAGTTATTTTGCCATATTTTTATAAGGCTCCCGACCGAACACGAAATGAATACAAATATATAAATATGCCCCAAACCGTTAAAATAAAAAATACCCAAAAATTGAAACGCTACAATACCCCCTCGACGAGAATTCTGCTGTTCATGACAGAAGAAATCTCATCGATAACCCCGAAGAGGACCGGTGAGGAACTGGTGCCAACAACCCCCTTGTTCTTACTACTTATGGGTACACGACCCCCCTGGCTCAGCGACTATGGACTCATCTGAACGAGATCACTGGACTTCTCCGTAAGAGATCCCAACACCAAGAAATCGTACAGATTCGCACCACAGCGCGCCTCGCCTTCTAACATGCTACCCCCAAAAATCCTCAATCCCTGGCTAAAATTATTCCAGCTCCTCCGCCGATATGGTTCCCCTTTTTGCAAGCTGGGCTGCCTTTAGCAGATACTGGGCTCACACACACTCACGTTACAGGTTACCATAACACATAAAAAATAAAACTTTCTTTTAAAATTTATCAAAAATTTAAAAAAAATTCAAAATTCAAAAAAAATAATATTTTATCAAAAAATTCTCTTCCTTGTTTTCTAAATTTTTGTTTCACATGACTTAACCTAGACATTTCTACTAATATAAACACATCCTTACTCTAACATGAGAACCACTTATAGTCTACCAATACAACGCAATACAATAAAAGAAACATGGTTAGTGCACACATAATAAAATCCTTATCTAAAATAGTCATTCGCTGGCAGGCGAAAAATCAAGTTTTTTTTTTCTCAAAAAAAAATTACAAATTTTCAAAATTTTAAATTTCAAAATTCAAAAAAAATTATTCATTAAATATTTATTAAATTTATTTATTAAATATTTATTAAAACTATTCAAATATTGGTTTGAATTAATTAAACAAGCAAATTAAAATTGGCTTAATACTATACAAGCTTAGTAGGTGTATGACCTCATCAGCTGATAGTAACTAGGTCAAGTCCAAAACTCTTGACCTACATATGTTATATATAAGTTCTGAAAACACATTGAACATCTGTAATATCCTAACTTTGACATACAAACATACTAACAAAATATTTAAAACAAACAAAATATCAATATAATAATCAAGTTGACATTTAAATTATTTAAACAATTCTGGACTTTACATTATTCTCAATTCTATTAAAATTTCTGTCACTGGTTTCTAAAAAATAAACAATTGTATATTCTTTATCATGAATCTCTCTTTTTGCTTAACAATCTTACATTAATCTACTGTGGGTGATGTAAATTATTCATTCTCATTTACTGTATTACTAGATCTGTATACATATATAATCTTTCTCCCTATAGCTCTAATATTAATCAACTGCAATTATCATGACACCCATCTCTACCAAAATCTCTACTAATCAGGACACTCTAAACCCCAACTTATCATTTAACACAATTCGCCACCTTCTCCCAATATAAAATACTCTGTAACCCTTTGTACATAGGATACGTGTTTCCCCTACCCAAAAAAACTCAATTCCCTTATCTGGCGGCCCGGATTCTACCTAAGGCGGCCCCTTCCCCACTAAAATCTATCCCTATCCCGTCCCAACCCTTGTTGCGGACTCCCCAAATACACTACCCCCTAATACAAAATTGCCATCCCCAAAAATCTCAATCTCATTACATTACTACAAATACACAAAATAACCTCATTAACTATAAAAACAACAATATGTCACTCAAAATCTACATAAAGTCTCCATTACCACTGTGTCAATATCAATACTTCACAAAACTCTGTTATATTACATTAACTCAAAAACAACATTACATCATATTCATCTCTATCATTTCAACTTCAACTTTGATTTCAACTCGGACAGGTCTACATGTCCCATAAAACATTTATCACCCATCAATTATCTTTTATTAATTTGCATAAATTATTGTTATTTTATTTCTCATATTCTTTTTATCTTTACTTCAAAATATCTGTAATACGTTAAACATTAATTACTTGTAACATTTACAAACCAATATACCAGTGATGTTATTGCTGATCAGCTGATCCTCCTAACATAATAAAAACACATCTCAAAATTGAACAAATTACATGGAATATACATATTTATTTTCATTTATTCTCCCTTCTCGCCTCACTGTTTCCCATTTCTCTGATTCTGGTTATTTATGTTAGCCTGCCAGACGATTTACTTATTGGCTTAAACAAATACACACATAATAAAATTACATATTCTTATCAATGCTTATCTAACAGACAACAATCATCTACACACATATTGTTTACTTAACATTCTACCATACACACAAATAAATTTACTACATTTGTATTTACATCCTTTCATTATTAATTGTCCAGTTTTTTCCGCACTTCATTGTCCCATTCTGCCATGTCAACAAACCATAAAACATAATGTTTAATTGTCTTTTATTGCTTTACAGTCTACCCTCCATCGTCAAAGATTAATCTTGGTTTTGTATAGCACTGTTCAATTATATTGACATACATATTGTTGTCTTGTGTGTCATAACCAACCAATTTCAATTTATCCGTTATACCATTATACATCATGTCAACATCCGTTAGTATTGTCCAGTCTGTATCAGTGTTATTTGTTAACGTCAGGTAAATTGTTTTCTCAGTTTTGTATTCCTCAACTACTACGTCAGGTAAATCATTATAGTCAGATAAGATATTATCAAAATTATTCTCTGTCTCTCTTTCAACAGGTACGTATTTCACATGATTCATCCTCACCCCTTCTAATATTTTTCTCCATTCATTATACTTTCTTTCTAACTTATATAGTTCTATTTCACTCTCAATACATAACTCTCTTTCTTCATAGCACCACATCACACTCTCACAATTATTACCGACAGAGGATACAACATTATACAACATTACTTCATTTAACAATAAGGGTCTCTTGCCCTGAAAAAACCACATTAAATCATCATCATCATTATAAACAATAAGGGGAAAATTTGCCCTCTGTCCCCACTCTACTACAACATTATTTCTCCACTCTCTCTCTACTTCATATACACTCATTAACATTTCACTATCACATTCTAGAACTTCGTCAGTATTATTTTGGATTATATTCTCATTATTTGCTTCTACATTATTCTTCACTCCCACTATACTCTCAGAATTGTCTACTATTTCGTCATTTTTACATTTTGTCATATTTAAAACATTGTCACCTAATTTCTCAGACTTCTGTTCTAACTTATTTAAACTGTTTTTTATTGTTTCGTTAGTGCTTTCTAAATGTTTATTCATTTCTTGTATTTCATGTTTCAACTCACTAATCTCCCTACTTTGTCTATCTAATTTTATGTCATTACTGTCAAAACGACTATCAAATTTATTATTCATTTTTTCTAATAAATTAAGTACAATACTCATTGGATCATCATCCATCTTATTGTATTTTGTTGAGGTCGGGGTTACTTGAATCCCTGAATCCTCTGTATTATCTTTTTCATTTGTGTTATGCACATTCATGTTTTTATCGTCTTGACCTACATTCGGTGTTGAATGTATTTCAGGACTACTCATCACAGTAATATAAACCTAACCTACTTAATTATGTACGATAAAAAAATTTTTATATATTCGTCATTACCACATCCCATTTTCTGTGTCTTAAAATAGGTCTAGTTCCTATAAAATTTATATACGAACATCCTGGCAGCGCGTCGACATTTGTAACAATAAAAAAGAGGCCGAAATATATAAAATAAATATAACCACTACCAGGACTTACCTGCACGCAATTACAACACTTACCTGTTATTGAAATTTTACCAGAAGACCAAGGTCGCCACGATTATTTTTTATATAGGATAAAATATCGAAAACCTTTACACTCCACCTTAAATAAAACGGACAATTTAGCAATCTGACCCACCCAATTAATAATTCAGAAGATTCCGGAACGTTTAGACGAATTTTATCAACACAGAAATAAGACAGTGGTAATGACGAAATAACTTAGTCTAACACATTTTATCGGAAGTAACCATTATTTTTAATGAGCGATTATTTAACAAACATTTGTACAGTCAAATTTTTAGTATATTGCTTGAAAACTTTAGTACCTTTTTTCCCTATGTTTTGTCTGGTTAGAATGTAATTATAAACTTATGCCACTTAATGATTATTACTTACTACTAGACTGCCCAGCCTGCAATTCACTCACTCTCACATATATTTATTTTAATTTATTAAAACACCCTTAACCAATATTAGATACACGAGCGAAATATTTATTCTTTACAAGTCCCCGTCTCATTTTATATGGCGCGAGGTCGACCGAACACGTGCCTTCCCGGTTACATTATTCGTTATTAACTGCTTTTCAACGGCCACTGCACTGCACTCGTCTATAACATAGTCAATTCCTCGGGTCCCGGTCGGTCCTACTGGATTAATTACATTTACGCAACTCGACCAACCGGGCCCTAAACGAAACTGTAATTGTCTGTAGCGGTGTTGGCGTCCTGTTGACTGTATGGCGTCTCTACTTAAAGTTCACCGTCACGGGGAACGTAACAGGTACATGTTCTCTTTGGAGGGAAGCTGGTTCTTTACAGCCACGATGTTTTCGTCGTCGCTCCTTGCTCATATGCTGTTGTGTAACCATTTTATATATGGAATGGAGCTGATATATGTGTGGTACCAGAGTACAATATTGGCGTCTGCTCTGCTGATGTCACCAACAGTAGGCGGAGTTTAATGCGACTTCCGGGAGGTCTTAGAGAAGACGACGAATATTTTTACGCTCTGGCCATCTTGAGTTTTTAGTCGAGAGCGTCCTTTGAGCGCGTGCAGGTGTAGTTGCGCTTGAGCGTTGACACACATGAACAGAGTTCTTAGAATTTTGGTGGAGGTGCGAATTCCTCTGCCGCATTTCTCAACAACAACCTGCGTCTTATTGCTTTGTTTCACTGTTCTGTTACACTGACTGTTATACGTTGCACAATAATACAGTTATTTCGCCATATTTTTATAAGGCTCCCGACCGAACACGAAATGAATACAAATATATAAATATGCCCCAAACCGTTAAAATAAAAAATACCCAAAAATTGACCCGCTACAACGTGGAGCGTGGAGCCTTTGAAGAAATAAAACGCAAATTCAGTAACATGATTATGATGAACCACCCGGATTTTGATAAAATGTTTTATTTACAGACGGATGCCAGCAATGTAGCTGTGGGAGCAGAGCTGTATCAGGAGGATGATGAGAAGGAACATCGGACAATTGCGTTTGCTAGTCGATCCTTACTGCCGGCTGAAAAGAATTACACTACCACAGAGAAAGAATTGCTCAGTATTGTGTTCGCAGTTGGTAAATTCAGAACTTACATCTTAGGAAACAAAACGATCATTAGAACTGATCATAAAGCTTTGTCATTCCTTAACACTTGTAAACTTGCTCATAGTCGATTAACCAGGTGGGTACTTGTTTTGCAGGAGTACAACTTCGAGTGGGAGTATATTAAAGGAACCGAAAATAAGGTACCCGACACTCTATCCAGAGTAGATTGTGAAAATAACAAGACAGGTAGGGACTTAAAAGAAATTGAAATTTTTCAGATTAGCAGAGAAGACAGAATCTTTGGAGAGGAGCTGAAGGATATCAACACCATGCAGAGAGGAGATGGTAAGTCTGGAAAAATAATACACAGTTTAGAGACGGAGCTGGATGAATCTGAGTACAATCAATATTTTAAAATTTATAAAGGGTTATTGTTTAAGAAGGTAGTAGGGGGTGAGCGTGAATGGAGATTAGTGGTACCAGCAGTGTTGGAAGAGAACATTATTTGGAATTGTCATATACGATATGGTCATTTTGGGGCTAAAAAGTGTGTCAATGTGTTAAAAGAGTCATGTATTTTCAGAAATATGGAGAGGCGAGTGAGACAGTTGCTGAGGAGTTGTGATTTGTGTCAAAAGTCGAAGGTGGTTAACTACAGAGTAGAAGGTGAGTTAAATTATATTAAGACCTTTTGATTTAGTTGCTGTGGATTTGTTTGGACCATTGCCGAAGGGTAGAGGCGGAGTAGTTTATATATTTGTATTACTTGACACTTTCTCAAAATATGTAAAATTGTATAGCGTAAAAAGAGCTACCAGTAAGGTATTGAGTGAAAAAGTGACTAAAGACTATATGATTAACGTGGGTAAGCCAAAAGTAATTTTATCAGACCATGGGCCGCAGTTCATCAGCGGAAGATGGCGTCAGACCTTAGGATGGGAAGGCATCCTCACGAAGCATACGGCTGTGTATCATCCCCAGTCCAACCAGGCAGAGCGTGTAATGAGAGAAATAGGTAGGATCTTTAGAGCCTATTGTCATGCTAAACACAGCGAATGGACATTGTATGTACGAAAGGTAGAAACTTGGCTGAACAGTACCACCCACGAGTCTACTGGCTATACACCTCATGAACTGGTAAGAGGAACACGCCCCCCAAGAATCTTGGAACAATTATTCGACTATCCACCTGAGAGCCGAACAACTGATATAAACATTAAAATCCGGTTGGCGAATGAACACTTAATTAGCAAGGGTGAACAGAGAAAACGTAGACACGACGCAAGAGGTAAGTGGATTAAGTATAATGTAGGACAAATGGTATTAGTTAAAAGACATGACTTATCGAGTGCGCAAGACAAAGAAATTAAGAAATTCTTTCTCTTGTATGAAGGACCATATGAGGTCATAGAAGTTAAGATGCAAAATTCTTATGTATTACAGAACAACGTAACTGGAGAGATAGTAGGAACACACAATGCTACAAATTTAAAGTTGTACTGGTCGTCTTAGTTATTTTTTATATTGATGTTTCTATATTTTGAGTGTATGAGTATTAACTTAGTTATTGGTTTTACAGAAGGGACTCTCCCCCATTTTCGGGCGATCACAGACTCACCACCTCTGATCGTGGATTTTGGAATTCGGGAGGCGGACCATGGTTGGCAGAACTGACGTAAGGAAGTGAAAGCAACGATGGTCTTCCTCCACACAAAATTGGTAGCAAGTAGAAAATTTAATCTTCTTATTGAACGGGGAGGGGGACCCCTAATTCTTGGGATATAAAAAAAATAAAATAAAATAAATAAATAAATAGTTTGGCATTTATCCCATGAATTTGATTTTATTCTAAAAATCATAGAATAAAATTTTAAAATTGTGTAACTTAATAGGTTAACTCATTAAGGAGTTATATTTTTTTTTGTGTAACTAAGAATATCAGAAGATCCATTGCTTTCCTGTAGTGTTAGAAAAGTGATGTGTTGGACTTGGAAAGTGTCTACTAATTTATTAATGTAACTAAAGAAAGAAATAACATTTTTTAAATGATATTTTTTAATTTTGATTTTGATTTTGTGAAGTAACAACCTTACGGGGTTAAAGGACATAGTGCTACTATGGTGAATTTTTGAGACTTTATTTTGAACATTATCATTATGTTTATTTAATAATAGTCTTATAATGGATTTATGTATAACTTGTTAATTGTAGGGTGGTCCCCGATTGGGACTACATAAGACACAATGTGTCAAATATCTTCGATTCCCCATATTTCGGGCGATTACTGTCTTACCAACACTAATCGTGGATCTGGACAACAACCAGCTGTGGCCAGAAATTGTAACCCTGACCATGGTTGGTTGCCTACAAAATTGGTTGGAATTTGGAAATTTATTGGGAGGTTTAGGGGAATCTATTATTCTTGTTGAATAGGCTACTTCACCTCGGTTGGGGTGGTAGACCTTAGGGGTGTATTATAAATGTAATAGTAAGGGTACATGCCTTGAAGATTTTGTAATGCTAAAGCAAGGATGGGAGAGAGAGAAAAGAAAAAAGTGCTCACTCCTTCTGCCTCAGTCCTTGTGGAGGCAACTGAACGCAACAGTTCAGGGGGGGGCAATAGTGTGTGTGGAGGAGAATGAGGGATAAGTATTATTAACAGCGCCAGATTATTACCTGTTAATAATAATAATAATAATAATAATAATGTTTTTGTTTTTATTTGAACCATTCAATAAATAAATCAATTCTTTTATAACAATTTAATTTGTTTTTCTCCAGGTTTGGGAGATATATAGTGTGATTTTCATATTTTCAAATAGAGTTTAATTCTTTTTATATCAATGTGTTTATGTTATAATTACAGTAATTATAAAAGAGAATGAGATAAATATTATCGATAGTAATCGAAACCATTCATTAATTCAGGGTTTGTAATATGAAGAAGGGAAATTCTTTCTAATTCTTGAGAAATATATATTTCTAATTCTTTTATAACTATATTAAGCCAACCCAGTGCTTATTGGCACAAACCAGCACTTAGCTAAGGGGAACCAAATCAGTTGAGGATAGAGTAATTTATCAAGTCACTATTTTGAGAGTTTTCATTTATTGTTTCAGTGTTTGGTGATACAACAGCGGTCCTGAGCTGGCCAACGCGTCAGAGCAGGGACGTTAAGAGCCTAAGTGGCCTTATGGTGTTGGGATCTCGAAGGAGAAGTCCAGTAAGGTCATGTAGGTACGGTCATCATCATCAGACCAAAGGTGAGTTGTAATTTTCTTTTATATAAAATTGTAAGGGGGTTGTGGTGACTTATCCTGGCTGATCCCTTTAGGAAGTATGAAAGGGTCAATGAAAGTTTTTGTGCTTCGACACAAAATTTTTCATTGAGGGGGTTTTGTGATGGTACAATCATGGTACATTTTGTGATTACTTAAAATATGGTAAATAAAACCATAACTATTGTATTTTTCTATTTTGGTCAAAATTAAACCAACCTTAAATAACCAGTATGAATATATAGTGAGTGGAGTGTATAATAATATTTGTCAGGATTTGAACCAATTCATAGCAAAAACTGTGAAGCATCACAAAAAACAGTATGCAGTTTGTGGCGATAAGAGTGCCGAACCTTAATTACGTCAGAGGCTGAGAATGTGTTTACATCGACAACACGAGGCTGTCAACAGCTTAACAATGGAAGTGTGACGTAGGTTCACCCCACCTCAGCAAAATCTAACAAAGACTCTTGGTCATTTCAACAGCAGCAGTGATCAACGCCGGCCGGCAACCCATTCACTCACTAGTGAATTTTACCTTTTTAGCCACTGTAAGTGGTTAATAAACAGTATATATATCGTGAATATGTGCTGAGGAACGTTAAAAAGTTCGGCTTTGTGTAGGTGTCATCGGCCGATGAATCGTCCCATGGAGATCGGCGTATAGAATCGGTCCGAAGGGTTACGTAGGTCGACACGACGGTGCGCCGTAAAACGCCGTAAAATTTTACCGATTGTGCTAATCGGGACGATACTAGCAGTGCGAGGAGGCCTACACAAAATGGGTGAGAACGTTCCATCAACACCTTAATATCCTCATTTTATTTCCAAGTTTCCTTCATGTAAAATGACCAATTCACAAATCATATAAATTCAAATATTCAAAATTTCAATTACATAAAATGAGCTCCTAAAATAATAAAATTTGTACCATGAGAGAGAGAGAGACAGAGAGAGAGAGAGAGAGAGAGAGAGAGAGAGAGAGAGAGAGAGAGAGAGAGAGAGAGAGAGAGAGAGAGAAAGAGAGAGAGAGAGAGAGAGAGAGTGTGTGTGCTTGCGTAATTCCTAAGTGCTGGGTTGTGCGAAACAATATTTAAAGATGTATATCTATATTTATCACATATCTATCATAATTATCTAATACAACATATTTTTTAGTATATGTAAGGATTTTGGAGGGTAATTTGATTTTTGAAACGCCTCTGGCGCAATATGTGGGTCTTATATATTTCACTATGTAGTAACTACCAGTTTCAATATTAATAAAATACTTTATATATGTTATTTGGTGTATGTTTTTATTTCAGGTAATTTGTTTCACAAGACTGGTTCGTGTTACACGAATTCTGGCCCGAAAAGTAAATTTAGATCATGTTACCTTGTACAAACATGGCACCCGAGATTATTTACTAGTACATACGAAAATACATTTTTCACGAAAAATAATTAAACGATAAAAAGTAATAGATTACACACTAAAAAAAATCTTCGGTAAAGTTGAAGCACTCATTTATACAATTGAGTTTCAAAAGAGAGGATTGCCTCATGCTCACATTTTACTCTCTTTAAATGAGCAAGATAAAATTGTTAACGCTACCGATATTGATAAAGTTGTATCTGCGGAGATTCCTAACATTCAAACACATCCTACATTACATGAATATGTTGTAAAACACATGATGCATGGTCCATGTGGTGTACTTATCCAAATTCTGTATGTATGAGAGATGGAAAATGCACAAAAGATTATCCAAAACGATTTAATGAATTTACATGTGAATCATTAAATGGATATCCATTATACAGAAGGCGTGATAATGGTATTAATGCTGAAGTTCGCGGTAGTTGCCTCAACAATCGTTATGTTGTACCATACAATCCGTATTTACTTGCCAAATTTAATTGCCATATAAATGTTGAAGTATGCACTACAGTTAAAAGTGTTAAATACATTTACAAATACGTGTATAAAGGCTATGACAGTGCATCTGTTGAATTAGGTTCAGAGAGAAATGAACCAGGTCAAGAAATACAAATTGATAAAGTTAAAAATTTTTTAAATGGCCGTTATGTCAGATCCACTGAAGCTGTATGGCGCATCTATGAATTACCAATGCATTTTCAATCACATGTCATCGTTAGACTTGACATTCATTTACCGTGTAGACAGAATGTTTACTTTCGAGAAGGGCAAGAACGTCAAGCAATTGAAAATGCAAGACAAACAAAATTATTAGCATTTTTTGAATTGAATCGATCAGACCCATCAGCGCATGAATATAAGTATATTGAAATTCCTTTGCATTATGTGTGGGAAGATTCCCAAAAAAAATTGAAGAAGAGAAGGCGTGGAGGTGATAAAATCATTACACGCATATATGTAGTATCGCCAAAAGACATCGAACTTTTCCATTTACGATTGCTTTTATTACATGTCTGTGGTCCAAAATCATTTGAGGATGTTAGAACATACAATGGAATTATACACACTTCTTTTGTTGAAGCGTGCCATGCTCGCGGCATTGCTTCAAATGATAATGAATGGCGCGAATGTTTAAATGAAGCAAAAGAATTACATTCACCAAAACAAATGCCAAATTTATTTGGTTACATTTGTGCATTAAATGTGCCAGCCAATGCATTGGCGTTATGGAATGAATTTAAAGTATATCTTAGTGAAGATTTTTTGAGAGATTACAACAAAGAAGTATCCTTTAACACAGCTCTATTAGAAATTGAAGATATTTTGAATGTTCATAATTTGTCATGTCAAGAACTTGGTTTACCAGTTCCCACGTATTCGCAGAGAACAGACGAAGCAAATGCTATTGATCCAATAGAACAAGAGTTTCTGTTTTGTGAGCATTATGAAACTGCAAATATTGAACAGCGTAATCTAATTGATCGTGTGATTCGTGAAGTTTTGCACCATGATACTGGATCTAATGTTTTTTGTTTAACCGCTCATGCAGGTTGTGGAAAAACATTCACACAAACAGCAATCATTCACAAATTAAATTCGCTTAATCTTAGTTGCATTGCAACAGCGTTCAGTGGCATAACTTCAACTCTATTACTTGGAGGCAGAACTTTACACAATATGTTTAAATTGCCTATACCCATTTTGGAAAATTCTGTAGCGAATATTACCGCAAATAGTAGCTATGGACGTTACATAAATTCATCATCACTGATAATGATTGATGAAATTTCTATGTGCCCACTGCAAGTGTTGAAAATCATAGATAGATTACTGCAGGATCTACGCGATGAAAATGATAAACATAAACCATTTGGAGTGAAAACGATACTTCTGTGCGGTGATTTTCGGCAAATCTTACCAGTTGTCCCACATAGATCATGTGCAACTTTCATTGAAAATTGTGTCACGAGTTGGCATAAATTTGTTTATTTTCATAAAGTAACGTTTACTCAAAATATGAGAGCCTTACCAAGTGAAATAGAATTTGTCAAATTCTTGAAAAAAATTGGTAATGATGAAGCCCTGCGACGTTTTACTCTTTTTGATTAAATAATTAATAATAATAATAAATGTATGATAATTATGTATTATGTGATTTGCATAATTTAAACCATACATCCAGTGAAACACGTGCTCAGTTTTTGTTAAGTACATTAGGCTTTTAGGGTCCAAGATTGCGTTAAGCAGAAAAGACAGAGGCACTCGGGGTACTGAAATAACATACAAATAACATGAGGATAACACATTAATTTTATTTGTATCGGTACTTAAATGTTCAAACAATAGGAGTCATCAAATGACTAATAAATTCCAAAATGGCGGCTACATTATTTCTTCCTTTCACCATGCGTTTAATTCTATAAGCATGTGATCTTGTGTTCTTTAAAATAATTCTTTTTTTTTTTAATTCTGTACTGCAGTTACTTTCAAATTGTTATTTACTTCTCTGACTTGAATAATTACTCTATAATTAAACACAAACCAACGCCTCAGATATAGCTGATTAAGGTTGGCCAAAGCTCACTTTCACTCTCTCATTCAAACCAATCATACTGTAATATAGAACACATTTATTATTTATTCTGATTAGAGCTCATTTTCTGTTGTTAAATTTAGAAAAGAAATTAAAAAGGGCTTTCCTGAAATGGTGAGGCATTGACTATCCTCGGTAGACTCACATGTTGATTGGCAGATGTTCGGCCGAACTTTCACTGTTTTATTTAAGTGCACTGAATTTACTTTTTTCTCTACATTATGGTCCACTGATTTTACTGTATTGTTATGATTACATTTTTGAATAAATTTACATTTTTCTGGCAAAACTGCCAACTACACTGTTGGAACGTGTGTGTTCGCTGTTGTTACTGACGACTAGGGAGACGTTGTATTCTCTAGCTTTCGTCTGTCCTTTACACTGAATTTACATGGTGGTTATAATTACTTGTTAACACTATTTACTTGTGATTACATTTTGTTGATTCAAATAAAACACTTTAGCTGACTACTTTAGGCCAGCAAAATTTTAACGTGTTATCGCCATGATGATGTTCAGTAGACTGGGTGCGATTCAGACGCAATTGTTATATACGTGGTCGTGCGTCTGACGTCATTGTTCACTGTTTTATAGCCACCGCCCTGGTTAATACGTATTTGTTTTCACGCCGTCATTGTTTATTTATGACGATCTGGCTTTGTGGACCAATGAAAAGTTCGTATTATTAGTTCGTTTCATTTATACCGCCATTACACATGTTAAACTCTGCTCGTACCACGATGACCTTCACTCGGCTCCCCTCTTGTTGAATCTGCGTATCTACTGGGACTGGATAAAACTAACCTAGCCCTTGTTAACATTCATGATCAGAATAAATATACAATATAAAATTCCTGAATCCCATTATTATGGTAATAGGTATTTCTGTACTGTCACAGCCCCACAATTCCCTCAGTTTGGTGAAAATATTATTGAAATACCTCAGCAATTAATAGGAGATGAAAATAATATTATTAATGAGGTGTATGGAAATATTTCCGAAAACATACTCTCAGATAACATATTGAAGTCAGTTATTTTAGCACCTAAAAATGATGATTGTACTTTTATTAATACTGATATACTTAATCGAATACCAGGTGAACAGAAAACATATCATAGCTACGATAAAATAATTTGTGATGATGACAATGAAATCAATAACTATCCAGTAGAGTTTTTGAATTCTTTCACTATTAGTGGTTTGCCACCACATAAGTTAGTATTGAAAGTTAATTGCATCGTTTTACTGATCAGAAACTTAAATACAAAGGAAGCATTAGTCAATGGAACAAGAATGCGCATCAAGTGTATGCATCGTAATGCTACTGATTGCGAAGTTTTAACTGGAACCGCAAGCAATAAGAGAATTTTGATTCCAAGTATAAATTTAACATATTCCGGTACTGTTTTACCATTTAACTTTCAAAGAACTCAATTTCCAATTATACCTGCATTTGTGATGACAATAAATAAGTCTCAAGGACAAATATTCGAAAAAATTGGAATTTTATTGAGGCAGCCAGTTTTTACACATGGTCAATTGTATGTCGCAGCAAGTAGAGTTCGATCATTCGATGGTTTGAGATTTTATATTTCCGAATATAAAGGCCAAGGGCATTTAGCAAATGATGAAAGAGTTTTTACAAAAAACATCGTTTACACAGAAGTTCTGAATCATTAAATTCACTTTCAAACTATTTTAAGTTCAATGGACAACATTTATTTTTTTAACCGCCTGGTTTTTTTGATTTAATGAAAAATATATGAAAAAATACGAGGCACGTATTTTTTATTTCATTTTTTATTTTGTATTAATTTTTTATTTAAATTTTATATAATTCGAAAAAGATAGGCAAAATAACTGTGTAGCCTTGGCGAAACCTGGTCACTGTGGCAATAAAAAAAAACCCAAGGAAATGTCAAAAAACACGTTATTGCTTTTTAAATATGGCTTAGCCAAGCTAAACCTCATTTTTCCTATCTTTCATATTTTTCAAATAACTCGAAAATTAATGCATAGAAAAAAAATTAAAAAATTATATAAGCTTTGTAGCAGATAATCTTCAAACTGTTTTCGAATTTTGTACCTTACCAAAAATTAAATGTAATCCATGGAATTGAAAACAATGTATCTTATACTTCTATGAATGTCAAGTCTCATTTTTATTAGCGTTTATTTGATTCAATAATAACATGAAAAAATTAAAATTGACAATGAATTATATCAAAAAATAAATACGAATACAGGCTGTAATTGTGTTTTTTTTCAACTGTTACTAACATTAAATTTTAAATTTCATAGGTATTGCAGGGAATTAAGGCAAACAACACACGCTAATGACGTATTTGTACACGCTCGCAGCTGACGTAATAGAACAAAATTCAAAAAAATTATATGCAATGATTACAGAGGTATACTCTTTGACAAAAGAACCTCAATAACGTTCAAACTTAAAAATTTAATGAATTACGGTCGAATTTTGACCACTGGGCGACCACTAGTAAAAATTATTTAACGACAGATTTGAAATCAAGGACAAGCAACAACGAGGGATAAAATAAATTTAAGAGAGATACGCAAAGAGTATTATAATATACATGATAAAACTAAATAAAAGCAAATTTAATAATATAGTAAAAATACTTTGTTCATTACATTTAGTAAAATATTTTACCTTAAAAGACAAGTTCCTCACTATGAGTCTTGCTTTTCTTGAAGATTTATCATTAACTGGATCAGTTTCTGAACCCTGTTCATTACTTTGTCCTCCATCATCACTGTTATAGTCATCTACACAAAATAAAATTATACATTGGATCCCTAATCCACTTCACTGGTCTGATTGCTTAGTTCATTACAAACATACTAATAATAATGGGAAAAACTGTTACAAGATGATAAAATAGTCAAGTTAATGTTTACTAGAATTAGGTGTGAACCTTGTACAAATGAATCAGAATTAATTTCAACAGAGACTTTATGAATGTTACTTCATGAATACAGACACACATCTATTCTGTATTGCAAATACTGTATTATAAAAATAAATAAATACATACACATCAATGTCAATATCAATATATTGTTAAAAAACAGAAAATATATAATTTATGTTTTTTACTCCAATAAAGTGAAGTAGCCTTTACCGGCATCATCTATGATGATCATATTGAATATTAAAAATCTGATATACTAAAACATTTTTTTCTATGCCTTAAAAATCAGAATCATACTGATAGCTTAACTTTATGTGACAAGCACCATAAATAGACAAAACACTGTAAATGTTAAAAACTTTTATTATTTGTTGTCAGGTCAATATTCAAGAAACAGGATCAATTCAGTGAAGGTGAGTAATTAGCTGTAGTTGAAACATTGACACATCAGGCAAATGTAACTTTGGACAGTGATTCTCCAGCGTGGAAGCCTTAAATGAAACTGAAAATTATTTTGTAATTTGTAATAATAATAATAATAATACTTTATTATTATATTATTATTATTATTATTATTATCCTAATAATGGGGGGGGTAAGTCAAGTCCACGTCCCTGTCATGCCTCCTGGGACCTTCTGTAGCCACACTGGAGCTACAGATCCTACCGGACCTCTGTGAAGACCAACAGACGGAATGGTGGAAGAGATCTCAATGATCCAACTGCCGGATGTGCGGAAGAGTCTTTGAGGAGCAGACCTCTTCAAAAACCTGGGTTCATCTGGCTCTGGACGATAGCACCCAGTAAGGGCCCCTGCCTAGGGTTACAGGTGAAACCCATATATCTAATACTCCTATATTGCTAGTAGGGGTCTGAAGGACGACGAAACCATTACGGTGCAAATATATATGCGTCTGTCTCCCTCATTACTACTTCGAGTCTTATGCGCTTGCGCACTACTTTGACGCTTGCGCACAACGGGTCGAGTAGTAGAAAAAAGAGATAGAAGCAGTCGTTTGCTGTCTCACTTACTCCGTGACACCTCCACTTACGGGCGATAGCAATATAGTAGTATTAGATATATGGTGAAACCCAGTCAACGGTCTCAAAGGCAGATGAGGCATCACAGTTCCCAACAGCAGAGAGAGCGGAAGAACCTAGTGGAGTAAACCACGAAAAACAATCATTCCAGACTAACAATCCGATCCGATCTTATCTCGGAATTTAATTCCTACTTTTGCACTCTATACAATTTCAACTGCAGTTTGGATGCAGTAACACAAGTTAATTTTTTTTTAACATAGCCAGTGGAACAGGCTTAAGAATTTCTGCAGAAAAAAAAAACAAATTTCTCACGAACATTAAAAATGCGCTAAAATTCCTGCTAACAGATACTGGTCGAATAGAGAGGTTAGAAAATTTAAGTATCTAGGGGAAATAATTCAAGAGAATGGTTTAGAAAAATCTGCTATAGAAGAAAGGATTCATAAAATGGAAAGAGCATGTGGTATAACTAAAAATATTTACAATAAAAAGTGCATATCTAAACATGCGAAAATAAGGCATTACAATACAGTAGTGATGCCAGAATGCCTATAAGTGAATCTCTAGCACTGAATTATAATTTACACAAACTAGAAGTATTGGAAAGATAAATTATTAGGAAAATATTAGGCCCAAGAAATACTTCAGAAGGTTGGAAATTAAGAAGTAATGATGAAATATATCAAAGTATAGAAAATATAACAGAAACGATGAGAAAAAAGACTTTTTTTTTACATTTATACAGAATGGACGACAATTGGTCAACAAAACAGATCTTCAAATATCTGTGGGGAAAGAAGTCAACATCACGCTGGATTAAAGAAGTCCACAAGGATTTAGAAAAAAATAATATAAACACAGAAGAAGCAATTGAAAGAGAAGTTTTTTGGGCAAAAGTGTTAAAAATGGAATTAGTCCAGGGTAGGAGAGAGAAAAACAGGTTCAAAGTGGACTGAAGACGGGAAGAAGAGACGTAGTGAAAAGATGAAAGAATATTTGAGAAAAAGAAAGTAACAAGGAATAAAGAATTTAAATTGGCATGTGGTCCTCAGATGGCCGATACAAAAAAAAAATAATAATAATAATAGTACTTTATACTACTTTATAGCCAGAAGTACATAACAGTTTACAGAACAATTTTATATAAGAATTGTTCTGTTCAAAAGCCATGCTGGGAGCAGATTGGCATTTAAATATAAACTAAGGAATACCTGAGTCACTATATTCCTCCTCTTTAATGTTTACGTCTTTACTTTCATATTCTTCATCTTCCTTCTCTTGCTTGATTTCAACAACTTGATTGAAACTGTCTCTAGCGACTGCTCTATCAATGTATAGTGTCCGACCTATAAATTGTTTACAATTAAATTATGCAATGTATTAATACAGTTAAGTATTAATTCTCATGTTTATAAATATATTCTTATTACAATTCTGGTCTTTATAAAATTACTGTAAGTCTTAAAACACATAAACAAAATTAAACCTTGGAATTATCAATTTAATTAAACGTGTAAACTATTATTACAAAATGGTGTACAGATTATGACTTTCTTTGCTTTTAATTATGGTGTAAAACATTTTAACTTTAACATAGTCATTTCAATATAATTTTATTACTTAATACCATGTATTTGATATTGCAATGTTATATTTACTAACCAACAGGACAAATCTATAACATATGGCTGGAAATAACATTACTGACTCTTCAATGAATAATTACTTTAAATGTTGTATGATTTTTATTATTATTTTATTTTCAATAAAACAGGAAAAGAATATAACTGTAACATATCTGAATCAAAGGCAAAAGTAATGGCCTTTATAGGAGATGAACCATAAATTCGGATCAAAATATGCATAGACAACACATGCATACAACAAGTAAGATATTTCAACTATCTTGGATGTGACATTACTTATGATCACAATAGAGATATAGAAAATAAAGTGATGAATTTCAAGGATGTGTGGAATGATTTGGAGAACGTTGAGAAATAAATGAAGAAAACAAACCCAAATAAAATTTTATAAAACAATGGCAATACCTACACTACTGCATGGTTCTGAAACTTGGGTCACAAAGGAAAAAGATGAACAGAAGATGCAAACAGCAGAAATGAAATTTCTAAGATCAGTTGAAAGGTGTAATAGGCGAGATCATACAAGAAGTGATCTAGATATTTTTTCAGTTAATAAAAGGATTAAAGAATACAAAAGAAAATGAATTCAACACATCAATACAATGGAAGAAAGTAGAATACCGAAGATGGTGAAAGATTACAACCCTAGAGGCAGAAGAAAAGTTGGTAGACCTAAGAAAAGGACTGTGGAATAGGAACACGCTGCTAAAGCCTAAAACCGTTAAGATGATGAATGTTATATGACTTCAATGTTTCTTTCTTTTTAATTATAGAACAAACTGTTGATAAAAGTAAAACAGCTGCTTAGAGTAAAACAACTCTGTCACTTGCTAATCATCAGTTTCTATAATTCGTCATTCGACTGAATCTTAATTCAGATGGGTGGTAAAGTGCTCAATGATCAGAATAAAACAACTAATTTGTCAGTCTTCTTCACTTTCCCCATCCGGTGCAGTTAGAAAAGTGATGATTTCTTAAATTATATATCTGCCAGTAATTAGAATTGGTTATCTTGCATCACCGCAGAAGCAAACAAGCAATGTATGGGGTGCCAACACATCACATCATCAAAAAGCAGAAATCAAACAAACAATTTTGAACTACATTGTGTCCACAGTTTGTGGAACAGAAAGCATCATTTGCTTGTTGATTTCTTGCCTCAAAGCAAAAAACGATAAATTTTACTGAGGAAAATGCGCTGCACCATGCACAACTAAAAGTGTCGCATGTTCAGTTCTAGATTAGTGATGCTTATTGCTTAGACATACGCTACACTCAAACCCTAGAATATACCATATAATTTGGCTGGGAACAAATGAATCGTCCCCCTTACAGCTCACATTTAGGATCATATGACTATTACACCAGTTACTTTAAATTAAGAGATGCTTTGCCAATCAACACTATGATAATCAAGACAAACAAACAAAAATCAAACAGGATTCCCTATATTCACAGGTGGCCTCATTTTAAGAAGAGAGTATCATAGTGGTATCTCATTATGATAAATGCCTTAATATTGATGGACATTATGTTGAAAAGTAGTTCTAACAATAAATTTTGTAAAAATAAATTGTATTTGTTTTTAATAACTTACTGGAAATTTCTTTATGAATAGTTCTTGTAAAACACTGAGCATCATATACAAAGACAAAGTATCGAAAGTATAGTAAACCCTTGATTTAACGGACAAAAAAAAAAAAAAAACATCAAAGCATGATAATGTTTTTAGGCTTTTAAAATGTATAATGTGCATAAACTGCAGACTCCCCTGTTCTGGCGATATTGCTTGGCTATCGCAGCATTCTTTCGTTTCTTGTTTTGAAACACGCAAATTTTCTCATCTTCAATTGTATTTGATGAGAACGGAGATAAGAATTCACTTAATTCTTCACGATCCCTGTCTTTGCGTTGTCGTTGATGCAGGCGTCACACACGTTCAGTGGAAGACATCACGACGGCTAACACTGAACAATATACACTGATATGCATCTCATTTCACTGTGACCAAATTTATTTATTACTAACATCACCTGGAGCGTTACATTTTTCGACAACGTTACACATTTTGCATCACGCATTTTGTGGAATGACCCCCAGCCTAAAAACATTATCATGTTAAAAAAAATTGAGACGAAAAAAATCACGATTAAGTTTTTGAAGTCCATGGTTGTGATTTAAATTTGGCGGTAGTTCATAACCATAGCAACGCATTTTCACTCTTGAATATTCGGCTATCTTCGTGATAATTCGTATGCATGCACAGTTCACATTTGTACAGTGTCGCATCAGTTTATTCAGAGAACACAGCGTGTACACTACATGTGTTTCTATAGTACGAACCTTGCACGTGTTAAATAGAGAGTCTTAACGAGTTTATACTTGCGTTGTTACAGCAAGGTCCATTACTTTATTAGTGAATTACAGCATAAGTATGTCTGGCGTTACGAAAAAACGTGTGAACTTGAGTATAAACCAAAAGCTTGAACTAATAAGTAAACTTGAAGGTGGTGTGTCTGTTGCAATGTTTGTGAACTGTACGGTGTAAAGAAACAAACCGTTTCAGACATTCAAAAGAATAAAGATAAACTTATTCAGTTTTCGCTAAAGTACACTGTTGATAGTTCGAAGAATGAGGGAGAAAGAAAACACATTAAATTAGCCAAACACAAACAATTAGAGGATGCTGTGTACAAGTGGTTTATTCAACAACGTTCTAGTGGCGTCGTTGTTCGTAGTGTGGAGTTGCGGGCTGCTGCTGATAAACTGGCGAAACATATTGGTATCCAGTTTCAGGCGAGTGATGGGTGGCTTTGGCGTTTTCGTAAACCGCATGGCATCACAAATAGATCAACATGTGGTGAAGCGCTGAGTGCAGACACTGAACAAGTTGAGCCTTTTCGTCAACATATAAAGGAAACAATCGAATCTGAGGGTCTCATTTTGTCTCAGGTCTACAATGCTGATGAGACTGGTCTCTACTTTCATGCTGTGCCTGAAAATACTCTGGCACACAAACATGAAACTAGCACACCAGGCCGTAAACTCAACAAGGAGTGGCTTTCTGCCCTACTGTGTGCGAATGCTGATGGTTTGCATCGACTTACTCCAGTCATAGTCGGAAACGCAAAGAAACCTCGTGCGATAAAGAACATAATAAACCAGTTGCCAGTCATTTTTGAAAGTTCAAAAAATGCTTGGTTTACCTTCAGTATTTTTTCAGACTGGTTTTTTAATCATTTTGTGCCAGAAGTGTGACGTTTTCAAGAAGAGACTATGAAAATTCCATCGCACGCAGTGAAAGCCGTCTTACTACTGGACAATGCACCGGCCCATCGCAACTCCGAGAAATTAGTTAGCAACGACGGAAAAATAAAATGCGTCTTCCTCCCTCCGAACACCACTTCAATTTTACAGCCAATGGACCAAGGAGTCATTGTTGCCTGCAAAAGGCTGTACAAGAAGAAGTTTCTTGAAGAGGTGATGGTTGTCTTGGAGGACGAACAAGACCATGAAAACGACACGAGAGGAGCTAGAACGCTGCAAAATCTGCGTGCATACAACATCAAGTCCACCATCTTTAATTTTGCTGCCGCATGGAAGGAGATGAAGGAAACAACACTGGCTAATGGGTGGACACAGTTATTGAATGGGACTGAACCGGAGTACGATTTCAGAGGATTTGAAACATCCGATTTCTGTGAAACCGTAAAGAAGGCTGGTGAAGAAGTAAACGAGAATGACATAGAACAGTGGCTAACTTGGACAAGGGTGATCCAGGCTACCAAATCCTGAGTCAGGAAGAGATCACAGAATCTGTTCTACATGACGATCAAGAAGATGGAGATGACGACGATGAAGAAACATCTGTTACAGGAGGTCCTAAATTATCAGTGATAAGAAACAGCATGGACGAAATTATCGCGTACATTGGGGAGTCTTCAGATCCGGAAGTGTGTGCTTATTATGATCATTTTAGACAGTTTAGATCTTTAATAATAAAGAAGCAACATTCTGGTGGAAAACAACTGACTCTTGATGCTTTTATCCAGAATAAATAAAGGTGTGTACAAAACATATATTTGCATGATATTAATAGTATTAAAATTTCAAGTGTTATAGGCCTATTTGATTTAAATATATCCTCAAAAAACAAAATTTGCGATTTAACGGGCACCCCTCAGCCCCAATTAGTCCGTTAAATCGAGGGTTTACTGTACTTACTTGAATCGAAAGTACCATATTTTCTCGTGCATGATGCACACTTTTTTCCCATATTTTCTTCCCAAAAACAGGGGTGCACGTTATACACTAATAATATAACTTACATGCTAAATTGTAGATCTGCACATGTATGGTCAGATCTACAATGCAAGAAAGAGTTGGTAACATTGCTTAAACTGGCAGGTTTGAGTCTAGTAATAGAAAAATTAAATTTACCAGTAATTTGTTTGGTAATTTAGTTCACAGTTTTCAGCCCTTCTCCATCAGTTATTTGTTCACGTAGTAGACTTATAACAGTACTCTGTTGTAACATTCTGTTACTATATTTGTTTTGTAACGGTACAGGTAAAACCCTCCCGATCAATAAAGAATATGTAAAGTTATATTTGTAATTTGAATGGGATAATAAATAATGTACACGATGTGGGCCCAAGGTCAGCTAGTTAACCACAGAAGGCAGTTGTTTTTAGCCGACTGACCTTTGAACTATGCACAAATTGGGGTCACGCTATATGACGTCAGGAGCCAAGCCTTGTTTATGTCACTCTGGAATGCGGGGAGAAGTCAACAACGCATTAAAATCTGTCGACGTAATACCAGCAAACAATAAAACGAGACCACGTGACAGCCCCTCCAGTTCAGATTTTCGACTAATTTGTCTTGGCCCAGTTGAAATTATACTCTCGTCCGGTACAGCCATACACTAATTCGGGAACGAATTACGGGCGTGCCCACCACCAAAAGGTGTTAAATATAAAATTTTAAAAAGAAGCAGTTATTTAACTAACATAAAATGAAGTGACAGTTTTGGCGAATAAACAGAAAGTGAAAGAAGAAAGGTGCAGAGTAACAAAAATTTACGTGAGGAGGCTGGACTGTGGATGGACAATGAACAGCTAAGTAACAAACGGGGAGAGTAAAGTAAACCATTCAAAATTAAAATTAAAACCGTTCAAAATTAAAAAGAAATATGAGCTCAAAGGGGAATTGTGAAATATGTAAGGTATGAAAGAGTGTACGCGTGTGAATGGAAGCGCTGGTTTGCGACAAGTAGATGTAAGTTTGTATTTAAATTGTCTTGTTATTTGGAAGTTAAATACCAGTTTTTTCTATTTTCATTATATCTATAATCAAGGTATTGTTTTACTATTAAATTTATAACAAGTAAGAGAGGGAGAAAGAATACTGTTATGATGGGAATTTAATGAGTTAAAAAGGTTGGGAATAAAACAATTGAAGGAGAGTTATAAAATAATTGGATTGAAATAATGATCACGAATAAAATTTAATTCATTTTAAACAAGTAAACGATTTATTTATTTCAAACAACCACTCTCTCTCCCTCTCTCTCTCTCTCTCTCTCTCTCTCTCTCTCTCTCTCTCTCTCTCTAATACGTCTAAACGGACTCTGGACCCGGTAATTAAAAAATTACGAAGTTGGCAGTATTGCAAGATGGTGTCTGAAAACACACACAACTGAGTTTTTGTAAACAAACAAAAGTAAGTTAAAAGTGTAAATAAATAATTAAAGTTACAGTTTGTCTGTTGTTTTTAGTCCTTCAATAGCTGGATTGTATATGTTGTCAAGAAACATGCTGTATAGTCATAATGAGTAAAAGAACATTTCTATCGTCCTATGTGACTCAGTTTAAATGATCCGTAGTGAAATTCAGAAAAGAAAATGATAATCGTGCCCCATAGCGGATATTTGATGTAGCAGAATCTAATGTTTGGGAATGGGAAAACAAAATGGGAAATTAAGTTTTACTATTTGTGATCGGCATTCTTTCTTTAGCAAAATACCTAAGTTTCCAGAGGTAGGAAATCGCCTAGTCAAGTTTTTATAAAAGTGGGGCTTTCAGTGTTACTACTGAAATGGTACAGGCTCAACGTTTGCTTCAGAGTATGAAAATAAAATTATCGAGTTTCATCGATTTATTGTATAAACGAAGCAAACAAACAATTTCAATTTGTCTCAAATTAGGAATGCAGACCAGTGTTTTGTCTTTTGCGATATGCTAGTGGCTACGAGTATTGATCAAAAAGGCGAAATCTGTGCCCATCAAATCAACAGGACATGACAAACAAAGTGCATCGGAAGAATCAGAAGAGGAGAATAATTCAATATTGCTTTCTTCAGAAACAGATAATGATGTTAATAAAAATGATATATGCTACTGAAAAACTAAAAATATAACAAACTAAACAAACACTATGAACTGTGTAAATTTTAAGTTGTTTTAAATTTTATATGATTTCAATATTTCTGTTTTGTGTTTACAAATAAATAGGCATGGTAAGTACATTCTTTTTTTTTTGTATGAAACACTTTTCCTGCACAGTCTAATATTCAAACAATGTATATTTTTCTGCGCCCTAATAAATTTGTTCAGCCATTTCTCATCACATGAATACATACATGAATTACATTTTTTCTGCAAAATGTTACGATAAAATTGGGGTGCACATTATACACGCGAAAAAATATGGTAAAGCCTATTCAGCTTTATTAACTTGTCATTGTTGTCATCAAGGCAGCTTTACACCCGTTGCAAAGTTATGGCCACTCTTTCAAGTTCTTCTGACATAAGTCACCTCATCTCCACTAAACTATACATTACCTTTTATGTCATAAAACTTTCTCTATAAAAACAAAAAGTATCCTGGTCTTGTACAGTCTGATAAACATAATTGTTGTGTTAAATTAAATATATTCCAGCTTTCAAGCTACAGATATAACATACTATATGAAAGTAAAGTAAATTCTACAAGAACTCTATTATAAAAATCCTATTAGGCCTAACCACATGTAAAGTAACCTCTACTATAACTTTTCTTATCATATGTACAGAAAGACAACCCAAAAGTTGTTCAACACTGCTTCACCCTTTTCAGCTGTAGAAGCTCTCAGTAAAGTCTGAGAGTGAGTGAGAGTAAAGTGCTTGCGATGCTCTCATGAATCTGTTTAACAATAAAATAATAACAATAACCGACAATATAGTGACATTATAGTGTTGTCAATTTCATATACATACCACCAAGAGGTTTTCCATTGAGTTCTTGGAGAGCCTTAGTGGCACTGAGTTTTGTAGCGAATTCAATGAAACCACATCCAGTAGGCTTGTTGTCTGGCCTTCTCAGCAAGTTTATGTCTACTATTTCACCAAATTCGGCAAAATGGGCACTTAATTCTTCCTCAGTACACTGAAATTACAAATAGTAAGTTTCAAATAAATTTTTGCTTATATAATTTATTTCTAACAAGTTTTTTATTAAGTAAATGTCTGCTGTCAGCCAGTCACACCACTGCCAGCATTTTGTAAATAACAAGTATAAACAGCAATACAAACAGTCAAGCTAACAGTGAAGGTAAATTTTCCAAACAAGTCTGAAATGTTAACTGGTAATTTATTCCTAATCCTGAATCTCTTAAATTTTATACACACATACACACATGCACAAATTTCACACACACATACATACGTGCATACTATGATTGTTCAAAAAGTTTTCAGCACACCACAGATGGCACCAGGAATATCAAATGGCTATCAATGTGTGATCTTGCTGAAACTGCAAAGATCTCAATATAGTATAATGTCCCTATAACGGACAGCATCAGGAAAGGCAAAATTGTCCACTATTCAGAAATCTTTTTTTTCTAGGGTTTCTTAAAGGCACAGAGAAATTTCTGGCAAGAAATACTCATAACTTTTATAACTGTGTAACACCACAAAATGTTACATAACCTAGACATTCACCAGAAGGGTAAATAAGTACACTGAAATAATAAAAGTGAATCATTTATAATGAATGTAGCAAAGAAGAGAAGGACCAACAAAAAAGAAAGAAGAGGAAGGATCCCAAGAAGCAGTGACGAATACACTGCATGACACTACAACAAATACTATGACCGACTCTAACTAATGGACATGCCAAGTTCACAATAAGCTGTCAAACAAGCCAGTCAATGGCATGAATGTAAAGTCATGTGTTAATAAAACTAATTAAATAATGACGAAAATAATGTAATATCAGTAACAGCATATTAGCTGAAAGTAAATGAACCATGACCAGTAAATGACAAAGCCTATGACTAGATTAGCTATGGCCACAATGTGTATTAAAACTAGCATTACAAACCCAGATGTAATATTAGTAAGTAAGAATACTTATAAAAGGAAGCCTTATATGGATGAGTAACTTCCTTATTATACAAAATGTAACTAGTAACAATTATTAAGGCATAAACAGATGCTAAAAATGTGTCTAGACTATGCCTAAACAAATGTTTGTCAGTAAATTAATAAGGAAAAAGGACTCCTAGTGAACGTAAAATTTACTGAACAATCAATATAACTAAATGTAATATGAAATATCACCACTCAATTGTTAATGAATAACGTTAAATTGAGTAGGCCAAACGAAATGTGATTAGAAAATAAGGATTTTTTACAATAACGTATCACTCTAATTATGTTAAGATTTAATATTGTACAGCAATAAATAGCTCTTAAGTATAATCATAAATGTATTAGTGTTCAAACAAAGACGTTATAAAGAAAACGCAATGTGAAAATCTAAATGTCAAAAGATAGGGAATAATCGTATTATGCATCGCTAGCAGACGACAGTGAGAAACCATGTTTCTAAACATTATTTATGAGCATTGTCAAAGAAAACGAGGTTAAAACCGTGTTAAGCCACATCAAATGAAAGCCCATAAACTAAACTTTAATTTGGTGGTAATAACCTCGTGATCGAAACAATAATAAGTGCATAGTGCGCGTTAGCATCATTTTTTGTTAAATGATAAGAAATTATTTGGGTAATACCAACAACACAAAAACTGAGCGCAACATTCGCGCCGGTGACAGTTGGAAAGACAATACGTCATTTGTAACGGTTATCAGAGCCAATCAGAAAAGAGTTTATTAAACGATTTTACCGCCTAAGCGCTATGTAGCGAGGGGGTATATAATCAGCAGAGAAGAAAATTCATTACACACTTTTTTGTCATCACTCGAGCGAGGAGGTCGTCGCTCGTCACCGCAATATTTTTTAATAACTTAACATAGTACAACAATAGTAAACCTTTTAAAATTTCTTCAAGACATTTAACGATACAGCAATTGACTACAAGGAAGTGCTTCGAAAGTAAAGTGAATATTTTAATTTGTGCGTGATTTTAGAACGAGAGAGAGTTTTATAATCAGTAATTAACATAGCCCAGATTTAGTAAGAAAAGGGCCGACTCTCCGTTCATAGTGCGTGTGAAGTGTAATTAACCAGTGGTCATTATAATCCGATCACTGGAGAGTTTTTTAATAAATTTTAATCTATACGATTAAAAGAAATAAGGTAACACTGTGACAATTTATTTTATTTATCTGCTTGCACTAATCATTATTTACCACAAAATTGTACTGACGCAAGAACAACAAAACTTTCTATCTGATACACCGGATCAATTTATTTAGCGGATTTATTAATCCAATGTAAGATATTTGTATTAGTACTAAATGTTAAAAATATATGTTAGTAGATAAGTAAGCATAACACACGCTAACCTGAAAAATAGTTACAAGTTTTAAAAAGAGGCCAAATTATTAATTATTATTATTAACGTCTGTCAAGGCATAAGATAGTTCTTTATTGTATTTCAAAGAGCCTACCCGTGAGGTATATCATATAATTAAAAGTTAAATTTGTTAATAGATATAAGAGTTTATTGTCCTAACTGAGCTAGACCGTATTGTAAACGGGCAAAGTAACATCAAGTTTATATTAACGTATCAATTGTATTTTAATTGTTGATTTTATTTTTTAAAGGGTCAAATAAATCCCAGATTTTATTCAGCATAAATCTTGATCACATTTATTTCATATAATTAATTAATACTCAACATTTGAGTACAGTGAGATAACTCTGAATAGAGCCTTTATTATATTATATTTGAATTGTAGTGAATGCATCAAGCATTTAAAGAAGTATAAAGCGAATTTATACAATATTAAATTTTATTAATTGGTTTTTTCATGGGAATTTTCCTAAAATAAACCCATGTGGCACCCTTATTGCACACAAGGAGTGATATAACCTTGTTGATAAAGCAAACTGGTCTTAAGTACATCTTGACAGTTTATTTTTTGGTAAGTGAACTTCAGAACTTCCAGTATCACGAACAGGTACATGAAAGTGTATATTATTATAAATTATTTGTCCAGACGAGACTTAACGTTACGTACACTGACGACACTTAACCGAGAAGAGGAGTTCCGCTGCAAGATCGACGCTACGGCTACATTCATCCACCGACCAGCGATTAACATATTATTCACTATAATTATCAAACTTTACTAAATAAACAATATTTATCAATTATTACTAAAGATTATTACTGCAAATATTTTAAAGAGAGTTCTTTTTAAATTGTAACACGAGATTCATTATAATCGAATTTTAACTTAACTTTAAAATTAAACCAATATATTTAGTTAATAACACATAGGATCTCGTTTGGGTTTAATTTTAACAGTAGGGATCTAGTTCCCTTACAACTGATATATGTAAGAAGAAATATTTAACGTTGCTTTTTTCAATAAATAAAAGTACACAAATTATTATTGAAAAAATAATCAAAAATCTCAACAATCAATAATCTTCAATATTAATTTTTATTGAAGTCTCGCCAGTCTTACTTATGGATAGGAATTTTGGACAGACGTAGTGACTCAGATGCAGAAACTGACTGCAGATCTTTTTGTCAGGCGCCGTATCTAAGCGTGCCCATACCATGATTGACTTACAAATTACAAATATATTGCAAACATAGTGTTGTTCACCATTCTTGCTTGCTTAAATTTATTTATGAGCTTGTAAATCAATCTGAAGTGTAAGAATATGGAGGGTTTCCCTTTTTTCTTACAACTCAAACTTAACTTGGTGCATTATTTTATAAAATAGGTTATTTACCTTCTGTCGACGTTTCTTAAAATCCTTTTAGGATGACTCGAGTTTCAACACCATTTGGTGTCATCATCAGATCGGTGAATTAGGTTAAAACATTTCGATGCATATGCATCTCGTTAGATATTTAAAAGATTAAAAACAACACATAACATTATATAAAACAATAAATAAACTATATCACAATAAAATAACATTAATAAAAGAATATAAAAACAACGCGTCCGCAAACGAACCTGTACAGGAACGGTAAGATTAATCAATGCCGGTTTGACCTCGGTTCAATTTCATTTCCGAGGTCAAAAAATTGAACCGAGGTCAAACCGGCATTGATTAATCTTACCGTTCCTGTACAGGTTCGTTTGCGGACGCGTTGTTTTTATATTCTTTTATTAATGTTATTTTATTGTGATATAGTTTATTTATTGTTTTATATAATGTTATGTGTTGTTTTTAATCTTTTAAATATCTAACGAGATGCATATGCATCGAAATGTTTTAACCTAATTCACCGATCTGATGATGACACCAAATGGTGTTGAAACTCGAGTCATCCTAAAAGGATTTTAAGAAACGTCGACAGAAGGTAAATAACCTATTTTATAGTCTTAATCGTTTCTGGAGGCAAGAAAAATGCATTATTTTATCTACATAATAAGATAAAATCTATTTTTCTCTCATTGTGACTAGTTATAACTCTCACATTTAAACAATATAATCTTAATTTTGACTACACTTTCATAATTTAAAAAAAAAATTTACAATGATTTTCTTTTCAATAGGCCAAGACAAGAAATACATAATAAATTTTTGAACAGTCAAAACTCTTGCAATATTTAGTTAATAAACACGTTTTATCAGAAATTGCACCGAAATTTCACAAGCTCATACCAAACAAATTTTATATTCTTACTTCATAAAAGGAAAAAATACTGAAGATGTTACTAACTTTGGAATACAATTTTTTTTTTTTTTGCCATCTGGTAGTTTGACTAATGTGGTTAAAAATACCAAATCTTCATCACCATCAGTCGTGGCTCTACAACCCTTGGTAGGTCTTTGCCTGCTCCAAGAGTCAACTCCATTCTTCCCTACTGTAGCCCTGGCTTTCCAGTTTCTTATGTTCAGCATCAAATTTTTATAAAACATTTAATTTCAACCACATTATACAAAACATCAATCTTAAAAATCAAATGTGCTTTATCTTAAAAAAAGTTTTCTATACTTTTTTTTACTCACGTACTATGTAAATGACTTGTCTCTTCTAATGCTATACAAGGCACTAACATCTGAAGGTAATCAGATTTTAAGCAACTTGGTTACCGAATAATTACATGTTGAAACAGTCTAGGCAGAAATAAACAATAATAAATTATATTTTTAATACTAACAAATCTTTGCTTACCGTGAAAGGTAAATTCCTAACAACCAATCTTCCCCTTTTACCTTGAGCTTTAAAACCTTTCTTTTTATTCTTTCCATGTTTACGATTGCTCTTTTCTTTCTGGAATGTTTTCTTTTTAGCCATTACAGTCATTTCTAAAACATTTTAGCAAAAGAAAACTGTAAAAAAACATAAAACTTTTGTATATACTAAAGCAATAATTAATAACTGTGAAATTGTTACAAATGACAAGTGGACAACTTTTTAAATCCTTTATGAGCTGTTCTCATATTAGTTGATACCAAGAACACTACACTACAAAAACTCTGGTGTTTAACAATCTATATGGCGTTCCAAGTCGCATGGCACCTGAGGGATTAGGAGACCCTTACTAAAACACACACACACACGCCCGCAGATGGCCCACATGCCTAGGGTATGAATCATCTACTGCAGCGGTTCACAACTTATTTTTATCACGGAACCCTTCTTACCTTAATAAAAAATGTTGGAACCCTGACAATTTTTAATTATTATAAATAAAACAGCAAATAGAAACACCAAAAGCAATTTATTGAAAATGCAAAAAAGGAAAACAGATTTAATATAATCAATAATATAATATCATTAAATGTTTTAGTGGATAGTTAGTGAGGATCGGTCAATAATACAACTTTTAGTTATTTTGCGTCGACGTTTCAACAATATTTATTGTCATCTTCAGGACCTGTGTATGAAATACAATAGAAATATCAAACATAACGAAACAATTAAATATTTGGGTGAACGTGTTGGTGATGTGAGTGTGTGCGTGTGTATGTATGTATCATTTTTTATGTGAAGACTTATGATAGTATGTTTACATCTTCAAATTATCTTTAAGAAAGCTCGCTTTAATTTGCTCGCTTTCTTAAAGATAATTTGAAGATGTAAACATACTATCATAAGTCTTCACATAAAAAATGATACATACATACACACGCACACACTCACATCACCAACACGTTCACCCAAATATTTAATTGTTTCGTTATGTTTGATATTTCTATTGTATTTCATACACAGGTCCTGAAGATGACAATAAATATTGTTGAAACGTCGACGCAAAATAACTAAAAGTTGTATTATTGACCGATCCTCACTAACTATCCACTAAAACATTCACTGATTGACGGTCACTAAAAATTTAAGGATTTAATATCATTAAAATAAATAATAATTCTTGTGAAGGGTTAAACTTCTTCTTTTCTTCCAATATTTTTTCAAAATTTGGCTTAATTGTGGACAGTTGAATTCTGATATCAGGTGTGGCATCCAACTTACTTCTGTATTTTGTTTTTGTTGCAGTATAGAGCGAAAATCCGCTTTCACACAGATATGTAGTACTAAACGGCAACAAGCAGCGAATTGCCTTTTTAAATAAATTTGGATATTCTTCTTTGAAATCACACCAAAACTCGTTCAGTGAAAGTTGATTAAATCTAATTTTTATTTGGGCATCTGATGTCAGGTCGATAAGATTTTCGTATTCTGAAGTGGATAGTTCGTCTGGTTTTTCTTTAATATCAAAAGGATTGAAAACCCAATAGTTGGTATCATCATTTAGTTGAGGAAAGTATTCATTTAATGCCGCCGTTATTGATTTCACATGAGAAATAATTTCTTTTCGAATTTCTTCATCAATTTTAGAGTTCGATTCTTGTGAAAAGTCATTTAAAGTTGGAAAAGGATCCATATTATTTTCTTCAACAGCCACGGTCCAGTATTGTAACTTTCATAATAGCAATCGTAATTTATCTTTGGTGTTGAAAATGTTTACATTTTTTCCTTGAAGGGAGAGAGAAACATCATTCAATTTTGTGAATATATCTGCTAAATAAGCAAGTTGAATCAACCACAAAACCTTTCTAAATCGATCTGCTAATGTAAATTTGTCATTTTGTAAGAATATGGCGAGCTCTTCTCGTAATTCAAACAATCTGACAAGAACTTTGCCACGTGAAAGCCATCTAATTTCCCTATGTAGCAGCAAAGATGTATGTTGGCTACCCATATCTTCACATATAATTTTAAATAATCTTGATTTTAACGGCCATGTTTTCACAAAGTTAATAATTTTTATTGCTTCATCTAAAATACATTTTAAGGATGAAGGGATTTTTCGAGCGACCAGGGCATGTCTGTGAAGAACGCAGTGACCACTCGTACAAGTTTTAGAAACATTTTTAATTCGTGTTACTGCCCCTTTCACAGGTCCAATCATTGATTTCGCACCATCGCTACATACATCGACACATTTGTCCCAACGTATTCCACGACTCTCCATAAAATCGTCGATACATTTAAATATCATTTCTCCTGCTGTATTGGTTTCTAAACTTTTACAGAGTAACATGTCTTCTTCAATAGAACCATTGTAGTTATAACGAATGAAAACTAATAAAACTGAAAGGTTTGCAACGTCCGTTGTCTCATCTAATTGTAAAGAATACTCACCACATAACTGAAGTCTTAAAATAAGTTCCTGTTCAATATCCTTAGCCATATCATAAATTCTGTGAGAAACTGTATTATTTGAGAAAGAAATTTTATCAATTTGTTGACAGGACTTCTCATCGAACATACACTGAACAACACCTTTGATGCATGGCTTTATTTAAGTTTCAGAAATTGTATGCGCTTTACCTGCTAGCGCTATGCGGTAACTTACTTTGTAGGAAGCCATTGTTACCCTTTCATTATCTGACAACATTTTCAACATAAAATGTTTAGTTTTCTCAAGAGACTCAAGCTTTCTTTCAAAAAATTTGATATCTTTATTTTTATATTCTGAATGGTTCGTTTCAAAATGTCTGCGCAATTTAGCTGGTGCTAATGAACTGTTTGATAAAATTTTATTGCATAATATGCATAACGCATCGGGGGCCTCAGAATTTCCTGTGGCTGTGAATCCGAATAATAAATAACTCGAGTCCTATTTACGTTTTTTGTGACTTGGTGATGTGTTAGTATTGACAAACAAACCTTGCCTTTTCCTCGATTCGTCTGCTGTACAAGTAGCGCTAGTGCCTGGATCTGTGCCTTCGTCAGTATCCGCCTTTTCGGTCTCCTTGTCACTAGAAACATTTGAAGTACTTGCTACATTTTTCTTCGAAACTCCTCTCAGCCAACGCTCCATGATATTTTAATTTGGGTATACACAATACTAAAAGCACTATAAATTTATAAGATTCACACTATATTTTTATTTGAAAATTACTTAAAATATCACAAAATGATTGCAGTGCAAAACACTAATAACCTTTGACTGATATGCCCGCTCGTACGCTGTACCGTTGCGCTCCAACACACTACAGATAATGGGACATTAACAAACAACATGCGGTAAAGTGGCTTATGTAGCGATGACTAAGCATTGTCGCACATTACCATGCCATATAAATATTCGCACGTGCCAGGCAAATATTCGCAAGTCATCGCTATACAAGCCACACACGGTTGCTATCTGTGTTGAGTAATTTTCCTACAAATAAAAGTAACAACAGCAAACAGTTGATAAAGAACCAGCTGTATTATATGTGCTTTTGTGATGCACCTGAAAAATAGAAGAGATTTCTGTTGAACGAAATTTATTGTTCTGCTGAATGATTTTATTGTGGAACCCCAAATTTTATTGGCGGAACCTTAGGGTTCCGCAGAACACAAGTTGGGAACCCCTGATCTACTGAGGCCTCCATTACGTAACTGCAACTTTTAGCATATCAATTTTTTAACAAACGAGCTTAGCATATTTGTAATCTCCATAAAATTTTAAAGAAAATGACACCAAACATGACGTGGTTGTGACATATTTTAGATGTACAACTAAGTCAAATTTAATATTCATTTTGGCTTTAGAAATTAGTATTCTGCAAATGTAGACAGTATTTGTTACTGTAGAAAAAATACCACGTTTCATATTATCAATGTAATTTTGCACCATGAATGTAAATTCTAAATACATTTTTTTTATAATCATCAAGATATCACCAACATACTTATTACTTTATAATAAAATCTTTATTAAGTACTCCAATTCTACGTTTGCTTTAGACATCCCTAAAATACTCATATTTATCACAACAATTTCACAGAGATTACAAAAATTATAGTTTAATTTAGATCATAAGCTAAATTAAAAATTTTATAGTTTTGAACTGGACTGTATATTTATACCTGAACCACCCAGGTTGTTTCTGGCTGGGCTGGGCCGGTTGTGAGTGCGCGTGCGACTGTAAGGGTCTTCTAATCCCTCAGGTACCGTCCAGTTTGGAACAACCTATAAGACAGTAGCTTAAGGTAATCCATTAAAGACAGAACATCACTGCTGTTATTTACACGGCATTTACAAATAACATAGCAATACTAATTTAAACAACATACAGTTCAAGTTTTACTAATATAATTAAATAATTAATATCAGTACACACCTGAACTGCAGCACTCTCACTCTTCTGAATGAAATATATTTATTATTAGGTAAATTTCGATGTTATGTAACCCTTCGGTTGTCAGAAAAATTATGAAAAACCTTATTAGTAAAACAACAATTTTCAAGAAGACAATCATGTAAACACTAAAGTGTCAGCAAGCCCTACATTTAAGTTTATAAATGTTTCTATAGATATCTATAGACCAATGTCTAATACTTTTCACAAATAAACACAACTGATAGGCCTAACATTATGTAACTTGCAAACACAGGTTTGCCTAACTTTTTTTGCAAACACAGGTTACAGACTTTTTGAAAGCAGTCCAAATTTGCAGGGGTGTTGAGAGACATCAATTCTGTCAAATAGTTAAAGGTACTGAGTTTATATTTTTTAATAAAATTCCTCATAATTCTACCCTTCCCCCCCCACACACACACACACACACTTTACGATTTTCTTAAAATTTTGAGTTTCATTTTGGCCCTTGGTCCCCTAAAGTTAAAAAATGTTTATAGTAAACATTACTTTTGCATTTGGGTTAAAAATCTCATTAGTCTGGCATCCAACTGGATTTTTACAATTTTTTTAAATCTTTAATTACTTTTTCAGGTCATTGTATACTAAAAATTTTAAATTCTCTTAACTATACACTACACACAGATTTTGGTTTACAATCTCTTTAATTTGTTATTTTTTGAAAACATAAAAATGTAAAAGAGTGATAAACAAGAAGAACGAGTTACGGAGTGACAGTAGGGTGTCTGTATGACATCTAACGTAATGATAATGAATATTCCGAGCACTCTGAATGGATAAGCGAGACTCTGTCATGCTGATTACTACTGCAAATTTAACTTTATAAGTTACATTTAATTTATAAATTATAAAATTCCAAATAAAGATTGCTAAACTGCTACAATGATTTGCAATATTCATTATGTCATTACATTGTGTCTTTACATAAACCCTAAAAAACAAGTAAAAACAGAAATATACCAACACAGAACCATACATAGAATGATACTGACATCTTTGCTCAGAATTACCGTCTTCTGAAATCATTGGAAAATAGGTAATTGTGGCTAAAGTACTAAATCACATTTACAATCACTTAACATCACACTGTTCAGTGTAAAACTGTTACATCACTACACTACTATGACATGCGCACACCTCTGCCACCAACAACGTAACTATAGTTTGAATTAAACTAGAATGGGATTTTGCATGATGCTGTACCTGAGGCTTCGTACAATCAGTGTTATGGAAACTGGCATGCGTTGTCAGTTCTCTTCACCACTGCCTGGAACACACGTTGTTGTTCGGACCTCAAGGTCAGTTCTGCTGTAATTTTCATCCATGTCACATTTGCTCTTTTCAGTTCTGATTTTTACTGGTGATTTTAGTTAGTAGTTTTCAGTAGTTAAATTCAAACAGCCTTTGTAAAGACTACTTATTAGAAGTGTGTCATTTGTATTAAAGCGCTTTTATTTTAATGGTATACCTTATGTCTGATGACAGTCAACTTCATAAAAAAGGGATCATTCTCGTGTCAGCAAAAAATCTTCAAACAATTAAGACAGGTCATGGTGTCGGTTTGTGAAGTCAAGCATATGAATTTGTTTTATCTGTGAAAGAATATTTTACAAGATAAAGGGACAACAAATAACCACTTTTACCTTCAATAAAGCTTCTTGAATGGACATTTGCGGCATTAAAAATATGCAAGAACACAGTTACAAAAACCTGCAGTGAGAAAATGAAAAAAAAACTGATGAAGGAGAATGTTTAAAATTACAAATACCGAACAATAAAAAATTATATTTTAATAGAAATTATAAAAGTCTACATTTTTTACATCGTTTATTATTAGTTTTATCATTAAATTATTAAAAACAACTCTAGTGGCTTAATTCAGTCAAACATAACAATGGCAGTGTCAAAATTTCTTAATACAAAAAAATCATTTTTTTTTTTAATAATAACTTTAATCTATTACACTTTTGTTAATTTTAGTTACAGTAGTTTAACATCCATAGCTATGGATTAGTTTGGACAGATTACTCAACACAACTGCTACGTTATGCGGTTATGCTAACATATAGTTGCTAAGCCTAGTATTTTCATTTGCAAGTTTTGTTTTTGTAGATTATATAATCCACCACTTCATGAAAAATGTTATTATAGTACTCTCTATAGTAAAAATAACTAATATCTTTCAACTAGTTGCACATAATTATGCCACATACTCTGCTACTTTGGAATTATGGCTGTAATATTTTGGATTTGGGTATAGCTGATTTACTGAAGATTAGTAATGTGTTACTTGTACGCCTGCTTATTCTTATTCATTTTGAAACTCCTAGGTACCACTACAATGTTCTGATTACTAAGTACCCAGTATCTATCATAAATATTATCAGGTTGTACATTTACAATCAAGAGGTTAGGAATATGAAAGTGCTACCCATACGTAATTACATTAACGTTCACTATATTAAAATAGTTCGGTCACGTTCCACAATACGCTAATAACATCCTTACAGTATGCTGTAATTTAAAGTCATAGCCCTCTTTCGAATATTTACCTTCATTTATCACTATACCATCCAAATGGCGAACACATAACCTCAAATCAAACAGTTAACTCACTAAAGATACTATTATAATACACAGCGTCATTTTAAAATGATAACCACGCTTAAAAATTAATTTAAATTAAAAATAAATACATGTTACCTCTTTTGCACAAACGTATACATTATTCTTTCACACGACACCTCAAAACACGTGTATACGAGTAAACATAAGAGAATACGAAACAGAATTACCAACTTAACTCGAAAACCGACAGCCTTATTTGTTTTGTCGAACTGGCACCCGGGTATAAATACTTGCATGTAACACTCGTGTTGGATTTATTCATGTAATATTTATTAAATAAATACACTGAAATCGAGTGGACATATCGTTGCACATATATTATGTACGGCTTATTATTAACAATAAACAAGTCTACATATTACAGTACTTTGTCAACTTGTGACACAATACGCAGCACAACACTCGCACATAGCTATCCTTGACCTGCTCACCGCTGTCACCCAACTATCTCGATCATGAGCGTGGATGATGCTCATGTTTGAATACCTGATATCAATCAACATACCATCCTTCCATTGTAAGCCTACCTCTAAATCATAGGCCACCTGGTATCCCCTTATAGAATGTTTCTGCTGTCCTTGCAGTCTTTTATTCTCAGGACATGACTCAACCACCTCAGCTATGTATCCTAGTAATGGATTTAAGGTCAACATCATCATTAACTGCATACAATTCTCAGTTTTTCTCCATTTTCACAAATTGTTCCTATAATTTTTCTCAGAACTTTCAAATCGTGTTCTACAAGGTCCATGTAATAGTTGTTTTGTCATTTTCAGACCTTTCTTAAAAGATGACACAAACATTTTACAACTTTTCAAGTCCTTAGGAGCTCAACTTCCTTCATAGTTAGGAGCTCAAAGCAATTCAGTCTGTTTCAGGCATAACTGTCTTTCCAGTATAGCTCAGTTGCTTGTAACCTGTCCTTTTAACACATTCTCCCTATATCATGAATCCTCTTGCAGATCAATGAGTTTTGTAATAAATTTTCCATTCCCTTTAGGTCTCATGTTGATTTACATTGTCTCTGTACATTCTGATTCATCTCGTCTCATTAATCTAAATAGGCTCCTTTATATCCATGTAAATCACTCTCCATTCTGCCCACAAGCAACTTCCAGATTTTTCTCTGCATCTACCACACTATGGTACTATTGTTCCTGCACAATTTCTAGCTTTGTGATATATTTGTTTGTCCTATACTGCTTCTGTAGGTAATGGCTGTCAATTTTATGTTTCTGCTAAACAGCCATTCACATTTCAGCAATTCCACAATTGTAATTTATTTATTTACTTAACACTTACATTCTTCCTCTTTAGCATCTCATTGTGCATTGTTTCTACTAGATGATTTATTTTCTCGTTTATAAATCACATTGGTATTATGTTTGAATTCTAATTCACTTACTAGTTGCTAATGACATATATTTATTTATAAATAATGCATTGTTTTCATATGAATATTAGAAGCTTTAAAGTATTTAAAAGTAGGTTTCAGTGGCAAGAAGTAATATGTCTTTAGTGTCTCTCTCTCTCTCTCTCTCTCTCTCTCTCTCTCTCTCTCTCTCTCTCTCTCTCTCTCTCTCTCTCTCTCTCTCACACACACACACGCGCGCGCACACACACACACACACACACACACTGTGCGCACGCACAGTCTTACATTTGTAGTAATACAAAAAACAAAAACGTAATTGTTCGATCTCAACGAACCATACATTTTGTCATAATTTTTGTGTAGATAATCATAAATACATGTCTGTAGCAAAATTTTTGGAAAGCACTGGGGGGGGGAGGCATTGACTCCTGTTTCCAGGGAGGGGGTGTATTAGACATCACATGTTATGTGCAAAGATTTCTCGGACACATGTAATATTCTCTTAACTGCGAGTGGAGTGAGTAGAAACTGCTCATTAAAGGGTCAAGTGTTACACTCTAATACTTTGATGTATGTGGCACATGTGTGATGTTTTTAGTAATCCACAAATTGATAGGCAGACAAATGTTGCAGTTTTAATGCCTATTCAGGGTGAGTGAAGCGAGCGCAGAAGTCTATCACATACAGTATAGGTTCAGTATGCAGAATGTAAATGATTAAAGTATGTTTTTTGCAAACAAACAAAAAAATCAGTAGCATGATGAGCGAACTATTACAAAAAAATTTGTATCATGTGTGCGTTTCCAAAATTTTAAAATATCTTTTTATTCTGCCACACATCCATCATTGACTGCCCCTTATAACAAGGTTCAACTTTCAACGTGGTGAGTGCACTTATTATTCTAGCGTTGTATTTCTTCCTGAAACAGATGCCCATTACTATGACCAGTTTTGTTAATCTGAATAATTTATTACTGTATCCTCTATTGCTCATAATGCCTAGAATTTCATACAGAAGGGGGTCATGAGAATTTTGGGGAAGGTACAATCTACAATTCTAGATCATAGGGCAGAAAGCACAATTTGGGGAAAGTAAACACATGAAGGAAAAATAAAATTATGTGTATGTTTAATCTATATTGATAAATCTGTAGGGGGAAACACTTGGACATCTAATCTCAAAAACTACTGGGACGATCTAAATGAAACTTTGCAGACTTATAGTGGCTACTTTGAAAAAGGTTTTAGACTTTGTTTCATTTTGATATCTCAAAAGGGAACCGAGTTAGACAAAGTAGACAAATCATGTATCTCAGAAGAAATTGTCATAAGTTTAAGTCTCAGCAAGATATTCAATATTGTTTACATAAAATCATGTGGATTGTTATTTCCATGTTCCTTAAGGAAATAGAAGTATGGTGATGGTAAAAAAAATCGTGTTCGAGATTATTGCAGATTCTGATTGTACTACACTCAAAACATGAAAAAAACTCGTTTTTCAAAAAGTGTCTGTCTGTCTATCTGTCTATAGATTTTTTTTCTATGGCAAACGATAACTGCCGCAAATTCAAACAGAATCAAATAATTTTTTGCATACAGCCCTGATTTGTAGAGTACTCACGACCTATTGTTTTTGGTGAAGATCGGTTAAGGGAAAGGGGTAGTTTACCTACAACGTTTTTTTAACAAGGGTATTTTCTATGGCAAACGATAACAGCCGCAAATTCAAACAGAATCAAATAATTTTCTGCATACGTCCCTGAATTGTAGAGGTCTCAAGGACTTTCGATTTTGGTGAAGATCGGTTAAGGGGAAGGGGTAGTTTACCTGCAACCTTTTACGTTTTAACAACAGTAAAGTACTTGAAAATTCATTTAAACTTTTTCAAACAATGGTAATTGTTAAAAATAAAATAATTTTGTTGCCAGGCAATAAAATTATAATTTTTTCATTTTAGTGTAAATCATGTATGAGTGAAAATATATCGTTCGTGGCAGGCAAGCATATCTCAATTATGTAATGTTTACGTTTCCATTTTATTATTATAATTACTGCAATAAAAAGGCAGGGAAGACACACACACACACACACACACACACACACACACACACACACACACACACACACACACAAAATTCGCGTTATTTCTGGCCTCATTCATGTTTATTTACTTACATTTGCACGCTTTTTAAATGGAAAGTGCCGAAACCCACACCAACATAACGCGTGCAAGCCAAAAAAGTGTCCAGCGTGGATAGCGATTTGCTTCCTGTTGATCGCTGGGCAGTGTAACTGCAAGTGTTTTTAGAGGAATGATTCATAGACAGACTTTTCGTCTTTCGGGAATGAACCCTCTGCAAGATGCTGAGGGTCCATGAGTGACTTCGGAGCGCTCCTTCTTTTCTGCGTGTTTGTTCTGTGAAACGTACACTGTAGATTCGCAGCTTTACTCTAAGCAACGTTCAATAGGAAATGTTGAAAATGTTTGTCCACGGTGTACCCTCATACACACTAAACCTGCTCTGATGTTTTAATTACGGACATCATAATATTAAAACTTTGGAAACTTGAGCACTACTTAATGGAGATCAATCATTAACTTATACAAGCCATTAATTTTATGCATATTTTTTATATATATGTGTACTACATTATCAGCAACAAAGAAATAGTTTTTGTTAAAATTCCTTCCTGGGATGTTTGGCCGTAGTCCAATGTTTTCTACAAAACCAGACGTTTCAGCAATGCCATTGACTTCCATCATCAGTGAAAATCGAGTGCGATAACGTGAGGTGGTATACGTTAGTGACCACAGTACTGTGGTTAAGGCTGAAGCAGTAAGTAGAAAGAAGTAGTTTCTATGGTAATATTTCATTTTGAAAATGATTTTAAATATAAATCTTAGAGCATGGAAGTCATGTATGGTTCTCCATACCGATATTTTTTGTATGCAAACTAATCTACTCTGCACTTTCGATTCTCTCTCCAATCCTTACCCATTACTCCAGTCATTAGGTGTAGGGAGTACTTTATTACGAGTGAAAAGGATATCAGTGCTGGGAGAGAGAGAGAGAGAGAGAGAGAGAGAGAGAGAGAGAGAGAGAGAGAGAGAGAGAGAGAGAGAGAGCTGATCTTAATGTTTATTCTCAAAATGTTTCTTATTTGTTCGATGTGTAAATATTTTATTTTTGTTACTTTTGTCACCAGCGTACACTGGTTAGTCAATAACGTTCAAAATAATAATGTATAAGATTGATTAATGTATTTATGGCAATTAGTTTGATTTTTAGTTATACATACTTCACAATGCCAAATAAAAAAATCATCTTTAGGAAGGTCAACAATTAATTGAAAACAAATAAAGACTTTCCATTACATAGGAAACGGAACAAAAACTGGAATGAAATGAAAGGCTTACAGCTAAACGAAGGAGGCAAAAAAATATTTGAGGTACTGCAAGGGGTAAACAAAATTCAAGTGGAAAATTAAATTAAATAGTGGTTTTAATTATAACCCACTCATCGACTACGTGAATGAATCTGAGATAGAACTGATGAATATTGTTTGTCCTCACTCTAAAACTTTGAAGTGCGAGGCGAATCAACTGGTTTATGTTGTTCGGTGTTCCTCCTGAAAAGTAGAATTAGATCCCATACTTCCACCTCCAGAAACTTTAAAATCATTATTGAATAAATTTTTATTTGCATTGTGGTCTTACAATTCAGCTTCGCGAATCAACTGGTTTATGTTGTTCGGTGTTCCTCCTGAAAAGTAGAATTAGATCCCATACTTCCACCTCCAGAAACTTTAAAATCATTATTGAATAAATTTTTATTTGCATTGTGGTCTTACAATTCAGCTTCTCCATTTACATTATTCAGAGCCAATAAAGTAATCAAAGGAAATTTCGTGCCTACTTTTCAACTTCAAGGACAAGTACCAGTATTCATGTCATATGGTCATTACAACCAATAAACAATCCTAATTTTTTTTAAAGTGTACTTCATCGGAGATTATTTACAACAGGCTCAAACAAGCATGGATCATATTAGTAATTTAGATTGAGATTAGAAATAGTTTCAATATTTACTTCACGAAGTAAACCCATGCGTTCGTGAACTAAAAAGTGCTTTTGAATTGGTAACCTCTTTGAAAGACAATGTAACAGAATATTTCAATTCATGCTGATCGAAAAGCGAATAATACATAGCACCAGAGCTACTATAATGCACCTACAATGACTGAAGTTGCAGTAGTTATAGTTAATCAAGAGTGTGAAAACATAATACATGTATAGTGATTAGTGACTACATCAGATTATTTATTCATATAGGCCATGGTTAGAAAAGATGAGCGTGATATATTTCAAGCAACTGCTGAATCAGTAAATTTATAGACATGTATGCTAAAATGGAAACAGAGATTCATATTCAATAGTACCAATCAAACTGCCGTTTGCTTATTCTACAGTCTCCCCATTATTATACCATGAAAGAACTCAAGACGATTTTGCCATGTTCCCAAGTAATCCTGTCTTGATTTATTTACAACTTTCACTACAAATCGTAAATGGAAAGAGATTCTTCGGGAGCTGCATCAGTGTCACTCATCTCAAGACTGACGACTTAGCAGCACAAGTGTTTCATTTTAAATTGAAAAAATTGATGGATCTCTTATCCTTAGTGTTACTCACTGTGTATTAAATATAGACACAGACAATAAAAAATATATTAAAATACATATTAAAAATCAAATATCCATGTGCAAAGCTGCAGGTAATTGTTAGTACAAATAATGATTATAGTAATAAAAACGAGAAGAAGCAGAAGAAGAAGAAGACAGAATGATGAAAAAGAAGATAATAAAACAACAAGGGACAAAATGCTACTAAGTACAAAATAACAATGAAAAGAGATGCCATTTTTTATGGTACACATCAGTTTTTCGGTTCATATTTTGTACTGTGGACTGAAAGACATTCTATTAATAGAACGCTGTTCATTATATATATATATATATATTCATAGATTCATCATCATTGGAATCATCATAGATTCCAATTCATTATTTATTTCGTTATTAAATCTTTTATTCGTAAATCTTGGTAGAGATGACCACAGAGCACGAATATATGTTCGACAAATTTACGAATATTCGTGAATCTGCGGCAGGATCCCCGATCCAGGTTTTTTTATTATGCAACCACAAAAAGTACAGTGACTAATATAGATACATTCTCTGTATTATCTACTTTCATGTGTTATTCAAAATACTGCATCACACGAGATTTAATTGAAAAACGGGCTACAAATGATATTTATGGATTGTGCTACAAATATTCCGGATACTTATGGTACACACGACAATTATATCGATTGTGCCACTTGCGATTTCACAGTGTTAATGTTAAATTTCGTTAAGATCACTTTACATAATAGTAGTATGCTACTACATGTACATCTACATATATAAAAGTCTTAAAACCGGTAATTAAACGAATGTAGCTATGATCTACAGATTTTATTTTATACCCAAAAAAGTATTCTTTTCACTTGTGATTAAGTATATAGAATTCAGTTATATACGTAACAATACACTATATTAAAATTTTTTGCAACATTTAAAAAAGACTGATCATGTTTTCATAAATGTTAACTAATTGGTTAATTTCTTAAATAAAATTGATGAGCTCTAATAAAGTATGTTTAAAATTTCTGATCTATAAACTTTTGTAGATGAAATTCAATGAACATGAAACGTATACCAATGGGAATGTTTCGTCTTTAGTAGGAAGGCAAAATGTTTTTTTGCAAACGACTTAAAATTTATGTAATTACGATGTAATGTGTAAGATTTCAGGCTCAGAAAAACACTTGTGATATTATTTTACTGTATAATTTGAACATTTTTGATTAACGTTTCATCCATTGTTATGTGCTTGGAATGTTGTTTCGCCTTAATTTCGTTCACGTGTGTTAATAGTATAATTTTGTTACAGTATTAATCATGTTGAAGCATTTAGCAACTTTAGGAAATATATATAAACAGTCATTTCCAAAAACAAGAGCATCAGGTAAGTTTATATAAATTTTTATTTCAATAATTTTTAACCGGTTCCGGAGCCGTACTTGTTTAACCTTACCATTTAATTAATTGTATCCGGTGAATAATTTTTGTATGGAATGTGGGTAGTGTAACATAATAAAATAATGAATTAATGTAAAATATTTATCACATTATATTGTGCGCTCCATCCAAAATGATTTATTATCATTTGGTTTAGTACCAATGTAATGCATTTTATAAAACAATTTTGCTTGACTAAGGTAGTACCATTTTCACTGTAAGCCGTATATTATGAGTATTTTGTGTACTTTCAGTATATATGAAAACAGGGTTGCATAGTGGAGAAGATGATACTCCTCAGCTACTTATTTGTTAGAACTATTAATTTTGCTCTATGAATGGATAGGCCTATAAGTACAAAAACCTCTATTTTTCTGTATAAATGCAATTAATAAACAACATACTGGGTTCAGTAACTGGAGGTGTTATACTCATCAGCATGCATTCCCAAAGTTTGCCTTTTTTTGCTGTGTTGCAAGTTGAATGAAAAAAATTAAGAATTATTTAATTTGGTTTCTTACATTAAGTTTTGTGCCAGAAATTAACACAGCCTTATTAAAAAAATCTTACTCTTCCTTATAATATTGTTGTATGGATATAAGGATGGAGCTTTGAAATGATAACTTAATCCAGCGTTAGAAACAGTCAATCACAAGTGTTAATATTTTACAAACAGTAATTCAGTCCACATGATTACAACATTGAACATTCCATTGTGTCCCTTAACAGCAATTTCTTGTACACAGATACGACAATCCGTAACATAGCATTCACAGTATACAATAATAAATACTGAAGTTATTAATTTTATTGAAACAGAGTAAAAAAATACTCAAACAACTAGTGCCTAACTGAACTGTGTGACTACACTGTACAGTGGTTGTAGTCATGTGTACCCATGCCCCAAGATGTTCAGTGTCATCAGGCTTGTTTTTATTATTGCAGAAGTATTGGAAGTTTATGGAACATGCTACTTACAGCTCGTTATGTATCACTTTCTTATTTGGTTGATCAGTTTCAGTATATTGTGTAATCAGCAACACGCTCAACGTTAATAGTTCTTTTGTAATTGCTTTCTGCTTGTAGCGACTTTACAGCCTGTTCTTCTTGAACCTATTCTTAAGCCTGACCTTGAACTGATAACTCATTTCTCTAGATCAGCGGTTCCCAACTTATTTTTATCGCGGAACCCTTCTTACCTTAATAAAAAATGTTGGAACCCTGACAATTTATTATTATTATAAATAAAACAGCAAATAGAAACACCAAAAACAATTTATTGAAAATGCAAAAAAGGAAAACAGATTTAATATAATCATTAATATAATATCATTAAAATAAATAATAATTAATGTGAAGGGTTAAACTTCTTCTTTTCTTCCAATATTTTTTCAAAATTTGGCTTAATTGTGGACATTGAATTCTGATATCAGGTGTGGCATCCAACTTACTTCTGTGTTTTGTTTTTGTTGCAGTATAGAGCGAAAATCCGCTTTCACACAGATATGTAGTACTAAACGGCAACAAGCAGCGAATTGCCTTTTTAAATAAATTTGGATATTCTTCTATTAAATCACACCAAAACTCGTTCAATGAAAGTTGATTAAATGTAATTTTTATTTGGGCATCTGATGTCAGGTCGATAAGATTTTCGTATTCTGAAGTGGATAGTTCGTCTGGTTTTTCTTTAATATCAAAAGGATTGAAAACCCAATAGTTGGTATCATCATTTAGTTGAGGAAAGTATTCATTTAATGCCGCCGTTATTGATTTCACATGAGAAATAATTTCTTTTCGAATTTCTTCATCAATTTTAGAGTTCGATTCTTGTGAAAAGTCATTTAAAGTTGGAAAAGGATCCATATTATTTTCTTCAACAGCCACGGTCCAGTATTGTAACTTTCGTAATAGCAATCGTAATTTATCTTTAGTGTTGAAAATGTTTACATTTTTTCCTTGAAGGGAGAGAGAAACATCATTCAATTTTGTGAATATATCTGCTAAATAAGCAAGTTGAATCAACCACGAAACCTTTCTAAATCGATCTGCTAATGTAAATTTGTCATTTTGTAAGAATATGGCGAGCTCTTCTCGTAATTCAAACAATCTGACAAGAACTTTGCCACGTGAAAGCCATCTAATTATTTAATTTTAAATAATCTTGATTTTAACGGCTGTGTTTTCACAAAGTTAATAATTTTTATTGCTTCATCTAAAATACATTTTAAGGATGAAGGGATTTTTCGAGCGACCAGGGCATGTCTGTGAAGAACGCAGTGACTACTCGTACAAGTTTTAGAAACATTTTTAATTCGTGTTACTGCCCCTTTCACAGGTCCAATCATTGACTTCACACCATCGCTACATACATCGACACATTTCTCCCAACGTATTCCACGACTCTCCATAAAATCGTCGATACATTTAAATATCATTTCTCCTGTTGTATTGGTTTCTAAACTTTTACAGAGTAACATGTCTTCTTCAATAGAACCATTGTAGTTATAACGAATGAAAACTAATAAAACTGAAAGGTTTGCAACGTCCGTTGTCTCATCTAATTGTAAAGAATACTCATCACATAACTGAAGTCTTAAAATAAATTTCTGTTCAATATCCTTAGCCATATCATGAATTCTGCGAGAAACTGTATTATTTGAGAAAGAAATTTTATCAATTTGTTGACAGGACTTCTCATCGAACATACACTGAACAACATCTTTGATGCACGGCTTTATTAAAGTTTCAGAAATTGTATGCGCTTTACCTGCTAGCGCTATGCGGTAACTTACTTTGTAGGAAGCCATTGTTACCCTTTCATTATCTGACAACATTTTCGACATAAAATGTTTAGTTTTCTCAAGAGACTCAAGCTTTCTTTCAAAAAATTTGATATCTTTATTTTTATATTCTGAATGGTTCGTTTCAAAATGTCTGCGCAATTTAGCTGGTGCTAATGAACTGTTTGATTAAATTTTTTATTGCATAATATGCATAACGCATCGGGGGCCTCAGAATTTCCTGTGGCTGTGAATCCGAATAATAAATAACTCGAGTCCTATTTACGTTTTTTGTGACTTGGTGATGTGTTAGTATTGACAAACAAACCTTGCCTTTTCCTCGATTCGTCTGCTGTACAAGTAGCGCTAGTGCCTGGATCTGTGCCTTCGTCAGTATCCGCCTTTTCGGTCTCCTTGTCACTAGAAACATTTGAAGTACTTGCTACATTTTTCTTCGAAACTCCTCTCAGCCAACGCTCCATGATATTTTAATTTGGGTATACACAATACTAAAAGCACTATAAATTTATAAGATTCACACTATATTTTTATTTGAAAATTACTTAAAATATCACAAAATGATTGCAGTGCAAAACACTAATAACCTTTGACTGATATGCCCGCTCGTACGCTGTACCGTTGCGCTCCAACACACTACAGATAATGGGACATTAACAAACAACATGCGGTAAAGTGGCTTATGTTTTGAAAATTACTTAAAATATCACAAAATGATTGCAGTGCAAAACACTAATAACCTTTGACTGATATGCCCGCTCGTACGCTGTACCGTTGCGCTCCAACAAACTACAGATAATGGGACATTAACAAACAACATGCGGTAAAGTGGCTTATGTAGCGATGACTAAGCGTTGTTGCACATTACCATGCCATATAAATATTCGCACGTGCCAGGCAAATATTCGCAAGTCATCGCTATATAAGCCACACACGGTTGCTATCTGTGTTGAGTAATTTTCCTAGAAATAAAAGTAAAAACAGCAAACAGTTGATAAAGAACCAGCTGTATTATATGTGCTTTTGTGATGCACTTGGAAAATAGAAGAGATTTCTGTTGAACGAAATTTATTGTTCTGCTGAACAATTTTATTGTGGAACCCCAAATTTTATTGGCGGAACTCTAGGGTTCTGCGGAACACAAGTTGGGAACCCCTGCTCTAGATGATGTATTCTGGTTTTGGTATTACTCTGCAACTGCAAGAAAATAATTTTCAAAACTCAAGACTATCTCTGGTTCAGTTATAACATTGATAACAACCATAAGGTGGTTGATGGATTAAGTAAGTTGAACAGTGGGATTTAACTAATTGAACACCAGAGAAAGTGTGTCAACTTTAATAACGGTTTTAATAAATAAAGACATGTTATATATAATTTTTTCAAAGTTTCCAATTGCCCAACACAGACTGTCAACAAGCAGTGTCATCCATTTAATACCATCGCTTATAATAATTATAATTTATTGCAAGACTCAAACTGGCAAGCTGATTTCAAAACAACGCTACCTACACACAACCAATGTCACTTGTGTGGTGTAAGATGTGACAAAATGTTTCCACGATAGTCTTGATGTGTGGAGAATAAGCATACAGTAAAGGGAGCAGTGAGAAACCAGTAGAATGTTTAAAACTGCAATGTTTATCCAGCCTTGCAAAACATCGTTAAATGACTATGATGTATGTAAGTTGTCTGTCTCATCGGTGTAGCTTGTGCTTCCCCAATTCACGTCCAACATCTTCCACAATGTATTCTTCAGTGTTATTCCACTTTTTGCAACCAGTTTATCATAACAAGTTTTACTGCTATTTCTGGTATGTCATTATTTTTGCCTGTCCTTCTGTTTAATTGGTATAGGATCTTCCTCTGTAGGAACTTTTTCCATTGTTGCTTCCTCCAACTTAAGAAACTGCTGCTTCCTCAAGCATAGTCTTCTTCATGGCAACCATTGTTGTCATTGCAGTTAGTTCTTCTGTTTTCACAACACTTGGTACTCTGCTTTTTTAGTTTTTTTAAATGTTCACATTCACCAGTGCAGGTTTGATCTCAACTATATTTTGAAATCCAGTAACACTTTAGGATATGCCATTCTAAATTGGTATGTCCACATCATTTCATACTCCTGAAGGCTCTTACTTAAATTTTCTGTACTTTCACTTTGGCATCGTCTGTATCACGCCAGTTGTGGTGGTAGTACTGTATTTCTGAATTTTTATTAAATTACCACATGTGTTCTAGAGGTTTATATAACAGATCTGTCAGACCCTTTAAGAATATGAGTCAATAAGAGGGCTATCTCTTTTTCTGACCATTGGTTTGCTTACTCAGCAGTAACAAATTGTGAGTGATGTAACCATTAAGTGCGCTCGATCAAAGTTGTCTATTAATAAACAAATGAAAGATTGGTGTTATAATTTTCCATCAGAATTTTTATATCAGTTGAAGATGATGAAGATAAAACTATTAATTAATGTTTTTTATAATAACTTGTCTAAAATTTCCTCATAGTATATGTTATAAAATAAATTCCCTAGAACAAAAACAGAATAGATGCAAAGTAGCATGGATACATGTAAATGTAGATTCAGTTTATTACATTCAAGGTGCAAAGTACCAAAGCATAGTGAGGATCTTTCAATTTGAGAGTGATGGGGTTAGGTTATCATTTGTAATAATGAAGTCCTGAGATGAGATCATTTATATTTTGTAATTATTGAATCCATACTCAGATGCACGTATTACACTATACCTGAAACCTCAGCATGGAGTTTTGTAAACTCCAGTAAAGACATTTTTGTACGTATAACTGTTTTCAAGAATTGATGTATATGCAAAATGTTAATTTTATGGGTAATTTCAGATGTTTGAAATGGTGTAAACATTACTTAAACCAGTTTAGTGTATTATTTTTTTGTGTATGCAGATAAACAGTTGTTTCGATTATATGCAAGTAGTGAGAAGAAAGATGGAGAAAGTTCAGGTAAAGTTGGAAGGACAAAGCTAGTCTCTGAATGTACACCCAGACCCTTGAAACCACCTTCGTCTGAGTGTTCTACGTCTCAGCAAAAAGGATCACAGCCTAGTTCACCAGACACGTCAGCATACTGCAAAAGACCACATATTGATACCTGCCCTCCAGCACCAAAGGGACCTGAATGTATACCAGGTATACAAAAAGTTAATCCTAGATTACAAGAATGTGGAAAACCAAGTATGATGGATAGCATGCCACATCCAGATTGCCCTTGGGATGATGACAATAAAAAGAAGCAGCGAAAGTATAATTGGGTGCTGTTGCTGGGAGCTCTTTTTGCTGCTGGCTCTATATATGCAGTATGTACATACAGTAATAATAATTTAATAAAGCTTACAGTAAATATATTATTTACTTTTTATGAATAGTAATTATGGCAATTTGTATAGAAATTTTAGTAATATTAAAATGCTAGTACTATTATTTTCTTTTTTTTATCTCATGGTAGAACTAAGTTAATATTTGAATACTTTTTCTACAAACAACAAATTATTTGAGGTAAACTTGTGAAATGTAGTTCTCTCTTGCATATTTTAAAATTCTGACGCTGGTTTTACTCCATGCAGTACAACTTTCATAATTATGAAAAACTATTAAGAAAGAACAAAACTGTTAGGTACATTTAGCCCTCTTGGTGTGCGCATTGTAATATTACAATGCTAAGATTTTTTGGGGTATTTGTGAGAGTCATAATATTGTGATGTGGTGTTTTTTGTTGTTTCAAGTCTTTTCTGTTGCATATATACCGGTATGTTGTGTAACACAATAGATTTATTCAAGTAATTCATATTACTTCCAATATATAGCAGAACTATATAGTATTTTGGATTTTGTTAAAAAAAAAAGACAAACTAAAATTGTTCCAGCAGCTGATTTTGATTTGAACCCATGGTTTGTAGTTTTTTTTTGGTTTACATTGTACCGTGCTGGGAACTTAACCAATTACATATTTATAATTATTTTATTTCGTTTTATTTGATTACGTATTTTGTTTAAGATATTTCTTAGATTTACTAAAAAATGTTTAGTAATTTTTTAATTTTACTACTGACTTCATCAGTTAGTAAAGACTGTGAGGACAGTAGAGATTTGGACCCAGATTTTATTGGTTCAGTTTTTTTGTATATTATAGGCCGATGACTTCCAAATATTACATTTATATTTTCTGTAGTTGTAACTTTTAACTCTTCAATCTCTATATTCATTTAAATAACCTCATTGTGCTTCAAATTGTAGTATACAAAAGCGTGATTTGACTTATAAAGTTACACAAACTATAATAATAATATTATAATTGTTTATAATATATCTGTAAGTAGTTTCCTTGTCTTTACAGTTTTTTTAAAATCCCAGTCTGATTCAAAATTTTAACAAAAATTGCCTCTAAATAAACTAAATTTAGAACCATTATATATATATATATATATATATATATATATATTACAATAATACTTATAACTGTTTTACCTCAAGATGTATTTTTTCTTTAGGGACATGTTTCGGGATATCCTGTTCTCCCATCTTCAACCTTCGCCATCTTGCTTCTGGTGCAGTATTTGTGTGTTGGCTTCTGGATGTTATTATGGTGGTTTGTTGGTCTTTGGTCCTTCAATGTTGCATTATTGTGTGTGGTTGTGGTATCTGTTTTTGTATTTTGTGTATTTTCGATGTTGAGTGCTTTGAATATTGTGTCATGTTTTGTATTGATTTGTATTTGTTCTGGTATTAATTTGTTTTGTGTTTTATGTTTGTAAATCTGTAAATTTTCCCAAATGTTCATTATGGTGCCTTTGTGTGGTATATGTTTTATTAGTGTTACATTGGTTATGTCTGGGAATTCATGTCCTGTGTTTATTGCATGTGTGGCTAAATTGGATTTATATATGTTTGGTTTTTTGTATGCATTTAGGTGTTCAAAATAACGTTTTTTCAGCTGTTTTTTTGTTTGTCCTATATAACATTTATTGCAATCTTGGCATTCAATTTTGTATATACCGTTGGTTGTTGTATTATCTTTGTTGTGTGAGTTATTTAGATTTTGTAATTTATTTTTATTAGTTTTGTATGCTATTTTTATATCTGTGTTTTTAAATAGTTTTGTTAGTTTTGACATTTTATTATTTATATATGTGAATGTGGCCCATTTTTTGTTGTTGTTATTATTTATGTGTTGTTCAGTTTGATATAGGACAAACAAAAAAACAGCTGAAAAAACGTTATTTTGAACACCTAAATGCATACAAAAAACCAAACATATATAAATCCAATTTAGCCACACATGCAATAAACACAGGACATGAATTCCCAGACATAACCAATGTAACACTAATAAAACATATACCACACAAAGGCACCATAATGAACATTTGGGAAAATTTACAGATTTACAAACATAAAACACAAAACAAATTAATACCAGAACAAATACAAATCAATACAAAACATGACACAATATTCAAAGCACTCAACATCGAAAATACACAAAATACAAAAACAGATACCACAACCACACACAATAATGCAACATTGAAGGACCAAAGACCAACAAACCACCATAATAACATCCAGAAGCCAACACACAAATACTGCACCAGAAGCAAGATGGCGAAGGTTGAAGATGGGAGAACAGGATCTCCCGAAACATGTCCCTAAAGAAAAAATACATCTTGAGGTAAAACAGTTATAAGTATTATTGTATTATATACATCAAGAAACGGACTGTAGCAGAAAGTGATTGAAATATATATATATATGTATATATATATAGCTATATATATATTGCGATAGAACACAGGATCATGATAAGCAATGAACTATGTCTTATGCATGGATGACGAACATTCTCATGTTTAAATTTGTTTCTTGTTCAAATTTTTTTTTTTGCTATAGTTTTTGTATTGTATTACCGATAAGAATTTAGAATAGGTCAAACTCTTAAAAATTTTATTCGTCATTTTTCTATGTAATGTGTTTGTGAAAGTGTGCGCGGGTGCGCGAGTTATTAACATTTTTCTCTATTGTGTCCATTATACTTATCCGATTTACATGAGACTTGAACAAGACATAAAATTTAATATTAGCTACAATTTCCTTATATTCTGTGATCTTCAAATAACTGTTAAATGTGAATTTTTGTTATATGAAATCTCTATTTAAAACTCACTCAGGCGTGAAGTAATAAAATCCCAGATAATTATCTGTGCAGGCTTTGCCAATTTCATGCAAAGTGTTGCATGAAGAACTATTAGTGCCGTGTGCATAAATTATCATGTGACCGATAGTTGGCCAATTAGAACGCAGTAAAATCATTGAAAATTGTATTTTGCCATGAGCAGATCAAGTTAATTCATCTTGAGCATTCGTCTACTAAATGTGCGGTCCGCGTTCAAGAAGTTTCTCTTGCGTGAACACGTAAACAGTGCGAAAGGTGTATGAAAACTTGGAACTCTGTGTGAGTTATTCTACAGACCCAAGTAATTCAGTTTTATTAAATAATATTGTGATTTACAAGTATCCGTGTTAGTCAAAATATCCTCATAGGGAGATCTACTGACCGCGGTAGATCTGTGTGACGCGAGGACACTTGAAGACGTGCCGGAAGGTTTTTTACGCCTATACATAATCAGTGTTATCGCAGCGAGGCCGTGTTGCTGTTCGTCGAGCAAGTTCAGCGTGTGTATCATCAGGACACCATCCCAGCAGAATCCACGAGGGAAGGACACATGAGATATACGCATCGCCATCAGCCATCTCGCCGCATCAAATTGGAATATCTTCACTCAAGTAACAAATTCAGATCTGAACTTTATATAAACTGTTTTCAAACAATATTTCAAAATTCATAGCATTTGTGTATGTTTAAAAATATATCGTATGAACTATTATTCAATTGGTGTGCAATAAATAATTATAACACCTCCAATATAGACTTGTTGACTTATAAAACACACCATATTCCTATGCGCAAGAATTAATTCAATTGTGTTGTCGCAATATAGCTATAAAGATGAAATATGAGAATTAATAAGAAGATATGATGTTAATTATAGTATAGGTAAGGATGTTAAGTAGCTCAGTTTATCAACTTTATACAACTTGCAATAAAAATTTCTTTTTACATGGGAAGGAAACAAGAATTAGGTTCCCACCACAAAGGATTAATATGTAGATTAAAATACACTACACTTTCGTTTATCTGGAATTGATGGGACCGGACCCTTTCCAGATAAACAAATTTCCGGATAAACCAAACGAATGGCGAAAATGCCGGTATTAGCGATGTTTACCTACCGCTATACAGAAAAGTATAATTTTTTTATTTTGAAGACTTTATTCAAACTTTAATAGCCTACTGTACTGTATTTTGCAAGTAAATCTTAAGAAAAAACAAATCTATTTCAGAATATTATACTGTATAAACAAGAAAAAAATTTGTTTAGCATTAGACATTATACATATATTATATTAAATTCAGTACAGTACAGTACAGTTTAGAACATTTCTAAAAATTAACAAGTTTAATTTAGCGAGAACAAACAATAATAAACACACATACATGAATGATCAAAGTATTATTGATACTTATTAATAGGCCTAATAGTAATAATAGCACTGTATTATTTTTACCCTTGCAGTTTATATTAATTACTTTTATGTTGATGAGCTCTGAATGGGTATAATGTTGAATTTATAACAAAACAGGTTGTTTTTAGTACAAATCGTATCTTAAAATTCACCGGTAAAGTCGTTAAAAAAAAAATTATTTTGAAAACTTATTCCGGATAAGCCGGAATTCCAGATAAATGAAGGCCGGATAAACGAGAGTGTAGTGTATAGCTTAATTCGAAAATGGCCAAAGTGGGCAAACTGGTGGCCGCCTGAAAGTTACATTACAGAACACAAGGGCTAGCATGAAGACAGGAAACTAGAACGGGATTGTGTAATAATTATCTATTGATTATTGGCAAAATGATATGAAGACTTTGAATGAAATTCTACTGCAGACTTGGTAAAATCTTAGTGGAAACAACTTTAAAGGGTTCTACAAAGAATTCTAGTTTTCACTTATCCCTGTCTGTAAACATTCTAGTACTCTTCAGCTTTTATTTTTAGTTCAAGACTTATAATATTTTTAACAAAAAGATACTCTTTTGGAGTCAGAAAATGTGTCTCTTTCTTCTCGTATTTCAGATAACGGACTAGAAGAAAGTTGTGCTGATTGAGATTGTGTGAATAGAGAGGCTGTGGAAGAGCCAACGTATTGTTTTTGGCCAAAATACTGCTGCACCCTAAAGGCAGTTGCGTTACTTCGGTGAAGGAGCCAGTCAACACTGTCCGCTGGTTGATTGTTTTTATTATACACTCCTCAGTCTCCTTAACATCACTAAGTATCAGTATGGAGAACCATACATGACTTCCATGTTCTCAAATTTATATTTAAAATCATAAATATGATTCAAAATGAAACATTTCCATAGAAACTTCAGCCTTAACCACAGTACTGTGGTCACTAACGTATACCACCTCACGTTATCGCACTCGATTTTCACCGATGATGGAAGTCAATGACACTGCCGAAACGTTTGGTTTTGCAGAAAACATTGGACTACAGCCAAACAGCCCGGGAAGGAATTTTAACAACAAACTACTTTTTTGTTGCCAACAAAATAGTACACATATAAAAAATTATCCCCTCCCCCTTCAACTATAATTTTCATTTATAGAAAATTACCCCCACCCCGTTCAACTAGCCTCTTCATTTATAGATATTTCATCTAAATTTCTACAGTGGATTATTATGATCCTCTTATCAGGATACTTTATTTATCAAAATTAAGTACTTTACTCTTGTTAAAACATAAAACGTTACAGGTAAACTACTTTTTCCCCGTAACCGATCTTCACCAAAATCAATAGGCCTTGAGTCCTCTACAACTCAGGCACATATGTACAAAATTATTTGATTCTGTTTGAATTACGGCAGTTATCGTTCATCATGAAAAAATTACTCTTGTTAAAACATAAAATGTTGCAGGTAAACTACCCCTTTCTCTTAACCGGCGATCTTCACCAAAATCAATAGGCCTTGAGTCCTCTACAATTCAGGGCTGTATGCAAAATGTTATTTGATTCTGTTTGAATTTGCGGCTGTTATCGTTTGCCATAGAAACAATTCTACACACACACACACACACACACACACACACACACACACACACACACACACACACACACACACACACACACACACACACACACACACACACACACACACACACACACACACACACACACACACACATACACACACACACACACACACACACACACACACACACACACATTTCAAAAAATGCCTTTTCTTCATGTTTTGAGGGTAGTACAATCAGACTCAGCCATTACCTCAAACACGAATTTTTTCGCTATGACCCTACTTCCATTTCCTTATGGAACATGGAAGTAATAAAACTGTTGATTCCAGAAGGAAGACAGTTCTTATGTACGATTCCATTCATATCATGTTGTAACGGTCCCAATTTGTGGGTATTTGTATTTTTAAATTTATTTCATTTTCGGGGATTGACAAAGGTATTGTGTAAATTTTATTCCAACAAACCAGAACACGTGGCAAATAGAACAGTTTATAACCAAGGCAGCAACGCAATATAGCATTGTGTAATCAGTTGAGGTATGTAGCCACCTCAGATTTCCAGGAACTTTGTTGAAGGTGGTCATGCGCCTGTACGCATGACACAGGTATACGCGCGGGCGGGGACGCGAAGCAGATCAACCGACGCTGTCGAAAATGGCGCAGAAACGAAGTTTTTGTGAGACCTACAATCCAAGCTGGAGGATATGCAAATTAAGGTCCGCCTCCTTAGTGACATCAAACCGGAAGCGCCTAAATTTCGTCGGCGCATACTACAGAAAAACCCACTATGTATCATGCGCATAGCCAATAAACTGCAACAACTCAACTATGAGCGTCGACGAAATTCGTTGGCGGTGGACATCAATTTCCGCCCGCTTGCAATAGACTTTTGGGCAGTTTGTCGTTGATTGTGTCGGCCGACACAGCGCCAAGTGCGCTCTGCTAAATGTTATCAGTTTTTTTTATGATATAACAGTGAAGTAACAGTGAAACCCATGTGACCGCGGTCTAATAAAAAGTGGAGGTAGACAGACAGAAATGAGTAATGAATAATTTGAACAGAGTATATTCAATGAATAATAAAGCTTAAATAATTCTCTTCATAAAAACGTGTAGAGTAAGTCATTTCACTAACCTATGAAACACATGTTTGCGTCTGATGTACGTGTGATCGGATTTCTGGACCCAGAAAGAACCTTGCAGGTAGGTGGTAATGAATTGTATTTTGTATTTTATATATTTAAACTGTATTAAACGTCACAATGTAAAGAAAAACCAGTTATGGTATTGGTTGAACTTCACGCCATATTGAGTTTTGATGAACACTAGTGTTCCAGTAGCGTGATAGTTTTTGTTGTAGAGGTGTAACCATAGGATCAAGTATTTTTACTGTGTTAGAAACCTCTGAATTGTTTCAAACAACAGCAGACAAAATATGAACTTTGTAAAAACTGATTTCTTTTTCAAATTTTCTGTAAAATGTTCACCAGGATGAACTCTGAAACTCCAATCCTATAAGAATTCTCATTTATGACCTTTGTCAGAATTCTACTTTAATGATCTTCATTAGTACATTACAAACATTTCAAGATTTTCATCATGTTGACTAATTACAGAAGGTCCTAGTGCGCCCAGTACTGACTTACGCATCAGAGACATGGACGCTGCCTAGATCAGATGAGAGGCGACTAAATATATTCGAGAGGAGGATCCTCAGGCAAATTTGTAACTTCACTTTTGTATATAGATTTTATAAGTGACTTACCTTTTGAAATCTGGTTAACACTTTGTTTACATACTGGTTCAGGCGCCATTGTTGTCTTGCCAACATGATATTTTAATTTTACTTAAGGGTTCCTGGATTCTATAAGCGATCTTCAGAGACAGGATGGTTGTTCGAAATAATTGACTCAGATAACATGTGGTAAAATAAACCTGCTTTTTACTGGCATTAATATTGAAATCGTTACAAAAACAAAACAAGATGGAGTCCTTATTACCTATTAAACAAAATGGCGGCGACATACTTCTGCTGCATTAATTTTAAGCACACGTAATTACCTTCATATTTTATCTACATTTTCTAATTTATACTCAAGTGAATTTCTAATATACTGCAGTTATCATTTATTTAAATTTGTTACGTTTCTTACATTATGCAACATAAACCAATGCCTCGTGGCTTTGCCTGTATGTGCCGGCATGCATTCTCACACACACACTCTCCCCATACAATAATTCAATGGTACATTTTGATAATTTGTAATTTTGAGCTAAAAAATAATAAAAGGTATTGATATAAATTTTGACTTTCCTGAACAGAGTATTGAAGTTCTCGTCAGACGTTCCACATGGTACAGCAGGTGTTCGGCCGAATGTTAACTGTTTATGTCTGTTCTCTTACAACACTGAAGTTAATTTACATTATGTACACTTAGTTTTTAACTGCCTTGAATTTGTTAGACTTTAATTACATGTTTTATCACTTGTTAATACTCTTTGCTGGCAATTGCTGGCCAGCAGATTTTACAACGTGCTGTTGCACTGGTGGTATTCGGTCGACTGGGAGCGACATCTTGGTGTATATTTGCCAGGTGGAAGGGATAATTCGTCATCAAATCTATTGTTTCCAGGCGATGACGGCATTGTTATACGGCTCAGTTATTACGTCTCTCGTACTTTTGATGACGTTTTAGCAGTGTCCGGTTATTGTTTTGTCTGCAGTGCCGTCGACTGGCACGTAGGCCATTTGACCTTGGCGTCAACTCGTTCTGGCAAACTGCGTTGTATGATATATTCGAAAATTTTAACCTCATGTTGTTTAATACATTGGATTACAATACAATTATATTTTCATGTACCTACAGATTCCTATACGGACTTATGTACCGTTACAAATTTTTGATCTAGTGGGAGAGGTGGAAGCCTGGAGGAAAACATATAATTTAGAGCTTTATAACGTCAAAATTGAATGAGACTCAATTTTTACAAGAAGTTAAATTATTATTAAATAGATATCAACACAAATATGTAAAGAATAACTGTAGAGAATACTGTTAGAAGATATCAGAGCAGTGTTTTTTTCAAAAGAACGCACCCTTGTCTTGGCGACAACTAGACAGCTAAAAGTACGAAAAAGTCACGTATGGGACAGAGCCATAAAATTGTATTATATTTAAAAAACAGCAAAAAATAGGTGAAAGCTTGTGAAAGCTGAGTGCTTACAACAATAGATACCGTTATTTTAAACAGAGAGTGTTAGACAGAGAAGCGTAAGGATAGCGTCACTTCCCACCATAGCTCGAAAGATTTGCACGCGCTGTTAGTTAAAGAATAAGAGAAAGTGTCATTTTTTTAGCGGGTAAATTCTATAGTTGGGTTGGATAAAATCAAACATCGCGGTACTCTAATCCAATGGGAATGTGTTTTGTAAATATTAAGTGAGGGTAGAATTAGTTAGGGTATAAAAAAACGTAGTTTGGAAATTTGTAGTCAGTCAACGAAGGTATTACAACTAAAAGACTCGTAATTTGCATGCTAGTAAAATCATAACCGTAATTTAGGTAATCGGAAAATTCCTATGGAGTTTATTAAGGAGTTGACTGAATTATACCAAGAATACTATCAAGATATCAATAACATCACTTGGGTGTCAAGACATCTTGAAGGAGAGGCCGCAATCTGGTAGAGGTTAGTTAGAGACAGCATAAACACCTTTGTGGAATTTACTGAAGCTTTTGTTAATAAATATTGGAATGACGTTATACAGGAACGCGTACGACACCAGCTGGAATTCGGACGGTATCACCAAGAAGCAGGGATGAGTATGATTCAATATCTAGAGAGAAAGTTGTTAGAGAACCGACAACTGATTCTTCCTATCTCAGATAGACACTTGATACGAAAAATAGCGAGGCATTATCCACATGAAATCAAGGTTGCCATTATTACCCGTGGTGTGAGTACAATCGTTGAGTTCGAACAAGTGCTGTTAGAATTTTCTAGTTTGCGTAACGGTAATAGGTCAGTGAACCAGAGACAACTCGATCACCGGCCAGAACATAAACAGTGGAAGCGCGCAGATGAAGAGAGAGAGAAAGTTACTGATCATGAGTCAAATAGAGACAGAGAAAATGAGGGACGACAACAATACGCCCGCCAACCAAAATGGAAAAACCAGTTTAAAGCTGAACAAACGTGGTTCCATCGACAAGTGGCGCAGGTAACAAAACGGCCTCGACAATGCCAAAAAACTAGGCAAACCCTGTAAATATGTGTTAGATGTAAGTGATAATATTAAATATGTGAACACTACTTTTCTAGATATAAGGGATGACTTAATATTAGATGATAATATAGGTGTAAAATTAAGGAACAACAAATGCCCAGAGATCCAAATTATGTTGAACGGCGTGCCGATCAATGCATTGGTGGACACAGGCAGCCAAATAAATGCTATCTCGGAGCGCTGGTTCAACAATAATAAAAAGGATTTAGGGAAAGTAGAAATTTTAAAGCTGTCCAATACTGTGATCAGAGGGCACCAAATCGAAGAGAATTACACAGCAGGTATTGCTAAATGTCCAAATTAAAAATTAAAATTTTGAAAGCGTTTTTATAGTTGTACCTGACCTGGTAAGGAAGTGTATTTTGGGTGTGGACCTCTTAGCGGATAGTGAGTGTGTGATTGACCTCAGTAATAAACAATTAAAAATTAAAGGAGATCCTACCCATGACGAGGCGACCATAGCAGAAATACTACAGGTAGAACTAGCATCAGAAGAAGAAATCGTCAAAGAAGTAATCAACAAAAAATTCCAGGACATTACAGAAATAACCGATTTCGAAAAAGAAGAACTGCGGAAAATATTGATAAATAATAAAACTGTATTTCGTGATATGCCAGGGCGAATTACATCATATTGCCACAAATTTGAAGTAACAGACAGAATGCCATATTGTCAGAAGGGTTGGCCAGTACCGATGAAATATCAAAATGCGGTGAGAGCGGAAATTAAGAAGATGGAGGAGCACGGAGTTATTGAAAGAGCACAAAGTCCCGATGGTGACTGTAACAAAAAAGGATCAGACGGTAAGATTAAATTTGGACGCTCGAAAACTAAACTCAGTAACTATACCGGATTATGAAGGTGCAATCCCGATTAATGAGGTGTTAACCAAGTGTGGGAACGTCAAGGTTATGTCCACGATTGATCTACGGAGTTCCTTTTGGCAGATTCCTTTACACCCAGATTGTAGGGATTACACTGGATTCCTGTATGAGGGCGAGTGTTACCGGTATACTGTGACTCCATTTGGCTTAAAAACAAGTTTAGCCAGCCTGATCCGCGGACTGGATCTAGTACTGTCTGAAGAGGTGAAAAGTTTTACTATCTTGTATGTGGATGATTGCTTATGTATTTCAACCAGTGTGGAAGAACATTTACGACATCTGAAGTTATTATTTCGGGATTTGAAGCAGGCTAATCTCACTGTAAATTTTAAGAAATCACAATTATTTCATAAGGAGATCAGTTATCTGGGTTACTGTCTAACGACGCAAGGAATACAGTGTAACGTGTCCAAAATTTGGGTTATTTTATTTATTACAGTAGGGGGCATTTGCATTTTATTTATTTCATTTTGTTTGGGATTTTATAAATTTATTGTGAAAGTTGTATTTCCCGGCGAACGTTATTTCCATTACCACAGAACACATGGCAAGTGGAACATTGTTGAAACAAAGCAGAGACGCAGTTTGTGTTGAGTCACTCTGTAAGGAATTCGCGCCACCCTCGAAATTCTCAGAACTCTGTATATGTGTGGCGATGCACGCACGCCACTACTCAAGTACGCGCTCTGCCAGGACGCCGAGTTGGTTTAAAGCAAGATGGCTTGAGTAAATTTAATACAGCAATGTGCGTTTGAGCGGCAGGAAATCATGGCTAAGTCCTGCCCTTTTGTGACGTCAGCCAGTGCCTAGCTGAAATCGTCTGCTATCCTCACTCCAAAAAACTACATGCATAGAATGGGACGAAGTTTCTGCGACGAAGCCCAAGGCAGTGCTTTCCGTAAAAAGTATGAGATCATATCAGCAACACCTGCTACGTTTTCGTCCCCAGTCTGCTAACTGAACTCTCCGGCGCCGGAACAAGCCAAGTAGGCTTGTCACAAAACTTGATATTTTAATAGTCAAAAATCACAGGAGAAAATTTTATGTGACCGCGGTCGAGTTTAAAAAACGATTAAAGAATGTAACTGTATGATTTTCGGAAAATAAACCACAAGAAAGTAACAGACGACGAGTGCGCGCGCGAACCACGTGCCGGCGGGTTAAGTGTAAGGGCTGGGGGGGCTTATTATAAAATGTTAAGGGCTAAATAAATTTTCTGTGAGACTGTGTGAGTGAGCAAAGCTGGGCTGTTTGTGTTTGTGTTTGTGTGATCTACTTAAGGTAAGATCATAGCATAGTAAGTAAGCTGTAATAGGTACACAATCTTTAAAACATGTAAAACTTATTTGGGAGAAAATTTATAAATTCAATATTTCGGATCAATAAACCAAAAAAATAATTTCTCTTCCAAAAAATTGAGAGTTAGATTCTTTCAAAACCTTAGTTCGTTTTATGTACTGTCAGAGTTCGTCGAACGAAATGGGTTCGTCCCCGCTATACGATCCGGCCAGATCAAAGATGAAAGGTAAGTGGGAGTTTTAATCTGAATAAATCAAATACCGAAAATAATAAAGTTACAACAGCTGCTCCAGATAAAGTGAAAGCTATCCAAGAGTTCCGGAGACCAAGAACCAAAAACAACTCAAGGGATTTTTAGGATTAACAAACTTTTACAACAGATTTATGAACAAGTACGCTGAAGCCACCCAACCACTGCTGAACTTATTGAAGAAAAATTCTACCTTCAAATGGACTAAGGAGATGGACCAACATTTTCAAAGGGTTAAGGAGCTATTTATTGAAACAGTAATTCTTAAACACTCATACACAAACAAACGTTTTTACCTGCAGACTGATGCAAGTAAATATGCTCTAGGAGGACAACTTTACCAGCTGGACGACAATAATGAAATCGGCGTGATCGCATTCACCAGTCATGTGTTACGAGGCGCGGAACTGAATTATTTCACTACAGAGTTAGAGTTGTTAAGCGTTGTGCACTGTCTACAGAAGTTTCGTACATATGTGTCTGGAAAACCATGACTTAAATTACAGACAATAAGGCCTTAATCTTTATCAAAAAATGTCATTTGAATAATTCACATATCAACTAGATGGATTCTTGCGATACAGGAGTATGATTTTGATATAATCCATTGTAAAGGACGAGACGTCGTAGCTGATGTCCTTTAGTAGATATCACGAGGATATGAACAATGAGAGATTGATAACTACACCGAAGAATTAGAAATAAATCATCTCACCATTCGTATTAGCAAGGAGGCTAAAGATAAATTGAAGAATATAAAAAGTCACCAGTTAGCAGATCAAAAGTTAAAACAAATCATAGAAACTGTTCAAGCAAATCAGAACCACAAACTTAACGACAAATACACTTGGCACAACAATAAACTCTACAGAAAGGAAAAAGGGGCGTGGAAGCTTATGTTGACAGAGGACCTGAGCTGAGCTCTGATTTATGAGCTACACAATGCCTATAGCCACGTGGGAAATCGACGGACATATCAACTATTCAAGGAATACTTCACGGGGAATTCCGTCAACAAAATTACACAACACATTAAAACCTGTCAGACATGTCAAAAGAGTAAGGATTATTATAAAAAGATGATGGGAGAGACAACCCGTCATACCAAAATTAAAAGGGGAATTAATTAGTATTGACTACTATGGTCCCTTACCAACGTCAACAAGTGGGGTTAAATATGTATTAATTATGGTAGATAACTTTACTAAATTTGTAAAACTATACAAGTTGAAAAAGGCGACCACAACAGTCACCATAAATAAAATCAAACTTTACTGCGAAGAAATCGGGAAACCAGTCGCAATATTGACTGATAATGGAACACAATTCACAAGTCAGCGATGGGTAACGACATTAAATGAGTTGGACATCAAACCAAAATTTACTGCTATACGAAACCCTTGCACCAACCTAGCAGAACGAGTTAACCGACAACTGGGAAACATGTTTAGAGCATTAACATCAGAAAAACATTCCAGGTGGGCCAAATATTTAAAACTGATCGAAGCCTGTATTAACCAAATGTATCATGAAATGATCGAAACCACACCATATGAAGCTCAATGGGGAAGAAAGCCGGAACGTGATTGGGCCAAGTACATCGACAGTGAGATGATGCCAGAAAGTCAGCAAACCGACTACCAAAATATTTATCTAAGAATTAAGGAGAAGGGAAGGAAAAGGACAGATCAGATAAATTTATCAAATAAAATTACAAGATTTCAGGTCGGCGACAAAGTATTACTACGAACGTACCCGATATCAGACCTAAACAGGAGAATAATAGGGAAGTTTTGTAAGATGTTCGAAGAACCGTATAAGATATGTAAAGAAGTAGGAACGGCTACGTACCAGTTAGAAGACATTCTACAACCGGAACGCATCAGAGGAAATTTAACATCAGACAGTTAAAACCATATTACGAAACCATTATGGGGTTCGTTGACAGCAGGTAGCGCTGACTGTAGAGGGGTTTTGTTTGTAAACAACAACTGTGCGTCAACTGACAGATTGTAAACAGCTGATTTGTTTTAAAAGGGATAAAATGGGTCAATAGAAAAATCTAAATGTACGGTATTGTATATAAATAAATTTGAATTATATGATTTGAAATAATATAGATGTAACATGTAGAAGAACTTAAAAATATTGTAAAGAGTTACAAGTAAATGTAATTAGAACTGTTCTAAGGGACGCAACAATAAAATTATCAATTTTCAATCAAAAAATTAAAACAATTCTATTGGGGGAAAAAATAACGTCAAAATTGAATGAGACTCAATTTTTACAAGAAATTATTATTATTAAATAGATATTGTAACTTGACGTTTGTGACGAGATTTAATGTCACCCGTTGTAAGCGTCTTTGTAACAGAATCATGTAAGTCCCGTATCTATCCTTTACTTTAAGCCCCACTGATGGGATCATCACTTTGTAATTAGACGTTGTAATAAAACAATTAATTACTGTTCTATGGTGTTCTAAAATTCTGATGTAATCAAGCCCCACAAGTTGGGTTCGCCAAATTTGTAATAACTCTTTGAGTGGTGGAATAATAAAATAAATATCGATGTATGTTGATTGTGTTCTCCTGTAAGCCCCACTGGTTGGGCTAGCCAATTTTGTAATAATACAATTAGTGGTGCTAGTAATAATAATAAAATGATAAATAAGGTTTCTGTCATGTTATTCTGTCCCACGTTGGATACGTCAATTTGTAATAATACAAGGTGTTCTGTAACAAAATATTCTATGTACGTATGTGTGTAGTTTTCTGACGTTCCGCTCCGGAAACGTCAATTTGGTAATGTTCCTAGTCTTCGTAGTTACAAATAAAATCTGTGTATATTGCTGTTGTAGCAATTTGAAAAAATAAAATTTAAAATTTTATAAAAAAAATTTTAATTTTCTGGAAAATGTTCTTTGGGTAACTTGTTCTTGAAATTTAGGAACAAATCGAGTTAGTCGGTTGAAATTATAAATGAAATGGTATCGTGGTTATTCTAGTAACAGTGTCATTTTCAGTAATTTTGTTGAAAAGATAATCTTGTTAACTCCCAGTTTGAATGAAAGACGGCTCTCTTCTTCTTCTTTTTGAAACGTTGTTGTTTCGTGTATACCGCCCTTCAGTTAGTTGGGTTTCTTCATTAATTACTTGTTAAGTCTTTTTTATAATAAAGAATCAACTCCAATTTACCGAAATAGAATGTTTATTAACAAAAATAATGAAATTGTTTGATTAAAATTGATATCTCAATACAGTATCGACTCGCTCAGGGCCGGTCGATATAAACAATTTATATTGGTATTATAAAATAGGGTTCTTCAAACGGTTATTAAAATATATAGCCAGAGAAGGTTGTGGGAAGGAAAGTATAACACTTACACTTATTAAATGTCTTAAAATTTAACAATACAATAATAATTAAAAATATTAAAAGTTTATATATGATTTGATTTCGAACCAATAGTCGCCATGTCATTTCTTTATACTGCAGCGGACCGGACCGAAATGGTTGACTGACGCATGCGCAAGGAAGCCTCCAGCGTTGATGAAGTTTTTGTTGTAATAAAGGTGTCCTTTCTTCGAGTAAATGCTCTCAGCAATTGTATACGATCGTCCTGGAGTATAGTTTATTGTCGCTGGTGTATCATGGAAAGTTCACTTTGTGTAGAATGTTGTCACTGGATATATCTCGTTGTGTTTATGTGTGTCGTTTTTAACCTCTAAATTTCGGTCTGTATTTGGTGTAATATCAGTGTTATTCTGCTTATCTAGTTATGTGTGGTTCAATTTATTGGTGTTACTGTGTTCTCTGGTCACTTTCACCACTTCACAATTTATAAAATAGTTTAAAATAATTATTTTCAAAATTTTCACTGAGATACGGTTTATAACAAAAACGCCATTAAAGGTTATTTCTGGCGAAAGGTTACTTTAAGTGCACTGGTCAACGCATAATAATGAACTGTCTCTATTTCCTTCGTCTCATGAAAGTCTTAGCCTATATAATATATCCCAATATTGTTTAAATTTGCCATAACTTCCGATACACTTTAAAAATATACTTTATGTTCAAAAAATAAATTCGTTATTAGTTAACTGTTTGAAATATAAAATACATATTCGTTTTCACTATTCTATTCTACTTATTTTGATAGTAATTAAGTTAGTATTACAAAGTTTTATCTGAAAATTATATTTCTTATAATTTTTTGGGAGGTAGGCCTAAAATTATACTTCCCTGTCTTCTATGTAAATAATAGCCATTTTAACTAATATAATTATTATTCTATGAAATTTGTATAATTATCAATTCTCACTTATTTTATTGCAATTTAGTATACTAATGATGGTTTTTTAATATAATTCAATTGTATATGACTTCCCCTAGGATAGAGTCAGTTAATCTATTTCAGTTTTAATGGTATTTTATTAGACAATTAAATAATTTTACTCATATAATGACCATATCTTTAGAAAGCCTTATTTACATAGTATTTGATATGTTGAGTTTATTTTGCCTGAATATTGTCATTTTATATGGTTTATAAGACTAGGTTTGTTAATTATTCTGCAGTTTAAATTTATTCTTTGGCCTAGATCTGATGTGTGGCTAATTTCCAAATGTTTTATTAATGTAGCTATTTTATATCCTTCTCTGACTGGTATAACATAAATTATTGATTATATAATTAACATATAACATCTCTCTATATCACAACTAGTGTTCTGAATAACATTGCTTAGTATATTATCTAATAACATAATAAAGAGTATTTCTACAACATTGGAATGATATCTATTTTTAGACAGTGCATTCCTAAATTAAACTGAACAATAAAATAACAGTTATAATACTAATATCTCGTATGACTAACCCTTATTTATCTAAATGTTATATGTAATAGGAACCTAACATCCTGGTTCCATATATAATTGTTAACAGCTTCTATAAACTTCATCATAAACAGTTTGTTCTGTAGTTCCCCATTTATAAAATTTATACCCCCTCTTAAAGTATACCCCTAGCTACCTAAGTTATATTCCATTCTATGGAATGTTCATATCGCTTTAGTAGCTTTTATTTAGTAATATTACTACTTCATTATCAAAGTAGGCACTGTTCACAAAACTTAAAGTTTGTTACTATGTACTGCAACTCATGTACCCTTTTAAAGTTTATTATTTATAATTTGATCACTTGCACTTGTCTATGGTGAATTATCAATATTTTTACTAGTCTTTTTCTAGCTTTTAATATGAAATATTCAACCATGGGGGAACTGTGAAGACTTGTCTATACAAACTAAATAATAACTTTTTGAATGCACTAATATTTAATACTACTAACACTTTTAGTTTTTGTCAGTTGTACAGTGATATGGTTTTTTAGGGTGTTATACTTTCTCTTTGGGCATTCATTGATTTTGGGGTTTTTTGGGGGTTCTTTCCCTATGGGGTTTTTGTTTTATATGGATCGTCTTAATTTTTCTTCTTTTCTCCTTCTTCAGTAGCTTTGATTGTTCTTATTTCTTCTGTCTTCAGTAGCTTTGATTGTTCTTCTTTCTTCATTCTTCAGTAGCTTTAATTGTTCTTCTTTCTTCATTAGATTTAGTTTGTTCTTCTTTCTTCTTTCTTCAGTAGCTTTGATTGTTCTTCCTTCTTCCTTCTTCTGTAGTAGTAGTTTTAATTAGTTCTTCTTTCTTCTTTAGCTTTGATTGTTCTTCCTTCTTCCTTCTTCTGTAGTAGTAGTTTTAATTAGTTCTTCTTTCTTCTTTAGCTTTGATTGTTCTTCCTTCTTCTTTCTTCTGTAGTAGTAGTTTTAATTAGTTCTTCTTTCTTCTTTAGCTTTGATTGTTCTTCCTTCTTCTTTCTTCTGTAGTAGTAGTTTTAATTAGTTCTTCTTTCTTCTTTAGCTTTGATTGTTCTTCCTTCTTCTTTCTTCAGTAGATTTAGTTTGGGATTATTCTTCTTTCTTCTTTGAGTTTTGATTAGTTTTGTTTCTTCTGTCTTCAGTAGCTTTGATTGTTCTTCTTTCTTCTTTCTTCTGTAGTAGTAGTTTTAATTAGTTCTTCTTTCTTCTTTAGCTTTGATTGTTCTTCCTTCTTCTTTCTTCTGTAGTAGTAGTTTTAATTAGTTCTTCTTTCTTCTTTAGCTTTGATTGTTCTTCCTTCTTCCTTCTTCTGTAGTAGTAGTTTTAATTAGTTCTTCTTTCTTCTTTAGCTTTGATTGTTCTTCCTTCTTCTTTCTTCAGTAGATTTAGTTTGGGATTACTCTTCTTTCTTCTTTGAGTTTTGATTAGTTTTGTTTCTTCTGTCTTCAGTAGCTCTGATTGTTCTTCTTTCTTCATTCTTCAGTAGTAGTAGTTTTGGTTATTCTTCTTTCTTCTCTAGTTTTAATTATTCTTCCTTCTTCTGTCTTCAGTAATAGTAGTTTTAATTAGTTCTTCTTTCTTCTTTCTTCAGTAGCTTTGATTGTTCTTCTTTCTTCTGTCTTCAGTATTGGTAGTCTTAATTAGTCTTCTTTCTTCTTCCTTCTGTAATAATAGTTTTAATTAGTCTTCCTTCTTCTTTCTTCAGTAGATTTAGTTAGTCTTCTTTCTTCTTTAGTTTTATCTGGTCTGGTTTCTTTGACGGGGTATATTAATTGCCTGCTTCTATCTTACCTGGGTAATTTTGTTATTATTATTTTTAGTCTTCTGGGTTTTTAAATTTGTATTATATTATATTGTTTGCAGAAATTTTCTTTATTCAACCTTTCTTGTGAATATATTATTAAACAGTGCATTTTAATTAATTCTCATCTGGATATTCCATATCTTAGAGCTTTATTAATGATCATTGAGTAATGTATTTGTGTGGATTATCTGTCATGCTACAACGTTTATGTGGGTTGTTATTTTTGTATTATTTACTTTTGTTAAATTTAATAGTGTGTAGCGAGCCGGTTTATACTTTGTCTCAATACTTACTAGTCGATCGTATTTCTCGTTGCTCAGTTCAAATTTTTCCGCCTCACCGCCTGATTGGCTCACACTGTCTGGCCGAGTCTAATTCATCGACTGTCATATGTTTATTGTTTGTATCCCAAATTCTTATATTACCCTTTTTATATGAATCAAACATACAGCAATTGAGAAATATGAAAATTTATTGAACCCTTCTTTATATTAACTGGTCAATTACAGTTGATAAATGAAACATATATTTATTATAATTCCGGCGTTTACAAGTTGCTCGGTTGGCAGCGTCTTGCTCGTTCAGTTCATACGTAAAATGCCACAATGGCGTACAGGTTTTGTTTTATAAAAATTAATTTTATCTCAGGGAATAAGTTCTTTGGACTACAGAAGTTGGATTACAGACTAATAAATGCACATAAATTATAATATTCCTTATATCTAATACACAATAGTTGATATTTTAAAACATGAAAAGTAAGTTACTGGCAATGAGAAATAGTGCACGCTTGGTTAAGTTCTTGTTAGCAAGTTATGTTTTTAAAATTATATTAATATAAAATCAAAATTTAGTGATTGATATGTTTTATCGAAAGTGATTTTTTAATCAAGTTCAGTTCAAAAGTTAATTTTGTGATCTGTGAAGTGAAAATAAGATAGTTCGTTTACTATGGGTAATTGAAAGTTTAAGTTTGGGGTGAAGTATTTATTTTATACTCATCGATTCCTTGACGTAGCTTCTCTTGTGATCCTCTTCTTCTTCTGGAACACGTCTAAGTGTCCTTTCTTCTTTGGATTTGCTGAGATCCCCGTTCAAATGGTTGAAATTCAATGTTCAGCTTCCATCAGTTCTCGTAGATGATCTTCTTCCTCAGGTTGAGTTAGGTCCCTTCAGTTCTTCCTCCGGAATTGGTCGGGTATTAATTTAATGTATTTCCTTCCAAGTTTTGTCCATGATATTTGTTGTATAAATGTTTTAATTACTGGTCATCTCATCAATGGTTGTTTAAAATATTCTTCTTACACTTCTTCTTTCAAATGTGGAAATATTTAAAGCTTTTAAAATTAATTTGGCTTCAAGGGCTTCATACGTCCACCCTCTATGGTAGTCAATAATGAAGTAATTATATTTCAACGGTCACTCTATGTAACAAGCATGAGTTGTCATGGTAACCTTTCAAATTATACTAGTTCTCATTGGTCAACATCTTATTGTTATAATCTAACGTTTTATTTATGTTCAAATATGTAAAAATCCTTTAAATTATGATTGCTTCCTTATGCTAGTATTAATATTAATTATGCTAACACTATTGTTCTGCTTTTTTACTAAAGATTATTTTGATATCCCTCATGGTTACTTTTGATTAGTTAGTAATATTTTTCTTATTGATATTTCTTTTGTAATTATCTTTAAACTGAATAATATTTATACATTTTTATACCTGATATACGTACTTAATTACTTAAACATTTTATATACTCTAATTGACCCTTGGTTATTGTTTTCTTTTTAAACTTACAAAATTCCTTCCTTCATGCTAGGCCTAAATCCTAGGTTTCCCAGTACTCCTGTTCAAAGTTCTTTACAATTCATAAACTTTATTTATTGGTTCATTGAACATTTTTTTTTATAGAAACAGATAAACAAAAAAAACATTGGTGTTTTTAACAATACACCTTTTATTATCTTGTTGATTCATCCTCTTCGTTCACTTTATAAAATATTATTATATATATAAACTTTCACAATATGAACTTACTTTCTTTACACTTTCCCAAACGTTTCGAGGTGATGTTCCTCTTCCTCAGTGGGAGTAAATACTGATTGTCAGTTAACAGAATAACGGTTATGGACTTAGGTGTGTGTGGTGGGGGTTGATGGTGGGAGGGAATTGGCGCTGAGGTTCAAATTGTGTGTTTGGATCAGTGTATCGAATAGTGTATGTGATCTATAATGTAATTGTTCATTTAATACGTTGTTTGGTTGTAGTGTGTGATATCTGTATATTTCAAATTGTTCAGCTGTGTTTAGTTTTCTACTTTTAGGTAAGTAGTGTAATATTTCCATGTTGTGTTGTATGTTTGTGTAACTGTGGTTTTCGTTTTGTAAATGTGTGGCAAATGTGGAATGTATGTAGTTTGTGGTGAGGGCTTTTAAATGTTCTTCAGAACATAAACTACATACATTCCACATTTGCCACACATTTACAAAACGAAAACCACAGTCACACAAACATACAACACAACATGGAAATATTACACTACTTACCTAAAAGTAGAAAACTAAACACAGCTGAACAATTTGAAATATACAGATATCACACACTACAACCAAACAACCAAACAACATATTAAATGAACAATAACATTATAGATCACATACACTATTCGATACACTGATCCAAACACACAATTTGAACCTCAGCGCAAATTCCCTCCCACCATCAACCCCCACCACACACACCTAAGTCCATAACCGTTATTCTGTTAACTGACAATCAGTATTTACTCCCACTGAGGAAGAGGAACATCACCTCGAAACGTTTGGGAAAGTGTAAAGAAAGTAAGTTCATATTGTGAAAGTTTATATATATAATAACACCTTTTATTATTAAAATATTTTCTTACCAGGTCCAAGCCTGAAATTAAACTTCGAACTATTATTGGTTTCTTACTTCTATCTCACCTATCTTCTAAGTTAATTAATTCTGTGGTTTTTTACAATAATGAAACTCTTATAATAATAATAATAATTTTGAAACACTATTAATTGGTGCAAATATGTTAAACTCTTACCTTAGGGTTCTCCCAGAGTCATACAGACAAAACTGCTGCAGAAAGGATTATTTGAGATACACGATATAAAAATCAATACACTGTTCACATTTACACAAATAATGTCTGGTTTATTGAACGATTAATTACTCCGTCTCACTTTGATGACAGTTAAATTTCTTATTTCTTTTCTGGTATATTAAAATACTCGTTGAATTAGTAACATATAAAATCAAACAAATTAACAAAATGAATATTTCTTGCTTAACTAGCCTATGACACTATTTATATTTTAATGAACTAATACGTAATTTAACCCCACACTCACACACATTCGTTCTTTGACTTTGACATTCTATTTACACCCCACTTTGAGATCTCATGATTTAGGAAAACGTTTGTAAATATAAATGTTAATGTGGTTAAAAATTCTGAATTGAAAATATAGTACTCATCCTGGTTGTTGCTCTACTCCAACTGATGATGCACATTTTTTATCCCTCACTTTGAAAGTCAATTGATGCTCATTAAAGTAATTTTGACTGGTACTAAGTTTTACTGGTCACTAAAACCACGTTTTTCACATTTAATAATTGTGTCGGCCGACGTAACTTTTCGAACACTTGATCTTTTGTAGGCTGGCCGCGCGTTACATTGTTTATACACTTTTTTATACTTGTTTTAATACTTTAAAAGATAGGCCGATTGTAATAGTTTCGGCCTAGCTTACACCCGAGGCCACCGTTTAATTTTTAGTTGCACTGTATGCTGCTACTTGCAGTCTGTTGTTACTCCTGTGGTGACAAACTGCATACTGTAATTCACAAAGCCTGCTGCTGGGGCAGTTACGCAATATGTCTAGACTGTTGTTTAGGCTAACTGTGTGTTGCTGGTTAGACTGAGGCACCTCACAGGTGAAGTCTGACAATTTGAAAATTTACTGAATTGATATAAAATAAAATTAAAACTGGGGTAGCACACAATTCTGTACCGTTACAATTTTTAACAGTACCTTACACACTATAACTCACTTACAAATTCCTTCACTAAAATATAGTGTCTGCTTCTCCTATCTTCCACTCTAATAATTAAACTTTACCTTATTTTTTGTAACTCTTACTTACTGTCACTTAAATTAATAATGGTACAATTAGTTTCATACTTTTTAGATAATGTTCTATTAAAGACTGTTTTGCTATATTACTATAGTCTGCTTCTTATTGTATTTTATACTGTATACACCTACACTGCACTTTTCGTTTCATATGAGGTTTCTTTATTTATCATCACTTTCACTTTTATACTATGTTATTTACATAGATCGTTGTCACTTATTTCTGTTTATTTATTTATATCCTTCACTTGATATTTCACATATTGTTTGTTTAATTAGTTTAGTATCACTGTGTGGTTATTGGTCATTAATACTTGTTTTATTCTCATTTCACATTGGTCACTTTTGTTATTAATTATTGTCTTTACTCAGCTCAATTATATTTTACTTGCTTTTGGCTAGTTTATTATTTAATAGGGTATTTTTTTATTTCTAACTTCCTATCTTATATTTATAAATTCATGTTTCTTTTCTTTTTGTTTAACATACATAATAGCTCTAGTTTATTTTTTATAGTTTATATTTTTTACATTTTATTTATGCCCTATCTGTTTTAGTGCATTTACTTTACATATTATTTGTTAGTTATATCTAGGGGTTATACTGATTGTGGTCATACTTTGGGTTACATCTTGGTTTCTTGTTCCTTCATTCTTGTTTCTAATTTCTTGTTTTCTCCAATCTATTGGGTCAAGTCATAGTCAGTTTCTTAGTCAATTGTTATTTCGTAGTTGGGTCATTAATCTTCAAGTTATAAGTTTTTAACATTTCTTCCTACCTTCAGCTTTTTCTTTTATTAATCATTAGTGGTATTTTGCGCTATCTTATGTCATGTTACAATATCAACACAAATATGTAAAGAATAACTGTAGAGAATACCGTTAGAAGATATCAGAGCGGTGTTTTTTTTTCAAAAGAACGCACCCTTGTCTTGGCGACAACTAGACGGCTAAAAGTACGAAAAAGTCATGTATGGGACAGAGCCATAAAATTGTATTATATTTAAAAAAACAGCAAAAAATAGGTGAAAGCTTGTGAAAGCTGAGTGCTTACAACAATAGATACCGTTATTTTAATCAGAGAGCGTTAGACAGAGAAGCGTAAGGATAGCGTCACTTCCCACCATAGCTCGAAAGATTTGCACGCGTTGTTAGTTAACGAATAAGAGAAAGCATCATTTTTTTAGCGGGTAAATTCTATAGTTGGGTCGGATACAATCAAACATCGTGGTACTCTAATCCAATGGGAATGTGTTTTGTAAATATTAAGTGAGGGTAGAATTAGTTAGGGTATAAAAAAACGTAGTTTGGAAATTTGTAGTCAGTCAATGAAGGTATTACAACTAAAGGACTTGTAATTTGTGTATTAGTAAAATCATAACCATAATTTAGGTAATCGGAAATATTATAACTATAATACTCGTAATCGGCGTGTAATAATAATTGTTAATTCAGTGAAGATATTGTAACAGTTATACCAGTATTCATTATTTTAATAAAACTAAATAATCGGAAGTTTGGAAGAAATTGTCGGAGAAGTTATAAGCGTAAAGTGTTATCGATAATTTAATCAACGGGAACAGTTAATATTCAATCCAAAGTGATTAGTCTTTGTAGAAGCTACTGTAACTCGGCTGACAGTATCAAAGTTCATGTCGGAAGTAAACGTGAATCGGAGAATTACCACAGCGTGAGTCGGAAAATTAGTAAATTGTCTGACGGTATCGGCCTGAACGATCCGTGTTGCTAGCACTTAGCTTAATTTAATATACATGCAAAGGTGTTAAATATAGTGCCTAATACAACATATTCTTGCTTTAAATAATGTATTAGCTGTGAATTGTATATGGTGAAAGTGATGCCTATGTATACCTAAAGTGTTATAATCAATGAGTGCCACCAGCAAGGATCTACTGTCGCAACGGAGGACATCAGAACTCCAGGACAGTACACTTCGAGCGGATAACCTTCAGCGCAGACTGAAATTTTACAATCAAGTAACCCGTAATTGAACATTCAAATTTATATTATATTTCATGTCAAATCTATGATATTCATATTGGCAATTCAATCCGTCTAAAAGAATCCACTATCAAAGAGACAATTGCTAAGAAAGCTGAATTTTCAATATTGTAATCATATAAAAATCTTGTGTACTTGTAATAAGCAAATGCAAATAAATTATTAAATTTATAATTTATGCTATTTAAATTGTGTTAATAAGTTATTTCATGCCCTAAGGTAATTCCTAAGAGTTGCTACAAAAGCAAGAGTTGAAAGTATAGCATTTAATATACAACAGATTTTAGCATATTAATTAATACTCCTCTCTTGTGTAAGGTAGTAGCTTTATAATTTGTATGACGAACCTGATGTGGTCACCTTTATTAAATTAAAAAGATTGGAATGGGCTGGTACGTGCTTGTAAAAGCAGAGTTGTTGTGAAGATGTTTTATGCAAAGCCAGGGGGTAAAAGGAAAGTTGGAAGGCAAAAACTCAGATGGATGGACAGGGTGAGTCAGGACATCAGGACTCTTGAAATTAGAAACTGGAGAAGTGTATGGCTAGAATAGAGAAGAATGGTGAAATCTTCTAATAATGCTAGGGCCCACAAAGGGCTGTTGAGCCAATGATGATGATGACTAATTACAGATCTTGACTGGTTTCACATGGTTTGAAACGTGAAGTTTTACTTAAAGCTTTCGCCTCACCTCGAAGTAAACATTTGAAACTGTTGAAGCTGTCCCTCTCCATAAAAAAACTTCACTCTCACTTTTTGTTTTATTATTAACCATTGTAAATCACTAACCTTCACTGCAGACACTTGAAAAGATTACGTTTATTGCTCCAAAATTGTCTGTTAAATTAGAACAGCGAGGCTTACCAGAAAGACTGTATAAATTAGTAGTGGTTCATTAACTACTTCTGGTTAATAAACACATCCAGTGGATAGTTCTTCTTGGGTGAGTTCCTCCTCATAGTGTTATGGGTATCAAAAGCAAAATAGGGGGGAAAATATTTAAAAAATATATTCTCTTTTAAATAACATTTATTATAGTTTTTTCACAATGTGTGAGTACTAAGCAGAATAAAAATAACTTGAATATGTGCACATATTTGCATATTCTTATTTATTTAGATAAATGATAATGGTACATATAAGAATCTTCATAGTATTAATTACTGAGTTTGTTGTAGAAAGAAACATGTGTAACCGTTTGTGAAAATATAAATCATATTAGACGTGAAACAGCGATGCAGGTTGCAGTGGAGATAAGGTGGGAATGGCATTAGATGGGTTAGTGAAAAGTGGCTACTACCATGTTTGAAAATATTAGCCTGTGTCCTGAATAATTGTGCATAAGTTTTGATATCCGTAGAACATTTACACACATACTCTTTGTGTAATTATCTTTATTCTACATTTTAATTTATAATGATATTTGTTACTTACCTTACATGAGCCCAGGGTTACGTCACACGAACTGTGAAATGCAAGCGTGACTTAGGGTATGTGTTGTAATAATTACTCTCATTTACGGTTAACTATTTCAACTCATTTATTATTCTTTTTATCATTCTCTTTTTTATGAATCAATTAAAACATGCTTTTTCATTTTACATTCTCTAATCTTTCAAATGAACAAAATTAAATTGTGAGGTAGCGACCCCATCTGACTAAAACCACAAACACATTGAAATACAAGACCACAATTATTTTTTATTTCTTATAAGTAAATTAAATTATTTATTTACCTAATTAAAACAACCCAGCAATTTGCTCACACTCAGCATTCATACTTGCCCCCCTATTACATTTTATCTTCCCACTCCCATTATAATTGACTAATTTTTTCCAGTTTTAAATAAATTGATTCTAGTTGTTGGCCAAATATTAATCTTAGTTACTCTTACTGCACATGCTCACTGGTTCCGCCGCATATCGTCCGCCACAGTTTTACATAAATGTTCCGAAAGTCGTTACTAAATTTTGTATCACTAAAGACTCACTGTTGATTTTACATATTTCACATTATTTTAGACATTTTGAATACACAATTTACTGGTCGGCCAACCCTAACTAGCTCGAGCGATGTTATTATTGACCACGCGTGGTCTGGAGTTCTATGTCGACTGCCTGACGCTACTCTAAGCGTCGGTAATTGTCACTTCCGTCAGCTTGCGCTCTGATTGGTCGATGCACCCACGTGACAGGTTAATTAGCTATGTTTGTTCATTTCCGTTAGCGACTTTGGTTTCAAGATTATAGACAGCGGCACACGAGCGCGCACTCACAGCCACATTCCAATGTTATCATTGTCGCGTACCAGCCTCTGCCGGGTACAAGGTGAATACAGGGTGTTACACAAATCAGGTTTTAATGACCATAAAGAGTGCCCAAACAATTATTACATTAGATAAAAAATAGAACCTTCAAAATTGTCCCGTTACATCTTAGATAGAAGTTTTTTGTACGTTATAAAAAAATCAAATTTTTTAAAATGAAATTTTTGTAATTGGTTAATAATGTACTGTCATCACAGTAACTGTATGTTATTTTATCCAAATAATTACAAACCCCACCCACTAGCCCTTTCACTATATAATGGCAAATGCCCTGTAGTGGTTTGGTATATTTATGGTGGTCCTAATGAATATATGTGTATGTGTGCTCAGAAATACCACTCTTGAGTTTGTTTTATAAAATTCTCTGCTGCAAAGTTTTATAACACTGCCCATAGAAAAGTACATTTTTCCCTTTAAATGTGATCCTTCTCTGTTGTCCACATCATTTCTCTAGGATTGAAATTCACGTGGCAGGACGAAGTTGAAAAAAAGAAATGTCCATGTTTTTCCAAATTAGGTCTGTTTAAAAAATTTTGTGTGCAAGTACATTTTGTTTAAGTAATGCATAAAGCTTACATTTTAACATTGGTGATGTGGGGTTTTAGGTTATGAGAGAAAATGACATGAATTTTTACATCTTTCGTGTTAACATTTTATATGTTAAATATATTTAATCCTCTGGTGAGACTTGTGCTTATGGTAAGCTGCCTAAAAGCATAGCATATACAGATTCAGACTCACCTTTTTATGAATATCCCAAGGTTGAAGAAAGTCTGAAGGGGCAAGCAGGTCCCTTTAGGGAAAAAGGATGGATGGAAAAAAAGGGATTACCAGCACATAGAAAGGGGCAGCATATAGGGATTATAGTAGAATAGAAAGTACTTGATGGTCGGGGGGGGGGGGATTCTCTTAAGCTGCTTGTATGCTGCCCATGTGTTGTTGAGAGAGCCATTTGCAGTGCTGTCAAAGTTTGAGAAAGCCAGCATGAACAGAAAGACGTTATTGGAAACCCGTTATGAGTCGATATATGTATGCGATAGTTGATATTGACATACAAAGTAAATTATGTGTTCCAAAATACTAAACAGATGGACTACAAGGTATGCCATAGTTCACTATTCAGTTAATGGCGTCTGTCTTTCGCTTATGATGTTTAGGGGTGAATTTCTTAATAAATCCATATGGGGGGGTTAATGGATAAATGAACTCCCCCCTCCCCATCTCTCTCTATCCCCCCTCTCTCTCTCTCTCTCTCTCTCTCTCTCTCTCTCTCTCTCTCTCTCTCTTTTTTTTCATGTTTGAGTGAGGTGTCTGAAAGTTTTATATCTCCTGTACATGCTGATGCTTCTTTAATAATTATAAAGAAGACACCGCACACCAGAGTTACCCGTTTCTGAAACTTTCTGATATTCTTCATCTTCTAATTTCATAACTTATAAACATTATAAATTATTTTGTGACTTTGACTGCAACATTCCTTTCAATAGAGGTCAGAAGAAAATTTTTTAGACTGATCCATTTAACTTCGAAAACTGGTAGATGTAGCTTTAAACTAAAAGAAATCAGTGCTTTGCCTGTGATCAAAACTGATATTTTTTGCAGTGTATTAAGACAATAATGTTCATGGTTCATGCCTTGTCATACAAAACTGAGGTATGATAGTATGCTGACGCCCATTGGCACAAATATAATTTATTCATGTCTAGCTAATCTACTTGTATTTTTGTTTTTATCACTCAGATATTTTGTATTATTTCAGCTAACGAGGCTTGATCTGTTTACAAAACCAGACGATTCACAAATACTAGCATCAAAGAAGAAGAAAAGTAAACGTATGTATTTACATATTTGGTTATTGTTTTGTATACTTGGGTTTTAATCAGTTTTTAATGTGTGTGGTGTGTGGGTGGGTGGGTGGGGGGTCATTCAGTGACATCTCTTTTCATTTTCTTACACACTTATAAATATTAGAGACACTCATCACAAGTTAATTTTTTTTTAATATAAATTTTTAAGGTAAAGAACATGAAATTGCTTAACAATTTAGTGTGTATCCCCCTGTATTAGTTTAAATTTTTTAGTTATAACATTTTAGTCAATTGATAAACGTTGTTTGTATGGTTTTTTGGACTGTAGTGTTTTGATTTTGCTGTATTTTTTCAATAAATGGCTTCAGTTTTTTACTTATAAGAAAACAATAGTGATAATAGAAGATGTAAAGAAATTATATAGAATAAAGAACTTTCACTTGTGAAACTTACTTGTTTTTCTTTCCGTTTTCTTACGGAAAGAAAAACAAGTAAGTTTCACAAGTGAAAGTTCTATATTCTATATTATTTAGTACTGTGAAAAAAGAGAAAAAAGAAGATGAACAATCAAAACAACTATAAAGAAATTATGTATGGTATTTAGTTTATTTTTTTGAAAACTACGCTGTAGAAAAGAATGAAATGTCAATCTTGAATAAAATTTAAACTTTACAAGAGAAATGTGAAAATTAGCATGAATAACAGATTAGTTGGATTCAACCCTTTGAGGAGCCTAAACGTTTGAGAATGGATGGTAGTCGGCCGTCGTCAGGGAGAATGCATATTTCAGAATGGGTGCGCAGTGTTTCAGTCCACATGCACGTTTTAAAATGTTTTTTTTTCTTATGTTGTCTGTAATGTGCTGCAATCTTTTGGCAATAATCTGAACTGCTTGAAGAATACATCACAGCTATTTTTACTTCCATGTTCCGTAAGGAAATGGAAGTATGGTGATGGTGAAAAAAATCGTGTTCGATGATAACAGCTGATTCTGATTGTACTACCCTCAAAACATGAAGAAGTCATTTTTCTAAAAGTGTGTGTATCTATCTGTATGTCTGTGTGTAGAATTTTTTTCTATAACAAACGATAACAGCTGCAAAGTCAAATAGAATCAAATAATTTTTTGCATACATCCCTGAATTGTAGAGGACTCAAGGCCTATTGATTTTGGTGAAGATCGGTTAAGAGAAAGGGGTAGTTTACCTGCAACGTTTTATGTTTTAACAAGGGTAAATTTTTCTATGACGAACGATAACTGCCGCACATTCAAACAGAATTAAATAATTTTTTGCATATGTGCCTTAGTTGTAGAGGACTCAAGGCCTATTGATTTTGGCGAAGATCGGTTATGGGGAAAGGGTAGTTTACCTGCTATGGTTTATGTTTTAACAAGAGTAAAGTACTTAATTTTGATAAATAAAGTATCCTGACAAGAAGATCATAATAATGGACTGTAGAAACGTAGATGAAACATCTATAAATGAAGAGGCTAGTTGAACGGGTTGGGGTAATTTTCTATAAATGAATGTCATGTCTACTACGTTATCGGCAACAAAGAAGTACAGTAGTTTGTTGTTAAAATTCCTTCCCGGGCTGTTTGGCGTGGTCCAATGTTTTCTACAAAACCAGACGGTTCGGCAGTGCTATCGACTGCCATCATCAGTGAATATCGAGTGCGCTAACGTGAGGTGGTATACGTTAGTGACCACAGTACTGTGGTTAAGGTTGAAGAAAGTAGTTTCTGTGGAAATATTTCATTACGAAAATGATTTGAAATATAAATCTTAGAACATGGAAGTCATGTATGGTTCTCCATACTGATATTTATCGTTTGCACAAGTCATAACGGACATGTTTAAGTTGTAATAGTTATTGCTAACTGCATGTTTACAGTTATAGTAAGCTCGTAACATTTTTAGTGTTATAAGTCTTACCCTGGTGATGTTTAGTGATATATTAAGTGTTAAAAATGAGCCGATATTTATCTGAAGAAGAAATATGGGAAATATTCTGCTGGTGAGGACTCTGATTTTGTAGAGATGGAAGATGATTTTAGTAGTGTGGAAAGTGAAACTGATTGTTAATTATTAATGTAAGTAAAAATTAAATTGTTATTTACTTTCTGCCAGAGGTAAAATTGTACAATAATCATTAGGTCAACACACTTGCAAAAAAAAAAAACAAAAAAACTTGCTCTTAGAGGTCAAGCTACTGTTCCAAAACTGTGCTTATCAAAGGGTTCATAAAACAATATTTTTAAGCTACAAAAGGGTTGCTACAATTTGGTCATCAATTAACTAGGCACAGTTTGAAGTAGGCCCTATTTGTGTCAAGGTTTTGTCAAAAGTTATTGTCAGTTTGAGGACAACTGTAGATGAATTCGTATAACACATAAGTTACATTAGATTCATGTTATTTGAAACATTGATACAAACATATTATGTTGTGTTTAGTTAATTGAACAGATTTGCTAAAATTTTGATTATTTGTTGATTTGTGATCACTACCAAAAAAAAAGGTTTAATATTTTTAAGATTAATTAGGACACAATACCATGTCCAGGGATGAGTATTGTAATAAGTATATTAGGGGAGGTAACTCTTTTGTGGCAATTTAAATAAGTGTTAATATTTAAAATTATGCAATGTCAGGGGAAGATACAAATAAGATGAGTCAGGCAGTTAATGTGAACAGTGAGACATCAGCTTGTGATGGTACAATCATGGTACATTTCATAATATACTAAAATATGGTAAAGAGATCATAAATATTGTATTTTCCTATTTTTTGACATACCCAATCCAACCTCAAACACCCGATATAGAATTTACGGTGAGTGGACTATATTACAGTATTTGCCAGGATTTGAACTAATTCATGACAAAAAACGGTGTCACATCACAAAAACAGTGTGCAGTTATTGAGATAAGCAGAGCCAAGCCTTCGTTACGTCAGAGGCGGAGAATGTGTTGACAGCAACCAAACTGCGATGTCAACACGTTAGACAAAGGAATGTGACGTCAATACGCCCCACTTCCGCAGATTTCAACCAGAAATTGCCGTCATTTCATCTGCAGCTCTGATTTGAGCCGGCCGGCCGCCCATTCACTTACGAGTGAATTTTAACTTTTTAGACCACTGTAGGTGGTTAATAAACAGTATAATATCTACTATCAAAATGTATTAAGGAAAGTAATAGTTCGGTTTGGTGTAGGCGTCCTCGACCGATTAAATCGTTCGTAAACAAGATCGACGTATAGAATCGGTCCCACGACGGTGGGTTACGTGGGTTGACATAAAGTCACGTCAAGCGCAGTAAAATAAACCGATTGTGCCGATATTACGAACGAGACTGGCAGTGCGAGGAAGCCAACACGGAAATTGGTGAGAGCGTTCCTTATATATTTTGAATCCTTTATTTCCCAATATATGTTATTGTAGAAATCAATCATTTAACAAATTATTCAAAATTTCAATCTAAATTTAAGGAGCTCCAAAATTTAAATAAGTTGTACCATGATAATGAAAGGGTGAGTGGTTGTGTGCGTGCGTAATTATTCTAAGTGCTGGGTTGAGCACCACTATATAATATAAATATATACATGTTATTATTGTATAATCATTTAATCATATAATCATTAAACTTAATCAAAGTTATTATTACACATTATGTTTTTGGAAGGGTTACAGTTGGTTTTAAAAAATGTTATGTAACAAAGTAAAGAATAAAAAGGGGTATTTCATTGGTAACAATTAGAACAGCTGTTTTGTTATTTCAAGCAATTTCCGTTTCCTATGACTTCGCGTAACGAACTTTTGGCCCATGACTTAGGTAGTAAAAGATGGCGTCTTAGTTTTTGTATACATAACCACATTTGTGAGATATAATATATCGTATCTATAAAATCAAAATAAACGTAAGTATACAGGTGTCGCCTATACGAACAGGGACCTTATGTAATATTATGTATGTATATTATTACATGGGATACGCCTAGAAAGAACACGGGAAAAAATTGCTTGAGGTAACAGACAAAATTTTATAACTAGTAAACATAACCCCACAATTAGGTAATACAATTGTATGCATGCGTGCATTACACAATTGCCAAAATGAGTACTAATGACAATATTACGTTAGAAATAGGTACAACTAATGTAAATTTGACTGGCGAGATGGATGTACAAACACCTCAAACTAGTCAGATTGACGAGGTGCATACGCCTGTATCTGTAGAAATAACGAAAGTCAATACATCCATTTCAACTAATTTAGACAGTAAATCAGATGAAAGTAATGCAATGATACAATTGTTATTAAAATTAGATAAAAAACTAGACGAACAGAAAAGCGATACGGATATTAAATTCACACATTTGAATGACAAACTCGATAATTTTGATATTAAATTCAGAGAGTTAAAAGGTCACAATTTTCACTTAGAAGAACGAATTAATATAGTAGAAACACGTTGTGATAACATTCAGAAAAAGACACTAGCCATTGTTGATGACAAGTTCAATAGTACCATTAGTGATTTAGACACTAAAATTGATCTAGTACAAGACACAGTAAATAACACGATTAAAAGTAAATTACAGTCAACAAGTACAGAAATACAACAGAAATGTTTACATTTTGTAGAAAGTCAAGTAGAAGTTAAAACCAATGTGTTGCAAAATCATTTAGAAAACATTGAAATAAACGTGATAGATATTACTAAAAATTTAGAAGCTATAGATAGTACTATGACTGAACATGAGAAAAATACCAAGAGTAGATTTAATTTGTTACAAAGTAAGATTAAAGAAATTGATGACTTAACTGTACAAAATAGTATGGATGTGCATGATAAATATGATATGATTGCAAATAATTTGACCAGTGTAAAAAACGAATTACGGGGAGAAATAAATAAAAATGTTTCAAGCATAACTGATAGAGTAGTAGTAACTAGAGATTTCTATAATGAAATAGAACTAGAGAATTTTAGCCATGAAAACAGAGTAATACATCCCATGCGATTCCTTAATCAGACTAGGGATTATAATCATTTTAGTAGTAGTAGCTGGGAAGTGAAATTAAATAAAATTATTAAATGTTTCAAGGGTAACTCAGTCATATGGGCTGAAGCTCATAGGTTAGAATGGGATTGTTATAATACTTTTGAGAAAGCTTTTAAGGGTAAATATTGGACAGAAGAAGAGCAGGAGACTTTAAGAAGCCGTATTATGGGAACGGGTAATTTCATGGGACGTAACGTTAGTAATAATAACATTACTATTTATGTAACAAAATTGTACAACGAAGCTAAATATTTAGAGCCTCCTATACCATTTAAGTCATTTGTTAGGTATGTTAGTAAGCACTTACCTAGAGAAGTGCAGGTCACTCTGATGACTAAAGAAATAGAAAATCTTGATGAACTGGAAAGGGTATTAGATATACTACAAAGTATACATGATCGTGAAATGGGTAGACGCCCTATACAACCAAATACGTATAACCATAACAATAATAACAATGAGTTTAATCGGCCAAGGCCTTATTTCAATCATACTGGCAATAAATATAATGTTAGAAATGATTTACAGACACCAGGCGGTTGGAGTTGTTCTAGTTGCAGGAAGGAGAATCGGGGTCACATGCAGCATTGTTATTTCTGTAAAGCACCAAGAAATAACCAAGTAAAGCAATTCATACCTGCGAACAGAGGAGCCCCGAGTAACAGAGGAGCACCGTACCACCATCAGGGACCAACACGCGGACACCATGTGCCATCAACAAGTCATAATAGGACACAGCCGGAAAACTGAAGTCAACAGTGGTAAGTAGGACCCGACCACTGTTCAGGGAAACTCATGAGGTCCGACCCATCGAGAACTTAAAATCCAACGTTATAAAAGCAGACATCGTTGCAGATTTATTGGAGGAGGAGTGTAACACGACATTGGAGGTGAGAGCTGGACTCACGGAAATACAGGTAACAATAGATAATAGAAACTTTAAAACACTTGTCGATACAGGGAGCGAAATTTCAGTAATAGCCGAGAACATTTTAAGTGAATTGAAAGAATTGAATAAGAATATTCCAGTTTTACCCGTAGCAGGGGTTACAGTAATAGGAGTCACGGGGGTACGTAGTAAAAGGGTGACAAAACAGATACATTTAAGCTTCTCAATTGGAGATATGAATTTTGATAATACATTTTTGGTAGTCAAGGGGTTAAGTTTAGACATCATTTTGGGAAATGATTTTTTACAAAGAAATAAAGCTGTAATAAATTTTAAAGAAAAAATTTTGGAGTTAGATGGGGGTGAGCGGTCTGTGAAGATTAATTTTGAAAACGTGATAAATAAAGTTAGAACAACTGGTGTGAAATTGTTACAGAAACAAGTAGTTGAGAATCACTTAGATACTAAAGTAAATTTTTGTATAGAGGGTGAGTATTTAGAAGATGTTGATAATGAAATGAGTAATATTAATAATGAAGTATGGGAGATAAGGGCGGATGAATTCTGTAGTGGGGGTGAGGTGATAAGGAGTGGCCAACGTAGAGCGTTATGGCAGGTAATAGAGCAGTTTAAGGGAGTGTTTGCCGATATTCCAGGAAGGGCAAAAAATTATGAATGTATGTTACAGATAAAGGAACACACACCATTCATGCAGCGGAGCTATCCAGTGCCTTACTCTAAAAGACGAGCGGTGCAAGAAGAGTTGGACAAGATGTTAGATAATGGTATCATAGAGAGGTCAGTGTCTCACTACTCAAATCCGTTAGTGGTGGTAATCAAGAAGGAAGGAGGAGTAAGATTATGCCTAGACGCAAGGAAAATTAACCAAATTATTATACCAGACCGAGAATCACCAGAATCTATAAATGAGATCTTTCAAAAGTTTAGTGGCGTAAGATTTATGACGTCCTTAGATCTGACTGCTGGATATTGGCAGGTACCTTTAGCAGAGGTAAGTAGGCAATACACAGCATTTTTGTTTAACGGAAAAAATTATCAGTTTAAGCGACTACCATTTGGGCTAAATACCAGCGTAGCTAGTTTCATTAAATGTTTGGATAGAATTTTGAGACCAAAAGATTTAGATTTTCTCACAGTTTATGTAGATGATATTTTAATAGCTTCACGTACATTTGAAGACCATTTAGAACATTTAAAATATGTTTTAGGAAAATTAGAAGCGGGAGGATTAACCGTAAAATGGGATAAGTCCAAATTTCTACAAACGAAGATTAATTTTTTAGGATTCATTATTACATCGGAAGGAATTTCCGCAAACCCGGACAAGGTCGAATCTATTATGCGTTTCCCTGAACCGCGAAACATCAAACAACTTCAGAGTTTTCTTGGGCTGTGCAACTTTTATAGGAAATTTCAGAGGAACTACGCCTACCTAACCGCTAAGTTAAGTGCGGTATTATTTAATCTTATTATTGAACGGGGAGGGGGACCCCTAATTCTTGGGATAAAAAAAAAAAAAAAAAAAAATCTATATTTTGGCATTGATCCCTTGAATCTTGTTTTATTCTAAAATTTTATAGAATAGAAAAGTTGAAATTTGTGTAACTTAAGAGGTTAACTCATTAAGGAGTTGTATATTTTTTTTATGTAACTAAGTATATCAGAAGATCCATTGTTTTCCTGGAGTGTTAGAAAAGTGATGTTTTGGACTTGGAAAGTGTCTACAAATTTATTAATGTAACTAATGAAAAAATTAACATTTTTTTTAAATGATATTTCAATTTTGATATATCTTAATTATTTATTAAGATATGATTAAATATGATTGAGTATTTAAAATGTATTAACTGTATTATTAATATATCAGTGTTAATTATTAATGTATTATGTATTTATTTGAAAACTTTTTAACATGATTTTATAATATGTGTAGGAAGAGAAAAAATTTTAAATGGCGCTGTTAATAATATTTATCAGCCAGATGATTAACTGTTAATAATAATAATAATAATACTAATAATCATAATAAAAGTTTATTTTAAGGGTTATAAATAAATAAATCGATTTATTAAATTTCTTGATTTGTTTTCTCCAAGTTTGGGAGATATATAATTATATTTTATATTATATATATTTTATATTTTCAATTATATTTCATTCAATTTTAATCCTTTTTCATATTCTTTTTAATCCTTGAGATTTATTATTTTTATAATTTTTATACTTTCTAATTTTATTTAATATAATTTATAATTTTATAAATAGTAAGCCAACCCAGTGCTTATTGGCACAAACCAGCACTTAGCTAAGGGGAACCAGATCAGTTGAGGATGGAGTGATTCAATAAGCCACTATATTAATATTTTTTATAAATTGTTTCAGTGTTTGGGGTGTGACAGCGGTCCTGAGCTGGCCAACGCGTCAGAGCAGGGGCGTTAAGAGCCTAAGTGGCCTTATGGTGTTGGGATCTCGCAGGAGAAGTCCAGTAAGGTCATGAAGGTACAGTCATTATCACCAGACCAAGGGTGAGTTATTGTTATTTTTTATGTAAAATTGTAAGGGGGTTGTGGCGACTTGTCCTGGCTGATCCCTTTAGGAAGTATGAAAGGGTCAATGAAAGTTTGTGTGCTTCGTCACACCATCTTTCATTGAGGGGGTTTTGTGATGGTACAATCATGGTACATTTCATAATATACTAAAATATGGTAAAGAGATCATAAATATTGTATTTTCCTATTTTTTGACATACCCAATCCAACCTCAAACACCCGATATAGAATTTACGGTGAGTGGACTATATTACAGTATTTGCCAGGATTTGAACTAATTCATGACAAAAAACGGTGTCACATCACAAAAACAGTGTGCAGTTATTGAGATAAGCAGAGCCAAGCCTTCGTTACGTCAGAGGCGGAGAATGTGTTGACAGCAACCAAACTGCGATGTCAACACGTTAGACAAAGGAATGTGACGTCAATACGCCCCACTTCCGCAGATTTCAACCAGAAATTGCCGTCATTTCATCTGCAGCTCTGATTTGAACCGGCCGGCCGCCCATTCACTTACGAGTGAATTTTAACTTTTTAGACCACTGTAGGTGGTTAATAAACAGTATAATATCTACTATCAAAATGTATTAAGGAAAGTAATAGTTCGGTTTGGTGTAGGCGTCCTCGACCGATTAAATCGTTCGTAAACAAGATCGACGTATAGAATCGGTCCCACGACGGTGGGTTACGTGGGTTGACATAAAGTCACGTCAAGCGCAGTAAAATAAACCGATTGTGCCGATATTACGAACGAGACTGGCAGTGCGAGGAAGCCAACACGGAAATTGGTGAGAGCGTTCCTTATATATTTTGAATCCTTTATTTCCCAATATATGTTATTGTAGAAATCAATCATTTAACAAATTATTCAAAATTTCAATCTAAATTTAAGGAGCTCCAAAATTTAAATAAGTTGTACCATGATAATGAAAGGGTGAGTGGTTGTGTGCGTGCGTAATTATTCTAAGTGCTGGGTTGAGCACCACTATATAATATAAATATATACATGTTATTATTGTATAATCATTTAATCATATAATCATTAAACTTAATCAAAGTTATTATTACACATTATGTTTTTGGAAGGGTTACAGTTGGTTTTAAAAAATGTTATGTAACAAAGTAAAGAATAAAAAGGGGTATTTCATTGGTAACAATTAGAACAGCTGTTTTGTTATTTCAAGCAATTTCCGTTTCCTATGACTTCGCGTAACGAACTTTTGGCCCATGACTTAGGTAGTAAAAGATGGCGTCTTAGTTTTTGTATACATAACCACATTTGTGAGATATAATATATCGTATCTATAAAATCAAAATAAACGTAAGTATACAAGCTTCAGGAAAACTTTCCTGCTAACCAAAAGAAGCGAACAGTATAAAATTTACTTTCAACATAAGACTTGCTTATAAAAATACAGTGGACTCTTGATTTAATGCACCTTTAATGTAATGCTCATTTTTCATGGTCCTGACTAATTTCCCATACTAGCAAAATATAAAATACAGCTTGATTTTACTATCTGGTTTGGTACGGGACCCTTGATGTTGTGACGTTTCAGAATAAAGAGAAGAAGGAATCAAGAAGGAATTAAGCCCCGATACTGCTTTTTTACTTACCTAAGTTCAGACAGAAGATTCCAAAAGCCCCAGGGTCACCACCACATTTTTATTGGAGGAAATGTGGAACCCGTATTCCTTTCCCCATAAAAACAATTTAAAAAACCAACTCTCCTTCACAGAAAATTCAAAGGCCGTTAGACGAACTTTTGGACACAGAGAATAGGTTATAGGTAAAGTGGCATAATAAACTAACTTAACACATTGTAATGAAAAATCTCATTATTAATAAAAAATTACATTTCAATTACAAGACAGAAAAAAATAAATAAAAAGCCAGTAAATCAGCACTTTTTGTATTACCCCCTTTTTCTTTCTCTCGTGCGTGCGCACGCGCACACACACACACACACACACACACACACACACACACACACACTCTCTTTCCCTCTGATTCTGTATATATTCTTTACAGTTTTAGTTCACCACTTTGTTTGGCCAAAAAACTTTCCATTACCCATTATTTTTTTACTTTTTCGTCTTTGTACTTATCTGTATTGTCAGGGAGCCTCACTGTAGTTGCGCCATCCGGGCGAAATTGGGCACTTTCCCGACAACTATGTTCTGATGAAAAAGTACGAAAAAGAAAGTTCCAAAACTCCGATAAACTACTGTTCACTGGTTTCTTCAATAATTTTACATGGTTTTGTAAAATTTGAGTTTGGTAGGTCGACATTGGCTGGCCTACCGTGGTCGCCCACACACTAAAATACGTCTGTACTGGCTGCTGGTGATTGTGAGACTGAGTCTTGTTTGTCGTCTTACACAACAGCATGTCCGTTTTACTCCGCAATTAAAAACCAGTTTTTTCCAGTTTCGGCTACATATTCCTGCCTTGGCGGACGTCACTTGGTTACAGTTTGATTACATAAGACGCTATTCTGTCGTGCTTCACCCAAACAACGATTCCATTTGTTATTGTAAACAAATTCCTTTTCGTGTGCGTAATTGTGATTCACTCGTCACCAGCTTAAAAATAGGTTGCATAATGTACTGTTACAATGTAATGCTGCTGTTTCATAAAGCCCTTTATTTGAATAATCATGCAAAACACTTTTAAATTTCAAGTATAGTATTTGGAGAAGAACGCTCCCATTACAAGTGATGGCTGGTCACTGTACTTTAATTTTGGACTCACGTACATTTGAATTGTTTTGTTCGATGGTCATACATTGTGTAAACTATGTGCTGTTTTGGATTGATGTCCGAGTTCGTTCTAACAAAAGCTTGATATTTTGGAGATCCTTGTGTTTTGTATAGTTTAATTGTAAGAGATAAGGCATTATTATAGGTACTGTATTATTTTTATTGTAAATATGGCATATTTTAGTTACTTTTTAAAATGTATTTTATAAGTTTTAAGAGGGCGAATATCTAAATTTATTTCTTGACTAAAAGAAAACATAGTCTTCTAAAGGATTAACAAACTTATGGTTCTCTTCTATGAAATGTCTTGCATATAACGAATTTGTTGTTCTATTGCCTTCTCCACGTTTGTGGTCAGATAACTTGGAAAAATTTAAAAGAAAACAATGTTTGAAGCTGGGCTAAAAGGGGCTGAATACATGGCAGTGATATCTGTTACTATTCATTTTTTTTGTCATGAATTAAGTGCCACATTTACTTCATAATTTTCCCTCTTGCATAATTTTTGCATCCCTGTTTTCTGTTGTTTTTTTTATCCTCCTGTAATTTTGTTTGAAGTGTCAGTGTGGGTTTCTTTTTGATTTGCAGTGGACTGTATATTGTCAAACTAAATAGTTAAAAGGCTTTATTCCCATGTAATCAACAATGCATAAAAATTAAGCGTTTACTGACCTTGTCCTTGTGCGTTGTAAATGTCCTGTTGTAAGCAATACTTTGGTGATTTTCTAGGCAGTCCTAAACTTAACAATAATATTCCAACAAACGTTAAACACATAAAATAAACACATGAAATAAGCACAAAGTAAAATAACAATAGCGGTGAATAGTCTTTCTGTTCTTGTGGTATGCGTGTATAAACGAAAAAGAACTGAACTGCACGATATACCGTACACTACTGGAAAGAAAAACGCTCTAATTATTATATTGTGAATTGAACTTTGAAACAGGTAATGGGAGTGCATTCTATTAGAGATAATGAAGTAGAGATAGGGTGAGTTTAACTATTGTTATGAAAACAAAATATCTGACATACCGGCCCCTTTGAACCAACTGGTTCAACAAGAAACATTCAAAGAACATAAGAACAAATTTGATCCTTTGGAAGAGTATAATAAAACTAAATTATAAGGGGCAGTAGCCAATTGACTGGTCAAGGATTTTAGTAAATGGGAAGACGGGATACCTTAACAGAAGGACGGGTCAAGGTTCCACCGGCAGTCTTCATGTTGACGACACGTACCACTCCATCATTCCCTGGAGATACTGAGATGACTCTCCCGAGCTTCCACTTGAGGGGTGGCAGGTTCGTTTCATGAATAACGGCTAAATCTCCTATTTTGAGATTTTCTTGAGGTCTGATCCATTTGGACCATTCTTGAAGTGTGGAGGTACTCCATTTGCCATCTTTTCCAGAGATGTTGTGTGAAGGCTTGAACCAATTTCCAGCGTTTTATGTGATTAAGTGGTGCATTAGTTAGTTGAGGTTCGATCAGGGCATTAAGAGGTCCTCCAGTTAGAAAATGTCCTGGTGTAAGAGGTTGAAGATCTGAAGGGTCATTCGAGAGAGGAGCTATCGGCCTCGAATTGAGGATAGCTTCAACACGCACAACTAAGGTGGTAAATTCTTCGTACGTTAAAATGTGTTCACCTATGACTCTGGTGAGATGATATTTTGCACCTTTAATGGCACGTTCCCAAAGTCCACCTTGGTGAGGTGCACGCGGAGGAATGAAATGGAATGTGATACTGTTGTTCGTAGCAAAATCTTGCATCTCTGGTTGCTTCATGAGATCTTGAAAACATCTTTTGAGCGAAGAAGCAGCTCCTATGAAGTTAGTCCCACAATCAGAGTACAGGTCTGATACAAGACCTCTCCTAGAGATGAATCTCGTAAGGGCTGCAATGAAGGCGTCTGTAGTTAAATCAGTAACCACTTCCAAGTGTACAGCTTTTGTTGCAAAACAGATGAACAGGCAGAGGTACACTTTTATAGGCTGTATCCTGCGAAGTGTAAAAAACTTGACCGTGTAAGGGCCAGCATAATCAACTCCAGAAGCGTTGAAACAACGAGTAGAGGTAACAAGACCGGCTGGCAGATCACCCATGAGCGGAGACGTGTTTGTTGATTTTGTACGAAAACATCGTACGCATTTAAATATTCTTGAGTGTATAACACTGCGGGCAGAGAGGATCCAAAAGCGTTGAGATAGTGTTGCTTGGAGGAACTGGGGACCAGTGTGCAGGTACATGCCATGATAGTAATCGATGAGTAAATGAATAGCGACATGATTTTTTGGCAGAAGAATAGGATGTTTGGCATTGTAAGTAAGCGCAGAGTTCTTCAGTCGACCTCCGACACAGACTATTCCTGCATCATCAATAAAGGGTGCTAGACGTTGGATGCGGTTTGAGCATGTCCTTTTCTTGGAGAGTAGATCTATGTCTTCTGCAAAGTGAAGCCTCTGAATGAGCCAGCAAATGCGGTTACAGGCGTTATTTAATTCAGTTACTGTAAATGATCCACTTATGGTGGTTTTAAATTTCAAATGGGTTATAAAGCGAAGGACATAAGCCATTACATGAAGAAGAGTCTTCCAAGAAGAAAACTTTGTAAGAAATCCAAATGTTGGGACTTCTTTTGTGGTCATCATAAGATTAAGCACATTTGGTTTCATTTCGGGAATAGACTCCTCCGAAATTGGATGAAGGATAGATTGTGGCCAGGTCTGCGTTGATTTAGCGAGCCACGGTGGTCCTAGCCACCACTGGCTATGTTTCATCAGAACCGTGGGTGTCAAGCCTCGAGAAGCACAATCAGCAGGATTGTCAACAGTTGAAACATATTTCCAGACGTGCGGTGAAACTAAGTCTTGTATTTGTGCCACACAATTAGCAACATACACCTAGAGACGAAAAGATAGAGTGCGTATCCAAGATAGAACTACTGTAGAGTCGCACCATGCTGAAATGTTGTCAATCTTGTGATGTTGTGAGAGCTGTTCTGTACAGTAATGTAGCAATTTGGCTAACATGTGCGCACCACAAAGTTCCAAGCGGGGAATAGTCACACGCTTCAGTGGAGCTACTCTTGATTTTGCGATCAGCAGTCGTATGTTGACATCTCCTTCTGTGTCTTTGTGCGCAGGAAGACACAAGCTGCATATTCGGATTCACTTCCATCTGAAAATCCATGAAGCTGGATATTGACTGCAGTTGCTAAGGATATGAAACGTGGTATCCTTAGCTTTTCTATTTCTGGAAGTTCTTTCACGAATCGTGACCACTTCTCGGAAATATGATCAGGTAATGGAGAATCCCAATCTAAGCCTAAGGTCCATACATGCTGCATTAAGACTTTAGACCAAAAAACTATTGGGGATATCCAACCACAAGGGTCATAGATCTGAGCAATTGATGAAAGTAAAGTTCTTTTTGTGTAATTACTTGAAGGTGTGTGCATCAAATATGAAAAGACATCAATATCTGGGATCCATTTTAGCCCTAAAAGACTTGAAAATGGCTGTTCCGACGTGCGTAACATGAGGGGTATCTCATGATTATCTTGCATGACATTTTCTAAGAGTTTAGGATGGTTTGAAGACCACTTGCTCAGTGCAGATCCACCCTTTTTCAAAAGTAAAACAACATCCTCTTGAAGGTGGAGAGCTTCTTCCAGAGAATTGCTCCCTAATAGAGCATCATCAACATATATTTGCTGTTGGAGTGCTTCAGCAGCAAGTGGATGATTTTTTCCTTCGTCCATAATGAGCTGTTGTACTACTCTATTAGCAAGGTAAGGTGAGGACGTCATACCATAAGTGACAGTAGTCAATTGGTAGACCTTTAGCGGGACTGAAGTGTCTTCTCTCCAGTATATTAACTGAAAGATCTGATCATCTTCATGGATGGATATCTGCCTAAACATTTGTTTGATATCACAAGAGAAAACAAATTAATGTTGACGAAAGCGAAGAATTATATCAGTAATGTCATTGTGCAACTTTGGACCCTGATGTAGAATGTCGTTCAGTGAGACACCTGAAGAAGATGGTGCTGATGCATTGAAAACAACACGGATTTTCCTATCTTTAAAAACACCATGATGTGGCAAAAAGTAATGCGGCTTGTTCAGCGACGGCACAGATGTGCACAGTTTCATGTGCCCACATGCTAAGTAGTCATTCATAAAATTGACATATTTCTGTTTCAACTCAGGTTGAGATTCAAATTTGCGTTCAAGTGTATTAAACAGGCGTTTTGCCAAAGTTGTAGAGTCACCTAGTTGAGCAGGGTTTCCACTGAAAGGCAAGTGACAAACATATCTGCCGGAGGCATCTCTCTTATGAGTAGAGACGAAGTGAGCTTCACATTTTTCATCTTGTGGAGCGAGTTTTGTAGTGTGAGGTGGTTCCTCTATGGACCAAAAACGTTGCAATGTTGCGTACAGATCACGATCATTCGTCGATAAAAGAGTCACTAAGCCTGAGTAAGGCTTAGACTTAAGTGAAACAGGTGTCGGACCAAGCACAACATAGCCAAAGATTGTATTGACAGCGTATGGCATATTCTTGCCGAGATTGATAAAGGTACCATTAAGAGTCAATGCAAATAAATCTGCACCAATCAGAAGGTCAACTGGACCCGGAACATCAAAAGTGGGATCCGCTAGCATATAACCTTTGAGTCGCACTTTAATTTCTGGTGGGAGCTGAACACGAGGCAGATTGCATGATATTTTATTAAGAATCATGACTGGGTGAGATTTTGCTAAAATATTCCCACTGAGCGAAGACAATGTCACAAAGGTAAGTCCCTTCGTTTTCACTGGGGCTGTAGAGATGCCACTAAGTTCTGGAACATCTGTTTGAGAGCGGTACAAACACAAAGTCTTTGCACAACTTTCTGAAATAATTGTTGTTTGGGATGCACTATCAAGCACAGCTCGTACAACTGCTGCATTTCCATTGGCAGATGTGATATGCACCAAAGCGGTTGCGAGTAACACAGTGTTATTCTGGTTGCAAGAAACACCTATCAAGGTAGTATCCTGGTGACACTCTGCAGAGTGGTTTTGCTTATTCATCGTCATTTCAACAGAAGGGCACAAGGTAGGTCTATTTGACTGAGTCAATTTTTGTTGCGGTTGTGCGGAGCGGTTCTCAACAAAAAAATGTAGTAGGCTATGGTGACGCCTGACATACATTGCATGTGTGGACGGACTTACAGGTGAATAACTTATGTGTTCCAAAACAATTTTGACACAAGTTCTTATTTTTAACAAAAGCTTGTCTGTCTTGTACAGTAAGTGCGGAAAAATCTGCACATCTATATATGTTGTGTGAATTTGATGAACAGAAGATACAATGCTGAGTGTGAGTAGTGACCATCGCTATTTTGTGCGGTTTAAACTGGTTTGTATTCATTTTAAAGCCACTGATTTTTTGAGAGGTTTGAAGAGAAGGTTCATTTTTTGAGATGATATTAGTTAAACCAGCTGCTTCTTTGCAAGAACATTCATTTTCTAAGAATGTAATTATTTCTGTAATGGTAGGAACATTTTGTAAATTATCTCGAGAACGTTCAAGTTTGGTCCTGAATTCCGTGTCAAATCTACACAAAATATATGAGGTCAGCAACAAACTTTCACTAGCAATATCATGTCCTGGTGCTTTGAGCGCTTGATAATTTTCATTGTAGGTCGACAGAAAATTCCTCATTTGTTTAACTGAAGGATTATGCAATTGTGGTAACTCAAATATACTGTTTACGTGAAGTGTTATCAACAATCTAGAATTTTGATATCTTTTTACCAAAGTTTGCCAGGCTATGGCATAGTTTGTATTAGTGACAGGCAATGATTTAATTAAATTTAGCGGCTCATCAGTCAAACAAGAAAGCAAGTATGTAAATTTCTCCACATTAGAAATGGTTTCATTTTTGTGCACTGCATTTTCAAACAGACTGTGAAAGGCTACCCATTTCTCAGGTTGTCCAGAAAATGTTCCCAAGTTTAAGCGAGGTAAATTTACTGTGGGAGTGGGCGCAACTAGTTGTGGTGCACCAGTGTGAGACTGATCCAAGTTTTCCTGCGATAGCGATGGTAGAAGAGGAGCACATGAACTTTGTATAGATATATTTAAGTCTGATATAGAATATTGTAATCTTGAAATCTGTTCATTATCAAGATCTTCTGGTAAAGGTGTTGTACTAAATAGTTTATTTATAAGCCTTTCAAATTCAGCATATTTATTTTCTGCGGTGGAACTAAGCAAACTAACTTTTCGTGTTTGCTGTTCAGTTAAATTACCTATACCAATAACCTCAAGAGCAACAATTTGCTTGTTAATGTTATGAAGCCTACTGTCAATCAGTTCACTTTGCTTCACAAAAGAAGAAAATCTCATTTTGGTAATTTATTAATACACTCGGCTTAAAAAACAGATTCAGATGTAAATAACAAAAGAGTTTTAAGTAAAAGTTGTAATTCACAATGTTCTTCCACTACTTGGTAATTTCCAGTCCAAATAATTTTAATTTATTTTTTTTTTTATCATTCTAAAATACCAATAGCGTAGATGACAGTGTGCTGAGTCAAATGATTCAGCGCGAGTTTAGTAAATGTATTGGCATTTTTTTTTTTTGACGGTAAAGACAGTACGAAATTTAAAGTAATTAGGAGTGCTGCTCTCTACCCGCGGATAGGAGAGGCTACCGTTCTCGAGTTTTCACCGTTTGACCGGTGTTTCCATCTACCGAGTTTTTCCAGCAGCTCGGCTGAGTTTTTAAACAACAGTGCTGCAGCCTGGTGAGAATTTTCTCACAAACGAACAACGAACGAAAACTTTTGTTATAGTTTGTCTCAAAATGGAAGCCTAACTCACGACATCGTGAAGATCTCTTCGGTGGAGGGTTTAGTGTAAATATCTAGCGTCGACTTCTTTTCAATATGAGATAGTTTCTTAATGACTGCGGGTTCACTGAACAGAGACAACTCCTACTGCCAATGAACGAAATGCCATCTTAAAGCTCCACACTCGACACCGAAGAGACCAGGCCGCAACAACATGCCAATCATGAGATCGCCACGCTATAAATAAGATCATCCTTCTGGGCACACAAAGCAGGTGAAAAATATCCATTTTATATTCACACGTAGAATCAACATGGTACCAGTATACCTTCATTTGGATCCTCAATTGATGGGACAGTTTAGTGTGAACACTAAGTATTAATTGTAAATTTCAATACCTGTATAGTAAATTGTCAGTTCAGAGACTGACATGTGTACCACACAGCATCCAACTTAGATTTCCACTCATTTCTTTATAGTACTTCCGCTACAGATTTAAAGTCAGTTTTGTTATTATTATTTTCTCAAGTTTAATTTACTCTGCATTAAAAACATATTTTCTCTTATTTTTAAAATCAGGTTAGGCCATTTGTATAAAAAGATTACTGGGGAGGTAGGTGTTATTTTAAATTAGTTTCAACCAAGCTGTGCCTGTCGAAACACTTTTCAACTTGTTTGTCGAAACAAGGTTGTTGAAACAAGTTTGTTGAGACTGGTTATAAATTGAAGAAACATGTCCGTCTCTGACACACACACACAAATGTATTTTTTTATATAAGGTGCTAATATGGTGCAATTTTTTTTTCTTTACATTAACTGGCCCTATTTTAGTCTATATAAATTCTTTATATTAATCATGGTAACTGGGGGGCGTTAATTATTTTAAATAATTTTATTTCTCACCTTAATTAAGTATTTCAGCACTGAGCCACTTAGGCACTTGGTTTTAAATTTTACTGTCCTGGGGACATTTGTATGCAATACTTTATGATACACATGACGTGCAATTAACCCACACCATGCGGGTACATTCATAGAAATAAATCTTTAATCCTAATTGGGATTCCTATAATACAGAAGTTTAGAATTTATATACACCAGAAGGCTAATATAAAAAAAAAAGGGCGTGGCAAGAGACCTTTATGTATTTGTATACTATTGTATATGTAATTTGTCTTGTGGAACGTGTTATGTCTGTATATTTCTGTGTACATTTTGGGGGATATATATATATGTATATATATAAATATTATGCATTGCTGTACTTTTGGTGGGATATAGGGATTTTATTATTAGAATGTATATACACCAGTAGACGAGTATTCTATCTCTATAATCGTGGCTGATCATTTCTTTAAATTAATTGTTTTATTTAACAAGTATAGTAAGTGTCACCTTTAAAGTTCATTTAAATTGGATGAATAATTATTTGAATTATTAATAGTAACTGTGAATGAAATTATTTACCTTCATAAATTTATATACTGCATTTTAAAAGAAACATAAAACATAAATTTTATATTTTAAGATATAGTTTAATGGGAGTTTCATTTTGAGGTTAATGATTATTTTACATTTTCAATTCATTGATGGTGACATAGCAATTATTTTCATGGACTCAGTTTATATTATTCAGGTGGCCTTGTTGAGAGGGTATATATTTTTTGTTAACCATTTAAAAGGGGAATTCTAAATTACTGTTGTTTTTTTGTTATTAATATTATGAGATAGAATAATAAAACCATTGTTAATTATTTAATTCTTGAGTTTTTATTGCAAGTCCCGTCTTACTGGATCCAGCGCAATTTTTAGCTTCTCTAGGCCTTAGCCTAGTTTTAATTAACTTGTAACCCCTCTTTACAAAAGGAAATATTCTTTTTGTTTTAACTACTCAAAATGAAGTAGGGGTTTCATTTGGTAGCAGAGCGTGGTTACGACAAGGGTCCTGTGGGTGTGACGGGGCTTGCAAACTTAGGAAATATTTTAAAATTTTCACAATGTTTAGTTCTTAAATAGAACTTAGAAAAATTTTCAAGGCCCTATATCCCAAGGTTGAAAATATTTTGTTAGTTTTAAGGTTTGAAACATATGTATATGTACTTGCCCGCCTTGCATAGTGAATAGTGCCACATGGTAGGAAATTTTAGAAGGGGAAATCCCTGGGCAAGACTTATCGCAGTCGGCGCTTAGTTAGTTTGAGTTTACCTTACCCATGTTTGGGGAGGTGTTGCCGTTTTTTGTGATTAGGCGGTATGGCCCGATCGGCAGTCGGTTTCTGCCGATAAATGGTAGCCGGAGGTAACCTAAGAAAGGGTTAAAATAAATTTTCGTTGGTCGGTATTTTGTTTTTCGTGTTGTGTGTGTTGTGTGTGTGTCGCGTTCCTTTTGTCTGGTGTAATCGAGTGTGAGCTGTTCAGGTAGTGGGCTAGTTCTCGCATCGTTAGGTGGACCTGCAGTCTACTCTTTGGAAGTATAGTACGTGAGTTTTTCTTATTCTAATCTTATTATTGTCATTATGTTTATAGGTGTTAGGTATTTGTAGGGTGTTGTGTTTTGTTGATAGTGTTTTGCGAATTGTGTAATTCTGGCGGCGCTATGCTTTCAGCCATTGTATTCCCCCGACCACCGGGAGGAACAGAAATTGCCCCACCCTCTTACCCCAGTTCTCCAGAAATTTTCGGTGATAGATGGATTTAAGGAGGACCAGCTGCTGGTTTTCTTGGACCTTGTCCTGCAGTTGGCAGCCTATCCGGGTATATCCGATGGGGAGGTCTTGTGCCTTATATACCCGTATTGCCAGGGTACGTTGCAACAGAAGGTCACCAACACTTGGCGTCGGGGCGCCACGGTCGACACTTTTCATGCGGAAGTGTTGGATTACTTCATGTATCCTCCACGACGTTCCAAGCTTAGGCTGGATTGGTTCTATCGTTATCAGGCCGACGGAGAGCCGTTGGGGGACTACGTGCAGGACATACGAAAAGCTGCCCGGGTATTAAGATTAGGGTTGACCGACACCGAAGTCCTAGACATAATTATAGGAGGACTGAATTCCCAAGACGGTTATCGTTTGGGAAGGTTTGGGCATCGTCCAGAGAATTTCGCGGAGATGGCCCGGTGTTGCGTTGCTACAAATACGGTCCGACCAAAGGTCGCAGTAATTGTTCCGGTAAATCCATTTCTGCCCAAGGTGGATCCAGAGCCGATAGCATCATCATCGCCTACGCCGGAAGATGATAAGTCACTTGATGGGGGAGCTTTACCATCGTCAGTAGAAGTTAATTCGGACATTGCACATGGACCTGGACAGCTGGATTCCAGGTTGAGCACTGTTGAGGAAGTTATAGTTGCTGAGAGTGGCGAAGAAGAGGAATCGAAGGAGGAGGCAGAAGAGTGGTCTGCACATGCTACGCAGGGGAGTATAAGTGTAAGTGTTAGGGAGGCTGCAAGTGTTTCTGAGGTCGCGGATGGACTAGGGGATGTCCAGTCTGCAAGTGTGGTAGAAGTAGATGAGGTAGAAGTTGGGGAGAAACTGGGTGGCAGCGTTGTAGAGTTTGTGGGTGAGAATGATGTAGTGTGTGAAGATGTGCAGACGCTTTCTGTAAGTATTGTTGAGGATTCCGAGGAGTGGAAAGAAGTTCCAGGGGACCAGGTGAGCAACTAGAAGATGAAGATGTGCAGTGTCGTGATGATGATTTGGATTATGTAGAGGAAGAAAAGGAAGAGGTGGAAGAAATAGAACCAGAAGCAATTGTAGAAGAGAAGAAGATAGAAGCAGAGGAGTTAGAGGTTGAGGATAATCCAAATCGGGGTAAACGTAGAAAGATGAGTTACCTTGATTATAATTTAGAGGAAACAAATCAGTATTGCTCTACACAAGATAGTTTCTCAGAGAGTGATGTCCACAAGGAACGGCGTCCTAAAGTTCGTCATAAAGAACGGATTCCTAAAGTTCGTCATAAAAGGGTGAGACAAAGCGGTTGATGGGTAGCGGGTGGATGTTCCCCACAATCCCAGTGGTGTCCATCTACTTCAGGGTTGCGCCCCTGCCTCCGCGAGCCTTGGTTTTCTCCACCCATCCTTATTACCGGAGGGAACCATGTCCTTTACCTTAATCCTAGCTGTTGAACTTTCAATGATCCTTGCCCTTTTCATCTTCCCAATTTTCCTACCCCGCCCCTCAGAAAACAAAGTAAAAGCCAAAAAACAAATAAAAATTAGAAAGGAAAAGAAAAAAAAATATCCGAGAGGAGTTAGAGAGAAGTTAGTTGGAAGAGTGGTGACTACGTGGGTAGTAAGTATATTGTCGTTTTCATTTTCTTTGTTGTAGTTTGTCGTTGATTTTTTGTAGAGTCCTGGCCATGCCGCATTCCCTAGTTGATTTCCATTGTAGCTATGTTAGATTAAGTGTGGGTTGTTCGACGCGGTAGTACTGAAGTATACCCCCCTCGTTAGTTCTGCAGTATTGATGACCAAGTAAAGGGATTGATGTTCGCGTGCCCTCGATGCGGTTTTCTCTGTCTGGCTAATAGGGGCCGTCCGCCCTAGTATAGGGATGTTTTTTTTTAACGACTAGTTAGATATGTCAAGGATATGTGATGCCTTGTTTTAGCATATGGCTGGTCAGTCCATATGTGGACAATAAAATTATGGGCGCTCACATACCAAGGTATTAGTTACCTTGTTTCGGTCTTCGGACGCGTGTGTGAGTGGCAGCAGGAGGAGTAGGTGGTGGTCACCAGAGAGTGTGACGTATTGGGGCGGTCCTGTGGGGTTGGTCTGGCGGAGAGGGTCGCATGAGGATGGTTGCATTGGCGTTGAGTTTTCCAATCCAGTAAGAAAGGGGGGGGTAGTTGTTGTCCTGAGTAGGTATCAAGTTGGGCCTCAGTTGGTGGGGAAGCCTCAGGAGATCGGAATATCTCCATGATAGGAATCTTTCTTTGGTCTTTTCCTGTCGCTCTCTCTTTTGCTGTATGCGGACTCTGATCAGGTCAGCATGCAGCACCCGCACACTTACATAATACATATCTTCTTTCGTCTCTTTCATTTTCCTTTTTGATTTCTGTTCTCCTGAGAGCAAGCTCAGCTGAGCCAACCCAACCACGACGTCCACCGGTATCTTTTGGGGAGAGGTACACTGCAGGGTACCCTCCTGGCCTTTAACGTTGGGGCAACTATGTTGCCCTTTTGGGGTGAGGGTGTGCTGAGTCAAATGATTCAGCGCGAGTTTAGTAAATGTATTGGCATTTTTTTTTTTTGACGGTAAAGACAGTACGAAATTTAAAGTAATTAGGAGTGCTGCTCTCTACCCGCGGATAGGAGAGGCTACCGTTCTCGAGTTTTCACCGTTTGACCGGTGTTTCCATCTACCGAGTTTTTCCAGCAGCTCGGCTGAGTTTTTAAACAACAGTGCTGCAGCCTGGTGAGAATTTTCTCACAAACGAACAACGAACGAAAACTTTTGTTATAGTTTGTCTCAAAATGGAAGCCTAACTCACGACATCGTGAAGATCTCTTCGGTGGAGGGTTTAGTGTAAATATCTAGCGTCGACTTCTTTTCAATATGAGATAGTTTCTTAATGACTGCGGGTTCACTGAACAGAGACAACTCCTACTGCCAATGAACGAAATGCCATCTTAAAGCTCCACACTCGACACCGAAGAGACCAGGCCGCAACAACATGCCAATCATGAGATCGCCACGCTATAAATAAGATCATCCTTATGGGCACACAAAGCAGGTGAAAAATATCCATTTTATATTCACACGTAGAATCAACATGGTACCAGTATACCTTCATTTGGATCCCCAATTGATGGGACAGTTTAGTGTGAACACTAAGTATTAATTGTAAATTTCAATACCTGTATAGTAAATTGTCAGTTCAGAGACTGACATGTGTACCACACAGCATCCAACTTAGATTTCCACTCATTTCTTTATAGTACTTCCGCTACAGATTTAAAGTCAGTTTTGTTATTATTATTTTCTCAAGTTTAATTTACTCTGCATTAAAAACATATTTTCTCTTATTTTTAAAATCAGGTTAGGCCATTTGTATAAAAAGATTACTGGGGAGGTAGGTGTTATTTTAAATTAGTTTCAACCAAGCTGTGCCTGTCGAAACACTTTTCAACTTGTTTGTCGAAACAAGGTTGTTGAAACAAGTTTGTTGAGACTGGTTATAAATTGAAGAAACATGTCCGTCTCTGACACACACACACAAATGTATTTTTTTATATAAGGTGCTAATATGGTGCAATTTTTTTTTCTTTACATTAACTGGCCCTATTTTAGTCTATATAAATTCTTTATATTAATCATGGTAACTGGGGGGCGTTAATTATTTTAAATAATTTTATTTCTCACCTTAATTAAGTATTTCAGCACTGAGCCACTTAGGCACTTGGTTTTAAATTTTACTGTCCTGGGGACATTTGTATGCAATACTTTATGATACACATGACGTGCAATTAACCCACACCATGCGGGTACATTCATAGAAATAAATCTTTAATCCTAATTGGGATTCCTATAATACAGAAGTTTAGAATTTATATACACCAGAAGGCTAATATAAAAAAAAAAGGGCGTGGCAAGAGACCTTTATGTATTTGTATACTATTGTATATGTAATTTGTCTTGTGGAACGTGTTATGTCTGTATATTTCTGTGTACATTTTGGGGGATATATATATATGTATATATATAAATATGCATTGCTGTACTTTTGGTGGGATATAGGGATTTTATTATTAGAATGTATATACACCAGTAGACGAGTATTCTATCTCAATAATCGTGGCTGATCATTTCTTTAAATTAATTGTTTTATTTAACAAGTATAGTAAGTGTCACCTTTAAAGTTCATTTAAATTGGATGAATAATTATTTGAATTATTAATAGTAACTGTGAATGAAATTATTTACCTTCATAAATTTATATACTGCATTTTAAAAGAAACATAAAACATAAATTTTATATTTTAAGATATAGTTTAATGGGAGTTTCATTTTGAGGTTAATGATTATTTTACATTTTCAATTCATTGATGGTGACATAGCAATTATTTTCATGGACTCAGTTTATATTATTCAGGTGGCCTTGTTGAGAGGGTATATATTTTTTGTTAACCATTTAAAAGGGGAATTCTAAATTACTGTTGTTTTTTTGTTATTAATATTATGAGATAGAATAATAAAACCATTGTTAATTATTTAATTCTTGAGTTTTTATTGCAAGTCCCGTCTTACTGGATCCAGCGCAATTTTTAGCTTCTCTAGGCCTTAGCCTAGTTTTAATTAACTTGTAACCCCTCTTTACAAAAGGAAATATTCTCTTTGTTTTAACTACTCAAAATGAAGTAGGGGTTTCAACAGTAATAATGGTAATATGGTAATAAAGGAATATGGCTACTGTATTTTATAGAAACTAATACAGAGGTCGGTTTGAAGAAACACACTACACTTTAGAACTATGCTTGCTAGATAAAACATGAAATAACACACGCTGCACAATGAATCAATAAAACTATGCTTGCATGAAAAAACAAGAGAAAATCATAACAAAATGAAAAGAGCACTGAGTATTGGCAATACTTGCCAGTAGTAAATAATTGTTTTTTTTTTTTTTATTTAAGCGTTACAATAATTCAATAAACATAATAATAAAGAGCGTAATAATTAATAAAAATCTTGCTTTCCAACGTGCTGGATTCTGTATGAAAGATGCTATCCGGGCTGGACGGACCAAAAATGTGGGGTTCTTTTTGATTTGCAGTGGACTGTATATTGTCAAACTAAATAGTTAAAAGGCTTTATTCCCATGTAATCAACAATGCATAAAACTTAAGCGTTTACTGACCTTGTCCTTGTGCGTTGTAAATGTCCTGTTGTAAGCAATACTTTGGTGATTTTCTAGGCAGTCCTAAACTTAACAATAATATTCCAACAAACGTTAAACACATAAAATAAACACATGAAGTAAGCACAAAGTAAAATAACAAAAGCGGTGAATAGTCTTTCTATTCTTGCGGTATGCGTGTATAAACGAAAAAGAACTGAACTGCACGATATACCGTACACTACTGGAAAGAAAAACGCTCTAATTATGATTGCTGATTACAATGTGAATTGAACTTTGAAACAGGTAATGGGAGTGCATTCTATTAGAGATAATGAAGTAGAGATAGGGTGAGTTTAACTATTGTTATGAAAACAAAATATCTGACAGTCAGATATGGTAATAGTAGAAAACAGTAATTCCTGGAAAAAGGTCTATTACATAAACGATGGTCGGCATGGAACAACATGCTTATTTTCCCTTGCTCCCCCCCCCTCGACTATTAGCAGCTATGATTACCGAGTTAGTTCTTCCAAGGTCAGCAGGTGTTGAGCTTTAGTTTTAGTTAAAGCAGGTGTCCAGCTTAGTGAGTGTTTTAGTTAGGGTGAAAATATCAGAAGTTATATATAAAAAATCGCTTACCATAACTCCTAGTTTCCACCGTCTCCTTCGAAATAGTCCCTTGGGCATGGATACAGCAATCCCAGCGTTTTTTCCATGATTCCATGCATCGCTGGAAGTCGGCAAGCATAAGCGTTCGAAGCACCTTCTGCGATTCGGCCTGGATGTCCTCAGTTGTGTCAAAACGACGGCCTTTCAAATAAAGCTTCATTTTGGGAAACAGGAAAAAGTCGCACGGTGCGAGGTCAGGTGAATAGGGTGGATGGGGAATCACTACCGTGTTTTTGGAAGCCAAAAAATGCTGAATAGCTAACGATGTGTGGGCGGGCGCGTTGTCGTAGCGGAGAACCCATCTGTTGTTCTTCCACTTTTCTGGATATTTGCGCCTAATGCTCTCATGTAGCCGCTTCAAAACTTCACAATAAAACTTCCCATTAACTGTTTGACCAGGGGGGACAAATTCCTTGTGGATAATTCCTTTGATGTCAAAAAAAAATACAATCAACATGGACTTCACTTTGCTATTCATGGACTTCACGTTATTGAACTTGACATGCTTTTTTTGGCCGCGTTGAATGTGGCGACTTCCACTGCGATGACTGCTGCTTAGTTTCAGGGTCATAACCGTAAACCCATGACTCATCACCAGTTATGACATTGGAGATGAAGTTGGGGTCATCTCTTGCTGCAATTTTCAATTCAGTGCAGACAGCCATGCGATGTTCTTTTTGGTTGCTGCTCAGCAGTCTCGGTACAAACTTTGCAGCAATGTGTCTCATGCCCATGTCTGACAAGATGCATTGCACGGACCCGTATGACATTCCTACGATCGTGCAAACATCATGGATTGTTTGCCTACGATCTGCAACAATTGCCTCTCGCACTTTTGCGATGTTTTCCGGTGTTGTGCTTGTCGATGGTCGTCCTGAACGCTCATCATCGTCAACAGACTGTTGTCCATCCTTAAAGCATTTGTACCACACAAAAGTTTTACTTTTACTCATAGCATTGTCACCAAATGCTTCCACAAGCATGCGATGGGTTTCTGCAGCAGTTTTTTTAAGTTTTAAGCAAAATTTGATGCAGGTTCTTTGCTCCATAAAATCTGCCATTTATAAAATCGCCACAATACTAAAACACAACATTACAAAAATGCATGAAACTCAAGAACGCGGCCTCTCACCATCACAGCTGTTCGCACACTAATTCACAAAGGGTACTATTCGCATACTCTGACGGCAGCAGGTCATACCACAAACGGTTCGCGCATGGCATTCAAATTCCTCGAACTTTTGGGTAGCACCTCGTATACAATTTTGTAATTTGTGTGAAGTAAAATTTTTATTAATAATTGTTTTAATAAATTTGTAAAAGACAAACAAAGAAATGATTTTACCTTATGAATTATACATTTGTGTTTTAGGCATGTTAAAAATTTCATTTGTTTATATGTAATATTAAATTTTTAATTGAATTTTTAGTAAATACATGTTGTACAGTGACAAATCAGCTCTTTACGACTATCCTACAGAAAATCTGTTGTCACTGAAAGGGTTAAAGCACTTATGTTTTAAGTTCTAAAAAAAAAGAATCCTAAAATTCATAGCACAGAATCAGCTTTTGGTATAGTTACAGTACACTTTCCCCAGTCTCTTAATTCTTACAATGCCTGTCTGTCTCAGCTGTCTTATTAAGGTGTGTGTGCGTGTGCATGTGTGTATGTATGCGTATTTAATTCTAACTGTATTAATATAGTTATAATAAAAAATATTTTATTATTAATAAAACATATTAATGTACTACTACTATTCATGGAATATGGTAATTATACCTAATTAATATAAAAGTAGACAAATAGCCAAACTGGTACTGTTTCTTTAACATGTTTTTATTCCGTGAGTGATGTAGGGTTAAAATGTCAAATTTTTTCAGCTGTAAACAAAAATTTGTGTTGATAAGAAAAATGTGTTTTATTTTTTTAGGTCGACCATTTATAATTACAAAGAGCCCTTCTCTTTCACAAGACATTCCAAGTAAAGTGCCATATGTATTAATAGGAGGTGGTACAGCATCATTTGCAGCATTCAGAGCAATAAAATCCAATGATCCGACTGCTAAGGTATACCATTTAAGATTGTAAATTACATTGAAGTAAATATCGGACAAATTAAAGTAAAATCTTGTATAAGGTATTAATTGGTTATTTAAAATTATACATTTTATTAATACTTGGTTGTATACTGTTTAATTAAGGTACTTGTCATTGGAAGTGAACCTTTCTTTCCATATATGAGACCACCATTGTCAAAAGAACTGTTCTACAGTGACGATAGAGTTAAAGCTGAACAAAAAATTTTTAAGCAGTGGAATGGACATGAAAGAAGGTAAGTGATTATTGGATAATTTTATGAAACAAAAATTCAAAATTCACTTAATTCAGAACAGCCATTTTTGTCTACCATATGGGCCAGACACGCATCAAAATTTTGGGCAATTTATACTATAATATTATTTTGAATTATTGAGACACTTTGGTTGCATGAACAATAAACCAACAATCAATCAGTGGTATTATTGTACTTGTGTTTTTGTTTTTTAGTGTTTTCTATGAGCCTGACAACTTCTATACCGAGTCTAAGGAGTTGATGGATTCAAAAAATGGCGGGGTAGCGATTGCTCGTGGTTGGACTGTAAAAAAAATTGATGTTGTCGAGCAGAAAATATATTTGGAAGAAGACAATAAAGAAATATCGTATGAAAAATGTCTTATTGCTACTGGAGCTCGACCTAAAAATCTACCAGTTTTTGAAGAAGCTGATGAAGAAATAAAAGAAAAGGTATGCTCTCTCTCTCTCTCTCTCTCTCTCTCTCTCTCTCTCTCTCTCTCTCTCTCTCTCTCTCTCTCTCTCTCTCTCTCTCTCTCACACACACACACACACACACACACACACACACACACACACACACACACACACACACTCAGAGTTATATTTAGTATATAGCGGAGTCTTTACTTTTGACTCTTTATATTCATACTTGTTAATGCTGTAACTCTGCATTCACAGTAACCATCCTGTTACATAGGTTACTTTGTACAGAAACCTGTTCGATTTTGATGAACTGGAAGACATTATAGCTGATGGAGCAAAGTCAGTTGCAATTGTAGGAGGTGGTTTCTTGGGATCCGAACTAGCATGTGCTCTTGCACGTAGAGGTAATGATAGTTAAAGTTCTGTGTACTGTATAAATGAACACTTTTTACATATAATTGGTGTAATGGTATGATATAAAGTTATAATGTGACACAGAACTAAGATGTGACACATATGTCAACAATACCTTCTCATGACAAGATTTGCATAACAACTGATTCTCCATTTCCCTCCTGCTGCTCAGAATTTCAAAGAGGACTTGCCCATGCATAAACTGGTTTCTACATTTAATACTACTACTATACATTTTTTTTTTGCAATAAGTGCTATTTGCAAATACTTATACAAAAATTATAAGAATTAAATATTTTTGTGCACACTATATTGTCTGTTAGAGAAAGAAGCAATGTTGTAGAAATTATTTATGCATTACAGTTCAAGCAAATTAATAATTTTTTTGAGCACCTTATAAATTGGAGGAATACGAAAAATTGTATATATAAAAATTTAAAGTCTTGTCGAAAAATTTAACAGTTACCAACCGCAGGTAAATGCCTGGAATAAATTTGTAACACACAAAAATTGAGATAACCGTAAACTTCTGATGGACTTGAGCTGTGTTCACTTTATAAGGGAAATACATGAGCAGGAACAGTTAAAGTTTATGATTATGTGTAACACAAGCAGTGAGAATGTGTGTGCATGTATGTGGGAAATATTTTTAATACTCAATTTTATTTATTAAGATGGAGAACTATATTTTAAGTATTAGATTCTGAATGGATTTGCATGGTTTATTTAATATTGAATTATGAACAGCTTAGTTTACCAAAATGTTACAGACTCTTAAAATATATAATTTTTTTGTTAATAAAACGTGAAAAAATCATATAAAATAACTGTTATTTCCTCTGCAGAAGGAGATTTATTAATTTCATTTTAGCAGTTTACAGACTTTTCCTGAAGAGTGAGACTACACAGAGATGCTGTTGAAGAGATGGTTCCTCTAGAAAAACAGCATGGTAATGCATGGGTAGATCCTGTCTCAAGGGGTGACGAGTGGTCCTTTTTCATTCCCAGGAGTGGAATGAACTGTGCTGGGATGGATAAATATTGAATGTGCTAAAAATGTTACTTTGTGAGGAGACCTCAGTGGAAGGGCAGTACAGTAGAACCTCCCATAACCAGAATAATGTGGGTGGCACACATTCCGGATATTAGAAAATTCCAGATATGAGAGAAAATATTATTACTGGATTTTAAATAAATTATGCGATAATGTATAATATTGTAATCTTTAATATTGCCATTAAGATATACACAAATACAGTATTTACAAATGGCTACAGCATAGCATTGGATAGCATTTTTTAACTTTATACAGGGATTTTTTCAAAATATTTGTTAATAGGAGTTTATTTTGCTAAACATTATGCCACTGATTTGTTATAATATTATTATATACATACACCAAAGTCAGTAAAGTTTCAATTTTTTTAATAACTATTTCAATATATGACTTGCTTGGTTACACCAAATAATGATGGCAGTGGAAGATTCAATATAAAGTGCAGTGAGATATAATGGATACAAATAACAACATTTTCTAGTGTGAACTGATGATGAAATTATAATAATTTCGAAAAGGCCTTATTCAATAATTTAAAAAAATTTAAACTTTACTGATTTTGATGGATGTATATAATAATAATAATAGGAGTTTGTTTTTTCTTTGCTATCCGAAATTTAGCTGCTATACCACCCCACTGCTTAATGAACATTATGTCAGTTGCTGTTCCATTTTCATGTTGTTCAACATAGTTCATTGCCACCTACGAAAAAGTTAGAAATGTTTTAAAGATCTTTATAATTTTTATGGATAAAATTTTTACTACATCATGCTAACATACTGTCTAGTACAGACTTATGTAACTTGCCTCTAATACCTTAAATCCTTCCTCTGGTGTAAATCCTTCTGCTTCCATGTGTTGAATTTGGATCATCATCTTCGCTATCTCTGGGTTCTCCCTCTCCTTTTTCAATTTTGGTGTTTATAATCTCTTGGTCGCATTCAGCGTCATTACCAGTCCATGCGGAAATCTCAGTTTCAGTCATGTCTTCACAACCATCAGTCTGATGAACAAATTCAATGAGATTACTAGAAGTGTCTTCATCACCAGTATCTTTACATTTATTAATTCCATGACATTCAATTAGATTACATTAATTTTGTTCCATAATTTCATGAGTGTAGATTTTTTCTCCAGACTCCATGCTTCAGCAGCACAGAACACATTACATGTTTTATATTAATTGATTTTAAACTTAAAATGCATATTAGTTCTTGGTATCCAAGTCACGTATGAACAGTAAATTATTATAAATAAATCACCTTATATCCGTCGTGTGACTTCGTTACGTCGATTAAAATGACGCGTTTCGGAACATCTGTTCCATCATCAGATAAAATCGCTCTATTGAGGTCGTTAAACGTTAAAAACACATGTTACACATAATTGTCCACTATGTAATTCACTTGCTTCCTAAATGGTGCGCACCACGACGAAGCCGATCGGACACTGAACTATTATCTGAGTGATTACGCCTAAGCAGGTTCAAAGCTGTATCGTATAGCGGGTTGGATTTAAAATTTAAGTGGTCATTCAATATGAAGTCACGGCTGTTTATGTTATTATATGCTTTGTATATTTCGAACTCCTCTATTGCGTCCATGTAACGGCCTTTGTTGCACACATGTAGGGGTATTAAATTAGATTTAAAATCAGTATAATTATGATTGTGTAAGATTAAGTGGCGGGCAAAGTTGGACTTGATATTATTTAACAAAGTGAGATTATTTAGGTGACGTTTTGGTGTGTGTTCTTTAAATCGTTTGAGGAAACCTCTCCCCGTTTGACCAATGTAAAAACTGTTGCAGTCGTTACATGATAATTTATATATGCCGGATTTCTTTTGTAAAGGTATGGGTTTTCTATGGCGTAGTATTTTTAATAGACTATTGTTTGTTTTGAAGGTAGCAGTAATATTCAATTTATTAAATGTGGAGGTTAGAATCTTTGGCATTATATTTGTGTATGCGGTAGAAATAAATGTTATTTTGTATCCTTATCTATTGGGGGCTTGGATTTTCGAATTTTATGTTTCTTGATGAGATTATCAATCAACGTGTTATGGTAACCATTAGCTAAAGCTATATGTTTAATGGTATTCACCTCCTCACGGTAATCATCATCACTGAGAGGTACTGCCAACAATCTGCGGATAAAGTAATTATAAGCTGCCAACTTTTGCGAAAATGGATGATAAGAGTCAGCATGTATTGTCACATCAGTGATAGTCGGTTTTCTATAAATATTAAATTTCAATTTATTTACGTGTTTAGTGACAGACAAATCTAAAAAATTCAATTTATTATCCACTTCAGTTTCCAACGTGAATTGAATGTTTTTATTAATATTATTCATATAATGTTTTAGGTTTTCGATCTGTCGTACAGTACCATTGAAAATTAGAAAGGTATCGTGTACATAACGTGCATAAAATATTATATCATTTTTGTATTTGTTATGTGAGAGCAACTGAGAGTTTTCATAAAAATTCAAGTAAACGTCAGCCAATAGACCAGTCAGCTCTCACATAACAAATACAAAAATGATATAATATTTTATGCACGTACGGTTATATTATATTATATGTAACGTGTGGTTTTTTTAGAGGTATTAGCGAAACGTCCGTCTGATTCAAGCCCCACTGTTGGGTTCGCCAATTCTGTAACGTGCGGTTTTTTGATCAGAGGTTTCCGCCTCTCCGCAGTCGCCACTTATGAATTATAATGACCGAAGTTTAAAAATAAAGTGTTTGGTAATGTTACTCAATCAAAAGCCGAAATCGAGAGTGTGTGATTTGGTGTCAAGCAGGGAAGTTGTTCAGCCTTATGTTGAAGAGAGTAAGTACTGATTGTTTACACTCGGTTCCGACGATTTCTGAAATTCTTTCAAATTGTTCGCCGTGAATTAAATCAGCTGATTGTGAGACGAGTCTCCACACATAGTCCAACCAGACTACACTGTGACAAAATATGACCCCATGGATCGACCTCTTCGATTTTGTGCTGAAATCTATTACAACTACCCACTACAAAAAATATAACACATTTTTATTATTCAATATCATTTTTTCAATAATATTTATTATTTATATTATTGGTTTTTCCCTGCCGCATTAAATACAAATATCACAATCGATCTTTTTCTTCCTTAAAACATAATATCGACTTCATAGAGTAAACATGGAATTGTCAAGAAAAAAACATATATGGTTTTGTTTACCAAATTTTATACTATTTTTAAAACATCAATCAATATATAATTCTTTTTATTTCCCCAGGGTTAAGGGTAAGTTCTTTTTGTTATGAGATGGTCAGAAATGGATAACTATACTACGCTTTACAAATACCGAAAAATATGAAAAAATTTGTTTATTTTCGTTTAGTATGTAGTTCCAGAAATGTCCGTAAGAGAGCAGAGTGTGTTTGTTTTCATTAGAACATGTGATTAATTTGTACTAATTTGTGTTCTATACCACCATTCGGAATGAGTTTTCTTCGTTAAATATTAAACGAAATGTTTATATTACCTCTCTTCTGACAGTTCTTACTTGAATGAAGCCTTTTCTCTGGTGATGTCCGTCTTGGGTTGTAATTTCATTACCGTCTGGCCAATATTATATCGTCAACTTGAGACATAGCGAAACTAGGCCGGATCATCCAAATGGTTTTCTTTCACTTTTTATTATGGAGTATAGCAATTTATTTTTGATAAATAAGGTAGGATTATATAATGTTCATACTGTTTTTTAATTTTGTACCAATTTTGCACTTCAATAAGGTTTCTAAAAGGATATTTTAATAAAATTGAGGTCTCATCATTTTTGTCAACTCGCCAGGTTTAATTTTTTTTTTTCGATTAACAATACTTGTTATTTTCATCACTCTTAGTAACCCATAATTTTTTAGTATACAGGCAGTTTGTAATTATTATAAATTTATATTTTATTTACAGAAAAATAATTCTTTTTAATTCCGGTTTCTTTCTCAATCTGGTTTACATAATAGGTTTCTGTTCATTTTCTTATAACTTTGTATATAAGTATTTAATATTTTTATTATCTTTAAATGAATTTATATAGTATTTATTAGTCTCTCATAGTATTCCTACACTGCACTACTTCCTTCTGCCATTTCCCTCATACAATATTATTTTAATTTTTTATTATCATTTGATATTTAAATCTTTTATGTTTTTTTAAAACGAACCCTGGGTTATCTTATATTATAACACAAATATATTAAAAAATATAACATTAACTTAGGTATTAAACTTGGTTGTCTACACAATATAAACCTTACAATAAATTAACAAAATACCTAATCAGTTAGTAGCATTATAGTCTACTATCATCGTTTATAATTCTCATACCTACAGCACAATTCTGTAAGAAATTACCTTCACTTTCACTTTTACCTCAATGGGTACACTATAACTCACTTGTCACTGTATATCACTCGAATTGTTTATAATGTTTAGTGATATAATTGAATTTTGAGCTCGTTATAGCTTACCCATTTCTGACCTTTATGTTACATGAGTTAATTTATTGGGACCGGGTTATGTACCGTTACAACGTTATGTAGACGATACCTTTCTAATTTTCAATGGTACTGTACGACAGATTGAAAACCTAAAACATTATATGAATAATATTAATAAAAACATTCAAGTCACGTTGGAAACTGAAGTGGATAATAAATTGAATTTTTTAGATTTGTCTGTCACTAAACACGTAAATAAATTGAAATTTAATATTTATAGAAAACCGACTATCACTGATGTGACAATACATGCTGACTCTTATCATCCATTTTCACAAAAGTTGGCAGCTTATAATTACTTTATCCGCAGATTGTTGGCAGTACCTCTCAGTGATGATGATTACCGTGAGGAGGTGAATACCATTAAACATATAGCTTTAGCTAATGGTTACCATAACACGTTGATTGATAATCTCATCAAGAAACATAAAATTCGAAAATCCAAGCCCCCAATAGATAAGGATACAAAATAACATTTATTTCTACCGCATACACAAATATAATGCCAAAGATTCTAACCTCCACATTTAATAAATTGAATATTACTGCTACCTTCAAAACAAACAATAGTCTATTAAAAATACTACGTCATAGAAAACCCATACCTTTAGAAAAGAAATCCGGCATATATAAATTATCATGTAACGACTGCAACAGTTTTTACATTGGTCAAATGGGGAGAGGTTTCCTCAAACGATTTAAAGAACACACACCAAAACGTCACCTAAATAATCTCACTTTGTTAAATAATATCAAGTCCAACTTTGCCCGCCACTTAATCTTACACAATCATAATTATACCGATTTTAAATCTAATTTAATACCCCTACATGTGTGCAACAAAGGCCGTTACATGGACGCAATAGAGGAGTTCGAAATATACAAAGCATATAATAACATAAACAGCCGTGACTTCATATTGAATGACCACTTAAATTTTAAATCCAACCCGCTATACGATACAGCTTTGAACCTGCTTAGGCGTAATCACTCAGATAATAGTTCAGTGTCCGATCGGCTTCGTCGTGGTGCGCACCATTTAGGAAGCAAGTGGATTACATAGTGGACAATTATGTGTAACATGTGTTTTTAACGTTTAACGACCTCAATAGAGCGATTTTATCTGATGATGGAACAGATGTTCCGAAACGCGTCATTTTAATCGACATAACGAAGTCACACGACGGATATAAGGTGATTTTAAACTGTTTAGCAAAGACTGGAATTCATCAGTTATTATGGAGTGTAACAATAATTTTTTGTTAATAACCCTCCTGGTCCAGGGATTGATGTGAACTGGTCATATTTGGTGGAAGGAAATAAACCACAATTTCATTGGATTTGAGTAATATCTAGATCTATAAAAATGAATGTTTGTTTCTTTCTTTGTCCCGTATGCGTTCCTATACCATTCATCCGATTGCGATGAAACTTCGGTGAGTTGTTGTGCACACGCCCGCGAAGGTTTATGAATTTTTTTCAATGGGACCCTTTGGGGGGTTCTTGGGGTCTTCCACATCTCCTCCTAAACCACTGGACCGATTTCAACCAAACTTGGCACAAATATTTTATGCAACGGGAGAACCAACATGGGGTAGGTGTTTTTTCGATGGGGTCCTTTGGGGTCTTCCACATCTTCTCCTAAACCACTGGACTGATTTCAACCAAACTTGGCACAAATATTTTACGCAACGGGAGAACCAACATAGGATAGGTGCTTTTTTCGACGGGGTCCTTTGGGGGGTCCTTTGGGGTCTTCCACATCTCCTCCTAAACCACTGGACCGATTTCAACCAAACTTGGCACAAATATTTTACGCAACGGGAGAACCAACATAGGATATGTGTTTTTTCGATATGATCCTTCGGGGATCCTTTTGGGGGTCCTTTGGGGTCTTTCACATCTCCTCCTAAACCACTGGACCGATTTCAACCAAACTTGGCACAAATATTTTACGCAACGGGAGAACCAACATAGGATATGTGTTTTTTCGATATGATACTTCGGGGGGTCCTTTGGGGTCTTCCACATCTCCTCCTAAACCACTGGACCGATTTCAGCCAAACTTGGCACAAATATTTTACGCAACGGGAGAACCAACATAGGATATGTGTTTTTTCGATATGATACTTCGGGGGGTCCTTTGGGGTCTTCCACATCTCCTCCTAAACCACTGGACCGATTTCAACCAAACTTGGCACAAATATTTTACGCAACGGGAGAACCAACATAGGATAGGTGTTTTTTTAATGGGGTTCTTTTGGGGGTTCTTTGGAGTCTTCCACATCTCCTCCTAAACCACTGGACCGATTTCAACCAAACTTGGCACAAATATTTTACGCAACGGGAGAACCAACATAGGATATGTGTTTTTTCGATATGATACTTCGGGGGGTCCTTTGGGGTCTTCCACATCTCCTCCTAAACCACTGGACCGATTTCAACCAAACTTGGCACAAATATTTTACGCAACGGGAGAACCAACATAGGACAGGTGTTTTTTTTCGATACGATCTTCTGGGGGGTCCTTTGGAGTCTTAAAAAACTAACTTAATAGATCTGGTTACTATGGCAACCCAATGGAATAGATTCTGTTCTAAATATATTATCGCATTAAATTGAAGACCACGCGAACGAAGTCTTTATATATTATATATATACAAACACTTTCTTTCTTTGAGTGGCATTGCAACGCATGCCGGGTACTCGCTAGTTTGGTAATATTTGAGTGTGAAGAACTATTGTCAGTGAAGAGAATTGCTGTAGATGGCAGATTTTTAGATGGTAAGAAATGGAAACTTGTGATGTTCGGTACAGACTGCTCACAAAACCATTCTTTAAACAATTTGATGTAATCCATTCATTTTTCTAGCTTCTATAAATAGATTCTGTAGCTTCTGACTACAGTAGAACCCTTTTTAAGCAAACTAAAGGGGGCGGAGCCATTTTGGATAACACATTCGGATAATCCATGGAGTCTATTAAGGTATAAAGATATGCCTTTTTCATTACGGAAAATGCCTACTCCATTTATTAAGGCATAAAAAACACAAAATTATCAATAAAACATATTTAATTATAAAATAGTTCAAATTATAAACCTGCAGTACATTGAAGCTATGTTCACAGGTATATAGTTTTACTTATAAAGTCCATAATTTTTTGTCTGAAGTTTCTTCACAGCGTTTGCACGCTGCAATGTCATGCCAAATCTTTAAAAGTAAGAGGTCTGATGGTGTTGCTTGCTCAACCTGGTCCATGAAACGTAAAGCTACCTATAAAAATAAAGCTGCTATGTTGAATCTGCAATGCATTAATAAGACAGTCAAATTAATTGGTTATTAAAAATAAGAAAATGTTTTTACCTCCAAGGCTTTAAATCCATCATCTGCTGTCACATGTTTTGTGTCTGTGTCATGAATGACCTGGTCTCATCACAGCTTCCACAATTTCTTGGTCAGTCAATTCTATTTCTGCATCATCTCCCTCTAACCATTTGTTAATTTCACTTTCTTCCATTTCTTCACGCCCTTGGAATTCCTTTAGCCATTTTCTCTCCTTCTTCATACCCAAGTTCATCATACAGTTTGTTCCATGGCTTATTTAAAGTGGAATCTGTAATGTTCTCCCAACTTTGTGTGCACCAATAAATTACATGTTTCATATTGATTGATTTCAGTGAGTCTGATATGTTTTTGTTGTGAGTCTCAGACTCTTCCAAAACGTATCTTAAAAGAAATCCTCGCTAATGGCACTTAAAGGATTCCAGCACACCTTGATCCATAGGTTGAATTAAACTTGTGATGTTTCCTGGTAAAAGCTTTACAACAATATCACCACTTTCTAATTCACTTGTAGGTCCATTGTGTATGATCAGAGTAGCTTTCCTGGGAACTTTCTTTGATGCGAGATGTTTTTCTATACTCGGAGCAAAGTTGTTATGAAACCACTCTTTAAAAAGATCGAAAACTATATTTATAGATTTATAAAGGCCGAAAACTAGACACTCTAGAACAATTGGAAATATACAAACACACGAAAACACATAAAAATGACATCCTAAACGAACAGACACAATTCAAATCACACACATTATTCGAACATATCACACCCCACACACACAACATCGATCTTTCAAAAGTCGATACAGTCGCCAACAACAAGACGGACAGTGCACCCAACGGCAGCCTCTGAAGAAGCTTTTTAAAAGCAAAAACCGGTTAAGGCTATAAGGTAAAACTTTTGCGTTTTTACCTATAAAAAACTTTGTATTCCGAGTCTGTAGTGAAGTAATTATATTTTGTTAATTTCATTGTTTTTTGGTTCAGCATTTCAGTGGAATAGTATTCCAGATGTTTTGATTTCAGTTTTACCAACTTTGACAACGTTGATATACCAATACCATAAATAGTGGCTGTTTTGCAACAACACACTGATCTTGTGATGGGGCAAAATGGGAGGTTTTATTTTATTAAATTTATTTAATTTTCAATTGCCAATCCCACGGAAAATACGGCTGCAGTCGAACAAAGAACAGCAACATAAACTTTTGAGTGGAGTGTAGTGAGGAATGTCAGACTCTGGTGTTGAATTCAGTGATTGTCACAAACTGTTACACATACACACGCGGCGGGGTGCAACAACTACGCCTCAAGCCGTAAAACCGACGCCATGAAAATGGCCAAGACGCAAGAGCTCATTATCATGTGCGTCCGAGATGACGGAAATTAAATCAAAGCGCCGCCTACCTGTGCCTTCTGTATCGTCGCAGTGAATATCGTCAACCTCGTGAGTCCATTGACAACCCACGTTACCTGTGTGACTACAAAATTTTTGTCACAAGCAGGCTGTGCATTTCCGTCTGTAACATGTAACTTTTACTTTTCGGTATATTATTTATTCAAATTAAGTTAACACTTCCACTTACCTTACGACTTGGATCTGGCCGGATCGCGTAGTGTAGGTAAACCCATTTCGTTCGACGAACTCTGACGATACATATAACGAAATAAGGCATTGAAAGAATTTAACTCTCAATTGTATGGAAGAGAAATCAGATTTTTTTTTATTACTCAGAAATGTTGAAATGTTAAATCTTCTTGTTACATGTTGTGCAACTCTTGCACCTTACTGACTATTGCTTACCTTATTATGGACAATTATATAACTTCATACACACACAAACAAAAAAAACACAGCCCAGCTTTGCCACACTCACATTCATACTAAATTAAAAGCCCCTTAACATTTTATACAAATCAAATGCCCCCTTCGCCGACCACGCGGTCTCCCCGCACACGCATTGTTCGGTTACACGGTTTTTATTGTCCGAAATAAGAAAAATAAAGTTCTCGATTAAGGCCCTCTCAATAGATTGACCGCGGTCATACGACAATTCCACTGATTAATCCACTCTTTAACTTGTTACATTGCAACTTTTTGACGAGCCTACTTTGGCCCAGTCCGGTACCGGGAACTGTTACTCGTAGACTGGAACTGTAACGTAACAGGTACAGCTTGCTTTCTCTGGAGGGAAACTGTTGTTCACTGCCACTATGTTTTCGTCGCTCAAGCCTCAGTTGTTGTGAGGTAACCATTTTATATATGGAATGGCAGAGTTGTATTCTGGATACCAAAGTACAATATTGGCTTTGGCTCTGCTGACGTCATTGATAGTAGGCGGTCCCTTGGCAGTATTTCCGGTTAATCTTGGAGAAGATGATGAATAATTCTCTCTCGAGCCATCTTGGTTTTTTGCCAACGCTTGGGTAGGCGCCCCTGCTCGGTGTGCGCATGGGGGCGCAATGTTCTCTCGCATAGTTCTTAGAAATTTGTGGAGGTGCAAATTCTTCAGCTGCATTACACAACAACAACTGCGTCTATGCCTTTTTTTCAAACTGTTTCTTAACACCGTTCTGTTACACAATGGAAATAACGTTGCCATGCGTTCTGTTATAATGGAATGAATTTCATTACACAATAATTTTCACGACTTTTAGACAAACCCGCCCAAAATGAAATCAATAAAAAATATAAATGCCCCAAACTGTTAAAAATAAAAATACCCAAAAATTGACCCGCTACAATACCCCCTCGATGAGAATTCTGCTGTTCACGACAGAAGAAATCTCATCGACAAACCCCGAAGAGGACCGGTGAGGAACTGGTGCCAACAACCCCCTGGTTCTTAATCTCATGGGTACACGACCCCCCTGGCTCAGCGGCTATGGACTCATCTGAACGAGATCACTGGACTTCTCTGCAAGAGATCCCAACACCGAGAAATCGAGCAGACTCGCACCACAGCGCGCCTCGCCTTCTCACATGCTACCCCCAAAATCCTCAATCCCTGGCTAAAATTATTCCAGCTCCTCCGCCGATATGGATCCCCTTTTTTGCAAGCTGGGCTGCCTTTAGCAAATACTGGGCTCACACACACTAACATTACATGTTGCCATAACACTCTAAAAATAAAAAATTTCTTTTAAAATTTATTAAAAATTTAAAAAATTCAAAATTCAAAAAAATAATATTTTATCAACAAATTCTCTTCCTTGTTTTTCTAATTTTTGTTTCAAATGACTTAACCTAGACATTTCTAATAATATAAACACATCCTTACTCTAACATGAGAACCATTTATAGTCTACCAATACAATACAATACAATAAAATAAACATGGTTAATGCACATATAATAAAAGAATCATTATCTAAAAATTTGCATTCGCTGGCAGGCGAAAATCAAGTTTTTTTTTTTTCAAAAAATTAAAGTTTTCAAAAATTTTGAAATTCAAAAAAATTTAAATTTGTTCATTAAATATTTATTAAATTTATTTATTAAATAACATATTTATTAAAATTATTCAAATATTGGTTTGAATTAATTAAACAAACAAATTAAAATTGGCTTCCTACTATACAAGCTTATTAGGTGTATGACCCCATCAGCTGATCGTAACTAGGTCAAGTCCAAAACCCTTGACCTACATATGTTATGCACAATTTCTATCTAAAACACATTTGACATCTGTAATATTCCACCTTGAAATACAAAACATAGTAACATAAAATATTTAAAATTACAAAATATTAATATAAATGATCGTTAACTGGACATTTAAATTATTTAAAATAAACACTTCTTACTTGTATCGTGTTTTCCAAATTTTATCACAATTCTGTCACTGGTTTCGAAAAAATAAAAATTTTATATTCTTTATCATGAATTTCTCTCTTTTTTCTTAACAATCTTACTGTTCATTTAACAATCTCGCTATACTTTACTGTGGGTGATGTAATTTATTTATTCTCATTTACTGTACTAGATCTGTATACATATATAAACTTTACTCTCTGACTCTACTATTAATCAACTTCAATTAGCATGACACCCATCTCTACCAAAATATCTACTAATCAAGACACTCTAAGCCCCAACTTATCATTGAACTCAAATCGTCACCTTCTTTCTATATATAAAAAAAATACTCTCTAACCCTTTGTACATAGGATACGTGTTTCCCCCACCCAAAAACTCAATTCCCTTATTTGGCGGCCTGGATTCTACCTAAGGCGGCCCCTCCTCACTAAAATCTATTCTAATCCCGTCCCAACCCTTGTTGCGGACTCCTACATGACACTACCCCCTAATACCAAATTGCCATCCCCAAAAAATCTCAATCTCATTACCTTACTACAAATACACAAAATAACCTCATTAATTATAAACATAAATATATCATTCAGAACTCCATTATTCTCCACAACTACTGTGTCAACATCTATATTTCACAAAATTCTGTTACATTACATTAACTCGAAAACAACATTACATCATATTCATCTCTACTATTCCAACTTCAACTTTGAATTCAATTGGGACAGATCTATATGCCCCACAAAATATTTATCACCAAAAAAAAAAAAACTATTGCTTATTATCTTTCACAAATGGTTACTTTATTTCTCATTGTAGCAAATTATTTTTATCATTTCTCCAAAACATCTGTAATACATTACAACATTGCATCAAATCTTAATTACTTGAAACGTTTCTAAATAATATACCAGTGACGTTATTGCTGGTCAGCTGATCTTACTAACATTGAAAACGCATCTTAAATTTGAACAAACTTATATGAAATATACGTATTTATTTATCATTACTCCTCACCTTCTTGTTTCCCCTTTCTCTGACTCTGATAGTTCATATTGACCGCCTGCCAGACGATTTAATTATTGGCTTAGAAAAAAATATACATATAATGAAAACACATATTTGATCAACACCTATATCTAACTTACAACAATAAAATACTTTTCTTTTATAAAATTGCTAAACTGCTATAATTGTTTTTATTATTTAGACAAAGCTTTTCGTCATTACTGACGTCTTCAGGTCTTAAACAACGTCTATCAACTGTACGTTGTAGGCTTTTATACTTTAGGCCCCTCGCCTTATGTCATCGCGTTGATAGACGTTGTTTAAGACCTGAAGATGTCAGTAATGACGAAAAGCTTTGTCTAAATAATAAAAACAATTATAGCAGTTTAGCAATTTTATAAAAGAAAAGTAAGGATGGCTGCTAATTTAAACAATACGAAGAATAAAACAATAAAATAATACACTTAAAATTATGGCATGGATAACTTGTATTGAAAATATGAGCATCTAGTTATTTGAGCAGAGTGCAAACATTTTTTATTGGATCAAACTTTGAATGAGCAAAAAATTTCTTTATGTTATAAAATTTAAGTTCGTGACTCGTTTGAGTCACCTCCCAGCCACACACACTATTTCAGATTATGGTGGACTGTGGCGCCCATTCGCTTCCACAGAGACTGTATATTTTGGAGCAGGGTTTACCTCTCCGTGTCTCTGCTTCCGCTATTAAGTTTTAAACATTACGAACATCATCATGTTCTTGTAATAAAATGATACACCCTTAAAACGGTTCTACCACCTGTCTTGCTACCCCAAGGCGGGCAGAGTGGCAGCCGCTGTTCCATAGTTCCGGGAGATTTCCTCTAATTGTCACCCCCCAATGAATTTCAAATCTGTACCAATTTCAAGTCAGCTATGGTCAAGGGACTTGGTATGACCATAGCTGGCCGCTAGCCAAAACCACGGTTAGTGCTGGTAAGACAGTAACCGCCCGAAAAGTCGAGGAAATCTAAACTTTCATTTCACTGCCTGTTATACATCAATACTATTATGTGCGACACGGTCATTTAGTAATGTGTGTAAAATTTTTACTTTACACGGATAAGGTGTGCCGCACATTTATCGCCATTTTGGCCTCCGATGGAGGTAACACTCACTGTTACCCCCAACCCATTTCGCTACTTGCGAGAGCACAGGCCACCCCCACAATAGCCACTTAATAACTAACTAACAAAAAATTTTATATACTGTAGCGGGTCAAATTTTGGGTGTTTTTATTTTCAACAGTATGGGATAATTATATTTTTATTCATTTCAATTTCGGGCGGGTTTGGATAAAGTATTGTAAAGCTGCATTATTGTGCAACGTTATTTTCCAAGCAACAGCACGAGGTTGAGAAACAGCGTTTGGAACAAAGGCAATGCGCAATTTCAGTGGTGTAACACGGCAGAAGAATTTACCTCCACCAAAGTTCTAAGAACTCTGTGCATGTGTTTTGACGCCCGTATGCAACTCAGCCGGGCGGGGATCGGCAATGACGCCATGAGAGACACCACAGTTGAGACAAACATGGCGCTGGGACGAAAAGTTAGTAGTTCCAATCGACCGGCTACCGGAAAACAGCGTTAAACTCCGCCTACTGTGAGCGACATCAGCAGAGCAGATGCCAATATCGGCCTCTGGTACCACACATATGCCAGTTATAATCCATGCATAAAATGGTTATGCCACCGCAATTAAGCACCAACGGCGACTAAAACATGATGGCCGTGACTGCTCATTTCCCGCGACTCAAGGAAACACCTTGGGCAGTTCGTCACTGATCGTGTCTGGCCAGACACCGCCCTAAAGGGGCTCTTCAGATTTTTCCACGTTTCAGTCTTAAAACTCTATTTTGTGAACTACTAGGCGGCAGTGAAACCAATAGTTATCAATTAGCAACAACCACGAAATCCGGAACTCATCACAAAGTCAAAAATGAGAAAAACGAACAGTGCGAACTAAAACCGCGTGCCGGCTGGGGAGGGGTATTTTTATATTATTAGATTCAAGGTGTTAAAGGTTTGTTAATAATGTGAGAGTGTGTGATGCAGGCTGGGCTATCTACATAGATGTAAGTAATATAATTTAGGTATATCATAGTAAGATGTATGAACCAGGGTAACAAAATTTGGAAAACCATGTGAGAAAATTTATTGGAAAAATTTAACCTTTAACGTTGCAATATTTGATAATTAAAAATCATAATTTCTCTTCATAAAATGTGTAGAGTAAGTTATTTCGATAACCTTTAACACAGGTTTGCATCTGACGTACATGTTATCGAATTCTGGACCCGAATATAAGAAACCTTGCAGGTAGGTGGAAACTGTATTTTTGTATTGTATATATTTAAAATGTAAATGAACATAACAATACATTATACTATAACATTTCCATCCACAATCCTTTACCTCATTCATAACTTTTACCATTTGATTTTCTTAAAATTTTTCAAAATTTATTATTAATAATTATATATCCTTCAGTTATTATTAAAATTTTTAATTATATTTATTAAAAACAATTATTTCAAATAAACATCTTATTACTGAATTAAAACCTCATTTACCTGTACCATCCATTCAACATGATACCCACATAAAACATAATCACCATACTTCCACCTCATCTCTGTAACATTTACCACAAAAATATCAGTTTACATCCAACAATTCATTTAATTGCAAAATTCACCTCGGAAAATAAATTAAATTCATAAAATTTAATTAATTAATATTTAAATAAGCAATCAAAATATTTAAGCATATCAAATTGTTTTAATTACATTAATTACTGAAAGTATAACTTATGCAGTTATCGAAACAATCACCATTAGTCAATTACTGTTTTCAAAATTAATTCTGGTATTTATTTAAATTGCAACATATTGATATTATTATTATCAGACCGAGAGTCAGATAGACTCCGGTATTCAAACGGAAGCAAGGTCAATAGACGAGCAGAATGTAGAAGTATCCATAATTAGTTCGCCGGGAGCGATTTCTACTCCCGTACCAATTAAAATAAATACAAGAGAAAAAGAGTTGTCATTAAATGATTTATTTAATCTCATTAACAATAGATCTGATGAGTTGAAATATGAAATACAAGAAATGAATAAACATTTAGAAAGCACTAACGAAACAATAAAAACTAGTTTAAATAAGTTAGAACGGAATGTTGAGAAATTAGGTGACAATGTTTTAAATATGACAAAATGTAAAAATGACGAAATAGTAGACAATTCTGAGAGTATAGTGGGGGTGAAGAATAATGTAGAAGCAAATGATGAAAATATAATAACAAATAGTACTGATGAAGTTTTAGAATGTGATAATGAAATGTTAATGAGTGTTTATGAAGTAGAGAGAGAGTGGAAGGATAATGTAGTAATTGAATGGGGACAGAGGGCAAATTTTCCCCTTATTGTTTATAATGATGATGATGATTTAATGTGGTTTTTTCAGGGCAAGAGACCCTTATTGTTAAATGAAGTAATGTTGTATAATGTTGTACCCTCTGGCCGGAATGATTGTGAGAGTGTGATGTGGTGTTATGAAGAGAGAGAAGTAAGTAGAGAAGGGTATGTAACAGAACTGTATAATTTGCATAGAAAATATGAAGAATGGAAGGAAAGTTTAGAAGTAGATGTGAATGATAATGATTACAATGATTTAATAAAAATAATTAACCCGATAGTGAATGAATTTAATGATGAAGACTTGACAAAAATACCTAACGTAGACTGGTTGAACGAGTATGTGAATAAGTTGATTGAAGTTAGTTTTTCTGGTTACGACACACAAAACAGTCATTTTGTGAAGCTACTTACTTTTTGTATCACATAAAATTAACTAACAAACATTGTATATTTCTCGGGCGCCATCTTACCAACTGTAAGAAAATAATTTACCAAGGTTCGAATCAGCGAACTAGTAGAACAGAATGTGGTTGCTGAAATAATAACAATCATTTATGTTCATCAATAATTAAACGTTATTAATACTTTATTATTATTCATATTTCATATTAATAAAATCATACAGACAAAATTTGAATTAATAATTGACAAAAACGTGAATAATAGTTGTTAATTACCTTGAATCTCTTTTAATTTACTTACTCGCAATACAATAACAGATTCTTGAAATACATTTATTAAGAATTATAATGGGAACGCAAACCAGCCTTCTTATTACTATAAACTATAGTAAAACTATATTCTCACACACACACACACAACACACACACAAAGCTACTTTAGAGATCTCATTTTAAATATTTTATACTTTATGATTATGAAATCAAAATTGATTTCCCCATTCCGCCAGTAATTTTGAAAAACCCTTATTAAAATCTCATTGATACATGGCTACTTAGCTGAATTTGAAGCCGATTATTATTCCTGAAGCCGTCACATGGTTTTACGTGCGCACTTTACTTCACTTCATGATTATCGAACGGTTAGATTATAATGAAACTGTTAATTACACTTTTAATACGAAATTTTGATTTTAGTTCATGTTTTAAAATATAGTATTCACATTTTATGGTTTTGCGGGCGCGTCGGCGAACACAATAACTTCGCCCAAAACCGGCGAGAGCCGGGCAGACGCGACAGTTTATTTTGCGTCTGGTCCACTGAGATGTTGATAGCTGACTCAAGCTTTGTTCGGTGTGTCTGACGAAACTGATGACACACCGCGTTATGTAACTCAGTGACGCAACACATCGCCCGATCGTCTCGTTGCATAATTTGCTTACTTGTTTCGTGTTCGTCATTTGTTGACCTTGGTACAGTTGTTGGCTGTTATTAAAACTGTTTATATGAATATCGTCTAATAACTTTGAATTCAACGCCTCAAGCAGTGTTGCCGTTGTTGGGATCGCTTCCCCATAACAAATTTACCTCTCTGTCATAAAATTTTTCTATCACTCAACAAGTTAATTATTATTTATGAAAAAATACAAATTCTGTTATTACCCCAGGTATGCCCAAAAATGCCCCGCTACAATACCCCCTCAATGAGATATTTTATGCCGAAGCATAAAAAATCTCATTGACACATTCATACTTGCTAGAGGGATCAGCCAGGATATGTCGCCACAACCCCCTGTATGGTTTACAAAAAAAAAATATAATCAACTCACCCTTGGTCCGGTGACTGTGACCGCATCTGCATGACAATACTGGACTTCTCTCTCGAGATCCCAACACCGTAGAGTCAGACAGATACTCCACGCCCCTGCTCTGACGCGCAGGCCAGCTCAGGTCCGCCACCACAGCACCACCAAACACTGAAACAACAAATCAAAATATCAAATAGTGGCCTTATACAACACCATATCCCCAACTGATCTGTTCCCCCCTAGCGGTGCTGGTTTGCGCTAAGAAGCACTGGTTTTGTTTTCCTTTACTTATTCCTAACATATCAAAACATCTAATATAACATAATATAACATAAGAAAACATCTTAAAATAAACAATTTATATTTAAAATGTTACACACTTTATATCATTAAATTTGCATATAAAATCAAAAAATTACTTTTAAACTTGATTTACTCTTATTAATTCGTATCTCAAATTACAATTTTTTTTTTTTTTTTTTTTTCAACTTCAATCTTTGTTTTACCCATCATCTTCATTTATCATTCTCTTTCATTAATCTGGGTGATTCTACGTTACTCATTATAATTTACTTTATCAACTTGGCATTTACTCATAAACTTCCCCTTTATTACTCTAACGCTCCCTTACAAAATCTTTTACTAGTATGACACCCCACTATCAAAAATTTACTAACCCTTCTCTACCTCTAACTACTTACTATTTTAACTCCAATTCGCCACCTTCTACTCTTATATAAAAAAAAAATACTCTCTAACCCTTTGTACATAGGATACATGTTTCCCCCCCCAAAAAAGCTCAATTCCCGTTCTCTGGCCCCTGGATTTTTACCTAAGGCGGCCCCTTCCCACTAAAACTATACCAAATCCCGTCCCAACCCTTATGTTGCGGACTCCCACATTACACTACCCCTACTACAAAATTGCCATCCCCCAAAAAAATCTCAATCTCATAACCTCACTACAATTACAACAAATTAACATCAACAAATAAACAACAATATATCACTCAAAACTCTACAATTATTCTCCATTACTACTGTGTCTCCACTTATACTTCTCAAAATTCTATAACATACATTAACTCAATACAACATTGCATTATTTTCATCTCTACTATTTCTTTAATTCTTACTTCGATTTGGACAGATCTATATGTCCCACAAAATTCAACTTGAACTGATTCAAACATTTTATTCAAACAATTACTATCACCCATTTCTATCTTTTGCAACCCATTGAAAATTTCACCTATCACAACTATTTTTCATTTTATTTTAAAATCTATAAACACATATTATCATATTTTTATAATTCTTATTCCTAACATACTAATGCAATTAACACAATAAGACATAATAAACACAATATAGGAAGTATTTAGTGCATCTATTTTTAAATTCAAACAAAATTATTGAGTAGCAAATCATCATTATTAATTAAAATGTAGCAAAATTTTTAATACGTTATCCCCTTGGATAACCTCCCAACCACACATCTTGTATAATACATCACATGACATAATACACAAATAGACATTAACTATGATTATTAGTATACATCAAACAAACAATTCTCTTTTAAATAGTTTATATAAAATTTATAAACATTATTATTTAAAATTTTTTCATTAACTCTTTTTATTTATCATCATTATTTATTTATCCTGTGTTGCAATCAGATTTTCAAAATTGCTAAATTTATTATTAACACATATTTTTAATCATTATGATATTCCACAAAATAGACCATTTAACATTTATTTATTTATTAATTATTATTAAATCAAAATCTCACCAAACAATTTACATTCATTATAAAATTCAAACACTTAACACTCAACTACAATATCTAAACATTTCAAATTATTTACTTCTATTGATTATTAAAATTAAATATTTAATTGACTATTAAAATAACATATTTCAATTATTATCAACATTCTACAAATCATTAATTATTGTCTTCATAATTATTTTATTATTTAATTAGAATGCAAAAATATTAATAATATTATTATTATTAACACAACATTTTCTAAAACATATACACATTACTTTTCTAACATTTCACAATACACACAAATGAATTCCCTACATTATATTTACAAAGTATACGTCAATCATTGTTCAATTGTTTCGCACCTCATGTCCAAATCTGCAGGGTCCTTACCAATAATTTACAATATCTAAAAATGTCCCAACACTGATCTTTTAGCTCATCCTCCATCGTCATATATATATCTAGTGTATTTGTAACATTCATCAGTATTATCCACACACAAGTTATGATAATCATTACTGTCATAATAATCTATCAACTCTATTTCATCCATTGTACCACTATAAATCTTGTTACCATAAGTTAGGATTGTCCAGTCTGTATCAGTGTTATTTGTTAACGTCAGGTAAATCGTTTTCTCATTTTTGTATTCCTCAACTACTACGTCAGGTAAATCATTATAGTCAGGTAAGATATTATCAAAATTTTTCTCTGTCTCTCTTTCTAGTATTTTTCTCAATTCATCATACTTTCTTTCTAACTTATATAGTTCTAATTCACTCTCAATACATAACTCTCTTTCTCTATAGCACCACATCACACTCTCACAATTATTTCGGACAGAGGGTACAACATTATACAACATTAATTCATTTAACAATAAGGGTCTCTTGCCCTGAAAAAACAACATTAAATCATCATCATCATTATAAACAATAAGGGGAAAATTTGCCCTCTGTCCCCATTCAATTACTACATTATTCTTCCACTCTCTCTCTATTTCATAAACACTCATTAACATTTCATTATCGCATTCTAAAACTTCATCAGTACTATTTGTTATTATATTTTCATCATTTGCTTCTACATTATTCTTCACCCCCACTATACTCTCAGTATTGTCTACTATTTCGTCATTTTTACATTTTGTCATATTTAAAACATTGTCACCTAATTTCTCAACATTCCGTTCTAATTTATTTAAACTGTTTCTTATTGTTTCGTTAGTGCTTTCTAAATGTTTATTAATTTCTTGTATCTCATGTTTCAACTCTTTATTCTGATTTTTTAATAACTCTTGCATATCGTTTTTCTGTTCATTAAAAAGCAATTTCATCATCTTGATCATCTCATTATCTTCAGCCTTTTTATTCATGACTGGTGTTGAGTGAACACCTTCATGCATGATTTGGGATTCAGTTATGCTCATCTGGCTTTCATCTACACTGTCAGTGACGCTGACAGTTTCATGATTGTCTGCCATTTTTCTTAAAAATTTTTTATATATATTTCTTTATATAATCTTATTATCCGTAACATATAATTATTGAAAAATATTCTACTCACCCATATTAAACATAACCTCTTATGTCTAATTTACGTACATACGTAAATACACATTCCAAACAACCATTCTGTTCTCCCCGTAGGCTTAAATTTATATAATATAATTATATAAATCGTCCCTACGTTCGGAAGCCAAATGTGAAGCTACTTACCTTTTTGTATCACATAAAATTAACTAACAAACATTGTATATTTCTCGGGCGCCATCTTACCAACTGTAAGAAAATAATTTACCAAGGTTCGAATCAGCGAACTAGGAGAACAGAATGTGGTTGCTGAAATAATAACAATCATTTATGTTCATCAATAATTAAACGTTATTAATACTTTATTATTATTCATATTTCATATTAATAAAATCATACAGACAAAATTTGAATTAATAATTGACAAAAACGTGAATAATAGTTGTTAATTACCTTGAATCTCTTTTAATTTACTTACTCGCAATACAATAACAGATTCTTGAAATACATTTATTAAGAATTATAATGGGAACGCAAACCAGCCTTCTTATTACTATAAACTATAGTAAAACTATATTCTCACACACACACACACAACACACACACAAAGCTACTTTAGAGATCTCATTTTAAATATTTTATACTTTATGATTATGAAATCAAAATTGATTTCCCCATTCCGCCAGTAATTTTGAAAAACCCTTATTAAAATCTCATTGATACATGGCTACTTAGCTGAATTTGAAGCCGATTATTATTCCTGAAGCCGTCACATGGTTTTACGTGCGCACTTTACTTCACTTCATGATTATCGAACTGTTAGATTATAATGAAACTGTTAATTACACTTTTAACACGAAATTTTGATTTTAGTTCATGTTTTAAAATATAGTATTCACATTTTATGGTTTTGCGGGCGCGTCGGCGAACACACAATAACTTCGCCCAAAACCGGCGAGAGCCGGGCAGACGTGACAGTTTATTTTGCGTCTGGTCCACTGAGATGTTGATAGCTGACTCAAGCTTTGTTCGGTGTGTCTGACGAAACTGATGACACACCGCGTTATGTAACTCAGTGACGCAACACATCGCCCGATCGTCTCGTTGCATAATTTGCTTACTTGTTTCGTGTTCGTCATTTGTTGACCTTGGTACAGTTGTTGGCTGTTATTAAAACTGTTTATATGAATATCGTCTAATAACTTTGTCTTCAACGCCTCAAGCAGTGTTGCCGTTGTTGGGATCGCTTCCCCATAACAAATTTACCTCTCGGTCATAAAATTTTTCTATCACTCAACAAGTTAATTATTATTTATGAAAAAATACAAATTCTGTTATTACCCCAGGTATGCCCAAAAATGCCCCGCTACAATTTGTGTGCTGATAAGATTGAACGATGTTATGTAGAACCAAGGTTGATTTGGAACGATGGAGGTTAAACTATTAAAACGATAAAAGACAATTAAACATTATGTTTTATGGTTTTTTGACATGGCAGATTTGGACAGAAGTGTGGAAAAAATGGAATAATAATTAACAAGAGTTGTAAATAAAATATAGTGAATTTATATGTGGGTATGCAAGATGATTGTTGTGATCATAATATTGAAATATTTGCAATTTAAATAAATAAACCAAATTAATTTTGAAAACAAGTAATTAGAGAATTATAATTGTTTGGATGGTAATGAATTCTATATTGTTAACAATTAATTTAATTAAAACAATTTGATATATTTTAAATATTTTAATTGATCATGTAAATGTTGAATAATTAATTTTGTTGTAAATTCAGTTTGTTTCACGAGATGGAAATTTGGTAATGAATGATAAATTATTTAATTTAAATTAATAAATTTTGTGAAATGTTTCAGAGATGGTGGTGATTATGTTTTGTGGGCATATCATGTTAAATGGATTGTAAGTAGAAAAATTTTATAATCATGTGTAATAAAAATATTTACAGGTGTAATTGAGATTCTAATTCAGTAATAAGATGTTATTTGGAAATCAGTTGGTTCAAGAAATAAAGATAATTAAAAAATTTTAATAATAAATGAAAAATGATATTTAATGATTATCAATAATAAATTTTGAAAATTTCAAGAAAGTTAAACGGTAAAAGGTTATGAATGGGTTAAATGAGTGTTGATGCAAATATTATATGATAATATATATACAAATTTTAATTAGTTGTTAATTGTAATTAGTTATGTGGCTATTGTGGGGGTTGCCTGTGCTCTCGCAAGTAGCGGAATGGGTTGGGGGTAACAGTGAGTGTTACCTCCATCGGAGGCCAAAAGGGCGATAAATGTGCGGCACACCTTATCAGTGTAAATTAAAGTGTACACACTGCCAAACTACCGTGTCGCACATAGTAGTGATGTGTAACAGGCAATTAAATTAAAGTTAGATTTCCTCGACTTTTTGGGCGGTTACTGTCTTACCAGCACTAACCGTGGTTTTGGCTAGCGGCCAGCTATGGTCATATCAAGTCCCTTGACCATAGCTGACTTGAAATTGGTATATATTTGAAATTTAATGGGGGGACAATTAGAGGAGATCTCCCGGAACTATGGAACAGCGGCTGCCACTCTGTTCGAGGAGGAACAGCAAGACCGGTGGCAGATCCGTTTTAAGGGTGCATGATTATATAACCAGAACAGTATGATGTTCACAACTTTAAAACTTAACAGCGGAAGCAGAGACACGGAGAGGCAAAACCTACTCCAAAATATACCGTCTCTGTGGAAGCGAAAGGGCGAGACAGTCCTCCATAATCTGAAATAGTGCGTGTGGCTGGGAGGTGACGCAAAGGAGTCACGAATTTAAAATTTTATGACGTAAAAGTTTTTTGCTTATTCAAGGTTTAATCCAATCAAAAATGCTTGTGCTCTGTCCACATAATTATATGCTCAGACTCGTAAATTAAGGTGTTCATGCTACAATGTTAAGTGTATTATTTTATTGTTGTCTATTAGATAAGCATTGATAAGAATATGTAATTTTATTATGTGTGTATTTGTTTAAGCCAATAAGTAAATCGTCTGGCAGGTTAACATAAGCATCAGAATCAGAGAAATGGGAAACAATGAGGTGAGAAGGGAGAATAAATAAAATAAATATGTATATTCCATGTAATTTGTTCAATTTTGAGATGTGTTTTTATCATGTTAGGAGATCAGCTGATCAGCAATACCATGTCACTGGTATATTGGTTTGTAAATGTTACAAGTAATTAATGTTTAACGTATTACAGATATTTTGAAGTAAAGATAAAAAAGAATATGAGAAATAAAATAACAATAATTTATGCAAATTAATAAAAGATAATTCATGGGTGATAAATGTTTTATGGGACATGTAGACCTGTCCAAGTTGAATTAAAAGTTGAATGTGAAATGATGGAGATGAATATAATGTAATGTTGTTTTTGAGTTAATGTGATGTAACAGAATCTTAAGTAGTATTGATGTTGACACAGTGGTAATGGAGACTTTATGTAGATTTTGAGTGACATATTGTTGTTTTTATAGTTAATGAGGTTATTTTGTGTATTTGTAGTAATGTAATGAGATTGAGATTTTTTGGGGATGGCAATTTTGTATTAGAGGGTAGCGTAATGTAGGAGTCCGCAACAAGGGTTGGGACGGGATAGGAATAGATTTTAGTGGGGAAGGGGCCGCCTTAGGTAGAATCCGGGCCGCCAGATAAGGGAATTGAGTTTTTTGGGGGCGGGGAAACACGTATCCTATATACAAAGGGTTAGAGAGTATTTTATATATTGAGAGAAGGTGGCGAATTGTGTTAAATGGTAAGTTGGGGTTTAGAGTGTCCTGATTAGTAGATATTTTTGATAGAGTTGGGTGTCATGGGAGTTGAAGTTGATGAATATTAGAGTCAGAGGGAGAAAGTTTATATATGCATACAGAGCTAATACAGAAAAATGAGAATAAATAAGTTACAACACCCCCAGTAAGGTAGAATTAACGGTTAACTAAAGAGAGATTCATGATAAAGAATATACAATTGTTTATTTTTTTTAACCAGTGACAGAATTTTGATAAAATTTGAAAATAATGTAAAATTAAGAATTGTTTGTTTTAAATAATTTAAATGTCAATCTGTTTATTATCTATATTAATATTTTGTTTGTTTTAAATATGTTGTGTTATTACGTTTTGTATTTCAAGTTAGGATATTACAGATGTTTAGTGTTTTCAGAAATCATATATAACATATGTAGGTCAAGGGTTTTGGACTTGACCTAGTTACGATCAGCTGATGAGGTCATACACCTACTAAGCTTGTATAGTAGGAATCCAATTTTAATTTGTTTGTTTGATTAATTCAAACCAATATTTGAATAATTTTAATAAATGTTGTTTAATAAACAAATTTAATGAAGTTTTTTAAGGAATAAATTTTTTTTTGAATTTTAAAATTTTGAAAATTTAAAATTTTTTTTTGGAAAAAAAAATTTTTTTCGCCTGCCAGCGAGTGAATATTTGAGTAATGATTCTTTTATTATGTGTGTATTAACCATTTTTCTTTTATTGTATTGCATTATGTTGGTAGACTATAAGTGATTCTCCTGTTAGAATAAGGATGAGTTTATGTTACTAGAAATGTCTAGATTAAGTCATTCGAAACAAAAATTAGAAAAAAGAGGAAGAGAATTTTTGATAAAAGATTTTTTTGTGAATTTTGAATTTTTTAAATTTTTGATAAATTTTAAAAGAAAGTTTTATTTTTATGTGTTATGGTAATCTGTAATGTTAGTGTGTGTGAGCCCAGTATTTGCTAAAAACAGCCTAGCTTGCAAAAAGGGGAAACATATCGGCGGAGGAGCTGGAATAATTCTAGCCAGGGATTGAGGATTTTCGGGGGTAGCATGTTAAAAGGCGAGGCGCGCTATGGTGCGAGTCTGATCGATGTCTCGGTGTTGGGATCTCTTACGGAGAAGTCCAGTGTTCTCGTTCAGATAAGTCCATGGTCGCTGAGCCAGGGGGGTCATGTACCCATGAGAGTAAGAATCAGGGGGTTGTTGGCACCAGTTCCTCACCGGTCCTCTTCGGGGTTGTCGATGAGATTTCTTCTGTTATGAACAGCAGAATTCTCATCGAGGGGGTATTGTAGCGGGTCAAATTTTGGGTGTTTTTATTTTCAACAGTATGGGATAATTATATTTTTATTCATTTCAATTTCGGGCGGGTTTGGATAAAGTATTGTAAAGCTGCATTATTGTGCAACGTTATTTTCCAAGCATCAGCACGAGGTTGAGAAACAGCGTTTGGAACAAAGGCAATGCGCAATTTCAGTGGTGTAACACGGCAGAAGAATTTACCTCCACCAAAATTCTAAGAACTCTGTGCATGTGTTTTGACGCCCGTATGCAACTCAGCCGGGCGGGGATCGGCAATGACGCCGTGAGAGACACCACAGTTGAGACAAACATGGCGCTGGGACGAAAAGTTAGTAGTTCCAATCGACCGGCTACCGGAAAACAGCGTTAAACTCCGCCTACTGTGAGCGACATCAGCAGAGCAGATGCCAATATCGGCCTCTGGTACCACACATATGCCAGTTATAATCCATGCATAAAATGGTTATGCCACCGCAATTAAGCACCAACGGCGACTAAAACATGATGGCCGTGACTGCTCATTTCCCGCGACTCAAGGAAACACCTTGGGCAGTTCGTCACTGATCGTGTCTGGCCAGACACCGCCCTAAAGGGGCTCTTCAGATTTTTCCACGTTTCAGTCTTAAAACTCTATTTTGTGAACTACTAGGCGGCAGTGAAACCAATAGTTATCAATTAGCAACAACCGCGAAATCCGGAACTCATCACAAAGTCAAAAATGAGAAAAACGAACAGTGCGAACTAAAACCGCGTGCCGGCTGGGGAGGGGTATTTTTATATTATTAGATTCAAGGTGTTAAAGGTTTGTTAATAATGTGAGAGTGTGTGATGCAGGCTGGGCTATCTACATAGATGTAAGTAATATAATTTAGGTATATCATAGTAAGATGTATGAACCAGGGTAACAAAATTTGGAAAACCATGTGAGAAAATTTATTGGAAAAATTTAACCTTTAACGTTGCAATATTTGATAATTAAAAATCATAATTTCTCTTCATAAAATGTGTAGAGTAAGTTATTTCGATAACCTTTAACACAGGTTTGCATCTGACGTACATGTTATCGAATTCTGGACCCGAATATAAGAAACCTTGCAGGTAGGTGGAAACTGTATTTTTGTATTGTATATATTTAAAATGTAAATGAACATAACAATACATTATACTATAACATTTCCATCCACAATCCTTTACCTCATTCATAACTTTTACCATTTGATTTTCTTAAAATTTTTCAAAATTTATTATTAATAATTATATATCCTTCAGTTATTATTAAAATTTTTAATTATATTTATTAAAAACAATTATTTCAAATAAACATCTTATTACTGAATTAAAACCTCATTTACCTGTACCATCCATTCAACATGATACCCACATAAAACATAATCACCATACTTCCACCTCATCTCTGTAACATTTACCACAAAAATATCAGTTTACATCCAACAATTCATTTAATTGCAAAATTCACCTCGGAAAATAAATTAAATTCATAAAATTTAATTAATTAATATTTAAATAAGCAATCAAAATATTTAAGCATATCAAATTGTTTTAATTACATTAATTACTGAAAGTATAACTTATGCAGTTATCGAAACAATCACCATTAGTCAATTACTGTTTTCAAAATTAATTCTGGTATTTATTTAAATTGCAACATATTGATATTATTATTATCACAACATTTTCTAATACATATACACATTATTTACCTAACGTTTCATAATACACACAAATGAATTCACTATATTATTTACAAACTCTTGCTATTAATTGTTCAGTTTTTTCCGCACCTCGTTGTCCAGATTTGCCATGTCAAAAAACCATACAACACAATGTTTATACTGTCTTTTATTGTTTTAATAGTCTACCCTCCATCGTCAAAAATAAGTCTTGTTTTTATATAACATCGTTCAATTTTATCACCACACCAATAACTGTTTTGTGTGTTGTAACCAGAAAAACTAACTTCAATCAACTTATTCAAATACTCGTTAAACCAGTCTACGTTAGGTATTTTTGTCAAGTCTCCATCATTAAATTCATTAACTATTGGGTTAATCATTTTTATTAAATCATTGTAGTCGTTATCATTCACATATACTTCTAAACTTTCTTTCCATTCATCATACTTTCTATTTAAGTTATATAATTCTGTTTCTTTACTAACATACAATTCTCTGTTTACATCTCTCTCCTCATGACCCCAAATCACACTCTCAAAAATATTACAGACAGAGGGTATAAATTCAATTAAATCTTTCCTGACTTCTCCAGGAAAAACAAAAAACTTCAAAAAACAATTATTTGTAGCACACTTGTCTACACAATATATACGTGAAGGTCTTCCTTCACCCCCCATTCTACCTCGTAAACAATTTACCCCTGTTTCATATCTATAATATAACTCTCTTTCCACTCTCTCTCCAACTCATTAACACACATTAACGTCTCATAATCACATTCTACAACTTCATTAGTACTCTCAGATACCAACTTTTCGACTACATTATTATTCTCATTATTAGCAACATCATTATTATTTATTAATTCATTACCTAATACAACATTGTCATTACAACTTTCGTTTATATTATTCTTACTCTGTTCTACTTTATTCGAACTATTTCTTGTCATTTCATCGGCATTTTCAAGACATACATTCTTGTCTTGTATATTATTTATCAACTCATTAAATTTTACATTTATATTTTGCTGCAATTGAACATTCTGGTCTTTAATTTCTTTAAAATTGATCTCATTTTGAATATTTTGCTGTTCGCATTTTATTTTCTGTTCATTAAAATCATTCGTTAATTGGTCTAATTTATAGTTAAAATCACTTTTCATCTTATTTAAAATTATTTCATTGTTATCAAAGCGTTTATCATTATCATCAAAACGACTATTTAACATGTCAAATTTATTTCGTAAGAAACTCATTATATCAGTTTCCTCTGAATGTTTATTCTGTTTAGTTGAAACTGGGGTCAACTGAATCCCAGAGTCAACATCTGTTTCGTTTACTTGTGGTTGAGATGCAATCGGGGTTGAATGGACGATTACATTACTGCCGCCAGCTGTTTCTGTAACAGCACCCGTCTCCCCCCTCAACATACCACTTTCATCCAGCGATTGCGACTCAGGGCCACTTTCACTCATAATTAAATTTATTATACTACTTTTTTCTATATTCTCGGACATTTTACTTTTTCTATTTTTTCTTACGTAACAACTGTCAATTAGTAATTTCATTTCAAAACTAATATTTTACAAAATCAATTTGCTTTCGCAACCCTACCTCGCTATGCATCGTCAGATGTAGGTCGGCGTTAAGATAACCCCTCTTCAGTTATATTAAATCCTGGTCACGCTGCACCAATTGTAACTTTTACTTTTCGGTATATTATTTATTCAAATTAAGTTAACACTTCCACTTACCTTACGACTTGGATCTGGCCGGATCGCGTAGTGTAGGTAAACCCGTTTCGTTCGACGAACTCTGACGATACATATAACGAAATAAGGCATTGAAAGAATTTAACTCTCAATTGTATGGAAGAGAAATCAGATTTTTTTTTATTACTCAGAAATGTTGAAATGTTAAATCTTCTTGTTACATGTTGTGCAACTCTTGCACCTTACTGACTATTGCTTACCTTATTATGGACAATTATATAACTTCATACACACACAAACAAAAAAAACAGCCCAGCTTTGCCACACTCACATTCATACTAAATTAAAAGCCCCTTAACATTTTATACAAATCAAATGCCCCCTTCGCCGACCACGCGGTCTCCCCGCACACGCATTGTTCGGTTACACGGTTTTTATTGTCCGAAATAAGAAAAATAAAGTTCTCGATTAAGGCCCTCTCAATAGATTGACCGCGGTCATACGACAATTCCACTGATTAATCCACTCTTTAACTTGTTACATTGCAACTTTTTGACGAGCCTACTTTGGCCCAGTCCGGTACCGGGAACTGTTACTCGTAGACTGGAACTGTAACGTAACAGGTACAGCTTGCTTTCTCTGGAGGGAAACTGTTGTTCACTGCCACTATGTTTTCGTCGCTCAAGCCTCAGTTGTTGTGAGGTAACCATTTTATATATGGAATGGCAGAGTTGTATTCTGGATACCAAAGTACAATATTGGCTTTGGCTCTGCTGACGTCATTGATAGTAGGCGGTCCCTTGGCAGTATTTCCGGTTAATCTTGGAGAAGATGATGAATAATTCTCTCTCGAGCCATCTTGGTTTTTTGCCAACGCTTGGGTAGGCGCCCCTGCTCGGTGTGCGCATGGGGGCGCAATGCCACACTCTCGCATAGTTCTTAGAAATTTGTGGAGGTGCAAATTCTTCAGCCGCATTACACAACAACAACTGCGTCTATGCCTTTGTTTCAAACTGTTTCTTAACACCGTTCTGTTACACAATGGAAATAACGTTGCCATGCGTTCTGTTATAATGGAATGAATTTCGTTACACAATAATTTTCACGACTTTTAGACAAACCCGCCCAAAATGAAATCAATAAAAAATATAAATGCCCCAAACTGTTAAAAATAAAAATACCCAAAAATTGACCCGCTACAAACAGAGTCCTGGTGGGGCGGTGTGTGCATTGTTGCGGCCCCAGTCGACAAAACACCAGGCCACGCGTGGTCATAAAAAATATATACTCAAGTAAAACTAGGGTCGGCCGACCGATAAAGTGTGTGATAAAAATACAAACAATGTAACAAATTGCTCAAGCTCTAATAGTTTTCAACGTGAGATAATAGTTAGTGAACAAAATGTGACCAGCAGAATTTTTCGGACTAAAACTTACGGAGTGAGACAATTGTTTGGAGGAGACGCCGATGGCCAAGTAACCACATCCTAAATTAATCATCAAAAATATTAAGAAAGCACTAAGAACGTTCAATTTCTAAATGTAAACAATTAAAAAAGGGAATTTAAAACAGGCATGAATGTGAGTGTGAGCATTGCTGGGTGGCCTTGGCTATAGAGTAAGTTAGTTACGTTAAGACCATTATATTTTTTTCTTTGGTAATATCTTGATAATATGTATAATATCTTGTTTATATTGTTTGGAGTATAACTCCGGAGAAAAAAAAACAGCTTTAACGTGTCAAAGAACACGCAGTAGACCAGAATAAATTAATTAATATGCTTGGTTGCTATTTTTCTTGAAAGCAATCAAAAAGATAAATGATAGTTTTGAATATAACTAAATGAAAAGCTAATGAAATTTGATGTCAAAGAATTGCTGAATAAATATCAATTATATAATGCCTAGATTGAGAGTATAATTTCTTGAAGAAGGTTAACCTAATTCATGCTTATTCTTCACGAATTCGTGGGAAGGACCTGGGACCTGAGCAAGGTAAGAATTGTGTGTTCTTTTAACATATAGCCTATTTGTAAATAATCAGTAGCTTCTCAATCTCCACTTCTCTTATTGCTTCAAGTTTGTCTTGAATTGTCACCACAACACGTTTTCACTTAGTCGACATGTTGAAATTAAAACTAACTTAAGTAAAAAAAACCTGAACAATTAACTTCATTACAGAATTACAAAATGCACTACAAGCATTGCACTGTGACAAGTGATTGCACTTTACTTACCGAATTTTAACTTGTTTATGACACATAACTGTACATGAATGAGTGTGGAGGGAGTGTGACTCTCTTGTCGTTCAGAAGTGTTGTTTATCTGATACTACTGAATGGGGTCACTGACACGCGGCCAGCATTCTGGTCTTTGTCGTTACATGTATCAGTCTTGCAGCATTTATTTTTTTTATTTGTTGTAACTTTTCTTCTGACATAGTTTTTATTAACCCAGGTTTCGGGTAAGTCGAGTTCATTTAAACAGGGTTTTACTGTATCACCTAGTTTAGATACCAAAGTTTTTGCTATTTCTTGTACAGTAGGCCATGACAGAGGGACCTGTTTGTTTTCTTTGGTTAAGAAACCCGACATAAACAGCTTCATTTAAAATTTCATAGTTACAGTTCTTTAAAACTTTACATTGTGGTTGCCTACTACCGGGTTTTGCACTTTTGATTAACTTTTCTTTACCTTTCATCCAATCACTAATAATCGAAATTCCGACATTTAAATCTGCTACACTACACAATGTTTCACCCTTTTTAACCCTATTTGTGGCTTCCAGTTTTTTTTCTATTGTAATCACTATTAATTTCCACTTTGATATCACAAGTGATTTACATGCACTGTAAGTGGCAAACAATAAAAAACTTATTGACAAAATAACGTAAACTTAATCACAACACTTTTAAACTACTGTGAAAGTAACTTCGCCGTCCAACAAGAACTTCAATAGCAGATATGAGTGAAAGTAACTTCACAGTACAAAAACCTACAATGGACTGGACAGGCTGTGGTACCTGAACTGTGTTTACACCAAGTTTATAGAAATTCCTAGAAGTTATAGCATGACCTTGTAGAAATTGTTTAGTTTTAGAAACAAAAATAACAGTGCTTAGTTTACCGAAAGTCATGTTCATAGTTCCTATTTGTAGGCTGTTTTGAAAACAACTGTTTTTTTTTACAGCTATATTACCATTAACAAAGCTTAAAATGATCCAGTATTACATTTTTTGAATATGTATTTTTTTACGATTCTTTCTTTCTGGTTATGAGAGATTCCAGATACGAGAAGTCCGGATATGGGAGATTCTACTGTATTTGTCTAAGAAGGAGTCCTGGTGTTTAGGGGGGGGAGTTTATTGAAGTGGCATGAGACTGTACACTTTTTATGAGTTTAATACACCTTTCAATTGGGGGTAGTCCTTATCCAGCTTATCTGGACAATTGTTACGTAGACAGCTTTCTGAAAAAAATACCCATAAGTGGGTTTCCTTGGAAAGGAAAGAGAATCCCAGACTTCCAAAACTTCAGAGAAAAATTTATGCCGTCACAAGCATAAATTTGTGGTTATGCCAGATGGAGAATCATGTGTGCCACTTTAAGGAAGGTTGCAGCTGTATGATAATATAAGAATACTTGTCTGTAAATTTTGTGGATTAGGGATTCCTAATCTTTAGGTTGTAGTTAGAGAATTGAGGATTGGTTCTCATGAAAGTCCTGAGAGTAGACTACCTAGAGAAGAGCCCTGAGTAAATTTGGTTCATAGGTAGGGTGTGTAGTGTAGGAAGCTTTTAGGCGATTCCCAAAGAAGAGTAGTGGTTTCTCAAGTGGTACCAATAGAACTGTTCCACAAAATTATCTACCAACTTGAAGCCCTTCTGGGAGATCCTCCTCTCTAATGCAACCAGATATAGTTAATAAAATTAGTTCAGAAGTAAAACTAATAGTTGATAAATTTTGTAACGTATACTATGTATTTAAATAAAGTAATCAAACTAAAATTGTAACTTTTCTTCTTAGGTAGAAATCAGAAGTTACAGGTCACACAAATATTCAAAGAAAATGGAAACATGGGTAAGGTTTTGCCTGATTATTTATGCAAATGGGTGACAAAAAAAGTTAAGAAGCAAGGTGTTGAGGTAATACCCAATGCAGAAGTGGATGATGTGGATTTAGATAAAAAACAACTGGTTTTGAGTCTCAGTAATGGTAAAAAAGTAAGTGTAATATTTTTACTTAGAAGGTAGTAATTAGCGATAACTGTTGGATGTCTTAAATTACTGTGTGTGTGTGTGTGTGTGTGTGTGTGTGTGTGTGTGTGTGTGTTAGAACTTCTGGCGTAAGGAGTTCGAGATTAAGATTAAGTACGAGAGTAAGGAGTAAAGGATTAGATTAGATAGATTAGATTTCTGATCATTTAGTGAGTCTTTGGAATCTTTGTTAGGATTTAATATAATTTTTGCACTTTATGCATGCTTTATGATTGAATTTCTAGGAGTGTATGTGACTATGCCTTAGATCCATGTAGCAAAATCAGAAACTATAAAGTTATATCACTTTAGTTAAACATCTCTTCTTGTTTTCAAGCTCTCAGTTGATCAATCAAAAATTGATGTAAGAATATATAATTGATTTAAAACGTCTTTCATACAATTGTAAATGAGACTGTGTCCCAGCATCAACAAACTGTACAGTGCGTGGATAGTCACTGGAATGTTGGTCATATGATTTGGCCTATGATCTTATTCATGACCTGACTTTGATTTCATACGGTTGTACGTGTGATTGGAATATTATGTGATTTATGGATTCCAACACTATATCTGTGCATATACATAGTGTGTAAATTCTACATTCACAATCATTATCTTTGTTGTAACTATAATAAAAATTCTTGGCTTTCGTTGTTCATGACATGTCCGTTACTTAACTAAATATAATTATTTCACTACCGACTCAGAACACAAAGTTTTTTATGGGTAAAAACGTAAAAGTTTTACCTTATAGCCTTAACCGGTTTTCGCTTTTAAAAAGCTTCTTCAGAGGCTGCCGCTGGGAGCACTGTCCGTCTTGTTGTTGGTGATGGTATCAACTTTTGAAAGATCGATATTTTGTGCATGGGGTGTGATATGTTCGAATAATGCGTATGATTGGAATTGTGTTTGTTGAATTGAAAACTAGCCACTCTAGAACAATTGGAAATATACAAACACACAAAAACACATAAAAACGACATCCTAAACAAACAGACACAATTCAGATCACATACTATATGCACACTATATATACAACTTTGTTTACATTCACTATAAATTTTTAGTGACCACTACAAATTTAATGATAACACGCATTCGACTACAAAACCATGTGGTAGAACACAAAGCATACATGAATAGAAATCTATATACTTCTGTGATCTAGGTGCAGAATTGTGAACTACTAATGCCAGTCTTTATAGTTACATGATTACACATCTTCAAAAAGCATAAATCAAAGGCTTTCTTTGTGTAAAACAGTGCTATACACGAAGACGTACACTTACGACTCTCGTCAAAACTCGGAAGTTACATAAGCTGTACATGGACGTCTTTCGCCAGCAAAGTGTTAAGATGTATATGTGATGTATTGCTCTTTCATTAAATTGACTAAATAACATCACAGCGGCAGGATGCCAGTCACCACCCACTTCTGAAATATTCTCAAATTTATTTTTTTGCTCATCCAGATTTTGTATTCTCTATACTGTAAGGAACAATAGTCTCTATAATGTTATTATAACAGTAGCATATTTCTGTTTCGTATTCTGGTTAGTGGCTGTTTGTCCTTTGTATTGTACATAATAATATTTCAAGAGAATAATTAAAAAACACCAGCATTTATTACGTATAGATGTTGATGATGATGATGATTATTGATGTTATTCGTCATCTAGTAACCTGTTCCAATCTCAGTGGAATTCATCCAACCATGGTTTACAGGATCTTCCCACACTTCTCTTCCCCCTTTGGATGATAGTCAAGGGCTCTTCTTGAAAATCTACTTGAAATCCCTCCGGCTTATTCCTTTGAGACTTATGAGTATATGAATTTTGATGTGAATGGGTTACCAGCCCATCGCACAACCCCCAACCTGGAGGATCAGGTAATTTGTAATCAAGTTTTCTTCCTTTAGCCTTTGGTGATCCAACACCTAAGAGCTGGGGTGCCACCTCTGCCGGATCCGCCGTACCATAGTTCCTCTCCTCTTCTCCGCCTTCGCCGCCATTGTGGCCTTCCCTTAGCCGATATGTTCCAGTTAATTATAGGGGCCGGAAACTCACCTTTTCACCCAATCTTGTCTGCTACCTAACGTACACCCATTGCACGCCATGTACTTAGGGGCTACGCGACACATGTCTTCGAGGATGTGAGAGTAGGATTTGTTGGCAAAGCTGAGTTCGATTCCTCAACCTCTGACTCATTCATGAGAAAACAGTAGGCATTTCTCAGAGTTTTACCGATGTATACTAATATTGATGTTATTGTTGTTAGTATTTGTTCTTTTAGATTAAGTAATTTGACAGAAAAATGTAATATGTTTGAACAGGTAAAAGCTGATCAAGTAGTTGTAGCTGTTGGTGTGGAACCTAATACCCAACTTGCGGAAGTATCAGATCTTGAAGTTGATAAAGATGAAGGTGGATTTTTAGTCAATGCAGAACTGGAAGCACGCACAAATTTATACAGTGTAAGTGTTAAATCCTGTAGATAAATTTAGGATATCAGTATATATGAATGTCTCCAATAATCACACTCCATGTATTGGCTTTACTCATTTTATACATTTATGTTAACATGTGGTTTTTAGGCAGGAGATTGCTCGTGTTTCTTTGATACAAAGTTGGGACGACGACGAGTGGAACATCATGATCAAGCGGTAGTTTCAGGCAGGTTAGCTGGAGAAAACATGTCAAGTACCAAAAAAAGTCCATATAAGCATCAGTCCATGCTGTGGTCAGACCTTGGTCCAGATATTGGATATGAAGCAATAGGTCTTATTAGTTCCGAATTTCCAACTGTAGGAGTCTATGCCAAAGTTGTTAAGGATGAAATTGAAGAACAGAAAGCGGCAGCGGAAGAGGTATGTTTTACTTTAATATGATCACTTTTCTTTGCTTTAATTTTGTTAATATTTCATTAATAATTAAATATTAATTATTATAAATAATTACACATTCACTTGACAATATCTGAGTTTTCAAAACAGTTGATTCCTGTATTGTCTCTTTTGCAAGTTAGTTTAATTGTAAATAATAAATAAATTTGTTTGACTTAGGGTGACTAAATTCTCTTGGTCTTTTTTTTAAGCACATTTACTTCACAACATCTTCAACCAAACCAGTACAAGAATAATTGAAAAGTACAGTTGGAGCTCCATATATCAAAATTGGTGGTTTCTCAGAAATAATTCACTATATAGGAATTTCATTATGTAGACATCTGGTTTATTATTATTAGTAGCAGTAGTGGTGGAACTAGTTGAAACAGTTTCTATAAATAAGCTTCCCACATATTAATAAAACAGTATGTGTTTCCCTTAAAAAAAATACTGTAAATAAATATAAACAATAAGGATGATGCATTTGTTTAATCAATATGTTTACAATAAACACACCTGTACATACGTGAGTAGTATCATACAGTACAATATATTATTGGTCTAGTAAAAGTGTAATTTTGAGTATCCTGTTGAACAGATTTGGATACTGATTACTCATAAGTGTCCACATTGAAAAATATCATCAGGTGGTGCGTCTTTTACAAATTGAAGTCCTTGACAAATCATTTTGAATGCCATTGTCACTTCTTTCTTGGAAGTTGTAGGAACTTAAGTTTGTTGTTCTTTGTCTTTGTCTTGAGCCTCAGTATGTTTTAGCAAACATAAAGTATCTTTGGATATTCTGTCACAGTTTCAGCCGTATCCACGCATAAAAATTGGTTGAGTAAATTGCCACTATTTATCATTCCACATAACAGTATTGTGTTTCAGCATTTCTCATTTCGTGGTAGTACACTTACTTTGTACAAGTTTGATATTGACATTGTCACACATCTGTGCTGACTCACTGTTGGTAGTGACTTCACTCTCATGTTACCTTGACAATTTTTGTAGATATATTACACACAAATAATTGTAAGTTTATTCAGTGGCGGATTTCGGTGTTTGGGGCCCCGGGCAGTAGAACTAAAAAGGGCAATATGTTATTAATTTGATAAATTGACCAATACGATTTATTAGATCCATAACAATGCACATACATAATGACTACAATTGAAGTTTTAATTTTTTAATAAAACAAGGCATTTAATGAAAAACAATAGCAATAATAAAAATAAGAGAATTTTTATATTTTGATTTTTTATTTGATCATGTACAAAAAATTACATGTATAAAAATAAAAATCACATAGTAAAATGATGTGTATAAAAGCATGTACAAGAATTGCATACATTAAAATTAGTGTTTTTTGAGACTTTTCTTTTGCAAATTTTTAAATAAAGTTATCGCAGTTGAGTTTATGTAATAATTCATATTCAATATATAGAATTGTTATTGAATCTAATCTTCCGTCATTCATTTTGTTTCTTAGATAATTTTTAATTCTCTTTAAGAAGAAAAGTTTGTTCTGCTGAAGCATTCGATACGGGTAATGTTTTAAATATTCTTAAAATAATTTCTACATTTGGAAATGTTTCATGTCTGATGCTACCTTGTATGCATCAGCAGCCACTTATTCTTTTTCTTCCTTTAGAACGTGCGTATGGGAGACTCGATAAAAATTAAGATTTGTTCAATTAAAAACTTATTAAGCAAATCAAATAGAGAATAATTAATATTTTAATATCTTGGCTTGGGATTCTGTGAGCCCCTCAGGGTTCATTGGCCCCGGGCGGCCGCCCAGTCCTCCCACCGTTAAGTCCGCCACTGAGTTTGTTAGATTTCTTTATGTAGTCGATATTGGTTGAACATTCAAAAACAAAAGGTTTTAGAAACTGAAATTCTGTGTTATACAGGCGCTATTCTGAAATGTATCACTGGTTCCATGGTGAGCAGATTATACATTATATAAAATGAAAAAAGTATACTAAAACTTATACCATTTGGTGGAACTGTAAAATTGTTCTGGATTGAATAAATTTCCGTTTTAGTCAGGTTTCACTTCCAGAAATTTTAAAATTTTATTTCTACTGTAGTGAGTGGGATCACAAAGATGACTTAATAAACGGTTAAAGCCGGTGATTTATATTGTATTTGTATTAAATACTCTGGATTTATAAACTTAAAGTATTTTAGTAGTAGATTGAATACCTATTAAAGAATTGTTTTGGCTTCCAAATATGAACAAGATTTTGTACGTTACTTTGAAATATGAAATTTCTTTTCAAAGGTGTGCCATGTGCAAGTATAAAAGATGATTATTAATGGCTGTACTTTTGTTTGTATGTCACACTCAGTGAAGTGACACTCGCATGCACTCACAAGCACATATGCTGTGTCTGTGTACACTTACATATATACATACATACTGCGACACACAAATAACTTAACTATTGGCGCATAGGATATGGTAGTATGTGTTTTAATGCAAAAGCCTATATTGGAGGGTTTAAGATTATTTATTGCACACAAGACATATGAAATTGTTTATAGGATATATTTGACAAGCATAATAGTGGTAGTGTTCCAGATATAGTCTTTTAAAGTGTTAATTATTGTTCATATACGTGATGTGGTACATTACATATGTGATGATTCCCACGGCGATGTTGATGGAAAGGGGTGGCTTTGCTGTGTCGTGGAGTCGTCAGGCGTGGTGTACGATGACAGATGGTTCACCCTGGTGACGCTTCCAGCTGGGCTGGTGTCCTGGAGTTCCAACGTTGACACTGACGCTTCGCACAGAAACACCGGTTCTAGGGATACTACATTTATAATTTTATACAGAATTTATAATTCATAAGTATCTCAGGTCACAGTGGGTATTACTGTACTTAGAAACTGTATATTAGGTGTTGCGGTTTGGAAGCTCTTGAAGAATCGCGAGTTATTCCAAAGACGCTAATAAGGAAGGCTGGATTGTTTGTTAGAAAGAAGTGGACTGTATTTAAGATATTGAACATGCGTTTATTGAATAATTTGGTTTGTTAGTTACGATCAGCACGTGCGGAAGCATTTGAGGCGATAATGCCCGAGATTAATTTTGAATGAAATCGTGGTCCATTGTAGATGGACGCAGTTAGACGATTAAAGTGAAATGTTATAAGTGCATGCTGAACAATAGCCAAAAGCCGCGGCTGTAAGAGAAGAGTTTAACGAGAGTTGCGCTCGGAGTCGTGTTATAAACTGAACTAAAACTGGCTTGCAGTCGGCTAGGCTGGCCGGTTGCAAGGTTTGATAAACGCGTGACGTCATCCGCGCGTGCCGTGCAATGTTAGTAGACTGCTTACAGCTGATAAACCAGTACAAAGTCTAAACATACTGCCCGCCAAAATCGGGACGATTTTGTACATTAAAGGTTAAATTGAACAATATAATAATTAGACTTACATGTCGTAAGCGATACAATAATTGGCGCACTGGCCAGAGAGCAATGACATAATGGACATAATATAAATTCAATTAACAATCACCAAGCATACAATAAATTGATAACACCATAAAAAATACAATAATTTCCCCATGATATTGACATAACAACCCCAATGAATTTCATAATGTTTTGACCCTTAGAAAATGCAATACATATAGAATAATTAACACTATAACTGACACTTGTGGTTCTCAGAGTTTGAATCACACAAACATATTAACAATACACAACATCCATAATAACTGATAGTGCATATGAGACACAGTCACTATTTCTGTAATAGCTAGCGACACTTAACAATGTTACAATGCTTATGATACAATTGACTTGTATGCTCGCCCCGGGGAATGTCCCGGGCGTGTTCCATGTAATGTGACACGCACACACTCACACACACACCCACACACACACACACACACACACACCCACACACACCTCGTGTGTCTCGTATGGCACGCATACGATTAGCTTGTTGCCACCGGAAGGGGGCATAATTTGTGGATGGGTCGGCGTAAGATACCTAGCGCGGTGCGTACTTCTGCGACGCGTACTAAGGAATCTTGACCCGGAAAAACATTGGTAATTACCCCACGCTTCCATTCTAGAGGGGGGGAATTGTCATCCAAAATGAGGACAAGTTGTCCGACCTTCAAATTCTTAAATGGGGTGCGCCATTTGTTGCGCTGGTGCAGCTGGTGCAGATAATCCCTAGACCACTGTTTCCAGATGGTCTGCGTAAATTTTTGGAGCAGAAGCCATCTGCCCAAATGAGTATTATTGCCTTGTGTATAGTCGGGTTCCGGAAGTGCCGTCAGTGGGGCACCGACCAAAAAATGAGCGGGTGTTAAAGGTTCAGGGTCTCTAGCATCGTCGGACACCGCGCATAACGGGCGTGAATTAAGGCAAGCCTCAATTTGAGAAAGAAGGGTAGAATATTCCTCAAAATTCAAGATCGTACCGCCAATTACGCGACGTAAATGGAATTTAACACTCCTTACACCACTTTCCCGCAAACCACCGAAATGAGGGGCTGAAGGGGGGATAAAGGACCATTTGATGCCGTGGAGACCGCAAAACTCCAGAAAAGATTGTTCAACTTCCTTGGAGGTTAAAAATTTGTACCAATAATGCAACGTGTGGTTGGCACGACGAAAATTCGTGCCATTATCCGAAAATATTTGCGCGGGAATACCTCTGCGCGATATGAACCTTTTTAAAGCCGCTATAAAGGCGTTGGAAGTAAGATCCGACACCAATTCTAAATGGATGGCCCTAGTACACATGCATATAAATAGAGCGATATATGCCTTGGTCGTGGACTTAGAGCGCTGCCCGCCATGGCGCAAAAGCACCGGACCTGCGTAATCCACGGCCGACTGTGAGAATGGCCTTGACGGCGTGACCCTAGAAGAGGGTAATTGACCGAGTAATTGATTCGCGCCTTTAGCCCGGAAACGAAAACAAGTGACACACTTATGTATCACTGAGCGGATATAGGACTTATCGTGTATGATCCAATACTTACGCCTAAGCGAAGCTTGAGTTGATTGCACTCCAGCGTGCAACAAACGGATGTGTTCGTATTCAATTATTAATCTCGTGAGATGAGAGTGCGGGTGTAAAATTATTTGGTGTTTAGTCTCGTAGCTAAGTGGGGAGAATTGCAAGCGTCCACCCACTCTTAAAATGCCTGATTTATCCAGGAATGGGTTGAGAGCAAGAATTTTACTACTGCGTGGAAGGCACCGGTGTGCTTCAAGTTCCCTAACCTCAACGTCGAAATGCAACTTCTGAGATTGCCGGACAAAAACCAAGAGCGTGTCAGACAATTCTTGAGCCGACAAAAAGGACGTGTCTCTATCAACCACCGCGAGCCTAGAATTGCGAAGAAATCGACGGCAGTATGCGAAGACGCGAATAAGCCTCGTAAGAGATGAATAGTTTTCAATGTAACTATGTGTTGAGGACGCGACAATTAGTGAGGTTTGAGCCTGCTTGCGACGTTCCTCTTCAATGTCGGGAAAGGTACAGGGAGTATTAATGTCGGTTTTAGCGGATGCGTCAAATACCACGCGCAATTTAGTGGTTAAGCTAGAGTCTTTGAAGCCTGCGTGATGGGGCAGATAAAAGATCTCTGACCTGTCATGCGACAGATCGTATTCATTAAGCGGCAACATGTGGCCAAGTCTTAAGTAGTCATTCATGAACTCACTATAATCCTTGTAAAGGGTAGGGTTCTGCTTGAATTTGAATTCTAACGATTGGAATCTGCGTATTGCTCCGCGGAGAGAATCTCCCAAATAAGATTTGTCAGATCTGCGGGGCAGGGCTACCACGAATCTCCCGTCGCGATTGCGGCTAGTGTTTTCCACGAAATGCCTTTCACACGGTGAGTCCTCAGATCGGGCTTCGCGACTAGAGATCTCCTCCAACTTCCAGAATTCCTTTAGTTGCGAGGAAACCTGATTATCATCCTTACAGACCATAAATGAAGAAACCGTTTTAGTCATATCGACGTTGAATGGTAAGTCACCGGCCAAAATAAATCCTAACTTGGTTTCCTGAATTATAGGAAAGTGTGGTCCGCGCATATATTTCACAGGTTCAATTAATTGTAGAAAATATTGAGCGCCGATTAATATATCGACTTGCGATGAGCAATGTAGGTGAGGATCCGCCAAGAATATGCGCTTGGGTAAATTTAAAGAGGTAAGATTGAACGACTCTGCCGGTAAATTATTAGTTATACTGGGTAATACGGCACAATGTACGTTTAACGTGAAGGGTTTATAGCGTGAATGTAGCCTTACGTTAGTACTGAAGTCAGCCTGGGAAAGCGAGTTGTTTATACCCGTGATGGGCAATTGCGATTTAACTAATTGGAGGCCCAACCTGCGGGCGAAATCCATTGTGCAAAAGTTCGCTTGAGAACCGGAATCCAGTAATATCCTAACGGGAAATTTTTTGCCGACCTTATTGTATGTCATACAGACGGCGGTAGATAACAATACCGATTTATTGGTCTGTGATTTCAGTGAGCACTGGTTGTTAACAGAAGTTACGTCCCTGTTGGGGACATGAATCGTGGTGTGGTGACGCCTAGAACATTTTTTACATGAGAATTTGGAGGGACATTTTGAACCCTCGTGTCCCGAACGGAGACAGTTTAAGCAAAGTTTGTTTTTTAGTAACGCATTTTTTCTATCAGGGATAGACAGCGATATAAATTGTGGGCAATCGCTAAGCCTATGTCCACCGTTACATAGCCTGCATAAATTATTTCTAGTATGTGAGTGGAATGCGCCCTTTGGAGTGCTTATCTGTTTAACTGCTTTGCGATAAGGAGACTTATCGCTTTTGTTCAACCTGCTCGTTGGGCTAGTCGCGTTATCGATATTTTGCAGTAGTTTCCTACGTGAATTTAAAAAATTTATAAAATTATTAAAATCAGGGAGTTTATGCTCCGATAAACTCTCTTTCCACAAACGTAAAGTATAACTGTCAAGTTTTTTGGCTAGATAATTTACGACAATAATTTCAAACGTGTTGACTGGCAGTTTGAGATTATTTAAAGCGTTTATATTTGCAGAGATTTGATCAATAAATTGCGATATGCTACCTTGGGATTCCTGCTGAACTAATGGTACGTCTAGGACATTCCACACGTGGTGAGCGGAGACAATCATATCTATTCCTCAACAGATCGATAGCCACCGCGTAATTCTCATGTGTTATGGGCAATGATTTTATTACGTTAAGCGCCTCGCCATGTAATGACGAGTGCAAATAATGAAGCTTCTGTATATCTGTCAGGTCTGTTCTGACATGAATTAGTTCCATAAAAATATGGTAATAATGTTGCCATTCCACAATACTACCCTCGAACCGTGGTAATTTTATTGGTTCCAATTGAATGGGGGTTGTTTTAGGCTGTTTACCATCAGTATTAATTAGTGGTTTTTGGTTCAAGTGCTCAGATTGCTCCAACAAGTGTTGCAATTTACATTCTATAGCACAGAGATCGTCCTCCGTTTGCACTCTATCACTTGTTGACGCAACGTCTGCTTCCTCAGCCTCGATTTGTGACTGTATCTCGTCATATTTGGTGGATAATTCCATCAAATGACGCAGTTTTATTTTGAGCGCATGAGGATCGCTGTTTAACAAATCAAAATTATCCGCGAAGGTATTTATTCGGGATATTGAGGCCTTAATTGTACCTCGTTTTTTTATCAGAGCCCTTACATCGGCCATTATTACAGTTTGAGATAAAAAAGGGAAAGATATTTAGAAACAATTGAGCATCGAGCATGTGAACCACAAACTTAATTTTGAATGAGTTTAAATACGTTTGGTAGCTAGCAATCGTTGGTTTGAACATAAACTTACTCTCTCTAACTAATCACACTCGTTGGCAGTTAAATTATTGAAATTATAAATCTAAATGATTACAAAGTATAGCTTTATCTTTAAAGTTCTGACTGATAATGAGCTGCCAACCATTTATTAATTTATATTGTGTAATAAGTTATTTGTTTATATAAATATGTCAAAAAATACACACTGAGTGAAATATTATTAAAAATAAATCAAATATAGGTAAAGTTTATAGTCACGTGGCCGTCGATCCATTCGTGATGAAGCTGGCTTCGATCCCGTTTGGAGCTGCTACACCTCCTGTCTCTGCCGGTCAGCCGTTGCCTCATGTTGTACCCTCCATCAATTAAAGCTGTGGAATCTCGAAAATGTTGTCCTGTTTCGTCCCGTCGTCTCTGGTCTACTGCTTGGCTGAATCTTGTCGAGATGACTGCGACGTGATTCACGATAATGGTGTCGCTCAGGACGAAAATGATGCCCGTCTGTCGTGATTAACTTCAGATTGGTTTTTCCAGAAATGATGTATATAAATAAATGCTGTCGCCTGTGTACTCAGGTATGAGAAATCTGTGCCGTTGGGACCAAACATGATGTCGTTTTTGGCCTGAAATGTGAAATCCGGTCCGGTGGGACCAAAAATGTTGCGGTTTGGAAGCTCTTGAAGAATCGCGAGTTATTCCAAAGACGCTAATAAGGAAGGCTGGATTGTTTGTTAGAAAGAAGTGGACTGTATTTAAGATATTGAACATGCGTTTATTGAATAATTTGGTTTGTTAGTTACGATCGGCACGTGCGGAAGCATTTGAGGCGATAATGCCCGAGATTAATTTTGAATGAAATCGTGGTCCATTGTAGATGGATGCAGTTAGACGATTAAAGTGAAATGTTATAAGTGCATGCTGAACAATAGCCAAAAGCCGCGGCTGTAAGAGAAGCGTTTAACGAGAGTTGCGCTCGGAGTCGTGTTATAAACTGAACTAAAACTGGCTTGGAGTCGGCTAGGCTGGCCGGTTGCAAGGTTTGATAAACGCGTGACGTCATCCGCGCGTGCCGTGCAATGTTAGTAGACTGCTTACAGCTGATAAACCAGTACAAAGTCTAAACATTAGGCTTATACCAATCCGGACTCTTCAAGTGTTCACGCGTAACACTGGGTCTACCACGATCAGCAGACCTCCCTATGTGGAAATCTTCCACTCACACGGAAACTAATGATGACAATATTTATTAATAAGTAAATTATGAAATACTACTGGTACTGCAGAATACCTCACACAGTAACACAGTCTAAGTTCACGTATTTATACACGCTATGTTACAATCACAATACCGTGTGTAGAGATGTATTAAACAAACAGTTCTGAGCCTTCACACTCGTTACTACCGCCGAAAAGACTTAACAAATTCTTGCAAGCGGAAAATCTTGCACAAGAATTGCACGTTCCGATCGTGATAGCTAGATGAGAAGAACTGCCTGTGCAACAACAGGCTTAAGAAAATTCCAACTGCCTTCCAGCTTTTTATTGGTGGAAGGAAGTCACATGGTTACTTTACAGATGACTCAGCAGTGTTTCATGCCGTAAAGTGCATCGAATTTGCAAGAGCATGCATAGATGGTAATCTCTGAATGCCTTTATCTCATGCAGAAATGCGTTTTACAACAAGCTTTATATTTTAACGAAATCATATTTTAACGTCATTTTAAGGATATGAAATATACAGGAACTGTAGCTAATACAGTAGTTTATGTTCAGTTCAAGTGTCACAACGATACGATAATTATATCACGCACAGCCGGGAAAACGTGTATCACTCGCGCACGCGCGCACATTTCCACTGACATAGTACATGAATAAATAACACATAAAATAATACACAGTTTGACTAAGCCTAATTTCTTATCCTTTCTAAAATACAAAACTTATACCACAAAAAACCAAATCTAACAAACTTCCAATTTATACATGAATGTTTTATCGTCTGTGTATTACACAAGCCTGCACTGCTTATCAGGATCCTGTGTTTCATTGAAATACATATAGTCACATATAGGGACATAAACTTCACGATATTTGCTTTATGCAGTTGAATGTTTTTCATTACACTGCACAAAAGCAGGTATTAAACATTTGATACTTTAAGTAACAGTTTTTTATAATATAGATAGAGTTTATTCTACTAATGTTATGTTAACACTCTTATTTTATGTAAATGTACTGTATATTTTTTTTTATGTAAACAGGCAGCAGAAGGAGAAGAGGGGGCATCAAAAGCAGACCCAGAAAAGGAAGAATATGATAAAGGAGTTTTATTCTATTTAAAAGAAGGTGTTGTTGTGGGAATTGTTATGTGGAATATATATAATAGAATGAACATTGCTCGGCAGGTAATATACTTAGAAGCACATAATGATTTTAGTAAAAGAGTATACATCGAAGTGTACAACTGTTCATGAATTTAGAATTGATTCAGTGACTATGTCTGAAATGCATGACTACATAAGATTTCAAAAAATTCTTAGAGACATCAATAGAGACCATTTTTGTAATATAAGTGAAGCGATAAAGATGTGAAATATAATAAATCTGTTTATACTGCTAAATAATTGTGAATGTAACTATAAATTTGTGATTTATCATTAATAGTATTGTGTTTCATGGTTAGAATTTTGGTTCTAAATTTTCTGTGAAACCATTTTCTCGTTTAATGATTATATTATAATTAATCATTTTATTTTCTTATTTTTGTTTTTTCTACCAGGTCACAAAAACATTTAAATAATTTATTCTTCTTGTTCTTTTTATATGAAGAATTGCGTATGTTTTATGCACTCCCAATAATTTAGTCAGTAAGATGTCAGAATTGTGAGTTTTTTGATCTTATGATAAGGGAGCGATCATAGTTTCAAGAGTAATCACTTATGATTTGTAACATTAAAAATTAAGTGTCTGTTATAATATCAGTTAATACATAAAACATATATGAAACCATAATGTTGTCGTTGTTGTTGTTTCTAATGGCTCAATTTGGCTCACACCATTCTTGATCTAGCTTCCCAATAAAGACCAGGTAAGTCTTTTCTATTCTGGGAAGCTTATTAGCCAACGCTACTGGTCATTTAGCACTACCCAGGGGACACGTACAGCTTAAAGTATGCTGCGGACACGACCAACTTTCTCCCCCAAAATATAAAAGTTATAATAAAATTATTATAATAAAAATTATATGAAGGCCGTTCAGAAAGTAAGGTCCGTTAGGATACTAAAAATATCGGAATGGAGAACCATACATGACTTCCATGTTCTAAGATTTATATTTAAAATCATTTTTGAAATGAAATATTTCCATTGAAACTACTTCTTTCTACTTGCTGCTTCAGCCTTAACCACAGTGCTGTGGTCACTAATGTATACCACCTCACGTTATCGCACTCGATTTTCACTGATGTTAGAAGTCGATGTTACCGCCGAAACGTGTGGTTTTGCAGAAAACATTGGACTACGGCCAAACAGCCCAGAAAAGAATTTTGACAACAAAAACTTCTTTGTTGCTGATAACGTAGTACACATATAAAAAAATTATCACCTCCCCCTTCAACTATAATTTTCATTTATAGAAAATTACCCCCACCCCGTTCAACTAGCCTCTTCATTTATAGATATTTCATCTACGTTTCTACAGTGGATTATTATGATCTTCTTATCAGGATACTTTATTTATCAAAATTAAGTACTTTACTCTTGTTAAAACATAAAACGTTGCAGGTAAACTACCCTTTCCCCGTAACCAATCTTCACCAAAATCAATAGGCCTTGAGTCTTCTACAACTCAGGCACATATGTAAAAAATTATTTGATTCTGTTTGAATTTACGGCAGTTATTGTTCGTCATGAAAAAATTACTCTTGTTAAAACATAAAATGTTGCAGGTAAACTACCCCTTTCCCTTAACCGATCTTCACCAAAATCGACAGGCCTTGAGCTCTCTACAACTGAGGAACGTTTGCAAAAATTATTTGATTCTGTTTGAATTTATGGTAATTATCATTCATCATAGAAAAAATTACCCTCGTTAAAACATAAAACGTTGCAGGTAAACTACCCGTTTCTCCTAACCGATCTTCACCAAAATCAAAAGACATTGAGTATTCTACAATTTAGGGATGTATGCAGAAAGTTATTTGATTATGTTTGACTTTACGGGAGTTATCGTTTGTCATTAAAAAAATTACCCTTGTTAAAACATAAAACGTTGCTGGTAAACTACCCCTTTCCCTCAACCGATCTTCACCAAAATCAAAAGGCCTTGAGTTCTCTACAATTTAGGGATGTATGCACAAAATTATTTGATTCTGTTTAAATGTGCGGCAGTTATCGTTCGTCATAGAAAAAATTACCCTTGTTAAAACATAAAATGTTGCAGGTAAACTACCCCTTCCTCTTAACCGATCTTCACCAAAAACAATAGGCCTTGAGTACTCTACAATTCAGGGCTGTATGCAAAAAATTATTTGATTCTGTTTGAATTTGCGGCTGTTATCGTTTGCCATAGAAAAAATTGCACACAAACGCACACGCGCACGCACACACACACACACACACACACACACACTGTTTTCGAAAAATTACATCTTCTAGTTTTGAGGGTAGTACAATCAGAATCAGCTATTATCTCGAACACGATTTTTTTCGCCATGACCATACTTTCATTTCCGTATGGAACATGGGAGTAAAAAAATCTTTAAACAAATATTTTATTGCTAGTGTATATTACATTTAACCCTAATTTATTTTCCATATAGTTACCAGCATTATATAAGCACTTGAAGAAAAAGTCAACAAGTCTGGTCAAGAGGAACCCTCCCTGTTGCAAGCAGAAATGGAGGAAGAACTACCAGGGGAAGTACAAATAAGTATAACAACAAAAGAAGTGATTGGAAAGCCAACTATGGGTGTCGAGACAAAACTCTTGCTTATTCCTGAGCTGATAGAAGCGCCTGAGGGCAAAGTGGCTGAAGATGAGGTTACGCAAGAGGTTGTTCACGAGAACCAAACAAACTTGGATCAGTCAGTGGTATTTAGGTCATCAGTACATGACGCAACGGGAGTGATTCCACCGAAACTAGTGGTTGCGCAAAAGACTCGCATTCCTGGGAACGTGATGTTCGGATCACACGAGACTGAATTCGAAGAACGGGAAAATTATCTTTCGCAAGGACGTCCACCTAGATCGCCTGGTCGAGTATTACTTCGGAGACAGTTCGCCAGTTCAGGACGAACAGGCTTAAGGAGGGGGCAGTGTTACGGCATCACAGAACAATCTACGTGTTTATCGAACGTTCCAGAGAGATTCAGAATGTAAGTGTGTGGCGTACATGCTGCTAGACGCATTTTGCGAGAATCTTCTCGACTGTGCCGGGCTTCGCCGGGCGCTCGGCCTGTGTCAAGGCCGCAGTTAATTACGTAGTTCACACGAGAGATAAGACGCAGTTTGGAAGCTTGTGGTGTGTGAGCGGGACTGTAAATACATGACGGTAGTGGCCTTAGTTTTCAGTTTTAGTGTGAGATATTTACAGAGCGGTTCGAGAGTTATGGTAGCGAGATTACTATGTACGTTCAAGTAGTTATTAGTGAAGTGTTGCGTTTTATAATCAGACGGTATAATTACAATTTATTGTAATACGATTGAGTTTTAATATTAGTGGACATTTTATTGGGTGTGAACAATTTTCATTTGATTTGTTGTAGTAGACTGTGCTGTTAATTACGAACTGTTTTACTGTAAAAATTAAAGCTGGTGATTAGTGACTTAATTGGTGTCTTGTACTTATTTTGTTTCCACTGTACCTACGACGATCGAGTAGACCGTCATAACAATATGAATCAGTAAAGTTAATATACATCAACAGATCTGCAGAAGTGGTAATGAAGTACAGGACTTATACAAAAATTCCTGGTATTTCAGTGAAAATGTGTAAATGAATGCTATTTAAAAATATGATATTTCACTTTTCACCTTATTCCAATTTTGATGGTTCCAGTTGAGTTAGAAAATGGTTGCCTAAGAGAATAATATTGGTTTATTCAGAAGTTTATTTTTGTTCACAGAAATTTGGTATGCATGCTTCTTGAAGCTTCACAGTCTTTGTATTATTTTATAGTGTGAGGTCATTTTATTTTATAGTCGTGTTAAGTCATTTCAAAAATTATTATTATTGCTTATGTATTATAAGAAGTGTTTTTTTATTTTGTATATAACATTTAATATTGATAAAGATGTGTATTGTAACAGGTTCTGGAAGATGAAAACAAATATGAAGACCTAAATGAAGTTGCTAAACTGTTCAATATACATGAACAGTAACAGGTGCACTCATCACAGTTTTTAGACTCTAGACAAGATTGGCATTTAGGTAACGTTGATAATTTTAATAAAGAATGATTTTGAATATAAAAACTATGTTTAGATAAGTGAACTGCCATTTTTTACATGTTCCACAAAGAATATTCATGTACAAATAGATTTATGATTAATCAGATTTAAGGTGGAAAATGTACATTTGTAATTAAGATCGATTAACATTCAGACATACATGCATTAGGTGGATTATTCAAAGTTTTGTTTAAACGTTCTCCAATTTCATATAATTCCCCAAATTTTTAATTTTAGAATGTGTGCTTGAACTTTACTGGTCTGACTGGGGGACTCGTTATGCATTTGGACTGCTCTTTCATCTCAGCATTATGCTATTGCACCCTTGTTGCAGTCTTGCCCAGAAGAAATTCTACCTTACCTTGTGGTTAAGTCGAAAACATTCACTGATCTGTGGCTGTTAGAGCATTTTTTTGTACCCACTATACACAAATTTTACTGTAGCCAAACTTCTTGGTCATAATGCCACAGACAGCTGTCTTTGAAATTTGAGGAAAATTGGCAGAAGTCCACAAATTGTGACTCTATGTGCCTTTTATGAAACCACTTGATTCACATTTGTCAGCGTTTTCTATCACTGCATACTGTCTCTCTGATTGTCCTCAAAATGGACATCCTTTAACGTTTTCTGCACCATTCTTACAACAGCTATTGATAATAATATTTTTACTGTAAACCTTATTCGTCCAACAATTTTGGCTGCCCCCCCCCAAAAAAAAATGAGAATTAATTGAATTATAGTGCACTTGTGATGGGCTCTTCAGTTATATACACATCTTTACACATTTTTTGCTTCACAGTCATTGACAGGAAGAAGTTTACATAGTGATAATGGCTGTAGTGGGAGACAGTTTGTTGCGCATGTGTTTCATATCTCAGTTTTGTTATCCCATGTGGGTCTCACCTAAGTCATGGATGTTTATATACTAACTGGATGCCCGACTGCCAACCCTGTATGTTTACGAGAGCTGAAGCAAGTGTGACGTCACGCCGCCATCTTTAACCCGGGCAAGAGATCTCGAGCCCACAGTTCTACCTATACAACTGGTACATAATTGTGCCATTGAAAAAGCGCTTTTTTCAATAGGATACAACGATACCTGCTAATTTGCTGGCCGAACTTTATATATCGGAAATGTACAGGTCTCGAATGGAGTGAGATACTCTTTAAATATTGTCGGAAACATCTCGCGGCTAACCGGCCCCCCGAAGTGTTCCTGCCCCGGCCCTTCGCGACGTCCGAAGTGTTCCAAAAAGGAATTACGCGACAACTAATTATTTTTTGATGATAAATACATGCTACGGTACGTCCTGAATAATACGATTTTTTGTCAAACCCATCAGCCCGAATGGTAATTCTCACTTACCTGTTAAATCTTTTGCTATTTCCACTGTAATCAAAGAATTTATTAGCCGACACCGTGGGATCATAGTGTTATGGGAACGTAAATGAAATTTATAAACAAAAGTTTCTCAACGAAGAATTAGAAATAAAAGGCTGTATTTCCAACTTTCATTATTATCAGGGCTATTTATCTGTGTGAAAAGGTACCGGTACTCACCAGGAACTCGCGAGTTCAAATCCGGGGGAGGTAGATCGATGTAAAAGTTTGGAAAATTCTATAGAGATAAATGAAATTATAAATTTTGAGATACTTGAGCTTAAAAATGTGCCAGACTGCATACCAACAGAAAAAGCCATTATTAACTGATGTTGTTGTTATTATTATTATTATCATCAATCTATATAAAATAAGCTGCTTTCTTCCTTTCAAAAATGATATTCAAAATAAAACAAGAAAAACACACAGAAATTTTACAATATATTTTACAGCAAGAAGTACAGAGAAAATTTACAAACCATGAGCTATGTTCTTCTCAATGTGCCACAAAAATGACAGCTTTGACTTGAAAATCAATAGTCACAACTTACCAAAAAGCGAATGTACAAAATACGTGGATGCACACATAGACAACAAATTTCAAAAAACTACTGGCCGACACTATCCATTCAAACCCCACAGACAAGTATTTTGCTCCACTAGTGAGCTTCCTCAGTGTTTACACATACAATGAAAACTATTCCTGCATTGCTCCACTCAAAGGCAAGATTAATTATTATTAAATGGATGCTTATGTAAAATGAATGCGGTTACATTTGTTAAATTTTACAGAAAACCCTTCCACACATTTAGATTATTACTATTGTTATAGCTTGATGAGATGTCAGGTTAGGTTCCCAATCAGAACCTTGGATATGCCCCTTGCTGTAATGGCCCAATCTCCCATCTTTTCCAGCCCTGCCTAAGTGCCTTACAATTACATATTATTAAATAAAATTAACTTGCTGAGCTTGTGGCGATTGCTAACAGGTTTTATAATGTCTTCGGTACAAATTTTTCCAAATGAAAGCAATCTGATTTTTAAATATCTTTCACTGACAGCTCAGATTAATTGAAGTTTATGAGGGACATCAAACCCTATTTCCACATCTGGACAATTGGTGGAATTGGGAAATACCTTTACATCTAGTGCAAATTTACTAGTTACATTATGAGCAATTATTTTGTTCAAAAATGGAATGCTACCATTCCTCAAGGTCTTTACAGGCTGAAATTTTTTTTCTGTGGCAGATACTGCCTTGAAAACACTAGCTGATGCATGTAACAGACCACCATTATTATTATTGTCAGTGAGTACTGAATAAGAATGTTTATGGCAATAACTGTGATCTGTTTCTTCCTCTAACAACATGCTACCACAATTGGAACAAGCAATACTACATAATAACTTCCTCACAACATATCCACACATGTAAAATAAGATATTATCTTTAACTTCAGTCAATTTTGGACTCATCACTTTTTCTACAGCAGTAGTACACAGGTCTAAATACTGTTTTGACTGAGTAGCGTTAGCATAGCTTTCTGCAGAAAGAAGTGGCGAACATCGTCTATTCCACCTAAGTTCAAATACAGAACCCACGGAGTCACTATTAAGAGCTTGACAATTTGCAAATGGAGAGCAAGTAATCGAGTTTTTCTGCAAAATTTGTTTCATCGCACATACAAATTGTAAAACATTTGGATTATTATTGCAACCTGACCTCTACCTAACAACTGAAAAAAATATCTCAAAATGGTCTTGGCTGAACTTATACAGCAACATATACTTACAAACTGATGTTGGTGCTCTTAGCAACTGTTTTGCAACATCAAATACTGATTTCACAGATACAGCTAAACCTATCAAAAATGTCTTCCTACCAGAATGGCATAACAATGTACCAGACAAATCCCTCAGTTGAAACAAATAATTTATGTTCTCGATCATAATTTTCTCCAGGTATCCCATATTACTCGCTGTAAGAGGTGCCTTGAAACCTCTACCAAATGGACTTCTCGAATTCAAAAAGTCAAGAATTCTATCCATCACTCTAGTAAACATAACTGTTTCTTTACTATATTCAAATTCATCCACACCACAGTCTGAAAGAAATTCAATGGCATTTGCTACAGATGCACTAAAAGTTTGAGCAGCAAGTTTGACATTCATAATGTTCTTTTTCCACTCAATACGTTTGTGACCAAGTTTGTTAGCAATTTTCAATGATAACTGGTCTTGAATGTTAACCAAATGCTGAAAATAGCACCACATAATTTTACCACTGGGAGAAACAAAACTTCCATATGTATCCAATGCATTCCTTGCAAGTTTCAAGTTGTGACATGCATCAGGTACAAACCACAATTACAATCTTCGGTGGGATGCTTGAAGAAGGGCTTTATATCATGATAGTTGCTCTTGAAAAGATCACAACTAAACTGACGCAGAGTGTCATAGTTTGTAGCAGTACCATCACAAGTGACACTCCAAACCACCCGTACTCCTGCACCACTAGCTAAAGTTAATTCTGTTCATACTAACTGTGCCTGAATGGTAGCATTAACCTTATTAACAAAAACGTAACCAATGTGCCCCACTTCCACTTACCTTTGAATGCCACAAGCATAAACACAAGCACTTCTGAAGCTGTTGCTTCAGATCCTTCAAGTCTCAGTAAATTGCCATAATCACAAAATCCTACGTATTTATTATGCTTTACATTCCATACGATCTGCTTTCTTATTGACATACTGTCAAGGACCAGGTTGCAGTCACGGTCATCCAATGGCAGCTTCCTCAACTCTGTGAAGACATCTGTCAGAAAACCTGGCTCCGCATCTGTAGATGAAGTCCAGTTTCTTACAGAAGTTGGATGTGGCAGGGACAGTTTGGATCTGAAATAATAAGGAATTATATAATTAAGCTTAGCGATAATGTACAAAAAAATCATTAGGCCTAGATCTTAGCAGAATATACATAAAAATCAAACATATTCTGTATGATGGAATTATTACCTGCAAAATCTATATGCCTTAGGCGAGTAATACATTAAGGTGAAGGCAAACTGCTTCAGTTCCCTGCTGTATCGGCGCCCTTTGAAAGCACGTCCCTGATTTATAAGTTCATTTTTTAACAAATCTCTCAAGGTTCCATCAAAATGGTGTTCAATTATTTGTTTGGGATCGTTTTCAAGAAGACCCCTTTTTGTCAGTTCATCAAGAAGCTGTTTCAAACTTGATATTTTTTTCACCTTTCTTCTTAGTTTCTGCTTCAGTACCTTGATTTTATTTCTGAGGATAGCTTTTGTTGGACTAGACACACGAGCTGGCAATAATGGACTAGTTCTTGCCTTTTTAACAGGAGGCTCCTCTACATATTCAACATCAGTGGTACAACTGGTCGATGGAAGTGAGGTTGGTTCACTTCGTTTCCTCGACCTTACTCTAGGTGGTGGCTTTTGAAGATGAGGAGGGAAACCTTTAAATACAGATGGTACTGCATCCTTCTTTAAATAAGGCACGTTTATATTTGACCTAATCTCATAGCATTCTGCGAGGAAGTGTTCACTGCAGAGTCTGCTGTATTTTGTGGGTTTGAAGTTCTCTCTTCGAACTGCATGCACCCAAGCATTCAGCCTTTATTCAAAGGAAATCTGAAATAAACGAAAAGATTCAGCATGAACTTATTTATTGGTTAAGTTATAAGGAGGTGGATGACAAAAAAATCGGTGCAAAACAAAACATGCCACTTACGCAAATAACTGCAATTTCTCTTCTTTTTTCCGTCGATTTGTGCAACCGACAGCACAACAAGAGCCAGGCATTTTATCTTCTTTTCGAAGTCATAAGTCAGGCAAGCATTAAATCAATTTACACTCCAAAAGGTCCGCACAAATCAACCTAACTCCACATCTGTTTACCTTTTTTTGCCCGCTTTAAGTATGGCTGCCGTGATCTCAGATTTGCTTCACTAGAGAGCGCCCTGTCAGGCATCCAGTTATATTAACATCCATGACCTAAGTAGTGTCTCTGAGGTTGAAAGTATCGTGTGCGTATATACTCGTACATCCTTCTTTAATCTCATATTAATTTATTTGAAAATGTATTTTCAGATTACACGCAACAGGCAAATCCACTACTGCAATCTGTGAAGACTTTTGATGGCAGGGATAGTAATTATTTTGTTTTCAAATTGTGCAATGTCACCTTTACAATTTACAAATTTGTGTATGTCATTTTTTTATTTAAAAATTTTGTTCTTTTGTGTATTATGTTCTTAGTGAAATGAAAAATGTATGATTGACTGTCCAAAAAAATTGTGTTCTTATTTTTTTATGTTGCCAGTGTTTTAAAATGTTGACAGCTTTGTTTAGTAATTTTTAACACAGAATAATACAAATTACATGGTGCATGAATCATAAAGGTTTTACAACAATTATGAGAATACTAGGACGGCAACATTCAATGTTGACAATAAATATACAATTTTGAATCATAAAAGAAGATTGTAAGTTTTGTGATTGTTTATAATAATTAACGAAGTCCGCTCGTGTATGTGTACACGCACGGGTATGTGTGTGTCTGTGAGGGGGGGATTTTATCCATATCTAAAATACCAAAGAATTTTGGAATTTAAAATAAGATTCATTGTACAGGTTTAATACTTTTTTTTTGAAACCTACATTCCTACAAAACGCTGAAATTTTGAATCTTTAAAATCTGTGTTGTAGTGAGCAACCACCAAGTTGTTGATATAAACTTATTTAACTGAGAGGTTTTAATGCAAAATTTGTGTACAAACTATGTGAAATTTTTATTGCAATTTTACTTTTGAAACTACTCAAATAATTCAAATTAATAATTAACTCTTACCTTAGGGTTCTCCCAGAGTCGTACAGACGAAACTGCTGCAGAAAGGATTATTTGAGATACACGGTATAAAGAACCATACACAGTTTATGCTAAAACAAATTGCTTCTGGTTTATTATGCAAATTAATACTTCGTCTCCCTTTTATGACACTTAAATTTATTATTTCCTTTCTGTTTTATTAAATACTCGTTGAATGAGTAACAATTAGTAAAAATCAAACAAATTGACAAAATGAATATTTCTTACTTAACTAGCCTATGACAAACTATTTATATTTGTAATGAACCAATACGTAATTTAACCCCACACTCACACACATTCGTTCTTTTACATTGACATTCTATTAAACCCACTTTGAGATCTCATGATTTTGTGAAACATCTGCAAATATAAATTGTAATGTAGTTAAAGATTCTGAGTTAAAATTGATTATAGGGTACTCATCCTGGATGTTGATCTGGTCCAACGGATGAGGCACTTGTTTCACCCCGCACTTCGAAAGTCAATTAAAGCTCGTTAAAGTGATTTTGTCTTTTGACTGGCGTTAAGTTTTTGCCGGTTACTAAAACCACGTTTGTTCAAATTTCACTTTTAATAATTGTGTCGGCCGACGTAACTTTTCGAACACTTGATCTTTTAGGTTGGCCGCGCGTTACACTGTTTGTACAACTTTTAATACTTGTTTTAATGCTTTAAAAGATAGGCCGAATCTTAATTATTATTACGGCCTATCTTGCACCCGAGGCCACCGTTTAGCTATCTGCACTGTATGCTGCTGCTAGCTGTTGTTTCTGTGGTGACAATCTGCATACTGTTTCACAAGGACTGCTTACTGGGGCGGTTACGTAATACGTCTAGACAATTGTTTAGACTAACAGTGTTGTACTGAGGCTCCTCACAGGTGAAGTCTGACAATTTGAAAATTCTGAATCGATATAACATAAAATTAAAACTGGGGTAGCGCACAATTCTGTACCGTTACAATACCCCCCCCAATAAGAGGTTGAAGGCCGAAGCGTTCAAACTCTTATTGCCTAACCTAAGAGGATCAGTGAGGATATGGCGCCACAACCCCCCCTGAACTCTTTATTAAAATCATGGGTACTTACCCCCCTAGTCCGGCGACTGCGGCAGCACCCATCCGATCTTACTGGACTTCTCTGTTCGAGATCCCAACACCATAAGCTCGGACAGATACCCGCCAGTATCGCCTGACTCTGAAACATTCAATTAAAAAATCAACAAACGGCCTTCCATCACTCCATATCCCACAACTGATTTGTTTCCTCTTAGTCGTACTGGTTCAATGACAAAGTACTGGTTCATTTTTGATTATAAAATATATCTTAACCCTAGAAAATAGTGTTAACAAAACAGTATAGGTTTACGGTAGTACAGATACGTTCCAGTCAAATTAAATAATGTTCCCCGTACAATATTACCCAACCAAAATAACACTTTAATTATACAGGTTATCCATATACATATGTACATCTTATGGGAATACATATGTACATCTTATTTTCCCAAACACTATCTCAGCCTGAACATTTCCTTTAGTTGTCAGTTTTAAATGAATATTTTAATCATTATTTACATCAATTAGCATTTAATGTATATTAATATTAAATTATATTTATAATTCCAGTTTGGATTCGAATGAAAATAAAGTTAAGTTCATTATTACAAGTTCATTATTACAAGTTCATTATTACAAGATCATTATTAAAATCATCTTTTCAATTAATTTAATTACCAAATTAATTTAATTTTATTATCTCAAGACTCTAAATTATGGTAATTGCCTCATTATTTCAATTTTATTTGTTTGAAACAACTTTATTTATTTAAATAACATTTTACAAAGGAGCCAAAAAAAAAAGTATTATCTACATTCCATCACATCAGATGTTTCTTTTATTTCATAATAGAATCTGCTCATGGCACTGATTCATCAACTTCAACACCTGGCTGTAAACATTAGTCAAAACATACAACACACCTGTTTACATTAACAGTTGTCTGCCAGACTGGTGTTATAAACACTCTCAGTTTCAACATTCATGATTACCTCACCTCTAATACCTGTACTTTTAATTTCTATAAATCTTTTAGTTAACATATTTATCTCTTATTTGTTACAATTCAAACAAAATATAACTTTAATTCACCTTTTTAAATTACTTTAATAACTTCTTCTAAAAACAATTTGGCGTTAATTACTTTAGTTAAAACACTTTTAATACAAACACACAATGCAAAATTAAATTCATTAATACCTCCTGTTAATTATCATTGTTAATTAACAAAATAAAATAATATTATTAAAATCAATCAATACACACATGGTTATATGAAACATTTTACAGTACACACACAATTAATTTCACTATAATGTATTTACAAATCTTCATCATTACTTGTTCAATTTTATCACACTTTGTTTCCAAAATCAGCCAGTCAGAACCATAAATCAAAATATTTAAATTGTCCATTTATTTGGTTTATGTTCAGCCTCCATCATCAAATATTAGTCTGGGTTTCACATAACAGTTTTCAATTTTATTGATACACAACCTATGGCTATCTTGTGTTTTATGGCCATAAAATTTTATTTTTCCCATTGTACCAAAATAATAATCTATAGGGTTACCCCCCAAAATTATCTTATCATAAATCAAGTCGACATCAGTATTTCTTATAAAGTCTCCGTCAGTGTTTTTTGTTATTACCATTACATATTCTGCTACTACAGGTACATTACTTCTCCCAACAGGCAAATATTTGTCATTAATATACACATTGTTTCTTAAAAAACGTAAGTTTCTACTGTTTTTACTATAATCACTTCTTTCAACATTTATTTCCACTACTAAACTTTCATAATCTCTATTCAACTTAAATATTACTATTTCTCTCTCTCTAATTCTCTCATCACAATATTTCTCACAACATTTCACATTCTCATTCCATACAGAGGGCAACACAACATTATTACTATAACATCTGGCTTTACCAGATAAACACAAATAATTTCTTTGACATTTAAAAGACCTTTTGTCTTCTACAAAAACTAACGAGGAACCTTTGTCCTCCAACAATACTGGTGAAACTTTTTCTTCACCTGTCTCACAAGAAAAATTTGCCCTCTGCCCTACATACTCATCTACTCTCTCTCTCGCTCACTATCTCACTATCTGTTTTCAACGCATCACTCTTTGATATTACATTCTTAATTATATTATCATTTCCAACATCATTTTTATCACTAGTTACTTTTTTATTATCATTATTATTTTTACTTTTAATCTGTTCTCCTACTGACTCTACTATTTGTTCTTTAATAGTGTTAACGCATTCATCCATCTCATTTAGACGTTTATTAATATTATCTTCTTACTTAACACTCTGTTGTTTCATATCACATAAACGCTTATCAAATTTTTTGTCAATATTATTTATGTCACCCTTTAACTCATGGAATTTAACATTCTGTTCATCGAATTTAACACACAACATTGCATTCATGCCACACAAATATCTCATCACATCACTATTTTCAGATTGATTATTTTTGTTAGTCGATATTGGGGTTATTTGAATCCCCGAATCATTCGTGACATTTACTTCATTTGTAATATTCAGTTCGTCTGTTTTATTGTCCTGATCCACGTTTGGAGTCGAGTGGACCTCAAAATTATTCATAATAACCGATTCATCAAAATTGTCAACATTAGTTATTTCATTGACATCATCATTATTTCCTGCCATTTTTTATAAGTTTATAAAATGTTACATAGGACTATTAATCTTATCCAATATTAACTTAACCCTTTTTATATTTCACTATATTCATGTAATTTACTAAAACGTTCTCCCTCTCAAATAACTCGTTCTGCAGCTTGATTAGGTCTGGCGAATGTAATCACAAATCACACTCGAGTCCCTGTTCGGGCGCCAGTGAAACTACTCAAATAATTCAAATTAATAATTAACTCTTACCTTAGGGTTCTCCCAGAGTCGTACAGACGAAACTGCTGCAGAAAGGATTATTTGAGATACACGGTATAAAGAACCATACACAGTTTATGCTAAAACAAATTGCTTCTGGTTTATTATGCAAATTAATACTTCGTCTCCCTTTTATGACACTTAAATTTATTATTTCCTTTCTGTTATATTAAATACTCGTTGAATGAGTAACAATTAGTAAAAATCAAACAAATTGACAAAATGAATATTTCTTACTTAACTAGCCTATGACAAACTATTTATATTTGTAATGAACCAATACGTAATTTAACCCCATACTCACACACATTCGTTCTTTTACATTGACATTCTATTAAACCCACTTTGAGATCTCATGATTTTGTGAAACATCTGCAAATATAAATTGTAATGTAGTTAAAGATTCTGAGTTAAAATTGATTATAGGGTACTCATCCTGGATGTTGATCTGGTCCAACGGATGAGGCACTTGTTTCACCCCGCACTTCGAAAGTCAATTAAAGCTCGTTAAAGTGATTTTGTCTTTTGACTGGCGTTAAGTTTTTGCCGGTTACTAAAACCACGTTTGTTCAAATTTCACTTTTAATAATTGTGTCAGCCGACGTAACTTTTCGAACACTTGATCTTTTAGGTTGGCCGCGCGTTACACTGTTTGTACAACTTTTAATACTTGTTTTAATGCTTTAAAAGATAGGCCGAATCTTAATTATTATTACGGCCTATCTTGCACCCGAGGCCACCGTTTAGCTATCTGCACTGTATGCTGCTGCTAGCTGTTGTTTCTGTGGTGACAATCTGCATACTGTTTCACAAGGACTGCTTACTGGGGCAGTTACGTAATACGACTAGACAATTGTTTAGACTAACAGTGTTGTACTGAGGCTCCTCACAGGTGAACTCTGACAGTTTGAAAATTCTGAATCGATATAACATAAAATTAAAACTGGGGTAGCGCACAATTCTGTACCGTTACACTTTCTTTTTTCCTAAGAAGTGTAAAAAATTATTGAAATCATTTCAATAATGCACACATTCCCAATAGATAGTGGTTTTATGAAAAGGTGTAAGCAATTAAATCTGTAACAGACAAAGACAGGTTGCTGAGAAAACGGGACAGTGTGAAACATTCTGTACAGACAAATTTAGTATTTGATTACAATGATGTAGAATATGACAATTTATTAAAATTCAACTTTAAAAATGTTTATTTAACATAATTAATCTTTTCCATAAATTAACATTAATCTTTCCATTAATCTTTAACATAATTAAGGAAGTCATCTGAAGTATAAAGGATGTATTACTAGATTTTTTAAAAGTTGGGTTTATAAACATTGTTCCATCTTGTAGTATAACTACAGGTGAACCAACCAGGAAGACGAAATTAAATTCTGGTATAAGTTGGACACGTTCAACTTGGAGGTGAATGTCATATTAAGATAGTATTAAATTATTCCTTAGGCTTTCACGGCCGGTGTCACTTGAATTATGAAAAATATCCGGGCTGTTTGGCCGTGGTCCATGGTTAAAAACAAAACCAAACGTTTCCGCAGCACCACTGGCTGCCATCATCAGTGGAATAAGATTTCTGCACTCGGGGTGTTTACGTGCAGGCCCACAGTACTGTGGTATAGACTAAAGCTGTCCTGCCATGCTACCTGTACATATAAATTCAGCAAAGTCCCACGTACAGGTAAAAATGACACCATCAACCAATCACAACAGAGATGGTATATGATTGGCTCGCACCAAGATACGCCATTATGTGACTCACTTGTTTTCCAAGAAATACTGTGGGGAAGGCTGCTGATTTCCCGCGATGCCACCTGTGCTAATTGTTTACTAATTGCAACCCCCGCACAGGTAAGTAAACATCACCGGCCAATCAGAAACAAGAAGGTGTGTGAGAGGCTCGCATCGCGCCATGCCATAATGCACTTAATGAGATGCTTTCGCCCCGTCGATTCATAGCGATCGCAGCATGCTTCTGAATCAAGACGGACTCCATATGAAGACGAGGGAAGTAATCACTCACCGCCGACAAGAGTTTCGTCTCATCGAAACGGATCCGATGGTCGGCATTGGCGAGCGCGTGTTCGGCCACGGCAGACTTCTCCGGCTGTCCCAGTCTACAGTAACGGCTATGTTCACCCACGCGTGTGCGGACGCTGCGCTTCGTGGTACCAATGTACACCTGGCCGCATGAGCAGGGAACTCCGTACACACCGCACGATGACAGCGGGTCTCGGACATCCTTCGTCGGCCGCAAGAACTGGTGTATCTTCTTTGTCGGCTTGAATACTGGCCTCACACCGTGCCGACTGAGCAGCCTACCAATGCGGTCCGTCACCCCATGAATGTAGGGCAACGCCGCGAAACCGACGGTCTCACGTGAATCCACTTCCGGCCTGGCTGTTCTTCTCGGCCGGACCGCACGTCTCACCTCCCCGACGGAATACCCATTGGCCTGCAGCGCTAGTTCGAGGTGGCGCAGCTCATCATCGAGGTACCGGGGCTCGCAATACCGGGGCTAGGAGGATATGCGAGCCCCGGTACCTCGATGATGAGCTGCACCACCTCGAACTAGCGCTGCAGGCCAATGGGTATTCCGTCGGGGAGGTGAGACGTGCGGTCCGGCCGAGAAGAACAGCCAGGCCGGAAGTGGATTCACGTGAGACCGTCGGTTTCGCGGCGTTGCCCTACATTCATGGGGTGACGGACCGCATTGGTAGGCTGCTCAGTCGGCACGGTGTGAGGCCAGTATTCAAGCCGACAAAGAAGATACACCAGTTCTTGCGGCCGACGAAGGATGTCCGAGACCCGCTGTCATCGTGCGGTGTGTACGGAGTTCCCTGCTCATGCGGCCAGGTGTACATTGGTACCACGAAGCGCAGCGTCCGCACACGCGTGGGTGAACATAGCCGTTACTGTAGACTGGGACAGCCGGAGAAGTCTGCCGTGGCCGAACACGCGCTCGCCAATGCCGACCATCGGATCCGTTTCGATGAGACGAAACTCTTGTCGGCGGTGAGTGATTACTTCCCTCGTCTTCATATGGAGTCCGTCTTGATTCAGAAGCATGCTGCGATCGCTATGAATCGACGGGGCGAAAGCATCTCATTAAGTGCATTATGGCATGGCGCGATGCGAGCCTCTCACACACCTTCTTGTTTCTGATTGGCCGGTGATGTTTACTTACCTGTGCGGGGGTTGCAATTAGTAAACAATTAGCACAGGTGGCATCGCGGGAAATCAGCAGCCTTCCCCACAGTATTTCTTGGAAAACAAGTGAGTCACATAATGGCGTATCTTGGTGCGAGCCAATCATATACCATCTCTGTTGTGATTGGTTGATGGTGTCATTTTTACCTGTACGTGGGACTTTGCTGAATTTATATGTACAGGTAGCATGGCAGGACAGCTTTAGTCTATACCACAGTACTGTGGGCCTGCACGTAAACACCCCGAGTGCAGAAATCTTATTCCACTGATGATGGCAGCCAGTGGTGCTGCCGAAACGTTTGGTTTTGTTTTTAACCATGGACCACGGCCAAACAGCCCGGATATTTTTCATAATTTAAGATAGTATTAGTTATTTTCATTATTTCCTTGCAGACGTAATTAGTATAGTCTTGTGGAGAGGATGAAGCGTAAATGAAAGATACTTGTAAAACATTTTTCTATCTGTTTGTTTTTGTATAGTAAACAAACTAACTGTAGAAATAGTTCGAGCAAGGGGAAGCTGTACCGGAGTAAAACATTGACAGTTGTTAAGAAATTCCAAAGTCAAAGAAGTAGTTACACACCCCCTCGTAGAATTATGATGTTCTTGTATGGAGTGTGGTTTTCTCAAAACTATATGAAACCATTATTTAAACTCTTGGTTGGTTTTGTTTCCAAGCTGTTTCACAGTAAAAATATTCTAGAAACATAAAATAAATCTGCCATTGTTTGGTGCTAGGCATTTGGGTTAAGGGGCTATTTAACCTGTGTTATCTTGTGATGGCCTTTTAAAAACATGCCTATAAAAATGAATGATTAATCGTGTAGTATGGTAACTGACATAGATATACATATTAAATATAGTATGTTTTGTTTTCATGTGATACGTGGTACTTTTTCACAGCAAACTAAATAACATAAATGGAGAACTTAACAAATTTCCCCTTGTTTATTTTGATATTAGATCACAGTGTCGCACACTTACAGACAAGAGTAGAAGGCTGAAAGTTCTTATCAACTCACTTGTAATATTAGATCATCATAGTTATGTTGTAAATTTTGTAAGTTTGTTGAAATAAAATGATTTTTATAAAAAGTTGTAGACTTTTGAATAAATTCAAGATGTGTGTAAATCAAATGTACAGTCTAGAGAACATGAGTTTACGTGTAATTGGGACCTGATTGTATAATAAGGCAGCTACTGGGCATTTGAATACAGTGTGTACTTTATTATTATAGTAGCATTTTATCAGAATAGTTGTAAAGTTTTGAACAATGAAAGCCAATAGTGTTAAAAAATGCATTTCCAAATATTTCTTCAGCTAGAGAGAATTGTACATTTAAACAGTTCTATTTTAGAATTTAATTATGATGTATGTTCAGAAAATAAAGTTTGGTAAGAAATTAAATAAAAACAAATTATAGAGAAAAAAAGAAACTTGGAGCTCACATGGGTTCCAGAAAAAGCTGAAGCTGAGAACAGGCGAGATGTGATCTAAAGAAAGGACAGAAAACAGCAAAAACCAAGGAAGCACATCAGAATTAAAGAACAAGTAAGAAGACTTTAATTAGTGTGGTCTATAGCTGGCCAAAATGAAAACAACAGAAAAATGTTACTGCTAACTTGATTCACATATTGTAACATGACATAATCAGTGCCCTGGCTTAATTAACAAAAACAGTCATTTTTCAATAGAGATCAGAATATGTCACCTTACAGAATCCACCAATTAAATAAAAAGCCTTTTTCTATGTCAGGCAATGTAGAAACAAATGAAAGGTACAATACAAAAGTATTGTCAGTAAATATCTGGTAATTTATAATTAATAAATGTAAGAAAAAAAAACTGTGCTAGTATAAGAGAGTGGGGAGCAAGGTAGTTAGTTATTTGGACAGAAAAGACTGAAAATATAACAATCCCTTCAATTACCCCAAGTGTAAACAAATAAACTAAATAAACCAAAATTAGTGTGACACAAACTGTGTCAAAAATGTAATAAGTGTCCGTGCAGTGGGGACAAGATAAACTTATATTATTTTTTGTTGTCATTAGGATTAAAAATGAACTAAAATAGAATTGTATCATTTTTTGGAAGTGTTGTCTAAAGCCTAGACAGTATATTGGTGTTTATGTTTATATATCAAGGCTTATAGATAAATGTTGTAAATTGTATTAGGCCTACAGGCTAATACTTAAACAAACACTTAAGTTAAAAACAAACAATTCTAGAAATAATCAGTTAATAGTGATTCATAGAATTGAAGAATGTTATCAAAGTTATTTTAAATATTTTGTAATGATTTGTTAATGTTTGAAGTTAAACTTGGCCAGTTACCTTAGGGTAAAATGTTAAAATATTTTGTTACAGTTATTGTTATGGTACATCCAGGGTTCAAAATAGATATATTAAATAACAATCTATGTAAATTAGAAAAAATGCTAAAGAAATGAAGCTTAAGGCCTAGGCCAATAATGCAATGTAAAGAAAATAATGTCATAAATGAGTAGATCAACCATTCAAAGTAAACAAAATCAAAAAAGGATTAAATCCGTAGGATAAAAACACTTGATGTAATAGCAATAGTATTTATTAGATAAATTTAGGGAATTATGATATAATCATTGTAACAGAAAAATAGGTCCAAAATTCAGAACCTTTGTAAAGAGGAAAAGTTATCTATTATAATAACAAACTTATATCAAATAGGTATCAAATTGCATGTCATATAGTAAGAAAAAACATTATGTAACTTAAATTTAATGGGACTTAAAGTTTAAAAGGGAGTATTTTTTTATACAAGTGTAAGAAGATATGATCTCTGTGACACCAGTTAGGTGACCTGCAGTTCAACTATTTTAACCAGTTGGAGGCCAGAGGTTCTTGGGCTAGACCATTGATGAAGGAAGAAGAATTATTATTCCATTATTGACTATCAGAGAGTGTAGTGATGAGCTATGTAATACCAAGAAAAATTCAGAAGTGGAATCAACATATTGAGTGGTAAAACTAATTGACCGATATCTAAATTAAATACTTAAACCAAACGATGAAAATAAAAATAAGAAGAAAATACGATAAACCAAATTGAACGAAAAAATCTGAGTACCTACATGGGTGAGATTTTGTCCAATTCTTATAAACTAGTCACGACCACTACACAACAGATAGTTAAACTCAACAGGCACTATTAAACCAAACACAAGTGCTGACTAAAGAAAAAACTAAATATAATACAGTGAAAACACTACAAAATTTATTTATTTTAAAAAGGAGTGAACAAAACATTATTTTGTGGCTTCTCTGTAAAGTATATGGATGGCCATTTTGATTTGTTCAACTGCCTTGCGTAGTGAGACAAATTATTCGCTGTTGTCCGGCAAACAAACTGTTCCCGTATTAGTAAGATTTAATTTATAGTTTATTGTAAAGTATAGTACCTTTTCTTTGCATTTCTGACTTTTTTAACTGCTGCAATGAATCCAAACCCTGAGATATACTAAAAAGTAAAGTTATTAACAATTTTAAGAATTATATAAAGAAATTCTAGAATCGAAACGAGCACAAGAGTCGATACGACTCAAACATAGTTGACATAAACGTCGATATATATTATAAAAGCAGTTAGAACGAATAATAAAAATAAACACCTTTTATTGGGAATTTAATTTGTCTTGTTATTTGTAGAATAAGCTTAATTTTCAGGAAATTTATAACTAGCAGTGAGGAGTGTGGATATACGGACTACACGAATTGCATACACTGCAAAGAGAGACATAACCTACAACGAAACCGGCTGCATCGGAGTCGGCGGTCAACGTAAACAGACAATTACCTGAAATATTTCAAGAGAGGGACGCAGTCTTACTCTCTCTCTCTTTCTCTTGACAGTGAAAACCGTAGTAAAAACAACCACCGTTAATTCTCAAATCACTGTATATTCAAATAACAACTGAAGATTGATAAAAAATAAAAAACTTAATAAATTCAATCAACTCGAGACTACAGATTACTACTAAATCTACGTTCCACACGGGAGAACACATGAAACGTAACAAATGGGGCTCAACTTGTAGGGCTTAAATTAGGCGAGAATATTGAATATTATGATGATATTATTAACAATACAGAGAACCTAATTTTGGCTGGCAGCTGTTAGAAGTACAGAAATGCATAAAAGAGCGACTTCAAAAAGGAGGATGAAGGAACAAAAAACGGAAGAAGATAAGCGAGAACGAGAAGCAGAGGCAGTTACAGACAGCGAAATGCAACAACAGGCGGGAGATAAGGAGGAAGCTAGAGGAGAAACAAGTTTGCTGAAATTTGTGGAGCAAATGAATGAAAACTTAACGAAACAAATGAATGAAAAATTGACAGCATTAAAGAAGATAATAAACAAACAAATGAAAAAATAGACAAAATGGAGGAAAAAATAAAGAAAAACTCAAAGAAACAAAATGAGACTTTGAGTGAAAACTTAATAAGGCAAATGAACAAAAAGTTTGAAGAAAATAACGAAACCTTTAGGAAACAAAACGAAAATACTAATGAGAGTTTAAAAGTGAATGAACGAAAATATAGACAGCATGAAAGAGAATTTCAGAAAGTTAAGTGAAACAATAAATGGTGGTTTCAAGAAGTGTAAAGAAACACTAGATAGTACTTCTGAAAGTAGTAAGGAAATAGAAAAGGAAGAAACTAATGAAAAATTAGATCAACTTAAGGAAACATTAGATAGTGGTTTCAAGAAATTGCATGAAACACTAGACAGTGCTTCCGAAAGTATTAATGAAAAAATAGAATACAGGAGGGAAGCAAATAGCTGGAAAATTGATGTGGTCATCAAAACTGTTGAACTACACCCCAATAACAGAAACAAAGAGAATATTAAGTACCTGGAAAAGAAGACGATGAAAATAGGTAAAATATGTAAAATTGAACTAATAAAAACACGGGAAGAATTGGAGATGATGAAGAATGGTCTGATTAATGTATTTAATCTCTCAATTACCAAACATACAGAATGAATTTTAAAAACTGTAGGAGAAGCTTGATAGAAACTTTAGAAAGGACTCACAACAAAACAGTGAGTAAAAACTTCAGAAAGTCTATACTTAAATGGAATATACCAAAAATAGAAAGGTATAATAAAATGTCAGTGGGATCATCAATAATGAATATACCATTAAAGTATTCATTTAGTAAACTAGATAATAAAGTGATAGAATTAGGCCTTGAAATAAATGAAAATTTTGCAGCAGAAAATTCAGAACACAAAGTAGTAGCGGGAGAATTAGCACGAACAGGAATAATTCCGAACACCTTAGTAATCTGAGAAATAAGGGCAACAGAACCTCTGGACCATGGATAAACTAATTACCAACGCACCATCGAAAAGGGGACTGATTTTAAAGATAACCGGTAACGCATGAATAATGTTAGGATTAATAATAATAGTAATGATTATAATAAAAAAAATTGAAAAAATTAAAGAAGAAAGAAGAAAAAAAGTATTAAACTAACCATTAATTAAGACAAAATATTATTTAGAAAAATATAACGAGGGATTCATTAGAAAGAAAACTGTAAAGCAAAAACAAACTGAGACAAGGAGTACATCAAAGTAAACACTACAAGGGGTGCTGACAACAGTCTTGATCAAAACGGTAGCGAACACTTCCTTAACAAACATACCAGAATAAAATGGAGAGAATACGCACGCTGTCCATACACCAAATACAATTATAGGAGCCACAGGTAAATAATATAAAACCATAAAGCAGCAAATAAGCCTGAATGTTACGAGAGAAGGAATAGGAATTCCTATGGTGTTATTAGTAACCCAAGGGTTACTCTTTAAGGTATTAATAGAGTGTTGTATGCTACTGTGCCACTCTGCGATTATGAATGATCCGCTGAGATAATAGGAAGCACAAGTGCCCCTCAGGACAGGAATTTATACCAAGTTAGGGAAAATGTTAGGGTACCCATAGGAAACAAATAAACCGTAACAGAACCAGAATTATGGCAGGAAAGACTGCAGGTAATCAGTGCATTCCAAGGAAAGGATATATGTACAGATCATTAGTGTGGCACAAAAGAAGAGGTTAGTGAACAATTACGATAACACTGCATCGTATACTCTAACTCACCGAATAAAGCGAAGAATTTAAGTAATATCCGGTTAAACAGTTGTTAAAGAAGGCAGTAAGAAAAGAAATCCAGAAAGAGAAAAGAAGCAAGAAACAACTGAAGGGAGTTCATCTACCTAAGCAAGTCCAATTATCCAAACACTAAAATGAAAGTAAAAGGTGTATACAATCAAACTGAGTTGAAACAATATTATGAAGAGTAAATGAAGAGAGGACTGATCCAAATATTCCTCATCCAGAGGGTGAGGAATAGGCCAAATATAGCCACTCTGTAACGGTACGGATTTGTGAGCCACCCCAGTTTAATTTCATATTAATTCAAATCATTTTAAGCACTTTCCAAATTGCCAGACTTTCACCTGTAAGGAGCCTCCAGTACAGCAATGCAACATACACAGCCAGCCAAAACAACTGCCAGACGCATTGCACAATCACATAGCAGCAGGCTTGTGTGTGAAACCCAGTATGCAGTGTGTCATTAGAGAGTGCACAACAGACAGCCAGCATCAGACAGTAAAGTGTGTAAGTTAAAATAGTGGCCTCGGGAGTACAAGATAGGCCGTAGAATAAATTCGGCCTATCTAGTTAAGTGTTAAAACATTTATAAAAAGTGCCAGTTGTGACACCGGGCCGCTCGGCCAACCTAAGCGAGCTAAGTGTTCGAAAATATATGTCTGCCGACCAAACAACACTAAATGCTATTTAAAAGTGACTAAAGTAATAGTTGGCGCATCAACTTAATTTGAAATAAGCAATAACAGTACCGCGGTTAAACAGTGTCTTAACTAAATTATGGTGTGTTAAACAGTGCATTCACAGCAGAGGTGCAAAACAGCGGAGTTCTTCAGACGTTAAGTATTAACTGAGTTTTAAACAAGATTATTTTCCTTTTTTTTTTCCCAGAGTATAATTCAACATAAATAAATATAAATCTAAGATGTACATCAGAGATCTCGAAGTGGGGTTTAAATAGAACGATAAAATCAAAGAACGAATGTGTGTGAGTGTGTAGCTAAAGCACGTATTGGTTCATTGCAGATAATAAATAGTGGAGGTATATCGTAGTGTCATAAGCTAGTTAATTAAGAAATATTTGTGACTATATTTGATTTTACAAATTGTTGCTCCTTCTACAAGTATTTAATTTAAATGTCATGAAAGGGAGACGAAGTAGTTATTTTGAATAATAAATCGGAGGCAATTTGTTTTAGCACAAACGGTGTATTTGATCTTTGCCTATATCAAATCCAAATAATCCCTTTTTGCAGCTGTTTTCGTCTGAAAGACTTTGGAATAAAACCCTAAGGTAAGAGAATTATAATTTTGTAAGTAATCGTAGAGTTACATTTGGCCCCGAACCAGGGACCCGAGTCATATAATTTGTCTGTAAGTAATTCCTAGAGTTACATTTGGCCCCCGTACAGCGACGCGAGTATAGGTTACAACCTATATTCGCCAGACCTAATTAAGCTGCAGAAAGGGTTATTTGAGAGGGAGGACGTTTTGGTAAATTATATAAACGTCGTGATATATTAAAAGGGTTAAGTTAATAGTGGATAAGGTTAAAATTCTTATGTAATTTTTTTAAACTTATAAAAAATGGCAGGGAATAGTGACGATATCAATGAAATAGTTAACGTTGAAAATTTTGATGAGTCAAATATGAGTAATTTTGAGATACATTCGACTCCAAGCGCGAGTCAAGATAAAACAGAGTTAAACTTAACGGATCAGAGTAATGTAACTGAAGATTCGGGCGTGCAATTGACCCCGACTTCAACAAAATGTAATGTCCAATTCAATAGTGATGTAATGAGTATGTTACAATTACTCTTAGAACAAAATAAAGAACAGAAGAGTGATTCTGATATTAAATTTAATACAATTCATAGCAAATTCCATGAGTTAAAGGATGATATAAATAATATTGACCAAAAATTTGATAAGCGTTTATGTGAAATGAATACAAAATTTGATGAGCGTTTATATGATATGAAACAACAGAGTGTTAAGTTAGAAGACAATATTCATAAACGTTTCAATGAGACGAATGAATGTTTCAATACATTGAAAGAACAAATAGTAGAGTCAGTAGCAGAACAGATTAAAAGTAAGAAATTAACAAATGTTAACAATGATATTGAAAATAGTAATGTGATTGAAAGGGCGGTATCAGAAAGTGATACGTTGAAAATAGATAGTGAAACAGTAAGTGAGAGTGAGAAAATTATAAGTTGTAATGAAGTAATAATTAGTGTTGTTGAATTGGAAAAAGAATGGAAAGAAAGAGTAGATGAATGTGTAGGGCAGAGAGTAAATTTTCCCCTTATTTGTGATGAACCAGAGTGTTCAAAAGTGTTATTTTTGGGCAAGAGACCCTTATTAGTGAAAGATTTGAATTGTTTAATTTTGCTGAATAATTTTGTACCCTCTGCGTGGAATGATAAAAGTATATGTTGTTATGATGAGAGAATTTTAGATAGAGAATGGTGTATTGACAAAGAGACAGAATTGTATGAATTACAGAGAGATTATGGTGAGTGGAAGGAAATGTTAGAAGTATGTTTAAACAAGAGTAATTTACTGTATGATGAAAAAGTAACTGACCCGATATTGGAAATATTTACCGACGGAGACTTTACAAAGAATACTGATGTTGACTTAGTACATGATTATTATGGTAAAATGAATAAACTGAAATGTTATGGTTACAAAACCCAAGATAACCATATACGGAATGTAAATAAAATTCAAAATTGTTATTTGAAACCCCGATTAATTTTTGACGATGGAGGTTGAAATTCATAAACGAACAATTTAAATATGTCAATCTATGATAATGACCTAGCTGATTTTGATATTGAAGTGTGATATAACTGAATAATTATTGTTGAAGAGTTGTAAATACATGTGTAGTGAAAGTAATTGTGTATTAGAAAATGTTGAATTGTTTGTATGAAATAACATTGTTGTTAAATGTTTCAGAGGTTACACGGAGATATTGGTGTGTGTGTGTGGTGTGTATTTTGTATTCATGTCAATAAGTGGATTGTAAGTATAAAGTCTAGAATACTAATCAGATAGAATAAAATGCTTACAGGTGTGAAAAGAGTGTAATAATAATAATAATAATGGTATTGAGATAATAATATTAAATAGAAACTGTAATTGAAAGGTAATAATAATTGAAAGGTGAATTAAAAGTATATTTGGTTGAACTGTAAGAAATAGACATTGATAAATATGTTATCTAAAAAATTTATAAAGACTGAAAAGTACAGGTGTTAATATGATGTAACCAGGATGTTTATACTATGTGAGTCTTGCAGACTAGTGTTTATATAAACAGGTGTGGTATGTTGAGACTAAGGTTCACAGACATACTTGGTGACCATAACAAAAACTGTTGTAGCCTGCTGAATCAGTATCTTATTGTGACAGAAGAGAATTGAAATTAAATTTTTTTTTACAGACCAAATAATAATGAGGCAATTACTGTAACTTTTGAGAGTAATTGAATTAATTAAAGTAAATTAAATACAAGTAAACTAATGATTAATTAAATTATTTTATTATTAATAAAAAAAAAAAAATTAAACAAACAATGATTTTAATAATGAACTTAACTTTATTTTCATTCAAATTCAACTTGGAATTATAAAGTAAATACTAATTGATGTAAATAAGGATTTAACTTATTAAAATATTCATTTAAACTGAAAACTGAATGAAATGTTGGAGCTGAAACGGTGTTTGGGAATTAAGATGTGTATATTACTGTCCATATAGATTTTTCATATGCTATGAATTTTTTGTCCTATTCATATATATAGTAGTTAAGGATACCTTGTATAATCTATGTGTCATTTTGGTTGGGCAATATTGTATGGGGAATATTATTTAATTTAACGGAAATTTATGTGTACCACTGTAAACCTATATTGTTTTACTAATACTATATTTTTTTTGGGTCCATTATATAAAATGAGCCAGTACGTTGTCAATGAACCAGTACGGCTAAGAGGAAACAAACCAGTTGTGGGATATGGAGTGATGGAAGGCCGTTTGTCAATGTTTAATTACATGTTTTAAAGTCAGGCAATACTGGGGCGGGTATCTGTCCGAGCTTATGGTGGTGGGATCTCGAGCAGAGAAGTCCAGTAAGATCGGATGGGTGCTGTCGCAGTCGCCAGACTAGGGGGGTAAGAACCCATGATTTAGTAGTGTTCAGGGGGGTTGCGGCGCCATATCCGCACTGATCCTCTTAGGTTTAGGCAATAAGAGTTTGAACGCTCCGGCCTTCAACCTCTTATTGGGGGGGTATTGTAACGGTACGGATTTGTGAGCCACCCCAGTTTAATTTCATATTAATTCAAATCATTTTAAGCACTTTCCAAATTGCCAGACTTTCACCTGTAAGGAGCCTCCAGTACAGCAATGCAACATACACAGCCAGCCAAAACAACTGCCAGACGCATTGCACAATCACATAGCAGCAGGCTTGTGTGTGAAACCCAGTATGCAGTGTGTCATTAGAGAGTGCACAACAGACAGCCAGCATCAGACAGTAAAGTGTGTAAGTTAAAACAGTGGCCTCGGGAGTACAAGATAGGCCGTAGAATAAATTCGGCCTATCTAGTTAAGTGTTAAAACATTTATAAAAAGTGCCAGTTGTGACACCGGGCCGCTCGGCCAACCTAAGCGAGCTAAGTGTTCGAAAATATATGTCTGCCGACCAAACAACACTAAATGCTATTTAAAAGTGACTAAAGTAATAGTTGGCGCATCAACTTAATTTGAAATAAGCAATAACAGTACCGCGGTTAAACAGTGTCTTAACTAAATTATGGTGTGTTAAACAGTGCATTCACAGCAGAGGTGCAAAACAGCGGAGTTCTTCAGACGTTAAGTATTAACTGAGTTTTAAACAAGATTATTTTCCTTTTTTTTTCCCAGAGTATAATTCAACATAAATAAATATAAATCTAAGATGTACATCAGAGATCTCGAAGTGGGGTTTAAATAGAACGATAAAATCAAAGAACGAATGTGTGTGAGTGTGTAGCTAAAGCACGTATTGGTTCATTGCAGATAATAAATAGTGGAGGTATATCGTAGTGTCATAAGCTAGTTAATTAAGAAATATTTGTGACTATATTTGATTTTACAAATTGTTGCTCCTTCTACAAGTATTTAATTTAAATGTCATGAAAGGGAGACGAAGTAGTTATTTTGAATAATAAATCGGAGGCAATTTGTTTTTAGCACAAACGGTGTATTTGATCTTTGCCTATATCAAATCCAAATAATCCCTCTTTGCAGCTGTTTTCGTCTGAAAGACTTTGGAATAAAACCCTAAGGTAAGAGATAAATATAATTATACTTTGGTAATTAATTCGTAGAGTTACAACTCGCAGCTAATAAGCATATACCATAGTCCATATTATTTAAAGAAAGGAGGATGAATCTGTAGATAACAGTTAATTTTTTTTATAAGCTTACTGTTAGAAAAAATGAACATGTTTTAGTGGGGGGGGGGGCTATTATGTAACATGACATAATCAGTGCCCTGCCCTAATTAACAAAAATAGTCATTTTTCAATAGAGATCAGAATATGTCACCTCACAGAGTCCACCAGTTAAATAAAAAGCCTTTTTCTATGTCAGACAATGTAAAAACAAATGAAAGGTACAATACAAATGTATTGTCAGTAAATATCTGGTAATTTATAATTAATAAATGTAAGAAAAAAAACTGTGCTAGTATAAGAGAGTGGGGAGCAAGGTAGTTAGCTATTTGGACAGAAAAGACTGAAAAAAATAACAATCCCTTCAATTACCCCAAGTGTAAACAAATAAACTAAATAAACCAAAACTAGTGTGACACAAACTGTGTCAAAAATGTAATAAGTGTCCGTGCAGTGGGGACAAGATAAATTTATATTATTTTTTGTTGTCATTAGGATTAAAAATGAACTAAAATAGAATTGTATCATTTTTTGGAAGTGTTGTCTAAAGCCTAGACAGTATATTGGTGTTTATGTTTAAATATCAAGGCTTATAGATAAATGTTGTAAATTGTATTAGGCCTACAGGCTAATACTTAAACAAACACTTAAGTTAAAAACAAACAATTCTAGAAATAATCAGTTAATAGTGATTCATAGAATTGAAGAATGTTATCAAAGTTATTTTGTGCCGGTCGTTTTATGAGCCGGCGATTAGATACGCAAATAAACCTAAAACGGTATATATTTTTTAATTATAGACATTATAATTCATACGCACAATCAGTTTAGTGGATACTGCGTTTAACATTTAGCGAAACAATGAAATACAGTTTGCCGAGGGCATGCCAGCGCATTCTGGTGATCGCCTTGTACCGGGTTGCAGTACTGCGTTGTAACTAAATTCTGTCTTTGTCTCGTTCCGCCTTCCAAAAGGTTAACATCAAGTAAAACCTCTTCGACAGTGCGATTGTATGGATTTCTATCTTCTACTATGAGTAGATAAACACTCACAAAACTGCGGTAAGTTACATTAATATATATATTATGAGTTTCGTAAATAAAAAATTAATACAGCAAGTGTGAAAGATAGTAAATAATTTTGCAACCTCGTGGCGAGGATTTCAAAAGCAGTCCGTGTTCTATATATGTAGTTAAAGTATTCAAATAACCAAGTTAAGCAATTAAGAGACAATAATTGTCGTTATCAATGTAATGGTGTAGAATTCTGCTATTTTGGCGGATGTGATAGTTCTTTTTTAATGTAATTACACGTGCTAAGTGCAGACATAGACAGGTTACAGTGTGTCCAACTTTGCCCACATGAGCATAATCATGCTTAAGAATATTATGTTGGTTTTGGAGGTGTCTTAAAAATGTTTACTAAAACAAATCAAGTATAAGTAAAAGGGTTACGAGTTGGGCAGTTTAAATTGTGATATACGATTATACCCAATGTACGTGACGCCTTATAGAGGGAGAAAAAGTGTTGGGACCTGTCCTAATTATTTGTGTATGCGCAGGGCCCCTGGTCTAAGACGTGGACGCTGCCTCAGGATGACCATCTCCACCTGAACGTATATTAAAGGGCTTTCGACTTCGCCTGTCATAGAGGACAACAACCAACATGACCTAGTCCAACCAACTCTCACCCTGGAACTGGTAACCTCAACAACACCAGGTGACCTCAAACCAATATTATAATTAATTATATTTTTGGTGTAAATAATTCTTCCCTGTACATACCTCACAAAAAGTGACACAAACATAAGTCACAAAAGTATAAATATATATCTATAAAACAATTGTTTTCATTTTATAATGTAAATATTTTTGGTGTAAATAATTCGTCCCCGTACATACCCCACAAAATGACACAACATAAATCACTAAAGTATAAATAGATATCTCCGTCACATCCACATTCTAAGTCTCGCTATATCGATACCCAACACGCTTATAAGTTTAAAAATAACAGAGGCACTCGCCTATATACCCACCTTTTATTTTTATTGACATTTCCGTGCAGACATACGAAAGTATAAAAGTGTCACTAGTTCTCCCACGAATCTGGACTGCCCAAAATGCCAGATGTAACATTAAAGAAGTCTTAAATTTGGTAAGATGAGAAACAACGAGTCTGAAAATTTGATTGAGGATGATACATGGGAAAGACGGTGAGCCACCATCTTTCCTTCGGCCGGAACTGTAATTGTGAATTGGCTGAGATAATGATTTATAATTTTAATAATGATTAATAATTTAACAATAGCATTAAAAAAAATTTACAATAATAAAATGTCCTGATCAGTTATGTAATATTTAAGAAAGCTGGATTGGCCCGGGAACCAACATGTTCCTCCGCCTGGAGCATGCCTGTGTCTGCATACAAGGCTGCCTATACAGGATTAAGCAGGGGCCGGACTGTTACTGATTTAGACAATTATAACCCTTACATAAACCCAAAAAAAAATGTAATTTAAATTTGTGAACTGACAGTGGTAGACTGAACTATGTTGACAGGCATTACAGCTAAAACCTACCAGCCGGTGAGGTTTCATCCTGTCACACACAGAACTCCCCCTTACCTAGACGGAAATACCCCCCCTTTACTGGAAACTAGAAAGAAAATACTGATTGAATTAAGTTTGATAGGCCTTGGATACCTGCCAGCCCCCAGGCTTACATTGACTACCAAGTTATCACATTATCAAAAAATCCGCGCACAATTCTGTCTAGTTAAAGTGGGGCCTGATTAAAACGTTTTAAAGATGATCAACATTTGGCAATGTATCACTCGTGCTCCACAAAAGCTATAAGTTGTTAACAGCACGGATCCGGGTGTCTATGGAGATATAATTAATTATAATAATGGTTTGAGGTCACCTGGTGTTGTTGAGGTTACCAGTTCCAGGGTGAGAGTTGGTTGGACTAGGTCATGTTGGTTGTTGTCCTCTACGACAGGCGAAGTCGAAAGCCCTTTATTATACGTTCAGGTGGAGATGGTCATCCTGAGGCAGCGTCCACGTCTTAGACCAGGGGCCCTGCGCATACACAAATAATTAGGACAGGTCCCAACACTTTTTCTCCCTCTATAAGGCGTCACGTACATTGGGTATAATCGTATATCACAATTTAAACTGCCCAACTCGTAACCCTTTTACTTATACTTGATTTGTTTTAGTAAACATTTTTAAGACACCTCCAAAACCAACATAATATTCTTAAGCATGATTATGCTCATGTGGGCAAAGTTGGACACACTGTAACCTGTCTATGTCTGCACTTAGCACGTGTAATTACATTAAAAAAGAACTATCACATCCGCCAAAATAGCAGAATTCTACACCATTACATTGATAACGACAATTATTGTCTCTTAATTGCTTAACTTGGTTATTTGAATACTTTAACTACATATATAGGACACGGACTGCTTTTGAAATCCTCGCCACGAGGTTGCAAAATTATTTACTATCTTTCACACTTGCTGTATTAATTTTTTATTTACGAAACTCATAATATATATATATATATATATATATATATATATATATATATATTAATGTAACTTACCGCAGTTTTGTGAGTGTTTATCTACTCATAGTAGAAGATAGAAATCCATACAAAAAACTTCGCACTGTCGAAGAGGTTTTACTTGATGTTAACCTTTTGGATGGCGGAACGAGACAAAGACAGAATTTAGTTACAACGCAGTACTGCAACCCGGTACAAGGCGATCACCAGAATGCGCTGGCGTGCCCTCGGCGAACTGTATTTCGTCGTTTCGCTAAACGTTAAACGCAGTATCCACTAAACTGATTGTGCGTATGAATTATAATGTCTATAATTAAAAAAAATATACCGTATTAGGTTTATTTGCGTATTTAATCGCCGGCTCGTAAAACGACCGGCACAATTTTAAATATTTTGTAATGATTTGTTAATGTTTGAAGTTAAACTTGGCCAGTTACCTTAGGGTAAAATGTTAAAATATTTTGTTACAGTTTTGTTATGGTACATCCAGGGTTCAAAATAGATAAATTAATACATTTTAGGTTAGTTGTCTCCAAGTCGCTTATTTTAATATAATAGATATTTACCATATATCCGTCGTGCGACTTCGTTTTTCTCGTCTTATTTTGACGCGTTTCGGCAACGAATTGCCATCTTCAGAAATCTTAATCACTCATAGGAGATCGTTAAAAAATTAAAAACACTAAAATCATTACGGTTAATATTTTAATAACTGTGACTACATATACATCGGAAGAACACATAGAAATTTCAAACAGAGATTTATGGAACATTTCAGAGCTTTTAATAATAAAAAAACGGGAATCTCCAACATAGCAGATCACCTTATTAGTATGAATCATAGTATAACAAATATAACCAACAATATGGAAATAGTGGAAATAAACAATAATAAAAATGACATTATACAGTTAAAAAAATTATATATATACCTTCATAAAAAATATGACAAATTGATGAATCAACAGACAATATTTGAAAATGATCAATTATTTCAATATATATCTGGGTTGGTTTCACCCAATAATGATGGCAGTGGAAAGTTCAAAATGAAGTACAGTAAGAGGTAGTAGACACAGTTAACAACAGTTATACATTTAAAGAAAAACATCATAACAGGAACATTACAGTGTATGAACTGATGATGAAATTTTAATATTTCGAAAAGGCCTTATTCATTATTTAAAAAAATGGAATTTTACTGATTTTGGTGGTACAGTATGTATATAATAATATTGACTTATTACACACATTTTGTATATTGTTGCATCAGCTTTCTAAACCTGCAGTAAACAAATCTGCTGCCAGTGACTTCAGCCAGTGTGACACTCCCTGTAATCAGTTTGTTACAGCTGAATTTTCAAACAGGAAGATGCAGCCATTGTTTTATGCAAAGGAACAGCGATAGTTATTTGATACAGTTGTGGCTGCGGGGCAGATGACCAAAATCATTGAAATTTCTGTACATTATCATGCGAATACACAATCCCAGATGACAGCATCTTTTGTTCTGATTTTAACAGTATGTGTCAGCATTAAATGTGACTCCCATGTTTCATCTTGTGAGAGGGGAAAAATTAATCTCCTTTATTTTCAACGTACCGCACAATTTTTTTTTGTGCTTTCACGTATGGTGTTTATGAAGATCTGTAAGTATTTTGGACACCCACTGAGCACACAGTTTCTTGAAGTTCAGCTTTTCAGTCACAGTTATATGAATAACTAAGTATAAATCTTGAAGAAATGTAATCGAAAGGTCAGAAATTGTAAACTCATAATTCTCATGAACTTTTGCATCACTAAGTTGTCTGTCACCGTGCTTAGCTGGTCACCACCATGGACACTGTTTTGCCCTTCGTTATACAAGGGTGATTTGAAAAGTTTGCAGCCTACCATAGAAACGAATGGGTGACGTTTCTGTTTTTTACCGCATCGTGGTGACACGTTTGCCCCACAAACAGCAGTGAAGCGTTAAGACATTACCCTATCACTTACCCCATTGAGAAAGTCCGATTCTTCTAGGTCCTCAAAATAACCGTTTACTGCCGCTTTCAGCTCGTCATCTGAGGAAAATCGTTTCCCCCCCAAAAATTTTTTGAGGTTTGGGAATAGATGAAAGTCAGATGATGTTAAATAAGGCGGATGGTGCAACAGATCGTACTTCAACTCAGCAATTTTTGCCATAAACACAACGCATATGTTAGGGCGTGCATTATCCTAATGGAAAATGGTATTCTTTAGTAAACCTGGTATTTTTTTTCGAATTTTTACGTTTAATTGGCTTAAAATGTTAGCGGAATACCCTCCATTTATCGTTTGACTCTTTTCAAGGCAATCTAGTAACAATATCCCCTTAGCATCCTAGAAAAATGGATCCATACACTTTCTAGCCGACAAAATTGATTTTACCGTTTTTCTAGGTGGCGAATCACTCACTATACATCGATTGTTTCGACTGTTGTTTTGTTTATAGAGTGAAGTAATAGACCCAAGTTTCATCAGTTATTAAGAATGTATGAATAAAATTTTGTTGATTTTTTTTTTTTAAATGGCCCAAACATTCCTGAGAAGCTTGCATTCACGTGCGTTTTTTGTCACTTGTCAACAAACGCAGCACCCATCTTGCAGACAGCTTGGTAACTGTACGAAAATAAATATAAAGAAGAAACTATGCTCCGATTATTACTATTCTTTACGACTTACCTTCAAACTTACCTTTTCTTCTATATCTGTTTTATCACAATAAAATATTCTAAAACTTGGTATATAAAACTTGGAGCCCAAATTTTGCCCCGTTACAGCTTTTTCATACCTAATTCCTCAGTAAGAATGTGATGTACCCTTTCATCTGAGATGCCCACAGGCTTAACTATTTCAGACACCTTTAAATGGTGATCTTCCAAAACAATATCGTGCACTTTATTGATGATTTCTGGTGTAGTGGCACTTTTCGGACGCCCAGTATGCGGGTCATCTTCCAAATTTGTACGACCACGTTTAAATTCACTACCCTATTTTTTCACTGAAGTAAATGAAGGTCCAGCAGCATCACCCAACACATTCTTTATCTCATTAAAAATTTCTATTGACTTTCTTAACCTTTCTTAACAAAAAATGTTTGATGTTCAGTTTTTTATGAGATAACCTTATTTATACAGCTGTTTCTCTGCAACAATAACTTGACCTGACTTGGTGCTTCACAGCTGTTTGTGGGGCGAACGTGGCACCACGATGTGGTAAAAAACAAACGCCACACATTCGTTTACATAGTAGGCCGTGAACTTTTCAAATCGCCCTCATACAATGATACCAATGTCTAATGACATTTATTGTATTGGAACTATAACTCTCGTAATTGTCTGTGAGTTTCTGCAGCAGTGTTGTCATTCCCCAAGCAAAAACCTCATTTAGCACAAGTGTCACAGCTGACAGTAGCACGATCACAATAGAACAATATATGGCAAGTTAGTAAGTTACATTCACTACAGCGTATTTGAATCACCGTGAGTATTCTATCCCACGTATTTGAATCAGCGTATTCTATCCCACTGTGAGTAATAATGAATGGACCTTATTTTGTGAGTGCATCTCGTATGTTATTAACAGCAGATCGAGAAACATTCTTGGGCGACGGCACAGTAGTAGAAGTGGAAGGGGAAAGTATAAAGGTGGATATCAATACAGTCGCCGAGGCCATAAACAAATTGAAAAACCGTAAAGCACCTGGTCCTGGAGGGATATATGCGAAACGATAAAGAATGGTACAGACACTTTACTGAGAATGATGACAGAAATGATTAACAAGTGTATTGAAAGGAAACAGGTACCAGCGGAATGGAAAATAGGATTCATGTCCTCATTGTTCAAGAAAGGAGACAGACAGCAATACAATAATTATAGAGGCATAACTGTCACACCAGAGCCTCCTGGTGGTCTAGTGGCTAACGCAGGCACTTGATGCGCTCGTGGTCCCGGGTTCAATTCCCGGGAGGCTCCATACGGCGTGCACTCAGCGTCGTGCGTGAGGCCGAACTGAGTAGGCGCTGAGATACCAGTAGGCGCTGAGATACCAGCGCCACCTCCTGGCTGTGATTACCGCAACTAGCGGCTGGTGGCGAGTTGTACTAGCCATGCAACCGTCACATTGCACACAACAGCCACGCGGTACGCCTTGGTCCTGTCAGGGACTGTTGAGCGGAGGTTTGACTTTAACTGTCACACCCTTAGCCGCCTTTATGGAAGAGTCTTAAGAGATCTAATTGAGGAGGAGTATGCAGGAAATGAAACAGAAGAACAGAGCGGGTTTCGTGCTGGGAGATCTTGTATGGATAGTATCTTCTGTCTTAAACAACTAATAGAAAAAAGACTATCTGTAAATCAAGAGGTTCAGCTTTTCATAGACCTGTCTAAGGCTTACGATAATGTCCCTGTCTCTAAATTGTGGGAGGTTCTACAGAACACTAATATAAACCACACGCTCATTCAGGCAATACAAGACATTTATAGAGACTCCAAAATAAAGATCAAAATAGGGAAAAAAAGTGTCAGTAGGGTTTACAGTATCAAAAAGTCAAGGCAAGGGTGTTGCATCTCCCCGACATTGTTCAAAATATATATAGACACAGTATTGCGACAGTGAAAAAGAAAGTGCAGAGGTATGGGAATTTCAATAGATGAACCCATATTTTCACATTACAATTCGTGGATGACCAGGTCTTAGTAGCAAAAGACAAAGAGGACTTGGAGTATATGACTCGTAAGATCAAAGACAAATATGAGAGCTGGGGACTGTCAATAAATCTAGAAAAGACCAAGTATTTATGCGTGGGAGGTATACTGAAACCAACTTACAATTGGAAAATAATGAAGAAATTGAAAATTGCCAGGCATAAGTATTTAGGAGTACAGATAAAGCAGGATGGCAGAGATACAGATGAAATAAAGGAGAGAGTAGGCATGGGACAGAGGGCTATGAAAAGGCTAAAAAATAGTATATGGTGGCATGACCAGATAACTAGAGGAAGGAAAGTACAGATATACAATACTATCGTAAAGAGTATTCTGTTGTATCGTGCTGAGAGTTGGAGAATGACAGAAGTGGACAAAATGAAAATACTAGCTGTAGAGATGGATGCACTAAGGAGATCATGCAGACTATCCAGGTGAGAGAAAATAAGAAATGAACAGATTAGAAAAATGATAAATGTGAAACATGCAGTAGTAGATGAAATAGAAGACAGTTAATTTGGTTTGGACATGTTAAACGGATGGGGGGAGAAAGGTTGCCAAAAAGGATAATGGAATGGTTACCCCTGGAGAAGAGGGAGAGGGGAAGACCCAGACGATCATGGGGAGAGATATCCAGAAAGCTCTAAGTGCGAGGAATCTGACAGAAGAACATTGTCAGGACAAAAAATATTGGAGAGAAAGTCTGGAAATCGGACAGCGACAACAGACGCTATAAACCAATGTTATATATATATATATATATATATATATATATATATTGTAACGTAGCGGGTTTTAGAGTATGTACCTTCCGAGATGTTTTTTTTTTTATTCGGCCTATTGAGTGCTCATCTTATTTAATTAAGACGCACTGTTGTAAGCGCCAATTCTGTAACGTACCGCCTATTTTAGGTGTGATTGTGACTTCCGTTTTTTTTTTTACAGTCTCGGATCGGTCAGAACACCTCTTAGCAATCGCCACTTATGAACTATAAAGACTGAAGTTTAAATAAAGTTGGTGGTAATGTTACCCAAACAAAGCCGAAATCGAGTGTGTGTGATTTGGGTCAAGTAGGGAAGTTGTTTAGCCTTCTTTTGAAGAGATAGCAAGTACCGTTGGTTTACCCTCGGATTAGACGATTTCTAAATTTTCAAATATCTGCCGTGAATTGAATCAGCTGATTTTGACATTAGTCTCCAAATATGGGTTAACCAAACTACACTGTTGCTGAATACGACCTGGTTGATCGTCCTCTTCTTAATCTTTCTGAAACCTACTACAACTACCCACTACAATAAAGGAAACACATTTTATTATTCAATATCATTTTCTCAATAATATTTATTGTTTATATTATTGGTTTTTTCCCTTCCGCCAAAATACAAATATTACAATCGATATTTTCATTAACTAGTACATGATATCGACTTCATTGTGTTCTAATCTATAACAATTTAAATTTATTAAATACAAAATACAATATAATTTCCACCTACCTCCATGATCTCTTCTATCAGGGTCCAGGATCCAATCACAAGTACATTAGATACAAGCATGTGTTAAGGTTATCGAAATAACTGATTCGACACATTGTTATGAAGAGAAATTACTATTTTTTAATTAATCAGAATCATTTTAAAATTTTGTTCAAAACTTTGCTCAGTGTTTTACAGATTAAGTTACATGTTTCTTTGTTCTGTTGGCATCTTCTACATACTAACTTACTCTAATATCTTACCTTACTGATCACTATATAAAACAGATATACAGACAGAGCCCAGCCTGCAATTTTTCACTCTCACACATACATGAAATTTATTTCTAACAACCCCAAAACATTTTTAATACCCCATAACCTTTTATAATAAAGCCCCAGCCCTTAATGAAAAACCGCCGGCAACGTGGTTCGCGCGCGCACTCATCTTCTTGTAATTTCTTGTTTTTACTGTCCGAAAGTTATACAATTACATTCTTTACTTTTTTACTCGACCGCGGTCACATAAATTTTTCTCTTATTCCACTTTTACTGTTAAAATATAAAGTTTTGTAACGAGCCTAACTTGGCTCGTTCCGGCGCCGGAGCGATCAGTTAACAAACTGGGGGAGAAAACGTAGCAGGTGTTGCTAACGTGATCTCATACTTGTAAGGAAATCACTGCCTTGGGCTTCGTCACAGGAGTTTCGTCCCATGCCATGCATGTAGTTGTCGGAGTGACGACAGCATACGATCTCCGTGAGGCACTGGCCGACGTCACAAAAGAGGCCGGACTTAGACTTTATTTCCTCCAGCTTAAACGCACATTGCTGAATCAAATTCGCCCAAGCCATTTTGCTTTAAACCAACTCGGCGTCCCAACAGAGCGCGTACTTGTATTGCGCGTGAGTGCGTGGTCACACTTATGCAAAGTTCTGAGAAATTCAGGGTGGTGCAAATTCCTTGCCGAGTTACACAACAGCAACTGCGTCTTACTGCTTTGTTCTCAACACTGTTCTACTTGCCACGTGGTCTGTTATAATGGAAATAGCGTTGTCGGAAAATAAAACTTTCACAATATTTTTATAAAATCCCGCAAAAATGAAAGAAATAAAATTACAAATGCCCCATACCCACAATAAATGACATGACCCAATTGTGACACGTTACAATACCCCCTCAATGAGAATTCTACTGTCCAAAACAGATGAAATCTCATTGATAAACCCCTAAGAGGACCGGTGAGGAACTGGTGCCAACAACCTCCTTGTTCTTACTCTTCATGGGTACACGATCCCCCTGGCTTGGCGACTATGGACGCATCTGAACGAGATCACTGGACTTCTCCGTAAGAGATCCCAACACCGAAAAATCGAACAGACAAGTACCACAGCACACCTCACCTTCTAACATGCTACCCCCCAAAATCCTCAATCCTTGGCTTAGATTATGCCAGATCCTCCACCGATATGTTTCCCCTTTTATGCAAGCTGGGCTGCCTTTAGCAGATACTGGGCTCACACACACTCACATTACATACTGACATTATATATCATAAAATTGAAAAAATTTTTTAAAAGTTCTTTAAATTACAACACGTTGTTTTCAGATAAAATTGATTCATAAATTTTGTCTAAAGTCTAAAATATTCTCTTCCTTATTTTCTGTTTTATTTAAAATGAGTTAATTTAAACATTTCTTCTAATTAAACATATCCTTAACCTAACATGTGAATACTTAGAGTCTAACAATACAAGTCAATACAATAAATCAATAAAATAAACATGGTTAGCACACAAATAATAAAATAATCAATACTTAAAATATTCATTAGCTGGCAGGCGCAAAATCATTTTTTTTTTTTTTTTTCTTCAAGAAAACAGGGAAGCTAGGCCTGATCGTCCAAAATGGTTTTTTTTTCACTTTTATTATGGAGTATAGCAAGTTAACTTTGATAACTAAGGTAGTAGTACATAATGTTCATACTGTTATTTAAATTTGGTAACAATTTGGTGCTGTTCAAAGATTTCTAAAGGATATTTTAATAAAATTTTGTCTCATCATTTTGTCAACCGGACAGGTTTCAATTTCAAATTCAATTAAACAATACTTGTTATTTTGTTACTCTTAGTAACCCATAATTTTTATGTCATTTTTTATTGGTGCTGCTATTTACTTTTTAGTATATAGGCAGTTTGTAATTATTATAAATTTATTTTTGATTTACAGAAAAATAATTCTTTTTAATTTTGGTTTCTTTCCCAATTTGATTTACATAATAGTTTTCTGTTTATTTTCTTATAACTTTGGATATAAGTATTTAATATTTTTATTAACTTTAAATGAATTTATATATTATTTATTAATCTCTTATAGTATTCTTACACTGAACTATTTTCTTCTGCCATTTCCCTCATACAGTATTATTTTAATTTTTATTATCATCTGATATTTAAATCTTTTATTTTTTAAAAACCCTGGGTTATCTTATACAATAAAACAATTATTTTATAAAATATAAAATTAACATAGGTACTACACAATATAAATCCTACAATAACTAAACAAAATACATAATTAGTTGGTAACATTATAGTCTACTATTATAGTCTATAATGCTCACATCTACAGCACAATTCTGTAAAAAGTTCCCTTCACCTTCACTTATTACCTCATTGGGTGCACTATAACTCACTTATCACTGTGTATCACTTCAATGTTGTTTATAATGTTTAGTGATACAACTTAATTTTTAGCTCGTTATAGTTTACCCATTTCTGACCTTTATGGTATTACAAGAGTTATCATTTATTGGGACCGGGTTATATACCGTTACATAAAGCCCCCCCCCCCCACTAGAACAAATTTATTTTGGTTTTACTCGTTTACTAAAATAAATTGTTGATTGTTTCAATTCTCCTAATATTCTTGGTTTTTTTCTTCATAATAGTGTTTCATTTCCGACTGGTTGTACACTCCTTTTATTCTATTATTGTTAATTGTTTTAATTTCATAGGTATTATTCCCCTTCACCTGGGTTATGAGGTAAGGTCCAGTATAAAGTAACAGTAGCTTCCGAGCAATACCCTCTATAGAACTGGGTAGTTGTCTATTTTTGATTAATACCTTATCTCCCATCTGGTATGTATCCAATCTTTTCTTTTTTACTTGATCCCTTTTTTGTTGAAGTTCCACTTTATGCAACACTCTGTTGTGCATTTCCACTTTGTCGAACTCTACTCTCTCTCCTGGAGGAAAATTTATCAACGAGGTAATTTCTCTTGGTGGTGGTTTATCAAACATTACCTGATAAGGGCTAGTTCCGATAGTGTCATGGTATGACCAATTAAGGAAAGTCTCTGCTGGTTCGATGTACTGGCTCCAGTTTTTATGTTCTTGGTGACAGTATGTACGTAGAATTCTGCCAACTTCCCTTAATACACGTTCAGCAGGATTACTACTAGGGTGGTACACTGATGTTTTGTAGGTCCTTATTTGCCATTTTCTCAATTCTTCTTTCCACTTTTTACCCCGAAATTGTGTTCCATGATCCGTTATAACTGTTTCCGGTTTTCCCACCTCAGGTAAGTATTTTTGAATGATTACTTCTAGAATTTTCTTCATTGTGGCTCTACTGATAGCGTAGAGTTTTGTATATTTCGTATAATGATCAAATATAATGATTATATATTTTGTTAAGATAAGATTATATATTTATATTTATGTCTCCCTCCACTTCGGGGAAAAGGTCCACATATATCCAAAAATGTCTTTTCAAGTTTATTATTAGATTTTATTGCAACCATTGCGCCCATTCTCTTCTCATTATTTACTTTTACTAGCTGGCATATGTTACAGTTTTTTACTATTACTCTAACTCTCTTATTTATAGCTTTCACGTAACAGTGTTCAGATCACTTTGAGTGATCCCATGTGACCATATCTTTCATGATAATCCTTAATCAGGGCTACTTCTGTTGCTTCTGGCAGATACATCTTCCATACATGATCCTTAATGGTAGGACGAATAAAAAGGATTTCTTCATACACTCAGAAAAATTTCATTATTATAGGGTCATTTTGTAATATTCGTTCTTTAATTTTTGTTAATTTAGTGTCCCTTTGCTGATCGATTTTTATTTTATTAATTATATCTTGTAACTCCTTTTTCATCTTAATAATGTAATATATTTTTCCAATACTTTCTGGTTCTATTTCAAAAGTTCCTTTTTCTAGATTAATCCGTGATAATCGGTCTGCTATTACATTCTTCTTACCCGGAATATATTCCCAGTCTAAATTATACTCTTGAAGTATTAATACCCATCTGGTGAGTCTGCCGTGGTTAAGTTTGCAATTTTTTAAAAACGAAATTGATTATGATTGGTTCTGATGGTTACTGGGTATCCCAATATAAATGTTCGAAATTTTATACATGAGAACACAACACTCAGCAGTTCCTTTTCAGTTACTGTATAATTCCTCTCACAACTACTCAGTACTCTGCTTGCAAAACTGATGACCCCATGATTTCCTTCCTCATCTTCCTGATATAGCTCACTTCCAAGGCTAATGTTACTAGCATCACAATTTATGAAAAAACGTTTATTAAAATTTGGGTGATGTAACATGATGCTGTCAAGAAATTTATTTTTTACTATCTGAAAATTATTATCTTCACTTTCTTCCCATTTCCACTTGTTTTTCTTTGAAAGTAAACATTGGAATTTGGCTGTTACTTCTGAATAATTCTGTTGATATTTCCTATAATAGTTGCATATCCCCAAAAAGGATTGTAATTGTTTCAAGTTTTTTGGTTTAGGAAAATCTTGGATAGCCTTTACCTTTTCAGGAGATGGTTTAATTCCAGTAGCAGATAAAATGAACCCTAAAAATGGTAGTTCATGTGTGATAAATTTAGATTTATCCAGTTTTAAAGTTATATTATGTTGCAAGAGTTTATTTAATACTGTTTCCACTCGGTTACAATGCTCCTCCCAAGTACAAGACGTAATTAATATGTCATCCACATATATGGTAGTAAAATCTAAAACTTCCTTACCTAAAATTTGGTCCATGCATTGGATGAACACGGCCACAGAATTTACCAATCCGAAAGGCAAACGCTTAAAATGATAATTTCGTCCTTCGAATATGAAAGCAACATATTGTCTGCTGTTAGGGTGCAACTTTATTTGCTAATATCCACAGACTGCATCCCAAGTACTCATGTACTTGCATCCATAGAATTTTTTCATTATTTCTTCAATCTCACCTGGAGACGTGCGATCGTTAATGAGCATTTTATTCAACTCCCGAGCATCAAGACATAGTCTTACTTGACCATCTTTCTTCGGTATAGCTACCAACGGGCTGGTATACGGAGAACTACTTCTTTCAATTATGTCTTCCAATATCTTCTTTGAATGTCTTTCCTTGCTGCCTCTTTCAAAGCTTGAGCAATAGGGTATGATCGTTTGTTAAAATTTACATTTTCCGTGAACTTTAGTTCACACAAGAAGTTTTTTGCTTTTCCTGGCGACTCTGAGAATACTGATTTATATTTATCATAAATTGTTATAAGCTGTTGTTTTTGTTCTGCATTAATTATTTCCGGTGCCTGCCTATTCTGAAACTCAATTATTTCTTCTATCTTCTCTTGCCAAATCTTTGATTCTGTTACTTCTGTGTTTTTACCTAGGGTTAATCTATTATCCTCCCTAACAAAAAATGAGCTCGGACACTGAGGGGCACTTTGGCTACCAATTATCTCAGCCGTTAACTCACCATTTTCTGTGCTCAAGGTTACTATACCCCTGGCCAGATTTATAATTGCAGTGTATCGCCGTAGCATATCACACCCTATTAACACCCTAAACGGTAGCCCTTTTGCTACTAAAAATCCCATAGGTATTCCTATTCCACTAGTGGTAACATTCAAAGACACTTGTTTCCTGATTGTTTTATTTTGTTTCCCGGTGGCACCAACAATTGTTAAATTATTAATTGGTAAAGTAGGCATTCTCTCAGTAGTTAGCTCAGTAATACGGTCTAGTTCTAATTGATCAATAATTGAAATATTTGCTCCTGTATCAATCATGGCCTCTGCTGACACTCCATTTAATTTTATTTGTATATAGACTATGTCATTGTTTGGCGATGACTCTTTAATTGCTCTTTCTTCCATTAACTCTGACTGTATATTTTTTTAAAAATTATTTCTGATAATGGTTATTGGTTTGTTTAATTTATTATTATAATTGGGTTTGTGGTAAATTCTGTGCCCTGTTGTTTCTAGCAGTGACGGGCAGTCACATCTTCTCACTGCTAGTACCCGTTTCCCCTATTTCCATCATTATTATTGTTCGATTCAACATTTTCATTATGTTGAATATTGCTTATTGGTCTCCTTTCTTCATCACTATTTCTGAATCTAGGTTGCTCTTCACTCCTACTCCTTTGTGGACCTTCTTCTCGGTGATAAGAATCATGTCTGTAATTTCGACTGTTATAATTTGGCCATCTTCCTCGATACCTGTTATTAAAATAATGGTTATTAGCATGCACATAATTTACTCTAGGTCGATTCTCTCTTGGTGGTTCATTCCTCTGCTCCTCGGTATTCCCTGACCTCCATCTACTTCTCCTATAATAAGATTCCTGCTCATAATTTTCTAGTAGCGTTTTCATGCCTCCAATAGTTTTTATTTGTCCACTTAATCGGGCACTGATGATCTTCTCTTCGAAATGATACGCAATTTTGGTCACTAGACACTCTTCAGGGATCTTTGGGTCTAAATACTTTGCTATACACACCTTCCCCAAAAAGTAAGCAGTAGGTGTTTGTCCCATTGTACGGTCATACCTACCATGACAGATATCGTCACTAATAATGTTTTGTACTGATTCAGACCAGTACTTAAGTTTGAACATTGTTTTGAAACCCCCATAATCACACACCTCGTTCCTGATTACCGTCCACCAATTATCATTGATGTTTTTGAAAGATTCGTCTAATATACCTTTGATCATATTCCATTGATTCTCCTTTGATCTGTTCAAAATTTCGTCTACTCTCCCTAAAAATTCGAGTGGGTTTCTGCGATAATCCCGAAAGATTACACTTTCCTTACTATCTTGAAAAACATGATTACTGTTGCATGCAGATCTAGAACTTATTCTATCGACATCACCTTGTAAATTGGTTTGTATTTGTTGCAAATTATCTAATTTCTCTGCTTGGCTATTACACTGATTTTTTACATTCTCTACTGTTTTATGAAAGTCCGAAAATTTACAGTTTAGACTGCCTTTGATACTATCTAGCTGGTCATTGTTTTCTTGGCGTATGGCCATTACACGAACTTGATTATTTTGTTCCTCCTTTTCTATCCGTGCATCGATTCCTGTTTTAATTAGTTCCATCTTTTCTTCTGTTTTATCCAATCTTTGATTGGTTTCTATTAATTTCTTCTCTGCCTCCTCCTTATATTCATCTACTCTTTGGCTTAGCGTATTACTGACCAGTTCAATTTTACTCTCTAGATTTTCTCTTAATTCCTTGTTGAAGTTCTCCATTTTACCCTCAATTTGTTTTAAATTCTCATTATTCTCTTCAAATTTTGCATTCATCTCTTCTCTTTGTCCTTCAACAGTTTCTTTCAGTTCATGGTATTGTTCATTCATGGTTTGTTTGATATTTCCATGAATGGTCTCTATTTTTTCATTTAGTTGTTTGACTAAACTTTCCTGAATGCTATATATTTTCTCATTGGTCTGTCTATTTTGTTCCTCCTGTTTCTTAAAATTCTCCTTATTTTCCTCATTGGTTTGTTTTAAGTTTCCTCCTGTTTCGTAAAATTCTCCTTATTTTCCTCATTGGTTTGTTTTAAGTTTTCCTCCTGTTTCTTAAAATTCTCCTTATTTTCCTCATTGGTTTGTTTCAAGGCTTCCTCCTGTTTTCTAAAATTTTCATCTATTTTGTCATTGGTTCGCTTATTATCTTCCTGGATCTTGTTATTCCCTTCCATTATAATTCTTAACATCTCCTGTATGCTTATATCTTCTTTTTGGTTGGATTTATCTGGTTGATCCCCTTGGGCATCTTCTTCAACTCTTTCCTTTTCCGTGTTTGTAATTGCTTCAGTTTCTTCTTTATCACCCATTGGTTGTTCCATTTCACTGTCTGTAAATAAATCTATCTCTCGTTCCTGTCCACCTTCTTCCTTCTCCTTTTCTTCTGCCTTCTTCTTCGATCTGCCTCTGGTATTATGCATTTCTTGTTTTCTCATAACTGCCGACGATAATTAGATTTTTTGGTATATTAATTTATTAAATATCAAAATCTTTTCTAATTACAGCCCTTTTACGTTGAGCGCCAATTTGTAACATAGCGGGTTTTAGAGTATGTACCTTCCGAGATGTTTTTTTTTTATTCGGCCTATTGAGTGCTTGTCTTATTTAATTAAGACGCACTGTTGTAAGCGCCAATTCTGTAACGTACCGCCTATTTTAGATGTGAGTGTGACGTCCGTTTTTTTTTTTTACAGTCTCGGATCGGTCAGAACACCTCTTAGCAATCGCCACTTATGAACTATAAAGACTGAAGTTTAAATAAAGTTGGTGGTAATGTTACCCAAACAAAGCCGAAATCGAGTGTGTGTGATTTGGGTCAAGTAGGGAAGTTGTTTAGCCTTCTTTTGAAGAGAGAGCAAGTACCGTTGGTTTACCCTCGGATTAGACGATTTCTAAATTTTCAAATATCTGCCGTGAATTGAATCAGCTGATTTTGACATTAGTCTCCAAATATGGGTTAACCAAACTACACTGTTGCTGAATACGACCTGTTTGATCGTCCTCTTCTTAATCTTTCTGAAACCTACTACAACTACCCACTACAATAAAGGAAACACATTTTATTATTCAATATCATTTTCTCAATAATATTTATTGTTTATATTATTGGTTTTTTCCCTTCCGCCAAAATACAAATATTACAATCGATATTTTCATTAACTAGTACATGATATCGACTTCATTGAGTAACACGGAATTGTCATAAAAAATATACAGTTTTGAGCGATTTTACAATTTTATCTTTTATTTAAACATCAATCAACATATAATTCTTTTAGTTATTTCCCCAGGGTTAAGGGTAAGTCCTTTTTGTTATGAGATGGTCAGAAATGGATAATTATACTACGCTTTACAAATATAGAAAAAAAACTTCAAAAATTTGTTTATGTCGCTTAGTACGTAGTTCCGGATTTGTCCGTAAGAGAGCAGATTGCGTTTGTTTTTATTAAAACATGTGATTACACTTTAATCGTTTCTGTACTGCACGACCATTCAGTTTGAGTTTTCTTCGTTAAATATTAAAAGAAATGTTTATATTACCTCTCTTCTCGAAGTTCTTACTTGGGTGAAGCTGTTTCTCAGGTGGCGTTCGTAGTTGTTTGTAATTTCATACCCGTCCGGCAAATACTATCTCGTCAAAACTCGAAACACAGCGAAGCTAGGCGTGATCGTCCAAAATGGTTTTTTTTCACTTTTATTATGGAGTATAGCAAGTTAACTTTGATAACTAAGGTAGTAGTACATAATGTTCATACTGTTATTTAAATTTGGTAACAATTTGGTGCTGTTCAAAGATTTCTAAAGGATATTTTAATAAAATTTTGTCTCATCATTTTGTCAACCGGACAGGTTTCAATTTCAAATTCGATTAAACAATATTTGTTATTTTGTTACTCTTAGTAACCCATAATTTTTATGTCATTTTTTATTGGTGCTGCTATTTACTTTTTAGTATATAGGCAGTTTGTAATTATTATAAATTTATTTTTGATTTACAGAAAAATAATTCTTTTTAATTTTGGTTTCTTTCCCAATTTGATTTACATAATAGTTTTCTGTTTATTTTCTTATAACTTTGGATATAAGTATTTAATATTTTTATTAACTTTAAATGAATTTATATATTATTTATTAATCTCTTATAGTATTCTTACACTGAACTATTTTCTTCTGCCATTTCCCTCATACAGTATTATTTTATTTTTATTATCATCTGATATTTAAATCTTTTATTTTTTAAAAACCCTGGGTTATCTTATACAATAAAACAATTATTTTATAAAATATAAAATTAACATAGGTACTACACAATATAAATCCTACAATAACTAAACAAAATACATAATTAGTTGGTAACATTATAGTCTACTATTATAGTCTATAATGCTCACATCTACAGCACAATTCTGTAAAAAGTTCCCTTCACTTTCACTTATTACCTCATTGGGTGCACTATAACTCACTTATCACTGTATATCACTTCAATGTTGTTTATAATGTTTAGTGATACAACTTAATTTTTAGCTCGTTATAGTTTACCCATTTCTGACCTTTATGGTATTACAAGAGTTATCATTTATTGGGACCGGGTTATGTACCGTTACAATATATATATTGTAACGTTACATAACCCAGTCCCAAAAATGATAACTTAATTATCCTACCATAAAGGTCAGAAATGGGTATAATATAACTAGCTCTAAATTACTTTATATCACCAAACATTATAAACTATATTTAAGTGATATACAGTGTAACAAGTGAGTTATAGTGTACCCAGTGAGTAAATAAGTGACTTTGAAGGGAGCATCTTACAGACTTGTGCTGTAGATGTAGGAACTATTGATTATAATAGTAGACTGTGATGCTACTAACCAGTTACGTATTTTGTTTAATTATTGTATGATTTGTATTGTGTAGGCAACTAAAATTTAGTACCTAGGTTTAATTTTATATTTAATAAAATAATTATGTTTGAATATAAGATAACCCAGGGTTAAAAATAAAAGAGTTAAATATAAGATGATAATAAAAAATAAAATAATACTGTATGAGGAAAATGGCAGAAGAAAATAGTGCAGTGTAAGGATACTATAAGAAATTAATAATAATATTAAAGACTTATATCTGAAGTTATAAGAAAATAAACGAAAAAACTATATAAATCAAATTGGATAATAAACCAAAGTTAAAAAGAATTATTTTTCTATAAACAAGAAATAAATTTATAATAATTAAAAACAGCCTATATACTCAAAAGTAAATAGAAGCACCAATAAAAAATGATATAGAAATTATGGGTTACTAAGAGTAACGGGATAACAACATATGAATTGAATTGTTAAAAACGATTGGAAACCGTTCGGTTGAGAAAAAGTGATGACACAAAAGTTGTACTAAAAAACATTTTAAAACTTTCGGAAACGGTACAAAATTGGAACAAAATTAACTCACAGTATCCACCTTATGTTCAAACTCCTTCAGATATCAAATATAACTTGCTTTACCCGATAACAAAGTGAAATAAACCATTCCAAGATCTGGCCTAGCCGAACCGCACTTCGAGTTTTTAGCGAGATTGTATCCTAGAGACATTCAATGAAATTACAAAACAACTAGAACTACAACACTAGAAACAGCTCCATGCAAGTAAGAACTTCGAGGAAAGAGGTAATATAAACGTTTCTTTTAATAATTAACCAAGAAACCCTCATATCAAATCGTTGTGCAGTTCAGAAATTTCGTAAATGATTTCATGTGTCTAATAAAGAAATAATCTGCACTCTTGCGAACAAATCCGGATCTACGTACTAACGAAATAAACAAAAAAATTCGAAATTGGTTATTTTTATCTTGTAAAGCGTAGGATATAATTATCCATTTCTGACCATCTCATAACACAAAGAACTTACCCTTAACCCTGGGGAAATTAATAAAATGAATTATATGTTGATTAATGTCTAATTAAGAATAAAATTATAAAATCATTAAAAATAGATTTTATGATAATTCAAATGTTTACCTAACTAAATCGATACAATGTATTATTGACTGAAAAGATCGATTATAATATTTGTTTACTGGAAGAAGAGGAAATCAATATTATACAAATAAATACTCTTAATATTTTATGTTAAATAAAAAAATGTGTATTCTTTATTGTAGAGGGTAGTTGTTGTAGAATTTTAGTAAGCCAAGATGAGTAATCCACCGGGGAGTATTACTGAACAGTGGCGTTTGGTTAACCTAACATTTTGAGGTTGATGTCAAAATCAGCTGATCTTATGAACAGCGAATATTTAAAAATAAGAAATTGTATACTCTGGGTGTAACCAAATTGTTCTTACTCTCTCTTCTAACTAAGATTAAACAACTTCCTTAATCTCTACCAAATCACACGCGCTCGATTTCTGTTTCGTTTGGGTAAACTTCCAGTCCGATTTATTTAAACATTAATAATTATAATTCATAAGTGACGATCGCGAAAAAGTACTCTGACCGCTCCGAGACTGTCAAAAGACGGACAACAGTGGGGCGTAATTAAATAAGACGAGCACAAAATAGGTCACATCCAAAGACTTCTCGGAAAGTACTTCAGAACGACATTACGTTACAGAATGGCGCTCAACATAAAAGGGCTGTAATTAGAAAAGAATTTTGAGATATTTAACAAAGTAATATAACAAAAAACCTAATTATCGTCGGCAGTTATGAGAAAACAAGAAATGCATAATACCAGAGGCAGATCGAAGAAGACGGCAGAAGAAAAGGAGAAGGAAGAAGGTGGACAGGAACGAGAGATAGAAATAGTTACGGACAATGAAATGGAACAACCAATGGGTGATAAGGAAGAAACCGAAGTAATCACAGACACGGAAAAGGAAATAGTTGAAGAGGATGCCCAAGGGGACCAACCAGACAAAGTGGTAGCCAGAGAAGAACCCAATTGGCAAGACATGAGGAAATTTATGGCTGAACAATTTAGGAAACAGGAGGAAACTTCAAAGCAAACCAATGACAAAATAGATGAAAATTTTAGAAAACAGGAGGAACAAAACAGACAAACCAATGAGAAAATAGATAGTATTCAAGAAAGTTTAGTCGACAAATAAACGAAAAAATTGAGACCATGCATGGAAATATCAGAGAAACCATGAATGAACAAAACCATGAGTTGAGAGAAATAATTAACGGACAAAGGGAATATATGAACTCAAAATTTGAAGAAAGTAATAAAAATATAAAACAAATTCATGAGAAGATTGACATGATCAGTAACACACTTAGCCAAAAAGCAGATTCATACAAGGGGGAGACAAATAAGCAAATGGACAGTGGTTTCAAGAATTTGGATGAAACACTAAACAGCACTTCCGAAGGTACTAAAGAAGACCAAAGTGCATTGTTATCTGAAGATAAACCTAACAGAGAGAAAGAAAAGATAATGCCCATAGAAATTAACATTAAGGGAGTAAAGAAACAAATAATTAAGAAAACGAAAGAAAGAGGAATAATACGTCTTAACAAAAGGAAAAATACACGGGAAGAAGTAGATATGATTAAGAGTGGGCTGGTTAATGTACTTAATCTCCCAATTGTTAATTACAGAGATATGACTGTTTTGAAAAGTTATAGAAAAAACTTAACTAAATCTATATTTAAATTAAATATACCAGTAAATAAAAGGTCAGTGACATCACCAGTAAATGATATATCATCAACATATTTGTGTAATAGACTACATATAAACATGATAGAAATAAGTGTATTAGAAAAATTACAAGACATGGTAGTAGAAGGAGTGGCGGCGATAAGGCCCCCGGAGACCCCGCGGCGCGGGGGGGCCCCGACCCTCATGGGGGGCCCCAGTCATGGGACATAACTTGTAACATGAAAAATAAGCGTAAACGAGTTGTAAAACGCTTCTTTGTTGAATTATCAGTTGACCATAGAATTGACGACCAAGTGAAATCATTTGAAGTAAAAGTTTTCAATGCAACACTAGATATTGTAATAGCTCAGCTACAAATGAGATTCGAAGGATTGCATTGCATTGATGATAGGTTTTCATTCCTGACGCCTCAGAATTTAGTAAACTTCTAATAAGAGACAATAGTGGAGAAAAGTAAGGCTCTGGTAAATGTGTATCCTGGTGACCTTTCCACATCACTGCCTGACCAAGTAATATCCTTCAAAGCTCTGATGGCCAAAGAAATTGTACACAAGAAAAGAATTCGAGAAATGATGAATTTACTGGTTGAAGAAAACAGCTGCCTTATGAGTTGCCACCCAGACTTAACTACAGCTTTGCAGCTTTATTTAACCATACCTGTCACAACAGCTACAGCGGAAAGAAGCTTTTCAAAACTTAAATTAATTAAATTAAGTCATACTTAAGAAGTACCATGGCCCAAACTCGGTTGAGTGACTTGGCACTGTTAAGCATTGAGCATGAAGAGACACAGAAAACTAATATCAACGAAGTGGTTGAAAAGTTCTTAGCTATTAAAAAAAGAAGACTAGGCTTAGGAAAACAGTGAACTTTGGTTGATCCTCATCTGTAAATATTGTACATTACTTGAGTTCGAGTGTTATTGAATTGGATTAGACTTAAGGAGAACTTGTATAGAGTATATTCAAGAATTTTACAAATTCAGTTACAAACTAATTTAAATGTTTGAAAAAAGCTAGAATGTTACTTTGATATTCGTTTTTAAATAATAAATTTTTAACACTCTGTGTGCGGTACTGTTTCATAGTCTGAATTTAGATCTTTGACGTAAAAATAAATCATTCTTTTTATTTTGGTTTTTTTATAGTTTGTATAGAACTTTGTCTATTTATCAACAATGAATTTTAAGAGCTTGTACACGTGTAAAACATCCTTTGCAAATTGCAAACGCTTTGTGATAGACGAGAAAGTATTCACAAACCATTGTTGTGAAACACGTAAATAGAAACTCATTTGAGTGTTTTCCCCTATTACGTATACAAAATTTAACCATTTTTATAGGGCCCCCTAATTAGTTTCGCGGGGGGGGGGGCCCGTTTCGTTAGTGCCGCCACTGAGTAGAAGAATATGTTACAAAGAAAGAAAGAGTTTGGAAAACGATGGTAACCATTGAATTTAATGAAAATTCAATATCAGCAGAGTTACAATATCAGATGATAGAGAGCTATTTAACAAGGACAAAAATCATTATGGACACTGCAGTAATCCGAACGACGAGTGCAGATGAGTTAATGGACCATGGTTAAACTAAATAATAACCAACCAGAAAAGGGGACTGATTTTCTGATACCGACCAAGCAACCCATTGGAAAAATAAAACCCCAAAATTCAAAAAGCACGTAAGGACAACTTACTTAAGTTATTTCGAAACAATATAATTTAAAATGAAAAGACTAAAACCCCAAAATTCAAAAATTATGTAAGTACAACTTACTTAAGAGATTTTACAACCATTTGATTTAACAAAAAGAACGTAAGTACAACTCACTAAATATTTTGCAACAATTTGATTTAATAAACAGTAAAACACCAAGAGTATGTAAGAACAGATTATTAAATAATATTTATAAAGAATTGATTTAAAATGAAATAATAGGAAAAAGTAATGTTTTTATGGGAACAAAAAGAAGAATAAATGAATAAAAACAATTGATGGTAATGTGCTCAAATAAGAAGAATAACGAATAATTTAATGACTACAATGAAGCTGAAAGAGGATAATAATTAATACAACAATAATTTAGAATCTTTCGGAATTGAAAATGAGATAAGTAGAAATGATACGGAGAAATATGTCACAAGAAGGAAAGTCAAAAGGATTTTAAAATAATGCCTATCAATAATGTTATATGCTATTAGTTAACGGAAAAGAAGAAGGAATCAAGAAGAGGAAATATATAATTAAATGCAAACAGCTACAGTATGAAGAATCCCAAAAGTGTTTAGTATTAGTCGCTAATCGACTACTTGTAATTTTTTATTATAATGAATTGACCGTAGAAATGTTCCGGCAATAATTTTCCTGAGCAGGGATGATGTTCCTCTGGTCTCAGAAGGTGTAAGGATGGACAGCGGAGTTATGGACCCAAAAGTGGCCACCCGACTGGTACCACCGCACAGGATAGGGAAAAATGTTAGGGAAATTGAATATTTAAGGGATAATAATTATAAAATAGCTGAAAAGAGTGATATTAGATTCCAGAAGTATAGATGAAGAAAATAGAAGGAAGATAGCAGACAGAAGCTTAATTGATAAAGCGAATTTATAGAAGTAAATAAGAAAATAAGTGTTAAAACAAGTTTTTTATGATTAGTATGACCAGTCCTTATCAAGTAAAATGTGGAAGTACCACTACCCAGAGAATATAAATCATTGAGCAATTTGCCTCCAAGAGAGAGAGAGTTGAGTAAGAAAACTGCAATTACCACCAGTCTGAAATACCAGTCAGTATATAACCAGTCTGAAATGAAGGAAGATATGAAGATGTAAAACCAGGAATATTATGAAAATTGAAGCAATCAACAATTTATTTTGTAAACAAGTAAAACGAAAATAAATTTGTTCTAGTGGGGGGGCTTTATGTAACGTTACATAACCCAATCCCAAAAATGATAACTTAATTATCCTACCATAAAGGTCAGAAATGGGTATACTATAACTAGCTCTAAATTACTTTATATCACCAAACATTATAAACTATATTTAAGTGATATACAGTGTAACAAGTGAGTTATAGTGTACCCAGTGAGTAAATAAGTGACTTTGAAGGGAGCATCTTACAGACTTGTGCTGTAGATGTAGGAACTATTGATTATAATAGTAGACTGTGATGCTACTAACCAGTTATGTATTTTGTTTAATTATTGTATGATTTGTATTGTGTAGGCAACTAAAATTTAGTACCTAGGTTTAATTTTATATTTAATAAAATAATTATGTTTGAATATAAGATAACCCAGGGTTAAAAATAAAAGAGTTAAATATAAGATGATAATAAAAAATAAAATAATACTGTATGAGGAAAATGGCAGAAGAAAATAGTGCAGTGTAAGGATACTATAAGAAATTAATAAATAATATATAAATTCAATTAAAGTTAATAATAATATTAAAGACTTATATCTGAAGTTATAAGAAAATAAACGAAAAAACTTTATATAAATCAAATTGGATAATAAACCAAAGTTAAAAAGAATTATTTTTCTATAAACAAGAAATAAATTTATAATAATTAAAAACAGCCTATATACTCAAAAGTAAATAGAAGCACCAATAAAAAATGATATAGAAATTATGGGTTACTAAGAGTAACGGGATAACAACATATGAATTGAATTGTTAAAAACGATTGGAAACCGTTCGGTTGAGAAAAAGTGATGACACAAAAGTTGTACTAAAAAACATTTTAAAACTTTCGGAAACGGTACAAAATTGGAACAAAATTAACTCACAGTATCCACCTTATGTTCAAACTCCTTCAGATATCAAATATAACTTGCTTTACCCGATAACAAAGTGAAATAAACCATTCCAAGATCTGGCCTAGCCGAACTGCACTTCGAGTTTTTAGCGAGATTGTATCCTAGAGACATTCAATGAAATTACAAAACAACTAGAACTACAACACTAGAAACAGCTCCATGCAAGTAAGAACTTCGAGGAAAGAGGTAATATAAACGTTTCTTTTAATAATTAACCAAGAAACCCTCATATCAAATCGTTGTGCAGTTCAGAAATTTCGTAAATGATTTCATGTGTCTAATAAAGAAATAATCTGCACTCTTGCGAACAAATCCGGATCTACGTACTAACGAAATAAACAAAAAAATTCGAAATTGATTATTTTTATCTTGTAAAGCGTAGGATATAATTATCCATTTCTGACCATCTCATAACACAAAGAACTTACCCTTAACCCTGGGGAAATTAATAAAATGAATTATATGTTGATTAATGTCTAATTAAGAATAAAATTATAAAATCATTAAAAATAGATTTTATGATAATTCAAATGTTTACCTAACTAAATCGATACAATGTATTATTGACTGAAAAGATCGATTATAATATTTGTATACTGGAAGAAGAGGAAATCAATATTATACAAATAAATACTCTTAATATTTTATGTTAAATAAAAAAATGTGTATTCTTTATTGTAGAGGGTAGTTGTTGTAGAATTTTAGTAAGCCAAGAAGAGGACTATCCACCGGGGAGTATTACTGAACAGTGGCGTTTGGTTAACCTAACATTTTGAGGTTGATGTCAAAATCAGCTGATCTTATGAACAGCGAATATTTAAAAATAAGAAATTGTATACTCTGGGTGTAACCAAATTGTTCTTACTCTCTCTTCTAACTAAGATTAAACAACTTCCTTAATCTCTACCAAATCACACACGCTCGATTGCTGTTTCGTTTGGGTAAACTTCCAATCCGATTTATTTAAACAATAATAATTATAATTCATAAGTGACGATCGCGAAAAAGTACTCTGACTGCTCCGAGACTGTCAAAAGACGGACGTCACACCTTATTTAAGAATACGTTACAATATATATATATATATATATATATATATATATATATATCGTACGTTGAACAATGATGATGTTTAAACACATATAGATAGACGAACAAAATTTTTATGAACAGGAAGAAATGAATTTGGTTTTTAGAGCCTGTTATATGTGTAAATTACCATAGGTTCATACACAATTATATGAAAACGATTTAGTTAAATAAATGTTTAATTAATATTCAGTCCACTTATTCTTCTAGTTGACTCTTTTGTAAGTAATGTTGGCACTTTCTGATTGGATTTCTGTGTATAAAATTGTCAAATTCCTATATATAATTGAAGGGTTGAGTGGACAAAAGTGTTAAGTAACATTTTTTTAAATGAGTTTTCATGGTAGATGAAGGTGTTATGTGCACATAATTTCACTGTACTGAGCAAAGGCACTCTATTTCAGCTATATAAAAAGATACTAGTGGATGAAAGTGAATACAAATTTTGTTTTCCAGTGAATAAAGGTGTTAAGGTGACATATCACCATCTTTCACTAGAGAACATTAATAATTCTCAGACACAGTCAGTATAATTTTTACATGCCTCCTTCTGCCACTAGAGAGTAGCAGTTTTGTGATCAGCCATCTTGTTAGAGCTGAGAAACTGATGAGTGTTGTGAACAGTAAGTAATTTGTTTTGCTGAAATGTGGGATAAAATTAATTAATTTAGATTTGCTTGAAAGTTTTTTCTTTAGTGTTTAAAAACATATAAGAAGGTGAGAGTCGTAAATATTTGGTTACACTTGTCAGTTGTAAAGTGAAATTAGTCTTTCTATTCGACAGCCCAGCTGTTCTAATCTAGGAATTCTTCTTTTCTAACAGAAGGTAATATTGTCAAAGTATTTAATAATATTTTAATACTATTAAGACATATATTTTTCTTCTTTTTTTTTACATTTTTTTTCTGTGTTGCACTGCCTACTTGATGTACGTATGTTGGTAAAATACTAGGCTAAACTTAAGAACAGAATTTTATGGTCATTTTTCTACCATCATGACGAGTTTCAACTTCGAAATGAGAACACCCTGACAGACTAAAGATAAAAGTATAAAATCCCTTTGAGAACAAAGTATAAAATCTATACAGAAAAAAATTTAAAATTGACAAAGACCTCATTATGAGGAAAAGAGGTGTCGGCGTACTAAAGAGAGTAGAAATATGGTGCCCCACTAGGGCTTCAGCAAGCGATCTTCACCAAAAACTAACAAGGAAAGCAAACAAGAAAGAAGGGCACATCTCCCTAGGACAGTCCTACTACAAAAGAAAGAAGAAGAGAAGTACAAATCCAGCCAAACAAACCTCGCCTCCAAATGCAAGTTCAGTAAAGACCTTCGAAGAAAAGGTTCTCCTGATGGATTGGAATGCCAGATCATTAAAGAAAAAAACAGAAGAACTCAAGAGGGAAATCACTGAAAAGAATGTAAAGATCATTTGTATACAGGAGTCCTCCTTGCCAAAGGATACACCCTAAATCCAAAAACTTCATCATGTTCAACTTATTATGAGAAGATAACTTTGGAGGCAGACTGGTTACACTTATCCATGATTCCCTGCATGTGGAGGACTGTGCTATGAAGACAAACAACAACATTGAATATATGAAGATGAAAATAAGAGTAACCAAGGATTGTGTTTTTACTTTAATAAACGTGTATATACCTTCCCAAGGCATTCAAGAAAAGGACCTAGATGTGCTTATTCCGGATAGTCAAAACTTCATGCTGGTGGGCGACTTCAACAGCAAACACCTTACCTGGAACAATGGGCCAGAAAACAGAAATGGTCCAGTACTCTTCAGGTGGATCCAAACACACAAAGTCATCCTCCTAAACCAAAACAAAGAAGCTACCTACCAATCTCCCTCCACAGGGACATTAAGCACCCTGGACCTGACTCTGGCATCCCCAGCATTCGAAAGGTCAATAAAAAACTGGTGCATTGGGGAGGATTGGGAAGTGACCATTTTCCAGTATTCTGCGAGCTCACATTGACCAGGAAACTGGTGCACAATCCTTCTGTCGTACATAGTAAATACAACATGAAGAAGGCCAACTGGGAAGCATTCACGACCACAAGTGAAATACTGGATGAAGACTGCTGCGTAGAGACGATTGAAAAAATCCTTCATAATGCTGCCGAAAAAGCAGTTCCCAAAAAAGGCCATACCAAAGTTCTAAACATATGAACAGTTGGTGGAATGATGAGATTAAAGCCCTCAGGAGAAAATGGCAAGGAGCAAGGAAAAAGTGGAAGGAAAAGCGTAACAAAGAATATCGACAAACGTACAACAAATGGAATGCCATCTTAAGGAAAGCAATCCTAGCTGCAAAACGTAAATCCTGGAAAGAATTTGTTGGTTCAATCAACATGAACACTCCTAGTAGTGGGGTGTGGAAGAAGTTTCGGGCTATTGAAGGGGAGACTGGCAAAAAGATTGAGCAAATCAAGTCGGCATCGGGTGAATGGCTTGAAGAGGATAAGGACAAGCCGAAAGCTCTGTGGCCAAAAACACTCACCCCTGAAGAAATGCACTAACCTCCAGGTTCGAACTGCTATGGCTGTCCGATGACTCGGCCAACAAACCCTTTACGATGACAGAACTAAAAGCGGAAATAGCCAGACTCCGTAGTGGAGTGCCAGGAGCGGACGCTTATGCATTGCTCTGCGCAACTGCTCGACAAAATCCTTCAACTCTTCAATACTATCTGGCATACAGGAAACATCCCCCAAGCATGGAAAACCGCTCTCATCATACCCCTCCCAAAACCAGGAAAAGCAAAAACGGAAATAAGCTCCTATCGCCTGGTCGCGCTTACATCGTGCCTAGGAAAACTTCTGGAACGACTAGTGAACAGACGTTTGATGTGGAGACTAGAAACCAACAACCTACTAAGAAACACACAATTTGGTTTCAGAAAGCAAAGGAGCACAAATGATGCGCTGCTGATCTTAACAAACAAAATCTATGAGGGCTTCCAAAAGCAGAAATCAACAATAATAGCCCCACTAGATTTCGAGTCTGCTTTTGACAAAACTCCTCATTCCACCATCCTACTGCAGTGTATGAGGCTGGGAATAAGGGGCAAAATGTTGAAGTTTTTAGCAAACTGTGTGCAAAATCGTCTGATCAAGACCTCAGTGAATGGGCTGGAGTCGAGCTGCTCTAAAGTCAAAAACGGCATAGTTCAGGGTGCTGTAATTAGCCCTACTCTGTTCAATATTGCACTTTATAATATAAACAAAGTGCTACCACGTGAAGTACTTTGTGTAAAATTCGCAGACGATATAACTCTCTTTACTACAGACAAAGATCCAGAAAAATCAAATGAACGGATGCAACTAGCTTTAAATCAAGTTGCCAAGTGGTGTGCAAAATGGTCCTTAAAGATATCATCAACAAAAACAGAATGCGCATTTTTCTCAAGAGGCAACATCCATGCAAGCTTCATCCCGCGCCTTACAATTGACAACAGAACCCTGCGACTGAACGAATGCCCCAAATTACTTGGAATCCAGTTGGATAAAATACTTTGCTGGAAAGATCACGTAGAACATGTCATGGAACAATGCAGCAAACGACTAAATGCTATAAAAACTGTAGCCAGTCGAGAGTGGGGGGCGGACACTGTATCCTTGAGAACATTTTATTTGTCCTTTGTCAGATCCAAAATGACCTACTGCTGTGAGATATGGGGCTCTACCGCAGCTACACACATTAACAAGCTACAGCTCATCCAATCAGCAGCTTTAAGAATTTGCCTTGGCTGCCCCAAGTCTACCCCCATTACAGCTATGGAAATAGAGCTCGGCATTGAACCAATAGACTTGTATATTAAAAAGCAAATATGGAACAAACATCTCAAAAACCAAACCCTTCCACCAACCCATCCAATCTACTTGATGGCAGCCACGACCATTACGCAAGCATTCAGTAAAAGAATGGATCTTCTCTCACGACACATGCCCAACGAGACCCCAGAGCCCATTGCTGCATACTTCAACGAACCACCTTGGGGGATGATAGAAGCGGAAGTTAAACTTGACTTACCAATTAAAATGACCAAGGCTGACCACCCAGAAGCTCTTCGAAGGGAAACACTGGAAATGCTCAATACCCAGTATCACAGCTTTGTGAAAATATATACTGATGGATCCGTGAACAGTGGCAAAAGTAAATCAGGAGCAGGATACTATAACCAAAAGACCGGCGAGTGCTTCTACGTCCCAACAAATGCAGGATCAAGTATGGATGCTGAGCTATTGGCACTGGACGCGGCCCTGGTGAGCTGTCTACAGATTGAAGACAGAAATATGTATTCTCACAGACTCAAAATCAGCCATGGAAGCTCTGACACAGACAGGCCCAAGTGACTATTACTTCCACATCAAGGAATTGAGAGCGCTTCTATCGTCTCTAAAGATCAAAGGAAAACACATTGTATTCCAATGGACACCAGCCCATTGTGGGGTGGATGGAAACGAAAAAGCGGACCAGGTAGCAAAAGAAGCTGCAAACATGGGACCAGTCCAACACCCCCAATACTCGCTGGCAAGATGCAAGAAAGCTGCGGCTGCTTGGATACGAAAGGAATGGACAGAGCGCAGGAGTGACAGGGAGACAACTTTTTCGACTCCAGAAAGAACCTGCAGACCCTTCCTTACACCGCGACGTGGCAAGAGCCACGGCTACTTTCGCAGCAAGGGCCAGAATTGGCCACATTGTCACTGGACCATTACCTGCACCGATTCAACTTGAGAGATTCCCCAACCTGTAAGAGCTGCCAGACGGAGGAGGAAACTCTTGAGCACATTCTGCTCAGATGCTCCGTACAGAATCCAGCCAGGGAGACCCTGAGGGCTGTGATGGGAGAGAATGGTGGCCTGGACCAGATTCTCAGGAACAAGCGCTTTTGGGCACTCGCTGCTGCGGTGTACCATGGACATCGGACCATCGGGGTCACTTGACCCTGGAAGTCCGCTCCAAGAAGTTGGAGCATAATTTTGGTGTTTTGGTATCAGATACAAACAGAAAGACAGGAAATCTGTTTGTACCATTTTTTAACATTTCTCTTTACTAAGATGCTTAAATTTATTTTTTTTTCAGAACAAAATGAAGATGAGTCTAATCTACAAAAATTCTGTGTTGATTTAAAAAATCGATTGAGTTCAACAACAGGTATGTGTAACACAGATATGTTAGCACACAATTTCATAATATTTATCTTAACGTATATTTGAGTTTTAAAATTCTGTTTTAAATATGTAATTTATAAGGTATCTTATCCTTCAAAATTCAATATTCATATGTTACTTGCTTTCATCACAGCAATTTTCAAAAATAATCACCCCTCCCCTTCAACTACCCACTCCATTTATAATTATCTTATTTACCATTTTATAGTGGATTAATATGACTTTATTTTTGGGGCTCTTGTTTACTAAAATTAAGTACTTTACTCTTGTTAAAACACAAAATAATGCAGGTAAACTACCCCTCTCTTCTAACCGAACAACCTGGTTGCCTGGCAACAAAATTATTTTATTTTTAACAATTACCATTGTCTAAAAAATTTTAAACGAATTTTTAAGTACTTTACTCTTGTTAAAACGTAAAACGTTGTAGGTAAACTGCCCCTCCCCCTTAACCAATCTTCAGCAAAATCAATAGGCCTTGAGTCCTCTACAACTCAGGCACATATGCAAAAAATTATGTGATTCTTTTTGAATTTGCGGCAGTTATCGTTTAGCGTAGAAAAAATTCTAGACACTACACGCACACACACTTTTCGGAAAATGACTTTTCTTCATGTTTGAGGGTAGTACAGTCAGAATCAGCCCTTATCTCAAACACGATTTTTTTCACGATCACCATACTCCATTTCCATACAGACCATGGAAGTAATTAACACTGTAATAATTTAATCACCAAACATGCAGTGCCAACTACATGTTAAGTGATCCTAAGTATTATGTAGGTCTAGTATTAAATTATAAGTAGGTCTAGTACATTATAAGAGTTGTGAATTTACTGTGAATGTGAACGCAATTGCAGTTAAATTGTATAAATATTGCCAAGAAGATTGTGCATAGTGTTGCCTAGTTTGTGCTGAACAGAAAATGTACACTTAACAGTTAAAAGTGTAGCACATCTGACATGTATTTTTGCGTTCATTTCCATTGTACTGATGCATGTAGAAACACATGGGATTTTACTGGACCTTTGTTTAAACATTTCTGCTCACCGTAAATCTCTTTTTGTTTCAGAAAATACTATAGATACTGAATGTTTGAGTTCAGTTTTTGAGAGTTCCAGTGATGTTTCATACCAAACAGCGAGGAACTGAGCAACTCTGATGATGGAATGGGAATGAATATTCTATACATCAACATAAGATATTGCTAGTCATGGTAGTGAAATCTACAGCTTTATTCCTAACTTCAGTAGAGTTAGATAGTGACGTTAAATGCAAAAACCATTTAATAATATGAAGTGATCCTGCTGGAGGACAGAATAAAAATTGTTTAATGGTTTACCTTTACCAATATTTATTGTCTGACCATAAATTCCCGGAGGTTGGTCAGACGTACTGGGATTTTGACTGAGATTTTGGTAGAATTGAGAAGAATCTCCGTAAACACCAGAACATATATATGCCTGAAGAATACAGAAATGTACTTAGCAGTACATGTAAACAAAAAATAAAGTTATTGACATGAGTAATAATTTTGTAACTGATAAGCTTGCAGCCAATTTAAAAATATATAGTACTAAAGTAAAAGATTATCTTGGTGAAAAGGTTAGGTTTAGAGATGGTATAAAGTGTATAAGAGTGGAAAAATTTGGTTCATACCTTTAAAGAGTGTTATGATGAGTGTACTCCATTCAAACAATTGAATTTGGTTGACTCTGAAAAAGTGGATAGTAAATAATATTTTTATTCCAAGAGTAAATGCAAACATAGGGAGTATAACAGGAGAGAAATAGCAATTAAAATGCATTCCAGATGAAAACACGTGGTTTTATGAAATGATTTTAAAACTACAAGAAGACAAGGACAGAGAAAATATCAAAAAATAAAATACAGAAGAAAACCACCACAGGAAATTATAAAAAAGAAAATGATAAAAATATCATAACAGGAACAGTAGACGAAACAACAATACAGACAACAGGAAGAATAATACAAAAGGAACTGCCAGAAGGGATTGTAAAAAGAGAAAAGAAGAAAATAATAATCATAATGCATTAAACTGGCCATTTGCATCTCAATGACCCCAAACAAATGTAATGTGACACAACTTTTAAAAATATTATTTACAATATTGATACTGTTTTTTACTAGGCCTTATCATTTTTTATGATAAGAAATTTTTAAAATAATGAGTAATTTTATATATCTTGTTTTTTAATGTTAACATGAAATAATGTTAACTTGATATGTATTCAATTGGTTTTTTTATTACTATTGATTGTATTCATAATACTTTTTTAGATATTCTCGTTTTTAATGTTAATGTGTTTACATGGTTTCATTTTGTATTAAGTAATATTGTTTGTATTCATAATATTTATATGAATATAGATATTTTTTCTTAATTTTTGTATGGTCATTCATAATACTTTTATAAATATTATGTATATTAATGTTAACATGTAATAAAATATTAACGTGCTAATGTATTCATGTTTTCTTTTTTATTAGTAGTGTGGTGGTCATAATATTTGTGAATGATTATAAATAGTTTATTTTATTTTTTTATGATTATAATATTTTGTTAATATTTATTTGTCAGAAGAAACCTGTAAAAAAGGTCTTCTGTTTTTAGAAACATGCCAGTGCATGTTAATTTTTTTTTATAATTTCTTAGAATTGTTCATAATTTTTATATATTTTTAATTTTTAGAGACAGTAATTTCATTTGTTGATAGATTATTTATTTCTGAGAATAAACTGTGATAAATGTTAATCTTAACTGTATGTTATTGCCGCTTGGCTCCTTTTTATACCTTTTAATTCCTTCATGTCGAATGTATCTGTAAATGGAAGAAGGCGTTATTTACACAAAAATGTGATTAATTTGCATAAAAATGTAAAAAAATTAATTTTTTCTATTTAACAGAATTTTGTGCACTTGAGGGTACTATAAATACCAAAATAATGTCAATTTGAATTTTACAAAAAACAGAGAATCAAAACTTTAAACTTATTTTTCTCAAAACTTTACATTTGTTACATAACACCTTTATCTGCTGAAGCCTTCAATTGTATATTACAGGATGATAAAGTTCTGTATTATTACACTATTTATTAGAGAAAGATGATGTGATGTAGTTGCAATGATTACTTCAATATATGTATCTTGAACCTGTACCTGTATGTGTACAAGGTAAGTTGAACACTCCACATTGTTGAGTTTGGTGGTAAAATTGATTGGTGAGTATTACTAATTAAGACAATTTTTAGAACAAAGATGTTAACAAAAAATGCAAAACAAAGTCACATGAAAACTATATGGTGTTGTCAAGTAAAACTATAGTAAGGTTCTACATCCTGTCTTTACATACAGTTGAAATTGTTAGAAAATCGGGAGCATGAATGAAGGTGACAACAGAGATCTTACAGTGCAGAGAGAGAGCGATTTACTGCGATGTTCCCAGCTGTTTTTGTCAACTGTCACTTTCTTCTACCGCTAGGTGCTTCTTGCCTGGCATTTAGTAATGCTGGAACAAGCTCTGGTTTTTGACTCCGTCCCTTGCTTGAAGAACTGATACACACTAAATACAATTTCCTGAGCTTGTTTGTACAACACTTGGCATGTTTTCTCATTGTCAGCCACATCTAGCAATAAACTAACTAATGAAACTTACAACACTAAAAAAAATCATCAACAAATATCGCGAATGTGACACAAAGTGCACTCATACAGCAGAAATGAATGACTGATGCCTATTGGCTCACACGATCACGTGATACTGTGTTGCTGACATGCAACCGACCCTGATTGCCTTCTTTCGTGCTCCAGAGTCTACTAGTAGTTGGTACTGGCTTGACTTAGCGTGAAGATGGCCCAGATAATACAGAACTCAATAGATTTGTTACATGGGTTTCTTATCCACATTTGCTGGATTTAAAAACCAGCAAAAAAAAAATTACAAAATCAGTTTGTTGAAGTATATGGAAATACAAAGATGTACACATATTGCTTTATAAACCTTGAAAAAATCTTTCACAAAATTAACAGGATATGTGACGGTGGCGGTTGGTGTTATGGTTGCAGCATTGCACCCACCACCGATATAGAATAACTAAACTGTAAAATAATATACGAAAATGTTAAGCAGTTAAAAGTGTCATAGAAAACGTATTAGTTTCTATACGGCAAAGGTCACATACATTTCAAATTTGGCGCGCAGGCTGGTGGTTGTATGCCAATTGGAACTTGAAGAGTAAATGGCAGAGCTTACTATACAAATACATGGGAGGACATCCGTTACTCTTCATAATGCCCCAGTGCTTCAAATATGTGAGCTTGGTGGTGCACAGCTTTTCCAACACTCCAGTAGGACCGTTGTAGTGCAAGCTGTGTCCGACTTAGTGTTTATGTTAGTTGAAGGTAAACATTACCCATTGTTTGAGGTTATAAAATAGAAATAATTTTGTATAACTGTGATTGTGGTAGTAAAGTGTCAGTCTACTGTGTATTAATTAATGTGTGTTAAGTATTATTTTTTCTTTTGTTTAGTGCTGCTGTGTGTTTTTGGAGTTGGTGATTTTGTGTGCTTACAAACCACGCCCAGTTTGTAAAAAGCACGATACTTTTTAACTTTTGCCTTTTGCTGCATTTTTAGTATTTGGTTACTGCAAAGTTAGTTAGTGATGCTTTTAGCAACCATTCATGTGTACATGGGAACATGAAATCTGGCATAGGTAGACATAACTATAGAAGTGAGGTCATTGTGTTATCAGTGGCAGCTATCTTTTTGAGGGGAAACAGTAACTTTTTTATTTTTTTCCATATGACAGCACTATGTATGCTGCAGATAAGTAGGTCTATGTACTGTTTAAATGTGTTCTTTAAAGCACCCCCTCCAACCAAACCAGCTACTGCAACCACCAGCCGCCACTGATATATGGAATGATATTTCACATTAGATATTATGCAAGGGAAATGTTACAAAAAGAGGAGGAGAACAAAACGTAATATCAACCACACAAAGTTTTTATAGCATATGTAGGGAATAAGACAGGTAATGTGTAAGTAGTCCACCACTTTTCACTTCAATTGTGGAGGAAGCAATCAAAGAATAAGGGAAGTAATCAAGAGCTACGAAGTAGGCAACTGGAGATGCAGAAAGCAGAAATTCCAGAGTGTATTTCTGATTACATGGTAAGAATGTAAAAGACAAAAAAAAGTTAAAAAGCAGTCTATGAATATACTAGGCAATACTGAAAAAATATGGCATGTCAACCCAGAGAAAACAATATCGGTATGGAGAACCATACATGACTTCCATATTCTAAGATTTATATTTAAAATCATTTTCAGCCAAACAGCCCGGCTGTGTCTTACCTGCCTTTTTATTGCCGTATTAAATGAAAAATATTATATTACATTAAAATGAAAAAATTTTAATTTTATTGCCTGGCAACAAAATTATTTTATTTTTAACAATTACCATTGTTTCAAAAAGTTTAAATAAATTTTCAAGTACTTTACTCTTGTTAAAACGTAAAAGGTTGCAGGTAAACTACCCCTTCCCCTTAACCGATCTTCACCAAAATCGAAAGTCATTGAGACCTCTACAATTCAGGGACGTATGCAAAAAATTATTTGATTCTGTTTGAATTTGCGGCTGTTATCGTTTGCCATAGAAAATACGCTTGATAAAAAAAAGTTGCAGGTAAACTACCCCTTCCCCTTAACCGATCTTCACCAAAAACAATAGGTCTTGAGTACTCTACAAATCAGGGCTGTATGCAAAACATTATTTGATTCTGTTTGAATTTGCGGCTGTTATCGTTTGCCATAGAAAATACCCTTGTTAAAAAAACGTTGCAGGTAAACTACCCCTTTCCCTCAACCGATCTTCACCAAAAACAATAGGTCTTGAGAACTCTACAATTTAGGGCTGTATGCAAATAATCTTTTGATTCTGTTTGAATTTGCGGCTGTTATCGTTTGCCATAAGAAATACCCTTGTTAAAACATAAAACGTTACAGGTAAACTACCCCTTTCCCTTAACCGATCTTCACCAAAAACAATAGGTCTTGAGTACTCTACAAATCGGGGCTGTATGCAAAACATTATTTGATTCTGTTTGAATTTGCGGCTGTTATCGTTTGCCATATAAAATACCCTTGTTAAAAAAACGTTGCAGGTAAACTACCCCTTTCCCTCAACCGAACTTCACCAAAAACAATAGGTCTTGAGAACTCTACAATTTAGGGCTGTATGCAAATAATCTTTTGATTCTGTTTGAATTTGCGGCTGTTATCGTTTGCCATAGGAAATACCCTTGTTAAAACATAAAACGTTACAGGTAAACTACCCCTTTCCCTTAACCGATCTTCACCAAAATCAACAGATCTTGAGAACTCTACAATTCAGGGCTGTATGCGAAACATTATTTGATTCTGTTTGAATTTGCGGCTGTTATCGTTTGCCAAACAAACAAAAATACCCTTGCTAAAAAAAAACCGTTGCAGGTAAACTACCCCTTTCCCTCAACCGATCTTCACCAAAAACAATAGGTCGCGAATACTCTGCAAATCAGGGCTGCATGCAAAAAATTATTTGATTCTGTTTGAATTTGCGGCAGTTATCGTTTGCCATAGAAAAAAATCTACAGACAGACAGACACACAGACACTTTTCGGAAAACGACTTTTTTTCATGTTTTGAGTGTAGTAGAATCAGAATCTGCAATAATCTCGAACACGATTTTTTTTGCCATCACCATACTTCCATTCCTTAAGGAATATGGAAGTAAAAAAGAACACAATAGACTGGAGGGGAAATTAAGACAAGCAGAACACTATAAGTATAGGCACAGTGATGTCATAGGACAATCAGTGGCGTACGCAGAAATCAATCTGGGGGGGGAGGGGCTTGAACCTTAGCAGTCCATATATTAGCCTACTCTTCTACAACTTATAGTATAAGATAGAGTACATATGCCAGTTAATGGTTAAAATTTATTAATAGGCGTATTATTTTCAGTAGGTTTCACGTTTTCTTAATAAAACTATTATTCGTGATTGGGGGCTTGTGTCTCATTCCGTTTTTTAATCAGTAATTTTAAAACATTACTTTTTTCAAAAACTAAATATTTTTTAATAGATTTTTTATGTTCATTGTAATATTTAACAATAGATTCATTTGACTTCAATTAGACTATAATATTTTATACAGTAATGTCGGTAGCACTGGGAATAAAGTTTTGCAACATTGGTATTTTAACAACTATATATTTCAAAATGTGCTAATAACTAATTGTGTCAATACAGAAAACAGTTTTTCATTAAACTATTATACTTCTTACTGTTATACTACTATTTTACTAATACTTTATTAATGAAAAATTTCACAAGTGCATATTAGCTGAATTCTTACAAAATTAACATTAGTAATGTATTTGAAAAATGAAAAAAAAACAATATACAGTAAATAATAATCAAATTAACTATTAATTTACAATAGGTAAAGCATTTGTGTCCAAGCAAGCAATTTTTAATTTAAAAAGCCAAGTCCATTCTCCTATTTCCTTGATTGGTAAACTGCTCAACAACATCTTCAGGAGAGATGTCGATTTCCCTGTCAATATTGAGCGAAGCTCAGGCCCGTCTTAGGCCATGCAGGGGCCCTTGGGAAACAGAGTTTGGGGCCCTTTTAGAAAGTAAAAAAAAAATGTGAATGAAAACATCAGTATGTACTTTTATTTAGTGACTTTATTGGTTATTATGGTTAGCTTTATACAAATCAAATATAAGTGAAGTGATTACTGTTTTGAGAATTGGACTTACGTTAATGATAATGGTTTCTTCCGGGATTTCTGTTGTGCAAAATCTTCTATTATGTCCTCATAGTCTAATTTTTGAAGGATATCACTTTCTATGCACATGATTGACAAATTAGTAAGTCGTTCTTGTAACATAGTCGTTCGTAATTCATTTTTTATTCTTTTTAGCTGTGAAAATGAACGCTCTCCACTACAATTGGTGACCATTAAGCAAAGGAATATCCTTGTAGCAACTTCCACATTCGGGAAAATTTCTTGTAATTTATCTGCTTTTATTAGAGTATGTAAGGCTGAGATACTCAAGTCCGCTGATTCATTTGCAAGGTTTTTCAAGTACTGCCTTAAATGAAAACATTCTGATTTGAGCTCATTAGCATTAATGTCTTCGTGATAGAATTCTGCAAATTCTTTGCATTTATTTGTCAAATGGTCAGAATCGATTGTTTATAACTGAGAAAGAAAAATAAAACGTTTGTTAACTTCCTTGTATGATTCTGAACGTTACTTTAAATGAGCATCCAATGTGTCGATTATAGGAAGAAATGTTTCTATACGAAAGTTTTCTTTGCCATTCAACTGTACAGTCTCTGATGGCCCTTCCAAAAAAGTGATGGGTGTGCTGCGAATTCCTTTTCTTTGAGAATTATCTTTATAGTCAGCATTTGGATTTTTTTCTTTGGCAGCCGATTCGTACTGATAGAAATTACTGCATGCGCTACTGATATAATCGGCAAGAGATGCAAAACGTTTTGTTGCAACGTCCATTGTCATGGTATAATTCTGTAAACTTATGCTTGTTTTATTGATGATTCCCAAAAGGTCATTCCATATCTCCGTTAGGAGAATGGTCTCCAATTTTTCCATTTTTTGGCAAGGCTTTGAGCCTCGTTTCTTGTTTCTCCTGGTTGATCGATGTTTCTGGCAATTGATGTTAAAGCTTCAGAAATATGATTATAACCATTTTGCAAAGCATTAAGAGCATCAGCGCGTGCAGACCATCTGGTTTCAGAGAGAGTCTTCAGAAGTTTATTTGCACCTAAACATTCTGTCATAATTTTCCATCGATTGGTCGAACCCGAAAAAAAATTGAACAAATTTTGGATGAATTGGAAGTATGTGCTACTACTTCTAAAACACATCCAACCGCCTGAACACCTACTAAATTCAGTGAATGTGTGGCACATGGGACAAAAATAGCAAATTCACATTTTTCTTTTATTCTTGTCTGAAGACCAGAATACTTTCCAGCCATATTTGGTGCATTATCGTAGCTCTGCCCGCGGCAATCCTTTATTGGAATATCAAGGCTTTCCAAAAAGTTTAAAATGGTAGCTGCTATATATTGAGCCTTATGCTCCTCCATAGGTAAAAATTGCAAAAATCTCTCGATAGGCTCTCCGTCTTTTACATATCGAGCGATGAAAGTCAGTTGGTCAACATGGGAGAGATCTGGTGTGGAATTCACGCTTATTGAGTAGTATTTCGCTGCTTTCAGTTCGTTAACAATCGTCGTTAACACTTGCTGTCCCATTATATTAATAAATTCATTGCAAATATTTGCAGACAAATATGATGTACTTCCTTTTCCACGATTTCCGCAGTTTTGCATATGATCAGCAAGAAAAGGGTCAAATTCACTAATTAGCTCTACGCATCCCAAATAATTCCCGTTATTTTGAGACCTCAAAATTTTATTATCACCACGAAACCCAAGTCCCCTTGAAGCCAAAAATTTCACAACTGCAACAATTCTTTTAAGTACATTCTTCCAATAATTGACCTGTGCATTATATTGGGAAAGCAACCCACTATCAACTCGTCCAGTAGTTTTGCTTCTTGCGACATAATTCATCAGTGATTGGCTGTGCTGTAAACTGTTCTCATGCTCCATTAATAAGTTACTTATATGCTTCCAATCTTTATATCCATTTGAAGAACTCAAATTATTACCCGTAGTATTATTAAATAGACGGCAGCGGTAACAATATACAGATTTCTTTGACGGCGAATATAGGAGCCATTTTCTTTCTACACACTCACCATTCGTCAATTTGCGAGTGAAAACATTTCTAGTCAAGTTTCTAGTTTTTGTTTTACTGCTTAGATCAGGAAAACTTGTGGAAGTTATGGAGAAGTCACAGTTTTTATTTTGGAAAAACTCTGGCCCTTTACGAATCCAAATATCGCGTACTTCTTCCGTTAAAATTTCATCACAGTACGTACCAGGGTCGTGAGATATATTTTCTAAAATACTTGTAGTTGGTAAGTCGCAGTAGCTTGAACTGGAAGATCCAGGCTGTGATGTGTGTGTGACTGTCTTTATATCTGGAACTGATGAACTCAAAACACTAATATTATATTCTATGTCAAACGTGGGCCCCGTTTCTGAGCTTTGAAATTTAGAGGCATCTTGAGATGATGAGTTCGAGAATCAGTCTGCCTGTTAGTTTCTTCAACTGTAAAAAATGAGGTTAGTTTAGGTAGTTTGTTGACATTTTCTTTTTGAGCTCCAAGTTTTTTTCTTTTTTCTGAACCACTTAAATATGTTCTTTTCGACATAATTAAACGAGACAGCGTCGACATCTATGCGTGCCTACAGGTAGCGCTAACGTAGGTGACCGCTAGATGGCATAGTTTTAGTTTCGCATCTGCCTTGATAATCAAGTTGACAGTAAGTTAACGAAAATCTACTGCCGCAACCGCAACCTGACGTTTAAAAAAATTTCTTTTAAATATTTTAAAGTTATTTAAATATTTGTATACATTTTATAGAATTAATTAAGAAATTTTACGCTATGTATTTTTCTGAAATTTTTTTAGATTTAGTAAAATTTTGTTCACTGTTTAGAATATATTTAGAAATCTCATCTGGTTTCCGATTTACATTCAAATTTAGAAATTTTGACGGCAATTCTTAGTAAAATTACACTAAAAATTGAGCTCCTCTTTTTTCGGTGTAAACGACGACGTCGGCATTTTGAGGCCCCCATCAAGCCGGGGGCCCTGGGCTCATGCCCCATGTGCCCTTATGGAAAAGACGGAACCGGCAAAGCTAGTCCATTAGGCCCTGTCTCCGGTGTTGTAGACCTTAGCCACGTCTTCAACCACCTCAGAGTAGAGAAGGAGCGTTTTGGCTCAGCTGACGTCACTGGGAGTACACACAGTACTTCTAAAATTTGTTGTACGTTGGGAAATATGTCTGGATTGCAAGCTTGCAGAGAATACAGAGCTGTGTCTGGAACATTCATATCTGCTTCATCCACCGACTTTGGCTTCCATATTTCTGCCTCAAGTTTAAGTTCCATCTTGGAAATGTCAGGGTATATGGTAGAGGCAACAGACTGCTTGATCTCTTGAGTAGTAGCCTTAATGATAAAATGAGGGATAAATACTTGAAGATAACAAATTTTATCAAACTCAGATCCGAAACGGGTTTCTAACTCAACAATGCAGTGATCAACAAAAGGAATTTAGTGTAGTGTCAACAAAATTTAGCTTGCAGTGTTGTTTCACGTCCAATTCCTGTCCAGCATTTGCTCTATGTGATTGCCTATTACATTTTCTAGGCACCTTAGACTGAACCTCATGTTCATCTGCAATTTCTTTGATTTGTTCAGACAGTGAGTTGACAGATTCATCCACATTTCTCCGCCTTTCTTTCAAAGCATTTTGCAGATTAGTTACTGACTTTTTGGCTTGGGAAAGATCAATATTTCGTTTCTGCAAGTGTCTTGTTACTGACAGCATTAGACCGCTGATTTCAGTACAAACTACCAAGCTAGCTAAAAATTCATAGTTTAAAATAGCTTGCAAAAGAGAGAAGGCCATAGAATGTTTTGAGCCTGACTCGTTTATTTCCTCAAGAATTGTGACAATGGTGCCAAAAATTTCAAGAAATCTATAAATGCTGTGTGTCTCTCCACTCGCCTTGTCTCACACAGCTGTGTCAAAACAGTTTTGTTGGTTTCTTTCATAGAAAGATGTTTGTTAAGTATTTCTCGTCTTATATAGCTATCTCTGATAAAGTTAGTAGTATTGTTAACAGTACCTAGCATATTCTTTATCTGTCGGGAGGCAGATTCACTATTTGTAGCTGAGACAACTGTTAAGTTTAAAACATGGCTCCAGCAATGAGTATATTCAGCGTATGGTTGTTTTTCCTTAATTTTAGCTTGAACACTGCAATGTTCCTGACATATTTGATGTCCCGTCATACCCTTGACCACGTAACTTGTTAATAGCTAAATCACGGTCAACTTTTAATATGCATCTGCCAAGTCCTCTCCTGATAATGAGGTCAGTGCAACAAAGGTAAGAAATGTTTCAATAATTTTTTATTTTTTCAAAAAACGGACACAGATAGACATTTGTTCAGTACCGGCGATGTGTGGTCTCATCACACAAAACAGAGAAATATGGTGACTTTTTAATATCAGTTATTATTTTGTCATTGATTAGGTCTCCACATATTGCAATTAACTTATTCTGAACACGGGGCCTTACATACAGTACATTTTTTTGAACCCTTTTCGAGATGCTCGTTTAATATACTGTCACCAGCATCTACTCTGAATCTAAGGAGAACATTGAAGATTCCTCGATTTTGTTCATCTTCTTCCAGAAGAGAGGAGCAACTGGCTTCTCTGTGCCCTCGAAGAGGAATATTTTCCCTACCATGCAAAATAATTGTTTTCACAATACTCACCAACTTCTTCCTATTTTCAGCCACCTTCTTTTTCACTGAACTGTTTGTACATTGCAAGTTATATTTTTGTATTTTGTTTAAATGATCCTGCATCCAGTAAACTGTTTACATGATACTGAGATGAACAATATATTTAAATATTTTTAAGCCTTTTTTCCACTTTTTAAGTGGACGATTAACAACAGTGCCAATATTAGCGTTGTGAGAAGTGGTTTTTCCAAAGAGAATACGATATTTACAATACGCGCCATCTTCACATTTAGAATAAACTAACCAATCATATTTCACCAACCAAGAATACTGGAATGATCGCATAATTGCACCTTCTTTTTTTACAGGAAATTTGTGGTCAGCCATACTTTCAGTGTAATTTTTACAAAGGACAGCATACTTCAGGTTTACATCAATTTTAGATTTATATTGTAATAATAAATTGCTAATGTCTGTTACTTTACCTAATAATGAAGACTCGTTTTGTGAAAGAACATTTGTGTCAGAACAGCCAGGATTTATAGTATCACTATTGTCAGAGAATTGAGAAAGAAGCCTGGAAACATTGTTGTCATTGCCTCACTAACACAAGTATCTTGCTGAGACGATGTACAAGTTCACAAAGAACATGTAGGCCTTTCTGCTACACTATCACACTTTGCTAATTTAATTTTTGTTACAAAGAAATCCAAAGTGCTGACTTTCCTTTTTGGTAATTTTGTCATGTCATCAAGTTTGGACTTATTAGTCTCCATCTTTGACGCAACAAACAATCACAAACAGAATTACAAAAACTTCGGATTTAATAAACACCGTAGGGTACTGCTAAACAAACACAAACGCGACAATGGTAGACGATGACAGCAACGTGTGCATCGTCTTCTAAACTACTACCTCCGATCGCTACCGAAAATAGACGAATATATGGAAGCTTGTAGAGGCCACCTCTCTCTCACCCGTGGCGCTCGTGCAGCGAATTTCTGTTCGCACGTAGGGTTACCAGCACTAAAAATGTAAAATCCGGTTCCAAGTGACTAAAAATCCGGATTTTTGGAAAAAAGTCCGGTCTGTACTTGGTTATGAATAAAACGCAAATAAAAGTATCTAAAATTTATTAATAAAAAGAAATTATAAAACAATTTAGTGTTTGTTATATTTTTTCCCACTAGACACAGCACTTAAAAAGTCCTTTTTTAATAAAATGTTTTTATAAAAGTCCTCACAATTAATATTACGTAAATTATACTGTGGGGTTGATAATGCTCTTATCGACTCCACAGACAACCTATTTCTTTTTTTGGTCTACTGAGACGACATCAAAGAAAATACCCTTTCCACATTTACATTGTGTGGAAGAATGCTGAAAAAGTATTGACAAATTTTCAGTAACTCTGAAAATAGTGTGGTATCTTTAATATAATTAAAGAAAATTGACCATTGTCTTTCAGCAAGCTCTTGGAAATAGTCAGTAGCCCTAGTTGAAAGAAAGTTCTTCAGAAGGCAAAATTCTTCAAATAATTTTACATCATCAATGATGACGCCTTTATCTTTTAAAAACACAATTGAAGGAATAATGTCATCAAAATTAAATTCTTGATTTTCCACAAATATTAGCCAGTCAAAACATGTAAAACAGTCTAAGGGTTTTATCCATTTATCTATGTAGTGTATGCATTCTTTGTACGTATTATTAATTTCGTTATTTGTTTTGTCTTTATTTTCTTCATTAATTTCGTATTTTTCAAATAGTTCTCTTACTTCATTGGAATAAAGTTGTATTCTTTCCTTTGAGCTAATGACTCTTTTGTTTTATTTAATATACATAATACTTCAGCAACCGAGTTTTTCTCTCTCTCTAACAATGCTATTTTTGATTGAAATATGGCCATTAAAGAATGTAAGTACCATAAATAAATTACATTTAAATCATTTTCGAAAAACTTTTTTATCATCACTGGTATTTTATCTGTTGTCAAAAAATACTCCTTTAGTGCTTCGTATAGTTTCAGGATCCTTTCTATTGCAGGAAAAAGACTAAGCCACCTTGTTTTACTATGATATAGCAATTTTTCATAATTTATTTCTATGTAATCGCAAAACTTCTTTAATTTTTCAGTCCTCACAGTGTATACAGAGAAGTGATTGAATATCTTCATGACTAACGATTCTATATCAATTTCCAACAGATCTGTAGCATGTCGTATTGCGTTATGAAGAATATGAGCTGGACATCCGACTCCCATTATCGGTTGATCTAAACTATTGTTCAATAATGTTAATATATTATTTCCTTCAACTCTGTTAACGCCGCTAAAATTTAAATTAGTATTATCTCCGGTAAAAGAGACGCATTTTTCTTTTAAGCTGTATTTGGCGAGAGTTTCAAGTAAGTACTTTGAAATGGTCTGCGAATTTTCGTTTGGTAATGCTGCTAATTCTAATAATTTGCAGTCAGTGCCAAACTTCCAATCAAAGAATTGAATAATCACAGGAAATATTTTATCAGCATTAATGTTGCTTGCATCAGTCGATAATCCCAAGTAAACAACATTTTTTTAATTTTTCTAATAGAATTTCTATAGTAATCTATATAGCGCGATAACATTGTTTATAATAGCCTCCGTTTTGGTTCTTGCACATGCTAAATTTCTAGCCACTTCAGAATTGCTAAACAATTGCCTTAACAAAGACGAGTACAATCCATGCTTTTGTAGGATTGATGATGTTTTACTACGTGAAAAGCAAGAGTGGCTTCAGCGGCTGTACTACATTTTTTATGATCTGGTTGCTTGATAAAACTGTCCAACTTACTTGTCGATGCACACAACCTACTCTGTTTCTTATGTTTGTCGGTGTTTAAATGTTTTTCAATATCAGCGCCTCCTTTGTGAGCAATCGAGATGTAAGAATCACAAATAGTACACTTGACTTCATCATTTCGCCCCTCTACAAATGAACGATATTTTGTTCGCAAGATATCGGTAAATTTACACCGTTTTTTACTAGAAGAAGCCATCGCATTCAATACTTATGAATATTTAAGCACGCAAACAATTAAAAACGAAAACCCGAAGCACTGTTTTTGTAAAAGAGCCTTTAGCGGTACGAAACAAGAAACGTTCTGCGACACTGCGACATTACTAACGCTAGTAATCGACATTACAAAAGATAATCGATTCTCCGCTGTCGATCGCGATCCCCTCTACCTATCTACGACGCTTCGTCTTAATTAAATAAGAAGTTATTATCGAAGCTATTATATTCCTTATTTAGAAATAGAAATTATAACATCATAATAAGGTAGTATAAATAAAATTCCTTTTGTTTGGAATAGATTCTTAATCTCGGTGATATTCGCAGACGGCAGACATCGCTTCTTGCTTCTTAGCGAAGAGAGGCTCTTTTGAAAAAACAGTGCTTATAAGAAAAAAGTAAAGTACCGTTTACCAAATGGTAAAAGCTTAAGAGCATGATAATGTCTTTCAGCCGCCAGCTAAACGCAACATTATTATGGTTACTGACTGACTGATTGGTTACATACCTATCTACAGCTATGCAGTGTTGTTTGCTTGTTAGGTCTTTAATCTGCGACGGACGTTAGCACGTTAGCGGTCGCGGTTTTAGTTAACGATTCCCGGCTGGTAAATGATGACGTCATGCAGCGTGATGCGTTACAGAAATTTCCAAATGATGGCCAGCCATAAGACATTATCATGTCAAAAATCCGGTCTGTAATGAAATCCGGCCGGAATCCGGTCAGCTCTCTGAAAATCCGGTCTAGACCGGATTTATCCGGTCAGATGGTAACCCTATTCGCACCCCACAGGAATGCATGAAAACTCGAAATTTTGCACGCACAATGTGGGGTGTGTGCATGCTTCGTAGGCCCTGCATGCCGCAGGTAGGCGTGCAGGATTTGGTAGGCAGGTTAGTTATGTTTATACGTTCGGAAAATACGATACATTTTAAATAAAATATTATTTCTAGAAATTAATTATTTTATAATAGTATCTAACGCTTTTATTTTTCTTTTCAAGTAAAAAAATGAAGTATTTTTAAAGTACAATAGTCTATTTTTTTTCATTATTTCAAGATATGAAATTAGGAACATTATTAAAATTTTTGTTTAATTTATAGATTGATATTTGCAAAAATGTGCTGAATTTAACTTAAGTATTAAATAACATTTTTATAAAAAGGTTTATGTAGGCCTACTTATTTAAGTATCATAAAACGATTATTTAATACTTAAGTAAAATTACTTAGAGTTCACTGGTAGCAGTGCTCAAATGAGAGCAAGAGAGAGGGAGTGAGAGAGAGAAAAAACAGGTAGTTTACTGACGTTACACTCAGCATAATACACCCCTCAATGAACTATAAATTATAACTGAAGTAACAATTCTTATTATAAACTAACAATTTATATCCCCGTTCAAATCGGCGGAAATATGTAATTTTAAACGAGAGCCTAGGTAAACTAAGGAAGTGCATATTATATTTTTGCGGTTGGGGGGGGCTTGAGCCCCCTGACCCCCTGCGTACGCCATTGAGGACAATTAAATTATAGAAAACAGTTGAAAGGCTATTCAGTAGTATAAAAAATGCATTCCTAGGTAACAGAAAAACTAAAGAAACTAATTGAAATATTCAGAAAAGTATTTGTCCGTACAATTACATTATGAGTCAGAGTCTAGGACAGTCATAAAAAAACAATGAAGAAGAATATAAATAACTGAAATGAGATTGTTATGGAAAATGAACAATAAAACGCTCATGGAGAAAGTAATAAATTTAGGAAAAAAATGTGAACAACACGTTTTAAGGAAAGATTAAGAACTAGTTGGTATTATGGGCTGCATAAATTTTATATTTTTGATCCCAATTAATGAGTATTGAGATCGACTCATACGTCCTACCGAATGTTTCCGGCAACGCATTGTATAGCATGCTTTAGTTGTGTCTCAAACATTGAAGCAGACGGGACTCTGGAACTGTCTCAACAACGTATGGCCAGCATACCAGCAGTCTAAGAGACAAGGAGCCGATATTTGCCACTTGGACTGTCAACAGTTTTTTTCTCTATTCGATTGTGCTGATAATCTCTGTGATTCCTCCTATCCTTTTTTCCAAAGGGTCCTACTTGCCCCTTCAAATCTGTCTTTAATCGCAGGGCTATAAGGAATGAGATGAGATGACTCTTTGTATTCTATATTTTAAGGCAGTTTTCTTATTCACTCGAGTCTCACCAGAAGGAACAATATTTCTTCTTCTTCTTATTGTTATTCTGTTTCCGGATTATTCTCTGATGACATGATGTCTTCTGTAGATGTTCTCCTCCGCCAGTGTCCAATGTGAGTTGTCGTTCAATATTGCGTACATATTTGTTTTCAGTCTTGGTATTCCTGGAACGTCTGTTTGACACTCCATTGTGCTGTAAGATCTCGTCATGCTGATGACACAGTAGACAAGTACTGGTAGCAGTTTGGGTCAGGTTGAATTTGTACAAGTATTATGACTGAGTTACTGTATGGCCAAGTCTTCCTCTAGAGCCGAAAGTTTAATTACTTCTAGGGATGTTTCTGTATTTGGAGACATATTGTGTACTGACGTGCTGTTGTATGTTGAACCTTTGGTGGAATTTAAAAATGTGTCCTTCCGTGTCTCTGCGAGTCTTCTGTTGAGTTCCAAAGTAACAGCCAATAGTGGTGTTAACATTTTCCTCTATTGGTGATAGCATGGTTGCATCCTTAGCTATCTCATCTGCTTTTTCATTACCAGTAATATTTATGTGGCTGGGAATCCGTTGTAAAGTTAACTCAATTCTTTTTCCAGTTTTTTAATTATGTGGAATATATAGACTGTTCACCCAACATAGAAATCGTTTGCGATAACAGAACAGGCTGTAGGGTGTTGAGTTTTGTTTTCCTGGACTATTTGTGACAAACACCTTGTGGCCAAAAATGAAGCGCTTGCAGTCCCATATGTGACTGTCCTCAAGGCGTAGTGTTGAAGTTCCCTATGGGGGGCGTCGCGCCAAACAATTCGTTGCAAATTAGAATCGCTGGGAGTAACTAAAATTTGACGGTACATTTTTTCAAAGTCCGAAATGAGGACGTATCGGTGCGTTCGAAACCGAGACATAATTGAAAAAAGATTCTGCTGGACCGTGGGACCAACCATCAATGTGTCGTTTAAGGACAAATTATTTGTTGTTTTGGCAGAGCCGTCGAAAACAACTCGCAATTTGGTGGTTACACTAGAGCCCTTAAAAACCGAATGGTGCGGTAAGTAGAAGGTGTCTGACTTATTGACTGACAAATCGTAAGAATCAAGCAAAGACATGTGACCCAGAGTTAAATATTCCTGCATGAATTTACTATAGTCTTTATGAAGAGCAGGGTTCTGCTTGAACTTAAGTTCGAGTGATTGAAATCTGCGAATAGCTTCGGGAAGAGAATCGCCCAAATGAGAGTTGTATCCCCTGCGAAGTAGGGACATCACAAATCTACCACTATTATTGCGGAAAGTGTTAGCGATAAAATGACTTTCGCATTCTGAGTCCTCAACTGAGGGAGTACGGACTGCAACGTCCTCCAATTGCCAGAAGTCTTTTAATTGCGATGAAATGGCATTGTTATCTTCGCACGCTATAAATGATGAAACAGGTTTTGTCATGTCGACATTAAAAGGCAGGTTGCCAGCGAGAATGAATCCCAATTTTGTCTCCTGTATTATGGGAAAGCGTGGGCTGCGGATGAATTTGATAGGTTCAATCAATTGTAAATAGTACTGGGCACCAAGTAATATGTCGATTTGTGAAGAAACGTTTAGTTGCGGGTCAGCTAAGAATATGTTTTTTGGTATATTTAGGGATGAAATATTAAACGATTCTGCAGGGAGATTATTCGTAATACTGGGAAGCACAGCGCAATGCACGTACAGATTGAAATCCTTGTAACGAGAATTCAGCCTTACCCTTGTACTAAAGTCAGCTTGACATAGGGAATTGTTTATACCAGTGATGGGTACTTGAGACTTGGTTAATTTTAGACCCATGCGGCGTGCGAAACTCATGGTACAGAAGTTTGCTTGAGATCCTGAATCTAAAAGGATTCTTACTGGATGTTTCCTACCGGCTTGGTCCGTTGTCATGCAGACAGCGGTGGATAACAGAATAGATTTATTTGTTTGTAATTTGAGGGAAAATTGATTGTTGCCCCTGTTTGAAGTGTTACTGCCTGATACGTGAATCATTGTATGATGTCGTTTAGAACATGTCCTACAAGAAAATTTGGAAGGACAGTGTGAGGGTATCATGGCCTGGACGCATGCAATTTAAACAAAGTTTGTATTTGATTAAAATGTTCTTTCGCTCAAAGGGAGTGTGGCCACGAATTGTTGGCATTCAGACAGTCTATGTTTACCGCGACACAGCTGACAAATGTTATTGTTGATATTAGTATGAAATGTTGACCTAGTGAGCTCAACGGGTTTAATAGTCTTGCGATAGGGAATCTTATCGCTAACTTGTGTTCTGTTTGCTGAACTGGTTGATGCGCCAACGTTTTGCATTAATTGCCTTCTACTATTTAAAAATTTAATGAAATTGTTGAAATTAGGGAATCTCTCGTCGGATAGACTTTCCTTCCATAGTCGACGTGTCTGGTTATCGAGTTTCTGAGTTAAATATTGAACAAAAATAATTTCAAAAGTATTTACAGGTAAACTCAATGAATTCAAAGCGTTTATATTTGCGGTGATTTCGTCAATAAATTTTGAAATGCCAACCATGGACTCTTGCTGAATGGACTTCATGCCCAAGACATTCCCTACATGATACGCTGAGACAATTAATTTACTATCATACCTGGCCTTCAATAGCTCAATGGCTACCGCATAATTATCATGGGTGATTGGGAGAGACTTTATTACATTTAAAGCCTCGTCCCTTAGTGAAGAATGTAAATACTGCAATTTCTGGATGTCCGTCAGGTCCGTTCTGACGTGTACTAACTCCAAGAACATGTTGTAATAGGCTGCCAATCGATAATGTTGCCTGAGAAGCAGGGCAATTTAATTGGCTTTAACTGAATAGGGGATGCTTTAATTGGCGTAACTTCCGCTTGATTTAATGGTTTTTTGCTCACCTCTTCTACACGTTCTAATAAATTGTGCAGCTTACACTCAATAGTGCAGAGATCATCCTCTGTCTGAACCTGTCACTTACCGATGTGAAATCAGATTCATCAGCCTCAATTTGGGTCTGAATTTCATCATACTTCGCGGACAACTCCATCAAGTGACGAAGTTTTATTTTTAAAGCATGGTGATCATTTATTTCAGGATCGAAATTGTCCGCGAAGGTGTTTATACGGGATATAGAGTCTTTAATTGTGCCACGTTTTTTAATCAAAGCTTTCACATCAGTCATGATTGAACTGCAAGCTGGTGATCCGAAATCGATAAATAAATGCAGAAGGTGAACAATTAATGTAATTTGAGTACTTTATCAAATTCTGATATAATGCGGCAGCCAGTGAGTGGTATATAACTTAATCTAATTCCTTATTATAATATGTACTTATTTTTAAAAAAATAGTTATATGAAAATTATTTGAAAATATGACTCATTTAACAATAAAAATATAAATATAGCTTCATTCCATTATTTAAGTTTCTGACTGATTTCTTGTAAAATTGTATAAGTGAAAATTTATGTGAAAATACAGGTCACTTGAAACTGATTTCTGTTTATATAAAAATTATTTTGCAAATATTACTCATTTTTACTGTATATAAAATTATATAAGTGAGAAACTAGGAGAAATACAAGTTCATAGTCACTTGAATAATGAGAGTCCTCGGCAGGTTTAAGATGGCTCCGTTGCCTGTCGTTTTCTTGGCGATCCTGTCCGGCAGGCCTTGGATTGGTGGCGCAAGTCTTGTTTCCGCTTGTCGGGTGATGTTTGAAGTTGTAGCTCTCTGTGCAGGCTTGAAGTTCTGATTTTCACTGATGAATGACAAGTGACGACGAATTGGAATATCTTGCGGTCTTAGAAATGATGTCCTGTAGACGCTTGTACGGCCAAGTATGTTTTTTTTTTTTTTTTATGTGAATGCGAATGAACATCTTATGGTTCGTTCTCAGTGTCATGTAAGGTTTTGCCGCGACCAATATTTGTGTACTTTCGAGGGCCTCGTGTGCAAAAACTATAAGGATTACAGAATATCTAAAAGTATGACTGGATAGCCCGTTTCGTCGACTACCGGAAATGGTTTGTCGCGAGCGGAGGGGGGGTTGCGCGGTGACGTCACAGCGCTGCGCGTGGGGGTCTAAATTTGGGCTTGTGTGGGCACGGCGCGCGCTCAGTTCAGTTGTATCTCCGGAACGAGTTAGTCGATTTTAGTGGTCGAGGTGTCTACGGAGAGCTGAGAACGTGAGTTAGACGTTAATAACACAAGAAATATAAAATTAATGTTGGAAAGCAGAAAATATTGAGATATTGTGAAAATGCCGCGTCCTCAGAAGAGAAAGAAGGCTGTAAAATCTGGAACTCCGAACAAAATGCGTGCGCCACGACTTACAAATATAGAACGTTGTCGGCTACGTCGATTGCAACAAAAGGAATTGGAAAGAAGACACCAGGATTCGAATTTGGATGGTGGAAGTGGAGCGCCCAGTACAAGTAGCGAGTGCGTACAATGTTTGGAGCAACCTACCACTTCGTCATCGTGTCGAATGGATTTGGAAAGTGGTCCAATAGACGTAGAAAGCAACGAAGATTCCACTGATATGTAGGATGACAATACTGAGACTCGTACGGACGGTAACATCGGTCCGTCAATGGCACGTTCAGACCTTTCGCTCGATTTGACAAATAAGTATGCTGCATGCGATCGCCATTTTGTGAAAATGTTCTTTGACAATGAATTTGGACTTGGTTGTGATGTTTGTAATCGACTTTGGTTCAAGAAGGATCTTAAGCTCGTTAAAGTTAAACACTGTAACATTTTGCGCAGCGAGTTCCCCGACCAAGTAGTGGAGGCTATGGTAGCATGTGTAAATTGCCGTCGATGCTTGGATACTAATAAAATCCCATCCATGAGTGTGTCTAACGGTTTCAAATATCCTGATCGGCCTAAAACTTTGCCAGTGTTGAGTCCGGTAGAGGAACGGTTGATATCACCTAGGCTGCCTTTCATGCAAATTCGCCGACTTCGACACGAGGGCAGTTATGGCATCATTGGTCAAGTAATAAATGTTCCAGTTGATGTGAACAATATGGTGAAACAATTGCCTCGACAGTTGGACGACGATTATGCGATAAATGTTAACATCAAGAGGAAATTAATGCACAAATCGTCATATTTGAGCGGGTATGTTCGGAAATCCAATGTAATGCAATAGCTGCAGTACTTGGTGAAACAGCCGTTGTACCGTATGTATGGAATTACCATCGATGGAAATTTGTTGGACAATATATGTGTCGACAGAATTGACGATGATGGGGATTGTGTAGAAGAGGCACCAGTGTTAGACTCGGATTGCATTGTGGCCAGGCAACATACACTTCTGTGGAACGAGGAGAACTGTCTTGATATAGCGCCCGGCCAACACAGTATGCCGTTGAATGTTGTGTACGATACACACGCCGAGGAATTGTCGTTTCCAAATATTTACTTGGGTATAGATCGTCGCTACAAAGATGGTGTAAGAGTGACTCCTTATATGATGGCCACGAGTGAAATTAGACGTAAAGATCGGCGAGGTGTGACCCCACAACACATCTTGTATATGGCGATGAAAATCTTGAGAATGAGAGCCGTCGAGGGAATGTTTCATACTTTCAAAACGTCCAGCACAGTTAATGTGACTCGTGCTATGTTAAATGATAAGGAGTTCATACGTGATTGCATGGAAAAGAATTTGTCATTTCTTAAATCCATTCCAAATTCGATGCAGTATTGGCAGGACCGTAAGCGTGACTTGTTTGCAATGATGCGCCAGCTTGGGAAGCCTACTGTGTTTCTTACGTTGAGTGTAAATGAAATTCGTTGGCCAGGTTTGCTGTCGGTGTTGCATCGCCTAAGTGATTCGTATAAAGATGTGCAAAATGTTGAGGCACTTAGCAGATCAATGCGGTGTCATTTGGTGAACGAAGATCCAGTTACGTGTTGCATTGTGTTTAACAAACTGGTCGACATTTTGATGAGTATGTTGTGCAGTAAGACAAAGGCGAATCCATTTGGTGATCGGTATCGAGTCGTTGATTACTTTAAGCGCATCGAGTTCCAGCATCGAGGCAGTCCACATGCGCATATACTCTTGTGGTTGAACAATGATCCTAAAGAATAAATCAGTGAAGATATGCCACGTACAATTGAGTTGATGAATACATTGGCGAGCGTATCGAGGAGAGATTTGCCTGCAGAGATGTACTCCAATCAAACGCACCAGCATACGTTTACTTGTACCAAGCGTGGAGAATCAACGTGTCGCTTTGGAATCCCGTATTAGCCAATGCGAAAGACAATGGTACTGTTGCCGCTCGCTAAAGGTGATCCGAGAAAAGCTACCATGCAGAAATCAGCTGAGCGTTTAAAAACAATACTGGAGCAGAAAGTGTATGACAGTGTTGAAGAATTTCTTGTAGACAACCATTTGAAAGAGCGCAAATACCTCGATACAATTCGAGCTTCACTACGATGGCCGACGATGTTGTTCAAACGTAATATGTCTGAAATCTACACCAATACTTTCAATCCGTGGTTAGCCAGAGTGTTGGGCTCAAATAGTGACTTGCAATTTATACTGGACGAATATAGTTGTGTGACATATGTTGTAGAATATGTTAACAAGGCGAATCGTGGAATAAGTCATTTGCAACTAGAACTCATAAAATTACAAGAAGAGAATCCGGAGTTGGACTTCACCGAGTTAGTACGCAAGATTGGTGTGAAAGTTCTTAATTCGGTCGAAATGTCGGCACAGGAGGCGGCCTGGTATTTGCTTCGTCAATCGATGAGCCACTGTAGTCGTCAAGTTGTGTATATTCCAACGGTGTGGCCACAAGAACGACAACGATCAAGGAAATTGAAACGTCAAATGGACTTGGAAAATTTGGCTGATGATAGTACGGATGTGTGGACCAAAACTAAAATCGAACGTTATGAGGAACGCGATGAATCGTTAAAAGATCTATGCCTCGCTGATTTCATAGCTTGGTATTCTGGAAAGAAGTCAGTACAACAGCAGCCAGACGAATGTGACGATCCAAACGCCGATCAGAATGATGAGGTTCGATTTATCAATAAGAAGCGGTCAGTTCCATGTGTTATACGTTACAGACAATATGATATACGTGATGTGGTCAATTACAAACGGGAAATGGTTACGCTATACTATCCGTTTCGAAATGAGACAGTTGATATACTCGATCGTAATAGGTTTGTCGAGATCTATGACACCAACGAATCCGCAATTCTTACTAAACGTCGTGAATATGAGTCCAACATAAATATTGAAGAAGTGATGCGAGAAATTCAAGAATTATATATTCATAACGATATAGACGAAAATGCGACAAATGAGGAGCAAAAAAATCGAGATAATTTTGTGAATAGCGTGTTGAATGATGGCAACCAAGAGAATAACGATGACATCGATGCAGCACAGGCTTCGTCTGTGGGCATATCTGCTGTACGAAAACGATCGAATGTGCTTTCAAAAGAAGACTACTGCAAACTGTTACGCAGTACTAATAAACGCCAGCGAGAATTCATATTGGAAATTATACATCGGATCCATACATTCGGTTCGCCGCCAATCCAAGTGTATCTCACTGGGCCAGCCGGTAGTGGCAAAACGTATGTGTTACGTGTAGCCATGGAGACCTATAATCGATACACTCAACAACACACTACACGACGAGATGCTTACATTGCTTGTGCGTCGACTGGAAAGGCCGCTGTAAATTTGCAGGGTACGACCGTTCACTCTGCGTTTCGTATAAGTCTAATGCGAACATCAACTTCATTGCCCCATGAAGATTTGCAGTTTCCGAACTGCCTTCGTTGGAGTAAAATGTGTAATAGTTGACGAAATAAGTATGATTGGGTCCGATGTTTTCAATAAAATCAACTCTAGACTGAATGAAATTACGGGCGTATATGATCAACCATTTGGCGGCATGGATATCATTCTGACTGGAGATTTTCGGCAATTACCGCCTGTAAATGCTACCCCCGTTTATAAATCACCACGAAACAACTTGGGTGGGTGCGTATTGTGGCAATCAGTTGATTTCTATCCGCTCACTCAGGTTATGCGACAAAGCGACCTCTTATTCTCTAAAATTTTGGCGAAGATTGGTGATGGAAAACGTTTAGACTCTGAAGAAATGGCAGCGATCGAGTCTCGTTTCAGAACAGTTGAATGGTGTAGGGAACACGAACCAAATGCAATACGTCTCTTCCATAGAAATCATGATGTGGATGCTTACAACCGACTTGCAATATCAGACAGAATTTGTAGCAGTGCCTCCGATTTGATCACTGGCTACAATAACAGCACTCAACTTGGCACTGCACGAGTCAAATTACACAAGCTCAGTGTGATGGAAGCTGGCGGTTTGCCGTATCTGCTTAATTTACAGAGTGGTATGCCTTATATGATTACAACTAATATTGATGTGGACGATGGAATTGTTAATGGTGCAATAGGAATACTTGAGTACATCGAAGAAGTCACTCATGAGACAGCAGTTCAATTAGTCCAACAACGCGACGAGTCTACACAAATCAATCCTTATGTCAGATTGTGGCTACACTTTCCACAAGCCCACATCGGCAAAATGGCAAGACTAAAAGCAGCACCAAGAGTAATTTGCAGCAATGGTCTAATAGATCGAACTTGGACACCCATCTGTATGCGTAGCGCTAACATCAAACTCGGTGGTTCTATAAGTTGTAAACGAATGCAATTTCCAATTGTACCCGCTTGTGCCATAACCATACACAAAAGTCAGGGAGGCACATTTGACACGGTTGTGTATGACTACAGCAAAAGTCAGCAAATTGGTCTATGTTGCAATGAATCGAGTAACAAGCATCGAAGGTCTTTACATTACGAACTCGCGCAACGACTTTAAATTCTATCACGGACTTGGTTGCGACAGCTCAACTGTTAGAGAAATGCGAAATGAATATCTGCGACTCGAGAGCCATCCACTTAATACACTTACCAAACGTGTTGAACTGTTTATGAATTGCTCCGACAGTTTGATTGAAGACGACACGATTGTAATATTCTTCGTTGGAATGAATGCGCAAAGTCTCGTTGCACACGAACTTGACATTGAAACGGATCCTGTCTTAACGAGAGCTGATTTTCTTATGGTTTCAGAAACATGGATTACAAATGACGAGTCTGTGCAGCTTGAAAATTATAATCTCATCTCATATGAACACGAAGCCATGGATAATAACCCCACTGAACAACAACAACAAAAGAGAAAGGTTGGCGGTGTTGCAATTTATCAACGTCGTAGCAACAAGCTATGTGCTATGCCTTTCAATATACCAAACAATATAACCCAACGACTTATTGTATACGTGGAACCTGGCACAGGCGATATTGCATTGGCACAAATCACAGTCAACAATTCTTTCAGATTCATTGCTGCCTCATTGTATATTCATCCAAATGCAGAAACAAAATACATTAAACTTCTCCTCTTTCGAAGTCTTTGTAGATTTGGGCGCTCAATATCTAAGGTCATTGAGGAAATTGAGCCCGACATTACAACGCCAATATTTCTTACTGGTGATTTCAATGTTGATCCCAACGATCCGAGAAATGATTGGCTGGTTCCATATATGCAACAAGAATACGATCTACAACTTGTACAAACCTCTCCGACTACACTTGGAAACACCACAATCGACTTAGCGTTTGTACGTCAACTTAGTCCGACGATTATAGCCTACGTTTCATATTTTAGTTACCATCGACCAATTGTTCATAGGTTAGCCATTTGTACTAATGATTTCGATGAATAAATGTTATGTATAGCGTAATTTTCTTTCTTTCATTTCAACTTTCTTTCTGACAAACAAAAGTATCTCCCAATAACGAGAGTAACGTATGTAATTTCGCATTCACGAAATAAAGATCCGACGGGAGTATCAAGAATACTCCCTGAATTTTTTATTTTTTTTAAGTAATGAATGTATGCTCACGGCCAGCAATTCTACGCTTGAGAAGATTCGGGATTGACCAAAATGTTATTTTGGCCTATTAAATGAAATATATATCCGGCCCGGAGGACCAAATGTTACGTCTTCGACGCTCTCGAAAATTTCTTGAGTTGGTCTTACAACGTGAGGCTGGTAAGATATGAAATAACGTAATGGACTGTATTTTTTGAATTAACTGTTTATTTAAATTTATGTGAAAATGATTGCATGGCCCGTGCAGTGTAGCGTGGCATACATTGCTAAAGTAGGAATGAATTAAGTACTGAAAAGCATAAAAATAAATTGAAGTGGAATATTCCGATTTGAAAGAATTACATAGCCGCGGCGATGAAGGCTGTCGTCCGTTCAGAGTTTAACAGTTAACTAACTTGACTGCGACGAGCGTAATGGGACACGCTGGTAGCAGTTTAGCGGGGGGGGATGACGTCACTGCACGAACCCGCTGTTTACATATGCAGTTATTAAAAGGTACAAAGTTTAACACTAACGTTACTCAACTTTTAATTGTTTTCTATTAATTAAACATTTTAACTGCTTATCTTGCATTATTACTTCAATTTTGACTTTATATTCAAAATTTCAATCATTGCCTTTTCCTCAGTTACCCTTTATTTTACAACTCAAATCAAAATAAATCTAAGTTCATTACTAAAATTCACATTTTAAATTAATTAGCCATTAGACCATCTCTTGTAATTAACTACTATAAAAATTATTTTTTATTATTATTTTTTTAAACCCTCTCATAAACTTTAATTACATTATAATCAATACTGTAATTTATTTTAATTGCATTATTCAAAATAATTTCCCTTCATTTAACTTCTTCTTGCATCTATTTACTTTCATAATGAAATTCATCTATCATTTCCTTCGTAACCTTCAAATCAAAACTTTTAAATTTACTACCCAAATTTCTATTTTTAAAATAAATTTAATTTCATTATAAACATTCATAATACATAATTACATCCGGACAATTATTCAAATAAAAAACGTATTACTATTATAAAATCAATTGCAACTATAAATTGATTATACAAAATATAATATAAACATAACACCATGTATCAGCTGATATCTTATCATAACAGCATAACCTCATATAGAGAACATGCAAACATAATACAACTTTAATTTCAATTCTTTAATTAAGTTTCCCAACTGTTACATTATAATTTCAACTATGAATTTCTATTAAGCATTTTCATCATTAATTGGTTCGGGTGATTCCCAGTCATTAATAATGATTTGATTTATTGAACGGGCACTTAGATATAACCTTACTCACCTTCTTCCTTCTAACAACCACTAATGGATTTGCATCGGGTGACACCCACCGATCTCTCAATAATATACCCCTTCAACCCTTTATCTAACTCTACTTAAATCATTCCCCTCTTATTACAAAGCCCCTGATACCCTCTTTGTACATAGGATGTGTGTTCCCCGCACCACCAGCTCATTCCCTTATCAGTTCCTGGCCCTTCCAGGTAACTCTGCAACCCTTTTTAAAACTTTTCACCTCCCGCCACAACGCCTTGCGTTGAGGACTCCATACACCTCTACCCTCAATACAAAATTTATGTACCCTGCTTTCACCTATTTACTCTCCACTTTCTCTACATACATCCACTCTCGCCACTGTGTCCCTACTACTGACCCGTTTCTGTATTACTTTTTATTCCAAAAAATTCTTATTTTGTCTAATACCCATTTAAAGTTAACTCTGACTGACTCAATGCCTTATTGAAATAATCATCACCCCAAACTCCATCTTTTACAACATTTTACATTAAGTTAATCATTGAAAATTACATTAGAAAATTCACAACTACCTCAAATTAATTTAATCGCCTAATTTAAAACCTCTTAATTATTAAAACATTTTACTTTACTTCACTTTCATTATAAAATTCCTACTTACACATGGTCAATCATTTAATCAAATAAAAACATGATTACTGTCATAGACTCCAAACTATAAACATTTATCGCAACCAATATAACGTACATAACCATATGTACCTTCTGATACATTATAATAACAATATGACTCAATACCTAAACACATTTTACTTTTAGTCATTTACTATTTATTAGAAAATCTAAATCTCAGAAAAATCATTTAAATTTATTACCAAAATTCATCTATACAACATTTTAAATTAATTAATTCATCTCCAATTATTTAATTCAATCAGTTTCTAAAACATTAAGTTACTTTAATTACATTATTCAAAATAATTTTAATTCAGTTAATTTCCTTATAAAATCCACAATTACTCTCATTATTTATTTAGTCTGGTAAAATATTATTATTATTATTATAAAATCAATTCCTATTACATACATATATTGTTTACCTAAAATACTGGGTACAACATAACCTATTACACAAATACATTAACATCACTACATATTTATATACCATTCACGTCTCAAATATCATTGTTAACCAAACTCATTACATATTCAGTCAATTTTCGAAAACCATTAACTCAATAATTAAATGTTCATTAGTAACCAATGTTTACCCCCCATCATCAAACAGCAGTCTTATGTTTTTATAACACAATTCACTTTTAATTACTTTCACTTGATCACCATTAATATAGCAACTATTAAATTTTTCCAATTGTTCCATTACACCCACATAATAATCCCCAGGATTACTATATATTCTTTCACAAAAACTGTCTGCATTGGTATTTTTTGGTCCAGTCTCCTTTTTTATCATTTGTCACAAGTAAATAGTTTCTACCCTCATCATCATAGTAATCAGCTGTTACTAGTACGCTAATTCTCCCAACAGGTAAATGTATATCATCGTCAACATCAATATAATCATCGTTTACTACTGCAGTGCTAATTTCTACACAAGGTAAGTTTTTCATATAATTAACTCTCTCCCTATTTATTCTCTCTATTAATTCTTTATAACTTCTATTAACCTCAAACAACACTATCTCTCTCACTCTCTCAAAATCGCTTATACAACCCCATCTTACTCTCTCTCTCTATCATTCCACACAAAGGGCAACACAACATTATTATAACACCTCCTGGCTTTTCCAGGTTTACCACAAAAAATTAAGGGACCATTTGTAGACACTGTGTCTACCACACAACTTCTAGAGGAAACTCTGTCCTCATAAACCACTAGTGGAGTCTTTACTCCACTTACACAACAGGGAAATTTTGCCCTTTATACACACTCTACCTTTAAACTCTCTTTCCACTCTTTCTCTAACTCATCAACACTCGCTAACACTCCATTACTAACCTAAACTGACTTTCTACTCTCATCATCACTATTACTTAATGTATCACCCATAGATATCTCATTTTCAACTACATCACTGTTATCGCTTTTTATTTCGCTATTAAACTCGTTACTAAGATTACCACTTACCTCGTTAATTAATTCTTCGTTATTTTTCGTCATTTTATTACCATTACAAACACTTACCTGTTTTAATTCAACTTCTGTATTCTCTTTTAATCTACGTCTATCTCCTTCCCACTTCTCGTCTCGTTTATTCATTTTATTAGTAATGTTATTTGCACTTTTATTAAAATTTTCCTCCATTTCATTTATTTTATCCCCTAGCTTTTTAAAATTACTTTCACATCTAACATTTACGGCATTGATATCAATCTTGAGTTCGTCAAATTTACCATTTACTTCATCAAATTTGGTATCATTTACGTCAAAACGACTATTTATTTTCTCGAACTTTTCATCAAATTTACCATTTACTTCATCAAATTTGCTTTCGAATTTATTATTCTGTACCTCAAATTTTACGTTAATATCCCCTCTTAGTTCACTAAAATTGCTACACATCATACTATACAAACGTTTTAACATATCGTCATCAGATTTCTTATTTTGACTAATTGAAATTGGCGTTGAATGAATTTCAACTTCATCCATTATTTTTGATTCGGTTAAGTTACTTTCATTTGTTAGCATTAAAGCTGTTTGGATTCCCGAGTCGCTCATATCGGCTGACTCGGTTGACATGTTTTCTTTGTTTATAAACATTAACTTATTTCCAGATTCATCACTGACGGTTACGTCAGTTCCATTTATTGTACTCTCTGTATTTTCCATAGTTCATTTATGAAATTTTCATACACTAAAGAACTCACACTTAAGATTATTTTATCAATCACTTAACTATAACATAACATAATATTTCACTTACTTTCACGTAACTTATTCGTAATGCCTTAACCTCCATTAACCTCGCTTACATTCACAAGTAGGCATATAAACCGTCCTAAGTTCGCGGCGCCATTGTAACTATTATATACACGATCAAATAAATTCGTCCCTAGTTCGGACGCCATTGTAACTATTTACTTTAATTAATAATATTTGGAAACATAAAATATCTAAAAACTGTCAACTTCCAAAATCTTTACCTTCCCGTGGTCCAGGGTCCTATATGGGAACTCGTGACCTGTAAGAGTGGTTATTGGGTTTGTTGCATAATAATTCTCAACTCACATTTAAACAAATTCGTTCATTGTAATTAGTTCCAACGTATTTTCTTTCTCTTTATATTCTTTACAAAACGGTTATTTCTTTTTATCTCGTATACATTTCCCAAACATTGGTTAACTTACGTATAGAATAGGCAACTGTTCTACATAACTCTTTACGTTCTTTATAAAAGTGATTTTGACTTAGCTCCTATTCATCTTTCAAGAAAATCTTGATTAACTTAATTATACAATAGATATATATTTATTATATAAGGCGATCCAGTACTTTCTCACTCTCTCTCTCTCTCATACTTGTCACCCCCCTAATTTAGAGATCTCTTTAGCTTACTTTTTTTTTGTGGGTCGTTGTATTGCAGTATTAATTTATTATTGAAAGTTTTAAATTGTACTCATCCTGTTGTTACACTACGATTATCCTTTTAAATGTTCCGAAAATGTTCGAATGGTTTTGCAAATTTGGCACTGACTTTCTGTTGTCACTGTCGCACTCTCAACTGTTAATTTTTTGATACTTTTAACACATTTTTAAGAATTTACTAGATTTTGGTCGGTCGGTTTACATTGTCTTGAATACTGTATTTGTGAACCACGCGCTAACGCAACTGCGCGGTTCCGAGTTTAGACGCCGACTGACTCGTCTCAAAATGGCTAGCGTCCCTCGGCGCTCGGCAACTTGCTTTTTCATTGGCGGGCGAGCATCTCGGTATTTCTCGTATCTCGTAGCCGGCGGCAAGGAAAACCGATACGTGCTTTTCATTCTGCTAAGGCCGGCACACTCGCGCTCGTACACATTCCAATGCTCCAGATTACGCCGCAACTTCCCTGGATTGTTGATAGACTAACAACTCGGTGTTCACAAAAGTTAAGCTTTGGTTATCAAAACCGGGGCTCAGTGTTGTATTGTGACGAATGTCGTGTTTAGTTGTTTATCATAGACGGGTATACGTATCCGTTCAAGCCCCGCGAAGGAGTGCCATGTTGTAATGAGACGAAATGTCGTACGGTATCTATTATTTATTATCCGCACATTGGTTGCGTCTATGTTGTAATATGACGAAATCTACGCGTATTTATTTTCAGTTAATGAGGTTGAGGTTGAACCTAATCAAGTGCCTCAAACGTTGTTCGCCATTTTGTTAATCGACGAGATGCTGTCTCTCGTTAAAATTTATATAAGTATTATTATTATTATTGAATTTTTAATTTTGTACTGTTGTTAAGTATTGCGAGCTCGTTGTCGAATGGTTTACGTTGACTCTTCTGCTATTCGATGGGGTGATTCGAACGGTGTATTCCTGCACTGAAATTGACAATAAGTATAACATTTATACAATACTTACTAGTGATGGTTGTATGCTAGTAATGTGCGAGAATATTACTGGCGAGAATCATTAGACTCAAATTCCCGCTCTGGCCTCTGGTACCAACCGTTGCTGTCGTCCACCTAAGCTGCAGGTCTATTCATTTACAATAATAGTCAACACTTTTGTCATTCGTGAAATAATACTTATTTATTGAACTCAACTTGAATAATTGTTGTTATACAATTATTTTATTCATTTTCTTTTTAAAACAATTAATTTCGAGTATGGACTCTTAAAATAATTAAAATCTCAGGGTGGCCAGACTGAATCTAAGAATCGACTATGTCTGGATGTAAACAATTTCGTTATTTTCCTTTATAAAAATCGCAAGTTCTTTTAGTCTGCAAGATACACTTTAACTACAGAAATGCACTACTGTAGTAATGAATAGGCGGAGAATAAAAACTATTATTTGTTTCTTTAACATAACACAAAATGTGAACGGTTGTTCATTACTTGAAATTGAGGTTAACTAGGGTTCATCGTAACCTTACTTATTTGATATTAATTGATTAATGCTTCATTGAATGCATTACTTATTTCATACGACATTGTTATTCAGTGATATTTTCCTGAATTATCTCCTAAAAGTGGATATCAACAAAGAACAGGTAATTGAAATTCATCTACCACTAAGGTTAACTCATATGTTAATTTGAGTTAAGGTTCTACAATTAAACACAATAATAATCTAAAAATATTAAATGTCAGGGTTCATTGGTTCCCTCACTGATTATTCAATGTCTCTTTATAAAATATTACAATTGATTTTAAGCTAGAAAGTCAAAATTGTTATTCGTCAACACTTTCGTTGCTTATTGTTTATGCAATTGGTAAAGTCCCCTTTCTTATAGAAATAGGGTTATATTTTATTTAATTTGGATAAATCAAATTCGCTAGTAGCGTTCTTTATTTGATTAATTATTTTTTATACAATATAATGACCATTGGCACTGATACTTGCGTGTACCGTTGACTCGAAGTATCACTATTACAAAACTTTTTTAATTTTCAAAAGTTATTCAACACTTGAATTAAATTATATTAATTCTTTTCACACACTGCCTATACGCATGTACTCCGTTAAAGAACGCTGTCAAAATAATACTTCACTGTCCCTCTAATCCGACCTAACCTCAACTAGGAGTTTCGAGGTTAGTATGCGTTATCAGCTGTCGGCTATCAATTCAATGTTTTGATGGTCACTCTGCCCACGTGGAGTCTGCCTCGATTGCTGGTGATGAATTGTTGTTGTTACGTGTGTCGGGATTCGGCACTTCGTACTTTTTAATGAGCTCTGATTGGCTAATTGTCTTTATTTCGTGTACTCTCGGCGAAGTTCGTCAAAATAGACGCGCAAGTAAGCGTTACTACGCTGGGGTTGAGAGTATGTTTTTCTGGTCGAAAAAGGCACGCGCACGGGCTTGCAATTTATTAGTTTTTCTTATAAATCAAATAATTTATTTATAATTACCCTGATAACATTTTTATAACTACCATTGTTTCTATCTTTTGATTACGATTAATTTGCATACCCTTATCATATAGTTCTGATATGGGGTTGATAAAAACACACTTCGTATAAATTAATAATATCTCTTATGTTACATAATACATTAAATACATTGTTTTTATTCACTGTGTTTATGGTGATAACTTATTAGTATTGTATTATGAACTTTTCACACCTGGTTATTTACTTACAGTTATGAATTATTTATTTCCCTAGGGTCAAACTCTAAGCCTATTATTACATTAATTATTTATTAATTAATTCATAATATTAGTGGTTGATAATGCAACTTTGTTATGGCCTATGCATAATTCACTGGTCATTACCACTTCTGATAGTGTCAGTTTTATTTATTACTGGTTTTTATTACTTTAATTACAGTCTTTTATATGAGTTTTTTGTACCCTTGAATGTTACATTTTTCGTTAGTTGTAATTCTTTCACATTTATCTCATTATTGTATATTTATTTCTTATTAGTGTTCTGATAACACTGTTAGTACTGGGCAGTGGTTAATTCTGCCTTTATATTGACAATTACATTGGTTTGAAGTTACTCAGACCTCTTGAGTTATTACTAGTGTTTACTTATTATTTGTGTTATTATTATTAATTAGGTGGATATAATCTTTGAATTGTCTCATCTAAGCGTTATTCTGCATTATTCAGTGTTATAGGTTGAGTTCCTATTCTTTTATTACAAGTTTAAGTGATATTTTTGCTGTCTCAGGTAACCATTCTATGTGATGCATATGGTTATATTAAATTACATTTATTCAGCATTTATGTTTCGTTAACATATTATCTTTTGTACATTGAATGTTCCTTATAGTACCTAGTTATGTTATACTACAACACATTTTGGTTTAACATCACTTTAGTCATAGTTTTCTATTGTTTATTGAAAAATAGTTGGCCAGATTAGGTTATATTCTAATTTGGTCTCTCAACAATGGTTGAGTGTCAGTTTCAATTTTCTACATAATGCATGATTTATTTATTCTTATCTAACACTGGTATATTATTGTTTATAGATAGATTTCAATTTGGTTATTATCACAATCTTTATTATTGATAATTAGTGGTCATTGACAATTTTAATTCCACTTTACAACTTTTTATTAGTACTTTGGACATTGTCCCTTTGTAATGTTTATATATCATTTAGTTATGCAATTACCATACTGGTACTCATTCTCCTTATTAAATTCTGCTTTCAATAGTTAATTTTATTGAGTTCTGTTTGTATTGTACTGTTATTGAATGTGAGGCGTCCATTTTCAAAAGGCATCTTGTCCACAAAAATTAGATTTTGAGATATTGGCACCATTGTATTCCTCTAATTCGTTGGTTTCATAATATGTATACTTTACAGTTCCAAAAGTTCCTAAATCTAATGAAAATCACATTCAAATGTAGAATATTTTGTCATACAGTTACAAACTGGCTCTTGTCCACATTCCAAAAACCAAAATGGCGGAGCCAGGTATTTTCAGAATTACAGAAACAAATGGCATCTTGTCCCTCAGACATATGCAGTATGCAAATGTAAACAGTTTTCAAAACTACTCTTGTCCACATTTCATAGCTGTAGACAAGGAAGGAAAAAAATATTTTTTTCTCATGTATAGTAACTTCTATTGGCAAGTATTTTACTTTTAAGGTTGGTAAACATTCTTTATTTGCTAGCATCAAACAGGAAAGCTTTTCAAAGATCAGTTTCATTGTTACATTCTTTCAAACATGTGTGTTAGCAGTCTATGATTTTTACTGTACTGTTTTAACATTTTTGTGTATTTTTAATGTGTTTTGTGAGTTTAAGTGTATTTTAAGTGAACTTAGTGTGTTGGTTTGAATTTAATATTGAGATGGATGAAGAATCTCAGCTTACAAACATTACAGATGCTAATGAATGTGAGGTTAGGAGTACTGGATCTGTTACACAAGCAGAGGAAGGTAAGGCTAGAAAAAAAATAAGAAACCCTGTTCAGCGGAAGAAGAATGTTATGAAAAAAGAACTGTATTCATCAAAAAGACTCCCTTCAAGACCTACATGCAATCATTTAGAGCGGAAAGACTTTCACTGTAGTGAAGTGACAATGCAAGATGTGAGGAAATTTCATGCTATATTTTATCCAAAGTCAGTTGATTATAGATCAGTTAAAATTGATCAAGACAATTTTATTTTGAAGTATACAACTTTAGAAGCACCCAAACGCCTGCGTTGTAGAGGGGATCGCAAGCGAAACACCCAGGCTTGGCACAGATATTTTATGACATTAACACGTAATGGCGAAACTCAACAGGTGCAAATATGTCAACAAGCTTTTACTGACATTACAGGCCTTGCTAAAAAATGGATTCAGAGAGTGTGTAGAGACCATTTTAAATCTGGAACTCCTGCTAGAGAAAATCGTGGTGGAGATCACTGTTCACTTTTATTTGATGGTAAAAGACAATCAGTGAAATCATTTATTGAAAGCCTTGTGCCTTTGGAATCGCATTATTGTCGAAATACCTCCACCAGCAAACAGTACCTGGGCAGTAATCTTTCAATAAGAAAGCTTCATGACACATACAACAATTCTCGTTCAGAGGACAGCCTGAAAGTAAATTATGAATATTTTCGGAATATGTTTGTCTCTCAGTACAATATAAGTTTTGAGTCTCCAGCTGCAGACCGATGTTCAAAGTGTATGGAATTCGAAGAAAAAGTCAAGCTTAACAGAACTGATAGAAACCTTGAAGTAGATTATGAAAAACATAAGCGACGTGCAAATGCATTTTTTGAGTATTTGCACACAGATAAAGAAGCAACACTAACTTTGTCTTTTGACTGTCAGAAAAATTTGGTTCTGCCAAAAGTTCCAGACCAGGCAGCACATTATTCTCGGCAGTTTTACCTATATAATTTTACTATCTGTGAAGGTACATCCAAGGGAACACAGCGGCAAGATCAAGTTTTTATCTACACTTGGACTGAGGCAGATAGTCACAAAGTATCAAATGAGATTGCATCCTGTGTCTACCACCAACTAACAAACACTGGCATGAGCAAGTATGAAATTGTTTGCTTATTTGCAGATGGTTGTGGGGGTCAGAATAAGAACTCAACCATGATTGGAATGCTTATGAAATGGCTCTCTGTGGCTCCAAACAATATTCGGGAAGTTCAGCTGTTTTTCCCCATCCCTGGTCATTCGTTCATCCCACCTGATAGAGTGTTTGGGCGAATAGAAAAAGAGTTACTAAAATGAATACAATAATTGCTCCTGAAGATTACTATGCTGTTTTTTCTAAAACATGGGAAAACTATGAAAATTGGAGAGGACCTTCAAGTATTTGACTGGAAGACAGCAACAGGAGATGTCTTGCTGAAGCCTGCTCAGTGGCACTTCAAGTTTGCGATATCCAAGAGGTTCATAATCACCAGAGGGAAAGTTCCAAGTGCACCAGTTCTTGTAAGAGGTGAAAGTGCATACAACTTAGACACTGGCATGGCTTAAAAAGTATGTAAGCGAAACAAGACTGTCAGAGACATTATCCCTTCCATTATCAGACGCGGTATTGCTGTAAAACAAACCAAAATAAATTATGTGAAAAAATTACTTCAACTACACTTTGGAGAGGGCTGGGAGGATATTCCTTACTTGAAGTTCTACAAGGATATCATTTACTGTGGTACATTCAGAGAGGAGGAAGATTCAGACGATGAGAATGCCAGAGGACCAATGGAAGATTTGGGAGATACAGTGTAATTTACTGCAAGACAATTATGAGTGTTTATTATTTTCTCTAAAAGCAAGACATTCATTATAAGTAATGACAATATTTAATAGTAAATATTTTTAAAAATAATTTTTGTTGCTTTTACATTATACATACTGAGTAATGTCCTGAAAGCTACTGTAAAATATTCAATATTGTTTCAGTCATTATACTAAAAAAAATTAAATAAAAAAATAATTAGATTTAAATAACTTTTATCTCATTTTCATTTAGTACAGGTACAGAGAGCCTCTTGTCCAGTACAAGATGGCTTCCTACAGTTCCAATATGCATCTTGTCCTTAAAACAGTTCCAAAACAACCCATGTCCAAACAATTTTTTATTATTTCTAGAAAACTAATAAACATCTTACGCTCAAAATGTTACAAAATAATTCTAGGGGTCTGATTAATAATACTGTAAAAAATCGTACACTTTACAAGCAAATTAAATGTGCTAGTACATTTTGCTGATTTCTCTAAAATTTTGTGGATTGGACAAGAAGCCTTTTGGAAATGGATGCCTCATGTATTTCATTAATAAGTTTGTCAGTGTCAAGTCACAGCTTAGGGATTTAAATCATGTTGGTTGTCTCACTTTTACTTCCTTTTTCAATAATAATACTTTTATTTTCATATGTTAATTTGTTCTCATTTATATTATCTCCCCTTGGCGTTTGACCTGATCATGTTTTCTCCTTATTGGCACTGATTCCTTACTCACTCTTAGTAAGTTTCTTCTTGGTGTTGTTGTCATTGGTTTCCTTCTCACTGTTTGATCTATTGGGTAATTAGGTACGTTGTCTTGTTGTCAGTCTTGTCTTCTTTTCTTCAGTTGTACATTTACTTGTAAATCATAGTTTATTTTATTCCCCTATTTTGGTTATAATACTTCCTCTGTTCATGATTATAGGGTCAACCTTCGTAGATAAATTTATTTATAGTGGCTTTTAATCCATTTGTGGTACGTTGGTGTTGGGTGTGTTATATGTGCCATTACAGTGTGGGTGACTCCACATTATTACAATTATTATGGTATTAAAATATATCCCCTTAGTTTGTCACGTTACAATACAAGTAAACCTACCTTACATTATACTGTATGTGTAACAAGACTGTTGCTATGTTACTTACAAGTAATATCATGAAGCAAGTGACAGAATGTAAATGTTTTGTTATGTTACTCAGGTGCAACATCATAGTAGGAGTAGACTTATAGCATACAGTAAATCAATTTACTAGGTTATCGTAAGTTTGTTCAGAATTGTTTCGTATCACTACACAGATTTACTTCCCCTTGTGCTAGGAATATTTATCTTGTAGCTTGCTCTAAATTGCACTTCAGCTTGTTATTAATTGTGGTTAATTTCTGTGTTTGTTTGCAGGTAAAATGAGTGGAAATAGCAACCATCATAAAACTGATTGAACCAAAGTACTTAGCGAAGCAGAAATCTTAACAGTTCTAGACATCCCCTGACAATGAGGACGATTCGGGGGAATTCATTGATGAAAATGATTTTAGTGTCATTATAAATGACGTAGAACGCTTACCATTTCCTGAGAAAAAGGACATGGCCAATACACAGAGGGGAACATCTGATTATAATATGATATAATAAATGGTAGTGTCATATCTTTAGTAGCATGGCACGATAATGACATTGCCACCATTGGAGCAGCCAGATACAATAAAAAGGTATTGGATACAATAAAAAGGTATGGCAGAGTTACAGAAAAGTTCTGGGACATTCCCTGTCCACAGGTCATCAAAGTTTATAATAAGCACATGAGGGGAGGGGATAGACCTAATGGACTCTCACATTGGAAGACATCATGCCAAGATGAGAAGCCGTAAGTGGTACTTCTGACTATTTTACCACTTCCTAGACAATTCTGGCTGTAGTGAATTCACGGATTATTCATTCAGCTTTAAGATAAAAACCGATGTTTCAAATAGATTTTAGAATTGATTTGACTGTAACTCTCTACCAATTAGGAGCGAAGGGAACACCCAACACAGGAAGCCCAGCAGGTGGAACCACAATTGAAGAAGATCAAGTTACCTGCTGCAGTGAGACCTCCAACACCAGTAGTAAAAGACAGAACTGACCACTGGCCAGTCTTTTTCTTATCTGGCATTACAGCCTCCTGAACAATACTTTAGCCTCCATGCTTCCCAGTTCCCCTTCCCATGCTAGCAAGATCTTCTGTTACGCCATCCGACCATCTCATCCTAACCACTGGCCATTGAGGGATGAAAAAAGGTACTGCTGCAAAATGATTAAATGTAAAGGAATCACTGCATGTTAAGTACACCAAATGCAACTTAAAAACCTCTGCTTTCATTCTACCAAAAACTGTTTTAAGCTATTTCATGGGCAAAAATATGAAAGAGATATGTTATTTGTGAAAGGATACCTTTTATAGGTTTTTTTAAAGTACACAGATTTTATTAATCAGTAATTAATGTATTTTTATTGTGATTAGAAGAATTATTTACCTAATATAAAAAATATTGGTATGGAGAACCAAACATGACTTCCATGTTCTAAGATTTATATTTAAAATCATTTACGAAATGAAATGTTTCCATAGAAACTACTTCTTCCACTTATTGCTTCAGCCTTAACCACAGTACTGTGGTCACTAACGTATACCACACCACACGTTATCGCACTCGATTTTCACTGATGATGGCAGTCGACGGCACTGCTGAAACGTCTGGTTTTGCAGAAAACATTGGACTATGGCCAAAGAGCCCGGGAAGGAATTTTAACAACAAACTACTACTTTGTTGCCGATAAAGTAGTACACATATAAAAATTATCCCCTCCACCTTCAACTATAATTTTCATTTATAGAAAATTACCCCCACCCTGCTCAACTAGCCTCTTCATTTATAGATATTTCATCTACGTTTCTACAGTGGATTATTAAGATCTTTTTATCAGGATACTTTATTTATCAAAATTAAGTACTTTACTCTTGTTACAACAAAAAATGTTTCAGGTAAACTGCCCTTTCCCCATAACCGATCTTCACCAAAATCAATAGGCCTTGAGTATTCTACAACTCAGGCACATATATAAAAAATTATTTGATTCTGTTTGAATTTACGGAAGGTATCGTTCGTCATGAAAATATTTCTCTTGTTACAACATAAAATGTTGCCAGTAAACTACCCCTTTCCCTTAACCGATCTTCACCAAAATCAACAAGCCTTGAGCTCCCTACAATTTAATGATGTATGCAAAAACTTATTTGATTATGTTTGAATTTATGGCAGTTATCGTTCGTCATAGAAAAAATTAACCTTGTTATCACATAAAAGGCTGTAGGTAAACTACCCCTTTCTCTTAACCGATCTTCACCCAAATCAATAGATCTTGAGTCCTCTAAAATTCAGGGATGCTTGCAAAACATTAATAGATTCTGTTTGCATGTGCGGCAGTTATCGTTCGTCATAGAAACAATTACACTTGTTAAAACATTAAAGGTGGCTGGTAAACTACCCCTTTCCCTTAACCGATCTTAACCAAAATCAACAGACCTTGAGTACATACAACTACAGGAACGTATGCAAAAAATTATTTGATTCTCTTTGAATATGCGGGAGTTATCATTAGTCATAAAAATAAAATTACCCTTTTAAAACATAAAATGTTGCAGGTAAACTACCCTTTTTTCTTAACCGATCTTCACCAAAATCAACAAGCCTTGAGTACTATATACTTCAGGAAGGTGTGCAAAAAATTATTTGATTCTGTTTGAATTTGCGGCTGTTACCATTTGCCATAGAAAAAAACTATAGACACAGACAGACACACACAGACACTTTTCGAAAAATGACTTTTTTTCATGTTTTGAGGGTAGTACAATCAGAATCTGCAATAATCTCGACCACGATTTTTTTTGCCATCACCGTACTTCCATTTCCTTATGGAACATGGAAGTAATAAACTTGATTTTTTAAAATAACCTGTTGTCATTCGTTTGACTCATAATATTACTCATATGATACATGCTTTTTTACTTCAATGTTCCATAAGGAAATGGAAGTATGGTGATGGCGAAAAAATCGTGTTCGAGATAAGGGCTGATTCTGATTGTACTACCCTCAAAACATGAAGAAAAGTCATTTTTCGAAAAGTGTCTGTGTGTGTGTATCTGTATGTAGAATGTTTTCTATGGCAAACGATAATAGCCCCAAATTCAAACAGAATCAAATAACTTTTGCATATGTGCCTGAGTTGTAGAGGACTCAAGGCCTATTGATTTTGGTGAAGATCGGTTACGGGGAAAGGGTAGTTTACCTGCAACGTTTTATGTTTTAACAGGAGTAAAGTACTTAATTTTGATAAATAAAATACCCTGAAAAGAAGATCATAATAATCCACTGTAGAAACGTAGATGAAATATCTGTAAATGAAGAGGTTAGTTGAAGGGGGTGGGGTTAATTTTTCTATAAATGAAAATGATAGTTGAAGGGGGAGGGGATAATTTTTATTTTTATTTATGTGTCATGTGTACTACGTTATCGGCAACAAAGAAGTTAAAATTTCTTCCCGGGCTGTTTGGCGAGGTCCAATGTTTTCTACAAAACCAAACGTTTCGGGAATGCTATCGACTGCCATCATCAGTGAAAATCGAGTGCGCTAACGTGAGGTGGTATACGGTAGTAACCACAGTACTGTGGTTAAGGCTGAAGAAAGAAGTAGTTTCTATGGAAATATTTCGGAAATGATTTTAAATACAGTATAAATCTTAGAACATGGAAGTCATGTATGGTTCTCCATTCAGATATTTGGTGTTATTGTACCATGTATGGATAATGTTACTCAGTTGTAACGTAGTTAAAATTAAATTTTTTTTTGGAAAATAGCTAGTCAAAAATATTTGATTATTTTTCTGTTGAATAGAACCCAAAAATGTAACCATGAGTTGTTTTTCAAGTCAAAAGGAAAATTCATGCATTAAAGAAGTTTATTAAGAAGATTTGTGTATTACAAGTACTATTCATTTCTTGTGTACTCTTCACTTGTAAACTTAAAAAGAACATTTGACCAAAACTGTGATGTAAAATTTCATTTTTGAATAAATTATCTCAGAGTGCATGGTAATATTACGTAGGCTAAAAGGATGATAACATCAATACAACCATTATCAGTGATAATTCATTTTCTTATCTCTTATCAGTGTAGTTACATTGTTGATATGTTTGCTACATCCTGTTCATAGAAAAAGGTTTCCAGTCTTTAAAATTATATAATTTTCGAGCAGTGGAGGGTGTATGCTCTACGTCGTTTGAGTCAGCACTAAGGCGACAAATGGTCGTCTTTGCCGAACGAGAGAAAACAAACGGACATGCGGAGGCCATAAAAATGTTCAGATAGAAAATGTACTACAACCGTACGGATCGTGTTGGAGACACCTCGACTAAAGGATGTCGAGTTGTCTTCTAACATGTAAGTTTTCTTGGCGCTCTTGAGACGAAGGTGTAGTCGACTATAAGTCCCATTGAACGGAGACAATGTCCATGTGAAGTGGTTGAAGAGACAAGGTTTCGGCTTCAAATTGCCACTTGATGGCAAATCTCAGGTTATTTAACACGTACAGTAGAATTTGTCTGAGATGGTGTGGAGAACTTGTGGACGGAGAGCAGACTCTTGATAGTCACCAGAACATCTGTCCATAACGGACTGGATAAAGTCCTGGTGACGTGTCGCTCTGAGAAACGGGTCATTATGAGTGACACAATAAACACATGAAATGAAACTGGTACAATAAGTCTAAGGTAAGAGCCCCAATTGTCTCCTAGCATGACGATCGGGAAGGTGGGATAAACCCCGACGGTGTCCTGATAGAGGTGAATCTCTGCGACTAGAATATGTCTGGGTATTTATTGACTCTGACCACCTTCGTCGGTGACCCAGATCGTTTACAGTGAGACCCGCGACAGACATTGGACGCCTTATTGTTCCAAATGGGTTGGTTTGAACTGAGGTTGCCTGCTGCAATTGTCAGCACTTGGTAGTCGACGAGACATCTCATTCCCCGCGCCTCCAAATCTTAGTCCAAAACAAGGCGGCGTTCAGAGTTCTATAGAGGATGTGGTAGGCATCAGTATGGTAGGGTCTGACGTCGAGTGACGTGCAGAATGCATCTGCCATTCAGCGACAACCTAAACTCTCTAGTCATTAATCAGGAGCATAGAGGAATAACCTCATTAGTGGAATATCCTGAACAGGGAAGATGTCCTAGGCACTCTAGGCTTCAACAAGAGCTGGAAAATAATGCTGGCGCTGGCCTAAAAGCATTTCAGAAAGACGTGATTGAGGAGGAGAATGATCATATGGAATGGGACGTTTCCTACGGAGTTGATGCAGGTCACCTTATAGTTATTCATGCCACACCTTGAGAATGGACGTAATTTAATTTTCAAAAGCCACACAACTGTACACCATAAAAATTAAGTAAGAAAATAATATTACTTTCCCGATTTATTCATGAAGTAAGGTTACTTTCTCTTCATTCATTTTTTTTTTTTTTACTTTTACTTATGCTCAAGTGATATTTAATTTTAATTATACTATAAAAGGTACGGGCTTATTTTTTTGCTGGTATTAGAGTAAGGCTTAAAATTTAAATAAAACAGGTATGTTATTTTGAAGAACGTACAGTTTGTATTCCTGAAACTAATTGCAACATTTAGAAAGTTGTGATGACTTATGTGTCGCCATAAAAGGTTATGTTTTGCTTAAATTGAAAAATGATGGACTTTGCTCTCTAAAAAAGAATGGAGTTTACGAGAAAATATATATATAATCCATTACTGTAAAACTGAGTGCTCATTCAGTTTCGTTATCCTAAATTTGTCTATAAGTTGGTAAGAAACGATTGTTGGACCCAAATTTTTAAATGTAGGCTACCTCAGGAATTCAGTATATTTGTTTTAAAATTTATCTTTATTTTGTACGAACTCTTAATATTTCTTGCAGGTTTTCTTATTATGAATATTTGTTCAAATAATAAATATTTCTGCAAGTAAAATTTTATTGAATTATATTATTGTGTTTTTATTATATCATATTATTATAATATGATATTATAATATCATATTATTATATTTTTAAATGTAACGAATCAGTGTTACAACATTTTTTGGATAAATGCTGGTATAAAAAACACCACACTTTTAAATTTGTACATTATAATTAATAATAAAACTTTTTACAAGAACATATTTTATTTTGTAAATTACATATGTTTTGATAGTATCCAACTATCATAATCACATATACATTTATATATAATCATTTACAAAATAAAATATGTTCTTGTAAAAAGTTTTATTATTAATAATATAAAATATATAACAAGAAAAATTTGAGCATTTATGAACTTTTAAAAATGTAGTACGTATTAGTTTCTGAAATTAGTGCATCGATCAATTGTACCAATTACATAGTTCATAATTTTACAACTAGATGTCAGGAGCGTGTACTACTACGGTAATTTACAAGCTTTGGTAGTTCCACGCTGTCTTGCTAGATAGCTGAGGTGACAAACAATTGTTCTTCCTTCTTATTTTCTGAAACGTTATCTGGTGGGAAGAAAGGATTACAGGTGCTCTAACTTGTAAAAGGCGTCTTCTGTTGCCATGGTAACCAGTGTTTCTACAAAGAACGTTTAAACAGTTGAATCATTGATACTGTTATTCACCCCAAACAGTGCAGGCATTTTAGCGTAAAGGAAAGCGCACCGTAGGTACACTTTATCGGATGCCGAACGTAAACTGAGCGTTAGCTTTGGAAAATTCTTCGTTTAGTTTTTAGTTTGTTCAGATGTGTTCCATTAGTTTAAATGAAACTCACGCTTGTAACGAAATACGTTTGTCGTTATGATATTTAGTCGAAAATTAAATTTGTTACTCTTGACTATTTAAGTTTTGATAATTATCTAGGATGAGTTGATAAGTCGTATTCAAAAATGGGAAGGAATTCTCCATTGTCAGGAGAAGGCAGGCGCGTATTTACGAGGGGACGAAAGGGACCCCCCTTCAGGGATTCGAAAAAATTGAATTTTATTAATCTCTTAATTTTTAGGTTGTTGTATTATTTTTTCAGCTGTGTACGCTAATATAGTAGTAACTGTTTTTTAAATGTAAACACAAGTTTACAGATCATTAGCGTTATACGTTTGAAATATGAAATGTAAAAAATCAGTTCAATCGATAAGCAGCCTATCTTGTAAACAAAGTTTCAATAACGTGTATTTTTATTGTGTTATTATCGTTTACTTTAATGCGACTGATTTCAGTCACTTTAAATTTAGTAATATTGATTAGTCTTGACTTGTTTTTTCTCTTGTATGAAGCCGACTCGACCTCGGACCCCCGTCAGAGCAAATTTTAGATTCACTATTAGGAAAAACATAACTTTTAGGGTATGTCCCGTACCAGACTTCCCGATTTTAATATACTGCTATCCATCCACTAACCATGTCAGCTTCCCATTGAAGAGTAGGACAATTTTCCGCTCTCCGCTGATGGTGGCGTCTACGACATGGTGTAGATGTCGTAGATGGTAAAACATGGGATCTTTTCGCGTGAACATAGTGTTAGGTATGGCAGGTAAATACCCGCGGCGAACCTCGTCCCTCCCCCCCTCCGGCGATGTAGAAGCTTGTAAACAAGCGAAAGCTGGCTCGGGCTCAGGTAAAATTTAATTAAAAATTAATTTAAAATGTAGTGTTCCAAAATTGGAAACGTACATTGGTGTAGGAAGTACGAGTAACTGAGACACGACACAATCAAACCTAAGAAAACCTTTGTAATAAATATTCATTTATAGTTAGTTATTCGTCTATATTACACGTTATTAGGCGTTCATTTACGCCTATATTTATATTTACATTCATCAGTGGCGTAATTTTTTTTTTACCCCACCCCCTCAGTAATCGTTCACGCCCCCCCCTACTACCTTTACTTAATCATGGCGTTGTTCCCTCTTTAATACTAACCCCTCATCATAGCTGTGGCAACTACTAACATTATATAACGTAAACAGAATACGTTCTCGTCAAGACTGTAAGCCTAGGGCAGTTTGTCGGTCAGTTCTACAAATCCTAAAAAGCTTTCATTAACTAAAAATTGCTGGGCCTTTCTGCTACATCTTCAGAAATTGAGACTTATCTGAATATGTCACTCAGGCGACCTTCTCCCATTACCGTCTCGTGTAGTATCCATTATTACCGAGAAAAACTAATCAAATTTATTCGGTTTCGAAATAATATTTTTAACTTTTTTAGATGAGAGCTGAATTAATTCATTTTGAATTTTGGGACTCATACACTTCTCACTGTTCTTCGGACCACTGATTATGTCTTGCACAATGTATCGTATTTAGGCCTACTCAAAAGATCGATAATCGTCAAAACGTTTCCGCTGTCGGGCTCGCCTACGTTCTCTTTGTGGCGTGTAAAGGCTACCGATGTCAGAGTAACATTTAGGCCTACAACGCGATCCAGTTTCGTAGCTCATAACGAATAACGACGCCGACGCGACCAAGTCCGGCCGGTGGTCTCGGTGCGTTGTTTACTGGAATCATCGCCCTAGTGTACAGTTAACCGAATAGTTTATACTGTCAAAGTAAATCATCAGGTACTAGTAAAATAAAAGTGAACAAAAATTATTTGATTTTGATGCTAAATATATACGGGGTGGTTTTACTTATGTTCATTGGTTTATATCCACTCTTAAAAAATTAACGGAAATGTTTGCACGGGCGTAATAACAGACTCAGGGTGGGGCGGACCGCCCCGGGCCCCACTTAATAGGGGGCCTCCAGATTTGGAAAATTTCATTTTTTTTTGGTAATTTTTTTAATTTATTTGCAAACGTTCTATTCCACGTCGTGAAACGCAACACTAGGAGAGGTCCAGGGTTTAATCGATCGATTCCAAAGACTTTTTCATATTATTTTGAAATCTACCTTACAACCCTACCTCATAAAGTGTTTACAGATATTAAAAAAAAAAACTTACTTTTAAAGATAACTTTATTATTAGAAATATATTCATACTAAAAAAGAAGCGTCAGTTGTACGTGCCGTGAATGCCTCACTAAGCAGTCGGAAGTCGCAAATTGAACCCCAAACAGCACCGACGGCAACGGCAGCGCAGCGGCAGCATCTCGGGAAAGCCGTGCCTCGGTACAAAATGTGAACGGTGCAGTGAAATACCGGGTGATAAGACGGTAAGTAGAAGTAAGACGGTAGGCCTACGGTAAAAGAGGTTACAGCAGTGAACAACATTTAACATTTCAGGACACCAACAATTTACTTAAAATCTCTCATCAGAATTCTTACCGAACAGTGGATAATTCGGAGTGCGGAAATCGGGTCAGTTACTCGAATTTTCCGACGCCAAATCTAGAAAACGGCCATTTTAGAAAGTTCACCTTATTTGCTCTAAAACTGCTGACTTGAAAATAAAATATTGCCAAGCATTTTTTGCAGTAATGATAAATTTGTTTTGCAGTATATAAGTTTATTGTATATTATAAAGTACTGTAATAAATTTAATGCAGTCTATAAATAATACTAGTATTATTTCTTTAAAATATGTATTTATAGCATGAAGGTGAGTTTTTATTTCAAACATTACTACAGCTTCTTATAAAGTTTCCTAACTAGATGTATCAATACAATAATTAGACAATAAATATATAACAGTAAAGTGTTTTTGCTATGTATTACTTAAAGATAAATTGAATTGTAAACACCCATATAGATTGGAATCTGCCCAGCCTATACGTGTTGTTGGTTGACAGAAGTGACCACCGTGTCGCATATTTTTAAAAGTAAACAATTAAAAATGATATATTTAAAACTATCGGAAATACGTAACACCAGCACTGATATACTGTATCTATTTTTGCGTGATGGTCACATTCGTGACTGGAGGTAATAATACTATAGACCAGCATTGTCAACGTATGGGACGCGACCCATTGCTGGGTCCTAAGGGGGTGAGGGGGTAGGTCGGCAGGGGGGTACTTACGGGGGGCCAACGGGACCGGATCCCTCCTCCAGAGGGACGGAAAAGTTGAAGAAATTTGTTAATCTCTTAATTTTTAGGCTGTTTTATTATTTTTTCCAGCTGTGCACGCTAATATAGTAGTAACTCTTTTTTAAGTATACAAACAGGTTTATTATCAGCGTATACGTTTGAAATATGGAATATATGAAAATCAATTCAGCCAATAAGTATCTTGTTAAGAATGTTTCAATAACGCGAATTTTATTGTGTTATTACCGTTTACTTTAATGGTATCATTTCAGCCGCTTTAAAGATAGTAATATTGATTAGTCTTAACGTGTTTTTTCTTTGGTATGAAACCGTCACCACCCCGGACCTCCCCCCCAAGCCAAATTCTAAATACGCTACTGGCGAAGTCGGGCTCGAAAATTTATTCACTGTGTCTTAAAATCCTTTTACACTCCTTTTACTATTAAGTAGAATTAAGCATATATAATTTGTTTAAGCGTAAAGGGCTTAAAGTACTCAGTGTTAGCAAAAATATGATTATAAACTGGGTGCACAAGTATTCCTGCCACCGTCCGTGATTATTGGTCCCATGAAATGTAATATCCTTCAAGATGGGTCCCGGATTTATAAAGGTTGAGAACCACTGCTTTAGACTGTACGATGATTATCTTAATGATTAATAAATCATATTTTTTATCGATATTTTAAAGAAATATGTAGAAAACCTACTATCCTATTGATTTTATAATGTATTATTGACAAAACGTGTTAATGTGTTAATTGAAGTGGGTAGATTTTTAACAAGTCACTCAAGCAGTATTAACTCAACAAGAGATTAGCTGATGCTGAGGTTTCTCAAATATAGAGTATTTTGAATCCAAATGAATTTGGAAACTAAAGTGTGTGTTCGCGCGCGTGTTTTTAATTCTTTTACATCCAGTTCAACTGACTTTTCTCATTATAATAATGTGAATAATTTGCAGGAGCCAACGTAGTTCATGTGCGAAGAGTCTGATTGTTACGAAAGGACGTAGTGTTTAACAGGAAGCTTCTGGACTTAATAAACAAGTTATTATTCTTTAAATCGTAATCTCAGGGTCAATTAGTACCTTTAAACCAACTGGTACCATGCCATTATACTATAATAAGACATAAGACATTTCGTATGTCTGAGGGGTGACAGATAGTAATTTACTATATGCTCATTATTTCAACGTATGCCAGATTGCAGCATAACGACATTGGTTATTATATTCGCTAAATCTTCTTCTTCTTCTTCTCCTGTTCAAGGATTAGGTTATATAAACCTGTTCCGGCACCCATATCATCCTCGAACGACCCACGTCTCTTCTACCAATAGCTTTATAGTTCAGTGCCGCTTTCCGCAATCGATCCTCTGTCGTCCTTTGCAGATGATCCCACCATTGTCTTCTGTAAATTGAAATAATTTCATTTATGTCCTTTACTTCGAGTTCTGCTCTGATATCTTCATTCCTTATTCTATCTTGCAATGAATAATTTAAAGTGTTTCGAAGGAACTGCATTTCAGTACTCTGAATCTTGCCGCTTTCCTTTTTGTCATGACTCACGCCTCACTCGCATAAATCAACGTGGGTATTGCAATTGTCTTATAAAATTTAATCCTTGTGCAGTGTCTTGTTTTATTTCTAAGATTTCTATGACCGTATCACAGATATTCCTAGATTTATTTATCTTTTCTCTTATATCATATTCAGATTCATAGCTTACTGCACAGCCGAGATATTTGAAGCAGCTCACTTGTTCTAAAGTGCTGTTGTTTATAACTATCTTAGTCCTCACTGGATATTTATCTTTAAAGGCCATGGTTTTGGTCTTTCTTGCTGAAATTGTCAGTGAGTACTCTCTTGCCACTTCTTATAATTGAAACAGCTCTTTGTAAATCATACTTGTAATTGTAAATTGTAAATTTCTTGGATAAGAACTATGTCATTCGCATATAACAGGGAACCCACAAATTTTTCAGCAAATTACCATGCTAGTATTAAGTTAGTTGTATTTTCACACAGAAGAGGTCAGTTGTACGAAGTGACGGAAGCAGGCGTGTCAGACTCCCCAGAGGGCATTGTTGTCCACCGGCATTCCAAACTTTGTGGCAGCCGATAATTGTTAACAACACTTAACACCTGGCCGAGTCGCATTCACAACACTTGTTCGCTATTCTTAAGAATGAATTGAGGACGAACCTGCTGTAAATCGTTCAACAGCCAATTTTGATAAATAGAAACTCCCCTATACTCCGGACACCATGTGAATGACTGAGCTTAGGATTTCTGAAAAACACAAGTTTATAAATCGCAAATTCGTTTTGATGATTTTTTATTGTAACACTCGTGTTGGATATTTTCGTTGTACTCAGCCACGGCCGGCTGCAGTAGAAGGCCAGAATATTAAACGTGGTAACACTGGAACCAGCTGATATTTGAGGCCGACTAGACTATCTCTTAATTTATGTATTTCAATAATCAAATCGCGTTACTTTTAATTGGCGGGTAACAGCAGTTTTATAATTCTTCATTTTTTTGCAAATTGAAAGTTTATTAGGTAAAATCCTCCTCCTATGGCGCTACAGCCCAAGTCGGGCCCTGGCCTCCACCAATATCCGCCTCCAATCCACTCTATCCACTGCAACCCTCCTCCAGTTTCTTATCCCCATGTCTCTCGCGTCCTCTGCAACGCCATCTTCCCACCTCTTCCTCGGTCTACCTCTAGGTCTCGTTCCCTCCCATGTACCCAGCAAAGCCCTCTTGGGGTTCCTGTCATCCTCCATTCTCATAACATGTCCGGCCCAACGCAATCTTTGTATTCTTATAAATTTTGAGACTGGTGTCTCTTTATATAGTTGATACAGTTCGTTGTTGTATCTCAGTCTCCATGAGCCATTTTCTTGTATTGGGCCTGTAATGCGTCTGAGGATTTTCCTTTCAAAGGTGTCTACTATGTCGACTGTTTTCTGTGTGATTGTCCATGCCTCACACCCGTAGCATAGCACTGGTCTGATGACAGACCTATATATTTTCATTTTTGTTTCCCTGTGCACATCCCCAGACCTAAATGATGGCAGCAATGCGAAGTATGCCTTGTTAGCCATGGTGGTCCGTCTTTGGATCTCCGGCTCCTCTGATCCAGTCTTTGCTAGATTCACTCCGAGATGCATGAAATTATCCACCACTTCAATTGTGTCCTCCTCTATCTCAATGTTGTTATGAACCTGGTCCCTTCTTGTTTGGATAAGCATTTTTGCTTTATCCGTATTTATGGCTAGCCCAATTCCTTGGCTTTATTCTTAAGCTCTATAAATATTTCTTTAGCTGCCGTGATCCGTCTTGACATGATGTTAATGTCATCTGCATATGCGGCTATCTGTACAGTTTTATTTGTTAACAGATTGGTGCTATTTATTGATAAGCCTCTAATTACCTATTCCAGTGTAATATTAAATAGTGTTGGGGCTAACCCATCTCCTTGCTTTAGACCTCGTGTAATATTTATGGGTTCAGTTGGGTATCCACCTTTACTTGGGCTTCAGTCTGCTGCATGGTCACTTGCGTTAATCTTACCAGCTTGCCTGGTATTTCAAATTCATGCATTATGGTGTAGAGTTTGTCTCTATTAATAGAGTCATACGCTTCTCTGAAGTCCACAAAGATTTGGTACACATCAACATCACGTTCCCATCCGCATCTTAATATCTGTTTTACCGAGAAGAGTTGGTCGATTGTAGACCTTCCAGGTCGGAATCCAGCTTGGTATTCCCGTATTATATTTTCTGTGAGGGGTCTCAGCCTTCGGTTCAAGATGTACGCAAAAACCTTGTAGGAGGTGCACAGCAACGAAATGCCTCTGTAATTTCTACATTGAAGTTTGTCGCCTTTTTTATAAATGGGGCATATAATGCACTTATTCCATTCCATGGGGATACGTTCCGTTTGCCATATGTCTACGATTAAGGAGTGCAGGAAGTACTGATGTGGCAGTCGCACTGCACTCCTATTAGGTAAAATACTGTTATATTATTTAAGAAATATGCTAATTAACACATTCATATGATACGAATTCATTAACTCAAACTAAATTAATTCATTAGACCTAACACAAATTCACTAATTTCTTCAACTTAAACGTACAGTACAAAGTGCGCACAGTCGTATAATTTAGATTTAGCTATAAATATGCCTACTCTTGATTTTAGTAATGCTATGAAATTAAATCAAAATATAACATGTTTACTTTAGCTATTTTATTACACTATGCTATAAGCCTCAGACGGAAAAGTTGCCACGTTTAATATTCCGGCCATGGCTCAGTCCATGTTTTGCACGACTACCTGGTTTTTCGCAATTGTAAAGTGTCACTTAATATCGAGTTCGACAAGATGTTCTCGACATACCGCAATTTTGGTGGTTGCAGTAGTTGTTGAGTTGGTGGGGGAGAGAATGGGGGAGGGGATAAAAGGGCACATTAAACAGAGCGCAGACCAACGTATCTGCATCATACATAGTGCTGTCGTATAAAAAAAAAAATAGAAAGTTACTGTTTTCCCCCAAAAGAGAGCTGCTAATGATAATGGAATGATTCTATCAGTATGTCTACCTATCCCAGATTCCATGTTCCCACGTACTCATGAATGATTGCTACAAGCATCACTAACTTTGCAGTAATCAAATACTAAATATGCAGAGAAAAGAAAAAGATAAATAGAATCATGCTTTTTATACCTATAAAATAATACACTGATTTGAAAGCGATCCTTGTGTTTACGAGAAATAAAAAATAAGAACAGCAAATTTATAATAGAGGCTAGTTATTTTTAAATGACTCATTTGAGCTATAAGAACAGATTTTCCTTGTATATAAACTGCAAGGCACGTAAATTCAACTACATAAAATATTACTTGAAAACTTTACTCTAAAAGAGAAATGAGTGGAATACTGCCTGCTTTCATTTACGAACAACGAGAAAAAAGAAATCTGTATAAAATATTAACAATTTCACAAGTCTTTCAATTTTTATTTTTGATTGACACGTAATTATCACAATCACAGTTATACAAAATTATAACTATGATTTTATAACCTCAAAAACAACGAGTACACGTTTACTATGAACCAACGTAAACACTACATCTGATACAATTTACAAATAAAGAAGGCTGTCCACACTTAATGACAGTCTTAAAGATGCATTACAGCGCTGTTAGTGGAACGTTGCGGAAACTTTGCAACCACGAAGCTTACATTGGCAACATAGGGCAACTGTGAAGAGTAACGCACGTTCTCCCATATGCTTGTGTAGTAAGCTCTGCCATTTAGTCTTCAAGTGTAAGCGGGCTACAACCACCAGCCTGCGCGCCACATTTGAATTGTACGTGAACATTGCCGCATAGAATCTAATACGTTTTCCGTTGAAATTTATGACACTTTTAACTGCTTAATGATTTCGTATATTATTTTACAGTTTAGTTATTCTATATTGGTGGTTGTGCAACGCTGCAAACAGCACCAGCCGCCACTGAGACATCACAAACTTAGGCTACTACTATACTTGATAAGCGTTCAGTTTTATTTTGTATACTTCACTACAATACTGTTCCATTGTAGGCCTATATAAAGTAAAAATTACAGTATAATTTCATAAAGGCATGAATTTGTAGAATAATTTTATTTTGTCGATTTGCATTTTCGGTTTCTTTGTTTGCGTTACAAGATGACGTATCTGTATATATGTATTAAAAGTGGAAAGTTCAGCGGGAAAGTGACAAACACAGAGTCGTTTATGTGTGACAAACAGACTGTTACGCATTTCGAGCTATCGCTCTGTCAAGTATCGTCTATAGAGGAGCTTGCTGTATTCTTGCCTCTGATGGACTGTTTTTATATAGCCTAGCTAGTTTTTAGTCAGTTTACAGCTAAAATATATAATAAGACATGAAACGGGTGTCTGGCTGCGCAGTGTCAAAAGATCTCATTGCGCATGCGTGGATTTAACGCGTTGTTTTCCGAGCAATCATTTTGTGTTCAGAACAGCTGCATGGTTGTTGTGTCACATGGTTGGTCACCTCACGCCCCACTTCCTCCACTGCCTTCTCTGGTCTCCGCTACGACCTGCGGCAACCATTTCATCTCTTACTGTTTCATCTGTAGGCCTATTTTAAAACCCATTTAACGTACCTGTTTCTACAAGATCTGTCACAGGTGTTATGGCTGTGCAGAACGTCTTAGCAAGTAGGTGATATTTCCATTAGTAGCCAGTCAAGATTCTGCATAAATTTCTAAAATGCTAGATTGAAAAGCAAGGCTGATTACGACATCCCCCTGCCTAACAGCACCAGCAACTTTAAAGATTTTGCTCATCTTCCCACCAATCATAACTGTAGCCTCACTGTTTAGGGTAGAAAGTTTTTGAAGTTTACTAGTGTCCTTGGTATACCAAAACTTTGCATTGCATCCAATAGCTTTAGTCTATGAATATTATTAAAAGTCTGTAAAGAGCATATGTACGTCCATATTAAATACAAAGCATTTTTCCAGGACTTTAGGTAGGCCTACTGAAAAATTTGCTCAATTGTCCAAAACTGGTCTGAAGCTACACTGGCTTCCTCTCCCAAGCATGGGGCTTTAGTTATTCGGTCAGAATTATAGAGAAGAGAATTCTAACTAGATTAGTTTCCAAACGTTAGTTTCAGTTGAGATGTATAATACTGTACCTCCCCACCCACACACACATTAACTAACTCACTAACATTTATGGTTTTATACTAAGTAGGCTAATTATAATCGTATATTACAACCTTTACTCTCACACAAACCAATACCTATTATTATTATGAAATTTAGCAACAAATTTGGTAAATATAGGCTACAATTTATGTAGGTCTTCTTCATAATATTGCTATGTGCGATAATTAGGTACTCATTTTTGTTTCTTGAACCCGTTACTCCTGGTGTTAATCTTGAATCCGTTAGTGAATAACATCGAAGGTATCGCTTTTTTTTGTAATTAATACTATAATTTCGTTACCTTCTTGGGCTTGGCAGTATAACTGTTAGATAACTATATAATAATAATGACCATAAAAAATCTCCGTAAGCCGCGTTTGCATAGTATATTCGACATCTACCGGTTGCTGCCTGACTCGAGCAATCTAGCAAATCACCGTGTGGGCGGGCGTCTAAACTTTGACGTCGACAGATTGAGATTTAGATACTGAAGGCCTACGTTCTCCAACAGTCTCTCATACTGTATTTGTCAGTCCAAACCAGATATAATTAGCATTTTTCTTATATCAACACAATTGTATTCATATTTATCTAAAATTAATAGTTCAAAGAAAAGGCTAATTTTCTGATTTTTAATTTGTTATAAGTATGGTAGGAAGGCTACGTTAAAATGTAAGTTACACACGACGACGTGGATTTTCCCGATATAGATAATTAGAAAAAAATATGTGATAAAATATTTTTTAACCATAAAGAACTTCACAAATTTCAGAGGTACAAAAACAGTGGCAAGAATAATTTGATATTTCTGTTTTGTCGATTTTATCTAGGGCCTTGAATGTAGTATCATTTGAACACATTCCGCTAAAGCTTGGTGAGACTGTCTTGGGTAGTTTGTTATTTAAGTCCCTCTCCACACACACACGCGCGCGCACAAATATATTTCTTAAAATATTTGTAACCTAGATTTTGTCGGACTGTGTTTCCAGTTGGATTAAATCCACTGATTTCTTTTAAGCACTATGACATGCTGGGAAAGTTATATCTAAATAATGTATTTAAATATATAACAGTATATTAATATAGTTTACTATTTATTAACATGAAGAGTCCATAAATACGACAATACATGCCACGATACAAATAGGAAATAGGGCATATTATGCCAACATTGAAAAGCAAACTCATTAGTCATAACACAAATATGTAGCCTATATACGACATTTACAAGACCGGTTGTTTCTTATGGAAGCGAGCCACGGACATTGACAATAGAGGAACAAGAAACACTAAGAAGGTTTGAAAGAAAGATTATAAGAGGTGTTTAGAAGATGGCCCGGTTGAGGAGATGTTGACTGTAGAATAAACTGTTCATTCTAGTGTACACTGGTCTTGCCTTTTCAATTCTGCTCTTTATTTCTTGAGAGTGGTCCCATTGTTCATTGACTATAGTACCAAGATATGTAAATTTGCTTACACGTGCAACTGACCTTTGGTTTATATTAAGGGTGCAGTTTGTGAACTGGTTCTTAGATACAATCATTAGCTTCGTTTTATTAACATTGATGTCTAGACCATATCTAAGGCTGCTTTCTGTCACTCTATTCATTAGTTCTTGTTGCCCCTCTAAGCTATCTGCGAATATGACGGTATCATCTGGAAAACGTATGTTATTTATTCTTTCACCGTTCAGAGAGATTCCTACATCACATTTATCTAAAGCTTCTCTAAAAATACCTTCCGAGTAGATGCTGAATAAAAGCGGACATAGTATAGGCCCACATCCTTGTCTTACTTCACGCAGAATCTGTATCTCTTCAGTTTTCTCTTTATCTACTGTAACCACTGCAGATTGGTTCCAGTATAGTGTCGGCTTCACTTAGTGGGACATAATTCAGATCTGCAATCAATTTTAGTAAATTCTTACACTGGTTCCCTCTCCAAAAGTAATGGTATATTCTGTTTGGTTCACGAAATCACCGAACGGTTAATGGATTTCATATTAAAAGTTCTGTCTAACTTTAAATCCAGTTCATATAAAAATAAAAAAAAACTTTGTATTAATCGTAACGCCAAAGTTTTTTAAAGTTACGACATTATCTGTTCGAAATGTTATCTTGTTATGTCTTCAGTTATCTGAAAATCTGCCAGCATCCGGAAAGAACAGGTATTGTGAGATATAGGCCTATATCGGTTCGTATTCTGTAATTTCCACATTTGGCGACGCAACATTATTATTAAAAAATTTTACTGGTTCCTACAGTTTCTTACGCTGCTGTTCTTTCGTATGCGTAATTAATTAACGCTTCTACAGCGACGGACGTAGTAAATATCTGTACACTAGAAAATCACTTTGACGGCGTTTTGGGACGTACAGGTGTCTCGACACGAGATGATGAATTCAGATCTGCTTCAGAAACATTTTGTACTCGGAGATTTCGATAGAGTGTAGGTATGCGGCTTTTCTTTCAGTATACACAGTGAATCAATCATTGTAAAGGAGAGGCTCAAGGAGTAGGCGGTTATTAGGAACGAACAGGTTCAGAGAGAAAGGTGTTGCGTAATGCACATCGTCGGTCGGGCTCAAAGCAACAATGACTGCTACCTGCGTTGTTCGTTCCCATGGTTACAATGCCATTGTTGCGTCGTGATTTATTGCTTGCTCTCGCTTACACATTCACTGATCCACTTTATTTTTTATTTTTTCTTCTTTCATTACGGTAATCTTAGCTTCGCCTCGATAGTGCACAACAAATACAGAATGTTTGCGTCCGTTGAAACGTATACTTAATTGAACTTTTCTTGATATTTAACGGATTAAACTCTCCGACAAAGAGAATGGTGACCCGTAAGTAATAAAATAATATAGTATTCACACAACAGTCTTCCGTGTTCGGTTCTATTTTGCTGTGCGGCAGAGTTTCAATACTTTTTAGTTCCATGTTCCATAAGAAAATGGAACTATGGTGATGGCGAAAAAAATAGTGTTCGAGATAAAGAGTGATTCTGATTGTACTACACTCAAAACATGAAGAAAAGTAATTTTTCGAAAAGTGTGTGTGTGTGTGTGTGTAGAATTTTTTTCTATGGCAAACGATAACAGCCGCAAATTCAAACAGAATCAAATAATGTTTTGCATACGTCCCTTAATTGTAGAGGACTCAAGGTTTGTTGATTTTGTTGAAGATCGGTTAAGGGAAAGGGGTAGTTTACCTGCAACGTTTTATGTTTTAACAAGGGTAATTATTTTCTATGACGTACGATAACTGCCGTAAATTCAAACAGGATCAAATAATTTTTTTCACATGTGTCTGAGTTGTAGAGGACTCAAGGCCTATTGATTTTGGTAAAGATCGGTTACGGGGAAAGGGTAGTTTACCTGCAACGTTTTATGTTTTAACAAGAATAAAGTACTTAATTTTGATAAATAAAGTATCCTGAAAAGAAGATCATAATAATCCACTGTAGAAACGTAGATGAAATATCTATAAATGGAAAGGGTAGTTGAAGGGGAAGGGGTAATTTTCTATAAATGAAAATGATAGTTGAAGGGGAGGGGATAATTTTTTATGTGTACTACGTTATCGGCAACAAGGAAGTAGTTTGTTGTTAAAATTCCTTCCCGGGCTGTTTGGCGTGGTTCAATGTTTCTACAAAACCAGACGTTTCGGCAGTGCTATCGACTGCCATCATCAGTGAAAATCGAGTGCGCTAACGTGAGTTGGTATACGTTAGTGACCACAGTACTGTGGTTAAGGCTGAAGAAAGAAGTAGTTTCTATGGAAATATTTCATTTCGAAAATGATTTTAAATATATCTTAGAACATGAAGTCATGTATGGTTCTCCATATTGATATTTTTTTTAACCTATACTGAGGAATTGCAGACTCGGTAAAAGAAATGAGGAGAATGTTAGAAATCTTGTCCGAAACCCTAAACAAACTTAAAGATTGACAAGAAGGAAACAAAAACAATGGTGACAGGGAAGAAGAAGGAGAATGTAAAACTCTTTATATTAAGGCCACTCGTAACAGGCAAATCGACCGAAAAGTCGATTTTTTTTTGTATTCAAAAGATCTTCAATATTTTCTGAGTAATTTGATATCAGATTTATGTGAATAGACCAAATAATAAATTTTTTATGATTTTTAAAAAATGAGATCGTAGGAAAAGTTCTGTCAAAAGTGCTGATAATGTTACCATTTTTTACAAATGTGTAACTCCCTTATAACAAATCGTAGACACGTGCGGTTTTTACTATTGGAAAGTGACTTTCAGTAAACATTCACTACCAATGTCTGTAATGTCTGTTATAAAGCAAATATGTGCTGTTCTGAGTCTTCCTAAGTTGTTAAAAAAATGTCTTCATAGTAGTACACAGGACGCAAACGAGTCGTTGAACCATTTGATTTGGAATAGATTGTCAAAATATATATTTATTGGACTTGATATTTTAGTTTTGGGTGTACATTGATGCTGTGCTGACCTTCAACGGCAGTAATATAATTAAGTGTCAAATATTCCAAAAAAATTGGGATCAAACTAGGATCAAATATGGTTAAGGTAATGAAACAGTAGCAGATGAATTGATGAAAAATTTGACTTGACTAGAAATCTGAAGAGGACCAAATGGACATAACTGAAGACCACGAGTATGGAGTTAGACTATTTGAAATCAGATAAAACAATAAAAATCTGTTTTAAAAACTGTAAATGCGTTTTTCTGAAAATCTATTTTTTTAGATAAGTCACCCGTTATTTAAGAAATCAAGAAACTATAAGTTGAATTTTTTTGTGGTTATTGGGGTTAGTTAGAGATGTCTAACTACACTACTAGAATTATACAGTTTTACTGAAAAATAAAAACAGAAAATATTGAGTATGATTTTTGTATGCAGATTTATAGAGCAAAATATAAAAAATTATAAAAAATCAGGAAATTGAGATATCTTGATAATTGTAGTAGCGTTTTTAGTGTACAAATTGCTTACTTGCGTGCTAAAATTTGAGACTTTTATTTTTATAGGTTCTGAGATAATGGGTCTCAAAGTTGAATTTAACATGGTAAGCATAGCCGGTTACGAGTGCCTTTAAATTGGGTAATACAATTTTAGAACAGGTTGAAAATTTTTGTTATCTGGGGAGCACCATCACTTGTGAAAATAGATATGGAACAGAGATTAAGAGAAGAATAGCTCTAGCAAAGCAGGCGTTTCAGAACAAAAGGAATTTACTTAGAAATAATTACTTAAGTATGGAAGTAAAGAAAAAGGTTCGCAAAAACATTTGTGCGGAGTGTCTTAACTTATGGTGTGAGGCGTGGAGCCTCGGCAGAATAGATAGGAGGAAGCTGGAAGCAAAGGAAGTGTGTGTCTGGAGGAGAACGACGAGGACGAGTTGGATGGATAAGAAAAGTAATGAGCAAGTCCTCGCAGAAGTGAACGAAGATAAATCACTTTTAAAAATGATTGGAAGAAGAAGGGCATGTTACAACACAATCAATTTTTAAATAACATTTTTGAAGGAAAGGTGTTGGGGGGGGGGAACCCAAGAGAACGACCAAGAGCATGTGTTCTTCAAACACATGGGAACTTCCTATTGTACTGCGATTTAGAGATGACAATGATGGGGAGAGAGACGTGGCTAACTTGAAAAGGCGTGTCCTTTAGATGATGATGACATTAAAAATTTAGTTCCCAACTATTAAAATAAATTTAAAATATCCTCTATGGACGCGTTTGTAGTGGAAAATCTTTTTTTAAATAATGTATAGCAATTCAATTAGGTCCATTTGACATTTCTGGCACTATCTCTATCGGTCGATTCGAACTATCCGCGTATTAACGTACTGAGTCAGATTTACTTACGTGAGTGACAGACCTACACTACACCACTACTCATACAAATATTATACCAAAGCAAAATAATATTTAGTACAATGATTTTCGTACTATGGATATTTTAGACAACGATGGAGGGAGAGAGACGTGGTTAAGTCGTCAAGACCATCCTTGTCGACAAGGCCTTTATCATCTAAAGGCCTTCCTGTAGTTGATGATGATGATGATGATGATACTGAGGAACCGAAAGGATAAAACAATACACAATACGATTTAAGTTTTGGAACAGATTTGAAGTTTTTTACTACGCCGGAACATTAACTGGATTAGTTAATTAAAATAACCGGTTGGCTTATTTCTGACAACATTTTGGTTGTCAACAGTGGTTTGTGCCGTTCATTTACAGCAGAGCCGACTGTAAGATTCCTCAGCGTTTCTAATATAATCTAATATATCTAACATATCTAATAATAATTCGTCTGAATCAGGAATTTATTCATATTAAGTGAAAGTGTTACTTTTTATTGTCACTTTTAAACAAGGTGGTACAACGTTATTATAAGGAAAATATTTATTGATCCTTCAAACGTAACAGTTAAAATTTTGCAGACATTTATACAAAATATCGGTATGGAGAACTATACATGACTTCCATGTTCTAAGATTTATATTTAAAATCATTTACTTGTATTCGGTTCGATAATTTTTTTAAAAATATCGCCCACCCTCAAACTAAATTCACTGTTTTTAATTATAGGGTAGTCGTTTAATGTAATGTTATTTTCGAGTCACTTTAGCTATAAAAATTAGGTACCGTACTTTAATCTTATAAAGAAACTGAACTACGCAGATAATCATCCCTCCTCCTCAACCGATCCCCACCATTAATGATATTTACACTTTCATAGAGTAATAGTTTTATCATATGTAGCCTAATTTCAAAGGGTATCTAATCCTTCAAAATTGAATATTCGTATTTTACTTGATTTCACCACAGCAATTTTCAAAAAATCACCCCCTCCACTTCAACTACACACTCCGTTTATAATTATCTCATTTACCATTTTACAGTGGATTAATATGACTTTATTTTCGGGGGTTTATTTGTACGACTTTATTTTAATATGACATAATTTTATTAAAATTAAATACTTCACTCTTGTTAAAACACAAAACAATGCGGGTAAATACCCCTCCTTCCCAACCAAACAACCTGGTTGCCTGGGAACAAAATTATTTTATTTTGAACAATTACCATTGTTTGAAAAAGTTTAAATGAATTTTTAAGTACTTTATTCCTGTTAAAGCGGAAAACGTTACAGGTAAACTACCCCTCCCCCTTAACCGATCTTCACCAAAATCAATAGGTTTTGAGGACTCTACAACTCGGGCACGAATGCAAAAAATTATTTAATTCTGTTTGAATTTGCGGCAGTTATCGTTCGCCATAGAAAAAATTCGACTCACAGACACTTTTCGGAAAATGACTTTTCTTCATGTTTTGAGGGTAGTGCAATCAGAATCAGCCCTTATCTCGGACACGATTTTTTCGCGATCACCACACTTTTATTTCCTTATGGAACATGGAAGTAAAAAATTAATACTTTTTAAGCGATTACATATAGATGAATAGTTGTGAAATTCTCTACACACTTTTGATTAGGACCTCAACATTCACAACGGTGTGTAAAGAGTGTATGCAAACTACTCCTGAGTACTTCTTCCAACGTACAGTAATCAAACACACAAAACATGAAAATCTTCTTCTTTACAAATACTGTATAAGGTTCAAGGCATATTACATCGTCCGTTTTTACAACTAATGCCTCCATCTTTTCATCGGCAGTCCCAGACTTCAAACTTTAGGCACCTGATAGGGCCATATGTTCTACGTGATTTCTGTTCATGTCATTCACTGGTCGGACATCTAAGTTATGCCGGATGTCCTCATACCTCTCCCTGTCGAACCTAGTATACCCGGCTACTGATCTAAGAAACCTCATCTCTGCACTTTGCAGTCGACTTTCAATGTGCATACGTCATTGTCCATGTTTCACTACCATATAGATAGCTTGGAATGGATATCACCGTGTAAAATTTTAATAACGTTCCTCGTCTAACTGTATTCCTTAAGGTACGCTTGATAATGCCATTAATCCTATTAAAGCGTTCTGTTCTTATTCCACACACCGACCTCTCCAAGCTATGATATATTGCAAAGCTTGATTAAGAAATATTGCAAAGATTAAGAAATTAAACGATGAAACTTGTTCAGTAGTTCTATTTTCAATCACTATTTGTGGCTTCTTTTTGGAAATACTCTACAAAAAGATATTACTTGAGATTTTCTAAAAGATAAAATTAAATTATATTTCTTAAATATGTCATGATGGCTCTTCCCACACTTCTTTACGGGTCTGAGAATTGAACTTTAACGAAAGGCCAGGCCGATCGCACCCAAGCGGCTGAAATGAGATTTCTCAGGCACGTGGCAGGGTATACTCTCCATGATCACAGAAGAAACACAGATATACGGCAAGAACTGAATATTATAAGTATAATCGACAGGATACTCAGCCAGTATTGGCTAAATTGGTGGGAAGATCTTTGCCGAATGAATGACTGTGGTACTATAAGCCGAGGGGACGGAGGGGTGTGGGACGTCCGAGGACGCGCTGGAGTGACCAGCTCTAATCTTTGCCTATTTGAAACCGGAACAAACATTCTTGGTTTAATCCTTGAAGAAGATGATGATGATGATGTCATGAAGCTCGTGCAATGTTCTCAAACATGAAAATAAATACATAAAATGAATGGCAGTTTTAACGGTGTATTTGTTTATATTCCAAATATTGGGAGTTCACTTTTTAAACGAATAGGTAATGAACTAACACGGAAATTCTAAGTTTTGAAGAACGTCAGTCCACTATTTATCATCTCCTTTTAAGTTAATAACTGGGATCTACAATGTGCACCAATAGTACAATCTACACGACGTGCCCTGCGTCCAATTATGACGCACGTCACCCAGTTCCAACTGCCTGGAAACCTACAAAAAAACAACGGTGTTCATTTACTGTCGCCCACTTCAAACCCGTAACGAAACGCTGCCCTGAACTCCCGCAACAGGAACTTCTCAAACCTTGACCCCTCGTCTACAAAAGAAACCATGGATACCATGTATACCTACAGTTCCTAAGGCCTACAAAACGTATTTACCTGAACAATACTGTACTACCGTACCGGACTCCCCCCCCCCGCGGGGTAGAAAAAGTTGACGAACTTTCTTAATCTGTTAATTGTTAGGCTCCTTTATTTTTTTCGGCTGTATACGCTAATACAGTAGTAACTGTTTCCTAAATTACAAACAGGTTTATTACACAGCATTTGCGTATACGTTTGAAATATGAAATATAGGAAAATCAAATCAGTCAGTATCTTCTCGGCAATGTTTCAGTAACGCGTATTTTTTGTGTGTTATTACCGTTTACTTTAATGAAGTTGATTTCAGGATGTTAAAACACGTTTTTAAAAATAGTAATGTTTCAGCCACTTTAAAGACAGCAATGTTGATTACTCTTAACTTGTTTGATCTTTCCTATGAAGCCGAGTCGACCGGATCCCGGACCGCCCCCAAGACGAAGTTCTAGATATGTCACTAGTAGTGAGTAGTAGTGATGCCACTAGATGACATCAGGGCCAAGAACGCAAACCTTTATGGCGTTGCAGTGGCATCATTTACATCTTGTAAATCCGACTTACTAATTTATCCGGGGATGTCAGATTAACACCACTTCAAGATATGGTAAAAGAAAGCTGACATTTCTTCAGAAAATTAATTTATTTTGCCCTGTCAACACCGAGAGTAAACGCTGATTGTCTAAAACCCAATGTTGCTTCCACCAGCCACCGTTCAAGGCCAGGATAGATGTGTTCAAGCACCGTTATCCTGTACCAGGAGCAAAAGTAAGTCGGACCATACTTGTAAGTACGGTACATCAAATGAATGACGAAAGCCGATGCGCTAATCGTCAGTACTCGTCCCGTTACGTATGATGGCCTCGAAGCATCATAGTTATGCCTATATATTGTGGGTTTTACGGAAGAAAAATCCACTTTTCCAACCAAATAAGTCGTAATTTTCTCATGTAGGCTTCCGCGGCCGGTGTCCGTTATGTTTTTGAAGTCTTCTTCCGGTGTGGAGCGCGTGAAAAATGTCTTGTATGATAACGTTTCGTCCATATTACAATGAGTATCCACAGGTCTATGTGACAAGGCTGCCAGCCTTATCGTCTTCAAAAACATAAAATGAGTTGTAAAATTTATTTATGCATCTGAATATTATGAGTGGCGCCAATTAAACGTATACTCAGTACATAAGGCTTTCCCAACAATGTTGGAAACAAACTGACTATACTCCGGGTCCACACCTGTTGTTACTAACAGACATTTCGGTCTCTCCTGTGGCGGCCTTCTTCAATGTGAAAATAGGATTAGCTAACTACTGTGGTTAACTGACGAAGGCCGTGTCAGTTAGCGAATCGTTTGCACACTGAAGATGGCCACCAGAAGGGAGACCGAAACGTCTGTTAGCAACAACAGGAATGGACCATAGCCCAGTAGCCCGGAGTATGGTCAGTTTGTTTCCAAAATGTGTACTGAGTTCATGTAAATAAATCTTTTACCTCGTTTGATGCACACTTCTAACAGGTGTAATTCTCGACTTTTTGGCTTCTCAGCAAGAGATAGCGCAATCCAATCCGGCGGTCGAAGAGTACAGTGATGTTTTCCTGCCAATGTTAATATCAAACGCGTCCTCTAGGCTATGTCATATACGCTACCAACGGCGTTAGAAAATTAAATAATGTAATCATTGTTCGAAAATAGTATGTTGTTTTCACGGGTATATACGAATAAAATAATAAATACAAAATACTTTTATTTTCTTCAAACACAACAAAACACACACACACACACACACACACACACACACACACACACACACACACACACACACACACACACACACACACACACACACACACACACACACACACACACACACACACACACACACACACACACACACACACACACACACACACACACACACACACACACACACACACACACACACACACACACACACACACACACACACACACACACACACACACACACACACACACACAGTGTGAGGAACAAGTTGGTTAGCAGGCAGAGCGCAAGCTGTTCTCAGCATCTATACTTTTAGACTAGGAACCAAGTCTTGCTTGTACGTTTAGGAGCAACATGTGTGACAAGTAGGATGGGAGTTATTTCTTAGTCCATTATTCATAGATTTATAATTCCGTATATTGTGTGTAATGTTAGAGTAAAATTAACAACGTAGTTTTTACTAACATAAGCAATTACACACATACGTGCGCGCGCGCGCAGGTCTACAACGCGACTTATTTTACATCTGCAGACGCCAACCGTATCTCAGCAATCCGCGATTTATTTGGGGACCCCTACTGCTCCATGACAGTTTAGGTCTACTACCCCTCTTCCTTCTTATTGTGCACCGCCGTTTCCAATTTTCTTGGGCCATCTTGGATGGCCGAACCATTTGAATTGGTCACAGCGATGGATTCTGTGATATCTACGGCTACACCAGCGCGCTTTCTGATTTCTTCGTTTCTAACCATGTTTAATCTCGTTAAATTACAACTTCTCCTGCAGTGCTCCTTTTCAACCGATCTTAATCTGTCCCTGTTCTGTTAGACATTCTCCACACTTGTGATCCATAAACCATAATTACCTTTACTATGCTCTTAGGTATCAATCTTTTCATTGTCTTGGAAAGTGCCTGATTATAATTAAGCGATTATACTTTCTTAATATTGTAGAGTCTTAACAATTTGAATGAATAATTGTATTTTTATAAGAATCTCGTTATACCAGAAAACTGATAATGAAATGATGGTTGTTATAAAATTTCCCAGCTTCAGGATAGCAGACACACGGAATCGTCATGTTCAAATCAGGGCGTCTTTGGGGGGGGGGACTCCCCAAAATGTCGAAAAAACTTGACGAATTTTGTTAATCTCTTAATTTTTAGGCTGCTTTATTATTATTATTTTTTTAGCCTATGCAAACAGGTTTTTACACAGCATTAGCGTATACGTTTGAAATATGAAATATAGGAAAAATCAATTCAGTCAGTAGACCTAAGTTTCTTGTAAACAATATTTCAATAACGCGTATTTTTATTGTGTTATTACCATTTACTTTAAAGGAACTGATTTCAACCACTTTAAACATAGTAATATTGATTAGTCTTAACTTATTTTCCCTTTTGTATGAAGCCGACCCGACTCCGGAACACCCCTCTAAGGCCAAATTCTAGATACGCCACTGCTTCAAATCATCCTCATTCAGATGTTATGGACGATGTTGGCGTTAAGGAATACCTGGTTGTCAAGAAATTTGTGATCCAGTGTGTGAACATTTGCATTACCGTAGTGGTTCCCAATGTGGGGTCCGCGGATCCCTGGGGGTCCCCGACACTTTCAGGGGTCCGCGGACACGAAAAAATAGAATATTCCGTTAAAGTTTTCTCCGCTTTTTTATGCTCTTAAATCTAAACGTTAGAATCTAAAAACAATTAATAGAAGATTTCAGTATTTTTTTTTTGACTGAGGGATGAAGTAAAGCTCTTTTTGATTCCAACGTCGATCTTAAAGACAGGTTCCATAACTGGTTTTGAAGCTATCATGTTTTGCTGATATCTTCAGTCATCTGAATGGACTCACTTTAAGCGTACAGGAATCTAACGTCACTGTTTTCCAGGTTTGAGATAAAACAAAGGGCATGGTAAACAAATTGAAGCTGTGGATTCAGAGATTAAACTCTGAAATCTTCGAACAATTCCGTTCCATGGCAGATTTTGTCCAGATGTCTAGAGAAAGTGTTCCAAAGGAGATCTTCAATGATATTAAGTCTCATTTGGAGCAACTTGACTTGTAGCTAAGGGAATATTTTCCAGTGATGGATGATAATGACATGTGAATAAGGAATCTATTTACTGATGGGCTGTCAACTAACCTCTCTCTCACACTACAGGAAGAAGATTCATTGGTAGAACTTTCAACTGACAGTTCATTAAAATTACAGTTTTCGCAATTACAGGTAGCTGACTTATGGTTATATGTAATGACTAACTATCCTGAACTCGCAAAAAAAGCTCTGGAGTGTTTAATTGTGTTTCCTTCTACTTATCTGTGTCAAACCGCATTTTCCCAGCTCATGTACTTAAAGTCAAAGTTAAGAAATAAACTTGATGTCGTGAGTGACTTAATATTGAAATTATTATCAGACATCATACCCAATATTGCAGAGATAATTGTTCAAAAGCAGCTTCATTGTTCACATTAAACTATGTTTGATATCATTAATATTATAATTTTGCAAGTTAAGAGAATTTTGATTTTAATATATTTAAATTAAAATATAAGAGTTTGTATCATATTTACTATTTGTTATATTTCATAACTCAGACGGTAGCCGTGAATTTTTAAATTTTTTGAGGGGGATCCGGGGACTGAAAAATTTGGGAACTACTGCATTGTTAGTAGACTCGTTTATGGGCCAGTGACACAGTGTAAATTGAAGACAGTCGGTTCTCGGTACTGTCACAGAGGTCATTTACACTCTCCGTCACGTACCTGTAGTAAGCAGCTTGTCTCTCTACACGTGGAACGGGGTTAAAGTTACTGCGGTGGTAAGCGGCTACCGGTTTATAAACAATGGGCAGTAGCCGTTTGGTAAACGGTGGGTTACAAAACAGACTCGACACATATTCTTGGTTTCACAGTCGCGGGATGAGACAACGGGCGAGATAGGGAAATACATTGTGTTTATGCGTTTACCGTTCGCTACTATTACGCGATTTGAAATCTCGACCGATAAAAACGAAGTACTAGATAAGTCTACAAAATGTACACAGCAGTAACAGTATTTTAATTCTTCACATTTTGGTATATTTTAAATAAATTTAGCAAAAAAAAAATGAGTCGGTAAAAATAAAAAACATAATAAAACTATCGCCCACTCGATTTAGTACGTATTAAAATATAAACTGTCCTTACGCAAGACGTTCTTCCTCTTTAACGATACTTCTTTTCGTACAGACCACGTACAAAAATCATGTAGTCCAGATCACGTATATGATGTACATGCTATTTCGATTTAATAATATCCTTGTACTAACAAATTAAAACTCTCTCTCTCTCTCTCTCTCTCTCTCTCTCTCTCCACACACACACGCGCGCGCGCGCGAATAAAGAATTTCGACGAAACCAAAACATCGAAGCATGATGTTTTGTAAACAAAAGATTTCTAGACTGTGGGGAATCGAAGTGTGGAAGCGTCACATTTTTCGATGACGCATCACGCATTTTGTGGAATTATCCCCAGCCTAAAAACACTATCATGTTAAAAATAAAGTTTCACATAAAATTTTAATTTTTAGGCTAAACATGAAGCGTTTTCATTTAATTGTAAATTTAACATTACAACTGTGAAACATTAGCTTGAAGTAAATTCTTTAGTTTGCTCTAATTGGGTTTGTTGTATGAAGCAAGGGAATTAAAGTTTGAGGAATAGACCTACATATTATTGTATACCGAAACTTGTTAATACTTGACTTCTAGTTTTGCTTTCATTATTTCCTCATTTCATTGTAATTGACAGATGAAATTATCCTCAGTGGTTAATCATTCTATAGCAGAATACGTCAACGATTTGTACTGTCCTTATCGTATTATAAACTATCGGTATTATAACCTAACCTCAATACATTTTTTGTACCAGTCTGTTGTAAACAGCTGCGAAAGTAACATCAAGTGAAGAGTAGAGTAATTATGTCACAGCTAAACTAAGTATTGCACGGCGAGTTATAAGACAAAAACTTGAGCTTCTTCTTCTTCTTCTTTAGCACTACGGGCCAACGTGCGCCTTGGCTTCGAACACCAGTCTTCTTCAATATCTCCTATCCATGGCCGGCTCTAGTAGAAGGCAGGAATATTAAACGTGGCAACACTGGAACCAGCTAATATTTGAGGCCGACTAGACGATCTCTTAATTTATGTATTTCAATAATCAAATCGCGTCATTTTTAATTGCCGGTTAACAGCAGTTTTATAATTCTTCATTTTTTGCAAATTAACAGTTTATTATGTAAAATACTGTTATATTATTTAAGAAATATAATAATTTACTTATTCATATGATACGAATACAATAAGTGTGTTAATAATTAATATTAATACAATACGAATCAATAATTCGAATAAAATTAATTCAGTAGGCCTAACACTAATTCACTAATTTCTTTAACTTAAACGTCTACTATGTGCGCACAGACCTATAATTTTAGTTAAGTGTTAGTGCTGTGAAAGAAGAGATGAATAATCAAGACAACTATAATTTAGGTTTACCTGTAAATAGGCTTACTCATGATTTTAGTAATGCTATGAAATTAAATCAAAATATAACATGTTCACTTTAGCTATTTTATTACACTATGCTTACAGGCCTCAAACGCAACGTTGCCACGTTTAATATTCCGGCCTACCCATTGTCCCCCTCAGTGTAACCCCTCACAGCCAGTCTTCTTAGACCTTCCAGCACATCATATGACCATCTTATCCTAGGTCGGCCCTTTTTTCTGCTTTTGTGAACTTGCGGGCTCACGATTTTCTTTGCCGTACGCTGATCATCCATCCACTTTAGCTGACCTAGCTATTGTATTCGTTATGGATCTTACAATGTCCTCATGCTTCAATAGCTCATCTGCCTCCTGGTTATTTCTTATTCTCCATTTGCCATCTTCGTTAACCGGGCCGTAAATACGTCTTAAAATCTTCCTTTTAAACCTTCTTTTTTGTTAATGTCCATGTCTCGCCTCCATAAGTAACAACCGGTCTGACAAGTGTCTTATATATTTTTATTTTTGTATTACGACTAACGAGTTTTCTTCTCAATAGTCTACTGTTGGTATAATATGCCCTATTTCCTATTTGTATCTTGTCATGTATCGTCATGTTTATGGACCCTTCATTATCTATCATGTTACCCAGGTATCTGAACTTATTACATCAAATGAATTATCCTCTACGCATAAATTATAGGCCTATAGACTTCTTCCCCTTTCTGGTGCTGAAATTAGCATGTAGGCCTATTTAGTTTTGATGATATTTACGTTCAGTCCCATTTCATCGGATTTTTGATTCAGGTACTTGTATACCTGAACTAGACGTTGTCTTGATCTGGCTACTATCACAACATCGTCAGCGTAAACAGACATTTGGCTTGTCTTATTTAGCATTGTTCATCGCTGAACTATGTCTTTAATGGCATAATGTAGCGCAGTAATAAAGAGGGTGACGATAACCCATCACCTTGCTTAACTCCCTTATTAAATGACAAAAATATGAGCTGTTGCTATTTAAAATATTTCAGCATGCGCTACAGCAGACGAAAATATGAAAAATGGTACTCTCCAGAATATAACAAAATTCTTTTGAAACCTCCAGAAATAATAGTAGGTGCTGCGCATTATCTACAAGCAATGGAGATGAGATTCCTGAGGAGAATTGAGAAGAAAACTCGTAGAGATACGGCGAGAAACGTTAACATCCGGAAGAATTTGAAGATATTCTCTTTAAATGATAAAGTTGAAAGCTCGTAACTGCGTTGGTTTGGCTACGTCTGTACTCGAAACGAGCATGGGAGGCAAAACCAGAAGGCAGGAGAGAAGAGGACAGCCCAGAACGAAATGGGAGGATAACATCAAGAAGAGTGTAGAAGGCAGAGGAGGAGTTTGGGCCCGTGCCAGGGTTTTGGCACTTGACCGGACGAGATGGGCAGCTCTCTTAAAAATCTCAACACCCGGCGAGTAGAAGAGGATGACTAAGAAGAAGAAGAAGAAGAAGAAGAAGAAGAAGAAGAAGAAGAAGAAGCTGCACATTATGAAAACAAGTGTAACAATATCTGAGTCTTTGATACAGTGTGAGTGTAAATGATTGGTTACGCGGATACTTACAGAGAACAGAATCATGGCAGCACGTTAGTCTGCCATAATCATATAGGCCTACTTGATAAATCAAGACTGAAGTATGTGAAAATACTGAGTCCGTTTTGATTTTTGACAAGAAAAGAAGACGGTATGGATACAAAATGCGGATATGGCAGTTAAATGTAAAAAAGTAGAACAGTGAACAGTATTAAAACGAGAAACATTGACAAGACTATTCAGGCCGACTTGTCCTCCCAGTAGCATATCTAGAATTTGGCCTTGAGGTCCGGCCGGCCTCATACAAAAGAAAAAAAGCGGTATGGAGAACCATACATGACTTCCATGTTCTAAGATTTATATTTAAAATCATTTTCGAAATGAAATATTTCCATAGAAACTATTTCTTTCTTCAGCCTTAACGACGGTATTGTGGTCACTAACGTATACCACCTCACGTTAGCGCACTCGATTTCACTGATGATGGCAGTCGATGGCACTGCCGAATCGTCTAGTTTTGGAGAAAACATTGGACCACGGCCAAACAGTCCGCGAATGAATTTTTACAAGAAACTACTTCTTTGTTGCCGATAACGTAGTACACATATAAAAAAAATTATCCCCTCCCCCTTCAACTATCATTTTCATTTATAGAAAAAAACCCTCCCCCTTCACCTACCCTTTTCATTTATAGATATTTCATCTACCTCTCTACAGTGGATTATTTTGACCTTCTTTTCAGGATACTTTATTTATCAAAATTAAGTACTTCACTCAAGTTAAAATGTAAAACGTTGCAGGTAAACTACCACTTTCTCTTAACCGATCTTCACTAAAATCGATAGGCATTGAGTCCCCTACAAATTGGGCACATATGCAAAACATTATTTGATTCTGTTAGAATTTGCGGCAGTTATCGTTCGCCATAGAAAAAAATCTACACACAGACTAACTCGGACACTAAAATGACTTTCCTTCATGTTTTGAGGGTAATACAATCAGAATCAGCCCTTATCTCGAACACAATTTTTTTCGCGATCACCACAATTCCATTTCCTTACGGAATTTGAAAGTAAAATAACTTAAGACTAATCAATATCACTATCTTTAAAGTGGCCGAAGAACGTGTGGTAACATCGTGAAATCAGTCCCATTAACGAAAACGTGAAGACACAAACAATACGCCTTATTGAAACATTGTTTACAAGATACTTATTGACTGAATTGCACAAGCTCCTGTAGTGCATATTTCAAACGTATACTGTGTAATAAACTTGTTTGTAGGCCTATATTCAAAAAAAGAGTTACTACTACTATACTAAAACAGCTGAAAAAGTAATAAAGTAGCCTAAACATTAAGAGATTAACAAAATTCCTAGTAAACGTTTTCCAACCCGCTGGGGTGGAGGTCCGGTCCCGTAGTTCCGTTCGTCCTCCCTCGTAAATAAGGCCCTGTGTCCCCTGGCTATTAAGGTTATCTGAAGGATGATTATAGGGTCAGTGGAGTTTATGATCAATATAGTTCAGAACATGTCTACTAGTTTTAAAACTTGCAAATCAGAAGATAAACAAACCAAGCTAAGTAGAAGTAGGATTTCTTGAGAGCATTCACAGATATGCAATAATTGTGCCGCAAACCATTACACGGCCGACTGGCGCCATGACAGTGACGTACTTTGTCCTACCCTCCTCTCTCACTGCAGTGAATACCGTTTAATTTCTAAACAGGCTTTAGAAAGTTTGGGTCTGTATTGTGTTCGACTTTATTTTCGTGGGCGAATGTACAGTTAGGGTTAAAAAGTTTAATGGCGTGTTTGGGGAGAAAACGTCATTTTTGAAAGAATACGATTAACTCGGTATGACTGAGGTATAGTACGGAAGGCAATGACCCCAGTTATTTTGTTTGTCGTACCAACACACACACACGCGCGCGCGCACACACAATGCGTATGCGTGTGCCTGACCCACACGTTTTGGAGATGTTGGAAAATTCAGTTACTACCATTTCGATAATTCTGGATCCGCGCGTAATAACACAAACACTTAAATTTGTTACGATTATTCCTGTATGTGTACCCGGCCACAACGCCAGCGTGGCTGTAAGTTCCTGAATGTGATCCTTAAGGGAACCATGGAACCCAGCGTGGTGTCCGGCCGGAGCAATCAACGAACTCCTGTCCTGCAAGGCGGTGTCCTCAGGCTTTCTCCCCAAGGGCATGAGATACGCCTTCGCCTCAAGAGCGCCGAACAAACTGACGTTTTAGAAGAGAACTCGACATCCTTTAGTAACTCCAAGCATTACCACATTCAGAGAGAGCTCGTATCTTTGCTGACTGCATTTGGCCGGGGGGGGGGGGTCCTGTGTAGGGTCGACTTCATACAAAAGATAAAACAAGTTAAGACTAATCAACTTTACTACCTTTAAAGTGGCTGAAATAAGTCCCATTAAAGTAAACGGTATTAACACAATTAAAACACGCGTTATTGAAACATTGTTTACAAGATACTTATTGTCTGAATCGATTTTCCTATAAGCCTACAGTATTCCATATTTCAAACCTATAGGCTAATGCTGTGTCATAAACCTGTTTGTATAGTTATAAAAGAGCTACTACTATATTAGCATACACAGCTGAAAAAAATAAATAAAACAGCCTAAAAATTAAGAGATTAAGAAAATTCATTATCTTTTGACCCTCTGGGGGCGGGGTCCTTTCCCATTCGTCCCCACCCTTAAATACTCCCCTAAGTGCTCATAATTCTCGAAATACGTTATGAATGATTTTAAAAACATTTTTACGTCATTCCGCCAAACACATGTCTAGTCGTTTAGTCTGTTTATAACATTAAACACTTCTTTAGAGACGTTTCCTCAAAATAAACAGCGCTCCTTTTAAAAAGTGGTCGACACTGATCCGTACAAGCGGAAGGCTTCCAGCCGACAATACAGAATGTTTTGATTCTTCAGCATCAAATAGTAAATCCAGCCTTTCTTTCCATTTATACAATTGTGTCAGTCTTAAAAAAAATAACAAACAAACAAGCGATCTGACGAAGACAACAACGAGGGCTGTATGTCAGTTAGTTGTAGGCTACACCGGGTGGTCCGGGCAGGTCAACGCTCCTTCTAAATAACACGGATACGGAGTAGTTTTTAAAGTTCACTGTACTTACAGCTAACGGAGTTAGGGAAATTTCTCTCTTCACCGGACAATACCTGAAAGGGTTACCGTTTAACAAAACCACCCTTGAGAACAATGGCAAGATGCAAGCAAATATGTCGGCCATTGTGTTCTCGGTAACGCACTGTCGACTGGCTACTGTACAACCATAATTGTGAACAAAGTGATTAGTAGGCTACATAATTTTACTTCCACAATGTTCTTAATACAAAGATATTTTCTCTTGTTTTATAAATAAGTAAATAATTTCCATTTAAAGCAAACTTGCTTTCGTATGACCTACAGACTATTTACAGCACTTGTACTCGCGCAGGCGCCCGGACACACACAAACAACACGGGTCTCTAAATTATCACCAGACGAAAAATTGTTACTGGACAAGATTAATTGAAAGGCTATGAGCGAATTATTCAAAGATATATTCTGGCGTTCCTTTCGCGCACAGTTCTGTGGGGTAGGTATAAATAGTTAAATAAATACTTAGGATATTTCGGCGATGGACAGCTAAAGTTGACTGGGGAATATCACTTCAGCGAAATATTCATGTGAATGCATTGCTTTATGCAGATTACAAGGTAATGATACAGAAAACAAGACCAGTTACAGCAGGCGATATTTACGTTCAGTAGCATCATACAATATTATGGGATACATATCTCTGCTACAAAATCTAAAACGATGGCATTTCAGGGCAGGTAGGCTATCCTATAAGAACTAAGATAGTCATGAGTAATCTGATTTTGGATGAGGTTAGTCATCTTAATCACCTGGGTTGTAATATCTCATACGGAACAGATATTGATCGGGATAGTAAGCTAACAAAATTTAGACGAATCTGTGGAACGATTCATAGGTACCTGAAAAATAATACACGGAAGGATATCCGAATGAAATTTTATAAAACTGTGGTTGTCCCCACATTCCTGTGTGCTAGCGAGACACGGACTCTTGGTAAAAAGGACGTGCAGAGGATTCAGGCAGCCGAAATGAAATTTCGAAGAGGGACGCAAGGTTGTTCTCTCTTGGATCAGTGAAGGAACGAGAATATTAGACGCGATTTAAACATTGTATCATCGCACCAGAAGATTGAAGACTACAGAAGGAGATGGTGTGAAGACTTGAATCGCATGCCTGATATCCGTCTACCTGTGGCTGCCTTGGGTTATCACCCTACTGGGAAGAAAGAGATGTCGGTAGACCTAGGAGGAGATGGGTTCCGGAACAGGTCTAAAGGCCTAGTCCTTGAAGTGATGATGATGGTGATGGTAAATGCTTAGGGACATCTTTCTCAGAAGAGTAGTAAGTAAGTGAGTCTCTTTGTTATCTGCAATACGATCTTGGTTATTAAAAATGTTCAACTCTTTACGAACGTCTTGATTGTAGACTCTATGTCTTCGTGTGCAGCCTTCAACAGATCGCAAAAATCTCATCTCCGATGTCTGTATTCTACCTACATGTGTAATAACGTTTTAAAGCTGGGTTTAACCAAAGAAAGTAACAATCGGCTTTTAAGTGACGAAATATATTCCTAATGAGTTTTTCAGTAAAATGATGAAACAAATGGACACAAATATTTTAGAAGATTTTAGAAATGAATTTTGCTCTATAAATTGTTTTAATATAAACTCAGAAAAATCATTCCGGAATAGAAGAATTCTTACGGTAGAGCTGTTCGGTGCATCCGAAGGGGACAGTGAGAGAGGCCTGATGACATATCACTGGTCTACCCCCTATCGAGCACGTTTATAGACTCGCCACCCTCTCTTTTGTTGCTACGTTTACACACGGCGGGGTAGATTTTCAACAGCGTTCACCGTGTAGATTAATTAGTGGAAGATAAAAAGTAAATGTTTGTGTACTCAGTTTTCACAGCAAAAGGTAATGGATACACTATCGTTCAGTAGAGAGTGCAAAATAATGTTTCAAGATTTTAAAACAACTTATAAAATATCGGTATGGAGAACCCTACGACTTCCATGTTCTAAGATTTCTATTTAAAATAATTTACGTGAATTCGGTTCGATAATTTCTAACAAGTTATTGTTATTGTGTTCTTTGTAAATCGAGTTTTATGTTTGACAAATTGAAATGAAATGTTTCCATAGAAACTACTTCTTTGTTGCCGATAACGTAGTACGCATATAATAAAAACTTATCGCCTCCTCCTTCAACTATCATTTTCATTTATAGAACATTACCCCCTCTCCTATTCAACTACCCTTTTCATTTATAGATATTTCATCTAGCTTTCTACAGTGGATTATTATGACCTTCTTTTCAGGATACTTTATTTAATAAAATTAAGTACTTTACTCTTGTTAAAACGGAAAACGTTGCAGGTAAACTATCCCTTCCCCTTAACCGATCGTTACCAAAATCAATAGGCCTCTACAACTCGGGCATATATGTAGAAAATTATTTGATTCTGTTTGAATTTGCTGCAGTTATCGATCGTCATAAAAAATTTCTACACAGAGACACAGACACACACACAGTCACTTTTCGGAAAATGACTTTTCTGCACGTTTAGAGGGTAGTACAATCAGAGTCAGCCCTTATCACGAACACGATTTTTTTCGCCATCACCATACTTCCATTCCCTTATGGAACCTGGAAGTAAGGTACCAGGTTATTATTTATAATTATTCATGAACATTATTCCTTCGGTTTAATCATTACAGCAAAGCTTACATACTGGTTCGAAGCCAAATATAAGCACGCGCGCGCTAAAGATACGTTCTCTGTATCACTTTACAAACAGTCACACAAATTACCTTTTTATATTAAAAATTACGTCTCTGTCGAAGCGTTTTGCTATACTCTACCTAACTACAATCCTTTCACTCGTGTTTCTCAAGTATCAAATGAATTCTTTATTTCTGAAAGCTACATATTATCCGCTTTGCTAATCGTTATTATTTAGTGCTTCATAATTTCTTATCCGTTCTTTCTAGTTTTAGGCATTTTATTGTCACTGTAACTCTTCGGTTTGTCTTTTGTTGCATTTTTAAGATAGTTACTTAAGAGTCCGTTTGTTAGACAAAGAAATGTTAGACAAAGACAAAGAGCGTTTGTTAGACAAGAGTCTAGAATGTTTGTTAGACAAAGTTAGAATGTTTGTTAGACAAAGAGTCCGTTTGTTATATCTTCAAAGAAATAGCGTTCTCCTTTCCTCCTTTTTCATTAAATATCTGAGGATGCTATCAAGTATTAATCCACAGAGACAATGTTGAACGAAACTGTTGCTTGCGGGTTGTCGGATTCCCACAAAGTAAGCAACCACTCACATTCTCTACACTGCAGGACGCGAGACTTGTGGGAGCGATAGTGGTTCCAAGTGGATGTATTACTTTCATTACTAAAATTATTACTAATTTTTGCCGCTAAAGGTGGCATGTTTTTATTTTGCTACATCTATTAAAAATATTTAGTATATTTGTTTTTACAGTATTAAGTAATGGTCTTATCAAACTCCTGATCTTCTTTAAATCGCCTAATATTTCGACTAGCCGCATACAGCTGGTCGCGTTTATACGAGAGTTGTTTTCGGGAATGTCGTTCTCCTTTCCGAAACACATCTAATTCGCTGGCATAAATACTCAATGTTCTTCCCATATCCTCGACATGGGATTGGTACCCGTTCGGTTATCGGTGTTCGCTCTGACGTCGTTACATAGTTACTACGAAGGACGTAGACACTGTTGTAGTGACCCTCCCATATGATCACGAGTCCATCCCAATCGCTCCCACTGTGTTTCGATCGTCCTTGGTGGTCAAGAATTGACGTTCATTTCACGAATCCGTGCACGGTCGCATAGGGATTAGGCCTATTAGACGCCATCTGGCTGCGGCGCAAGCTCAACCGTAGACGGTAAAGCAACTGGACGTCGCACCTTGTGCCTAGTATGACCGCGAGTAGCTGAGACTCCTGCTAGCAGCCTCTGAAAGTTGTATGCATGAGTATTATGGACCCGATTACGTAAAGGAAGAGAGTTTGTCGGTCTCTAGACACACCGAACGCGCGAAGTTGTGGCCGAGACAGTTATCAACTGCAAGCAGAAACTGTTTATACTTCACTAATGACCTCCGACCTGATTCACAAGGTTACGTCCCGAGACATTCTATCTGGACATTTTTCCACCCGTCCGCCAAACTTCTGCTTTCTTCCGATAAGTACAACCTCGTGTTGGTTGTCAGACAACAAAAGAAAATGCATCCGTGTTTTTACATTAGCCGACGTTTTACCCAAGTTGTTTTATTCTTGTCTTAGCGCGCTACTTACACTTTTGTGAAAGACGTCGGTGAACACCTTAAAAACCAAGAATTTGCCTACATTCCTGGAAATATTTTTGGTCAAAATTTTGGTCAACATTTCCCAATATTTTGGTCAAAAGTTACAGTCTATTCCCTGCCTTCTTCCTAATGGATGGTTTTATTTGCAATAGCAATTCGGGTTCAGGTGGGAGCACTTGACCTTTGTTCCGTTCACTTATAACTGATAAATTCATTTAATTGTTACTTATATGGCTGACGATACCACACGCATCTGGCCACAGAAGCTGTCCTGCTGGAAGTGAGTAAAGTGTTTATAAAGACTGGCACGAAATCTTCCTGGCGCATTCCTGACATCGAACACTTCCTCCGTCAGTCGTATCTCAGTAGGCGACTGACAGTAGCATGATCAACGACATTTAAATATTCAAATACGCTTGGTCTATGGATATAATCAATACTGCGAGATGTATCCTTATTATTTAGAAATATAATTTTGTTTTAACTTGAATCTGGACACATTGTGGTTGCACGTGGCAACACTTTATTTCAGTGGTTTGTCAAATTCTTTTGACGATTCTTTAATGTTAGACTGGCCAATTGGGATTATTTAAGTACCAATGAATAGTACCAATCTTTAAGGCCGGCCACACACGTAACGGTATACATGACAGGTAAACCTGTACAGGTCACCTGCGCAGGCAAACCGGAGCGTGTGTGCCAGTCGCTGCAGGCGAAAGTGCACAGGCGAAGCGACCTGCGCCGGTCACCTGACAGGAACGGAGATTGGTATCTTGTACCTGCGCAGTCGTCAGTTATACCCTAGACCTGAGCGTGTGTGTGAGTACGTCTGGTCGCCTGCGCAGTAGTTTTGTTTAGTTCGGGCTTCTTCCGTGAAGAGAGTGTCTTTTGTCTTTGTGTTTTGTAGTTAGCGGACTTATCTTGTGGCTACTGGTGCTAGTGATGTCGAGTCGTAAACGCAACCAAGTAATTGAAGACTTTATCGAGTTGTATAAACTCGAGCCGTGCCTGTGGCAAGTAAAAAGTAAAGAGTATCACGATCGCGATAAGAGAAATGCAGCTTATGCGAAACTTGTGCTCAAGTTGAAAGAACTGGAACCCGATGCAACAAAGAAATCTGTGGTTAGAAAGATTAATAGTTTACGAAGCAATGTGCGTAAAGAGAAAAAAAAACGGGAGATGTCAATGAAGTCTGGTGCATCAGCCGACGATGTGTACGTATCTAAATTGTGGTACTTCAATTTGTTCGATTTTCTTGGTGATCAAGACATTCCCAGTGCATCTGTGTCGAATTTAGAGGAAGAAGATGGGAGCGAGATTGAGGAAGTAAGTACCAGACAGATCAATTATCTAGTTAAACAATTTATTTGAACTACACTTTAATTTGCAAGTTAAATATTAAATTAGATGTTAATTAAATGTTGAATGTTAGAATAAAACAAAACAAGTTTTATGACAAAATTGATATGTATTAATGTATTGTTTGTGCATGGGTTGGTGAATGTCATTGACTCAACTAAGCTAAAAATATATATTCACTTCATAATGATTCACTTAGTCTTTATCTTGAATTTTTGTTTCGAAGAACACGTTTGTATTGCCATGAAAGTTTGCCTTCATTGACGAAGTAGGTAGCAAACTCCTCTCTGAGATTTTTGGCGGCCACATTTACATTCCCTAAGCTCGTTCGTTGTAATGCAATCATATTCGATTCATTGGCATCTAACCCAGCATTAATAGTAGCGTCATCGTCATTCTCTTGATACGTACTGTTTGGTGGAGCGTAAATGGTAGGATGTGTTTGCATCAAGAAATTATGCAATGCACATGTTGCCATTACTACCTTTACTATGTTCTCTGGCTCCAGATTGATTTGAGTATGGAATATGCGAAATCTGGAAGCTAGTATTCCAAACGCATTCTCGACAACGTGCCTTGCCCTTGAAACTCGGTAGTTGTAGATTTCTCTTACAGCTGAATCTAGTTGTGCTTGTCTGAAAGGTTTCATCATGTTAATTGACAGGGGAAATGCGTCATCTACCACAAACACGTAAGGCACCTCTTTGAAATGTTCAGTAACATTGCATGGTTTTGGGATCTTATGTTCATCACTCTGTAACTTTTCATAAAACTTAGTTCTTTGAAGGACACCTCCGTCAGAAACACGCCCATTGGTCCCAAAATCCACTAAAAGGAACCGATATTTAGCATCCACTATTGCTAAAAGTACCATACTGTGTCTGCCTTTATAGTTGTAGTAATATGATCCGGAATCCGCTGGAGGAACTATGTCTATATGTTTGCCGTCCATGGCACCGAGGCAGTGGGGAAAATTCCATCTCTCTTCAAACTGTTCAGCAATCACTTCCCATTTCTCAGTGGTGTTAGGAAACTGGAACAAAATAAAATTCATAACAACTTTTCTCAACGTGAGTAAACAATGTTTAAATTAGGGGTTTAAAAATCAAGGATAAACCATTAAATCAACAATTTCCAAACCAATGTAAAAAAGAGTATTTGGTTTTGTAAAAATTGGATGGGTACACCTAGTACATAATTTTTTTTTTTTCAGGAGGACGTTGGTGAAGCAGCTACAACACCGAGCAGAGAAACATCAATCAATAGCGAGGTCCCTTCGCCTGTGGTCCCAATACCCAACTCAGATACACGTGCGGTAAGCCTACCTCCTTATTCCCGACCTAATTCGGCCAAAAAAAAGAAAGTTGAAGACTTGACAACTGGTGTCTTAGTCTCTGTCAGAGACCACTTTCAGAAACCATCACGCCAAGACGACAGATATGATATACTGGGCAAATCCATTGCAATGCGAATTAGGGCATTAGAGAAACGCCAGGCTTTGATCGTAGAAAAAAGAATCAACGACATCCTTTTTGAGGCTGAAATGAGTACGTTTGACGTACCTAATACTGGCACGTACTACTACGAATCTTTGACCAACACCCCTGGGTCAAGTAGGAGCACAACGAGTCCTGTAGCAGCTGTATCTTATGGCCAATATCCACAACAAACTTCAACAGCTGAAATTGTTAGCAATGACGTGATTCCACATCATCAATCAGTGGCAGATTACTTTGCTAATTATGAAAAAAATCAATAGTCTGTTTTGTTTCCTTATTTATATTCAATGTCACTACTAAACATTTCTGTTTTACCAAACAGTTCTTTTTTATGTTCTACCCACTATCAAATATCATGTCTCTGTACTCAGTTAAACATTCCCTTTAAAAACTGTAAACTGTAACGTTGCTATGAAATAAAGTATAAATGTTTAATAACATGTGTATATTTCAATTGTAACCTACCTTGACATTTACAACATCAATAAAACATTCTGTGCAATATTGCTTGACGTACCTGTAAGACGTTTTTCAGCACTTTATAGATGGCTTCACACGTCTCTGGAATTATTTTGCCTAGAGCTTGTGGTGATATCAACGTAGAATACTTGAGACACTCGTACGATCGGCCCGTTGCAAGGAACCTCAAAGTCGCAGTTAATCTCTCATGGGGAGAAATCGATTTCCTCATAACCGTGTCTTTCTTTTCAATTAATGGAGTCACGAGTAACAACAGCTGTTTATAGGCGTCTTCATCCATCCGCAAATAATTACGGAAGTCTGAAGGCTCACCAACCAAGTCTTTCAATAATCTTGTATGAGTGTATTCATTTCTTTTAGTAAGCCACTTTTTACTCCACATTTTACGTTTACACTTCTTCTTCTTGTTTAAAACCACACACAATCCGACTAAAGCTATCATATCATCTTCATCTTGGCTCGCCATCTCTCAACTGAGCTAAACGTACGGTATACCGTTACGTGTGTGGACTCTAGTTTGCACAGGTATACATGACAGGTAAACCTGCGCAGGTTTACCTGTCATGTATACCGTTACGTGTGTGGCCGGCCTAATGGTACTATAGTCAATGAACAATGGGACCACTCTCAAGAAATAAAGAGCACTAGTACACTAGAATGAGCAGTTTATTCAAAAGTCACGTTTTAACAATAAACACAAAGATGAGACTTTACGCTGCTACGTATTCTCGATCCTCTTCTACGGTGTAGAATCTTGGAGTTTGACTGAAGACACTACTAAAAAATTGGAATCTTTCGAAATGTGGCTTTACCGTAGAATACTGAGCATTTCATGGACAGCACATATCACTAATGTTGAAATTCTTAGAAAGATGAAGAAAGAAAGGGAAGTTATTAACACAGTGAAGATAAGAAAGCTTCAGTATCTGGGACATCTCATGAGAAATGAACAGAGATTTTACTTATTGCAGTCCATACTACAGGGAAAAGTACTTGGAAAGAGAGGAATAGGGCGACCGAGAATCTCATGGCTGAGAAATTTAAGGACCTGGTTTGGCGTGAATACAACTGACTTATTCCGTGCAGCAGTGCAGAAAGCTAAAATAGTCTGTCTGATATCCAACATATTAAGCAAATTTAGTACAAAAGAGGCGGTTCTGACCTTTAAAACGTATGCATACTATAAATAAGCGGATAGGAACTATCAGAAGAAGAAGACTGGCTACTTGTTTGTTTCTGCGAAGTGTTTTAAAATCGTACTAGTCAAGTCTTGTTTGTTTAAGGCCGTGAAAATTAACGTAGTTCATGAATATATTTTATACAGTCGCTGTCAGTGTTTGGCGGCTTCAGTTTTTCAGCACGCTTATTGTAAATGGCTTCCCTCCGTGGTTCAGTTCTAACTGCAGACTTTATACAAAGTATTCAGCAAGACAAAGACTTATAAAAATTCCATAAATGCGTACAAAGCTAATTGCTGATTTTGTTTGCTACTGGTTTCCTCAGTGTAGGCCTACATATTAAGCAAATTTAGTTTAAAAGAGGCCGGTCAGACCTTAAAAATGTATGTATACTATAAATAAGAAGATTTATAGGTAGAAGACATTGTTTGTTAACCTACTTCTGGCATCAATCCAAATTTACGTACTAAAAACCAAAACGTTTCCTTCTCCTGGTTTCATCAATTTGTGACTAGGTTTGTTACTGAGACTTCTATTAATATATCTACATATAACCTTTAATAAAATAACATCACTATTATTCATAATATTTATCCTCGACACGTCACTAGTATAGCTTGTTATCACAATTTGCATTGATTGCGCCGCACAATCTGTTTAAGCCCATAAAGAAACGAACGTGATTGCAACTCACCATGCAACACTAGGACATCAGTAGTATAGTGTTTAAGACACAAATAAAGTATGATTGTTTATGCATTTTGTATGCCAAGAAATGTCCTCATATGGACTGTACTGATGAGGCGCAATCCACGGGGGGGGGTTACAGGAATTCCCCCCCCAAATGGTCACTTTACACGAAATTTCTTCCGTTGTCTTGTGATTTTTGAAAGGCTTTGTAATTATGAATATGATAAAAATGTATATCACGTTATGTAAGTTCATGGTTTTCCTGTAAAATTACTTTAAACAAATTTTTAACTGTACCTTACCACCAAGTTAATTTTTGTTTGATACTGTTACGAGAAACGTACCGAACAAGCCAGAACATTCTCCCACTCCCCCGTCCAGTGTGGCTTGTGTTGCGTCATTCACGTAGGTTGTTCTAGTGAGTTCCAGGAACACTTGAGATAAGCATTAAGCCGCTGGCGTGCAGTAAGGAGGCAAAGCTGTACTGAACCTCTGCGGGGCCTATATAAAGCCATAGCAGCCGAATTGTCAGTTGAGTTACGTGAGCGATTTTCGCTAGTGCGGATTGAGTGTTTGTCGAAGTGAATTAGTATTGTGTAAATAATTGTGTGAAACTCTATTAATAGACATTTTTATTGCGTGTGGACAAATCTAACTGGAAATATTGTACAAGTTAATTATAAACTGTTTAACTGTGATAATTAAAGCTGGTGATTAGTGATTTTGTTTTTCACTGTACCTACGACGACCAGGTAGACCGTCGTAACAGTGGTGTCAGAAGTGGGATAGAACGGTTAACAGTGGGAACAGAGGACACTTCGTAGAAGAGTGGTGTTAGTGGTAGTTGATAAAAATAAAATGGATACCAGTCAGATGATAGAAGCATTCCGAGTAATGCTACGGCAAACACAGGAACAACAAAAAGAAGAACAAAAACAGGGAAGAGAAGAAACAGAGAAAAGGCGCCGACGGGAAGTAGGAGAAACAGTAAGACGGTAACACGAAAAACGTAATCGTGAAAATGAAACAGCAGAGAAACGGCAAAAAGAAGAATTTAGTCGTCAAGCAGACGACGTTAAGACGTTCTTACATGATGATATCACAGCAAAATTCGTCCTGTTACAAGGTGACCTGATCAAACAAGTTGACAGAATATCTGAAATAGAAAAATCTGTGTCAACTATGAAAACAAGTATGTCAAGTTTAGAAGATTCAAAATATCAGAGAAATCAAAGAACGCTATTAACTGAAGTAGGACCAGTTTTTGCAAAGGCCCCATCGCTTAATGGAAGCACTAACTGGGCAACTTATCATCGCCAATTTGAAGCTGCCGCTCGCTTAAATAACTGGTCAGAAGAAGATAAAGGCCTTTCACTCATTCTTGCGTTAAAAGGACCTGCCGCAGAGCTAATAGACAAAGTGCCATCTGACAGCCAGAACACATATGCCAAATTAACAAAAGCTCTGTAATTACGGTACGGTGACCAGCATTTATGCGAAGTGTACCGTGTTCAACTTAAAGCGAGGCGACAGCGTTCAGGGGAGAGCCTTCAAGAGTTTGAAACGAATGTCGACCGACTGACGAGATTGGCTTATCCCGAATAATCGGAGGACTTCCGAAAGTGGATTTCTCTCATTATGTTTATTAACGGTATCAGAGATAGTCAATTACAACAAATGTTAAGAATGGCACGGCATGATAATAAATCAGACGCTCTTGTTCATGCTCTCGTTTTGAAGCTGCCAAGTCGGCGACATACAATAATCAAAGTATGTCATCACGTTGTAGTCAAATGTGTCCAGTGTCACAGTATCGTCATAACGGGCGGAATAAAAAGATTCAAGAACAACAGTTTAAGAAGTCGGTAGCGCCACAACGCTCTTTCGAACAAAAGGATAAAGGCAGAAGACAGAAGTGTTATAATTGTGGGAAACGTGGTCGTCTACAGAGAGACTGTTGAGAGAAGAAAATACTGAGAGAAGGGAGTGATCGCACCAATTGGAGAAGTAAAGCCCCAGAACAGCACACAGTTTCCACGCTACATAAGAGTAGTGGAAACCTGATTGTTACTGGATTTGCAGAAGGTAAACAAACATCATTTACAGTTGACACGGGCGCTACAGTGTCTATTGTGCGCCCTGACTTAATCAGCAACCGACGGCATCAAATTAGCTCTTGTACAATACAGACTGTGACTGGAAGCCCCGTCAATGTGTTAGGAAAGATAGACGTACGTGTACGCCTGGGTCTTGTCGAGTTTAGCCACCAAATGCTTGTTGCAAAAATTGTTGAGGAAGTGATTCTTGGCACAGACATTATGAATGCTTACGGATTCTTTGTGGAATTAAGAGAAAACGTCCTGAAGGTTGGCCAAGAGAAGATAAAGCTTTGCATGGCTAAAATGTCAGGGTATGCTAACCATTCAATCAAGCAAGTGTCATTCGCCGAAGAAGAAGTCAACAATTCTGGTCAAGGGGAACCTTTCCTATTGCAGGTGGAAAAGGAAGAACTATCAGAGGAAGTACAAATAGGTTAAGTGTAACGGCAAAGGAAATGATTGAAAAGCCAACTATGGATGTCAAGGATAACCCTTGTTTGTTCCTGAGTTAATAGAAGCGCCCGGGGGAAAAGTTGCTGAAGATGAAGTTACGCAAGATGTTGTTGACGAGAACCAAACAGACTTGGATCAGCCAGTGGTGTTTAGGTCATCAATACATGACGCAACGGGAGTGATTCCAGCAAAACTAGCGGTTGAGCGGAAGACTCGTATTCCTGGGAACTTGATGTTCGAATCACACGAGACCGAATTCGAAGGACGGGAGAATTATCTTTCACAAGGACGTCTACCTAGATCGCCTGGCCAACTATTACTTCAGAGACGGTTTGCCAGTTCGGGACGAACAGGCTTATTAAGGGGCGGTGTTGCAAAAAGCGTACAGAGCAATCCAGAACATTCACCACTTCCCTCGTCCAGTGTAGCTTGTGTTGCGTCATTTACGTAGGTCGTTCTAGTGAGTTCCAGGAACACTTGAGATAAGCATTAAGCCGCTGGCGTTGTAGTAAGGAGGCAAAGCTGTACTGCACCTCTGCGGGGCCTATATAAAGCCATAGCAGCTGGATTGTCAGTTGAGTTACGTGAGCGATTTTCGCTAGTGCGGATTGAGTGTTTGTCGAAGTGAATTAGTATTGTGTTAATAATTGTGTGAAACTCTATTAATAGACATTGTTATTGCTTGTGGAGAAATCTAACTGGAAATATTGTACGAGTTAATTATAAATTGTTTAATTGTGATAATTAAAGCTGGTGATTAGTGATTTAATTGGTGTCTTGTATTTTGTTTTCCACTGTACCTACGACGACCAAGTAGACCGTCGTAACGATATATAACTTAAACGAGAAGCGTATATTTTAAACTGTAAGTGAACTAACAAACACAGATATGATTTTATACTTGTACGTTAATAAATTTACTGTGTTGATAATAACACACTGTATTTTTATCTTCACTCATTCCTATCATTTATGTACTTTAGGGTATTAAAGAATGGTCAAACTTTTCATATCTCCCCCCAAAGTCAACTATTCCCCCCCCAAATTGTTTGCTGGATCCGCTCCTGGTACCGATGTTCATCACCAACTATAGGAATTTAGTGTTGCTACGAAATAAACCACATAATTCGATTCTTATACATTATTTAAAATGTGATTTTCCACTAGAAATGCGTTCACAGCGGAAATTGTTAATCTATTTTAATATTTGAGAACTAATTTTTTAATATTAGAGACCTGATAACTTGAACTTAATAGACTATGGACAACAATCTTTATTTCTCTCTGCTTGGTTCCCGTTCAGTTTTACCGAGAAAAAATTGGTGGCTGTAGGCCTACTTCAGCTAAATATGGAGGAGTCTTTTTCCTAGTACATGTATTATGATAAAAAACTACTGCTTTGAAGTAGGAAGGAGATTATCTGCTAGTAATACGTCAAACCTTCGGCTTTCAAAATGTGCGTCACCGCGAACTTACCGCTAAATCTAAAGGTCGACGTAACAAAAATATTATAAGTAAAACGATTCTCAAACTTTCAGGTTAGAATCAAAGGTAACAATTCACATTCTCTGTTTTTCATTATTTTCTCAATTTTACAATTTATTTGGTCATTGTAGAACTTTATTAAAACAATTTAAATTGACATTAATAACAGTATTTAAGTGTGCCGTAACATTTAATAGGATCCCGGGAAGCCGGAACGTTTCGGAATTTTTGCGTTGTAAATTTCCAATTTCTTGGGTGTTAATTAATTGAAAAATATAAAGCACACAGCTTGAAAACAAAAGTGTATGCCTACACGTTTCGAATTCGAGAAGAAGAGTCTGTGTTTATAAAAGCATTTTAGTTAAGAACGAAGGGGCTTAATTAACTGCTACAATTAACGCAGCTCAATAATTAGTAATTATTAACATTGTTACGAGACGAGGTGGGAGAAGAAGAATGTAGCCGTGACAGGGATTAGGGTTGGCGACGTTTTCTTGCCGCGCGAGTTTATCTCGGCCTCGGATCTGGAGAGCTGTCATTGAGTCCGCGGCCCCGCACGCATTTATTAAAAAAAAGTAAGAGTTTATACATATATGTGCCCAATCGGATAATTGGAACACGACGTGTTCAACAGAGATGTGAAGTCTTGTTAAAAGGTGTCAATTAAACGGAACACATTTTTGTGCTGGTTCTTTGTTTTGTACGTTATAATCGATGAATCTGTAATGACACTTTTTTTGACTGATGATTTGTTATTTTGACAGATGTTGGCATCGATAAAACAAACTAAATACATGAAAGATGTGTTGAAAGATTTGTTCGGAATTTCGTCTGTTCATGTTACAATAACATGAGCGTATGTACACTCCAACACACGCGCGCGCGCATGAATCAGTGCAATGTAAATAAATGTAATCTGCACTAGTGAACGTAAATTTTGCTAAGTATGCGATGATCCGCAATATGAACACTAATGTGAGATAAGTTACGTTCTCATAAAGTTTTTAAAGTCTTTATTTTTTACTACAAAATTTTTTTTAAATTTTGTATAGGTAAAATCTAAGTGACATAATGACCGGTATTATTTTTATTGGAACTGTACCTTTATCCGTTCCTGCAGTTCATTTTCGATGTTTTTAATATGCGATTGTATCGAATATTACGATGTGGAAAAGAAGAAGTCTACTAATTGTAAATTGTCCTATTATTTAATGCAAAGCGAAAATAGACCTACGTGTTGTATTGATTTGTGAGGTTAGGTAACAATGGTTTTTGGTTTTTAGTTTACTGCTGAAATAAATAAAAGCCATGGTTGAGGGAAACATAACGTTTGATGTATATATACAATGCTTATAAAGCCGGTCACGCACTATCCATCGCCGCTGACCAGCATGCCCGACGTCGGTGATGGATGTGCGCACCACACTGTCTTGCAACTCGTCCAGCGTGCCAGACGTTCTTTAGTTCTCGTTGTGAGGATACGTCCCACAGACATCTATTTAATTTATATTTTTCGATAAATTTTGATGTCATTTCACGGTCCATCATGAATTGTAATTAAGACAAATTAATAATAACAATATTTAAAATAATAACTGCTAATGATATTTGAATGTATTATGTAAGCGAAGAATAAACTAAACTAAATATTAAACTGAAATTTTATCTGAATCGTTACTTATTAAATATAAACTAAAGAATAAATGTAACGTAAAATTAAACAGTAAACATTTATTAAACGAATGTGTTCTAAAAAAAACATGTAGGGCCTACTGTACTTGCTCGAAAATGACGATTTGGTAGCAGGCGTACGCATGATCAAACATCACCCTTTTGATCATGATCAAATAAATGATCACCCTTTTATTTGCGTACGCCTGCAAATAAAAGGGTGAGTTGGAAAACGATAAACTAGGCCTACTATGCCTAGGCCTACACGAGATAAGGAGAAGCCTCAACGGAAATGAAAACGAATATATTGAAGACCATGTCTTGACCTGTTTTGGCGTTTGGCTGTGAGACATGGGAGACGTTTGAATTTGACCATGTAATGTTCTCTGTTCTCAGTTTTTTAGCAGGCATTTACTACCTTGTTCCCGCACCACTGACGATGGCAGTCGTTGGTGCGGCCGAAACGTCTGGCGATTCAGAAAATTTGAACATTCGACCGCGGTCTAACAGCCCGGTAAACGTTTCGTACAGTTGTGTGCGTTCTGTTATATTATTTACTAAAATTCAATGACAACAATAATTTTGTTAGATGTTATATATATTTATAATAATTTTATAAACTTCTGTTTAATTGTTTGACAGGGTGTTACTTAATAGTGAAGAAACTACTGCTCCAGATTTGGTATAGGCATAATACACAAACCTATATCTAACACGCACAAACGAATTCAGAACGAAAAAATGAACGTTACCCATTTGTTAATAATATTGTAACGTTATTTTTAAGTTTACATTTTTATATCCAACGTTAAACAATTAAATTCACAATTTTTAGTTTCGTCCAATCTGATCACTAGATGCGCAAAAACGAGTTCTGTGTAGAAATATTCCGAGCTAATCTCTTCCCTTGAATACAAATCTTGTTGGTGAACTTGCTTTGGCAGGAAGTCAGATAACAACCAATACACGTTCATAGATTGCACGACCAAGAAACAGGGTTTTGTTCATATTTCTAAAGAAAAAGTAATATTCAGTCCTTCGTAAATTTCCAGGCGTTTATGATGATAAACAAAAATTATACGGTAGGGAGTTCTGGGACGTTACGGTAATGACGTATTTTCTTTAGAATTTCTACTAATACTAAATTCGCTTAATTGAAACTTATGTTTTGCAAACCTTTGTTAAAGGATATTGTGTAGGCATTGATGAACATAGGTTTTATGTTGTAGAATATAATTTATACATAATTTGCGAAAATGTTGGGTTTAATTCGCTTGAATCAAATCTGTCAATGGTAATACAACAGCTGTTGGTGTATAGCCCTACGACTAACAACTAATACAACAGCTGTTGGTGTATAGCCCTACAGACTAACAACTAATACAACAGCTGTTGGTGTATAACCCTACAGACTAACAACTAATACAACAGCTGTTGGTGTATAGCCCTACAGACTAACAACTAATACAACAGCTGTTGGTGTATAGCCCTACAGACTAACAACTAATACAACAGCTGTTGGTGTATAGCCCTACAGACTAACAACTAATACAACAGCTGTTGGTGTATAACCCTACAGACTAACAACTAATACATAACGGTTTTATAGTTAAATTCTATAATTATAATTTTTAGGTACTATACCTGTATCCGTTTCTGCAGTTATTTTCGATATTTCGATTATGCGATTGTTTAGCTTTGATCTTTAGTGAATATCGCACATAATTTTATGTAGTTAGAAGAATCATACAAATTTTAATTTCGTATGTTGCAAAATAGTTCGCTGGCGATTGTAGTTGGTGTTCTTAGTCCTTTTTTTAATGAAAAATGATTGTAGCAGTAGCATATCACAGTTGCGTACCTGTGACGCCTAAAGCTGATGTTGTTAGGTTAACATGAGAACTGAAATTACACATGGAAAGCGATACGTGTGTTATGTAAAACTCGTTTTTTTTTTTTTGGCGGAAACTACGAAAAAACCCAACTTGAAATTAAGGCGGGTGGCCTATACTATACATGTCTTCTTTTTTGTGGCAGAACTCGGTCGTCAGTAGAACTTGTTTTCCCAGTAGTAGGCCTACTCGTTTTTCATTAATACTCGTTTTACGAAAAGATCACCAGAAAACCACAGAACTCGGAAGTAATTGCCTATTACTATACATGTACTTTTTTGTGGCAGAACTCGTTTCTTTCGGTAATATTCGTTTTCCAACAAGTTCTCGTTTTGTGGCTAACCAAAAAGAAACGTCCATTATGTACAATATGTAGAGCTTTATGTACACAATATACTTTATTTTAAGTATTACTGTGTTATAAGCATTGTATATACACTTTAGACACTATGTTTTCTTCAACCGTGGCTTTTATTTATTTCAGCAGTAAACTAAAAACAAAATTATTGTCACTAACCTCACAAATGAAAACAACACTTATTTTCGCTTTTCATTAAGAAATAGGACAATTTACAATTAGTACACTTCTTTTCTACATCGTAATATATCGATACAATCGCATATTAAAACATCGAAAATGTACTGCAGGAACGGATAAAGGTAAAGTTCTAATTAATATTCTTCAAAGCTGACAACAATGTGTACGTGTAGGTCTATATGTACATGTTTATAACTTAGGCTACTCTACAAAATGTGGTCGCAAATCTGAGGCTAAGGTTGAGTCTGGGGTCAGGCTGACCACAACGCTTCCTGCTTCCCTTACATAATTTACGTTAAGTACCAAAAATTATGGAAAACCAAGAAAAAATATTATTAATAAAATAAACTATTTTAATTTTGTTACCAAAATTAAAAATTATTAATTGAACGTCATGATTGTTTATAACATTCAGTAATAAGTATATGAAATAAACTTCGGGCTATTTACTAGACTCGGATATTCTTCTTCTTCTTTAGCACTACAGTCCAACGTGATCCTTGGCTTCCAACACCAGTCTTCTCCAAAGTCTCATATCCATCTCCAAAGTCTCAGTGTGACCTCTCACATCCATTCTTCTTAGATCTTCTAGAACATCATCCAACCATCTTTTCCTACCCCTTTCGTGCTGTTCTCATCGTCCTCACATTCCATGTAGCTGTCATTAGCTTACGTTTTACTTTTGATTTCCATGATCCATTCCTCATATCTTTATTCCAATTCCGGTTCAATTCCCCAAAAGACATTCCTTTCCGAGGCGTGGTTGTTGGTTTCATAACAATTTTATTTTTACTTATCCAGGATGTTAACCCTACGCAAAATCTCCGATCTGGAGGACTACGAGATTTTTTATGCGGGTTATTAGACTCAGATATAGACCCTTACATTCATAACATGATCAATATTATTGTGTCGGAGTTTTACTTAATTTATTGTAAACGTCGTATAATTTATTTAATACATTACAATCAAATTCGCGTTTTTTATATCCTTAATGTATACTGTTAATTTTTTTAGCTACTGTTAATAATCGAAACAGCCTTAGCCTGTTTTAATTATTGTATGCTAATTTGATCATAAGAACACCATTAAGTCTTTAACAAAATCATAAAATTATTCAGAACTTGTTTTACTTTATTTTCTGCAAAGAATCAAACTAATTTAGCTTGTTAAATAAAACAAGCTGTAATATTAAACTGGATTATGTGGAAACATAACGATTTGTACAACGATACAATCCATAATTAGCAATTATGGAGTTGAAGTGAACACAAAAGGAAGCTCGTTTGTGCGCTGGAAATGCTTATTAAAAACCTCAAAGGCGAGTACACATGTTTGTGAGGACGGATGATGGGGGGATGGGGGTGGTAAAGTTGGAGACCACCCAACACCTCAATATCAGCGTCATATCAGAGAGCGAAGCCGGCCTCCGATGACATTTCTCGATACAACGTCGGCCTTCATCTTCTCTGACAACTGGATGACTCGAAAGAAATTACTCGTTTTGCATTTATAATATATCGGCTTGTTTATCTTTACATCTTTCGCTTTGAGAACTGTACGTTCTCCTGTTGTAGAATATAAAAATATAAAGAATTTATAAACGTATAAAATTCTTTGTCATTGACAGCAACAGTGGAAAAATAGTTTAAACATAAAATTTTAAACCTATTTTATCCGAATACTTTTCTGTCCTTTTATGCATTTTAAAGATTTTATTTTACTTTATAGTAGGCCGCCGAAAAATTAGTAATTTTAATTATATCTTTAAAAGTCAAAACCAGAAATACTGCACTTAGTAATTGATGCATTAGTAAGGAGAGCATGCTAATGTGCTTCACCAGGGGAAGGGGGGATGAACGGGACCTAACCTCCACAGAAGGTCGAGGAAAATTGATGAATTTTGTTAATGTCTTAATTTTTAGGCTATTTTATTATTTTTTCCAGCTGAGTACGCTAATATAGTAGTTACTCTTTCTTAAATATAGGCCCAATCACAAAGCATTTTCGTACCCGTTTGAAATATTAAATATGGGAAAATCATCAATAAGTATTTTCCAGCGTTTCGGTAACGCGTATTTTTATTGTGTTATTACTGTTTACTTTAATGGGCGTGATTTCAGGATGTTATCACACGTTTTTCAGCCAGTTTAAAGATAGTATTGTTGATTAGTCTTAACTTGATTTTTCTTTTGTATGAAGCCGAATTGACTGCCTCCCCCCGTAAGGCCAAAGTCTAGATACGTCACTGGTAACGTACAATAAAACAAAACATTACCTATCCAAATATAGGCCTGCATTAAAAAGCAATAATAATGTTTTTGAGAAGTGGGAAACACGTTTATCACGTGAACATTGTGTGCATTTATTTATTTTGACTCTCTCTCAAGTTCGTTGAATACACTTTAGGATGACAATTATTATCTATTGAGAATAGTCCAAGAACCAAGAAACATATCAGTATAATACATGCCTCGGAAATGGCGTTGTTATGAGGAGTTAAGAGGTGTCCTAAATTTGACCGTACAAAGAATGAGGCCATAAGAGAAGAGTTACAAGTTTTTAAGTTGAATGAAAAACTAAAAAATTACAAACAACGGAGGGAAAAACACTTAGAAAGAATGTCAGATTCCAGACTGGCCAAACAAGTCTGGAAATACAAACCTATAGGACACAAGTGTATGGGTAGACCCAGTGCCGGATTATCCATAACGCTAGGGTATGCTGCAGCACCGGGTACCAAGGCCTCAGCTGTCAGGGGGCCACCATCCAGCCCTAAATCGGAAAAATTTTTTGAAGAAAATACATGTGAAAAAAGACTTTGTAATAGTCGTTCAAATGAAGATGATAGATTGCATGATACTACAGTTTGTCCGCTCAAAGTATTAAACTGAACTATTGATTGTAAAATGATTGATGTATTTCCGAATATATACACTGCTTATCGTCTGCTGTTGAGGATTGCAATAGCTGACTACGAACCTGAAAAAACATTTTCTGTATTAATAATCATCAAAGGTATGTTGAGTTCAACTATGGGAGATGAGAGATTATCTTCGTTAGCAAGGCTGAATATTAAAAGTTTGATACCTGAATCGATCGATTTAGAAGGAATTATACAAGACTCCGTTAAGGTAAAATCAAGAAAAAATGGATCGATTAATATTTTCTAAGCTTAAGTACTACTATGCTCTTCGTAATCACTATTTAGCTAGCCTAAATATTTGTAGTCACTTGAGAGTTTAATACAATAATTGTTAACTTTTTAAATTGTGTATGCCATTTATCAGCATAAATAATGGATAAAAGGTTGAATTTTGAATCGGGTGGGGGGTACCAGTCTGACGGCAGTATAGGGCACCACGCGCTTCTAATCCGCCATGGGTAGACGCAGGAAGAGATGGCTGAGGATCTTTGAAGGCGGAACAGGCAGCACCTTGTCGTGTTGTGAAGAATATGATGATGTTAATATAAATTTGTGGCTATTATGATTACTGATTCTAGTTTTCCATTTGTATCTCGGACGATCTGCGACGCACACCATTACATGATTGGCACGAGAACGGAGAATTTTACGTATCTAAATTCAACCGCATGATGATATTGATCTAATTGTCAGGACAAAACGAGATCCCATTAGTGCCTTTACAGCATTAGGGGAAGCCTCAAGTAAAATTGGACTGCAGATAAACTTGAAGAAAACAAAATATATGAATGCTACCAAAAAACTACCATTAAACCCAACCATTCAAAACATTGAAATAGGCACAAAAAATATAGAGGCAGTAAAAGAGTTCATACATCTTGGTTCCCAGATAAACAGCACTAACGACACCAACACTGAAATAAGAAGAAGAATATATCTTGCAAATAAAACATATTATGGATTTAAAAAAGCACCTGACGTCTAGCTTCATCTCAAGAAGCACGAAATGCAAAATTTACAAAACACTTATCAGGCCAGTGCTGAAATATGCTTCAGAAACCTGGACAATCACAATAAATAGCGAGAGACGTCTAGGTTGCTGTGGAAGACGGATTTTAAGAACAGCATTTAGAGGAGTACAAGAAAAGAAATGTGGTGCAGGCGCTATAATTATGAACTATACCATCTTTACAAAGAGATGGACATTGTCAGGATAATCAAAATTAGGCTAAGGTGAGTTGGACACATAGAGAGAATGGAGGAAGGACAGCCTACGAAACATATTTTCTACCAGAAACCAATGGGTAGTAGAAAAAGGGGAAGACCCCGAAGTAGGTTCAAAGAGCAGATAGAGGATGACCTCGGAAAGCTGAACGTAAGAATCTGGAAAGCCAGGGCCGCAATAGGGAAGAATGGAATCGACTCTTGAAACAGGCCAAGACCCACCAAGGGTTGTAGAGCCACATGATGAAATTCAATCGCTTGACGGTATTAAGGTCGTTTTCACTTTGGTAAGAAGATTACCACCAGAAAATATTGACGATTAACAGTGCGAAGTTCATACGACAGATACAGACGTGTCGGTATTGGCAGTGGTGAGCGTACGTAAGGCCGTAAGGCAGTCACAAAGGCTGGCAGTCGGCTTATAACCCTTTGCAGTCACCAACGTTGATTTGTTTCTCCAGTATAATTATGATAATTTATTACAAGCGAATCGGACACGCATTTATGAACACAGTGTGATCAACTGGGCTGTGGCGTGATCCATCTTGTTATAACACTCGTCTCACTCCTCTCCGTCTTTTCTTTGTACCCGTTTTTTCACTTTAATACTTGTTTCTCAGTTAATTAAACGAAACCATCAGTGTGGTTAACAAGCTGTGTGTGTGGAACGGGTCTGACATGTCTAGTAGAGTTACGTTTAGCACACGCGCGCAAATGTACAGTCTTTGTGTTTCAGAAAATTAAACAGAAATTTACTTTTACGAGTAACAGTTCACCCACAGAGCAGCTATAGTTAGGTCTTATTATCGTCTTATGATCGACTATGGCTAACGATACAAAAATATAATTTAGATATCAGTGACAGGAATATAATCTCCATTAAAGTTATAAATTTTGTATAATTTTAAATAAAGTGTGAGCTAATATATATCACTAACCTTATTACATATATATATATATATAATATATATATATAATATATATATATGTATATATATACATATATATATGTATATAATATTTATAATAACTTTACCTCAAGATGTTTTTTCCTTATTAGGAACATGTTTCGGGACACTTACTGTTCCCACCCTCAGCCTTCTTAATTTTGAATCTTATGGAGTACTTGTGTGTTTGTTGGTTGTTGTTATGGTTTTCTGTTGGTTTTTGGTATTTTAAATCGATATTATTGTGTGTAATTGTAGTGTATATATTAGTATTTTATGTATTTTCGATGTTGATTTTTTTGAAAATTGTGTCATGTTTTATATTGATTTGTATTTGTTCAGGTATTAGTTTGTTTTGTGTTTGTATATTTGTAACCACAATCACACACAATAATACTATTAATACAATAATAATACCCAATCGGAATAGCTTGAACTTTCGCGGATAAGACTTAATTAAAATAACTTTAGCAGTAACTCAACAGAAATCTTCTAACTTTGCGTTCGTCGTGACTGACAGACCAATCGTCTGGAACAGTGCAGCGTTTACGCGTTATCGATTCCGAAAAGAGACTGATCTGTACGTTAGAGTCTTATTTCTGAAACTGAGTTTCTTGTATTCTGATTGGTCCGTCGGTCAAATCCTGCTCATGGTTTTTCTACAGATGAAAATTTTCCTGTGTAAGAAGGCATTCTTGTTCAAAAAATCTGAAATGTTTTACGACCAATTTTATGGGCTGTAAAACATTTTTACTTAAAAAACGCATACATTCAGTTATTAAATTTTAAAACAAACTACAGTCATCAGGTAGGTCTTTTTATTACGATTGTCTTGCTATAAGTCCTATATCAAAATTTCTTTGGGATGGTCGGTCCATCCTCTGTTTATAACTTATAGACTATTATTTTTAAACATAAGTGACCGAAACAAGGGGTAACAATAGTTTAATCCGTGTTGTGAGCCTGTATAATCATTGTTTATGTGTGACAGAGAGAGGGAGAGAGAGAGCGAGAGAGAGAGAGCATGTCACTCATTGTTTACACAAAGAATTAAGGTTTTTATGATTAATGTCATGCGGCCAACAATGACGCGTTGTTACTACGCATTGAGCGCGCCAAATATCGCACAGCAGACTTAATGTAGTGTGTAAAAAAGCGCGGGGCACTTGATGTAGTTGGGTGTTGATTAGTAGTGTATAGTTGCAATTAGGCGTTGCTTGGAGCAGCAACAGCAGCACGAAGTGATGAGTCACACCGTCCCGTCCGGCCGGTAGCCTAATGACTTTCTGCCGGAATGTGAAATCTGGCTTTATTTGCAATCGTGTTTTTGGTTTTCGTAAATTTGCTTTATCACAGTTTGTAGAATATTGGTAAACATTTCTTTTTTACTTCCATGTTCTGTAAGGAAATGGAAGTATGGTGATGGAGAAAAAAATCGTGTTCGAGATAAGGGCTGATTCTGATTTTACTACCCTCAAAACATGAAGAAAAGTCATTTTCTGAAAAGTATTGTGTGCCTGTGTGTCTGTGTGTAGAATTTTTTTTTCTATGGCGAACGATAACTGCCGCAAATTCAAACAGAATCAAATAAATTTTTGCATGTGTACCCGAGTTGTAGACGACTCGAGGCTTATTGATTTTGGAGAAGATCGGTTAAGGGGAAGGGATAGTTTACCAGCAACGTTTTACGTTTTAACAAGAGTATAGTTCTTAATTTTTATAAATAAAGTATCCTGAAAAGAAGGTCATAATAATCCACTGTAGAAAGGTAGATGAAATATCTATAAATGAAAAGGGTAGTTGAAGGAGAGGGAGTAAATTATTTTTATTGATGTTATAAGTATTTATTCGACCGAAAACTTAAAAATTTCAATAAAATATTAACAATTGATATCGTTCCATGCTATGTCACCACGGATACGTAAACAAAATAATTTTTCGTTTTCAGAAAGTCACAGAAAACAAACGCTGGGCTTTGTTCTAGAAAGGTAGGTGAAATATCTATAAATAAAAAGGGTAGTTGAAAGAGAAGTGGGTAATTTTATATAAATGAAAATGATAGTTGAAGGGGAGGGTGTAAGTTTTATATGTGTACTACGTTATCGGCAACATAGAAATAGTTTCTATGGAAATATTTCATTTCAATTTGTGAAACTTGTCAAATTTTTCACTTTATACTTGAACGATTTTAAGTATAAATCTTAGAACATGGAAGTCATTATGGTTCTCTATAGCGATTTTTCAGTACAGACAAACGTGTAATTTTCATAAACAATTACGTAGCGGTGCCCACCCCCTTAAGCTTGATGACATCTCGAAAAGCATATTTTAACCAAAAAGTGATCAATTCTTATCGGAAGCATGTGGATCTCGTTCAGTAGAAAAACACTACTACTACTACCCCCCCCCCCGAAGGAAAGATACGTAAAATTCAAAAGAAAATGTAATTCTAATAAGGTTTTTATTACAAATAAGCTTAAGCTAAAAATAGTTCAGTTTGTGAATAAATTCTCATTTGAAAATAAACAAATAAATTAATAAAAAAATCTAATGATATTAGCTTAATAGATGTGAGACAATATTTCAAAACAAATGAACAAAATATCAACAAAGCATAGGCCTATCACTTGGATGGAAGAAATTCAAACTATATTGAGGAAACGAGAAATTGAAGATCTTTGGATGGACAAGCAGCAGTGGAAGATGAGAATTCAATCACTTCTGTAATATTTGGTTCAGGAAAATGTGTAAACATTGTACAGGCGGAATAAAAAAGAAATTGTAAAGAAGCGCCCGTGATTCGTCCTCTAATTCCTAAAACTAGCCTAATAGTAATAGTTTTGCATTAAAATGCTATGATTGCTTCCATTCTTCACTAACAAACCATGAACTTTCATAAACACTCAATTTTTTCTTGCATCGTGGTTATAATTTTTCATACTTTCCCAAAGTTTTTGTCAACCCCTGAAAAATTTCAATGACGCAGTCTGCGTCACGACCCCCCTTGTGGACACCAAGGAATTATGACTGTAATATGTTTTTCTACTGAACGAGATCCATATGCTTCCGATAAGAATTGATCACTTTTTGGTTAAAATATGCTTTTCGCGATGTCAACAAAAACTGTCTGAATTCAAAATGTAGCAACATGTCAGAAAATGTAAAAAAACAAAATTTTTTAAATTCTGTGCATTATTTTTACAAACATTACTCTGGACACTGTAAAGGTGGTAGTAACGTTTTATCTGAACGGCACTGAGACCTTTAGTTGTCTGCTTGTTCTTGCTTAAGTCCTGGAAGTGCTTAAGGCAATTTTTGCCCGTTTGACGCCTTGCACTAATACGTAAATAGAAAATTTGTCAGTGGCGTATCTAGACTTTGGCCTTGGGATTTGGGGGACCGGTCGAGTCGGCTTCGCACAAAAGAAAAATCAAGTTAAGACTAATCAACATTACTATGTTTAATGTGGTTGAAAACCGTGTGTTGAGATGCTGAAATTAATCCCATTAAAGTAAACGGTAATAACACAATAAAAATACGCGTAATTGAGACATTATTTATTACTATATTAGAATTCACAGCTTTACAAATTAACAAAATCGCCTAAAAATTAAGAGAGTAACAAAATTTTTCAATTTTTTTTACCTTATGGGGGGGGTCCGGTCCCGTTCGTCCCCCGTAAATACTCCTTTGTTCTTTGTTGTTTTTTCCAAAAGGGTGCCTAGCCTATTTAGAGAGATGTTAGCTATTTGTATGTAGTTGTTTTTTGTCGATTATTCTTGAGTAATCGTGCAAATATTGTAAACGGAAAGGATCTGATAATTTTTACAGACTAACCTTTATTCAGAAGAGAAAGAAACTTCTACATGAAAGAAAGTTGTACTAAAACCTGCGTGCATTTATTGGTTCGTTCTGTAGTATAAAACTGCAATTGTTTTAAAATTTTACCACAGCACACGTTTATTTTATATAGGCCTACTTCAGAAAACCTCCGTGTTTCTTAGAAAAACGAAGGTCGAAGTACTTATTTCAAATCTATTACAGTGCGACTCTCAAGATCACATGTTCCCTGAGGCCTCGTAGTATCATCATTTGTCTTCAGGTAAAGAATTGTACTGGACTAAACATTTACGTACCGAATTCTTGTTTTAAGTTCTCTTAATTTTTATAGCAATGTTTGTTGTTTATTGTTTATTCAGTCTCTGGCTATAGGAGTTTTAAGACGAACTGAAGACCGTGCAATGGCATTAAATATACTGCGAGGTTGTTAGATGAACGTACAAAGGCGAGGGCTGTCTACAACTGAAAGCGAGACACGCGCTTCTCATGGACTGGACTTGAGTGCGTTGTTGCATAAAGAAAAGGCCTACATCAAGTTCCAGAAAGAAAACAGTTCTCTCTTCCAAACATAAAATTATGCATCATCATCACCACCACCACCACCACCACCACCACCACCACCATCATCATCATCATCATCGTCGTCGTCGTCGTCATGGCGTCAGAGCCCTAGGTGGGTCGTAGGACATTCCGCCACCCTCTCACTCCTATTGTTCGTGTGTCCTGTTCTGTATTATCCAAGAATCTTTTTCTTGGTCTTATTCGCTTGCGCTGACCAAAAGGCCTCCACAACAATGTTTTTTTCGAGTAGGGTCGTCTTCATGCATTCTGAAAGCACGCCCAACCCACCTGAGTCTACTTACTTTAATTGTTTTCACAATACCTGATTACTGAAAGAGCCTACAGGGTTCCAAGTTGTAACTTTCCCCCAAGGACTCGTTTTCACAACAAGCCCCATAAATTTTTCTTAAAACCTTTTACTTTAGCACTGACTGATCTCTTTTCGTGAGCGCCCATGCCTCACAACTCTATGCCAACACTGACCTTTTTAGCAGTTTCCACAATAAACATAAAGTATTATCATTATTATAATCAATGTCAGACTGAACTGATCAATTTTTGTTTCCTGAACTGATCAAACAGGCCTAGCGAACAAACTCCTAAGTAGGTTGAGTTACGCATTCGTGTTAATAATTTTTAAGGAGCGTTTGAATACAGACGTATTTGTTTAGAGTCGATACACTACGTTTAAAAAAAACCTGTAAAACTTTTTGGGTACTTTGGAAACAACGCGGCATATCCTCTAAATGTTTACACTCATATGCCCAAAACGTGCAGAAATGTGTTTCTCTAGATGGTAATGTGTTTTGAAAATGAAGTAACCAAATTTGCTAATTACTGTTTAATTTTCGCAACTATTTGTTGGGGGAATAGTAAATTAAACGCCCTCATGATTTTTTTTTTAATTTACAAGAGATACGGATTTATGACTACTTATACAGTTGGACTATTGACTGTGTTATGATGTCTTGATAAGAATTGGGAGGAACACTTGAAAAACAGTTCATAGCGTTAATCAGAAAGTATCACAGAGGAAGTCAAAGCAGGTGGAATGCGAGAGGAAACATAATCAGTAAGAAAACAGAACAGCGGAATTTCACTGTACGTGGCAGTGGGAAAAGAATAAAGATGAAAATATAGAAGAATATATATTTTCAAGTTGTCAAACACAAAGATCAAAACCATGGCCTTTAAAGGTAAATATCCAGTGAAGACTAAGGTAGTTATAAACTACAGCACTTTAGAACATGTGAGCCGTTTTAAAAATCTCGGCTGTGCAGTAAGGTATGAGTATGATATAAAAGAGAAGATAAATACATTTAGGAATATTTGTGGTAAGATTCATAGAAATCTTAGAAATAAAACAAGACATTGCACAAGGATTAAATTTTATAAGACAATTGCAACACCCGCATTGATTTATGGGAGTGAGGCGTGGGTCATGACAAAAAAGGAATGCGCCAAGATTCAGTGCTGGAATGCAGTTTCTTCGAAATACTTTAAATTAAACATTGGAAGATAGAATAAGGAATGAGGATATCAGAGCAGAACTCGATGTAAAGGACATAAATGAAATTATTTCAATTTACAGAAGACAATGGTGGGATCATCTGCAAAGGATGACAGAGGATCGATTGCCGAAAGCGGCACTGAACTATAAAGCCATTGGTAGAAGAGACGTGGGCCGTCCAAGGATGAGATGGGTGCCGGAACAGGTTTATATAACCTAATCCTTGAAGTGCAGAAGAAGTTGTCAAACATTTTTTGTATTGATATCGATGTATTTTATCAGTAAGCGAAATTGAACGTTTCAACAGAATTACTTGAAATTTCAGCCGTTAGAGCTGTAACAGTTTACAGTGATTATGAAATTAACTGTACGATTTTGGTAACAATGACTGACAAATACAATTAGGTTTTATATTATTTTTTAAATATTACTTTTTATTATGACAAGTATAATGTACACGCTAGAACAAGTAAAGTTCTAGGGTTTTTACTTCCATGTTCCGCAAGGAAATGGAAGTACGGTGATTGCGAAACAAATTGTGTTCGAGATAAGGGCTAATTCTGATTGTTCTACCCTCAAAACATGTAGAAAAGTCATTTTCCGAAAAGTGTGTGTGCGCGCGTGCGTGTGTGTGTGTGTGTGTGTGGAATTTTTTGCATATGTGCCCGAATTGTAGAGGACTCAAGCCCTATCGATTTTGGTGAAAGATCGGTTAAGAGAAAGCGGTAGTTTACCTGGAACGTTTTACGTTTTAACAAGAGTAAAGTACTTACCTGTAATTTTGATAAATAAAGTATCCTGAAAAGAAGGTTATAATAATCCACTGGAGAAAGGTATATGAAATATCTATAAATGAAAAGTGTAGTTGAAGAGGGAGGGGGTAACTTTTTGAATTGGTGTTATAGATTTATTCGACCGAAAACTAAACAATTTCAATAAAATATTAACAATTGATATCGTTCCATGCTATGTCACCACGGATACGTAAACAAAATAATTTTTCGTTTCAGAAATTCACAGATAAGAAACGCTGGGCGGTATTCGCTTTCTTTCACGTTGCTTAAATAAAAGATAATTTAACCAAATTAATGCTTTATTTTTAAAATATTAACAACTATGTACAATTCGTATTTTGATTATCTTTTTCAGCGTTTTTACCAAAAAAACATGCTGATATATTTAGTTTTGTTCTGAGAGTACATATTAAAAATAATTGTATAATTAATTAGAACATGGAAGTCATGTATGGTTCTCCATACCGATTTTTATATGTGTAATACTTTATCGGCAACAAAGAAGTAGTTTCTATGGAAATATTTCATTTCAATTTGTCAAACATAAAACGCGATTTACAAGGAACACGCTTAACTTGTTAGAAATTATCGAACCGAATCCAAAGAAATAATTTTAAATATAAATCTTAGAACATGGAAGTCAAGTATGGTTCTCCATACCGATATTTTAATATTACTTTTTATTATGATAAGTATAATTTACACGCAAAAACAACTAACGGTCGAATGTTTTTATTTCACAAACTCACTAAAAAAATAAGTTAAATCTGCATATGTATATGTTCTACTTTGGATATTTGAATATTGATGATTTCAATGATATAAACGCGTTGCTGCAGAAAATCATACTACGAGAGATATCATACAGAACTTAAAGACCATACAGAACGAGAGAAAGAGAGAAACACGTACAGAGATTAGTAAATGAGTTGGGGGGGGAGGGAGGAAGAGATGCGATATCGTCTGAGAAGCGGGCAGTGAGAAAGAGAGAGAGAGAGAGGATAATTAAAAATCGTTTTATATTGTGTTGAACAGCGCCAGTGACTGACGATGAAAGCCACATAATTTTCAGCCGGCACACAATAAATATTGTAGTCTTTGTAGAGTCTGAATATATCTTTGATTAGTCGGCAGATCAAACGGTTCTGACCGCCCGTGGACAGGTAACCAGTAGCCCAGAGTTCATGGCTCGGTGAATCCACTTCCAAGACTTCGCCATCGGACAAAATGTAAACTGATTACCAAATAATTATCTTTAGGCCGAACGAATCCTTGTGTGTTTATACTCAGCGTCGGCGGTCAGCTTACTAAATAGTAAATCATTGCCGGCCATTATGACAATTTAATGGTTATTTGACCGTGTATGGATATCAGCCGTTATACAACACTAATTGACTGTGAACGCTCAGTATAAATGCACTGACACCTTTTCTACAGCCTAACATGTGCATCTAAACTTACTTACCAGTGTTTTCTTAAACTTAAACCCGATATAGGCCTACTACGACAGTCTACTTCTAAACAGACTATTCTGTTAGTGTTACACGGCCGGAGTCAATTTGGTTAAAATTCCTTCCCGGGCTGTTTGGCCGTGGTCCAAAGTTTCTTACAAAAACCAGACGTTTCGGCAGTGCCATCGACTGCCATCTTCAGTGAAATCGAGTAACGCTAACGTGAGGTGGTATACGTCAGTGGCCGCAGCTATATTAACCCAGTTAATGAAAACAGTATAAAACTGATAAAAATTTTATTATATTATGTGCAATGTCCTATTAGTGTGTATTAGTGTACAATGAAAAACGTTTAATGGGAAATGACGGGAACCAGCTGTTTTCTTCGTGTTAACAGAATTTCGTTTTAAACGGACAAAAAGTGAAACAATGTGAGATAAATGAACAAACACTGTATAGATTACTTACTGTATTAAGTAGTGAAATAAAGGTATTTACATATACCTTTTTATATATCTTTTTACAGAGGGTATTTATATATAGACGTTTTATTTATCCTCGTGAACAATTTCTGGTTAATTTTTGGAAAAAAATATGTTTAATTTTTCTTTCAATTTAGTATACACGCAATGTAGTTGTTCTTAAATTAGTCTTACGATTTAGGTTTTATTGTAGGTACAGTTATGTGGTACCTATGTCTATAGGGACTTACGAGTCCCTATAATGGCGATGATCAATCTTTTTTAAAATGGTTCGTCATTTTCTTTTGCACACAATTTTGTACTATATTATTTTCAACAAATCATTCTAATTTATCAATGTGGTCAAACATTTCACCTTCCAAGATGGCTTGTAAATATCGATGAACACAGCTCAGCAATGAGGGAGGGCACATGTGAGTTAAAGTGCAAGTGTGTTAAAGCAGACTTACGCTGCACGGCTATGTGTAAGAATTGTCGTGGGCAAAGCTGCACTAATAGCCCATTGACTTGTGTGATGAGTTTCCTGATGATCCTTTGTAAATCACTGATATTGTTTCTTCGCCGTCACTATTATTTACTTTACCATGTCATCATGTGAACATAATTTTATTATGAATAAATTTTTTTCCCTTGATATTTCTTTGCTTTACCTTTTTGACACTCACCCAGAATGGAATATTTGATAATATGGGGTAATACTCAGTGGCGGCGATAAGGCCCCCGCAGACCCCGCGGCGCGGGGGGGCCCCGACCCTCATGGGGGGCCCCAGTTGGCCCAGTCATGGGACATAACTTGTAACATGAAAAATAAGCGTAAACGAGTTGTAAAACGCTTCTTTGTTGAATTATCAGTTGACCATAGAATTGACGACCCAGTGAAATCATTTGAAGTAAAAGTTTTCAATGCAACACTAGATATTGTAATAGCTCAGCTACAAATGAGATTCGAAGGATTGCATTGCATTGATGATAGGTTTTCATTCCTGACGCCTCAGAATTTAGTAAACTTCTCACAAGAGACAATAGTGGAGAAAAGTAAGGCTCTGGTAAATGTGTATCCTGGTGACCTTTCCACATCACTGCCTGACCAAGTAATATCCTTCAAAGCTCTGATGGCCAAAGAAATTGTACTCAAGAAAAGAATTCGAGAAATGATGAATTTACTGGTTGAAGAAAACAGCTGCCTTATGAGTTGCCTCCCAGACTTAACTACAGCTTTGCAGCTTTATTTAACCATACCTGTCACAACAGCTACAGCGGAAAGAAGCTTTTCAAAACTTAAATTAATTAAATTAAGTCATACTTAAGAAGTACCATGGCCCAAACTCGGTTGAGTGACTTGGCACTGTTAAGCATTGAGCATGTGAGATACAGAAAACTAATATCAACGAAGTGGTGGAAAAGTTCTTAGCTATTAAAAAAAGAAGACTAGGCTTAGGAAAACAGTGAACTTTGGTAAATATTGTAAATATCTGTAAATATTGTGCATTACTTGAGTTCGAGTGTTATTGAATTGGATTAGACTTAAGGAGAACTTGTATAGAGTATATTCAAGAATTTTACAAATTCAGTTACAAACTAATTTAAATGTTTGAAAAAAGCTGATATTCGTTTTTAAATAATAAATTTTTACCACTCTGTGTGCGGTACTGTTTCATAGTCTAACTTTAGATCTTTGACGTAAAAATAAATCATTCTTTTTATTTTGGTTTTTTTATAGTTTGTATAGAACTTTGTCTATTTAGCAACAATGAATTTTAAGAGTCTGTACACGTGTAAAACGTCCTTTGCAAATTGCAAACGCTTTGTGATAGACGAGAAAGTATTCACAAACCATTGTTGTGAAACACACGTAAATAGAAACTCATTTGAGTGTTTTTCTCTATTACGTATACAAAATTTAACCATTTTTATAGGGCCCCCTAATTAGTTTCGCGGGGGGCCCCCGTTTCGTTAGCGCCGCCACTGATAATACTATATATAACAATACTTATATATATATATGTATAATTATATAACAATAATAATATTTTGATAATTGATTAGTGATGTGGTTTAAACAAAAAAAATTGAAAGAAGGTACGTATGCACTTGCAAATAGGATCAAATCAGATGCTTACGTATTTTCGCCCTTTTTCCGGCGTCTGTTACACAAAAACGTACTTCATACACAAAACATGCATACAATCTGTTTTATGTAGAATTGTATGAGGAACATTTTTTGTAATAAAGGTTGTTGTCGAAGATCGAGTGGTTTTGCTTAAAAATGGAAAAATCTGAAAAACTCCGCTAAGAAGTGCAGTTTTTTAGGGGTGGAGGGGGACGCGCACCCCTAGGGGAGGGAACTTTTTTGTTTCCAACTACTAGACCCGCAACGAGTATTATGACAAAGTATCAAAACTTTATAAATTATTTTCCCTATTTTTCCTAATTTGACTGGACTAACATCGGTAGCGGTAAGAACTAGTAAATTTTCAGTGTCATTTTCCTTGTCAAGTTCGTCTGTACCCTCATCACTTTCACAGTTTTTAACTTCCACTGTCTTTGAACGCGTATGTGTGGATTTATTTATTATACAGCTATTGAAAGCCAGAAAAAAAATTATTTGTAACAAAACTTTTTCGTGTTAACCGATATTTTGTAGGTAAAACTTTCATGTTAACCGTACAGACTGTAATTGTAAAGTAGAAGCAACGCTCGGGATCTGAGACATATTTAGCGTTAATCGTTTTCGTGTTAAACGTTTCCACTGTATACAATTTATTGTATTCAACAATGGGCCTATTAGTTTGTACAATCTCCTTCATAATTTTTGACATGAACGATCCGGCCCGCGAGGGCAATAGGGTGAAGTGGGCCTCTCGATACAAAAGAACTAAATAACCTATAATACGTAGACTATTATAAAACAATTCTCACGTGCACTGCAGCTCTGCAGTTTTCCTCACGTTTCAAACGGATCAAAAAACGTAGGCCTACGTGATCAAATACGTGAGTAATTTAGGTAGTCATGATGCTGGTGATTATTATGTACTTGATTAAATGACTGCCTATACATCAGTCCATGCCTCTATGTTACAGACATGGAGACATCGTCAGACTGTGTGCGAGGGTATTTGTTTAACTTCTTTCAACAGCTGTTTTTTTCAGTTATCACTTTCGACTTTTAATGGTTTTTTAGATTCACTTATTTTAATGGAAATAATACAAAGCAGACAAAAATTTTAATATATAAAGTGCACTAAATTAAGTATAAAGTGTATTGTGTTCAACATACGTTATGCCTACTTAGTTTTTGTAAATTCTCCTTTATAATTTTTGATAGAACAATCCGACCCACGAGGGCAATATCGTGAAGACTTACTACTAAAGTCTGTAATTAATTTTGCAGATGGAAATCAATTCGGCAGATGATCACTCTCGTACATTTACAACTGCAAAATTCAAGGCTCTTTTTCCTTTGGTAAAAGAAAATTACAAGCTTCTGAACAAATATATTAACAGCCACCTTGGACAAAACATTGAGTTAAGTTGTTTCAGTAACTGAGATAACAAATAATCGATTAATACAAGGTGACATTTTTTTAGCACAGTTAAAATATTATTAGTAGTAACTTGTGGTGGTGAGATGTGGACTATGTCTTCATGAGATCAAAACAACCTGAAAGATGTATGGACCTGTGAAAGGTAAGAATAAATCATGAAGAATAAGATTCAATACCGGTACACATTTGATTGCTTAAGAGATGTTGTCATGGTGTGATTCGTTGTACCACGTTGTACCTCACTGAGTAGCTGGAATAAACAAATGGAAACAGAATAGTAAAACTAATTGTATAGTGAAGACCATTAAGCAACAGAGTAAGATGAAGGCAAGAAGGAGATGGCAATGTTTTGGAAGATATTAGAACAATGGAAATGAATGACTTGAAACATAAATGCATCCAGCAGGGCACAATCGAATAACATTCTGCTTGGTGCAAACCTAGATCTATCAGAGGACTGAGGTGCTTGAGAAAGAAGAATTTTATTGATTTATTATCAGATGTTATTTGTAGTCAGACATCTCCTTCCACAGTACATAAGCAAGTAAAGATCACAGATGGTACAAAAGTCTGCCGATTCGTGGTACAAAAGAACTAAATATATCACGTAGGCTATTAGAAACAATTTCTGCAGCTCTGCAGTTTTCCTTACGTTTGAAACGGATCAACAAACGAACGCGATCAAATACGTAGATAATTTAGGTAGTCACGATGCGAATGATTATTATATGATTATTAAATGATTTATCTATGCCTCTGCATTACAGGCATTGAGATAGTTGTGAGAATGTGTACTTCCTTAGTTGTAGTTTATACAAATAATGCTATTTAAAATATGTTGTGTGTTTGGCGTCGTAACAACTCAGCAACAATTGTCCTGATGATGACAATAAATATTGTCGAAACGTCGACACAAATAATTAAACATTTGTGTTATACTTTTTTGACCGTTTCTCGCAAACCCTTCATAGTTCAAATTCATTGATTGACGGTCACTACGAAATTAAGGAGTTATTTAAAACATTCTAAAATAAATTTAAAAGATAATAATAAATGAGTGTTGTACTGACACACATAAAACATTACGTTCCAGTGTGTGTGTGTGTGTGTGTGTGTGTGTGTGGGCGCGCGCGCACGTGAGGGTAGACTACAGACAGACGATACGGCTACTTGAGTGTCTTGGTGTTTGTTGACACACAGTGGGTTTTTAATAAGCAGAAAATTGTTTCGAACTCCACCCTAAAGAAACAGATATCAACAAACAAACCAGCTTTCAAGAGACAGAAAGAAAGGGAGAGGTTCAGAAAGAGAGAGAGAGATAGACCGATGATAAAAGAGGACTGGCCGCTGTCATACTGAAAATCATTTTCCTTTGTAAGAGCGGGCGGGCGGGCGGTAGCCATGTCATGAGATATCTTATAGCTGACAAATAGGAGCCAGGCAGGTAGACGCGGCCCAAGATTAGCCGGGCCAAAAACAACTTGCACCGAATAACGTTTACCTTTTTCATTGTGGAACAGGAACAGTCACATCACATAGCAGTTCACACAACGTTGATCGAGGCTGTTCAGTGCAGTACAGACAGTTTCAAATAAGCCTATTGCTAAGAGTGCATTACCGTAGTATTATAAGCTTGTAGCAAGCGATATTTATAAGCCTCTTTCAGTCAGTTTGTTAACCTTTCACACAGTCAATCTCAGTCTTAATTACCTTTTGAAGTAATTCACAGTTCTAAAAACTAACTGTACTTGATACGCTATAGATAGAACTTTTAAATAAAAGTACATAAATTATATTCTTTGTGCAAATTTTTGAATACTAAAGCACACAACAGGACCTGACTTTTAAAGGTTTTAGCGCCCTAGGCTGATGAATTTTTTGCCTCTGCCCATTCCACCTTCCAACCCTCAAACAACAAGTATTACGCACAATTTACTCATATATTATAGGCTACTTATTATTTAAGAACATGTGGGTTATATAACTAAAAATTCGTCTCTTTTCCGTTTTAATCACGTAAATTTATTTATTACAATAGCATGAGCAAACTGACAAATTACAAGTAACGAGAATATTAATGGAAGTCCCATATTTTAATTAACCGTTACACATAATAAATGAAAACGCTAAGAACGAAATTTTTTTTCAAATAATTTTCATGCCCATTATTAATTGCTGAAAATTTTTGTTTACTCAAAGGTTATTTTTCTGGTTTTTGCAGTTGCAAATCAATGAACTATTTCATTAAAATAAATGCTAAGCAGAAAATAATTTTCAAGAATAAGGTTTTCTTGGTCCAAGGATATAAGTTTTCTTGGTCAAGGCAGACTTTAAGTAATTTTTCACCCGGCTTAGAGCTGAAAACGATCTTTCTTGACTACCATGTTAAAAAAAAAATCGCAAAGTAGACCTACTTCAACATTTGGAGAATAATTTTAAGGACTTCTTAAAACTTCTACATGGATTAGCTGATTCTTTTTCTTTTGGTTTGTTTTCTTAGTTTCGGTTTTCTTAGTTTCGGTTTCTTAGTTTCATAAAATTTACTTTCTTTCCAAAATGTTTTTAAATGAACACACTCAGCAGAAAACGATTGATCTAAGCCTGAAATATACATTTTCAACAAGTTGCTAGTTTTTCTTCTACAATGGAATTTTCTATTTTTTTACATTGGCAAACAAGAATTTTTTTGTTTTGTTCTCTTAAATTTCTGCGCCCCCCAAAAGCTTGCGCCCTACGCTACAACCTACTCAGTCTAATGGTAAATCAAGCCCTGAGCACACATGTCAAACACAAACTAGTGTAGGTATGTCAGCGGCCGTACAAGGTGGGCCATCACGGTGATCAAACTTAACTCTCGGCTTTTTCCTCTAACTTGATATGTTACATTTTTGAACTAGTATACTGTACCTTTACTTATATTATGTCAAAAATATAAAAGGGTACCTATACCCTTATAGTACTTTTACAAAGGGTCAAAAATGGGCATATGAGAAATTTTGAAACATCCAAACACGACTTAAATGTAGCCCTACTGTGATTAGCCAGATTCAATTTGAACTGTCAGTCTTTTCAAAAACAAAATTTTGCTAATAATAAAAAAAAAATAATAATAATCATCATTTTTGTCAGAACCATATAATAAATTTTAAACAATTTTTTAAGAATCATCATCAGTACACGATGTTAGCCCCAAAATTTATGACACAGAGGCCTAGACAAATATTTCAAGTGGTTCTTAAAACTACTATTGTAACACGCAAATATAAAGAAAAAACAAAAAATATCTTATTGATTGATAATGCTGCGAATATTTGTCTTACTTAAAAGAAAATTAATTCTATATTAAGGTACAATAGTACAATTGATTATAATTATCTGTTTGTCTGTCTATCTCTCCCCTTTCTTCCCCTATTTTTCTGCATATTGCTCTATAATTTTTCTACCGCCGTTCGAGTATCTCCTCAGCTGACTCCTGTATTCGATCACTCCGGACATTAGGGATAGGCCTAACTACACAGCTTGACAGCTTGTTAACTCGTTGTACCGGTATTTCTTTGCTCCATCGTTGCCATAACAAGAGATCACTTTCTCTCTGGTAACAGGGGACTTTTTATACCCGTATTTTTTTTTAATGTTTTCACAAGGAAGGATTCATAATCAGCAGTCGTGGTCATGACTACCACTTGGCATGGACATCATGCATACTGGGGGCGTAGAAAGTATATGGATGCTTGAGTAGATTGTTCCGACAAACAGTCTCCGCCCAAAATTATCTTTCTTACTTTTTTTCGTTCCTCTAATCATCCCGCTGCTATTGGCACAAATCTTATTCCAGATTCATGAAAATATCACTTCGACTATGCGGTGGTGAATGTGGAGTTGGGAATGAAAATACGTTCTGTGCTACGAGTTATAAAACATAGGCTACGACAGTACAGTGTGTGTGTTTATGTGTGTATATATTGTAACAGATCAAATTTTATTATACTATAAGGATATAGTGAGTGTCTAAAATTCACAAACAAGTCTATTATGGAGGAGATGAAAAAGTATTTATTATACACACAAATATTGTTTTTAAAGATGTATATTGTATTATAAATTGTCATGTATTGATAATAGAAATAATTGTTTGTATTGTTCGATAATATAAATCGATTTTACTTGGTTTCTGCAACGTCCTCCTCTCCTCTCGTCGCTCCCGTCCTGGCGTCCTCTTCTTCAGCGTCACTCCTTCCTGGTGTCCTCTTCGTCTCGTCGTCCTCTTCTACAGCGTCACTACTTCCTGGTGTCCTCTTCGTCCTGGCGTCCTCTTCGTCTTGTCGTCCTCTTCTACGTCAGGCGGCTCCAGCGGCGATATTTCAATGAGTCTCGTTGTTATGTTTGACTAACATTAATTAGTTTCTTCTTAAATTGTTCACTCACAATGATTTTAAATTTCACTCGTAGAGTTTATTATTAATTTATACTTTATATTTTCTTAATATCAGGATTAATCTGGGTATTACTTAATGCGGTGCGTTTAATGTACACCTTCCACGATATCTTGAAGTGTCTTTAAGTTCCCTAAGCGGATATCTTAACTTACACAAAAACAGCACTGTATTATATTTTTAATTTTACCTAAATATTTTACCCAGTCGGTTCTTAACGCAAAACTTCGTTAAGAATTACCACGGTTTATTTTATATATGATATTTCGACGTTCGTAAGAGAACAACTCTCTTCACCGGGCACAACCTCCCCTTGCAACTTCTACAGACAGACTGTGTCCATCCTAACTCTACAACGTATGAGTCTCACTGAATTTAGTGTATTCTGATAGGCTAAGCCCAAGTGACATGATTTATGGAACAAACAGATATACAAATTTCATGAAAAACTTTGTATAATTTAGCAAAGCCCTGCATGGAAATTATCTACGAATTTTTTTACCCTATCTTTGATAAGAGTTACAATTGAGTTTTTCTTCACTTAAAAAAAAAAAAACATATTTCAAAAATAGTTATGAACCTCAGAGTATACACACTGAGGTAAATTGAAGCTATTTACCTAAATAATTCCTTGTCAAAGTTTCACGTCAATCGGTTAACTACCATTGAAGCTATAGCGATCGCACATTATCACACCCGCACACGCGTAAAAATTCATTCAAAAATACATAACAATGTAGAACACCTTTTTATGAAGAGTTTGGTATACCCTACATGCTTACCCATCTCTAAATACAAAACTTACGACTAAAAGACAAAATATTACATAAAACCAATTTAAACAAGACAATGCTCGTCATCCATGTGCTCTGATATAAACAACATAGCTTATCATCCTGTGTTCCGTTGCAATATATGTGTGTGTGTGTGTGTGTGTGTGTGTGTGTGTGTGTGTGTGTGTGTGTGTGTGTGTGTGTGTGTGTGTGTGTGTGTGTGTGTTGACATATATTATTTATAATTTGTCAGTAAAAAGCATTTTAAAATAATTATCCATTCTTGTGAAGTATGTTCTACATGTGCCTATATAGGCGAATGTTAAGTGACTCGAATTCACATATGTGAGTGTTAAGTGTTAAAGGGAATATTATATGCTACTACCTATAAGTTTCATCTTCAGATTTTGCAAATAATTTTAAAGGAACTTGCATATTAAACTATGAATACTTTTACTGCAGTAATTTTTTCAATATTACTTGCGGTCACATTTTTAAACAAGTGTTATTGCCAACAAATCATTACAAACACAACACTGCAGCCACATTTCACTACACACCAACAATAATTCTCTCTTAATTCCATCCATATGTCCAGCTTTCCAAGTGGTCGTAAAATAGGTTTATACAATTATCTTTTACCTTTAACAGTTTCTTTTAACTCTGTTCTTTTATAAAAAACGATACTTAAAATAGACATACACAGGCACATTCTTATTTGTTTCTGGAAATCGTAGAAATGTAACTTTTCACACAGCCGTTTTTATAGATTTTGTAAACAAACTGTAAGACTATTACATAAAAAACATTTACACTAAAATTGGTAGTCTTTTATTATGAGAAAAATCTCCTATTATTATTTGATTTCAAATTTTACATCGAATGTGAGTCATCATATATCTACCGTCTAAATTTTTGACTCAGCAACTGAAGCATAATCGAAAACACGCGGCCCTTTGTATACTGTTAGAGAAGGAGGCTACTTATATTAATTTTAAACAAATGTCAGGTGTTTACCCCCCCGCCGACTTTACGAATATTACGTAATTATCTACCAATTTAAAAACAATTAAAATTTGTTTGAAAGCGGCACGGGGTCGAGCCGATTACTACAGCGGGAGATTTGTTGGTAGACAAGGGACTGTCAAGAATACCGCCTGCAGTGTCCGCCTCCGCCCTCCCACACAAACAGTAGCACGTCACTCGCACATCGGCCCAAAATTAATCTATTACTCCGACAAATTTCTTTCAAAACGTATCTCTACATCTATTCTTAACCTTTCCGCGCTGAGCGAACGTCTGTATTTATTCTTTTTTTTGTTGTTTCCGTAATTTAGAAAAAAATGCATGTAGGGAATTATGAAGCGTAGCGCGTGTTTTGTAAACATCTGAACCAAATGATTGTCATATCTAGGGAACAAGGTATAAAGCAGTTGCGTGGCGTCGGTACATAACACCTGTTGCCAATTGTGATAGGCCTAAAACTTAACCTAAAAATTAATTCGAATTTTTTCTAGTACCGAGTGTTCTTTTTAGAGCATTTTATATAATTCGCTGGCAGAAGAAGAGGGTCCCGGTTCAATGGGATCTGACTCCTGTCATACTTACACTGAATAAATCAGAACACAAATAGTCGAATTAAAAATAATAAAAACAAGCAGAGAAACACATGATTAAACGAACAAAACACAAATAGGTAAGTAGTATCTGCTGCACATCGGTTCCGAAAACGAACATAGCTGCTAACTGAGCGTTTTGCCGGTTTCTACAGCGGCAACACATTGGGTGGACGTATGTGTCCCCCTCTCGTTAAGTGTGTACAGTGACAACTACTACGAAGTCAATGACCATACGCAGTAAAACATTGCCGATGTCTGAGCCGGCAACACAAGACGGTGCAAGTGCCCAGCAGTTCGAAAGCAATTCAACGCTTTTCTTCACGTTCCTCTACTAATATTGTTCGGATTTCAAATTATTTAATAACTAAAGTATTTATTCTGTAATATAATTAATATTATTTTCTCTTACTTCCATTACTGTTGCCGCCGGCGACAGCGGTCACATGCACGCCACGCTACTGGTATAAAGTGTCATTACAGGAAATGTGAACGTGACCGTTTATTACAAGCACTGTGGGTTACGGAACAAACAATCCACAACACGCCAACTTCAGAAAGGACTTTTTTTAAATTTATTTATTAGCAATCAGAAAAATACATTATTTAAGCTAACTGCTGATCAGTGTACCCATACAAGAGACGGAGGCCTACAACTAGATGGCGTGAAGAGGTGTTCCATCCAGCGATGTCACCTCGTCGTCCTTAAAGGTCGGATAGCCGAAGTCTTCTCAATCTTCTGTCGATTGCAGGCTGTAAATGTGGCATGATCAGCGGGTTACGATGGTCGTTAAATCTAGTACGGTGCCTTTAAATTAAATTAAATAACAAGTATTTTCTAACTCGTTATCTCTCGAGATTATCGTTGTTGAAAACAAACTTATTTTTTCGTTTAACGCAGTTTTCGTTTTCTTAAACACAAAACATACGTTTGAGGATGACTTGACGGAAGTATGGAATGTGGAACACGGAAGTCTGTGTGGTCGGACACATACCACGGGGCATCCTCGATAGCTCGTAGGATCTTTGATTGGCATCGCTGTATGATTGCTATGTTAGATATAGTGGCACAGCCCCAAAGTTCGATTCCGCAAGTCCATATGGGTTAGGCCTATTAGGCCTATAGAGAAGAAGTTTGTTGTCTAAAGTAGATTAGGTTTTCTGCCTATCAGCCAGTTAATTTCCTAATCTTAAATGTAGTTGTTTTCTGTTTTATGTGGTGTTGACATGTCAGTTTGGCGTCTAACTGAAGGTCTAGGTATTTGACTAATGTTTGGTGCGTTACTTCGATGTGGCTGAGGTGAACTCTAATCACGACGTGGCTTTATGTTACTTCTAATTTCATTTTTTAATTCCAGAAGTGTCACAGGAGTTATTTCTAGATCATCACGTTTGTGTATAGGGTAAATATTTTCTTCAGCTGTTTGTCTAGGGAGAGGCTGAAAACATTCTATATAAATGTCCAAAAAATACTAGTCTTCTTTTTCTCATTGTTTCTGTTATATTTTCTATACTTTGATATATTTCATCATTACTTCTTAATTTACAACCTTCTGAAGTTTCTGTGGACCTAATATTTTCGTAATAATTCGTCTTTTCAATATTTACAGTTTGTCTAAATTATAATTCAATGCTAGACATTCACTTGCATATAGGCATTCTGGCCTCACTACTATACTGTAATGCCTTATTTATTATTATTATTAGAGCATAGTATTTAGTAGTCTGTTAGTGACAGCATGAGGACTACATAGATTATTCGTCGGCTCTGTTGAAGTAAAAAGCAATTTGTCGGGGCTACTTTACAGAATAGTTGTTGTTTGGCAGTAAAGTGTAACCTTTTGTCCAGCAGCAGGATGTCGCACGGTGTCGTGTTCGCCCTTTTGTCGGCTCAGATACATTTCACCGCACAATACGCTCCACTATTATGGATACTGTGGTTTGTATAAATGGTTTTCCAAACCTCTCTTAACGGTATACAGGTGAGTTGAGATCTACTTCAGCCGGTAACAGCTAGGAAAACAAGCTCATTGTGTGCAGACCTACTTGATTAAAGTGTTACATAATAACGTATAATTTGGTAAACAAAAACAAGAAACTACATCACAGAGAAATGCATTTCTTTTACTTTTTTATAACGCTACGGATTAAAAAAAAAATCTTAGTGTAATACTGGTGGTCTACTGCTATCACGTCTAGACAACAAACGTCTAACAGAGAAACACTTCATCTGATCACGACAATCCAAAACCAGAACTCATCATCATCTTCTTAACGGTTTTAGGCTGTAGCGGTCTGTTCCTATTCCTCAGTCCACCTTTTCTTAGGTCTACCAACTTTTCTTCTGCCTCTAGGGTTGTAATCTTTCGCCATCTTCGGTATTATATTTTCTTCCATTCTATTGATGTGCTGAATCCATTGCCTTCTATAGGCCTATTCCTTAATCCTTTCATTAACACCGATAACATGTTATACGGAACAGAACTAGTAGGCCTATTTTAACATTATCAATATTTCGCTCCCCCCCCCCACACACAAACATTATTATAATATTATATTATATTAATGTATAGTATATTATAGCCTATATGACAAATGATTGTGAACTCTTTGGCGGAGACCTTGGACGTGTCTGAAAGTGCCTGACAAATATCAAGTCTTGGCCATTCAGTGCAGTTGTGTTTGCTGTTGTGCGCCAGAACAACGCGAAGTTTAAAAGTTGAGCAACGTGCCAGTTTGAAATGTTCAGTAAAATTGAACAAAACGCCAACGGAATATTTTCAACTGACGGTTACGGCGAATTTTGCGTGTCTCGTGCACTCTGCTGAAGTGTTAAAAAAAGTTCACCAAAGAACGTCATAAGGTGGAAGATGATGAACACCTTGGACGGCCTTCAACTTCAAGAATCAAAGTAAATGTAGAAAAAATCAGCCAGATTGTTCAAGAAGACCGCCCGAATGAAAACTGAGACAGTGAGAATTGATGAGAACTCCGCACGAACGTTTTGCGTATGATGTCAACGTGAAAGAAGTTTGTATCAAGATGGTACTTCGGATCTCATACCAGAGCGAATTTGCGCTGACGTACTGCAACAACTTGATGCTGATCCCCTGTCTTTCTCAACCGGTCATCCCTTGTGATGGAACCTGGATCCACCGTGTACGATCCTGAGACAAAACATCAGTCAGTGCACTAGAAACACCGTCATAACCAAGAAGGAAAAGGTCGTCAAAGCCATCCTCACGCATTGTGTTGTTTGGTATCGAGGGTGTAATTTTGGAAGAATGGGTTCCAGAGGGCAAAACAGTGAACCACCACAATCACAGGACAGTTTGATAAAGCTGAGAGAAAGAGGCAGAAAAAACGACCAGAACTTTTGAAAAATGGTTTCATTCTTCATCAGGACAATGGGCTTGCTCACACAGCACTTCCTGTGAAGCAGTTTTGGGCCGGCAAACGCATCACTACACTGGAATAACTTCTATATTCGCCAGATATGGCACCGCGTGACTTTTTGGTTTTTTATAAGTGAAATTTGCGCTTAAGGGAACACTGCGTTTTGAGTCACGTGATGCAGTAAAAAAGAAAAAAAAGCAAATGTGTTAAAACAACTGACAAAAAGTGATCTCCTCCATAACACACTTCGTAGGCTTACACGGCCGGAGTCAGTGTTAAAATTCATTCCCGAGCTGTTTGGCCATGGTCCACTGTTTTCACAAAAACAGACGTTTCGGCAGTTCCATCGACTGCCATCATCAGTGTAAAATTCGAAGCTTCGCTAACGTTAGTGGCCACAGTACTGCCTTCCACAGTCTCGATGGAACTGCCGAAACGTCTGTTTTTGGTGAAAACAATGGAGCACGGCCAAACAGCCCGGGAATAAATTTTAACAACACTGAGTTATCTTATCAGTATCGTACTAGACACAGCTCTTATTTTACAGTAAAATAAAATGTGTATTGGTGTAAGGAGAGAAAGATAGATAGAGAGAGAGAGAGAGAGAGAGAGAGAGAGAGAGAGACTGTGTAAAAAAAGTCAAATTATTATTCTGTGTAAGATTCCAAAATTGACCGCCACATATTTGTATTATTATTCAGTTCTGCAAAAATTCTTCGCGTGTTCATGAACACAATAGAGCAAAAAAGTTCAAGGTTGTCCGTGTGCGCTTCAAAAAATTTAAGCGACTGCAGTGGCGGATTATCCATAACGCTAGGGTATGCTGTAGCACCGGGCTCCAGGGCCTCAGCTGTCAGAGGGGGTACCATTCAGTCCTAAATCACAAAAACTTTTTGAAGATAATAAATGTGAAAAAGAAACAAAAAACTTTGTGCCACGAGTAAAATTGCAAGAAAGAAGTTTTTTCAAATCGTTCAAATGAAAATGGTAGATTCTATGATACTAAAGTTTGTCCGCTCAAAGTATTAAACTGGATTATTAATTGTAAAGTGATTGATGTATTTCCAAATATATACATTGCTCATTGTCTGCTTTTTACGATTCCAATAGCTAACTGCGAATCTGAAAGATCACTTTCTGTATTAAAACGCATTAAAGATTTGTTGAGTTCATCTATGGGAGATGAGAGATTATCTTCGTTAGCAAGGTTGAATATTAAAAGCGAGATAAGATTAAATCGCTTGATTTAGAAGAAATTATACAAGACTTCGTTAACGCAAAATCAAGAAAAAAGTGGTCGGTTAGTATTTTCTAAGCTTAAGTACCACTATGCTCATTGTAATCATTATTTAGCTAAATATTTGTTGTAATTTGAGAGTTTAATAAAATAATTGTTAACTTTCCAAATTTTGTATGCCATTTATCAGTGTAAATAATGGATAAAAGGTTTAATTTTGAATCGGGGGGGGGGGGCACCAGTCTGATGGCAGCATAGGGCACCAGCGCGCTTCTAATCCGACCCTGACTGCCTTAAACTAAAGGCACTCTGTAGTTATACGTCAGAACCTTGCCTCTACATTTTGGAAAACAGACCACAGTATTTACTTCATGAGTTCTGATCATTGCCTGTACAACTCACAGTAATGTTTAATAAAATGTGTGCAACTGTTGGTGTGTATACTACAATTGACTAGCGTTATAGTTAGGCTTTAGGAAACATAAGTCATTCTGGAAAGCCAACAGAGATAAAAATCGACTTCCACGGTTATTCTGCCAAAATACGCGCACTTTTCATTTTTCTGAGTGAGTAACACGTTTCAAAATTTGTAATGAAATATTTTTTATTGCAAACTACATTCACAATTTTTTTTTTAATTTCCCAACTTAAATAGTGGAAAAAACAGAATATACTAACAAAGGAAACCGATTCACATAAAGCAAAATAAATACAATAAGAATTAATTAAGCAAATATATTATTATTAATATCAAACGTTTCGCCATGGCCGGCTCTAGTAGAAGGCCAGAATATTAAACGTGGCAACACTGGAACCAGCTGATATTTGAGGCCGACTAAACGATCTCTTAATTTCTCTCAATAATCAAATCGCGTCATTTTTAATTGGCGGTTAACAGCAGTTTTATAATTCTTCATTTTTTGCAAATTAAGAGTATATGTAAAATAGTGTTATATTATTTAATAAATATAATAATTCACTTATTCATACGATACGAATATAATAAGTGTGTTAATAATTAATATTAATACAATACGAATCAATAATTCGAATAAAATTAATTCATTAGGCCTAACACTAATTCACTAATTTCTTTAACTTAAGCGCCTACTATGTGCTCACAGACCTATAATTTAGATATAGCTATAAATAGGCCTACTCATGATTTTAGTAATGCTATGAAATTGAATCAAAATATAACATAGCTATTTTATTACACTATGCTTATAGGTCTCAGACGCAACGTTTCCACGTTTAATATTCCGTCCTTCTAACTAGAGCCGGCCTATGGTGTAGTATCCTCAATAGACTCCAATTCTGCAGTAGGCCTACATGCCTATAATAGAATGGACGTTACGTTTGGTTTTGGTTTTAAAAGTTCTAACCACGCAAGACCACTTCTAAAAAAAAATTAAATACAATTTTATTAGTATGATTTACTAAATCAATACAAATGTCAAAGGTTTGATTCACTAACGTTTTCAAATAATCGAAAGTGAGAGCGGTGTGAACGCGATTTGCGTAGCAGTGACAAACGGTTTGCGTTCAGCGCGTCGGCGCCAGTGTTACACAGCTCAGCTGGTTCCCGCGGATTAAATTTCTTTAATGGGTGTCAGAAAGCTGATAGCCGGCTAATAGACCAGAACAAGAACACATGCGAGTCTCTAGTCGTCCCCCCACGCGCCCCGCCTATCGACTATACTTCTGAGGTTTGTAGTTAAAACGTGAATATTAATGTAGGTCTATATACCGTCATATTTATGCGGTCTCATTTTGTTTATGTTAAACCATTCTACGTACGAACGCATTTGTTGCTTTTTCTATTGTACAGTAAGATGAAAGTAAAGGGAATTTTGTTTCCTACTTTTGTCAAGTTGACCTACCACAGAATTTATTACATTATAAAGCTTTATAATTTAGTAAATATATTTAATAAATACAGTGAAACTTGCTTATAACGAGATTCAAGGAATCGGACAAATAATCGTTATGACCGGACAAATGCTCGTTAAAACCGGGTGTTCGCTACATCCGAGTTGTCGACTCGCAAGCCTAAATTTTTATACCGTGATTATGGAACACACAACAAAAAAAGTCTATTATAGAAGAGGCTTTGCACAATAAAATTTTGACATGTTTTACATTCTACGCTTAAAAGTGAAATTTAGACTTTTAACATTTTTTAGACGCTAACATTCTTTGCTGAACATTCGCGAAATATAGTAAAAGTAACTGTGAAATCGAAAATAGAATCGAAGTAAAATCGATCATCCGTTAACTATATTGTATGCGAAACATTCAATTACAATTCAAACAAACCTCTGAGGATAGGTCTACATAATAATTGCTGTGAAACGTCCACTTGCAGTGTATTTATTTGAAGATATTAACTACATGACACTATTTAGTACAAAACGTACTGGTCGATTTCATTGAATTAATTTCAATTTATTATTAAAATATTTTTAATGACTTTTGTATTTTCAGGCTTATTTTCTTTACTTAAACGAAAAAATACAAATATAGACTGTACTAGTTGTAAGCAGTTGGAAAGAAACAGAACACTCCAGCGGTATCTGCCACAAACAACACTGTAGTAGATCGTAGGAAACCCAACAAACAATCTAGTCCCTCCATCTTCGTGACCATTTACGATAGTTACCTCGTAAACTTTTATGAAAGACGAATAGACGGCACCGGTCAGTAAGTCGGCGAGTTATCCTTACAAGCGATTGGAATGTGAACTGTTAAGCATCGCAAACTGCTAAGTATTATAGGCATGTTGCCGCCTGGGCATAGCAGCTCATCGTTCGGACGGTCGAGTCTCTCGACCATACCAGTGCGCCTCTAAGCGCTTGCGGGAGAGTCACGGAGTCGCACTCCCGACAGACTGGAGCAATTCACGAACTCCTCTCGTGCACGTACAAGGTAACCGCATCTTAATACAAACGACCGCGCAGGTCGTCACGAAAATAAGTAACACGAAAAATTACTGAAAACCTATTGTTACGACATCACAGAACAATCTACGTGTTTATCGAATGTTCCAGTTGAATCCAGCGGAATCTGTGTGGTGTACGTGATTCTCGACGCGTTCGCGAGACTTTTCTGGAAGGCTCCAGCCGCGCGGACTGTGTCAAGGCCGCAATTAACACACTGGCGCTAATACGCAGTTTAGAATCTTCTGGTCTGTGAGCATTGTATAAATACTAGGCGGCAGCGGCCTTAGTTTTCAGTATAGTTGCGATCAGGCCCGACTCCAGGCAGGGGCGAACCGTGCCACCGCCCAGGGCGGCAGATTCCGGGATGTTAAGTTTTGAAATTGAGGAAAAAAATAAAATTACGCCTGTCGAGACTTTAAAATTTATTCAAGAGTATGGGTTCGCGCCAAATGTTGGTGTCACTCTAAGAATTTTGCTAACATTACCTGTGACAGTGGCAAGCGGAGAAAGAACTTTTTCGAAGCTCAAACTGATTAAAACTTCTCTCACATCGAAAATATCCGAGACTCGCCTGAGTGGTCTGGCGAATATATCTATAGAACATCAGTTAGTTGAATCATTTGATTACAACGAAGTCTTAAAGGAGTTTGCCAGTGCAAAAGCTAGACGAGTATTTTTTAACTAAGGTATATGATACATTACTTTTGTTGTATTTCAATCATAATGAATTGTAGTTAGTATTTTAATTTTAAGTCATCATATAGGCATACATTTTTATTGTCTCACGTATCCTTGTATTGTCTGTACAATTTTTATTATAGCCGTTCGCCGTACCGTAAACGCGAAAAAGTTCTAGTTATTTAATAAACACAACAATGCAAACATTCCTAGTCGTCACTTGAAGTCAATCGCTGTATCTTTACAGTAGGTCTAGTGTTCAGAGTTAAAATGGGGGGGGGGCTCATAAACTCATAAATTCTGCACAGGGCGGCAGAAGCGCTGGAGCCGGCCCTGGTTGCGATATATTTACAGCGCAGTTCGAGTTTATTGTCGGGGGATTATCCTACAAGTGATTATCGGGCGATATTACTGTGTGCGTTCAAGTGGTTATTAGTGAAGTGTTAACAATCGGGCGGTATATTGTAATACAATTGTGTTTTAATATTAGTTGACATTTTATTGCGTGTGAACAATTTTTATTTGATTTGTTGTAACAGACTGTGTTGTTAATTACGAACTGTTTAACTGTGAAAATTAAAGCTGGTGATTAGTGACTTAATTGGTGTCTTGTATTTTGTTTTCCACTGTACCTACGACGATCAAGTAGACCGTCGTAACACTATAAAGGTTTATGAAAAACGCTACTGTTGTGTTTGACTTCAAATACTCATTCCTGGATATAGACTAGTGAAATACATACTGTAGGCCTGCGTTCGTAAGACGCGTTACTTTTTGTTTTTTGACTTACACTGGAACGTAATAATAAAGCTGCCCATACACTATCAATATTATTGCACAATATATTGTACAAAAATATTTGCTGGTGCCCCTACACAGTGCAGTATTATTGTACAACCTTAATTGACTCCTGAACTGCTTCGAGTGAACATGTTGAGCGATATCGAGGCAACTTGTGTGGTAATTGCACTGATTCTGTGTTTAAAAAATAAAAAGAGAAAGAACAGCATATGGATGAAAGAATGGTACAAGAAAAGAAATGAATGTACTCACGAAAGGCTGTTGAATGAACTAAGGCTATCTGAACCGAATGATTTTCGAAACTTTGTGCGATTAGACTGTGAATCATTCGACGAACTGCTAAAAATTGTTACGCCAAAGCCCCACTTTTTTCTGAATCATTTATTCTTTTTAACTCTTTTCTGACGTTTGTTCGCAATGAATTAATTTTCTTAATCAGTTCCTAATTATCTGTATTAGGATATTTCTCATTATACTTTTTTAGTAATCATTTTGTTCACCATGTTGTTCATTTTTTTTTGTCCTATTACTGTAATCTTTACTTTTAATGTTCCATAAGGGAGGTAGAGAACGATATAGGCGTCCTTCAATCACCTCTAAAATTAACTTTCTTTCCTCCGACAACGACATAGCTACAGCGAGACGATGTGGACTGGCCGACGAAAGCGAAACAAACGAGCCTATACGGTGCAACCTTGCCCATACACTACGCAATATTTTCCAGTTTGTGCAATATATTTCAAACATTTTTTAATTCACACAATATATTGTGCAATCATATTGATAGTGTATGGGCAGCTTAATAAACGGTAAGAGGTTAGCTGCGACTGATAACATCCAGTCCTATTCACTTAGGCCTATGTTTTGTTTTGTTTTGTTATTAGCAAACAGAAAACTACATTGTTTAAGCTAATCTGATGATTAGTGTACACGCACAAAAGATGTACAGTTAGATGGCGTGAAGAGGCGTTCCACCAGTGATGTCACCTCGTGGTCCTTAAAGGTCGGATAGCCAAAGTCTTGTCAATCTTCTGTCGATTGCAGCCTGTAGAAGTGGCACGATCAGCGGGTTACGATGGTCGTAAAGTCTTGTATGGAGTCTAGTGCCACGTTCGTTAGCGACTTCACGCGCGTATGGAATACGGAATTCTGTGTACAAAGTGTGGTTGGACACATACCACGGGGCATCTGCGATACCTCGTAGGATTTTTGATTGGCATTCGCTGTAACATTGCTACGTTAGATTTGATGGCTCAGCCCCAAAGCTCGATTCCGTAAGTCTATATTGGTCGCTTATGTAAAGACAAAATGTCTTCGATTTTCACACGAGACAGCAAGGCGACTATCGAATGAACCTCAAGTTTGAGAGTTCGTGAATTAAAGATAATGTAGATAAAATACAAACCCATCACCGGAAAGACGTGTGATGGAAACTTAAGAACAAATAAGTACTTACAAAGGCGGTTAATTTTGGTTAAGTTATAAGAATTATCATACTTAGGCTGTCTCGTGACTGAACAGTCTGAAACGTACAGCTAGAAACTCAAGATGAGTCATAACGATTCAAAAACAATCATGTACGTTGATAATAAAACATCCACAGAAAGGAGATGCCAAGGGGGTCGCTAGCCTACGACCATAAGATTTATGAAAAGTTGCATGTTTTTAACAAAATTATTTGATCAGTTTAATTTCTAGTCACAACCAAACGAATGTGAATGCAGAATAAAGTTGAAGACACTATTTTAATATAGTTTTTCCTAATTTTTGTATTAACGCAACCAAAAGATGCAGATAGAGAAACTGGGAGACAGGACAATCTTAGGTGACGCCATACAAAACCGTAGGAAGGTTAACGTGTCACTGAGTGTTGAGTTGTAGGTTGTAATTGTATATTGTAGCCAATGTTCTTCATATTGTATGTTTTACACTTACATTGCGTATTGTATGTATGGCTTGGAGACATGAGCAGTGTCTAGCAATAAAAGAAAAAGGATTAATGGATTGTAACGTAAAATTTTGTGAAGAATCTTTGGACCAGTAAAGGAGAGGGATAACTGGAGGATTAGGACCAACCAAAAATTAAGAAATCAATATAATGACTCAGTCTTGGTGGGAAGTATTAAACGCAGAAAGATTAAGTGGCTTGGTCATGTTCAAAGGATGGAGGACGGAAGAATCACGTAAAATGTTTTTGCTGAACAGCTTGGTGGAAGGCCACGAATAAGACGGTTGAACAAGGTGGAGAGCGAGCTCAGACAACTGGGAGTTAGAAAGCGGATACAACGGGATACGACAAGGAAGAGTGGAAAGAATGAATGAATGTTTTATATGCTTACTAGCTGTTACCCGCGGCTTCGCACGCGAATATTTGACTTTTAATAAGTATTTTAATATAATTTTTATTGTCTACGTCTGTATGGCGTTCTGTCAGCTCGTAGCCTTTGGAGATATTTATAAAATACCTGTTAAATCAAAAACGCTGAATTCTTTAAGTTTTACTGTGTTAGAAGCATAAACGTTTAACACATTAAACGTTATGTTTTCTTCAACAATGGCTTTTGTTTATTTTAGCAGTAAACTAAAAACCAAAAACCGTTGTCACCTAAACTCACAAATGAAAACAACACGTATTTTCGCTTTGCATTAAGTGATAGGACAATTTACAATTAGTACACTTCATCGTAATATATCGATACAATCGCATATTATATAAAACATCGAAAATGTACTGCAGGAATGGATAAATGTACAGTTCGGATGCCGGTAAATAGCTTTTGTTTATTAGCCTACTTGTTACCATGGTAATTAATTCTGGTCTCCATGGTGTTGTTGACATCTTTAGTAGTAGTATTTAATATATTTCATTACTTATTCATTGCATCGTCAGAAATACGTATAAACATAAATTTTATAATCGTTTAAGACAATTATAAAATACATAGACGTATCTGTATACAGAATTACAAAATATATCGATACACTCGCATATTAAAAACACTAAAAACTGCAGGAACGGATAAAGGTACTGTTCCGATGCCCGCTAAATATCATTTGTTTATTTACTTGTTACTATGGTAATTAATTCTGGTCTCCACGGTGTTTTTGACATCTTTATACGCGTCAGCGAAAAGGCATAATTAAAAGGGCCTAAATCGTGCGAACGGGACAAAATATCAAATTCCAGTTAGACAGTGTTTTTCGCCTTTTGTCAAAGGTTACCTGTGCAAAATTTGGTGGCAGTCGGTGTAACGATGTGGATTTGTATTCAGTACACATAAATCCTCAGACTTTGAGTTAGGCCTATATGTATATATAGATTGTAATTGTTGAGAATATACTAGAAAACTCTACATTCATTCTTAAGTAAATGTACCTGTCATTGTAGAAGTGAAAGTTTGTATTGTACGGTGGGGGGTCGAGCTGCCTGGGCGGGGCCTCAACCCGCACACATGCGCGTTTACTGTGAGAGTCTAGAAAAGTAATGTTCTCGAAGTTTTAAATAAAAGGAAATGTCTGGAAGCTGTTTTTTCTAATTATATAAATAGAGATGCCCTCGACAAGTTCAGTTTCAGTTTTAAACGTGCTCTTGTAATGTGTATTTCGTGTGTCCGTTTTATGTATACTTGCTACTAAACTGTTCCTTCAATAAAGCGTGTGTTTGGTGCTGTACTTAAATTATTCATTATTTTTACCCATACCTTAACAGTAATAGCCTACTCTATATATTATACACTTGTCACAGTTTGTTTCTGAGTAGTAATTACACAAAACATATACCCACAAATTCTGTATTTAAATATATTTTGATAACTGTAGTTATGTGTAAATATTACTCTCAGATTTAAATCTTTTAGGTAATTTTTCTGGTGAAGGGTTTGTGAGGATAGGTCAAAAACCTTTTGACCCATCCTCACAAACCGTTCACCGGAAAAATTAATTTATTGACGGTCACTACCGATTTAAGGATTTATTTAAGAACTTTTAGGGAATATAAATGATTATAAACTTAAAAAAGTTAAATAATTTTGCACATATTTACATATTTAATATTTGCATAATTGTCTATTTACATACTGTGGACAGCAGTCACAACTTTGCTAACAATTTGAGACACACGTCTGATGTAATTCTGGTGTTGTAGGTCTGCACGGACGTCAGCAACAAATACTTTTGGCTTTTGCTGACAAGACGCTGCTACATTGAAAGTAGGGCCTACATTCCGGATTGGATTCATGTTGATTGAATTAAAAAAACAACCACAACTGCTGTAGTCACAGAATAGTCTACATTGAGTTATTTGTTTTATGTACTAACGGGGATTTGTCAGTTTCCGACATTAACGTTCGCTCACAGTATCCTAAAGTTCCCTGGAAAGTACGTCTGTTTCATTTGGTTTGTAGATATGCTTAAATAATTGTTCTTCCATTTAGCCCAATTGCGTAATTATTGGTTATTGATAATCTATCGTAGCTAAGATTTAGCTCGGTGAAAAAGTAAAGTAAAAATATAACCCCAAAAATATTACGCTTAAAATTCATTAAGTCGGATAGCGTGCACCGGTTTAGTAGCCGCTGGTCGGGTCGGTCCATTTTTTGCAACCAATTCAAGGCTGAGACATTTAATCCGGGTGCTGTGTCACCTTCTTACGCGCCTATGTATTATTTTGGTTAGCAAACAAACAAAAAAATCAGTTGGCTGTTGCAGTCCGCCAAAATTGCACAACACAGTTTTCTTGACGAATCGTGTGTGGAATTGAAATACGCAAAGTTCACTGCAAATTTAGTTGAATCTGTTAAACCCTGCAAACCATTAAGTTACAACAGTTCAAACGTAATTGAATCTTAGCATCAAGAAATAGTCGCTGAACTGATTTTACTACAATGTTCCGTAAGGATGATCGCGAAAAATATTGTGTTCGAGATAAGGGCAGATTCTGATTGTACTACCCTCAAAACATGAAGATAAGTCATTTTCCGAAAAGTGTGTGTGTCTGTGTGTAGAATTTTTTAAGTGGCGAACGATAACTGCCGCGAATTCAAACAGAATCAAATAATTTTTTGCATATGTGCCCGAGTTGTAGAAGACTCGAGGCCTATTGATTTTGGTGAAGATCGGTTTATGGGAAGGGGTAGTTTACCTGCAACGTTTTATGATTTTAACAAGAGTGAAATAGGCCTACTTAATATTGATAAATAAAGTATCCTGAAAAGGTCATAATAATCGACTGTAGAAAGATAGATGAAATATCTATAAATGAAAAGGGTTGTTGAACGGAGAGGGGGTAATTTTTTGTATTAGTGTTATAAATTTATTCGACCGAAAAATTAAAAATTACTTTTCAGGATTTTTTCGCCATCGCCATACTTCCATTTCCTTATGGAACATGGAAGTAAAAAATTACAATAAAATATTAACAATTGATATCGTTCCATGCTATGTAACCACGGATACGTAAACAAAATAATTTTTCGTTTTGAGAAAGTCACAGAAAACAAACGCTGGGCGGTATTCGCTTTTGTTCGCGTTGTTTAAATAAAAAACAATTTAATCAAATTAATTCTTATGTTTAACAACTAGGTACATTTCGTATTTTGATTATATTTCTCAGCGTTTTTACGAAAAGCATGCCGATATATTTGGTTTTATTCTGAGTTATTGTGTAGGCCTACATATTAAAAATTAATTCGATAATTAATTAGAACATGGAAGTCATATATGGTTTTCCATACCGATTTTTTTAAAACTAACCGTTAGGTTTTTTATACAGCGTTACGCTTTATAACTAAACAATTTTATAATATGGGACAATCTATCGTCTATAGGCTAATTACGAACAAAGATTTGCATTAGGACTGCTTTCGTTACCTGGAAAAGTCGTTACTAAAAACAAACCAATACGACCCCTATCAACGGATTTTAGAAAAATCTGTTTGTTAAAAAAATTATAAAACTGGATATATTATGTAGGCCATTAGACAGTAGCCCGACTATCTTCAGAAGGTACGGGAATATAAGTATTTTGGCTGCATGGATGGTCAATGTTCTGTCGACCTAAACTGAAAATTTTCACTGAAAAGGTAAATAATAGCAAGATGTAAACAGGGGCGTGTTTACGGTGGGGAACGAACTGAACCGCATTAACCCCCCCCCAGGGGGTCGAAAAAGTTGACTAATTTTGTTAATATGTTAATGTTTAGCCTATTTTATTAGTTTTTCAGCTGTGAACGTTAATGTAGTATTAGGTAACTCTTTTTTGAATATACAAACATTTTATTACACAGCATTAGCATATACGTTTGATATATGAAATATGGTATAAGTATCTTGTAAACAATGTTTGAATAACGCATATTTTTGTTGTGTTATTACACTTTACTTTAATGGGATTGCTTTCACGATGTTATCAAACGTTCTTCAGCCACTGTAAAGATAGTAATATTGATTAGTCTTAAATTCTTTTTTCTTTTGTTTGGAGCCGACTCGAGGCCGGCCAAATTCTAGATACGCCACTGGACGTAAAGCTAGTATGATGTTTGTGTTACTTACACTATTACTCTATATAAGTAACTTAATATTAAGCTCTTCCTCGCAATTTTTTTCTTTCTTCTCTTGTAAAAAAATTTAATTTTTTTTTGCCTACCCTATTTTCTTGCTATCTTTTGCCAAGTAGGCCTACATGTTCACTATGTGATGTCAGTACCCGCATTGTATAGCTGATTGATCGCACATCCTATTTCAAGTAGGCCTACGTAATTAAATATTTAATAGCTTATATACAGAACACTACTTGATGACTAAAAGTCTTTGATATAATTTACCTTATAATTTCCGTCAAGTGACTTCTAGCGTAATTTGAGCTGGGTTACGCGTTTCAGGCCATATGACCCATCTTCAGACCTTCACTCCAAAGGAGCTTGTTATATATTAAAATCCATGGTAAAACAAACACACACTAAATAAACACGTAAAATACAATGAATGAACATATTATAAGCGTACTAGTAACCGACACGGTGCACCGCGTGTAGCATGTCAAGACTGTGTCGATGGGCACTATTATTTAGTTTTATCTTTAAGCGATCGTAGCGCGGTATCATACAGTGGGTTGGACCTGAAGTTGAGTTTATCATTGAGTATGTCGTCACATATATCGGGGTTATTATGACCTCTATATATCTCGAATTCTTCGAGTGCATCCATGTAACGGCCCTTACTACAATAATGTAGAGGTATAAGGTTAGCGTTGAAATTGGTATATGAATGATTGCTTGAAATTAGATGCCGTGTAAAATTAGATTTAATATTTTCTAGGGAAAAATCAGCCCTGTTAAAGTGGCTGTGTGGTGTGTGTTCACGGAATCGTTTGATAAAAGGTCTACCCGTTTGGCCGATATAAAAACGGTCACAATCGTCGCATATAAGCTTATAAACACCGGTTTTGGATTTAATATTGGTCTGAACGACTGGACGAACCAAGTTCCGTAGACGGTTATTTGTTTTAAAGGTAACGGTGTAACCTATTTTACTTAAGGTGGATGTTAGGATCTTAGGCATCAACTCGGTATATGTTGTTGAGATGAATTTGTTATTAGGTGTATTATCTTGTGTCTGTCTGGAACGACGGGCTTTGTGTTTTTTAAGGATGTTGTCAATCATTTGGCACTCATAGCCGTTGGCCATAGCTATGTGTTTAATTATGTTGAGTTCACTCTCGAAATCATCATTATTTAGCGGGATCATCAAAAGCCTGTGAATGAAACTGTTGTAGGCCGCTAATTTTTGAGAGAAAGGGTGGTGTGAGTCTGCATGTATGGTCACGTCTGTGGTGGTAGGCTTTCTGTAAATTTTAAAATTTAAGTTGTTAAGTCGCCTAGTAACGGTAAGATCGAGAAAGTTAAGTTTATTGTTGGTTTCAGTTTCCATAGTAACCGTATTCATATGGTTTTTAAGATTACTGATTTGGCGTAGAGTACCATTAAAAATCAGGAAAGTGTCATCAACATATCGGCCATAGAAGATAATATTATTGGCGAAGATGTTATTATTAAAGATGTAGTTGTTTTCATAAAAATCAAGATATATATATCAGCCAATAGGCCGGATAACGGTGAACCCATAGCCAGGCCATCTGTTTGAATATAGTAATTCCCGTTGATAAAAAAGTCTTTGATAGACTAAATGTCTTTGCATAAAATCAGCAGAAAAATATTGTAAGAAATTTTTTCATTTTATCTTAAATAAAATAGAATATTTACTTCCATGTTCATGTAAGTAGTTAGCCTAACACATGATGTAAACTACATATTTTACCCCTACATATTACCTCAGCAGCATTTCTTAACTTAACCCCCCCCCCCGGGGGGCGTGAGTGGATTTTAAAGAGGGCGTCGTAAGACTGTGAAAAAACACGACCAATAATAAAATTTAATACATACAAAGACAACTTAATAACTCATTTCTTTAACAAAGTTTCAACAGCTTTATTTAAAAGTATAAAGGATATTAAAAAAGTTTAATTTCTTTTAAAATATTGTACTTCAGAACTATTTAATTTTTGTATTTTCTCAACATCTGTAAAAGTATAACCGTTAGGGAAAATAACACTGAAGGATAATTTAATGTGTTTGGCCAGTAGGCCTACCTAATAATACATAAATTTTAAATGTGCTCATAACCGATTAAATTGGAGGGGGTCGTAAGTCTTAAAACGTTGACAATCTCTGATCTACAGAATTATATATCTACAGAATTGTAGATCTATATTTTAATCACCATCATCATCATCTATCTGTCCAGGATTAGGCAGGTTGCCTGTTCTGGCTTTACCATCTCCGTCTCGGTCTGCCAACATTTCTTCTTCCGGTTGGCTTAATAATTCAAGATTTTTCTTGGAATTCTTTCTGGAGACAAGCGCATAACATGCTCTTTCCATCTTTGTTTTATAGTTTTTCTAGTTCCGTTACTGGTTGCACTTTTAATTCCTGTCTTATATCTTCGTTCTTTATGTGATCTAATCTTATACAACCTTTCACAGATCTAAGATATTTTATTTCAGACGTTTCCATCTGTCTATAATCTTTCTTTCTTGGTGCCCATGATTCGGACCCGTATAATAGCATGGGGACTGCCATCACCTTATAGAATTTTATTTGTGTTTCTTTCGTGGTCTTTCCTTTGAGTGTTCTCCGTAATGTCCCACATATTCTTTGGAAGTTGTTTGTTTTATTAAGAATATATTTGTCTTCTTCGTATGTAATATCACATCCTAGGTAATTGAAATGTGATACTTGTCCTAAAATTGTATCTTCAATTACAATTTTTGTCCGAATCGAATCTTTTACTAGGAATGCCATGGTCTTAGTTTTTTCTATTGAAATGTTCAAATTATAACCTTTTGATAACAGATTTAGTTTGTGGATAGCATTTGTCCTCACTATCTTGGATTACAAATTGATCATCAGTAAACAGCATAGTGTTTTGGAACTCGTGCCGGCTAATCTGTACACCTAGAGGAGCACTTTGTTTCCATTCTCGCACGAGGTTATCTATATATATATATATATATATATATATATATATATATATATATAACAGTGAAGGTGATAAAGTGCATCCCTGTCTGACACCTTGGTTGGTTTAATTTCTGATGTTAGCTCTTTGCCGATTTCAGTGTCAATTATAATTTTCTATATAATTAGAAAATTATGCCATTATGCCATTAGCCATTACGCGGATGGCTGGTAACCAACCCATGTAAAATTTTACATACTCCTATGCTTCACACGATGCCTCGGACTATATTTTAATATAGATTGTAATTTATATTTGTGGCTGACCAATATATTAAGCAGTGCTAACGTAGGAGTAATTTAAGAAATTATAATTTGTTTTTTCTGTAAACAAGTATTTATAAACAAAAAAGAAGTATTTTCTGTGCGTATCACACACACACACACACACACACACACACACACACACACACACACACACACACACACACACACACACACACACACACACACACACACACTGCTGTGTATTAATATTTATTTGTTATAAAAGGCACAAGGCTGCATGAAACGAGCAGTCTTCTCTTTCATACGAAACCACATGCGTTCACTTTGGTGTAACCCCCCCCCCCATACAAGTAGGCCTAAATAGGTTACGCCGAATGGATACCGTTTTCAGCGCAGTATTGAATGGACGCGCTTACAGGTTTGCTAATATTGTATAAAAGAAACTTAGCCGGTGGTTTTTACTGTTTCATTGTTTATTTGAAGAGGTGTTTTGGTGGAGTGAGTGAGGCGAACCCAACCCGACCCGGCGGAGAAGTGGAAGAGGATCAAGTAAAACTCAACCATGCAGAAAGTCTAACATAGAGTGGTACAGACAGGTGTCCGGCAGTGTACTTCACTCTACAATAAAGGGAAAATGCCGCGCGCCAAACTAATCTAATTGAATATTTTGTTCGAATAAGAATGTATAATATAGATAGACTACTCCACAAATGCCACAACTCTGAGAGCAAGTAGTTTCCATTTATAATTAGACACATTGTACGGAGAAGTGAGATGTAGACCTATATTCATCTATAGCCCTATCTATAAAACTCAAAGTCTGAGGATTTATGTGTACTGAACACAAATACACACCGTTACACCGATTGCCACCAAATTTTGCACAGGTAACCTGTGACATAAGGCGAAAAACACTATCCAACTTGGAAATTGATATTTTGCCTTGTTCGCACGATTTAGGCCCTTTTAATTATGCCTTTTCGCTGACGCGTATAAAGATGTCAAAAACACCGTGGAGACCATAATTAATTACCATAGTAACAAGTAAATAAACAAATGATATTTAGATATGTACCTTTATCCGTTCCTGCAGTACGTTTTCGATGTTTTATATAATATGCGATTGTATCGATATATTACGATGTGGAAAAGAAGAAGTGTACTAATTGTAAATTGTCCTATCGCTTAATGCAAAGCGAAAATACGTGTTGTTTTCATTTGTGAGGTTAGGTGACGACGGTTTTTGGTTTTTAGTTTACTGCTGAAATAAATTATTCGCGTGCGAAGCCGCGGGTTAAATTTAAGAATTAGTTTTATATAATTCTTAAATTTCAGAATACCCGACAAATCGTACTATTATAGCGACATTACGTACCGCTTAGCTGGATGACTATCTGCGAAGGGTCTGCTAATGATTTTAAAATATTTTGGAGGCAACAAATCGTACCACTTGATGGGATGGGAAGGTATTCCAGGATGCAGATTTTTATCTCTTTGAGATGAGCTTGCAGTACCAGCAGAATGTGCGCTGACAGAATATTAACTTATACATCCATGTAGCAAATTTATCTTAAAAGTTAATAATGACTTTTTCAATATACTGCTGTTTATTTTCAATATACTGCTTTTTCAAAAAAACAGCTGTTTTCAGTACCGAAAGTGACGCTTTTCTGTTCTATTTCCTGAGCGCACGAAAAAAAAACAGCTGGGGCACGAAAAATCTTTTTGGTGCACTAACCTCAAAACAACGTTAAAATGTCTGTTGATGATAAAAACAGCTGTTTACAGCTATTAAGCAACAATAATTTGTAAACATTTTAATTATTTTTTACTTCAATAAACATGCATCTGTTAAATTATAATTTATAGATTTTATTTAAATCGTCTGACATCAAGTAGTATGTTTTGTCGCGTCATAAATATTTTGGGATTATGAGGAGACTCCTCGCAGGCAGACGTCAACCTAAGTGGTACGAAATGTCACGAAAAATCTAATGGTACGAATTGTCGCTAGTACGATTTGTCGGCGCTAGAAATTTTATATTATTATTAATATTAAAACTTTTTACAAGAATATATTTTGTATTTTATATTTTGTAAATTAAAATACGTTTCGATAGCAATCCAACTATCATCATCAGATATAAATTAAAAATTCTTAAATTTGTAAAACGGGTTCACACCCACGCACACGGGATTGCAGTTTTTAAAATGAACGAAAATACTGAAGCGTTTTTACGTGTGTAACTTCGCTGCTGAAAATAGTAAATTATACTGTTGATAAAGGCGCTGATCGGGGGGGGGGGATCACATCAGACAAACTTTTTTTCGTCGTTTTGTGAGTATAAATATGATAAACCGCTTTATGTAGATATAATGAACATATTACGTTATGTAGGCAGTGTATATTTTAACGTGCAGCCAGACACAAAATGTGCAGTGATAAAATTGGAAAATGTGCAGTTATAAAATTTTGAGGAAAAAGTAGGGAAAATAAAATAACTGACATTAGAGTAAAAAATAATGTAATGGAACAATATTCAGCCTTATTAAAAAGGCTAAATACTAAAAACTAAAGCAGTTTTAACTCAACCTTAACATATTTCATTTTAATTATTGTCTTTAAAACTCTTGTATAAAAAGTCTTGCTCTTCATTTTCTTTTTCTCGAGGCCTTCTTTTTCCTTCTCTTTGGTTTCACAGCTCTTCTTTCTTGCCTCTGGAAAAACCCCTGAAAAATAAAACTGCTCTGTTGCTTTTGGAGTCTCCCTGACTCGCTGTTGTCTTTTATTCATCCATGTAAACCTAAGCACTGGATTGAGGGGATCCCACTCCAATAACGATGGCATGTTAAAATGAATATCCAAGTGGCGATTTTCAGTGTCAATACTAAGGCGTTGGCGGTGATCAGTTTTCAGCATGTTACTGGCACTTATAATTCTTTCTGCATCCGCACTGTGGCGCTTGGCTGCTAAGATTCTAGCCAATATGACACAAGTGTTTGAAAAGTTGTTTCATTGGCAACAAAATTTTACTTTTTCTGAAAGGTTTTTTTCTTCAATACTTCCAGTTCAGGGTGTTCTTGGATATCTTCAAATTCTTGTGCAAGAGATAACAAATCAGATCTGACCCCCAAATTTTGGCCAACGGTCTTACATCACAAGAAGATTCAAAGTTCACAAAGGACAGTGTTTCTTCAATCACTTTTTCATCAATCTTCATTCTTTCCTACAAAAATTTACAATGAGTTTCCTTTACCTCAACTGAAACTGCTGAAATGTCCCGCTTTTCCTTTTCCGTCACATAAAGATGGTGCTCAGCACGCCTTCTAGGTTCGTTTTCTTAGATTTGTATGGCTTTTTGGCTTTGGTAAACTACACAATTGTGTAGTGATAAAAATTTCTTAAAATATACCCTGTATGCAGGTTCATATTTCTTCTCTAAAATTACTTTAAATTGTAACTGTACCTTACAAATATGTTAATTTCTGTTTGATACACAACTTAAATGAGTAGTGTCTACTTTAAACTGTAAGCGAATATTATTACAAGAACAATGAACGGACAAACGCAGATATGATTTTATATTTGTGTGCTAATAAATTTACTTTGTTGATAATAACGCACTGTATTTTTATCTTCACTCATTCCTAACATTTACACTATAGACCGTTAAAGACGGGTCTAACTTTTCATATTCCCCCAACCCCCAAGTCAACTCCCCCCACCCCCTAAAATATTTCTTGCTGGATCCGCCCCTGGTTGATAAAAATACTCCCAAATTAGGCCTAAATATAAAATAATAAAAAAAAAATCTCAAAGACAAACAGTGCTTCAATGTGTAGTGTCACAGCTTAATGAACGAATCTTTGATATTTAACAGCGGTGGAATACTTGTTAATATTTATGTAAATGTGTGGAATACTTTAAAAAAAAACTGACGTTATCCGTTATTAACGTATTTTATTTATTTTTTAAGTAATTACATTAACTTGTATCAAGTTATTAGTATCTCATGTATCTCACGCCTGTCTCGCTGAGTCTCTATGACTGGAATAATAGAATAGTGTTTATGTTATTTTTACTTACTTGTTTATGTTTTAGAATGTTTTGCTTGAAAACGGCTATCGGTTTCTGTGAAAGAAACATTTTTAAAAATTAAGCAATTAACATCTTTTTTTTTATGAGGCACTATTTTCCCACTAAGTAAATTTATGACGTCAAGAGGATGTGTTTGACATTCATGATTGTCTTGCACTTCAAGAATGTATAACGGAATCCTGTCTTAATAACAAAAACGTACAATGCCTTGACGGAGAACACATATATAATTCAGGGGGGTTTTTACGGGAGGGGGCGAACGGGACCGGACCCATCCAGAGGGTTGAAAAAGTTGACGAGTTTTGTTAATCTCTTAATTTTTAGGCTCTCTTATTATTTTTTCAGCTAGTAACTCTTTTTTAAATATACAAACAGGTTTATCACAGCATTTGCGTATACGTTTGAAACATGAAATATAGAAAAATCAATTCTGTCAGTATTTTCTAAATAATGTTTCAGTAACGCGTATTTTTATTGTGTTATTACCGTTTACCTTAATGGGATTGATTTCAGGATGTTATCTCATGTTTTTCAACCACTTTAAAGATACTAACGTTGATTAGTCTTAACTTGTTTTTTGTTTTGTATGAAGCCGACTAGACTCGACCGGACCCCGGACCCGGTCTGAAGTGGTTTACAGAAAAGGACTACATGTGAAACAGACGTGGGATATGACACTATTCGTTGCACGCCGCGCCGTGATAAACATACGTAGGTGCGAAGCAAATGTGGACAGAGATATTTCGTAGGCCCATTGGTTCTTATTGTCTTATCTTCGTTCGTGATTTAAACTTAATCCGAAGTAGGAATACGTAAAGCTCGATGTACTTAAATATGTAATATGCAGATGTAGCCTATAGCCTATATGTAGGCCTACGTGTAAATACTTTTAGATATTTTAAAATATTTTTGTATCTGATTTACGATACGACTATGAATTAGTTTTCACTCACACACCCTCATTTACGTGTAACCTGCCACCACCAACCTGCCTCACGATGTCTTTTGGCAAGGTGACTGATAGATAGTCACTAACGGCGTATCAGATCACAGACCGAGCGGATGAGAATGGCGTAGCCGCCGAAACGCGTCGTGAGACACGTTAACAGCGTGACCACTGACATAGGGTGCATATTTGATATTACAATGTTTCAGTTCTGTGATCACTTAACGACAATTAGAAAATACAAAATATAGTGAAGAAGTGAAGCAATATGTGACTTTAGCTTTTAAACAACGGTAGAGAGAAAAAAAACCCAACACAAGAACACAAGTAGGTGACGTACAAGTGTAAACAGTTAATATGAAACAATTAACAAGGAAGATTGTAAATAGCCTACAACAGGATGAGGATCAAGCAGAAGGTTAACAGAAGGATTTATTTGACGAATCTGAGGACTTGAAATTTAAAGCTGTCATTAGAATGCCAAAGATATAGTTAGGCCTATAGCCTATCATAGTTATGACAATTGAGGGTTCAATGACTGAATGTGTCTAGTAAAGTAAGAGCAATTTACCCCGTTCCAAATAACACATAGGGTAGGTCGCAACATGGAGAAATGCACCTTTCGCAACATGCACCGAGCAGTAGCCTAGTAGCGAGTAATTCGCTTATTACGCGAATCGATTAGTCAACACGAGTAATCTCGTTATTTAAAAACAGAAAAAAATCCTTACAAATATTTAAATTATTTAGGGGGTTCAATAAACCATTGAGCCTTATGAACGAGCCGCCACTGGTAGGGTGAGAAGTCGAAAACAATTGACCAGAATTGACAAGAGGAAACGTTAAGTAAAAACGTGTAAAAATATCAAACGACGGAAGTAGCAGTCATCAGTGGTCGACGCGCGCGCGCACACACACACCACCACCACCATAGTGTTTTCCATTATATTCATTTTGTTTACTTTTCCCAGTCTCGTGTCGTGTTAAATGGATATTGTCAGTGAAGACTGTAGACGGGGGTTTTCACGTTATCGAAGTTACAGCTGTCATTTTCTTAGGTATGAACAGAGTCAGTAGAATGTGTAAGTTATAGGTCGAACTATTGTAAGGGTCGAGCGGTACGCTAGTAGGTCTACTGCGTCTAGGCCGCCTGGTGAAACGATCATGCAGAGTATAGTTGCAACGTTCCACATTCAGACCGACGACGATGTTCCGACTGAAAGCAAGTGTGTTCCTCTTGCTAGCTCTCCTCTGTTATAGGCGAGGAACAGAGTAGTTATATGTTATGAGAACGAGGCGTTAACCGGACTGCTAGGCCGTGGTTTCACGACGGTAAACCAAAGACGTTTCGGCATCTCCATCGGATGCCATCTTCAGTGAACAAACGTTTCGGCAGTTGTTCGCCAAATAACCACAGTACTGAGGTATAAACTACGCTTTGGCTCGTATACTGTGTTTTGTACCTCAGTACTGGGGTTATTTGGCGAACAGGCGCCAAACTTTTTTTCACTGAAGATGACCTGCGATGGTGAGGCCGAAACGTGTGGTCTTACCGCGATCAGACCACGTCCTAACAGCCCGGTTAACGTCTGGTCTTACCGCGATCAGACCACGTCCTAACAGCCCGGTTAACGTCTGGTCTTACCGCGATCAGACCACGTCCTAACAGCCCGGTTAACGCTCGTTCTAATAACTTTGACGTAGGCTGTGAAGGTCTTAGTGTTTGTATCATAGCACCGGAATCGACGTCACACTTGCAGAGGACAGTAACGTTTACTGGATAACGTTTATCTAACGGTCTTCTTCTTCCCATTTGTATCTAACGGTATCGATTTTTCTATCCACCTTCTGTGTAGGCTAAGTTTCTCTCTCTTGTCATGTTTTCTGCTCTGCTTTTGCCAATCTCAAATATTATCTTCCCAGTGCATTCCGGGTCATCCCCTTGGTCTTCTTCTATCGACTTTCAATTCATCAACAGCCAACGATATACACTCAAATTGACAGTTTGTAACAAAATAAAATTTCTTAATGTCTCAGGTATCTTCTGCACTGATTAGAAAACTAGAACTTAATAAAACAACATTAAAGGCCATTAAGGTATTCTTAGATTTTGTTATTTATAACAAAAATTAGAGAATTTTACTTACAAGCTACAAACCCTGTGATTCGTATCCACTGTTGGTTGTTATTTTTTCTAATTTAAATTTTGAAACATTAGTACTTGTTTAAAACGTTACAGCCAGGCCTACTACTCTGATTGCGGTATTTTTCAGCTCGTCGTTAACATTTTCATGTATTTTACAATTTAATGTTCTTTTTCTAAAATACAACCGATAAAATATTTACATTTTAGCGACGTTGTTAGATTAGGAGTTGCTATATAACCAAGTTCCTATATCAAGCTGTATTAGCACAGTTAACTTTCTGTAATATTGTGTAGACAGACTGTTAGTATTAAGTAAACATTTAAAAAAGAACAAAAATGTAACAAGTTTTTATACGTTTTAATTGTACAGTTTGAAAGAACATTCAATTTGCAAGTAGACGAAAAATATTTCGGAAATTAATTGCAACTAAATTAAGTAGAATTTTTCCGGGTCAGCACATTAAAGTTGATATGATGTTGAAGGGTCTACGCGAGCAGTTTGCATAAACAAAATGTTCATAAATAAAATTTCGCCCTACTTTGTTTACATAATGTAAAAGAACGTATTTTCTGCACAGCTTTTAATTTCCCGCAAAACTTGTTTATTTTCAGACGAATCTTATATACTGTGAAAGTATCTGAAAGTCTTATCCTTAGGTGCGTGCGCTTTCCATAATGTAAGGGAAGGAAATAGCATATAGCCAACTTTTGCTTTACTGGTAAAGAACTATATGCTTTACTGGTAAAGCAAAAATGTCATATCCAGGTATTGCAAAAAGACTACAACTGTAGGCTACTCTAGGAATACGGTAACTGTCCCAAAGTCACTGTAGCTTTATCGTTACTTCCCCATTCTAACTCATTACTTTAGTTGTATTTTCCTTCTTCTAGTTGACGAGCGTCAGGTTTGTAATGATAATGATAGTAGTGTATTCATATTAAGACTCTCTCCTGTCTCTCCCCAATTCAACAACTGTGTTTTATATTATACCTACGTTATGATTAAAAAAATTAAGTTGATTAATTTATTAAGTTTAATGAAATTATTAATAAACTATTTAATAAACTAATTAAGTTAACAAAAATAAGATTTTATTATAATAGTCGACAATACTATATTGGCCTATAAGGGATGTTATTTTTTGTCATTTATAAAACTTACGGCATGTATTTACCGTTTAAAAAGTAAGCCTACCAATAGGCCTAATCCTAGGCATTCTTTATAAACACACACAGATAAAAATGATATTTTTAAAGATACTTTTCAAGAGATTTCTCAAGAAATCCTGTAAAGAAAAACGATTTTGAAGCGGAATTGCAGACTTTTTAGAAACTTTCGTGAAAGTAGGCGTACGTGGTAGATTTCTTAAGCGCGTTTGTTCAAACTAACAACATAGGCCTAACAACTTGTCCATAACTGTTACGACTTAACTATAATCTACATTATCAAACACTTCGCTGCTCATGCGGACTTATTGCCGATTAACATATATTCTGACGTTTCTCCTCAACTTCCGTCTCGGATCGTAAATAACGATGTCTTTTGTGGTTTACCGAGGAAAAGTCATTCAACGAATTATAATATAGGCCTACTATCCACTAGGGACTACCGACTTGGTTAAATCTGCTTTTTAAAAAATACAGTTACAAATTTTTAGAATTGTGAGGGGGGAAGGTCACGTGGGTTGTCAGGTTGCAGTGCATTAGAAATGAAGGTATTATGAGGTACCGGTACGTAACTTCTTGCTGAGAAGATATGGCCACGTGGGACAGCTCCGTGATGACCATTGGTCCAAAATGTTGTTAAACTAGGTTCCATCTAAACGACGGAAAAGGGGATCCGGGAGATAGTGGGAGGAGGATATTCACGATGAGATGGAGACAAGAAGCTAGTGACTGGAACAACAGAAGCCTTTGTTGGGCAATAGCTGTAGACTCGGTTATAGATGGATAGATGAAAAATTAGGAACATTGTTCACATAAAAACGCAGGCGCCGATCCACGGGGGGGATTCCCCCCCCAATGGCCACTTCAGACGAATTTTTTTCTTGGATTTCGTTGTCCATGACGTGTCCGTTACTTAACTAAATATCACTATAATATTGACGACTCGGAACACAAAGTTCCCGAATTTTTTTCGTCGTTTGTAGAACGGTTTTGTTATTGTGAATATTTTACAAAATTCATTTCTCGTTATGTAGGTTCACGTTTTTACTCTAAAATTACTTTACATTGTAACTGTACCTCACCAGCATGTTACTTTTTGTTTCATACATAGGCCTACCATAAATGAGTACGGTAGTGTGTATTATAAACTGTGAGTGAATATTATTAAAAGAACAATGAACTGATAATCACAGATATGATTTTATACTTGTAACCTACGTCAATAAACTTATTGTGCTGATAAAAGACACACTGTATTTTTATCTTCACTAATTCCTATTATTTATACTTTAGACCTTTAAGAATGGCTCAACTTTTCATATTTCCCTATTCCCCCTCCCCCAAATTGCTTACTGGATCCGCCCGTTTATAAATGTGTATAATTGTACATTACTGATAAGCCTATGCTAATCACAAATGTAATTATGAATATAGGCCTAACTGTTGTTACAAATGTGCAGTTATGGCTACTGTAGCCTAAATGTAATGAGATTGCACACAAACGATTGAATACAAATAAAATAGGAATTTTTTGATCGTTAACAATACGGAATTAACAGGCCTGCCAATTCGCAATCCGATCTTGTATATTAGCCTAATGTCGGTTTACATATGTTTACAAAGTTTCCCTAACACATATTTATGAAAACATCGTTTCGATTTTTCATATGAAGAAAATTTAAATAGGCCCCTACTCTTATTTTTCTGACCCATTGTCGTTTCAATAACGACATAATTTTGACTACAGTTTTAAAAATCAAACATAATTGAATTTAGTGATAAAATCAGTAGCAAGTTATAGCATATAAGCGGATTTGAACCCGGATTTAGCGATTGTTTACTGGTTATTTCAAATTTTGAAGATTGGTCAAACAGGCGTTGAGATACTCCAGCACGGAGTAATTAATAAGTTATTTTAACAATAAAGCTAACATACAACAAAGGCTTACAACAAACTTAATCTTGTTTACAACAGCCTTAAAAGGCTTAATCCTGTTTTACTTACAATAGTAGATAGGCGTATAGGCCCTACATGTGAAATTGCGCACATGTAGGCCTATCTATGAGGATGTGAGACCAGGTTGCGCAATGAATTCTGTGATTGTTTTGTAAGTTTGTGGTTTTCGCTTATTCTTACTTGTTTTAAATTCATTATATTTTATAAAGATGTTAAAAGTAGTTGGGCCTACGTAGCGAAGCTTATATTTTTTCTAAGTTTCCGGAGTTGGATTTAACACACCATATCTCCTCCTTTGAACGTAGCCGAACTTGTTGGAACTATTCAAAAATGAATACGTCTCAGACAGATGACAAAAAATAGGCCTAGTATATAAAAGGACAAATTATGGTTTTATAATTTAACATTCTTTCATGTTTATTGCATAGGAAGTTGGTCAATTCTTATATTCTAATGTTAGTGATAACCGTGCTTCATTAATGTATTGTTTCTCTTTGGAAATCAAGCAAAACCTAGAAGTATGGCTCAACATAAAAGGATCTGGCACCAGACACTTGTCACACGATTTCAGACCTGTGGCATTGGGCCTATCACGCTCAATTTTGGTGTCTAATTTTAAACGGTCTAAACTTAAAATAGTCTTAAACTAACATTAAAAACCGAAGTTGTTTATATAGCCGACGTAGAATTCAACAGTAAAAAAGTTTGTCCGCTTAAGTTTTCATAGGCCTACCATTAGAAAGTCACTAGAGAAGTATAGGCCTATAAATCTAGAGCGGTATTTACTTTCCAGAAATAACACACAAATTACCGCCATACGATGAAAGAAGCCCTGTTAGTCTGGGGTGTATTTACGGGGAGCGGTGACAAACGGGACAGAACCCCCTCCAGAGGGTTGAAAAAGTTGGCAAGAAATTTTATTAATCTCTTAATTTTTAGGGTTTTAAAATTATTTTTTCGGCTGTGGACGCTAATATAGCAGTAGTCTATACAAACACGCTTTGTTAAGTATACAAACAGACTTATAACACAGCATTTGCGTATACGTTTGAAACATGAAATAGGCTATAGGAAAATCAATTCAGTGACCCCGGAAGAAGTTGTTAATGAAACGGCAAAAAAAATCCAGCTGAATTAAACTCTAAAGCATTTTCAAACAATGTATATATTTTTTATGTATAAAATTTTCTTCTTGGTTAACCTTTTTTCTTTATTAAAACTGTAGTTATCATTTTTAAATGTGAAGTGTCAATAAGTAGCCTATCTTGTAAACTATGTTTCAATAACGCGTATTTTTATTCTGTTATCACCGTTTACTTTAATGGGATTGATTTTAGGATGTTATCATACGTTTCTCAGCCATTTAAAGGATTATAATATTGACTAGTCCCCTTTCCAATTAAGGTTGTGGAGGTGGCTGGCTCAGCCCACTTAAGCTGCGATTCTTGCTTTGTGTACACAGCTTTATTTCACCATTTTTTGGAAGTACTCACTTTGGTTAATGAGTGGAATTTAACAAATTTGCGTTTATGTACACAAAAGCACGCATTCACTCAAAAACGTTAAGTTCTTTATTTTAAGTGTTACTGTGTTGTAAGCATTGTATATACACATTAAACGTTATGTTTTCCTCAACCATGGCTTTTATTTATTTCATCAGTAAACTAAAACCCAAAAACCGTTGTCACCTAACCTAACAAACAAAAACAACACGTATTTTCGCTTTGCATTAAGAAATAGGACAATTTACAATTAATACACTTCTTTTTTCCACATCGTAATATATCGATACAATCGCTTATTAAAAACATCGAAAATGTACTGCAGGAACGGATAAAGGTACAGTTCCGATGTCGCTAAATAGGATTTGCTTATTTACTTGTTACTATGGTAAATAATTCTGGTCTCCATGGTGTTGCTGACATATTTATACGCGTCAACAAAAGAGCGTACTTAAAAGGGCCTAAATCGTGCGAACGGGGAGAATATCAAATTACAAGTTAGACAGTGTTTTTCCCTTGTGTTAAACGTTACCTGTGCAAAATTGGGTGGCAATCGGTGTAACGGTGTGGATTTCTATTCACTACAAAGAAACAAATCCCCAGACTTTGAATTATATAGCCTATAGGGGTATAGGCTATAGATTATTCGTAGGCCTAACTTGTTTTTGTTTTGTATGAAGTCGACAAGACCGGACCCCCCCGCCCCAGGGCAAATTCTAGATACGTCACTGCTATTAGTAAATTATTCACGTAGCCCTACTCTTCAAATTATAAAATATTTGTATAACAATCGATAGCAAAATTTAGGCTATAAATTTTCTCATTTACCGCCATAAGTTAAATTGACTTTAGTGATTCTGCAGTGACGAAAAGACCCTAATTTGTAGGCCTAGGCCACGCAACTTTACGACGCATATCAAAATGTGCCAAATACTGTCCCGCGTAAAGTACAATTTTGGGGGTTAAACATTTCATAAAATTTAATTTTAAGAATAAACCTATAATATAACTCCAGTGTGTTTCTGAATTTTATGTTCCCGACGTTCCATAGACTTCTTGAGTTTACCTTCACGTCATAGATCTAGCCCTATTAGTTGTACGCACTAGTCATACTTTTTTTTTAGGCCTACTTAAACTTGAATTGTGATAAACACCAATTGGATGCAGTATCTTGTAATTTATAAATTTAATTTATTAGCGATGAAGGGTTTGCGAGGATCGGTCAAAAAGTGTAACGCAAATTTTAAATTATTTATGTCGACGTTTCGACAATATTTAGGCTATTGTCATCTTCAGGACAATTGTTGCTCAGTTGTTATGACACCGTATCATACAGTTGTGTGTTTGGCGTCATAACAACTCAGCAACAGTTGTCCTGAAGATGACAATAAATATTGTCGAAACGTCTACAAAAATAATTTAAAATTTGTGTTATAATTTTTGACCGATCCTCGCAAACCCTTCATTGTTAACGTTCAATGACTGACGGTCTACAAAATTAAGAATTTAATTTATTAAAATATTTAACTAATAAAATTAGTCTAATTCTCCTTATGTGGCTGCATATTTCCATAAAGTGAATTTTAGAAACAATTTGCTTAAAAGTAGGCTATAATAGATACCATACAAATAGATATGACAAATAGTAGGCCTATAGGCTAATAGAGACCATACTGAATGCTTTAGGAACAAAAATACACGCGGACTGAAAGTGCAGGTTCTTTCAATTGAAAACAACTTTAGTGTTTATCGTTATTTGTTAAAAATAACTTATAAAAAATATGAAAGACATTAAAAAAACAATGCTTGCAATGTTACATTACCTTATAAGCAAACATTAAATTTGTCTCTAAAAGAGTAAATAATTAGCCCATTATCTTATTATTGTGAGGTTCGTGTGAATTATTTGAAATTTTAACGTCAGCTAAAGTGAAGGTAATATCAAGAACTTTGTTAAGTAGCCTAGATAACCTAAATATTTAGGCCTAAATTGTCTTCCGCTTCTCTGTAGCGGAAGAGACAGAAATAAAAGAATGTAGGCCTATGAAGGGGCACTCGAGAGTGTTGTTTGGACATCAGGAAAAAATATGGTTAGTACACAGAATGAGTCGTATAGGTGGAGAGAGAGAGAGAGAGAGAGAGAGAGAGAGAGAGAGAGAGAGAGAGAGAGAGAGAGAGAGAGAGAGAGAGAGAGACAGACAGGCAGGCAGGCAGGTAGACAGACAGAGACAGAGATAGAGAGTACTGAAAAAATGTCCGTTTCTGATCAATGCGTGAAATCACTTACCACACGCAGTTTCACAACTAGGCCTGGTTATATTTTTAATAAGGTTTTTGTTTGTTTTACTGATAGGCCTAGCCATAAATACAATAATTTTGTGACTAATAAGACTGCTTTCAACGTAGCTTGTACAAAAGAAGCCTGTGCGCTCTTTACAGGCTCTACTCAAAGATTAATCTTTCATTTTAAAACCCTTTTTTGTAATTAGTCTATTATAAGATTCTGAAAAGCCATATTTGTTTTGAGGCATTTTAAAATGTCTCAATAATTGTATGCACTAGTGTAATATTATAAAATGAACGGAATAAAACTTGCAGTTTAGCTAATATAATTGCTTGAAGATCCATCTGAATATGATTTCTATTAGGTAAACTCATCTAGTAGACTATTTTGTGTTTCATTATCTAATGTTTAGGGCCTAGATAAAATTAGCTTAGGACTATCTAATATTTATGCATTTCACGCCATAACATGTTTAAGCAGTCGTATAGGCACGTTTTTTTTTTATTTTAACCAAACTTTGTGATAGTTGTGTTATTAATTTAACTAAAATTTCGGCCTGTATCCTTTATTATTTATAAAGGATATATTAGACATTAAATAATTTAATTACTAATATGGTTATACTTATATCTAAATCAATATTGTCGAAAATCATAATCAGATAATAGAATATATTTTTTAACTTTGAGCTATAAGAGTATCAGACCCTATGCATGCATTCCTTAATAGATTAATGTTAAAAACGATAGCACTTTTCTTTGAACTTAAAATATTTAGCTTTATATAGATATTTGTGAACACAAGTTGACTTCGATACTGCACTAATTATACTTAATAAAGACACCTGAAGACAAAAAATTGAATTAAAAAGTCATTCAACACGTGCCAAAGCCTGTACACACTGGCGAAGCAAAGAGCCGGCGGCTACACTTCGATCCCCACTCGTTACTTTTGACATACGGTCGATAACGAAACCACGCCTTCGCATTATGTTTAACCAATGGGAATAAAACTACGGCAAAGAGCGAAATGGATCCCAGTCTCAACACATGTTTTTGATTTTTAATTTTTTATGTTAGAAGAAGAAGAAGATGAAATCATCTCTCTAACCCTGAACGGTGGGAGAGTGTGGTTTTCAATTTTTATTTACAATATAATATATTTAAAATATCCTTTGCTCTATTGTTAACTTATTAATTTTTGTTTACAAAAGGAGAGCTGCGCGCAGCCGACCGGAATTATCATCTGTAACGCTTAATCGATTTAGCGAGCGTCTTTGAAAGCGAGGACCGTACCTTGTTCGTTCCGTAAACATGCAATGGATTTATACTGATTTAGATGATAAAGAACTTGGCACGCGTCTTCGCGCGATAATTGTGTTTCACGGCTGGTTTTGTGTTTGCTCACGTATCGTAGGCTAACTGACGTGAAAAAAACTTATTCTGTTAAAAAAACTGTTAGTGTAAAAATCAGTTGCAACAGAGAATGACAATTTGTAACACATAACCTATCATTCGTATTAATTGGATTTTTTAAAATTGTAATTCGATTAAGTTGTAAGTTTTGCATGTCACGGGGCTTTAAAATACGAAAACGTTGAATTGATCAAATCGAATTGATGAAATAGTATCAAAAACGAATTAGAATTCAACAAATGTAAACAAAACGCATATACGCATCGTAGTTTATGTGGGGAGTTTAGATGTGGGGATAACGTAATTATCATTAGGCCTATTATTCTATAGGCTATGAACAATTTTGTGGTGGGATTCTCTTCGAATGAGTGAGTACCACCGTACCCCAGTATACTGACCTACGTCAGTTTTGTAGAAAAATTAAATTATATTTTTAAATTGTAGACAGGATCGGATTAGAAGCGCGTGGTGCCCTATAGGCCTACTGCCATGAGACTGGTGCCCCCCCCCAACGTTTCTAAATTCAACCATTTATCCATTGTTTACACTGATAAATGGCACAATTTCAAAATCTTATATTCGAATGGTACAATACACAATTTTGAAAGTTAAAAATTTTTTATTAAAGTCTCAAATTACAACAAATATAGCCTAATTACTAAGTAGCCTACTAACAATTGTAATACTAAATAGTGATTAAAATGAGTTTAGTAGTAATTACTTAGAAAATACTAATCGATCCATTTTTTCTTGATTTTACCTTAACGGAGTCTTGTATAATTTCTTCTAAATCGAGCGATTCAAATATCTCGCTTTCAATATTCAACCTTGCTAATAAAAATATTCTCTCATCTCCCATATTTGACCTCAACATATCTTTGATCGTTTTAATGCAGAAAATGCTCTTTCAGATTCCCAGTTAGCCTTGGAATCGCGAAAAGCAGGCGATAAGCAATGTATAAATATTTAACAAAGTATTTTTGTTACTGTGAAATTAACATCGTAGACAGGTTTGCAGTAGGCCTAAACAGAAACCGTTGTAGGCCTATCTGTTGTCTTCATTACGGCTTCTAACTTCCTAGATAAAACACTTGGACGTAGGCTACACGCTAGCGCGGACTCATTGATAACAGGGACAACGTACAGTTGTTGCAGTTTATAAATTTTGGTTTTCCATTATGTAAACGGTCTCATTGCCATTTTAAACAAAATTGGTAGCCTATTCGTTGGTATCGTTATTAATAGCAAACGTTTCGCCCGTTGTGTTATGTGTCATCCTCAGTGGTAAAGCTGAGAAGACTCACGCAGAATGGGCGAAAATTTTGGAATTTATAAAACGATATCAATAAAAGATGGTTGTCAATCGAAAAACGTTTGTTATAAAAGAATTTTTACTCGTAATTTTTTGTGAAATTTAAAAAAAATTATAACAATATTTATCTTACTTTTTTCCCACTAACCATTGGGCTACAATATATAGAACTACAGTGGGCCTACAAGAAATCTGAAAGACAAATGTTATTTTAAAATATTCTACGTAATTTTTGTTCTCAATTCGTGTTTTCCTGCTATCAGCCTACCCGTAGTCCTAAGTTATGTTTCGTAAACGAAAGGTTTGTTATTGATATGACAAACTGAATCGAATCCACAAGTTGTCAAGCTACACAAACAGGAAAGAAATCCACAGCCTGATTGACTACATCGCTGTAACTAATGACATAAAACGGTCTTAATCATGTAATAATAGGCTAATAAATATTGTTGTTATTACTAGTATTAAACCTGTTTTTAACAAACACTTGCCTGTTTCTGTTTTGAACGATCTTTACAATGTCACCACATAGCAGTGTACTCATAGGCCTATGTCACGGTATGCTGAGAGAAAGTTAATTTTAAAACCTTTCTTAATGTGCATTACAAACGGGACTATTGCGCCCTACAGTAGGTCTATATTTCCAAGAAATATTCCAACTCTTGTCCACGTACAATTGTTCGTAAATGACCGTTTTTAGAATATCTACTTATTAGCCTAATGTAATGCCCATTTTCCCTTTACGATTTATGTTCTGCATGACTGGTAAAGAGTGCTCGTGAAACGCCACGAAAATAGTTACAATTTACCCTTAAGGTTTCACTTGTAACAGGCGCCGAGGTCCGGAGCGCGTGCGGCAAACGACCACCGCCGTTAGCGCAAATTAAAAATTTCGCGACTTTTTTAAACTGGTCGTAGAAAAAGAGCGCGATCGGTTATTTATATAAAATATTGTAGGCTTTATAATTTGCATGTAATGACAGATCGCAATAGAAGATAATGGCCGACACGTATCGCTTTCATTCCAACTGCCAGTTAGTTCACATTAAAATACTTGTAGTTCATCGAACAAGCATTGCGTAAACGTGCTGACATAGTACGCTATACCACGCCTTGTAGGCTGTAGCGTGCATAGGCCTATGATATAGGCTACTAATTAGCGTAGAGATGGCATACAGTTATTGAACGATTGTGATCTGCGTTTGGTCTCAAAACTCAACCGGGTATTATGATTTCGAGTATCTGAGAGGATCTTCAGTGGCGTATCTAGAATTTGGCCTTGGGGGAAGTCTGGGGTCGGGTGGGCTTCATTCAAAAGAAAAACAAGTTAAGACTAATCAACATTAGGCTACTACCGAATCTTTAAAATGGCTTAAATCGGTCCCATTAAAGTAAACGGTAGGCCTATGTAGGCCTAATTAACACAATAGGCTATAAGCTATATAGCCTACGCGTTATTGTTTACAAGATAATTGTTGACTAAGATTGATTTTCCTATATTTCATAACTTATTTGAAACGCAGGCCTATATGCAAATGCTGTGTAAGAAACCTTTTTTTGTATAGCCTATCTAAAAAAAGAGTTACTAGGGCCTACTGTATCAGTGTACACAGCTGAAAAAATAATAAAACGGCCTAAAAATTAAGAGATTAACAAAATTCGGCAACTCTTCGACCCGTACGCTCCTGTGGGTCTTTGTTTATATAACAATTAAAACAGAATAGCCTACGTGGAAATTACCGCGATAACCAGAGAAAGATTAATCGTAGGCCTAATCAATATTATAAGTAGCCTACGTTAATGGGTATAGGCCTACAGGCCATTAAACTTACCAAAGACTAAAGAATATTGTCCGATAAAAAAACAAACTGATTAGTGTAAACATTAGTCTATGTCTTCATTAGACACTGTTTTCAAATTTGGGAAATTTGTACAATCCGTTTAGGCCTATTGTGACAATACAGCACTTGGCAACCTTAATACTTGCTATAGTAAAGTTTTAACAACGTCTCCGATCTTGAAATGTTCGATTCCGTTAATTTTACAAATTTCTTTTTTTCCATTTTTTTTTATTTTCAGATTTCCTTCATATCAGATCCGTACTGACCAGAGGCATGTGTTACCTTGTAACTCTCAAATAACTCGGAAGTTTCATAGGTAGGCTACCTGTAGGCCTATATTGGCCTAATCTCTGGTACAATATTCTAAAGGAATTCCAGCATACCTTTCGTCCAAATTTTATTCACATACTTTACTATGTGGTCTACTAAACGTATCTTGCCTACACGTTGTCAACTTCGACTTTCAAATTTTTATGTTGGTTTATGTAGGTACAACTTTCAGAATGTTAACGCTTCAAAATTCAACTAGTAAATACGCATAGACCTAGGCCATTGTTTTTATAGTTAGGCGAAGTGTTACGTTTGGACGCTTTTACGCCTACTTTCCGTTTATTTTTATTTTATTATTTACATAGGCTACACAGGCTACATTAGAGTACATGTAAGTAATTCATAATTAATTTATTTATAGAAATGTATTGAATAGGCTAATTAATAATTTAATCCTGATAGGATGGCAATAGTTTCTTGAACCGTTAAGAAAAATAATTAAACAAATTTCCTGCGTCATATATTTGGTAGTTTCTATTTCTATATAGGCCTATTTCTCAGTTGTTTACGGAACACACAGCCTATTTCAAATCACACTCTGCTATAAGGCCTATTGTCAAATTTTTAATTTACGTTTCATATGATTTACAATAATATTTGGAAAATTTACAACACCATAAGTCAAATGTTAACGTTACAACGCGCGCGCGCGCGCACGCACACACACACACGTTCGTCACTCCAAAACATATCCCATTCAAACTTTTGCTAAATCCATATCCCACTATGATTTCCCCTTAAAACAACCCCTGCGATATAAGTCCCCACCACCGAAGACTCCACCCACAATATTAAATCCGAATGCCCCTCCAATATCTGTAAAAAGATTTCAACTTGTGTGTGCAAGGGAAGGTTAGCGAGTTCCCCCACCAGATAGGGTTGCTAGTGGAGTGTACATCTTGTATATACAGTCGGTCAGTTGTCGTCAGCGGTGTGGACTCAAGCGAATGCTTTTTCACTTTAACAGTTCTTGTGTTTAATTCGCTGAAAGTAATCATCTTTCCTTCTTCTTCACGGGCCAATTACTTATACGATCACTAAGTAATCTCTTAATATCCGACCGGCGGACGTCATCAATCAGTGAACCGTCTGAACTTCTTTTTTTTAAACGGTCTCTAAAAGAAACATGTCATCGATACTTGTTTGAGTGCAATTTTAGCGGCAACCTTTTTGAAACTGTTTCAACAAACTAACTTGTTAACAACTTAAACACGTGTATTCTACAGCTTTTTTATATTCCGCAGAGAATTCAAATTAAACGATTTTTGAAAAGTAAGGTTAGGTATCAACGTCAACAACAATAATAACAACATAAACAACAACAATCGATGTATATCTTGTTGTCCGTAAACAATTGAAGGGAATAAAAATGAAATCAGTTCGATATTCGAGTGACAAAAGCTTTGTTAAGGTTTGATTTGTACCATCACTGGCTATAAAATCCACAGACAAGCTGTCATTGAAACCATCTTCAGCGGAACTGTATTGTTGTGTGAGAGACTGTGCACCTCTGAAAAAAGGAGAAATCGTTTCTGTGGTAAATTCATCGGATCGAAATCATCGGATCGAGTGTGGAGATTCCACTAAGCTTAATAGGTAAGTTTGACAAAGTGTTCTTTTATTGACACATTTCGTTTTTTAAATAACTTGTTTACATTTGTAACATAGTTTAAAGATTTATTATACTGGGTAATATGCTAACGTAATTGATGTAATAATATATTATAACCAGTGGTAGGCATATATTACAAACTGTGTGGCATAGTTTTATACAGAATTTTAATAAAGTTAATAAAACATATTTTGCTGACGTAGAAATCAAAACGGAAAACGTACGGCTATTTCTTCAATAAGTTAATCAAAAAATGATAATTTAAATATCGTTTACAAATTTAAGTTCTACAGTGTCAAATCTATTTCTGATGTAACGGACAGTATTTCGACAAACAAAATTAAACAACAAAATATTATCGTAAAACGGCTATATTAGGGTAATATAAAATAGCCGACTGATTTATATTACCCTAAACAAGATATTAAAATAGACATTTTTAAAACAGTCGAAGACAAATTGTGTTCGTGGGTGGGCATGCGTCTCATATAAACACACGGTACGTAAGAATGCGCGCGCGCACGTGCGTGTACTTAGATCTAGTGGTAACGTGTATTGTTATTTACCGGCACAATTGAATTAGATTAGTAACAAGGTATGCACTGTGTTATGTATCAGGAAAACTGAATAACTAGTCTTCTACCAGAGCTACAAAACGGTTTTTTTTTCGAGTTGTATGATAACTATTTTGCGGTGGAGTAGATATTTCGGTTGCCGTTACTAGCATTCACGACAGGACGTTCTTAAACATAATTACACAACTTGATTTACGTTCGTTTTGTAACGGATAAATAAACTGTCGGCCATAATAGTTTAATATCTTTTTTGTGGTAGGCCTATAAGTGGGCCTATATTATAAATATATTATAATAATTCATTGCATCAGTATGTTTGTTAACGAAGAACTTTTATTTGTACCGACGGGTAACAAACATTGTGGGGTTATCTTACTACTTATTGCTAATGTATCCGATCAGCGCTACTGTCTACATAACAGCATACACCCTCCGCGACTTATGTAAACATAGGTTTCAAATTACTTGGTTTTAGGACTACCAAAAAAAAAACGAGTTTTAATTTTTTTCTATTATTCGATTCAATTAATACCTTTCGCAATAGGTTTCATATAGACTCGTGCGCGCAGACACACACACACGCGCACAATCATGTATTAAAATTCAGGAAGTCTGAAAGAAACTGTGTGTAGAATTATTTGAAAATATATAATATACAATTTCGTATCGTCGTATTATAGGTGATAAATAAATTATAGGCTATTCTGTTTAATTTAGGATTGCAAATCCGTAGCGAGAGTTTAGGCTATGTAAAATAAGTAGCCTATTATATTGCTGAAAACGTTTACTAAGATCGCAAAATCGGTTTTATAATTAAAAAGAAATTAAAACGTTTGATACAGTTACCATATTCGTTGTTAAAATCGTTGTGCTCGGGCCTTCTCAGCGAGTTGTCGATTGGTAACTAGCCATAGATTGTAGTTATAGATTACTACGCGTCTTGATTAGTAAATTTTACGATACCGGTTAGTAATCGGGTTTAAAGATTCTTATGTCGATTGTTTTACGGTTTAACTGAAGTTGTAAATTTAAAGAAACGCATATAACGCTGTTTACGTCTGACAACACAATTTACACCAGAAGTTTGTAAATTGTGTCCGCGGGCCCGCTCATCATCTGTTTGAGGACGATAAGTACAATTGTTAGTAGGACTTATAATTTTGATTGTAGTCTATTGTTCCAAACCCCTTCTCTCTCTCACTCGTTCTCTATTCGTTTATAATAGGCCTACACGTGCTTGCACTCACATTGACACTGTTTTGATAATAATAGTAATAACAACAACTAGCCTACTGCAGGTCTAAAGTACGTAATTTGTTACAGACCAGGCAGTGTTTAAAGTTAAATAAGTTTAAAACCTACGCTCTTCTTTGGTATTTCAGTTACACGCAAATGAAACAAGATAAAAAAATAAAGAGAAAATAAATGCATAGGCCTATAAATATAGTTCTAACGATAAGTTATGACTACTGATGAACAATTCCAGTCGACGCAAATGAAACAAACAAGTGACAAAATAAATAAATAAGAGAAATGCATATAAATATAGGTGTAACGATAAGTCATCCAGTCATACCGAAGACACATCAAAACCACTTAATCTACCACAGTCAATGTATGTCACAATTCGTATACGGTATACAAAATGTGTATTCGGTGAGCACAGTACGAAATATAACGAGAAAAATCATTAAAAGCTATACAGAAGAGAAGAAAAATAGTAACATTACTAAGATGAAAAATAATAATAATGTTAGTAGTAATAATAAAACGAAAACGACAACAGAACAGTACGATAGCGACGGTGAGTTGAATCGGACTCGCGGACAAACACATGGTTTCAATTTGCGTAGAGGTACAGTAGGATGTGATTTCTGCGTTTAATTGGTGCGGACATTATTTGCATGGCGTAGCCTACGGAACGCGGACATCGTCCATGCTTCATGTTGCCAATTAATTTTTAATTTCCACTTTCCAGCCCGAAACGACTACGTTGGCAGGATTCGATCAAAATATAATACAAAAATTTGATTCTACAAGCTATAGGCCTAATTACGAAAAGATTCATGCGTTTTCCTACACACACTTATATTATTTCTACTGGTTCAACACACCGGTTTTAGATTTAAAATATAAAAGGAGAAAAGGGTTATATGACAAGATGTTGTCATCTGTTTTAGTGTATTATCTGATTAGTAAATATTCCGAGAAAACAGTCAGCAAGTTCTGAGAACAAAGTCTAAACACTTAAGGCCTAACCACAGTTATCAACATTTCATAAGTAGCCTAACTAAATGCTAAGACTTAATTTCATAAAAAATATTGTAGGCTTAGAGATTGTTCTGAATCTATAAGAAAATTGTAGAATAATTGGTGAACAAAAGAGTTTACGGAACACATCCAAATAAACTTAGGGCATATAGTTCTATTATTGCAATTGTTTTCCGTTTTCGCAATGTTTTATTTTTTTACAACTGCGATATTGTCATAATAAGTTAGCCTATATATTTACAATTGAATACCTCAAATAAACATTTGAACCAACCGTTTGAATAAAATTTCCTGCATGTAATATTTGTATTAACATACTACAGCAGTGGTTCCCAAACTTTTCAGTCCGCGGACCCCCCCCCCAAATAATTTAAAAATTCAAGGACCCCGTCTAAGTTCTGAAATAAAACAAACAGTAAATATGATAGAAACTCTTATATTTTAATTAAAATGTATTAAAATCAAAATTCTCCTAATTTGAAAAATTATAATATTAATGATATCAATCATAGTTTTATGTGGACAATGAAGCTGCTTTTGCACAATTAGCTCTTTAATATTGGGTTTAATATCTGATAATTTCAATATTGAGTACCTCTCGACTTTCACATAAATAAGTAGAGGAAAACACTTAAACAGTTAAACACTTCAAAGTTATTTTTCCGAGTTCAGGATAGTCAGTCATTACATATAACCAGAAGTCAGCTAGCTGTAATTGCGATAACTGTAATTTTAAGAAGAAATCTTCTTCTTGTACTGTACGAGAGAGGTCTAGTCTGTTCGGCGGACAAACAGATCTGCTGTACGACATGATTTAAAGACATTATTAAAGCGATTAGTTTGAAATTACTTTTACAATTACAATTAGTTTGAACCAAAAAGATACTGGATTCTTCGACTAATTGTTTAAAGATTCTAAAATGTAGACTTAGATTTTAGAGCATAGAAATCGGAGAAAATTACGATATATTCTATTTTTTCTTAAAAGTGTCTGCGGACCCCCTGAAACATTATCGCGGACCCCACTGTACTACGGTATTCTGTAAACAGCGTAAATGTTGGGGAATTGCAAATATTGTATTGTAATAGCTAGGCCTAATAATTTTGATACATATTAATTAAAAATAAATTAGATAAGAATACTTAATTTTGTTAAAAATCACTTTTTATATTATTGTTAGTATTCGGGAAATAGGCCTATCCTGTTATGAAAATGATAAGGAGCCAATATCATTGCGCACAGCATTTGCACTGACCATTCCGTTTTCATTTTAAAATTTGTTTTAAAAAATATTAAATAATAAATGTACATAGTGTAGAGAGGTTTTACGTCACGAGACTGACTCCAGTGAACGCCGTCAGCGCTTGGCAGTTCTTTGTTGACATTACCCGTTTAAATGGTTCACCGTTTATTTATGGCAACGTCGGGTTACGGTTCACCAACCAGTCATTTGATTGTTACACGGACAGAATTATTAAATGAGAAATTTACAGAATTCCGTCGGAATTTTGTTATTTCCTATGCTTTTATTTTTTTACAACATGTGAAGGATAATACGATTTTATTTGCATTATAGACATCGGCATTTGTATCGAAGCGTAATGAAATGCCTGTGTTGAATATTCAACGTCAAGTTTTATAACTGACAATGAAACATTTTAAATTTAACAGATAACAGTTTACATTACATTATAACTCCAATAACGATAATGCCGTATTTTCATAATCTGCATCCGAAGAATGCAGACAGTGAAATAGCATTCACGAGGGCGATTTTGAATACTATGTTCTATGTTATTTATCCAATACGGCATACTATGTTATTTTCGTACTATGTTCGTTTCTTAAAGTATCACCAGGTAGCCAGATACTGTGGTGACGCGTGAACAGTCAAAACTTGTGTAAACGTTTGATCTGTGAAACGGACTTATACGGAACTGTAACAAAGAGAATAAAAAATAAAATTTAATATACTTAACAATTCACATACGGGAATAATAATAATAACTATCGTAAGTATCATTTATAAATATACACTTAATCTACCACAGTTAACGTACGTGACCAGTGGTTCCCAAAGTAGGGTTCCCTGGGGGTCCGCGACAATGTTTCAGGAAGTCCGTGGACACTCTTAAGAAAAAATAGAATATACCGTAATTTTCTCAGATTTTTTATGTTCTAAAATCTAAATTTTAGAATCTTAAAACAATTAGTAGAAGATCCCAGGACTGTGTTTTTGTTCAAACTAATTGTAATTGTAAAAGTAATTTCAAACTAATGGCTTTAATAATGTCTTTAAATCATGTCGTGTAGCAGATCTGTTTGTCAGCCGAACTGACTAGAGCGCCGCATGAACGCAGAACTGATCACGCTGTTTTAGTCTAGGTATAAGCACTGTATCTAATCAAAACGTTTTTCCGTGTAGCCGGTTTTACGCCTAAGTAGCTGGATTTCGACACGTGTGGCTGGAAAGATGGAGTCGAGGTTGGCAAAGTTAAGAAACAAACTTGATGTCCAGAGTGAATTAATATTGAAATAATCAGACATTAAACGTAATATTGCAGAGCTAATTGTTCAAAAGCAGCTTCATTGTTCACATTAAACTATGTTTGATATAATTAATATTATAATTTTGCAAGTTAAGAGAATTTTGATTTTAATACATTTTAATTAAAATAGAAGAGTGTATCATATTTACTGTTTGTTTTATTTCATAACTCAGACGGGGTCCGTGAAATTTTTAATTTTTTGGTCCGCGGACTGAAAAGTTTGGGAACCACTGCACGTGACCATTCGTGTACGGTACTGTGTTTATTCTGTGAGTAGAGTACGAAAATGTTTATAAATATCATTTCTTTATAAGTAACTCTTCCAGTGTCTTGCAGGATTCTGATATTATCAATTATATTATCGATCTACTTCTGCAAGTAGATTGTATTATTTTTATATAGTTTTAATTAACCTGACATATGTTTCACTGACTATCAGTATCTTCAGAGGTTTAAAAAATGATTATTCGTTAATTCATTAGTAAATTAATCATTTAAAAATGATTATTCGTTAATTCATTTTAAACCTCTGAAGATACTGATAGTCAGTGAAACATATGTCAGGTTAATTTAAAACGATATAAAAATAATACAATCTACTTGCAGAAGTAGGCCTAATTACAATTTGATAATAGTATAATAAATAATACTTATCATTATTCTTATTTTATAGTAGGTAATGATAACAATAAATAATTACCATGAAGCGGAAAATAAACACTACTAAGCCCATTGGAGAGAATAAACTTAGGCCTACAGCAAACAAAACAAGAAACCTATTCTTATTTCAGTTAATAACTAAAACTAAGTAGAAAGAAAATAGAATATATTTTTTAATAAAATTCGACCTACAAAACAAAAAAGCCCTTACATATATGATTTCTGCTTATATAGCTTATACTTCCCTATTTTTATAATATAAGCGACGCAGAAATACGTTGTATTCAGTTCCGTGATGATTGGTTTTGACAAATTCAATAACAACCTACGTTTAGTGTAAGGTGTAATAAATTGTGTTAATGTCTGTTTGTGCTATCAGTTGTAGGCGGTAACTATTGTGTTAATGTCTGTTGTGCTATCAGTTGTAGGCGGTAACTATTGTGTTAATGTCTGTTGTCCTATCAGTTGTAGGCGGTAACTATTGTGTTAATGTCTTTTGTGCTATCAGTTGTAGGCGGTAACTATTGTGTTAATGTCTGTTGTCCTATCAGTTGTAGGCGGTAACTATTGTGTTAATGTCTGTTGTGCTATCAGTTGTAGGCGGTAACTATTGTGTTAATGTCTGTTGTGCTATCAGTTGTAGGCGGTAACTATTGTGTTAATGTCTGTTGTGCTATCAGTTGTAGGCGGTAACTATTTGTCTGTTAACTATACTTGGTACTATCTGCCAGTTGCCCCCGGATATTACGATCGTTGAAGGCAAATTACTTCTTCTGCAGTCAACGCTTCATATTTTTAAGTAAATTTGCATTTACAGAGCTTGCGTCCTTTACAAACAATAAACTCAGTATTAGTTTGAGTAATTATATCGAAAATTTAAATATAAATCGGCAATACAATATTTGCAATTCCCAAACATTTACGCTATTTACAGAATGCCGTAGTATGTGAATACAAATATTACATGGAAACTTTTATTAAAACGGTTTGTTCAAATGTTTATTTGAAGTATTCAATTGTAAACCACTGCGATATTACGACAATACCGCTGTTGTAAAAAATAAAACATTGCAAAAACAAAGAACAAAATAAAATAATAATAGGCCTATAAAATAATAATTATAAAAATAATAAAATAATAATAATAGGCCTGTAGGCTCTGTTTACAAAATTCAATTTTCATAGTTTCAAAAGTCCATGTTTTCTACTTTTCTGGATTGTTAGAATTGGGCGCTTGGAACCAAAACTTACAAAATGCCAACCGTTGATACGCTCGATCTACAGAATCGATTTTTATTAAATAGACCTATATAGATAACCGGGCCGCATAATCTGGAGCCGGTTATTCGCGAGTTTAGTGTATTGTGATAGCCTGTTCATGATTGTTTGAACAAAACATTACAAGAGGTTTCTTTAAAAAGGTTTAAAACAGATTCATCTTTCACTGATGATTTTAATTCATTCAGGTCTTCGACCGAAGTTATTGTGAAAACCAAAATAACTTTTGGAAAATAAAGAAACAGTTTTGCCGTGGAATGCATTTGTCTGTAGAAGTGTAGCAGATTGTAAACATTTCCTGAGCTGAGCGATACTAATACTAACTGAGAAAGTAACAATTAGTAAACATTTCAAACAACGATAGTTATTATTCTGACAAGAAACAAGGAATGCTCGTATTGATCGATATTCATCGACTAAGGAGTATCTCTTGTGTCTGCATTAGATTATTTAAGTTATAGTTAATAATAAAAGATTCTCTAGTTAAAAAAATTTTATTTTGAAGAGAATTTTAACAAACTCATTGTTTTATTTGAAAATATAAAGTTTACTATTAATTTTAATCGATAGTATTAATAACAGAATTAACACTGTTGTACACCACTATAGAAAAATTATTCCAGTTAGCGCTTTCAAGCTTCACAGTTCACTATCAGATCGAAACAAAAACTTTCTATATCATTCTGATGATGAGCTGTGAATATTGAAAGCGCTAATCGGAATAATTTTCTCTATAGTGGTGTGCAACAGTATTAATTCTGTGTGTGATTAGACCTATAACCACTAACACAACTTTATTAATTAAACAGTATTAGTGGTGGATGACAAAATATACGCCTATTCGAAAAGCATTTAAAGCAACATTACTTATTATTATTATTAATGTTATTATTATTTAGTTACCAATAAACGCGGATGTAGGCCTAACATAGGCTACTCTAAATCTATAAATCATCCAACATATAGGCACAGGCAGTGAAGAGAAATGATCACAAGTAGGACTACATGGTTTTACATCTAGTTTAATGTGGAAAAAAGAAAATCTTTTAAATACATATCGCAAGTAGAAATACAAATCCTGAAAACGTTATTGGTATTATCCGTGCTAGATTTTTTAGTATCTATATGGACGACACATTTCGGCGATGGACAGCTAAAATTGACTAGGGAATATCACTTCAGTGAAATATTCATGTGAATGCATTGCTTTATGCAGATGACAAGGTAATGATACAGAAAACAGAAGACCAGTTACAGCGGGCGATATTTACGTTCAGTAGCATCATACAAGACCATGGGCTACAGATCTCTGCTACAAAATACAAAACGATGGTATTTCAGGGCAGGTATCCTATAAGAACTATGATAGTCGTGAATAATTAGATTTTGGATCAGGTTAGTCATTTTAATTATCTGGATTGTAATATGGAACTGCTATTGATTTGGATAGTAAGCTAACAAAAGGATAGACGCATCTGTGGAACGATTCATAGGTACCTGAAAAATAAAACACGGAAGGATACCAGAATTGAAACTTTATAAAACTGTGGCTGTCTCTACATTCCTGTATGCTAGTGAGACTTGGGCTCTTGGTAAAAGGGACGTGCAGAGAATTCAGGCAGTCGAAAAGAAATTTCTAAGAAGGACGCAAGGTTGTTCTCTCTTGGATCGGAGAAGGAACGAGTATATTAGACGCGATTTAAACATTGAATCATTGCACCAGAAGTTTGAAGACTATAGAAGGAGATGGTGTGAACACTTGAATCGCATGCCTGATATCCGTCTACCTGTGGCTGCCTTGGGTTGTCACCGCACTGGGAAGAGAGGAGACCGAGCAGGAGATGGGTTCCGGAACAGGTGTAAGGCCTAGTCCTTGGAGTGATGATGATATTGATTTTTTAGTGAACAAAATCGTGTAAAAATGAACGTGAAATCAAATAACAAAAATAATGTAGGTCCGTACAGGCGACTAACTGACAGGTAATGAGACCGTCACAGTTGTATGAATCGGCGACAGGCAAGTACCAGTGTCGTAGTTTGACAACGTTTATTCGCCTTATCTCGGGAATCATTTATAAACTCGAGTTTCTCTACCATATTTACGTAGGCTATGTCATAATGGGTGCCGCTCTGACGCTAATAATTGATTATCTGTGACAACTGCCACTTTTTCTTTTACATAAGAATTATGAATCGCTCTGAGGAAAATTTTAATTTTTAGGAGTATAACTTAGAATATTGTTTAGATTTTTTAACGCATATAGTATTATAAGTTATATTTTTATATGCCGTAATAAAATCTATCTATGCTTGACGGCATATTTTCCACTACAATCCAAGAGAACAAGTGACGCGTCACTTGAAGTGAAGTGTCATGGGTTATGACAAAAATGGAAAGCGGCAAGATTCAGAGTGCTGAAATGCAGTTTCTTCGAAATACTTTAAATTATACATTGCAAGGCAGAATAAGGGATGAATATATCAGAGCAGAATTTGAAGTAAAGGACATAAACGAAATTACTGCAATTTAAAGAAGACAATGGTGGGATCATCTGCAAAGGATGACAAAGGATCGATTGCCGAAAGCGGCACTGAACTATACAGCCACTGGCAGAAGAGACGTGGGTCGTCCGAGGATGAGATGGGTGTCGGAAGAGGTTTATATAACCTAATTCTTGAAGAGGACAAGAAGAAGAAGATTATTATTATTATTATTTTAGCAATAACGCGGAGATGATATAAGAAATGAGGAGATAAGAAGTGATTTAGATATTTTTCGAGTTAATGAAAGGATTAAAGAATACAGAAGAGTATGGATTCAACACATAGATAGAATGGAAGAAAGTAGAATGCCGAAGATAGCGAACTATTACAACCCTAGAGGCAGAAGAAAAGTTGGTAGGCCTAAGAAATGGTAGAGTGTGGAATAGGAACAGGCCTCTAAAGCCTAAAACCGTTAAGAAGATGATGATGATGAGAAGTAGCCTATAATTTAGAATATTGTTTAGCTTCCTTTTAACGCATATAGTGTTATAAGTTATATTTTTATAGCCTATGCCGTTATAAAATCTATCTATGCCCGACGGTATATTTTTCACTAAAAGCCAAGAGAACAGTAAAAGGAACCAATAACTCTAGAAGGTACAGCGGTAAAAATAAATGCTGACAAAATTAAAGGTGTAAAACTGACAAAAAAAAAACAATGCGAGCAGTCTGAATGGTGACGGGTGGGAAATTGTTGACAAGCGTAGCCTATTGAATTTCGTCGACAGCTTATTATCGTCACAGCATAGATACCCTACTTGGCTATAAAACGATACCTGTTTTGCATGTACGGTATGTTGGAGAATAGTACAATAGGCCTGTTTGATAGTACTAGATAAGCACACGTAAGAAATTACGTCACATAGGCTACTCTAAATCTATAAATCATCCAACATAACCTATAGGCACAAGCGGTGAAGAGAAGTGGTCACAAGTAGGCCTATATCGTCTTACATCGAGTTTAATGTGGAAAAAACAAAATCTTTTTAATAGGTCTACAATACAAACCCTGAAAACGTTTTCGGTATTATTCGTGATAGATTTTTTAGTGAGCAAAATCGTTTAAAAGTAAACGTAAAGTCAAATAAAAAAAAATAATGTAGGTCCGTACAGGCGACTAACTTACAGTTAATGAGACCGTCACAGCTTATTATCGTCACAGCATAGATACCCTACTTGGCTATAAAACGATACCTGTTTTGCATGTACGGTATGTTCGAGAATAGTACAGTAGGCCTGTTTGATAGTACTAGATAAGCACACGTAAGAAATTACGTCACAAAGAGCGCTGTAGCCTATATGCGCAGAGCGGTAGAGACCTCAAAGTATAAAGAGCAGAAGAATCCTGGAAGAACTGCCGAAGAGCCTAACTTACCACCGGTAAGCAACATACTGTTTAACAAGCTGTAGTTAAGGAATGTTGTTCCGATAAATAAAACACCATATTCCGAACAAGTTTCCTAAGCAAAATTCAAAAGAAAACGATAAAATAATAAACGTAAAATACATAAGAAAAGCGTTCGGGTAAAAAAATTGAAACAGTTGCATGATATTCAAAAACTGAAACAAATACGTTAAAGCATGAGAGACAAACTTTTAGCGGATGGTTCAAAATGCATTAACTTCTGGGAGACGAACAATTAATTAACACAAATTACAGAATATATTCAGGTTACCTTAGTCATTCTGGGAACATACCAGATATTTCATTGAAATATGCCAGTAGAAGCACGTGCCGATGATATCTATATGGTAGGTGACACTTTGAGAGAGATTGAGAGTCAATATAATAGAATGACCAGGCCACCTAGAGCGGATAAATTATTATCAGCGTATGACAAAAAAAAATCTTGAGGGCACAAGTCTACAAAAGCAGAAAGAGGGGCCGACCTAAGATAAGATGGTTGGACGATGTGCTAGAAGATATAAGAAGAATGGATGTGAGAGGTTACACTGAGAGGGCAATGGATAGAAGACATCGGAAAAGATTGGTGTTGCAAGCCAGAGCTCGCGTTGTGCTTTAGTGTTGAAGAAGAAGAAGAAGAAGAAGAAGAAGAAGAAGAAGAAGAAGAAGAAGAAGAAGAAGAAGAAGAAGAAGAAGAAGAGTTAAAATAATAATAATAATTATTATTATAATCATCATCATCATCATATGTTTTTTAATAGGAGGGAAATGCTTTATGCATCGTCATATAGGATGCCGTGCTTCCTCTTGTGCGTGGGGCTCTCTCACCCACTAAAAAACCCACCTCTAATTCAGGCATTCATAACCATCTTGGAACCACTTAGGATTACTTCAGGATGGAGCCTATTGCGCCCTTATCGGGCTCCTAGTTTGTTCCTCATCTTCTACTGCCCGTTGGGTGGTAATAATAATAATAACAACAACAACAAAACAACAACAACAACCACAATAATAATATAATAATAATAATAATATAATAATAATAATAATATAATTATTATAACAAGTCAACGAAAGCTGAGCCTATTTCTACAACCAAACATATTTAATTGTAAATTGTTTTAGCACACATTATTTAAATATATATTACAGTTTAGTGTGTGCAGTTACTAACGAATTTTACAAACACAAAAATATTATGAAAACGGAAATAAAAGGAACAGTAGTTAATTGGTGGGAGTAGTCGCGCGCGCGCGGCGCGGGTAATTCTACTCAGCACGAAGCCGTACTTACGTTCTGCTAGTCAAGCACTGTTCAAATCCGGTTATTCACCATCATTAACATTTCACGCTCACTAACGCTGTACATCACAGCACAGTCTTAACGTTTCTTAAACGTAGGGTTATAATTTCACAACGTTACAATATCATGTTTTTTTTTAAATTTCGTATTTTTGGAACGGACTCAACATGATCAGATGACTGCCGACATCATAAGAGTTAACGCTCCCGGTGCTAATGATATCCATTAGCAGGGTTGGATTCATATTATGATTTCATCTATGACGGATGATGGTAAATATTCTCATGACGTGTGATAAGGCCTGTCACCTCGTTAATCTGTTTCAAGTTGTTCCGAGTTCCGATGATTTGATTCGTGAGTATGAACCTGATTACTATATAATAAGAATTTGGAAACTACAAACAAAATTTGAAAAGATGCCATTTCAGGGCAACTATCCTAAAAGAACTAAGATAGTCGTGAATAATCAGATTTTTGATCAGGCTAGTCATTTTAATTACCTGGGTTGTAATATATCTCATATGACTGATGTTGATTGGGATAGTAAGCTAACAAAATTTAGACGCATCTGTGGAACGATGTGCAAAATAAAACACGGAAGGATACCCGAATAGAATTTTATAAAACTGTGAATGTTCCCACATTCCTGTATACTAGAGAGACATGGACTCTTGGTAAAAGGGACGTGCAGAAGATTCAGGCAGCCGAAATGAAATTTCTAAGAGGGACGCAAGGTGGTTCTCTCTTGGATCGGAGAAGGAACGAGGATATTAGACGCGATTTAAACATTGTATCATTGCACCAGATGATTGAAGACCACAGAAGGGGATGGTGTAAACACTTGAATCGCGTGCCTGATATCCGTCTACCTGTGGCTGCCTTGGGTTATCGCTTTACTGGCAAGAGAGATGTCGGTAGACCGAGGAGGAGATGGGTTTCGGAACAGGTCTAAGGCCTGGTCCTTGGAGTGGTGATGATGATGACGATGGAAACTACGAAATTTTTAGAACAGAGAATTGCATTGGAACTGACGCCACGATAAGGTAATCAACTCAAAATAAGAGGATATTTTGAAGATATTAAAATAAGATGATAGGCCTATTAATTTGAAAACCAACAACATCGCGCTGCTTCAAATACAGATCACTTTGTAATGAGAAGAAAAAGAAGTTTATTATCACCCAACTTATTTCATTCGTGTTTCAAGGAGGTAGTATGGACGGACATAAGCAAGGATAATCAAACATTTTTCATATATAAAAATATACTATTGGTTTTTCAGGTAACAAGACGACTCAGAATATGGCCTAATCTCTAAAGAGGAGTAAGCTATTTATAAAAGTGACAAAAGACTGTGACAAGAACTTACAAATAACATCCATTTACAATAAGGAATTCTGTGGCAAGTAGAATTCTCAAACAGAATTATCACTGTTGCACACCACTATAGAAAAATTATTTCTATTAGCGCTTTCAAGCTTCTCAGCTCATCGTGAGATCAGAAATCTACCAAAGAAACTTCGGTCTTATTATCGTAAGCCGATAATATATCATTAGAATGATACACATCAACATTTAACAAGGAAAATATCAAATACAAAACAACTTGGTTTCCATGTTATTAACCACTTGGAATAGGTATTCCCGCTTGGAATTATTATTACACATTGAGTATTATTTCACAGTCAATTATTATCAGTTATTTCATAAAAACTGTATTAAATGTGTTCAGGATGATCTGACCAAGTATGGTCTTCAACCAGAAATTGTATACATAAACGAGGAAACACGATCCAGGAAAATAAGTGGCCGCATTTTATATTTTAGAAATCATTCACGATCATCAGCCGTGGCTCTACAACCTTGGTGGCCTGCTCCAAGAGTCGATTCCATTCTTCCCTATTGCGTGCCCTGGCTTTCCAATTTCTTATGTTCAGCTTTCCGAGATCCTCCTCTATCTGGTCTTTGAATCTACTTGGGGGCTTCCCGTTTTTCTTATACCCATTAGAAAATACTGGTATATTTTCTAATACTGGTAGAAAATATATTTCGTAGGCTGTCCTTCCTCCATTCTCTGTATGTGCCCAACCCACCTAAGCCTGTAAATTTTGATTATCCTGACAATGTCCGGCTCTTTGTAAAGATTATATAGTTTATAGCGCATGTACTATATCTTCTTGTACTACTCTAAATAGGCTGTTCTTAGAATCCGTCTTTCACAGCAACCTAGAAGTCTCTCGCTACTTTTTGTTATTGTCCACGTTTCTGAAGCATATGTCAGCACTGGCCTGATAAGTGTTTTGTAAATTTTGCATTTCATGCTTGTTGAGATGCCAGGTGCTTTTTTAATCCGTAATATGTTTTATTTGCGAGATATATTATTCTTCTTATTTCAGTGTTGGTGTCGTTAGTGCAGAAAACATTCGTTCGTATTCAAGAAATTTTTATTGTGATTTTATAAGGAAAGAATGTATGTAAGCGTTTTGGTAAAATGCAATTTTCACTTTGGAGAAAAATTCATATAAAAAAAGAAAACTTGTAAGAAATTCAGTCATATTTTGATCACCACCGCTTCGTGGATTACATGTCATTTCAGTTAAAAATTTTTGAAAAGGTAATTTAATAAACTAAAAAGTAATACCAAACAAGAGTAACACCAAATTACTTATTTGTACAATCGATTATAGTGTTACCGTGGTGTGCACCAACAACAACGCGTGTGTTCTGTGTTCATATATTTTATATTTATTTACGACATGTGCGTAAATTATATGTAATTTGTTTTAATTATCTGACGAACTTTACTAAGGATTTCACTTGAAAATGGGACATATGTCCAGAAGCACGTAGTGAAATATAAAAAAGGAAAAGCCACTAGACGAATGATAGAAGTAAATTTTATTGTATTCATATACGTAGGCCTATACTAAGTGACTTGGATACTGAAAGTATGAATTTAAAAATAATAATACTTAAATAGCCTACTAGGATAGGAAATTTTATATAAAAATTGTATATTTCAATTTTATTCTACGTTAAAGTTCAAATATTTAGTTACATAATAACGGCTAGAAAAGTTAAATAAAACCGGTTGAGTTGTAGTAATGAGGTATGATTATCGGCCGCAGATGTTTACAAAGTAATACACTTACAGTTAACTGTTACCCCTGACTGAGGTTTCGAGGGGGGTAACGTTAGAAGGGTTCGACTGCAACCCTGCTGGGCACCATTGTTGTACTACAAGGCTTAATATACTTCATTTACAAAACGCTGTCATCGTTGTGGGGGACGAGCGGAGCATCCATTTCTTCTTTATTGTTTAACGTACGGATTATAAAAATAAGATATTTTATAACTGCGCGGTGTTGTAACCTACCATTGATATTTTTTTTTTTTTAATGGACGGTTTTTAATAAATAAATTCGATGTTTTGCAGGCGCCAATCTAAATACTAATTATTCGAAACGCAGTATTATTAGCTATTAATCATGTTGTTGTTAAACAATTAATAACTCAACAACAACAACAACAACAACAACAACAACAACAACAACAACAACAACAACAACAACTACTACTACTACTACTACTACTACTACTACTACTACTACTACTACTACTACCACTACCACTACCACTACCACTACTACTACTACTACTACTACTACTACTACTACTACTACTACTACTACTACTACTACTACGGTATCAGCAGCATCATTGCTTCCATTGTAGGCTAATAATTTTAGTAATCTGTTTTCTATATTTAATACCGTATTGATCCTATAGGCTCATTATATTCAAACACTTTTTGCTACAGTCTGTTTCTTGATGCATATCAATACAAAACATGACACAATTTTCAAAGCACTCAACATCGAAAATACACAAAATAATAATATATACACCACAATCACACACAATAATAACAGTTTAAAATAGCAAAAACTAACAGGAAACCACAACAGCAACCAACCGAAACACAAGTACACAAGATTCAAAATTAAGAAGGCTGAGGATGGGAACAATAAGCTTCACGAAGCATGTTCCAAATAAGGAAAAAACAGCTTAATTTAAAGTTATTATAAATATTAAATACAATATATATATATATATATATATATATTGTACTGCTGTTAAAATGCACACAGTACATAATAGGGAGGTAATAAATTTTAAAAGAGAAAGGATGGAGATTTTGTATGGAATGTAACATATGTTTTAAAATGTAAACAAAAAACATTGGGAATATCGACTCACCCAGTCAACATAGAGGTCGATTCCTATATGATATAAAACAATATTCAGTTATATGTTCAGAAAATAATATATGAAATTGGAATGAATGTTACAATAAGAGTAAAGAGTAATAAAATTATAATTTAATAAATAACAACTAGAATTACGAATATTAGAGGTAAAATAAAGATGTTTAATAAGAAATAGAAAAATGATATATGTTTTAATAGGTATATGATAAAGAGATGTAAAGAAATTAGGGAATTATCAAAGTGGCAATTTTGTAAATTATTAAAAAATTGTATTGTATAGTGATGAAGGAAATTTGTATTAGTCTTCAAATATATTTAATAAGAGTTACATCAGGAGTCTTAAATTATATTCAATAAGTGTAACGTTATAAGTCTAATTTTATTTTTAATAAGAGTGACTTGAAGAGTCTAATTTCATAAAATAACATTTGTACATCATCAAGTTAATGTAATACGGAAAGAAAATAAAGTAAAGGAATTTAATTTGTGATACCAGAGTTTTGATTGTAATATTTAATAAATAAATAATATTACGAGAAATATAACAATATCCTTAATAGAACGACGATAGAAGAGGGAAATCCTGGACTGAAGAAGAGTTTAAGTGGCCATAACAGATAATTAAGCATTCCGAGGAGACATCAGTGTTGCAGTCGTCCTAGAAAACCACACTCAGTGGTGAAATCAATAAGAAATTTGTGTGAAGGAACAGATCGCCAAGCCTGATATTGCTTTTGAAAAAAGGTAAACAACAACCAGAAGTGAACCCGTGGCAGCTGGAAGAATTCAGAGTCGGTTAAGTTACATTAGTCTGGTATTTATTTTTTACATGGTTAATTCTCAAAATACTACATATTAACTGAATTTGGTTTGGTTTAAAGAAAAGAAAATATTAGATACAATCGTAAATACGATCAAACAGCTTAATAATCATTAACCCTGAGAGAAAGAGTTTCTTTACGTGTACTGGTAAACAAAAAAACATAATAATAGTAGGTACATTTCTTCATTATATTATACTATTAAATAATTACAAGACTCATAAAAAAATAACAGTACATTAAATGGCTGGTCCAACGTGGAGCAGATCGTAATTACAATACCTGTAATTAATTACAGTACAATAAATGACGCATCCAACGTGGTGCAAATACTAAATATTATATTATAGACGTATAAAAAAAATCACAGTACAATAAATGGCGCCTATACGTGAAAGCAAAGATTTTCTTTAAACCAGCACCAAACAACACAATATTGTTAAATTTAATTAGCATAAAAAATTTTTCCTTGTAATTAAATTAAGTTAAAGATTGTAAAATGGCTAACAAACCAGAGCAACGATATGAATTAAGGAGTAATAGTGCTGAAGAGGAAGAAACTGAAATGGAGATAATAGTAAGGGATGCCCAAGGGGACCAACCAAAGAAACCAACCCAACCAATGGATGCAAATTTCCAGGAGATGATGAGAATTATAATGGAAGGGAATAACAAAACCAACGAAAATTCCAAACAAATGAATGAAAAATTCGATAGAAATAAGGAAGAAACTAATGACAATTTTAAGAAACAGGAAGAAAAAATAAATGAGAAATTAGACAAGAACAATCAGGAAATAAATGAGAAGTTGGACAAAAACAATGAGGAAATGAAAAAAGATAATGAAACCTTATTAAAACAAAATAATGAGGAATTAAAGAAACAAATGAAAGAAAATAACAAAACATTGAATGATAAAATAGAAAGCAGTAATGAAACATTACAACAACAGTTGAAGGAGGAGATTAGACAAAGTAACGAAGAATTAAAAGGACAATTGAAGGAAGACAGCGAGAAAAATAAAGAGGAATTGAAACAACAGTTAGAAGAGTATAAAAAAGAAATAAGGAATAGAATTATAGAAACTAATCAGAAGGTTGAGGAAACGGATGAAAATTAAACTCAATTACGTGAAGAGGTAATAAATAAAATTAGTGAAGTGGAAGAGAAATTAGAAGAAAATAAACAAGAAGTCATGGAACAGATGACGAGAGAATTGTTAAAACACAAATAGGAGGTAACTAGCAATATTCAATCCATGGAACACCAGTTGGACAAGAAAAATACCAAAATAGAGGATACCATGGGACAATTAGTATTAAGGGTCAATGAAATAGAACAAAATGGTAATCAAACATGTGTTATCCGAGAAGACAAGAATATTAGTCATGAGGTGCCACATATGAAAGGATATATACAAAATCCTATGGAGTATTTGAATAGAATGAAGGAATATTTGCATAATACCAAGGAAAATAGATGGGAGAGAATTAAGCTAATGTTAGATCAAGGGTTCCATGAAATGAATGATTATTGGTGGGATGCTGTTAGAAACACCTTGAATAGTTACCAGGAATTTATGGAAAGCTATAAAAATAAATATTGGACGCGATCCATACAGACAAGGGTGCGGGAGACCATAGTATATGGTAGGTACAACCCAAGCGGAGGACAAACACCGACCTCGTATTTCTTATCGCGTGTTTGCAGGGCAAGATATTTAGATCCACCCATGGATGACAGATATGTGGTGGAAGCTTTGAGTCATCATTTTCCTGAAACGGTAAGCTTAGCACAATTTTCCAGTCAAGCCAATACTATAGAAGCGATGACGTTATTACTCACTGATTATGAGAGGAAAATGAATTATGACAGTCGTGCTAAACAAGGCAATATGAGAAGAGACAGCTACCCTAACAGATATCCGGAAGAACAAAACCGTGGTAGGAATCAAATAGTAGAAAGGAACGACCAAAGAAATGTTCCAAGATACCAGGATAGGGAAGGTGGAAGAAATTACTACAGAAACAATAATCGGAATGACCGGAGATATGATAATAATAATAATAATAATAATAATAATTACAATAATAATTATAGGGGCAACCACGCTTCAAATAACTATCGAGAAAATTTTATATGCCGAAACTATGATTCCCGAATTTACAATAGTCGTTATCCGAGGGAGACTGATCGAAATGAATATTCTCGCAGTGAGGAGAGACAGAGTGAGGTGAACAACATCTATGAACAGTTAAGAAATAGAGAGCAACATAGTTCCCTTTCCCAGTCAGAAAATAGTCAACAGGAAGGAAGGAGAGAGGAGAGAGTAACCATAAATGAAAATCAGGAAAACTAGAGAAGACTGTGAGTGAGTGCAGTGGTCAACCACAGTCAAATAGCCGATCACTGTCTTGGATAACCAGTTTAGGTCAGGATTTTATGGACAACGAGAGAATCAATAAAAATGTAATTGAAAGTGATGTAGTGTCTGTTACCGGTCAAGATGGGAAAACCAATCAAAATTTTATTATTGATACTGGTGCCGAAATATCATTGATGAGTATGACTAAATACCATGAATTAAAGGAAATGGAAAAGGGAATCACGTCATCCGAAGGAAAGGCTAATAGAATCTATGAATTACCTGTGAGCAAAATTACTATAGTTGGTGTAACAGGACGAGCCAATCGAACTGCTCGCAAACAAATAATGATGAATGTACAATTCAATGGAAAGGTGATACCATTAATATTTGCAGTATATCAAAATATAGAAACGGAAATATTAGTCGGATGTGATAACTTGCGGAAGTATGAAACTATTATTGATTTAGAAACTAATCAGGTGGTATTTACATACGATAAACAAAAAATATCTATAAAAATTATAAATAGAAATGAAGAGGTAAGGAAAATGGTCAATTCAACCAAATTAAGTGATAAATTTGAATACTCATATAAGGATAGACCAATCAATAGAAAGTCACTACAGCAGTTAACAATAAATAATCCAATGTGGGAGGAGAAAATGCAAGAAATCAGACAATTCTGTAATCATAATAATCAACTAAACAAAGAGCAAATAGATCAATTAATGGAAATTTATTTGAAACATTATAAAGTATTTTCAAACAAACCTGGCAAAATAGTAGGAGTGCAATGTAAGTTACCACTAAGAGAAAATGTGACATTTAACAAAAGATCATATCCCATACCCTACAAATTAAGAGAGCAAGTACAGAAAGAAATCGACAAAATGCTTCGTGAAGACATCATTGAACTAAGTCAGTCAGAACACACTAGCCCATTAGTAGTAATTCCCAAAAAAGATAAGTCATTAAGATTGTGTTTAGATGCACGTCAAATTAATCAGATGATAATTGCTGATAAGACGTCGCCTGAGAACATAGGAGAAATTTTAAAACGTTTTAATAACGTACAGTTTTTTAGTAGTTGGGATGGTGTATCTGGATATTGGCAAGTAGAATTGCATCCAGAAAGCAGAAAATATGTGAGTTTCATAGTAAACGGTAGGAATTATCAATTTAAAAGATTACCTTTTGGTCTGGTCAATAGTGTGGCTATATTTATAAAATGTCTTGATGAAGTATTGGGTAAGGAGATTTTGGAATTTACTACAATATATGTCGATGATTTGGTAATTGCATCAAGCAGTTGGGAAGAACACTGTCATCGAATTGATAAGGTACTTACCAGATTGGGAGAACATGGAATTACGCTAAAATTAGGCAAGTCAACATTCATAGCCAGCAAGATTAAGTTTTTAGGGTTTATAGTTTCGGATACCGGCATATCGGCGGATCCTGATAAAATACAATCAATACAGAATTTCCCATGTCCAAAAAATGTAAAACAATTACAAAGTTTCTTAGGTCTTTGTAATTATTACAGAAATTTCCAAAGTAATTACTCCGACCTAACACATCATTATCATTTGTAAGAAGAATAAATGGAAGTGGACCGAAAAGGATGAGGAAGTATTCAATGAAGTGAAACAGAGATTTTTACAGTGCGTCATGTTAAGTAACCCAGATTTTAGTAAAGTTTTTTATTTAAATTGTGATGCCAGTGGAGTAAGTTTGGGATCGGTGTTATATCAAGAAAATGACAAGGGAGAACCAAAGGTAATAGCTTTTGCAAGCCGTACACTAACTAAAGCAGAATTTAATTATACAATAACTGAAAAAGAGACATTGAGTGTGGTTTTTGCAATAACTAAATTCCGAACATACTTATTAAACAGTGAGGTAGTAGTACGAACCGATCATCAAGCAATAACCTTTTTTAAAAACTGTAAGATGTCACATGGAAGGCTCACAAGATGGCTGCTCCAGTTACAAGAGTATCATATAAAATGGGAGTACTTACCAGGCAATAAAAATATAGTAGCGGATATATTATCCAGAGTAGGTGATCAAGAAGAAATAATGGCCAAAGAAGCACGTAAAATTTTGGCATGCTTTAGAAATAAAAGAGAATTAAAACTCATCGTGGAAGAAATAAAGAAATTACAGCCAACCGATATTAGAATACAAAAGTTGAGGAAAAGGATGGAAAGCACTTCCAACGCTACATCACATTATATGATTCATGAAGGAATGATGTTTAGGAACACCGACAAAAGAAATACTGATTGGAAAATTTTAGTGCCGGAAGAGGTATGTAAAAAATTAATTGTTGATTATCATGAGAGATATGGACACCAAGGCCAGAAGAAAGTAGTGTCAGCACTCAAGGAACACTTTTACATGAATAAATTAGAAAAGAAAGTAATTCGATCCATAGAAACATGTGATATTTGTCAAAAAGTCAAGTTAGCTAATGTTAGATATGAGGGAAGGTGGATAAATAATCAAGCATTGAGATCGCTAGAACAAGTTTTTATTGACATTTGTGGACCATTCCCAACTAGTGGTAGGAGACGTAACAAGTACGTATTGATTATAATGGACAGTTTTACTAGATTCACAAAATTATATCCCATCACTAAGGCCAATACTTACACTATAGTTAAAATAATTAAAGAAAAGTTTATAAAGGAGGTAGGATTGCCTCATAGTATTATATCTGATCATGGAACACAATTTAAAGGTGTCAAGTGGCAGAATGCTATGAGAGCCATAAAAATTCGTACGTATAAAACATCGGTTTACCATCCCAATAGTAACCCGGCCGAAAGAATGCTCAAAGAAGTGGGTCGTTTATTCCGCACATATTGCCATGATCAACATAATAGATGGAGCGAATATGTTAGTAAAGCAGAAGAGTTTATAAATTTAGCCAATCATGATAGTACCGGTGTGACACCATATGAGGCAATGTATAAGAAACGACCACCCAGAATTATCGAAAGTTTGGTTAAATTTACATGGTTCACTCAACCACAGAAGGACATACAAGTTATTATGGAGAGTCGGATTAAACTGAAGGCAGAGGAAAGAGCCAGACGACAATACAAGAAGAGGTATAAACAAATAGATTATCATATAGGAGAGTTAGTACTGGTTCGTAATAGACAACTTCCCAGCAGTAAGGAGAAGTTGATGAAAAAATTATTTTTATGTTATGTAGGCCCATTCATAATTAATACAGTGAATGATAACAATACGGTAGTAATAAAATACCAGGATGGAAAAATTAAAGGAACCTACAATATTAATCAACTTCGCCCGTATAAGTCAGATAAGAAATAAATGAATTCTGCAATAAAGAACACGGGAAATGTATAACCAGGATTGGGAAGGTGATGTCCGAAAGAAAGTTAATGTTTTAGTCATGTTTTTGAGTTTTTTAGCCATGAAATTAGGCACAATTGTTATTTGTTATTTATTATTTTGATGTAAAACCAGTTGGTTTAATTAACGTTGTTTTAAGTCATAAATAAGTGTTTAAGATATCATGATTCATGATAATAATGGACCATATTTGTAATATTAATAAAAGAAAAAAAAACAATTTGTTAAAAGAATTTTGTGAGGTACAAATACCTAATTAATCAGATGTTTAAATATTAAGATTAGACTATGTTGGTTATTTCAAAATTTCATCTAAAATTGTATCTGAAATTATGAAATAAGGGAAGGTATTATGTACTGCTGTTAAAATGCACACAGTACATAATAGGGAGGTAATAAATTTTAAAAGAGAAAGGATGGAGATTTTGTATGGAATGTAACATATGTTTTAAAATGTAAACAAAAAACATTGGGAATATCGACTCACCCAGTCGATTCCTATATGATATAAAACAATATTCAGTTATATGTTCAGAAAATAATATATGAAATTGGAATGAATGTTATAATAAGAGTAAAGAGTAATAAAATTATAATTTAATAAATAACAACTAGAATTACGAATATTAGAGGTAAAATAAAGATGTTTAATAAGAAATAGAAAAATGATATATGTTTTAATAGGTATATGATAAAGAGATGTAAAGAAATTAGGGAATTATCAAAGTGGCAATTTTGTAAATTGTTAAAAAATTGTATTGTATAGTGATGAAGGAAATTTGTATTAGTCTTCAAATATATTTAATAAGAGTTACATCAGGAGTCTTAAATTATATTCAATAAGTGTAACGTTATAAGTCTAATTTTATTTTTAATAAGAGTGACTTGAAGAGTCTAATTTCATAAAATAACATTTGTACATCATCAAGTTAATGTAATACGGAAAGAAAATAAAGTAAAGGAATTTAATTTGTGATACCAGAGTTTTGATTGTAATATTTAATAAATAAATAATATTACGAGAAATATAACAATATCCTTAATAGAACGACGATAGAAGAGGGAAATCCTGGACTGAAGAAGAGCTTAAGTGGGCATAACAGATAATTAAGCATTCCGAGGAGACATCAGTGTTGCAGTCGTCCTAGAAAACCACACTCAGCGGTGAAATCAATAAGAAATTTGTGTGAAGGAACAGATCGCCAAGCCTGATATTGCTTTTGAAAAAAGGTAAACAACAACCAGAAGTGAACCCGTGGCAGCTGGAAGAATTCAGAGTCGGTTAAGTTACATTAGTCTGGTATTTATTTTTTACATGGTCAATTCTCAAAATACTACATATTAACTGAATTTGGTTTGGTTTAAAGAAAAGAAAATATTAGATACAATCGTAAATACGATCAAACAGCTTAATAATCATTAACCCTGAGAGAAAGAGTTTCTTTACATGTACTGGTAAACAAAAAAACATAATAATAGTAGGTACATTTCTTCATTATATTATACTATTAAATAATTACAAGACTCATAAAAAAATAACAGTACATTAAATGGCTGGTCCAACGTGGAGCAGATCGTAATAACAATACCTGTAATTAATTACAGTACAATAAATGACGCATCCAACGTGGTGCAAATACTAAATATTATATTATAGACATATAAAAAAAATCACAGTAAAATATATATATGTATGTATATATATATATATTGTAGCACAACGAAGTGTTTGCCTTATTTTACAAATAAAGATCATATAGTAAAAGAAGGGAAGAAGTCATCTGGAAGGAGTAAAATCAACTTAAATAAAAATAACAGAAAGAAGTAATTTACAATAATAAATAAAACGCTTTCATAAAACTAGAACCAATCTCGATTCAAAGAAATTAAAGACATTCAAGTTAGAACAAAATGTGTTGAAAAACAAATAGTATGAGTATCATCACAGTAAAATAATTAGTAGACCCAGTAAGATACGGAGTAGTAAGCAGTAACAGCCCAGAACAAATAAATTGAAATGACAACTCTCAAGATATGGAGTAGTAAGGAGTAATAGCCCAGAACAAATAAATTAAAATGACAACTCTCAAGATATGGAGTAGTAAGGAGTAACAGACCATAACAAATGAATTAAAATGAAATAATATCAAGATACCCAAAAACCTATTTTTAAGACAGAAAACTAGCTATAAACCACATCAATGAAAGAACTAAAACCATATTAGCTATACCAACTTAGATGAAGCAACAAGCCAAAAAAGAGAATCCAATACAAATATAGAGATGATGTAAAATTAATTATAATTAAAATAAATGTAATTGAGGGGAACACCCCAAACCAGTTTTAAAAAAGGATAACAAAAACCAATCATTAGTATAAGGTTTTAATGTGTTTATTTATATAATTATTATGTATTATTATTTTATGTGTATACAGTACAGACTATGTTGATAGTAGGAAATACTAGATGGTAGTATGTAAGTGTTTATTGTATTTGAATCGTGTTAATTAATGTTGTAATTTTGTGAAGTAAGGAAAGGCAAAATAATAATTCAAACGACCCATAAATAATGAATCAGAAAATATAAAATTAATAAGGTGAATTAATAATAACATTGCTAGGAAAATTGAAAATTGATGACCAAGACAAGTTCAACTTTGACCATATAAATAAAATCAGAGAATATAAATTAATAGAACTTAGACCAAATTGATATAAATTATCCCATTCAGAATACAAATACTTTATCATAATGATAACAACAACCTATAATAGTGATTCAAAGAATCAAAGTGTAAAATTGACTTAAATGGTGATTGTACAAGATAATGCCACAATCAGTAAAGCAAACACTAAGTAAAATACAAATAAATTGTTAAATGTTTAGAATAATAGCCAAGTAGAGAAAGTAAATTACAAGGCTTTAATTAGTAATCGAGTGTGAGTAAAATTGTAACATAAAACATATTGGAAACCATTTAATAGGTAATTATGTGAATTAAAATAAGGCCTAGAGGTAAATTTCAAAGAATGTAATTCAGAAGCTTAATTCAAACCAAAATAGGTCAAATTTAGTATTAACTTGTATAAAATAAAAGCAGGAATATTGTTATATAATTAGAATTACATAAAAGTACTAAACAAATAATTTATAGCCAATTAAACATAAAAAATGTCATTTTTTTTCTATAAGATTGAATTATTAGATATGAAACAGCTGATAGGGAACAATGAGAAATGAGACCAAAATCTTATTGAATTTTCTATATGAAGGAACAAATATAGTTTAGTTGATTGTTAAAAGCCAAGTAGGACGGACGTGTCAGAATACTTTTCAGAGAAATATGAACGGAATTTTTAACTAACACAAACCAAGATATATGATGAATTTATAAAAAGATAAAAGAATATAAATTAAAGTAACGAATACTATAATAACAGTCATTGAAACCTTAAACTAAATTAAACACTAATAAATCGAGCTGTCACTACGTATGGACACGACAGAAGAATATATTTAACCTAATACAACCAGCATCTGATTGAAGGAACCATTTGACACAGCACACCTATTACCGAGCAAAACCCCAGTGGAGAAATAAACTACACACTACAACCGGTGGATATTCCAATAACAACATCACAGGAGAGGAATTAACCAACTGAGACGTATATTTGAAGGAAAATCTCGTAGCTGAATTCACATCGCATCACAACCCATGAAGACGGCCATCTTGTAAGTCGCACAGGCTGACGGGAGAAGAACGAGTGACGTCGGAACAAGCCGCTGTGTCGTAATATTTAAATTTTTTTATACACTATACTTTATTATTTTGTTTGTTAATGAATAAGTTTTATATTTGTAATATATTGAATTCTCTTGCCTTTCCTGACTATTTCTACAGTTAAAAGAACCTTTATAATATAATAATTTAATTTGAATTCTTTTATATATGTAATAATCGACCAGGAAACTAGTCTCGAATCAGACTCTAGTTAGTCGCGGCAATTCAAATAATTACTTTGGTCATAATAAACTTAATTATTGTTTTAAACATTGTTTTATTGGTTAATTGAGTCATAATTTAAATTACATTAATTATTAAATGCTAAACGTGAACTTCTGAAGGAAAGGAACGAGCAGAAGAAGAAGTACAGATATTGAATCGGCCGCTACATGCAATCGATTTGGCCACGACAATCTATTTAACGTGAAGAAACAAATAATTCTTCATCAGAGAATACACAGTTATTAATCAGTATTTTTATTAATTGAACATTGACAATAAAACAATTAAAACAATTAAAGTAAATTAAAAATTAAATTAATTAAATATATAAAAAATAAAATCAATAATAAAAATTTTATTCACCGATTATTATCAGAACATTATTTGTTAAATAAATTCGTTTTATTACAAATTGGCACCCAACGTGGGGCATACTTGACAGTCATTATTTGTAATTAACTTTGTTTTATTACAAATTGGCGCTCAACTTTAGGGGCTTAAAATAGGAATTGGTAGGCCTATAAAATAAAGACGAGTTGCTCAATTTCCTATTTTAGCTTGGCAGCTGTTAACAGGTCAGGAAGGTCGAAAAAATGCTGAAAAGATCAACATCGAAGAAAAGGACGACAGAACTCGAAAAGGAAATAGACATGGAGAACAAGGAGGCGACTCCAGTGGAAGATATGGAGATCACATTACCTCCGGCGGAACCGAACCAGCCCGCACTCCAGGAGAAACAGTTATAGAATTCAACCACAGCAGAAGATACGAAAATGGATAAGATGATGGAAATGTTCCTACAAATGAGTAAGGAAATGAGAGAGGATAACAAGTCCATGAGTAAGAAAATGGAGGAAACCAGTAAGGAAATGAAGGAAGAATTGAGTAACCAAATTGGAGAAACCAGGAAGGAAATTGGAGATACCAATAAGAAAATTGATGAAACTAGTAAGAAGATGGAAGATGACAACCAACAATTGAGGGAAGAGTTAAGGGAGAATAGTAAGAAAATGGAAGAGGAGATGGAGGAAAATAATAAAAAAATGGAAGAAAAAATGGGGTAGAAATTGGAAGAATTGAAAGCGGATAACCAACTATTAAGAGAAGAATTAAGGGAAGTTGACCAGGAAAATGTGGACAGGAAAGACGAAAAAATAAGGTTGTTAAAAGAAGAATTGAGCAAGAAGATAAACAATAATAATGTGTCGATAAACAAGAAATTAGAAGAAAAGACAAGTAGTATCAAACAACAAATTACAGAAGCTGACGAAAGATGGAGTCAGACTGAGCGAGAAGTACAGAGTTTTAAAGCAGAAGTAAACACCAAGGTTACAAAAATAGAAGAGACCAATAAGAAGGTGGATGATAGTTATAAAAAATTATGTCAGAAAATGGACGATATGACCAAAGAATTACAAAATGATAACAAACCGGGAACAGAAGAAATACCAAACGATAAAACAAGGGAACAAGTAGTAGTATTATCTGAAATTATACCTAAGAGAAACAAAGAAAATCTTAAGCATAGGGAAATGAAATCAAAGAAAATGAGACAAATACGTACATCCAAAGAAACTAATAAAAAAACGGGAAGAGTTGTAGATGATCCACAGTGGTTTTATTGAGGTCCTTAATATCCCAATGACCAGTAAAAAAGACATCATGAATTCCATAGATTATAGAAGCAGGTCAAAACAAATTTCAGAAATAATTTACCATAAAACAGTATGTTACCACTTTAACAGGAATATAGATAAATGGAATACAACAGAAATAGAAATATATGGTAAAACATCAGTATTATCATTAATCATTGATGTACCAGTGACATCCTGGTTTAATAAACCATATGATAGAATGATTCAAATAAGACTTGAAACAAGCGAAAGGATAACAGAAAAAAAATTAAATACAAGGAAGAAGCGAGAAATGTTACAAGAAAATAAATAATTATGAAGACAATGGTAGTCCGGACAATAAGGGCAACTGAGATTACGGACCACGGCTAAATCAAATACTACACACCATCAAGAAAAGGGACGGATGTTATGATAACCGATTACAGAAACAACAATTTGATAAAGAAAAATAATAGAAAAAAATATATACTAATGAAACAGAACCAAGAGGTCTTATGAAAACAATAAAAAATATTTTGATGAAGAGAACATCAAAATTCAAAAATGAGTAAGAACATCTTACAGTTTATCTAGAAGAAAATATTTTGAATCAAATAAATAAAAACATCAAAATTCAAAAATGAGTAAGAACATCTTACGGTTTATCTAGAAGAAAATATTTTGAATCAAATAAATAAAAACATAAAAATTCAAAAATGAGTAAGAACATCTTACAGTTTATCTAGAAGAAAATATTTTGAATCAAATAAATAAAAACATAAAAATTCTGAAATGAGTAAGACCATCTTACAGTTAATATCAGAGAAAATATGTTGAATCAAGTAAGATAAACCATCTAAATTCTAAGAATAAATAAGGACATCTTATAGTATATATCAAGGAAATTATTTTAAATAAAATAAGGAAAGAAAATAAATAAATTATCTCAATACTAAAATAAATAAGAACAATTTACAGAATATATTGCAGAAGGACTTTGTTTTGGATAAATTAATAAAGAGAAGGAATGAAATAAGATATCAAAGGCTTAAAAAATAATAAGTACAACATAGGTAAAGAAATTGAATGAAATAATTTTACAAAAGCAAATTTTTTTTTATCACAACTCTGAAGGCTAAACAGTGACTACTCAAAACAACTATATAAATGAAATACTTATCGAAACAAAAATGTTACAGAACTTTTAAGTGAAAGGTAAATAAGAATCCAGATAGTTTATATGTTTTCAATGTTATAAGTTGATGAAACCCCAAAATAAAAATAAGATCATAGAAGAATAAATAGGAGAACCAATTAACCAAAACAGATAAGGAAAAGGTATTAAAACCAGACATTATGCCAGGACCAATAACATAATGGATTAAACAACAAATGAAAAGAAAAAAAAACTATATACATAAACATGTGCTACCCAAAAAGTAAACAAGAAACAGGCTTGACCAACAACTAACCAAAATAGCAGAATTTCAAAAAAGAAGGATAAAATGGATATTAGACAATATACCTAGTGATAAATAAAATAGACCGAGCTTTGAAATCTGAAGGTAACCATATGGATAGAAATATTAAATAATCTGAATAATTATGAAGTGATGATTCTAAGTATATTTATTATTAGTCAAAATGGACTACTTTTTATAATTTATATTTTAATAGCTGTATGTAGATAATTCCACCAGTTTTTTATAGTTGAGCAGAGATGATAATTCCTCTGAGCTCAAATGGGTGAAGTATGGTCAGCAGAGAATGTAGCCGAAATGTGCCACTCTGAACTGTTCCAGCTCACATGTTAGGGAATGTTAGGGAGTATATATCTCAAGGAAGAAACACTAAATAAGAAAGGAAAAATATATACATATTTAATAATAAAAAAATAAATCAGATTAAAAAGAACTATCTCATAAGAGTAAAATAAAAAGTTAAGACACCAAAAATACATATCAACTTAGAGCTCAACCAAAAGAAGCAGGTATATCAGGGTAACCAAACCCAAGAATATAACAAAGACGAATGACAGAAGCAATTAGTTCATCCACACTAAAAGTGTGAGCTGAACTAATCACTTTTACAGGGGGGCATTTGTAGCACAACAAAGTTTTTGCCTTATTCTACAAATTAAGATAATATAGTAAAAGAAGGGAAGAAGTCATCTGGAAGGAGTAAAATCAACTTAAATAAAAATAACAGAAAGAAGTAATCACAATAATAAATAAAACGCTTTCATAAAACTAGAACCAATCTCGATTCAAAGAAATTAAAGACATTCAAGTTAGAACAAAATGTGTTGAAAAACAAATAGTATGAGTATCATCACAGTAAAATAATTAGTAGACCCAGTAAGATACGGAGTAGTAAGGAGTAACAGCCCAGAAGAAATAAATTAAAATGACAACTCTCAAGATACGGAGTAGTAAGGAGTAACAGCCCAGAACAAATAAATTAAAATGACAACTCTCAAGATACGGAGTAGTAAGGAGTAACAGCCCAGAACAAATAAATAAAATGACAACTCTCAAGATATGGAGTAGTAAGGAGTAACAGACTATAACAAATGAATTAAAATTAAATAATATCAAGATACCCAAAAACCTATTTTTAAGACAGAAAATTCTATAGCTATAAACCACATCAATGAAAGAACTTAAACCATATTAGCTATACCAACTTAGCTGAAGCAACTAGCCAAAAAAGAGAATCCAATACAAATATAGAGATGATGTAAACTTAATTATAACTAAATTAAATGTAATTGAGGGGAACACCCCAAACCAGTTTTAAAAAAGGATAACAAAAACCAATCATTAGTATAAGGTTTTAATGTGTTTATTTATATAATTATTATGTGTTATTATTTTATGTGTATACAGTACAGACTATATTGATAGTAGGAAATACTAGATGGTAGTATGTAAGTGTTTATTGTATTTGAATCGTGTTAATTAATGTTGTAATTTTGTGAAGTAAGAAAAGGCAAAATAATAATTCAAACGACCCATAAATAAGGAATCAGAAAATATAAAACTAATAAGGTGAATTAATAATAACATTGCTAGCAAAATTGAAAATTGATGACCAAGACAAATTCAACTTTGACCATATAAATAAAATCAGAGAATATAAATTAATAGAACTTAGACCGAATTGATATAAATTATCCCATTCAGAATACAAATACTTTATCATAATGATAACAACAACCTATAATAGTGATTCAAAGAATCAAAGTGTAAAATTGACTTAAATGGTGATTGTACAAGATAATGCCACAATCAGTAAAGCAAACACTAAGTAAAATACAAATAAATTGTTAAATGTTTAGAATAATTGCCAAGTAGAGAAAATAAATTACAAGGCTTTAATTAGTAATCGAGTGTGAGTAAAATTCTAACATAAAACATATTGGAAACCACTTAATAGGTAATTATGTGAATCAAAATAAGGCCTAGAGGTAAATTTCAAAGAATGTAATTCAGAAGCTTAATTCAAACCAAAATAGGTCAAATTTAGTATTAACTTGTATAAAATAAAATCAGGAATATTGTTATATAATTAGAATTACATAAAAGTACTAAACAAATAATTTATAGCCAATTAAACATAAAAAATGCATTTTTTTCTATAAGATTGAATTATTAGATATGAAACAGGTGATAGGGAACAATGAGAAATGAGACCAAAATCTTATAGAATTTTCTATATGAAGGAACAAATATTGTTTAGTTGATTGTTAAAAGCCAAGCAGGACGGACGTGTCAGAATACTTTTCAGAGAAATATGAACGGAATTTTTAACTAACACGAACCAAGAATTATGATGAATTTATAAAAAGATAAAAGAATATAAATTAAAGTAACGAATACTATAATAACAGTCATTGAAACCTTAAACTAAATTAAACACTAATAAATCGAGCTGTCACTACGTATGGACACGACAGAAGAATATATTTAACCTAATACAACCAGCATCTGATTGAAGGAACCATTTGACACAGCACACCTATTACCGAACAAAACCCCAGTGGAGAAATAAACTACACACTACAACCGGTGGATATTCCAATAACAACATCACAGGAGAGGAATTAACCAACTGAGACGTATATTTGAAGGAAAATCTCGTAGCTGAATTCACATCGCATCACAACCCATGAAGACGGCCATCTTGTAAGTCGCACAGGCTGACGGGAGAAGAACGAGTGACGTCGGAACAAGCCGCTGTATCGTAATATTTAAATTTTTTTATACACTATACTTTATTATTTTGTTTGTTAATGAATAAGTTTTATATTTGTAATATATTGAATTCTCTTGCCTTTCCTGACTATTTCTACAGTTAAAAGAACCCTTATAATATAATAATTTAATTTGAATACTTTTATATATATAATAATCGACCAGGAAACTAGTCTCGAATCAGACTCTAGTTAGTCGCGGCAATTCAAATAAGTACTTTGGACATAATAAACTTAATTATTGTTTTAAACATTGTTTTATTGGTTTATTGAGTCATAATTTAAATTACATTAATTATTAAATGCTAAACGTGAACTTCTGAAGGAAAGGAACGAGCAGAAGAAGAAGTACAGATATTGAATCGGCCGCTACATGCAATCGGTTTGGCCACGACAATCTATTTAACGTGAAGAAACAAATAATTCTTCATCAGAGAATACACAGTTATTAATCAGTATTTTTATTAATTGAACATTGACAATAAAACAATAAAAACAATTAAAGTAAATTAAAAAATTAAATTAATTAAATATATAAAAATAAAATCAATAATAAAAATTTTATTAACCGATTATTATCAGAACATTATTTGTTAAATAAATTCGTTTTATTACAATATATATGTGTATGACACTTATAATACAAGTAAATTATAATAACGATGTGATGATGACTATGACGATGATAGTAATAATAATAACAATATATAAATATACAGTATTATAATTAATAATAATAACAATTTTAAACAAGAATATATTTTTATTTTGTAAATTACAAATGTTTCGATAGTAATCCAACTATCATCATCAGATATAATTAAAAAATTTAAAAAATGTTAAATCAATTGTTCATAACAGCGGTTTTATTAATTATATTAATTATAAATGAATTATAATTTATTAATTATATCTGATGATGATAGTTGGATTACTATCGAAACATTTGTAATTTACAAAATAAAAATGTATTCTTGTTAAAAAAATTTGTTATTAATAATAATATAAAATAACAAGAAAAAGTTGACCATAACTTATATGAATATAAATATACAGTAGTATAGTAATAGGTTATCACTATTACCTCACCCAGTTTCTGACTGGATCCGTGTCAGATTTTCGATCTTACCTGAAGAAAGTTGGAAAAGCCGAGTCACCAGAGTGGCTGCGGACGATGTCAGCCATACACTGTTCGTCTGCGACAGATGGGAGCAACTGAGAAGATCGTTGCAAAATGAAATTAAGCAGGAGATATCCTCCGGATAACATCATTGAAGCAATGCTTCGAGGGGAGGACACCCGGAAATGTGTGGCACGCTTCGCAGAAGGGATTCTTCGGGCGAAGAAGACAGATTTGGATAATACAACATAGAAGAATAACAAGTCAGATGTGAGCCCTAGGACTGAAGAAAAATACTCCTAGCCCGAAGTAATGTGTCAGACAGTTCCAGGTTAGTGTCCTAGAAGAGGGAAGGGAGGCGGTTTTTTAGTGGGTCGGGTATAATACCCAAACCCACAGACCCCGGAAGTGTGCATCCTTCCAGACACTTGTACAGCAAATTTATCCCACCTTCCCTCGGGAAAAATATATACTAATATCTAATATAATAATAATAATAATAATTAACATAGCTTGGAAAAATGTAAAGAAGAATCGAAGCATACTGGACTTGTGTTTATTGATTTAGAAAAAGCCTACGACAGTGTTTCACGGAAGAGATTATGAGTGGCGGGAGTTACTGATGATTGAACTAAGACAATAGGATACACATACAGGGATAACGTATGTGAAATAAAGATGAAAAATAGATTGTCAGAGCCTTTTGAAACTAGCAAGGGTTTGTTGCAAGGATGTCCATTTTTCCTACATTATTCAACACACACGTAATTCATTGTGTGTTATAACGTTGCCTTTAACAAAATTCCTTTGAATGAAACTACTTATGAAAGAAAGGAAAAACTATTAACTGTTAAAATTCTATTAGGCATAATATTTTAAATTTGCCGACAATTTTGGTCAGGTGATAATAACACTACAATATCGGAGTATGTTAATTCCTTAAACTTGCAGATAAATCTTAATTAATCGGCGTTTTATTCTTACATATGTAGATTATGTATACTAATGAAATATTTATTTCCGTTTATTATTATTTCCGTAGCCGTGTGAATTGGCTTCAGATTCATTACTGATAGGATGATGCCTGACCTCATCACAAAATCTATGTTAGTGAATAAGAGTCTGTGTATTGCAAGGGTATTTTTGAAAAGCACTAAATTTGCTTTATGGAACTGAAGCCTTAGGGCCATTTAAATAGTATAAGAGATATATATCAAGAAAACTAATTTTCAATTATTTTGTTGTTAAATTCTGAATCTAAAATATCTGCGAATTTCTCGTGACATTCGTACAATCCCATCATCACAGTTGTTGCTAGCCTAGTTAGTACTACTACAGGATTCACACTCATATTAGGCTGTAACACTTTGAGTAACCAGGCAGTTTCAAATAATAAAATCTGAAAAAAGGTTTTTGAAGTTTTTTTTTTAGCCAAATACAAAATATTGTCCCATTTAATACAATGTATCCAGTTTATAAAATAGTATCAAAAAGAATAATATTTAACAAAATTTTAAAACACTTTTTAACAGTATACAGCAGGCATTTTGTTTCACAGAATTATAAGGACAAAATAACAGCATGGAATACACGCCTAAAAGATAGTTGTAACGAGACTTTTATGCAAGTAGACGATACACATTTAATTCGCGCTGCTTGGATCGTATATTTTCAACAGGGGATTATTTAGCCTTACAATTCGCTGGTATCTGTAATGTGTAAAATTCAGTAATAAATTATGATAATCCTTTTTACTGCTCGGATGTTGTCTTAGTACACATCTCTTCCTTTACCCTCGACACACAAAAATACTGAATTTTTCAGCGTACGATGAAAAAATGTAGAAGTCAAGACAAGAGTACTCAGTAGTGCAGAATCGGTTTCAGCTGTGGCCTTTTACTGCGGCCAGTTCTACAGAATTGCGCAAACTCAGATTATGTCTAACAGTTTCGAGTATTGGTTCAATGTTAGGCCTTACCTACGTAATACACTTTTACGGGGATACCTATATAACAGTCAAAGGTGATTTTTCTTTACACAGTAATTACATTTTGCTTTAATTACTGTTACTATTACATGTACACAGTCTAATTACTCCCCTATACGGCGTTACAAGACGCATGGCACCTGAGTGATTAGGAGACCCTTACTAACGCGCGCGCACAAGCTGGTCCCCACTCCAGGGGTATGAATCATCTACTGGGGCGTCCACTACGTAACTGCAACTGTTATAATTATATTAATTTTTTAACAAACGAGCTTAGCATATTTGTAATGTCCATAAAATTTTAGGTGCCATCCAGTTTGGAACACTCTATACTTTTCAATCGAAGATGTATTGTTTTCCTTACTTGGATGTTTATCGTTGATGTTTACAAAACAGAGAGATGTTGTTTACTTGTATTGTTTACAATCTCATGTTTCGGGCATCAGATATTTTACCCATCCTCAGCCATTCTGCCGTACAAGTTCTGCCATTTGGCCACACAAATTTTATATCTGTTTTGGGCCTTGGGATTTCAGAATTTTGAAATTTCCAAAACTTGACACTACATTCAGGTGTCAGTTTAAATTCTGTTTAATTTGATACTCCACATGAATTTTTGCGTTTTTAACGCTCACTTTTTGGGCTCCGACGTCCAAGAAATTAGACATTTTCAAAAACGGACACTTCATTCAGATTTTGGATCAAAGTCCCGTTAGTTTGATGCCCCATACCGGCTTTTGCGATTTTTTCACAATTTTCACCCCTTACGTTTTTGCCTCCCGCCAACTACTTTTGGATGGGATCAATCTAAAAAATAATGGGGTTCTGTAGGGTAAAACTGTCGACATACGTGCACAGTCTTACTAAAATCTTTTGATATGTTCAAAAGTTCTCGTATGATATACCACAAACAGACAGACTGGCAAATGGCAAACAGCCGAGTTAAAACTGAGAACGCGCTTCACTCGTTTGTTAATAATAGTAATAAATAGAATAAGACGAAGAAGAAAAATGTCAAATAAGTAAACGTATTAAAAATAGTATTAAGAAATAAAATGATGATAAAGTAGCTATAAACTTTAAATTAGCCTATAGGCCTATGTATCAAATAAATAAAATATTAACAAAATAAATAATATAATTAGTCTCTATAAACTAAAGTAAAGACAATACCTAGTAAAGTACTATCGGAAATAGAAAAGAAGAAAATCCAGGGACACAGATAAAGTGATTAAGTTTTGATGAGTTGTAGGCCTATGTAAAGTTTCAGATCAAGACGACGATAAAGAAAATAAGAAAAAACCAAATAAATACCACACCAAATAAGGCTTTCTATGGACACCATAGAAGGATCTCTAGGAAGGATACCAATCAAGATCCTTACCTACCAGGAAGCTAGGAAAACAGAAATGCCTTGGACGAAAGAAGTTCATCAGGATTTGGAAAAATGTGGAGCCTGGGAGAAGGAAGAGAAGTGTTCGGAAGGTAAATTGTGGAGATGAAGAAGCTTTGCAAAGAGGAGCCAAAAGGGAGTTATGGAGAGAATAACGAGCAAAAGCGAGCTGGAAAACGACGGAATACTGACGAAAGAGAAAAGAACTCGAGAAAGTGAAGGAAGTTGTGTAATCGTAGCACACAAGTGGCTGAAACGAGAAGAGAAGGAAATCTCTATAAACAATCTCAGAAGATGTACGTGTTTGCTCAGTATGTTTATGCGTAATCGTAGCACACAAGTGGCTGAAACGAGAAGAGAAGGAAATCTCTATAAACAATCTCAGAAGATGTACGTGTTTGCTCAGTATGTTTATAACGTTTTATATTTAATATGCTACGCAAGGCAGTTTATATCCTTCATGTTTGTTAAAGTGGTTAGAATTTTTAATGATACGTATAGACTGTCTGACCATTCTCGGGATATAATCCGGCTGCCTCACTACGACGAGTGTAGGATCGAATACTTCGTCGTATGGCAGCAATGATTTTCATTTTCATTATTTTTCGTGTGCCACATGTGTTCTTTCAACGTAGTACCCAATGCCCTCTTCGTTTTCCCCATGTAAATACCTCTGCAAATAAAAGAACCTTTGTCAGTTAGGAGGTGTGTCGGTCTTTCTTCAGTCTCAGTTCTATTACTGAGGATCCAACATCACAGAATGGGAAAAGGTTTGCTGTTAATAGTACGTACTTGCAGTATTAATAAAACGTGATTGTCTACCGAAAAACGTGCTGATAGATAGAATAGTTATTTGTCCAAATAAATATTAAAAGTGTCGGGGAGATACAACAACCTTATCTAACTCCTTTATTTGTCTCAACTCGAACTGTCAATTGTTTTCCCGTATCAGTGACAACAGAGGTGTTCTGATACAGATTTATAATCAACTCGACATGATGCAAAGGAAAACCACTTGTGATCATAATTTTAATAAGAATAATTTTAGTAAGAATACTTATGTATGTTGATAATAATAAGAGTAGTATGGGATATGGAGAATGCGTCACAATGAGGAACAAGCTATATAAAGACAATGATCTGCCCACCACCATCCGACCGCATGGATGGGCAGGTCACATCATTAGGATGGAAGGCAACCGAATACCTAGGACGGTACTGTTTAGTCAAATCTAGGGTAGAAGGCGTGTCGGAAGATCCAAGCATCGCTGGATTGACGTAGTGGCGAGGGATGCGGTTGCTTTACTTAAAATAAACGATGGACATCGATCGCCAAGGACAGGAAAAATGGATGCGGATGATTATGGAGGCTAAGGCTCGACTCCGAACTGTGACGTCATAGAAGAAGAAGAATAATAAGAGTAATGACGACAACAACAACAATAAATATATTAGTACATATAAATGCGTGTCAAAAACGTGTAAAGTACCAGAATCGAGTGGTGGAGTAATCAGGATTTATTAAACTGTTGAACTGACACCGCGATGGCTGCATCCAAGTTATATATAGGCCATAGACAGGACTAATGCTTTCAGTACATCATTTTCACTGCCGCACGACTTTATCACAAATGCTCAGTTAATGCATTTCAAACACAATAAAGCAAATATTTATCACGCTCAGTATTTCAATAATATATTGCCGTATAATTTGATTTAACCCTTTTTGTTTATGCTCGCCTACCTTGTATTGGCACTAACGCACGAATGACAATAACAACAACGCACTTGTTTAGTATATACTCTTTAATTCTTTACGTTTTGTTTATGTTCTAATTCGAAAACGTATTTTTTCATATCCACGTCTGTTCCTCAGTCTAGTAATATCCACTTAAAAAATACGTGATTTTTTTAGTAGTATAGACTATAAAAAATTTAGAGCTAGAATCGAGCAAACACCGACCAATATCGATATTTTATCCACATCGATTAAAGATTAAAAGTTACTTTATAAAAGCACCCCCTCCACACACACACACACACACACACACACACACACACACACACACACACACACACACACACACACACACACACACACACACACACACACACACACACACACACACACACACACACACACACACACACACACACACACACACACACACACACACACACACACACACACACACACACACACACACACACACACACAGAATTACAAGAATACATAACACATTAAAATATTGTTACTACGGTCTCACTGATAAACGACGGAAAACAGTATAAAGACACCAATTAAGTCACTAATCACCAGTTTTAATTAATCACAATTAACAGTTTGAAATCAACAAGTTATTCAACAAGATTGTATTCGTACAATAATTCAAGTTAAATTTGTACACACGCAGTAATAATGTCAAGTAATAGAGTCCCGCACAATAATCACTTTTCACTGATAACCACTTGAACGCACCGTGTAATCACCCGACGCAAACTGAAACTGACCATTGCTGGATTCTTGTATTTATATCCCGCTGAGATGCCAGAATATCTGGCACTTTTTGGATGACGTGTTAAACAATTGCCTATTACAGGCGCTCTCGAATCCACTAGAAACAGTGCAAGAAGATGGACTTGAACACAGTGCCTTGCCGACCGGTGCGGTCTGGAATAGCCTCGATTGTTGACGTATGGTAAGTGTCACGTAATTGTCTTTCATCTCGCTTGTAATTGTCTTTCTTAGTAGCAGCGATATGTACGCACACAAACATTACAGCTGGGCTCTGCTGGGATAGCCGAGAAACGCGTAGAACGACACACTCCACTGTTCCAGAATGTTCCCCAATGCATAACAATATACTTTATGTGCTCTCATACACTTACAACTATTTATGAGTTCATTTATTTTGTAATTTCCTAGTTTACTTGTAATGTACCTTTAAATCTTTTGTAGAATTCTAGAACATAACTACATATAAAAAGTCTATTTTATTTTGTCATTTTACGTCCGCATAAGTGATAAACGTATGCAATTAAAAAGAAACAATAACAATAACATGAACAGGGCACAGGCAGGGGCGCAGGTACGGTAGGAGGGGGACGAACGGGACCGGACCCGCGGAGAGTGGAAACAAGTTTATGAGTTTTGTTAATATCCTAAGTTTCAGGCTGTTTTATCATTTTTTCAGTTATGTGGGCTAATATAGTAGTAACTATTTTTTAAATATACAAGCAGGTTTATTACACACCATTTCGCTACCGAAGCGTTTCGAACCGTTCCTGTTGAATCTTGGAGACAAACGCTAGACAAGCGTGAGAAAGTCACCGCCGTTGGCAACCAGGCAGCAGTTCAGAACCATTCATGGTCAGAGGCTGGTGTTTTTAAGCCGAGAAAAAAAATTACCACGAATTTAATCTAATAATAGTGGAAATATCTTTAGAAGGAAAAAGTCAATAGCGATTAAGTTGAAAATGGATCTCAACGTGACTTCCAAACGAGATTATATTAACCGTGAGTGCCGTATGAGAATAAATTCTATGCCTGTTACCACCAGTTGGCGGAGTTAATGGTAAATATAAGTTAATGAATGCACGTACATACATGGAGGACGCAATGGAGAAAATATTTAGATTGCAGTTGAACGATGGGTAGAATTACGTGCTTCTTCTTCTTCTTCTTCTTCTTCTTCTTCTTCTTCTTCTTCTTCTTCTTCTTCTTCTTCTTCTTCTTCTTCTTCTTCTTCTTCTTCTTCTTCACTGGCGCAACAGAAATATGTAGCTGCCCTTGGCCTGTTCAACAACGTTGTCCATTCATATCGGTCTTGAACAAGGGAGATGTTTATCCTCAGCTGCTTGAGATCACTCAGGACACTGTCACTCCACCGACTCTTCGGCCGTCCTCCAGGTCGCACTCCACCAGGAGAATACTTGTACAAGTCTTTTGACAGTCCTGCTGTCTTTCTTTCTGAGGACATGACCTAGCAATTTCAATCTTTATACTGTATTTTAATGAAGGAGGTAACACTGAGACCATCGTATGCTGACTACAATTCACTATTCTTTCTCCGCCGCCGTATTCCTTTTTCACAAATTGATCCAGCAGTTCTCCTAAGCAGTTTTGTAGAATTACGTACACCAGCCGGATTGTTTTGTTGACGGAGAGGTAATAGTTCCGAGTAACTACCTTGCCTCTGGCAGCCACAGAACTTGCAAAAACCGGGGTTTTTTGTGTTTCTACGTAAACTGCAGTTCAAAATTAGGCGTGGAAACGAAACATTCACACAGAATAGAGTGCGTGTTTGATGCAAACAAGGTAAAATTGACGTTGTTAGGTTACAATGCAAACTAACCTAACTACTAACCTTTCTCGTTTTTTGTGAAGACCACGTAAAAAAAAACTCGAATTAAGGCGGAGTGGCCACCCCTTGCCTGTTACTATACACGTCTCCCCTTTTTGTGTGTGACATATCTCGTTTTCCACAGTGCTCGGTTTTTTTTTCAATAATACTCTGTTTTTGTGCAGATCACAGAAACAGCAGCCAAATCGAAGTAAGGCCCAAGGCCCAAGGGTCACCCCTTGCCCTGTTACTATACACGTCTCCCTTTCTGTGGCGGAACTCGTTTTCCACTAATAGGGCCTACTCGGTTTTTGCGTAGGTCCCTACAAAAGCAACCAACTCGAAACAGTATTGTGGTTCACTGTTGTATTGCTCTAAGTAATTTTTTTCGCAACTTTCAAATAATAAGTGCGAATTTTTTGATTCTGCACCTAGTTTTGGCCTGTAGTTTACGTAGAAACACAAAAAACGCGGGTTTTTTCAAGTTTTTGTGGCTGTCAGAGGCAAGGTAGTCACTCGGAACTATTACCGGAGAAAACTGAGCGTTGCAGATGATTAATGTACTGCAACTTGCACTAAAAAGTACGTTTCTGTTAAATCTCTCGTTTCTAATAGTTTAATAGATCGCAATACAACGAAAATATAATGTATAAATATAACAATAGGCCTACATAATAATTGTTTCGTGATGATGATTATTTTAGTAACGAACTATTTCAATCCGCGTACTCAGATCCAGGAACTTATAAAATGAAACTTTGCAAACGAAACACTCATCAGTAAATTTAAATTCCGTCAAAAGTATAGCTACACACATTGTCTGGGCGGTATGAAGTTTTCTAAACGGGTGATAATTGAAGTGCTTGCGTGGTGCATGCGAGGAAACATCAAACGCGCCCATAATGTAGATATTTTTTGTAAAAAAACACAACCTCAACTGCAGCATTCACAATAATTATTCCCTTTCATAACTGTGAATACCGAACGAACTAAAAAAGATAAGGAGGGAGGGGTGAGGGTGCGGTACACGCGCTGGGTCGAGAGTGTCGGAACATCATTAGGGGTGCCGACAAAGTAAGGACGGCTTTAAACCTTAACCGGCCCACGAATACCTATAGAAATGCCCTTTTTTATGTAACTTTGTACGCGCCTGCCCCCCTCTGCCCCCTTTCTTTGAATTTAAGCACTTTTATACTTTCCCATTAACAGTACTCACTCGGCTTCTGAGTTCATTTACATTTTTTTCTTTAATGAAGAACAAGTCGTTTATTTAATTTAATGTCAAATATAATAGTAATGATATTTTTAAAAATAATATGCACACGTGTCGGGCAAAAATAATGTATACAAATAGACGTGTGTGTGTTTTTTTTAAATGCAAAATGTCAGCGATTGTTAATGCCAAATGATAAGTCGTCTTGAATTAAAACTGCCTGTGGTTTTGTCAAGAATGTAATAGTGAAGAGACCATTAAGTGAGATGGGAAGTCTGAAGACGGTAACTCTGTGTTCGCGTAATTACTGAAAAGTAAATTATTTATGATAATGTGATGTATTTTTATACTTACACTTATTGTTTTATTAATGGTACCTATAATTCAATTTTTATTTTTTATCGTATTCTTTTTTATATAGCCTAAAGGTACCATATGATGTTATTATTTATATTCTTAAAGCGATCGATTTCGGTCATAGACCATCGTCAGGTTATATAGCACATTTGTGTTCACAGTATTATAAAACACTATTATTTATAAAAACGAATTTGAATGTCTACATTGTGAACACAAATGTGCTATATAACCTGACGATGGTATATGACCGAAATCGATCGCTTTAAGAATATAAATAATAACATCATGTGGTACCTTTAGGCTATATGAAAAAGAATAAAATAAAAAATTAAATCATTTATGTTTTGGTAGATTACGTGAGAGGTCTCGACTACATACGAAATTCGTCACCAATTCAGAATATTGATTACGATACCATTCTGAACGTTTTTAAAATTGCGTTAGAACGTAACTGGCTTATCTCTCCTCTCTCCTGCCTCTCCTCTGGAAACCATCTTCAGTGTGAGAACGATTCGGTAACTGACACGGTCTTCGCCAGTTGACCACAGTACTGTGACAATCAGATGAGAGGCTGAAACGTCTGTTCGTAGCGCCAGGAGTGGACCACTTCCTAACACTCCGGAGATAAGTCAGCTATATTCTAATGTAGGCCTAATTCACGCCTGCCGTAAAATCATTAGATAGGCCTGCAGGTTTTTGCATTGTTTTCTAATACGCGGTAGAGTCATCTGTTTAGCAATACGTCACATTTAAATTCCAGCTGTGTTTTAGGTTTATTACAAACGATGCGTTCTTTCCTAATAACTGTAGGCCTATATACTGATTGAACTGTAAACGTTCTCTTTAATACTTCCTGTAAAATCGTAGATAACTAACAAAAATGATTAGTCATAAAATTAAAATAAAACAGTAACGACTGTTTTATAAGCCAATAAGCCAATCGAACAAGTATCAAAATTTACATACTTGGGCTGCGACACAAGTTACAATTATGATAATGACATGGAAAATAAAATAAATACGTTCCAGGCAATAGGCCTATGTGGGACAATAAATAGAACATTAAATAACAAAACACGAAAAGACACAAGGATAACATTTTATAAAACGATGGCTGTACCTGTACTTATGTATGGGAGTGAAGTTCGATAAATACCAAAAAAGGAGACAGCAAAATGCAGGCAGCAGAAATGAGATTTTTGAGACGGGTCAAAGGCTGGGTAAGAAGAGATTTAGTAAGAAATGATGACGTGCGAAATGAACTAAATGTATATGCAATAAATAAAAAAATAACTGAATATAAAGAGAGATGGAAACAACACGTAAATAGAACGGGAAATGGGAGAATATCCAAAAAAATACTTAACTACAACCCAAGAGGGAAAAGAGATATAGGAAGACGACGAAAACGGTGCTCTAAGTTTGTGACGACGGAACAGGCAAATGCCTAATCCTTTTAGTGCAGAAGAAGAAGAAGAGGAAGAAGAAAAAGAAGAAGAAGAAGAAGAAGAAGAAGAAGAAGAAGAAGAAGAAGAAGAAGAAGAAGAAGAAGAAGAAGAAGAAGAAGAAGAAGAAGAAGAAGAAGAAGTAACGACTGTCACAATTACACGCCTTCCGGAGTTTTCATAGTAATAAAAGTAAGTAGAGTATTAAATTAAAAATATGGTAGTGCAGCATTAATAACAGAAAATATTAGTTAACGTAAATTCCGTTAATATTAAACTAAATATAAATAAAAAAAATGCAAACTGCATTTCACAAAAGAGAAGAGAAGAGAACTGCTGAATCCGTAAATAGAAAGTTTCCAAGAAACGTAGTTCCATACACGTCAAATACTGTATGTACTCGACAAAACGTAATAGCGTGGAAACGCTATCGGCCTACGTCCCTTGTGAAATGTTCTATAGGTCATTTTACTGGAAGCACTAAGGGCTTAGGCTTCAAATATGCGACGGACACGCAACTCCAGTCCTGGTTAAAAGGGAACACGTGGACATAGCTAATCTTTGCCTGGTTTTGAAATGTTCATTCTCTACTTAAAAAAATATCGGTATGGAGAACCACACACGACTTCCATGTTCTAAGATTTATATTTAAAATCATTTACTTGAATTCAGTTCGATAATTTCTAAAAAAATATCGCCCACCCTCAAACTATTGTCCCTATTTATAGATATTTTTGTTATTATGGGGTAGTCGTTTAATATAATGTTATTTTCGAGTCACTTTATCTATAAAAATTAGGTACTTTATTCTTATAAAGAAACTGAACTACGCAGTTATAATCATCCCACCTCCTCAACCGATCCGTACCATTAATGATATTTACACTTTCATAGAGTAGGCCTAATAGTTTTATCATATGTAATTTCTAAGTTATCTTATCCTTCAAAATTAAATATTCGCACTTTACTTGATTTAACACAGCAATTTTAAAAAAATCACCCCTCCCCCTTAACTACCCACTACTTTTATAATTATCTCATTTACCATTTTCCAGTGGATTAATATGACTTTATTTTCGAGGCACTTATTTATTAAAACTAAGTACTTCACTCTTGTAAAAACACAAAACAATGCAGGTAAACTACCTCTCCCTCCTAACCGAAGAACAAAATTATTTTATTTTCAACAATTACCGTTGTTTGAAAAAGCTTAAATGAATTGTTAAATACTTTACCCTTGTTAAAACGAAAAACGCTGCTGGTAAACTACCCCTCTCCCTTAACTGACCTTCATCAAAATCAGTAGTCCTTGAGTCCTCTACAATTCGGACACATATGCCAAAAATTATTTGATTTTGTGGCAGTTATCGTTCGCCACACACACACACACACACACACACACACACACACACACACACACACACACACACACACACACACACACACACACACACACACACACACACACACACACACACACACACACACACAAACACACACACACACACACACACACACACACACACACACACACACACACACACACACACACACACACACACACACACACACACACACACAGGCTTTTCGGAAAATGACTTTTCTTCACTTTTTGAGGGTAGTACAATCAGAATCAGCCCTTATCTCGAGCACGATTTTTTCCCCGATCACCATACTTCCATTTCCTTACAGAACATGGTTGTCTCGCGTAATTAGAATAACTTTTCCTATAGATCTGTTCTTTAGATATTCGAATAAACGTCGAGTAGGCCTATATTGTACGACACCAGAGGAGAAAAAGAGATAGAAAACTCAGAGACAATTGTAAAATTCCATTCCGGGTGTCAAACTAACGGGAATTTTAACTGAAGCCGAATATTTTGTTTACTTTGAAAATTTGGTAACTTTAGGGACTACGCGGGACAAAAATGAATTCAAAATTTAAAAAAAGTCCAAGTGTATGTGGGTCATCCAACTGTGAGGAATGTTTTTTACAATAGGAACTCTCAATCTTTAGTAGTAATTTGACAGAGTTTTAGTATAGTCCTATCACTGAACAAACCTTGAAAATTTTGGAAACCTTGCAAAAACCTTTAAGAAGTTTGTAAACTATGTTTGCAAAAATTTTTAATGTTGTTATCAGTTACGTATAGTTATACCTATCAGTTAGGTATGTTTACTTGAGGATTATATATATATATATATATATATATATATATATATATATATATATATTACAACGCGTCTTTTTATCTAACACACTTGTATAATATATTTAATGATAGATAAAAACGTTACTTACCCGTGATTTTACTTTACCTGGGCGCCAGAACAAATCCCAGATACAAATGACACGGTTTCAGCTTAGCTCAGAGCATAGAGACACACTTTCTCAGGATTCGTTCAGTGATTGTGGAATTCAAGAGGAATCGTTACAAATAACACTTTAAAATTTGCTTGAGTTTGTTTAATTAACGTTTTAATTATTTTGTTAACTTCTTGAAAATGCTAATTGTAGGACTTATTGCTACCCTAACCCTTATAATTAATGAGTGTGCGTGAAAAGTGAAGATTAAAACGTCCAAACGACCTATTGCTCTTATCTGGTTTAATTAAGAAAATTTATATCTCCCAAACCAGTGCTAAAGAACAGGTCTGCAATAATTTGCACGTTCAATACTACACCTCACTTTCCATTCAACACTCCTATACTATGTTATAACTAATCTTACTAATTAAATACAAAGTGTGAAATTCTTAGTGTCTTTTAAATTGTTTATTAATTTTTATTATTTATTTCATTGATCAATGAATCTATTTCTTACTGTTTGATGCGTCTACCGTAGATAGGAATCCGTAGAGATCCTCCTTTTGATGGTTCAGCACAGAAGAAATGATGTTGACCAATCCTGTTGAACGATGATCTGGGCAATTACAGATGCTGTAGCTCTCTGTTGCACCAGTCACTTCACAATTGATTATTAATTAATTATTTAATTAATTAATGTGGTGTTACACAGCGAGAGTTGTTGTCGAACTGTACTAGTTCCTCTGCAACTGCGGACTACTTCTCGAACTTTTTACTTAAATGAGACTTTGCGTGTTTGTGAAATTAAGCACGTAATTTACACACGTCTAGCGCATTGAAGATCCGAACGAAGAGTGCTCGCTACCCTCCGTCAGAGTTGGCGTCTGTTCTAAATGCAGGATTCTGATTGGTTGTTCAAATAAATCATGCGTTTTTCCAGTTGAAACAATATCGGACAGGTCGACCAAACGCCCCTTGACAGGTCTGAGACGGCACAGAATTACTGGCTAAAATCGTACTTCCTTTGTGAAGCATGAGGACATTGTAAGATTTGTAAAGGCTCAAAGAATATAATGGCTAGGTCACCTAAGCGCATGGATAATCAGCGTATGCCAAAGATAACCCTGAGGGCGCAAGTCTGTAGAAACAGAAAGAGGTCTGTAGACCTAGGGCAAGATGATTGGACGATGTGCTAGAAGACCTGAGAAGAATGGATGTGAGAGGTTACACTGTGATGGCAATGGATACGAGACATTGGAGAAGATTCGTTTTGCTTCGTTTCGTACTTGTATGGCAATCGGCACATGCGCAGAATCAAGTACACAGCACCAAAAAGTGGCTTCGTACTTGTGTACTCGTAATACTCCTAGTAGCCGTAGTACTAGTTTACTTGTTGTTACTTGTGTACTTGTTTACTCGTTAGTTGCATAGGGGGGTTGAATCGGAACAGGTATTTCAACTTTTCAGTCACTGTTACATCCGTTGCACAAAAATGTCGTTCCAAAATACCTGTTATAGGTATATCGGCCCACCTCTAGTTAGTGTATAATGTTCGCCAATAGAATTCCTTTTCCTTTTACATTCTTTATTACAGCCTGTTTGTATTGCTCTCCTTTTGTTATATGAGATAGTATTTTGGTAATTAGGACCAACTAAAGTTACTGTTGTATCCAACACCTGATTTACCATTAAGCTGAGTAGGCTGTAGCCTAGGGCGCAAGCTTTTGGGGGTCGCAAACATTTAAGAGAACAAAATAATACAAAAACTCATGTTGCCAATGTAAAATTAAAAGTGGAAAACTCCAGTGTAGAAGAAACAGCTAGCAACTTGTTGAAAAACGTGTATTCAACAGGATTTATGATTGGATCGATCATTTCCTGCAGAATGTGTTCGTTTAAAAACATTTTTGAAAGAAAGTAAATTTTATGAAATTGAAGAAACCGAAACTAAGAAACCAAAACAAAAGAAAAAGAAGCATTCTGATCCATGTAGACTCTTGAAGTTCTTAAGATCATGTAGTGTGGAATCAATATTCCCGAATGTTGAAGTAACCTTGCGAAATGGCTAAATGGCAATTGTATACTTACTAGATCGAGTTATCACAGTTGACACATACAGACCGGTCGCAGACCCAACATTCAGATTGTAATACAAAATAAATTTTGTCGACATATCAAACAACGACGGCTACTTGTATGAAGTATATACGTATTTGCCCGCAGAGCAGTTAAATATCATTAATCCGATAAATACAATAAATAATGTAGGTAATCTGTGGCAAAACAAGCTCCCGGTTTTAAATTAATTATGTATAATGGTTATTAAAAACTAGTCTGCCTGTACAAGTGTCAATATAAAATATATTATTAACGTGATATTTTAATTTTATTGGAAATTGAAATGAGTTTTAATGATGTGTGTGCAGCTAGTTATTTTGAATTTATTAACGCAAACAAAAGGATTTTAACAAACACTGTTTTGTGTGTGTGTGTGTGTGTGTGTGTGTGTGTGTGTGTGCGTGTGTTTGATGTTAGTACATTACAAGCCAGCCAGATTATTTGATTACAAAACATAGTTTTAGACTTCAACTGAAACGCAGCGCGCGAGTATATTGCATTAAATATGACGTGTGTGTTTGTGGTGGTGGTGCTGCCAGCTTGTTGCAATGTTCTGATTGCCCCGCATTAATTAAATATCACCCAAATAATTATGCACCCAAACATTAGCTGCACTGCACTCGCCGACCATAAATAAACCAATACATTCAATTGTATTTAACGGAAGCAGACGCGGCCCGATTTATTGGGTCGACCGACCGATCGCGTCGCCCGTGGACCTTGTTTAATTTCATTTAAATAAACAGCATTTAATTCATATTAAATTATAATTTACTAACTTTTCAACACGCCATTAACAATTATTTATTCCTGCTTCGAAAACAGAATATATACGTGCTTCGTGAACACACACACACAGACAATCTAATACAAATTGGCAAAATAATATTACAAAACGCAAGACGTTTATTCACAGATGACCATGCACTGACACAGTTTGTCGCGCTACACAGTATTCAACGCAAAGAGGAATTTTTCCACGGACGTGAGAGGTAATCGAACTCACGTCGCCTTGAAGTGTGCGTCCTGACCATTATGTGACGTCGAACGTGCTGAAGTTTTATTACTAATCTTGTTATATGAATTAGCAGTATCTGTAACACCAACTTGTCGTGCTTATTTGCTAAACTGCTAAATGTCTTGTTCTGGACGAGGCCTTTTAGTGTTTCCACCATTTTCAAGTCCTAAACCACGACCTAGGACTTGAAAATGGTGGAAACACTGAAAGGCCTCGTCCAGAACATGACATATAGCAGTTTAGCAAATAAGCACGACGAAGTTGAAGTTTTATTGCGGGAAGAATTATAAAATCGATTCGCCATATATATACTGTTTTCCTCGATTCATTATAGAGATTCGGGGATCAAATTAAATATTTTATCTTTTATTTTATTTACAACTGTAATAATGTACCAAGCGCGGATCAGAAGAGTATATTTAAGGGAAGGGCGGAGAAAACAAATAAGTTATAGGAAAGAAAGAATCTTTCATTCTCGAATATTTTTCAAAACAAATCATTTTTTTTTAAATAAAGTTTTCCCATTCTTGAAAAAGGCTTGCCTGAGAAAAGCAAAATAATTTTCTCTCAGTAGGATTGTAGAAAATGTTTTTCACGATCTTTTGGGGCGGAAATTTCTATCATTCACGTCTCATGATATTACGCATTATATCCATTTACTCTTTACATATTATATGCAAAAACCATTTAAATCTGTAAATTGTAAATTAGGCTAATACGTAACTTTAGTTAAACAGCAAGAAACCTGTTAAAAATTGTAAGAAGGATTAGCTGCAGATAAAACTGTCATACCATTTTGAAAATAAAGGCTTCTACATACTTTTTTCAATGCAAAATGAAGAAGCATAAAAGATTAAAAAATCATAAAAAAACAACAGAAGATTAAACATAAAAAGATCGGCATAAAAATTAACAAAAAATTATTTTATTATTGTTAGTTGTTATTCTTCGCGTAGGCCTAAAATTTGTTTTGTGCGTAATATCTTCTTCTTCTTCTTCTTCTTCTTCTTCTTCTTCTTCTTCTTCTTCTTCTTCTTCTTCTTCTTCTTCTTCTTCCTCTTCCTCTTCCTCTTCCTCTTCCTCTTCCTCTTCTTCTTCTTTTTCTTCTTCTTCTTCCATCGAACTGACAAAGTCAGATCTTTTGTATTTTAAGAGTCAGCCTGATAGTATTCGTTCCTGCTATCACAATCACATAATAATGCGATAAACAACTGAAAGGTTTATTTCCGTTTACTGTTAAATGCAACTTAGCCTGTCCGATCCTACTCGAAATTTCTCTCTTATTTTTTCCATCTTTTGTAATTTTACTACCTAAGTACCTGAACTTTTTAAACTTCCTCTATCTTTATCTCGTTCAGCAATACATTCAAACTGTTCATGTTTGATTTTACAGTAAGAAGTATTATTTACTAGGCGTGTAATGTTCAGCGATAGTTTATGCAAGTGTGAAGCTGTTTCCGGGCGTACAAGCCTATCAAAGTAACAACACGACAGTAATTTTCTTTCAAGTTCTACACGAAATCAATTTTATTTTGGGTCGTATCTTCTTCTTCTTATTTAATTTTCTCGTTAGGACTCTGTCCTGTTCTATAACAACGGTCCTACATGCTGTCACTCCACATCTTCCTTGTCCGATCAATGGTCCTCTTGGTGTTTGGTTGGCTATCTCTTGCCTTTTCCACTAGCCTTGTGTCATCCATTCTCGATATGTGTTCATTCCATATCCTTCTTCTTTCCGCAATCCAAGAATTAATATCTGTTACATTACACGTTTCGCTTATACTATTGTTAGGCAATCTATCGTACCTTGTCTTTCCTAGTGCCCTTCGTAATATTATAATCAGTTATATAGTTTGTCGTTTTCTTTGAGTTGGTTGCTTGGTCTCTGGACGTACTCTGCTTTTGAAAACCCTAGTTTTTGCTTCTTGTGTGAGGTATTTATTATTCCATATAAGGTTATTCATGCGTCCAGCATTTCTTCTTGCTTTCATCAATTGATGTTCTATTTCTTCATCTGCCCTGTTATTACTTGTAAACCTTGTTCCTAAGTAGTCTATCTGCATTACTTGTTCTACTATTCTGTCATTTACCACAAGCTTACACCTTAGTGGGTCATGTGAAATTGTAATTGATTTTGTTTTCTCTTCCGCTATCTTCATGTTATATTTCCGGCATGCTTTGTTAAAATTATGCACAAGTCTTTGTAAGCCATTTTCATTTTCCGCTATTAGAGTAACGTCGTCTGCATAACATATAATATTAAACACACTTCTACCCATCCTATATCCAGTCATATGCTTTCTCTCCTTAATAATTTCATCCATAACTATACTGAAGAGTATGGGGCTTACGGAATCTCCCTGCCTCACCCCTTTTGTTACAGATGTATTATCTGATAATTCGCTATTGGCTTTTACCCTCATTGAAATGCTTAGTGTATAAACTTGTAAATTATAAAATCCGTTCTGTAAACATGTTAAGGGGCGTTTGTAAGCCCTATTTCCCCCATGTTAATTTACTAGAATTCATGACCCATTTTCTCAAACACTAATTAACTGAGCTGTTTGAAACTTTTACCATTCATTGATTGGCCCTCAATAGAAACTTTAACACAAGGGTTATAGGATATGCTTACGTTCATCCATTTTAGATATTTTAATCCAATGCAATGTTTAACAGTTGAAAAAATCGCATATTATAATTTTTTCTCGTAACAGGCATATTGTATAAAAAAATCCATGTGTTAAAGTTGTATCCTTTTTTCCTACGCTTGTACAGAAAATGTGAGCTCTGTATGTCTAGTAGTTCCAGAGATAATGAGTCTTTTGTGTGAAAAATAACAATTTTAGGAAAACAGCAATTGAAGATTAATCACCAATATAATGAATTTGTGTGCAGTGCCTAATAAAGTCCTGATGCATATCAAGGTTTATCTGGGTCTTCTGCAGCTTGAAATTCTTCTTCATTTTTGCCATTGTTCTCTTCTGCCGGGCTTCTTTCTGTAGTTCTGCAGTTGCTTGTTCAGCTCTTAGCACTCGTTTCATATTAATAGCCAACATAATTTCAGTACAGTTCTTTCCTACTGAGATGTTTGTTTCAACACTAAGCACCTGGTTAAGTAACTTCTATTAAAGCATGAAACTGCATCATAAATCCCAAAGTTTGTAGGGAAACAAAAACAGTTTTAGGAATGCGCGACCAAATTATGTTGTTTACCGACTCATTGGGGTTTTGATTTTTATTATGGAGACATTTTTTTAAAAGTTCTGGGTTAGCCAGGTCTCTAAATATAGGTTTAAGTTCATCCATATGTGTAGTATAAATACAAAGAGAAATAAGAACGAAAAACAATAGTTCTGTGTACTATAACAAACCGAAATATGCACAAGCTCGATTGGGTGACATATTGGACTGAGTTTATATCCATGACATGATCACCTAAAAAAATCGTAAAATGTTTTATAGTTGTCTGATTAATTTAAAATTAGTATCAAATGGAAGCAGATACAATATTTTGGGACAAAAAAATAAAAATAGAATGTTTTGACCAAAATGCTTTACAGACACTCCTTAAGGAAGTATAATTTTCTACTTAGTATTCGTATGCAATGTGACGTCACATGCCAATAAAGGATAGTAAGTCGGACAATCAATATATTTCGCATGCGTAACTCATCTGTGCATGTTTTCAATATTTATTATGTTTTAGATATTAATTAACTCGTATAGAAGGTAACAGAGAGACATTTTAAGTCTTTCTAAAGTATTCTACTAGGTAGTTTTGTTTACATAACATTTAGAAGTTGTTCATTTTGTAAAAATACAATTAAAATAAGTGTATTTTTTTGCATCTTGAATAGGAATGTTGTTTTAAAAAATTACTTTATACAACTGTAAAAAGAACTGTAAAAGTAATTAGAGTGTGCAGTACAATATTTGTGTTTGTGTTTCTAGCGGGGGGCGAGTGTCGGGGGGCGGGGGCGGCGCTTTACTCCGGCAAGACGCTGCTCAGCAGTGTGGGGGTTGGGGTCCCACCTAGGCTTCCACCTAGGGACGCCGCCTCCTCCATAGACGCATTCTGGAAAATGCCACACAAAGGTAAAATTCTTCTTCAATCATTCTACTTTTTCTTTTTTTAAAATACTTAGATATAATCAATGTTAATTTAATTTTATCCCTGTTCTCCCATTGTTTCTGTTGTGTATCTGTGTGGTTGGGAGAGAAATTCTCTCTCGGCTTTACCGTAGTTAAACTCTCATGAACGTTTAGTTCAATTTACTTCTAATGTAGTCACGCGTCTTGTAGTAATATTATAAGTCAGCTTTAAGCCTCTATTTCGTATACGTTCGCCTATGTAGTACTCAAGTATAATTGGTATTTAATAGTAATGCTATTGTTTATTTATTTTAAATATACTTAACCTATATAACATTATATACTTTTGTCTCTTCTGTTACACCAAATTAGCCTTTATATCTTCCTCCTTGTTGCAGTCACTTAATAATAATCAATAACAAGAGGTAACGTTGTTGTAAACATTTGTCCACTTTCTTAAGACGAGAGGTCACAAGTAGGACGTAAGTTGTAACCATGGGATGGGACACGTAGTCCTAAATTTGTTATTTTTTAACCATTTAAGACAACATATATGTTCTCGTAAGTTCTGTCACTAATTTTGGATATTAATTTAAGTTATTCAGAACACTTATTGCAATACTTAGAAAAGAAATCACAGTAAGTCATCAAAGTAAGCCGATAAGAAATCAGTCAAAAGAATTTAATAGTAGGCTACATACAAATGCTAATGATGTGTGCAAATATAATAATAATAATAATAGTAATAATAAAATTGTACAAAAATATATAATATAGTTTCTTTTAATGATGGGAGGTTTAGGGAAGATCGGCCAATGGACACCGATCCTCGCTACAGAAGCGTATTTATGGGGGGGGGGGGTGACGAACGGGACCGGACCCTCCAGAGGATCAAAAAAGTTGACGGATTTTGCTAATCTCTTAATTTCGGGGCTGTTTTATTATTTTTTCAGGTGTGCACGCTAACGCAGTAGTGAAATATGAAATGTAGGTAAATTAATTCAGGCGATAAGTAGGCTATCTTGTAAACAACGTTTCAATAACGCGTATTTTTATTGTGTTATGTTTAATGGGACTGATTTCAGCCACTTTAAAGGTAGTAACGTTGATTAGTCTTAACTTGTTTTTTCTTTTGTATGAAGCCGACCCGAATCCGGACCCCCCCCCAAATACTAAATTCTAGATACGCCACTGCCTCGCTAAACCTTCCATCGTTAAAATTTATTGATCGACGGTCACTAGTAAATTAAGGATTCATTATTGTAGTATAATACATTGTTTATTAGTATTTAACATTATAATATTATTATAAAGAATAATACAATTTTCTTATAGGCTAATATTCTTACTATTATTTTGTATGGTAGGCCTACTATATATTCTTATATAGGCCTATACTTTTATATATTATATATATATATATATATATATATATATATATAATCGAACTCAGTAGTTACTGTGCCTTCAAAACAGTTCAAAGTGAACTGTTCGAAATAAATATTCAAACTGAAGAATCTATCTTATTCACAAGAGAAACAGAATCGTTATATATATTGACTTGCTGTATTTCATTGGCTGTAACAGATCTCTGTTCTGAATAATAACCATTCATTCAAACATTTACTTTCTACTAAATTTTGCTTCTTACATAATTTTAGGACACAGTCCTATAAAATAGTTTTATATATTGCTTATAAAACATAGTCCAAATTTTTTCCGAAATGTATTTTGTTATATAAAGAGAAAACAGGAACATCCAAAGCGATAAAAAGTGTAACGAAAAGCCGGGTACGGAGGAGGAATGCTGGCCGGGTTTAACTGGGACAGTAAGTGTTGAGTGCGGAAGGGGGGGAGGAAGGCGCCGGACTGGGTACGGGTAGTGCCACAAAGGAGACCGACCAGTCAGCTTGGGTTACATGTCAGATTTCCAGTGATAACGTCAGTCTGACACGCTGACAAAAATGTGGTCCCGTCACTGACTGTTGTTTTTTCCTTTATCACTGGATAACGCCGTCTGTACATACAATCCACTATATTCAGTTCGATTGCGTCGTGAATGATGCAAACTGTGTCCTGCCCACACCACACTCCCTGTTTTAGTACCAGCCCTACACGTGTTTTCTTATTAACAGTAATACACTTCTTTATCTTGCATGTTCGTACATGTTTAGTAAATATATTTAAAACTTAACCAACGTTTGTGTAACTCTTACAGTTTGTGTGACTGTGTGACCACAAACCTGACAAAAAGCAAGTCAACTCATTATGTTAATCAGTCAACACTACGTTTCTTGATTACCATGCCGCAATGATACATCTTTCGTTATAAAAGTGAATATTTATAAATTATCATAGACCCAAATAAACTTACAAAAATGTAAACGTCTCACTACTTTTCTGTTTTTTACGCATGTTTTCCTGTTTGACGTGATATTTTGATATTTCGTTAGTCTGGTTGTTCTTATGGAAGTTGATCTTTTGTGAAGTTACTTTTAGTTGTCAACTTTTGTCCCTTCCGAACTTAAAATTATTTTCCATTGTATAATGGAACACTGACGGGACACAGAGTTTATAATTTAGTCAGCCACGTGTTTAGTCAGACGAAGATGTTAGTCAATCCTTAATAAAGACATTTTGCCGGTAGAAAACTGTTCATTTTTCTTTTTTTTGTAAGTTGTAAATAAAAACTGTACATTTTCGGAATCACTATTCCGCCGGAACATTCCTTAAGCGCCAAATTAATTTAAGCTGCCATGAATTCATCAGAAATTTCTACCTTTTCATTTACACGTTGCTTCAAGCAGTGGCGTATCTAGAATTTGGCCTTGGAGGGGGTTGGTTTCATACAAAAGAAAAAAACAAGTTAAGACTAATCAACATTACTATACCTAAAGTGGCAGAAATCAGCCCCAATTAAAGTAAACAGTAATTACGCAATAAAGTACGCGTTATTGAAACACTGTTTACAAGAAACTTAATGACTGAATCGCTTTTTCTGTATCTCGTATTTCAAACGTATAGGTACGCTAATGCTGTGTAACAAACCTGTTTGTAGGCCTACATTAAAAAAAATACTACTGTATTAGCGTACACAGCTGAAAGAAAAAATAATAAAACAGATAAAACAGCCTAAAAATCAAGAGATTAACGAAATTCGTCAACTTTTTCGACGCTCTGAGGGGCGGTCCCGTTCGCCCCCCGTAAATACGCCCTTAACTTAAGTCTCATTGTTAGTTTATTGTTGGCTGTGTAGTACTGATACTTTTTCAGCAGTGGTTCTCAACCTTTTTAAGCGTGGGACCCGCCATGAAGGATATTAGACTTCGTGGGACCGATAAGCATGAGGGCCCGTAGAATTACATGTCTACTCAGTTTACAATCACATCGAATAAACACCTCTGTTACGTTTAAACACATTATACGCGCGTAATTCCACTTAACGCTAAATGTAACAGGTTTTTAAGACAGAGTAAATAAATTTTCTAGTCCGACGTCGCGACCCAGCAGTGGGTCGCGCCCATACCTTGAGAAACGCTTGTTAAGTACAGTGGAAGATATTTTCTTTTGTAACTAAAAACTGTGAAGTCGTTTGTTCTAAACCGATTAAAGTACAGTGGTTCACGATATATGTAAATATAGTGGTCACTACAAAATTATACGTGACTGACCACAACACATGACAAACGTCACCATAGATTGTAAAAGTGATACCAAACGCAGCAATAGAGAGACTCTGAACAATCGCTCGTAAATAGCTTATACAGGCCTATTCCGTCATATTATCACCTTTATCCAGTCAATACACTGGCGAATTAAAGCATTGGTCAGTAGGGTAACTATATAATCTCTACACAATATTTAAATTGTAGGGATTTCTTATTACCTCTATCACTGTCTTATCACAACCAGTGGTATCACAATTGTTGTTACCTCTATCATAGAGTTGGTAGATTTGGAAAACTTGGCCTAGGCCTACTTGATCTCTTACTACCGGTAGGCCTATATGTTGTGTGACTTCAGAAAGTATTAATTTGAATTAGAAATTACGTGTAGTGATTCCGGCACAAAATACAGTAAAAAAAGGAATTAAACAGTAAACCTACTTCTTTTTTAGTTTTTAGTTTGAAAAAAAATCAACATAGGCCTAGTTATTCTACGTGAGCTTAGGTATCTTTGATTAAAAGTTAATCTCTACATAAGCGATTCACAGACAGCGAATCATAGATGAGGATTAAAATTTGAATATCTGGTAAAAATGTAATTCATTTTAATACTTTCCTTTAAAACATACACAATTTAAACTTTAAATCACACAATAAAAAGCACACAAAAAGGTTACAAAATGAATACATGGGAAAACTGAATATGTAGGCCGACAAATACAATGATAAGAATTCAGTAATTAATGAAAATTTCAAATAAAACCAAAACAAATCAATTCATTAAAAATTATAAATTTATTAAAGATTTATATTCTAAATTTAAACATTAAAGATTTTTACATAACCATCAAATCACATGATTAGGCCTACTTAAACAAATATTGCAACCATCGTAAGAAATTTTTAAATTGAAATACAAATCGACTATCTGTTAATTTATATTCGAACCTCTTAAGATGCGTCTGTGAAACTTACGTGAGGGGCACAAAGTGTGATACGTGCAGAAGAAGTTCTTTATTTGCTATATATTCTGTAGTATCTGCTCACTGCAAGAAACTCGAAACATAAAGAGTTAATTGAAAAAAACTTAATGAAACGTATATCTGAAGGCAAAAAATTTATATTTCCATAAGTATACACATGTTTAAATTAAAAATAACAATTTTTTAATACGCGAAGCCTTCCTTTACTCCAACGAAATCGAGGCCTTGTCTGTAAGTTTCACAGACGCATCTTAAGAGGTTTGAATATAATATTAACGAATAGCTAATAGATTTGTATATCGACTTAAAATTTTCTCTATTGCTTCTTAAAACGCGCAAAGAAGCGGAGACGGTTTGGTCATAGGAAGGTGGTTGCAGAGAGAGAGAGAGAGGAGAGAGAGAGAGAGAGAGAGAGAGAGAGAGAGAGAGAGAGAGAGAGAGAGAGAGAGAGAGAGAGAGAGAGAGAGAGAGTACCGAAAGCAGATTGGAAGATAGGAACGAGAAACACAAGAAGATGTTGATGTCCAAGAAACATATGAAATAACCAAAAAAAGAAAAAGCTGCCATCCTGATAAAGAAAGGGCTTAACTGGTTTCAAGGTAAGAAGAGATAAAGATGAAGAAGAATTATTACCACGACATCGCTGGAAGAAGAGGCTAAGGGTTAAGCAAGTAGACTTAAATCAAGAGCAAACTTCATTGTAAAGAAGTCTTACAAAAAAAAAAGTAAATGAAGGAGACTCTGAATTTACAAACATTGCAATTTCTGCAAAATTGCTACATTTATTAGATTCCCTTAAATAACTTAATACTTATTAACAGAATTAACACTGTTGCACACCACTATAGAAAAATTATTCCCATTAGCGCTTTCAAGCTTCACAGTTCATCATCAGATCGGAAATATTAATTAGACTTTTAATAGTTGTCTTGATTATTCATCTCTTCTTTCACAGCACTAACACTTATCTGAAAATGAACTTTTTCTTGTGAAACTTACTGTTTTTCGTTGGACGCGTTTCGGCGTACGTATTCGCCTTCTTCAGCTTTGATACAGACTGCCATCATTTTGTAACGGTTGTTGTGTGGAAGGTGTGGTGGGGGTGGTGTGTGGAGGAAGGGGATTGGCGCGGGGATTCAACTTAATGTTTGTTTTTTGTATAATTGTGTCAAAAAGTGTATGTGATTTATATTGTAATTGATCGTTAAGTATGTTGTTTGGTTGTGTTGTGTGGTGTTTATATATTTCGTATTGTTCAGTTGTGTTGAGTTTTCGACCTTTAGGTAAGTAATGTAAAATTTCAAGATTAGTGTCTATGTTGGTGTAACTGTGGTTTTCTGTGTGCATGTGTGTGGTAAATGCGGAGAGTATATTGACCACTTAAAAGCTTTAACCAACAACAATATACACTCCGCATTTACCACACACATACACACAGAAAACCACAGTTACACCAACATAGACACTAATCTTGAAATTTTACATTACTTACCTAAAGGTCGAAAACTCAACACAACTGAACAATACGAAATATATAAACACCACACAACACAACCAAACAACATACTTAACGATCAATTACAATATAAATCACATACACTTTTTGACACAATTATACAAAAAACAAACATTAAGTTGAATCCCCGCGCCAATCCCCTTCCTCCACACACCACCCCCACCACACCTTCCACACAACAACCGTTACAAAATGATGGCAGTCTGTATCAAAGCTGAAGAAGGCGAATACGTACGCCGAAACGCGTCCAACGAAAAACAGTAAGTTTCACAAGAAAAAGTTCATTTTTAGATAAGTGTAGACTTTTAACTTAAGATATTTACAGATTTTACTTACCTTATTGTTGTCGTTCATTACCTTATTGTTGTCGTCCTTTAGCTGTCGCCGATTGCACATTTTATCAAAATATTTAATTAATAAAGTCGTGTTAGTGGTTATAATCACAAGCAGAATTAACACTGTTGCACACGACTATAGAAAAGTTATTCCGATTAGCGCTTTCAAGTTTCACAGCTCATCATGGGATGATTTCCAATCTGATGATGAGCTGTGAAGATTGAAAGCGCTAATCGGAATAATTTTTCTATAGTGGTGTGCAACAGTGTTAATTCTGTTTTTGATTATAATCACTAACACGACTTCATTAATTAAATATTAAAACTTATTGTTTACTCTGACGATATCCGCCAATCACATAATCACTGAAGCTAAAGTTAACTACGAAAACATGTCATGCTTTTTACGGTAAAAATTTTATATGACTTCAGTACGAACCTTGTGATTGTGTTTTTGTTCTTGCTACGTGACCTGTTCTTCTTATGGTGAATTTTTAAATCTTATTTTCGTTCTTCTGTTTCGATAACGACATCTTTTGTTCAGGATTAGAAACATATTGCCAGTGATCTGTCCTTGTGCACAGGTATTAAGCCATAAGGAAATATCGTACAGCCTCGCTCGTCAAGGAAAATTAAACCACCATATTTGCAAAAGACTTCACTGACAGTTACTCATCCTGGTCACCGTAATATTACAACTGAAATATGGAAAGTATGAAATTAAAAATATAAAATACTTAATGGATAGGGTTAAGAGAAAAGTGTCGAATAGTTAAACAAAGGCAAACTCAGGTAAACTTGATTAAATAAACAAATATTTTGACAATGGAGACATATTTTATTATGTAATTAAAAAAATAACATAGGTTTGGTAACATGCATAGCATTGATTTTCAGTCAATGTGTAGTGTGGCATAATAGATAATCAGTTAATTGGATCTTCTCATATTAAAACATCGCATTACAGAATAAGGTGGGCTACCTAGAATTTTTAAAGAACAAATTTTTCTTGTATTAAAAATTAATATTTAAACAAATTTAAACGAATTTTCCTTCTATTAAAAATTGAAATTAAAACAAAAACGTTTTACGGACATAATCTTGTTCGATTTAGAACCATAACATTTTCTGCCATGTAGGCCTAATGTTTTAATTAAAAACTAATTTCTCAGAGTTGTGTTTATTTTTAATTGAGTTATTTAATCAATATTTTTTTAGAATTAAATTGTCTATATACTTTGTATAGAAATATTGATTGCTTATTAGCAATTTAACAAAGTTATTCTTTGCCAGACATAAAAAATAACGTTTTTATCTCAATTTTTTAAAGCATTTCAATAATTTTATTAGAAAATTCTGGAGATAGAGCCTTACAATCCGTTTTCATGAATATTTCAGATTAAGGAATATATAGAGCCATATATTTTGCTCCATAATTTGTGTTCCAGGAATTGTCGTATCGTATTATTTTATGTTCAAACAGAAGTACGGGCAAAATTTTTACCTGACACAACCGGTAAACAAACATTTTTCGGATGTATTTTTATATGACATTGCTTTTTATTTTTAGCTCTAGAATCACCTCCTTAATTAGTGTGCTTTACAGCTAGGATACTCTGTATAAAATAAAATATGATATTACAGTACAGCAGTGAACCCAGAATGCCTATATTCAAGTGAATATCTAGCATTGAATTATAATTTAGACAAACTAGAAATATTGGATAGACGAATTATTAGGAAAATATTAGGTCCACGAAAAACTTCAGAAGGAAATTAAGAAGTAATGATGAAATATTTGAAAGTATAGAAAATATAACAGAAACAATGAGAAAAAGAAGAGTATTATTTTTTAGACATTTATATAGAATGGACGACAATAGGTTAACAAAGCAGATCTTTAGGGGGAAGAAGTCAACATCAAGTTGGTTGGATTAAAGAAGTCCAAATGGATTTAGGAAAAAATAGTATACACGCAGAAGAAGCAATTGAAAGAGAAGTTTTTCGGGCAAATGTGTTAAAAATGGAAGGAGTCCAGGGTAGGAGAGATAAAAACGCAGGTTCAAGGTGGACTGAAGACAGGAATAAGAGACACAGTGAAAAGATGAAAGAATATTCGAGTAAAAGATAAGAACAAAGAATAAAGAATTGAAATTGGCATGTGGTCCTCAGACGGCCGATACAAAAAAAATATGATGTTACAGTCGTAAGTGGTGAACATAAAATGATACATTTAATAAACGCGCGCGCGCGCACACACACACACACACACACACACACACACACACACACACACACACACACACACACACACACACACACACACACACACACACACACACACACCTGCCTTGCATATTCAATGTTTTTCCGATTAACGTGTCTTGTGTAGAACGTGCGTGCGTGTGCGCGTGTAAGGAAGTGCAATTAACGTAAGGGATAAAGGGAAACGGGACGCAGGCGAACGTGTGCAATAGGTATGCAATATTAACACAGTGTGTGCGTCGGCTTGAAAGAGATCACTACCCCTACACTAACAAGCGGCCAATTTAATTTATAAAAAGTATAACACGTGTCTATGCGTTAACCACAAAAGTGCCAGCCAGAAAGCCTTGCATGTAATTTACAGCTCTGTCATTTGAATATCATTAACAAGTAACCTAGTGTCCGTTGTGAAAACATAGGTTACACTTACTACAACACAAACGTCCTCATTCGGCTAACCATTGTTCAGAATCCTATTTTTTTATTTTAATTTTTTTATGTTTAGTTATGCAATATGTTAATACATAACAATAAGCATAATTGTTCACAGAATACATGGCATGAAGAGAACTAGTCCATTGACTAGCTCTCTGTGCGAGGATTTAAAAGTAACATATTAGGCCTATGTATAATATATTTGTAGTGTTAGAGTCTAGGTAAGTCCAGAGGAAATGTTAACTTTAGACGTCTTGTCTGTAAGCTGTTGTCTAGTAGATTTATGGCTAAAGGATTCGTGTGCTCTTCAAGCCGTTTCACATACCTTTCGCTGAACATAGCAATGGTTTCACTGACTGAGGGCAGGTCCAGGTCTCTATACATGTCTTTGTTGGTGATGCACCACGGTGGGTTGGTTATGGCACGCAACACATTGGTCCGAAACTTTTTCATTGTGGCGATATTGGCTTTAGATGCAGTTCCCCAAAGCTGCAAGCCGTATGTCCACACAGGCTTGAAATCAGTGTTATAAACCAACAGCTTATTTCTCATTGACAGTGGTGATTTTATGCCCAGATACTTGTACTTATACAAGTATACTTATGCACAGGTGAATCCTTATACTTGTAGGTACGCGTTTAGGCACAAGGGCACGCAGAACTTTCTATAGGCTCTATTTGTCAATGTAAACAAATCTGATTGCTTAGGCCTACACCTATACGTTTCCCACATTGTTACACCTAACATCTACTTGTAGAAGTAGACAAATTATACACTTTGTTCAGTGGCGTATCTATAATATGGTCTGTTTGGGGGGGGGGTCTGGCGTCGAGTCGGTGTCATACAAATAAAAAAATCTACAAGCATTGCACAAATGCAATGCACAGAGAAGGGCATTGAAAATGCTTCAATAAATCTAAAAAATATATATATAGGCCTATTTATGTTCATTCACCAATCAATGAATTCATTCTTCATTTACCAATGTCAGATTATAAGTTAAATGTAGTCGCATTCATAAGCGAAGTTTTATATGTGTACTACGTTATTGAGAACAAAGAAGTAGTTTCTATGGAAACTCACCAGTTCCCTTTTTCGATCACGCACAAGCGATCGGCCGCAAATGTGCGACACGTTCTTATAAACATTTTCAATGTTAAAAGTTAAGACTAATCAATATTACTATCTTTAAAGTGGGTGAAAAACGTGTGACAACATCCTGACATCAGTCCCACTAAAGTAAACAGTAACAACACAATACCAATAAGAGTTATTGATACATTGTTTAGAACGTATACTCATTGACTGAATTGATTTTTCTATATTTCATATTTCAAAGATATAGGCCTACTCTAATGCTGTTTAATAAACCTGTGTGTATATTTAAAAAACAGTTACTATTATATTAGCGTACTCAGCTGAAAAAAAATAAAACAGTCTAAAAATTAAGATTTTAACAAAATTCATTATGAATCTGTGGAATGATTTATAGGTATCTCAAAAATAAAACACGGAAGGATACCCGAATGAAATTTTATAAAACTGTGGCTGTTGCCACATTCCTGTATGCTAGTGAGACATGGAATCTTGGTACGTGCAGAGGATTCAGGCAGCCGAAATGAAATTTCTAAGAGGGACGCAAGGATGTTCTCTCTTGGATCGGAGAAGGAATAAGAATATTAGACGCGATTTAAACGTTTGTATCATTGCACCAGAAGACTGAAGAGCACAGAAGGAGATGGTGTGAACACTTGAATCGCATGCCTGATATCCGTCTACTTGTGGCTGCCTTGAGATGTCGGTACACCCTACCGACGAGGAGATGGGTTCCAGAACAATCTTGGAGTGGTGATGATTATGATGATGACAAAATTCATCAACTTTTTTCGACTCTCTGTTATCGTTCCGGACCCGTCCGAAATTGATGTGTTAAAATTTTCCTTAAAATTATTTTTTAAATGTATTTTTGGCTAAGTTTAATTACAATAAAAAATAGGCCATCTTTATTTCGGGCGCACGCTGTGAAGTAACTTAAGCTTTTGTTAACAGAACACAAGTAACTCTGAAGTTGTCCGATGGTAAGTGATTGTGATTGAATCGAGTGTCGAGTTTAATCTAAATCTTTATTACATTACAGAGGTCAAGTGTCCCTTAGAACTGCTGCTATTTACAGAAAAGCAAATTTGAACGTCAGGTGGTAGACTATGTAGGCCTAGTTAAAATAGTAGCCTATATTTCATTAGGAGTCCAGAAAATAGGCTTTTCCCGTAAGCGCGTGGCAAATTCCCGTGCGAGGCGAAGCCGAGCATGACTAAGGTAAGTCCTCCCAGCACGGGAGAAGCATTTATGGACGTGTTATGAACGATATGTTTCATCATACCTCTCTGAAAGCAAGACAAAAAAAAATCTACACGTTATTAGAAACCTTTATTTTGAAACATGAACAAACAAGTAGCTATATATCTTTAATTATTACTAAATGCAATATTTATATTACAATTCGTGTTATTATGAATACGCATTCCTTTAGCTGTAGCCTACTTCATTTTGTAGAATTACAACACATTGAATTCACTGAAACAGTCATATCACACACGCGTTGCTAAGGAAAATAAACAAGCTTTGTTTAGAGTTACTAAGGAACTTTCAATAGCATATTTTATTACGACTGGAAAGTAGGCGGCGTCATTATATTTATATAATGACAGGTAAAGTCAGAAAATAAATAATAAATAATTGTAAAATTTAGGTTGAAATTTAAAACTTTCATAATTCCGAATGTAGACACAGTGCGATATTAAACGAGTTTATTCTACTTTATTAAATTATTCCTTTGTAACTCGTTGAGTTTCCTGCAGGTCTCCCGTGTAATATCTTCAAATAAATACACTGTAAGTAGGTTTACTTTCAATTGACGCACGTTTCACAGAAATCATTCTGTATCTTCAGAGGTTTGTACGTAGGCCTATACTTTAACTATTTTGTAAGCGAAAATTCAATTACAATTCAAACAAACCTCTGAAGTTACAGAATAATTTCTGTGAAACGGGCATCAAGTGAAAGTAAACCTACTTACAGTAAATTTATTTGAAGATATTACTTTATTAAATATTATAATAATTTGTAACTAAATTAAGTACTATTTTAGGGTTGAATTGAAAGTTAGAGTACTGAAAAAATCTATCGGTGCGGGCGCACAGAGAAAACAGTTTTCTGTGCGCTAAACAGACGTGTGTAACAGAGAGGTAGGCCTATATAATGAAAAAGTATTTTACAAAAGCGTACTGAAGTCGTAACTCTGCTTCTATCAATAGCGCGTCATTGTTTTAGACTCTACTGCATGTTTTTATTAACGTTAGTATAATCTGTGTCACTTTGAGTGAGTTGACACGCGACCGGGGAAGTTCTTTCTGACAGGGAGAAGAGACTATATTTCTCTACGATCGTAACGCGCGCGCCAGCCAGCAAAATGTGCAATTACTTAATACCGGGAGCGGGAACATCAAACGATACACACACACACAGGATAATAATCCGAGCACATAATACACACATGAAGGCTCTAGGACACTCGAAACTTGTTAGATGTGACGCCATTTTGTGAGCGAGAGATTGCATTGCTCATATGTTTGTAATGAGCGTTGCTTGGTGACAACCAGTTGGCGGGAAATGATCACACCGGCGCGGCGTCGCCTAGCAACTGAAGATGCGCAGCGAAGCGTGCGCCTGTATCGTTGGACAATAACGAACTGGATAAAATAATCATTAGTTTCTAAGTATATCCGTTCCGAACGCTTATTACACCTCCCGATAGACGTGTTTACATCACACATTTACCGCCTCACGTAACTAACACACACACACACTGGTGCAATTAAACGAACGCACGCACGCCTATGCACAACGCAAATAGACCTACCTGTTGTTACTTCACTTCACCTTGGACAGTTAATTTAACTTGTACTTCCTAAACACGACTTTATGTTTGTTCACTTTTTTTCCCTTTTCACCTCAGTTTTTAGAGTGCAGATTTTAAAGTTGAATTGAATTTCAATTGTTTTCTCAAGCAGAAAATATACCTATGCACGCGAGCCATTTCGCATTCCAACATTTCAAACATAACATGCACACTTTCTTGTTTTATAAAATAACGAAAGTATTTCATTTCAAGTATGTAATTTCCGTTACGTAACAATAATTACTATTATTCTTTAGCACTACAGTCCAACGTGAGCCCTGGCTTCGAACACCAATCTTCTCCAATGTCTCGTATCCATTGCCATCTCAGTGTAACACCTCACAACCGTTCTTCTGAGATCTTCTAGCGCATCATCCAACCATCTTATCCTAGGTCGGCCTCTCTTTCTGCGTTTACAGACTTGCTCATTCAAGATTTTCTTTGTCATACGCCGATCATCCATCGCTCTAGGTGACACAGCCATTGTGTAGGCCTATTCGTTGAGGCTTTACGAATCTTACAATGTCCTCATGCTTCAATATCTCGTCTATCTTCTGGTTATTTCTTATTCTCCATTCGTTGTCTTCTTTAACCGCCCCATAAACACGTCTTATGATCTTTCTTTCAAACCTTCTTAGCATTTTCTTGTTCCTTTTTTGTCAATGTTCATGTCTCCCTCCGTAAGTAACAACCGGCTGATAAGTGTCTTGTATATTTTTATTTTTATTTACGTAACAATAACAATTTTAAACATTATGTAACAGTAATTAAGTAAATTAAATATTTTATTACAAGACTGAATCATGTTAATCTCTGTCACATAAAGAAAATACTTGATCTAACTCAGCATCACTGCAATGCTATATAATTAGGCCCGTAGTCGAGTAATGTTTTCCTTGGCGTAGAATTCATAATTCCTTAAAAAATGAACGATAATTTAATTGAATAAGTAGGCCTAATCAATGTAGAAATCAAAACATTAGTTTTACGGTAGAGAATCAAAAGTCCGAACTAAGCGGGACTAGAAGGAGTTCGAATTATCGATTTGTTCGGAATTTTCGAACATGACAAGTAGGCCTATAAAACGATAATAGCACATTAACAAAAGTGAATTTTATGGTGTTTGAATAAGTACCTATTGTATATGCAAATAAATTTTACTTACGAATTTTATCGTTTGGTATCCAAAACATAACCAATGAACACTATTATCGTGAAACATAAAATACACAATATTATTGTATTACTCGCTGCATTGTACTATGTTTCTTCAACAACTGATTTTCTTACTGTAAGTTATATAAAACAACATTTAGTACTGTACAGTTTTGTATAAATAAAAGCGGAGAATCATTCTTATTTTTCGTTTACATTACTCTAAGACAATACCGGTACAGTTCTGATTTTAAGTAAAATTAAACAATAGGCTAATTAATTTTGTGCTTTCATTTCATGTCTGTTGAGAAGTTCAAGAGTTTTGATGGTTGGTGTAACTGACACAAGTCCTACTGCATTTTCCAATTCAGTTCCATATGACTACTTCTACATATGTAATGACTAGGCTACTGTGAAGCCTATAACCACGTTTTGTATTCGTTTCTCGTGTACGACACTATCAACGTATTTTTAGTTTTGGTGAAATCACTTTAGATTACTGTTCTGAGAACTACTAACTTATAGCATTCTAATAACTTTTATTCATTTACTATTTCCTATTTCGGTTCAGCTAATTTATCCAAATTACTTTCTTTCACTTTGGTGTACTCGTTTCAAAATGAAGTTGATGATTATTTAGTTAATTCGTGTCAAATTGTTTGGGATTACTAATTTTCCTCTAAGCGGATCCATTAATAAGATCAATATGACACTTTCTTTAAAAACTTGTCATAGCATTTGTTATAAAGTGTGATATTAGTATTGTGAATTTTATGTCATAATCTGTTTCAATATCTAATTTTTACTGACTCTCTGTTTATCGTCCCTCTGTGCTGTTCGTAACGTTATGTGTAAACGATGTGTAAGACATATATTTGTTTATTTTCTGTACAAGTAGTGAAGAATATATTTTCACTTCATCATCATCACCACCACTCCAAGGACTAGGCCTTAGACCTGTTCCGGAACCCATCTCCTCCTCGGTCTACCGACATCTCTCTTCCCAGTAAGGTGATAACCCAAGGCAGCCACAGGTAGATAGGCCTATCAGGCATGCGATTTAAGTGTTCACACCACCTCCTTCTGTGGCCTTCAATCTTCTGGTGCAATAATACAATGTTTAAATCGCGTCTAATATCCTCGTTCCTTCTCCGATCCAAGAGAGAACAACCTTGCGTCGCCCTTAGAAATTTCATTTCGGCTGCCTGAATCCTCTGTACGTCCCTTTTACCAAGAGTCCATGTCTCACTAGCATACAGGAATGTGGGGACAGCCACAGTTTTATAAAATTTCATTCGGGTATCCTTCCGTATTTTATTTTTCAGGTACCTATGAGTCGTTCCACAGATGCGTCTAAATTTTGTTAGCTTACTATCCCAATCAATACTTTTACTTCTTAGAAACAAAATAAATACAAAAGAAAAACTTTTGTTCTCCTAAGTACTTACTGTTGTTTACCTCAGTGACAAAGCTTGCGAATCCCTGTTTCAGTATGAGGCACTAAATTCAACTGTAGGCTTATGTTACTATGTCACATCATTCGCTAAATATAGGCGTAAATAAGCATAGAGTCTGAGTACCTTTATAGGTTTAACAGTGGAAATAATGACATCATAGTCGATTGTTAATTATAAAGGGCTCAACTAGCAATAGGCCTAGTGGATTCACCTTTTGCTTTTTTTGTATTAATTTGATGTACTCGTCTAGGCGTCGTTTGGAATACGAACTTGTTATTAAGTTAACAGTAAGTCTCCTTTTAGCAGCTACAAAAACAAAACCTGGGTCCCACGTAAATAAATAGGTATAAATCGTATGCTCATTTTGAATCGTAGATCTGGAGGAACTATTAATTTACATGTGGTAAATATAGGAAAGTTGACGTCGATATCTTATAGACGGTATGACGTATTTTGGAGAAACAACATTTTTCACAAATAGATCCTTTCCGAACGCACGATAAAAACGTCAACCTCACTGAAAAATATAATGACAAGTATTTAAACAAACGGGCTTAAACACGGCGCAAAAGAAGAATGGATTTGCAAACTTTCTGGTTTCTTCCTGGTTTGATCGTACGACTGAGCGACCGAATTGAAAGTGAAATTAAAAAAAAAGAGATCTACAGAGCAGTGTGTGCACAGTGTTTTTACGTGAAGGAAATGCATATTGATTGGACAGTAAGGAAATGTATCCGGGCGTCTGGTACAATAGGGGTGTTTTGATTGCGAGGCAGGGGATGAAATTGGATCTGTCAATCAAGTGTGTCGACGCCTGTCTCTTCCCACGCCTTCCCTCGCCTTGCCTTGGCTGCGTTTTCTACTCAGGATTATACTATATACGGTTCCCAAGTTTCCCAACTTATATTCTATATATTGTTGTATGTGAAAATCGCTTTTCCAAACTAGTGTTTCCCAACTCCTTACTTAAACAATAGCGATTTCTTATAAAGTTTGTAAAACAGGAAAGAGAAAGTTTTTTTGTTATAATATGAGAGAAGCAACGAAAACCAGATTTCTTTTATACAAAACGTTAGTAGAAAATGTATTTCAGAAACTCATTCCATGTTGTTTGTTTTGTAGAAAACGTTAATGTCAATTTAACGCTTATTGTTTTTATAAAAAATTCTGTCATACCTGAATTATTTAACTATTTATGGAAATTACTTTTTGTAATATAAAAAAAAAATTAATTGATATATAAAATATTTAAGTTATATTAAATGTAAATAAATATTTATTAGGAAAATATTAGGCCAACGAATATAATATAAATAAAATAAAATAATACTGAACATCTGACATCTGCAGTAACACAAGTTAATTTTTTAGAGGACATAGCCAGTAGAACAGGCTTAAGAATTTCTGGAGAAAAAAAAACAAATTTTTCACGAACATTAAAAATGCGCCAAAATTCCTGGTATCAGATATTGGTCGAATAGAGAGGGTTAGAAATTTCAAATATCTAGGAGAAATAATTCAAGAGAATGGGTTAGAAAAGTCTGCTATAGAAGAAAGGATTCATAAGATGGAAAGGCCATATGGTATAACTAAAGATATTTACAATAAAAGTGCATATCTAAAAATACGAAAATAAGGCATTACAGTACAGTAATGAAGCCAGAATGCCTATATGCAAGTGAACGTCTACCATCGAATTATAATTTAGACAAACTAGAAATATTGGAAAGACGAATTATTAGGAAATTATTAGGCCCACGAAAAACTTCAGAAGGTTGGAAATTAAGAAGTAATGATGAAATATACGGAAGTATAGAGAATATAACAGAAACAGTGAGGAAAAGAAGACTAGTATTTTTTGGTCATTTATATAGAATGGACGACAATAGGTTAACAAAACAGATCTTCAAATGTCTGTGGGGAAAGAAGACAACATCAAGTTGGATTAAAGAAGTCAAAAAGGATTTAGAAAAAAATAATATAAACGCAGAAGAAACAATTGAAAGAGAAGTTTTTCGGGCAAAAGTGTTAAAAATGGAAGGAGTCCAGGGTAGGAGAGAGAAAAACGCAGGTTCAAAGTGGACTCTAGACAGGAAGAAGAGACGTAGTGAAAAGAGGAAAGAATATTGGAGAAAAAGAAAAGAACAAGGAATAAAGAATTGAAATTGGTATGTGGTCCTCAGATAGCCGATACAAAAAAAAAATTTGTTAATTTCATTGTGTTTTTATTAGTAGCTTGTACCGACGCATCAATTGACCTTCCTGATTTTATTTCGCTCATTTCCCGTGCATTATCAGCATGGATTTTCAAGATAATGCTATTTATATTTCCACTTTCTTTAGTCATTCATTTAAGGATATTTTTATTCTGTCAATCCAGTTTTCCTCGATATACTCATATTTCAGAGGTTTGATATGTTTGCAGGTAGACTGTTTGATAGCATGCTTTCATGTTTATAAATAATATAGATAAAATAAAATAATAAATTTTCTATATACGTAACTGAAAGTTTCTTGCAGCAATTTTATAATATTGTGATATCATTCAATATAGTTTCTTGTGCAAGTAGTGTATTGCGTTTTTGTCTTTTTAACACCTGACGCATATTTCACTGAAAAATATCAGCATCATCAAAATGTGAAATTTGAAAAAAAACGTCATCATAATCACATTTACAAACCTCTGATGATGCTGATATTTTTCAGTGAAACGTGCGTCAGGTGTTAAAACAACAAAAACGCAATACACTAATTGCAGAAGAAACTATATTGAATAATATCACAATATTAAATAATAAATATAAACAATAATAAATTAAGTAGTTTACAATTTTCACATTCAATTAAGGAATGGATATTAAAATTTAAAATGCATATTGGTTCTTGGTATCCAAGTCACGTAGGAATAGTAGATTATATAAATAAATCACCTTGTATCCGTAGTGTGACTTCGTTGTACGTCGATTAAAATGACGCGTTTCGGAACATATGCTCCATCATATAGGTGTAATCACTCAGATAAGAATTCAGTGTCCGATCGGCTTCGCTGTGGTGCGCACCATTTAGAAAGCGAGTGAGTTATATTACTTGTAACATGTGATTTTAACTGTCAACGACCTCAATAGAGTGATTTATTCTGATGATGGAGCATATGTTCCGAAACGCGTCATTTTAATCGACGTACAACGAAGTCACACGACGGATACAAGGATATTAAAAGTTGCTTACAGTAATGTGTATTGTAGTAACTCGTGTTGTAGGCAACTACGTTCGCTTGAATTTTAATGGAAATTATAGGTAGAAAAATTAATATTAATTATTAATGTTAAAATTAATATAGACACAGAAAACAAAAGCAACAAATAGTGCGTAACAGAAGGAAAAGAAATGTATAGGCATACAGCATATTGAATACCGGTACCTCATGAGACGCAGTAATGAATAAATTGTTGCAAGTTGTATTTACATGTTTTGTTTTAGTTACACGTAGAATAATGTCAACGTCTGTTCCAAGAAGTCGGATGTGTAGAACCGTAGTTACTGCCCTTGAACAATAGTACTCGGTGATCGGTACGACGAGATGCTTCCAATTCCGGAATTATTGTAACGCGAGGTCCAAATATCGGTACGGAGAACCGTACATGACTTCCATGTTCTAAGATTTATATTTAAAATCATTTACTTGAACAATATTCCCCCCTCAAACTTTTTTAACTATTTATCGATATTTCTATCTATAAAAATGATGTATTTTATTCTTATAAAGAAACTGAACTACGCAGATAATCACGCATTAATTACATATTTATATAATTTTGTAATTATGTGGACACAAAGTAATCTGTAGCCTGCTATGGGCCGTGGTTGCGGATCTTCACGCATAGATAATTTAAATCAAAATAAAAAAAAATATTTACATTGTCTGGCAACAAAATTATTTTATTTCAAACAATTACGATTGTTTGAAAAAGTTTAAATGCATTTTTATTTAATTTCCTCAAACTCATTAAATCAATACCAAACGTGAGAAAATTACCTCTTCCCTTTCAACTACCCTTTTCAGTCATAGATATTTCATCTACCTTTCTACAGTGGATTATTATGACCTCCTTTTCAGGATACTTTATTTATCAAAATTAAGTACTTTACTCTTGTTAAAACGTAAAACGTTGCTGGTAAACTACCCCTCCCCCTTAACCGATCTTCACCAAAATCAGTAGGCTTTGAGTCCTCTACAACTCGAGCAGCACACATGCAAAAACTTATTTGATTCTGTTTGAATTTGCGGGACAGATATCGTTCGCCATAGAAAAACAGACACAAACACAGACACTTTTCGGAAAATTACTTTTCTTCACGTTTTGAGGGTAGTACAATCAGAATCAGCCCTTATCTCGAACACGATTTTTTCCCCATCACCCTACTTACGGAACATGGAAGTAAAAAGGGCCTACACCACCAGCGTAGAGCAAATGTGTTTGCAGACGTGATATTTTGTGATTATTTGTTAGTTACTTTGAATTATCGCACTTGAAGATTAATTGATTATTAAGGAAGGTCGACTGTTACGAATAGTGAAAACTGGATTATCGTATTTGTCAAGAATCGTTGTGTTTAGTGTAAAAGGGTTCAGTACTTGAAGGTCCTCTACCCACTGTAGCTTCTATGTAGCGCAGCAGTGCCAAAAATATTATATTCTTACATCCTCCATTAATTATGCTGTCTAAGCAGAACAGTAACAGATAATTTTTATTATTCCTTCTTGTAAACAAATATTGATCCAGTCCGTGATAGGACTTGGTTCCCACGATAAGTGGCCCTACATCTAAAAAGCAATTATCCATATAAAGTGTTTCTTTAAGTTACATTAGAAAAAAACATTTCAGGACACGTGGAAGTAGATTTTATTTTATTTTTTAAACATTAGTTATATTTTTAGATGTTTGGAAAAACGTTAATGGAATATTCGAATTCTTTTACTGTTATTCATTTGTCTAAATTTTAATAAGTATTAAAAGTTTACAGAGGCTTAGTAGAAATAATAATAAACTTGAAGTAGGTCTATATGATATTTTGAGGAATGTTTGAACTTGTGAAATATATAATCTTGTTTGTAGTATACAATCTTGTTTGACGTACATAATCTTGTGCCCGAAATCTTATAGAAACAGCAGGCACAAATCCTGTTGCGTCATTACTTTTACCAATTGCACAGAAAATGAACAACAGACCAGAGATAGGCTACAAATTTCATAATTATGTGTCACAAACAAAAAACTATTAACTTTTTTAACTGTCCACAAGAATTGAGTCTGGCGGAATCTTTAATTTTTTTTTAGGCAAGTAAACCAACGCTTGTTAAACGCGAAACAATGTAACACCCCATAAGGCATTCCGTCTCTCAGTTTTACTACGGTTGATGCATCGAAACAGAATTGACATAGGCTATATTCTGATATCTCATGCAGTGATAACATACTGTGGTTTCATGTCTGTGCTATTAGTGATTATGGCTCCGAATGAAGTTTGTCAGGAATCCAGTGAATGCTAGTAGGCCTACTTGTGTGTGTGAGTCCGCACACTTGCCCGCATTTGATCTTGTTGATTGATCGCAGTGATATTGTTGACTGGAATCAGCTATCACGCTGGCTGAAGACGATGAAGAAACCTTCAGGTGTCATAATCGCATATTTAATAGGCCTATCACTCCCCCTACGCGGGCCACAGGTAAAGAGAGGGTGGAACTTGTTGATCTCCGGTAATCGTTCTTTTGTGTTTTGCGGGGGTCTGAATGGGTAGGTGATCCGAGTACAATCATGGTTTCATGATTTCTGTCTCACGCGGTTATTATACAGGCCTACGTCTTTTGAAACGAACGTAAAACTCCCTGCGAAAGATGTACCGTGTGTGTGTGAGGGTGCGGTTGCGTTCCAACGACGTGCGAAGGGTAAACCACGCAAAAAAGTAAATAATTATAGCCTACTCTATAATTTGTAAGTGTAAAATTTATTACCCAGTTTCAATGTGTATGTTAGCCTACTATTCGTCCATAGACCTGTGGATTCATATAACTATTGTGTTCAGTTCCAAAAGAGTCGCGTTTATGAGCACGGGCGTCGATTGTGAGTGAGACCACTTTGGTAGTCACACTCTTCCTCAAAAACTTAAGTTTATTATAAATTATTTATTTTGTTTTTTCGCAATAAAGAAGTAACGTACATTTTATATTTTAAAAATAATATTAAAAATCGTTATAATCGTTAGGACTATGTATTCGAAAACATATGTTTGATTTTTGTTGTCTATATTATACAGATTATTCTATACAGATTATTCAAAGAGGTAACAAAAAGCTTATAATTCAACAGACACAATTATTATGTTAATTATTTATGTTATCACAATTGCCTTACATACTACACCAATTATATTACTCTTTATGAATCGTAGGTCTGGTGGAAATATTAATTTCCATCTGGAAAAAATATGAAAGTAGACGTATACAGTACATTCTTATAGACGATATGACATATTTTGGACAAAACAAAATTTTTCTTCAATAAACCCAACCGAATGCGATCCTGTTTCATGCTGATAGTTTAAGGGGAATAAACGTAAAAACACTTGCTGATCGGTGTTCATGAGGTGAAAACTTGAAACCTCCCCCAATTTTGTGTAAGTTTTGTAATTTTTTTTTTTTTTTTTTTGAGGGAAGTAACTTAATATTTAAGACTAGGCACTCAACCTAGAGGAAGCATAAAATGAGCCGGACCCAAGCTACCAATTGAAACATGTCTACTGGCAATGGTGACAGGACTTACAGAATGAAATACTCATGTAACAATAACAAGCTAAAATTTTATTGGTGTCTGTTTCTTTTATACATTTATAAAAATTATAAATTTGAGATTGTATAACAATTATACTCTTTAAGCTGTTATTAATTCCTTCAGTTGCAACACATACAAACATTTAAGTTGACTGACACGCTTAGAGATATGCAAATATAATATGACACCAATTATTTATAAGATATTATTTTTTATACACCAATTATAATAAGATATTAGAGAATTATCTCATTGAGATCTCATTAAGTACCAATGCATTGGATCAGCCAGCTCATTTCAGTTCGCACATGTGCTACTATACAGTTATACCTTCTTAACCCCCCTTGAGAAAAATATACACATACATACATATACCACAACACATTAACATACACATAATACCCACAATTAATTCCAGTAATAATCTTGGGTGAAAACCCCCTTGCTGGTAACACCACATCAGTATATCCCCAAACTGTAACATCAATTCATCCGAAAAAATAACCCAATGCCCCCTTGTAAAGTGTGATAACAGTAATTCATAATGAACTCAGCTCCAGTGTCGGTATGCTCATGAAGAAATCATCAAACAGAATTAAGAATTCATTAAACTCGTTTTAGGATTCATATTCCCCAAAACGTGTGGGTTACTCATCTATCCCACTAGATCATGTAAGACTTAACGATATATAAGGGGACCCGTATCACCCACACATACCCAGCTATATTTAAACAGAGTTCAAGTGACTTGGAATTTAAGTTACTCTCTCAGATATATATATATATATATATATATATATATATATGTAAACATTCCTCCTTTACATGAGTAATATAAATATTAGAATAATATAAAATCACAATTAATTTAGTATGGGATTCTATCTTACAAAAGCAGACTACAGTTTCACACATGCCTGATGCATGTTCACACCAAACTTTACAGGTTAATGTTTCATGATTTTACAATTTATCAGTCTGTTTTTCACATGGTTTCTGCAGATTAAACTGGAGGAAAGTTGTAGATGTCAGAAGAAATGATATATACAGAAAGATCCCACCTGAGTTTTCCAACTTTAGTTTTATCCGGGCATGTGGTTCAGATACACAGGTGATGACAGTAGCTGCACTACTGTACTTCCTGGAGCTGCATCCTCATCTGTGGGCTGTTCGTGACTGGCGGCGTCGAGGAGCTTAGGTATTTTTCTCTGCACTAGAGGATGACAGATGGACGGTCATCCTCCCGACACCCCTTCATCGGCTGGTCCGAGTACCCTGGGACACTTTATAACTACGCTTCCATGCTGGAAGAAGTAAAGAATACAGAAAAAACCAGGCCGCCAGTCCGAAGTGGTTCAGTCGAATCTAGGATGTGGAATGAGAGAGAACAGACAGCGTATTTTAACCACGAAAACTAACCCCGTCATTGTGCAGCCAAACTCAGCTGTGCGGGAATGACATGATATCGTCGCCGCACCCGACAAATAGTCTGACTCACTACTCACTTTGCGACGACGCGCGATCACAAAGCCGTGGCAGTCGCGCGAGCTTTAAATGCGGGTATTAAAGGCTGAACACAGTTCGGCACAAACTTAGTTCGAGTAGGCCTAATCTGTTGCGTATTTTACAAAATTAGTTTACGTTTCAGGATATGAGGGATCGTCCTCAGAAGCTGTGAGTGGCGGTTGAAAGATCTAACAGGGTTATTAGATTTGAAAGATCTATAGGCCTGTTGGAAGATCTAACATGGTTATTAGATTTGAAAGATCTATAGGCCTGTTGAAAGACCTAACATGGTTATTAGATTTGAAAAATCTATAGGCCTGTTGAAAGACCTAACATGGTTATTAGATTTGAAAGATCTATAGGCCTGTTGAAAGATCTAACATGGTTATTAGATTTGAAAGATCTATAGGCCTGTTGAAAGATCTAACATGGTTATTAGGTTTGAAAGATCTATAGGCCTGTTGAAAGATCTAACATGGTTTTTAGGTTTGAAAGATCTATAGGCCTGTTGAAAGATCTAACATGGTTATTAGGTTTGAAAGATCTATAGGCCTGTTGAAAGATCTAACATGGTTATTAGGTTTGAAAGATCTATAGGCCTGTTGAAAGACCTAACATGGTTATTAGTTTGAAAGATCTATAGGCCTGTTGAAAGATCTAACATGGTTATTAGATTTGAAAGATCTATAGGCCTGTTGAAAGATCTAACATGGTTATTAGATTTGAAAGATCTATAGGCCTGTTGAAAGATCTAACATGGTTATTAGATTTGAAAGATCTATAGGCCTGTTGAAAGATCTAACATGGTTATTAGATTTGAAAGATCTATAGACCTGTTGAAAGACCTAACATGGTTATTAGTTTGAAAGATCTATAGGCCTGTTGAAAGACCTAACATGGTTATTAGATTTGAAAGATCTATAGGCCTGTTGAAAGATCTAACATGGTTATTAGATTTGAAAGATCTATAGGCCTGTTGAAAGATCTAACATGGTTATTAGATTTGAAAGATCTATAGGCCTGTTGAAAGATCTAACATGGTTATTAGATTTGAAAGATCTATAGGCCTGTTGAAAGATCTAACATGGTTATTAGATTTGAAAGATCTATATGCCTGTTGAAAGATCTAACATGGTTATTAGATTTGAAAGATCTATAGGCCTGTTGGAGGATCTAATAACCATGTTAGATCTTTCAACAGGGTCTTTCGACCGCCACTCACAGCTTCTGAAGACAATCCCAGATTCCAGGGATCGAAACATCAAGCGACAAACAGTTACGGTAGAAACAGAGGATTTACCCATAAGCAATCACCCATCGCTTAGAGGTTTTACCCGTAAGCAATCACCCATCGCTTAGAGGTTTTACCCGTAAGCAATCACCCATCGCTTAGAGGATTTACCCGTAAGCAATCACCCATCGCTTAGAGGTTTTACCCGTAAGCAATCACCCATCGCTTAGAGGTTTTACCCGTAAGCAATCACCCATCGCTTAGAGGTTTTAAAGGAAAACGTATAGTTGTCAGATGAGCTTTTTACAGGCGTCAGGCAGCATCCAGTGTAACAGAGGAAAAATTTGAGTTTATCCGTAATAATTTCTGATTCTAATGTCCGTAGTTCATAGCGCGAAAGGCCTTATTAATTTTCAAAAGTCGTTGCCGTAAATAAGATCTTCTTGGTAAGAAGACATAGGTATTGGTGCCGGAATTTGATATGCAAACAATTGATTGGTCACAGTAGAGTCAAGACACAGTGTTGAGCAGATAGGCTATTGGATCACAATGCTCTGTTAGCTATCTGCTCACTAAGGAGTTGGTGGGAAACCAGTGAAAGATAAGACTAAAGAAAGGCCTACCTTAGTTTCCGTGTAAGACACTCTGCGAACCTGCATAAATCATGTAAAGGTCAGAAATTATACTAACGAAGGAAATGAAAATTGTCTGGATCACAGGACTTTAATGTAATGCGGACTTTCAACATGAGTCGACAACATGGAAGCGTCAAACAACATGTATGTGTATCTCACAGACATAACCAATGTAGACACATCGTAAATATATAAACTCAAGGTCACTCAGATTTACCTAAACGTGTTCTGAATAGACAACCGACTACACTTAATGTAGAGTTAATCTTGTTTATCATCATCTTCACAACATAGGCTTAGGCAAGGTGCTGCCTGTTCCGCCTTCAAAGAGCCTCCAGCCTCTCTTCCTGGGTCTACCCACACACCTGTGGCTATAGGTTTGTGTTTACAGACTTGTTTGGACAGTCTGAAATCTGACATTCTTTCTTAGTGTTCTTTCCACCGTTGTTTGTAATCTTTTAGTTTTTCATTTAAGTTAAAAACTTGTAAACTCTTCTTTTACGGCCTCATTCTTTATACAGTTAAGTTTAGGACGCCTTTTAACTCCTCTTATGAACGCAATTTCCAAGGCCTATAATTTTACTTTATTGTTTCATGGTCACAGGCCATAATTATCGCCCTGGGACAGGGAGTGCCATAACTTTGTAAAGCTTTAATTTTGTATCTTGAAACACCTTGTTTCTAAAAATACGGTTGATTGTCTCACAGATCGTCTGGAACTGATGAAGGTAAGGGCCTTTTATTTGCTCGAACTGCAATTCTTAAGCCACGGTATGAAGAAGGAAACAGGGTCTTGAGATAAGTGAGATCTCTGGTTAACCTGTTGTTAACAAAACTCCGATTGTTCTTACCATAGCCGATATCAAAGTGGTTCACCTGTTCTAGAATTTGATCAATAATCATTATTTTTGTTCTTATGTGTCCTTGCCTCGAAATGCCATTACCTTTGTTTTTATAGTGGAGATTTTCATATTGTATAGTTTGCAAATCTGATGAAGCTTAAAAACAGATTTTTGTAAAGCAGATTTCGTATTTTCAATTACAAGTAAGTCGTCAGCAAACAACAGCCCGTTCAAATATCTGTCTCGTAATAACTTAATACCAGGGTTCACTGGATGTTTCCATTTCCTTATCAGATCGTCAATATAAATGTTAAAAGAGTGGGTGATATGCTGCAACCCTTGTCTAACGCCTTGAGTGACAGATATTTGTTGAGCTACCCTACAATTATGTTTAACAGTTATTCTTCTTCTGTTATTTCTCATAGTCCTCATAGTTCTTGCATAGTTTTGCATAGTTCTTATAAGTAATTACTCTTGTTAAATCTGTTATTTCACGCTTACTAATTGTACGCCTGTAACTAATTTTACATTATTTTACTCTGAAAGTTTTTACGTCTGTTTGGCGCACAGAAAATTGCTTTTGCCCGCATCGAAAAATTGTTTCCCTGCGATAACTTTCAACCCTAAAATAGTACTTAATTTAGTTAAATAATTATAATATTTAATGAAGTAGAATAAACCTGTCTAATATCGCACTACGTTACATTTGGAATTATCAAAGTTTAATTTTAGCCTAAATTTTGTAATTATTTATTATATATTTGCTAGCCGTACCAGTCACTAATATAATGACGCCGCCTACTTTCCAGTTGTAGGCATAATAAAAAATGCTACTGAAACTTCCATAATAACTCTAAACAACCCTTGTTTATTTTCCTTAGCAACGCTAAACAACGCTTGTGTGTTTTTGACTGTTTTTGAATTTTTATTCAAAATAATTTTAAAATGATTTCTCCAGAATAAGAAATATTATTTGAAACAGCAAAAGTAAGTGCTAAGTGATATTATGATATAGGTATAATGAAAAATATCGTTCATTACACGTCCATAAATGCTTTTCCCGTGCTTGCATGACTTTCCGTGCCCGGCTTCGCCTGACTCTGGAATTTGTCACGAGCGCACGGCAAAAGCCTGTTTTCTGGACTCCTAATGACATATACTAGTATATTACTACACGTTAATTGGACACGAATGTAAGTGAAGTAATCGATATACAGACTTATGTATCTGAGACGTGGGCACAAGCGTGGATTAAAGTAAACAAGTCGTACACAGGATGTAGGATATACGGATTAACAAGAATAAATAAAACGAATGTTTGCGCTGTTATAATTATTTAATCGTTTGAATAAAACTGAAAATTTATGATCTGTTAAACGACAACAACACGAAAAGACTAAAAAAAGCCAAGGCTAAAGTCGCTAATTGGAAAAAATATTTTTTAAAGCGTGTACAGTATAATCTAACGTGAACGAACGAACATGAGAACAGGTAAATACTTGGAAATTAAATTCTCTTTGTTGGATGTGAGTGTTTCTAAGCTTATCAAAAGGGCGAATGTTTAGCGCGCGGTGGAACGGGGGCCGTCCAATCTGGCAATGCCGGAGTGTTGACATGGCAACACTGAATATAATTTTCATTCTGAACGCAAATTGTGACAGATTCGCGTGATCACGTTAAGGCAGCGCGCTCGCGCTCTCAAAGCGTATACGCATTCCGGCAGACTCTCATCAGCCCGCTCCGTCTTATACACAGCGACACGTTCAATGGTTCACATAAATATATTATAAGAAAATTTACTACAAAAATTTAAATTTACTTATTATTACAATTTTGTCATTTACACAGAGATAATATTTGAAAGGTAGAGCCTGACTGATAGGTTTCAGCACCCTAGGCTGATGATTTTTTGCCCCCCCCTCCTCCCATTCAACCCTCCAACCTCTCAGACAACGAATATTGTTGTTTATGTAATACTTGAGTATGTAATAATATATGAGTAAAGCACGATTTACTCAAAAATATATAGGCTACTTATTATTTAGAAACATGTAGGTTGTATAAACAAGCAAACAAAATTCATGTCGTTTCCATTTTAATCATGTGGGCCTAAATTTATTTATTACAACAGCATGAGCGCATTGACAAATTATTAATAAGTATAGAGAATATTACGAAAGTCCCATACTTTACTGAACCTTTAAACAAAATAGGCCTAAATAAAAATTTTAAGAACAAACGTTTTTCAAACAATTGTCCATTTTTTCTATTTGTATCGGTCATCAAATACATTAAATATCAATTCTTTATTCCTCGTTCTTTTCTTTTTCTCCAATATTCTTTCATCTTTTCACTGTGTCTCTTCTTTCTGTCTTTAGTCCACTTTGAACCTGCGTTTTTCTCTCTCCTACCCTGGACTCCTTCCATTTTTTAACACTTTTGCCCGAAAAACTTCTCTTTCTATTGTTTCTTCTACGTTTATATTTTTTTTTCTGTATCCTTTTTGACTTTTTAATCCAGCTTGATGTTGACTTCTTTTCCCACAGGTATCTGAAGAACTGGTTTGTTAACCTATTGTCGTCCATTCTATATAAATGTTTAAAAAATACTAGTCTTCTTTTTCTGACTGTTTCTGTTATATTTTCTATACTTTGATATATTTCATCATTACTTCTTAATTTACAATCTTCTGAAGTTTTTCGTGGGCCTAATATTTTTCTAATAATTCGTCTTTCCAATACTTCTAGTTTGTTTTTCATGTCCATTATTAATTGCTGGAAATTTTTGTTTACTCAAAACTTATTTTTCTGGCTTTTGCAATTGCAAGTCGATGAACGGTTTTAGTAAAAGAAATGGTTTTAATATAGAAAATAATTTTCAATAAATAAACGTACCAGGGATTAAATTTATTCTTGGCCCAAGGCAGAGCTTAAATAATCTTTCGTCCAGCTTAGGGCTGAAAACGATCTTTTTCCGAAACAATTTGTGACTGCCGTGCTCAAAAATATTTGCAAGTCTGCTTCAACATTCGGGAATATTGATTCCATACTACACGATTTTAAAAACTTTAATAGTCTACATGGATCTGAATGCTACTTTTTCTTTTGCTTTGGTTCCTTAGTTTCGATTTCCTCTATTTCATAAAATTTAGTTTCTATCGAAAATGTTTTCAAATGAACACACTCAAAGGCAAATACTGATCCAAGTCTGAAATATACATTTTCAACAAGTTGCTAGCTTTTACTTCTACACTGGAATTTTTCATTTTTTTTACATTGGGAACATGAGGTTTTTACTGTTTTGTTCCCTTAAATTTTTGCGAAATACATAAGTAAACTCTAGTACTAGTTATAACGTAGAGATTATGAGTATTATGGGATTATAAATTGTTGTGAACAAATATCATTAACAATGAAAATAATATAAAATAATCACAAATTATGAAAATAATATAATTTGAATATTCGTATGCCATATGACTATACCTATATACAAAATGTTACAAGTAATCTAAGGAAGAAAACGTTACAAGGAAAAAAGTAAATTACAATATCAAAGGAAGAGTTACTGCCACATCACACAGAAAATGCAATAAGAACAGATTTTTGGATCAGAAATTGAAAGGTTCAAAAGAGAATGATAACGTGAAATTCGATTGTTATCTATGACATCAACAGTAAACCAATTAATTTGTTACGAAGATATAAAAATAATGTACACGTAATCTCCAAACACAAGAATAAAATTGGTACCTAAAGACAGAAGTAAGCCCAAGGAACAAATTATAATTTTTCGAGTTGTAGTAATGAAAACTCTGACTGCAGAAAATACAGAATTAGTTAAGAATTGAAGTTACTTGGGCACTATAAGAGGAACATTTTTATGAATAACAACAACAGATTTACTGTTTGACATTTCAGTTACATGAATAACTCACAAGTACCTTACAGCTGTTGCCATGGTAACATACAGTCAGCTGTGACCAGGGGAAGGAACATAACACCTAATCACTACATAATCTTCCTTGTGTAGGCCTAATAGAAACTAAACATGGTCTGTCAATTTTGCTACGTATAGCTTAATATAATTGGTTTTAAAATCGTTTTTATACTCTTAGTATGTAAGAAAACGATTAATGAATGAACGCAAGTAAGAACAGGCTAATTACATTACACCAAACGCACAATTCACACGTAAATCGATTTGATTAGCTACTTCTCTGGCTTTGCGCGGCCTGTTCATCGACTGTTTGTATAGTTATTGAATGAATAACTAAACGTCTGTTTTAGGTTAAATAAACAAACAGCGTAATGTTAAACACACGATATTGTGTGGAGGAAAACTTATAAAAGCAACGCAGCGTGTGAAAGGTTTAGAGAGTGGGGTGGGGAGAGTGAGGGGGATAGGATTATTTGTAGGGGTTGAAACAGCAGTCTCAAGCACTCGCTGTTACATTGTATTCCTTTTATAAGCGACTAATCTTCTTACACACACAGATACCGTGTTAGTTAGTGTATATATACGTTTACGTATATATATTTATATACACACAGCACGCACACACATATGCACTGGCTCACGCACGCATCCATAACTATACGCGGCAGAGTGGCTTCACCAACAAAATGCTTGCACAGCACAGCATAACGTTACTGGACAGGTGTACGATTCGGTTTTGTGTTTTACATGATTTTTATTTTATTAAATAATTTCTTACATTGACAAATAAACTTAATATAAATAATTTCTTCATCTTCGTCACACTTCAGGATTTCTTTGTAAGTAAATCGTTGAGTTTCCTGCAGGTCTCCCATGTAATATCTTCAAATAAATACACTGCAAGTGGGTTTATTATCACCTGACGCACGTTTCACAGAAATTATTCTGCATCTTCAGAGGTTTGTTTGAATTGTAATTGAACGTTTCGCATACAATGTAGTTATCGGATAATCGATTTTACTTCGATTCTATTTTCGATTGTTGTAATGTTTATATATAGTCAGCTATTTATTATATGTTTAATGTTTTATTTTATTATTCCAATGAATGTATGATTTCAAATAAATCGTCTTGTTTTGTTTTTATTTGAATTTGTTCTTTAATTAGTAGATTATTATTATTGTGTTTTTAAATACTGTATTAAGATTTTCCCTTATGTTCATTTTGTTACCTTCTTGTAAGTTTTTAATTAATTTGACATTTTTACGTTTTTGGAACCTAATATTTACAAATCTAATTTAGCCACACACTGTTTAAACAATAAACATAAATTTCCAGACATTCAAAATGTCAAATTGAGTAAAATGTACAAAAAGGTAACAAAATGAACAATATTTACAAACACAATAATATTAATCTACTAATTAAAAACAAATTCAAATAAAAACAAAACAAGACAATTTACTTAAAATTATACATTTGTTAGAATAATAAGAAATTAAATATATATAAATAGCTTAAAGGTGACTAGAATAATATACAATTTGTTAGTATAATCTGTATTATATATCTCCATAATACGAGAATAAATGTAACATCAGTATGAATTTTTTTCATTGATTAAAAACAGCTTCGTCTCTTTGGGATAGAGATATTCTGAACCTCGCTGTTTTGCTTCGTTTCGTACTTGTATGGCCATCGGCACATGCGCAGAATCAAGTATTCAGCACCAATAACTGTGACTTTGTACTCATAGTACTCGTTTATTCGTTAGTTGGGTAGGGGGGGGGTCTTGCGACTCGGAACCGCGAGGCCGCCGCGAGTAATCGAAACGGGTATTTCGACTTTTCAGTCACTGTTATATCCGTTCTACAAAAATAGTCGTTCCAAAATACCTGTTATAGGTATATCGACCAACCTCTAGCTGAAATGTCATTGATAATAAAGCCGCCAAACACGGTTACAACAGGATTTGTACATAATCTATGCAATCCCATGTGTCTTAAGTCTGTGCAAGTACAGTTAAAGCAGTCTCTGAGAAATACACCTTCTCACTACGTATTGCAATCGACAGAATATTCGTGTAGCGAACTCAATAAAACAAGCCCCAAGCCGTGTTATAAAGTAGTCTATATTATCAAATCTTACTTGCAACAATATTTTCATTTAAAACTTCTGGAACACTGGAATGATGAACGGCTTAAGTCCACCATCCGCCAAGCTATTCCGAGTAAAAAAAAATATTTACGAACAAGCCACACTTGCTACAGAATCCAGAAGAAATCAAGTGGTCATAACAAGACTCCGTATCGGTCACACGCTGCTAACTCACAAGCACATCATCGCAAACGAGCCTCCTGCTAGGTGCAATCACTGTAACACGGTTTTGACAACATTCCATCTCGTTTCAGAGTGCCCTGCTCTCCATCATCTGCGAACCAAATTTAATATCCCTTCTGACGATAGAAAAAAGTTTGAACGACAAGACTGCAGCCGCCCCGGAATACTTCTCCTCATAAAGGAGATACAGTTGACAACAAAAATATAAATTCCGGACAATTCAATTTATAAGAACATTAAAATTTATGTAATTTCTAAACCGTTTAAGTTAATGGATTAATATGTAGTCACGATTATTATTACGGTTTTATTTATTATATATACTATTTCTTGTTACATATTATTTGTTGTTACTTATACTATTATGTATTATATTTATTATTACATATACGCTTATATAGGTTATTAATTAATAATTCTATATCTCCATGTATAAATCATTCTATGTAGGCTATTTATAATATTTGTGTTGTATAGAGCAATATTTATCATTTTATTTTGCATTATTATACTACTTAATATTCAACCTAATATCTAATGTAATTTTTAAATCGTACAAGTCCCCGAGTATATTGTTGCAACGTTTATCTTTGCTTAGCATCTTCTATAGTTTAATATGCAATTTTACTGCATCTGTATGAGCATTTCTGTATGATTTATAAATTCATTTTTATAATTTTTGTAGCCGCTAATGATCCATGCTGTTCCAGCGACCTGATAAATAAAAAAAAAATCTTACTTGCTGTCAACACTGTTCCGAGTGTTTCTAAACTATATACAGGCCACTATATTTTTATTTATACATTAAAGAGTTGTTTCTGATTTTTCCTTAGTTCTATTACATTTTTTTTAACCCCTCCTATGTATTTTTTATAACTACGAAGCATTCCATTTATTCTTACCTCAAAAGTGAAGGTAGACTATGATCGTTGTCTTAGACGATTCTCTATGCTTAACATTTTCACAATTTTCTTTTCTTCGTTATACGAACTGAATTAGTTACAACGATTCATGTTTATACTTGATGTGGTGTAGCCTACAGTATTAATAACGAACAACATTCGTTACATGTTTTTCATTTTTTTTCTGTGGTCACTCTTGCTTTAATTTAATATAACATGCACATTTAATTGGTGGTCCAGGTAGATTTATTTTTTCATATTTTGTGCAATTTCTCATTGTGTAGTAAATTGTAACGGAAACGTCACGCTACGCGCGCGCATATGTTTATGATGACGCATTATAAACATATCATCATCACCAGCCTTGGCTCTACAACCCTTGGTGGGTCTTGGCCTGCTCCAAGAGTCGATGCCATTCCTCCCTATTGCGTGCCCTGGCTTTCCAGTTTCTTATGTTCAGCTTTCCGAGGTCCTCCTCTATCTGGTCTTTGAATCTACTTCTGGGTCTTCTCTTTTTTTTACTACCCATTGGTTTCTTGTAAAAAATATGTTTCGTAGGCTGTCCTTCCTCCATTCCTTCTATGCGTCCAACCCACCTTAGCCTGTATATTTTGATTATCCTCACAAAGTCCGGCTTTTTGTAAAGAAGGTATAGTTCATAATTATAGCGCCTGCGACACATTCCATTTTCTTGTACTCCTCTAAATATTGTTCTTAGAATCCGTCTTTCACAGCAACCTAGAAGTCTCTCCCTATTTTTTTTTTATTGTCCAGGTTTCTGAAGTATACATCAGCACTGGCCTGATAAGTGTTTGTTCAGTCCGAATTTTCCGTCTCTTGAGCATTCACAACAATAGCTTTTTCACAGGGTGAGGTCGTCAGCCTCACGCCCAACCCCCAACCCCCAACCTGGAGGACCAGGTATTTTGATTTTGGGGTGTTCTTCCCCTAGACAGGCTGCCTTCACCTCGGCCATAGAGTTCTGTCCACCCTCGTAGTTCACCCGCCGTACCACTTCCCTTCAGTTCCGCCAGGTGATGTTCAGCTATGGGCCCAGCTGACTACTACCGTCTTCGGTCCCATGCAAATACTGGTGGGTGCTGCTCCCCTTCACCATATTATAAACATATATGCATATACGTACTTTTGTCTGTATGAGCATATAGGTCTATACATATAAGTGTGTGTGTGTGCGCGCGCGCGCGTGCACAACACCACACATATGTACATACATATAGGGCGTATTTATGGGGGACGAACGGGACCGGACCCCGCCAGAGGATCACAAAAAATTAACTTAATCTCTTAATTTATAGGCTGTTTTATTATTTTTTCCAGCTGTGCACGCTAATATAGTAGTAACTCTTTTTTAAATATACAAACAGGTTTATTACACAGCATTAGCGTATACGTTTGAAATATGAAATATAGGAAAATCAATTCAGCAATAAGTAGCCTATCTTCTAAAAAATATTTCAAAAAACGTATTTTTTGTGTATTATTAACGTTTACTTTAATGGGATTAATTTAAGGATGTTATCCAGTGGTCTTGCAACCACTTTAGACATAGTAGTGTTGCGGAACCCCATGTCCAACACCAAATTCTAGATACGTCACAGCACACATACAAAATGTGTAGGCCTACAGTACTAGGAAGAGTAATTACACATGTTGGATTAGAATCATATTTGATGTTAATGATTTTGACCGCGTGGAATCCGGACTTGTTGCAATAGCCATATCAGGATACAGTTCTCATCATTGTATTTTGTGTATTTTATGTACAGAAGACGACCACTGTAGCGCGGCTGCGGCTATGGCCCAGAGTTCAGCACTGTTCGGCTGTTCGTCTGCGGGCCACAGCGGCATCAACCAGCTGGGGGGAGTTTACGTCAACGGCAGACCGCTACCGGACTCTACCAGACAGAAGATTGTGGAGTTGGCGCACTCGGGGGCCAGGCCGTGCGACATCTCGCGGATACTCCAAGTTTCCAACGGATGCGTGTCCAAAATATTGGGCAGGTTAGTATTCATTCACAGTCAGATTACTGCAGTTAACCATTAGTCAGTTTTACATCTGTATAAAAGCAGTGGGTCACGCCCCCATGGGTTGAGAAACGCTGCATTAATAAATTTAAAAGGATTCTTTGACTGGCGGAAAAAACATTTGACATTTTATTCACTGCCCCCGTGTAAATGCTAGCGGCCTCACACTTACACTTGTTTATTGAAGTTTCTGCCCGCTTTTAAACACCTGAGATCCATGTAGACAACGGCACGATTCGACGAGATTAGCTAATCAAATTAATTGGGTTCGAATCTGAACTTCACGCAGCCTTAAGCATGAATAGAATATGTACTGATAATTCTGCCTCACAATAATAGAAAGTTTGTTTATATTGTGCTACAACTTCCTGTTTGAGTTCATTTTTATTTTTTTAGCTGTTCTTATTCCCGTTATGTTCTCACTAAATGTTACATCACCGGATGGTTAACGTATTCTTAAAAAGTGAATTTAACTGTGTACATGTGGCAGGGGCGGGCCGAGCAAGCAATTTGGGGGGGGGAGAAAGACTTGACTTTTGGGGGGGGAATATAAAAGTTGCCTTCTTTAATGAGCTAAAGTAGGCTATAAATGATAGGAATAAGTGAAGATGAAAATGTACTGTATTATTATCAACACAACAAGTTTGTTAACGTACAAGTATAAAATCATATCTGTCTTTGTCTCGTCATTGTTCTTTTAATAATGTTCACATACAGTTTAAAATACACACCACTCATATAATTTATGTATAAAAAAAATTAACATGGTGGTAAGGTACAGGTACAATTTAAAGTAGTTTTAGAATAATACCATGAACGTGATATGAATTTTGTATCCTATTCACAATCACAAAACCATTATACAATCGCAAGACAACGAAAAAACTTTCGTCTGGTGCGACTATTTGGGAAAGGAGGGTATTTCCCCATTCCCGCCCCCCATGGATCCGCGCCTGACATGTGGTGGCTTTAATAATACATTTTGAAGCATGACGCGATATAATATTGAGAAAGGTTTATGTATTATAACAATAAAGTTGTGACCACAACCACAATTGATAGTAGTAATGCTCTAATAATAAAAAAAAAACTGGTTAATTGAACGATTATTTGACTAACAATTTATTATTCGAACAATAATGGGCCTAATTTTTTTCCGATCACCAGTTCCGAGCCATGTATACAGTATACAGCATCTCATAAAATATTATAATTTTTGTCTTAAAACACGATTTGAAATATTAAATTTTTGTGTAGTAAGAATTCTGGTGACAAATCAGTGAGGTCGACGTAGTTAAGTTTACGTGTTCAATAGTGGCGCTCGATTTGAGTCAGCGGTAGAACCGAGCAACAGTCTGGCGCCTACTGCCATCTAGCGGCCGCTTTGCAAAGATTTTTGTATGCTTCCATGAGTGAAGATATTTAAGAAAGTTTTAGTGGATGGTTAGTGATGATCGGTCAATAATACAAATTTTAGCTATTTTGCGTCGACTTTTCGACAATATTTATTGTCATCTTCAGGACCTGTGTATGAAATACAATAGAAATATCAAACATAACGAAACAATTAAATATTTGGGTGTATGTGTATGTTGGTGTATGTGAGTGTGTGCGTGCGTATGTATGTATCATTTTATATGTGAAAACTTATGATAGTTTGTTTACATCTTCAAATTATCTTTAAGAAAACGAGCAAATTATAGTATGAGAGAACTTAATTTATACAGTATTACAAGTTAAATTACTAAATGTAATAATATTTTAATTAATTAAACACACAGTAATCAACAATTGGATATTAGGTTGGTACATAAATTGTTTATACCTACAGCAGTCAACATATAGCAAAGTAATATATTACCTATAACTAAAACAGATTAGGGGATGTTCACTACATAATTATTAAAAGTTATTTTTACCATGTTTCACTCCCTACTGGTATTAACAAAACAATCATAATTTAGAAACATACAATTTACACAATAACTGTAGAGCATTACTACTTACATCAGATAGTTGACAAAGGTTACAAACAAAAGTTTCTGGTAAAATTTTTACTAACAGGTAAACTTGGATAATAATTGTAATCATATTGTAAAATATAGTCAAAAGTACTATAGAATAATGTAATTTATGTATGTGTCCACAATCACACCTTCTCTCACAACCATTCTCCCCCTGCCAGTCCTTCTGACAGCCTCTCACTCTAACCTGAAATCACTCTATCACTCACTATCACTCCCACTCGCTCTCTCTCTTACTACATCTCACTCACTGTCTCCCTTCTTCCCTCTCTCACTCTTCAACCATTCGCTCTCTCTCTTTCTCTCCCTCTCCTTATCTCTCTTCATTTACTCTCTCTCTCTCTCACTCTCTCACTTGTCTTTGACCACAATTGGCACTCTAAAACACTCACCATTTTTATTACACTTTGGCAATTTTCTTCACACACACACACACACACACACACACACACACACACACACACACACACACACACACACACACACACACACACACACACACACACACACACACACACACACACACACACACACACACACACACACACACACACACACACACACACACACACACACACACACACACACACACACACACACACACACACACACACACACACACACACACACACACACACACACACACACACAGAGTAAGAGAAGAAAATTATATTAAAATATACTTTTTAAATTATGTGATTTTTACACTGTATAGGAATAATATACGATGACAAATTATGGTTGTAATTAGTTTATTTTGTTTTAAGGTATTACGAGACAGGATCGATAAAACCGAGAGCGATCGGCGGATCGAAACCACGAGTGGCGACTAACGGAGTGGTGAACAAAATAGCGGACTATAAGAGGGAATGCCCGTCGATATTTGCCTGGGAAATCCGCGACCGCCTGCTTTCCGAAGGCGTTTGCACCAACGATAACATACCAAGTGTAAGTTTTCTGTTCGAATCGTCAGTTATTATTCATAATTCGTTGTTATTTGGAAGTAAACAAAATCTATTTCTTTTACGTTATTGTTCTTACTGCAAGTACGTTTTGTAAAACAAAATGTTCAGTGAATGACGCATAAGTTCTCGCCGCTATCGCTTCTGCGACCGCTTTATACTCCAGCTAACCTCAAAGCGTATCAATATGTCATTGCTAGAAAGCGCGACATGAGACACTGACTATCAGTGACAAGCAGGGTAAGCTACCGCGTGTATGTGCAATCGCGTAACCATTGTCAATTCCTTAACGCGCATGTGTTTGGCAGGTATGATCTGACTAGAACCATGGGTTCGATGCCAGTCGGAACAGGTTAAACTTTTTGGGCGCTACAGCACCACTGTCTATCGCCCTTAACACACACACACACACACACACACACACACACACACACACACACACACACACACACACACACACACACACACACACACACACACATCGACAATTTTTTAAAAATCAATTCTTGTAAACTAGTCGATACTTATAACAAACAGTAATAGCAAAATTAACGTTATCTAAGCCTACCGTGTACTGTATTATCTTGATTTCCAGTAACCAATCACACAACAAAATAATGTCAGCGATTTTTAAACTTAATGAAACTTAACTGACAGGGATCGGTGAAACAGTATTTGTAACAATTGGAATATTATTATCGTGAAAGTCACTGTCGTGACCGCTTCTCAGAGCTGTTGCTACTTATGTTGGTAATACCTGTAATATCACCTTCATGACTCATCAAAACATAACAGTTAAAAATGTGACTTATACTTCTGCATAAGTAGCGTATACTCAAAATGCTATTCATAGTCCTCAGTTAAAATTCGTCAGTAGTAAATTTTACGTTTTTGCTTCAGGACTATTACACGGGCTATATATAATACTTATATTTAATACCTATATTTTATTACAATATTTACTGCCTCTTCTCAGTTAATGTTCTCAGTCAGCAAATCAGCCTTCCAACTTTTCGGCTGGCCGTTTTAAACACAGTGACGTCAATTTATTTGGCGAATTAGAACGCTAAATCCGTGACTTGTTTGGTGCACAGATTTGGAAGTGTTCGTTTCTGCTGTGACTAAATGTGAAAATGTCGCAATGTTTCTATACGCTTATTGGCTATTCGATTTTTGACAATAAATCGAAGCCCTGTACGTCATGTGTTATGTTCCTTGTCCTTATGATCTAATAGTTTCTAACTGAGTCGGTGCTTTTTGTAAACAATAAGTGATGGTTTATTAATTTCCCCTTTTCTTATTACTATATCTCTTTATCTCTTCAACACTAAAATTACTTATTATTACCGTGACAACGTTCTCTTTAAAACTAAAGAAAGACAATGGTATGTCGGGTAGACGCAGTATGACTAATAAGGTGATAAGAATATTTGTGACAGACTAAGGAAGACGGACGGACTAAGGCTGCTTGTTCCGCTTTCAAAGATCCTTTAGCCATTTATTCCTAGGTCTACTCACACACCTGTATCCTGTAAGTTTGGGTTTTCCTGACTTGTTTGGCCGGACTGGAATCCAATATTATTTCTAAGTGGTCTTTTCACCGTTGTTTGGAATCTTTTAAGTTTTCATTCAAGTTAGAGACTTGTAATTCTCCTCTTATGGCCGCATTCTTTATACGCTCAAGTTTAGATCGTATAAAGAACGCCACTTTTAACTCTCCTTGAGATCGCCACTTCCGAGGCATGTAATTTACTTTCTTGTTTCTTGGCCGTTGTCCATAATTCACACCCACAGTACACCACAGGGACCGCCGTAAATTTGTAAAATTTGAATTTTTTATCTCGAAGTACCGTGTTTCTAAAAATACGGTTCATTTTCCCACAGATCGTCTGGAACTAAAGAAGATAAGGGCTTTTTATTTGTTCGAAGTGAGCTTCTTAATCTATGGTCTGAAGAGGGAAACAGGGTCTTAAGATGAGTGTAATCTCTGGTTAACCTGTTGTTGACAAAACGCCGATTGTTTATTATCTTGTTGTGTATTTTTATGTGTTAAAGTAATTCAATTATAGTATTTCTGTACTTTTTTAAATTATTTGTATAATTTGTCAGTACAGACTACAACTTTTTATAAATACATTTGTAATAATGGTTTAATAGACATTTATGTCATTGAGTGGCAGCGTTTACTGTAGTGGCCTTGACATCATATTATTTATACACACACACCCCAAAAAGAAGTTTCAAAAAATTTAGTTAAATACATAATAACTGCTTGGATACTCGAAAAGAATAAAAAACGTAAAAGGAAAACTATGGAATCACCAGAAACACCGAAAACCAGTCCAATAAACAAAAGTAAGAGGACTAAAGAAAATGTAAAAAAATCGGCTAAGCCACCGCTAGTGATACTGAGCAATGTGGAAAATTATATAGAAATAAGTCAGAAACTGAAATCAAAAGATCTGAAATTTAACACCAGCATGATGAACAACAATCAGCTGAAAATTACTGTAGACACAGAAATGGAATATGGAGAACTGACAAAACTCCTAAAAGAAAGTAAGTTGGAATGGCATACTTATGAAAATAAACAGACCAGACCAATAAGAGTCATGGCACGTAACTTGCATCCAACATGCAAATCAGAAGAGATTAAAGAGGAGTTATTGAATAGAGGATATAAAGTCCTTGAAGTAGTTAATAAAATTAGAAAGACTAAAGTTGACGGCAAGGAAAAAATCAGAGATTTGCCATTATTTATGCTAACGTTTGATAGATCAGAGGATATAAAAAAAATATTTGATATTCAATATTTATGTCATATGAAAATAAAAATTGAAGCTCTCAGGAGTAACAAACTGATACCACAGTGCAAAAGGTGTGAAAGATATGGTCACACTCATAAGTATTGCCAACATGGACCTATCTGTGTAAAATGTGCAGGCAATCACAGGACTATCGATTGCCAGCAAGAACGAGATGTGCCAGCAAAGTGTTCAAATTGTGCAGAAGCACATCCTGCTAGCTACAGGGGTTGTTTGGTTGCACGTGAACTTCAAATAAGACGCAATAATTTAATAAGTGAGAGACGACGTAAAAAACCTCAACCAAGAACTTTCACAGCTAATAAAATCAATAGTGAAATGTCCTTTGCTCAAGCAGTTAAAGCTAACAAGACTTTAGTTCAAAATGATGATTCATCAATGATGCAAATGATGCAGAATATGATGGACATGATGAAAATAATCATGGATAGACTAGATAGATTAGAAGCCAGAAATCCGGGCACAATCCCACAGAGAACTAATCAATGGACCAGAAAGACCTAAGGATAGCTACCTGGAATGCCAACGGTATCCAGAACAGAAAGCAAGAAATAGAATTATTCCTCAAGGCACAAGACATTGATATATGTCTAGTATCAGAGACACACTTAACAAATCAGTCATGCTTAAAAATAAATGGATACCAGGTATATCAAACAATTCATCCGGATAATAAAGCCAAAGGAGGTAGTGCTATTATTATTAAGAATAAGATTAACCACTATGAGGAGTGTCACCTTCAGACTGCAGAAATCCAACTCACTGTAGTTGTAATCAAATCCACCAAGCAAAAACTAATCGTTGGTGCGATATACTGTCCTCCAAGACACAACCTAAAGGAGTTAGATTACAAGAAATTTATATTACACCTAGGTGAGAGATTCATTGTAGGCGGAGACTACAATGCCAAACATGTAGATTGGGGATCCAGATTAACAACAACTAAAGGTAGCGAGCTTAATAAAGCAATACAAGAAACAGGTTGTAGCTTCCACAGTACAGGCAAGCCTACTTACTGGCCTACAGATCCTAATAAAATTCCAGATCTATTAGATTTCTTCATATCGAGAAGGGTCTCGCAGAACTTTATTGATATCGAGGAGAATTTTGATCTTGACTCTGATCATTCAGCAGTAATCCTGACGCTGAGTGAAAGGATAATAAAAAAAGTAAACAAACCAAGCCTAGTTAACAAAACTACTGATTGGGAAAGCTTCAAATTAGAACTTGAAGGCAAGATACAACTAAATGTTCAGTTGAGAACTAAGCAGCAATTAGAAATAGAAGCCGAGAAGTTTAATTATAATATTCAAACTACAGCCTGGAACAATACGAGAGAAATCACCCATGGAATTGTTGGTAACAACTATCCTAGAGAGATCAGAGAACTTGTCAAAGAAAAGAGGCGAGCTAGAAGAAAATGGCAACAGACTCGTGACCCAAATGATAAAACTGTACTTAACAACAAATCGCAACAACTAAAGCGTGTAATACAGAAGTTAAAAGAAGCATCAATAGCTTCCTATTTGGAAAATCTAACAGCAGATGCAGATACAGAGTACTCGTTGTGGAAAGCAACGAAGAAGCTTAAAAGGTCGATCACTCAAGTACCACCTATTAGAAAAAGCGACGGTACATGGGCTAGAGATAATAAAGAAAAAGCTGAAGCGTTTGCTGAACATCTAGCTGACATTTTTAAGCCAAACAATACCCAGTCTGATACAGAATTAGATGAAGACACAAATCATGAAGAGGACTCCAACTGGTCACTCCAAAAGAGGTAGCTAAGGAGATCAAGATAAACTTGAACCCCCGAAAATCACCTGGCTTTGACCTCATTACAGGTGAGATCTTAAAGCAGTTACCTGAGAAAGGGATTGTTATGCTTACATATTTATTCAATGCGGCACTTAGGCTAAAGCATGTTCCTAGTGTCTGGAAGGTGGCAGAAGTTATTATGCTACGTAAACCAGGCAAACCGCCAAATGAGGCCAAATCATATCGGCCCATATCACTGTTGCCAACTATATCAAAGCTTTTTGAAAAACTTCTGTTGCAAAGGATAAATTGAGTAACAGAGAGAAAAAAGCTGATACCAAATCATCAATTCGGGTTCAGACAAAAACATTCCACAATAGACCAAGTACATAGAATAACAGACACAATAGAAAAAGCACTAGAAAAAAACTAATCTGCTCGGCAATCTTCCTCGATGTTGCTCAGGCCTTTGATAAAGTTTGGCATAAAGGTATAATACATAAACTTAATAAAATGCTACCAAAACAATATGCTGACGTGTTAAAATCATATATATCGGAAAGATTATTTAGAGTCAAACAGGAAGATGACTATTCTGAGCTAAGAGAAGTGAGGGCAGGTGTGCCCCAAGGGAGTGTTTTGGGGCCCATCCTCTACTTGTTGTTTACATGTGATCTGCCACAGCCAGAGAATGTGACTGTTGCTACTTTCGCTGATGACACAGCTATAATGGCGACTGGTTCGACCTTAGGTGAAGCTACCAACATGCTTCAAGATGCTAGTGATCAGATACAGCAGTGGACTGGGAAATGGAAAATTAAACTTAATGAACTGAAATCTGTCCATATCAATTTTACAAACAAAAGGATAGAGAACAGTCTTCCAGTTACCTTAAATGGTGTTGTAGTACCATGCGCAAACACTGCCAAATAATTGGGGATGACCCTAGATACAAAACTACGATGGAAGGAACACATCAGAAAAAAAAGGGTGGAGCTTGGTCTCAAATATAGACAACTGTATTGGCTCTTGGGACGAAATTCTCAGTTGTCAATACACAACAAAATTTTGATATATAACCAAATTCTGAAACCAATTTGGCTTTATGGAATTCAACTGTGGGGTTGTGCGAAAGAAACGAACATTAGATGTATTCAAACCTTCCAGAATAGAGTGCTACGGAACATGGTAAGTGCTCCATGGTACATCAGAAATAGTGATATACATCGAGACCTTAGGATCCCTGATGTCGCCAGTGAAATTAAAAGGTTTGCTGCAAAGCACGAATCTAGACTACACCAACATATCAATGTAGAAGCTATTCAACTGCTTGACAACACCAATACAGTGAGAAGGCTGAAGAGAACTAAAACTTTTGAATTAGTGTAGTGCAGTGTGTGCAGAAATCTAGAAAGTAATATATAGTACACCAGTGGGTGACTGTATAAGTAACTTAAATTATAACATTAGATGTAAATTGATGGTTGGTCTTTTAGACCAGTTTCAAAAAAAAAAAAACAATGCTAGATTTCAGATTTTTCCTATGAGTGTATCAAAATGTGCCACTGAAAGGGTTAAAAAACATAAAAAACATGTGTGCAAGTTTTATATTTCAGTAAGTAGGCCTATGTCAGTATATCAATACGTTTGCTAAAATACGAGATTAGATTCTCGTAATATTAGATAAATTTATTTTACTTTTCTCTTGCATTTATTTCATAAAAGAGATAAAACATAGTTTGGTCATATTGCGTATATATATATCTTAAATGATATATTTTTCAAATTCTGTATTTGACCCATGTAGATCCTAAATGTTTGAACATTTTGCTTATTCTCAATTAATGTTTCCAAACGTTTCCTTTTTAAAGTTGTGGCACCAGTTTCAATTCTAGACTCAGCAACAAAAAATAAAAAGAAGTCACACTGCTTGAGTATATAGTTACCTCACTTGTAAATATTTCATAAAATACGAATATGAGAAAATTATTTCAGCACAAAATAATTGAGTTTTCTCCACGTTTTCCTCCTCCGTCACTATAACCTCCCCGCCCGATATCGTAACAATCGTTTACAAAGAATAAACTAACAAAAAAAAAATAATAATTAAGCAATGTTAATGTTTGTTATACATGGAGGTATAATTTAAATTACCCTATGTGGTGCAAGTATTAATTTTTTCTTTTACTTTTAAGCCGTACTGTCGAGTTGCAAGCCAAGGCCTACTGAGAATTGTGTGATACTGTTGAATGGGATTTCTTCTCAAACACGCCAACTGAGCTGAAAAGTAGCGAAAGTAAACTATATTTAAAAATAAGCCAAACCTTTTATTACGTAGTTATTGGTACCATAAAAATTAATATATCGATTTCTGAATGTAGTTCTTCTTCTTCTTCTTCTTCTTCTTCTTCTTCTTCTTCTTCTTCTTCTTCTTCTTCTTCTTCTTCTTCTTCTTCTTCTTCTTCTTCTTCTTCTTCTTCTTCTTCTTCTTCTTCTTCTTCTTCTTCTTCAGCGGCGCGAAAACCCGTTACTGAGTCAAGGCCTCCTTTAATAGCCTCCGCCAGTTGTTCTGGTCAAGTGCAGACAACCGACTGGCTGAGAAACTGATAGGTTTCTGCACATAAAAGAGTGTCACAGATGGGATACGTGAATTCTCCGATCCAACCCCCAACATGACCAGGAACTTTGATTTCGGAATGCTCTTCCCCTAGAGAATTGCTTTCACCTCAGCTGACGAGGTCTCTCTGCCCGGTCGCAGTAGGCTAACTCAGCCCATGTGTGCAGCTGTTGGGCTACTATAGCCTCCTCCGCCTCCACACTAGATGCACATCCTGGTGCCGATGTGCACCATCCTGCCAGGCCAGGCCCCAGGATACCCCCAGAGTGCACTGACAGAACCTCCATCTCTCGTTTGCTTACCGATCCACTCCGCCGAAGGGATTGGTTACCACAAACATTGGAGTGGATTGCTCGGCGTAACAGGGTCCACCGACGTGTAGGTGAGAGTGGAGTTGGGGTGGAAAGGCTGGTGCATTTCTCTTCTATGAAAGCATATTTTCGCGTCACACCCCTTTTGGACCCCGTAGTTATTCTTCATAACTATTTGAAAAAACTGCCTGAAACGGTCACCATTTTGTAAAAGAAGGACATATCAGCATAGGAAGTTTTCAAATTTCCTAAGAAAGTTTGCTAAGTGGTATTAAAGACTGAAACCACGCGGTGCCGGGCGCTCGTCGTTTAGAGAGAACAGACAGTAAACAGTTGAAGGGAATCAGAATTAATGGAAGCGGTATCGTGCCGAAATCGGTTCTCAGATTGCAGCAGGCAACATCGTTAAGCGTACACAATAAACTTTGTAACGTAAATTAAAAAAATAGGTATGGAGAACCATACGTGACTTCCATGTTCTAAGATTTATATTTCAAATCATTTACTTGAATTCAGTTCGATAATTTCTAAAAAAAAAACATCCCCCACCCTCAAACTGTTTTTACTATTAATAGATATTTTTGTTATTATGGGGTAGTCGTTTAATGTAGGCCTAATGTTATTTTCGACTCACTTTATCCACAAAAATTAGATAATTTATTCTTATACAGAAACTGAACTATGCAGATAATCACGCATTAATTACATGTTTATATAATTATCTAATTGTGTGGCCACAAATTATTTTGTGGTGCCTACTGGGCCATGGTTGCGGATCTTCACGCATAGATGGTTTAAATTAAAATTAAAAAATTATATTTTCATTGCCTGGTAACAAAATTATGATATTTTTAATAATTACTATTGTTTAAAAAAGATTAAATGCATTTTTATTTAATCTCGTCAAACTCATTAAATCGCCACCAAACGTGAAAAATTATCTCTTTTAACTACCCTTTTCACTTATAGATATTTCATCTACCTTTCTACAGTAGATTATTATGACCTTCTTTTCAAGACACTTTATTTATTAACCACTTTACTCTTATTTAAACCTAAAACGTTGCAGGTAAACTACCCCTCTTCCTAAACCGATCTTCACTAAAATCAATAGACTTTGAGTACTCTGCAACTCAGGCATGTATGCAACAAATAATTTGATTCCGTTTGAATTTGCGGGAGTTATCGTTTACCATAGAAAAAATCCCCCCCCACACACAAACACACACATTACGGAAAATGACTTTTCTTTACGTTTTGAGGGGAGCACAACCAGAATCAGCCCTTATCTAGAACACGATTTTTCGCCATCACCATACTTCCATTTCCTTACGGAACATGGAAGTAAAAGTTAACCAAAGGAGACGCACAAGATTATTTTAGTGTCATTATCTAGTGAGTGATTTTTGTTAAGGTTATTGCGAAGCCAATTGTTTTGATAAGCGTCAGTCAGGATCACAACAAACAAACAATGCAGCACCCAGGTAGTGTTTGCAGTGCCACCACCCCCTCCGGTGTTGACACGGGAAGCCGGAGCCGATGAAACCTTAACCACGTTCCTAAGCCTTATTAGAGACGAAACGGTATTACGGAGGGGTTAAATGATAGCCTACCCTTTGGTCTGAATGTCACTCACCCTAAATATTACTCAAACTATATCAAATTACCATAGTTTTGACCCTAATAGTTTCTCAAAAAAGTTATCAAGTGTTCTTTATTTAGGTTAAGATTTGAACATATCGACTACGTTTTCTCGAGTGATGAGCTAGAGTAATCGTAGATTTTATAAGTAAAATAGAAAGATATTGACAAAGTCATACACAACAACATTTGTGTTAGTGTAGGCCTAATAAATTATATTATACTAGCTGTTACCCGCGGCTTCGCACGTGAATATTTGACTTTTAATAAGTATTTTAATATAATTTTTATTGTCTATGTCTATATGGCGTTCTGTCAGCTCGTATAACAGTTTTGCACTCATTAGTCAAATTCTCTCCAAAGCTGTTTTCAACACTTGCAGTATTTTAACTTATACTAAATTATTATGTTGGTGCAACATCCTTTGGAGATTTAAAACTACCCGTTTATAAAGCCTTTGGAGATATTTATAAAGTAGCTGTTAAATCAAAAACCTTAAATTCTTTATTTTAAGTGTTAGTGTGTTATAAGCATTGTATAACATATTAAACGTTATGTTTTCCTCGACCATGGGTTTTAATCATTTCAGCAGTAAACTAAAAATCAAAAACCGTTGTCATCTAACCTCACAAATGAAAACAACACGTATTTTCGCTTTGCATTAAGTAATAGGACAATTTATAATTAGTACACTTCTTCTTTTCCACATCGAAATGTATCGATACAATCGCATATTATATAAAACATCGAAAATATACTGCAGGAATGGATAAATGTACAATTCCGATGCTGCTAAATAGCTTTTGTTTGTTTACTTGTTACTATGGTAATTAATTCTAGTCTCCATGGTGTTGTTGACATCTTTAGTTGTAATATTTAATAATATTTAATATATTTCATTACTTATTCATTGAAATTATACATTGACATCTTTAGTTGTAATATTTAATAATATTTAATATATTTCATTACTTATTCATTGCATCATCAGAAATACGTATAAAAATAAATTTTATAATCGTTTAAGACAATTACACAATATACAGATGTATCCGTATACAAAATTACAAAATATATCGATACAATCGCATATTAAAAACATTAAATACTACAGGAACGGATAAAGGTACAGTTTTGATGCCGCTAAATATCATTTGTTTATTTACTTGTTACTATGGTAATTAATTCTGGTCCCTATGGTGTAGTTGACATCTTTATACGCGTCAACGAAAAAGCATAATTAAAAGGGCCTAAATCGTGCGAACGGGGCAAAATATCAAATTCCAAGTTAGACAATATTTTTCGCCTTGTGTCAAAGGTTACCTGTGCAAAATTTTGGTGGCAATCGGTGTAACAGGTGTGGATTTGTATTCAGTACCCATAAATCCTCAAACTTTGTGTTTTATATATATTATATTGGCCCTGTGCGGGTGTTCGAGTGTGTATGTTTTGTTTTCATAAACGATAAAAGTTTAGAAAGGTCAATAAACGCCATATAAGTATAGAATATTTATGTAGACGTTTCGGTATGGCAATTGTAGACGAGTTGTTGTTACACATTAGTTGAGATTTCGGGTATGGTAAGAACTCGTCTGCATCCTTTGTATGTATTAAACATAAAAAGCTAATGTTTACCCTACATTTTAATGTACTCTGCAGGAGAGCATTACATTAATTATAAAGGGCTTACTTTCCAAAAAATTAGTTATTAAAGCACAATCAAATCTATTTGCATATTAAATATTATTTATCGTTTTAAGATTTCAACCAAGTGCCAAAAGAGAGCACAGTGAATGCATATAACTATACGTAGATCGTGCAAAACAAAAGGAGATCGATCAGTATTTGCGTTATTTTCATGTTAATCCGGTCGGACTGAAAATGAACATTGCAAGTCCTATCCTATAAAGCGCTGTACAAATTATAACAAAGTAAACTCTAGAGGACCGGCTTTATTAATGTAACAGGCCTAATTTCCATAGAGAGTAGTGAAAAAAATGACATACCTGAGTACGTTACTATTTGCTGACGGTAAAATAATAATACAAGAGAGTGAAGATAAATTACAACTGGCAGTGCACCGATTGAATCAAATATGTCCAGAATATAATCTTAAAATTTCCTTGCATAAGACGAAAGTTATGGGTTTCCAAGGCAAGTATCCCGTTAGGTCGAAAATAATTGTCAACAATAAGCCAATCGAACAAGTATCAAAATTTTACATACTTGGGCTGCGACACAAGCTACAATTATGACAATGACATGGAAAATAAAATAAATAAGTTCCAGGCAATATGTGGCACAATAAACAGAACATTAAATAACAAAACACGAAAAGACACAAGGATAACATTTTATAAAACTATGGCTGTACCTGTACTTACGTATGGGAGTGAAAGCTGGATAAATACCAAAAAAGGAGACAGCAAAATACAGGCAGCAGAAATGAGATTTTTGAGACGGGTCAAAGGCTGCACAAGAAGAGATTTAGTAAGAAATGAAGACGTGGGAAATGAACTAAATGTATATGCAATAAACGAAAAAATAACTGAATATAAAGAAAGATGGAAACACCACGTATATAGAATGGGAAATGGGAAAATACACAAAAAAAATACTTAACTACAACCCAAGAGGGAAAAGAGATATAGGAAGACCACGAAAACTGTGATCGTAAGTTTGTGAGGACGGAACAGGCAAATGCCTAATCCTTGTAGTGCAGAAGAAAAAAAGAAGGAGTAGTGAAAAATATATTACCTGTACAATGGTCACCCATATCCTGACGAGAAAGTTTTATCAGGAAGCAATAATGTTATCCATTAGGACTATTCTGTAGCTAGGATAAAGTAAGCGTACTTTTGTACAATGCAAGGCAACCAATTAGCATTGTACGGTGGACAAACGTGGGGTATATGGCGTGACATGTGCGTGCGTGTGTGTTGAGAAATGTTTTCCTCCCGGTAATAATCATATTAATGCTCTCCCGGATAAGGCAGGGCAGGGAAAGCGCAACGATCTGCTGTGTTGTGTTGTGTATAACGTTGTTGAAAAAGTTCATTGAAGCGCGTGTGATGGAGTGTGTATTATGAATGTGAGGTAAGGTAGAGAAGGACACGGTGACAATGAGCACAATTCCCCACGTAGAGTGGTGCTCGGTGCTCGCTCCTTTACAGTGGCGACCGGTCGTTCCCAGCAACCGCACAATATCCTCCTTGTGTCGTTTCGAACATATGTCCACGCACTAAACAAACAGCTGATTGTCTGCTGCAACAAACTGCCTACGCTCGTCATCGAATTAACACTCTTAAAGAAAGCAGATAATATATAGTAATAGTAATAGCTATAGTAATATAATAATGGATTAACACAGTAAGATAAACAGTGGAATAAAAGCAGTTAAATACGTGGAACGGAATAGTACAATTTATATTAATATATGACGTTGAAATTGAACTAAAATTAAGAAACTTTTCGGTCAAAATACAATTTAAATAATATTGTGTTTTCCAACGAGATAATGTTATGTTCCTCACGTGCCATTCTTTTTTAAATGCGAACAACTACTTTCTCTACTAAAAACCACTTTGATAATTTTTCTATTTCCCTTAAACCTCATTTATTACTAATTTTACTGTCGACATAAAAAGTTTACACGTGTCATTAAGGGAAGTCTGACGTCGGTTTTATGACAAAATTATGATGTTTTATGTTTCAGTCTGAAGATTTTTAGATATAATACATGGAAAATTGAATGAGTTTTGATTGTTAAATTAAATGTTTTAATTAATACTACACTTCTGCTTGAACTGTCATCGCAGTGCCCAAGGAGCCGTGTTTCCATCAACAACATTTCTTCACAATTATGATGTCGATTCCTGGTGTAAATACTATAAACGTTCATCATCATCACCACTCCAAGGACTAGGCCTTAGACCTGTTCCGAAACCCATCTCCTCCTCGGTCTACCGACATCTCTCTTCCCAGTAGGGTGACAACCTAAGGCAGCCACAGGTAGACGGATATCAGGCATGCGATTCAAGCGTTCACACAATCTCCTTCTGTGGTCTTCAATCTTCTGGTCCAATAATACAATGTTTAAATCGCGTCTAATTTCCTCGTTCCTTCTCCGATCCAATAGAGAACAACCTTCCGTCCCTCTTAGAAATGTAGAAATTTCGGGTGACTGAATCCTCTCCACTTCCCGTTTACCAAGAGTCCATATCTCACTACCATTCAGGAATTTGGGGACAGCTGCAGTTTTATAAAATTTCATTCGGGTATCCTTCCATGTTTTATTTTTCAGGTACCTATGAATCGTTCCACAGATGCGTCTAAATTTTGTTAGCTTACTATCCCAATCAATATCAGTATCATATGAGATATTACAATCCAGGTAATTAAAATGACTAACGTGATTATAAACGTTCAATGATTATAAACAAATTAATCTATAAAATTTCAATTTCAGCACCCGTCATGAATAGAATAAAACCAACATTTAGGGACGTGTCTACTCGCAGTGTTGTTGAGTGCAGGTGTCTTCATGGGAAGACACAGAACCCTAACGAGTCCTTCAACAACGTAGTCTGGTCACGTATTCCAAAACGCGATTTTGTATGTATAGACACATTAAATAAGGTGTTTGGGCTGTAGTGGCAACCGAAAACTGTGGTTACTTAGGAAGAGTCAAAGTACTGCAGGATCTTACTGGTGATGCATGTTTGTTTTAATAAACCTCTTCGAGAAGTAACGGCTTCGACGAGCAAGTAGACGTATTGAAGAATTAGCGAAAAAGTCAAGAACGATTGAAGGAAACTGAGGAAAGGAAGGTGGAAGAGGATGAAGAAAATGTAAAGGACGTTTAAGGGCCCGGAATCGATGAGTTTTTGTGTAGTAAGTGGTGACTGGACTGTAATTCTGTTTTTCATAATTCATTTTTTCCATATTTACGAAAACTCACTTAAAAACAAAACTTATCCAACAGCATTGGAAATAAACTTCGGGGTATTGGGTCGTGGTTCACAAACGTTATTAATTGTAAACGTTATTAATAGCATCTTCAGTGCATAAAACGATTCACACAACTGACACGGTGGCACACATTAATGTGGCATTTCAGTACTGTGGTTAACTGCCGAACATTGTGTTAGTTGTGTGAATCGTTTTATGCACTGAACATGACCTCCAGAGTTGAGGGCGAAACGTATGAAATCAATAATATTAGTGGACCACGGCCCAATAATTTAGCCCGGCCGTGAAAGCCTTAGATATAGAAAACTTATCCAACGTTATTTCCTTATGAATTGTATTATTCAAATTATATTATTATTAACAATAAAACTTTTTTACAAGAATATATTTTATTCTGTAAATTACATATATGTTTCGATAGTAATCCAACTATCATATGTAATTGGATTACTATCAAAACACATATAATTTACAAAATAACATAAGTTATATTTTTGTAAAAAATTGTATTATTAATAATAATATAAAATATATAACAAGAAAATTTTGAGCATTTAATGAATAGCCTACGTTCAAATTATATACATGAATGCAGAATATTATCTGTGCCACTTTCGAATACGTTTCTGCGCCTTTTCAAATATTCATATTATCAACTCTGTCTTCTTGCAACTATTAGCCGCAGTTCAAAATCGTTCTTGTGAGGTTAACATGATAACGACGTATCTACACTGACTCTGAAGGGATAAAAAGTACATTCGTCGACAAGAGATGATTACACATGAGGTCTTGATAATAATTTTACAGGAGATAAGTAGTTCCATAAGACAACATGTTAATATTCTTAACTAACAGACGTTGAGGAAGTTCGTTAATGATGTATGAGATGTAATTAATCTCAGTTTACAATTTTTGAAGCTTATTGTCTAATGATGACATTTGTAGTTGAAGAAACAGCGCTTGAAGGCAACACATATGACATAATAACGGATTAATTCAGCAAGATAAACGGTGGAATAAAAACAGTTAAATACGTTAAATGGAATGGTACAATCAATACTAAACCATTACGTTGAAACTTGACTAAAATTTAGAAACTTTTCCGACAAAACAAAATTTATATGTGTAAGACTCTATCTCCGTTTCAAGTCTTAGTAGTTCATTATTTGAAAACATAATACACAACATTTTATAAATATTATAAAAATTTTATAATACAAAGTGATACAAAGTACATTCGTCAGGAAGAGATATTGCTGACACATGAGGTCTTGAAAATAATTTTAAAGTAGATTCGTAATAACTAGATTTTTTTTTCTTCTACAGCCGTTTTGGAGTTCCATAAGACAACAAGCTAATGTCAATAACAGACACCGAGGAAGTTCGTTAACGATATACGACACGTAATTAATTTCAGTTTAAATTTTTTGAAGCTTATTGGCTGATAATGACATTTGTGGTTGAAGAAAAAAGCGCTTGAAGGCAATACTTATGCATTACACAAATTTTAAACGACTTGTTACAAATATATAAACACAAGTTCGGTATTCGGTATGTTTCACAAGTGTCCAACTAATATTAATATGTTTCACCAAGTGCCCAACGCGTCATCAATTAATATCGTTAAAAGACTTTGTTTTATTAAGAAAAGTTTGTGTATTGAAATCTGCTCAGAGGTAAACATTCGTTTGCTGTAGTAGCCTATAATAAGTACTGTATTTGTTAATCAACGTTATCTCGTTTCCGTAAGTTAGCTAAACAATTCGTCATTCACGGGTCCCACGTAAATACATTCGCTGCAAAACGTGCGAATGTAGGCAAAGGCGAGTAAAATTTATATATTTAGCAAGAGAAGTCAATCGGGTAGTACTGGTTTGTGGTTTCCTTGAGGGGGGTTGTTGCCGCCATTTTCTGGGGGGTGGGGGTGGCGTGAGGGTGTGTAGAGGGTTGATCCATAATGCATATCTGCCGCCGCCCTCCATCACGCCTAAACACAGCAGCTTTTTATATGAAAATATACATCCACTATAATTTCCCCAGATTTTAATCTAGCTGAGATTTTCTTGGGGTTCTCTCTCTCCCTTCCCTGTCTCCTGATGCTCTCTCTCTCACGTTCACTCTCTATCGCGCGCTCTCTCTTTCTCTCTCCGTTCCTCTCACATCCTCTGCTAGGTTTCCTCTCTTTCTCTCTCTAAATATCGAATGCTCGGAATGGGTAGAGGTATGCGCTTGCGTCCTTCCTTCCATTTAAGGGGAGAGAAAAAGCTAGCTAGCACCCTCTTTACTCAATCCCTAAAACGATCTCTCTTCGTCTGTTTTCCTTCTCTTTCTCGCTCCATCTCCGTTTTAAGTCTTGAGTAATTGGTTAGACTATAATTTTCTTTTTGTTGAATTTGAATTTTTATAAACACATTCTTAATACAAACACGATATAAAGTAACAAGTAAATCGTCAGGATTTTCTCCACACGTCTCGAGTGAAGTTTTAACTTATCCAAAGGAATGGTATGCATAGTGACTAAAGTTTTCATAGATTTTAATGTTAGTTGACTGGAGATAAGGTGAGATCAAACGAAATCGATAGACAAATATTTGTTTTAAAAACCGACAGGAAAAGACGAGAGAGAGAGAGAGAGAGAGAGAGAGAGAGAGAGAGAGAGAGAGAGAGAGAGAGAGAGAGAGAGAGAATGAGAGAAGGTAAGAAGCTGGAGGTAATTCAAATTATACATGATAAGACTTGTGGGTTCGTGATTTTACATCATACTCATATTCGATATTATACAAATCGGATGATGTACATCTTTTCAAGAATCTCTTCCACCATCAAAAATATTAAAAATAAATTGCTTAATACATTGTTAGTTTTAAATTTGAAATCTGAATAAACACTTAAAAATATGTTAACATTCTTTTTGTTGGAAAATATTCCTATAAAAATTATAGAAATTCAGTACACTATAAACGCTGCGTTAAGGTAATACTTTTTTCAGTAGTAGAAATGGTACACTTTGGTAAGCATTGAACTTAAGATTTGCTTAGAACTGTCCTAGTAGCTGACGAGCAGCATGGATAAATTGTAACAGCCAGCGACTAAAAGATTATGTAAGGCAAAAATTGGTCAGTTAGGCCCTATTTAAAATGTGTTACGTTTTAGAACAGTCCTAGTGAACATAGTTTTTGTACCTCTTAACACAGTAAAGCTAGACGCACAGTGTTCGATCATTAGTGAATGTTCAATGGAGACGACGAGATTTGTCAGTCGCCAGGCTGTGGTCTCACAGTGTCAATGTCACAGGGTTGATACAGTGACGGATTGTTCCAGCTATCCTGCCTGATTTCTATTAAGAAAATTGTTTTAGGTCGCACAAACTGCGTCATGCATAGATTACGATCTATCGATACATTTTTTTAAATTATATTTACTTACCCTTCAGAACCACTTCTCACACATAGTCATACATTACTGAACACAAATATTTTGACTCTTGTTGTAATTGGTAGTATTTGATTATGAAACTCTAAACCATGAATATTTTCTGAGAGGTAAATAATTAGCCGTGGCAGTCTATATAATTCGCGCTTACCCGCGAAACTAGCTCTTACCCGCGGCTTCGCACGCGAATATTTGACTTTTAATAAGTATTTTATTGTCTATAATTTTTATTGTCTATGTATATATGGAGTGCTGTCAGCTAGTATAACAATTTTGTTCTCATTAGTCAAATTCTCTCCAAAGCTGTTTTCAACACTTGCACTATTTTAACTTGTACTAAATTACCCGTTTATAAAGCCTTTGGAGATATTTATAAAGTACTTGTTAAATCAAAAACGTTAAATTCTATATTTTAAGTGTTACTGTGTTAGAAGCATTATATAACACATTAAACTTTATGTTCTCGTCAACCATGGCTTTTATTTTCTTCAGCAGTAAACTAAAAACCAAAAACCGTCGTCACCTAACCTACTAAATGAAAACAACACGTATTTTCGCTTTGCATTAAGTAATGGGAAAATTAACAATTAGTACAGTTCTTCTTTTCCACATCGTAATATATCTATACACTCGCATATTATATAAAACATTGAAAATGTACTGCAGGAATGGATAAATGTACAGTTCCGATGCCGCTAAATAGCTTTTGTTTATTTACTTGTTACTATGGTAATTAATTCTGGTCTCCATGCTGTTGGTGACATCTTTATACGCGTCAACGAAAAGGCATAAATAAAAGGGACTAAATCGTGCGAACGGGGCAAAATATCAAATTCTAAGTTAGACAGTATTTTTTGCCTTGTGTCAAACGTTACTGTGTGGATTTGTATTTAGTTTTATATATATATAGATATTGAACCAGCCTCTTTCCTAAATTAGAGTTTCGTTGGAAGATTTTTATATGTTTCAGTACAATGACTAATGATTTTTCATTTGAAATACAATAATAGTAGATTCGTTGTTACTGTATCGCTTTAAAATTTTGTACGTAGTTAGGAAACCCCTTGTTGATTTTATACTAACCAGATTTGAAAACTCTTCGGTTTGTATAGTGAAACGCTGTGGCAGGTTTATTATTAAGCTAAGAGTAATGTAGTAGTTCATTTCAGCTACACTTGCATTCTCCCCCCCCCCCGTCACTCACTCTATTTACCTTCCTATTCACCTGTATATTTATCTATGACATTTTAAACTATTTTTGTTTCTCCCGCGGTGTCTTCTTCCCCCCTTTCTCTCCGCGCCCGTCGTTCTTTACTTATTTTTTCCCTTTTTCATATTTCAATATTTTTTTGCGTCACGTCGAGAGGGGGCGGGGGTACAGTTGGGAGAGGGGTGGGGGAGGAGGAGATGGTGCGTAGAGGGTCGGATGGTACAAGTGCGCCTTTATCCACAAGCCAACGCTGTGGAGTAAAACGAAAATAATTGGATTCATCGTTATAGAGAATTCACGGCATAGAAATCTCAACTTATTATACCCATATACAGTCGCTTTTGTTAAACTGAATAAAACATTCCAACCAACGAAGCCGGCGACGACGATGACGACTTTTACCTCAGTCAGATAATTAAACACTGCATTAACTCAACAGATAATTGAAGCTACATTCTCCGCTTTATGTTACGTGTATGTACACGTTATGTAAATGCTACACGTTATTTCCTACATAAAATACTGTACCTTGTTGTTTTCTATAGAAACTAAATGAAAAGGGATTCATTAAATTAATTTTTACATTTCGTCCGTATTAAATACAAATTTGTTGTACACTAACATTTAGATTCGGTTTTGCTAGACTGTGTGTCCTACAACAATTAAACATACGTATATTTGTTCGCATGTATTTGAGTTTTCATTAACAATTTAATTAAGGTGATAAAACAAACCGACTAGTTTAAATACACATAACCTATTACTGAATCGAAAATAATATTAACCCTCTGTTAATTAAAATCATTTTCTGTACACGAAACCAAACATTCAGGAACAATGAAGGTTTTTACTTATTAATGATATTTCTTGTTAGTTTTTTTTTTACAATTTATTGTTACGTAAACGCTACTGAACATAGAGGAATACAGAGGTAGCAGATAGACACAATTTGTAATTCATCTACTTTTATTTCAATTAATTTCGTAAACACGTTTTCGTACAATAGTAAAATAAGTTTTTTTTTAATCTTTTGCTTCGCTTTATTGTTTTTAAACCGGATTGTGAAATTGTAGATCCTCATGGAACACACGAGTTACACGAATCAACTGTACGTTAGCTGTTATTGTTTAAAAACAAAAAAATTGTAACCAAGTGAAGAACGAGAGACTAACAGAAGATTAGTATTTAAAATACCTTTTTGTTTTTTATTTTACTGTGCTATCAAGACATACCTATCCTACGATCTGGTAAATTGAAAAACGTATGGCTCATGTTCAGTCACTCAGCTTTACTTATTTATTTCTGTATAGCTTCTTGTTAATACTTTTTTTATTAAAAAATTATAAAAATTTACATTTTCATTAAAAAATTTGATTATTTGTTAATTTAAATTAAAATTCTGAAGATACAGATGAAATATGTTAAACGTCGTCAAGTGAATATATCTTCTTCTTCTTCTTCTTCTTCTTCTTCTTCTTCTTCTTCTTCTTCTTCTTCTTCTTCTTCTTCTTCTTCTTCTTCTTCTTCTTCTTCTTCTTCTTCTTCTTCTTCTCCACGTCAAGGTATAGGTTTACAGCCTGTTCCGACTTCACTGAAGCCATCTCTTCCTTGGTCTACCTGTATCACGTCTTCCCTGATATCTTCTGCACTTGCAGAAGTAGTTTGTTATTTGATAATATAATATACAACATTTTATAAGATAAATGTTATAAGAATTTTTTATTACAAAAAACACTTTTTAATCTCAAAAGTAAAAACTATCCCAAGTAAAAACTAAGATAGTGTAACAAACGGTAGCGTCTAGAAACAATACCGGATCCGGCGCTGTTTAGAACTGGCCACCACCGTCCTACTGGATAGATTGCAATGGGCAGGACACATCATTAGGATGGAAGGCAATCGAATACCTAGGAAGGTACTATTTAGTCAAATCCGGGGTAGAAGGCCCGTCGGAAGACCCAAGCATCGCTAGATTGATGCATTGGCAAGGGATGCTGATACTTTACTCAAAATAAAACGATGGACATCGATCACCAAGGACAGGGGAAAATGGAGGCGGTTGACCATCCATGGAGGCTAAGGTTTGACTCCGAACTCTGACGCCATAGAAGAAGAAGAAGAAGAAATTTGAATCTTTCAGTTTGTAGAGACAAGAGTTTTGCAGAAGCAGATTTCTTTTTCAGCAAATAAACGGCCTTACATGAGACATGGTATTGAAGCGTGGACAATACTACACTTTCCACAACGCTTGGACACAGACTAAGTCAACCTGGGAACTGGTGAATACACGTCAGTATTACGGAGTTGACTAGTGGAGTAACAGGTTGGACTATCAGTTTAATCAACTTAAACAGCCGAAACTCAAATATTCCTTTTATATTTTAGTACCGCTGATTTGACACCGTATTTGGTTTTACGGGCTGGCAGAAATCATTCAGCCGTAATCGGATTAATTAAAAATTCAGGTGGTCTTATACGAGTCATTTTGTAAACGTCAATGAAACAGTACGCGAAAAACCTGTTCTCATTAATATCTTCATGTGTTATATTCGCGTAACAACCGAGGTCCCTAGCTTTTAGTAAATCTGTAAATTGGATTCTGAAGCTACTGTTGGAATTGTGAGTTGTTGCTTGAGACCACCGTATAGGACAACGAACCCTATGCCGGCTAGATTTTTTATCGACCTTCTCTGGTCTAGATCCGTAGTGTCATGTTATAGGACCACCTCGAAAGGGTGTGGTTCTTCACCACGCACAATGGTTTTGAGTAGGTAGAGGCTCTGGTCCAAACGGCTCTATGTTCCTCATATCCTACTCCTGGATGTGAAACATTCTAAGGTCCCTAGTAGATAACAAGTGATTTAGATATATTTTTGCAGTTAATGAAAGGATTAAAGAATACAGAAGAAAAATGGATTCAACACATAGATAAATGGAAGAAAGTAGAATACCGAAGATAGCGAAAGATTAGAACCCTAGAGGCAGAAGAAAAGTTGGTAGGCCTAAGAAAAGCTGGACTGTGGAATAGGAACAGGCCGCTAAAGCCTAAAATCGTTAAGAAGATGATGCTGTAAATTGGATAGTAGCAACAAATACAGAACAACTAAACAAAATAAAAATAACAACAACGACAACAACAATAACAACAACAATAATAGTATTATTATTGCGAAGCCCAGACAGTATTGCACAGACGTTCGGCCGAAGCCCTCAAAGCAGAATGCCTCACGATCGACAGAAAAGGTCTGCCTGAGAAACTGGAAGCTAAAGAAACAAAGATCATTATGAAAATCTTGGGCGCGGTCAAAGAAAACAGCAAATATAGAAGCCTATACACACACACACACACACACACACACACACACACACACACACACACACACACACACACACACACACACACACACACACACACACACACACACACACACACACACACACACACACACACACACACACACACACACACACACACACACACGGTAACCACGAACTGTACACACGTGCGGAAAAGAAGATTATAGCACAACTCGGAAGTGGTCCACCTTCTATGGTGATACGACACGAACGAGACCAGAGTGACTGAAAACCGGATTTTCTGTCTACTTTCTACGTAAGGAACACACGGAAGCCTGGTTCACCGAAGTAGAAAGCGATGCTGCAAGAAGTGAGGATCATGCGTGAAGATATCGAAGAACGCAACTCTCTTATGGAGAAACTGGGAGCACACATAGAGTTGCCAAGCTGTGAACAAAGAAGATGCTGACTGAAAAAAGAAAGAAAGCGCACTGGAAATGATGCAGAAACACTAAACCAAAAAGCCCAAAGAAGATAACAGTTGATTTAATTCATAGATATCCGAAACATAAAAAAAAATAATAAGAATAGCAATCAATGATTATATCCTTTACTATAATAATTAATACATAATTGTTGTTTACTACTACTATTATTATTAAAGCCACTAATGGTGGCATCATAACCTCAACAGGCTTATGGCCAATGTAGGAGGTCCCACTGTGAGCAAGAGGCGATTGTTGATGGCGGTCACAGAATCCATCCTTCTGTACGGTTGCGAAATCTGGGCCGATGCACTAAAGACAGAGAACTACAGGAAGCGTATGGCATCGGTGCAGAGAAGAGGAGGCCTCAGAGTAGCACCGTCTTATCGGACAGTGCCATAGCCAGTAGTCGTGGTGATAGCGAGAGTGATTCCTATGGACCCGTAGGGTCTTGAGCGATGTAGTTGGAAGGGACGTAGGGACGGGAGCTCGCTCTCCGGCACTGGCAAAATCGATGGAATATGGAGTATAGAGGAAGATGGACCGCAAGGCTCATATCGAACGTAGTTTGAAGGGACGTAGGGAGGGGAGCTCGCTTTCCGGCACTGGCAAGATCGATGGAATAGGGAGTATAGAGGAAGGTGGACCGCAAGGCTCATATCGAACGTAGTTGGAAGGGACGTAGGGAGGGGAGCTCGCTCTCCGGCACTGGCAAGATCGATGGAATAGGGAGTATAGAGGAAGGTGGACCGCAAGGCTCATATCGAACTTGATGACATAGATTGACTGCCAACATGTTGAGATTATCTACCATCTGACACAGTTCCTCAGCGGTCATGGCAATTTTAATGCCTACCTCCACAGAATGGGAAAGGTGTAAAGCCCAGCATGTCAATACGGTGACTCTCACCATGAAGATGCCTGGCACACCTCTTTCAAGTGCTGCAGTTTCACAAGAGAGAGGATGGCACTGGAGATGGAGCTCGGGGAGTTCCCGCACGAGAGAATAGTTGAGATTATGCTTCCAGGCCGCATGTCTGCAGTTATTCAGTGGATCCTACTAAAGAAGAAAAGAGAGGCCCAACTTGCATCCAACGGACAGTAGAAAATAAGGGACAACTAGAGGGAGCCCAATAACGGCGCAGTAGGCCTCATCCTGAAGTAATAAGCTAAGTGGTTCCAGAATGGATATGGATGCCTGAATTAGAGGTGGGTTTTAGTGGGCAAGAGTCAAACACACCAGGGGAGAGGCGGTTTCCTTTGACGGTACATAAACCATTTTTCCCCCTCTTAAATTATTTCCACTAATAGTCTACTATTTTCATGTGTCAAACAGTTTTTCAGTATGATGTCCTAGAAGAGGAAGGGGAGGTGCCTTTTTAGTACGTCGAGCATAACATCCAAACTCACAAACCCCAGAAGCGTGTACCCTTCCGGAAATTTGTTCAGCAAATTTTTCCATCTGACCTCGTAAAAAAATAGTCTACTATTTTAAAAGTATAGGCTATAATTATATAAAATAATATTTTACTTCTTATAAATAAGAATTACACTACAGGCGCATAACTGGACAAACAATGCCATTTCTTATCATATGGCAACACACACACACACACACACACACACACACACACACACACACACACACACACACACACACACACACACACACACACACACACACACATGAAGATTCACAGATTAGCTTAACTTTAAAGTAGGCAGCAGTACTACAGGTAGATGATTATTATCTATGTCTAACGAGATGGATTGTGTTAATTATGCGAAGCAAAAGTTTTCAGTTACCAAACTGTTCTTCCACTGTGTTTCCTCTATAAACAAACTGAACACGTAAAATCTATAAACTAACACGTATTAGAATTTATAGTCACGTATTTCATTGTTAATAAGTTATTATAACCTTGAGCATACCTTTTATTAGAAATGAACATCCGTATTGTTTAAAGCGAGTTTCGTGGGTTTTGCTCCTGTCATATACAGCACCACTACACACGAGTGTCTTAACATTGCCTAATAACAATTAAACAGGCGCATTACAACTTTTCTACAACAGTATGTTGTAGACTACAAATTATGTTTAAACAGAAAATAAAAATTTTGCTAAAATGTAATAATTTTTAATAAATATAAATTCTAGCCTACTAGCATGCTAAATGATTAATTATTGGATTCGTATTGTTGGTAGTATTAATAATTTAATTTATTTTTATGATAAAAGATACAAAGTTTACCATAGTTGAGTTTTTACAGAATCGATTTTTTGTATTCAATGAATGCATAAGAAAGTGCCTTGTGCTTCAAAAAAATTAAATTAAAAATCAATTATGCTGCAATAATGACTTCAATTACGCGGCTATAAGCTGAGACACATTCACTACCTGTGTGGCTTTTTATTAATATAAAGTTCAATTGTGCACTTAATCAATAGGTGAAGTATCTGGTATAATTTGTTCTGTTTGTACCTTGGGGATGGAAGGGAAGCTTCCTCCCCTCAATCTATAATGCGAGCCAATCCCTGCCCTTGTCCGCCATCTTCCTCTACCGCAGCCTATTTTCCACACCCCACTGATTCTATCTAGTCTGTCTGTCTGTCTGTCTATCTGTCGTTTCTTTCAATGTGTGTGTGTGCGTGTGTGCGTGTTGTGTTCACAAACACACACCTTAGCAGTGTTAAGAAAATTCCTAGACGTTGCTTTTCCATCGAAAGATCTGTTCATTACTTGAACTCAACCGTTCTAAGAAATGAATATTAATTTCATAGTTTTCTGTATTTTTCAATTCTCAGTAATTTCTGTCCCACCATATTTGATATTTAACTTAAAATTAAAAGAATTAAAAGAATTCCTAGGACAGAAATTACTTACATTGAAATTTACTATTCGTATTGGATTAATAGTTTTCAAATTATGACATTTTCTGCGTAAACATATAAGACAGCTGGGAATTTCTTTAAATATTTTTCAAACATAGAAATTTAACGCAAGTTTCTGATATTGCACGATTAAAAGTATTTCGTTTTTTTATTATAAAGAAAATTGGCCTTAAATTTTTAATTAAAACGTTAGTTTACCAATATAAAATAAACTGATTAAAATAGTTACTAAAAAGTTATAAAATAAATAGAATTACTAAAATTACTAAAAAGTACAAAACGAGTAAATTTAGTTTTTAATATATTTTTATTATAACTGTGAAATTTATGTAGTCAGTTAGTGTTATTACGACGTCTCCCTGGCCGTAGTATTGTGCAGTGGAAAACAAAATACAAGACACCAATGAAGTCACTAAAAACCAGCTTTAATTATCACAATTAACAGTTTTTAATCAACAAGTTATTCAACAAGATTATACTCGTACAATAAATCTATTTAATCTGTCCACTCAAATAATAATGTCAACTATAAAGAATTCCGCACTGTAATCACTTTTCACTAATACACCACTTGGTAAATCGTCCGATATAAACTGAACTGAGTAATCGCCGACACAAGACTGAGTCCAAGCGGCAGCTGTCGTTGTCCAAATAGATAGCACAGGTGTTCCCAGAATAATCCATAATACGCGTCAACACTACTCGATAACACTAGAACGTAATTGATTGCGGCCTTGAACGCAGTGCGCCGACAAGATGTGGTATGGAATAGTCTAGTTGACGCACGTTAAGGATCACGTACGCACACAACATTACAGTTGGTTCTGCTGGGATAGCCGAGAAATATGTAGAACGTTCTGTATGGCGTAATAATATCTGTACTTAGTAACGCATAATGCGAGACAACCAAGAGAGTCAGCAGAGACCTTTGGAACGTACAGTACTGATTAAAGGCAGAACTAATCTATATATACAAAACTCAAAGTCTGAGGATTTTTTTTTTGCACTGAATACAAATCTACACCGATACACCGATTGTGACCATATTTTGCACAGGTAACCTCTGACACAAGGCGAAAAACACTGTAACTTGGAATTTGATATTCTGCCCAGTTCACACGATTTAGGTTCTTTTAATTGTACCCTTTTGTTGACGCGTATAAAGATGTCTGTCAGCAACACCATGGAGACCAGAATTAATTACCATAGTAACAAGTAAATAAACAAAAGCTATTTAGCGGCCTCGGAACTGTATCTTTGTTCGTGCCTGCAGTACATTTTCGATGTTTTATATAATATGCGATTGTATCGATATATTACGATGTGGAAAAGAAGAAGTGTAGTAATTGAAAATTGTCCTATTTCTGAATGGAAAGCGAAAATACGTGTTGTTTTCATTTGTGAGGTTACGTGACAACGGTTTTTGGTTTTTAGTTTACTGCTGAAATAAATGAAAGCCATGGTTGAGGAAAACATAACGTTTAATGTGATATACAATGCGTGTATCACAGTACCACTTAAAATAAAGAACCTAACGGGTTTTTGAGTTAACGGGTACTTTATAAATATCTCCAAAGGCTTTATAAACGGGTGCTTTTAAATCTCCAAAGGCTGTTGCACCAACATAATAATTTAGTACAAGTGTTCAAAATAGCTTTGGAGAGAATTTGACTAATGAGTACAAAATTGTTATACGAGCTGACAGAACGCCATATAGATATAGACAATAAAAATTATATTAAAATACTTACTAAAACTCAAATATTTGCGTGCGAAGCCGCGGGTAACAGCTGGTAAAATATAAAGGCATGTTTGAATTCGAAGGTACTGTAACAAGGCGACTGCGCAGTTTTCAACATAACATTGCCCCCTTAATCTCGTTATTATAATCGGAGGATTTACAGTTATAAACCGCGTGTTAATAGTTTCATCACACAGGCATAGCTGTTGATAATAATCGTTACCAATTAAAGTTTATGGAATACGGCGTTTGTCGTAGAGTAGACGCATCCATGACACTGGACGTTTCACTGTGTGACACACGCACACACACAGGGCGTAATTAAACACGCGTTTCGGTCACATTCCACGTCACATCAAACGAACTGAAGCACGAAAGTACGTTTGTGTTCGTGAAACTAGTGTTTTAATTAACTGTATACAGCGGTATATGGGGTGATTCAAAATTACACGGCAATCTCTAGAGACTTGATTCAATAGCTAAAAATAAGAAAAAAAGTTCTTATAAACATAGGTCCGAAAATGGTTCGTTAGCGAGTTACGGTTCGCGAACCAGATCGCTCTGATTTCTGCTCACACGGTAAAATGACGCCATACTGAAATTCTTGGGGTATAAAGTGAAGGGTAAATTTGGTGGTTTCTAATGGTTTTTGATCTGAAAAATTGAATAAAAGAGGTCACAGAGCTCTATCTTAATTAGTTTTTAAGAAAAACTGTGTAAAACACAAAAAATTGGAGTAGAAAAACAAACATTTTTAGACTTGGGATAAAATAACTTTGTTAATTTGCTAAAAACAAATAAAATTTCTAACTTTGTAGTGAATTTAATTACGAGAAAATTGATGTGTATAATGTATATTAAAAATAAGTACAAATTTGAGAAATTTGACTTTAATTAAAAACAATTAACCCCAAAATGCGCCAGAAAAGTTTTACAATTTTCAAGAAATGGCATTGTAAACTTTTGAAAGACCTACACTTGGGCAGATGAAAACCCACGAGACTGCCACAAGACATGACCAACAATTTTTTTTCATTTAATGTGTGGTGCGGCATTCTTGGTGATAATCTCTGAGGCCCTTTTTTCTTACCACCAAGGCTTAATAGAAGACAATACTTACATTTTTTGCAAACGAATCTGATGGAACTCTTGGAAGATATTCCACTTGCAGATAGAGTGCAGATGTGGTTTTTGAATGACGGTGCATCTGCTCACTACTGTCGTCATTTGATGTACCATTTATATAAGACATTCGGTAAGCGATGGATTGGTAAGGATTGTATAGGCTACATTGTAGAGAAAACACACAAATATGGGCAGCTTATGAAAACTTCTCTTATTTGAATAAACTAACTTGAGACGTATGATACCGACTTCTCATTTCCACCTCGATTGCACTAAAGTTACAATAATGTGTGTTAGGTGAATTATAGGTGTTTAATGCGATTCTTAAAATTATTATTAATCGATGGCGCAATATACTCATTACACATTGTAAGGTTTCGGACATTGGCCACCGTAAGTTAAAATTAATAAACACGACGTTTCGACCTCAATAGAATCAGGGGTCGTCTTCAGGCGAACAAAAAATTAATACAAAGATAAATCTATCACTGGCGGCTCAGTGTACCAGTGGGTATGGTACCTGGCTACTAATCTAGCGTTTTTCAGCCCCCAGGTCGACTCAGTCTGTTGAAAATGAGTACCTGGGATAACATCCTGGGAATAATAATAAGCGGCTGAAGCGTAGTGCTGGCCACACTGCATTCCTTTTATACCATATGGCTCACATAAGGCAGCCTAACTCGTAAGCTGCTTCGGTGGTACACATGGAAGCCATTATTATTATTATAAATCTATCACTAAGAAATAGATATTGTCAAAACTCAAAATCTTAGTTAAACAAATATAGTGCTAAAATAATAATAATAATAATAATAAAACAGTACTCACCATTCCAGCAAAGAAGGATTGCTCCTTGTGGTTCCAACGTAAACAACATAATCATTGTAAATTGTAAGGTTTCGGACATAGGGTTTACGTTGCAACCACAGGAGGAATTATTCTTTGCTGGAATGGTGAGTACTGTACTTATTATTATTATTATTATTATTATTATTATTATTATTTTTAGCGCTATATTTGTTTAACTAAGGTTTGGAGTTTTGACGATATCTATTTGTTAGTGATAGATTTATCTTTGTAATAATTTATTGTTTCTCCTGAAGACGACCTCTGATTCTATAGAGCTCGAAACGTCGTGTTTCTTAATTTTAACTTACGATGGCTAATGTCCGAAACCTTACAGTTTGTAATGAAATGTAATATGTTAAATATGTAAAATGCATTATTTGTAAACTTTATAATTTGTGAGAGAAAGAGAAAAGGAGAAAAAGAGAAAAAGAGACAGAGAGGGAGAGAGGGAATGGCGATACGAACTTAGAATAATGGAGCAAATAGGGACAATGCGTGTGCGTGTGCGTGTGCATGTATGCAGTAAGAGAGAGAGAGGGAGAAGCAGAGAGAGAGAGAGAGAGAGTGAGAGAGAGAGACAGAGACAGAGACAGAGAGAGAGAGAGAGAGAGAGAGAGAGAGAGAGAGAGAGAGAGAGAGAGAGAGAGAGAGAGAGAGAGAGAGAGAGAGAGAGAGAGAGAGAGAGAGAATTACACAATAAGTATTGTGCGAATCGATTTACTTGTAAATTAGTTGCTTGTACTTGGGTGTAAGCCTAACTAACCAGCGGAACGCTGGTAGAGAGGGCTGCAATTTGCCTGAAGAATGGTGCTTGTTATTATGGCGGTCACGAGAGGGGGGAGATAGAGAACGATGCTCTCTCCTCTCCGTTCAATAGGGAGACTTCCTAATCACACACACACACACACACACACACACACACACACACACACACACGCACACACACACGCACACACACACACACACACACACCACCCCGTCCACCGCGTTGGCTCCTTACATAATTAATACTACCCTATTTTTATATTGCCTTCAGTACGAGGGTTGAATTTTATGTTTAGCTAAGTCTTTTATGTGTGTTGTGTGTTTTGTAAACAACTACATCTCGTCCGTGTTTGCTGACGCCCGGCACTTCTAAACAACAAAATGGAAACTTACATTAATAATTTTTTTTCGAAACGGTCACTTATGTTTGGTTGTGTCATTAATTATGACATGTAAATTACTAGATGGGTAGTACTCAGTTGTAAAAAAAAAAAAAAAAAAAAAAACGTATGTTTGGTTAAACGCAAACAAATAAATAAGTGCATGCTTATACAGATTATGCGTTTCCTACGCGTGAATGCTATAAATATCCTATTGCTCCATGTTTTATTACAGCGTTATTAAAATGTATTGTGTGTGTGTGTGTGTGTGTGTGTGTGTGTGTGTGTGTGTGTGTGTGTGTGTGTGTGTGTGTGTGTGAAATCATTGTCTAGCGCAGTTGTTCGAAACCTTTTTAAGACCGTGAGCCACTTTAAAGGATATTACACTTCATGGGACTCGTAAGCATGGGCGCCGGCAGAATTACTTGTGGGGGTGTGCACCCAGTTTATAATCATATTTTTGCTAACATAAAGTACTTACAGATTTCTTTTAAGCTTAAACAAATTATACGTACTTAATTCTAAAAAAGTAAATACGTAATAGATTTTTAAGATACAGTAAATATTGTTACGACGGTCTCATTGATCGTGGTATGGTACAGTGGAAAACAAAATGCAAGACACTACTGAAGTCACTACAAACCAGCTGTAATTATCACAATTAATAATTCGTAATCAACTAGATAGTCCCTTACTACAATTCAAGTAAAAATTGTCCACACGCAATAATAATGTCAAATAATAGAGTTTCACACAATTTATAACACAATAACAATTCACACACTAATTCGACAAACACTCGATCCGCGCTAAGAAAATCGCTCAAGTAACTGACTTGAAACGCTAGATGCTCTTGCTTTTATAGGTCGCGCAGAGGTCAAGTTTAGCTTCCCTCCTTACTGCACCCCGGCTTAATGCGTATCTGAAGTGTTCTAGAACACACCTTACTTGTGAGCGGCCTTGACTGAGGCAACACCTGCCCTGCCAAACTGGACGGTGAGCGTGGAGAATGTACTGGGCTGTTCGATATGCTTCGATCCCGACTCCGCGACCCACCTAACGTCCCATCGGACCCAGCATTGGATCCCGCTCCATAGGTTGATAAACGCTGGTACAGAGTCTTTAGATGCCTTAATGCAATTTATATACGCGTATGTGACAAGAGTCAACACAAGAAAGTATGAATCTTAGTAGTCTGGCTGTTACTAAGAAGACTTTTACACTGACCTGCAGGCTTGGAAAAAAACTTAATCGTCTATAATCGGGTAGGCTTACACGGCCGGAGTCGATGTTGTTAAAATTCATTCCCAGGCTGAACATCGATTTTAGACTGATGATGGCACTCGATGGCACTGCCGAAACGTCTGTTTTTGTAGAAAACAATGGTCCACGACTAAACAGCCCGGGAATGAATTTCAACAACATTAATCGTCTATGTTTGGTGTTTCCTAATGTTACCTAACGTCTGAACGAAGGCTTCGGGCGAAATTTAAACGTAAACACTGACCCACTAAGGGGGTAAAAGACAAACGAGAAGATGCAGGGTTTAGATACCCGACGTTCCGGCATCAGGACAGAATTGTTACTGGGGTCGCGGTAACAAAATGATCTGAATACACGACGCAGCATTTGGACAGAAAGCTAAGATCTGCCTACACTACGTTTCTAAGTACTGATCTCTTAAGCGGTCTACACACGATCATTTCGGTGTGTCACATCGATGTGTACATTTTTATTAGTAGCGTGGCGTCCATGTAACCACTGTTGCCGCCGGCAACAGTCCTGGTAACGAAATAAAATAAAGTTAATTATATCAAAGAGTAATTAGTTTAGTAATTGAATAATTTGAAATCCGAACCATATTAGTAGGGAAACGTGAAGAAAAGCATAGCATTGCTTTCGAACTGATGTGCACTTGCACCGCTTGTGTTGCCGGCTCAAACATCGGCAGTGTTTTATTGCGTGTGGTCATTGACCTCGTAGTAGTTGTCACTGTACAACGGGAGGGGGACACATTCGTCCACCCAATGTGTTGCCACTGTATAAGCCGGCAAAACGCTCAGTTAGCAGCAATGTTCGTTTCGGAACCAACGTGCAGCAGTTACTACTTACCTATTCGTGTTTTGTTCGTTTAGTCATGTGTTTCTCTGTTTGTCTTTATTATTTCGATTATTTCTGTCCTAATTTAATCTGTGCAAGTATAATGGAGTCAGATTCCGTTGAACCGGAACCGCCTTCTTCTGCCACCGAAAGGTAGAAAATACTCTAAACATATATTTTAGCTCTAAATAAAATATTTTGGCTCTAAAAAGAAAAAATTCTAATTAATTTTTAGGCCTATCACAACCGGCAACAGCTGTTAGGTACCGACGCCACGCCACTGATTTTTATGCACACGGCCGCATCAATATGCCATCAGGCGACCGCCGCGCAGTCTTCTGTTGGAACGCGCTCGCCGTGTAGTCGCAATTGTCTAAAAACAACAGAAACGCTTAGACGGCTCTGTCAGACAGCGCATGCGCGGAAAGCTAGGTGTGAAGGACTGAACGGACTGACTCTCACACACGATCATTTCTATCTGATGTCATGCCATGCCAAACTGACGCACCGCATGATGTGATTCATCATTCTGTCAGTTCACATTTTTTGTGTGAACTCGCATCATTTTGACCCTACGCACCATCATTCCGGGTGTGCCACATCGGGGTGACATACTGACATACGGAGATGATCGTGTGTAGGCCGGTTTAGAGATCACAAGACACTTGGCTGAATGTTAGTTGTTACAGTCAAGTTTTAATTTACACCAACATACTTGGTAGTAACACAGCAGTAGTAGTAGTAGTAGTAGTAGTAGTAGTAGTAGTAGTAGTAGTAGTAGTAGTAGTAGTAGTAGTAGTAGTAATAAAAGTAGTAGTATTTTATTGCCATTAAGGGTGGAAATTATTATTCAGTTTTAAGTTTTACAGGGTATCTTAGACTTTCACGGGCGGCGTCAGCTCTGTTAATATTAGTTTGACAGTTCACCTGGCAGTTACGCCGTGGTCCAATGCTGCCGCATAAAACAGACGTGTCGGTCCCACCATTGGACTTGAGCAACAACTGGTACGTTCTTCGTCAGTTTTTCACAATACTGCGGTAAAAGATTGGTGCGACTGTACTGTGCAAACTGGTGAAGAACGTACCAACTATTGCTCAAGCCCTTACGCTGAATGTGACCTCCAACGGTGGGGCCGAAACGTATGTTTTGTACGGCAGCATTGGACCCACGGCCTAATATAGCCCGGACAATCGTCAGATTAATATTAACAGATTTTCAGTTTTATGCTTAATTATGTACTTTTAAAAGTAAACTTTTATTTGTTTAAAATTTTATTTTCTTTTGAGAAAATTAGCATCGTTAAAATTAGCAACTGAAAATTAGAAAATGAAGTCATTAAGGACAGAATGAATATGAAAAATTCAGTTGCTGATTTTATTCAAACAAAAAAATTACAATAGTATGGACACACGAAAAGAATGGCACAGGAAAGATCGTAAAAGAGAGTTATGGAATGGACCCCACCAGAAAGAAGGAAAAGAAAAATACCATCTATCAACTGGATAGAAGAAATTCAGACTATGCTGAAGGAACGAGTAATTGAAGATCTTTGGATGGACAAGCAGCAGTGGAAGATGGGAATTCAATCACTTGTGTAATCTTTGGTTCCGGAAAATGTGTAAACATTGTACAGTCGGAATTAATAATAATATTTTTATGTCACTAGATTATGTCTGTTAAAGCAAGTTTGACGCGGTGCGACGCAAATGGTCATTATTGTACGTGTAAACAGGATTTCTAAGCTCATGATTGAAGAGGACTGTTGGACGGTCTCAGTTTACTGTGAACCGTAATCCAGAGCTGTGATGATGTGGTTACCTTTAACGACAGTTATCGTGTAAACATAACTAATGTGGAGCAGGCCTAATACGTGGAGCTGTAGTCGTGTAACTCACGTGTCGTTTCCTCGCTGAATCAGACTACCGCGCTGATCCTGCGCTAGTGTCTTTAACACACAACAATGATAAACAGCAATGATAAAAATGCGTATATGTATATAGGACTGTTGGTGTTTGTTTTAAGGTTGAGCATGGTGTGTTGCGGTAACAAGGGTTGGGTTGGGTTGCGGGCTCAGTCTCGAGAGGGAAGCCTATGTTTTCAATGGGTGCAGTTGAGCGTGGCCACCATTGAAAACTGGTCATATGTGAAATAGTCCCAGCGCAGCCAATTCATCCCCTACATACATCTGCAATCTGTGACCACCACCACTACTACTACTACTTACTACCACTACTGAAATTAACTTTGAAAACAATTTCAAAAATACCGATAATTTTAAACATTAATAACATGCAATAACATTTCTGAAGGATGACGTGTACCTACTACTATGTATTTGTCGAAATCGATCACGCTAAACAGTATTTTGGTACAGCAGTTTTAAGATTTGCCCGGTTTATCCAACTGACAAATTCAAGTATCTTGGAGAAGTTATTGAACACAATATCTCAGAGAAAGAAGCCATTAAAGCACGAGTTAATAAGATGAAAGTTGCTTACCATTTAACCAAGGACACATGTAACAAGAAATCAGTATCTATTAATGCCAAACTTAGTAGTTCGCCAGGAAGCACTTTATGCAGCTGAGTGTCTGACTCTGAACAAGAAAATGTTGATGGAAGAACTGGAAGTCACAGAAAGGAAAATATTAAGAAAAGTCTTGGGATCAATAAAAGGTGGAGAACAGTACAGAAGACGCCACAATAGTGAGCTGTACACACGTGTTGAGAAAATCACAGACGTAATTAGAAAAAGAAAAATTACTTTCTACGGAGATGTTCAAAGAATGAATCCTGACAGGCTAACAGGGAAGATTTTAACTATTTCAAAAAGCTCAAAATGTCCAATACGTGGTTCGAAGAAACAGAAAAAGACAGAAGAAGTCCAGATTATTCAAGAAGACATTGAAGAATGGTTGCCACTAAAAAAAATTTTTAAATTAGGAAAAAACCAAGAACAGGACAGATGCCGCCTGGACTGACGAAAGGAGGGAGAGACATCGATCAAGGATGAAGGAGATGTGGGGGAGGAGGAAAAGAGAGGAGAAGAAGGGAGGCTCATACGCAAAAATCAAGCGCTACACACTATAAACTCACGCCTTGTTTTCAGTAATACGGAACAACGTTAAGCAGAAAACGTGCAATGATTTTAGGGGTGTTGTAACCGCGTGGCGTCGCCTGTGACGTAATTGTTCCTGACCGGTCTCAATACCAGAATCATCGCCTTGATTAGTTATAATCATCATCCTTGTGGCGGAACCGTCGTTTTCCTCAGTACTGAAATTTTTAGCCGAACAATTGCCGCGTGGCTGCTTTGGATACTGCAAGTATTTCAAACACAGTTCTTATTCAAGAAAATGAGGATGATTTACAAAGAGCTATTTACAAGAAGTGGCAAGAGAGTACAATTTCAGTAAGAAAGACCAAAAACCATGGCCTTTAAAGGTAAATATCCAGTGAGGACTGAGATAGTTACAAACAACAGCACTTTAGAACAAGTGAGCTGTTTAAATATCTCTGCTGTGCTATCTAGTATGCTATGAATCTGAATCTGATATAAGAGAGAAGATAAATAAATTTAGAAATATTTGTAGTACGATTCATATAAATCTTAAAAATAAAGCAAGACACAGCACAAGGAATAAATTTTATAAGACAATTGCAATACTCACGTTGATTTATGCGAATGAGGCGTGAGTCATTACAAAAGAGGAAAGCGGCAAGATTCAGAGTCCCGAAGTTTCTTCGAAATACTTTAAATTATACATTGCAAGACAGAGTAAGGAATGAAGACATTAGAGCAGAACTCGAAGTAAAGGACATAAATGAAATTATTGTAATTTATAGAAAACAATGGTGGGATCATCTGTAAATGATGACAGAGGATCGATTGCCGAAAGCGGCACTGAACTATAAAGCCATTGGTAGAAGAGACGTGGGTCGTCCGAGGATGAGATGAGTGCCGGAACAGATTTGTATAACCTAATCCTTGAAGAGGAGACGAAGAAGAAGAAGTTTTAAGATTTTTTCGGATTGTTCCGAGTCGGTAAACTAATTTGCGTACACGTCTATTGAACAGTAGCCTATACTCTAACAAACATACGACAAGAAAACCGTGGAAGAATGAAGAATTTCCTGTTTAGAGACGTTTTGTTGGTGAAAGTTAGCGTCAGAAAAAGTTATGGCCTTTTGAAAAGAATCTGATACGTTCTATTTATGTACTAATTATAAACAATCAGGCTATAGAACAGGTATCTCATTTCAATTTTCTAGGGTGCGACGTAACTTATCAGTATGACAACGACATCGATGTAACAATAAATAGATTTCAAACGATATGTGATACTATACACAGAACACTTGGAAGTAAGACAAGGAAAGGCACCAAGATAAAATTGTATAAAGTAATGGCAACACCTGTTTTACCTTATGGAAGTGAAACTTGGACGATGACGAGAAATGATAAACGAAGACAAGTGAAACGAAGTTCTTGAGAAAAACCAAAGGTTGGACCCTTACAGATCAAATAGGAAATGAATATATAAGAAGACATTAATGTATATTCTATGGCCAGCAGAATAAGGGCAGGGCAAATAAAATGTAGGCAGCATATAAAGAGAATGGAAGGTATGAGACTACCTAAACAAGTAATAAGATACAGAGCTCAAGGAAGACGAGATATAGGTAGACCAAGGAAGAGATGGCTTCAGTGAAGGCGGAACAGGCTGTAAGCCTATACCTTCATGTGTAGAAGAAGAAGAAGAAGAAGAAGAAGAAGAAGAAGAAGAAGAAGAAGAAGAAGATGATGAAGAAGAAGAAGAAGAAGAAGAAGAAGAAGAAGAAGAAGAAGAAGAAGAAGAAGAAGAAGAAGAAGAAGAAGAAGAAAACAGAACCATTGTGTAAAAAAAATTAATGGTACACAATCCAAAGTAATGTGTACAAGCAACTTTAGTACTGTGGGGCAGGGTTAGTCCTACTAGGGCGCGTAGCTTATATCAAAGCCTGAGAAGTTAAGAAACATAAAGACGAAGACGGAATGGTACCGGCAACTTAATCGTGGAAAACAAAGAAGTAAAGCTGACTATTCAGTAGCCCAGCTGATCAACGTAATTTTCCGATCGATGATACACTATCTCCACGGAAACAATAATGTGCCCGCGTGCGAAATATTTGAACTTTCTGCGAAACTACTATGACAAGGGTTTCTAACGTATGTGTGGATCTACATATCTTTGACAAGGACGATTCAGAAAGAAACGGTACATCGTTTGTGATAAACGAGTGAAGTTCGTTCTTCACTGATACGCTTTGACAGACTAAGAGTTACGTTTGTATACGTCTTCACTATACAGTAATCTGGCGGCTGAAATCACAACTAGTACAATAAAATTATACTTTATAAGTTATTCTGAAGCTACTAATTGTTTTTTGTAAAATTCGTTTACAGCAGTCAGTCATATTCGTGTGTATTGCAAAAACCCATAGTTGTGAATGGTCACGTCAACATGTACGCACTACTTTTCCCCATCTCGTTACGCACGCACACGCACGCACGCACGCACGCACACACACACACACACACACACACACATGTTATATATATATATGTTACATTATCAAATAATAAATTACTTCTACAAGAGTATTTTTAAAAAACCTCTCTCTCTCTCTCTCTCTCTCTCTCTCTCTCTCTCTCTCTCTCTCTCTCTCTCTCTCTCTCTCTCTCTCTCTCTCTCTCTCTCCTCTGTCTCTCTTTCTCTACCAAACACATACGTATGTTATATAGGCTCTTAGGCCTGTTTTATCAAATTATAAATTACTTCTGCAAGAGAATTTAACAAATTTTCTCTTTCTCTCCCCCCCCCACACACACACACCTGACGTCGTTTCACAGATTTAATCTGTATCTTCAGAGGTTTCAATTAAAAATTTTTAAGCCGAAAAATAGAGCCTAATTTAGTCACACACTGTCTAAATAACAAACATCAATTCCAAAGCATTCAAAATATTAAACTAATAAAAGGTAGGCCTACAAGAAAAGGTCACAAAATGAATATCTGAAAAAATCTCAGTACATATAGATTTACTGAGATTACACAAAATATTAGCTAATTAAAAAAACAAATTCAATGAAAACAAAACGAGACGATTTATTTAAAAGTATAAATTAAAAAAATTTAATATGAAATATGATAATTTAATATTTTTAATACAGATGACCGTCAAATCAGTACAAACAAACTTTACAACCTAAAAAAAATTTTAATCGAAAGAAATCGATCATTCATTAATTTATATTGAAACCTGCGAAGATACAGATTAAATTTGTGAAACGTACGTCAGGTGTATAATGGTGATAACAAATTGAAGATTACACTTGCAGAAGTAATTTATTATATTTATTATTTCATAATGTAATATATTATAATATACAGATACTGCAGGAAATTCAAAACATCAAGCGTTACAAAGAACACACACACACACACACACACACACACACACACACACACACACACACACACACACACACACACACACACACACACACACACACACACACACACACACACACACACACACACACACACACACACACACACACACACACACACACACACACACACACACACACACACACACACACACACACACACACACACACACACACACACACACACACACACACACACACACACACACACACACACACTTACACTCAATAGACTCACATGCCTTGTTTTCTGCAATACAGAACAATGTTAAGCAGAAAATGCGCGATGATTTTGGGTTGGTGTAGAGGCTAACGTAACTATGGTGGCATCTTGCCTTGGTTTCAGGCCTGTCTTTAATATCAGAATCATCACGTGATTAGTTGTGACCATCATCCTTGTAGCGGAACCGTGGTGTGCCTCAAATACTGAAATTCTTACGCGAATATCTGCCGCGTGTTTCCACTGAAGATGGCTGCCATTGGCGAGGCCTAAACGTTTGTTTTTAATAACCTAAGACCACGGCCTAATAACTCGGCACATAACCATACGAATAATGAATTTTCCGGTGAAGGGTTTGTGAGGATCGGTCAAAACGTATAACACAAATTTTAAATTGTGTCGACGTTTCGACAATATTTATTGTCATCATCAGGACCTGTGTATGAATACAAAAGGAAATGTGAAACACAACAAATAAATTATTTGGGTGAACGTGTTTGTGTATGTGAGTGTGTTTGCGTATGTGTGTATCCATGTATATGTGTGAAGGAGTTGAAACAATTTGTTTGACATCAAAATAATTGCATTATTACATTTTTTTTCCTTAAATACAACAAGAAAATTATAATGTCCAGAACATAATTTACACAATATTACAATTGAAATTACTCATAATGTAATGGTATTTGTAATTAATTATAAAAGCACTAATCAACAATTATATATTAGAATTGGTACAGAAAACGTGTATACATATAGGCTACCTGTCAACATATAGCATAGTAAAATATATTATCGCTAATGCAGACTATAGGGTTCAATTATGTAATTATTAAAAGTTATTTTTATCATGTTTCGCTCACTATTGGTATTGAAAACACCGTCATTAATTTAGAGAATTCTAAATTACACAATAACTGTTGAACTTTACGAACTTACGTCAGAGAATTTACATAATATTACAAACACAAGTTTATGGTAAACCTATCTATCAAGCGAAAATGGATATAATCATATTGTTGTAAATTATTATTTACCAAGAACTATGTATGTACAGAGTACTATAGAATATTGTAAAATTATGTATATGTCAAAAATCATACCAAAATTATGTGTATGTCGGATAGCGTGGGAACCACGGATGGCTTTATCCTTACTCAAACAGGCAAAGTTTAGAGCTGGTCACCAATTCTCCCACTACCTCTCATTCTAGAGGCTAGTTCTGTTTGAGAGATTGGAAAAATAATCATATAATTTTTACAGACGTTCATTTGAGGTATTTAAAAGAAGTTCGCATACAATGTTTCTTACATAGGTCATCAGGATGTTGACAATGTAAACACTTAAACACTTGAGCTTATTTAGGTTCCCTAACACTTGATCACACAGCTATTTGCACGTTTATTTTTGTCCTTTTCCAATGACTTCGTAATAAAAGCAATGCGTATTATTTTACTGTTACATTTAGAGGAAATGCGAGATAGGTTAAGGTAAACTGGAATCAAGAACACCGGTTCCACGCGTATTCAAACTTAACTAATTAATTACCTTAGTCGGCCCAAACGTTTGGTCTGTATTTCCAGTTAAGATAGTACAATAGACTTTCTATTATAATTGATGATTAATGAGGATTTAAGTCCGTCGGTAAAGTGGAAACGATTTGATATAATTTAGCTAAATATATTTAATTCACTACCGACACGGAACACAAAGTTTTTTATAGGTAAAAACGTAAAAGTTTTACCTTATAGCCTGAACCGGTTTTCGCTTTTAAAAAGCTTCTTTAAAACCGGTTCAGGCTATAAGGTAAAACTTTTACGTTTTTACCTATAAAAAGCTTTGTGTTCCGCGTCGGTAGTGAATTAAACATATTTAGTTAAGTAACGGACAATGAAATCCAATAATTTGCGGGTATCAATATTTGCGGGTAAGAAGAAATTATAAATTAAAATTTTTTGACCACAATTACGATAAAAATCGTTGTACACTGCCGATCAGGTGGTTTTCATCATCACAAGTGATTGTAAGAATCGACCATCAACTCGCCAGACGATGAATGAAAACTTGACGTGAATTCAGGGGGTGTTATGCTTTGTAACACACTGTCATAATTGCGTGACTTTACTAATTTCAGTGTTAAGTTAAAGTATTTTATATAAAGACGGCCACTCTTCGTGAAAACGTTTTGAAAATATCAAAGTATACGACCCGCGGTTATGCTTGTTTTGTGTGTGTTTATCTGTGTAGCTATTTTCGTTTCGATTTGTGCTATCCCTGCGACAAGTTTGTCTTTGGTTCCATCTTTGAATGCTTCACCTCATTTTGTAGACGAATGTGTGAATAAATTTTACAACGGTCATTGAAAGGTGTAATATTACTAAATAAAATTTTCTTAAGCTTCACGGCCGACGTCAACATAATAATAATAATAATACTATTAAAAGGTGCCCGCCAATTCGCCCCAGTACTGAGGCCTGTCCACGACAACAGTAGACCATAGCCTAACAGACCGGCTAGTAATAATAATTGTAACAATTACTAAATAAAAGTTCTCTACGACAGAATATTAATGAAGGGCTATTGTTTTAAAGTAATATTAATTTGTCGGATAGTGTGTTTATGTGTAAAGTATTTCTCTGCACCAGAAGGCAAACAACCACTTCGACTGCTAACACATTTGAAATGTGGTTTATGTGGGATTTAAAACGTATTTAAAAAAATGTATGTTGGAAGATTTGGAAAAGTGATTTATGTGGGACGGCAACAAATGGTTTACGTAGAATGGTAAAAATTCTGGAAAATGGTTTAAGTGGAACAGTATCGATTCTGGAAAATTGTTTGAACGGAATGGTAAAACACTTTTTGAAGGATCCGAGTGGAGTGGCAACGCTTTTAGAAAATTGTATGAGTGGGATAGTATATACATATTCGGGTTAAAACGTCCTGCGACGTTGTCCGATGCCTAATTGCCAAAATCTCCTGTCGTTGCAGTTTTCTTCGGTTGTACCTCGTACACTCATTGATCTCCTGACACTCTGTATCCATGTTACTTTTGGCCTTCCCCTTTTTCTGCTTTCCTGTGGTATCCATTTCATCACCCTCTTTGGTAACCTCTCCTCCCCCATTCTATGCACGTGCCCATACCAAATTAATTGTTTTTTCTCGATGTGTTCTAAAACAGTTTCTTTTATATTCAATTGTTGCTTAATTGTTTCGTTTCTGACCCGGTCTAATTTTGATGTTCTACATATTCTTCTTAAGGCGTCCATTTCTGTGGCTTCTATCTTTCTTTTCAGATGTTCTTTCATTCTCCATGTCTCAGACCCATATACTAATGTGCTCTTAATCATTGCGTTGTATATTCTCATTTTCCTTTGTTTTCCTATTTCGGTGCTCCACAGTATTCCATTTAGAGACTTAATTATTGTTCTTGCTTTGTTTACTCTACACTTTATTTCTGTATAGTCTGTCCCTTCCTTGTTAAAATTTATTCCCAAATATTTGTAATTCTCACATTTTGTTACAATTTCATCGCTCTCCAATACTATGTCGGTCGTGTCCTCTCCTATACACAAATATTGTGTTTCTTCCACATTCATGTGCAGTCCCCATTTTCCGTATTCTTCCTTCAGTTTGCGTGCCATGTATTCTAAGTCATCTTTGTCATTTTCGCATATTACTTGATCATCTGCAAACTGAAGTGTATATATACAGGTGTCATCGTCAATTTGGGTCCCCATTCCACTGCATTTCTTTTTCCAGGTTGTTAAAGCTTTGGAGACATATATTTTAAAAAGTGTTGGGGAAATTCAGCATCCTTGTCGCAGACCTTTGTTGACTGTAAAGGGTTCTGATATTTTATTTCCTAATTTCACTGCAGATTTCATGTTATTGTATATGTTTTGGACAGCCTTTTGAGTGGGATAGTAACATATTGGAAAAATGGTTTATTTGAAATATTGAGATATTTGAAAAACTATTATAATGAAATGGTAACTCATTTGGATAAATGGTGTATATGGAATGATACACTTGGAAAACTGTGTATGTAGAATGATAATGTAATGTATTTATCACACACACACACACACACACACACACACACACACACACACACACACACACACACACACACACACACACACACACACACACACACACACACACACACACACACACACACACACACACACACACACACACACACACACACACACACACACACACACACACACACACACACACACACACACACACACACACACACACACACACACACACACACTTATTGCTTACTAATGGTACTTATAATCTCAATCTTCTATTGTGGTGTATTCATTGTTCATGACCTAAATTATATGTACGGTATCTTTAGGTTATGAACCATGAATAGGCCTACACTACAATACAGGATTAACACTGAAACACTAAATATTTAAGAAATACATTTTTGACAATTAAAAGATGACTGTGTAAATTGTATCTAAGGTAACTAAAGCCGTCTACATTAACGTCTGTTTTCGAAAAATTATGTGATTTGAATGGTATTATAATTATATTAATTTTCTGTACGTAGCCTAATATTTAGAGCGACTATTCTTTATAGTTTACAAGTAGGCCTACCCGTGAACTCAAAAAAGGTTAGGTTCTTTATTTTAAGTGTTATTGTCTTATAAGCATTGTATATACACATTAAACGTTATGTTTTCCTCAACCATGGCTTTTATTTGTTTCAGCAGTAAGCTAAAAACCAAAAACCGTTGTCACCTAACCTCACAAATTAAAACAACGCGTATTTTCACTTTGCATTAAGAAATAGGACAATTTACAATTAGTACACTTCTTCTATTCCACATCCTAATATACTGATACAATCGCGTATTAAAAACATCGAAAATCTACTGCAGGAACGGATAAAGGCACAGTTCCGATCCCGCTAAATAGCATTTGTTTATTTACTTGTTACTATGATAAATAATTCTGGTCTCCATGGTGTTGTTGACATCTTTATTCGCGTTAACAAAAGGGCATAATTAAAAGGACCTAAATCGTGCGAATGGGGGAGAATATCAAATTCCAAGTTAGACAGTGTTTCTCGTCTCGTGTCAAAATTTGGTGGCAATCGGTATAACAGTGTGGTGGATTAGCATTCAATAAAAAGAAACAAATCCTCAGATTTTGGGTTATATATACATTCACACTAAATAAGTTTTATTTGGATAATAAATTGTTCAAAATTGATTTTCACCTAACACTGTCAACTACAGACGCGTGTCCGCGATCAACGCTGGGACTAGACTCTTTAGAGAACACCAAAAAACTACATTTACAACACATGACGTCATACAGAAAATTCTGAATTTAAATAACGCACAAAAGACAGTAATTTTCAAAGCCGAATAAGCCCGGTAAAAAGGGTAAGTAATCTATAATAATTCGAAGGAACCGCGCCCGCGGTTGGGGTGAAGATTGTTCAGTGGTTCCGGATAATGGTCTTCTCCACTACCGCGAGATTAGCAGTGAACCCATTCTGAACGGTCGGTATTAACCATCAGAATAATAATTAGAGAAAACCGTACGTCATTTCCATTACATCTTTCGTATTCAATGGAATGCTAATTTTTCGCCTTGTGATTTTAAACCGCAGTGGCAGTCAGTGACAATTGGTTTTGATCTGTCCTAAGGGAGAGCTCAGCGGCGTGTCTAGGCGGTGGAACAAATTAACGTCCCTCAGCTGTAAATCTGATCCGAAATCCCGTCCGTTAAACGCGTTTAGAAATTTAATTCTCTACTTTTTAGCTCACATAATTTTGCTTATTATAAAATATTTCTTTGTACATTTTAAGAAATTATATTACGTATATTTATATATTCTATAATATTAACTATATATTTATTCATATAATTGTGTGTGTGTGTGTGTGTGTGTGTGTGTCTGGTTTATATATATATAAAATGTTCTGATGTTATTCAATTTGTTTCTTCTGCAAGTAGTGTAACTTCGTATTTTCTTTTAACACCTGACGCACGTTTCACTGAAAAATATCAGTATCATCAGAGGTTTGTAAGTAAATTAATAACAATTGAAATAATTCCGTTAATATAAAAATTAACGAATAATCGAATTTCTATCGATTGTAAATTAATAACAATTGAAATAATTCTGTTAATATAAAAATTAACGAATAATCGAATTTGTATCGATTGTAATGTAAAATAACTGATAATCGATTAGGTCGATTAGTTAACGATTGTTTTAATGTTTATTTTCTTTAGCAGCTGTTTTCTCGGTTATATTTGAAATATTTATTGTTTATATTTTATTTGTTTTTATTATTTAGTAAATTTAATATTTTAAATAGATCGTCTTGTTTTGTTTTTATTTGAGTTTGTTCTTTAATTAATAAATTATTGTTATTGTGTTTGTAAATATTAAGATTTTCCCAAATATTCATTTTTTGACCTTTTTGTATGTTTTTAATTAATTTTATATTTTCAACGTTTGGAAATTGGTGGTTATTATTTAGACAATGTGTGGCTAAATTAGATTTATAAATATTTGGTTTTAAATATGCATTGCGGTGTTGAAGGAATCTATCTAGTAGTTTTTTCTTTGTCTGGCCCACGTAAAATTTATTGCAATCTGGACATTCTATTTTATATATTCCATTTTTATTGTGAATATTGGATTTAGTTTTATGTTTTATTTTATTAAAAATTATATTATCTGTATTATAAGATATTTTAAAATTAGTATCTCTAAATATTTTATTTAGTTTTTGAGTTATATTTCCGTAATAAGTGAAGGTTGTATATTTTATATTATTGTTAGTAGGTGAATTTTTAAATTCTTGGGGGAAAACACTACGTCATATCCAGTGTATCGATTTTTTTTTAACACACATTATTATGTCCATTTTGTGTTTAACACATAGTAATGTCTATTAATTAAAGTTATTCAATAAAGCTTTATTGCAGTGTAACACGCGTGTTCCGAGAGAAGCCCCATACCACAATGGGAGCGAGTCCAGCGGTTTGTGAAAATATCAGAAACATGTGTTAAATATTGTGATTAATGGATTCTGTTTTTGAAAGTCACCCTAAAATGGATGATGACTTAATCCTATCTTAAAGAGCGTGGAGGTTGGCAACAATGATGCCAGATGCAGGCTTCAGATCAGCTGATCAGTATATTCTTCATAACCACTCATCTGGAAAGCTGGCAGACGGGCAACTTGCGCAAATATGGTACACTCCAAACTATAAACATCCTGTCTGATTTATTGTAGTAGGCCTACGCCGAGGGAGTGAGAGTCCTCTATTTAAACTGAAGTAAACATTTTGAATCAAATCCTGTTAATTGTACGTCCTTTTGATAAAGGATTGGTTATTGTAAACGAAGTGTAAACCTTACGAAAGGATGGACGTAATGAAAATACAAATTTTGTTTTACATTTAACGTAGTATTATTTATTTTGAAAGAATTTGAGAGGTAGATTATACGGATATTTTCTTTCGTTTCTACATTTTCTTGTTACGAATAAAAAGTATTTTAATGAGTATAAGTATACATTGTGCATTGTATAACCGTATGTGTATATTAATGTATAAAACGTTTAGCTAATTATTATGTTTCCTGTTAAAATTATAAATTAACTAACAACCTAACCTAAAACCATGCAATGAATTATTAAATAAATATGCTTGTTCTTATTTTACTAAGTTCTTACTACAGAAATCAGTAAATCCAAGTCAATTTATTGATTAATAATAATAATAAAATAATAATGACAGTTATTATTATATTAATAATAATTATAAAATCGGACTTCCTGATAATAATAACTTTATACGGAAAAAATGTGTAATCACTACATACATAATGATAATAATAGCAGTTAGTGCAATAATAGAAATAGTAATAATAATAATAAGTTACATTGTGACGGCGATTTCTTGCGTATCCCACTTGAAACGCAACAATAACTTGAGGTAACAATATTAAATCACTTCAAACATTGAAATAGCCGATACGTAATGCTTTAAGTTTACTGATTAAAGACATCACGATTTTACATAATGGCAAATTAGGCAATCCGAGGCACACTTCACAGTATATATAGGCCTACATAAAATACATTGCAACCGTGTGCGTATATTAGTAAAGCCTATAAAACGTTTAGCTAATTATCATTGTCACTGTTAAAATTATAAATTTACCACCAACCTAACCTAAAATCATGCAATGAATTATTAAATAAATACGCTTGTTCTTGTTCTTATTTTACTAATTTCTTATTAAAATAATCAATAAATCAATATAAATTATTGATAAATAATAATAATAATAATGAAGTAATAACATTTTAAAAAAGTAACAAAACACTAAAACACGTAACACCATGAAAAAGCATGATTGAGAATACGAGATGTAATTTTCGTAAAAGATGATTGAGAATTAAGATTAAAAGCTTAGATTAACTGGAGTTCAATTTTAAGAAGTGGTAACATAATGTAACATATTATTAGGCATTCTCGTAATATAATAGTCGTGTATTTAGAAGCTGTTATATAACTTATTTAAAAAAAAACAATATTAAATTACTTCATTGAATATTATATTACAGACTTCATAAATTTCAATCTGTCTACAATGCCTTTATATAGAAGCAGATTAAATATTCTTGTTCCATAGTATTTTGGGACGGTACGTGAGTTAAGAGTCACGGCTTCAATGCCCATAAACTACAGTATACTACATTGATTTTCTTTCAGTTGTCACAATAGAAAAAAATGATCCTAACATTTAGTGAAACAAAAATTCTTTACTTACCAAAAGAAGCCTCGGTGAAATTCTATTACAGTTCTCGATGAAGTTTCGATGAAGTTCTATTACAGATATTTTCTTCCTAAAACGAGTCTGTGGCAGAAGACGCGTCGTGGTAATTGCTTATGTTTGATGAATGTCTAGATTATCATGGAAAGTTTAACTGAAGCTCTTCAATGATATGGGGGCGCGAGCACGCACGCACACACTCACACACGCACACACATAATTTCTGCTCTTAGAAAAAGACTCTAAATCTTTCGCCCTGGTTCAGTTGGACGTTTCGAACTGTATGGATAAACTGAATAAACGGTACTCTCCCAATATCAGTACCCGCACTACATTTTCGGTACCGTTATATCGATTATGCGATTGTATCGATATACCACGATGTGAAGAAGAAGTAGAAGCGCTTGTAAATTATTCAATTTCATAATGTAAAGCGAAAATACGTAATGTTTTTCTTTGTGAGGTTAGGTAATAATGATTTTTGGTTTTTAATTTACAGATTAAAGAAATAAAAGCCATGGTTGGAGAGAACATTCCGTTTAAAGTGTATAGCCCTATAAAATGCAATATAACAGAGTAACGTTTAAAATAAAGATTGTAACGTTTTTTAACATAAACAACAATAGAAAATGTAAGTTGAAAAATACAATTATTTCTGAATAATAAGATAAAAAACCATCATCATCTTCTTCTTAACGGTTTTAGGCTTTAGCGACCTGTTCCCATTCAACAGTCCACCTTTTCTTAGGTGTACCGACTTTTCGTCTGCCTCTAGGGTTGTAATCTTTCGCCATCTTCGGTATCTACTTTCTTCCATTCTATTGATGTGTTGAATCCATTTTCTTCTGTATTCTTTAATCTTTAATTAAGTACAAAAATATCTAAATCACTTCTTATCTCTTCGCTTCTTATATGATCTCGTCTATTACACCTTTTAACAAGATCTCAGAATTTTCATTTCTGCTGTTTGTATCTTTTGTTCATCTTTTCTGTTTATGACCCAAGTTTCAGAACCATACAGTAATGGTGTACGTATTGCCAGTGTTTTAACAAAATGAAACCAAGACTTGCTGTTCGTTAAGTGGTCAATATTCTTTTATGTTATTCAGTAATATCTCGAAACTGGCAGCGAGTTTTGTGCGAAACACAAAAAAATGGGAGACATAGCACCCCCTTACTTCGAGTTGGTTCCTTTTCCAGTAATCTGTGCAAAAACTGAGTATTAATGAAAAAACGAATATTAGTGGAAAACGAGGTCAACCACAAAAAGGGGGACATGTATAGTAATAGGTGAGTTGGTTACTTCTAGTTGTTCTTTCCACAAAAAAAAAGCGAGTATTACATTAAAGGCGTATTGGTTTTCATGTGTAATTACAATTTACACGTTAATTTGACAACATCATCTTTTGGCATCACGAGCACACATCGGTGTTATATTAGTGCTAGAAACATTTTGCATAAAAAATATGACAAAAAACGTTTGCAACATCAACAAACTATTTTATAACATACACACATAAATTTTAACGAATTCTTTCATCTCACTAAATTATATCCGATATTCATTACATATCGATGCCGATAATCACGTAATCGAATTATCGAAAATGTGTGCGGATGCGGTTATTGAGACAGTGCCTAACGAACAAACGGTTTGTTATCGATACAAGCGCCTGTCTCGTTATGTTTAAAAATAAAAATATGACATGTGACCTTAGGGAAAAATGCATTTATCTAAAATTAAGCTTTGACCAAGTAGTATCTATGTGAACTGTTAGGCTATAGGCGTGTGGCTTGCTACAACTACAAGTGTTTTATGTTAGCAGGACGTGGAAGGGCATGCCGCACACCCCACTTCCCTTCTTTGTAAGACCGTGGAAGAGGAATGTGCGACCACTGAGGTATACAAACCTTATCATTCTCTAACCTGTTTAACTTATCGACATATTTATTATTATTAAGGCATGAATTTACAATATATGTAAAATTAGGTTTACCTGATGTCTTAAACTATTAATAACCCATTAATAATTTTCTTTCTTCTCGTTTTCTTGTTGTGGACTAACATTGGCTTTCTTGTTTATGTTTTAATACGCGGTACATACACCAGATGTCGGTAATTCGTTTGTGATTACACATTCTGACATATATCTATCGCTATGTATAAAAACCTGTTCGCTGTAACCTTTCCCGAATTAACACACTAGTATCAGTTCTGCGGTACTGTGTAGAAGGCGATTTCCGAGTTGGTGTTCAGTCACACCTGGTGTCCGACTCCGCGCTTTCGACACCGCACCCTTAATTCCAGTTTAACATCGAGGAAAGCGAAATAAATCAATCAGTTGCTATATGCTACTGTATTTGTTCAAATGTTTTGATTCATATTATTACAAAAAACACTAGGACTTCTTCTCTTCCAGGACTGTAAAAATCATGCAAACTAATTAACCGTTTTAACCATATATAACACATTAATTAAGCTCTAACAGTAGGAACAGTGGCGGATCTAGCCTGCATTTCGGGATAGGGGTAAGTTAACTAGTTAACTAATAGTTAACTAGGGGGAGTTGATATGAGTTGGACCATTTTTTAATGACCTAAAGCGTAAATGATAGGAAACAGTGAAGATAAAAATTAATTGCGTTATTATCAACACTATAAACTTATTAACGTAGAAGTATAAAATCACATCTGTGTTTGTCAGTGCATTGTTCTTTTAATAATATTCACTTACAGTGTAAAATACACACTACTCATTTAAGTTGTGTATCAAACAAAAATTAACATGATGGTAAGGTACAGTTAGAATTTAAACTAATTTTAGATGAAACCACGAACATACATAACGTAATATAATATTTTTTATCATATTCACAATCACAAAACTGTTCTACAATCACAATACGACGAACAAAATTTTGTCCGAAGTGACCATTTGGGGGGGGGGATTTCAGTTGATTCGCGCCTGAGTAGGAGTATTACAAAACAATACTAAGTCAAAAATGACACTTTTGTTTTAGTTCAAATACAAAGCTGCAACTTATATATGATTTATAATTTGGAAACTCTCTCTGTGTCTCTCCCCCCTCTTCGCTATTTATCCCTCCACAGGCTTAAATTGTAATATATGTGTACGTATGAAAGCGCAAAAAAAGTCAGGTGAAAAGAATGTTGTCAGAGAGAGAAGAGAGTACATAACGAGAGTAGCCTAGCTGGTTCGCACTTCCCCGACAACGAGTCTAAGATGTTTTCTTAACCGTGAAGATCTGTTGATAGAATAATAAAGGAAATACCTTAAAAAACTTATTAATGATTTAAACAATTTTATTTATAAAATATTAACTTAATATGAAAACACGAATAAGGACTGCGTACCGTAAAATGGGGTGAATAGAAACAGTGGGGTGAATAGAAACAAAATCTCGAAAAGTTTTATAATTTGTTATAAATAATTAATCCCAGTAATAATATATTTTTTTAATAGGTATATTTCATTTAAAACTTATATTGAAGTGAAATATATGTTTAAAAGGTTGTCTACCCTGTGTAATGGTGAAAATTTTGTTTGACAAAGAAGTTGTGATTTTTGTAAGAAAATTTGTGTGTTAAAACTTTATTCATACAACAGGTAAGCTGAAAGTATAAATTAATGTTGTTTGGAAAAAATGCACTTAAATATGTACCAAATACAACTAAAATGTGTCATTTTAATATCCATACAACTGTTTGCAATACCTAACCTCACTCTTTGTTTCAGCATATATTGTTTATTTGTGGGGCGAATAGAAACAACTGTCATAACATGCCTCGCCGATATATACCAGACCCCAGAAGTAAGCCCTATAAAAAATGACGTAACAGACAATGGACTAAGCTACAGAGAAGCTAGTAAGAAGCACAACATAAACTATTCTGTGCTCTACCGCCATTTGACGAGAAAGGAGACGATTAAAACACATGGTGGACAGTCAGTTTTGTCTTCAGAAGAAGAGAAAAAGCTTGTGGACAGGCTTATGATATGTGCTGAGTGGAGTTATCCAATGGATACCTATGACTTGAGGATAATTGTTAAGCATTATCTTGATGCTTGTGGCAGGACAATTAAAAGGTTTGCCAGGACGTGACTTTGCCATCAGTTTTTTACAACATCACAAGGCAAATTTATCATTTCGAATGTGCCAAAACATTAAAAGAGCAAGGGCACAAATCAGCCCTAAAATGATCAAAGAATACTTTGGTAAGCTGGGAGAAGAATTGGGTGATGTTCCTCCTTTTCATAAGAAGGAGTCAGAAGGAGAAGAAGAAAATGATAATTTTCCGACGGGAGCGACAACTGCTGTTCAAAAGGACCACCCCATTTCCAAAAATGATGTAGACGAAAGCGATTGGGTGCTAGTTTCTTTCCCATGTGACTCGATAAAAGCAACATCAAGTAAGGAGAGGGATCGGTTGTTTATTGGAGAAGTCATTAAGAAAGCAACGACGGAATTCACTGGGAGATATCTTCGAGGCAAACCCACCAAAAACTTCAATGGATATATATATATATATATCGGTATCCAGATGTTCCAGATGAATGTGACTGCAAGTACAGTCAAGTGAAAGCCAAGCTGGAGAACCCTGAACAATATGGCAGAGGCTTCCTCAAGTTTAAACTAAACTGGCATGATTTGTGATTCGCAGTTCTGCATTTCAGGTTTTTAAAATAAAATTTGGGTGCTTCAAAACATAAAACTACTGTTATTTTTATTATTCTACTTCATTTCCACTGTTAACATTAAAATAGGATGTTTCTATTCACCCCAGTTCATGCAGAATGGAAACACAGCAGTACTATATACACGTGTTTCCATTCACCCCACTTGCGGGTAAATAGAAACAAATATATTTTTTATAAAAAAGTTCCAGATGTAAAATATTTCATACATGATTTTTTTACCAAATCAATAGGCCTACTAGGTCATCACCCATAAGTTACCACAAAAATAATTAATTTATCTTTTGTTATACACTACTAAAACTATTTTAAACATAAAAAGTGTTTCTATTCACCCCATTTTACGGTACACTAGCTGATTCTAAAGCAGTGTGTACCATGGAATCATGATACGTGTGTCAGTTTAATGGAGTTAAAAGGATAGAATCGCGTCGATGATAAGAAAATGGTCGTTATGGTGGTCAGGCTTTTGAAATATTACCAGGGCACGACATTTTGGAAGTGTATGTCGGAGGTAAAACATAATCGCTAAGTTGAGAAGTTAACGTTACTGTAATTCAATATAGGTCTACAGCTGTACAGATTAAGGCCTCTATTACACTAGATAACCGATTGCATGCAACTGGTTTCAAGCCTACATGAAACTAGTTGCACGGTAATAAAAACAGGCTGCAACTGCTCTGCAATGAGTTGCAGAGTAAACATGTCGTCTATACTACTATTATAAAAAGGTAAAATTTGTTTGTACCGTTGTTTGGGCTAACCTCAGAAACTACTGATCCGATAAAATTTCTTTCCGCACCGTGTTCCTTGCAGTTTGAGAATGGTTTTAGACATACATTTGACGCAATAACTTTAATAATTTTGAAGAAAAGAGATTTAAAACGGTCCCATGTCATGAAATTTTTGTTAATTTGCATGTAGTGAAATTTTTGGCATGCGATAAACTTTCGTTCTATAAGAGATAATTATATGGTGTCAGCGAGTAAAATTTACAAAAAATTACAAATTTTATTTTGGTTTTTGTTTCAATAAAACCCCCATTTTCGTTTTTGAGATATTGGCGGTTTGTACAAAATTTTAAATGTTGTGTCGGTCGCATGTCATGAAATTTCTTCGTTGTCTACAGAATGCGCGCGCTGCAGAGTTGCATGCAATCGGTTGCATAGTGTAATTCATTGTAATTCATGCCCCACAATGAGTGCGTGAAACTAAAAGTTGCACAAGCAGCTGCAAGGCTTGCAAGCTGTACAACCGATTGCAGTAAGTGTAATACGCTACACTTAAACCAATGCCCCACAACTTTTTTTAGCAATCAGTTGTGTAGTGTAATACAGGCCTAAGGAGAGTTTGATCCCTTCAGCGTATCCAGGAATACAGCACATCTTGAGCCAGTGGGCATTCTCATCAAAACATAACGAAAACCACTGAAGGTATTCAAAACGGAAAGAACGTTGAAGAGGTAATCTGAAGACGTACGAGGGAGACGCACGAAACAGGGATAATTCCCGGCCAACGGTGCAGCGGGGTCGTCACTTGAGGGAGACATTACAGCGATTGTGACAGACTGAACGTGTTTTCCCTCTGTGCTTCAAACCTGACTGTAACATCTCGTTTATTACGCGTAATTAATAGAAATAAACGGTTGTAAAACTTCGTGTCGTGCAATACAAAATTTCCCAGCGGACTGTCCCTTGGAAGTAGGCGGTTCGACAATGCGCGACCATATATGTAAAACACCGCCGTCACACACACACACACACACACACACACACACACACACACACACACACACACACACACACACACACACACACACACACACACACACACACACACACACACACACACACACACACACACACACACACACACACACACACACACACACACACACACACACACACACACACACACACACACACACACACACACACACACACACACACACACACACACACACACACACACACACACACACACACACACACACACAACGCAACAATAATAAATAACTCCCCTCGTTTTATATATGAATAGCAATAATTAGGCGTATCGAATAATGCGTAACTTGTCATCTTGTTTGGCATTGAGTGTGCCCACTAGCCCGGAAATACATCTAATATTGGTCCAACTTTACTAAGTTTACACCCCTCAATAAGGGTGTTAACATAACATGATATTCAAACCCCATCCACAGCTACCCTCCGCTGCCTCCTCGATCTCATTCAACGTGTTGTTACGTCTACAAGAAATCCTATTTTCACTATAATAATATTAACGTTAAATTTGTCCGTTCGTTATGGGGGGGGGGGGGGGGAGGTTGTTATTTACGATCGCATTGCGCAAAATTGTAACTGCCGTAGTGGTGGGTACCGAACAGCTTACAGCTTACACCCTGTCCCGTGTTATTAATGAAATTAATGTTATTGATTGCTCCGTCACACTCACATTTATGCACGCGTGGTAAACATTAACTATACGTCACTTACAAACATGAGCACCGCCGTACGGATCGGACACTAGTAACAGAATCTTCTTCTGATAACGGACTGCTGAAATGATAATATCGGCAGTAGAGGTGGGCCGATATACCTACAACAGGTATTTAGGGACGATATTTTTGTGGAATGGATATAATAGTGACTGAAAAGTTGAAAGGTCTGTCCGATTCAACGATAACTGAAAACTGAAGAGTCGAAATACCCGTTCCGATTAACTTACTCGCGGCCTCGCGGTTCCGAGTCGTAACCGCGACTAACGAATAAACAAGTAATACTACGAGTACACGAGTACAAAGCCACTTTTTGGTGCCTGAATACTTCATTCTGCGCATGTGCTGATTGCCATACAGTACGAAACGAAGCAAAATAGCGAAGTTCAGAACACCTCTATGCCAAAGAGACTGTTTTTAAGAAATGAAAAAAAATCATACTGATGTTACATTTATTTTCGTGTGTTATGCATATTATAACCTTGCGTTATAAAAACAAACCCGTTTCGGTCTTTGGTGTTCAATAAGTTTTATTAACGTTGGGTACACACAAAAAAAATATTTTATTAAAATAAAATATTAAGACATTTTTTCTTTAAAGTTTATTTTTTCTTTAACTCAATTAGGTTATTAGTTTAAATTTATTTTCCCAATTAATTTGCCCTGTTCTTCTTAATTTAAGAATTCGTTGAAGTCTAGACGATCCCTGTCAAACGCGGTAAAATTCTAATTTTGAATAATTATTAAATAATGTTGCGTTCGATTGTGGAATCGCTTCACCCAATGGTAGGCTAGCTGTGAGGCACCTTCTTCAATAAGTTATTTTAATTCTTACCCTGTCTTCTTCCTGTTATAAAATGCTGAAATTCCTTAATTTATTTTTATCTAATAAATAAAACCCTTTTGCTGCATTAAATCTCGGGTTTTTATTTAATTATTTGATTTTAAATTCGAAATGTTATTTACTACATCGACTCTGTCCCTAGGGTCGAGAATTACAATAGTTGGTTGTGTTGGAATTTTTTCCAACACTTATATTAATTCTAAGGTTCTTTGAACTATTACAAAAGTCAGAAATGCCGTAGCGAAGTACAATACTTAAAAATTAATCTTAATTTCTATCAATTTTTACATTAGAAACTGAATTTTGTTTAAGTAATTTTGTATAAATAATGTCTGTTTCGTTACCGGAGCTCGCTAACGCCGCGTGAGTTGGTTTGACAAAGAAGGCGTCAGTACAAAAATTTCAACATGGCCGCCATTAAGACGTTCGTTTTTGTATTAAAGTTCATCCATCCATTTCCCTTAATATGAATGGAATTATATAGAGTTTTTTACTGTAACAATAGTTATTTGTTCGTTTTCTTTCACTGGAGTGTTAATTAACAGTGTCTGTGATGTTTTTTCTTAGTGTGGTGTGATCGTTAATGTTTGGTTATAATACAACGACTTTCTCACCTTCCAATATTATTATCGGCTATTAGTCTTGCATACTTATTGTGTTTCTTCTTTTATTCTTATTATTGGTTTTCTGTCTTCTTAAGTCTTCATTATTATTATTATTTTTATTAATTTTGAATTTAATTTTTTATAACCTTGCACACTCAGATTTGATACTTTCGTACACTTTCACTCTGCTAGACATAGGACTGACCCGTTCTGCTTTCGTGCTAACAACACAATGTTACCGTTTTCTTTCGAATTTGAATAGTTTGACCAATTTTTATAATTCCTGATTGGCTAATTTGACTGAATTTTGAGGTCACAAGAGCTAATATTTCTTACAATACAGATTTTTTTCTCCCTAGTACATATTACTCTCTATTTGTTAAATAGTTTATCTTAATTTAATTTAAAGCATGTAATTATTTGTTTTATTACAATTAAAATGATACCAAATATGGCCTGTGTGTGTGTCATAATAAATGTTCTGTGTTTTTACAAAATTATGCTGTTTAGGGGAAAAGCGGGTAGTATGGCCCACTTATGCAAAAAGTGTCACAAAATATTAAATGATAGGCAGAATCATCTAAAATTATGTAATACTAAGTAGTGAAACATTTACTTCACACACACTCTGAAAAAGGAATTAAAATTAATCAAATAAAATGTGTGTGGTATTTCAAATTTATAGCTGTAATTGTGATGAAATTTTCGGCGTGGGGTAGTATGGGCCACAATTAAAAAACAGGAGTGAAGATAAATAAAAATTATTTTTGTTAACAGAATTGTTTAATTTTTATACAAATTCAATTTAAATTGTGTAAATACATTTTTTAACTTTTATTTAGACTGCATACTGTTGAACTTGCAGTAATCACAATAATAATACAGTGTGTCTTCAATGTCTGCACAAAGTTCATGTGTCCACCCTTCACATGTATGACACTGAATCCAGTTTTCATCAAAATGTTCACCACATACAAGACAGTCTACATTTTCACACATAGAGGATTCTGGAGTGTCATGATGAGATGCTTCACTTTTTTTCTTTCCAGTCTTAGGGCCACTGGATTTTGATTTTTTCCTTTTTCTTTTTCACTCTGCTGTATTTCAAACTTTAATTGTCTTCTATACGTGGTAGCTTCTTCTCTTTCTTTTCCTATCTTTTTCTTTTCGCTTAATGCATTTTTTACGGTAGTTGATGTCAAAATCTCACTTTTTCCTGCCTTCCTCTTGCGACTTGTCAATCTTCTTTCACTGCATGATGGCAAAGGCGACACTTTTTTAAGAATGTTTTCGAAGTTTCAGTGCCTAACAACTGGAGACGACACTATAATATTTGAGCGTGTTTTCAAAGAAGGTCCAGGAATTGGTAATACAGCAATTGTAGGAGCTGAATTATCAGGCATTTCCGATGTCCCAGGAGAAGGTTCAGTAGACGTTGGGACAGGAACTGCAGCAGCTGAGTTATCAGGCATCACCGATGTCCCAGGAGAAGTCTCAGCAGACTGTTGAACAGCAATTGAAGCAGTTGAAATGACAGACATTCCCGATGTCCCAGGAGACGGTTTAGTAGACATTGGAACAGGAACTGCAGCAGCTGAGTTGTCAGGCATCGACGATGTCCCAGTAGAAGTCTCACCAGACTGTTGAACAGCAACTCTTAATTTTGAGGGGCTGTTGGTTACGTTGGTTAACTCACTTCCCATAAAGTCCAAATCAGTGAATATCTGTGAATTCAAAAGATATATTCCTGTGCATTTGAAACCATTTTCGGCAATGTCCAAACGACAGACTTTCCTATAGGCATCGGCAACTAGCTTTGCGATGTCGTAGTCATTTATTCTGAGGCCAGGATTAGCCCTCATCCACAAACTGCAAGCAACTTGATAGGCACCTTTAAACGGTTTCATGAATGTTCTATCAAGGGGCTGCAATTTATGGGTCGTATGAGGGGGGACGCTCAGCATATGAACGTTGTTTTCACGTGCATACATGATAACGTCCAGCTCCTTGTGACTGCCATGCCCATCGATGATCAGTAAAACTGGGTCTTCTGTAGTGGGTTTCGTAAATGAAACAAAATGTTTCAACACGTCAGAAAAGCTGGTCCATTTATCCATCCAGTTGGAGTTGGGAAACTAATACTTTCAGATGGTGCACCAATCATCAATCGGTCATTCATTCTTTTTCGGGGGAATACAAACAGCGGGAATACAAAACATGAGTGTTACCGTGCGACCCCTCTCCCCCGAAGTCATTTTCCCAACTTGGCGCTTTCCTTCTGTTGAAATTACCATCTCATTTTCGTGGACGCATGTCACCCCCGTTTCGTCAGCGTTAAAGATTCTAGACGGACGGAAGCAACGCTCGTCTTGCAGTTTCATAAGTTGTTTGAAAAATCTCTCAACTTGAGGCTTATTAAAGCCTACTGAGCGCATTAAACTTGTTGATTGCGGTTTTCTGTAACTTAGCTCAGAGTGTCTTTTCATGAATCCTGTGAAAAAATCTTTTCCTGCCATTCGTTTCTCCCTATTAAATCTATGTGGCAATTTTAAACTTTCTGCAAGATCATACGCAAGCTTGAGAAATTCGTTCCTTGATAAGGGCATTAGTCGTGCATCCAATTCTTTCATATGCTTTACGAGCTCGTTTTCATACAGATTATCGAAAGTAGGTTTAAATCTCCCTAGCTGAGGTTTCATTTCCACCTGCGATTCAGTTTCTGCCCTACGAATTTTCCTCTGCAATGTATTTCTTGGCACATTATGCCGTTCTGCAGAGACCCGAACCGATATTTTATTTTCCAAAACGTCTTGCACCGCTAATTTCATGTCTTCTACAGACCATTCTCCACGGCCTTCACCTGCAGGCTTCTTTTTAAATGTAGGCATCGTCCACTGAAATAAAAAAAATGTGTCAATTACATGGCCCATCCAACCCGACATCAGTATGGCCCATACTACCCGACCGAGGCTGCAGGGAAAAAAATGGCCCCGAACCGTAACTACCGAAAACAACTCTTTAAAACTCTTACGATATATTCTAGACATAGTATACTATAATAACAAGTTAGTTTGCTTACCTAATGTTTTACCTATTTCAACACAACCACTCTCAAAAGTTATGCGGATCAACGCCGGAAAGGATAACACAAACAAAAAAAGTATACCTTCTGACACGCTGCAATGACAACAACTAACTATTTGCACATGGCTGGAAGACACAACCTCTATGCACAGAGCTCTGTAGCGTGCTACTACCTAGCGTTAAACCTTAGAAACACTCAATGGCCCATACTACCCGCTGGCCCATACTACCCGCCTCTTCCCTAAGCCATTTGGGTTTTTTTGACCATTACAAAATCATATTATATCTTTGGAATTTATCACTACCTTTTATTTATTTGGGAAAACAATCTAAAGTGGCAATTTTATGGTTTACCCTTATTAATCCCTAGTGTTTTACACTTTTGGTTAATTTATTTTATATCTTTATAAGTTAATTTCTATGTTTAGGTGATAGTGTATGCTTCCGATTATATTATTTGTTTTTTAGTTAATTTAAAAAAATCTTACAATTAAATACAAAATTCCTCTGAAATTCCTTCTACATTAACATTTTTTAACAAACCATTTAGTCCTATTTCATTCTTCCATGGCTAACATTTTTTAACAAATTTCTTCTAACATCAACATAGATTTTATAACATAGTTAAACATATAACATAACATAAAAACTGGTTATTAACATTAAAATTATTTTTGTCATATCATCTGATATGTTATTTAACTACTAGTTCCATTCGATTTGACTCGTTATTTACTATAGGTAGTAATTAGTTAATAAGCCTTAGGTATTAGTGTTCCCTAAAAGGAAATAACATTGTTCATCACCAAAATAATTGGGATTCAATTATTTACCTGGCTTATGACCTATGACAACTATGACAAGATTGTTGATTATGATAATAATATTATTCTGAACAAATGAAAAAACAATAATAAGCTTAATGCTTCATGTATTAATAGGTAAGTACCCTTGGTTATTAAACATTATCATGTTTCCAAGTTTGTTTGTACTCACTTTATATTTCCCACTTTTGTGTTTCTTCACTTTTTTTTTCTTTACACTTCACTTTTACATTTTACACTGGTATCACTTTTCCTTATTTAATACAGTTTACAATACTGTTTTCTTATAAGTTACTTTACATAAAGTTTTTCTTATTAACTAATGTATTGTACTTCTTAGTTATGTTAGTGTCTTTATTCCTTTTAACTTTCTAAGTTTTTTATTATTTATTATTACGATTTTCATCTTTTTTCGATTGGGTTTGCTTACGTTTACTCTTATGGGCTCATCTGTTTCTGTCACGTTACAACATATATAATACAGATTATAATAACAAATTATATATTATAGTAGTCACCAACTTGTTGAATTTGAAAAAAAAAGAATTATATTGTGTTATAACCTACAAAGTGGGTGATAGGCCATATAGTACTTTTTGTTAATGTGATTCCGGAGATGATTTTAACTTCACTGTAAATTTTTTTGAAATTATTTGTTGTGCTATTACGTGCACTCTAAATTTCATTGCCTGAGTTTTGCAACTGATTTGTCTAACCAAAATGAAATCAATAATTCAATATTAAATCTATGTCAGTTTGTTTACTCCTAACGAAAACTTAAATTAGTATTCCCAAAGGGAGATAGACCTATAAATTCTCTTGTTTCTTATTTTCTTTTAAAAAGTAACAGCTTAATAAAGTCACAGTGTAAAGTAACACTGTTAATACTTTTAGTTTCAATTTATTTCTTATAACAAATTATACAATACTGGTATATGTATAATAGGTATATAATAACAGGTATTTGTAGTGTTATTTTTTAGGAACGGTTTCGTCCGTACCTGTTATTTTCAAATACTAGTTTAGCACACCTCTAATCGGCAGGCACGCAATAAGATTTAGTTTATTTTAATTTATTGCTTATTAAAATCTCGGAATGGATCACATAAATATGGAAAGCTTTTTGATGATCTCCAATCTTATACTTTCGCCAGGCTTTTAAATAACTGTTTTCATAGAACTTCCTTTCATTATACAGAGATGTCATTACAGGTAATAATATAATAATAGTCACAAATTCTATAACTAATTACATTTTAAATTAGTATTTTAGATATTCACATGCATACAGCTTCAACAACTTTCAACAGTGATAAATTCAAACAACAGTACGTAGGCTATGCATAGGCCTACGTTCAGTCAGTTCCAATTAGTGTAGTTAGTGATACTCGACGAAAACAATGTCAATGTTCGTTTGATTCTCATCGCTGACTCAAATAATGCAGGCTATTCGATTATATAGGTCCATACTGCACGATTACGTGGTTGTTAATTTATGTTGCTCATGCTAGGTTACAGTACCACAATCGAAACCTGCCCATTGTTTTCTGATATTCTACTAATTAGGAAGTAATTGTTAGTGAGACACACAACAATCGCACGGTTCTGTCCGTGATAAGAAGGGGGCTCAGTAATTTTCGCTTTATCCATGTCGTTACCACTGGCGTATCCAGAATTTGGCCTTGGAAGGGGTCGGTCGTGTCGGCTTCATACAAAACGAAGACAAGTTAAGACTAATCAATATTAGTACCTTTAAAGTGGTTGGAAAACGTATCTTGAAATCAGTCCTATTAAAGTAAACGGTAACAACACAATAAAAATAGGCGTTATTGAAACATTGTTTACAAGATACGTATTGATTTAATTGAATTTTATTATTTCATATTTCAATCATATACTCAAATTCTGTGTAATAAATCTATTTTATATTTAACAAAGAGTTACAACTATATTACCGTATTAAAAAAATCGTAAAACAGCCTAAGAAGCATAAGAGATTAACAAAATTCGTCTACTTTTTCGACCCACTGGTTGGAGGGGTCCGGTCCCGCCCGTATTACGCCCCTGGGCGTCACAGTAGTTATCCAATTTCTAAACTATAATCTGATTAGTAAACGGTTTATAGTATTGCGAAATGAGAGGCAGGATCCGAAAGATGATTACATAATAACGACGAAAACAGCCTATAAGAAAGGCGTTTGAAACACATGTAACGTAAAGAGCGTAATCTTCTATAGTGGTGTATTCATTCTTCATAACCTAAAGATACCACACATATGATTCATAATAAAGTTTTAATTACTCACGTTCGATCGATTTCGGTCATAGACCATCGTCAGGACATATACACTGTGCACTCGCCGTCACAATATTGTAAAACAGTTACTATTTACAAGAAACGAATTCCTAAACACTGACTAATAATCGTGAAACGTACGTTTGTGTCCAAAGTTTCTGGAGAACTGATTTGTTGTGGAGTGTTTATGTTTACATTCAGGTCTATATAAGCATATCATATCAGCTGATTTATGTTGATTTTCATTTTGCCGCAATATCTCAAATGTGATACGATTTTTGAAGTTCGTCATGATGTGCAATAGATTTTCGTGGCCATCTTCTTCTTTCAGTGTTTACGAATTCGTTTTTTGTAAATAACAACTGTTTCACAATATTGCGGCCGCGAGTGCACAGCGTATATGTCCTGACGATGGTCTATGACCGAAATCGATCGAATGTAATTAAAACTTTATTATAAATGATATGTAGGGTATCTTTAGGTTATGAACAATGAATAAACCACAATAGAATATTGAGATTATAGGTACCATTAGTAAGCAATAAGTGTGTGTATATTATAAATACATCACATTATCGTTTTGTAAGGAGCGTATTTTTTGGCGAATCGAAATGAGGCTGTAGGATGTCGTCGGCATGCTCGTCGATAAAGTGATTAATATACATTATGGATACTTTTAGATGGAAGTAAACACACAGAAAATACGTAGGGCCGTTAATGTTAATGTTAAGCGCGAACGTACAACGAAAACGACGGGCTGTATAAATTTACTAATTTAAATTAATTAATTCCTCGCGTGACGGCGAATTTTGACTGAGCGCGCACACAACTCGAGCGACGCGAAATTAAAGTCGAATCCTCCACACAAAAGGTACAAAAATTTTAAAATATGAAACCGAGTGAGACAAAGCGGTGGATGAGAGAGAGATAGAGCAAGCGGGAGACTGCTGCAGATAGTGAGTGAGAGCGAGAGATACGTGAGAGAGAGAGAGAGAGAGAGAGAGAGACGTGAGAGAGAGAGAGAGAGAGAGAGAGAGAGAGAGAGAGAGAGAGAGAGAGAGTGAGAGAGAGAGACTGACTAATTTTGTTAGTTAAGATGTTAACTGAATGAGATAGCGCAACGCAACAGAAGAGCATGGTGGTTGGTTTAGTGTAATAGTCGCAAAGGGGTGGCGAGGCGCTTGTATTGCTGGATGTAATAACGTTATGTTTTACACAGAAAGGAGGGGGTGACTGTGTTTACTCAACACAAGGGCTAATATTTACTCGATACAGAAAGCAAAGTAACTCAGTCAATATGGCTGATCTCTGCTCTTCCACCGCTGCTGCCTGCCTGCCGTAAAGCTACAACTAGCTCTATTACTATCTCTGTTACGTCTGCCGCTCTTATCAGTCTGATTGAATCGATTAATTGCATTTCGTGTTATTCGTAATTACTACAACAGCTTGGCCAAAATAATCAGAAGGATGGTAATTTTTATATAATAAACGTAAACAGATTATATTAATGAATTTACCACGACAGCTCATAGGTAAACATTCCTTTATTGTATATTATCATCTTTTATGCAAAAAACTAGGTTTGACAAGAAAACCTTTTTTTTTTAACAAAGTTGAAATATAAGAGTGAAGTACTTAATTCTGATAAATAAAGTATCCTAAAAACAATGTCATAATAATCCACTGTAGAATGGTAGATCTATAAATGAAAAGTGTAGCTGCAGGGAGAAGGGGTAATTTTCTATAAATGAAAATGATAGTTGAAGGGGGAGGGGATAATTTTTGAAAATGTGTAGTACGTTATCGTCAACAAAGAAGTAGTTTGTTGTTAAAATTCCTTCCCGGAGTGTTTGGCCGTGGTGCAGTGTTTTCTGCAAAACCAGACGTTTCTGCAGTGCCATCGACTGCCATCATTAGCGAAAATCGAGTACGATAACGTGAGGTGGTATACGTTAGTGACCACAGTAGTGTGGTTAAGGCTGAAGAAAGAAGTAGTTTCTACAGAAATATTTCACTTCGAAAATGATTTTAAATATAAATCTTAGAACATGGAAAATATGTATGGTTCTCCGTACCGATATTACTTCCATGTTCCATAAGGAAATGGAAGTATGGTCATGGCGAAAAAAATCGTGTTCGAGATAACGGCAGATTCTGATTGTACTACCATCAAAACATGAAAAAAAGCCATTTTACTTCCATATTCCTTAAGGAATGGAAGTATGGTGATGGCAAAAAAAATCGTGTTCGAGATTATTGCAGATTCTGATTCTACTACACTCAAAACATGAAAAAGTCGTTTTCCGAAAAGTGTCTGTGTGTGTGTCTGTCTGTGTGTCTGTCTGTAGATTTTTTTTCTATGGCAAACGATAACTGCCGCAAATTCAAACAGAATCAAATAATTTTTTGCATACAGCCCTGATTTGTAGAGTACTCACGACATATTGTTTTTGGTGAAGATCGGTTGAGGCAAAGGGGTAGTTTACCTGCAACGGTTTTTTTTTATCAAGGGAAATTTTTTTTTTGGCAAACGATAACAGCCGCAAATTCAAACAGAATCAAATAATGTTTCGCATACAGCCCTGAATTGTAGAGTTCTCAAGACCTATTGTTTTTGGTGAAGATCGGTTAAGGGAAAGGGGTAGTTTACCTGTAACGTTTTATGTTTTAACAAGGGTATTTCCTATGGCAAACTATAACAGCCGCAAATTCAAACAGAATCAAAAGATTATTTGCATACAGCCCTAAATTGTAGAGTTCTCAAGACCTATTGTTTTTGGTGAAGATCAGTTAAGGGAAAGGGGTAGTTTACCTACAACGTTTTTTTAACAAGGGTATTTTATATGGCAAACGATAACAGCAGCAAATTCAAACAGAATCAAATAATTTTCTGCATACAGCCCTGATTTGTAGAGTACTCAAGACTTATTATTTTTGGTGAAGATCGGTTGAGGGGAAGGGGTAGTTTACCTGCAACGTTTTTTATCAAGCGTATTTTCTATGGCAAACGATAACAGCCGCAAATTCAAACAGAATCAAATAATTTTTTGCATACGTCAGTGAATTGTAGAGGACTCAAGCCCTTTAGATTTTGGTGAAGATCGGTTAATGGGAAGGGGTAGTTTATCTGCAACCTTTTACGTTTTAACAAGAGTAAAGTACTTGAAAACTTATTTAAACTTTTTGAAACAATGGTAATTGTTGAAAATAAAATAATTTTGTTGCCAGGTAACAAAAATAAAGTCATTTTGATTATAAAATATAAATATTTACAACAAGAAAAGAATTTTTAGTTTTCAAAATTTAAATATATTTTTATAAAACAATGGGTTCTTCATTGAGGTGGGGACCATGTCACTCACTCCATCTCAAGCCTCTCCCATTTTGCAGAAAAAGAGGACCCTGTCAAGGCTGATACTTTGACGACAGTGACAGGGCTTTCCACCAAATTCAGCAGAGTGACAGGTAGGCCCAACTCTGATTGTCTCCTCAGATTTCCCCAGCGTTAGTAGGTTCTATCAAAATATTTTATTTCAAAAATGATTTTAAATATAAATCTTAGATATGTTTTATAAATCTCATGTTTTATGTTTTAACATGGGTAATTTTTTATATGACGAACCATAACTGCCGTAAATTCAAACAGAATCAAATAATTTTTTACATATGTGCCTGAGCTATAGAGAACTCAATGTCTGTTGATTTTGGTGAAGATCGGTTACGGGGAAAGGGCAGTTTACCTGAAACATTTTTTGTTGTAACATGAGTAAAGTACTTAATTTTGATAAAGTATCCTGATAAGATCTTAATAATTCACTGTAGAAACGTAGATGAAATATCTATAAATGAAGAGGCTAGTTGAACGGGCTGGGGGTAATTTTCTATAAATCAAAATTATAGTTGAAGGGGAGGGGGATAATTTTTTTTTATATGTGTACTACGTTATTGGCAACAAAGAAGTATTTTTTTGTTAAAATTCCTTCCCTGGCTGTTTGGCTGAAAATGATTTTAAATATAAATCTTAGAATATGGAAGTCATGTATGGTTCTCCATACCGATATTTTCGAAAAGTGTCTGTGTGTAGAATGTTTTCTATGGCAAACGATAACAGTCGCAAATTCAAACAGAATCAAATAATTTTTTGCATACAGCTCTGAATTGTAGAGGACTCAAGGTCTATTGTTTTTGGTGAAGATCGGTTAAGGGAAAGGGGTAGTTTACCTGCAACGTTTTACGTTTTAACAAGAATAAAGTGCTTAATTTTGATAAATAAAGTATCCTGAAAAGAAGGTCGTAATAATCAACAGTAGAAAGATAGATGAAATATCTATAAATGAAAAGGGTAGTTGAAGAGGGAGGGGGTAATTTTTTTTATAAATTAAAATGGTAGTTGATGATGGAGGAGATAAATTTTATAAGTTTTATATGTGTACTACGTTATTGACAACAAAGAAGTAGTTTCTATGGAAACATTTCATTTCACTTTAACAAAATTCTATATTTTTCATTTTAATTTAAATCACGTATGAGTGAAAATATATGGTTTCTGGGAGGCAAGCATATCTCAATTATGTAATGTTTACTTTTCCAAAGTTTTATTATTCTGATTACCGCAATAAAAAGGCCGGCATGACACGCACGCACGCGCACACGCACACACACACACACACACACACACACAATTCTCGTTATTTCTGGCCTCACTCATGTTTATTTTCTTATGTTTGCACGCTTTTTAAATGGAAAGTGCCAAAACCCGCACCAACACAACGCGTGCAAGCCGAAAAGGTGGACATCGATTTGCTTCCTGCGGATCGCTGGGCAGTGTTGTATTAAAGCAATTAATACAATCTGTGTACTTATTTCTATTATGATATGAGAATTATAAACTAATATGTGCATGTGTGTATGTATGAAAAATATATAAATATTTTTCTCCTTTGGAAAATTGTTTGCCCCTCCTTGAAAATATTTTGACCTCCCTGATGGCTAGTTTTTTACTAGCCTGTGTGGAATATAACGTTATGACATGGATCAGAATGGTGGGTGTTGAACAGGAGACACAAACGTATTAAGGAAGACATTTTTTGCTGAGAAATTTATAATTATACGGGTGAACAAAATAGTCGTGCAGGAAATCAGAAGACAAATGGAAAGAAAGAAATCAAGACTCGATTTTAAAAAAGAAAAATGACTAGTATAGCATTGACAGGAAAGACTTTGATAACACTATAGACATTCCTCGGCCCCTCGCAGCGAGAGTTCAATTTCATTACAGGAATCAGATCGCAGCTACCTTTCGCTAGCTCTTCGTTCGACTTACAGACATTTTATCCAAAAGTACAGTCGTTCCTCACGAAGGTTGAGGATAGTCTTAATCCACCTGACATGGTGGTACCATTTTAGCTGATACGTAATTTATTCAGAACTCAAGCATCCACTTATTTAATTAATATTTAAATGATTTTAAATATAAATTTTAGGACATGGAAGTCATGTATGGTTCTCCATACCGATATTTTTCTTTTGTAACAAGGTTGAAATATTATTCAATCGCATTCATTTTTACTTCCATGTACCGTTAGGAAATGGAAGTATGGTGATCGTAAAAAAAATCGTGATCGATATAAGAGCTGATTTTGATTGTACTACCCTCAAAACATGAAGAAAAGTCATTTTCCGAAAATGCCTGTGTGTAGAATTTTTTCTATGGCGAACGATAACTGCCGCAAATTCAAACAGAATCAAGTAATTTTTTGCATACGTGTCCGAGTTGTAGAGGACTCGAGGCCTATTGATTCTGGTAGAGATCGGTTAAGGGGGAGGGATAGTTTACTTGCAACGTTTTACGTTTTAACAAGAGTAGAGTACTTCAAAATTCATTAAAATTTTTCAAACAATGGTGATTGTCAAAAATAAATAATTTTGTTGCCAGGCAGCCAGGTTGTTCGATTAGGAGAGAGGGTTAGTTTTCCTGTACTGTTTTATGTTTTAGGTTTTAAGAGTAAAATACTTCATTTTAATAAATAATTCCCCCCAAAATAAAGTCATATTAATGCAGTGTTTAAATTGGTAAATGACATAATTATAAATGGAGTGGGTAGTTGAAGGAGGGGGTGCTTTTTGAAAATTGCTGTGCTGAAATCAAGAAAAGTACGAATATTTAATTTAAAAGGATAAGATACCTTAGAAATTACATATGATAAAACTATTACTCTATGAAAGTGTAAATATCATTAATGGTGGTGATCGGTTGAGGAGGTGGGATGACTATCGGCATAGTTCAGTTTCTTTGTAAGAATAATGTACCTAATTTTTATAGATAAAGTGACTCGAAAATAACGTATTAAACGACTACACCATAATAACAGAAACATCTATAAATAGTGAAAATATTTTGAGCGCGGGCGATACGTTTTTATAAATTATCGAACCAAATTCAAGTAAATGATTTTAAATATATAAATGTATAAATCTTAGAACATGGAAGTCATATATGGTTCTCCATACCGATTTTTTATCGGTTATAGTTTGTAGAAATTGTTTTATTTTGAAAGTTAAAGGCAAAAATAAGTGCTACACTAATTTATGATGTGGACAATAAGGGAGGACGATTGACAATCCAAACCACTACTACTTCAATTCACCACACTGTTATCATACAAAGCGTCGGGACTCCGCGATACTATCATGCGTTCTGCTTGCGTGGGCGATATTCGATGTTATGCGTACAAGATTTCCTTCGTATTTATTCATGTAAATTAGTTCTGTTCCATGGTTGCTTTAGGCTCATCAATCGATACGTTTTACATAATGGTTACATCAATGTTTCACCGGTTTAAAGACGCTCGACTTCCGTTTCGATTAATTTGGTTTTCACTAAACGTGTTAGTTTGTTATTAAGAATAACATACAATACGTTGCTAATCCTGTGTATCGTACACTTTTTTTATTATTAGCCATTCATTTTGTGAGGTTATTTCGGCCAACATATGCAGGGGCGTATTTACGGTGGGGACGAACCTGTCCGAACCCCCCCTCCCAGAGAGTCGAAAAGAGTTGACGAATTTTGTTCTTCTCGTAGTTTCTACGATCTTTTGTTATTTTTTCAGCTGTGTTTTTTATCTAGTAACTCATTCTTAACCCATACAATCAGGTTTATTACAGAGCATTTGCGTATACGTTTGAAATGTGAAATACGGGAAAATCAATTCAGTCAGTATCTTCGAAACAATTTTTTTCAGGTTAGGTTAAGTTAGGTTAGGTTAGGTAATAATATAAAAATTTTTATAGTGTTATTACCATTTGCTTTAATGGGATTTATTTCATGATGTTATCACACGTTTTCAGCCAATTTAAAGATAGTGATTTTGGTGAGCCTTAATTTGTTTTTCTTTTGTATGAAGCCGACTCGACCAGACCCCGGACCCCCCTCCAAGGCCAAACTCTAGATACGCCATTGATATGTATGCATCGTATGCAACGATGTCAAGGAAAATATAGTGTTACACTTTCCCAGGTGTTTAGCGAATTTTACTGTTTTTTTTTTTAATTTCTCCAAACTATGGAGATCAAATTTCTGTGTCAAAACCTCAAGAGTAAAACTGCGTTTATTGTGCCTGCAGCTGATATAAGTACCTCGTTCACGACTAAAGGCTAGGAAAAAATAAATGGTAGTGAATTAACGTTAATACAATAACTTTTCGGAACGTAAGGTGTCAAAGTATGTTATCGTTGCATGAAATAAGAAAATTCAATCGAGTTAAGCAATGATCTGAGATACAACAATATATCTGAATCAACATACGCGTTTGATTCAAATTATATCATCGAGTCTGTCACATAAGTATTGCAGTGTGATGCAGACGCGAACAGCTAAATGATTAACATTTTCATTATATCACTGAAAGAACATTTCAATTAGACTGACTGAAATGAAAGAACGAGTCATTCTGAATACTAACGATTTAATCTGTGACTGTCGACAGATAAGTTTCTCGTATCGGATTCGATTATACTCGTGACTCAGCCAATCACCCACTACCTGCAGACCGTATTGGATTAAGTTGTTTTGAAATTTGTTACAAATAATACTTGTGTGTGCGAGTGCGGCTTTTCCGGTTCCCGGAAAAATTGAATCTTGCCTTTATAATCTGACTACACATTGTGTGCATGTGTACGCCACTTATCTGACAATAGCTCAAGCCCTCGATTCGCTGCTGAATAGAGAGACCGATTCTCCTCCTGTTCCTTTGTTGACGTAGTAAGACGTATATAGAGGTACAGTATGCTGAGGGGAAGGGAAGCAAGCATTCGACAATGATTTGTTGAGACTTTGGGCGCATGGCTTTCCTTGCCATTCTGTAATATAATAAGAACGCTTTTACAAAACGTCTCGATAGAAATCTAATACAGCACAATGCGATGGGAACACCAGCCCTCGCAGCTATAGGCTCACGTTCGCACTTATTGTTTTATGTTTTTTAGTTCTCCACTCACAATTTATGCTTTTATGTTACTGAATTATCATATTATTACTATGTACTTATATTATAAATTAACAGTCAATACCACAAACTGTACTTATACAAAACAACTCTATATAAAATGTAGTATACAACTCTGCAATGATTATATAGGCCTATAATTAAATTTACACAATATGAAAATCTCCATATTGTATCTGCAAAGACTCTGGATTGTAAATATCCATACTTAAGATCAAGGTAATGGCTTTTCGTGGAACTATAGATGGGAAAATTGTTATAGATGATACTGTCCTGGAACAAGTTAGCAATTTTGAATACCTGGGCTACAGTGTGTCTTATAATGCAAGCAACGACGTTGTGAATAAGTTGTACAAGTTCAATCTTATGTGCGGGACCATTAGGCGAACCCATAAGTCAGCAAGTAAATGAACACGCCTAAAATTCTACAAGGTGATGGCTCTTCTCACACTTCTTTATGGGTCTGAGAATTGGATTTTAACGAAAGACCAGCCAGCGAAAGGCCAGTCGGATCCAAGCGGCTGAAATGAGATTTGTGACGCACGTGGCGGGGTACACTCTCCATGATCATAGAAGAAACACGGATATACGGCAGGAACTGAATATTATGAGTATACTCGACAGGATCGCCCAGTATCGGCTGAATTGATGGGAACATATTTGCTGAACTGTTACAACTCTGGAACTATAAGCCGAGGGGGCGGAGAGGTGTGGGACGTCCGAGAAAGCCCTGGACCAGCTCTAATCTTTGCCTGTTTGAGACCGGAACAAACCGTCCTTGGTGTAATCCTTGAAGATGTTGATAGTGATAAAAATCTCCACTATAAAACGAAAGGTAATGGCCTTTGGAGGTGAGGAACCAATAAGAACAAAAATAATGGTTAATGATCAACTTCCAGAACGGGCGAGCCATTTTCATTTATTTGGGGAATGTAATTGGCTGTGGTAGGAATTATGATATTGATGTTAAGTTAGGTAAGTTCCAAACGATGTGTACGACAATCAACCGTATTTTTAGAAACGAACGTCGTTTAGAAACCGTACGTCGAGAAACAAAATTAAAGTTTTAAAAAATTATGGTGGTGCCTGTACTGTCTACGGATGTGAATTACGGACAGCAACCAAGAAACAAGACAGTAAAATACATGCCTCGGAAATGGGGTCTTAAGAGGAGTTGAAAGGCGTTCTAAACTTGACCGTATAAAGAATGTGGCCATTAAAGAATTACAAGTTTTTAACTTCAATGAAACATTGAAAGATTACAAACAACAGTGGAACGAACACTTAGAAAGAATTATATAAAATAATTAATTACATGAGTAGGATTGATAGAAAGTAGAATTATTTGTTATCGATGACAAAGTTGAAGGTATTTAGGAGGTTCAGTTGAAAAGTTCGCGGAGCGACATCTACAGCTCAGTGGTACGACTAAAATCTTTCGTGTGCTGGAAAACGTATATTTCGCGTGAACACCTATTAATTTCCAGACATATCTGTCAAATTATTCACTTTTTACCAGCTGTTTGAAATTTTCCTGTCAAGCGTGTTTTTTAAATACACAAATTCAAACATCGTGTTGTGATGAATTCTCTGTTAAAAACGTTTTAGGGCCAATGGAAAATCAAAACGAAATTATAAATGTGTTAGAAGATGCTTACCTTCAGAAACAACGGTAAGTGGGGTACATTCGAGTTTAAACGTGGTCGTACAAGCACTGAAGACTACCCCAGCAGTGGACGTACAAAAAATGGCATTATTGAAAACATTTCATAGGGTGTTGGAAGACCGCAGACCGAGGAGTGGATGACGTTGCTGAAATCATAGGCATCTCATATGCGCGTGTGCATCATACTTTAACTCAAGAACATGGTGTGAAAAAGCGTTGTGCAAGATGGCTGCCGCATCTGGAGTTGTTGCATTTTTGGGCGTCCAGTGCGGGGGGGGGGTCATACTCAATGCTCGTACGACCACGTTTAAACGCAAGTGCCTACTTACAAACCTTTAGTTTTGAAGTCGCAGCACCTCCTGACACATTTACAATTTCGTTCTGAATTTCCGTTGGCGCTAAAGGGACGATGTTTGATTTTGTACGTTTTTCAAAACACGCATGACTGACTTTTCAACTGACCCTCGTAAGTCACTTGAAATTGTAAAATACATTGAAAGTTAATCGTATTTATGTGAAATGTGTAAAATCAAAATACCTTACGACGACCAAGCGGTGGGAATTAAACTTATGTCAGAGTGGAAAGCATACAGATTCATTCATGTACTGATATTAATCTCGTGTGGATGAAGTGAGTAATTTATCGCGGTCAGTACTACTAGTCAGTTTGTATAATACACATCCGTATCATCACTAATTGCGCGAGTGTGTTAGTGGCCACGTGTCGAATACGAGAATCAACGCGAATGATCGTGCGATTGTATTCGCTCACATTACCGTACTTTCGCGTGTATAATGCGCCCTCGTGTATAATGCACACCCTCATTTTATCGCAACATTTCGCAGAAAAAATGTAATTTCTGTATAAGGCGCATCCACATTTGTGATGACATATAGTTGAACAAATTTATTAGGACGCAAAATGTCTCATACAAAAAAAAAGAAAAAAGTTTGGGTGCGTGTATCAGTAAGTGTGTACACGCGGAAGAAGTGAAACTTCTTTGGGTTATATCCATTATTTTTTGTTTATCCATTATTGTTATTATTATTATTTAATAACTTAAAATTTAATAGGATGGGAGAGGTATCAGTATAAGAAAAATTTTCATTTTCAGTAAATTAAAAATATTTTATTATATACATTTACAGAAATTATTATTAATATTATTATTATTAATATATTTCGTTAATATTTAGTCATATTTCATCCTACACTTTTGTAACCAAAGGCTTATGGTAACAAAAATAAGAAATGTATGTTTTACATTCAATATTATCCAGAAACCTTGTGAATACTGCATCAATTGTCGTATACGATTTTGTCGTAGATATTTTTTTATCATTTTGTATAGACAGGTTTAAATTACCTTTTAAAAATTCAACCAGTTTTATAGATTTGTCTAATGCAAAATTGACATTGAAATCTCCACTTAAAATCATAGGTATTTTATGATAATCTTTACGAAGTATGGCGGCACCTTGTGATGTATGCGATAATAAATGAACGATGGAGAAATCAATAATATCATCTAATGTTTTATTAGGAGAAATATACAGTGCTACAATCACAACTGTTTGCCCATTTTCCATTTTACATTCAGCCATAGACAAATCGCCAACTGTAGATACCATTGAACTATAGACATCAGACTGAGTAACGGAACAATCCATGGATGGAGTTATAATGTTAATAATATCGTCAGAATTTTGAAATATCCCGACACCTCCCGCTCTAATGTTTATACTTCACAATGCAGTTGAAATTAAGAACATATACGTCATCTTCATTGGCTAGCCAAGTTTCTGATAAAACTATGACATTTGAATTTTTCACAACTATATCTTTTAGATCAACAGCATGAGCTGTAAGATTTTGACAATTAAAAGTGAATATTGATAAATCTTTTCTGTTATTGATGAAATTAACTGAATTTTCATTTATAGTTTCTAGTTTGTTTAGTGAAAGTCGTTTAAATTCCTCTTGCAAATCAATTGTCGATGATGATCGTCTTCGGCCCTGGTAGAATATCTTCTCGTTGTTCTGTGTCGTAATATGTAATCCTTCAAAACTCGTCACACGTGATAAAGCAACGTATAATAATGATTGAGAATGACGTCGATCGTATTCATAAACAATTTTTAACATATACGTCATTAAATTATGTAGGACTAGGTAGATTATTTTTTACATATCGTTAACTTAAAATATTCGTAACAATAATTATATATAACTGTACATTTCCTCATTTTGGTATACTACTAAGCACATTGTGACAATTTAAATTGTGACATTTACAGAATAAAAAAAAAAATTTAATTAATTAAGGTTGCGTACAATTAACCATTTAAATCTCACAATAATAATAATAAAAACATGTAGGTACTAAGTGTGAATGGAAGAAGTAATTTATAAGGGAAAAGTATCCATAAAGAAAAGGCATATTGTAAATAATTATTATGTTCGTATTTAACCCTTTGCTTGCTATCAAGCGCCTACCTGTTGATACCGGACTCGACCTGTTTTCCGAGTCTACTGTAATTAAAAAATAATAGAGTAAACTAATGTTAATAATTAAAGTATCTGTAGACACAGATAGTAACTAAAACAATTAATTTAAATGATGTATTTTTATCTAGCGATAGTTTGTATAAATAAAAAGTTTATTTAAAGAGAAAACAGGAACTATATATGCTCGCGGAATAAACACCCTACTCTCTCTCTCGTCATGTACAAGGGTAGCGGACGAAAAATCGCCCTCTTGGGATGACGACGCCCAGCTGTGCAGACGCAAAATGTGCACTGAAAATGCTCTGTTCAAAAGTTATACAATTTGTTGTTAGTGTGGATTAATTAATTATTATTTTGTATTTTACTAACCGTTACAAAAAGTGTAACATGTAACGTTAACAAAAAGAAAATTCCAAAAACTTTGTAACAAGAAGAAAGATGTAACTACAAACGACGAGTGTTAATAAAGAAAAAACGATGACTGCAATCTTCACCGATTGACGAATCTTTTCAACCTCTGACCTGTGGTCATGGACCATGTAAATGAGAACTCTAGTATACCCTACCGATGATGCAGTTCGAGACATCTGAGAATCAACGAGTATCTGTGTAGAAGACTCTACCTATCCTGCAGACGTATTAAGCCATGAACAACAGAGACGAGACCAAGACGAGGACGACGTTTTAGGACTCCCAAGACGGAACCACATGGAGGCGATTACTACATCCAAAAAAATAGAGGTGACTCGATAGCACGTCTATCGAGGAATAATGATAATATTTTTTGTAACACAATACTCTATTTAAGAGACTTACAGAGACGATTGATTTTATAAGAATATAAAAACTTAAATTTGAGAATTTAATTGTAACTATTCAATATCATTCAATTGTAACAGTTTAGATATTAACGTAACGTAGTGTTATTAATACCATTCTTCTAATGGAATATATATGAAGCAAAAAGGTAAAAATCTTGCAGGATAAAATTTTGAAGTAAATATAATTAAAAGATTAGAGACTAAATACCAATGGTTACCCGGATCCGGGGGTATAGCTAGATAAATTTGTTGTGATCCCATATTCTAAATAAAGCATTTCACTTAATTTTACTAATTTAATTAATGACGTCATGGGATCTGTTCTTTGGAGTAAATGTTATATTTCAAATGTTTAATAAAGCAAGTCTTCTTGTTACACACATATACTGAGTATATAAATCAACAGTTTCACCTTCCCTGATTCCTTGTATGTCTTACTGTGTGTTGTTCTGATTTAAATTTCAGCTCGTCTCGAATAAGGCAGCCTGAAATAATTGGCAGAACCAATTATTTTGGGTTCCCTCCGTTATAACTCTAAAGAAGAGGTTATAACATATACACACACATGTATGCACAAAACGCATAACGCATAACGCGTAACGAAAATTTTTTCTACCGTGCCAAAAGAAGTTTCACTTCAAAAATGATTTACCACGCCTATTTATTTTTAAACACAAAACAGAATTTTTTTAGGCGATTTAATTACGGCTGGCGCCGCCTCTCGCATCCTAGCTTCCACTGGCGCCGGTCTAAACAGTCCTGTTCTGTAAGTCCTCTTGCATTCATTTGCATCTTCGACGTCCATTTTCCATGAATGTTTAGGTCTTCCTTTTTTTCTTCTAGAGGGTGGAGTCAATTCCCATACCTTCCTTGGCCATCTCTCATCCGACATTCTTTTTAGGTGTCCAAACCAATTCAACCTTCTTGCTTCTATTGTTTCTATAATGTCAAGGTCGATTCCCATCACTTGTCTTATCTATACATTTCTCACTCTATCTAGTCTTGTTTTTCTACAGCACCTCCACCAGTAATCCATCTCCATATCTCTTATTATGGATTTATTTCTTTTATTAATTTCCCACAGTTCTGCTCCATATAGGCCTGTACTTTCAACTATAATTTTATATATTCTGATTTTATTGTTTCTTATTATTCGTGGACTCCAAAGCAGACTGTTTAATTGTTTTGTTGCTGTCTTACTTGTCCTATTCTTACTTTTATTTCTCGGTTGCTGTCACCATCCGATGTCATTGTTACACCCAAATACTTGAAGTTTTTAATATTTTTTATCACTTTTGTTCCTAGTTGACCTTCACCGCCTACTATAAGGTACTCAGTTTTTGAGGTTTTATTTCGAAACCACATTCCGAGATAATATTAAAATCATATAAAATTCTAAACAACTTAAAACTTACACAAATCATAGTTTTTGTTTAGTTTGTTATATTTTTAGTTTTTCACTAGCATTTGCATTTGCATTTTGTTTTCCCATTCCCGAACATTAGATTCCGCTACATCAAATATACGCGATGCTGCGCGATTAGCATTTTCTTTTCTGAATTTTATTACGGATAATATGAACTGAGCCGCATAGGACGATAGACATGTTCTTTCACTCATTATGACTATAACAGTATGTTTCTTGACAACATACGCAATACAGGTATTGAACGACTATAAAATCAACAGACTAACGACGACAAAGAAGTACAGTACCAGAATGCTACAACAGAGTACTGTTATAAGTCTACAACGTGAACCAATAACTGATGGAGAAGGGGTGAAAACTGCGAACCAAATTACCGGTAAATTTCATTTTACTATTACTGCACTCAAGCCTGCCAGTTTTGAGCAATGTTGCCAACTCCTCTGCCATGCACAATCTGACCATACACGTGCAGATCTACAATTTAGCATGTAAGATATATTATTCGTTTATAATGCGCACCTCCCAATTTTTGAAGGAAATCTGGGAAAAAGTCCGCATTATACACGAGAAAGTACGTTTTAACCGGAGAGAAATAAACAATTCTTCTTGAACATTTGTTAACATTTCGTGTCAGCGTGATACTTTTATAACGTTCTCATGATGCAAGTGCTTGAGGGGAAGAGCGTATCTGTGTAAGACAGGAAGAAAAACAAAGAGGGACATACATAGAGTGAGAGAAGAGAGACGGCTGGACAAAACAGGCGAAGAGATACAGCGAGGGAGAGAGAGCGAGAGAGAAAGCGAAATAGATGGGGTGTATTTGTCACAGGGAGAGTCTGAAAAGAATGCGAAGATCATGTAGGAGATAGTTTGCAAAGCGTCGCTTTTATCTCTTTTCAAATGACTGCTAATATTAAGCTCCATTAAAAAAAAAAATGGTAAGGCAAAACTTAGTCGGTTAGGGGGAGACGAGACGACATTCTGTCAACAAAAGGATGATGAAGATTGGGTGTTTGTTAAGGTAAACACAGAGGGTAGTTTTAAAGTACCCGCCATTGAACCGGTATTGGCTGTGTGACATTTCATCCCTAAATGGCTTGCCATCAGATAGCAAACCGCTTCAATTGTGGAGCAGCCACGCTTTGAAAAATAAAATCTTCATAGGTAATCCTGCAGACGTCTGTTTTGCGGGGCTGGGTTTTTTTATTCACAGTATAATACAGTGTTAGTTTAGAAGCACAACTTTTGTGTGAATGCAAAAAGAGGAGTGTATTTGTTTGATACTGGTGTTGAGAGACAGTATTTTATTATTATTTATTTATCAGATCCCTGCAACAGCATCGGTCATTAGCAACCACAAAAATTATAACATCATACAAAAATGCTTATATAGATGCAATAAAGTTACACATTAAACTACAAGTTTTAAGCAAAGACAAACATTGAAACAATATACTCAGGAACTAGTAGCACTTAAAAACTACAGTAGATTAAACGTTAGAAATTAAATACAGTAGAACCTGTGATAACCGAAACAAAGATATTGCTTTCTTGTAGCAATATCGCTTCATAGCAGACCGTCAGAGGGCTTTCACTTTTCAGATCGTTCAACAAACGGTAACGTTATCTGAAAATATGAATAAAACTCCGTGAGAGAAACGCGTGTTTCATATATAGCCTAATTTAATCCACTAACCCCCCCCCCAAATCTTACCTCTAAGACATTGAAAATTTCGTCAGCGCTGTCATGGCTGCTGATCTCTTCTATGCCATCGTCTTCGTCGTCCCTTTGTTGCGTGAACCATAAACACTCGTGGTTTTACATCAATTTTCGTGTTTTATCCGGAAAATTAATTTTCATTGTAAAAATCATGAATATATACATTTTTTTCTTTTGGTCGGTCGTTTCGGTTAAACAGTATTTCGGTTAATGGAGGTTTTACTGTAGTATTAGAATGAAAAATTAAATGGCAAATATTGCTCTATACAACACAAATAATATAAATACATAACACAGAAGACGAGAATTTTATTATATTTTATATAGTACAACAATACTTATTTAACATTTTAATGTTTACATCCAACGTTATTTTCTAACGTTTCTTCCTTATATGTATTCCAAACAAATTACGACCTTATTTTAATTCATAATGAAAACTTAGAAAATAGTGTTTTTTCAAGGTCAGTGACAGATTGTCATTATCATGTATTACTATCAGCAAATTTCAGTTGTATCATTGTAGAAAATAATAAAGTGTATAAAAAACTGTATGTACGAGTACCTCGGCCGCTCGTTGTACCTGCTAGACGCGTTAGTTTATATATTTCGATTCTTTTAAAAGAATAAGATTCTTTCATAGACACGTTTTGAGGGATTGCAATGCCTTGCACTCTGTACTCACTGTATGTGTAGTACAGAATAAACACACAAACTTCACCGGCACGACCAAATATTTTCTTTTTGTTACTATGTGGGCCTACATGCAACTAAAGCTAATATTAACACTGAAAGCGAAAATCCATAGGTAAGACATTACCGCGGAAGGGATACAACAAACAATTGCTCACAAAGAGTAAAATTTGTGGTTACAATGAACGGTGTCTTTGAGAGTGTAACGACTTAGGGGGAGAAACAACGATGTGTAAACGTGGATTCAAATGTAGAATATTAATCGGAAACAGTTTTTTTTTTTGAAATTATAACTAATTAACTTTCAAAATCGTATAAGCTTGAAACGTTTAACTTTTAATAAATACAATTACAATTAACTTGAATGTTTTAGACAGTAAAAGATGGGAGGTACCGGAACGAAAATAAATAAAATAGCTAATAATTATTCTTCAAAGTTGAAGTCAGCGATTGGCGTAAACTTCTCAATCATTGTGGAAATTTTTTTTACATATGATAGTCCAAATGATTAAAAACATTTCTCAATGACTGTACCATGATTTAGAAATTTTGTTTACAACCTGAATAACAAACTTTATTTCTTAACGGTTACAATACAACATTCTAATATTAATTTCAAGCTTTTCCTTAAATGACTACAATACAATATAATAATAATATAATAAATGTTATAATATTTAATTTTAATCTTATTAACATAATAATCTCTGTGTACGCAGATACATATTATACACATGTGTGTATGAAGTGTTTAACGTTTAACGAGATTGTGAAACATTGTTTAATGTATACACCTTTGAATATGTTCGTTATTTCGTTATTTTAAATTAAACCAATGATAAACACAATAACTGTGTACTAAAGAAAAGAAACACTGTAACATTGTAATGAAAATCTCATGGTTAACGCGGGGTTGTAAAGTAAACAACGCCTTGTTCTTTGACGCAAACAAAATGGTTCAAAACGTGTCTATAGAAGAGATTACTTCGTTTTCGTGAACCCGTGAATTAATATCATAAACCATGCATCAGACAAGAGAGGGTAATCGACTCTTAAACAAATGTTCAAGTTATTTACGTGTAATACTATTTAAGTAATCTAAAATTAAAGTTTCATATCGAACTCGCGCGCATTCACACACGCACACACACACACACACACACAAACGCCCACAAATACTTACACACATCCGACATGTGTAATCACAAGTAATTACACACATCCGATATGGTTTACACACAAACCATACAGATTTCCTTGTTGTTTTTTGTGTTTTAGAGAAGTGTTTTAGAAAAGACCTTTAATTTTAGGTGTCGTCAGTCTAGTTTTGTAATATACAATAAAGGCAAATAAAAATATTTAAAGTGTATTATTATTATTATTATTATTATTTGGTGTTCTGCTCTAACGGCATGCCTTCAAATGGTAAAAGCTCTCCAAGCTGTCCTATCGCATGCCAATCTTTTTGTTTCTTCGTAACACTCTCTGATTTTAATGCTATCTATTAACTTCATTCTTCTACGCCCTCTTCTTTTTTCTCCTTCTATGACACCGTCCGTGGCAGTTGTAAGCAAGCAGTCTCTTCTTAAACAATGACCTAACCAATTCCTTTTCCTATTTTCTGTTACCTTGAGGATTCTTTTCTCTTCCTCTATTCTTCTTAAAACTTCATCATTCCTTACTTTATCAATCCACCTCACTTTTTTCATTGCTCGCGAAACCCACACCTCAAATGCTTCTAATCTTTTCTCGTCCTCCTTCCTCAGTGTCCCCATGTCTCTGCACAGTATAAAGCAACGGTCAACACATAACATTTGGCCAACCTTTTTAGTTTACATAGAGGGCCATACCGTTTGCTCTACAGTGCATAATGGATGTAATATTTCTTTTTAAAGCCGTGTCAGTCTTGTAAGTTTCTACACGACAGTAAAATGTAGTGAGTATTCTGTTCTATACAGTACTAGGTTATATGGCAATTAGACATATAAACATACCATTACAGTAAACACAAGGATAACTTTCAAATCAGGTTAAACAGTCTCATAAGGTGATTGTACAGTATAATGCACAGTGTGTGGTATTAACGAGCACGTGTTTGGCTGGTGTGCAGGTGTCTTCGATAAACCGGGTGCTGCGGAACCTGGCAGCGCAGAAAGAGCAACAGGTGTCCGCGCAGAACGAGAGTGTTTACGACAAGTTGCGGATGTTCAACGGGCAGGCGCCGGGTTGGGCATGGTACCCCGGAACGCCCCCGACGACGGCCCATCTCGGCCTGCCGCCGAATCCTTCCGCTGCCCTCGCCGGACAGGTTACCAGAGAGGACATCCAAAAACGCGGTGAGTTTATTATTGAAATTTATTTTACTGTTGTATTTATGAACAGCACAATATTATTTACTTGAATAACTCAATCTAAAAAGATCAAAACCCTTGATTAATTCATTTTTTTTTTGTATCCTCCATCTAAGGATCACATGCCAAATTCAATTCTTTACTCTCTGTTCTTTTCTTTTTCTCCAATATTCTTTCATCTTTTCACTGTGTCTTTTCTTCCTGTCTTCAGTCCACTTTGAATCTGCGTGTTTCTCTCTCCTACCCTGGACTCCTACCATTTTTAACACTTTTGCCCAAAAAACTTCTCTTTCAATTGCTTCTTCTGCGTGTATATTATTTTTTTTTTCTAAATCCTTTTGGACTTCTTTAATCCAACTTGATGTTGACTTCTTCCCCCACAGATATCTGAAAATTTACTTTTCAACCTATTGTCGTCCATTCTATATAAATGTCCAAAAAATAATAGCCTTCTTTTTCTCATTGTTTCTGTGATATTTTCTATACTTTGATATATTTCATCATTACTTCAATTTCCAACCTTCAGAAGTTTTTCGTACGCCTAATATTTTCCTAATAATTCGTCTTTCCAATATTTCTAGTTTGTCTAAATTATAATTCAATGCTAGACATTCACTTGCATATAGGCACTGTGGCTTCACTACTGTACTGTAATGCCTTATTTTCGCATTTTTAGATATGCACATTTTATTGTAAATATCTTTATTTATACCATATGCCCTTTCCATCTTATGAATCCTTCCTTCTATAGCAGAATTTTCTAAGCCATTCTCTTGAATTATTTCTCCTAGATACTTAAATTTTCGATCCCTCTGTATTCGACCAATATCTGTTACCAGAAATTTAGGCGCATTTTTAATGTTAGTGAGAAATTTGTTTTTCCTACAGAAATTCTTAACCCTGTTCTACTTGGTATGTCCCCTAAAAAATTAACTTGTGTTACTGGAGTTGTAAGATGTTCAGAAAGTATAGCATTCATCTGCGAATGCCAAACAGTTTATTTCAATACGTTTGTTCCTTCTTCACAACATGATTGGTGATATTTTGCATTCCTTTAATTTTTCATTCTAAATTCTCACTACTTTCTCCAGGACACAGTTGAAACAGGACAAATTTTACTGTTTTATTTTAATAGAATGTTATTTACTTGAATAACTTAATCAGTCAAGAATAAAATCTTTCATTAATTAATTTTTTATATAAATTATATGGCAAATTAGATAATATTAGATAAAATACTACATTTTTTTATAACGATTAGCCAAGTCAGACATGCAGTTCGTTGCCACTTCGTGTGTACACGAGGTGTGGCATAACCGGATTTATGTTCAAAGATTTTCAATCAGCAGTATTATACAATGAAAATTTGATTTTCTTCAGTGTGTTCCCAACAATACCTACACCATTCCATTTGAATTTTCCACACTGTTGGAAACAATGTTGAAGGTCGTCTGATAGTTTCTTCATGAGCTCTATTGCTTACGCCTTCATTGCATCTACCCTCTCGAAGGATGGTAAGGATGCTAAGCTCCCTTTTAATGGAGGCTTGGATTTTAGATACAAAAAAAGTAGCATGGGAGTAGGGTCAGGTGAGTCCGATGGATGTACCAACACGGTGATCCCAGACGTCGCCAAAAGCGTCTTAACTGTGAACAGACTGTGGTCAGAGGCGTTGTTTCGGTGAAGAATTCGTGATCCGATCTTTCACATTACATGTCTTATTCTTCTCACCCATTCAGTAGTCAAAATTTCGTTAGAGTAGTTCTGACTACAAGACACTCAGTCAATGTGAATAATGTTCGGATAGCAAAAAACAATCAACATTGACGTTGCATTTTGATCTGTTTATTCGTTCTGTCTTTTGGACTTGGGATCCTTCAAGCCCTTGGATGATCGTTCAGATTTTGAGGCATACGGAAAAAATCACGATTCGTCACACGGTTTTCTAAAAGTTAGGATCATTTTTAAAGAACAAAATTAATGACAGCAGAGATAGACTTTTGGACACGTTCCTGTAGGATAACAAAATTACAGCAGAAACTAAAACCAAAATATTTAAAACGATTGTTAGAGTATCATGACTTTACGGCTTAGAAGTTCGGACTACTAATAAACACACAAGAACAAAATTAATGGTAACAGAGATGGACTTTTGGAGACGTTCGGCAAGAGTATCCTTCTTCTTCAGCGGCTCAATAACCCATTACTGAGTCAAGGCCTCTTTTAACAGCCTCCGCCAGTTGTCCCGGTCAAGTGCAGCTGCTCTCCAGGGCTGGCGAAAGAAACTGACAGGTTTCTGCACATAAAAGTTTTACAGATGGGCTATGTGAATTCTCCGATCCAACCCCCAACCTGGAGGACCAGGAACTTTGATTTTGGGGTGCTCTTCCCCTAGAGAGTTGCTTTCGCCTCAGCTGACGAGCTCTCTCTGCCCGGTCGGAGTAGGCTGACTGACTCAGCCCTTGTGTGCAGCCGTTGGGTTACTATAGCCTCCTCCGCCTCCACATTAGATGCACACCCTGCTGCCGGTGTGCACCACCCTGCCCGGCCAGGACCCAAGATATCCCCAGGCTGTCCTGACAGAATCCCCATCTCTCGTTTGCTTACCGATCCACTCCGCCGAAGGGATTGGTTACCACAAACTTGGAGTAGATTGCTCGACGTAACAGGGCCCACCGACGTGTAGGTGAGAGTGGAGTTGGTGTGGAGAGGCTGGTGCATTTCTCTTCTACGAAAGCATATGTTCGCATCACATCCCCTTTGGGCAAGAGTTTCCAGACGTGAGAAAATTAGAAAAGAAGCCGTTAAGGACAGAATGAGTGTGAAAAATTCACTTGTTCATTTTGTTCAAACACAAAAAATTATCATGGTATGGACACATGAAAAGAATGGCAAAGAAAAGATTGCCAAGGAGAGTTATGGAACGAACCTCACCAGGAAGAAGAAAAAGAGTAATACCACTTACCACCTGGATAGAAGAAATTCAGACTATATTGAGGAAACGAGAAGTTGAAGGACGATGATCTTTGGATGGTCAAGCAGCAGTGGAAGTTGAGAATCCAATCACTTCTGTAATCTTTAGTTCCGGAAAATGTTTAAACATTGTACAGCCGGGATAATAATAATAATATGATCATTTTCATTGTTTTTTTGGAAATACCTGCACAAATGTTCGCCCGAGTTCCTTTGGTATCATCATTGAGTACACTCTTTCATGATATTATTATTCTAAATATCACTATAATATTGACGACTCGGAACACTAAGTTTTTTATAAGTAAAAACGTAAAGTTTTACCTTACAGCCTAAACCGGCTTTCACCTATAGAAGGCTTCATCAGAGGCTGTCGTTAGTAGCGCTGTTCGTCTTGTTGTTGGTGACGAGATAGTTTTTCGAAAGATCGAAGCTGTGTGTGTGTGGTGAGATGTGTTCGAATAATGCGTGCGATTTGAATTGTGTCTATTCGTTTAGGATGTCGTTTTTATTTGTTTTTGTGTGTTTGTATATTTCTAATTGTATATTTCTAATTATAGTGATATTTAGTTAAGTAACGGACACGTCATGGACAACGAAATCCAAGAATTATTATTCTATTACTACTATTGTTATTCCCTTAATATCCTGCTTTCTTCTTCATTATGCACATTAGCCTACTCGTGCTTAATATTAGGCCATACCGTTACACTATGTAAGTCTAGGAAAATTGTTTTCGTTTCCTACCAACTCTCTACAAGTGATAATCACTTACATAAGTAACGATAATTGCAGATCGGATCACTAGGATTGAATAGTGCTACAAAGAAAAGGCAAATTGTCACAAACTGCTACTTTATGGAGGCCAAGGAATCCAGGGATGGAAACGAGATAAAGAATTAAAATCTTGTTTTTATTAAAAAATTGTATTAAAAATTTTGTTTATTTAAGCCGGCTACTCACTAAGCATCCCCGCTGGACGTCATGACGGACAGCAAGTCAAAAACGACAGTGCGTAGCTTTGACATCCATCCGCATATCATGTATTTTTTGAAGGATGTGCACGACAAAAAATGAGTCCAGCAAGACCATCAGCTCAAGCCGCACGACGTGCGGATGGATCGTATGTAGTGTTAACGGATGTCAAGGAATCGTGCATCGTGCATGTTTGATCATGCGTACGCTTGCTGTCTATCAAATCGTCATTTTTCGAGCAAGTACAGTACATCTTTTTAGAGCACATTCGTTTAATAAATGTTTACTGTTTAATTTTACGTTAAATTCATTCTTTAATTTATATTTGATAAGTAACGATTCAGATAAATTTCAGTTTAATATTTAGTGTAGTTTATTCTGCGTTTACATAATACATTCACATATCATTAGCAGTTATTATTTTAAATATTGTTATTATTAATTTATTTTAATTACAGTTCATAATGGACCGTGAAATAACATCAAAGTTTATCGAAAAATATAAATTAATTAGATATCTGTGGGACGTATCCTCGGCAGATTACATGAATAAACATAAAATAATATTGTTTGATGTCTTGATAAAACAGGTGGCATGATTTTCAACAAATTTAATTATCAGAACAATTTTTTAATTTTAATACAGAAAAAATCAATAAAATGATTTTTACAAAACACAACGAGAAATAAAGAACGTCTGGCACGCTGGACGAGTTGCACGTCAGTGTGGTGGGCACATCCATCATCGACGTCAGGCATGCTGGACAGCGGCGATGGATAGCGCGTAGCCGGCTTTAGCCTACGTTCTAACAGCTGATTCTAACGAATTAAGCAAAGTGGATATTTAGTGGAAATGATGATTCTATTTTTTTTTTTTTTTTTTAATTGACTCACGAAACTACACAACCTAATAAATCTTGAAAACAAATGAAGTGTAAAATCGATAGTTACTTTGCTTTCTCGTCTTTTGAAATGTATGTGTAAACGACTTCAACGAATTTACAAAACACAACAAAATAAAATTAACTAAACGTACGCCTGTAAACAATACACAAAGCGTTACCTTGCGTAACACAATGAGCTGAGAAATGTTACTCATTAGTTTTGCTGTGTTACTTCTGGCATTAGTTGACTCTCTAAAAACAAGTTGTTTTTATATTTAATGATTAAAGAGAAAAGCTACACTAAATTACTCCGCCAGAATGAACTTCATCTTACTTTTAATCAACAGTAAGTAATTTCTCTTGTGTTTAGGGCGGTTGACAGACAGAGAGGGATGAAAACTGCGATAGAGGAAGGGAGGAAAGGAGAGCGAGACAAGGGGTCGTTTTCATTTGTAACAGATAAAAGAGGGCTGTTCATCTCGTTCTCTCTCTCTCTCTCTCTCTCTCTCTCTCTCTCTCTCTCTCTCTCTCTCTCTCTCTCTCTCTCTCTCTCTCTCTCTCTCTCTCTCTCTCTCTCACCCTCCCTTCCTCTTTCTCTCTCTCGCTCGCTCCCTCCATCTCGGATATTCTATCTCTCTTTTACAACGGTACATACACACTTTCTGTTTCTCTCTTGTTACTAATGTTTTTCTTCATTTTAGTTTTGTTTCTGTCTGTATGCCAGTAACTTTCTACGAAGTTTCCACTGTACAAACCTACATTAACGCGCGCACAGAACTAAATAGAAACTGTACAAAGTTTGAAAATGTTGTAATTGGTAAGAAATGAAACTAAAGCACACTAGATACAGCAGTTGAAGTAGTCATACTTTTATGCTGCTCATGCATTCAGCCTGAGAGAATCATTTCAATGTTCCATGCAAGGCCCGACAATCCTTGTCTGTTGGATGCTTATTGCAAACGCTGACTTGCTCCCACTCTCTCCGATGTGGCTTGTATGCTTAATGAGCAATTGTAATCTCTAATCCACTATATATTATGTTATCACTTGTAAGGCCACCTTTTTAAGTCCAGGACCCACCTTGAAGGATATTCCACTTCATGGGACCCATAAACATGGGCGCTGGGTAGAATGACTTGTAAGGGGTGTGCACCCAGTTTGTAATCAATTTTTGGTAACATCAAGTAATTTTTTAAGCCCTCTTTTACGCCAAAACAGATTATACATAATTTAAATGTAATAGGTTTTTAAGACGCAGTAAATAGATATAGTTTATTTTTAGTCGACTTCGCGACCCACCAAACGCACCCTCGGCACCCAGCATGTCGCGACCCATAGGCTGAGAAACACTGATCTACAGGAAAATGGTGGTACACGAAATTACACTAATTAATGATTGATTATTTTGAAAAAGAAAAAACTATCTCAGAAGTGCGTGAAAATTTAAAAAGTATTACTACTAGTACTCCTCCTATTCCTCCTACTCCTACTACTACTACTACTACTACTACTACTACTACTGCTGCTACTGCTACCACCACTACTACTACTACTACTACTGCTGCTGCTGCTACTACTACTACTACTACTACTACTGCTGCTGCTGCTGCTACTACTACTACTACTACTACTACTCCTCCTACTCCTCCTACTACTACTATTACTACTACTACTACTACTACTACTACTACTCCTACTACTACTACTACTACTACTACTACTACTACTACTACTACTACTGCTGCTACTGCTACTACTACTACTGCTGCTGCTGCTGCTGCTGCTGCTGCTACTACTACTACTACTACTCCTACTACTACTGCTGCTGCTGCTACTACTACTACTACTACTACTACTCCTCCTACTCCTCCTACTACTACTACTACTACTACTACTACTACTACTACTGCTGCTGCTGCTACCGCTACTACTACTACTACTACTACTACTACTACTACTACTACTACTACTACTCCTACTACTACTACTACTACTACTGCTGCTGCTGCTGCTACTACTACTACTACTACTACTACTACTACTACTACTACTGCTGCTGCTGCTGCTGCTGCTGCTGCTGCTGCTGCTACTACTACTACTACTACTACTACTACTACTACTACTACTACTACTACTGCTGCTGCTGTTGCTGCTACTACTACTACTACTACTACTACTACTACTACTACTACTACTATTATGTATATACTAATATTTCTACGTACTTCGCTGTTGCAGTAGCAGTTACCAGAAGGGACAAACCCCCTCAGAAATAATAAAGTTTGAGAAAACAGGGTCTATCTCCCTGCGCGATATATTCGCTCCAGCGATCCGCACCATAAGCTGTCATTTTTCCATTTTTCCTAACAAAACTTTTCCTACTATAATATTTAACTTCTGAAAGTTACAACTACTAGAAGAAACGCAACCATTTTTAAAAGAGAAACAGGAAATCTTAAGTTAAGATTCCATACAAATTTTCAACATCGTTGAAGTTAACTGTCGTTTCCATGCTGCCGTTAATTTATGGAATGTCTTTAATCCGATCGTTTTTTACGAACGTTTCGTCATTTTTAGATTTTCCAGTGGACATGAACCTAGTCAAAACTTGAACGTTGTATAAAATGAAATTGTTTACTTTGTGTAAAACAAATTTAGTTTGTTAAGTTTTTGTGTGCTTTTAAGTTTAGCAAAACACTTAGTTAATATGTGTATAAGGGAATTCGGTGGAATATGAGCAACTTAGTGTTTGAAGTTAATTAAAAATTTATTTACTCACAAATTTTTAAAAGTAATAGGATGGGTTTCTCTGCAGATATGTTTTTTATCAATGTACAAAATATTTTTAAGTTTCAATAACAAATATGAAAAAAAGTTAGAAAAGAATACGTTTGACAATATTTGCTCATATTCCCCCCGCAAAAACGTCTGTAATAAAAAAAGGTGTAAATATTTATCAAGAGTTCGTAGAGCACTAAAACAATCTTCAAAGAAATACAATTAATTTGAAACGTTCAAAAGTAAAATCAGTTAATAATTGTATTACAATAAAACTCAAGCATACTCTAATTAAAAAAAAAATTAATTGATGATTTATTGCACAATAATCACATACAAAACCATCACAAACATATTCAACTCACAGCTTGTTAAACCAATGTTTGCATTCTGCACACTGTACCCACTTTCCCTACTGGTATTTTCATTGAATATTGACAATTGCAAACGGGACATATAGTATCTTATCCTCTTTAATTATTTTCTGGAAAGATACAAATCTGTTAATGGGATTGTTTTAAAATCTTTCTCCTTCTTTTGTCTTTTTATTTTCTTCTTCTCTCTTCTTCTCCGGCTCTACAGCCCTTGGTGGGCCTTGGCCTTCTAAACAATCCGCCTCCAGTCATCTCTATCCGCCACTCTCTCTCTCCATCCTCGAACTCCCAACTTCATCAGATCCTTCAACACCTCATCCAACCATCTCATCCTTGGCCGTCCCCTTCGACTTCCGCAATAGAGTCTTCCCTGCATCATTCTCTTATTCATTCTATCCTCTTCCATTCTCTCCACATTCCCCAACCATCTTATCCTCTGTGACTTGATAAATTTTACAAGGTCCCTCTCATGTATCAGTTGTTGCAATTCTGCATTACTTCGTATTCTCCAATTCTCGCCTTCCCTCACTGGGCCATATATTTTTCGTAGGATATTGCGTTCAAAAATTCTTAAACTTTTTTCATCTTCCACTGTCATCGTCCACACCGCTGAGCCATAGGCAACAATAGGTCTTATGAGTGAATGATATATTTTTAGCTTGGTTTCTCTCCTTATATTTTTATTTCTAAAGATATTTATATTTGCAAAATACGCTCTATTTGCATACCTTATCCTTTCTTTAATGCATTTTTTTATGTCATTATCATTTGATATTGTAGTGCCCAAATATTCAAACCCTGACACGCCTCCAAAGCGCTTCCCATTTATTTCCAGGTCACTATTCCCAGGTTTAAGCATCGTTCGAACATTCCATATCGCCACTATCAAACTCTTTATCATTATACTTTTCCGATTCTGTATACCAATTGATCCGTCCACCATCCGAGGCTGCTATTGAGTTTTCATAACATGTTGCTTTTACAGTGTGGGGTTGTTATCCCCACGCCCAACCCCCAACCTGGAGGACCAGGAGCTTTGATTTCGGGCTGCTCTTCCCCTAGAAAGTTGCCTTCGCTTCGGCTAACGAGCGCTCTCTGCCCGGTCGCAGTATCACAGCCGGTTAAATCAATATCTGATTGCCGCCTGTGATAATCCAAAGTTAAGCCGGTCCAGGATCATTCCCTATACGCCCTAACTTGGTACTGGTGGGTACTGCTGCCCTCCCCCAGGAATGTTTATCGACCTTCCGGTCTAGATCCGTACTGTTCTGCGTCAAAGGGGTCACCTCTTGTAGGATGTGGCTCTTCACCACGCAGTACGGTCTTGGCTGGAGATAGGCTAAGGCCTCCTTTGGGAGCTAACATCATCCAACCCTGGGAATTTGTGAGGACCAGTGCCCAGTCAACCCGGAACAAAACCTCTCCAAATTCCCTCGACCCCTCTTTTTATTTTATGTTCTTTAATTGAATCACCTGATATGAGTTCCTTAGAAGTTCCTTGCTTTCTTCCCTGTGCACTTACAGTCGTGTAGTGGAGAAATTACACGAATTTCTTGTACAGACACTTTTTACATGATTTTAGAAATTATCCCGCTATCGGGCATATTCCGTAAATGAAATAAGGTGCTCATATTCTCCCGAGTGTAGCTGTTCATATTCCCCAGAGTGTAGAACCATAATAAAACTTAGAACACAAGCACATAAGCTCGGCCAAACATATGCCGGCCATTTCAAATAGTATTTACGGCAGAATGTTAACTATTTTGTACAGCAATAATATATTGGTACTTAAATCTTAATTTTTTAGACGCTTGAATAACTATGGAGACAAACTCGTAATAAGTTTAAATGACCACTTAGCTTAAAATACTTAAAACCAACGGTGCGATCTAGCGTGGCGCCACTTTAAGCACTGCACAATTACATTCCAAATACGGCGTCACCAACACAAAACTTGGGGAAAATAACTTTCCGTCTTTGACAAATATAGTTAAGTATTAACTCTGCTCATATTCGCCACATTTGTCACATTATACCATTACACTATATTCTTTATATATAACAACCAAATTACCCGTAACACGCAAACAAATGTAAAAAAAAAAAATACAGACTTTGTAGTAATAAAAAGACAGACTGCAGGAAAACGTGGAATCTCGGTTATAACAATTATCTGCAAACGAAAAGGTCTTTTAACCCAAACGTGGGGGTCTACTCATGGTCTTCCTTAATTCCGTTACTTGGACGTGTAGGAAAAAATTGAAGTTCACTGGTCTACCAATTAACCAATTTGCTCTTAAATGTAGGGAGGTTAACAGTGCGACGAATCGCATACCCATCCGAAAACAGTAATGTGTGAATAGCTTGTATACGTTTGGAATTTTTCAAAATGGTGACGTGTTTCTTATTAATCTATTTTTGATAAGAATTGTTCTCATCATCATCATCATCATCATCACCACCACCACCACTCCAAGGACTAGGCCTTAGACCTGTTCCGGAACCCATCTCCTCCTCGGTCTAGCGACATCTCTCTTCCCAGTAGGGTGATAACCCAAGGCAGCCACAGGTAGACGGATATCAGGCTTGCTATTCAAGTGTTCACATAATCTCCTTCTGTAGTCTTCAATCTTCTGGTGCAATGATACAATGTTTAAATCGCGTCTAATATCCTCGTTCCTTCTCCGATCCAACGGAGAACAACCTTGCGCCCCTCTTAGAAATTTCATTTCGGCTGCCTGAATCCTCTGCACGTCCATTTTACCAAGAGTCCAAGTATCACTAGCATGCAGGAATGTAGGGACAGCCACAGTTTTATAAAATTTCATTCGGGTATCCTTCCGTGTTTTATTTTTCAGGTACCAGGAACTGTTTCTCGACGAATAATACAAGTTATATTCTAAATTTTGTAAAATTGAGTTGTAATTTCATTGATTCCGTAGGAATATATACGACATTATACGATTTTTTGTAGCCACCGTTTGGTACCTACATTAGTAGGTACTGAGAGTATTTACCAGATAAATGAAGTAATTATTAAAGTACTTATTTTTTCTGTTTTGAAAATTGATGTTTATGGCCATTTGCGTATTAGTTATGAAAGTTATTATTAAAAAAGAAATAAAATAAAAACTGAAGGATTTGATATTTAACGTTGTGATGGACGTAATCTGTAATTTCTTTTTACGAAGCCACAACAGTAGGCCTGTTAAAAGATTTTCACTTGTTTTACATAGCAAAACTCCTTAAAAATGTTTGACGCTGTAGAATAAAAGCAGAAAACACCCTTAATGTCTTACTCGCTGTATTAAAGGTATTAGAGAATTTTTTTTTTTTTTGCCCTACTGCCATCAATGCGACAACTGTCGTTTTCAGAAGTCCATTAAAGATGTTAATATGTTCCGATTACCGGAATGCGTAGTACTTAAAAGTGTAATTTCGACACTTCTTTGGTGTTGTACAGCCACAAAATACAGTGCAGAGCGCAGTTTTTTGTTACGAGACTAATTTCCTTGTCCGTCGTCACGTTCACCCTTAGTGGTACTAAATTTAAAACACTGGTCTCATATTTATCAAACGTACATTTAAACAGTGATACACAAATACTGGTGTTTCAATTATGTAGTAGTACCGTGGTGGGATTTGAGGTTCTTCTTTTAAAAATACGCGCGTAAAACATTAGGTTATATAAAGAATTCCCAAGGCTTCCATGGCCGCCACCAACATTGTTCAGATTACTTGCTTCCAGGCTATTAGGCCATGGCCGCCGCCAACATTGTTCAGATTACTTGCTTCCAGGCTATTAGGCCATGGCCGCCGCCAACATTGTTCAGATTACTTGCTTCCAGGCTATTAGGCCATGGCCGCCGCCAAAATTGTTCAGATTACTTGCTTCCAGGCTATTAGGCCATGGCCGCCGCCAACATTGTTCAGATTACTTGCTTCCAGGCTATTAGGCCATGGCCGCCGCCAACATTGTTCAGATTACTTGCTTCCAGGCTATTAGGCCATGGCCGCCGCCAACATTGTTCAGATTACTTGCTTCCAGGCTATTAGGCCATGGCCGCCGCCAACATTGTTCAGATTACTTGCTTCCAGGCTATTAGGCCGCGGTCTGCTGCTGACATTGTTCAGATTACTTGCTTCCAGGCTATTAGGCCGCGGTCTGCTGCTGACATTGTTCAGATTACTTGCTTCCAGGCTATTAGGCCATGGCCGCCGCCAACATTGTTCAGATTACTTGCTTCCAGGCTATTAGGCCATGGCCGCCACCGACATTGTTCAGATTACTTGCTTCCAGGCTATTAGGCCGCGGTCTGCTGCTGACATTGTTCAGATTACTTGCTTCCGGGCTATTAGGCCGCGGTCTGCTGCTGACATTGTTCAGATTACTTGCTTCCGGGCTATTAGGCCGCGGTCTGCTGCTGACATTGTTTACAGACGTTTCGGCCCCACCATCGGAGGCCATCTTCAGTGCAAAAACGATCGAGAAGGTGTTCGCGAGTTCACCGCGGTACTCGGGTATCACAGGTACTGACTAGAACGCCTTGCCAATTACTCGGTCGTTTTTGTACTGAAGATGGCGTACGATGGTGGGGCCGAAACGTCTGTGAACAATGTTATCAGCAGACCGCGGCCTAATAGCCCGGCAGAATGTAATCTCAACAATTCTTCTGATAGTTCGTATCCGTTTCGGATGTTGGATATCATACAGACTATGTTAACTTTCTGTACTGCTGCACGGAATAAGTCAGTTGTATTCACGCCAAACCAGGTCCTTAAATTTCTCAGCCACGAGATTCTCGGTCGCCTTATTCCTCTCTTTCCAAGTACTTTTCCTTGTAGTATTGACTGAAATAAGTAAAATCTCTGTTCATTTCTCATGAGATGTCCCAGATACTGAAGCTTTCTTATCTTCACTGTGCTACTAACTTCCCTTCGTTTCTTCATCTTTCTAAGAACTTCAACATTAGTTATATGTGCTGTCCATGAAATTCTCAGTATTCTACGGTAAAGCCATATTTCGAAAGATTCCAATTTTTTAGTTGTGGCTTCAGTCAAAGTCCAAGATTCTACATAGTAAAAGAGGGCCGAGAACACGTAGCAGCGCAATAGTCTCATCTTTGTGTTTATTGTTAAATCGCGACTTTTGAATAAACTGCTCATTCTAGTGTACGCTGCTCTTGCCTTTTCAGTTCTGCTCTTTATTTTTGAGAGCTCAACAACTAGATTATATAAATTCGTAATTGCAGAGACTTGCAATTCGATTAGACATAATAAGCAACGAGAAATAATAAACCTAGTAGCATAAAATTAAACTCCGCAAAATTTCTGCGTATAAACTAATGGAAACTTATAATATAGTGATAAATAATGATAAAAAAATTCACAAAGCAATAATTTAATGTTGAATAAGTTGTATTCAGTTTCAAAATAAAATTAAACGTCCCTCAAGTAACTAATTTGGCAAAACTAACGTTGTTTAACAAAATCATTGACGATTATTCACACTGTGATGGAAGCCTACGTTGAGACTGAAGCATAGCCTACTTTGAGTTTCCATCTTCTCTCCATAAAATCTGGACACCGGTAGGCAAACAAAAAGGCTATACAGCGTAACAGGTTTTACTGGCTTACAAACAGTTTGTTAATTTGAGACGACCGTCTCTGTGTAAAGTGGTATATTACTAACTATATAATATAACTAGCTTCGCACGCGAATATTGACTTTTAATAAGTATTTTAATATAATTTTTATTGTCTATGTCTATATGGCGTTCTGTTAGCCCGTATAACAATTTTATACTCATTAGTCAAATTCTCTCCAAAGCTGTTTTCAACACTTGTACTATTTTAACTTGTACTAAATTATTATGTTGGTGCAACAGCCTTTGGAGATTTTAAAATACCCGTTTATAAAGCCTCTGGAGATATTTATAAAGTACCTGTTAAATAAAAAACGCTAAATTCTTTATTTTAAGTGTTACTGTGTCAGAAGCATTGTATAACACGTTAAACGTTATGTTTTCTTCAACCATGGCTTTTATTTATTTCAACAGTAAACTGAAAACCAAAAACCGTTGTCACCTAATCTCAAAAATGAAAACAACACGTATTTTCGCTTTGCATTAAGTAATAGGACAATTTACAATTAGAACACTTCTTCTTTTCCACATCGTAATATATCGATACAATCGCATATTATATAAAACATCGAAAATGTATTGCAGGAATGGATAAATGTACAGTTCTGATGCCGCTAAATAGCTTTTGTTTATTTACTTGTTACTATGGTAATTAATTCTGGTCTCCATGGTGTTGCTGACATCTTTATACGCGTCAACAAAAGGGTATAATTAAAAGAACCTAAATTGTGAGAACTTGACAGAATTTCAAATCTCAAGTTAGACAGTGTTTTTCGCCTTGTGCCAAAGGTTACCTGTGCAAAATTTGGTGGCAATCGGTGTATCGGTGTAGATTTGTATTCAGTACAAAAAACAATCCTCAGACTTTGAGTTTTATATATATGGATTCTGATGAGGAATACAATTATTTTGGATAAAATTTATTAAATTTGTACCTTATTGGCTTAACTAGCTTTCGCCAGTTACGAGCTTCGTCATATGCTGTAAGGTGAGTAAGGTAAAAGCTAGTTGAGGCAGTAAGGTAGAAATTTAATATTTATTTAAAATAAATGTGTTACACGTCAGAATTATTTTATAAAATTAGTGACAACATTGGACACATCATGGACAACAAAATCCAAGCGATATAGTTATTCTTCATTATGTCTACTGGTTTTCTGTATAATTTTTTAGAATTACTTATACTGATTGGAATAGTAAGCTAACAAAATTTAGACGCATCTGTGGAACGATTCATTGGTACCTGAAAAATAAAACACGGAAGGATACCCGAATGAAATTTTATAAAACTGTGACTGCCTCTACATTCCTGTATGCTAGTGAAACATGGACTCTTGGTAAAAGGGACGTGCAGAGGATTCAGGCAGCCGAAATGAAATTTCTAAGAGGGACGCAAGGTCGTTCTCTCTTGGATCGGAGAAGGAACGAGGATATTAGACGCGATTTAAACATTGTATCATTGCACCAGAAGATTGAAGACGACAGAAGGAGATTATGTGAACACTTGAATAGCATGCCTGATATCCGTCTACCTGTGGCTGCCTTGGGTTATCACCCTACTGGAAAGAGAGGGGTCGGTAGACCGAGGAGAAAATAGGTTCTGGAACAGGTCTAAGGCTTAGTCCTTGGAGTGGTGATGATGATGATAATAAAATAAATCTGGCGGGGAACACAATTATTTTGGATAAAAATTATTAAATGTTTACCTTACTGCCTAAACTAGGTTTCGCTCGTTACGAGCTTTATCAGAGGCTGTAAGGTGAGTAAGGTAAAAGCTGGTTCAGGCAGTAAGGTAAACATTCATAATAAAATTTATCCAAAATCATTGTGTTCACCTTCAGAATGACTTTATATAGTTAGAGATTACATAGGACACGTCATGGACAACAAAATCCAAGCGATATAATTATTTTTCATTATGTCTGCGGGTTTTTTGTATAATTTTTGAAAATAACGAGTAATACAAATTGTTACATTGTGTAGTATGTTGTTAACAGTCAAGCAGCAGAGTGAATCAGTCGCTTTAATTGCGAAACAGTTATCCGAAATAATTATACAAACACGTACAAAATAAGCTCGTATACTTTCAGTATAGCTACATGTGAAACAAGGACCTGGACGAACGTTAGGACGGAAACAACATTAAACTTTGTACAGTACAGCGGTTATGCCGACATTCTTGTATGGGAGTAAAACCTATAATCACAGAAAAATTGAGGCCTCTGAGATTATTTTTTAAGAAGAATAAAGCGGTACACAAAACGAGTAGATTTTAAATAAGAAGTGAAGACAAAAGGCGATAATTGGACATAATCTACGAAACGAATAGGCATAGTACACACAGTATAGGTATATATAAGGAAGGCTAAGAACGTAAAAGTAATGCCATGAAACAGATTACTAAAACCACAGACTTATACCATAAACTCCTGGAAAAAAATCGGTATGGAGAACCATACATGACTTCCATGTTCTAAGATTTATATATAAAATAATTTACTTGAATTCGTTTCGATAATTTCTAAACACGAAGCAGAGCTAGATATGATGACAAAACATCAAATAAGTGGATGCTTGAGTTCTGAAGAAATGACACCCCAATGTCAGGTGGGTGAATCCTCAGCCTTCGTGAGGAAGGACTGTACTTTTGGATAAAATGTTTGTAGGTCGAACGAAGAGCTATGATCTGATTTGGACTCTCGCTGCAAGTTATCGGGCGAGGGTGAACGATGTCTATAGTGTTATCAAACTCTTTCCTGTCAATACTATACTAGTCATTTTTCTTTTTTAAAATCGAACCTTTCTTTCTTTCCATTCGTCTTCTGATCTCCTGAACGACGATTCTGTTCACCCGTATAATTATAAATTTCTCAGCCAAATATTTCTCCCTTAATATGTTTGTGTCTTCTGTTTAACACCACCATTCTGATTCATGTCATAACGATATATTCCACACAGGCTAGTAAATAACTAGCCATCAGGGAGGTCAAAGAATTTTCCAGAGAAGAAAAATATTTGTATATTTTTCACACATACACACATGCAATTATTAGTTTGTAATTCTTATATCATATGTAACGCAAATTTTGAGCAATTGCTAATTTTACTCAATCAACTATGCTGAACGCAAAGAAATGAGTGTGTTTTAGAAAGCGGGGAGGTAACGAGACGCCTGACCCGTTAGGCGGCATTACTTGAAAGAAATTAACTTGTAAAAAAGCTGTAGAGTATAGCGGTAGGTTAGCAACGCCGGCCTCTGGGCTGACGACTATAAGGAAGGTAATTTTAGGCTAAGTCACGTTTTGGGACATAACTGTCATAAAATGTATTATTCTCTAGGATATTAAGGGTGTTTGCCAATGTTGTAAACTTTAAGTGCATGTAACAATAGATACCGTTATGTGAGAGAGAGCGATGTGTGAGTGAGATGAATATAGACGCTAGTTTTTTAAGCACGTGGAACGCGGAAAAACGTTTGGCGAATCAGAAAAAGCGTCATGTGTTGCGCGGAGGTTTTTGCTAAGCAGATTGGGCGATTTTGTATTTAGCGGTAGTTTAAACCTATAGGATCGTTTTTCTATCGATAGTTGGTAAGGGAAATTCAAAGCAAGTATAAAATATGAACTTGGAGAGAAATTAGTTAGTCTTCTTTATATCGGCGAAACTACACGGAAGAGACTCGCGTACGCTGTTTTGCGTTAACTATATATTTTAATAGTAATGTAAAGAATAAAGTAAATTCGCAGAAGTAAACAGAAGTACGGAAACGCGATAATTGCTAAAACTAAAGTTATAAAGTTTCATAAACAGTAATAAGTAAATGAGTGAATGATCGGAGTAATAACAAACAACAAGTAGTAATACTACACATAAATTTCCATCAATTCGATACGTTGTGGTGAAATCACTGAAGAAGGCGAATTAGTTAGGATTAAAGTCACGACGGTATGAGATAATCGAGACGTACGCGACGCGAACTGTGTTAGATGCACTTAAGGTCAATTCAATAATCGTTGTAACCAGAGTGCATAATTATACGACATAATTGTATGTATAACCAATATGTCAAGTGTAGTGTACATCTGTGATAAAGTGAATTAGTGCATTCATAACCAGGATTAACACGCAACAAACAGCTGCTGACGACTCACCGACCTGCAACATCTTCAGGACTACGCACATCGGAAGGATTCTCCACGCAAGTAACAAATAAATGAACAGTTAATTCTATATTGTTTTATAAATATATATATTTGTATTCAATATATAGTGACTCAATTTGTCTAAAAAGAACTCATTGCTACTAAATAATATTCAAATTGTAAGGTAAAACTATCCAAGTCATATTAAGAAATTTTGTAGTATATAAATGCAAATGATTCATTAAAAGTTGATCGATATATTTTAATTTGTGTTTATTATTACTGGCGCCCTGCGGTATAATCAAGAGTCGGTACACTGGAGTAAGTGTTATAGACTATTAAGTAAAATATTAATATCTTCAGTGATTAAAGTAGTTTGTAAACCTTATTTCTCACATGCTCGTAGGCCAACATAATATGCAAATGAATAATTTAACTCTTTCATAAAGGCCTATCAATTAGTGTATTACACATAATAGAAATAAGTACACAGACTGTATTAATTTATTAAAACATTTATTGCTTGAAAATATGCATACAATTAATGGCTTGTAAAATGGTTTGTTGCCTGGCAACAAAATTATTTTATTTTTACTTCCATGTTCCTTAAGAAAATGGAAGTATGGTGATGGCAAAAAAAATCGTGTTCGAGATTATTGCAGATTTTGATTGTACTACACTCAAAACATGAAAAAGTCATTTTTCGAAAAGTGTCTGTGTGTGTGTCTGTAGATTTTTTCTATGGCAAACGATAACAGCCGCAAATTCAAACAGAATAAAATAATGTTTTGCATGCAGTCCTGATTTGTAGAGTACTCAAGACCTATTGTTTTTGGTGAAGATCAGTTAAGGGAAAGGGGTAGTTTACCTGCAACGTTTTATGTTTTAACAAGTGTATTTTTATATGGCAAACGATAACAGCCGCAAATTCAAACAGAATCAAATAATTTTTTGCATACAGCCTTGATTTGTAGAGTACTCAAGACCTATTGTTTTTGGTGAAGATCGGTTAAGGGAAAGGGGTAGTTTACCGGCAACGTTTTTTTATCAAGGGTAATTTTTTCTATGGTAAACGATAACAGCCGCAAATTCAAACAGAATCAAATAATGTTTTGCATACAGCCCTGAATGGTAGAGTTCTCAAGACCTGTTGGTTTTGTTGAAGATCGGTTAAGGGAATAGGGTAGTTTACCAGCAACATTTTATGTTTTAACAAGGGTAATTTATCCTATGACGAACGATAACTACCGCACATTAAAACAGAATCAACTACTCTTTTGTATACCTTTTTGAATTATACAGAACTCAAGGTCTGTTGATTTTGTTGAAGATTGGTTAAGGGAAAGGGGTAGTTTACCTGCAACGTTTTATATTTTAACAAGGGTATTTCCTAAGGCAAACGATAAGAGCCGCAAATTCAAACAGAATAAAATAATTTTTTGCATACAGCCCTGAACTATAGAATACTCAAGACCTATTGTTTTTGGTGAAGATCGGTTAAGGGAAAGGGGTAGTTTACCTGCAACGTTTTATGTTATAACAAGTGTAAAGTACTTAATTTTGATAAATAAAGTATCCTGAAAAGCAGATCATAATAATCTACTGTAGAAACGTAGATGAAATATCTATAAATGAAGAGGTGGGGGTAATTTTAATAAATGAAATGGGTAATTTTCTAAAATGAAATTGATTGTTGAAAGGGGAGGGGATAATTTTTATTTATATGTCATGGGTACTACGTTATCGGCAACAAAGAAGTAGTTTGTTGTTAAAATTCCATCCCGGGCTGTTTGGCGTGGTCCAATGTTTTCTATAAAACCAAACGTTTCGTCAATACTATGGACTGTCATCATCAGTGGAAATCGAATGCGCTAACGTGAGGTGGTATACGATAGTGACCACAGTACTGTGGTTAAGGCTGAAGAAAGAAGTAGTTTCTATGAAAATATTTCATTTCGAAAATGATTTTAAATATAAATCTTAGAACATGGGTAGTAATGTATGGTTCTCCATACCGATATTTAACAATTACCATTGTTTGAAAAAGTTTAAATGAATTTTCAAGTACGTACGTTACTCTTGTTAAAACGTAAAACATTGCAGGTAAACTACCCCTTGCCCTTAACCGATCTTAAGCAAAATCAATAGGCATTGAGAACTTTACAACTCAGGCAGGTATGCAAAAAATAATTTGATTGTGTTTGAATTTGCGGGAGTTATCGTTTGCCATAGAAAAAATTCTACACACAGACATATAGACATATAGACACACAGACACACACACATACACTTTTCGAAAAATGACTTTTCTTCATGTTTTGAGGGTAGTACAATCAGAATCTGCATTAATCTCGAACACGATTTTTTTCGCCATCACCATACTTCCATTTCCTTATGGAACACGGAAGTGAAAAAGTATGGGAAGGTATAGGAAAAGATGGACAGACATTTGAAATAATGTTAGAAACATTAATCGCCTGGTCGTTAGACCGTTGTCTATCGTTTGTGTTTACAACCGTTTCGTGCCCACCATCGGAGGTCATCTTCAGTGTTGGAAGCAATTCGCACGGTGTCCGCCAATTCACTCCAGTGATAAGATAAAGAACTGTGTTTAATCAACATCATCATCACCTCAAGGTTTAAACCAAGAATGGTTTGTTCCGGTCTCAAATAGGCGAATATTATAGCTGGTCACTCCAGCGCTTCCTCGGACGTCCCACACCTCTCCGTCACCACTGCTTATAGTTCCATAGTTGTTTGGGGATGCGGCAATCATCCATTCGGGAAAGATGTTCCCACCAACTCAGCCGATACTGGGCGATCCTGTCGAGTATACTCATAATATTCAGTTCCTGCCGTATATCTGTGATCATGGAGAGTATACCTGCCACGTGCCTGAGAAATCTCATTTCAGCCGCTTAACTGTGTTTAATTCACGGCCTAAAGTAATGTTTCCAACTTTGTTGGCGCCGGCCGTGAAAGTCTTAGAGACGTTCGAAAATTCGGAGGACAAACAAGTATTCTGCAAATAAAAAAACAAAACAAATAAAAACGAAACAGAAGAAGAAGAAGAAAGGAACGAAACACCTTTGTTCCAGCTGTCATGTGGTCGAATTATTTCTCGAGCGTCTCTTATCACAAATTTCGGACAGTTTCTACAAGAACAAATAAACACTAGGCCTACTTCATATTTATTATCTGAGAATTATGAAAGTGTTTACAAATAACAAAACTTTCTTTCAACAACAATAATAAGTGGCTCCAAATATCGGTATGGAGAACCGTACATGACTTCCATGTTCTAAGATTTATATTTAAAATCATTTACTCGAATTCGGTTCGATAATTTCTAAAAAAAAAAAATTTCCCCACCTTCAAACTATTGTTACGACGGTCTACTGATCGTCGTAGGTACAGTGGAAAATAAAATACAAGACACCAATTACGTCACTATTGTAACGATACGGTTTTTTATGGTACAAAAATAAATATGAAAAATGAAAATTTTGTTTAAATTTAATTTATTGTAGAAAAAAATTATTTTCTTTTCTTTTATATATTTTTTATTGTTATTATTTATTAATGATTTACTAGTTTATTATTTATTATATTAATCCTACTTATTATTTTAATTCCTTCTTATTTTACTTATTTTGGTTGTTTATGAATAAATTGTTTAACGAGTTAAATAGATTATGATATTGAATAATCGATTTGTTGTATTTGTGTATTCAGTGATTTTACTCCTTTTCGATGTTATTCTCTTCCTCCCTGACGTCCAGGTTTCAAGTAATATATGAAATTCTTTTAAAATATATATTTTGCAAAGAAATAAAACTCAAAATGAAATATTTAAATGAATTTATTGATCTCGTTGCGATTAATCGACTTTGAGTCGAAATACTGATTCACAGATCGAAAACTCTTATCTCAGGTTGATTTGGTTTCTTTTATTTAAATTATTAACATTTTAAAATTCATAGGTTCTTTTAACTGTTATCAAAATTCAGAAAAATGGCAATGCTGAAAAGTATAATACTTACAACTAAAAGTTCTTAATTAATAAAATAGAAATAATATTTATTATAAAAATGTTAGAAAAAATTGAATTGTTCGAACCACAAGCTATGCATGGACTGACGTCATCACAGCTGATTAAAGTCGTATGGCAAACGATTTCATCAAAGATGGCCGCCTTCTTGCTGCGTATTTACACCAAGATCTTCTCGACGAATTTCCTCCAAATAAATGTTTATTCTTTAATTGTTCCTCATCAGAGCAGTAGTTATTAATTTTCTTCGTTGTAGTGTGATTATTCCGTATTAGTGATCCGTTTTTTTGTTCGGTAATAGGTGTTGGTTAATAGTGTATTCGTTCAAATAGTTCGTCCAGAATGTCGTGATGATATTCACATTAGAAATTTTCCGATTAGTGCCGGGACTGTTCCGATGTCTGGTTTATAACTGCCAATCTTCATAAAAGTAATGGTTTGGTTTCTTTCATTTAACTTTTGTGTGAACCCTCATATTTAAAATTTTCTTTCTGAAGCTTAATTCTTGTCAAAAAAATGTTTTATCTTTGAGCTATATCGTTCTGATGTGTTCTCCTTGACGTTTAACAATCAACTCCCAGTTTTTTTCTTCATCATACAAAAGGTCCTGGCTGATTTATTAGTAAATTTACATTGTTTCAGTCAGCTGATACATAAGTCTCAAGTTTGATTTTGTACAAAAGAATTGAATTTTACATTATATTATAAATTACATTTTGATTACTATTTATTCTTATTAAATGCTAATCACATATTCAAATTCCTTATTTAATTCTGCATAATTTAATACCATTCATGATATATTTTATAGTATTTTTTAACTCAACAGTCATATTTACAGTATATTTGGTTGTAGGCCTTAAATACTTTACTTCCTCCCACATTAAATGGTTTACAATCTATATTAGATTCCAATTATCATTAAACAAGATCATGAATTGAATTATTATGATTTGGTTTCTTTAATTCTCAGTAATTTGATGATTTACTTAGCTAATTTGAACACTACCTTCAATTTAGGCTTTTCTTTAGACTCCAGTGTTATTACACTTGCATTTTTTCTAATAATATCCTATACATTCCTTAATTACTTGTTGAGGTATGGTTAAAAATAATTAATAATTTAAGTACAGGAGCAAACACACGCTTTATTGAAGAACAGTTTAGTAGCAAGTATACATAAAACGGACACACGAAATACACATTACAAAAGCAGATTTAAAACTGAACTTAACTGGTCGAGTGCATCTCTGTTTATATAGAAAAAAGCTTCCAGATTTTTCCTTTTATTTAAAACTTCCAGAACATTACTTTTGTAGACTTCTCACAGTAAACAAGCATGTGTGTGGGCTGAGGCCCCGCCCAGGTAGCTAGACCTCCCACCGCACAATACAAACTTTCACTTTACAATAACAGGTATACTTACTTAAAATTGAATGCAGAGTTTTCTAGTATATTCTCAACACCCTCCCTAAAACTCTACATTCTCACAATCACATTAGTTTTAAAAAAAATTCATTTTTACTCTTAAGTCCAAGTTTAGATCTTAAATAAACAAATTTTGGTTTTGACAAAGCTTTCGTAAGTATATCAGCAACTTGTTCATCACTTTTAACATAATGTACATCAATTTCTCCATTTTGAAAACAATCACGTACATAATTATATTTCACATCAATATGTTTTGTCCTTTGATGGAATTCAGGATTACTTATAAGTTTTAATGCACTCATATTATCTATATATAAATCATATTTATCAGTCTTACAATCGCATTCATTAAATAACTTCTTTAACCACATTATTTCAGTTGTTGCTAATGCTGCACTTACAAATTCTGACTCGGTTGTTGATAATGATACAGATTGTTGCTTCTTACTTCGCCAAATAATTGCAGCATTTGCATACATACAAGCTACGCCAGAAGTTGATTTACGTGTAACTGTATCGCTAGCATAATCAGCATCACTATAAGCTTTAAAGTTGCCATCCTTACAATATAGTAATCCAAAATCAATCGTACCTTTTAGATAACGTAAAATTCGTTTAACAATTGACCAATGAGCTACACTTGGTTTGTCTAAAACTCTAGATACAACATTTACAGCAAAACTTATGTCCGGACGACTTACAGTTTGCAAAAACATCAAATTGCCGAAAGCTTCACGATAAGGTACATTACTTACAATAGTTTTTGATAAATATTCATCATGATTACAATCAATTGGCGTGGATACAATATTAGCTTCTGACATATTAAACTTTTCTAAGATTTTGTTAATATAAGTACTTTGATGAATGAAAACAGACCCATTATTCAATCTACAAATTTCCATTCCAAGATAATTAGTAACTTCTTTAGTACTAGTAATTTTAATATTTTACTCAAACATTCAACAATTTATCAATCAAACTTTCATTTGAAGCTGCAATAAGTCCGTCATCAACATAAATTGCTAACAAGATCTTATTATTATTATTGTTATATATGTATAAACATGGGTCACCTGTACTTTGACAAAAATCTAAATTTACAAGAAAATTAGTGAAGTGCTCAGTCCAGCATCTTGGTGCTTGTTTTAAGCCGTATAAACTTTTCATTAATTTACATACGCGTGACCTTCCATCATCAAAACCTTCAGGTTGTTTCATATATATATCTTCCTTTAAGTCACCGTATAAAAAAGCCGTTTTTATATCAAATTTACCGATATGTAAATTTTCACGAGCAGAAATACTAAGTATCAATCTTATTGTATCAAAGCGAACAACCGGACTAAAAGTTTCTTTATAATCGATATCTTTCTGTTGCGAATAACCTTTAATAACCAACCGCGCTTTATAACGTTCTGTACCATCTGGATTGAGCTTCTTCACAAAAACCCAACGATTGTTAATCACCTTTTTATTTTTTGGCTTTTCTACTAATACCCATGTCTTATTTTCATACAAAGAGTTCATTTCGTCCTGCATTGCAGTTTGCCAACTATCTTTTTCTTTACTTGTAATTGCTTCGTTATAATTAGATGGTAACTTTTCAGCAATAAACGTGATCGGACATCCATAATATTCTGTAGGTTTTAATTTTGTTCTATCGCGCAATTCTCGTCCAGTTTGATTGTTATCGCTATTTGAAGATTGTAAAGGTTCTCTTTCTCCAAACTCATTTGATTCATTTTTAAGTAAAAGTTCATTATTTTTAGGAGTTATAATTTCATTTTCTTCAGTTTCTTTATTATTATTGTTCAAAGAATTCAAAATAATTGAAGCAGCTAATACTCTTTCAGGTTTAAAAAGTACATCTCTACTTATAATGACATCTCGCACTTCCGGAACATATACACGATAACGTTTACAATCCTCATGATATCCGACCAGATAACCTCTCATTGATTTTTTATCAAGTTTCTTACGCTTTTCTTTTGATATATGTACATAACACATGGTTCCAAATATTTTAAATCTATCAACAGTAGCTGTTTTTCCATTCCATAACTCATAAGGAGTTTTATTATTTTGTTTTGTTGGGCCTGTTCTATTAATTACATGTACAGCAGTATTCATTGCTTCTGCCCATAAGAATAGAGGTAAGTTTGAATTTGAATATAACATTGATCGAGCAGCCTCTACAATGATTCGGTTATCGCGCTCTGCAATTGAATTTTGTTCGGGCGTATATGGAACATTAATCGAATATTTTATACCTTTACTATTTAAAAAAGAGATCACAGCTTTATTATCGTATTCTTTACCACCATCAAAATGAATTTCTTTAATATTTGTTGCAAATTGATTCTCAACCCCGATACAAAATGATTTTAGTTTTTCTATTACTTCAGATTTTTCTCGAATAAAATGAATTTCTCTATAACTTGAAAAATCGTCTTTAAAAGAAACAAAATATAACTTTCTACCGAGAGACTCTACTTCCATAGGACCACAAACGTCAGTATAAATTATTTCGCGAGTTTTAGTGGCACGATCGATCTTTTTGTGAAAAGGCAATCTATGATTTTTGCCATAAGCGCAACCTTCACAAAAGAAATTTTCATCCGTAAATTTTATATTTAGATTTTTCAAAAAATTCTTCACATGTTTTACATTTTGATGGCAAAGTCTTTCGTGCCATAATTGTAAAACATTACTGTTGGCAATGCTCGATCTACTCTTTTGTTCTACCACGTTACATTCTTTTGGAATTAAAGTTTGAATGTCTAATTTTAGCAAACTACCAGGCTCATATTCGGAACCAGTTACAAGAATTTCATTACCATGCTTTAAAGTACATCTCGTAGCATTATGTGTTATTTCATAATCTATACCCCTTTTACCCGCATATTTAACAGAAAACAGATTATACATTGAATCAGGAACATATAATACATTATAGATAGTACCTTCTACTCGTTCACTATTTTTATAAGTTTCAAAGTCAATATTACCTTTACCATATGCAGACATTGTCATACCGTTGCCCATTCTTACACTGACTGGTGTTGTATATTCTTCGAACGTTGAAAACCATTCTCGATGCTTCGACATATGATCCGTCGCACCCGAATCCACAATCCAGAGATCATCCCGATTGCCACAGCTGCCTTTGTCACCTATTAGTGCTATCCTCGATGTTGATTTCTTCTGTCCAGAAGACGAGTTACTTCTTTCTTGATTATTCGACCATCTTCGCTGTCCATTATTCTTATTCATGAAGCAATTGTTACTTTTATGACCTTTTCTTTTGCACGTATAACACCTGAAGCAGTCCCTTTTTAAATGACCTTGTCTTCCACAATTATAACACTGCTCTTGTTTCAAATTATTCTTCTCATATTTATAAGAGTCATTCTTCTGTTCTTTATGACCGATTTTCAGATTAGCTAGCAACGCTGTCGTCTCTTCGTGTACTTCCTTTTGCTCTTGTAATCTAAATTCTTCTGCCATCAAGCGCTCAGTCAAATTTTCGAGATTCTTCTTATCGTCAGATACCGAATCCCAAGCACTGTGAAAATGATTAAACTTTTGTGGCAAAGATGTTAAAACACGAGTCATCACCATAGTCTTTTCAATTTTTCCCCCGAGATTTTTCATTTTTCTAGCCAACTGTTCTATTTTTGAAATATTATACGTAACACTTTCACTCTCTGTCCACTTAAACTCAAAAAATTGTTTTTGAATCATCGACAGATTTTCATCAGATTTTAGATCATATGCTGTATTCAATTTGTCCCACATCTCCTTGGCAGTAGAACAACCCATTATAAGTTCGAGAGGCTTTCTCTCCACTGTTGTAACAATTAACTTTCTGGCAATTTTGTCCGCCTTCTTGAACTTTTCCAACAACGCGTCACGATCTTCTGCACCTGCAGCTGGCTCGGCTAATCTTACTTCGCAAACATCCAGCACATCATCATCCTCTTCCATCAACGTGCGTACTACGAAGCGCCATTGATGCCAATTATCTTTGTCTCGAAGTTTTTCAATTTTTATATTCGGTTCCATTTTTGCACTAATATTTTATACTTGCACTCCAATTACATACTACACTCCGATTTTAAAATGCCACTGGGCCCATAACCTGTTGAGGTATGGTTAAAAATAATTAATAATTTAAGTACAGGAGCAAACACATGCTTTATTGAAGAACAGTTTAGTAGCAAGTATACATAAAACGGACACACGAAATACACATTACAAAAGCAGATTTAAAACTGAACTTAACTGGTCGAGTGCATCTCTGTTTATATAGAAAAAAGCTTCCAGATTTTTCCTTTTATTTAAAACTTCCATAACATTACTTTTGTAGACTTCTCACAGTAAACAAGCATGTGTGTGGGCTAAGGCCCCGCCCAGGTAGCTAGACCTCCCACCGCACAATACAAACTTTCACTTTACAATAACAGGTATACTTACTTAAAATTGAATGCAGAGTTTTCTAGTATATTCTCAACATTACTTTCACAAAGTGTTGTTACATTTATTGTAAATGGTTAGTGATTTACATTCAACAATTTTCATTCATTTAATTAGTTTCATTAACTTATTTGCTATTAATTTATAATGTTAGTGAGGTTTACAATTTGGCCTCTATTCTTATGTTAGTTCTATCACCAAATTTACTATTATTTCAGCTTGCTATTACCCTTTCTAACATACAATTACAATAAAATTCTAACAAATAAATTGCCCTTCCTTAATCACAACATTGTTTATGATTAATTGACATTATTATAACATAATAAAGATATTATCTTAAAAATAAATCTAATCTCAAGCATTCACTGCTATAGGTTCAATGAACTTTTAACACAACATAACAAATCTGTTTTTATTTAAACCGTTTATTAAAGTTAACTATTATTCAGTCTATTGCTGTTTTTGTTTTGATTAAGGTATTTACCCTGGTTCCCCTCACTACTCACTGTATTCCCTAATCTTATTTCTAGTAATTTTGTCTAGTCTTGGGGAATAAGGAACATCACTTAAATGGGATTATTATTAGTCACTTTTCACAATAAAAATAAATCACACTTGCCCAATTTTAGTCATATATCTAAAATCTTTACTTACACTTACCTTACATTTATTCTTATTTTAGTGTATTGTACTTTTCTTATTTTATATTTTTGGGGTTTTTATTTTTATAATGTGGGATTGTTTTTTCAATAGTTATCTTTTTATTCCGGGGGTTTGTTTATCCGTGGTTTTTCTTACCTGCTCCTATTCTACCTGGGTATATCTACTCTATAAGTTGGACTATCATTATCTTCCTATGATTTATTATAGACTGTATGTTTGTTTTTAATGAACTTTATTTCTTTGGATCTATGATTTCAGTTTACCGTTGTTCTTGATTAATTATTATAGTAATTATTCTTTATGCCAGTTTGTTTTTATTTTGTACTTACTTATTTTTTGAATTATAATAAGGTGGATTTTCTGTCATGCTACACTATTCACCAGCTTTAATTATCACAATCAAGCAGTTTGTCATCAACAAGATAGTCTCTTACAACAAATCAAATAAAAATTGTTCACACGCAATAAAAATGTCTACTGATATAAAACACATTGTATTACAATCGTCCTGCACAATTATAAAACACATAACACTTCGCCACAAGACTTCGAACCCTCTGTGTAAATCGCCACTGGAACACAATATGTAATCGCCCGACAATAACTACGAACCGCAGCCGAATATATCGCAACTCAAACTGAACTGAACGTCACTGAGTACTTGTATTTATACCCCGCCGAAATACCAGAATATTCCATACTACGCATTAACAATAAAGGAAAACATTAGAGCGTAATTCATTGCGGCCTTGACACAGTGCGCGCTACTCCTGGCACAGGCTAGCTAACGCGTTGAGAATCACGGAAGCAAACACATTACAGCCGGATTCCTCTGGAACATTCGACAAACACGTAGATTGTTCTGTAATATCGTAACAATATTTTTATTATTATGGGGTAGTCGTTTAATATAATGTTATTTTCGAATCACTTTTTCTATAAAAATTAGGTATACCTACTTTATTCTTATAAACAAACTGAACTACGCAAGTAATCATCCCTCTTCCTCAACTGATCCCCACCATTAATGTTATTTACACTTTCATAGAGTAATAGTTTTATCATATGTAATTTCTAAGTTATCGTATCCTTCAAAATTAAATACCCGTACTTTACTTGATTTCAGCACAGCAATTTTCAAAAAATCATCCCCTATCCTTTCAACTACCCACTCCATTTATAATTATCTCATTTACAATTTTACAGTGGGTTAATACGGCTTTATTTTCGGGGCACTTATTTATTAAAATTAAGTACTTTATTCTTTTGTTAAAACACAAAACAATGCAGGTAAACCACCCCTCCCTCGTAACCAAACAACCTGGTTGCCTGGCAACAACATTATTTTATTTTTAACAATTACCACTGCTTGAAAAAGTTTAAATGAATTTGTAAGTACTGTACTCCTGTTAAAACGTAAAACGTTGCAGGTAAACTACCCCTCCTCCTAAACAGGTCTTTATCAAAATCAATAGGCCTTGAGTTCTCTACAACTCGGGCACATGTGCACAAAATTATTTGATTCTTTTTGAATTTGCGGCAGTTATCATTCGCTATAGAAAAAATTCTACACACATACACACTCACAGACACTTTTCTGAAAATGACTTTTCTTCACGTTTTGAGAGTAGTACAACCAGAATCAGCCCTTATCTCGAACATGATTTTTTTGCGATCACCATATTTTCATTTTCTTACGGAACATAGAAGTAAAAAAGACTGTTAAAAGTAACTATCTGGAAGTCAACAAATGTTTTGTATTCTAAATAACCGTATTAACTTGTCGAGCTTTATAAAATTGCAGCTTGGCTGCACATTGAGCAGTTTTCCACATGCAAAATAAAAATATGTGGACACCAAACACAACAACGTACTACGATATAACACAAAACAGCAATGTTCAAACTTTTGGCGTGAAGGGATCAGGCTTACTGTGACTATTATTTATTATATGCAAGTGATCAACAAAATTCGTAAAGAAGTAATAACGAGAAATCACTAAAATCGTTTATAAGGACTAGTCTATGAAACATAAAGAAACCGACAGTAGCGGACTAAAGAGGGGCTCGCCCCGGGCCTCGCTTAGTAGGGAGCCTTCAGATTTGGAAAATTAAATTTAAGAGACCAACAATTTATTTAAAATCTCTCATCAGAATTTTTCCCAAACAGTGGATAATTCAGAGTGCGAAGATCAGGTCAGTTACTCGAATGAACGAATTCACAAAAAAGTGCGTCACATATTGCGTGAGTGAACAAAACCGTGAGTGACATCGAAGACAACTGCACGTACAACTGTACAGATAAGTAACATAGCGTGTGTTATGAACTAGAACTGCCAACTGACTTAAAAAAATCGTCAAGTATTGTTTGCAGTAATGATAAATTTGTTTTGCAGTATATAAGTTTATGGTATATTATAAATTATTGTAATTAATTTAATTCAATCCCCAAATAATACTACTACTATTGTTTCTTGAAACTTTGTATTTACTATATGAAAGTGGATTTTTATTTCAAACAATACTACACCTTGTTTATAACGTTTTCTAACTAAATGTATCAATACAGTGATTAGACAATAAATATATAACAGTAAAGTGTTTTTGCTATATACTACTGAAAGATAAATTGGATTATAAACACCCGTCTTTTGGAAGGGGGGTCTCAGAAAGAAATCCGCCCCGGACCTCCAGTGGCCTAGGTACACCAATGCGAATAAGCATTGCATTCTAGAATTTTAGAACATAAGACCTTGGTCATCATAGTGATAGTGAACTTCTAAGAAAACTTTAGGCCAGTGTTATAGTGTGAAGACATTATAGGGTCAGACTTTGATTCACATTTCGTATACGTAAAGCGACAGTCCTTACTTTACAGTTAGACGAAACAAAACACGAGTTTTCTGTTGTCGGATACGAATCTCCTCACATTATTGTGCAAGCAAAAATCTGAGTGCGCCGCGGTGTTTCCAGTAAAAATCTAACACAAGAATGAATCCAAGCAATGTTAATGGAATTGTCCACCGTGCAGTTTTTCACGAAATCTAACATCACAGATTTATGCCACTCCTTTATCACTCTCTTTCCCTCTTTTTCGACCGCTTCTCTGACACTTCTCTCTCGCTTTCTCTCTCTTTTAACCTCTTTCGCCTTCGCCCTCCCGCCCACACACACACACACACACACACACACACACACACACACACACACACACACACACACACACATATATTTCTCCTTCCCTTGCTAGCCTGACGCTGTTTAGTTGTGTCTGTTGAAAATTGCAACCCTCTAAACTCCCGACCATTACATTACAAAAAACTTTTTTTCTCTAGAAATGAAGATAATTTCCGTATGAGTGAACATCACCCTCAAAATTTTGTTCCCTCCCCATCAACATTCTGCTTTCTACTGAAGCCTGTGTAATTGTGTTAGTGGTAAATTTCATCACGGAGCGTCCGTGGGCTACACAACAGCAGCGGAGACGAGCATGTACACACGATTAAATTACCCACTTACTAGATTATACCTTGATTCTGCATACCACAAAGTCATATTTCGTCTGTTCATCTCTTCTGTCATTCACTGATACCGCCCCCCCTCTCACTCTCTCTCTCTCTCTCTCTCTCTCTCTCTCTCTCTCTCTCTCTCTCTCTCTCTCTCTCTCTCACACACACTCTTTCTCCTCTCCTCTCCACTCCTCTCCGCCAAGTGACGCTCTCATCTTTTCATGTTTGCTGTCACTAAGTACTGTTCTTGCGTGCTCAAGTTGGAAAAATGTTAAAAACATTATTGTAAAATATTTTGATGAAAATACTGGGAGATCCTGTCGAGTATACTCATAATATTCAGTTCCTGCCGTATGTCTGTGTTTCTTCTACAATCATGGAGAGTCTACCCTGCCACGTACATGAGAAATCTCATTTCAGCCGCTTGGATGCGACTGGCCTGGCCTTTCGTTAAAATCCAAGTAATAATAATAATAATAATAATAATAACAACAACAACAACATTGGAATTGTTACGACGGTCTCACTGATCGTCGTGTGGTACAGTGGAAACGAAATACAGACACCAAAGAAGTCACTAATTACGAGCTTTAATTAATCAAAATTAATTATTTGTGATCAACTCGTACAATAATTGAAGTTAAATTTGTCCACACGCAATACTAATGTCAAGTAATAGAGTTCTACACTGTTGACGTAAAGAGTCGCTGCAATATTGGCAGACAACTTAGCCTATGTAACGTAAGTGTTTACTCTCCTAAGGTATCTCAGCTTCTTCTTCATCATCTTCACAACACGGCAGAGGCAAGCATGGCCGGATCAAGGCATGGCCCGGGGCTATTTAAGAGCAGGGGCCCACGTATGACATTTTCGCGTGTTGCACAATACTTTACATTATTCAGACAATCATTTAATAAATATAATAAACAAAATATTGTTCTTAAAACGTATTTTTACTCACACATTTTTTTAATTTTATACTGATTAATAGATGCTGAAACTGTTTACTATTACTTTATTTCGCAAGAATTTTTTTACAATACTCAACCGTACAAATAAATTAGAGAATACAAAATAATTTAATTTAAATATTTATTCGTTTGAAAATGAGAAATTTTGAAATGGTCGGGCATGGGGCACCACCGACAAGCGGCACCGAAGGCAAGGCCTTCCGCCTTCAAAGATCCTCCGGCCATCTCGTCCTGGATCTACCCACACTCCTGTGTCCTACAGGTTTGTATTTCCGGACTTGTTTGGCCAGTATGGAATCTTACGTTCGTTCTAAGTGTTCTTTCCACCGTTCTTTGTAATCTTTTAATTTTTCATTCAAGTTAAAAACTTGTAAATCTTCTCTTATGGCCTAATTCTTTATACGGTCACGTTTAGAATACCTTTTAACTCCTCTTAAGAACCCCATTTCCGAGGCCTGTATTTTACTTTCTTATTTCTTGGTTGTTGTCCATAATTCACACCTTCAAAGATCTTACAGCCATTCTTCCTGGGTCTACCCACACGCCTAGAGGTTGTATTTCTAGACTTGTGTGGCCAGTCTGGAATCTGACATTCTTCCTAAGTCTTCTTTCCACCGTTGTTTATAATCTTTCAGTCTTTCATTCAAGTTAAGAGCTTGTAATTCTTCTCTTATAGCCTTGTTTTTATACGGTTTAGAACACCTTTTAACTCCTCTTAAGAACGCCATTTCCGAGGCCTGTATTTTACTGTCTTGTTTCTTAGCTGTTGTCCACTATTCACACCCATAGGACAGTACAGGGACTCCCATAAATTTGTAGAACTTTAATTTTGTATCTCGACGTACCTTGTTTCTAAAAGTACGGTTGATTGTCCCACAGATCGTCTGGAACTTACCTAACTTAACAAAAATATCATAATTCTTATCATAGCCAATATCATTTTCCAAATAATTAAAATGGCTCACCTGTTCTAGAATTCGTCCGTTAATCATTGTTTTTGTTCTTATTCTTATTCTTATTCTTATTGATTCTTAGACGTTTACTAAAATTCTCACGAATATGTAATAACTTTTCTGACACAGTACTGGAATATAATCTTCTGGTCTACAACATTGTCATGCGCGCGCGCGCGCACACACACACACACACAAAACCGCAGCGCTCTGTTTGACTACCGTGTTCGGAGAACGAGCCTAAAGATGTGTCTGCTACAGTTATATTGCGTAACACGTAAAAATGGCTAAAAATGGTTTTATTCTTATTTCATTAAATTATTGATAACGCGAAATAGAATAAAATGTTTACGTCAAATTAGACAGGCTATTTACCTCCACAGCCTAGCTGATAACAAACTCTCGCGCGAGCACACGCTTACGCAAATCATACACGTAGAATATTTTATATTATTATTAATAATGAAACTTTTTATAAGAATATATTTTATTTTGTAAATTACATAAGTTTTGATAATAATCCAACTATGATCATCAGATATAAATTCATATTGTAACGACTTGAAAGACGAGTTATTAGCCACACGTTGGTTGCGTCACTTTGTAACGACTCGATCTTTACGTTCCTTAGAGCCACACGTTGTGGTCGTTAATTTGTAACGAGTAGCTCTGTATGTGCTCTATAAATGTGTATTTCGTGTGTTCGCCTCACACGTTGTAGTCGTTACTTTACGTTTACGCTGACGATGTCCGTCGCGATCTCACGAATTACCAGTACTCGCGAGTGTGAGCCTTACCTGTCCTTTGATATGTGATTGAATACCCCGGGTGGCGCCAAATTGTTTAAACTGAAAACAATTAAAAAAATAGGACGATTGAGCGGTCGTTCCAAACGGTATGGTTGATTCAAATTACTCCCGCCACTTGCGGGTTGATGAATGTCGCTGATAGTTAGCTTAACCTAACCTAACCTAGCGCTTACCGTCTCTTTCGCTCATCGCTAATATACACAAATCATATAATACAATTTACTATGAAATAAAGAACAGTGGTTACAACTCTGTACTAGTTTATTAACTTGTAATTAGTTGTTATTCAATATTATACAAAATTATATCTGGATTTTAAACAAATTTGCTTCGGCAATAATAAGACAATTAATTCCCAAGGTTTGGCGAATGCTTCAGAACGATTTAGTTAGACATGGCGTCTACAACAGTTTACTTTAATTTCGTTCAATTATTCTGGGTTCTTGTGGTTACGAAAAAATATTAATAATGATTGCAATAAAGTACACTACCTTACATTGATGGTACTTATATACTATAAGGTTTAATTACAAATCGTTCCTGAAGTTTTAAAAAGTGTGCGTGAAAAGTTAGTAATTTTTGTCCAGGTTATTTTCTGGTTGTACAAGTTTAGTGTTTTATTTTTAATTAATCCTTGAAAGAAATTTGATTATCAGTTCGTAGTGAGAGTTAAAAGTGTTGTGGAAAAAGTTAAAAAAGAATTTATTCCATAAATTCGGGTAATTCAGCAATACTTATCGAATCTGTTGAATAAAGTGAAGAGTCATTCATTTCGGAATAGGTTGGGTCATCTTTGTCATCAATCTTCCATCATTTTTGAATTTAATTTCTCCTGGCTTCTTTTCCGGATAAGTTGGTCTAAATTATTAATTTGGAACTTAATAATCTGGTCTTGGGCCTCGGTTGTATTAACTAGCTCCTCATCATACTTCTTATTTCATCATGTTATTAATTTTGATTACTTTTTTATTGTTTTAAAATAAAATTGGGTCGATTACGGCTTGGCGTCTATTCGTCTTGAGCTTCAATAATGAACTAACAGTTTCTAACGGAATAATAATAAATAACGTTCGGTTGTTATGGCAACTGTCTGACTCTCATTGGCTGTTCATAATTTAAGTCTATTGTTATGATATTTGAATTTTTATTCAAAATGGCTAAATATCTTCTGATTGCTATTATTCTTCTGTCTTCTTATTTATGTATGAGATATTATCACAACTGTTCCTATTTTCTTTCAAAGATCATTTTGACATTCCACAAAGCTGGGTTTGTTTATGTATTAATGTTTGACAATAACGTTAATATTATTTAATTACATTTCTTTCTTATTTTATGTTCTTAATTTAACTTTTACATCTTAATATGATTCACTAATTTTCCTTAACTAGTTACTTGCCTTGGATTTTCTAATACAATAGTTAATTTCTTACAATTTGTTGTTTTTGGTTTTACACAGTTAGGCATTTTATAGGCCTAAGTAGTAATTGACAGTTTTTCTTATTTTACATAAATTAAGGATTAGTTTACGTTTACATATATTTTGCTTAGTGTCACTTATGACTTGTTTATTTTTTGAATTGATTTGGGTTGTTTTATAATAATTGTATGTTCTCATTACTTTACAAAATCAAGGCTTGTCTATTATTTGCTAATTGCTTTTCCAGTATTATTAGGTTTGTCAGAATTTATCTTTTTACTTATCTATATTGCCATTTTTTATACCTTGTCTATTAATTACTATGATTTATAAAACATAACACAACATCTAGGTTTATGGTCTGTATACCTTTTTCAGCCATATTCCTTCTCATAAATTTAATTGAACAAATCTTTTAACAGTTACTATGTTAATCTTGTTTATATTTTGTTTATTCTTAACTATTTTGGTGACTAACATTATCACACCATTTCTTTTATCTTACTAACTATCCCTTTGAACATAGGATGTTTTACTTATTTTGCATTTATATTCTTTACTACATATTTTCTTTTTCTACCTAAACCTGGTAACACTAATATTTTTACTCCTTATGGGATTTTTTACACTGAATACCATTGTATTCCTAATCTACAATCACTCTTAATTCTAATAACAATAATGTTCTTATTCTCTAGCACTTTTCACCATTAAACTGTAGTGTTTATCACTGGTTTTTAGGTGTCTATACTAATCTGTAGGGTTTTATATTTAATTCAGGTTTACACTGGCACTTTGCACTTTTTTATGATATTTGAGTGTTACTAGTGGGTATTCCCTAACATTAAATTCTCTTTTCTCACTTAATTATGTTCATTCCCTACCTGTCTCTCACTTCTGGGCTTTTTATTACTTTATTCACAATTGTTAGTTATACTGTTAACAAGTTTCATATCATTATAGAGTTATTTTCAACATTTAATCTCTATTTCATTGGTTAGTGTACTTTAGTGGTTATTATTTTATTTGATTTTAATAATTATCATTTACATTTATTATTTATTTGTTTCTTTTTCCTTATCATTTGAGTTTACTATTTCTCGTTTCCTTTTCTATATCATTTGTTTGTGTCTTTTTATATCTTATCATTTTATTTCACTTTATTTCCTTTTCATTTACCTTCTCATTTTATTTCATTTTATTGGGTCAATCACTTGGGTTGGGTCATAGTCATTTGTCTCGTCATAGTCATTTTATTTTCATTAGTTATACATTTAATATAGTTGATTCATAGTTTTTTCCCTGGTATTGGGGTGGCTTTTTTGTGTTGTAACAATATCTGATGTCTGATGTTCATATCTAGGTTTATATACATTCATATCTGATGATGATAGTTTGATTACTGTCAAAACATATGTAATTTACAAAATAAAATATATTCTTATAAAAAGTTTTATTATTAATAATATTATAAAATATATACGTACTGAAACAAAATTCAAAATCTTGAGGTTCTTTGCGGTGAGAAGAAGACGAGAAAGGGGTGGACAGTGGGAAGGAAGGCGGCGCATAGTGTGCGAATGAGGGCCTTCTGGCAGGAGAAGAAAAGGAAATGATGTTCGCGTGGTCCACGGATGGCCTGTTCGTGTAAAAAAAGAAATTATATAAAATATATAACAAGAAAAATTTGATCATTTGTGAACATAAAATATTATAGAACGTTTATAACGATCATACCAGGGTCAAAAATTCAAACCTAATCAGGAAAACAATACCAGACTTTTCCAAACACCAGTAAGTCCGGTCCAATTTGTCGCGAAATCACAGTTCCGCGTCTCAAGGACAGTATTTCGATTTGAAGAATTCAGAATTCGCATTGCTTTTGTAAAACTGGTCCGCTCATTGATTTCAGTAATTCTCAGTGAATAACGAACGATTATTTACCAAGGCGCGTAGGACCCGCCGCAGTCGGTATTGTGCAAGATGGGTTCCACACGTTCCACTGTGTTATTCGGTTATCTCTGGACCTACTCTACGGACTTACAATCTGATCAAATTTATTAACGTTTAATCTGCAGTACCAATATTGTTAGAGTAACTGTAGAGGTGTGTAATATTCGTTGTCCGCAATGTATAATACATATTGTTTGAATTATATGCGCGCGCGCGCGCACACACACACACACACAATGTTAGGCTTCGAGAATTAACATAGAATTCCTTAGGCTTTCACGGGCGGCGCCAACATTATTATGCCGGGTTGTTAGGCCGTGATTTATTGCTTGTATTCAAAACAGACGTTTCGGCCCATCATCGAAGGACATCTTCAGTGTCAGAAATGATTAAAAGAATTGGCACGGTGTCCGCCAGTTCACCCCAGTGGCGAGATTGTCATAGCCTCTAGCTCAGTACTGGTATCAACAAACAAACACAACATAATAACAGAAATATTCATTGACTTTCATCCACGTTTAGAGTTTAATATTGAACTAGAAAAACCTGATTTTTTCGATTCCGTATTTAGATGTCTTATCATTCCATCAGCCTAAAGGTAAAATCAAGACTAAGTGGTGGCAAAAACACACAAAATTCACGAACATATATTCATAACTTAAGTCACCGCCCATACCATTACATACGTAATTAATGACACACAAAATTTGATAAATCGGTCACACAGACTTGCATCTGCCATCCGCAAAAATGAAGTTGATAAAGAGGTTTTTGTATATATTTTTGATAAAGAAAAAGTATATATATATATACAGTGGAACTTCCTTATAACGATATTCAAGGGAGCGGACAAAAGTGCTCGTTAAATCCGGGTCCTCGCTACATCCGAGTTGTCGACTCGCAAGCCTGAATTTTTATACCGTGATTATCAGACACACAACAAAAGTCTACTACAGAAAAGGCTTTGCGCAATAAAATGTTGACATGTTTTACATGCCACGCTTAAAAGTGAAATTTAAACTTTAGACATTGTTTAGACGTTAACATTCTTTGCAGAATATTGACGTATAGTGCATTCGCGAAATATAGTAAAAGTAACTGTATAGTAAAAACTTACCAAAAATCAGCCGGCTAACTGGCAAAAACGCATAACTTTCCATGCCGCATGTACAATATTTATTTTTAAATTACAAGTAAATTCACTCTAATTTATTTGTCTTTTTGTTCTTCGTTCTAAATGGAATCGTCTATATTACATTTCACACACAGAACTTACTTAACCTTAATCTATTTTTGTTTGTTTAGTAATTCTGTATCTTTAGATATCAAAACAGTTTTATAATTTATTTAAATATTATACGAATTCATCACTTATATTATTAGTTTTACTAAATTGCGTTAATGACTTTAAACGAATGTTTAAAATGCTCCATTGTAACGAATTTTTTTTTTACCTTAACCCATAAACACGTCTGCGACAAAATACTCGTTATAACCAAGTCTTTAATGCCTTCCTACTCGTTAAAAGCAAGTTTAGTTATCATTACTAAGATACAGAACCAAACGAATATCTATACTTTTGCTCGTTACATCCGAGTTCTCGTTATAAGCGAGGTCTTTATTCACGAGTTCCACTGTATTTTTGATAAAGAGAAAGTATATATATATATATATATATATATATCTTGTACATGAGTGCAAACCTCCCCTCCCCCCACACACAAATGTTTTATCAGAATTAATAAATCATTCAAGAAAAATAACTGAGGTATGCTGTTGTGACGGTCGTAAGTGGTAACAAAAATAACTCAACAAGAATCAAAATATCGGTATGGAGAACCATACATGACTTCCATGTTCTAAGATTTACATTAAAAAATCATTTTTGAAATGAAATATTTCCATAGAAACTACTTCTTTCTTCAGCCTTAACCACAGTACTGTGGTCACTAACGTATACCACCTCACGTTAGCGCACTCGATTTTCACTGATTTTGGCAGTCGATGGCACTGCCGAAACGTCTGGTTTTGCAGAAAATATTGGACCAGGGCCAAACAGTCCGGCAAGGAATTTTAACAACAGACTACTTCTTTGTTGCCGATAACGTAGTAGACATTAAAAAAAATTATTCCCTCCCTCTTCAACTATCATTTTCATTTATAGAAAATTACCCCTCCCCCTTCAACTACCCTTTTCATTTATAGATATTTCATCTATCTGTCTACAGTGGATTATCGTGGTCTTCTTTTCACGATACTTTATTTTTCAAAATTAAGTACCCACTTTACTCTTGTTAAAACATAAAACATTGCAAGTAAACTACCCCTTCCCCTTAACCAATCATTACGAAAATCAATAGGCCTTGAGTACTCTACAACTCAGGCACATATTCAAAAAATTATTTGATTCTGTTTAAATTTGAGGCAGTTCGCCATATACAGATTTCTACACACATACACACAGACAGAGACACAAATACACACACACAGTCCTTTTTCGGAAAACGACTTTTCTTCATGTTTTGAGGGTAGTACAATCAGAATCAGGCCTTATCTCGAACACGATTTTTACGCCATCACCGTACTTCCATTTCGTTATGGAACATGGAAGTAAAATAATTAACTCGTCTGATATTTACTGTCAGTGGCACCCTGCATAACTGATTACTTACTTTGAGAAAACGTTTTTTTTTTCAAATACGTAGGACTACAGACAGACCAAATTAACAATCACAAATTACGAACCGAGACCGTTTTTACGGCGGTCCACAAACAGCAAGACGGGCGGCTTGTGCGAACATAATAAGCTTAATGCATTTGAGCGATCAATATGTAACGCTAAGAGCAGATTTGAATCATCAGCGAGTTAGTAAGGCTTACTTAGTATGGTCAGCCGAGCAATACGGCCGCTGTTAATAACGGCTACCCAGTAATAGAATACGTTCTAATCCAATGTAGTCCAGCTTCCTATTGGTTACTGTCGCATGCTTCCACTGATGCTATTAGCAGCATCACCACCGGCCTTACTACCCGCTGCTGCTGAATCTACACACACACACACACACACACTGTATACTCTGTTACGACTACCTGCTGCGGTTTATAGAGCCACTCTAAAGAAACGTATTTTGATGGCAATAATTTATTAGCGAAATAATTATCTTAATTCTCTTGATTTGTTTAATAAATTTTATAATCGTGAAAAGTGCCTCGCTAGCACATGTTTTGGCCATAAAAACGAATTGTGTCTCGGTTTTTCTTCTTTGTTGAAATTTATTCCTGCCGGGCTATTAGGCCGCGGTCTACTGCTTCTATTGATCACCGACGTTTCGGCCCCACCATCGGAGGGCATCTTCTTCAGTGTAAAACAATTGAGAAATTGCCACGCCGTTCGGCAAACTAAAGTGACACAGACTGGTGCTATTGAATGATTGTTGACAAAACGTCCGGTTCCCCATAGTAGTTGCGTCTGTCTTACCCACGATAATTTATTCGGAGTTTTTCGGGCCATTTCTGACCATTTACTAGGGTCAATTGAAAAGTTCGCGGAGCGACAACTGTAGCTTAGCAATAAAACTAAAATGTTTCGTGTGCTGCAAGATTTGTATTTTATGTGAACTCATGTTAATTTCCAAACCTATCTATCAATTTATTCATTGTTTAGAAGCTGTTTAAAATTGACTTGTTATGGGTGTTTTGAAAAACGGACAAAATCAAACACCGTGGTGTGATTCTTTGTTAAAAACTGTTTAGCGCCAACGGAAATTCAGAACGAAATTGTAAATGCGTCATGAGATGCCGCGACTTTAAAACCAACGGTTTATAAGTAGGCAATTGAGTTTAAACGTGGTCGTACAAGCACTGAAGATGATCCCCCCCTCCCCGCATTGGACGCCAAAAAATGCAACAACTCCAGATGCGGCAGCCATCTTGCACAACGCTTTTTCACGCCAAGAACTTGAGTTAAAGTATGATGCACACACTCATATGAGATACCCATAATTTCAGCAATGTCATCCACTCCTCCATCACCTGCGATCTTCCAACACCCTATTAAATTTTTTCAATACTGTCATTTTTTGTTGCACTTTTTGGACGTCCACTGCTGGGATCGTCTATAGTGCTTGTACGACCACGTTTAAACTCGAGTGTGCTCCACTTACCGCTGTTTCTGAAGGCGCAGCATCTCCTAAGACATTTACAATTTAGTTTTGATTTTCCGTTGGCGTTAAAATGTTTTTAACAGACAATTCATCACAACACGATGTTTGATTTTGTGCATTTTAAAAACTCGCTGACAGAAAAACTTCAAACAGCTGGTAAAAAGTGAATAAATTGACAGATATATCTGGAAATTAACAGGTCTTCACGCGAAATATACGTCTTGCAGCACGCGAAAGATTTTAGTTCTACTACTGAGCTATAGATGTCGCTCCCCAAACTTTTCAACTGACCCTCGTACTTTATCACGTCCATTGACTTTTCTGATATATTTTCTGTCAACAGCATTATTTCTTGCCCGATGTAACTTTACGTGATTCGAAGATGACTATGAAATAATATAATTTCTAGCGTATAATTTCTAGAAATAAAAATTCTAGCGTTACTAGAATTTTAATGAAAGTAAATAATTTGCAAAACAAACAGCGTTGCTGACTGTGAATTTATAAGAAACACTCGACATTCATAAAATTATTTTTGTTATAGCTGGAGAACTAGTCCACGAGAATACGTCGGATGGTAATTCAGAACACAATTCTTCAGCAGACGAAGACTCTCAGCTTCGACTGAGATTAAAAAGAAAGTTACAGAGAAACCGAACGTCGTTTACCAACGAACAGATAGATAGTCTCGAAAAGGGTAAGTAAAACAAAATAACAACATATTTTCTTTAAACAAACGCATCAATTACACTGTGGAATTTTGCTGAAAATTGCGTCACTAAAGTGAACTTTATTATTTTGTTCTGTTAGCTCAGAAACTTACTGAAACAAGTATTAAAACCTGGATAGAGTTGCGTTTTTGTTGCCAAACACGTTCATGGGATGAAAATTGTGTATAGAAATTGTAGATCCAACTTCGTTGTGCTTATTTGCTGAACTGCTAAATGTCATGTTCTGGACGAGGCTTTTCAGTGTTTCCACCATTTTCAAATCCTAAACCACGAATTGACCAGGTCGGTTCTAAACTAGGTCGTAGTTTAGGATTTGAAAATGGTGGAAACACTGAAAGGCCTCGTCCAGAACATGACATTTAGCAGTTTAACAAATAAGCACGATGAAGTTTGAGTTACATAGAATGCTAGTTCAAATAACAAGATTAACAATGACAGCGTATTGCACTTGGAAAGGTCGTGGTTTAGGACTTGAAAATGGTGGAAACACTGAAAGGCCTCGTCCAGAACATGACATTTAGCAGTTTAGCAAATAAGCACGACGTAGTTGGAGTTACAGAGACTGCTGATTCAAATAACAAGATTAAGAATTGTAGATGTACAGGTGCTGAGATAAACAGCGGTCCCAAATATGACCTAAACTGACTAACGACTCAACAACATGTTGAATTAAAACAAATGTAAAAATTAATTGCTGGTTACCATTTTTATAGAATTTAATTCTGGAAAGTTTGAATAGTGAGAATTCCATAAAACTATATCAAATAATGTTATTTTTAACAATCTTAGCCTAATAGTTAAACTAATCAGAACTACGTGAAGTAATTAAAATGTCTTAAGGAAATCCTTTAGAGTTGTAAACAATGAACATTAGGTGTTTAAAGGAAGGATCTAAAGGAATAATAATAAAGGATATATATTATTTTTAAATTTGAGGGAAAATAAATAACGCGGGCGAATACATATCTGTTTCCTGATGTTGGCCGTCGTGGGCACGGCCGAAACGTGTGGCAGATACTACTGTTACGACGGTCATATCGATCGTCGTGTTGTCCAGTGATAACAGATAACTGACACCGATGAAGTCACTAATTATAAACTTTGATTAGACACAAACAGCGGTAATAAATCAACAAAACACTCTTATACAATAATTCAAGTTAAATTTGTCCAACAATAAACGTCACCTGATTACAGCTTTTCACTAATTAACGCAATAATCCATCCTCAGTAAACCGCAACAATCACCGCGAACCACACTGTAAAATCCCCAGGTGTAACTGAAATGATCTGGCCACTTTTTGCTTATATTTGTACACTTCTGGTATTCCAGGATTATCTTCCATTTTCCGAACGTCGCGCTGAGAACAATTTGTGTTGTTATCGACGCTGGAACAGTCTGGAAATTAGATCAAAGACCGACCTTGAGCGCAACAGTGACTGCTACCGGTAGGCTAATCGAGAAACGCGTGGAAAGGCAGTCTCGAATTATCTAAGAGTTTGTTCTCAACATATGGGGTGCGACCCACTGCTGGGTCCCGAGGAAGCTTTTGGCGGCTCGAAAATTTATTTACTGTGTGTTACTCTAAATCCTATTACATTTAATTTAATATTGTAACGAGAACCATCTCGAACAACCGAGCGCATCCTTCGACCCGTCCCCCCCGGAAGTCTGGTAGGAAGTGTGGTAGCCTCAGTCAAGGCTATCCACAAGTAGGTTCTAGTGTGTTAGAGAACATATGAGATACGCATTAAACCGCCGTGCAGTAAGGAGGGATAGCTATACTGGACCTCTGCGCGACCTATAAAAGTAAGAGCGTCTGGCGTTGTCAAGTCAGTTACGTGAGCGATTCTCCTTAGCGCGGATCGAGTGTTCGTCGAAGTATTGTGTTATAAATTTTGTGAAAATCTATTATTTGACATTTTTGCGTGTGGACAAATATAGGCCTAACTGGAATTATTGTACGAGTTGATTACGAATTTAAAGTTGTGATTAATTAAAACCGCTAATTAGTGATTTCATTGGTGTCTTGTATTCTGTTTTCACTGTTACATAGGACGATCAGTTAGACCGTCGTAACAATATTAAGTAGCAAAAATATGATCATAAATTGGGTGCGCACCTTTATGGTCCCCATGATGTGTAATTCTTCAAGGTGGGTCCCGGACATGGAAAGGTTGAGAACCTGAACCAGAGCGTTACGTAACTGTATTTCATCCCGTCGTAGTACTATGTTGGACATGACGGACCGGTTTGGACAAGTCCGGTCGTGAAAACTTACGTTCTGTGCACATTTTTTGCTTTTTTTTTTGTTTCTAAGTTTTGCTTTTATTTACGAAAGTTTTCACATAAATGGTGTGGAAAGAATATATTTCGACATTTTATTAACCTGTTCATTATTGAAGCCTCAGTGTATAGTTAACTGCCATAGAACACTTATAAGAATATTTTAGATTAATAGCTTGGCTGTTGTATTTTGTTTGACTACTTTATAATTTTAAGTTGGAATTGTGTCTGTGAGGAGTATGATAGTGTTACGAGGTCTCACTGATATGGTACAGTGGAAAACAAAATACAAGCCACCAATGAAGTCACTATGCACCAGCTTTAATTAATCACAAATACAGTTTATTATCAACTTGTGCAATAATCCGAGCAAAATTTGTCTACACGCAATAGTAATGTCAACTAATATAGTCCCGCACAATTATGACACTTCGCCAAAATACTTCGAAACACATTTGAATAAATCGCCACTTAAACTAAACCCCAAGTAGCAGGTGTTGGCTATTTATAGTCTGCCAGGATTCCATAATACGCGTCCTTAACAAACACTCGAAAAATTCTAGAGAATCCTTCAGCGCGGCCTTGGGAGAAACACGCACGTACAACGCGTAAAACAACATTCTCCATAGTACCAGGATGTTCCGTATTGTGTAACAATAGGTTCATTCGGTTTTCATGGTGACGTATTATCTACTCTGTTAAATAGGAGTTTTTGATCTAAAACATCTCTTAGGCCTATTAGAGGGACGGACTTCTTTCATCAGTGCTTCTTTTTGATGTGAATGCGAATGAACATCTTATGGTTCGTTCTCAGTGTCATGTAAGGTTTTGCCGCGACCAATATTTGTGTACTTTCGAGGGCCTCGTGTGCAAAAACTATAAGGATTATAGAATATCTAAAACTATGACTGGATAGCCCGTTTCGTCGACTACCGGAAATGGTTTGTCGCGAGCGGAGGGGAGGTTGCGCGGTAACGTCACAGCGCTGCGCGTGGGGGTCTAAATTTGGGCTTGTGTGGGCACGGCGCGCGCTCAGTTCAGTTATATCTCCGGAAAGAGTTGGTCGATTTTAGTGATCGAGGTGTCTACGGAGAGCTGAGAACGTGAGTGAGACGTTAATAACACAAGAAATATAAAATTAACATTGTAAAGCAGAAATATTGAGATATTGTGAAAATGCCGCGTCCTCAGAAGAGAAAGAAGGCTGTAAAATCTGGAACTCCGAACAAAATGCGTGCACCACGACTTACAAATATAGAACGTTGTCGGCTACGTCGATTGCAACAAAAGGAATTGGAAAGAAGACGCCAGAATTCGAATTTGGATGGTGGAAGTGGAGCGCCCAGTACAAGTAGCGAGTGCGTACAACGTTTGGAGCAACCTAGCACTTCGTCATCGTGTCGAATGGATTTGGAAAGTGGTCCAATAGACGTAGAAAGCAACGACGATTCCATTGATATGCAGGATGACAATACTGAGACTCGTACGGACGGTAACATCGGCCCGTCAATGGCGCGTTCAGACCTTTCGCTCGATTTGACAAATAAGTATGCTGCATGCGATCGCCATTTTGTGAAAATGTTCTTTGACAATGAATTTGGACTTGGTTGTGATGTTTGTAATCGACTTTGGTTCAAGAAGGATCTTAAGCTCGTTAAAGTTAAACACTGTAACATTCTGCGCAGCGAGTTCCCCGGCCAAGTAGTGGAGGCTATGGTAGCATGTGTAAATTGCCGTCGATGCTTGGATACTAATAAAATCCCATCCATGAGTGTGTCTAACGGTTTCAAATATCCTGATCGGCCTAAAACTTTGCCAGTGTTGAGTCCGGTAGAGGAACGGTTGATACCACCTAGGCTGCCTTTCATGCAAATTCGCCGACTTCGACACGAGGGTAGTTATGGCATCATTGGTCACTTTCCAAATCCATTCGACACGATGACGAAGTGCTAGGTTGCTCCAAACGTTGTACGCACTCTGACAAACAAAACAAAAGGATCTCCCAATAACGAGAGTAACGTATGTAATTTGTAATTTTTGCATTCACGAAATAAAGATCCGACGGAAGTGTCAAGAATACGCCCTCAATTTTTTTTTTTTTTTTCTATAAAACGACGTTTCGGCTACGCAACAAACCTGTAGCCGCCTTCAAGGAAAAACAAACACGAATGTGTGTGTGGTGTCTTTCATAGTTGGTAAGTTTTATTTATTTTTTGTTTGTTATGTAAATAAATACTTTAGTGTGTTTTGACTCTGTATCGGTTGTGGAACAGAGTATTGTTTGTTTTTTATTTGTGATGTTTTGGTGTTTTTTTTTTTTGCCTGAATACGGCTACAGATTTGTTGGGTATATATAAGAAAAGCAGTGACAGAAGAAGTCCGCCTCTCTGGTAGGCCTAATGTCAACAACCCATCACTGACGTCTTTTAAAGCATTATAAAATATTCCTGATATTTTAATTTAGTGTCATTTAACTGTAACGAATTTCAGTGTTGAATGAATTGATGAATTTCTAGTTTTTTAATCAGTTTATCTTATGGACATGTCCTAATATTGCATTATTTTTAATTATTCTGGTGTGGTCTGACTAACTTACAAAACATAAGTATATGAACCATAAAATGTGTAATAAATTATATGAGCACAGTTATAGTTCATTCTCGATGGGGCGCAGACGAAATCTATGCGCGTCTGAAAGTTCTCCACACCTTACTGGTAACTGCTTTGTGGGTGTAGTATACTGACTCTGATACTTGTGTGAATGAAGAAGAAACCATTGCTTTTTAACGTAACTTCTTAGTTGATCAAACATACTGTCACGACGGTCTCACTGATCGTCGTTTGGTACAGTGGAAAACAAAATACAGACACCAATGAAGTCGCTAATAACCAGCTGTAATCAATCACAAATAACAATTTATAATCAACTCGTACAATAATTCCAGTTATTAATATATTTGTCTACACGCAATAATAATGTCGCTTAATAGACTCCTGAATTAAGAAGAAAGCTTTGCTTTTTAACGTAATTTCTTAGTTGATCAAACATACTGTCACGACGTCTCACTGATCGTCGTTTGGTACGGTGGAAAACAAAATACAGACACCAATGAAGTCACTAATAACCAGCTGTAATCAATCACAAATAACAATTTATAATCAACTCGTACAATAATTCCAGTTATTAATATATTTGTCTACACGCAATAATAATGTCGCTTAATAGACTCCTGAATGAAGAAGAAAGCTTTGCTTTTTAACGTAATTTCTTAGTTGATCAAACATACTGTCACGACGTCTCACTGATCGTCGTATGGTGCAGTGGAAAACAAAATACAGACACCAATGAAGTCACTAATAACCAGCTGTAATTAATCACAAATAACTATTTGTAATCAACTCGTACAATAATTCCAGTTATTAATAGATTTGTCTACACGCAATAATAATGTCACCTAATAGACTCCCGCACAATAATCACTTTTCACTAATAACCACTTGAACGCACTGAGCAATCGCCCAACGTAAACTACTGACCGTCGCTGGATGGTTATATTTATACCCCGCTGAGATGCCAGAATAATCGGTCACTTTCTGGATGGCGTGTCGAGCAAACTGCGTATTACAGGCGCTCTAGAATCTAATATAAACAGTGTCAATGTCTGGCCTTGAACACAGTGCTTTGACCGGTGCGGTCTGGAAGAGAATCGATTGTTGACGCATGATAAGTGTCACGTAATTGTCTTTCATCTCATGTACGCACACAAACATTACAGCTGGGCTAACCGAGAAAAGCGTAGAACGACACACCTCATTGTTCGAGAATGTCCCTGATTTCGTAACAATACGTATGCGGTTCGTTTAAAGATTTTCTAGTATTATAATTGTTTTCCTTCTTATGTAAATTAACTTGTAACCTATTTACTGTAAGTATAAAACATGTTGTTTAAGAAAAAACGTTACATTAGTTCAAGTACAACTGACATGAACGTATAAAGAAAAACGTTCGTACACGTGCGTGCGCGCGTATGCATATACGTGTTCATGCCTTTTTTTAGCCTACTTCTGAAAGATAGAAAGAAACAGAAGAGCGAGCGTCGTGTTTTAAAGGATAATGCATCCAGCAGCAGATTTCAAGCGATGATCGGATTTCCACCCCCCAGCTTTGATAAAAGTCTAGAAGCTTTCCCATGTCTTGAACAAGGCAAAACAACAAAAGATTTTCTCTCAGACTGAAACGTACTGCTGCTGCTGGACATAAGATTTTGCAGTGGGGAGTTTAATTTCACTCCAGCGGAGGCTGTGTAATAGAAATACAGATTGGACGCGCGCGCGCGCGCGCACGCACACACACACACAACAAGTTGTTGCCAACATAGAAATCCACTCTTACCTTTCTCCAACTTCCTTTCCACAAACGTCTTCAATTTAATTGCTTTTAAAGGAATCAGATAAATAAATCTCGAAAGATAAATAATTTTTTTCTTTGTTGGGAGACAATCGAATAGACTTATGTTAGCAATGTTAAAAACGTATTGAGAGACATAATTTAAGTCGGTAACGTCACATGAATATTGTTACAATTATTACAACTGTTACTTCTCTTCGAAACTCTTATTCAATATAATTCAAGATCTGTAATATAAATACACTTATAAGTATAATATAATAACTCCTGTATTTATTTTATTTTAAGACCCACTGTTGGGTTCGTCAATTTGTAACTTAACTATTAGTGCGTATTTTCTGTATTTGAGAAGTTCAAAAGCTCCGCTGTGGAATGCATCAATCTGTAATATTTTACTGTAGAAGAGATCTCCTGCCAATCGACGTTAATTTATTTATAAAATTATGTATTAATGGGTTGATATTATTCGGTTATTGACCATAGACCTGTGTTAAGTGGTTATTAAGTGTTTTACCAGAGAAAAAACGCTATATTACAGTTATTATAGTGAATAATTCAGTAATTTTCTCCAACCCTAGTCAGTATGTATTATTTAAATTGGAAAGAGAGTAGCGCAGAGAGTAAGTTAGTTCTCTATTCTCCCGTATTCACCAGCTGTCTGCAAACGAGCGCTGTTATTGGCGATTGACTCGTTATTATAGGTTAAGTCGTTCCACTTGACGCTTTTATCACTTTCTTTCCCTGTAAAATACACCCTATTCGAAATACAATAATTATTCTACAATAACACAAAATCGTCAATACAAGAAGGATTCTTTATTTTATATTATTTTAAAATTCCAACGGTTGCTTTCTCCGACTATTAAAACATCATATCGATCATACAATACAGAATCGATTTGTTATTGAACTCGTGTTTAGATGTTACAATTTAATTATAATTTTCAGTTTGTCTTTTATCTCAGGGTACATGTAGTTCTTTTAACTATTAGTAAGGCCAGGTAATGCAAATTCAGGTTACTAGGTATTACAATTTAAATTAAAATCTTATTATATAAAGTATCAACATAAGCAGGTTTTTTACCAAGCGTTTACAAGATACTCGAAGGCCGTGTTCCAATAACGATGACAGATCGACGAGTGATGAAGAATGGCTTGAATATATCCACCTCCAGCTTCTCAATAAAAGTTGGTGTTAGTGTCCCAGGATGTAACGGAAAGTTCAGTTCTTGATCTTCGCTGATTTTTCGTTTCTGGTGGTCACAGGTCCCGATGGAATTAGTGTAGTATTAAGTTCTTGCTCTGTTGTTAAAAGTGAGGTTCGGTAGGTAAATTTAATTCTCTTTAATTTTTTGTTGTATGGTATTTATTCACTTCGACTTCTCCAGGTCTGGGTTATCTTCATTTATTTATGGTTTCCATTATTACTCATTTGATGGTAGGTTTAGTTAATTTATTTTTTTAGATTTTTGATTTAAATTTTGTTAATAGGTATTTTATATTCTCGAAGTGATAGTCTCGGAAGTCGTCCAATCCGTCTTTTTAATCAGTGATTATATATTAATTTGGATTTATTATAATTTTATTCATGAGGTTTCGTGGTTTTTTCGAGATTTATAATGATTGAACTGTCCTCGTTTATATATAACAATTGAATGTCTAAATCAACAAGATCTCTTGCATTTTGTTGCCCTAACAACCATTGCTTCTTCTGTCATTGGATAATATTTGTTATCCTAGAGCCAGAATTAGGAAATATTCTTACACTTATTTAATAAAATACTCCCTGCTTGGAATTACATTAAATCACATAAAACTTTCACTTAATCTGCCTTATTAAACCGTATACATTTTACTACATTTTCTTCTTAATTGACTTATTTTAAAAGGTATTAATTTCCTTTTACAAAATACTAAATTTAGGCCTATTGGTTTTATTACATGTGTTATAATTTTTTTTGTTTTCAATTTAAATTTTCTTACCTGACCTACTGTACAAAGAGTCACTGGCTTATGGTCAATTATATCAATTTTAATTTCCTGATTTCAATTCATTATTATTATTTAGTTTATCATTGAATCCTTCATTGGTTTTTAACATAATTATAATGACCAATGAGTACCAATTACTTAGTACTTCCTTAAAGCAATGGCTCCACACCTACTACATACAAAACACAAAATAAATATGTAAACACAATATCATGATAAAGCACCACAACAGGTACATCTTTATAAAACATTAAATATTAATTAAACAGTCTATTATATTCAAACTCATCCACAGTAAACTCATGTCATTAGACACAGTGTTTATAGTTTACATCTTACACTGATCACTCCATATTTTATTTAGATACACTTTTAATATTTTATTACCTAGTAACCTTACTAGGTATCATCAATACATTTTTTAGGTGAGATTGGCCCTCTTGTACTTAATTATGGCATACCTTGGGCATTGTTTTCAGTTATTTTGACAAAGTTTTTATGTAACGTCGGGAACCTTAACTTTGTTACGTTACAATATTAATCACAAAAACTTAACGCCTGTTTTCGATTAAGCGTGAAATGAAGCACAGCTTCAATACCTCGCTAGTAATCAACTAGCTTAACATTTTTTTAAGCCTATATGCTCAACACCTAAATTTGATTTAAGGAGACATCGTTTAAAACCATTTAAAGGTAAAGGTAAAGGTAAACCATTTATTTACCTTTAAAAGTATCCAGTGAGGACTAAGATAGCTATAAACAACAGCACGTCAGAACAAGTGTGCCGATTCAGATGTCCTGTCTGTGCAGTAAGCTATGAATCTGAATATGATATAAGAGAGAAGATAAATAAATTTAGTAATATTTGTGGTACGATCATAGACATCTTAGAAATAAAACAAGACACAGCACAAGGATTAAATTTTATAAGACAATTGCAATACCCACGTTGATTTATGCGAGTGAGGAGTTAGTCATGACAAAAAAAAGGAAAGCGGCGAGATCCAGAGTGCTGAAATGCAGTTTCTTCGAAGTACTTTAAATTGTACATTGCATGAGAGAATAAGGAATGAAGATATCAGATCAGAAGTCGAAGTAAAGGACATCAATGAAATTATTTTAATTTAGAGAAGACAGTGGTGAGATCATCTGCAAAGGATGACAGCGGATCGATTGCCGAAAGCGGCACTGAACTATAAAGCCATTGGTAGAAGAGACGTGGGTCGTCCGAGGATAAGATGGGTGCCGGAACAGGTTTGCATAACCTAATCCTTGAAGACGAGAAGAAGAAGAAGAAGAAGAAGAAGAGAAATCGTATTACTTTATGTCTAATTATGACACACCAAGTCCCCAAATGAAAAGTTTTGCCAAAAACGATCAAGAGCGTATTTACAGGTGGGGGGGGGGACCGGAAGAAGTTTTGTTAATCTTTTTAGTTTTTTAGCTGTTTTATTAATTTCTCAGCTGTGTACGCTAATACAGTAGTAACCCTTTTTTAAATATAGGTCTACAAACGAGTTTATTACACAGCATTTGCATGTACGTTTGAAACATGAAATATATGAAAATCAGTTATATCAATAAGGATCTTACAAACAGTGTTTCGATAGCGCTTCTTTTTATTGTGTTATTACTTTAATGGAATTGATTTCAGTATGTTATCAGACGTTTTTCAGCCACTTAAAAGATTGTAATATTCATTAGTCTTAACTTGTTTTTTCTTTTGTATGAAACTGATTCTACAAAAGAAAATGTACCCCCCTCCCAGACCAAATGTACCCCCTCCCAGACCAAATGTACCCCCCTCCCAGACCAAATGTACCCCCCTCCCAGACCAAATTGTAGATTACCTACTGAAAACGATTATCGGTTAAGGAAAAGGTTTACCTTTAACGTTTTACGTTTTAACAAGAGTAAAGTAGTTGATTTTCGTAAATAAAGTATCCTGAAAAGAAGGTCATAATAATCCACTGTAGAAAGGTAGATTAAATATCTATAAATGAAAAGGGTAATTATAAGGGGAGGGGTACTTTTTTTACCTTTTGTATTGATGTAATGAGTTTGACGAAATTAAATAAAAGTGTATATAATATTTTTCAAACAACAATGGTAATTGTTGAAAATAAAATAATTTTGTTGCCAGGCAATAAAATTATAATTTTTATAGATAAAGTGGCTCGAAAATAACATTATATTAAACGACTACCCAATAACAACAAAAATATCTATAAATAGTGAAAATATTTCGAGGGTGGGGGATATTTTTTTTTAGAAATTATCAAACCGAATTCAAGTAAATGATTATAAATACAAATCTTAGAACATGGAAGTTGCGTATGGTTTACCATACCGATTTTTTCAATTGTTAAAAATTAGTATTTTTGCTCAGCGACAGTTGCACATGAACATACAGTTTTACAAAGTAGTAAGACTTTACAGTTGACTTAATTTCAGCAACGTCTCCATTTTATGCAGTGTAGTGAAGTAGGTACGAGTTAGCCTACTGTACCTAAATGATATATATGCTAATTCATTTATTACAATCGCTTTTTATTTCGTGTCATCTGATACTGCACAATGGATTTAATTTAAATCTAAAAGATAGCCTTAAAAATAAATTTCAGACTGTTATTTTTCGCAAACAGAATTAACACTGTTACACACCACTATAGAATAATGATTTCGATTACCGCTTTCAAACTTCACAGCTCAATGATTTCAACTCAGTTTCAAGCTTCAAGCTGATGATGAGCTGTGAAGCTTGAAAGCGCTAATTGAAATAATTTTTCTATATTGGTGTGCAACAATGTTAATTCTGTTTGTGATTATAACCACTAAAACAACTTTCTTAATTAAATTTCTTTTATTTTTCGTTTTAAGTATAGGCCTACAGTGGAAAACGTTTAACCCTGTATGATGGGGACCAACTTTTTTTTGTGTTAACCGAATTTCGTGTTACACGGACACAAAAAAAGAAACAAAATGACATAAATGAACAAATACTGGTATAGATTACTGTATTGTATAGTAAAATAAAGCAATAAATAATATTAAGAAAGCACTTACGTAGAAACGTTTTATCCTCCTGTATAATTTCCGGTTAATTTTATGAAAAAAAATATGTTTAATTTTTCTTAAAATTTAGCATACACGCACTAACGCTGCGACAAAACATATATTAGGCATAGTATATTCGAAATAATATAGTCTGTTATCTGGAGTAAGGTTGTATATTTTAAACAAATTTAAATATGGTCTGTAATTTTACAAATACTTTATTTTAATTGAATAATGTCTATGAATTTATCTGAACTGTTTTGTTTTAAAATGTCTATTGTTACTTGTTGATGATATCCTTTTTACGGTCGCTTCGTAATACTTCTGCTGTCCTGTGGTCCGCTGAATCTGCACCCACGCCGCCAGCCGTTATCAGCAACACTAACGATCCGTTGGACACTCCTCTCCCACGCACGGACGCCGACACACCGATAGTGATTATTTCTTTAACTCAGGGTTCGGAACTGGGCTGTACTTTATATTTATTTTAATACGGTGTATTGAGCGTACACCTTCCCGCGTCTTGAGGTGTCCTCGCGTTAACACAGGCGTATCCCGGTGGATAAACCTCCCCTAAATGGATATCTTGCCGCTCGCGATACTAGCACTGTTTCAATAATTATTTTATATTGTATTAAATTGAGTTCGTACACCAATATAAGGTATTAGCAAACGAGTAACTCGTCGCTAAGATTCCCTTAATAACCCCTACATATGAACGTCTTCTGCACGAAAAACTCGCACAGGGAGCACGTCTGTAATAGTCGAGCTGGTAGATGGAACTGCCTGAAACATCTCGGACGGAGACCCAATCTTAATGAAAATTGGGGCCGCTGATTGGTCGAAACCCTTGACACGTGATCGATGTGTAGAACTGATAGACAGAAGTCTGAATAAATCGGTAAAAGTCTGCAGAAGCAGGTATAGATTTTATCTAGAAATTTTATTACTTTTAGAATATAAGGAATCTATAGAAAGATGACTTTTGCTAAAAAATACCTATTTAAATAGTCTGTTTCGAGTCTTTGACACCAAGAAAATATAGCGCTAATTTAGATGCATGCGCTGTCCAAGTCTCGATTCAATCCGTTAATTATTACCAGAGTTATTCCATAAATACGAATAACACGCGCACCCGCGCACTCGCACAATAACTCCGCACATGACATGATAGTAAATAAAATTATGGGTATTTTGACATATAATAGTTTTTTTACTCAATTCTTAATTCAAAACGTATCTCTACTTAACACTATTTAACAAAAATCAAATTCTAACATGTCTACAACGTCATAAAATGATATAGAAGTATGTAGTCCTGGCTACAGATTCCCTTACTACAATGTTCTATTGCAACGCATATTCAAAACATCGAAAATGTAGTGTGGATACGGATACTGGGAACTGGAACTATACGTAACAACAAACAGTACGTACAGCACATGTTACATATAATAAGACAACAAGCTTATGAGGGGCCAGAGCCGAGACCAGACTGTCTATACTATTACTTACACGGTTTTTAAATAGTAAACAAATTACTTTTTAAAAATTTTAATATCACAAGTAAACGTATTCTAAATGTATAAATTTATTTTTTGTTTGTTCACAGAATTCGAAAGAACGCACTACCCCGATGTCTTCGCTAGAGAAAGACTGGCCGAGAAAATTGGACTTCCGGAAGCTAGAATTCAAGTAAGTTAATATGCCTATTCCGCGAACTAGAAATAACTGCGTTCAGATGAAATAAATATTAAAAATGGCAATTTTTCTCTCAAGCTTACACGGCCGGTGCCAATTTTATCAAAATTTATTAAATACCAGGCTGTTAGGCCTGTTCGGTTGCTTTAAATTCTCGACATCGTCGGCAACGTTTCACATCACACCCTCGTTGATTTTCTTCAGGCAAAAAGCGACAGTGTTACGAATACAGTTACGGCAGAGCTTAGGCAGAACGATACTCGACACTTTTTTCTGGTAACCGACACTTTTTACTTTCATGTTCCGTAAGGAAATGAAAGTATGGTGATCGCGAAAAAATCGTGTTCGAGATAAGGGCTGATTCTGATAGTACTACCCTCAAAGCATAAAGAAAAGTCATTTTCCGAAAGTGTGTGTGTGTCTCTGTCTGTGCGTAGAATTTTTTTTATAAATAGTGGATTATTATGACCTTCTTTTAAGGATACTTTATTTATCAAAATTAAGCACTTTACTCTTGTTAAAACATAATACGTTGCAGGTAAACTACCCCTTCCCCTTAACCGATCTTCACTAAAATCAACAGGCCTCGAGTCCTCTACAATTCAGAACTGTATGCAAAAATTATTTGATTCTGTTTGAATTTCCGGCAGTTATCGTTTGACATAAAAGAAATTCTACACACAGACACTTTTCGAAAAATGACTTTTTTTCATGTTTTGAGGGTAGTACAATCAGAATCTGCAATTATCTCGAACACGATTTTTTTCGCCATGACCATACTTCCATTTCCTTATGGAACATGGAAGCAATAATTTTATAATTAATTAGTTAGAACATGGGAGTCATGTATGGTTCTCCATGCTGATTTTTTCAGTCGCTTTTACGCGAGAAAAATGTCGAGTATCGTTCGGCCTAAAATATGCCGTAACTATTTTCGCAACACTGTGTCGCTTTTTGCGGTCTGAAGAAGATGCCTGAGGATGGGATACGGACGTTGCCGACGAAGTCGAGAATTTATAGCAACCGACCATGGCCTAACAGCCTGGTACTTAACAATTTTGAGAATTAAAGCGATAATTCTAATGTGCTGAGATAATTGTCAATGTATCTAAGAAAAAAAAAAAACGATCAACAGAACGATACCGAATGTATACTGTGCTGTTATACGTGTGTCACAGACTGTATATAATGACTGTACTTGCATTTAATTATGCGTCTGTGTATTTGGAAAATAAAACTAAGGAAAACGCGAGAGAATGGGGAAAACATCGTGCAAGAAGGAAACGGAACGGTACAGAGTGGGTAGTATTCAAATGGATATCGGATAGACGGAAAACAGGAATGTGTAAAAAGAGGTACATAATTAGACAAGCAGGCGAACGCGAGAAAAGCAACAATAGTGCGAGGAGGAGAAGCAAAAGCGAGTTGTCGGGGGGGGGGGGGTAGATAGGCGTACGGTTTCAATGATTAATTAAAAGGTGTTGGTGGTAAGTGCTGTTAATAATGTTACACAGGCGTGAATGTGTGTAAAACCCACAGTTCGGCATTGTGTTTGCTCACAGCACTTGAACCCACTTTGCCTCTACATTCTTTTCTGTTATCATCATTAAGGGGTTAATAATTCATACGTGCCAATCCACTACAATATACAGTGGCGCTCGTGGCAGGTGTGTAAGCAAGGACTTGGGTGCAATTATTTTTACCAACGGAGTGTTCGAATCTAAATATGTATTAAACTATACGCGAACTGATACAACAATTGAATAAAAAATGTGATGCGACTTGCAAATTAGTCTTGTTGTTCTCTTCCTTAGAACCAATAAGCGAACTGTTGTGTGTTTTCCTCTGATTTCACGTTTTTCAAGATCCTTGTGTCCTTCTTTCACCTATTGTACTTGTGTCTTTTGTTTCCTGGAAGATAAGGACCTTGTATGCTATGCTTTCTGATTGCATTCTTCTAATATTTTCATAATCAAAATATGCAGGCTAAGGTGGGTTGGACACATAGAGAGAATGGAGGAAGGACAGTCTACGAAACATATCTTCTACCAGAAACCAGTGGGTAGTAGAGCAAGGGGAAGACCCCGAAGTAGATTCAAAGAGCAGATAGAGGAGGACCTCAGAAAGCTGAATATAAGAAATTGGAAAGCCAGGGCACGCAGTAGGGAAGAATGGAGTCGACACTTGGAGCAGGCCAAGATCCACCAATGATTATGGCGGGTTGTAAAGCCACGCTTGACGATGAAATCGTTAATGAATCAGATGCAAGCCGTTTATTATTATTATTATTATTATTGCTGTTATTTTTGTTGTTGTTATTATTATTAATATTAGTAATATTACTACTATAAATTAATGTCGGTATTACATTGCTAAAAATCCTGAAATATCCTAAAACGTTGCAACTAAACGCACGCTACATTAGTACAAAACTGTAAATAAAGGTTTCTATAATGTGAAAAAAATTAATGAAAACACGAACTAAATTATATTTTCAAAACAATACTATTCTATGCGTTTACTCAAGTTTCAAGTGCACGTTCAAATTAAAAAATAAATAATGAAATAATTTTAAAGGAAAGTGTTTAATATTTAAAAAGTAATTTCTTGTTTGCAAAAAAAAAAACAACATTTGGCGAGAGCTGTGAAAAACAATCTTCAGAAAGGGTAGCAAGCAATATAGCGGCGGTGGCAGGAGCAGCGGAGAAATGTAGAAAACAATAGGAGAGAGAGAGAGAGGGACGACTGCAGGAAAAAATATTGGTAAAAATTACAAAACTCACGCGCACGGGCGCGCGCATACCACAGTCACGGCGTAGGAAGAAGACTAACAAAAATAAAAGAGCATCCGATACTGATTATAAAAAAACAACGCATTCCCCCATTGTTTTAAAAACCAAAATGAAGTACGCGCGCACGCACACACACACACACACACACACACACACATAGGAGGTACGCCATTATGCTGCACATACCCTCCCTGTATACTATACATTAGCATTTTTTTGCGAAAACACACACATACACACACAAGAGCGAACATATTTCAACAAAGCACTGCTGCTACTGAGACCTGGGGGAGAGTGGTGGGCGAATACATTTTACCGCGAGCGCTGTGTATACGAGTACTTCTGGCAAAGCAGCTGTTTTAATTTTATGAATTTTATTTTACGTGTGTGTGTACTTTTTTAATATTTTATAAATCAACAGAATTTTAGCCGTGCTGTTTGCTTGGTTGGAAAGTTATTAAAACAGTTTATTTGCTTTCTTTTGAAACGACCTGTTTACGTTTTTAGTAATGTTGCCAGCGTTCATAATTATCCGACATTCCTCGGCTCTCGTTGTACCGTTTTATTAATGTGAATGCTCCATAATAAAAGCTACAAAGTCGCACATACGTACTAATAATAAAACATAATAATTTGCTCATCAGACGTCCAGAAGGGGGTACACTTTTGGGGTCTGTGGATTTGCGTATTATGCTGCGTGTACAGCGGACCCACTAAAAAAATTCTAGGACATTAATCTGGAACTGTATGACACATTAATTCAGGCCAGGTGCATTGAATAATAATAATAAAATATAATAATAATTATTATTATTATTTATTTAATTTTTTTTATTTTTTATTTTAATTGTATTTTTTTATAGAGGGAAAGATGCCTTATGCACCGTCAGTGGAGGCCGTGATTCCTCTGGTGAGAAGGACTTTCGCCCACTAGAAAGCCCACCTCCAATTCAGGCATTCATATCCATCCAGAAACCTGTTAGCGTAATAATAATAATTAGAAGAAGAATAGTTTTAAGAGAGAGAAAAATGCTTTATGCACCTTCAGAGGCAACCGCCTCTGTCCCTTGGTGTGTGGGAACCACACCCACTAAAAAACTAATAAAAAAAAACACTAAAGATTGTATTGGATAATAAGAGTACAGAGAGGGTGTCACATTTCTGCTGCGATGGTTATGACGTCACTTGTGACGTGGGTTATGATGCTGATCACAAGTTGGTTAAGTTTCAGTCAATATGCGGCACAATTCGTCGAGTCCCGACAAGAAAACAAGGAAAGACAACTAAAATTTTACAAGGTAATCGTTGTGTCAGTGTTATTGTATGGTTCTGCAACTTGGGTTCCGGCGAAAAAACATCCGATTAGAGAATACAGGCGTCGGAGTTGAGATTCTTACGATCTGGTAAGGCTGCACACGACGGGACAGACCCTACAGTGAAGACATTTTTAAGATCCAAGATAGTGTTACAGAGAACAAAGAGAGGTGGATCGCTCATCTTAATAAGGATACCAGGTGGCAGGTTGCGTAAGGAAGTTTGGCAACACAAGCCTATTGGACAACGAAGTATAGGAATCGTTGGTGAATTGTATACATTCCTTTGGTATCGGTACAGGTGATTCGCATAGTTTCTGATAGAAGATGAAGAAGGAAAAGAAGAAGAAGAAGAAATAACGTTCAAACTGTTGAGTGATTCTTCTGGTTCTTGTTCACTGTTTTCTAATATAAAAAGTCATCTGCAGAAAGAATGGTTTTATAGCACTCACCATTCATTCTTATTTCATCCCTTATTACAAAACGTTAGTTACTAATATTTCAGTACGTAGCGTATCTTTTACTATTTTAAAATAATTACGCAACAATTTAATGAAGCGTGTGTAATTTACTGTTTACAGCACTATTATACCAAGTCAACACTTAATTACGTAGTTGGTTTTTAACGTGATAATGTTTTTAGGCTGGGGGTCATTCCACGAAATGTGTGATGCAAAGTGTGTAACGTCATCGAAAAATGTAACGCTCCAGGTGATGTTAACACTATATTTTTTCCACACTTTCGATTCCCCACAGTCTACAAATCTTCTGTCTTTGTCGTTTTAACATGATAATGTTTGTTATATAGTAAATATCAACATAGAACATCGCTGAACAGGAGAGTCTGCAGTTTATGCACATTATACGTTTCAAAAGCCTAAAAACACTATCATGATTCGATGTTTCGGTTTCGTCGAAATTCTCTTAATTATACGACTACACATAAACTGTATTAACTTGTCTAACACTAATAAATTTGCGTCTTACCTATCTGAGATGCTCGCGGACTTCTTTTTATTATATACTGTATGTCCAGCTTTATTTTTTTACATTTATTGAATTTAATAAACATAAGAGTTACTTACCTTACTTTTTAAACAGGAAGGCACATGAGATGATTTGTTGCAGGTATCACTATTGTCCAGAGATCAGTGTTCCGGTTACAGCAAGTCTGTTCAAATTACAACATGAAAATTTCTGTGCAGAAGACAAAAACTATGGCATTTATGGGAAAATATTCCTTACGGACTAGGATTGTATTGGATAATAAGAGTACAGACTAGATGTCACATTTCCGGCATACTAATGTACGAGTACTAAAGCTACAAACGGTATTTCCGGCTGAAACGCTTAAATACGAGTGTCAGAAAAGTATCAGTTACGAATAAACAAAGTAAACGTTTAATAAATCTCAAACAGACTATTTATTCTGATAGTTCTTATCTTCTTCTGATAGTTCCAATCCGTTTCGGATGTTGGATATCATACAGACTATTTATTCTGATAGTTCTTATCTTCTTCTGATAGTTCCTATCCGTTTCGGATGCTGGATATCATACAGACTATTTATTCTGATAGTTCTTATATCTTCTTCTGATAGTTCCTATCCGTTTCGGATGCTGGATATCATACAGACTATTTTAACTTTCTCTACTGCTGCACGGAATAAGTTAGTTGTATTCACGCCAAACCAGGTCCGTAAAATTATCAGCCATGAGATTCTCGGTCGCCCAACTCCTCTCTTTCCAAGTACTTTTCCCTGTAGTATGGACTGCAATAAGTAAAATCTGTGTTCATTTCTCGTGAGATGTCCCAGATACTGAAGCTTTCTTATCTTCACTGTGCTACTAACTTCCCTTTCTTTCTTCATCTTTCTAAGAACTTCAACATTAGTTATATGTGCTGTCCATGAAATGCTCAGCATTTCTACGGTAAAGCCACATTTCGAAAGATTCCAATTTTTTAGTTGTGGCTTCAGTCAAAGTCCAAGATTCTACACCGTAGAAGAGGACCCAGAATACGTTCAAACCGTTACAAACTAATATTTCAGTACATAGCCTATCTTGTTACACAACTATAAAACAAATCAATGAATCGTTTTTTACGGTAGTATTGACATCACGTTAACTACATAGTTCGTGTTTTATTACATACTGTAGGTTTAGCACTGTTTTCTGTACGTTTATGGAGTTTAATAAACATAAAAATTAACTGGCTTATTTTAAACTTTAACAGAAGGTAAGTGAGACGAGTATCACTTCGTATACGAGTGTCAGAAAAATACGAGTTACATGTAAACAAAAGTAACCGTTTAATAAATCTCAAAAAGATTATTTATTATCATTAAACAGATCGTTATTAAGAATAGAACCATACTAACTGGATAATAAAAACTTAAGAAATTTTAAAATAAATTTAATTATTTGCAATAATTTTTAAATACAATTTACGAATTTTTATTAAATCGTAATGGAAAAATCTTATGGATCACGCAGTTTAAATTCACATTTGCCAGTATGTATATTGTATGTAATACAATATGATTTTTAGTTTCGGTCACGATTAGCTTGGATGTTCGGTGACGCAGACAAGTCATTCAGATAAGTGACTGTTTACTGTCGGTCAAACTGGCGTTTGCTCTGTACAAACAACAGCCAGTGTCAACGCCCAAACTGTTTCACTTGCATTGTGACAGTATCAATTAAATGCTCTGCTCTGTGTTCTGTTTATTAACAAATACGCTTACTGCTCTTCCGTGTCAAGCACGTTTCATAATATCAACACTTTGTTTTCGTTTCCACATTAATCAATCTGACTAACGCGGTGCCAACAATAACTAGCCTCTGAGTCTACTATCGGAGGAATTGGTTTCTGAAATTGCTCTAACTTTGTTAGTTTCCCTTTCCTTTCCCTACAGTAGTGTAGCGTCCATGTACCCGCTGTTGCCGGCGGCACAGTACTACAAATAAGAGAAAATAATATTAATTATATTACTTTAGTTATATATTATATCACTACTTTAGTTATATACCTTAGACAGAATAAATACTTTAGTTATTGAATAATCTGAAATCCGAACAATATTAGTAGGGGAACTTGAATAAAATTGTAGCATTGCTTTCGAACTGCTGGGCACTTGCACCGTCTTGTGTTGCCGGCTCAGATATCGGCAATGTTTTTACTGTTTACAGTCATTGACCTCGTACTAGTTATCACTGTACAAACTATGGAGGGGCGGACATTCGTCCTCCCAATGTGTTGCCGCTGTATAACACGCCAAAACGCTCAGATAGCAGCTATGTACGTTTTCGGAACTGATGTGCAGCCGATACTACGTACCCATTTGTGTTTCGTTCGTTTAGTCATGTGTGTCTCTGTTTGTCTTTATTATTTTTAATTCGATTATTTGTGCCCTCATTTATTCTGTATAAGTATAATGAGAGTCAGATCCCGTTGAACCGGGACCATCTTCTTCTCCCAGCGAATGATAGAAAATGCTCTAAAAAGAACACTTGGTACAAGAAAAAATTCGAATTAATTCAGATTAAGTTTTAGGTCTATCACAACCTGCAACAGGTGTTATGTACCCACGCCACTACACTGGTTAGTTTGCTTTTCCTTTCCGTACACAATCCATTTATAAATCTGTAGGGTATACAGTTTTAGTCTGTAGTATAACAGTTGCTGTCTACAGTGTTTGTAAATATATACTGACGTTGATATCATATTGCCACGACGACCGCATGGATTGCGATCTTAAAACAGTGGAATGAATTATTGAACGCCAGAGAAATCAATATTCACTATTTTTATTTTTACTTTAAGAAACAGTAACGCTCGTATTACAACAGTTGTTCTAGCCATACATTTATCCAGTACGCGCTGTACATTCCGTTTCTTTTCCTTTTCCTGGCGTTACAACCCAGCGTGGGTTTTAGCATGCTCAATGACGATCGTCCATTACACATCCCTTTCCACCCCCTCTTGTTCATACATTTAGAATAATACTCCACGTCATGCAACCATCTCTTTCTGAGTCTGCCTTTAATTCTTCTTCCTACCGGTCTCCAATCTCCAATTCTTTTAGTCATTCTTCTGTCATCCTTTCGTCTTACTTGGCCCAGCCTCTCAAGCCTCTTACTTACCACAAACCGGACTCTGTCGGCACCCTGAGTCAGTTGGTCCAGTTCGCGGTTCCTTCGAATCCTCCAATAGTCATCTCTAGTTAGTAGAGGTCCAAAGGTTTTTCGCAAGTCTTTACGTTCAGATATTCTTAGACGTTGCTCGTCTGTGCTGGTTAATGTCCAGGCTTTGCATCCGTATGTTACTGCCGGTCGTATAAGACTTTTGTGTACAGTCAGCTTAGATTGTTTGCTTAACATCCTGGATTTGAAAAATCAAAGTATCGTCGCTTATCTTCGTTGATCATATACTACGTATGTACGCGATACACATAGTGATTAGATAATTACAACACTTTGACAAACTGAACTAACTCAACTGGCTTAACTGCCGACGCGCGGGGTTCAATAATCACGCAAGGTCATCTGTTGTCTGTCTAACGTTTACGAGAAAATCGGTAGAAACATCTCTGTGGTATTCATCTCGATGGTAATGAGTACGTGACAAGCGTCACGCACGCTATTACCCTTGTTACCTATCATCGCATTGGTGTTGGACTAATATATTCATATATATTTTGAAAATAATAAATCACCGTGTATTAATAAGAACACTGTTGTTATTGTTAACAATTAGTGTACGTTTAATAATCAATCACCGTGTGTTAATAAGAACATTGTTGTTATTGTTAAAAATCAGTGTACGTTTAATAATCAATCACCGTGTGTTAATAAGAACACTGTTGTTATTGTTAATAATCAGTGTACGTTTCCTGCAAATTCTTACAAGTCACAGGACGGGCCATGATTGGAGGGATGATCAAAAAGCATTTTCATTTTCTAAGTGGAATCCACGCCTAATTTAGCTTCGTACGCGTTAAGTAAGATAGTTTTTTTTGACATAAATAAGATAAAATTGACGTTGTTAGGTTAACGTGCAAACTAATCTAACTACTAACCTTTCTGGCTTTTTGTGAAATCCATGTTAAAATACAGACAGACAGATAGACACACAGACACACAGACACACAGACACACAGACACACAGACACACACACACTTTTCGAAAAACGACTTTTTTTCATGTTTTGAGTGTAGTACAATCAGAATCTGCAATAATCTCGAACACGATTTTTTTTGCCATCACCATACTTGCATTTCCTTAAGGAACGTATCAAAAAGCCAACTCGAAGTAAGGCGGGGTGGCCCTACTTCCTGTTACTATACATGTCTTCTTTTCTGTAGCAGAACTCGTCTTCCACTACCGGTAGTTCTCGGTTTTTGTGCAGACCACTAGAAAAGTAACCAACTCGAAACATCATTGTGTTTCAATGCTTTATCGGTATAAGTAAATAATGCATTTTTTCGCAACTTGTAAATAAAAAGTGCGAATTTTTCGCGTCCGCACCTATTTTTGGTCTGTAGTTTACGTAGAAACACAAAAAAACAACACCCGGTTCTTGCAAGTTTTGTGGCAGCCAGAGGCAAGTCGGTCACTCGGAACTATTACCGAAAATTTACTGACGGGAAGATGGTAGATGGTAACGTCATAGGCTGATTAGGAACTATCTCTGGATGAGGCGATATGCACGAAGAGTCGAACATAGAATGAAAACGGCGCAGACATTCTTCCGATCTCTTCTGCCCGACTGAACGCAGGCAATGCGTGGGGTGAACACTTCCCGTTGGTCAAGTTCACGGTGTTATACTCAAACAGTCATGTGTGACCTACACGTTTTGGTCTAATTCTGTACGGCGATTTTGCGTGACTAGGGAATAAATATTATGTGCACATCGTCGTGTGTCGATTTTATTGTACGAGACAGATTAGCAAACATTATAATTTTCTCCGTAATTAGCCGCCTTTTTGTTACGACTTGAAAAGGACTCACGTTCGGCAACTTGGCTTTAGCTTAGCTTACACATAGGCCTACGCCGTTTTCACCACACGAACCGCAAAGCCCGGTTGTTACGTGAATCTCCTGTTACCGTAGGTCGAGTAAATCAAACATAACTCGTTAACTTCACAGAAAATTACTGGGATAAGTAGAACATTATTTCATACAACATAGTTTGGTTAGTGGAAGCAGTCGAAGAAAACGCTTTACACGTTTTTCGTAAAATTATTTTGTTCTTTCTGAGCAGAAAAAAAAGAAACTAAAAACAATCCCACAAAGCATTTATTTGCTTTATAGTTTAAATTAACGGAAAATGAATCATATTTAAGTAATTATAAACAATTTTGAGTTTAGAGTATTAAAATTTTCTGGGTTGTTTAGCCCGTGGTATAAGTTTTTAATGTTTTTTAAACAGACGTTTTGTCCATACCGATGATGTACATCATCAGTGGCACGGGAGCACAGATCACGACTGCAGCGAACGAATCATGTTCGGGCACTTATATTTATACACTTTTTTCAATATGCTGGTTGGTCATTTTTTGGCCAATCATATATCACTCTTTTAATCATAATCATATTATTCTTTAATCATAAATACTAATTTAATCATAATATTTTAATGTAATCATATATATTACGTTCATTTAACAATTTTGAGTTTACCTAATCCTTTTTCATAATTTTAAGTTGACAGTTTTTTTATTTTATCGTTTGTTTATAAGTCAGGGGTTTAGTGGTAAAACTACCCAAGTATAAATTTTAATGACGTTTCAAGATATTCCAAAAACGACAGTTTGTATGCATTTTTCTTTTTCTTTTTAGTTTTTTTTTTAACATCTACGTAATCAATAAAAACTCTATTAAGAATAAAAATTAACCTTGAAAATCAGTTTTATGACTTATCATTGCACTTGGATACCTTAAATTTCAGTTTTCCCGTAAATTCAAATGAGTGGATTTAGGCAAATTTACCACTAATCCCACGATATATAAATTGCAAGCATTTCTCATAGGTACTTTATATTAATATTCAACAAAAAAAATCAATTCATGAAATACAAACAAATACAAATTCATCATGTGTCACTTATGTTAAATAAGAAGTTTTTGTCTACCGTGACTTTAAAAAACTTAAAACGTTAGAGCAAAATAATCACTGCAACTAATCAGAACATTTAAACAAACAAAAAACGCACGGAATAATTGCGGTTAACTTGTGATTAATTGTTCGTGTCACAGGATAGGAAAGTGGAAGGATGTGTTGTAGATGGATGGTTGGCAGTTTGTGCGCGGTTACAATCCAAACATACTAATGTTCACGATGCCGAACAGTTATGATAATTGATTTGTTTACTGTTCATTGGGGCGTAACTTTATTGGCGGAGAGCTGCTATATCGTGTCTACCATATGCCGTCGCCTCCTCCTCCCTTATTCAGTGCCAGCCACCCTTCTCGTCCATTTGTCAAAAGATCACAGGGTCATTATGATGACATAGGTCAAACGTTTTCACCCAGACCAAACCTTAATACGTCTACTTACCAGACAGCCCCACCGTGTCCACTTCGCCCTGTCTTATCTAGCACTGTTTCCCCTTAGATTAACTAGAATTTTACCATAAAAGCAATATTATTTATACCATCGCATAGGAAATACGAGAATTTTATTTTTAATCTGTTTAAATTTTAGTAAAAAAAAATCCAATAATCATAATTGCAATAATTAATCTGAAATGAAACGTAGTAGTTGATATTTACTACTTTCATACAGTAGGCCTATTATATTTGAAATATTATGAATATTGTCGGTTAATTATCAGTTGAAATGGAAACATGTATTAAGATATCACGAGACAGATATTTGAAAGATGTTTGTCGACGACTCGCTTGTCGACGGATAATACAGACTTCGCTTTACAAAAATCTGTTTTTAAGCTTCATCAGGTTAGCAAACAATACAATATGAAAATCTCCACTACAAAAACAAAGCTAATGGCATTTCAAGGCAAGGACCCTATAAAAATAATTATTAGCGATCAAACTGTAGAACAAGTGAGCCATTTTTATCTATTTGGAAAAAGATATTGGCTATGATAAGAATTATGATATTGATGTTAAGTTAGGTAAGTTCCAGTCGATCTGTGGGACAACCGACCGTATTTTTAGAAACAAGATACGTCGAGATACAAAATTAAAGTTCTACAAAGTTTTGGCGGTCCCTGTACTGTCCTATGGGTGTGAAGTATAGACAACAACCTAGAAGCAAGGCAGTAAAACACAGGCCTCAGAAGTAGGATTCTAAGAGGAGTTAAATGTGTTTTAAACTTGACAGTATGAAGAATGAGGCCATAAGAGAAGAATTACTTGAACGAAAACTTAAAAGATTACAAAGAACGGTGGAAAGAACACTTAGAAAGAATGTCAGATTCCAGACTGACCAAACAAATCTGGGAATACAAACCTATAGGACACAGGTGTGTGGGTAGACCCAGGAAGAGATGCCTGGAGGATCTTTGAAGGCGGAACAGGCAGCACCTTGCCTATGCCATGTCGTAAAGATGATGATGATAATGATGATGATGATGATTATCCGATAACCAGTAATTAAACATTAAACAAGTAAAAAACTAAGAATCAAATCGTTTCGGTGCTCCATTATGTGTTTCATAATTTATACAGTTATGTAGGCCTAATACAAGGCGCTGTCCAACATACTATTTAGATGTACTGAGCCCATTATCTTAACCAAATATAGGAAGCGATATACACTAACTATATGTAGCCTATTCAGCCTAATTATTGTATTTTTTAAGTATGTATTGCGCTTATGCGCTGTAACTAAGCGCTGATACTTGCTCGTATAACATTCATACGTTTTACCACTCCTATGATGGTAGAAGTGTCTTCAGTGAGAAAACAAAAATTGATTTTGTAAGATTTTAATAAAGGTCGAGTCTGCAAATATAGCTCAACGGAAACGAGAACTTAGCTTGTAAGAAATGCTGACTAAGACTAGTACTAAACACAGCGCAAAACACAAGGGTTAGCGAAACGCAACTTAACGAGCCCAGGAATCTGAATGCCGAAAACAACTTATGCATTTTTTGGTAGTAAAAGACTGCTTATTTGTTAGATGAGTTTCAATGTTACGAAGGAACGACAAACATTTTCTAAACAACTAACGCGTTCTGATCTAATTTTTCGTTCGTCCAATCAAGTGTAATATAAATGATCGATTTAATTTAAATTAAGTAAACTTCAGTAAGGCTCTTCCTTATTTAAGTTTCTTATTTATTATTTTAAGGATGTTTTCGAAACTTAATTAATCAACTATAACGGCTAATAGGTTACAATCGAGCAAACCTTCAAATCTAAAGAACAGTGATTTCTCGTTTCGTATTGGAACTGGTATGAAATCTCGAAAGTAATAAATTATACTGCACACAGTGTTTTACACTTAGATTTGGTTGTCCAAAATTATTACTAGTAGCGTACACTGATGATATAAGGTATCGTATATTTCTGTATTTCTCAACGCCTAATTTGTTACGAGAGTTGTTGCTGATTTATTGTTTCAGAAGCCTATTCTCTACTCGTAAAGATGTATTTATACATTTAACAAGCGTGAGAATTCATAAGACTCTGGGAAAGGGAGTACGAAAAGATACAGAATTTAAATTTTATAAAGTAATGGCGGCACCAGTATTGATGTACAGCAGCGAATCGTGAACACTCATCCAAAATCAGAGAAAACGAATTCAAGCTGCTGAAATGAAATTTTTAAGGAGAGTCAACGGATGCACCCTAAGAGATCACATAAGAAATGCAGACAGAAGGCAAGAGCTGAATATATCCTCGATAAACAAAATACAGAAAATTGGATACAACAAATAAATAGAATGGGTGACTCTAGAATTCCAAAAAAATAATCCAGTATAAACCTCTTGGAGAACGAGATAGGGGAAGACCAAGAAAACGGTGGCTGTGAAGACGGAACATGCTGCAAGCCTAATCCTTGAATTGAAGAAGAAGAAGAAGAAGAAGAAGAAGAAGAAGAAGAAGAAGAAGAATAGCGTAATTTTTAAGTGCCACTAAAATAACGGGAAGAGTAAGACGAAATAACATATTTTTTGTGTCGGTAAAGGCTTAGATAACAAGGGCTTACAGATAGCATATCAGTGTTATTGTAGACTAACAGGATAAAAAATGCAAACTTTACATAATATGCAAACTTCCCGTTGCCTCTTAGTCAGTTTGTTTTATCATATATGTAGCAAGCACTGTAGATGAGCTATTGAAGCATGAGGACACTGTAAGATTCGTAACGGCTCAACGAACAGAACGGCTAGGCTAGGTCAACTAGAGCAGATGGATGATCAGCGTATGCCAAACAAAATATCCTGAGGGTGCAAGTCTATAAAAGCAGAAAGAGGGGCTGAATCAGGACAAGATGCTTGCTAGGAGATCTAAGAAGAATGGATGTGAGGTGTTACACTGAGATGGCAATGGATAGGAGACTTTGGAGAAGATTTAAGTTGGAAGCCAGGGCTCATGTTGGGCTGTAGCGTAGAAGAAGAAGAATGTAGTAAGCGCATCACTATAGAATTGGCCTTTTTGCTTCATTATAACAACTGTTTACTTGAAACGACTGTGAAAAACATCAGTTCAAACGGACAAGTGCTTACATACTTCCCTGTTACGGTTAGGAACAAAAGTCGATCTCTTCCGCGACAAGTCTTCGCTGTTAAACAATTTACCTCAAACCCACGGTTTCGAAGCAAAACCGTCAAAAGTAAATTTGTGAAGCACAATTTCAAGTGTTGCTGTAAACGCATTTTAATACCTTCAGGTCTATTTTACGAAATGTTTGTAATCCTATTTTAATTTAGTTTCCAAGCTTTAATCTAGCTGGGAGCGCTCTCTGAGCGTAGCCACTTAAGTAAAATCAATAGAGAAGAAGTAAGGAATGGCTGGGGGGGGGGAGCGAGGGCGCACAACAAGGTATAAGGCATCAAACGAGGCTTGAAAACATGCGTCAACAACCGTCCCCGTTTGTCCAAACCAAACATGCCTTCCCCCTTGCTCTATCCCATCATTTTGACCATTCCACTCCAATTCTATACAAATCCTATTCTCTCTCTCTCTCTTTCTCTCTCTCTCTCTCTCTCTCTCTCTTCTCTCTCTCTCTCTTCATCTCATTCCACGCTGTGCTTAGTTTTGACTCTCTTGTTCAAAACACTAAAGAAAATGGTCGGTAAACTTTTCGACCCACAATTACAAACGGGCATCCGTTTCACTTACCACCTATTGATGGTTCTTTTACAATCTTCACAACATGATTTATGTGTTAATAATATTGTTCTAAGGCTTTCACGACCGGTGTCAGTTGTGTTAAAAGTATGTACCGGGCTGTTTGGCCGTGGTCCAGGGTTTACAGACAAACTAAACGTTTCGACAGCACCACTGGCTGCCATCATCAGTGGAATTCGAGTCTACCTGAACGCGGCTTGTTAAACGTCAGACCCACAGTACTGTAGTAAAGGCCTGACGTTTATAAACCCGCGTTCACACTCGAATTCCTCAAATTTCACTGATGATGGCAGCCAGTGGTGCTGTCGAAACGTTTGGCGTCTGTAAACCCTGGACCACGGCCAAACAACCCGGTACATACTTTTTATGTGTTAATACTTGCGCCCAGCAAAGTTGGGTCAAAAGTGTGAAGAAATCGAAAAGCCCGTGTGTTGGATACCAGATTAAAGGGAATTTCAAGCACAGTGTGAACACGGTGTTAATTTTTTTAAATGTCAAAATGTTTGGACGTGTCAGGGCCCAAAATGTGGGTAAAAATTTTGATAAACCGCAAGATTTCATGTGGGTTGTCAGATTAAAGAGAATTTCAACTAAACTTCAAATGTAGTATTTGCATTTTGGAAATTTCAAGATTTCAAGACTCTAGGACTTAGTGGAAAGATCCAAAATTGTGAAAATCGAGCAGGGTGTCCGACTGAACGGAATTGTAAACCAGATCCGAATGTTTGTAATTTTTAGTGTTTATTGTATAGATTATGTGTCCGAAAAGTCCCGCACCATAGGGGTTTACAATATGTGTTCAATATGGTTACCGGAAGTGCCGAAACATAACTGTAAACGATCTCCCAAGTTCCGCAGAATGTTGGCCACCAAGCCAGGTGTTACAGAACGACACTCAGTTGTGATTCGCTCACGCAGATGGTTTATGTCCATGATCTTGACAGCATAAACTTTGGATTTTACATACCCCACACAGCAAAATCCATTGGGTTTAAATCTGGAGATCGTGGAACCCATTCCACTCATCTCCTACGGCCAACCCACTGTGGGAAGTTTTCGTCAAGCCAATCACGAACTTGTGTACCATAATGGGGGGGGGTGCACCGTCCTGCATAAACCATTCTGGTCTTGGACCCAGCAGATCCAAATCAGGCAATAATGAATCTCCTAACATTTCCAAATAATTTTCACTGTTAACTGTTCCGTCAAAGAAGTAAGGCATTGCATTGCATTATGGATGCGGGGTGTCTTTGCACCCGTGGCTGGATTGCAGCATCTGGATCGTGTCCAATGGCTGCCAGAAGTAAACATAGTGCTGGTACATGTCGACTGGTTACCTAAGACTGGAAAAGGAAACCGCCAACCAGTTAACTGAGAAGGCGGGGGAGTATAACTGTTATTTGTTTAATGCACCGCCGCTGGTACCGATTCGAGCAACAGATGTTGCCCGTTTCAAGTCCAGTCAGCAGACGCCCTGAGGGCGTCGGTCGCTCCCCGCGAGGCGGAGAGCCTCCGTGCCAGTGAATGATGACAGCGACAAGCAGCCGGCTCAGCGTGCTAGGAGGTGGACAGGAAGGAGAGAAGGACAGTTTGGTGAAATACTCTGGTCTAGGACTGATGATTACTTGTTTGTATGTAATTTAAAGAGGATGGCGTTATGGCGGGTCATCAAGAAGCGCCCGAGGGCGCTTGACCCGAATGGGCGGTGGTGGTTCTGATGCACTGATGGTTCGTAGGTACGGGAAGGTGGAGGTCGAGGCTTTAGCAAAGAGAGTTAGAGCCAGCGACCGGACAAAGGAAGTCAAGGTAGGAACACGGAGACCCCTTCGAATCACGTCGTTCCTTACAAACCAAGGGGACCCCGTCAAGGATCGGAGTGTTCGGGACTGGAAAGCTTCCAGCCTACATCTGTTGGTGGTGGATAAAAGAGACCACCAGGCGGGTGCCGCATAGGTCAATACAGACCTGAGAAATAGTAGATAGATGGTAAGTTTCGTGCGCATGGCCAGGCGGCTGCGACACGAGAGGAAAGGAGATAATTTGGCTCGGACGCCGCGAGCCTTGGCAAGGGTTTCCGTCACGTGGGCGTTGAAGCAAAGGCGACGATCTAGTCGAACGCCTAAATACTTCACCGATTCTTTGTAGGCGATGGGTCTCCCTGCTAGGGAGAGGGGCTGGCATCGGGAGATGGACTTACGGGTGAAACAGATCGCCTCGGATTTCTCCGTGTTGATCGTCACCCGCCATTTCCGTAGCCAGTCCGGAAGCTGGTTCAACTGACGCTGCAGCTTTGTACGCGCAAATCGCGGGGACAGGGAGCTGCAGTGATACATAGCATCGTCAGCGAACAAAGACAACGTGACTCCGGGCAAGACAGGCAGGTCGTTCGTGTACACAAGGTACAGAACGGGGCCGAGGACAGATCCCTGTGGTACGCCGGCGGCGACGGGTCGAACTGTAGAACAGGACCCGTCGACGCTCACCCTGAAGGTTCGGTCGCTGAGATACGACCGGAGGAAAAACACTATGGTCGATGGTAGAGGGGAATTGGCAAGTTTGAAGAGAAGACCTTCGTGCCAGACTTTATCGAAGGCCTTGCTCACGTCCAGCAGTACGGCGGCCGTAGCCGCTCGCCTGTTGGTGGCGTCTGACAAGTGCGTAACAACGCGGACCAATTGAAGCGTGGTCGAGTGCTCTCTGCGAAACCCGAACTGTTCGCTGCGGATGAAACCATCTAGCAGCGGCGAGATGCGAGCCAGCAGGAGACGCTCGAACACCTTCGAGATGACTGGCAAGAGAGAGATTGGACGATAGCTTTCAGGAAGCATGCGCGGCTTGCGAGGCTTCGGAATCATTACGATGTTGGCTGATTTCCACAGGCGGGGAAAGTACTGTAGCCGGAGACAGGAGTTAAACAGCTCAAGAACGAGGTCAACGCCTGAGGCCGGGAGATTTTGTAGAGCAGCGGCCCCGATCCGGTCAGGACCGGGGGCGCGACGGCGATTTAGTCGGCAGATAGATGAAACTAGTTCATCCCTGTCGAACGGGAGGGCTGGGATTTCGGGAGGGCGTGAAAAATGTCCAGATAGGAAGTCACGGACTTCTGCCGAGTGGGCAGGGTCCGAGACGCCTTGGTGAACAGTAAATTGCACCTCCATGCAGTCGGCGAAGACCTCTGCCTTGCCTTCTGATGAAGATACAACCCCGTTCGGAGTTTCAAGTGGGTTGCGAGTTCTCTTCTCGCGGGTCAGTCTACTCGCCGCTCTCCAGACGGAGGCGTGGTCGACTTCAAGAGACTCAAGGTATGAGTCCCATCGATCAGAGTTTACGTCCCGCAGTAGCTGCTGGACGTAAAGAGACTGGGCCTGAAAGCGCCTTTTGACGCCGGGATCACGGGTTCTTTGCCATCTGCGGCGGAGATTGCGCCGTAGCCAGATGGCGTGGAGTACTTCCGCAGGTAAGGCCGATTTACGATGATTCACCTCGAGAGTATATGTGTGTCGATCCATGACACCTTGGACCAACTCCTGAAGATGAGTGGCTCGGAGATCCAAATCGTCACAAGTGACGACCGGGTCCGCGGGGAGTGATGGTAACCGCCGTGAGAGCTCATCATGGTAGGAGCGCCAGTTGACTCTCCTAACAGTCTGAGCGGGAGGTCGGGGTGAGGCCGACAGCTCACGGGCAGTTATAAAAAGGGGATTGTGATCGGATGAGAGATCCGACACTGACGAGACCTGGATGTGATGGGTCACGTCCTTGGCTATGACAATGTCAAGGACGTCCGGTCGATGACCGGAAAAGGGGAAGTGAGTAGGGTCTTCTGGACCGATAACTTGAAGTACCGGGTCGTCGGAGACGAACCGATACAGAGATTTTCCGTAGGCGTTGGCTACTCTGCTGTTCCAGGAGGGATGCTTGGCATTTAAGTCGCCGGCTACGATGGTTGGTAGGGGATGATCGAGGAGAGCGTCCCACTCCTCGGGCGGTGGAGGTAGCCGCAGGCCGGGCCGGAGATACGCCGCAACAACGCGCAACTCCGATCCGCCAGCGTCTATCGCCACCGCACAACCTTCAACAAGAGATGTATCTAAAGGGGGTAGTGGCCTGTGGGATATCCGCCTGTGGACTAAGACGGCTGTCCCCCCCGAGGGGCGACAGCCAGGCCGTTGGGGACGATCCTGACGAAAACAGATGTAAGATGGCAGGTTGAAGGTATGGTAGCGAGCCAGATGAGTCTCGCAAAGGAGGACGACATCAGCGTCGTACTCCGTTACGAAAGTCATCAGTTCAGATCGTCGAGGGACTACCCCATGGGCATTCCACGCAACGATCCTAAGACTCCTAGCCATTCAAAGGAAGAAGAGGAAAGAGGGTAGACAGGGATTGAAACACCAGGGCGAGAACCGTGGTTGTATCTGGAGCAGACCTGATGTTGGTTACCAAAGTTTCAGCCCAGGCAGTCAGGGGGTCCACCGGGGCCCGGGAAGATTCCCGAGATTCCGGAAGACGGACCTGGCTGGCCTCGGCCGGTGTTGCAGATGGCGCAGGGCTCGGGGACGGACGTGGGGTCTGCTCAATTGGGAGCTTAGGTTGATGGCTGGGGGCGGGCGGGGCCCGCTGAGGTTTTACAGGCAAGGCCTGTGGAACTTGTCGCTGACGGCGACGAGTGCGCTTTGGTTTGTGGCTCCGAGGAGCGGAAGGCGGGACTGATGTAGCGGCCACAGCCGCGTATGAAGGACCGGGCGCTCCGGCAGGCGCCGGGATAGAAGGGACTGCAGGCGGCGCCGAAACGTCGACTGCAGGCGGAACTGGGGCCCTGGGAGCAGCCGGAACTGCTGCCGGGGCCTGAGATGATGCTCCGGAGAGAGGTGGGAAGGCCTCTCTGCGGTTAGGGAGGGGACCTGCAACACGGCCTGCCTGCGCGCCAGGGCGAGCAGGAGTCCGCTGCAGCTTCATGGCTGATATAAAGTCCCTACATCCTCTATAACTAGCCGGATGGTCCCCGCCGCAGTTGCAGCAAATGGCCGTGAACCCCGTCTTGGGCTTATCACACCCACGATGAGGCTCAGTACATCGCACGCAACGCGGAGGGTGATTACAGAATAAGCTGGAGTGGCCAAACCTCTGACAGTTAAAACACTGCGAGGGGCCTGGCCGCGGGTCAAAAGTACGAACTTGCACCCGAAGGTGCAGGAAGTTTTGGAGGCCATAGACCTCCTCGAACTGGCCTACTTTGAGTAGTTTCACTAGGAAACTATTCACAGGACGGCGATCTTCCCCCTTGCCAGCATGCAGTACACTTACCGCCGTCGGCGAATAGCCTAAGGCGACAAGCTCCTGCCTGATGGTATCGGGGGCGGTCCAGGAAGGAAGTCCGGATAGAACAACTTTAATTTCGCGCTCTGAAGGAAGCGCGAAAGTATGGAAGGAGATCTTCCGATCGGTAAGAAACTGTTGGACCGATCGGAAGTCCGGGACTGTTGTGGCCGCAATTCGAAGCGAGGAGCCTTGGCACCTGGCCTCGAGTTTGGCCGAAGGAAGCAGATTCTGGAGGGAACGAAGAATTTCCCTATAATTGCGATTGTCGGGAATGACAATCGGAGGAATTTTAGGCTTGGGCACAGATTGAGAGGGAGACTGAGTCGGATGGTTGGCGCTGTTACCGGGACTAGATACCCGATGCGTAGCAGCGGCCGGTGGCGGGCTGGCGACCAATTTTCGCTTGCGTTTGGCAGACTTGCCCTCCACAAGCGAAAATTCACCTTCCCCCGTCCCCACACTACACATCGACGCACAATCACTTTCACTTTCACTATCACTGATTGTATGGGACGGCAGCGGGGTAGAATGAGGACCAGTACCGCAGGTTTCCATTAAGGTTACCAGCGGTGCCGGCAAAGGAACGGGAGTTGCGTTCGACGCCATCTCGGGATGAGCCGAAATGAACGTCGAAGACGCAAAAAAGGGCTAGGAAAGAGTGACTTTCACCAGCACTGAATCACTACACTGACAGACAAAGAACACGAACACCAGACGCGCACTGCACACGAGTCACAAAAACACACGCGCACGACACAATACACTGGTAATTTATAGCACACTGATGAAGATGAATACAGATGAAGATATGTTGAAGAATTCACTTTGATAAATGTATAAATAACGGTGAAATTCACAAGCAAAAATCGCCATAAAAAGTGACGCAGCCTACCCTGGCAACAGCTCTAGTTAGACTAAAGAAGTAAGGGCCAATGATCCGGTCTTTCCACAAACCACACCACACCATGACACGAGCTGCTCCTTGTTCCTTACTGCTGGAAAACCAGTGCGGATTACTCTCGGACCATTAACGTAAATTCTGTCGGTTCACCTCTCTGTTTACGTAAAAGTTAGCTTCGTCAGAGAACATAACTTTTGATAAAAACTGTGGGTCCTCTTCCAACTGTGTCAAAAACCAATCGTACATTTCCACACGCCGATCCGGATCATCATCTGACATGTGGTGTAACACTTGTAACTTGTACGGGTGAAACTTATGTTTTTTCAAAATGTCCGTGACTGTTGATCGAGGAACGCCCACTTCCAAGCTTGTTCGGCGAATTGACTTCTTTGGACTTGCTGCTACCTTTACCAAAACCCCTTACACCACATCTTCTGGTGTCCTTGGACGTCCAGATCGGGGAGCATCTGCCACACTACCTGTAGCCTGGAATTTCCTTAACAGTCTGCCTGCCAACCGTGGTGTGCGACACTGGCTCTCGTTCCGGGTGCCTCAGATTAAATTCTGCTGCAACGTCTCTATTGGAGAATCCTTCTCTTCCACAGAGGAGGATAAGCTCTACCAGCTCTTTAGTAGTCAACATTTTTCAGTACTGCAACAAACAAAACACAACCCAATTAATGAAATCCCTATGGTGCGAGACTTTTCGGACATTCTGTAGATTATGTGTCCTGCATTTGTTATTTACTAAGGAAATAGTAGAGTAGTCGGTATTTTTGTAGTTTTTTCTATAATTAAAAATTTATCTAATATCGAAATTTATGTAATAATAAATGAACTTCGTTTGAAGCAGTGTTCTGCAGGTAGGGAGCAAACCTGTCTATTATTGCAGGTCGGGGGCAAACCTGTCTATTATTGCAGGTCGGGAGCAGACCTGTCTATTATTGCAGGTCGGGAGCATACCTGTCTATTATTGCAGGTCGGGAGCAAACCTGTCTATTATTTTTTAATCTGTATCAACCAGAATTTTTCTAATATGTTTTTCTGAATCATTATTATTGTTCCGGCTGTACAATGTTTACACATTTTCCGGAACCAAAGATTACGGAAGTGATTGAATGCTCATCTTCCACTGCTGCTTGTCCATCCAAAGATCCTCTTCAATTTCTCGTTCCCTCAATACAGTCTGAGTTTCTTCTATCCAGGTTCTATCCAGGTGATAGGTGGTCTTCCTCTTTTCCTTCTTCCTGGTGGGGTCAATTCCATAACTATGGAATGCTGAATCATAGCTACGGTTCCATTTTTCTAAATCATGCTTTTAACAGGCTACCTTGTAATTTTTGGTACCTGAAGCTCTCACGGCCAGTGTCAACTCTGTTGAAATCTGATTGACAACTCTCCGGTCTATTAGGCCGTTGGAGATTGCCACAATATTGTGGTTAACCGATGAAGATCCGTACGAAGTTCTCGATTCGTTTTACACTGAAGATCGCCTTCAACGGTGGGGCCGAAACGTCTTCTCTTTGCGGCAGTAGTGGACCATGGCCTAATATCTCGGAGAGAAGGCTATTACATTTCAAAACGGGCTACCTTTTTTTTCATTTATTATATCGTTTTGGGAAATAAAATATCGGTATGCAGAACCATACATGACTTCCATGTTCTAAGATTTATATTTAAAATCATTTACTTGAATTCGGTCCGATAATTTCTAAAAAAAAATATCCCCCACCTTGTAAATCGAGTTTTATGTTTGACAAATTGAACGGAATATTTCCATAGAAACTACTTCTTTGCTGCCGATAACGTAGTACACATATAAAAAATTATCCCCTCCCCCTTCAACTATCATTTTCATTTATAGAAAATTACCCCCTCCCCTTCAACTACCATTTTCATTTATAGATATTTCATCTACCTTTCTACAGTGGATTATTATGACCTTCTTTTCAGGACACTTTATTTATCAAAATTAAGTAATTTACTCTTGTTAAAACGTAATACGTTGAAGGTAAACTACCCCTTCCCCTTAACCGATCTTCACCAAAATCAATAGACCTCGACTCCTCTACAACTCAGGAACATATGCAAAAAATTATTTGATTGTTTGAATTTCCGGCAGTTGTCACTCGCTATAGAAAAAATTCTACACACAGACACACACACCGACACTTTTCGGAAAATGACCTTTCTTCATGTTTTTGAGAATAGTACAATCAGAATTAGCTCTTATCTTGAACACCATTTTTTTCGCCATCACCATACTTCCATTTCCTTACGGAACATGGAAGTAAAAAATTATTCTTCTGACGAAACACTTTCTGTCATTCCTGTTTTGTTGACATTTGATGTCATTCTTACTGTGCTTTGAGTTTCACGCTATCATAGAATTACTTAATCTTCTTTACGCTACTTTTGAGTTCCACGCTATTCATCTACTTAATTTTTTCAGTGCGTCTGGACGTAAATTGCGTTTTAATTGAAAGTTGTTGAATTATACTATTGAAAATTGACCAATAAATGTTTATTACTGACTAGCAACGAGAAAATACAAATATTTTTGTTTTCAACCAGGTATGGTTTAGCAATCGAAGAGCAAAATGGCGTCGGGAAGAGAAGCTGAGAAACCAACGCCGAGGAAGCGAACCCGTGACCACTTCGGCTGCGGCAAGCCCTCCTGCCGCCGGTACGAGACTGCCAGTGAATTCCGGCTTCAACTCTATGTACTCATCGATCCCGCAGCCCATCGCCACCATGGCCGACAATTATAGGTGAGTTTTGTGTTATACATGTCTCAAAAACTCACCTCGTTAATTGTTTTACAAACAAAATGTGTCTTAAATTTTTTCTTACGCTTGCATCTCTAACCAGGCCAATGAGATCACACGTGGCCGGTTCTAGTAGAAGGCCGGAATATTAAACGTGGCAACGCTGGAATCAGCTGATATTTGAGGCCGACTAGACGATCTCTTAATTTATGTATTTCAATAATCAAATCACGTCATTTTTAATTGCCGGTTAACGCCAGTTTTATAATTCTTCATTTTTTCAAATTATAAGTTTATTATGTAAAATACTGTTATATTATTATTAAGAAACATAATAATTAACTCATCCGTATGGTACGAATTCAATAATTCGAACAAAATTAATTCATTAGAGATAACACTAATTCACTAATTTCTTCAACTTAAACGTATGAGTTAAACGCGCACAGACCTATAATAAACAATAGGTTAGTGACAATAGCTAAGTGCCCACAGACTTATAATTTAGATTTAGCTATAAACAGGCCTACTCATGATTTTAGTAATGCTATGAAATTAAGTGAAAAAATAACATGTTCACTTTAGCTATTTTATTACACTATGTGTATAGGTCTTAGACGCAACGTTGCCACGTTTAATATTCCGACCATCTACTAGAGCCGGCCGTGGATCACACCATAGAGGCGACCATAACCTTAAGATACTAACAGTTGCCCCTAGTGACGAGTTGTTGGGAGACGGTAAATAAACGAATGTGCAAAGCATTATTTGTTATACTAAATACGTTATATGTTGTTACGACATTACAGAACAGTCTACGTGTTTGTCGAATGTGCCAGAAGAATCTCGCTCTAATGTGTGTGGCATACGTGACTGTAGACGCATCCGCGAGAGTCTTCTCGAAGCCGCCAGCCGCGCGGGCTGTGTCAAGGCCGCAGTTAATTACGTAGTTGACACGGGCGCTAAGACGCAATTAGGAACGTTCTGGTCTGTGAGCGCAGGTATAAATACATGGCGGCAGCGGCCTTAAGTTCAGTATTAGTCGCGATAAATTACCGTGCGGTTCGAGAGTTATTATCGGGCGAAATAACTGTGTGCGTTCAAGTGGTTATTAGTTAAGTGTTGTGTTTTATAATCGGACGGTATATTGCAATACAATTGTGTTTTAATATTAGTTGGCATTTACTTGCGTGTGAACAATTTTTATTTGATTTGTTATAAGAGGCTGTGTTGTTAATTACGAACTGTTAACTGTGAAAATTAAAGCTGGTGATAGTGACTTAGTTGGCGTCTTGTACTTGTTTTGTTTTCCACTGTACCTTACGACGATCAAGTAGACTGTCGTAACAATATTATGGTACTAAATAAAATGTAATCCACATAATCTGTATTTATTTGAATAAATCCGCAATAAGTATTTGAATAAATATAAGTATATCACACATACTATTTGAAAATATTACACAACACACACACGACAACGATCTTTAGAAAGTTGGCGCCGTCACCAAAACCACGACGGACAGCGCTCCTAGCGGCAGGCTCTGATGAAGCTCGTAACGAGTGAAAACTAGTTCAGGCAGTAAGGTAACAAATTGTTATCTAAAATATTTATATTCCGCGTCGGAAAAATTTACTGTGGTTAATAATAATTTAATTCCACGTTTTCAGTAATTAGAGCGAGACGTGTATTCTTTACGTGTAGTCGATATTGTCTACATGTTGTGAGTTTGCTTTGGCATTTTATTACATCTCTGACGTCGAACTCAGTGACGTATCTAGAATTTGGCTTTGGGGGGGGGGGTCTGGGATCGGTTCGGCTTCATACAAAAGAAAAAACAAGTTAAGACTAATCAACATTACTATTCATCGTGTGTGCATTAATTAATTGAGATAGTAGGTAGACACCCGATTATATTGTCCTTCTTGCAACATCAGTCGTTAGGTACGGCGCGATTCGGGCTCACAGTCCCATCTTCAGGTAAAAATCACTCGAGGTAAGCTCGTCAGTACAAAACAATTAACACGCACATAAACACTGAATTCATTGTACACACGTATCGCGCGGGAACACGGTGCGCATCGTCGAGAACATAAAAGTGCACTGGCTGTGTAAAGTTCAATGTAAAGACAAAGATATCTGCCTATTATTATCTCAACATTACTATCTTTGAGGTGGCTGAAAAAAACGTAACGATAACATCCTGAAATCAGTCCCATTAATGTAAACGGTAATAATTCAAAAAAAATCCACGTTATTGAAACATTGTTAAACGTTTCTTATCAACTGAATTGATTTTCATGTATTTCATTTTCAAACGTATACCCTAATGCTGTGTAATAAACCTGTTTGTATATAGTAGAACTTGCTTATAACGAAATTCAAGGGAACGGACAAATGTGCTCGTTAAAACCGGGTGCTCGCTATATCGACTCCCAAGCCTAACTTTTTATACCGTGATTATCGAACACACAACAAAAAAGTAGAAGAGGCTTTCCACAATAAACTTCTGACATGTTTTACATTCTACTCTTAAAAGTGAAATTTAAACTTTAGACATTATTTAGACGCTAACATTTTTTGCTGGATATTGGCATCTAGTGTATTCGCGAAATACAGTAATAGTAACTGTATAGTAAAAACTTACCAAAAATTAGCCGGCTATCTGCAAAAAAAACGCAAAACTTTCTGTGTCACATGTACAATACTTTTTTTAAATACAAGAAAATTCAGCCTAATTTATTTGTTTTTGTTCTTCGTTCTAAATGTAATAGTCAAAATTATATTTCGCACACAGAACTTAATTAACCTTAAAAAAGTCATCTACTTTTGTTTGTTAAATAATTTTGTATCTGTATCAAGAAAAAAAAAATTTATTTAAATATTCCAGGAATTCATCATTTACATTTTTAGTTTCAGCAAATTGCGTTAATGATTTTAAAAGAATGTTTACAACGCTGTTGGAACTTTTTTAGACCTTAACCCATGAACAGGCAAGCCTGCGATAAAATGCTCGTTATAACCAAGTCTCTAATGCGTTCCTACTCGTTAAAAGCGAGTTTAATTATCATTATTAAGATACAAAACCAAACAAATCTCGTCACGTCCCAAGTCTTGTTATAAGCGAGTTCCACTGTATTTGTAAAAGAGCTACTACTATATTAGCGTACACTGCCGAAAAAAATGAAATAAAACCGTCTAAAAATTAGGAGTTTAACAAAATTCATCAGCTTTTTCGACTCTTTGGGGGGGGGGGGCGTTCGTGTCTTTCCCCACGTAAATACGCCCTTGGTCGAACTCCAGCCACTTGTTAAAGTCTAGCTGTTTAATTATTAAAAAAATGGTCGGTGATGAAAATACTTTTTTTTTACCGATACACTTACACAAGTAGCGTATTCCAAAATTCATAATTAAATAATAACGTAATTAAAAATCGTAATTTTACCGTATGGTACGGGTGTTTTATCACAAAGACCGTCTATTACTGATAAAGGAACAAGTACGTAGATTATTTACGGGCGTCAGTGGCATTAAGCCGTTGTGTGTACTTGGGATAAAAACGTGTTCCTGTCTTGTCGCGCACGGTACTCTACTGCACACGCTAATCCTGCCATTATTTTAATGCAGTCGCTTCCGGGATTAGTCCCGCGAGATGTCAACTGACCGACCTACACCCTTGAGCAGTACACGTCCATCTGTCTCTATACGAACCAACGCAATCAATAATATAACTACAGTGGAACTCGCTTATAACGAGAACTCGGATGTAACGAGCAAAAGTACGAGATTTGTTTTGTTTTGTATCTTAGTAATGATAATTAAACTCGCTTTTAACGAGTAGGAACGCATTAGAGACTTGGTTATAACGAGCATTTTATCGCAGGCCTGTTCATGGGTTAAGGTCTAAAAACTTTCGTTACTACATCGTTTTAAACATTCGTTTAAAATTATTAACGCAATTTAGTGAAACTAATAATGCAAGTGATTAATTCGTGGAATATCTAAATAACTTACAAAACTGTTTTGTTATCTACACATACAAAATTACTAAACAACCAAAAATAAGGTTATTTTTAAGGTCTTTTAAGGTTATTTAAGTTATGTGTGCGAAATATAGTTTTCACGATTCCATTTAGGACGAAGAACAAGAAGAGGAATAAATTAGATTGAATTTTCTTGTAATTTAAAAATAAATATTGTACATGTGGCATAGAAAGTATTGCGTTTTTTGTCAGATAGCCGGCTGATTTTTGGTAAGTTTTTACTACACAGTTACTTTTACTATATTTTGTGAATGTAGTATACGCCAATATTCAGCAAATAATGTTAGCGTCTAAAAAATGTTTAAAGTCTAAATTTCACTCTTAAGCGTAGAATGTAAAACATGTCAAAATTTTATTGTGCAAATCCTCTTCAATAGTAGACTTTTTTTGTTGTGTGTTCGCTAGTCACGGTACAAAAGTTTAGGCTTGCGAGTCGACAACTCGGATGTAGCGAGCACCCGGTTTTAACGAGCACATTTGTCCGGTCCCTTGAATCTCGTTCTAAGCAAGTTCCACTGTATCTTTTTAACCGCTCGTGTTGTACACATTCTTCACTTGAGAGCTATACTGTCCACTTCTCGACAGAGCTTAATATTTTTAACAAGAAGTTGTCAGTTGATTCCTTACCGCCTTTTGTATATTTAGGTTATTCCGTTTCTCGAAAGAGTCGCTCAACTTGGATCAACTCGTACTTGTGTGACAGGAAAACGTTTAAGCTCCGACACTAGTCGCCTCAAATCAAAGTACCAGTACCAATTAGCGTAAAGAATCTTATGTAGATACACAATGTGAATATTGTACAAGTAGAATAACATCCCAAGTAGGTTATAGACAGTGGCTATGCGATAATATTCACTCCTAACTATGCACTGTATAAAACAGCCATTAGTCCGCGATAGTTCGTCGTTTAGTTAGACATTATCAGTAATTACAATAAAAGTTGACAGAAATGTTGTACTTTGATGTACTGTTAACTCCATAGGTTGTAATTTCTGTTCAGATTTAATGACTTTATTGTTCTGATAATGATTTCTCTCGTAAACCATTCTAATACTTGTTTAAGATAATATTGTTGCGACGGTCTCACTGATCGTCGTATGGTACAGTGGAAACAAAACACAGACACCAATGTAGTCACTAATAACCAGGTTTAATGAGTCACAAATACGAATTTGAAATCAACAAGCTACTCTCGTACGGTAATTCTAGTTTGTCTACACGCAATAATAATGTCAACCATTGGAGTTGCACACTAATTATAACACAGTAAACATTTTCCACTAATCTTCAACAATGACTCGATCCGCACTATGAAATCGCTTAACGTAACTGACTGAAAAAGCCAGGCGCTGTCTCTTATATAGGTAGCGTAGGTTTTCCAGAAAAACTTTCCGTCCTTACTGTGGTGTGCCAGCATAATACGTATTTATAAGTACTCTTGAATGATCTAGAAGGTCCTTGGGTGCTACGTGAGTAGACGGCCTTGATACAGACGCAGCGCCTGCTCGGCTAGCCGAGAAACGAGTAGAACGACACTCTCGACGCGTTCCGTCGGTACAATATTATTAATTGCATGGTTTATACCGTACGTGTTCAGTACGCCACTTAGCTCTAGAAGCCAAATCGGCGTGTAACTCTGTCGTGTATATGTTGTCGTACATAGGTCAAACAATAATTCCCTCAAGACACATAATGGCGATGGAATTGTTTGCTAAAGTTATTAGCATTGCACTTTACCAAATTTTAAAATAATAAAATATGGTTAAAATATAATTTTTAATTTATGACAGTTTAAAACGTCTTGTTGTGGATTTATAATAAATTTGTATAACTTTACAGGCCTATTACAGAAGTAAAATGTCCATTTTTAAAAAAACTAAAAATATATATGTATATATTATATGTCCTTACCTTTCCTTTTCCTGGCGTTACAATCCAGCGTGGATTTTAGCCTGCTCAAAGACTTTCTTCCATTCCGGCCTACATAGCACATCCGTCTCCATCCCTTCACGTTCGTACATCTCAAATCGTCCTTCACGTCATCCGATCATCTATTTCTGGGTCTGCCTATAATTCTTCTTCCTACCAGTCTCCAATATGCAATTCTCTTATCCACACCACTGTCATCCATTCGCCTTACGTAGCCCAGTCACTCGAGCCTCCTACTCTTAATAAACCGGACTATGTAGTACATATATATATGTATATATATTGTAATTAATTTATTTATATACGTATATATATATATATATATTTATTAATATCTTAATATATGTACTAATATATATTTTATATTCAATACAAAATAAAAATATTTTTTTAAATTTATATACATACATATATAATATCGTGATAATATTCAATACAGTTTCTTCTGCAAGTAGTGTTTTGCGTTTTTGTTGTTTCAAAACCTGACGCACGTTTCACTGAAAAGCATCATCAGAGGTTTGTAAGTAAATCAAAGACGATGCTTATGTGCGTCAGATGTTGAAGCAACAAAAACGCAATACACTACTTGCAGAAGAAACTATATTGTAGGCCTACATTATCAAAATATTATATAACTGCTGCAAGAAACGTTGAGTTATGTACATAAACAACATACATATATGTATATATATTATTTTCATTCATATTTATTAATATGTATATATTTTTAATATATATTTTTCCATTCACTTTTAATTAATTTGAATTACTTATAAAGCATATATTATGAAAGGTGAGTTTAATTTGAAATGGTATAAAAACAATAGTAAAAAATAACAGATTCACGTAGTATAGTTTACAGTGTATTGAAAGCATGCAGTAATGGTAGTATGTTGACAATTTGCAGTTCGATGTCGAGTCTAAGCAGTATGAGCAGCAGCTGTTTGCAGCAGGCCAGAGAACACCATCATCATTCCAGCTACCCTTACATGTTTCACGACCCTTTGCACTCGCTCAGCTCGACGTACAACCATTCAAGGGTGGCAGCGGCGTGCAATCCTGCGGTGGCGCACGCTCAGAGTACGGTGAACACGCATCCGGGAGCGTACCCCGGCACCACTGCGGCGCCGGCGGTGCCCACCACCGGCACAGGTCTGTACACTCACACTCGTATCAAACAATACTTACAATCGCACGTTTCCCTAGTCGGAATTGTTTATTAACAATACGTATTTTTGTTACAACCGGTTTCATTGACATTATTATTAGCACCAATTGTTTCATCAGTCTCGACTTCCAGACATTCAAAATGTCAAATGAATTAAAAACGTACAAAAACGTAACAAAATGAATGTCTGGGAAAATCTTAATATTTACAAATACAATACTGTGGCCCAGAGGCATAAGACACCATCTCCATTTTTTAACCAGAATAGAGCTTTTTATATAGTGTAATGTACAGACTGCCCTATTTCTAGCAGTATATGGCACTATCTCCTAGTTATTTTTATGCAGCCAATATGCATGTTTAAATTAACACTATCTCACATTGCTTCTTGAAGCAAACAAAATGTTTTTTAGCTGTCCTGTAAAGTATTGTGTGTGTGACATGGTGTCCTACGCCTCTGGTGCACAGAATAATAGTAATCTATTAACTAAAGAACAAATTCAACAAAAACAAAAACAAGACCATTTATTTAAAATCATACATTTATTAGAAAAATAAAACATTAAGTATATAATAAATAGCTGACTAGATAAACATTACAACAATCGAAAATAGAATCGAAATAAAATCGATTATCCGTTAACTATATTGTAAACGAACCATTCAATTACAATTCAAACAAACCTCTGAAGATACAGAATAATTTCTGTGAAACGTGCAGGTGAAAATAAACCTACTTGCAGTGTATGTATATGAAGATATTACATTGATTTGTATACACAAATAATTTATTAGTAACTCAATAAACGTCACAGTAGAAACTTCCTTCAAGAAGGTTCCTAATTATATTAGCGTTGTTCCCTTGTAGTAAATGCCGCGCTAAGGAAAAGTGCGGCATCTGAAAATAACACGTTTTGACTCTTACACATAAATTGCTTTGATTCGTTTTGTCTATGGAGAATCAACTAACTAATTACTAATGCAACTTTTCCTTAACAATTAATACAGAAAATACCTGAATATGTACAGCTAGATATGAAACGGTTCGCGCAGATCGTAGTGGGGGGAGGGAAGGCAGTAAAGGAAGCGAGGTGTGAGGTGACCAACCGTGGAACATAACCATTTCATATAGCATCCATGCCGCTATTCTGAACAGAAAATAATCGGTCCGAAAACAATGCGTCCAAGCTACGCGTGCGCTACGAGAGCTTTTGACACAGCGCAATCAGGCACCCGTTTCGAGTCTAATCATTTCAGCTGTAATATTATACGGCAAATTTTTTTAAAAACGGAATAAATTTTTATGTTGAATGAATGATTTGTGTTTTGAAGCAACAATAAAGTAATGTGTGTATATTTTGTGTGGCAGGGGTGATCTCGGCAGGTGTTTCCGTACCGGTGCAGATACCCAGTCAGGGGGCCGATCACGGACTATCCGCATCGAACTACTGGCCGAGGATTCAGTGATCTCAGCTGTTCGGGTTTCCCGCCACCAGACTGGTTCTGGAGGAAGCCCACACCAGCCCGCACAATCAGCCCTAAGCAATCAACGACGACCACACAGACAGACAGTTCGTGGCGACAAAACATCAGTGATATATTACGGAGGACATTGGTATACCAAACGAATTAACATCCAATGACTAGCAATAAATCAGTGCAACAGCGTACCGCGTTAGTTATACAGACATGTACATATACAGCTCTTTAGTTATATATAATCTTTGTACTTAATTTCCATGGCAGTTATCTATCAGTAGAATGTAAGTTTAAACAAGTACAATAGACTTACTACCCACTGAATACGTTCCCGTTTGTCTTAAAAACAAAAACCGTCGGAAGACATACGAATATTTGTGTAAGCAATAGATAGATAGTTTTTTGTATCAGTAGATAACAACTCTGCTTAACATATATTTTTTTTTTATTTATGATCACTATTCGTTATTGGTCCACTGTATTTGTTGATAGAACGAGTATTCAGAAACGTAAATAATCCTACACCCTACACTATGGATCACAGCATACACTCCCCACAAAAAGAAAAGTTGATAAATAAACTTAAAATATTATTATTTTTTCCGATGAAGGGTTTGTGAGGATCGGTCATAAAGTAGCCTACAACACAAATTTTAAATTATTTGTGTCGACGTTTCGACAATATTTATTGTCATCATCAGGACAATTGTTACGACGCCAAACACACAACTGTTTGTCAGCTCAGCAACAATTGTCCTGATGATGACAATAAATATTGTCGAAACGTTGTGTGTTTCGACAAACAGTTGTGTGTTTGGCGTCGTAACAATTGTCCTGACGATGACAATAAATATTGTCGAAACGTCGACAGAAATAATTTAAAATTTGAGTTATACTTTTTGACCGATCTTCACAAACCCTTCACCGGAAAAATTCATTGATTGACGGTCACTACGAATTTAAGGATTTAAAATATTATCACTTCTGAAAAATAAAATAATTTTTTCAGTTACATGTTTAACAAACTTTGTGTAATAGTATAGCAAAAACAAAACTGAAAAATGTTCTTTTATTTTATTCTTTGTAATATTTATAATGGATTTATGATAATAACTTAAAAAATTTTTGTTACTTGCTGAAAATTTTATAAAAGCAATAATTTCTGCAAGGAACAAGGCGATAATAATATCAGTGCTTCGTATTAATGAAGAATATGCCCTGGCACCTCAGTGTACAAACGTTTAATCCATTCATTTGTACATTCATGAATTTATATATTATACTTTCGGGGTAAACAAAAAACAAAGAAATATTTTTAAACAATGTAACTTCTTAGCATTATCAATGCTCATATTTTACTATGGGTTAATGGTATTCTTTAAAAATCATGATGAAAACTTTTCATTGCATTGATGAACACTGTGAGAGGACACAACCACAACAGTAAAAAAAAATGAACAGATAATCTCTTCTAGTAAAAGAAAAAATGAAACAAGTGAGGTACGGCTGGTAGCCTAAACACTTGATTGCAGGCGTTACTTTTCACACCAACAGAATGCGCGCTCTGTTGTATACGTAACAAAGCTTAACAAAACACGTGACCAGGTTAAGAATCGTAAATCGATGTTATTTTATTTTAGTCGAAACGGAAGGAAATTCGTTTCTGGCTGAAACAGTTCCAACTCGCTAAACTGGAATTAACAGTTCACTTCAAAAATTTGATCGTTCAACTGCTCTCACGTTAAGTTTGTTGCATATCAACAAATTTTTATGTTTACATAATATTAAAAAATGCTGAATTTTATTGTTTATTAATTCTAAACAAATACAGCTTTTTATACCGTCGTATGTAGAATAGGGTTACATTTCTTCTGTTAGCTAAAGTTTACTGCGAAAGTTGATAAATAACGCCAAAGTGTCTATAGCGATTCCAAAAATTTAATTTATACTATTGGACGAAACTGTACTCATTTAAAATAATATTTAATATTGTATATTATTATTTAGAAAATAAAATTTGTACTTAGTAACGACAAGGCCTATTTACAAAATTCACATTGCATGACTTTTCACTCGGAGACAGGGTTTTCTCATTTTCATTCCTCCCCCCAAAAAAAAGACAAGAAAATTTTTAATAAAATTGTGAGGCCTGACCTCTTAGTGCCATGTAAGCAAATAAACAGTTAATGTAATTAACGATTAAGCTAGGTAAAATAATTTGATGTTATTGTGCATATAGTACTAGATAAATGATAACTAAAAAGTAATATATATATATTATTTTTTATTTTTCAAAATAATACTTGAAGAAATTAATCTAAATAACATAGAGACAAGTGTTCAAGAAAAAAAAATTAAGGCTATAATAAAATTTTAGATTAAAAAGCTGACTGGTGATTGTGTAACGTTTATAGATTACATAGGATTAACTGAATTACTTAACTAAAAAAAAAGGTTTTCCAAACAAGATTGATGTGTTTTTGATGTGTGAATATTTTCTTAAAAAAGTAATAACTATAATATGTAAATTATATTGTTATAATTTTCTTAGTTGAAACTATACTATTGATTTTCTCCATTCTTATTATTGTCGTTGTAAATGGTGCCATTTTTATTTATTGTTTAAGATATTTCTCTGTAAAAATTTTGTTTTGTTTATTTTTTATAAGAAAATAAATAATTAAAAAAATCGAAAAACTAATTTTAGACGTAGAATAGAGATTACTATTACAAATTAGGCCTATTTATTTATTATGATTTTATTTGATCTCCATGAATCATTGATTCGCTAGTTCGATAAATACTTTGTACAGACGTGGTATAACAATCGACTCGCCAGGTTTACTGAACCGTGTTAATTTGCCTGCAAAAAATTGTGGCGTACGGAACAATAGTATTATACGGTGTTATATTTCTTAATGTTCCTTACCCGTTAACCTTTTGTTATAGAGTTGTGAAAAATTCATTTTCAAGTTATATTTACAAAAGTTTCAGATAAAACGCAGTCATAACTTATAAAACAAACCGTACATCCAACAACCATCGTCACCATCAGCCGTGGCTCTACAACACTTGGTGGGTCTTGGCCTGCTCGAAGAGTCGATGGCATTCCTCCCTATTGCATGCCTTGGTTTTCCAGTTTCTTATGTTCAGCTCTCTGAGGTCCTCCTCTTTCTGCTCTTTGAATCTTTTCGGGGTATTCCCCTTTTTCTACTACCCATTGGTTTCTGGTAGAAAATATGTTTCGTTGGCTGTCCTTCCTCCATTCTCTCTATGTGTCCAACCCACATTAGCCTGTATACTTTGATTATCCTGACGATGTCCGGCTCTTTGTAAATATGGTATAGTTCATAATTACAGCGCCTGCGTCCATTTTCTTGTATTCCTCTAAATATTGTTTTTAGAATCCGTCTTTCACAGCGACCTAGAAGTCTCTCGCTAATTTTTGCCATTGTCCAGGTTTTTGAAGCATATGTCATCACTGGCCTGATAAGTGTTTTGTAAATTTTGCATTTCATGCTTCTTGGTGTTTTTTAATCCATAATATGTTTTATTTGCGAGATACGTTTTTCTTCTTATTTCTGTGTTGGTGTCGTTAGTGCTGTTTATCTGGGAGCAAGATATATGAACTCTTTTACTGCCTCAATATTTTTTGTGCCTATATCAAGGTTTTGAAGGTTTGGGTTTAATGGTAGTTTGTTGGCAGCATATGTATGATATATTTTGTTTTCTCCAAGTTTATCTGCAGACATCCAACAAGCTTACATGAACAAAAAAAGTGTTTGTTAAAAAATTCACCTCAGACTTCAATTCATATTTAATAATGCAGGTCTCTGTAGGCAGTAAAAGGTATAAAGACTATTTTCTAAGAAGTTCAGAATTATATTTTATCTAATTATATTAGATAAAATTACAGGTCATTGTTCATAAATGTTGTTTTTATAAAAAATGAAGGTTTCAAAAATGTTGTATGCTGATGCTTTTAATACGTTTAATTGCTTTGTAAGCCGAGTGTTTAACAGCATGTGCTGCTGTTCTCAAGTTTACTGATGTTTCTTCTTCTTCTTCTTCTTCTTCTTCTTCTTCTTCTTCTTCTTCTTCTTCTTCTTCTTCTTCTTCTTCTTCTTCTTCTTCTTCTTCTTCTTCTTCTTCTTCTTCTTCTTCTCTTCAAGTAGGACTAAAGGCCTGCGTAAGCACGTGCCGTGGCGAGTCGCACGGTGTGGAGAGGGTGCGTGTGTGTGTAGTGTAGTATAAGTGTGCCATTGTTACTTATCTAGCCCAAGGCGTTCCAGACAAATCTGCTGTATCTTTTGGTCCTACCGATACGGGTGGACAGGCAAGAGTCGTGACCTTGACTCGGACGCACAACCGTTGCGGTTGTGAGTTGTAAACGATACCATTCTACCGGCCCGGCCCGCCTCAAGTTTTGCTTAGAAACAAAAATTTATATTTTTTTCTATTAGTTAACGTATTTATTCATTAAATGAATGATTTATTCGTGATAACATGAGGGAGTAGTCACTGGAAAGTTAATAGAAACCTGACGATAGAAATTGAACAGTGGCTTAGAGATGCGCAGTTTACAAACACCTCGTTCCGAGGCTAACAAAATTTTTATTTATTTCGCACATGCGCACAACATGCACAGTGTTTCATAGTGTGAACATCGGCTGCAACAAGACTGGCGAGAACAACGGAAGCACGTGTGTTACAGAGAGGGAGATAGTATGTAAGTGAGACAGTGAACTGTAATAGCGTCGTCTCCCCTCTCTTCTCTCTAGATACTTAGCTATACTTGAAAGTGGGGGTAATTCATGCATTGGGTCGGCGCAGGTTACTGTTCAGAAAAGGCTGGCGGGCCTATAAATAAACTGAATACAAAAAATATTTTAAACCTACTCCATTTTGCAGAACGGCAAAGACTCATTCCTTAAAAAAATGTCACTATATTTCGTTTTTATGATTTTCAAGGGTTCTGACAACACAAAAAACTATTTGAATATACAAAAAATTTAACGCCTGTTCACTTAACACTTTTTTTAAAGGAATTTGTTATAATTTCCACTATTTATAATTTTAATAAAGCATTTTAACTGAGATATCTGTCATTTATTTTTATTCTTTGCGACCAAGAGATTGTACTATACCGTTAAGTCTCGGTCTGTACAAAGTATTTATTAGTATTTCAATTATTGTATAATACACTGTAAACAGAATTGTTATGTTGCTGTGATTGATTGATTCTACTGACGTTCAATAACAAACGCATGATATCGACTTGGCAAATTAATTTGATGTATTTTGCAGTATGCATATTATTGGTATTTATATTTGTGTATCTTAGTGAATAGTTAAGCGAATTAAATAAAATTCATTGACATTAACTAAGATAAACGACATTTCTCGTTGTATTTTATTAAAGCTGTCCTAACCTACAGGGAAATCCTTTTCCTGAAGAGTCTTTATTTATTTATTTTACCTTGTATACTGTACAGGATGTACTGGACGGTTGGTTGGAGTTTATTTAGGCGAATACGGGGCATCATTACAGAGTAACGATCTCATTGGAAGGACGTAACGCCTCTACATAAGCTGAGTGGACTAAAGATACAGGCGAAAAATATACGATCGTGCAGGGTCTGTAAGGCTGTGTTAAATTACAGCAGCTACTAGCACTCGCCGGCGAGTGAAAAATCAGTAGCTACAGAAGTTAGACGTGTTCAACTTTTGGCGCTACCAAGGCTCGATGCACACATGCGTGACTAGCCGCAGTCGGCAGCCAGGTTTTGCCACATACACCCATGCACGGTTTTGGGTGCATCCATTTGCAGATTCAAGACTTTATTATTAGAGGCAGATTTCGCATGGCTTTTAGTGCTTTAAGAGAAAATTCGTATACATTTTTCAATTAGTTTCGAATGAGTGTTCATTCATTTGATGAGCTTGAAGGAAAAATAAGCGACAAGATAAAATCCCGAGATACGTGGTTGAGACTGTCTGTACCTCTACGGGAAATGTTAGCTATAACTCTTTAGGATAGCTAAGGATAATTTTTAGTTCACAAATGAACAGCTCTATGTCCAAAAGATCTTCAGAATTTGAACCAGCCACAACTACGATTTCGTCAGATCACCGGATGTATGCACTGCTCAACAGACAACAATGTACTGAGAGCTGGAGTAGTGTGTGCGGCGCCGCTGCGGTAAAGAGGGGAACTGCGGCGAAAAATGCACGGACAGTGGACGTGTGGTGGCCGCAGCGTCGCCGGAGGTATGTGTGCATCGAGCCTAAGTAGCCAGTAGCCGGCCTTGAGACTACGTTACTCACTAGCCGCTACCGAGTAGCGCCCTAATGGCCTAGTGTGACAATGCAGTAGCAGTAAAGTAGCGCGTCCCGTGTGACCACGTGCTTCTCTCGGCGTCTGTTTTGGTTTTGTTGTTGTTGTATTGTGCCTTTTGAGTGTTCTATTTCTACATTTATAGTAAGTGATTTATTAAAGTGGTCGGATGATGAAACAATTACACTCCTCAACATACGTAGAAAATATGATTGTCTGTGGGACATTACGTAGAGTATTTGAAACGCTACGCAAAAAAAAAACTGCTTTTACTCGGTTGCTAGATGAGCTGGAACTTGCCTGATTACCAGCAAAGGAAGATGCTTTTAAAAAGAAAATTAAAAATTCTAAAAAGAGTAGTGCCAGAACGGAAGATGTACACAAATCAAATTTATTTTGGTGACACTAAATCTAGCAATTCTTGAAACTTTGGTAGGGCTTACTTCATGATGCTTTGGTAAGATTGAGGGTCCTCAATTGCCAGCTCTCTTATTAGTGTTGTTGAAATACCCAGTTTACCTCTTCTACCTATCCATTCCCGAACCCACAGACGTTTCTTTTTGTTCCATATATTACTCAGCAATTCCTTAGAAAGTTCTGTAACACCGATCAGCAACAGGCGTCTCAAAGCCTCGCGTCGCACACCCACAGATGACATTTTGCACAATAATTTTACCCTCAAACCAACCTACGCAACCAATATACTTTGCTGTACTAGCCACTACTAAATAGCGGCTACCTAAAAACAGTAGGACATTGAAAAAGCCAAAAAATGCGGTAGGCCTAGCAGCTATTTAGTAGCAGCTAGTGAAGTATTATAGTGTAGTATAGTATAGTATGGTGATAGACGTAATGCATTGAGATTCACCGTAATTCAGTAAACAATGTATGCGATTACAAATTTCTCGGAACAGCTCAGTAATACTGATTAGGACGACAATGCGCAATTCTCGATTTTAAGAACAGAAGCACTGAGTACGTACAGATAAAATAATTAGACATGAAACGGCTGGCTGGTGCGCTGTGTCAAAACATCTCATTGCGCATGCGTAGCTTTGACGCGTTGTTTTCGGACCAATCATTTTGTGTTCAGAACAGCTGCATGGTTGGTCACCTCACACCCCACATCCTGCACTGCCTTCCCTGCCATCACTACAGACCGCAGAGATCATTGCAGAGACGTCAAAATAACAATGCCAGTCAGCTCCTTGACACAGTGAACGAACTGAAAAATCTACGAGAAATCACTTTAAAGCAGAATAATAGTTAAATATTAAAAACAACTTTTTATACAACTTTACACATCACAATAAATATAAACACATATAACTATAACAATATAACTAAAACATATATAACAATATAACTATTGACGAACTTCACCAAGGGATATGCCTGATGATGGGACATATGTCCCGAAACGCGTAGAGTATCGTAAAGGATAAAGGCCACCAGACGGAAAAGAAAAAGGTAAAACTCTTTTACTATTTATATACACATAAGTGGCCTGGATACCGAAAAGCATGGATCTAAAGTCTAACTATGCTCGTCACTTGGTCTCACACGACCACAATTACACAGATTTCAAGTCTAATTTGGAATCACTACACATTTGTGAAAAGGGTCAAATCACGAACGCCTTGGAGGGGTTTGCAATTTACAAAGCACACACAAACACAAACAGTCGCGGTTTCGTATTGAATGACCAGCTGAAGTTTAAATCCAATCCGCTACACAATACTGCCTTGAACCTGCCTTATCAGATAAAGACGAACAACCGCTCAGTGGTCGACCAAACGTGAATAGGTGGGTAGGTTGTACAGGGGAAATGATATTGGATTTTTAACTGATGACGACCTCCTAGAGGGATATTTTATGGTCTGATGATGAAGCATATGCTTTGAAACGGGTCATCAGTATACAAAAGAAGTCAAAGGGCACATTGAAAAAGGTTAGTTTCTTTAACCATAATGAGAGAAACTCACGCATAAAATCAGCGACAAAAATCTAATAATTTAATTGTATATGAAATCTCTAAGAGGAAGTATTAACAATCCAGCCATGACTTACCACCCTATAGACAAACATAGAAACATTTTATAGAGGGAGTCATAATATTGTGTATACACGAGCGTAGTCTGAAAAGTTCTCGGCCTCGACCATAGACGCCAGCACTATCGCGATTATTTTTATGTTGGTACTACATCTATTGTTACGAGACTGTGGAATACAAACAGGAGAACACATTTTTAATAAAGGAGTCCAGCTCCTAGCATATGCACATGATATAGCTATTATCAACAGAAATGAAAATAATCTGAAGAATGCCTTTAGAGCACTTGAATCATCGGCTATGAGTATGGGGCTTGATATTAATAAAAATAAAACAAAGTTTATGGCTGTGGAAGCAATAATGATAATACTTCAAATATACTACTGGATGGCTAGAATTTTGAAAGATTAAAAGGCTTCGTTTATCTGAGGACATATGTCCATGCTGAGAATAACTGCAAAAAAGAAATTGAAAGAAGAATTCTGGCTGCCAATAGAAGTAAGTTATTGCGGGCTGAATAAACATTTTAAATCAGGACTATTAACCACAGAAACTAAAGCCACGCTGTATAAGACACTGGTAACGCCTGTATTGACGTATGGCTCTGAATGCTGGGTACTCAAGAAAATTGATGAACAGAGGCTAGCTGTGTTTGAAATGAAGATACTGAGAAGGATTTATGGGCCAATTCAACAGGACGGAGTCTGGAGAAAACGAGAAATAATAATGAACTATATGCTAAACACAGTGGCATTACAGTTATCCGGTTTGCCAAAATTAATAGATTAAGATGAGCAGGACACGTCCAGAGAATGGATTACGAACTACGGCAAAGAGAATTATGAAACATGGAACAAGTCAACAGGGAAAAGAAAGATTGGAAGAGAAGACCAAAGAACAGATAGTTGGACCAGATCGGCAGTGATGCGAGGAAGCTGGGCGCAGTGAATTGGTGGCAGACGGCTGAGGACAGGAATAAGTGGAGGCAATTTTTTTTGTAGGCCAAGGCTCGATCTGTAGAGCCAAGAAACAAAAACTACATCTATTGTTAGCATGCGTGTGCAATTTCTGGTCATTCTACCTGATAATTTGTATTATGCAGCCGCTTGGAACAGAAGAGTTGTGAAAAGTTCTTTGTGAAAGAAGGCTTAATGCCAAGCAAAACTTATTAAAATGTATGGGGATTCTTCTCCTTCATTTTCAGCAGTTACAACATGGGCTGCCGAGTTTAAACGTGGTCTTACTAGCCTGGAAGACGACGCACGTTGAAACCCCCCTTTTATTTATTTTCTAAGTTTTGTAAATTTTTTTTTTTTTTGAATTTTATTTAATTTTATTTTTATTAAGTTTTTTTTTTTGTAAAAGGGGAGAGACATCATATTTAGAACTAGGTAAAGAGAAACCTAGAGGAAGCAAAAGTGTGCAAGGCCCAAATACAATTACAGACATGTCCCCCCAGGTGAATGACAGGACTTGCAAATGAAAAACTCTTTTAACCAACAAGCGTGTGCTTTATTCAACCTGTAAGATCTTCCATACATAACAAGTTCGTAATTGTGTGAGCACACCATTAAAGGCAGACTTATATATATCTATGTATTTCCATTAATTCATAATGTCACAAAGTAAGTGAATTGATATTACTAATTGCAAAAATTTCTGCCTGATTATGCATGAGTCAAAGTTGGTAATAATCTCATTCATAAAGCAATACTAATCTATCAGTGTTGTATAATATCAATTAGGCTAGCCTGTTGTCTCAGCGAGCACATTTATGGTTATTCTCTTGTTTTAAATCAGTTACATATTCCCCAAAAATATATCTATATATATATATAGTAAAATTACACACACAAACACATATACGACATGAATAACAAAACATCCCTCATTTCAACACTAACCTCCACATAAACCGATTCCCACTACAGTAAATAAATGAAGCCTAATATGTATAGCTAGGTACAAATATGAATAACAACGTAAATGGAATATCTCAGCTCCTAAGCATAGATTTGCCAGCATATTCACAAGCATAGTTCACACCAGAGAATGTAAGTGACCGCCCCGAAACTCAACCAGCCAAACGAACCCTTAGCTTAATCATTAAGCGTTAAGTATGTGTGTGAAAGAAAATCGTTTCTCATCAACAGCATCAGACAACCCCCAGCTACGTTATTAAACTCTGCCATGACCAGATGACTTGATAGCACGAGATAATTAACTCCCTAATGGTCTTAATTAGATGAAGGTTAGATCTTACAATAAACTGCGGATGTGTGTGTATGTGTGTAACTTCTTACACATTATACAGTTATAAGATACTTCATTAGGTGTACTGTGGTAATGTTCACACATGCAATAACATGATGATCACACATAATTGAACATGAGAGTTTGTGCTAGAGTCTAATTTTCAGAACTTCACGAGTGAGCTTCTGGCGGCTTCTGTGCATTCACATGTTGTAGAGAGAGAGAAATAGATAAACAGAATTTTCCCACCTGGATAGTCGGTGTACTTAGTTCGTATAGGCGAGAATCAGTGATGTCACAGTCATATCACCCGTCCCTGGTGCAGCTTAGCGTTGGAAAAGTTCTTGGTTCAGCTTAGCATCGACAAGTCCTCGACTGACGGCATTGTGGCTAAAGATCGTCTCTGCTATTAGGGGGAACAGATGTTCGTTCGCCCCTGACACCCATCTCGTCCTTGGTCGAGCACCTGGACATACAATACTTGTAGAGGGTGTCATAAAGAAATTCACGCCACTTAGGCCGTCCACATTAAATACCAACACTAACTTTAAGCAGCTACAGCGCATACACACATCGCCACTAATTCAGATTAAACAGTACTAAGCTCGTCTAGCAATTATTTTCTTAATGTTTCATTGAGATATTCAAATTGATTTGCTGTGTCTATCGTTGTTATTAATTACATCAAAACAGCTGAGTGCAAGATACATTAACATATTCTCTATTGAAATTAACTTGACCCACGACTCTCACATTCATAATTTAATTAAATATAATTTAATTTGATTTTGTAACAGCGTTAATGCCCAGATTAAAAAACTGCTCTATACGCACACACACACACAGGCATAACTCATAATGAAAGCTGAAACGCAAAATATATTTGGGGTTAGAATATTTTCAGAACCCACAGACTTGCACGTACCTGGAGCACGCTTTATCTAGCCTATCATAGTGATAGGTACGGAAGTCCTGGTTAGAAGTTCGCCGCCAGCCGAGACCAGATGAACAGCTTGGAGGATCAAGCAGAAATGAGAGCGAAACAACTTTTCGCTCCAGCCAAGTAACCTCCGGAAGCAGGAATGTACAGACACACAGCTGGCTGGCAGCGCCAGCCGTATTGCGTAGCGACACAACCTTTTGTGTGTATAACTGACCGGCAACAAACAATCGTAACAGAGTGGCAGTGCGTGACGTCAGCGGCGCTCGTTTTTAAAATACTAATAATCTAATACGTTGCCGAAGCCAGTTCGGCACACCCTCACCCCAAAAGGGCAACATGGTTGACCCAAAACAAACAAGTTCTCAAGCACGACGGCTGCGGGAAACCTGGAAAATCTCAGATTCTAAAACCGCTCTTGGTGAGTTCAGTAACACAGGAAAACGAAAAAGCAGAAGGAAGAGGTGTGAGTCAGTGAATGTGTGTCTGAAAGAGAAGGTGTAAGTGTGAGTCCTGCATGCTCGCCGGGCCCTGGTCCGCATGCAGATATAAGAGACAGAAAAGAACAGGAGAAAGAGAAGAATCGCAGGCGCCTGCTCTGAGTACCGACCACCAAGGCCTCCCAAATCTAATAACTGAGATCCAGGAACCCAAATAGTATTCCCCCCTTCTATGGGACAAACTGTCACCACGAACTCATGCCCTATGGCAAAACTTTAGCTTGGAAATATGAGTGGTTACTCTTTCAACATCCCCACCGGGATCACCCAATTTCACTGTGACGGGCGACACAACCCGAAGAATGCGGTATGGTCCCGACCAACGATAACATAGTTTAGCGGCCCTCCTATTTATGGCTGAGCTGATCGGATGGCTCTGACAGTAGACCAAGTCGCCAATCTTAAATGGGTTCGGAATTCGCCCCTGATTGTAGCGACTACGGACGCGTTCGTGCGCACGAAGCAAATTCCTCCGGACCTCCCGCCATCTGTCCACAGTCGTGACCTCAGGATCGTTCGGCAGAAGATCATCAATGTGCCACAAATTGTCCAACGGCAAACTCGGCGAGAACCCAAACATGACTTCAAAGGGTACAGCCTTGTGACTCTCGTGTAGGGCCGTGTTAAATGCTAATTGCAACCACTTTAAATTTTGGTCCCAACAATCCTGTTGTTCAGCATGATAGGCGATAAGCGCTGAACGGAGATTCCGGTTAAATCTCTCCGCGTGGGACGGTTGAGGGTAGTACGGGGAAGTGGTCACATGTTTGATGCCGTTAGCGAAACACATTCGCCGGAAATCTTTTGAAATGAACTGTGGTCCATTGTCAGAGACAATGGTGGACGGAAAACCGAAATGCTGAAAGACATGGGTCTGTAGCATAAGGATAGTAGAGCGAGTGTTTGCCTGTCGTAAGGGCAGTAGCCAGACAAACTTGGAAAAAGCATCCACGCAAACAAGTAGGTAAGCATTACCTGACTTGCTACGAGGGAAAGGTCCCACGTAGTCTATGAATAACTTCTCCATGGGTTTGCTCGCCACATCAGATGACAATAGACCCAATTTAGTGTTTTGAGCAGGCTTACTCAAGCCACAGAGATGACATGCTTTCACACGAGCCGCGATGTCCCTGTCCATGCCCTTCCAGATGAAATGCCTCCTAATACTGGAAATGGTCTTCGAAATTCCCTTATGGCCACCTATTGGGGAATCATGATAGTAGCTGAAGACCATTGGCACGAGCTTGCTAGGCAGCACAACCTTCGGGGCACGTCCTTTTCGTTCTCGGCAGCACAGGACGCCCTTGGACAGAAAATATGGTACCTGCACGTTACCCTCTTTTAGGTGTTGGATGATAGGACCCAACTCTTCATCATTTAACTGATGGGGTAACACATCAGTAAAAGCCAAAGGAAAATCCAGCAGAACGGAACAGGGTTGCTCAGAATTGGCCTCGCTGGGTTGGGTGAACATACGTGACAAGGCGTCTGCAACAACATTTTGTGTTCCCCTGATGTGTTGCACTTTGAATTTAAAGGATGAGATCTTGACCACCCAACGCCCTATTTTACCCAGCTGCCGGGGATGAGCGAGAAGCCAGGAGAGAGCCTGATTATCGGTCTCCAACAGGAACTCAGCGTGTTCCAAGAAACGCCTGAACTTATCTAGAGCGTACACAACAGCAAGACACTCTAGTTCATACACTGAAGACTTCCTCTCTTGTTGGGTCAAGGTCCGGGATATAAATGCCACCGGCTGCCTAGCACCATCGACTTCCTGGGACAGAACCGCCCCGAGCGCAACAGAACTCGCGTCCGTTTGCAAAATGAATTTTTTTGAAAAATCAGGCATCCTCAACACAGGGGGAGAGACGATCGCCTCCTTGAGGGTATCAAAGGCCCGCTGTTGCCTCTCTCCCCATACAAATTTGGTACCCTTTTTCCTGAGTTCATTTAAAGGTACCGCAATCTCCGCGGCATTAGGGATAAATCTACGGTAGAAATTGACCATGCCAACAAATCTGGCAACCCCTTTCGCATCCCTAGGGGGAGGAAAATCCCGGATGCCTTGTGTCCTCTCTGGGTCGACCGTCACACCCCCATATGAGACGAGATGCCCTAAAAACGAAATACTCCTTTGTGCAAACTTTACCTTTTCTGGATTGATAGTGAGGCCAGCACTCCTCAATCGGCACATCACCTCTCTCAGGTGACCCAGATGCTCCTCGAACGTTTTACTGTAGACCAAGAGGTCATCAAGATAATTAAAGACGAATTTAAATTTTACGTCATGGAAGACAGTGTCAAGTAGTCGCGTGAGGGTTTGAGCCCCCACTGCCAGACCCATGGGTACCCTTGTATATTGATAAAGATTCCATGGCACACAGAATGCCGTATAAGGGCGGCTTTCCTTAGACAGAGGAATCTGATGATAAGCGGCATTGAGGTCAAAGATGGTGAAGTACCTGGCCCCACTAAACCAATCGAACGCGGAATGTAAATCGGGAAGAGGAACTGAATCCACTTCAATATTAGCATTGAGTTTGCGATAGTCAATTACCAAACGCTGTTTACCTCCAGGCTTGGGCACCAGAAATGCTGGACTAGCATAACTAGAGTTGGAAGGTTCAATGACCCCTTGTTTAAGCAACTCTTGAACCTTCTCTCTTAGAACATCCATCTTTGGAGGGGCGAATTTATATGGGTGTGAGCGGACTACGGCGGAGTCCGTTAAACGGATCTTATATTCCAAAAGATGTGTGAGCCCCAGGTTGGGAGTTAATACAGTGGGGAACTGCTCACACAAATGATCTAAAGCATGCCTCTGGGACGGGGTGAGATGGTCTCTTTCTGAATCGGGACACACAACCTCTTGGACACCTCCCTTAGCTCCCTGGTATCCAAGGAAAGGAATGACAACCTCCCGATTGAATTTAAAATAACAGTGGTGCGCTTGAAGATCTAAAACGAGACCACTCTTGGAGATGAAATCTGCACCCACAATGCAGTCGACTCCCAGAGCAGGAGAAACCAAAAATCGCCACACCCATGAAAAACACTCGATTTTAATACTCAGGGAAACCACCCGGGAGATGGGCAGAATATCCCGCGATGCAGTCCAGCATACCACGGAAGACCGATCCGACCCTAATAGTAAGCCCTGTTGTTCAAGGTCCTCACATACTCTAGATGAAATTATGGATCGGGCTGATCCAGAGTCAACCAAGGCTCTGAGCTGACCCTTTTTCAACTCGACCAACAGGAAGGGGCATACTGAACTGTAGTTGGGGACAGTTCGCAGGACCTTGGAGCCGGATGACCCGGGATTAGCTATCCGCCTGGGGTTAAGTGAAATCGGAAGAGAACAGCCTAACGGGGAAGACCACTCCCGACTTATCTTCCCCGAGAATTTTCGTTTTTTGAAAGGTGACCTTTTCGGGAAGTCCCTTGACGCAGTCTAGCATCGTTACAATTGCGCGCGACGTGACCGGATCTATGACACCTAGAACAAAATAAGTCTTGTACTTCACAGCTCTGAACCGGCGCAGGCCTAGGACCCCAAGACCCGGGCTGCCCGACTCGTCGCTCGAAATTAGGGCGTTCTGAACGCCTCCTAGCCTCGCGGGCTCTAATATCGTCATTACCCTGTATAGTGGTCGACTCGGCGCACAGCCGGTCTAAGTCAATAAAACTTTGGGGGCGGGCAGCGAATGTCAAACGTGACCGTTCCTCCGGCGTCACGCCCTGCAAAATAGTATGAATGACATCAGACTCTGACAACCCCAGCCTCAGGATCCGGGCCGCGTCTTTAACACTGGAAATGAAATGAGCAAGGGACTCTCCGCTTGCTTGAACTCTATAGAAATGCTTGTGACGTAACCGGTCATGTAACCTTCCCGGTACGAAAGCGTCCAGGACTTCCCGATGGAAATGGTCTATGCCACCACCATCCTTAAGGGTACTTGTCACGCGCTCAGCCATAGATCCCCGACAATACGGGTAAATGAGCTCAAGCAAAGTCCGCTCCGACAGCCCAGGGAAATCGGCCAACTGAAAAAACACGCGCAAGAATCTCAAAAGCGCCTCAGGATCCAGACCATCGACAACTGGGAGACGCTGAATGACATCCGACAGTGGGTTAGGAAGCTTGTGATAGCTTGCGGTGGCCATATCGGAAAAGGCAGGAACATGCACAGGGGGTTCCACCCTGGCTGCCGTCTCGACAGAAGAAGAAGAAGAACCGGAATTCGGATCTACATGGCGAGGCTGGCCGAGAGAAAACTCCCGCAATGCCATCGCCACTTGCTCCCTAAGAGTGACAACATTTTTCTCTAATTCCGAGGTGGTAGCCTGTGATTCAGCATTCTGTAAACGGCATAGAACGTGTTGTAAACGTTGGCGCACCCTCTGTCTAGCCGTAGAGGTGGGTGCCGCCGACTGCAGGCCTTCGGCCAAGTCGCGCAGTTCTACAAATTTTTCCGAGCACAGCTCCACCTCGGCGGTGACATCCGTAAGTAATACTCTCCCACTCGGTGCCTCACCGGAGGCAAGAGCCTCACGGAGTTGCTTCCTTAATGAAACAACAGTCTCCTGCGGCTTCCGTCCCCGGAACCGGACCTCCCACTCGAGCTCATCTTTCACAAACAAATCCACATTTACCGGAATGGACATGACCGCGCAATCCACACACACACCACGTAAAAGCAAGAATTAAAGAGAACGACAGGAAGAACTTGATCATACAAGTGGCTCCAGAATGCTCTAGCGATACGACGAGATGGGTGTCATAAAAGCAGAGAAACAGCCATGCAAAATGCCCAGAAGAGAACACAACACAAAACAATCCAACTAACTCACTAAATACAACACACAAGTACTCATAAAATTCGATATAATCGAAAATATAAAGTATCACATCCATGCCCTTGGTCGGACCATAACCGCATTCAAAATACGATACCGCAACTCAACGCCCTCAATAAACAATTACCATATAACTGGGATGCTACCAAACACGTTGTCTAATCCAAAAGACAAGTCATAATCAAACTCAACAAGTACCGACGGCCCTCATCATGTCCAGACTCCGTATGAGCTCCAGGGTATGTGCAAGTGCAACCAATCAGCACACATTCATTAAAAAAAATTAATCACATTCTCATAACCCCTTTTCAAAATTCATCTCGCACTCAACATCACAAAATAATCACTTAAACACTAACACATATTAAATTATTTTAACTTCATTAACCCCCTATTCATTTTATAAAATGTGCTCTTTTTCTCTGGTTGTTCATTCTGTTAATTTATTACACTATCATTAAGTTTTCTTACAACACTTGGATTCTAATCAAAAATAATTTGAAGTAATTTGCAAGTTCTAACACCAGCTGACATGTCTGTAGCCACACTAAGTTTCATTTAAGAAAATAAATATAAGTCCCCAGATTCTAAAATTTCTCAAGTTCAACAGAGAAAATAAGGCAGAAATCATACCTACTATCCATCCAGAATCATAAAAACCACGCTCTGCTACCATTTGAAACCCCCCTTTTATTTATTTTCTAAGTTTTGTAAATTTTTTTTTTTTTTGAATTTTATTTAATTTTATTTTTATTAAGTTTTTTTTTTGTAAAAGGGGAGAGACATCATATTTAGAACTAGGTAAAGAGAAACCTAGAGGAAGCAAAAGTGTGCAAGGCCCAAATACAATTACAGACATGTCCCCCCAGGTGAATGACAGGACTTGCAAATGAAAAACTCTTTTAACCAACAAGCGTGTGCTTTATTCAACCTGTAAGATCTTCCATACATAACAAGTTCGTAATTGTGTGAGCACACCATTAAAGGCAGACTTATATATATCTATGTATTTCCATTAATTCATAATGTCACAAAGTAAGTGAATTGATATTACTAATTGCAAAAATTTCTGCCTGATTATGCATGAGTCAAAGTTGGTAATAATCTCATTCATAAAGCAATACTAATCTATCAGTGTTGTATAATATCAATTAGGCTAGCCTGTTGTCTCAGCGAGCACATTTATGGTTATTCTCTTGTTTTAAATCAGTTACATATTCCCCAAAAATATATCTATATATATATATAGTAAAATTACACACACAAACACATATACGACATGAATAACAAAACATCCCTCATTTCAACACTAACCTTCACATAAACCGATTCCCACTACAGTAAATAAATGAAGCCTAATATGTATAGCTAGGTACAAATATGAATAACAACGTAAATGGAATATCTCAGCTCCTAAGCATAGATTTGCCAGCATATTCACAAGCATAGTTCACACCAGAGAATGTAAGTGACCGCCCCGAAACTCAACCAGCCAAACGAACCCTTAGCTTAATCATTAAGCGTTAAGTATGTGTGTGAAAGAAAATCGTTTCTCATCAACAGCATCAGACAACCCCCAGCTACGTTATTAAACTCTGCCATGACCAGATGACTTGATAGCACGAGATAATTAACTCCCTAATGGTCTTAATTAGATGAAGGTTAGATCTTACAGTAAACTGCGGATGTGTGTGTATGTGTGTAACTTCTTACACATTATACAGTTATAAGATACTTCATTAGGTGTACTGTGGTAATGTTCACACATGCAATAACATGATGATCACACATAATTGAACATGAGAGTTTGTGCTAGAGTCTAATTTTCAGAACTTCACGAGTGAGCTTCTGGCGGCTTCTGTGCATTCACATGTTGTAGAGAGAGAGAAATAGATAAACAGAATTTTCCCACCTGGATAGTCGGTGTACTTAGTTCGTATAGGCGAGAATCAGTGATGTCACAGTCATATCACCCGTCCCTGGTGCAGCTTAGCGTTGGAAAAGTTCTTGGTTCAGCTTAGCATCGACAAGTCCTCGACTGACGGCATTGTGGCTAAAGATCGTCTCTGCTATTAGGGGGAACAGATGTTCGTTCGCCCCTGACACCCATCTCGTCCTTGGTCGAGCACCTGGACATACAATACTTGTAGAGGGTGTCATAAAGAAATTCACGCCACTTAGGCCGTCCACATTAAATACCAACACTAACTTTAAGCAGCTACAGCGCATACACACATCGCCACTAATTCAGATTAAACAGTACTAAGCTCGTCTAGCAATTATTTTCTTAATGTTTCATTGAGATATTCAAATTGATTTGCTGTGTCTATCGTTGTTATTAATTACATCAAAACAGCTGAGTGCAAGATACATTAACATATTCTCTATTGAAATTAACTTGACCCACGACTCTCACATTCATAATTTAATTAAATATAATTTAATTTGATTTTGTAACAGCGTTAATGCCCAGATTAAAAAACTGCTCTATACGCACACACACACACAGGCATAACTCATAATGAAAGCTGAAACGCAAAATATATTTGGGGTTAGAATATTTTCAGAACCCACAGACTTGCACGTACCTGGAGCACGCTTTATCTAGCCTATCATAGTGATAGGTACGGAAGTCCTGGTTAGAAGTTCGCCGCCAGCCGAGACCAGATGAACAGCTTGGAGGATCAAGCAGAAATGAGAGCGAAACAACTTTTCGCTCCAGCCAAGTAACCTCCGGAAGCAGGAATGTACAGACACACAGCTGGCTGGCAGCGCCAGCCGTATTGCGTAGCGACACAACCTTTTGTGTGTATAACTGACCGGCAACAAACAATCGTAACAGAGTGGCAGTGCGTGACGTCAGCGGCGCTCGTTTTTAAAATACTAATAATCTAATACGTTGCCGAAGCCAGTTCGGCACAACGTGAAGGACGTCCAAAAGTGATAACAATTCCAGAAACCGCCAAAAAAGTGGATAATATGGTTTCGGACGATCGCCGAATTAAAGTGTACGGAGTTGTTGACACTATAAGCATTTCGAAAGAACGCGTCAGGCATATTTTACATGAGGAAAAAGGTTTGTGCTAGCTGGGCGCCGCGATTGCTCACAGCAGATCAAAAACACACATGCGCATGAAAGTCTGAACAGTGCTTGGAGCGTTTTAATAAGAACTAAGCAGATTTTGTGCGTCGGTTTATTACGAAGGATGGAACTTGGATCCTTGAAACTTTGGAGCGACAAAAAAGGTAAAGTCAGTTCCATCAGCAGGAAAAGTTATGGCGTCAGTGTTTGGGGATGCTAAAAGTGTTTTGTACATCGATTACCTTGAAAACGGTGCAACAACAACCAGGGAATATTATAAACGATAAAATCGAGAGATATTGCAGGGAATGGTTACAGCATCTGGACACAATGGAGGATGGACGACTACCTAAGGCTGCGTTTCGATATAGACCCTTTGGTACAAGAGATGTAGCAAGACCGAGAGTGAGATGGAGAGACACTCTGTGAAGACGGAACAGGCAAAGTGCCTACACCGTGAGGTGCAGAAGAAGAAGAAGAAGAGTAACTGGCGCAAGTTTGTTTCATCTTATGTGCTTCGTAAGTCGTAGTGAATGATGTATATTTGTGCAAACTGATTACTGCAGCTTTTGAACGTTCCATCAACGAAAATGCCCTGTATAATATTTCAGACTCTTTTCCTTTAGTTCCACCAAAGATCAGCAGCTTACGTTGCACACCATATTCGGCCAGAAGGAAACTGCTCTCGTCGGACATTTTGAGAATTTCCTCTTAAAGAACAAGATCGTCGGAACGCGTCGGTTCTTTTTGCACTCCCTGTGTTCAGTTCTATCTCGGTATAACGATGACTTCAAATTACAAAATTGCGGAGTTCGCGTGACGTTCATAACCTCTGTTTAATTAAGTTTGCAGTCCTCCGCAAATACCTGAGGTATTTCGCGTTGTCGTTTATTCTCAAGAAGTAACGCAGCCACTTCCTACTTTTAAACTTCTGAAGACAAGAATCAGGGATGATTAACTACCTAACACGTTTTACAAACTTATTTTTAAAAAGTCAAGAAAATAATTAGTTATAAACTTTAAAGAATATACGAACTCATAAATTCGGGCCTGATTAGAAAAAATGTGTCATCATCATCATAATCTAAAAAGGATTAAAACAAGGATGGTTTCTTCCGGTCTCAAACAGGCAAAATCTAGAGCTGATCACTCCAGCGCTTCCTCTGACGTCCCATACCTCTCCGTCGCCTCGTCTTATAGTTCCATAGTTGTTTGGGGATGCGGCAGATATCCATTCCGGAAAGAAGTTCCCACCAATTCAGCCGATACTGGGCAATTCTGTCGAGTATACTCATAATATTCAGTTCCTGCCGTATATCTGTGTTGCTTCTATTATCGTGGAGAGTGCGCCCTGCCACGTGCCTGAGAAATTTCATTTCAGCCGCTTGGATGCGACTGGCCTGGCCTTTCGTTAAAGTCCAAATCTCAGACCCATAAAGAAGTGTGGGAAGGGCCAAAACCTTGTAGAATTTTAGGCGTGTTTCTTTACTAGCTGACTTAAGGTTTCGCCTGATGGTCCCGCACATAAGGTTGAACTTATGCAACTTAATCACCACGTCGTTGCTTGTATTATAAGACACACTGTAGCCGAGGTATTAAAAATTGCTGACTTGTTCCAGAACAGTACCATCTATAGTAATTTTTGCCCTTACGGGACCAGTTCCTTGAAAAGCCGTCACCTTAAATGTGTATATTTGTAATCCAGAGTCTTTGCTGATTCGATTTAACAAATGTATACATTTAAGAAATATAATGTATACCGATTAGAAAAATCGGTATGGAGAACCATACATGACTTCCATGTTGTAAGATTTATGTTTAAATTAATTTACTTGAATTCGGTTCGGTAATTTCTAAAAAAATATTGTCCACCCACAAACTAATTTCACTATTTATAGATATTTTTGTTATTATGGGGTAGTCGTTTAATATAATGTTATTTTCAGTCACTTTATCCATAAAAATTAGGTAGGCTTACTTTATTCTTATAAAGAAACCGAACTACGCAGATAATCATCCCTCCTCCGAAGCGCCCCGAAGTCACTCATGTACCTTGAGCATCTTGCAGAGGGTTCATTCCCTAGAGACGGAAAGTATGTCTATGAACCGTTCCTCTGTAAACACGTGCAGTTACACTGCCCAGCGATCCACAGGAAGCAAATCGATAACAAAAGCGTGCAAATGTAAGAAAATAAACATGAGTGAGGCCAGAAATAACGCGAATTGTGTGTGTGTGTGTGTGTGTGTGTGTGTGTGTGTGTGTGTGTGTGTGTGTGTGTGTGTGTGTGTGTGTGTGTGTGTGTGTGTGTTGCCTGTGTGTATACATGATTTAAATTAAAATGAAAAAATATAGAATTTTGTTAATGTGAAATGAAATGTTTCCATAGAAACTACTTCTTTGTTGTCAATGACGTATTACACATATAAAACATAAAATTTACTTTCTCCATCAAGTACCATTTTAATTTATAGAAAATTACCCCTTCCCCTTCAACTACCCTTTTCATTTATAGATATTTTATCTACCTTTCTACAGTGGATTATTATGACCTTCTTTTAAGGATACTTTATTTATCAAAATTAAGCACTTTACTCTTGTTAAAACGTAAAACGTTGCAGGTAAACTACCCCTTTCCCTTAACCGATCTTTACCAAAATCAATAGGCCTCGCGTCCTGTACAATTCAGAACTCCGTGTAAAAAATTATTTGATTTTGTTTGAATTTGAGGCAGTTATCGTTTGACACAGAAAAATTCTACACACAGACATTTTTCGAAAAATGACGTTTTTTCATGTTTTGAGGGCAGTACAATCAGAATCTGCAATTATCTCGAACACGATTTTTTTCGCCATAACCATACTTCCATTTCCTTACGGAACATGGAAGTAAAAAATACGTAAATAGTTTACTTAAGAATACGCCTGTTTATTTAAAATCTATATATTAATACGTGAAGAGAAAACTTTGTACCCCTTTTTAAGCATATTGCGCGCACGGAGGAGTGTGAGATTTGGCATAGTTAAAGTTTATATGGAGAAGGAGTGCAGAAAGCTAAAATTTATATATAATATGTGTTACAAATACATTAAATTAAATAAAATAAAACATTCATTTGCACTTGAAAATTCATTTAAACTTTTTCAAAAAATGGTAATTGTTAAAAATAAAATAATTTTGTTGCCACGCAACAATAGTCTGTGGAGTGTATGTCAAGGCAAAATATCGGTATGGAGAACCGTACATGACTTCCATATTCTAAGATTTATTTTTAAAATCATTTTCGAAATGAAATATTACCATAGAAACTACTTCTTTCTACTTACTACTTCAGCCTTAACCACAGTACTGTGGTCACTAACATATACCACCTCACGTTAACGCACTCGATTTTCACTGATGATGGAAGTCAATGGCATTGCCGAAACGTCTGGTTTTGTAGAAAACATTGGACTACGGCCAAATATCCCGGGAAGGAATTTTAACAAAAACTACTTCTTTGTTGCCGATAACGTTGTACACATATATATAAAAAATATGCATAAAATTAATGGCTTGTATAAGTTAATGATTGATCTCCATTAAGTAGTGCTCAAGTTTCCAAAGTTTTAATATTATGATATCCGTAATTAAAATATCAGAGCAGGTTTAGTGTGTATGAGGGTTTCGGCACTTTCCATTTAAAAAGCGTGCAAATGTAAGAAAATAAACATGAATGAGGCCAGAAATAACGCGAATTGTGTGTGTGTGTGTGTGTGTGTGTGTGTGTGTGTGTGTGTGTGTGTGTGTGTGTGTGTGTGTGTGTGTGTGTGTGTGTGTGTGTGTGTGTGTGTGTGTGTGTGTGTGTGTGTGTGTGTGTGTGTGTGTGTGTGTGTGTGTGTGTGTGTGTGTGTGTGTGTGTGTGTGTGTGTGTGTGTGTGTGTCTTCCCTGCCTTTTTATTGCGGTAGTGATAATAATAAAATGGAAACGTAAACAGTACATAACTGAGATATGCTTGCCTGCCACGCACGATATATTTTCTCTTATACATGACTAGCAGAATACCCGTGCTTCGCTACGGAGTTTCACGTTGTACGTAATGAAAATGTTAGTTTAATTAATAAAGTTTAATTAATGTAGGCTTCTTAAAAATAAATAGCTGTTGCCCACAACTTCGTTCGCGTGGTCTTCAATTTAATGCGATAATATATTTAGAACAGAATCTATTCTATTGGGTTGCCATAGTAACCAGATCAAATAGTTTTTTAAGACCGCAAAGGACCCCCCAGAGGATCGTATCGAAAAAAACACCTGTCCTATGTTGGTTCTCCCGTTGCGTAAAATATTTGTGCCAAGTTTGGTTGAAATCGGTCCAATGGTTTAGGTGGAGACGTGGAAGACCCCAAAGGACCCCCCAAAGGATCGCATCGAAAAAACACTTGTCCTATGTTGGTTCTCTTTTTCCGTAAAATATTTGTGCCAAGTTTGGTTGAAATCGGTACAGTGGTTTAGGAGGAGATGTGGAAGAAACCTTCGCGGACGTGCGCACAACAACTCACCGAAGTTTCATCGCAATCGGATGAATAGTATAGGAACGCATACGGGACAAACAAAGAAACATTCATGTTTATATATAAGATGTAAACTATACCACTTACTTGACATAAACCGTGATAGATAAGCTAATGTACAACATATATGTATTAATTATACACATAAATGTTCCTCGATAGACACTCTATCTATTGGCGAAAACTTGAATAAAATCCGTTCAGTACTTCCTGAGATTAGCGATTTCAAACACAGAGAGAAAACGGACCGACTTTACTTTATACTATGTACAGATTTACATTATAATGAAAAAATTATAATTTTATTGCCTGGCAACTAAATTATTTTATTTTTAACAATTACCATTGTTTGAAAAAGTTTAAATGAATTTGCAAGTACTTTACTCTTGTTAAAACGTAAAAGGTTGCAGGTAAACTACCCCTTCCCCTTAACCGATCTTCACCAAAATCAAAAGGCCTTGAATCCTCTACAATTCAGTGAAGTATGCAAAAAATTATTTGATTCTGTTTGAATTTGCGGCTGTTATCGTTTGCCATAGAAAATACGCTTGATAAAAAACGTTGCAGGTAAACTACCCCTTCCCCTCAACCGATCTTCACCAAAAACAATAAGTTTTGAGTACTCTACAAATCACGGCTGTATGCAAAAAATTACTTGATTCTGTTTGAATGTGCGGCTGTTATCGTTTGCCATAGAAAATACCCTTGATAAAAAAATGCTGCAGGTAAACTACCCCTTTCCCTTAACCGATCTTCACAAAAAACAATAGGTCTTGCGAACTCTGCAATTTAGGGATGTATGCAAATAATCTTTTGATTTTGTTTGAATTTGCGGCTGTTATCGTTTGCCATAGGAAATACCCTTGTAAAACATAAAACGTTACTGGTAAACTACCCCTTTCCCTTAACCGATCTTCACCAAAAACAATAGGTCTTGAGAACTCTGCAATTCAGGACTGTATGCGAAACATTATTTGATTCTGTTTGAATTTGCGGCTGTTATCGTTTGCCAAAAAAAAAAAATTTCCCTTGATAAAAAAAACCGTTGCAGGTAAACTACCCCTTTCCCTCAACCGATCTTCACCAAAAACAACAGGTCGTGAGTACTCTACAAACCAGGGCTGTATGCAAAAAATTATTTGATTCTGTTTGAATTTGCGGCAGTTATCGTTTGCCATAGAAAAAAATCTACACATAGACACACAGACAGACAGACATACACACAGATTTTTTTTGCCATCACCATACTTCCATTTCCTTAAGGAATATGGAAATAAAAAGCGTTTATTTTATATTTTGTATATTAGATATCTGTGTTTTATATATTAATGTGCAGTTGAAAGTGAAATACAGCTTGCTTAATAGTGACAGATTGACTGAATGAGCTGTGAATTTTGTGTGATTTCAAATGTTCCTTTTTCAATAGTATGTGGAGTGTATGTCAAGGCAAAAAAGCGTTTATATTATATTTTGTGTATTAGATATCTTGTTTTTACTCTCGCCTAATTATTATTGGTGGTTTCAAAAAAGTGAGTACATTTTATTATTTTTAAATTAAACCCTGTCTAATCTTAGTTTCAGTAATTTCATTACATGTTTTTTTTTTACATTCAGATATTCGCACCTACTTCCATTATGCCTTGACATAGAACATTGACGGGTCGGAGTGAGAGACAAAGAAGAAGGAATATATATTCGCGTGAAAGTCAAAATGATAATAGACCAAATGCAAATTTAAATAGTGTAAATAGTATACAAAATGATGAAATTATTTTGAGGGATACATTTAAATGCGCACTGAATGTCATTCCAAGAAATTGTAATACTTTTGATTGTGGATTAATGCATTTACAATGCAGGTTTTGCAATGCAAAACATTTCGAATCTGAGGTCACTTTAGGTGAAAGGACTGCATTCACTTCATGTTGTCATAAGGGTAAAGCAATATTACCAGCCTTAAGTCAAAATGAATACTTTAAATCATTGTATGATGGACTTACTTCAAATGAACCTTCAATAAAAAGAAAGTCAAAAAATTATTTTGAAAACATTCGTAAATACAATTCATCATTTGCTATGGTTAGCTCAGAAGCTAAAATTTCGGATACAGTTACGCGTGGAGTGTATCATTTTAAAATACATGATGTTTTTTATCACAGATCAGGTCCAATGACTGCTGGATATGGTCGCTCACCATGTTATGCGCAATTATATTTTTATGATGTTGACACTGCTGTCAATTATAGATTACGTGAACACTATAATCAAACATGCAATAACAATATAATGCGCGAAATCTCTCTTGAATTGGAAAGCATTAATCCTTTCGTTCGGTCATTCATTGCAATGAAAGATCATTGTCAGAGAGTTGAAAATCAAAATAAAGAAATTTGTATGCTCATTAAAGTAAATCGTGATTTAGATCTACGCCGTTATAATGATGTAGTTCAAACTGATGTAGCAGTAATATTTAGTACAGTTGATGGTGAACCACCCTTTGAACGAAATATGGTTTCGTTTTCAAAAGTTAATGGTACCATTAAAAATATCTCTGTTTTGGATTCATCATTGGACCCTTTAGCGTATCCATTACTTTTTCCAAATGGTGATACTGGGTGGCATATCAATATTTCTCATAATGTACCAACTACATCTAATTCAAGAGCGCCCAGAAATAAATTAACCATGCTTCAGTATGCAGCCTATCGACTTGCAATTAGAGAAGATTTTAGCATGTTCCACCATTCACAAAAATTATTTCTGCAGTGGATAGTTGATATGTATGTGAGAATAGAGGGCACAAGGTTACATTTCATTCGACAAAATCAAACAAGTCTTAGGTCTGAAGTTTACAACAATTTAACAGATTATTTAGAATTGAACCCCAATGCCAATAATGTTGGCCGTAGAGTAATTTTACCATCTTCATTCAATGGATCTCCAAGAAATATGTATCAGAATTATTTAGATGCAATGTCAATTGTACAACATTTCGGAAAGCCTTCTTTGTTTATTACAATGACTTGCAATCCAAGTTGGCCTGAAATAGTTAGCAATATTGGTGTAGGTGAGTCAGCTAACTTTCGACCTGATATTGTTGTGCGTGTATTCAAGTCCAAACTGAAAGCATTAATTGAGGGCCTTACACTAAAAAAAATCTTCGGTAAAGTTGAAGCACTCATTTATACAATTGAGTTTCAAAAGAGAGGATTGCCTCATGCTCACATTTTACTCTCTTTAAATGAGCAAGATAAAATTGTTAACGCTACCGATATTGATAAAGTTGTATCTGCGGAGATTCCTAACATTCAAACACATCCTACATTACATGAATATGTTGTAAAACACATGATGCATGGTCCATGCGGTGTACTTAATCAAAATTCTGTATGTATGAGAGATGGAAAATGCACAAAAGATTATCCAAAACGATTTAATGAATTTACATGTGAATCATTAAATGGATATCCATTATACAGAAGGCGTGATAATAGTATTAATGCTGAAGTTCGCGGTAGTTGCCTCGACAATCGTTATGTTGTACCATACAATCCGTATTTACTTGCCAAATTTAATTTCCATATAAATGTTGAAGTATGCACTATAGTTAAAAGTGTTAAATACATTTATAAATATGTGTATAAAGGCTATGACAGTGCATCTGTTGAATTAGGTTCAGAGAGAAATGAACCAGGTCAAGAAATACAAATTGATGAAGTTAAAAATTTTTTAAATGGCCGTTATGTCGGATCAACTGAAGCTGTATGGCGCATCTATGAATTACCAATGCATTTTCAATCACATGTCATCGTTAGACTTGACATTCATTTACCGCGTAGACAGAATGTTTACTTTCGAGAAGGGCAAGAACGTCAAGCAATTGAAAATGCAAGACAAACAAAATTATTAGCATGTTTTGAATTGAATCGATCAGATCCATCAGCGCATGAATATAAGTATATTGAAATTCCTTTGCATTATGTGTGGGAAGATTCCCGAAAAAAATGGAAGAAGAGAAGGCGTGGAGGTGATAAAATCATTACACGCATATATATAGTATCACCAAAAGACATCGAACTTTTCCATTTACGATTGCTTTTATTACATGTCTGTGGTCCAAAATCATTTGAGGATGTTAGAACATACAATGGAATTATACACACTTCTTTTGTTGAAGCGTGCCATGCTCGCGGCATTGCTTCAAATGATAATGAATGGCGCGAATGTTTAAATAAAGCAAAAGAATTACATTCACCAAAACAAATGCGAAATTTATTTGGTTACATTTGTGCATTAAATGTGCCAGGAGTTGAAAGATGGCGATATGCTGGCTCGCAGGATTTTCAGCGAAGAAATATTGCGACGTGTAAATGATGATGAAAACTTTATTCACCGCATGTTTATGTCAGATGAAGCACATTTTCATTTGAATGGATATGTAAACAAACAAAACAGTCGATATTGCAATGATGAAAACCCAGTTGAGTTGCATGAAAAGCCATTACATAGTCCGAAAGTTACGGTGTGGGGTGCAGTTTCATCATCTGGCATTATTGGGCCATATTTTTTCCAAGACGATAGAGGAAACAACACAACTGTCAATGCAGACCGCTACACACACATGGTCAGAACATTTTTGATGCAACAGCTCCCTAGGTTTCCGGAAATTAATTTTTTCCAGCAGGATGGGGCCACAAGTCATACTGCTCGTGTGTCCGTGGCTGCTTTAAGAGAACTCTTCCCGGACGGACTCATATCCAGATATAGCGACATCGCGTGGCCTGCAAGATCCCCAGATTTGTCTGCATGCGACTTTTTTCTTTGGGGATTTCTGAAGAGCAGGGTGTACATTGATAGACCGCACACCATACCGGAATTAAAAACGAATATCAGACAAGAAATTGCACGGATTCAACCTGACCTGCTTCGTCGAGTGATGGAAAATTTTCGGTCAAGATTAGAAGAATGTTTACACAGAAATGGCTCTCACTTGAGCGGCGTTATTTTTAAAAAGTAAAATAATGGCATACTTTACTCAACTCAAATCTGTAAAAAAATTCTGATAATAAATGTTTCATGAAAAAATTGGGTACTTTTAATTTTCCCGCTTCACTGGCGGACCCTGTATAAACAATTTTTAAAATTTGTGAAAAGATATATAGAACATATTATAACAAGACAAAAATCTGTTCTTTTAAAGACAAATAATAAACAACAAAGAGTAGCACAGATATGGAAACAAGCAGTATTATTACTATCAAGTAAAATTGAAGTCCCAAATAGAAAGGAAGGTGTAGACCAAATTAACACACCAAACCCAATAACTGACATGACTATGACCAACAACTATAGGGCCTACTAGTTAGACAATACCCAGATAGATTAGGAGCAGTAAATAAAGAAAATAATAATAAAACAAAGAGTTCAGTACAACTTTAGAGTAAATAATATGTAACAAATGTATAGTAACTAGTTCAGTAAATGTAATTAAGAATAAGAGGTAAAGTGATTCGAGGTAAAATAAAAAAATACAGCAGTGTCAAAGTTAAAAACAGTGAAAATAATCAATAACCATCCCACAGACAATATAATAAGGATGAAGATCAAAGACGAATAAAGACAGAACCAAAATGGACTGTAAACACAGATATAATATTGTTATTTGTTAATCACACAGACAATTATTTAAAAGTGTGTTGTTATTTAGCATTAGGTGAAGTTGTAGTCATTAAGACATGATTTTTAGTTAAGAGTTTTGTTTAGTTTTGAAGGAGTGAATATTACTAGAAAGCAAGGAATAAATAAGTTCAAATAATAATTTCCCAAAATGTCATATCAATCAGCCATCCATAATTCTAAAATGTTTTGTTTTGTAAAAGTAAAATCCCCAAAACTAGTTATTAAGTTACAAATACAGGTCATGAGTGGTACTTAATTGTTCATACTTTTAACAGAAAAAACAACATGTAAATTATATTAAGTCTGATTATGTAATAATTAAGGAGTAATTTGGGTGTAAAATATAAAAATAATGTATTTTTTATAACCGGTGTAATGTGACACCTAAACCTCACAATATGGACCAATAAGGATCATAGTAATTTCTAGTCAACTCAGTGAAATAAGAAGAAATTAAAAAACACTTTATTGTTAGACACGAGAGAGTTCGGTTGAGTTCAGTGCACATACAAAATATCGGTATGGAGAACCATACACGACTTCCATATTCTAAGATTTATTTTTAAAATCATTTTCGAAATGAAATATTACCATAGAAACTACTTCTTTCTACTTACTGCTTCAGCCTTAACCACAGTACTGTGGTCACTAACATATACCACCTCACGTTATCGCACTCGATTTTCACTGATGATGGAAGTCAATGGCATTGCCGAAACGTCTGGTTTTGTAGAAAACATTGGACTACGGCCAAATATCCCGGGAAAGAATTTTAACAAAAACTACTTCTTTGTTGCTGATAACGTTGTACACATATCTATAAAAAATATGCATAAAATTAATGGCTTGTATAAGTTAATGATTGATCTCCATTAAGTAGTGCTCAAGTTTCCAAAGTTTTAATATTATGATGTCCGTAATTAAAACATCAGAGCAGGTTTAGTGTGTATGAGGGTACACTGTCGACAAAAATTTTCAACATATCCTACTGAGCGTTGCTTAGAGTAAAGCTGCGAATCTACAGTGTACGTTTCACAGAACAAACACGCGGAAAAGAAGGAGCGCTCCGAATTCACTCATGGACCCTCAGCATCTTGCAAAGGGTTCATTCCCTAAAGACGAAAAATCTGTCTATGAATCGTTCCTCTGTAAACACGTGCAGTTACACTGCCCAGCGATCCACAGGAAGCAAATCGCTATCCACGCTGGACACTTTTTCGGCTTGCACGCGTTATGTTGGTATGGGTTTCGGCACTTTCCATTTAAAAAGCGTGCAAATGTAAGAAAATAAACATGAATGAGGCCAGAAATAACGCTAATTGTGTGTGTGTGTGTGTGTGTGTGTGTGTGTGTGTGTGTGTGTGTGTGTGTGTGTGTGTGTGTGTGTGTGTGTGTGTGTGTGTGTCTACCCTGCCTTTTTATTGTGGTAGTGATAATAATAAAATGGAAACGTAAACAGTACATAACTGAGATATGCTTGCCTGCCACGCACGATATATTTTCTCTTATACATGACTAGCAGAATACCCGTGCTTCGCTACGGAGTTTCACGTTGTACGTAATGAAAATGTTAGTTTAATTAATAAAGTTTAATTAAAGTAGGCTTCTTAAAAATAAATAGCTGTTGCCCACAACTTCGTTCGCGTGGTCTTCAATTTAATGCGATAATATATTTAGAACAGAATCTATTCTATTGGGTTGCCATAGTAACCAGATCAAATAGTTTTTTAAGACCGCAAAGGACCCCCCAGAGGATCGTATCGAAAAAAACACCTGTCCTATGTTGGTTCTCCCGTTGCGTAAAATATTTGTGCCAAGTTTGGTTGAAATCGGTCCAATGGTTTAGGTGGAGACGTGGAAGACCCCAAAGGACCCCCCAAAGGATCGCATCGAAAAAACACTTGTCCTATGTTGGTTCTCTTTTTCCGTAAAATATTTGTGCCAAGTTTGGTTGAAATCGGTACAGTGGTTTAGGAGGAGATGTGGAAGAAACCTTCGCGGACGTGCGCACAACAACTCACCGAAGTTTCATCGCAATCGGATGAATGGTATAGGAACGCATACGGGACAAACAAAGAAACATTCATGTTTATATATAAGATGTAAACTATACCACTTACTTGACATAAACCGTGATAGCTAAGCTAATGTACAACATATATGTATTAATTATACACATAAATGTTCCTCGATAGACACTCTATCTATTGGCGAAAACTTGAATAAAATCCGTTCAGTACTTCCTGAGATTAGCGATTTCAAACACAGAGAGAAAACGGACCGACTTTACTTTATACTATGTACAGATTTACATTAAAATGAAAAAATTATAATTTTATTGCCTGGCAACTAAATTATTTTATTTTTAACAATTACCATTGTTTGAAAAAGTTTAAATGAATTTGCAAGTACTTTACTCTTGTTAAAACGTAAAAGGTTGCAGGTAAACTACCCCTTCCCCTTAACCGATCTTCACCAAAATCAAAAGGCCTTGAATCCTCTACAATTCAGTGAAGTATGCAAAAAATTATTTGATTCTGTTTGAATTTGCGGCTGTTATCGTTTGCCATAGAAAATACGCTTGATAAAAAACGTTGCAGGTAAACTACCCCTTCCCCTCAACCGATCTTCACCAAAAACAATAAGTCTTGAGTACTCTACAAATCACGGCTGTATGCAAAAAATTACTTGATTCTGTTTGAATTTGCGGCTGTTATCGTTTGCCATAAAAAATACCCTTGATAAAAAAATGCTGCAGGTAAACTACCCCTTTCCCTTAACCGATCTTCACAAAAAACAATAGGTCTTGAGAACTCTGCAATTTAGGGATGTATGCAAATAATCTTTTGATTTTGTTTGAATTTGCGGCTATCGTTTGCCATAGAAAATACGCTTGATAAAAAACATTGCAGGTAAACTACCCCTTCCCCTCAACCGATCTTCACCAAAAACAATAAGTCTTGAGTACTCTACAAATTACGGCTGTATGCAAAAAATTACTTGATTCTGTTTGAATTTGCGGCTGTTATCGTTTGCCATAAAAAATACCCTTGATAAAAAAATGCTGCAGGTAAACTACCCCTTTCCCTTAACCGATCTTCACAAAAAACAATATGTCTTGAGAACTCTGCAATTTAGGGATGTATGCAAATAATCTTTTGATTTTGTTTGAATTTGCGGCTGTTATCGTTTGCCATAGGAAATACCCTTGTAAAACATAAAACGTTACTGGTAAACTACCTCTTTCACTTAACCGATCTTCACCAAAAACAATAGGTCTTGAGAACTCTGCAATTCAGGACTGTATGCGAAACATTATTTGATTCTGTTTGAATTTGCGGCTGTTATCGTTTGCCAAAAAAAAAAATTTCCCTTGATAAAAAAAACCGTTGCAGGTACACTACCCCTTTCCCTCAACCGATCTTCACCAAAAACAACAGGTCGTGAGTACTCTACAAACCAGGGCTGTATGCAAAAAATTATTTGATTCTGTTTGAATTTGCGGCAGTTATTGTTTGCCATAGAAAAAAATCTACACATAGACACACAGACAGACAGACATACACACAGATTTTTTTTGCCATCACCATACTTCCATTTCCTTAAGGAATATGGAAGTAAAAAGCGTTTATTTTATATTTTGTATATTAGATATCTGTGTTTTATATATTAATGTGCAGTTGAAAGTGAAATACAGCTTGCTTAATAGTGACAGATTGACTGAATGAGCTGTGAATTTTGTGTGATTTCAAATGTTCCTTTTTCAATAGTATGTGGAGTGTATGTCAAGGCAAAAAAGCGTTTATATTATATTTTGTGTATTAGATATCTTGTTTTATATATTAATGTGCAGTTGAAAGTGAAATACAGCTTGCTTAATATACACCTGTTGCAAAAGGAAAATTTTGTAGCAGCAATTTGAATTGACTTACTCTCGCCTAATTATTATTGGTGGTTTCAAAAAAGTGAGTACATTTTATTATTTTTAAATTAAACCCTGTCTAATCTTAGTTTCAGTAATTTCATTACATGTTTTTTTTTTACATTCAGATATTCGCACCTACTTCCATTATGCCTCGACATAGAACATTGACGGGTCGGAGTGAGAGACAAAGAAGAAGGAATATATATTCGCGTGAAAGTCAAAATGATAATAGACCAAATGCAAATTTAAATAGTGTAAATAGTATACAAAATGATGAAATTATTTTGAGGGATACATTTAAATGCGCACTGAATGTCATTCCAAGAAATTGTAATACTTTTGATTGTGGATTAATGCATTTACAATGCAGGTTTTGCAATGCAAAACATTTCGAATCTGAGGTCACTTTAGGTGAAAGGACTGCATTCACTTCATGTTGTCATAAGGGTAAAGCAATATTACCAGCCTTAAGTCAAAATGAATACTTTAAATCATTGTATGATGGACTTACTTCAAATGAACCTTCAATAAAAAGAAAGTCAAAAAATTATTTTGAAAACATTCGTAAATACAATTCATCATTTGCTATGGTTAGCTCAGAAGCTAAAATTTCGGATACAGTTACGCGTGGAGTGTATCATTTTAAAATACATGATGTTTTTTATCACAGATCAGGTCCAATGACTGGTGGATATGGTCGCTCACCATGTTATGCGCAATTATATTTTTATGATGTTGACACTGCTGTCAATTATAGATTACGTGAACACTATAATCAAACATGCAATAACAATATAATGCGCGAAATCTCTCTTGAATTGGAAAGCATTAATCCTTTCGTTCGGTCATTCATTGCAATGAAAGATCATTGTCAGAGAGTTGAAAATCAAAATAAAGAAATTTGTATGCTCATTAAAGTAAATCGTGATTTAGATCTACGCCGTTATAATGATGTAGTTCAAACTGATGTAACAGTAATATTTAGTACAGTTGATGGTGAACCACCCTTTGAACGAAATATGGTTTCGTTTTCAAAAGTTAATGGTACCATTAAAAATATCTCTGTTTTGGATTCATCATTGGACCCTTTAGCGTATCCATTACTTTTTCCAAATGGTGATACTGGGTGGCATATCAATATTTCTCATAATGTACCAACTACATCTAATTCAAGAGCGCCCAGAAATAAATTAACCATGCTTCAGTATGCAGCCTATCGACTTGCAATTAGAGAAGATTTTAGCATGTTGCACCATTCACAAAAATTATTTCTGCAGTGGATAGTTGATATGTACAGTATGTGAGAATAGAGGGCACAAGGTTACATTTCATTCGACAAAATCAAACAAGTCTTAGGTCTGAAGTTTACAACAATTTAACAGATTATTTAGAATTGAACCCCAATGCCAATAATGTTGGCCGTAGAGTAATTTTACCATCTTCATTCAATGGATCTCCAAGAAATATGTATCAGAATTATTTAGATGCAATGTCAATTGTACAACATTTCGGAAAGCCTTCTTTGTTTATTACAATGACTTGCAATCCAAGTTGGCCTGAAATAGTTAGCAATATTGGTGTAGGTGAGTCAGCTAACTTTCGACCTGATATTGTTGTGCGTGTATTCAAGTCCAAACTGAAAGCATTAATTGAGGGCCTTACACTAAAAAAAATCTTCGGTAAAGTTGAAGCACTCATTTATACAATTGAGTTTCAAAAGAGAGGATTGCCTCATGCTCACATTTTACTCTCTTTAAATGAGCAAGATAAAATTATTAACGCTACCGATATTGATAAAGTTGTATCTGCGGAGATTCCTAACATTCAAACACATCCTACATTACATGAATATGTTGTAAAACACATGATGCATGGTCCATGCGGTGTACTTAATCAAAATTCTGTATGTATGAGAGATGGAAAATGCACAAAAGATTATCCAAAACGATTTAATGAATGTGAATCATTAAATGGATATCCATTATACAGAAGGCGTGATAATAGTATTAATGCTGAAGTTCGCGGTAGTTGCCTCGACAATCGTTATGTTGTACCATACAATCCGTATTTACTTGCCAAATTTAATTTCCATATAAATGTTGAAGTATGCACTATAGTTAAAAGTGTTAAATACATTTATAAATATGTGTATAAAGGCTATGACAGTGCATCTGTTGAATTAGGTTCAGAGAGAAATGAACCAGGTCAAGAAATACAAATTGATGAAGTTAAAAATTTTTTAAATGGCCGTTATGTCGGATCAACTGAAGCTGTATGGCGCATCTATGAATTACCAATGCATTTTCAATCACATGTCATCGTTAGACTTGACATTCATTTACCGCGTAGACAGAATGTTTACTTTCGAGAAGGGCAAGAACGTCAAGCAATTGAAAATGCAAGACAAACAAAATTATTAGCATGTTTTGAATTGAATCGATCAGATCCATCAGCGCATGAATATAAGTATATTGAAATTCCTTTGCATTATGTGTGGGAAGATTCCCGAAAAAAATGGAAGAAGAGAAGGCGTGGAGGTGATAAAATCATTACACGCATATATATAGTATCACCAAAAGACATCGAACTTTTCCATTTACGATTGCTTTTATTACATGTCTGTGGTCCAAAATCATTTGAGGATGTTAGAACATACAATGGAATTATACACACTTCTTTTGTTGAAGCGTGCCATGCTCGCGGCATTGCTTCAAATGATAATGAATGGCGCGAATGTTTAAATAAAGCAAAAGAATTACATTCACCAAAACAAATGCGAAATTTATTTGGTTACATTTGTGCATTAAATGTGCCAGGAGTTGAAAGATGGCGATATGCTGGCTCGCAGGATTTTCAGCGAAGAAATATTGCGACGTGTAAATGATGATGAAAACTTTATTCACCGCATGTTTATGTCAGATGAAGCACATTTTCATTTGAATGGATATGTAAACAAACAAAACAGTCGATATTGCAATGATGAAAACCCAGTTGAGTTGCATGAAAAGCCATTACATAGTCCGAAAGTTACGGTGTGGGGTGCAGTTTCATCATCTGGCATTATTGGGCCATATTTTTTCCAAGACGATAGAGGAAACAACACAACTGTCAATGCAGACCGCTACACACACATGGTCAGAACATTTTTGATGCAACAGCTCCCTAGGTTTCCGGAAATTAATTTTTTCCAGCAGGATGGGGCCACAAGTCATACTGCTCGTGTGTCCGTGGCTGCTTTAAGAGAACTCTTCCCGGACAGACTCATATCCAGATATAGCGACATCTCGTGGCCTGCAAGATCCCCAGATTTGTCTGCATGCGACTTTTTTCTTTGGGGATTTCTGAAGAGCAGGGTGTACATTGATAGACCGCACACCATACCGGAATTAAAAACGAATATCAGACAAGAAATTGCACGGATTCAACCTGACCTGCTTCGTCGAGTGATGGAAAATTTTCGGTCAAGATTAGAAGAATGTTTACACAGAAATGGCTCTCACTTGAGCGGCGTTATTTTTAAAAAGTAAAATAATGGCATACTTTACTCAACTCAAATCTGTAAAAAAATTCTGATAATAAATGTTTCATGAAAAAATTGGGTACTTTTAATTTTCCCGCTTCACTGGCGGACCCTGTATAAACAATTTTTAAAATTTGTGAAAAGATATATAGAACATATTATAACAAGACAAAAATCTGTTCTTTTAAAGACAAATAATAAACAACAAAGAGTAGCACAGATATGGAAACAAGCAGTATTATTACTATCAAGTAAAATTGAAGTCCCAAATAGAAAGGAAGGTGTAGACCAAATTAACACACCAAACCCAATAACTGACATGACTATGACCAACAACTATAGGGCCTACTAGTTAGACAATACCCAGATAGATTAGGAGCAGTAAATAAAGAAAATAATAATAAAACAAAGAGTTCAGTACAACTTTAGAGTAAATAATATGTAACAAATGTATAGTAACTAGTTCAGTAAATGTAATTAAGAATAAGAGGTAAAGTGATTCGAGGTAAAATAAAAAAATACAGCAGTGTCAAAGTAAAAAACAGTGAAAATAATCAATAACCATCCCACAGACAATATAATAAGGATGAAGATCAAAGACGAATAAAGACAGATCCAAAATGGACTGTAAACACAGATATAATATTGTTATTTGTTAATCACACAGACAATTATTTAAAAGTGTGTTGTTATTTAGCATTAGGTGAAGTTGTAGTCATTAAGACATGATTTTTAGTTAAGAGTTTTGTTTAGTTTTGAAGGAGTGAATATTACTAGAAAGCAAGGAATAAATAAGTTCAAATAATAATTTCCCAAAATGTCATATCAATCAGCCATCCATAATTCTACAATGTTTTGTTTTGTAAAAGTAAAATCCCCAAAACTAGTTATTAAGTTACAAATACAGGTCATGAGTGGTACTTAATTGTTCATACTTTTAACAGAAAAAACAACATGTAAATTATATTAAGTCTGATTATGTAATAATTAAGGAGTAATTTGGGTGTAAAATATAAAAATAATGTATTTTTTATAACCGGTGTAATGTGACACCTAAACCTCACAATATGGACCAATAAGGATCATAGTAATTTCTAGTCAACTCAGTGAAATGAGAAGAAATTAAAAAACACTTTATTGTTAGACACGAGAGAGTTCGGTTGAGTTCAGTGCACATACAAAATATCGGTATGGAGAACCATACACGACTTCCATATTCTAAGATTTATTTTTAAAATCATTTTCGAAATGAAATATTACCATAGAAACTACTTCTTTCTACTTACTGCTTCAGCCTTAACCACAGTACTGTGGTCACTAACATATACCACCTCACGTTATCGCACTCGATTTTCACTGATGATGGAAGTCAATGGCATTGCCGAAACGTCTGGTTTTGTAGAAAACATTGGACTACGGCCAAATATCCCGGGAAGGAATTTTAACAAAAACTACTTCTTTGTTGCCGATAACGTTGTACACATATCTATAAAAAATATGCATAAAATTAATGGCTTGTATAAGTTAATGATTGATCTCCATTAAGTAGTGCTCAAGTTTCCAAAGTTTTAATATTATGATGTCCGTAATTAAAACATCAGAGCAGGTTTAGTGTGTATGAGGGTACACTGTCGACAAAAATTTTCAACATATCCTACTGAGCGTTGCTTAGAGTAAAGCTGCGAATCTACAGTGTACGTTTCACAGAACAAACACGCGGAAAAGAAGGAGCGCTCCGAATTCACTCATGGACCCTCAGCATCTTGCAAAGGGTTCATTCCCTAAAGACGAAAAATCTGTCTATGAATCGTTCCTCTGTAAACACGTGCAGTTACACTGCCCAGCGATCCACAGGAAGCAAATCGCTATCCACGCTGGACACTTTTTCGGCTTGCACGCGTTATGTTGGTATGGGTTTCGGCACTTTCCATTTAAAAAGCGTGAAAATGTAAGAAAATAAACATGAATGAGGCCAGAAATAACGCTAATTGTGTGTGTGTGTGTGTGTGTGTGTGTGTGTGTGTGTGTGTGTGTGTGTGTGTGTGTGTGTGTGTGTGTGTGTGTGTGTGTGTGTGTGTGTGTGTGTGTGTGTGTGTGTGTGTGTGTGTGTGTGTGTGTGTGTGTGTGTGTGTGTGTGTGTGTGTGTGTGTGTGTGTGTGTGTGTGTGTGTGTGTGTGTGTGTGTGTGTGTGTGTGTGTGTGTGTGTCTTCCCTGCCTTTTTATTGTGGTAGTGATAATAATAAAATGGAAACGTAAACAGTACATAACTGAGATATGCTTGCCTGCCACGCACGATATATTTTCTCTTATACATGACTAGCAGAATACCCGTGCTTCGCTACGGAGTTTCACGTTGTACGTAATGAAAATGTTAGTTTAATTAATAAAGTTTAATTAAAGTAGGCTTCTTAAAAATAAATAGCTGTTGCCCACAACTTCGTTCGCGTGGTCTTCAATTTAATGCGATAATATATTTAGAACAGAATCTATTCTATTGGGTTGCCATAGTAACCAGATCTAATAGTTTTTTAAGACCGCAAAGGACCCCCCAGAGGATCGTATCGAAAAACACCTGTCCTATGTTGGTTCTCCCGTTGCGTAAAATATTTGTGCCAAGTTTGGTTGAAATCGGTCCAATGGTTTAGGTGGAGACGTGGAAGACCCCAAAGGACCCCCCAAAGGATCGTATCGAAAAAAACACTTGTCCTATGTTGGTTCTCTTTTTGCGTAAAATATTTGTGCCAAGTTTGGTTGAAATCGGTCCAGCGGTTTAGGAGGCGATGTGGAAGACCCTAAAGAACCCCCAAAAGGACCTCATCGAAAAAACACGTATCCTATGTTGGTTCTCCCGTTGCGTAAAATATTTGTGCCAAGTTTGGTTGAAATCGGTACAGTGGTTTAGGAGGAGATGTGGAAGAAACATTCGCGGACGTGCGCACAACAACTCACCGAAGTTTCATCGCAATCGGATGAATGGTATAGGAACGCATACGGGACAAACAAAGAAACATTCATTTTTATATATAAGATGTAAACTATACCACTTACTTGACATAAACCGTGATAGCTAAGCTAATGTACAACATATATGTATTAATTATACACATAAATGTTCCTCGATAGACACTCTATTTATTGGCGAAAACTTGAATAAAATCCGTTCAGTACTTCCTGAGATTAGCGATTTCAAACACAGAGAGAAAACGGACCGACTTTACTTTATACTATGTACAGATTTACATTAAAATGAAAAAATTATAATTTTATTGCCTGGCAACTAAATTATTTTATTTTTAACAATTACCATTGTTTGAAAAAGTTTAAATGAATTTGCAAGTACTTTACTCTTGTTAAAACGTAAAAGGTTGCAGGTAAACTACCCCTTCCCCTTCCCCTTAACCGATCTTCACCAAAATCAAAAGGCCTTGAATCCTCTACAATTTAGTGAAGTATGCAAAAAATTATTTGATTCTGTTTGAATTTGCGGCTGTTATCGTTTGCCATAGAAAATACGCTTGATAAAAAACGTTGCAGGTAAACTACCCCTTCCCCTCAACCGATCTTCACCAAAAACAATAAGTCTTGAGTACTCTACAAATCACGGCTGTATGCAAAAAATTATTTGATTCTGTTTGAATTTGCGGCTGTTATCGTTTGCCATAAAAAATACACTTGATAAAAAAATGCTGCGGGTAAACTACCCCTTTCCCTTAACCGATCTTCACAAAAAGCAATAGGTCTTGAGAACTCTGCAACTTAGGGATGTATGCAAATAATCTTTTGATTCTGTTTGAATTTGCGGCTGTTATCGTTTGCCATAAGAAATACCCTTGTAAAACATAAAACGTTACTGGTAAACTACTCCTTTCCCTTAACCGATCTTCACCAAAAACAATAGATCTTGAGAACTCTGCAATTCAGGACTGTATGCGAAACATTATTTGATTCTGTTTGAATTTGCGGCTGTTATCGTTTGCCAAAAAAAAAAATTTCCCTTGATAAAAAAACCGTTGCAGGTAAACTACCCCTTTCCCTCAACCGATCTTCACCAAAAACAATAGGTCGTGAGTACTCTACAAATCAGGGCTGTATGCAAAAAATTATTTGATTCTGTTTGAATTTGCGGCAGTTATCGTTTGCCATAGAAAACAAATCTACACACAGATAGACAGACAGACACACAGACACACACACAGACACTTTTCGGAAAACGACTTTTTTTCATGTTTTGAGTGTAGTACAATCAGAATCTGCAATAATCTCGAACACGATTTTTTTTGCCATCACCATACTTCCATTTCCTTAAGGAATATGGAAGTAAAATGACAAAATTTATATAAGTGAATCTAATCTGAGAAGGAAGAAAATTTACCGAATTAATGAAAAATAATATCCAAAATTAATTAAAAATAATATTAAAAATGAAGATATAACTAAGCACGGAACAACTAACAAGAAAGAAGAATAAAATAAAACTAAATAATAAACAGTGAATATCTCTACAAGTTCAACTAACCTATAGGTAATATCCAATCTACGATTTATCACTATCAACACTAAGAACGACCCAACATTTGCAACCGATAAAAACATTATTGCACAAAGAAAATATAAGTAATAAACAGTGAACACTTAGTGATATTTATTTTATTAATAAAAACAGTGAGTAACCATTTCACTCGATTAACAACAGACCAAGTAGACGCCATATTGCCTTCGTCAATTCTTCAAGCCCATGATGCTTTGCGGCATTAGACTAAATTAAAGGATTTCTAGTAATGTATTTTAAATTTTAATTACCATTATTTCTGTGGTGTTAGATGATAAGTATTACTATATTTGTACTATAATGTACTCCTTGTTTTTCTTTTAATGTAAATGAACCTTGCATAGCAGTCACACGAACTTGACATAATATTAATTTAAAAAATTAAGAAATCGAACCATGAGACAGAATCGATCTATACTATTGTTAATATCGAATACATAATTTTCCAAAAACGTGAATAAAATAAATATTGAACTTTATTATTATCAAATACAATTCCATGTGTTTTATTTCTCGAAGGTATTAAATTAATAGGATTCTCACTGAACGAGCGAAGACCAAGAAGACGTCAGCGTGTGGTAATTCCGAAGATAACTACGAAAATAGAAATAACCTCAATCGGTACGTTCGAGATGGTAATCGAAGGTACTTATTAAAGAAGTGTTTCTACATTACAACCGTGTTATTCAAACGTCTGAGGCAGATAGCGAATAATTTTATTCGCCGAACCATAGAAAAATCGATGAAAGAAATCAAAAACCTAAACAAACCAACAAATAAATATAATTAACATACATACGAGGAATAAACACCAACAGCTATACTCATTTACAAAAATATATAGTAAACCGAATTAACAGTAACGAGATAGTAAATTGGATTACAAATTAACTAATAAAAGACGAAAATCCAGTTTATATACAATGTGACGCTTACAACGTGAGGCGTTATAAAGAGGGGAACATAATAAAACATAGGTAAAGCCGTATCGTTAAAATATTTACCCTAAAAACATCTACAAAAATCAAGTAAAAAAAATAAAGAAAACCAAAAGTTTTAATTATGTGTATTGTATAATGTATATTTTTAAAAGTAAGCTTTAAAAATATATTGATTACGTAATATTACATGATAGTGGGATAAAAAAATACAAGAGTTATTTTGCGATATAATTTTATTTCGTAGTTTTAATTTTTCTACGAACTACAATGATATTTTGCTTAATTTACATTTATATACAGTCCGTACCATATTCCTCTTCTTTATGTTTCTACTGTGTCGTACGAGTATTGATGGATACAATGTTTTGAATCAGTTTTGGTTGTCTAGTATACTACAAAAAACTCAAATAATATTGGCTGCCGTAGTTTCTTTGGTGATTAGTAGAGTTCTTCCAAGTAGCCCAGTCGGACTTCCTAAACGATAAGCGGGTTAGGCTTATAATGTATATTTTGATATAAAAAAATAATAAAGTACAGCAATTATTAGGAAATTTTTAGGAAAATATTAGGCCCACAAAAAACTTGAGAAGGTTGGAAATTAAAAAGTAATGATGAAATATATCAAAGTATAGAAAATATAACAGAAACAATGAGAAAAAGAAGACTATTATTTGTTGGACATTTATATAGAATGGACGACAATAGTTTAACAAAGCAGATCTTCAAATATCTGTTGGGGAAGAAGTCAACATCAAGTTGGATTAAAGAAGTCCAAAAGGATTTAGAAAAAAATAATATACACGCAGAAGAAGCAATTGAAAGAGAAGTTTTTCGGGCAAAAGTGTTAAAAATGGAAGGAGTCCAGGGTAGGAGAGAGAAAAACGCAGTGAAAAGATGAAAGACTATTGGAGAAAAAGAAAAGAACAAAGAATAAAGAATTGAAATTGGCATGTGGTCCTTAGATGGCCGATACAAAAAAAAATTATAGCAATTTCAAATGTAAAATGTAAAAAAGTATAACAATTTAAATTAATATTCATTTAACATATTGTAACAATAACCGTATCGAATCGCTTAGAACAGCCGAGAGCTTCCTTCCACCCGACCCCCCCTAATGTGGGAGCTGTTGTCTCAGTCAAGGCCGTGTTAAAGTATGTTCCAGATTCTTCAAGATCACAATTGAAATACGCATTAGCGCCAGCAATTAAGTTGAGGATGGAAAATTTCTAGAAGGCGTGCGCGACCTATAAAAAGGCATAGCAGCCGGCTTGTTAGTTGTGTTGAACGATTTCCCTTAGCGCGGATCGAGTGTGGTTTACACATGAGCGGCAAAGTGTTGTGTTATAATTAGTGCGGAATTCTTTATCGTTGCCATTATTATTGCGTGCGGACATATTTTACTTGAATTGTTGTAAGAGACTACTTTGTTGATTACAAATTATCAATTGTGATAATTAAAGCTGGTTATTAGTGACGTCATTGGTGTCTTGTATTTTGTTTTCCACTGCACCATACGACGATCAGCGAGACAGTCGTAACAATATTTAAATCACACTCTAAAGTGCCTCACTAATCATTGTTCTTTTTTATTTTGAATTTACTTTGTGATAGATATTATGTCTCCTATGTAACTTAAGTCTTCTGTATACCTAAAACAATCACATATTGTTAGTAGTCGAAAAATTGCAGGTCCATAAACTTTTAACGACTTCTGGTGTCCGTAGGAATATAATTAATTATTTTCCTCCATCGAATTAATTCAAGGTTCATATTGCTACGATGGCCTCACTGATCACCGTACGGTACAGCGGAAAACAATAATATTACAGACACCAATCGAGTTACTAATCACCAGCTTTAATTATCACAAATAACAGTTTATAATCGACTTGTACAATAATCCAAGTTAAATTTGTCGAGACGCAACAATAATGTCAATTAATAGAGTCCCTGACAATAATCACGTTTTATTAATAGCCACTTGAAACGCACAGAGTAATCGCCCGAAGTAAAAACTGACTGACTGTCGCTGGATGCTTATGTTTATACCCCGCTGAGATGCCAGAATAATCTGTCACTTTTTGATGACGTGTTAAACAACTGCCTCTTACGGGCGCTCTCGAATCCACTAGATACAGTGTCGTGTCCGGCCTTGAACACAATGTGCGCCGATTGGTGCGGTCTGGAACAGTCTCGGTTGTTGACGAGTGATAAGTGTCACGTAATTGTCTTTCATCTCAAAGTAGCAGCATATGTACGCATACACACACATTACAGCTGGGCTCTGCTGTGTTAGCCGAGATACTTGTAGAACGTTCCGTATTACGTAACAGTATGGTACACCGAGTTTGAAATATGGAGAAATTGCTTCAATTCCATGGCTTACAGGTCGACACTCGACAACTTAAAAAATAATTTTTTTAGTAAAAGCCTAATAGGTATTTAATAATTTAACAAAGTCCATAGAGTTGTTATGTCTACCATAATATTATTTTTAAACTGTTAGATTTAATTATTTACTAATCAAATATCGCTTTGTAGAGGTTTAATAATTTAAAGTTGTACCCTTAATCAGCAAGATACATTTGTTTTAACGAAGTCTTTCAGGTATTTATTACTGAGCCTAGACATTATAAAAAAGAAAATTTCCTTAAGTGCTACAATTGAAAATAATAAAAATATTTGGAAATTGCCAATCGTGATAATCAATTTCCCGATTGTACCGTTACAGTAAAAAGCTACTACTACTGGCTTTTTAGTGGTAGTAGCAGCAGTGACTTGCGCTGAAGCAATACTACGTCATTGGTCAGATGAATTAGTTATTGTAGTACTACTGGTGGATAGCATAAACATGACGGTGTTACGCGTGTTAATATAGAATTATCACGACAATAACTCTTGTTTTTTTTTATCCCACGATTATGTAATTTTACGTAATCAATATATTTTTAAAGCTTACCTTTAAAACTAAACATAAAATACACATAATTACAATTTTTGTTTTTCTTTTTACTTGATGCTAGTAGATGTTTTTAGGGTAAATATGTTCTATACGTCTTTTCACAAATTTTAAAATTGTTTTACATTTACGTAAGTAGTGGTTACTACGGTAACAAGAAATAATTGTTACTTGAGCTTTTAGTTATAATTTTAAATAAACAGACGTTTTCTTAAGTAGATATTTAGGCTACATATTTTTTCTAATAACGGGAAAATCGGAATAGAAAATCAATTATTTTTTGAGGGGATTTGAAATGTGGAAATTTCGAGAAGTGAATAATTGAAAATCTATTTTCGGGGTTACCAAAAAACCTTTCTGTTACTTTTGGACACGACTATCTCGCTTCACATCTGCACCGCCTCCACGCGCTGCCAACCCCTGAGTGCCAGCTGTGCGGCCACGGGACGATGGACGCCGACCATCTGAGAGACTGCCCGGCCTTGGACCACACCCCGACGACAACACCCGTTGTCCCGTCCAACGAGGACACCGAGATCGCCGAAGCCCGACGCTACTGGTCAGCGCGTCACCTAATGGCTCAACAGCCAAGGGTGGGCGTTGGCTAGTAAGTAAGTAAGTACTTTTGGGTCATGCACCTTACGACAATTACAAAACTGGAAAATCTCCCATACTAAGGTCTACAATGCGGTGACTGTCACAGAACAGTATTTCCTTTACATCGAATATGTTTAAGCTAGAGCTATAAGGTAACTCAGGATAAATGTTACACTGATAGGATCGCGTACACTCGAAACACGGAGTAAGTGACTCACAAATTGACTGATATGAAAGCGTCAGTTTGCAATGGATGCGGTATCTGTCGCCTGCTTATATTATGAATTTGAACCATTCTTTGCCTATTTTTCATATTGGCTATGATAGGAATTATGATATTGAATTTAAGTTAGGTAAGTTACAGACGGTCTGTGGCATAATCAACCGTATTGTTAGAACCAAAGTACAGTACGTCGAGGTACAAAAGTAAAGTTCTACAAAGTTATGGCAGCGCCTGTACTGTCCTATGGTTATGAATAATGGACAACGGCCAAGAAACAAGACGGTAAAATACAGGCCTCGCAAATGGCGATCTTAAGAGGAGTCAAAAAGGGTTCTAAACTTGACCGTATAAGGAATGAGGCTATGAGAGAAGAGTTACAAGTTTTAACTTGAATGAACAATTGAAAGATTACAAACGACGGTGGAAAGAACGCTTAGAAAGAATGTCAGATTCCAAACTGGCCAAAAACGTCTGGAAATACAAACCTATAGGACACAGGTGTGCGGGTAGACTCAGGACGAGATGGCTGGAGGATTGTTGAAGGCGGAACAGGCAGCACCTTGCCTATGCCAGGTTGTGAAGATGATGATGGTATTGAACCATCCTTTGCCTACGACTACATTGCTATGTTGTACTGAAAACAAAAAGAACCATTGAATCGATTATACGAGAGTGGTCGTAAACGAATAAATATATATAATACAATTACAAATACAAATATTATGACGGTATGCAAATTAAAGCTAATTACTACCACAATTAGCTAGTAATTAACGAGTGTGTTATATGTAAATGAGAGTAAAAAATTGCTAAGACAGTGCAACCACTCGCCTATAGATCAAGTTTACGTGATCGCGAAAACAGACTACAAAGTGATCAGTTAAAAAAGGGACGCTACACACGAATTGACAAGGTTGTACGTGTTAGAAGCAATATCTGACATGTCAGATTGCTGTCTACTATAAATACCCCCGGCAATTTTGGACGAGGAACAGACCCCAAGAAGTTTCAAACGGGGGCACTATGTCCGTTTGCCAATCGACAGAGAACAGACGCTAAGAAGTTATACTCGAGGACACTATGTGCGTTTGCTAATCGACTGGAACTACTAGTAATTATCATCACCGTCATCTGCGTCACGATTGATGGAGAGCGCAGGATCACCATCAACAACAGGCTATAGAATACTGAGGAATCGTCATCATCATCAACATCATCGTCATTGTCATCATTCAGGAGACGCGCGCGCGCGCGCGCACACACACACACATGCAACGGTAACTTCGACAATACGCAGGTGACGAATGAACAATTATATTTTTGTGTTAAACAAAGAACTCAACTCATGAAGAACAGAATGTGGGATAAAGTAATTTACATTAACAAAGACTTAAATGTAAATAGTGTAAATATTCAGTTTACAAATATAAACCGCCACATTATTGGCTAGTCACACGTGCAAGACAACTAAATTATGGATGGCCTTTGTGGAAACGTACAGGTAAGTGCAGTCTGATGAAAGAAACAAAATGTGGACGCATTGCTGACGAAAGAAAACGAAGAAGTTAAACGAAGCGATTATTCAAATTGGACGTGCGAATTTGGTTCAGTAAAAGAGTTTTTATAATTAAGAGTAAAAATATACTCAATTATCTGAAACTGTAAAGGAAATAACGGTGAAAGGAATATTAATTTCGAACTAATATAAAATGTGATACAGGAGAAGTTACATTAACAAAGTCGGTTCAACAAAGCGATCAGATAATACTGTATCTTTCGATAGGAAATATTAGCTTTTTAATATTTTCACAAATCACATAGACCGAGGCTTTGCACCGCAGTTTATCCATTAAAACGTAGGATAACCGTCTCATTGTTGGCAATCACAAAACAGAGAGCCAGCTGACTGGAATTTAACTAATTTGAATAATGCACACTCTTTTGCCAATAGTAGTAGCCTGCCTATAACATAACGTTTGACAAAAGGATTGTTTACATTGACATTTTGTTTAGCCGGCGGTGAGCCGACGTTGTATAGAATAATTAATTAGTGACAGTTGAGTTTGGCAACACGGTAGTCACCAATCCAATAATTAGTGTCCCGTCCCGTCCTGTACTGCTTTTGTATACTACTCTCCGCCGCGCCGTGCAAATTAACCGACAATTCTCATGTCATTATTTTCACCTCTACACCCACCTGCCTGCCGACCTTATCTCTCTCCCTCTGTCCCAGTCATCAAATAATAATAAACGAATTTAATATATTATTTTGTGCACATATATTACAAATTGTCCATTTAATTAGCGTACATAAATATCATTGATAATTATTATTTAGTATTACCGTGATTGAGAGTCCATCCTACGTCCTCTCTCTCTCTCTCCTATGGCACTGCAGCCCTTGTTGTGCCCTGGCCTCCTTCAATTTTTCCCCCCATTCTCTTCTGTCGGTAGCCATCCTCCTCCAGGAACGCACTTTCAGTATTTCTTTCGCATCCTCATCCACCGCGTCCTCCCATCTTCTCCTCGGTCTTCCCACTGGTATTTTTCTGTGGATTATGGTATTCAATACTTTTCGTAGTATTCTGTCTTCCCCTATCCTGGCTATATGACCAGCCCACCTTAGACGCTGTAGTTTTATGTACCATGTTAGCGGTGGTTCTTTATACATTTGATACAATTCAAAATTATATCTTATTCTCCAGCCGTGTAAGTCAGTAACTAGTCCCAGGACTCTTCGTAATATTTTTCTTTCAAAAATATCGAGACTGTTTGCTGTTCAGGATACACGTTTCGCAGCCGTAAGTTAGGATGGGTCTTATTATTTATTTGTATACCCTTAGTTTCGTGTTTCTGTGGATGTCTTTGGATCTAAAGATACTTGATGTGGCGAAATACGCTTTATTGGCTTGGACTATCCGGTTTCGGATTTCGGCTTCTTCTGTGCCGTTTTTTCTAATATGGTTCCCAAGTATTTAAAGTTGTCCACCTTTCCGATAATGTCGATTGTTCCGTAGTTTCTTTGTCTTCTAGTCTGCACTAACATTTTTGTTTTATCTATGTTGATTTTGAGGCCTACATTGCTAGCATTTTCTTTGAGCTCAAAGTACGTTTCCCCTGCTGCATTTTTTGTCCGACACATTATGTTAATGTCATCCGCGAAGGCTGCTAATTGGACCGATTTGTTTATCAGTGCGTTATTTCTTCATACTGACAGTTTTTTGATCACATATTCCAGAGCTAGATTAAACAAGGTCGGGGCCAGCCCGTCTCCTTGTTTTAACCTTCGATTGATTACAAATCGTTCTGTTATATGTCCTTGTATTCGTACCTGAGCTTCTGTATTAGCCATTGTCAATCCTACATCCCCCCCCCCCATTGAACATGCTGTTTTCTTCATCACTGTCGTCATCATCACCACTCCAAGGATTAGCCCCTAGGCCCGTTCCGGAACCCATCTCCTCCACGGTCTACCGATACCTCTCTTCCCAGTAGGGTGATAACTCAAGCCAGCCACGGGTAGACGGATATCAGATATGCGGTTCAAGTGTTCACACAATCTCCTTCTGTGGTCTTTAATCTTCTGGTGCAACGATACAACTGTTAGTTCGCGTCTAATATACTCGTTCCTTCTCCGATCCAGGAGAGACCAACCTTGCGTCCCTCTTAGAAAATTCGGTTCAGCTCCTTGAATCCTCTGTACAATAGTTCTGTGAAACTGTAATGTCTAATCGAATAAGAAACCCATTATTTCATGAGTCGACACTAATACGTAATACACTTGTTTGTCAGCTATCCCAAACGTCTACTAATATTACAAAGTAAAAGAAAATATTGAGAAGACGGAAAGTATATATTATGGTTAAGGTAAATGAAAACTGGCATACTACAGCGAGTGCAGTACAGAGGAGAAAAATTAAAAAAAAATTTTGTTTAAAGGCATAAACTTCAAAAAGTGGTTGCTAAGCCGTAAACATGTATCAGACCCGTTGGTACTTATGGAGGCGAGAAGGTTTGAAAGAAAGATTGTAAGAGGTGTTTGTGGTCCTGTTAAAGAAGATGACGAATGGAGAATAAGAAATAACCAGCGGATAGATAAGCTATTATAGCACGAGGACATTGTAAGATTCGTAAAGGCTCAAAGAATACAATGGCTAGGTCACCTAGAGCGGATGGATGATCAGCGTATGCCAAAGAAAATCTTGATGGCCCAAGTCTACATACAAGTAGAGAGAGGGGCCGACCGAGGGATAGGACGATTGGATGTTGTGCTGGAAGATCTAAGAAGAATGGATGTGAGGGGTTACGCTGAGAGAGCAATGGATAGGAGACATTGAGAAAATTGGTGTTGGAAGCCAGGGCTCACGTAAGAAGAAGAAGAAGAAGAAGAAGACAAAGACAAAGAAGCACTCGTAAATCGCTCAACAGTATCGTATACGATGCCGACAATTTAATTATGTGTCATATTACAATATAGCCACCCGGCTTCTTTGCAACAGTTGGTGGTGATTTCAAAACAGACCTTACAAAAACGCACCTGTAATCATGGAAGAAGACGTTAAAAAACGCTTAGACGTTCACGTAATTTGTGCTGACAAACTCTGACAATCGTTTCAACCTAATTCTCAAAAAATTCCAAGACTACCCCTTCTCGAACAAGAGTTATTTTTGTAACTCTTTGAGAATAGTCTGAAACAACTGTCAGAATTTGTCAACAAAATCTTGTGAAACCGCCAAGCGTGTTTTAAACCTCATATTGACTAATAATTTACGTTGAATAACTCGAACTAGCGCCTGGCACAGTTAGTTCGAATTATTGTTTCTCTTCTTATCCGATACCGTTTAAGAAGAAAGCGCACACTGTTAATAATGCTACGACGGTCTACTGATCGTCGTAAGGTACAGTGGAAAACAAAGTACAAGACACCAATGAAGTCACTAAAGACCAGCTTTAATTATCACAAATAACAGTTTATAATCAACTCGTAAAATAATTCGAGTTAAATTTGTCCAACACGCAATAATAAAGTAAAATATAAAGAATTCCGCGCTATAATCACTTTTCACTAATACACCACTTGCGACGCACTATGTAAATCGCCCGACATAACACTGAACTCTAAGCAGCAGGTATGGGCTATTTATAGTCTGCAGAGTTCCATAATCGTCTTTAACAAACACGTGAAAATTCTAGAGAATACTTCAGCGCGGCCATGGCAGAAGCAGAAACACACACCGTTGGGCTTGTCAAGGAGCTTCTAGAACAACACCATCGAACGCACGAGACGTTCCGCATTACGTAATACTGCCTCGCGTGTCAACCGTCACGTACGCATTACAGCTACCGGAATAGCCGAGAAAGAGTAGAACAACGTTCTCCAATGTACCAGGACGTTCCGTAACGGCGTAACATTTGCAAATTGTTTCGTTAAAAAATGTCTAATGCAAACGGTTAACGAAAGCAGGGACCGAATATCTCCCGGGATAAGGAGTTCCCCTATACGAAGTCCCAACGGCTTCCTCGGAGGGCAGGAGGTGGAAGGTTTGGGCAGAAGGTGCCTGGTTTTGGGCACTCTCTTGCCTTTGAGGTCAGAAATCACCTCAGAAGGCGAACCAGCCACATAGGTGGCCAACGGCATAGGATGGGGAAGGCAAACGGAAACCACTTCATTAAAGGTCTTAAAGATATTCCTACTATTGGTAGTTCAAGATCGGATGGCTTTTTATATTATTGGTGTTGCAAATTGTAATTGCTAAGGGAAAGCACGGAGAAGATGGGTGTAGAGAACCAATCTGCGGGTTGCTAACTAAGGAAGGATTCGTCAAAAAATGCAATTGGAATTACAGTATCATGCACATACGTCCCTCTACTACGTAATGTTAATTTACTTCTTTCGGAAAACTTACATACACACAAAACATGGAAAAGAAATAAAAGTAAAAAAAAAAATTAATTTACGGTTCCGTTCAAAAACCGATCTGTTTTGCTTTTGGAAAATACCGAATATTTAATTGTACGACCATAATATGTTTAATACGCACATTAACGACAATACCTTCCGGTTACATTAATGACGAACTGCTTGGCTTATCACGGGAAACATACTTTGAATGTGACCATCTTCTCAGTCTACAAAGACGTGCATGTCAGTAACTGCTGGCACGAAGAGTGCGGACAACAGGAATGTTACGTAGCGTGCGGACAACAGGAATGTTACGTAGCGTGCGGACAACAAGAATATTACGAAGAGTGCGGACAACAGGAATGTTACGTAGCGTGCGGGCACAAGAATATTACGAAGAGGGCGGACAACAGGAATGTTACGTAGCGTGCGGACAACAGGAATGTTACGAAGCATGCGGACAACAGGAATGTTACGAAGAGTGCGGACAACAGGAATATTACGAAGAGTGCGGACAACAAGAATGTTACGAAGTGTGCGGACAACAGGAATGCTACGAAGTGTGCGGACAACAGGAATGCTACGAAGTGTGCTGACAACAGGAATGCTACGAAGTGTGCTGACAACAGGAATGCTACGAAGTGTGCGGACAACAGGAATGTTGCCAAGAGGGCGGACAACAGGAATGTTACGTAGCGTGCGGACAACAGGAATGTTACGAAGAGTGCGGACAACAGGAATGTTACGAAGAGTGCGGACAACATGAATGTTACAAAGAGTGCGGACAGCAGGAATGTTACGAAAAGTGGGTACAACAGGAATGTTACGAAAGTGCGGACAACAGGAATATTACGTAGCGTGCGGACAACAGAAATGCTACGAAGAGTGCGGACAACAGGAATATTACGTAGCGTGCGGACAACAGAAATGCTACGAAGAGTGCGGACAACAGGAATGTTACGTAGCGTGCGGACAACAGGAGTGTTACGAAGCGTGCGGACAACAGGAATATTACGAAGAGTGCGGACAACAGGAATGTTACGAAGAGTGCGGGTGGGGGGGAGGGGGTATGTGCGAGTCCCAGAGATATGGAGGAGGTTTCGAAGAAGAAAGTTTTAGTCGAGTAAGACGTGCGGTCGAATCGAATAGGCCGCATCTCATTTAGCTGGACTAATTTGGATTAACCCTCGTCCAGTTAAGGGTAAAATGTAGTAGAATGACAAAATTTAGACTCCTGGATTTTGGTGTCCATGACGTGTCCGTTGATTAACTAATTATAAGTATATAACTACTGACTCGGATCACTAATTTTTTTTTGTTAGTAAAAAAATGTTAAATTTTTATTTTACAGCCAAAACCAGTTTTCGCTCAGTTGGAGCTTTGACAGAGGCTGCCGCTAGGAGTATGTGTGATCTAAATTGTGTCTGTTCGTTCAGGATGTTGTTTCTATGTGTTTGTATATTTCTAATTGTTCAAGAGTGTCTAGTTTTCGTACTTTTGTGTGTACGTGTAGAATTTCCATGTTGTTTATGTTTGTGTATGCGTGGTTTGCCTCAATGAGGTGGTTTGTAAAGGTGGATTCGGTGGTGCCTTTATGTGTTCAATGTATCTCTTTTTGAAACTGCATCCTGTCTGGGCTATATAGAATTTGTTACATACTAAGCAGTTTAGTTTGTAAACACCAGGTAAACCAAATTTGTTTTGTTCTTTGTGTGTGTTTTTTTGACAGTGTGTGTTCTGTTTTGTTTCTGTATCCTGCTTTTTTAAATTTGTGGGCTATTTTTTTAGTGTGGTTACTGATATATGTCAGTGTTATGTTGTTTTCTGTCTTTGTCTGTTTTGTGTAGGAGTTTATTGACTAAGTTATTGTTCTGTTGTGTCCATTGGTTTCTGCTAGATATTTGATTGTGTTTAATCATCTTAGTATTCTTATTCCTCTAGGCGAATGTTGTTTAATCTATGTATCATGGTTCTGGTGTAAATGGTAATGAATGTGTAAACCATACATACTGATATCTGTCCCATGATACTGTTGAATCATTTTTTTAAATATGTGAGCTAAATATGCCGCAACACTACTACAACAGATATTCACCGTGAAAGCCTTCGCACAAGCATACATATATATATATATATATATACTGAAATGGACATTGCTGTTGCATATGGAATGTAGCCGAGAATAAAGCATATAAAGACAGTAGGCCTATATGAATACTGTAAGTAGAGATTGCAAGTGAGATGGTGTGTATGGAAGCTTATAACTGCATGTGCGAGGGTACAAACTTATTTTATGGGATATTCATAAAAAACATGTTAGTTTAAATAACTTTTGAGATGGGACTTCAGAATACTCATAATAAAAAGACCTACCTGATAACAGTAATTATTTTAAAAATCATTAACTGAATTTAAGCGTTTTGTTAGTAAAGAGTTTATTGCCCATAAAATCGATTGTAAAACAACTCAGGTTTTTTGAACAAGAAATATTGTTAGCTTGTTCTGTTGTTCTGAAACCTTCTTATACAGGAACATTTATTATCTGTAAGAAAATCATAACTAGGGGTTACCTAAGAACCAATCAGTTTACAAGAAATTGAGTTGATTAAGACGAGGAACACACAGAGGAGTCTCTCTTTGGAAACGATAATGAGTGAATGCTGTACTGGTCCGGATGTTTGGTCTGCCAATTGTGACAAACACAAGTTAGAAAATTCTTGTTGAGTTACTGCGAAAAGTATTATAATTGTGCTATTCAGCAAAAGTGCAAGATATTCCAATCAGAGTATATAGACACTTAAAGCTGACTGGAGGTGTAAGCTCAATACACCAAAAGCAGTAACAGTATCAGTTTGTGGTGAAACTGTATGTAACCGTACCCACGAGAAATATCTATATGCCCGAAAGCAATCCTAAAGCTGAACAGAGTAAATTAACCCACATATTCATCCAGACAGGATCCACTCATCATCTGAAGGAGTTGCAGTTGACATTAAAGGGAAGTGAACTTATATTACTTATGTACAAATATAGAAAACTTATTCAAAATAAAGACACTACTAAATCCCAGTGATAGTTAAATACTATTGAAATATTGTAAAAAAATATATTCTTGCACAAAAAGTTTTATTATTATTAATTATATATATATATATAAAATTAATAATATACACACATACCGGTATATAAAAATAAGTATAATGTTGATTTAGAGCAGGTGTTAAATGTACTTGCAATAAGTCATAAATCCATGAACACACAGAACAGTATATATCATTGGTTCAAATTTAATGTGACCATCTAATGATCTTGACGATACTCATAGGTATCAATGATGCAAAAAAAAAAATTTTCTGAGAACAATAGTTTAGAGATTATCTTAAAAACACTTCTGTAATCTTTGGTTCCGGAAAATGTGTACACATTGTACAGCCGGAATAAATAATGTAACTTAAAAACACACGTAACAAATACTGAGTCATTGTCTACATTTCTCCTAAGGTTTAAGATTAATACCTACAAATCGCACCTTTTAAACAATATGAAAAAAGTAATTGAGACAGAACAAGGTGTAACTGACAACAGAAATCAACAGTGTTCTATCTGAATTCACGCAATAACGCTCTCTCTCCATCTACAGAAGAAACAAAACTCTTTATTACTCTGCAGTTGTTTTAACATAGACTAAAAGACATGATCAAAATTAACAGTAAATAAATTAATGTTGAATCACCGTCACAGGTCTGTTGCTTTGTCTCTTCATGATACTGGTAAACCAAACAATACTTCAGGGGAACTTGACATTTAATCCATCACTGTAATGCTGTTAATTCAATGTTTAGCCTAAGTTCATGCGAAAAATGAGGTCGTGCACCATCATGTTGAAAGAACATTCTTTAAAAGCCTTTTTTCAATACATATATCTTCTAACAGGATTCAAAACTCATTTTGTAAATCATCGCTATACACAATATCAGTAAAAGTGATTTTGAATAAAAAAATGGTATAATCAACTGGGCCCCAATTATACCATACTATACATTTAACAATGAAAGTTTGACTCTTTTATTTCGTTTGAATTTTAAGTTGTCCCCCAGTGACTATTTATCAAATTTAGTGTTCCCTTTCTCACAAAAAGAGATGCATAAGTGAATAGGCAGAATTAACAATATACGAGTATGTAGGAAGGCAACCGAATATCTAGGAAGGTACTGTTTAGTCAAATTGAGGGTAGAAGGCCTGTCGGAAGACCCAAGCATTGTTGGATTGACAGTGGCGAGGGATGCTGATACTTTCCTTAAAAAAAAATGATGGGCATTGATCACCAAGGACAGGGAAAAATGGAGGTGGATGATTATGGAGGTTAAGATTCAACTCTGAGCTGTGACGCCGTGGTGGAGGAGGAGGAGGACAAAAAGAAGGAGAAGGAGAAGGAGAAGAAGGAGGAGGAGGAGGAGAAGAAGAAGAATATTTCAGTTTTCTTTAACTCACAGCCAAAATTTTAATCTTAAGTCACAGTCACCTGGTTGAAGATGTTGAATAGTATGCAGACGATAAGGACTTTAGTATGAGGTATGCCTATTTGTGTGAATCGAGGTATTATCTGAATATTTTTTATTCAGCTATATGCTGTTCTACTACAGGGTGGTCAACAAACCAAGTTGGAAATGACTTGTTAGTTCATAAATTATCAAAGACCAGGGAAAATGTTTAATTACGAGGTACTCTTCTGTTGGGAAATCTTTGTTGGTATTCACATTTTGCAGCCTAAATGGTTTGCAGTATATTACAAAAAGAAGAAATTTCTTAATTTTTTGCTGTTTCTTCTTAAATAAAATTTAATTTTTTATAATGCTCATTTTATTTTCATTGACTTTACATACATCAAAATTCTCAGAATTAGATTTTTTATAAATTGTTCTACATTTTTATGTTTATTTATTGGCAATTTAAGCAAGTAAATTCACATCAAACCTGAAAGTGTTTTTCGACACCTATTTTTTAGATTCACAAAACGTTTCTATAAAACTACCCAAGATACAGTTCTGGGACCCTATTTTTTCACTTTTTCAGATCAAAGCCATATGAAACAATCTAATTACCCTTCAAGTTCCAAGAATTACAGTAGGGCTTAATTGTAGCCTTGGAGCAGAAGTCAAGATGAAATTTTTCACAAGCCACAAATCGAAAACGAACCATTTTTTGACCTACGTTTATGTGAAACTTCTTTTTTATTTCAGACTGTAGAATGCATTCCTGAAGTATGGTCCATTCCTCGTGGGACATCCTGTATATGTTACAAACAGGCTTAATTGTATTCTTCACATTACTGAAGGTACAGAGGTGTATGAAGAGATTCAGCTTCCCAAAAGGAGCAGTTATACATAAATAAAATAAAAAAATTGACTATCCATTAAAATTTTGTGTTACAAAACAAACTTTTTTGGGACAAACTCCTTTTTCTTCACAGTGTGACATTTGCAGATTAACCATCTTTAGTTATCTTGAACACAATTTTTGATGCTACTGCAACACTTCCATTACCTACAGAACACATATTTATTAAATATCTTCTTCTTCTGCACCTCACAGAGTAGGCACTTTGTCTGTTCCGTCTTCACAGAGTATCTCTCCATCTTGTTATCAATCTTCTTACGTCTCTTTTACCAAAGGGTCTATATCGAAACGCAACTTTAGGTAGTTCTCCATCCTCCATTCTGTCCAGATGCTGTAACCATTCCCTGTGATACGTCTGGATCTTATCATTTATAGAGAATAGCTGTAGCTCTTCTCTAATATCCTCATTGCGCAAACGATCCTGTCTCGTGCAATCCTTTGTTCTTCTCAGAAACTTTTCATTTCCGAAGTTTGAATCTGATCAGTAATCTTCTTTGTAGGAACCCATGTGTCATATCCATATAGTAAAACAGCCACTGCCATTGTTTTATAAAATTTAAGCCTTGTCTCTTTCCTTGTCTTTTTGCTCAACGTTCTATGTATGATGCCACACATCATCTGAAACTTCGATTTTTTACAAACTTAAAATTAAAATAAAACTTGAAATTATAAACCTAAAATTAAATATAAACTTATTTTTATACGTTTTGGATATTATGACAATTAATGAAGGTAAAAAAATAATCAGTACAACAAAAAATTAACATTTTTTTCTTTATTCATATCTAGAAATCAGTCAGCTCTCATATAAAATGAAACATTGGATATTGTATATTTCACCAGTTCATAATATATTCATATTTACAGTTATAAAAATATTTCAAAGTTACAAAAAACTGAATATATTTACATAGCTGCTTATACAATTTTAATTTTACAATAAACATGTAAACACAGAATCTAGCTTAATTAAATTAAGTATAGGCCTACTTGTTATTCTTCAACTATATAATCATTAAAACAAAATTACACTGACATACACCGGCTTAATAAAAGTCAGCTCTACCTTTTAATTAAATATTGTTGTGGTTGGCATACACACATGTTATCGCTAAGAAACAAAGTTCTGCTACTGAATTTACTTGCCTCTTAAGATACATTCACTTATTACTGCTAATTTACTGTCTGACACATTTGTGAGATAATTAGCTAAATCTCTTATAAACACTTACTGTTTATAAATTTAAAAAAGAACTATAAACAGGATTTAAACGGTAGCAGACTTCTTACAAAACCAAAACTATTATTTATTATTTTCTGCAGATACGTTAAAAATCTAATGAAAGACTCTTTTTATATTTTAAATCATTATCACATTACTATGAATATTCGTAACACGATAAAACTAAATCTCTAAAAAATCATAAGGCTCTTTTTTTATGAGAATCTGACCCATTCTTGTTCATTGCTACAGTAATACATCACACTCAAGCATATGTGTTATTCATATAATGCATACTGCACACTATGCCCCAATCCTGTACTTTAATAAATTGTAGCCTTCGTTTATACTCCCTGTTTACATATAATTCATTACAATAATTTGTACATAAAACATCACAGACAAAATCTAATTTCTATTTATAAAAAGTACTAGAGGATCTGAATTTAAAATATCTTTGAACTAAAAAAGTGTTTTATACTACGTACATGGACCAAAAATAATTACAAAACTACAAAAACAAAACACTTTTGTAAACAAATGATTTTTGATTATAATACAAAACAACCACATATGATGCGTTTATGTGTTCTATTTTAAACAATACATCAAAAATTTTAATATTTTGAAATACACATTAATCAATTATGTTTACCATTATATTATTTATTTTTGTTATACATATTATGTATATGTGACTACTGAAAATAAGTACGACATAAAATATTATCAAAATTAATATTACTTTGAAGTAATAAAAAATTTTAATGATATCTTTAAACATGCTGTTTTTATTTTATAAAACATAGATGTGTGAAAATAAGAATATTATATTACAAAACCATTTCTATACTTTATTTTTCTCAATCAGCATTTTATGCTATCAGTCTCTGGTGGCTATCTGTTTAGGTCACTAAAACACATGCCACTAAGCAAGAAGAGAGCATAAATAATTTTATATCTAACTGCATATATTTAAAAAATTTAAATAAGACACATTTTCAAACACTGCGGGCAGATGCAGAGGGGTATTTTAGAAGTGGAAGAAATCTTTCTTTTTTTCAAATATACTAATTTCTGAATATTTCAAAATAAAATTAAGCTTGCCAGGCACAAATAAAATAAATATGTTCTCAATAGGACTATGGACAATTTTTTTAAGATCTGGAGTGGATTTTTCTGATTTCCTCCGATTGGTTTTGCTCTGTAAACGTTAACAGAAAAAACAAAAGTTTGTCTATGTAATCGATCATAATTCTACTTCGTACTATTCGTTGTAATAGCAGATTTGTTATTTTTCACACAGTTGTATACACTAAGTGCTCACTCAAATACATTATCACTGCCTGGAGAAATGGAATCTGCAGTATAGTAAGTGTATTCGGTGCCTCTCAGTAACGGTGAAGTTTCTTGATCATGTCGCCATTGCCTGTGTGAACGATGCGGGGGAAACGGTGGTTTGTGGCGCAACTGACTTGTCTGTATGATGAATCCGTGTATTGCCAAAACCACCCAAACGAATGTCAATATTGCATCTGTACATAACAATTACAGCATTATTTTAGTTTACTAACCGCGCATATTTTACCCACAAAATTTCCAAAAGATCACACTATACTTACTCAACACATGAAAAATCGGTTTGGAGAACCAAACATGATTTCCATGTTCTAAGATTTATATTTAAAATTATTTACTTGAATTTGGTTCGATAATTTCTAACAATATATCCTCCAGCCTCAACTATTTTCACTATTTGTAGAAATTTTTGTTATTATGGAGTAGTCATTTAAATATAACGTTATTTTCGAGTCACTTTATATATAAAATTAGGTACTTTATTCTTATAAAGAAACTGAACTATACAGCTAATAATTCCTCATCTCAACCGATCCCCACCATTAATGATATTTAAATTTTCACAGATTAATAGTTTTAACAAACGTAATTACTAAGGTAGCTTATCCTTCAAAATGAAATACTGTACTTTACTTGATATCAGTGAAGTAATTTTCAAAAAATCACCCCTCCCCCTTCAACTAACCTCTCCATTTATAGATATTTCATCTACCTTTTTACAGTGGAGTACTGTGATCCTCTTCTCAGGATACTTTATTTATCAAAATTAAGTACTTTACTCTTTATAAAACACAAAACATTTTTGGTAAACTACCCCCTCCCCCTCAACTGAACAACCCCATTTTTTATATTTAAAGTTTTATTGAGTAACCGTTTTATTATATGTAATTATTAAGGTATCTTATCCTTCAAAATGAAGTACTTTATTCGACATCAAAAAGGTAGTTTTTGAAAAATTACATCCTCCCCTTCAACTACCATTTTCATTTATAGATATTTCATCTACCTTTCTACAGTGGATTATTATGACCTTCTTTTCAGGACACTTTATTTATCAAAACTAAGTACTTTACTCTTGTTAAAAAGCAAAACGTTGCAGGTATCCCCCCCCCCTTAACCGATTTTCACCAAAATCAATACGCCTTGAGTCCTCTACAACTCAGGCACATATGCAAAAAATTATTTGATTCTGTTTGAATTTGGGGCAGTTATCGTTTGGCATAGAAAAATTTCTACATACAGACACTTTTTGGAAAATGATTTTTCTTCATGTTTTGAGGGTAGTACAATCAGAATCAGCCCTTATCTCAAAGACGATTTTTCTTGCGACCTCTATACTTCTATTTCCTTACGGAACATGGAAGTAAAAATTATACATTATTAAACAAAACTGTTTTATAAAATAATATGTTAGTATATACAGAATACATACGTACCCATAGATTGGAAAGGTGGATCAATAATGGCTGTTTCGAATCCACTGACTGTAGCTCTTCGTATAGTGTTTATGATTATATACTTGAGATTAGAGCTGTTGTAATAATCTATTGGTATTATAGCAATGTATGAACCAATCACAGAACAAGCCAACACATTGGCTTTGTGCATAGTGTTGACCAAACACAAAGTTAGTACCAAAATACAACAAGCAAAAGATAGCCAATAATTCTCATCGCTCTCTAGTACTGGATAGTCACCTGAAATATTTAAATTTTTTAAGAACAGACAACGTTAAACTAAAATCCTATAGCAATTCTATACTGTTTATATCATAACCCACTTTGTATTTTTCCTACATTACAGAACAATTACAATAATCATTTTATTTTTTGAAAACAGTTTTCTTATATTTTACAGTTCCTTAAAAAAAACGTCATCATTACTATTATTTACAATGATGTCATCATGTTATATGATTGTATGAGTGCCATATGTTCCTGGATATTTACTTTATCACTATGCATATGGGCTGAGTAAGGTGTTTCTAGGGTCCTAGTTTTTTTTGGGGAGGGGCACGATAGGGTGACAAGAAAACTCATACTTGAAGGTTTGGAATATCCATCATTTGGGTGGTGATTTGGAGTTCCTACATAAAATCCTTTCAAAAATTAGGTAAAAAAAGTCTAGATACAATTTTTTGTAGCAGTTCCAAGTTTGACAACTTAAATGTTTTCATTTAACATTTTTTTTCAATTAGAAACAATATGAGTTTATGTTTGTATTGAAATTGTTGTAATAATATCTCTGGGCAATTATAAAAAGTTTGGAGGCTTGATCACCACGCCCCCTCCCCCAAACTGTTTATCACATGTACCCACCCAAGATAACAAATAATATGTCCTGTCTTAGAAAAAGGTAGGAAGTTAATTTCTAACATTTGTGCTATGCGCTAAAATCAAATTCTCCAAAGGTACAAATCAGTCTTTTACATAATAAAATTATTAAGCTATTAATTTGAATATACCGGGCTAAGTCTGACCTCCTTTCCGTGTGAATTAAAAACATACATTTTAAATGTTAAAATGTCCAACGTCTACTACTGACTTACATCTAGCATTTGAACAAAGTTATTGTCCCCATATGTGAAAATGGGTATACATAACAAAAGCTCTTGAAATGCAACTTACAAAGAGGAATTTATGCTCGACTAGTTTAGTTAGTGCACATAAAAATGTGCATTTGTGTGCATGCATGCACGTGTATGTATGTGTGAAATCACACTTAACTTATTGAATATATACATTAAAACATACCACTTTTTTTTTGAAAAAAAAAAAGAAGTTTCAGTTTCATAATGGTTGATCAGTGAAAATATTAGTACTCCATATATAAAAACGTATTGAAAAATCGGTTTGGTTATATTTCCTATCAGTCAATTACTGTTAAATACATGTAGAGACAACAATATGCAAAATTGATATGTAATTTCTATTTAAAAGCCATGTGAGCTAAAGTACAATAATGCCACCATTTTTTATCTTATTGATTTTTAACATAAAAGAAATTCACTAAGCACCCTGCACGTGCACATGCACGTGCGCGCGCTCCTGCACACACACATACAATATGGGTCCTGTAAAATCATACATACCTAGTCCTGCATAAAATATAATGGATGTTATTAGAATTCCTACGTTAAAAGTAGCAATTAAAACAGACAATATTGGAATGCCAAAACACGACCACATAAAAAGCCAGATCAGCCCACTTCCTACTCCAGCAACGGATGACACAAATATGGTAACTATAAAGTCAACAAACGTGAATTAAAATACTTAATGCATTGTACTTAAATGCTAAGTAGTATTATACCAAAGTAATAAGTAACAATTATTACCATTTAGTAATAAGCAAAACCATATACAGTGGTTTACAAGTCATAGTGGTTTCCAGTTTTGTTAGTTTTATTAGCAGCCATTTTAACACCAACTTTGTCACTACTTATTGCCACACTGCTAAATACTTCGTTCTTGATGAGGCCTTTCGGTGTCTCCACCATCTTCAGGTCTTAAACAACAATTTTATTTACCTATACAAACTCATATATACCTAGAGACCACCCCTAATTGTTTGAATTCGCTCGGAATCAACCAACCCTATATTGCGTGTACACCAACTAGGCCACGCCCCTCACCGAGCATCGTCATTACTCTAGTACCTAGGGTCTCTAGGTGTGTGTGTGTGTGTGTGTGGGGGGGGGGGGTTTGTAGAGATAAAAAATTGTCGTTTAAGACCTGAAGATGGCATTATTTAGCAGTAGTGGAAGTATTTAGCAGTGTGGCAATAAGTAGTGACAAAGTTGGTGCATAGTGGATTTAACAAATACCTGTACTGATGGATTGATTATCATAACGGTGTGTGTAAAACATCACCATATATTTTAATTAGGTACTTTTATTTTTTCATAATATCTAAAACAAAATTACACTTTTGTTTCTCGCCCATACTTACACAAGTATTTTAAATGCAATCAATAATATATTATGTTGTAATTCTTGTTTGTTTTTTCATTTCCATTTTAATAATTAATTTTAATTTAAACAAAACAAAAACGAATTCTACAGAACACACAAAATTTCTCAAATGCAAATTATAACTCTAGTTCCCACTACCTATTATATTTATAGATGTATGTAAAAAGATGTGATGGAGCCTTTATATACATATTTTTTGTTCATCGTAAATTTTAAAATAAAATGAATTTCATAATATATAATTAAACTTAATATTCTAAATGTATAATGTAGTAATTTAATATTCTTATGAAACTCTGTACACTTTTTACATATACAGACAAAAAAGCAAAACTGAAATAATGTATTAAAAATTGTTTTGAACACTTAAACTTTGCTGTGTTAATTAAGAGTATAAATTAATCTATGCTATCACAAAACTGACATTGTGATACATTTTCGGACGTATGTGCTAAAATACTGCTTCTGATGAAATGATCATACCTTAGTTTACAGTAATTAAATATAATATGGAAACTATTATTTTAAAATGTATATTTCCTAACAAACGTTTCTTATAACATGGAACACTTAAACAACTAAAGATTACATACAATACTAGAAATATTAACAATTTTTATGGTAGATATTTTGTAATGCAGATGGTATAATATACACTATATATCTGGCACTGTTAATCCAGACTTGTGAGACTGGCTGCTATAGGAAAGGCTACTTGCCATTACTAAATACTGATAATCCTTTTACATTATTGTACACTAATTAGCCATCGTTTTAAAGAAAAAACACTGCACATAAAATGTTAAAGAATACAGTACTTTAAAAAATAGAAAGCTGGGGGTGTATAAAATACAGTGCGAAGACTGTAATAGTTTTTATATTGGACAGACAGGCAGAAAATTGTCGGATAGGTACAAGGAACATCTACCTATAGGTGACATTAGTAACATTAAATTGACATAATATATTATATTGACATAATAGTTTGCTTTACATGTCATTGGTCGTAACAATAATTATTCCAGTTTTCAAAACAGTTTCAAACCATTGCATTTCTGCAAAAAGAGCAAACTCATGGACGCAGTGAAAGAGTTTGAAATTTACAGAGACTTCAAAACTCAGGGTGATCAGCTTCTGAATGAAAAACTTTCTTTCAAATCCAACGAGCCATATGATACAGCTATACGCATGCTAGAACAATATGATAGATAAGTGCAGGCACAGTATGATGTGGAATCGTAAATCACTAGCGAGATCCATAGTGATGCGCATCATGAGATAACGCGGGTTGGGAGTCACTTAAATAACGGGATGTTTGTGACTTTTATTAATTGACGTACTCCATGTGAGTGAACATATTTTATCATACAATGATGGGACTATACGTCACGAAACGCGTTGTATAAAAAATATAAAAAAAGAAGTTACAAGGAAGGTAACCTGGATACACAAGGTAATTTTAACAATTTAAAAAATACTGTTACAAATTGTTGAGCAGAATTCTCGTTTATAATGTCTAATCAACTGGTGTCTACATCTTGTGTAAATGAAAAATTGTCACTTTTTTGGTATTAACAAAATCAAAAGAAAAATTAATTTTTTTTACATTTCACAAAGCCAGTTTGTTGGTGTTTCCCCAAGTCTGGCTGAAAATAAATTTGTTTATATACAGTATATCAAATGTTGGTAATCTTAAGGAAGCCAATATATTCTTGGATTTCATTGTCCATGACGTGTCCGTTACTTAACTAAATACAATTATTTCACTACGACTCGGAACACAAAACTTTTTATGGGTAAAAACGTAAAAGTTAAGGTAAAAAGTTATAAGATAAAACTTTTACGCTTTTACCCATAAAAAGTTTTGTGTTCCGAGTCGTAGTGAAATAATTATATTTAGTGAAGCCAGTATAGTTTTACTTTTTATCAAGAATCCTTTGTCCCAACAGTGAGATTATCACCCTCCATCTGTATGTGTCACTGATTATCCTGGGAGCCCACGAATTTTCTTTTATAAGCAGAAATAAATTTCAGCTGAACAAAACAGAAGACCAGTTACAGCGGGCAATATTTAAGTTCAATAGCATCATACAAGACAATGGGTACAGATCTCTGCTACAATATCTAAAACGATTATGGCATTTCAAGGCAGGCATCCTATAAGAACTAAGATAGTCGTGAATAATCAGATTTTGGTTCAGGTTAGTCATTTTAATTACCTGGGTTGTAATATCTCGTATGGAACTGATATTGATTGGGATAGTAAGCTAACAAAATTTAGACGCATCTGTGGAACAATTCATAGGTACCTGAAAAATAAAACACGGAAGTATACCCGAATGAAATTTTATAAAACTGTGGCTCTCCCAATATCCCTCTATGCTAGTGAGACACGGACTCTTGGTAAAAGGGACGTGCAGGGGATGCAGCCAGTATATTTGGTGAACAGACTATAGCCACTGGACTGTTACGGCCTGGCACTGGTATGCAGGTTATCAACAAGGGTGCGCATTCACAAACAAGCGCGCGCACCGGTCGGCCAGGTTTCTCACAAAAACGGCACGTACAGAGACATTCCTTAGCGCTTGGTGCGCGGAGAACAGCGTCTGTCGTCTACAGCTGTGGCTCGCGGCCGGTTGAACATAAAAGGCTCGCGAGCCGAAAATCTTTTTAAAATCTTCAAAATGTGTTAAAAGTTTAATTTAAAGTGAGATAAATTGGAAGGAAATGTACAACACCAAAGTTAACAAGTAAATTCGACTGTGTGACAAAAAATGTGGACGAACTAAAAAATACGCAGTGCGGCACGTGGTTAGCAGAGACGCCGTGAGTTAAGTAAACAACGACCAAGTAACTATATACCAAATTTAAATTTAAAAGAGCTCAAAATTATGGGGAATTTGATATTTACGAACAGACAATGACTACACTGCCATGTTTTTTCTGGCATTTTTTTAAGTCATATGTTTATGGTAATTTGTTCCTGAATCTAATCCCTGCTGCGCATGAAAACAAGGGAGACATTCACATGGATTTTTTTATATACCTATATAACTTTTATATACTTTTGTAGGTATTAACTTCAGAAATACTCGATGCAGACGATACACCAATGATACACATAAGACAATTTATCAATACAACTTCTTGTGACAAAATGTCAGTTTGTGTGAATTAGTAATTAAACTGCATAGAAAATCACATGGTCCCTTAATGAGTGTCTTAATGGGGTTTTATTATATTGGTTTATTTTAAATAACCAGTTTAGGTTAATAAACAATTTTCATTACTTTCAGCCTTTTTTGTACGCACTGTGGATTATCCGCAGTGATTGTGCTACCCAATTCCGTGGATAATCGGGAGTTTAATGTATTTATAAGTCTTTGACCTTTCACCTGTAATAATACAATAATTTATACATATCTAAATTGGAAATTAGTGACTATGCAGAATCAACTATTAAATCAGATTAAATAAGTAATCACTACCTTACGTAACTAAAATGATTATCATCTAAAATAAACATAGAAAATGGTTGCATTTACAACTAACTCTATACCGAATTATTAGAATATTATTCTTACATGAGCTGGAAAATGTCTGCTGTGTTATAAGAATAACATATGTAATCAAACTACCAGTCAGAAAACTCAGTAACAGCATTTCAGTCTTGAAAAATGTGTGTCCAAATATACACAGAAATAGACCTACGAATATCAACACTGCACACACCGCTTTTGACAAGGCTGATTCTGTAAAAGAAAACAGAAACAGTTCTTCACTCTGTATGCTTTGAGTTATACCATTTCATTGTGTATAATAGAATATAAGATAAAGGAAAAAATAACACGTAAATACTTTAATATTATAATTTTTGAGTATATTTGCGAGTGTGAAGTAAATTCCTCTACGTGTACAGAGAGTGTGGGTTGCTTATATTTCGTTGGTACAAAATCTGAAGCAGAAAAGTAATATCTACACTAGAATAAATACAAGATATAATATATTGTGCTATTGCTTTAGGCAAAACAGTGTTTTTCATTTCCTACTTATCGTCTGAATAAAATAATACATTCAATAAACACATTACGGTGTACATTTAATAAGTTTACTATGTACACTAGAATAATCACACACACACACTTAAGAAAAATAATAGATTCTAATGTTACATGTAAAAAATGCTTAAATAAAATGTGTAGCAACAAACAAAATGCTTTTAAATGATTAAACTCTTTTACACTTTGTACTGTCTGGCCGCACCTGGATGATCGAAGCTGCTCTCCCCCACCATGCAGCTGCTTGTAAGCGAGGTAGGGTGAAATATTTGTACTAGCCATTTGGTTTACCCCCACTTAGCCTACCGTAGTACCCGGCCATGCTTCTCCCACATTACACAATGCTTGATCATCGAATCGTGGCCAGACAGTAATAACACATTATTTACATGTTACACAGACACGGAAGTATAGTGAAAGCAACAAAAAACACCTGATCAAGATACACTGTTCACATTGAAAATACTAATCTCTAAAGTATATAAAAATGTAGGTTTTCTAAATGTAAGTGTGTGTATAAAACATTATACTGCTAGGTGACACTGTTATTGCGTTTACTAAGAAATATATTAAATCTGTATCTGTTCATTTGTTTAATTTCATTTAAATCCTTAAATTTATAGTGACCGCCAATCAATGAATTTTTCTAGAAAAGGGTTTGTGAGGATCGGTCAAAAATGACTTCACACACACAAGGACACGGACACACATTCACACAAATAATTGTTCTGTTGTGTTTGACATTTCTTTTGTATTTATACACAAGTCCTGATGATGACAATAAACTTTGTCGAAACATCGACAGAAATAATTTAAAATTTGTGTTATATTTTTTGACCGATTCTCACAAACCATTCACTGGAAAAATTAAATCCTTTTTGTTCACTTACTACTAGGAAGTGCAGTATTATGTGATTAATAAGAACTAACAACTTAAGATTTACGGTTTCACTATATTTGGATATCGGCAAACAGTCTATCCATCTGTTCACCCAACAGAAGTTTTAATTTATATATATATATATATATATATATATATATATATTTATCCTTATCTAAAACAAAAATTATGGCTTTTTCTGGGGCAAATCATATTAGAACAAAGATTGTCATACAGGACTCGCCAATAGAACAGGTGCCAGATTTCTAGTATCTAGGGTGCAGCATTACATATCAAGATGATAGGAGGTTGAAAGCAAAATTAGTCTCTTCCAGTCGCTTCATGGATATATCATTAAACACTTAAAGAAGAAAACAAGGAAAGAGACGTAACTGAAATGTTCTAATGAAACTACTGTATGGTAGTGAGACTTGGATTGGAAAGGCCAAAGGTACAGTAAAGCCCCGATTATCCGCGAGTGCCGTGAAAAATTTTTTTAATTACGAACCTCAAAAAAACCAATTTTAATCCAAGCCAACAATAGGGAAAATACTATAGGCCCTACAGTGCGAAGGTCGAAAATTTCTGACAGGTTTATAGTGCATCGTAATCCTATAGGCCTTCTCGGAATTTTGTTTTGGCTCTTGCTCTTTTGTTTTGGTCAAGTTCACTAACCTTCCCCCTCTACGTACATATTCTCTCGGTCTGCCAGTGGTGTCAGTTGTCAGTAAGCGTGCTTAGTGATCAGTCGTGATCAGTTCGTTAGTTCCTGAAATTAATAATGGCTGAAAAACGAAAGAAGGTTGTATTAACGATTGGACAAAAACTTGAAATGATTTCTAAAATAGAAAATGGCGCTTCAAGGAAGTAGATGTGTTTGAATTACGGGATCAGGGAAACAACAGTGCGAGACGTTTTAAAGCAAAAAGACAAACTGTTAGCCTTTGCATCAGTGTTGGACAGTGCTTCTGGGATGAAAAAATGAAAAACAATGAAGAAATCCACCTATAATGAACTTGACTCGGCGTCAGCGGAATGGTTAGCTCAGGTGCGAAGTGAGGGCACCCCCGTGTCTGGTCCTACCATTGCAGCTAAAGCAAAAATCTTTTTTGATTTGTTAGGCCTGGAAGGAAATTTTGATGCGTCGTCTGGTTGGTTACATCGTTTTAAGAAACGTCATGGAATTAGAGAGATTGGTCTACACGGAGAGAAGCTGAGTGGTGATCAACAAGCAGCTGATGATTTTCAACATGATTTTGAAGAGTTTGTGTTGTCTGAAGATTTGTCATATGAACAAATTTATAACGCTGATGAATCAGGGCTTTTTTGGAAGTGTCTTCCCACTCGTACTTTAGCATTTGAAAGTGAACATCAAGCGGCAGGTCACAAAAGTAGCAAGGAAAGAATTACAATCTTGCCATGCAGCAACGCTGCGGGTAGTCACAAACTTAGGCTTCTTGTAATCGGTAAATCTAAGAAACCGAGGTCTTTTAAGGGGACAAGAGCAGAAAATTTACCAGTTGATTATTTCAACCAAAAAAAAGGTTGGATGAACCAGCAGATGTTTCAAGAATGGTTTGAAAACATTTTTGTGCCTCAAGTACGTAAACATCTTGACTCAAAAAATTTGCCAAAGAAGGCTGTTTTGTTAATAAAATTGACAACGCGCCTTCACACCCAGCTACATGTGTGCTTAAATCTTCTGACGGGCAAATCTTCGCAAAGTTTTTGCCCCCAAATGTTACTGCGCTGATACAACCTATGGACCAGGGAGTCATTGCAACCATGAAGAGAACATACAGAACAAAGTTGTTACTGTCAAAAATCGAAGAAGGCTGCGATCTCAAAGAATTTTGGAAGAATTATACAATTTTGGATAGCATTTATGATATTGCGTCTGGATGGGATTACATCAAACCCTCAACCCTTATTAAATCATGGAGAAAACTCTTTCCGAGTATCGAAACAAATGTCAACCAAAACATTTGTGAAGAAGAGAATGAAGTCATGCCGACCGCTACACTTGTTGACCTAATGACATCCGTTCCGGGAGGTGAGACTGTCGACGAAGAGAACATAGAAGAGTGGCTGGAATGCGACGCAAGTGAGCCGGGGTTTGAACGACTGACTGACGTAGAGATAACGAACAAAGCAATGGGAGTGAACGAGAACGAAGAAGAACAAAAGTGAAAGTGAAGAAGACGAGGCGCCTGCGCAGTGACACACGAAACTGCTTTGCAGCACGTAGACGGATTGCTTCAATATTTAGAGGAACAAGACGACGACACACATCTGGCAGAAAAACTCATGTTAAGGAAAGTACAATCTAGAATAAAGAAAAGGTGTTTCCAAAGCAAGAAGCAAAAACGAGTGACTGATTTTTTTAAAAAGGCGTAACTGAACACTTTTTGTTAACAGTACCAGGGCCGGCCTAAGAGCAAAATGCTGTGTGTGCAAGAATGAGTTTTGGCGCCCCTTACAATGAAAATGGGTATAGAAAACCCTCCAAAAAATGGTATGGGTGCTCTATAACTGAAATTTGTTGGAACTTAATAACTGAAGTTGGCATTTTAAAGGGATTAAAAACCAAAAACTAAAACTAATAAGTAGTAATAAATAGTAAATATTAAAGTAAAGTATTTAGTACCTTTTCATTACTTTTATTTTTTTAAACGACTTCTTCTAGTACTAATTCTTTTAACTGGCTTTTTCAAACTTCAATAGGCGTGCTGTACTGTACTTGTGTAAAGAGCAAACTCCTAACAAATACTTTTACAACGGAGCGGAGCGTTTGGAGCCAGTAGCCAGTCTCTTTACTGTACTTTCAAGCAACATTTTATTTGTTGAACACAAGTTATTAACATATTCAAATGGCTAATTTGCATTCAAAATTACATAAAAATTTAAATTTTTACCATATTATTTTTTTATATTTTTTCTCATTTCGGCGCCCCTCCCAAAATCCCATGTGTGCGACCGCACACGTCGCACACGCCTTAGGCCGGCCCTGAACAGTACAGTATTGTTTTTTGTTTACTGTTCTTTATTTTAGTGATTTAGACGTAGAGCAAAGGTTTCTGCTGTACTGCACATATTTTAAAAGTTTTACATATTATGTTTTTTGTACAATAAAGCATAGTTTTTATGCTGAAATATTTTTTTTCGTGTTTACACCTCATTTTTAGTCTTTTTTCGGGTTATCCACGATTTTCACTATCCGCGGTGCCCTTGCCACCCAATTCCGCGGATAATCGGGGCTTTACTGTATTATTATAGAATACAAGGAGCAGAAATGAGTTTATTGAGGGCTGTAAAGTGTTGTACCAGGAGAGATCTTATAAGAAATCATCATATTAGAATGGAGCTAGGCATAGCTTAAAGCTTAAATCAGAAAATCTTCCGGTACAACACGAGTGGCGGTTCCACGTAGAGAGAATGGATCCAACTAGATTTTCAAGAAGAGCCCACACTATCATCCAAGGGAGAAGAGAGTGTGGGAAGGCCCTGTAAATGATCATCATCATCATCTTTAAGGTTTAAACCAAGAATGGTTTGTTCCGGTCTCAAATAGGCAAATATGGCTATAGGTATCTGGCTATTCCTTATTTGAGGCAATTTAGTAGTGAATATCTCCCCTGGATATGTTACTAGCATATCGCAGGGTAAGACATATGGTGGGGCTGCCACCTTCAGGCTTAACGTACAGCCCGATTTTCTGTTTGGGTGTTCTCTCATAAACTGGCTGTCTTACCAGACTAAAGAGACCAGTTTTCCCTGTTGAGATATCCATAAGAATCTTTAATGTGGTGGTTTCTCCTTGCCTCCCACATCCTACGTCATTGACCAATGGAAGGTCGTCCGTCTTTAGGGGCAATTTCTCACTCCAAGGGCAAGAGCGTGCCCTAACCTCTACTTGACAATGACAAGTAGAGGAGAGACAGCTTATACCAGCTGTCACTCAGTCTCCAGAGCCACGTTAGCCACCCGTAGGTGTTGCCCATCCCCCACCACTTAGAGGTGTGGCTTGATATTTCCCTTCATCAAGGAATGAGACCGTAAGGCATTACTCATCCTCTCCAGTACTTTCGTGACCCCCCCCCACGGTAAACGATGGTTGTATGAATTCCATTGAGACTGGAACAGGCTACTAGCCTAAGCCGTAAAGGATGACAACGAAAACAATGGAAGCTATTTTTAAAGAAAAAGTTTAACAGACAATGTGTAGTGGGAATTTCAGCGTAACTTGTTTAATATCATTCTGTGGACGTGATCTTAAGTTTTTAAAATTACTGAAATTTTCAGAGAATTTTGTTATTGTTCTGAACATTTACTATTGGATGTATGGTGGTTTATTCTCCACTACATCATTCGATTTGAAATTTATAAGAAATAATGATAAAAACTTTCACATTTTACTACTTAACAAACTATGCTACTTTTTTTTGAGTAATACTATAAATATGACGTTTTTAGATGCACTTTTCTTCTGCAGCATCTACCATTAACAATCACAATGAGAAAACTTTTGTTAATATATGTGAAACTCTTTTTAAGGTAAGACACGAGGATCTAATTATTCCACAACATCCATTAATGTAATATTTAGAATAATATTCATCCACATAATTCACAACACCAAAAACTTTCAATTAATAACTTAAGAATGAAACTATGGCTTTCCAACAGTCTCTGCTTGTCGTTTGGAAAACTTATGGACATGAAAATATTAAGCTAGTTTACGGTACTCCTCATTTTTTCTGATTAGTTCCATAAGAAGCATATATTTAGATTTTATCAACAGATTGTGTTTTGATCTGAAAAGGAATTGTTTCTAGACCCTCTCTCTCAACTGTCTATATTTATTGAGTCTTATTATTACTGAGTATGTATTAGCAAAAGTGTTGTTGCTGTTGTTGACAGTGCTTTAGGGTTTCTTTCACATATCAATTATAAATCTATAGTATACACGAATATCAACAATTATATGCTTATTATTACTATGAAAAAAACTTTGGATTAATTTTTACAACTTTCTTTTAGAACCTTAGGCTCTCATGGCCAGTGTTGTAGTTATTAACATTTTCCGGGCATCAGGCCGTGGCCCAATATTAATACAGTATTTGCAAACGTTTTCAGCCACTCCATCGGGGGCCATCTTCAGTTCTGAAATACTGCCAAAGGACTGGCTTACTGACTGAGACCTTTGTCAGTATTTCAGTGTGGAGTGTATGGAGTTCCTTGCTCGTGCGGCCAGTTGTACATCGGTACTACAAAGTGCACTGTCCATACCCGTGTTGGTGAACATTACCGCTACTTGTCTGAGGCAGCTGGAGAACTCTGTCATAGCTGTGTACGCATTCGCCAATGCAGACCATCGCATCCTCTTTGAAGAGACGAGGCTCCTGCCCTTGACGAGTGCGTACTTCCCTCACCTGCATATGGAGTTCATGCAGGTCCAGAAACATGCTACAATTGCAATGAATCGGCAGGCTGAAAGCCTGTTATTAAGTACAATTTTGACTTGTGCCATGGTGAACCACTGGCATTATGCCTTCTTGTGATTGGCTGGAGGTGCTCAGCAACAACTTGGTGCAGACTCCAAAAAGTTATATATATATATATATATATATATATATATATATATATATATATATTCAAACACTTTTTGCTACAGTCTGTTTCTTGATGTATAAAATATATTTAATATTTATAAAGATTTTACCTCAAGAAGTTTCTTTTATTTGGAACATGTTTCGGGAAGCCTTGTGTTCCCATCTTCAGCCTTCCTGATTTTGAGCCTAGTGAGGTATATGTAAATAAAACCAACCAACACACATACCTCACAAGGCTCAAAATCTAGAAGGCTGAAGATGGGAACACAAGGCTTCCCGAAACATATTCCAAATAAGAAGAAACATCTTGAGATAAAATCTTTATATATATATATTTATATATATATGGCGTCCTTAACAGGGCTGCCAGCCTTAGCCATAGTACTGTAGTTTACTGACTGATCCTTTTGTCAGTATCTCAGTACTTTCAGCACTGAAGATGGCTGCCGATGGAGTGGCTGAAACGTTTGCAAATAATAACATCGGGCCACGGCCTGATAGCCCACAAAATGTTCATAATTTCTTTCAGAATATTCGATGGATTCCTATTATTACCTTATTTCAGTAATACTCAATTTGGTAGCAAAATCCTTCGATATACTCAACATACTAATCTTTCATCTATAGACCATAAAATATATAATGTCAAAAAACATTCTGTTGCATGCTCTGACAGATCAAAAACCTATATTACAGTTTCCATACAATAATTTAATCAAGAGTTTCCATATACTGTATTTAAATTTAACAACGTTTAATGAAATTCAAAACGACTTACTTAAAACCAGACAGTTGTCTGTGTAGTGAACAGTGCTACATGCATACGATTGCGCAGGAACATATGCTGAGTATGACCTAGGTCCATTATTAGCGATTATGCCAAACACAGACCCCGTACCTCGGTAGGCGCTGAACACTCTTCGTGTTTGTGGTCCTATTAACGATGCTCCAACCTATAGTGTTTCTGCTGATAACTCTTTTGCATAATTGTTTTATTATTTTTGTTTAACATCTAAAAATAATTCTATTATTCACATTACTATTATTCTGCAAAAATTATTTTATATAAACAATTGTTCCCACTCACCCGAATTACAACATTTCTTAACACCTTAACGGATCATTTAATTGACCACGACCTAAAAATGCTCAATTTTTTTTCATATATGTATTCCATCTTGTTATTGTAAAAGTAATACTAACAAATATAATTATGGTGTATAACAATGGAAAACTTGCCATTTTTGCGAATTTTCAAAGCTGAATTTTTGATGTCACGGGTTCTGGTCAATGTAAAAAGAACTGATTTTCTCTCTATAACTCTTTATTAACACTATTTTGCAGCCATATGGTTTGGAAAACGTACAAAATAAATTAACACACACGCACAAACGTAAATAAAACAATCCACGTGGTCTAGTTCCGTAATGTAATATCTGATGCGAGATGGTGCTGAATTATTTAAGGCAAAGAGGAATGACTCGAAATACAGCACATCATAGTGGCAAAATGTGGACTCACCATTATACATAACCACATTGGAATATTTCTTCCGCGGCACTTTTTTTGAACAAATCAACTGACATATTATCTCGTCAGAAACCATTAAGAGGTTAATAATTTGGAATTTATGACCAAATAAGTATTGTAAATAAATTAGTTGTTTAATTCCTACCTAACTAATCAATGCAAAAACTGTAGCACTTTCAATTAATTGTACTATTTAAATTTCTAATTATCTTCAAATGTACTATCACAAAAAATATTACAATATTCGATACTTAACACTTACCTTTCTTCCATTTTCTTTTATTCTATTGACTGTCATCATTTTCTTTACAGAATCAAAATACGTTTCAATAGAATAATCCTTTTCAGGCATGTACATATGGTACACCTCATAAGAAACACTCGGAACAAGACATGTAGTGATCCAACTCACAGCAGCGGGCTGAAACTCGACTGTAACCATTGCTGAAGTGTGCTTCACTTGTAAGTAAGGGGCTGTTTCCACAAAGAATTCCATATTGCAACCACCTGGTATTGGCGCTGTTAAATGAAAAACCTAAATGTATATCCTACTATTACTAAATACCACTGTTACTGCAGCTCTCTCTCTCTCTCTCTCTCTCTCTCTGCCCCCCCCCTTTCAGAATTATTGAAGTTATACTAATGATATTTGATTAGGACCTTGACCTTTTAGATTTATATGATTTTTTGTATAGGCATTGTACCTACCAAGAATAGTTCAAATTTAAAATTTACTATTTTTCTGACTTTTTGTTTTTGAGTTATAAGCTTTTAAAAATCCAAAAAACGACGGTTTTCGGTCGCGTTTCAATACTTCAAAAATGATATGGTTAAAAAACTATAGCACCTAGAGAGCTCACTTTTGCGGCATTCTTTTCCATTTTCAATGCTCTTTAATTTGATATATCACATGACTATGCTTACTACAATTTGAATTTTTTGAGAAACCCCGAAAAACTTTTTTTGAAAATCCCAAAATACGTCCCCTTCGATTTTTTTGGAAAAAATATATGTGTTTTCCACTACAATTGACTACATGCATACAAAATTTCAGGATGGGATACAAATGGGTTCTTGTTTAAAAAAATATTTTACTATCAGAGTACACGCCGGTTAGGTGTGAGCTACCTATGTCTATGTAGGCCTACATAAAGGTATGCTACTGTGTACCTAAATTAGTTAGATATGTATATTACAATTTTCCTGCTTCCAGGTTTGAACCTTTTTTATCCTATTACTTTGGAATTCACATACTAGTTACCTAGGCCTATGGAGAAATAAATTATCATTCCATCTAAAAAAATATGAGCATTACGGAATTAAAGTTATATTACCGGTATACGTATGTAAAAATCTCTGTAAGTACATTTTCATTTAGGCTAAAAACTTTAGAAAGTTTGATATTTTTTTTTAATATGTGACAAGTGCTTCTGTTTCTTGTAATGATTTTTTAATAATGTTAATTATTTTCAGTATAAATTATTAGTAAGGCAATCATATACTTTGTAAGTTAAGTGCCTTGATCATAAAAGGAAAATTTGAAAAAAGAATTCTAATTTTATACAAAAAATACTAGAAATTTTTTACACACACACAAACAAATGTATACATGTGTCTAGGCTTTATACTATGGGATGTGGATGTTTTTGTACTCTCTCGTTCTGCTTGGAACACATTTGCCTTTTACACTTAAAAAGATCACCTACTTTTCTGATGGCAGCGCTGCACAGTACAAGAATAGGAAAAACTTATATAATTTATGCTTGCATAAAGCAGATTTTGAAGTTGAGACCGAGTGGCAGTTCTTCGCAACATCTCATGGCAAGAGTGCATGCAATGGTCTTGGTGGGACTGTGAAGCGGTTAGCTGCTAAAGCCAGCCTACAAAATGAGTCAAATGATATGACCAACAAATTTTAACACCAAAACAACTTCATGATTTTGCCACGGAGAATATAAGCAGCATTGACTTTGAGTACTGTACAACAGATGATTACGAAGAGACTAAAAAAATACTTGCTTCCTCGGCTTAGTGAATCAAAGGCAATTGTAGGAACAGAAAAGTTTCATTCGTTTGCACCCTTTTCAGAAAATCAAAATTATTGCCAAGCCTTATTATTTCAGTCAAGATGAATCTCTGAAATGTGTGACAACAGTGTACCAAATAACACCAACAAATTTGGAACATATCGCGTCTGGTTTTGTGACAGTAACGTATGAAAACTCTTGGTGGCTGGGATGTATTGAGGGAAAAAACCGCATGTACAGAGTAAATTTTTTACACCCAAAAGGTCCAGCTCGTTCGTTCTTCTATCCACAACCAAAAGATGTATTAGATGTGCCAGGAAACACTCTTTTGCAAAAAGTGGACCCATCAACAGCAACAGGAAGAATGTACACCTTAAGTGCTAAAGAAATGAAGTTATCTTCTCTTGCTTTGGAAAAATATCTTAAACGATTAAAAAAAAACATTTAAATTTTGTCACCCTTTGGAAATACTTTCTTGTGTAAATACCTTGAACTATGTAAATACTTAACGTTCTTAGAAATAGAGGCGTAAATGTGAAATAAAATAGTAACGTGGAAAACTTTATCCTATATTGTTGAACAATTCTAGTTATTTCTTTATATAACAAATAATTTTTTATTATAAGAAACAAGCAAAAAGATATGAATGCTAGGCTCTACAATTTGTCATCACAGTAACAGTTGATATTACAATAAAAAACTAGGAAAGATTCAAGATTAGTAGCTTTATTCATGATTTTAGTTTTAACATAAATAAAAATGTTTTCCTATGTCTATTTACAGGTATCAACCAAACTAGATGAAAAAAACAAACCTGGAAGCAGGAAAATTGTAACATACATATCTAACTAATTTTTAGGTACACAGTAGCATACCTTTATGTACATAGACATAGGTAGCTCACACCTAACTGGCGTGTACTCTGATAGTAAAATATTTTTTTAAACAAGAACCCATTTGTATCCCATCCTGAAATTTTGTATGCATGTAGTCAATTGTAGTGGAAAACACATATATTTTTTCCAAAAAAATCGAAGGGGACGTATTTTGGGATTTTCAAAAAAAGTTTTTTGGGGTTTTTCAAAAACTTCAAAATGTAGTAAACATAGTCATGTGATATATCAAATTAAAGAGCATTGAAAATGGAAAAGAATGCCGCAAATTTGAGCTCTCTAGGAGCTATATTATTTTAACCATATCATTTTTAAAGTATTGAAACGCGACCAAAAACCGTCGTTTTTTGGATTTTTAAAAGCATATAACTCAAAAACAAAAAGTCAGAAAAATATTAAATTTTAAATTTGAATTATTCTTGGTAGGTACAACGCCTATTCAAAAAATCATAGAAATCTGAGAGGTCAAGGTCCAGACCGTTGGTTGATTTGACACGGAATGACCCGATAATAGCTGTATTGGAACCAATCTGCAGAGGTTAGAGTAGATAAAGAGAAAACTGAAGAGATACAGATTCTGCGTGGAGTAAGACAAGGATGTATACTATCTCCGCTTTTATTCAACATCTACTTGGAAGGTATTTTAGAGAAGTTTTAGATGAATGTTGTGAGGATCTCCCTGAACGTTGAAAAAATAAATAACATATGTTATGCGGATGATACCGTCATATTCGTAGATAGCTTAGAGGGCTGCAACAACTAATGAATAGAATGACAGAAAGCAGCCGTAGATATGGTCTAGACATCAATGTTAATAAAACGAAGCTAATGCTTGTATCTAAGAACAAGTTCACAAACTGCACCCTTAGGCTGTGGTTACATAGCATCAGAATTTGTGGTCATGCAAATTGTAAAGCAACAGAAATGCGGTCCTCAACGTTACATAAATAGAAATATTAGAAATATAATAGATAAATAAATATTTAAACCCCATACTAATACAAAGGTCAAATAAATACCTTTATCATTGTGTAAAAATGAATAAGGATGCAAGGTAGTAATAGCAATAAAAATTAAACCTGTAATATAGACAATAGTAAGAAATCAATGTTCAGTGAAAAGTAAATAAATCAAAAATACTGATAAGCATGACAAGAAAGAAACCAATATCGAAAATGTTAAAGTAAATGACAGTGAAAATAGATAAAAATGAGTCAATAATATACATTACTAATTAATCGAAAGTAATGATTCCGAATTGAATAATGTTATGTTGTTACCATGAATGTTATGTTAAAGTTTGTGTTAATTTATGAAACTTACTTGTTGATGTAATAGCAAGTAATGAAGCAATATGTATTATTTGTTTACTGTTGTAGAAAGGTGGAGGAAAGCAGTTAATTAGTATTAATTGATCTCAATTTTTCTTATATGTGATCCATAGATCAAGACAAAGTTGTTGTTAGTTATAAAAAGAATAATTATTTGTGTACATGTACATAGTTAAGGTTTGATTATGTTTGTAAACTTATGTAAAAGGGCTATAGTTGTTAACCAGTTATAATCAAAGGTAGGTCCATATATAATAAGAGGCCTAACAGCCAATAACACTATATAACAACTCAGAATATAAAGGTTAGGTAAAGAAGTTAATAATAATTAATGAGTATAGTTCAAGGAGTTAGAAAAAACCTATGATAATTAATAATAAATAATAAATCAACCCAATATAAACAAATTATGATAATGCCATAGTGCAATGATATCGATTGATAACGTTTGATATCGAAAAAATGATAATTATGAAAAGAAACAGACTAAGATTGAAAAACCAGCAGAATATATATATAGAAATTAGTAAACAAGCTATAAATAAAGTTATATTCCGATATAATGGAAGTTTAATAAGGAATGAAAGAATAATATATGAAATTATCACTATATAACAAAACATTGAAAAAGAATAAAAATAAATTTGTTGCTAGGGACAACAAAAATTAATAGAATTTGTTGATTTGTATTACTGCAATTTATGATCTGAACGTGATGAGATTAAAACCCAGAGAAATGGTTAATAAAACTAACATATTCTAAATTATTTAAATGTAATAACAAGTCACTATATCTGAATAATTAATTGTCTTAATTAGGCCAGCAACATTTAACCAAATTGTATAATGGTATCATCTCACGATATTAAGTAATTGAATTCCACAAGGAATGATTTGGATCGTCCAATATCAGATCAAGAAATAATGACAATTTAATGAAACACTAATAACATATAAAGAACTAACTGTATAAAGAATTAATACTACAGACCAAACGAAAAATAATAACCATTCAACCACATTGGACATCGCAATTTACTTCATACGATAGCAAGAAACGTATTTGGATCCAGAGTTTACCGAAGAACACAATCACAAGTTTGGCTATCAATAAACCAAGGGAGCTGTATTTCTCATTTAACCAGGACCAAGAATTCCACTTTATTATCACTTGAAGACAAGAATAAAGAAAATCATCTCCTTTCTGATTGACACGAGGCATCAACTCACGAGGTTAGAAACAACAGCCTTCCAGAGTCGCTTCGTAATCCGTATGGTAATTTTCAAATGTATAATTAATATCAAACACAACAACACATTAACTTTGTAATATCTTGCATTCTTATCCAGGTATTTTTAATCTTCCCCGCAGTTAAAAGAATCTTCACACCCTGAAATAAATTAATTAATTATAAAAAAAAATTTATATAACTGAATGTAAAATAAAATATTGGACCGAACAATAATCGATTAACGCAACGTATAGCCTTTCTTATATATCAAGTAAAACCAATCTTATTGAATGTTAACAAGTTGAATTAATAAAGAAACCTTGTATAAATTCAGGATCTTATTATTTGGGCATTATTTAATGAATTGGGAATCAGAATTAAACAGATTAAGTGTATAATAACTAGTCACCGTACACGGTGGGTTAACCTATAAATTTCGTTTGTTTCGGAACTGCAGTGCTTGTTGCGGAATTCTCCGACACCAAAGAGAAGAGAGTTAAACACGAAATTTCAATAATTCTCTGCAAGGCAGACTAGGGCTGAGCGGAATTTTAGAATAACACACTACATATTTAAGTTACATTCACACTAACACTTGTATATTAGATAGAGAGATAAGATAATCATAATTAGCGATATTACTATATCCAGCAACCCCAGATATACAAGAAATTGAAAAAATATTAAAATAATCAAAGAGAGGTATATACGAGAGAAACATAATAAATTGACAAACTCTACAGTGTGGCTTAAACAGTACACACCAGTCTAGTAACAAATTGGCTTCCATCGCGGGGCTCGAACGAGACTCACGTACCCAACGAGTAACAAAATTCATGAGAACTTGCAAGTAATGATTCATAGGAAATCGTAAAAAATAGCGTGGAAACACTTTTTCTCTGAAATCGTACGAGTGTTGTAAATCGCTGGCGACCGACAATGGTTTCTTGCTATGAGATCATCTACAACTTCCAGAGACGGCAAATTTCGTACGAAAACTGATTAAAAACAAATTATTTTGGTCGCATATGACTAGACATACAAATTCGTGAGTATTTGTACACAGAGGTCAGAACCAAACTAACCGCGTCTATGAACAACAATGGGTTTGTTCACTTCTGATGAATTCTCACAATTTCGTATGACCGCATTTTCTTACAAATTCTGATACAATGTAACTGCCACCTAAATACAAACCAAAGGCCAGTTGAACGTGTAAGAAAATTTACATATTTTGGTACTATAGTCAATAAACAATGGGACCACTCTCAAGAAATAAAGAGCATAATTGAAAAGGCGTGAGCAGTGTACACTAGAATGAGCAGTTTATTCAAAAGTCACGATTTAACAATAAACACAAAGATGAGCCTTTTACGCTGCTATGAATTCTCAGTCCTCTTCTACGGTGTAGAATCTTGGACTTTGACTGAAGCCACAACTAAAAAATTGGAATCTTTCGGAATGTGGCTTTACTGTAGAATACTGACCATTTCATGAACAGCACATATAACTAATGTTGAAGTTTTTAGAAAGATGAAGAAAGAAAGGGAAGTTATTAACACACTGAAGATAAGAAAGCTTCAGTATCTGGGACATCTCATGAGAAATGGACAGAGATTTTACTTACTGCAGTCCATACTACAGGGAAAAGTACTTGGTAAGAGAGGATTTGGGCGACCGAGAATCTCATGGCTGAGAAATTTAAGGAGCTGGTTTGGCATGAATACAACTGACTTTTATTCCGTGCAGCAGTACAACAAGTTAAAATAGTCACACACACATTACAAGACCTGTGGGTGGAAGAAGTATGGGTTAACCAAGGAAGAGGTGAAAGTGGAATAATCCAAATATTAGTTTGAACCCTGATTCTGATGATGATGATATATGGAATTATTGTGGTTTGGAGCTGTTCACACCGTAATGCTTGGCATATGTATCACATAGTCTGCATTCTGCACCTGTTCTGCATCATCGTAGAATGGATGTATCACTTAGCAATCGTCCGTACAAAAATTGAAATTTTAATAGAATATAATAAATAATAGACGAAGACTTTGCGATAAAAATGTTTACGGTATTTCAGTACGCTTGATACTTTGTACAGAAATTCATCTAGAAATTGCTAGAAATGGAGTGGGGAGTCTGCCGACTTGCTACCGGTTCGCTTGTAGCCCTCAAAGCCTCAAATGATACACTTCAAATCACTCGATTAAAATACACTCAGAGGTTAAAACCTCTGAAGCTGCCGTAACTGGTGAAACAGGTAACTGGTAAATAATCTGCAGGTAGATGAATAAATAAAATGTTAAAGAAGTAAGTCTGGTTTTTTGATATATTGAATTTGATAATATAATAAATAAAAAAATTCAATTGCCAGACAGTTTTTTGGTTCCAAGTTGCTGACAGACAATTTTAAAGTGTTGAAATATATGTATTATAAATTTTATAGCAGTAAAACTTAATTTTATACACGTTTTTCTAAATATATATTTTTATAACTTCTTGCAAGTAGCCAGAAAAATTTTCCAGTTCCAACATCCAGCCAGCCCTGAAACTATGAGACTATGTGAAAGGTCAGCAGAGAGTGTCGAAAATAGGCCTAACTGAAAATATATTCTCAGTTACGCATTACTGTGGATTTTCCATCTGATACTTCTATCAGCATGAAATTATATAACACAGTAAACTACTTAAATAAAATACTTACAATTTGATATTTGACAAAAATTTTCAAAAATTGCATGTATTATGGAAACATACGGTAAACTGACAAAAAATGTGAATGACAAATAGGAATAGCACTATTTTACCAATCTGAAAATAAGGTTGACTAATTAAAAATTTAAAGAAGTAGGTACTTAAAATTAAAGTAAGTAGTTATTTAAAGTTAAAGTTAAGAATACAGATGACTCCTAACTTGGAACAAGAAAGGAACTTTCTGAAGAATTAAAGAAAAACAATGAAAGTAAAATTTACTAACTTCTATACTGCTTTCAAAGCATCTGACAAGTCAGAAGACCAAACCTATGGTAAATTTCAAAGAGAGAAGACTAATTTCCCACATTATTTAAGTAATTAAATGAAACAATTATTTAATTTCCCTCTACGAAAATGGGCCGCAAATGGATAAACAAGACTGGACCCCCACCCCCACCCAGGGTAGGAAAAAGTTGACGAATTTTGTTAATCTATTAATTTTTACGCTCTTTCATTATTTTTTCATCTGTGTTTATCAGCTACCAACTCTCTGTTAAATACATAGACAAGTATGTTACACAGCATTTGTGTATACATTTGAAATATGAAATACAGGAAAATCAATTCAGTCAGTATATTCTAAACAATGTTTCAGTAACTCGTATTTTAATTGTTGTTACCATTTACTTTAATGGGATTGATTTCAGGATGTTAAAACATGTTTTTCAGCCACTTTAAAGATAATAATGTCGGTTAGTCTTAACTTGTTTTTCTTTTGTATGAAGTCGACTCGACCAGACTCTGGACCCCCCCCCCAAGACAAAATTCTACATACGCCACTAGTCCCAAAATTGGCTTCTCAATATGGTACCAAAGGGAAAGGGTACCATATCAGATGTGTAAAAAAAAGAGATGGACTGTGTTGTAGGAACAGACCAGGAGATTTAATTCATCTTGGCAATATGGTAACAATGATTTTGATTTTATGTGTAAAAGGCAAAGTGAAATATATATTTACTTTAGATATTCTTAGACATAAATTCTTGCGAACTTCCTTTGCTGCTATAGGCTAAGTTAGTAAATGTGCTCATTACTATTAATTTGTGTTAGTTCCAAAGAATATTTCTTCTGTATGACCTATATCTGATATATTCATTGAAATACAAACGAACAATGGTGTTTCAGCAAGAGTATCCAGATGTGAGAAAATTAGAAATTAAGTTATAAGGACAGAATGAATGTAAAAAATTCAAGTGTTGAAAAAAAAATCGGTATGGACACCACGAAAAAGAATAGCACAGGAAAGATTGTCAAGAAGAGTTATGGAATGGATCCTACCAGGAAGAAGGAAATGAGGAAGACCACGTATCACCTGGACAGAAGAAATTCAGACCTACATTGAGGGAACGAGAAATTGAAGATGTTTGGATGGACCAGCAGCAGTGGAAGATGAGAATTCAATCAATTCTGTAATCTTTGCTCACAGAAAATGTGTAAATATGTACAGCTGGGATAATAATAATAATGCTGTCACTGAAAGTCAGTACAAACAGAATGAAACCAAAGCTACTATAAACTTAAATACACTTGTAGTAATGAGATATTTATGGACACACCTTAAATATAATATGACCTCTCACAAGCCAAGACAATTGGTGCCACACTGTTTAATGTCATTCAGTCAATTATGGCATTTTAATTAAATACTACTATTTGTTTAATTTAATAAATTAACATGTTATTAAACTTTTTATTTTATTGAAACAAAACTTCTACTTTTCAAGGCAATAACACATTTCCACATACAACATACCTGTTTTAAATCAAATAATGATCCAATAAACAAACTCTACTACTACAAAAAAAAACTGTCCTACCTTCTACCTAATATAATTAAATAACTAGCACCCAACTGCACACAATTCAATGGAAGCAAAAGTACTTACCATTCTGACCATACGCTACGGCAGTCACCAACACGGTTACATTAAATGTGTTGGTATTATTTAAGTAAATCTGTGCCGTTTCCGATGAGCCTGTAATATTCTGTACTAGACCTACATTATATCCTGTAACAAACTTGTGTGCTTTCGCCATCTTATAATAGCTTAAAGTCACATTGTGCAAATAGGAATGAGCTTGGAGCACAATGAAATGCACACCGCTTGGTATGTCTGTGATTACCACTGAATTTACACTGGAAGGCGATAAAACAACTAAATTCTCAATGATTTCATTATCTGGCATTAGATCGTTTTCTAAACTATTTAAGGACTTCAGTGATAGAATTATGCTGCTATCTGGAAAAAAAGACAACACTATGTTTATTTTAAGTTTAGATTATAAAAATACCTATTCATAAAAAGACATACAGAGGAGCTAAAACACATGCACGTCTCCTCGCAAATGTGCATCACACGCGCGCGCGCGCGCACACACACACACACACACACAAGAAAAGCATTCACTATATTAAAAATACAATAGCAAACATGAAAACAATTAAATGAATATACAAAAAAGAATGGTTCCAAAAAAATGTACACTAGCGCTGCCATGTGGGCAGAAATTCAATTATGACCCAATCCTATATTCTTGCAAGAATTAGACCACCCATCTAATGTAGGTGACAGTGGTTGTCTATTGTTGTCATTTGTGGTGACATTACTTAAGTCAGATTAAACAAAAAAAGCCTCCAACTGAAAACCTGCCCAGAGTAGAAGTATGGGCAGTTATTCAATTTCTGAATAATGCAAAACAAAAGAATCCAACAGACATTTGCACAGACATTGTTGGTGTGTACAAAGAGTGTAATTTCATATAAACAAGTGTCAGTGTGTGTGGTCGGTTTGGAGGGCATCACTGTCTGAAGAAGAACATGCAGGGAGATCTAAAACTGCATGCGATGCTGAAAATGAACCTGATGGATGTCCAAAGAACTAACTGAACAACAAAAAGGACAATGAATGGGTGTGTCCTTACACAATCTGCTGTGTTATCGGGAAGAACTGGACTTCCCTGACAGTACTGTCACCAGTGATGAAACGTGGAAAGTGGGTCTGTGACAATACCCCAGAAAGACCTCCAGCTGAAAAAATATTCAAGGCAACAACTTCTGCTCAGAAAGTTGTGGCAACTGTGTTATATGATTGAAAGAGACCGCTGTCAGTTAATTTCATACAAAAAGGAGACACACTTAGTACTGATTGTTAACACAAACTATGTGAAGCTGTTCAACGAAAACGTGTTGGAATGCCAGCCCCAGGGTATAAAGCTTTGCACGACAGTGTAGTGGGAGACTCTTCAACACCCCCCCCCCTTAAATATACAATCTGGTTCCCTATCATTTCCTTCTGTTTAGGAAGATAAAGAAACTTTTTTACGAAGACGATGAAGTGAAATGTGAGACAACAGACAAATCTGGTTGTAATTTTTTATGAGGAGGTTATATCAAAATTAGTGTCAAATTAAGACAAATGTTTAAACCAGTTTGGAGAGTATATTGAAACACAAGCAACAAATAACTTTCATTTTGGTGTGTAATTTAAAGTAGTTCTAATAACATTTCTTTTTGTTTCTTTTAAGTGTTCCATTCTTTTGGAACTGCCCTCATACGATCAAAATAATATCATTTACAGAATTAAATGGGTACGGGTATTTTATTAGCTGCAATTTGTACTGTTAGATTACAAGTGAAGAGATAAAAAGAAGTTGTCACGATATCCTTTTACAATATGGAGGGATGATCTAGTTAAGTCTAGAAGACTTCCCTGATGGAGGCCCTATGTCTTCACGTTAAAAGACATACACGTTTTACATACACTTCCTACCTCACAGATCTATCTTATCATTTTGTTATTTTGAATGTTCATCCTCTTCATTCACAGCACTTAATGAATATTAATTGCTAAACTTTCACTTGTAAAAACTTACTTTGTTTTTTTCCCATACGCGTTTTGGCGTATGGACCAACTAGAAAAAACCGTTACAAGTTCCGGATATTCTGTATCACACCTCGCTGCGGAAGGTGAACATCACGCCAAAACGCATACAGGAAAAAAACAAAGTAAGTTTTCACAAGTGAAAGTTTAGCAATTAATATTCATTTATCATTTTGTTCCTCTAATCCAGCTACAACTTCAGATATTACTCAGGACCCTTCACTTGTCAAAGAACAACTGGTAACTATTAATGGTATTCCTAGTTACTGAAGATGTCACAGCAATAAAGAGATTGATTAATTAGCTAAAAGAAAAACTAAAGAGAGTCATCTCTAGGATCATGTAAATGAATGAATACTTGAAAAACATATTAGGACAGTATAAAAAAATATTACCATGTGGGAAAATCTAAAACACTTTGAAATATGGACTATCAAAAAAGCTGAATAATACAAACCAGATTCAGAAGAAATCAATAAGAAAGTAATTGTTGGAAACCAAACATACCATACAAATAAGAACCTCTTCACAACCAAAATAATCTCTTAAATTCCTGCTCTACTACAATTAAGCTCTACAGAACTCCGATACGGCCAGTGATAACATATGTATCAGATGCTTGGACCCTTAGAACAGCAGATATAACCATGTTAAAAGGACATTAATAAAAAATAAGGGAAATTTATAGCCCTGTAAAGAAAGGAGAAATGTGGACGATGAAAAACATCTATGAAGTAGATATCATAGTTGAAGGAGGAGATGTAGTGCAAATTATCAGGTCCAGAAGGTTTGGCTGGTTAGGGAATGGGTCGAGACAGGCAACCAAAGAGAAGAAGCCTATATGGTGAAGTAGGTGGAGTGAGGTGGTGGGTATGAAGACTGAGAAGGTGACGGCTGGAATAGGTGGAAGCAGATTTGGGAAGGAAGAGAATGAAGAACTGGAGACACCTGGCAGGAGGAAGCCAAGTTCCATGCAGGGCTGCAGTATTTTGTAAGTAAAGCATATAATATCCTCAACTTTTATTTCTGTCTTTCTTCAGAATGACATTTACATAAACTACTGTTTATTAAAAAAAACTTTAGAAATCTACCTGAACATATATGGATCATACACATCTAAAAATATAAGATTTTATTGTCCAACTGAAGTGACAATGACCCTAATTTACTAAAGGTAAAGGAAAGAAGAGGGTGACTGGAATCTCTGAAGATCTGAAACTAGCACGAGTTGGGTGGCCAGTACAAGATATTACAGAATAAGAAATAAAGATATACGAGAAACGTGATCACTATACTACAAAGTAGTTTAAAGAAAACTGAATGGTTTTACTATGATTACAACTGGGAAAATACCAGTGACAGGGGTCCCCCCCAAAGTTCTGGAGAGGATAAATAATTCCTTATGGTTGCATTCCTCAATGAACGGAAATATCCAGCTGTATCTGCAAGTGGCAGGGGATAGGAAACACCTACAAGTGGCTGGCATGGCTCTGGAAACTGAGTGACAGCTGGTATAAACCAAGAGTGTCACAAAGTAGAGGTTAAGACACCCTCTTGCTCTTGGGGTAAGAAACTGCCCCTAAAGGCAGATAGATAACCCTTTGTTGGTATATGGTATAGGATGTGGGAGTCAAGGAAAAACCACCACATTAATGTATTCATGGATATCTCAGACCGGCAAAACTGGACTCTTTAGCTTACGGTTTATTCCTAAAAAAGACAGGCAGTTTATGAGAGGCAGCCCAGACAGAAAATCGGGCTGGACTTTAAGCCCAAAGGTGGCAGCCCCACCATCATCTTACGCTGCAATATGCTAGTAACATATCCAAGCGACATAGTAGTTACTAAACTCTCGCAAGCAAGATATAACTGGATGGATCAAACATTGTCGATATAGCGATGAATAAAAAGAAAGAGACTTGGCATTGTGGAATAATTTAAAATTGGCATGTGGTATACATATGCTCGAACATATGAAGAGGTGGAACTCCAACAAGAAATTAAACAAACAAGTGTGGATGTTATAATTATTTCTGAAACCAAAATGAAGCTGAAACACTCAACAGAACTAGAGGACTATATATTAATATGCAGTGGTGTAGTTTCTGGAAGACGCGCAGCTGCAGGAGTAGCAGTAATGATAAATACGATACTGGAAAACAAGATACCTAGCTAACAATTTAGAACTGAACGAATATTGATATTATATTACAAGACCGTAAGAGGGTACACAATATTGGAAGCTTTATGTAGCCCGGAGGTTAGTATACTATTTTCAAAATATTTTGTTATTTTTATCAAATTTTTATTTCATTAGGCCAACTTGATGAAAGAGTATATAACCATAGGTCTGATTCCTGTTAACATTTATTTTGAATTTATATTTTCAAAGTAACATGAAAAATAATAACTAATACATGTCATTCAAATATATAGCCTACATGACTGTTATAAGCCATTAAAATCAAAGGAAAAATATTTTAAGAGCATTTTTTAAATTCAAGAACGTTAATAAAGGTTTTTTGAAATAACTACAAAGTATGATCTGTAATATCACCTGATTCTGGCTTTCATGAAGGAATACTCCAGGTATAAGGCAAAACATCTTATCCGGAATAACAAAAGTGGCAACTGCATATATTCTAGAATAAAGTTATCACAAGATGTCAGTACAGTGTTATACTATTTGGGTCAAACTGGTCCATAGGAGAATGAATTAACTGCATGGGTAAAATGGTTATTACCACCATCTATCTGGTATTATTTTTCCTATTAGAACTTATATTGTAATAAAAGATGTCAAAGCAGCAACTACATAGTACCATCACAACTTCTTCAGACACAGCATACAGAACGAAGAGAATAGGCTATGTTAAATGTAACAAAACATGGAAGTACTTTTCAAAATACTAATATCACTTCAATTTATAGTAATTTTTAACATCGTATTCTGAATTTACTCTGATTTACTGATAAAACATGAAAGCTTTTCTCTAAGATGACGTATTGTTTACAAAGATATAAATTACATGATGAATTTTTTCATATAACACAGGCCTACCCACATCTGTCACCTTATTTCAAATTGTCTTGTAGTGGCTCTGGCAAATAATACCCTACCTCATAATGCACAATTTATTACTGGAAGTGTATTTTAAATAGGTAAATATTTACCTTTAAATATTCTAGTTTTAAAACAATACAATTATTCCTAATAATACGTGCAAGTTTATATCCGAAATTGTATTTCCATACAGTCAAACGGTATTTGTACAAGTTAGTCACAGATAAAATTAATTAATTTTTGAATTAATTACTACTTTATTAACTTATGTAAGGAAGAACAGCTCTATAAGGAACTAGGCTAAAAGGAAGGGGCGTTAGCATAACAAAAACATTGTGCACCGTGCTTCAGGAAGTGGCATTCAAGATATTACAAAAAACTGTCACAATTATTACATTAGTAACTGGTTTACGTTATCGTGAATAAAACATACCTTCTGTTGTATTCCAAGTTTCGACATAACTATTGTTATTCTTTTTTGATGCGACTACTGATAAAGAAACACTGAGAAAACACAAAATATAGGTTAAGAAACACAGCCGTTGAAAATTATTTCCACTGTAAATTATACAATCAGTTGACATCTTCCCACTACTCAACAGTTACACTGTAATACGAAGTAAACATTAAACAATTTAATAACACTTCTATCATATTAAAATTTTATAATTTTAACACAAAAACATAATCACAAACTTCATTAAAAACATAACGCCATTATTGATTTGTTTTGCAGCTGATGTGAGGAGCGTAGTAGTAGACAGTACCGCTGTTAGCGCTGAGTACGTAAGATGGCAGTGACGGATCAATGAAATTGTGATAGTGTAGTAAAAATGTGATTTGTTCAATTAATACAATATTTTGTATTAAAAAAGTTTAATGAAATGGGCAAGGATCAGGAATTGCTAGAAGCTGCCAGGAGTGGAAACACACCGGTGGTTGAAAAAATACTCGGTCAGAGAGCAAAGAGGAGTGGCCCATTGGCAAGGTAAAATAGTTAAATTACAGACAACAAAATATAAATTGTCCTATATTGTGCAGATATCGGAACAAAAATGTATATTAATTTAATAATTAGTAAAATTAACTATATATTTTCTTCTGTTATTCTGTCTTCTTGTATGCCTGTTTAAAAATTCGGTATTTGTACTTTTTAAATTTCTTTATATTCAAAACATAAAGTTTAACAATTTTAATGTCCCTATCTTATCCAGTCATACAAATAACCCAAATTTTTTTCCTAATTACTACTTAAGCTTGTCGAAGTTGTTTATTTCAAAACTGCAACTTAAATTGTATGTAATTATAATACAATATAAAAAATTAATTTGAGTGGTAAAGTATACACCTGTTTGATAATCTTGAATAAAACATTGTTCAATAAATTTGAATTGCTAGGCTCCAAGAATTTGGAAGTTAGTATGTTACCATTATTTATGAAAACAGAAACCCAGGTGCAGTCCTTATCAAATTTGTGACACTTGGTGTTACCAGTTTTAGCATAATAAGAATAAAACAGACCATGTTTTCATAAAAGCAAAATAAATCATGTCTTTAGTTTAACTATAATTTTGTGTGTGTGTTTTAAGTGAGTGCACATACATACTGGTTAAAATATGGACAACATATATAATTATAATATTGGCACATTACACACATAACTTATTTTTTTCTTTTTATAACATAAAAAATATTGCTAGACAAGATTTTAAGAATGTATTGAATATATTTTATTAAGACTGTTAGTAAGCTGAAACAAAGTAGGCCTATGAGAACAGATTTTATCACACTATCTTATATTTATATCTGTGCTCTGTCTGGTTAAGAACTGTGTTTATAATAGATCAGCTTTATCCACGGTTTTGATTTCCAAAAAACACTGTTAGACTGTTTGATCAGTTTGTGATTTCATTACTACAAAATAATTTATACAGCCGTGGTAATAAGGTTAATGTATGTCGGTATGAAAGGAAATGCAGTGGTTGGGAAACTATTGTTACTGCTGCTTGGTGCACCATATGGTGGCTGAGTGAAGTAATGTTGACATTAATGAGAAGATTGTGCGTAAGCATTATTTAAGATGATGTGTGTACAAACTTTGCCTCAAGTGTTAAGTCAGTTTGTACTGTGTATTTAAATAATGCGACATGTTCACGTCTGTTCACTTTATGAATGCCTGTAATTGGGAACCGGAGGCAGGACAAAAATCGTATAACATATAGTGCAAGTTGCAATGTAATTTTTACCGGTACTTAACTGCAGTTCTAACATTCATTTATAACTAAATCTTTAACTCGTAGTGACCTGCTTATACCACTACAAATACACAAAACAGTTGTGTGTTTGGCGTCAGCAACAATTGTCCTGATGATGACAATAAACACTGTCGAAACGTCGATACAAATAAGTTAAAATTTGTGTTATTTTTGACCAATCCTCACTAACTCTTCACTGAAAAATTCATTTGTAACATTTCATTTAATTCTTGGTTGTTGTTTTCCATAAGTCTGTGTGTGTGCTAAAGAGATGTTCTTGAAAATGGTGTGTGTGTGTTTGCAAAAAAAAAGTTTATGTAATTTATATGAATAACGTAGCCAAAACTAATATAATAAAAAGCTGTATGCATTAAATTGGCCTGTATTTGGTGAGTTTACTTGTATGATTAGTCTGTCAAAATGGGAGTGTCGAATCTCATATATAGGTCTATTGAAGAAAGTAATTGGTTATGTATTAATTTTATTATTGGGGTCCTTCAGTCTTTCGACTGGTTTGGACCCTCCCCACGTATACCCATGGTGCGTGTTACGGAGTCTCTCACAGGAATATGGGACCTACAGTTTAATGCCGGATCCAAACAGCATAATTGGGGAGGGTTTATGCTAGGCAGGATACCTCTTACTGGTTTGTCATTGCCTTATGTATTCATATCAGAGTGTAATAAACTGATTATGCAGTCCAAAATTAAGCCTATTCGTGTGCACGAGACTCATAAATAAGGAATTAGAGAATCATTTTGTGGTTGGATCTGCTACATTGGAAATTTTTAAGAGATCATAAGAAAATTGGCTGGTATACAAAATGTGGATTTAAAAATAATTTTAATAGTTGCAGAGTAATTTGCAGTTTCTATGTGTAGAGCTAATCAAGTTGAAGATATGAAACTCAATGCCAGTGAGTCACAGAGTGTGTTAATGCAGTGAGTAGTCATCACTTGTAGGCAGCTTGTTATTAATGTTTCATACAAAACATTTAAGTCACTTCCTTGTTTACTGCTGAAGTAAAATAGAAAACCATCATTATTTCAGCTAATTATTTACAGTATATCCATTTGAAGACGTATGGAAACTGAATGGATTGCATTTTGACATTTGTTGGAAGAATACTCAAATTTGTAAAATTAATTATGATTGTTTGCATTGTAAGGAAAGCAGAGAATGATTTGCTATATTAATCTATGCAGTCTTGCTTAATTAATTTGGTCAGCAATATAGGCCTATTAACAGTGGCGAATTTAGAATTTGGTCGGGGGGGGGGCGGTCGTGTTGTTTCATACAAAAAAAGAACAAGAATAATCAACATTCAACTAAAGTGGTTGAAAAACGTGTGATGATTTCCTGAAATCAATCCCATTAAAGTAAACAATAATAACATAATAAAAATACAAGTTATTGATACATTGTTTAGAAGGTACTTGATTGACTGAATTGATTTCCCCATATTTCACACTTCATTTGCTGTGTAATAAACCTGTTTGTATATTAAAAAAACGAGTCGCTACTATATTAGCGTACACAGCTGAAAAAAATAATAAAATAGCTTAAAAGGTAAGAGATTAACAAAAATTCGTGAACTTTTTTCGAACCACTTTGGGGGGTGTCCGGTCCCGTTCGTCCCCACCCCCGTAAATACGCCCCTGCCTATTAATGTTGAATTCATACTGTTATAAATAGAATCCAGTACACTAGTTGAATGACCAGATATACCACAGAAATAAAGCACATGCGATCAGGTAAGTAGGATTACCTCTCCATGTTTATATTAAGAAATTATGCTTGTTGGCCACTCTTTTTAGGTAATATAGTAAGTTTGCAAGAGACAGCGTATTTTTCAGGACAGGGTGCTAGATAGGATTAATTAAATGTACTTCGTAGGCTTTACACGCCCGGAGTTATTGTTGTTAAAATTACTTCCCGGGCTGTTTGGCCGTGGTCCAAAATTTACTTCAAAACCAGACGTTTCGGCAGTGCCATCGACTGCCATCTTCAGTGAAAATCGAGGACGCAAATGCGAGGTGATATACGTTAGTGGCCACAGTACTGTGGTTAAGGCTGGAGAAGTCCCGTGAACACCACTGCCATAAAGTACTTAATGACAGGGTTCACCCCGCCAATTAATAGCGATCGCAGCATGTTTTTGGATCTGGACGGACTCCATATGAGAAAAGCCTCTCACCGTGGGTTGTGAGCCTCTAATACACGTCCTTCTTTCTGACTGGCTGGTGGTTGACCTATTACCGTATCGTGGCATTAGGAAATTTATAAGTCTGAGTGGTGTTCACGGGAATTCTCCAGCCTTAAGCACAGTACTGTGGTCAATAACGTATACCACCTCACGTTAGCGTACTAGGTTTTTAGTGAAGATGGCAGTCGATGGCACTGCCGAAACGTCTGGTTTTGTAGAAAACAATGGTAGAAGCCGTGGCCAAACACCCCGGGAAGGAATTTTAACAACAAGGTTAAGTAAAGTTTGAGGTTTATGCTAATGCACACGCAGCGATAAGTCTGACCTTCCTTTTGAGTTTATAATTTGTATTGCATCGGCAATATACATGATAAATATGATAGTAAGTGCAGGAGCTGTCGGGCTGTGCAGCTACTGCATGGGCTTACCAAACACGTAACAGAAAAAGTATCGGTTACTTATGTTGCCTAACGGCAAGCCTTTGTGTGGGAGGCCGACGGGAAACGGTTAATTGTACTAGGACTGGCAAAGAAATACATTCGTATATTTCATCTTTCGTTAGCATACTTTCAGTTATGGAGAGTGTTTTGTGAACAAAAAATTTACAGGCATTGCACAAATGCAATGGACAGATGAGGGCATTGAACATGCTTTGAAATCTAAAAAAAATATATATATTTATGTTCATTCACCAATCAATGAATTCATCCTTCATTTACCAATGTACAGATTATAAGTTAAATATGTAGTCGCATTCATAAGCGAAGTTTTATATGTGTACTACGTTATTGACATTCGACACGTCCTTATAAACATTGTCAATGTTAGAATTGTACAAAATGTAGGGCATTAAGTACTATCAGTAACATTGTACTGGACACATTATTAAATTGATAATAAAGCAGGCTGTTAGGCCGTGGTCGGATGCTATTCACCAGCGACGTCGTCGTCAGCGTTTCAATCCCACACTCGGGGACCTTCTTCAGGCCGCAAAGCGACCGGGTGTTGAAGAAACAAGTACGGCAAACCAACAAGACCGGGTAAGAGCGACAGGTTGTCGGATATCGTTCGGCCGAGGTCTGCCGTACTTGTTTCTTCAACACCCTGTCGCTTTGCGAAGATCCCCGAGTGTGGGATCGAAACGTAGCCGATGACGTCGCTAGTGAATAGCGACTGTCCACGGCCTGGTTTATTATAAATTTAATAATAATGACACCGGACGTGTGAGCTCACGATATACTGTGGCTTGTACTAGACGCAAGACAGCCGGAACGTCTGTCTCGTCATTGATAAAATGCCGACATGGAAGATTTCCAAGAGCAGTTAACGAAAAAGAAAGAAACGTTCTCTCGCGCGCCTACGTTAGCCGGTGATAATGTGTTTCGCGGGATAACGCTTTAGCACAAAGGAAGGGAAGAGAGAGGACGCGAATAACTTTGTGATTTATGAGCATGTGTTTACATCAGTGGCGTATCTGGAATTTGGCCTTGGGTGGGGGTCCGGTTTCGGATCGGCTTTATACAAAGGAGACACAGGTTAAGACTAATCAACGTTACTGTTTTTGGCTGACAATCGGTATCAGTGCTACTTAATCTTTGTCTCGCATCTGTGTAGTTACGTCGTTGGCATGTTTCTACCATAGATATATACTACTGGATTGCGTGCTCTGATGCAGGCAAGGCGCGAAACTCAGTCCGGCTGTGACACGTTCTGAACAGCTGCGGACCCAATTCACACCACAGCGTTAGCAATCCAGTAGTATATATCTATGGTTTCTACACGTCGTCAAACAACGGCTATACCGAGAGCAAATTGACGACGGCCGGCGGTGATTATACTGAAGGAGGCTTTCGACTGTCATCCTTCTGGCCGAGGTAGAATTACGTTATTGGTCACACGTTACTAAAGTTTAATTCCAAAGACGCAGAATGCTTAAAGTCAACTCTGACGAAGAAAGTACAGCTCTACGTTATACGAAAATAAAACGGGCAACTATTGAAACAAACATACCTGGAAAGAAAAGACAATATTATTTCTCCAGTGAACTACACAGGACTACACGTTTTCGAATTTCTTTCATGGCGGACAGAAAAGGCATTCACACGAAAATGTACCAGTGGCATATCTAGAATTTGGTTTGTTGGGGGGGGGGGGGGTCGGCTTCATACAAAAGAAAAAACGAGCCAAGGCTAATTAACATTACTGTCTGTAAAGTGGCTGAAAAACCCGTGACAACATCCTGGAATCACTCCCATTAAATTAAACGTTAATAACACAATAAATATACGCGTTATTGAAACACTGTTCACAAGATACTTATTGACTGAATTGATTTTCCTATATTTCATATTTCAAACGTATACGCTAATGCTGTGTAATAAACCTGTTTGTATATTTAAAAAAGAGTTACTACTACGTTAGCGTACACAGCTGAAAAATTAATAAAACAGCCTAAACATTAAGAGATTAATTAAGAAAATTCGTCAGATTTTTCGACCCTCTGGGGGGTGGGAGTCCGGTCCTATTCGTCCCCCCCCCGTAAATACGCCCCTGGTTTACGTCGATTTGAGGTAGACGATTTTTTGCAGAAGTCATTAATGTTCATGGAAATAAATAGTTAATTTCGTAGTGACCGTCAACAAATGAAATGTTACGAGAAGGGTTTGCGAGGATCGGTCAAAAAAAGTATAAAACACATTTTAAATTATTTGTGTCGACGTTTCGACAATATTTATTGTCATCATCATTTGTGGTTGGCGTCGTAACAACTCAGTAGCAATTGTCCTGATGATGACAATAAATATTGTCGAAACGTCGACACAAATAATTTAATGTTATACTTTTTGACCGACCCTCGCAAACCCTTCATCGTAATATTCCATGTAAATATTATCCAACGACGGACAGTAGTGACGAATCGTATTTAACGAACGAAGCGCTTGTAATCGTTTTTCTTAAGATCGCGCGTTACGTTTGACTTGGCTGTCTCGGCAGACGAACGAAGTATCTATTCTCGTACGTGACGATTGGCGCGCGATTCAGATACTATCATTGACGCGTAGATAGGACTTGTTGCTTACCTTGGCAGAGGATAGGCCACGTGCGACGAGAGATGTGCTGCAATCAGGGACGGGGCCGGTCATCCACCGCCTGCACAAGGGCACGTTTGTTTATATTGCGCTCACTGAGTCCATTTGGGCGGTAGTGCGGTGTGTTTTACGTAAATATTGCCCCCTGCCTCGCACAGTTGTATAGTATAATGTATAGAGGACATAGAATGTTTGGGAATAGAGATACAAAAATTAGTTTAACTGTTCGTACTGATTCGGTTATAAGCCTACTACTACGTGTTATTTACTGCTCGGGTAAATGTGCAACTTAAGTCTTTCACCACGCTTTTCGTACTGATTCGGTTATAAGCCTACTACTACGTGTTATTTACTACTCGGGTAAATGTGCAACTTAAGTCTTTCACCGCGCTTTTCGTACTGATTCGGTTATAAGCCTACTACTACGTGTTCTTTACTACTCGGGTAAATGTGCAACTTAAGTCTTTCACCACGCTTTTCGTACTGATTCGGTTATAAGCCTACTACTACGTGTTATTTACTACTCGGGTAAATGTGCAACTTAAGTCTTTCACCACGCTTTTCGTACTGATTCGGTTATAAGCCTACTACTACGTGTTATTTACTACTCGGGTAAATGTGCAACTTAAGTCTTTCACCGCGCTTTTCGTACTGATTCGGTTATAAGCCTACTACTACGTGTTCTTTACTACTCGGATAAATGTGCAACTTAAGTCTTTCATCACGCTTTTCGTACTGATTCGGTTATAAGCCTACTACTGCGTGTTCTTTACTACTCGGGTAAATGTGCAACTAAGGATCTATAAAAGGGAGTATTCGCACTCGCCATCTTTGTTCCGAGACTGACATAATATTATGGTGGCGCTTGTGTATACATGGGACGCAGTATAAGTTTGTTTTCGATATTACATAAACTATTATAGTTTTTCGTGCCAAAAATATAATTTCAAAGTGTGAAATTATGTCCCACGTCCTTAAAAATATGGAAATAATAGTTTTCATCTTAAAACGTACTGATTCAGACCATAGTAAGAGGAGAATAATTTTGTCTAAAAAAACAACAAATACCGTACCAATCGTTACCACTTACCACTTTGTTAGGTATATATTCTCAGATTTTACTTTTATTTCTGTTTATAATAGATGGCTGTTGAATTACTAAACTTCGTTTGTCCAAAAGTCCAAATAAAGTTACTAAAACTATTTTTAATAAACACGAATTTACATTTTTAACTTACTATTAAGTTTATATTCAGGTTTTTTGCTTAACATTCAGTTAAAATTAATAATAAAAAGTTTAGCTTAACATTTTACTAAAATTAACAATAATGTATTTTTCATTGCACTAGACATTTTATAGTCAAAAGTATTTTTCTCGGTTAGTAGGAAGGGTTAAACTTTGTTAGTACAGGCAAAAAATTTCCAAGTTACAACTTCTCACGGCCATATCTTGAAAACAACTCGTGGATTAAAACCCGGCCAAAACGCATTTTGTTTGTTATTTCGTATAGAATAATTTTGGTCCTATTCATTTTTACTATAAACTCAAACGTTGTTTAGTTATTCGCTAAAATCCTGTTTTTTGGGGGTAAAAATCGAAAATGTTGATTTGGAATAACTCGAAAACAACGCATTTTTCAAAACAGTTGCGTACTGACTTTTTTGCTTAGAATTTGATTCTCTATTGGATCCTGGGGTTAATTTTTTTTTATCAATCACCCTTGAAAAAGAGGTGGTTCTCACCCCCAAATAAAAAGCGTACAGTTTAACTTTGTTCTAGAGTGCATATAGAACATACATATCAAATTTCGTGAAATTCCATCGACAGTCAAAATTTTGTTACGTCAAAAGCTGCGCTTACTGGACTAGAATTTCTTCGTGCTGATTTTGTTCTCGACTTTGTTTACGATCTGCGTGTATGTTTCGCGCTTGGCTATCGCGCAGCTGATTTTTGAAAAACAGGTAAATGTGCAATTTTGTGCATTAAAACTACAGAATGTGCAATTTTATGCAGTAACCCCCAAAACGTGCAATTTTGTGCAAAATAAAATGTATGTTAAAATGACCTACACGTCCCGATTCGGATAAATAACTTGTCACTGGCCGTTTACGAACTAGCAAAAAGAAGATGCAATTGCACGTGAATCCGGGCTTTAGTTATAGTCTAACATTATATTTATAATTAATGGATTAAAAAAATAAACCACCTTGTACAGTGATCTGCGTGGAACTGGGCCGATCCTAGGAGGTGGATTTGGTACGTCAAACAAAGTCGGTATGGCATTAGGCTTCAGTTTTTTCCAGCAATCTACTCGTGCCTGTTCAAACTGTGAACTTTCAAAATGAACCTGAAAGTGCAAAGGTGTATTACATTTTTAGTCGTTATGATTAACATTCACAAACTTTTAAGGAACAACCATTAAATTTACCTCACACAGACGCATTCCCTTGCTTAGTATAAATTTGTCTCGTCTCATATTTTGAATCCATTTTGCACATCGAATAGGGTCTGCCGGAAATTTGAATGTTCTAAAATTAGTTTCTGTTCGATTTTTGCAATTTACAGCACAACAACAAGTCATTATGATTATGAGATGTAGTACAACAATCTGCAAAACATACTAGGCTACATAACATTAATAATATCTCTAACACCAGTATTTATAACCTTGTTTTCACTGACAAGATGAGATGATTATTATACATATTCGTGTGTAATACATAAATCAAATTAGTACACTAAGGTTATAACCCTGATATGTAAAAATATTAATATTTACATACATAATTTACATTAAATAATGCAACGCACAGCGTGCTTACATTGCTCCCGCCACATTACATTTAAAAGTCTCGGAGCAAAGATGGCGGGTGCGAATACCTATATTATAGAGCTCTAGTGCAACTTAAGTCTTTCACCACGCTTTTCGTACTGATTCGGTTATAAGCCTACTACTACGTGTTATTTACTACTCGGGTAAATGTGCAACTTGAGTCTTTCACCACGGTTTTCGTACTGATTCGGTTATAAGCCTACTACTACGTGTTATTTACTACTCGGGTAAATGTGCAACTTAAGTCTTTCACCACGCTTTTCGTACTGATTCGGTTATAAGCCTACTACTACGTGTTATTTACTACTCGGGTAAATGTGCAACTTAAGTCTTTCACCACGCTTTTCGTACTGATTCGGTTATAAGCCTACTACTACGTGTTCTTTACTACTCGGGTAAATGTGCAACTTAAGTCTTTCACCACGCTTTTCGTACTGATTCGGTTATAAGCCTACTACTACGTGTTATTTACTACTCGGGTAAATGTGCAACTTAAGTCTTTCACCACGCTTTTCGTACTGATTCGGTTATAAGCCTACTACTACGTGTTCTTTACTACGCGGGTAAATGTGCGGGTAAGTCTTTCACGCTTTTCGTACCCAAACCGTTCTCTTTGTAGCTGCATATTCTCTTCTATTTTTCACTTAATTCGCTATTTTACTTTGTGACCTCTTTTTTCGTGAACCATCTATTGATATGGTTAAAATCATTTACTTCCGGCTGTTTGGCCGTGGTCCAAAGCTGTTCATATCAGCAAAGGTTTCAACCAGGCCTTCTTCATTGCTAACAATGAGCTAACAAACACTAACGCGCATGTCAGGTTAGTGCCCAAGTAGTGGGGAAGCAAATAATTTTAACAATATTGAGATATTCGTTTATGGTTGTCTTTATCGTGTACCGTTTCAATCAGATGCCTTTACCGATCAGTAAGTTTCTTCGTTCTTACCTTTTTCTCGAATCTCTCAAATCTGTTTCGCATACTCCACAACTTCCTCTCAAGTTTCCTGATATAATTGACGTCTTAGGTTTCGCGGCCGGCGTCATTTAAAATTCGTTTGACAACTCTCCATTGTGTTAGGCCGTGGTACACTACTACCGCATAAAGCAGACGTTTCTGTCGCACAGTTGCAAGCCATCTTCAGTGTAGCGACTTGAGTGACTGGTATGTTCTTCACCAGTACGTTCTGGTAGGCTACTGTGGAAAACTGCGAAAAACGTACCAGTTACTCAAGTCGGCCTCAAATGGTGGGACAGAAACGTCTGCTTTATGCGGCAGTAGTGTGCCAAGGCCTGGAGAGTTGTCAAACGAATTTCCTGGTATAGTGCACGAGTTTTCTGCGTGTCATTATTTGACACAGATGTAGAGTGAATTTATTGTATTCCTAAACAAAAAAATATTTTAGAAACATGTATGCGTGTGAGCGTTCGCGCTCGATAGAGAGGAATGAGAGGGGGGAGGAATTGGGCACCAGCAGTTACGAGCAAGTTTGGTGTAAGGTATTCACACTTACGTCCCGTTCAATTTCCTTTTTTCTTATTAGTGCAAATTAAAATACATCGGTAGCAAAGTCCAGAAACGGACATTGGTGGAAATAAACGCACAGTCGTAGGATCAGTCCTTCTAAAATGACCAAATCTAAGGCTGTGCAAACAAGAAATGCCCAACGTCCGATTTTTTATTTAAAACTTCCCGCCACGTCTGCTGTATGATTTGTGGCTTACTTCTCTGAAAGGATTAGCCGATTCATCCCTTAGTCTAGCTAATTTACTGAAGTGTAGTTGTAAAAATTGGTTGTCTACATAACCAAGGTAATTCTGAAGGGGCTACTAACTCAGACAAAGAAAAACCTGTTCTGAAGAGGAGACAGAAGAGATATCGCCCTTGTGAGAAAACGAAGCGTTTGTGCAAAATTTGTAAAAAAGAAAAAATATAATATAACAGGCTAGAACTACATCTAAGGTTTCACACAAAAACAGGCGGAGGCAGTGCTTATGAACACCAATAAAAAATTTCGGATTGTAAAAATAGGGCAACAGTTTTGACTAAAATACCTGAGATTAACGGACAGAGTATATCAACTCACGTATTCATCCAGATCCAGGATAAACCCGTCCTGCAATCTAGATACAAGGGAAGAGAACTTATTTATGTACAGGTATAATAAACATATTTAAAAGAAAGACTCTGTCTCATCAGTAGAGACTGTATAGTAAATAAGACAAAAAGAACTTTTAAATATTAATTTATTTTATTGGACAGAAGGTAAATTTTAGTTCGTGTTACGAAGGTCAACAGAGACAGATTGTTTTTTTACTTCCATATTCCTTAAGGAATGGAAGTATGGTGATGGCAAAAAAAATCGTGTTCGAGATTATTGCAGATTCTGATTATACTACACTCAAAACATGAAAAAAAGTCGTTTTCCGAAAAGTGTCTGTGTGTCTGTCTGTGTGTCTGTGTGTCTGTCTGTCTGTCTGTCTGTCTGTCTGTCTGTCTGTCTGTAGATTTTTTTTCTATGGCAAACGATAACTGCCGCAAATTCAAACAGAATCAAATAATTTTTTGCATACAGCCCGGTTTTGCAGAGTTCTCGCGACCTATTGTTTTTGGTGAAGATCGGTTGAGGGAAAGGGGTAGTTTACCTGCAACGGTTTTTTTTTAGCAAGGGAAATTTTGTTTGTTTGGCAAACGATAACAGCCGCAAATTCAAACAGAATCAAATAATGTTTCGCATACAGCCCTGAATTGTAGAGTTCTCAAGACCTATTGTTTTTGGTGAAGATCGGTTAAGGGAAAGGGGTAGTTTACCTGTAACGTTTTATGTTTTAACAAGGGTATTTCCTATGGCAAACGATAACAGCCGCAAATTCAAACAGAATGAAAAGATTATTTGCATACAGCCCTAAATTGTAGAGTTCTCAATACCTTTTGTTTTTGGTGAAGATCGGTTAAGGGAAAGGGGTAGTTTACCTACAACGTTTTTTTAACAAGGGTATTTTCTATGGCAAACGATAACAGCCGCAAATTCAAACAGAATCAAATAATTTTCTGCATACAGCCCTGATTTGTAGAGTACTCAAGACCTATTGTTTTTGGTGAAGATCGGTTGAGGGGAAGGGGTAGTTTACCAGCAACGTTTTTTATCATGCGTATTTTCTATGGCAAACGACAACTGCCGCAAATTCAAACAGAATCAAATAATTTTTTGCATACAGCCCTGATTTGTAGAGTACTCGCGACCTATTGTTTTTGGTGAAGATCGGTTGAGGGGAAGGGGTAGTTTACCTGCAACGGTTTTTTTTATCAAGGGAAATTTTTTTTTTTTTTTGCAAACGATAACAGCCGCAAATTCAAACAGAATCAAATAATGTTTCGCGTACAGCCCTGAATTGTAGATTTCTCAAGATCTATTGTTTTTGGTGAAGATCGGTTGAGGGAAAGGGGTAGTTTACCTGCAACGTTTTTTTAACAAGGGTATTTTATATGGCAAACGATAACAGCCGCAAATTCAAACAGAATCAAATAATGTTTTGCATACAGTCCTGATTTGTAGAGTACTCAAGACCTATTGTTTTTGGTGAAGATCGGTTAAGGGGAAGGGGTAGTTTACCTGCAACCTTTTACGTTTTATTTTCTATGGCAAACGATAACAGCCGCAAATTCAAACAGAATCAAATAATGTTTTGCATACAGCCCTGATTTGTAGAGTACTCAAGACCTATTGTTTTTGGTGAAGATCGGTTAAGGGGAAGGGGTAGTTTACCTGCAACGTTTTTTTATCAAGCGTATTTTCTATGGCAAACGATAACAGCCGCAAATTCAAACAGAATCAAATAATTTTTTGCATACGTCCCTGAATTGTAGAGGTCTCAATGACTTTCGATTTTGGTGAAGATCGGTTAAGGGGAAGGGGTAGTTTACCTGCAACCTTTTACGTTTTAACAAGAGTAAAGTACTTGAAAATTTATTTAAACTTTTTGAAACAATGGTAATTGTTAAAAATAAAATAATTTTGTTGCCAGGCAATAAAATTATAATTTTTTCATTTTAATGTAATATAATATTTTTCATTTAATACAGCAATAAAGAGGCAGGTAAGACACAGCCTGGCTGTTTGGCTGAAAATGATTTTAAATATAAATCTTAGAATATGGAAGTCATGTATGGTTCTCCATACCGATATTTTATAAACTGTATTAAAAGCACGTAGGTTGTCAGAAAATTATGACATCATTAATAAATCCACTTCATTCCAGTAACATCTATCTCGACTACTTATTCTATGCGACACCTGTACATCGCTATATATATATAATTAGACAATACTTTAGCTCTTTTAGAGGAAGAAGAACATGATTTTAGGATAAGACGCTTCTTGGATAGACTGCATATTTACCATATAACAAGTGATAGAAAAACGACGCGAAAAGAATTTAGGAAACACATATTGCCTTTATCGATTTCAACAAAGCTTTTGATAGAGTGATCAGACCGAAGTTATGGGATATACTTGAAAATAAAGGTATACCACAACACCTAGTTCAGGCCATAAAGAGTTTATGTAGACACACCGCGATAATCATAGACGACGGAGAAGAATCTATCCCGATTGAAACAAACCAAGGCGTAAGACAAGGTTGTTGTCTGTCACAATTAAATTATTATAATTTAATTATAAATAACTGATTTAAAATGAAATAATAGAAAAAATAATATTTTGATGGGAACAAAAAGAAGAATAAATGGATTTAACCTTTATCTAGACGATCTCCTCAAAAATGGAAACAACAATCCCCTGACGCTATTAAAATCCACCGAAATAAAAGTTTGAAAACTATTCTCTTCGCGGATGCCACTCTCCAAGGTGTATTCGCCACTTCAGAAGACGATCTCCAGCGAGCAGTATACATCTTACATAAAATATGAAAAGAATATAACTGTAACATATCTGAATCAAAGACAAAAGTAATGGCCTTTATAGGAGATGAACCGGTTCGGAACAAAATATGCATAGACAACACATGCATAGAACAAGTAAGACATTTCAGCTATCTTGGAAGTGACATTACTTATGATCAAGATAGAGATATAGAAAATAAAGTGACGAATTCCACAAGAATGTGTGGAACGATTTGGAGAAGGTTGGGATATAAGTTTATAAAAGAAACACAAACAAAATTTTATAAAACAATGGAATACCTACACTACTGTATGGTTCTGAAACTTGGGTCATAAAGAAAAAAAAATGGACAGAAGATACAAACGGCAGAAATGAAATTTCTGAGGTCAGATAAAAGGTGTAATAGACGAGTTCATATAAAAAATAAAGAGATAAGAAGTGATTTAGATATTTTCCAATTAATGTAAGGATTAAAGAGTACAGAAGAAAATGGATTGGACATATCAATAGAATGGAAGAAAGTAGAATACCGAAGATGGTGAAAGATTACAACCCTAGAGGCAGAAGAAAAGGTGGACTGTGGAATAGGAACAGGCCGCTAAAGCCTAAAACCGTTAAGAAATGATGATGACATAATACGTAATATAAAAATTATTAAGTGTCATATCACTTGAATTCGGATGTTGATTAGTTGAATCAATATTGTAGAATAATTCGAAAGCATCTCGATCAACACCCAATCACGTCTACTTACGGGAAAGTACTTGTACTCTACATATGCAAAAGAAAGTTAGAACGTCTGAACGAAAACCAGTTCAGTAGAAATAAGTAGACATTAATCTTACGTACAACATCGGTTCAAAAAAAAGAAAAACTAAGCTCAAGGTCATCATCGTCAACCTAACGGTTTTAGGCTTTAACGGCCTGTTCCTATTCCACAGTCCACCTTTTCTTAGGTGTACCGACTTTTCTTCTGCCTCTAGGTTGTAATCTTTCGCCATATTCGGTATTCTACTTTCTTCCATTCTATCTATGCGTTGAATCCATTTTCTTATGTATTCTTAAATCCTTTCATTAACTGCAAAAGTATCTAAATCACTTTTTATCTCAACATTTCTTCTATGATCTCGTCTATTACACCTTTTAACTGATCTCAGAAATTTCATTTCTGCTGTTTGAATCTTTGTTCATCTTTTTTCTTTATGACCCAAGTTTCAGAACAATACAGTAGTGTAGGTATTGCCATTGTTTTATAAAATTTTATTTGGGTTTCCTTTCTACATTTATTTCCCAACGTTCTCCAAATCGTTCCACACATTCTTGTGAAATTCGTCACTTTATTTCCTATATCTGTATCTTGATCATAAATAATGTCACGTCCAAGATAGTTGAAATGTCTTACTTGTTCTGTGCATGTGTTGTCTATGCATATTTTGGTCCGAACCGGTTCATCTCTTATAAAGGCCATTACTTTTGTCTTTGATCCAGATATGTTACAGTTATATTTTTTTCCTATTTTATGTAAGATGTATATTGCTTCCTGGAAATCGTCTTCTGAAGTGGCGAATATAGCTTGGTCATCCGGGAAGATAATGGTTTTCGAGCTTTTATTTCGGTGGATTTTAACACAGTCAGGGGATTGTTGTTTCCATTTTTTAAGGAGATCATCTAGATAAAGGTTAAAAAGTAATGGTGACAGAGAACAACCTTGTCTTACGCCTGGGTGTGTTTCAATCGGGATAGATTCTTCTCCGGCGTCTATGATTACCGCGGTGTGTCTATATAAACTCTTTATGGCCTGAACTAGGTGTTGTGGTATACCTTTATTTTCAAGTATGTCCTTTAACTTCGGTCTGATCACTCTCAAAAGTTTTGTTGAAATCGATAAAGGCAATTAAGCTTAAGGTAATAATAAAAATTATTCGAAATTTTCGCACCCCCCACACACACAGAACTCTGCTCTGCGTCAAATGTTTTATTTTCATTTAGAAAATGAGCTGCGAACGTTAGTAGCTGGTAAAATCTTACTATCAAGAATACTGTGTTAAACATGCACTGAGACTAGTTTGTGATTAATTAGTTAACTCTTTTCTTTAAGGTGGCCAAGAAAGTGGTGATTTCGGGAATGGAAACTATAGAACTGCGCATGAAAGTGAGAGGTGCTTGTTGTAAAGCCTAATTAGAAGAAGTGTAGAACTTATTGGACATACACTGCTGCATGAAGGACTACTAAAATTGGTGATGGAAGGAACTGTAGAAGGTAAAGAATATAAGGGAAGACCAAGGCTGGAGTATAGAAATCAAATTACGAATAATGTAAATTGTGAAACTTATGGGGAAATGAAGAGAAAAGCACAAGAAGACCGATCACAATGGAAGACTGCTGCAAACCAATCTTAGGATTGATGACATAAGAAGAAGAAGAAGAAGAAGAAGAAGAAGAAGAAGAACTCAGTTCTAATGGGTTGTTGGCGAAAGAGAGTAATGTGTAACGCGGTTTTATTTTACTCACTTTAAAAGCTGCTTGCAAATGTGCGCACGCACGCATGTGACTGCGCTATTGGGCGCTTTGTCTACGTGTTGCCGTAAGAGAAGCAGCGACTTAGTGAAAGACACCACAGCCATTGGAATCATAGTAATGGTAAAGTAGTGGTAGTGCGAACAAAAGCGAGTAGCATTAAAAAGTTGGGAGCACTGTGAGGGAAAACTTTGATACCCTTTGTTATGCATCCGTGTACAGAGAGAGAGAGAGAGAGAATGTGTGTGTGCAGGGGGTGGGAGAGAGTGTCTGTGTTGTGTTCACTAAATAATGTCACATGTACTTTTACGTTGTAGCATATATTTTATGACGAAAACGTGGGTACTCTCTCAATATCCGTACCCGGACTACATTTTCAGTATTTCGATTTGCGATTGTATCGATATACCAGGATGTGAAGAAGAAGAAGTGTTCTAGTGGTAAATTATTCTGTTTCTTAACATAAAGCGAAAATACGTACAGTTTTGGGTTGTGAGATTAGGTAATAATGTTTTTAGTTTATTGTTTAAAGAAATAAAAGCCATGGTTGGAAAAACATGACGTTCAATGTGTGTATACAATGCTTATAACAGAGTAACATTTAAAATAAAGAACGTAGGTAACTTTTTTTTAACAAAAACAACAACAGAAAATGTAAAGTGAAAAATACAATTATTTCTGAATAGTGAGATTAATACAAGACAGAAACAAGATTTGTTATTCGTTAAGTGGACAATATTCTTTTATGGTATTCAGTAAAATCTCGAAAACTTCACTGCAAGCGAATTTTGTGCGGAACACACACACATAAACAAATGGGAGACATGTATAGTATCCCGCCTTATTTCGACTTGGTTCTTTTTCCAGTGATCCGCACAAAAAACCGAGTATTAGTGAAAAAAAAACATGTATTAATGGAAAACGAGTTCTGCCACAAAAAGGGAGACATGTAAAGTAATAGGCAAGGAGTGGCACTTGGGTTACCCCGCCTTACTTCGAGTTGGTTGCTTTTTATGAGATCTGTTCAAAGGCCGAGTATTGGGAAAAAACGACTAAGGCCTACTAGTGGAAAACGAGTTCTGTTACAAGAAGGGGACACATACATAGCAACAGGCAACATATGTAGCCGTACTTCCACTTGTTTTTTTTTTACGTGGTTTTCACAAAAATAGCGAGTATTACATTATAGGCGTTTTGGATTTCATGTGTAATTTAAATTTACACGTTAACCTAACGACATCAACTTTTGGCGTCACAGGCACACATCCGTATTATATTAGTGCTAAAAAAATTTGTTCATAACAAAATATGACAACGGAAAACGATTGCAGTCGTCAACAAACCGTTTTCTAACATACACACATAAATTTTAACGAATTCTTTCTTAAAAAATAAAGTTGTACATTCAGTACATATCGGCGCCAACAATCGCATACCGGTAATCGAAATATCGACAATGAGTGCGGGTACGGTTATTGGGACAGTATCAAAGCTTGCATGACTTTGTAGGTGAAGTGTTTGGTCCAGTATGCGTGAAACAAAGGCGTTGTGTGAATGGTGACAGAAAAATGTTAAAAAGTATAGGCGATGTCGGCGCCTAGATATTAAAATATGAGTTAATAGTGTGTGCTTGGAAGAGAAGAGACGGCCCCATCCACTCTCAAAGTGGATCCACTCATTGCTATACGTAAACACTGTACTTTCTGTAAATTACTTCGAAGCTTTTACAGCCGGAGTCGATGTTAAATTGTGATCCCGGGCGGAGGGTTTGGCCGTGCTCCAGTGTTAAAATCTCCAGCAAACGTTTCGGCCGCGCCAGTGCTGTGGTCACTAACGCGTGTCACCTTACGTTAGCGCAGACTCATAATTTGTACTGACGATGGCACGCCGAAACGTTTGCTAGAGATTTTAGCACTGGACCACGGCCAAACAGCTCGGGATCACGATTTAACAACAGTGTACTTTTTGCATCATATGGCCAGATGATAATCTAGGAATCTCAAGACCACTTCCTAAGATTACGCACGCGCTTGTGGGCGCGCGCGCGCGCGCAAACACTATTTTACAGTTTTCAGCATTGCAACATGTAAAACGAAATTCATGAAATTTGAAATTAAGTAATTTAGTACAGGGGCGTATTCACGGGTTGGTGGACGAGGGTGATCGGATCCCCCTCCCAGAGGGTCGTTTTCGACCCTCTGGGACGGGGACGTTCAGTTGACGTATTTTGTTAATCTCGTAATTTTTAGGCTGTTTTATTTATTTTTTTTTTTAATCTGTGTACGCTAATATAGTAGTAACTATTTTTTAAATGTACAAATAGGTTTATCACGCAGCATTTGCGTATACATTTGAAATATGAACTACTCTGAAGGAAAATCAATTTAGTCAATAAGTATCGTTTAATCTAAACAATGTGTAAATAACGCGTGTTTTTATTGTGTTATTGCCGTTCTCTTTAAAAGGATTTATTTCAGGATGTTATCACACGTTTTTCAACCACTTTAAAGACAGTAATGTTGATTAGTCGTAAGTTGTTTCTTGTTTTGTATGAAGCCTACTCGACTGCCCTCCCCCAAGGCCAAATTCTGGATATGCTGTAGTCGTAAATCACGGTTGAATGTCATGGAGACTTGTGGGAAGTTGCACGAAATGACCGGTTACTGCGACCAGGAGCGGATTAGAAGCGCGTGGTACCTTATGCTGCGACGAGACTGGTCCCCCCCTCAGGTTCAAAATTCATCCTTTCATCCATTATTTATACTGATAAATGGCATATACAATTTCGGAAGTTAACAATTACTTTATTAAACTCTCAAATTACAAAAAATATTTAGCTAAATTGTGATTACAATGAGCATAGCAGTACTTAAGCTTAGAAAATACTGATCGTACATTTTTTTCTTGATTTTGGCTTAACACTCCGTTAAGCATAGTTTCTTCTAAATCGAGGGATTCAAGTGTCTCGCTTTCAATATTCAACCTTGCTAACGAAGATAATCTCTCATCTCCCGTAGTTGAACTCAACATAGGCTATCTTTAATGCGTTTTAATACAGAAAATGATTTTTCAGATTCGCAGTTAATTATTGGAATCGTGCAGACGATAGGCTATTGGATTGAGGACATTTGTTTTCTTTCACATTTATTATCTTCAAATAGGTTTTTGTGATTTAGGGCTGAATAGTGCCCCCTATGACAGCTGAGGCCCTGGTGCCCGGTGCTGCAGCAACCCTAGCCTTATGGATAATCCGCCACTGATGCGGCCGGATTTTTGTTCGCGTAGATACCCACATTTTCTTCGTATGCGTTTGTTGAATATAATTTATTGAAATACAGTTAAAAACATCACATTACATACTGTTACTTATGTGAATTTGTTATTTCAGTTGTGTAAATAATGGTACTGAATTTCAGTTATTTCGTTTAACAATGGTGTATATAATTCTTGTGTTGTAAGCTCAGTATTTGCCCTCTGCTCGGTAGGCAGGAGGAGGAGGAGGAGGTTGTTGACTGAGGTTTTAATTACGTATTTAGACGAACCCGCAGGTCACTGAGTCAAATTCCAATTAACCCCCTGTTTGTTGTTGTTCCTACACTCGTCATTGTTGTCTTTGTGGCTGCTGTATCAGTCAGCTGTTGATAACGTTTAGTTAAACTTCAATTGCTTAGTAGGTACCACCTTACTGATATACGTACAGTTTGTGTAAACCGGTTTCGATCTTCCCAAACAATACTGACACAACGGCTGATGTGATAACAGAATTCCTAAACATAACACCAGTCGTAAATAGATATTTCTTTTTCTCTTCTTCTCCTCTTCAAGGATTAGGTTATATAAACCTGTTCCGGAACCCATCTCGTCCTCGGACGATCCACGTCTCTTCCACCAATGGCTTTATAGTTCAGTGCCGCTTTCGGCTCTGTCATCCTTTGCAGGTGATCCCACCATTGTCTTCTGTAAATTGAAATAATTTCATTTATGTCCTTTACTTCGAGTTCTGCTCTGATGTCTTCTTTCATTATTCTCCATCTTGCAGTGTATAATTTAAAGTATTTCGAAGAAACTGCATTTCAGCACTCTGAATCTTGCCGCTTTCCTTTTTTGTCATGACCCACGGGTCATTCGCATAAATCAATATGGGTATTGCTGCAAGATTACTTCTATATCGCCGAAGCAGGTAGTTGCTCCTACCTGAAACATGTATCGGGTATTGTTCGACGAAGATCTGCCGCTATTGTTTTCGTACACTCTGTCGCTTTTTGCGGCCTGAAGACGATCCGCGAAGGGGGAAGCGAAACGTTGCCGATAAGATTCACGGCAACCGACAACAACGGCCTAACAGCCCGGTTTTTAGAAATAATTTTGAAACTAAAAGAAATTATTTGTCAGTAAGGAGTTTTGGTTAAACATTTAACTAGAAAAAAAACCAATGCAATCATTCGGAAGGATTTGTAGTGTTTATCGAGTGATTGAGTGATTATCTGTTTTACAGTTGGTATTTTACTATAAAAATAATAACAATAATATAATATAATATAAATAATAATAATAAAACCTTTCCATAAGTGCGAACGTCCGCCATTATAGCACTGTGATCAGGCCGGTGATCATGTATGTAGTGGAAACAATGTGCTTTCAAAATTTGGAACCTCTTCTTAAAATTGAACGAAGAATTCTTCCGAAAATTTATGGCCCAAGAAAACCGAAGATGGGTACAGGCATAGACCCAAAGAAGAGCTGTACAGGGGATCTGGAAACGGCTTGCCGAAGGAAAAGACTGAGATTACTTGGACATACGGTTCGGATGGATTGGTCCAGATTAAATAAACAAATTTTCAACTATATTTGGCCACTTTCAATTCTGAACGGATACACCAAACAATTCAAGGAGGAAATGATGAAACTGGGTATCTCTTTCAACGACTGTGTGGATAGAAATATATACAGAAATAAAATTCAAATTGTTGAGATTCTCTGCGGTGAGAAGAAGATGAGAAAGGGGTGGGCAGTGGAAAGGAAGACGGCGCATAGTGTGCGAATGAGGGGTTTCTGGCAGGAGAAGAAAAGGAAATGATATTCGCGTGGTCCACGGTTGGCCTGTTCGTGTACCTAATATTGAAATTTGTCCAATAATAAATATTTTACGTTCAAAATAATTAGAGAGTTCTGCAGCCCAGGAAGATTTTAATAGTTTTAGTTCAGTTTCTTATTAAACTGTGTAGGATTAAGCGAAAAAGGTGTACACTAAGCATATAGCATAGATTTACATGTAGAACGTATATTTTGCCACAGTTGTAAGTTATATCCAAAAAGTTACCAGAATTATTCAGAAAATAATTTCAAAGAATACTCACAAAAAAAACGACTGACTTCAGCGTATCGAAATTCCAATTTTTATTGCACCGATTTAGGTAGGCATCAGGTACGGACAAGCCATTCCCCCATACAACGTACACGCATACACTGGCGTTGTGTCATACTGTGTATATTACGTAATTACTACAATAACACGGCGCCAAGGTTGTCGGTGGAAAGTTTACGCAGAACCAGTGCAACGTGGTGTTTATAGTGTAGTAGGCCTATAGGCTATAGGGTAATAGTAATATTTATGGTATAGTAGATTTTAAAATGAAGTCGTTTGCAGAGCAATTTACAGTGGAACTTGCTTATAACGAGATTAAGGGACCGGACAAATTTGCTCGTTAAAACCGGGTGCTCCCTACATCCGAGTTGTCGACTCGTAAACCTAAATTTTTATACCGTGATTATCGAACACAACAAAAAAAGTCTACTATAGAACTATAGAAAAGTCTACTTATTCGCTTTGCACAATAAAATTTTGACATGTTTTACATTATACGATTAAAAATGAAATTTAGACTTTAAACATATTTAGATGCTAACATTCTTTGCTGAATATTGGCGTTTAGTGCATCCGCAAATATAGTAAAAGTAACTGTGTAGGAAAAATCAGCCGGCTATCTAGCAAAAAACGCAAAACTTTCAATGCCACATGTACAACATTTATTTTTAAATTACAAGAAAATTTAGTCTAATTTATTTATCTTTTTGTTCTTCGTTCTAAATGGAATCGTTAAAATTATATTTCACACAGAGAACTTAATTGACCTTAAAAAAGTCATCTATTTTTGTTTTTTAGTAATTTTGTGTCTTTAGATATCAAAACAGTTTTATAATTTATTTAAATATTCCACGAATTCATCACTTACATTAATAGTTTCACTAAATTGCGGTAATGATTTTAAACGAATGTTTAAAATGCTGTATTGTAACGAACTTTCGTTAGACCTTTAACCCATGAACAAGCCTGCGATAAAATGCTCGTTATAACCAGGTCTCTAATGCGTTCCTACTCGTTAAAAGCGAGTTTAATTATCATTACTAAGATACAAAACTAAACAAATCTCGTACTTTTGCTCGTTACATCCGAGTTGTCGTTATAAGCGAGCTCGTTATTCGCGAGTTCCACTGTATTTAATAATTTTAGTAGTGATAGTGCATATGCGTACAGATGTACAGATAAAATTAAATAAAACCGGTTCGCTGTAAAAAAATAGAGGTCCTAAAAAAAAATTATTACGAAAACTTTAAATTTATTGTTGTAAATTTTACAGGCAACGTTTTGTAGGTTAATTTAAAGAATTTGTTTATGTCGCCGACTCACTTTGAAATCGAATCTGGTTTCGTAATAAATATCAGGTTAATCTAAACATCATCCGATTTATTATGGCCGACAGGCGGTTTCCTGTGTTACATTAACAGATAATAATAGTACATTCAGGATCGTCTTTATGGGGAGCGGGACGAACGGGACCGGACCCCTCCTCAGAGTTTCGACAAATTAAACGAACTCTGTTAATCTCTTAATTATTGTGGTGTTTTATTTTATTTTTTCCAGGTGCGTACGCTAATATAGTAGGCGCTCTTTTTTTAAGTATACAAACAGGTTTATTACACAGCATTATACGTTTGAAATATGAATTATAGGAAAATCAATTCAGTCAATAAGTATCTTGTGAACGGTGCTTCAATAACGCGTATATTTATTGTGTTATTAACGTTTAATTTAATGCGACTGATTCCAGGATGTTGTCACGCGTTTTTCAGTCACTTTAAAGACAGTAATGTTGATAAGTCTTAATTTGTTTTTTCTGTATGAAGCCGACTCGACCCCGGACTCCCTCCGCAAAGCCAAATTCTAGATACGCCACTGGTACATTTTTGTGTGACTGCCTTTTCTGTCCGCCGTGAAAGAAATTTGAAAACGTGTGGTCCTGTGTAGTTCAGAGGAGAAATAATATTATTTTCTTTCCAGGTATGTTTGTTTCAATACTTAACTGTTTTATTTTCGTACAAGTAGAGCTGTACTTTCCATCGTCAGAGTTGGTTTTAACCCCTCTGTGTGTTTGGAGTTGAACTTTATTAACCTGTGACCCTTGAGTGGCACTTCACATAATTCTGTCTCGGCCAGTGGCGAATCTAGAATTTGGACTTGGGAGGTCCGAGATCGGGTCGGTTTCATACAAAAGAAAAAAAAACAAATGAAAACTAATAATCAACATTACTATCAGAATGATCACTGTTGCACACCACTATATAAAAATATCCCGATTAGCGCTTTCAAGCTTCACAGCTCATCGTCAGATCGGAACAGACAGAAATTATGTGAAAACAAACCCTTCACCTCTCTCACCCCACCCTGCTCACACACAACAAGCTATTAATGTGTGAGCAGCGTGTAGTAAACCTACCACTAACACAAATTTCTTCATTGAACATTACTATCTTCAAAGTGGCTGAAATCAGCCCCATTAAAGTAAACTGGAATAACGTAATAAAAATACGCGTTATTGAAACAGTGTTTTCAAGATTGACTGAATTGATTTCCCTATATTTCGTATTTCAAACGTATACGCTAATGGTGTGTACTAAACCTATTTGTATATTTAAAAAAAGAGTTACTAGGTATTAGTGTACGCAGCAGAAAAAGAAATTATAAAGCAGACTAAAAATTAAGAGATAAACGAAATTTGTCAAATTTTTCGACCGTCGGGGGGGGGGGGCACGTAACATAGTTCTGTCTTGGCCTGAAGGATGACAATCGGAAGCCTTTAGTACAGTATAATCACCGCTGACCGTCGTTCAGCCGTTATTTTGCTCTCGGTGTAGCCGTTGCTTAGGCTTAGGTAATGGTGTGCAGAAACATGTCAACAACGTAATCAGGCCCTACACTGACGAGAGATCAGTTAATTACCACTGATTCCGATCAATTCCGACTGTCATCAATTTTTGCCGAAGAAGTATTACGTTGTAATGAATATAAAAGAAAATACATACACAGAGGGGGATTTATGCATAGACAAAGTAGGCAGTTGCCTATGGCCGGCAAATCTTGGAAAGGTGAAATTTGACGGCCGTTATGTTGTTTTTATTCCTAAGAGATGTTTCAGGTGCGCTCCATTTCATCCCACTATGATAAGAAACTTTCAAAAATATACATTGTTTAGTAACTAGGCTTATTATATAAAGAGAATAGTTCGTCATTTACTTCTGATATGTATATGAAGTACATTTTTCATAATTACATTTACATGAATTATCTATGTGATACTTCCATTATATTAATTAATTACTTAACTATTAATTCTTTTACATTCAAATTTCGAACATCCTTTACCGACTATGTAATTTGACGTGAGTGAATGTCAATAGATGCCACTAACTACTAACACAGTCATAGGCTGTGAGCGTAGCATTATTTCGTACCCAACCCTGACCGGACCGGCGCCCCGTAAATTTTGGTGCGTGCATGTGTGGTTTTTGCTTTTATGCACGTGGTTTGTTATTGGCTGGTGTTTATACTAATATTCATAGTAAAAACACATTTAAACATCCTTCACCGCAACACGGTATAGTGGACACAGTTTTGAGGTTACTTGACAGTACTTATTACAACGTTTTATGTTTTAACAAGGGTATTTTTTCTATGACGAACGATAACTGCCGTAAATTCAAAGAGAATCAACTAATGTTTTGCATACAGCCCTGAATTGTAGAGTTCTCAAGACCTATTGCTTTTGGTGAAGATCGGTTAATGGAATAGGGTAGTTTACCAGCAACGTTTTATGTTTTATCAAGGGTGTTTTCTATGGCAAACGATAACAGCCGCAAATTCAAACACAATCAGATAATTGTGTGCATACAGGCCTGAATTGTAGAGCACCCAAGACCTGTCGTTTTTGGTGAAGATCGGTTAAAGGAAAGGGGTAGTTTACCTGCAACGGTTTTTTATCATGGGTAATTTTTTTCTATATTAAACGATAACAGCCGCAAATTCAAACAGAATCAAATGATGTTTTGCATACAGCCCTGGTTTGTAGAGTACTCACGACCTATTGTTTTTGGTGAAGATCGGTTAAGGGAAAGGGGTAGTTTATCACCAAAGTTTTGTTTTAAAAAGGGTAATTTTTTTATGACGAACGATAACTGCCGAAAATTCAAAGAGAATCAAATAAGTTTTTGCACACTTGCCTGATTTCTAGAGAACTCAAGGTCTGTTGATTTTGGTGAAGATCGGTTAAGGGAAAGGGGTAGTTTACCAGCAACATTTTAAGTTGTAACAAGAGAAATGTTTCCATGACGAACGATAACTGCCGCACATTCAAACAGAATCAAATATTTTTTTGCATGCATCCCTGAATTGTAGAGGACTGAAGGTCTATTGATTTTGGAGAAGATCGGTTAAGAGAAAGGGGTAGTTTACCAGAAACATTTTATGATTTAACAAGAGTAAAGTACTTATTTTTATAAATAAAGTATCCTGATAAGAAGCTCATAATAATCCACTGTATGAAATATCTATAAATGAAGAGGTTAGGTGAACGGGGTGGGGGTAATTTTCTATTACTAAAAATTATAGTTGAACGGGGAGGGGAGAATTTTTTATACGTGTACTACGTTATCGGCTACAAAGAAGTAGTTTTTTGTTAAAATTACTTCCCGGGCTGTTTAGCCGTAGTCCAATGTTTTCTGTAAAACCAGACTTTTCCGCAGTGCCATCGACTGCCACATCAGTGAAAATCGAGTGCGAAAACGTGAGGTGGTATACGTTAGTGACCACAGTACTGTGGTTAATGCTGAAGCAATAAGTAGAAAGACGTAGTTTCTATGGAAATATTTCATTTCGAATATGATTTTTTTTTAATTAATGGTAATTATTTTCTATGGGAAACGATAACAGCCGCAAATTCAAACAGAATCAACTACTCTTTTGCATAGAGCCCTGAATTGTAGAGTTCTCAAGACCTATTGTTTTTGGTGAATATCGGTTAAGGGAAAGGGGTAGTTTACCTGCAACGTTTTATGTTTTAACAAGGCTATTTTCTATGACAAACGATAACAGCCGCAAATTCAAACAGAATCAAATAATTATTTGCATACAGCCGTGAATTGTAGAGGTCTCGGGACTTACCTATTGTTTTTGTTGAAGATCGGTTAAGGGAAAGGGGTAGTTTACCTGCAACGTTTTATGTTTTAAAAGGATATTTTCTATGGCAAACGATAACAGCTGGAATTTCAAACAGAATCAAATAATTATTTGCATACATCCCTGAATTGTAGAGTTATCAAGACCTGTTGGTGTTGGTGAAGATCGGTTAAGGGAAAGGGGTAATTTACCTGCAACATTTTATGTTTTAACAAGGGTAATTTTTTCTATGACGAACGATAACTGCCGTAAATTCAAAGAAAATCAAATAATTTTTTGCATGCGGTCCTGAATTATAAAGAAGTGAAGGCCTGTTGATTTTGGTGAAGATCGGTTAAGGGAACGGGGTAGTTTGCCAGCCACTTTTCATGTTTTAACCAGAGTAATTGTTTCTATGACGAACGATAACTGCCGCACATTCAAGCAAAATCAAATAATGTTTTGCATGCTTGCCTTAATTGCAGAGGACTCAAGGACTGTTGATTTTGGTGAAGACCGGTTAATGGAAAGAGGTAGTTTACTTGCAACATTTTATGTTGTAACAAGAGAAATGTATTCATGACGAACGATAACTGCCGCACATTCAAACAGAATCAAATATTTTTTTGCATGCATCTCTGCATTGTAGAGGTCTATTGATTTTGGTGAAGATCGGTTAGGAGAAAGGGGTAGTTTACCTGCAACGTTTTATGTTTTAACAAGAGTGAAGTACTTAATTTTGATATATAAAGAATCCTGATAAGAAACTCATGATAATCCACTGTAGAAACGTAGATGAAATATCTATAAATTAAGTGGTTAGGTGAACCGGGTGGAGGTATTTTTCGATTAATGAAAATTATATTGAAGAGGGAGGGGAGAATTTGTTATATGTGTACTACGTTATCGGCAACAAAGAAGTAGTTTTTTGTTAAAATTCCTTCCCGGGCTTTTTAGTCGTAGTCCAATGTTTTCTGCAAAACCAGACGTTTCGGCAGTGCCATCGACTGCCATCATCAGTGAAAATCGAGTGCGAAAACGTGAGGTCGTATACGTTAGTGACCACAGTACCGTGGTTAAGGCTGAAGCAATAAGTGGAAAGAAGTAGTTTTCTATGGAAACATTTCATTTCGAATATGATTTTAAATATAAATCTTAGAACAGGGAAGTCATGTATGATTCTCCATACCGATATTTTTTTAATAGCAGTGTAGATATTGAAGAGTTTTAAAAATATTATAAGCATTGTTTTTAGTATGAATCTTTAAAACATGGCTGACGGAAGAAAGCGACTAAGTGTCAGACAATATTTAAAATTGAAGAAAGAAAAAGAAGCTAAAGTCGAAACCATTATATATAAGTAAAACCCGTACAGTTGATTGTTTATTCAAATCATGTAGTGTTAGTGATGCGCAACCTCAAGCATGTGGAAGTTCTGATTTGAAGTTTAGTGATGTCAGTACCATTAGTGTCAATAGTGCTGATGGATCATCGAGTGCTAGTGAAAGTGATCATCGAGAGATTTTAGATGTGGACAATCCATATCAAATTGAGAAATGTAGATATCTCCATGTAATACCGAATTGCAGGTTGGTTCCAGAAACCGAGGCAAGCCTAATATTTAAGGAATCGAGACATTCTAGTGATATCCACAATAACTGTGATAGTAATGAAGGTGCAGATACTGTTCACACAGTTCAGCCAGATAGGTCCGTTTTGGAGGAAACTTCATTTCTGAAGAATGAAGAGCTAGTTCACGTCAAAAATCATGATGCAATATCATCAAATGAGGTAGGGAGGGTTTTAGATTCTGATCCTATTAATTGGCAAATGAACGAGAGCACACGCGATTATATAGCAAAGTTTGCATTTAAATAGAACTCTAGTGCGGACTTTAAAATCAAAGAGCTAAGAGAGGGAATATAATGATGCCCCCCTCCCCCACCCCAACAGACATTTGTGGGAGGCGGCAAATTTATACTGCCTACGGGCGGCAAAATGGTAAATCCGCCCCTGTACATACCTGTATGCTTTATTCTATTTTAAGCTATATGTTCAGGTTTTATACGTTTTTGAATGGATTTCTTTTTGGTATTTGAAGTCTGATTTTATAATTATGAAAACACTACGGCAGCATGAACGCTGTGTGTTTCATAAAGGCAAAAATAGTGAATTTCACGGTCTACTGAATTACGTAAATATCGAAAAAATCGTTATTGATAGTATTAACTTATATTTATATGTAATTCAGACACTTTTTGCTACAGTCTGTTTCTTGGTATATTTAAAATTTATATTTATTTTACCTCAAGATGTTATTTTTCCCTTATTTGGAACATGTTTCGGGACCCTTAGGGTTCCCATCATCAGCCTTCCTAATTTTGAATCTTGTGGAGTGCTTGTGTGCTGGTTGGCTGTTGTTATGGCTTCCCATTCAATTTTGTATATACCATATGTAACATTATGCCACATATGTAAGTATATGTAACATTTAATGCCAAAATCAATAAATGGTACATAGGAAAAACAAAAAACAACTGAAAAAAACGTTATTTTGAACATCAAAACGCATACAAAAAAACAGAAATATCTAAATCTAATTTGGCCACACATGCAATAAACACTGGACATGAATTCCCAGACATAACCAACATTGCAGGAATAATACACATACCACACAAAGGCATCATAATGAACATTTGGTAAAATTTACAAATATACAAACACAAAACAAACTAATACCTGAACAAATACAAATCAATACAAAACATGATACAATTTTCAAAGCACTCAACATAGAAAATACACAAAATACTAATATATACACCACAATAATAACAATTTAAAAAACCAAAATCCAATGGGAAGCCATAACAACAGCCAACCACCACACAGGTACTCCACAAGATTCAAAATTAGGAAGGCTGATGATGGGAACACTGAAGGTCCCGAAACATGTTCCAAATAAGGGAAAAATAACATCTTGATGTAAAGTAAATATAAATTTTAAATATATTTATATGTAAATAATTTATATTGCAGTGGTCATTCTAATTGCATATGGAATGTAGCAAACAATATTACCATATGAAAGCTTATAAAGAAACTGTATGAATAAGTAGAGATTGCAGGCTTGAACCTTGTAAATTAGTTGATAAGGAACATTGTGAAAAATGTTAGTTTTTAAAACTATTTCTAGACTTGTAAATCAACTTTAATTTAAGTTATTAAGTTAAGTGCGTAATGATACTCAGCCGCATGCGTAATGCGCGTGTGCGAGGGTACATAATTATTTTACGGGATATTCTTAAGAAACACAGAACGATATTAATATTGTTCTAAGGCTTTCACGGCCGGTGTCAGTTATATTAGAAGTATGTACCGGGCTGTTTGGCCGTGGTCCAGGGTTTACAAACAAACCAAACGTTTCAGCAGCACCACTGGCTGCCATCTTCAGTACTGTGGGCCTGACGTTTGACACCCCGCCTTCAGGTAGACTCGAATTCCACTGAAGATGGCAGCCAGTGGTGCTGCTGAAACGTTTGGTTTGTTTGTAAACCCTGGACCACGGCCAAACAGCCCGGTACATATTTCTAATATAACAGAACGATATTCTTTAGAATTGACAACGTGTAAACGGTGGCCCGGTCCATGTGAAATTTGGCCTGCCAGTTGCGACGAATGAACGTTAGAAAATTCCTGTAATAATTACTGCGATGATTGTTATAATTTTGTGCTATCCGCGATAGTGCAAGATCGTCCGTTTAGGATGTAGACACTTCAAGCTAACTGGAAAGCTGTAAGCGTAACACACCAGTTTGAGCAGTACCAGTATCGGTTCGCGGTGTGAAATTGTATGTAACCGTGCCCGCGAGAAGTATCTACACAGGCCTGATAGCGACCCTGAAGCCGGACAGAGTACACCGACCCACGTATTCTTGCAAATAGGAACAACGCGTTGTCTGAAGGATCTGCAGTTGACGGTACAGGGAAGTGAACTTATATTTTTTATAGACACTTACAAAAAACTTATTTAAAAGAAAGACTCTAATACAAGTTTATAATCAGTAGAAACTTTATAATTTGAATAAGACAAATAGAGGACTCTTTAAATAATAATTAATTTCATTTACAAAAATTAAATTTTAGTTTGTGTTACGAAGGTCAACAGAGACAGATTAATATTTTTTTTTGTAAACTGTGTGAAAAGAGCACAATAGATTGTCAGTAAATTAATAGCATCATTAATAAATCCGTTTCATTCCGATAACATCTATCTCGACTACTTATTCTATGCGACCCTTATACATCGCAATATATAGACAATTTTTCGGCAGATAATTACAAAGTATAGTATTGTATTTTGTGCAAGAAATCAATTTTTAAACCAGTCTTAAAATTTTGGGTGTACAGTAACCTAAACTCGGGCTACAATAACCTAAGTTGTTGTGCCTTTACAGTTGTACAGAGTTCTAAGTTCATATTTAAGGTAGCCATGAAAAGGCGTTGTGGAAAATACCAGCTTTTATTGTTTTCAATAAACGAGGACAGCGTAGGTTTACTTATATTATAAATATTGTGAAGGCAGTCGAAGGTTGTCCTGTTGTAAACAGTACGAGTATGTTGCTGTTAATAATTATAAGGCCTATTAGGTTAGCTATTTAGTTTTGTAAATGTATACAGTGTGTCCATGAGTAATGGGACATACTCCAGAATGTATTCTGCAGACTGATATAAAGAAGAAATTTCATGTAAACATAGGTCCGAAAACGCTTTGTTTTCGATATATGGCTTGCGAAAATTTCACCTTGTTTTCTGCTCCAAGGCTACAAATAACCCCAACAGAAATTTTTAAAAATTAAAATAAGAATGAATTTGATGATTTCATATGGGTTTCGACGTGGAAAAGTGAAGAAAGAGGGCCCCAGATCTCTGTCGTGGATAGTTTTTTAGACACGTTTCGTAAATCTCAAAAAATTGGTGTCGAACACCCAATTCTTTTTAGTTTTGATGTGAATTTACTTGTTTAAATTGCTAATAAATAATTGTGAATTTGTAATACAGTTTGTAAAGAATTTAAGTATGAGGAATTTTATGTAAAAAGAGGCAATAAAAACAAATGAACGTTATAAAAAAAATCAAATTTTATTGAACAAGAAACACAACAAAAAATCTAAGATTTTTCTTCTTCTGGTAATGTACTGCAAACTGTTTATTCATTTGTTAATAATAACAATTTATTAGTAACAATAAAGTATTCAGTTAATAAAAAACATTAACCTTAGTTAATATTGACAGAGTAATTTAAAAACAAACAATAATTTCAACAGCATTAACTAAATTGTTTTATGAAGTTTAATGAAGAAAGTTGTGTTAGTGGTTAAAATCACAAGCAGAATTATCACTGTTGCACGCCACTATATAAAAATTATTCCGATTTTTATATTTAATAATTTAATATTATATTTAATAATCGGAATAATTGTTATATAGTGGTGTGCAACAGTGATAATTCTGCTTGTAAATTGTTTTAATAAAGTTTATTAAAAAAACTACAGTTGGTAATACTGTACTGTTCAGTCTCAAAACTGAATTCAAGTTAGGAAAGAGACGTTTAACCAATTAATTTATAATACGGTAGCTTGATTATTTATCGTAACTATAGTAGTCTGTAAGCTGCTTATAGTGTTTTTTAAACATAATTTCGAGATACAGTTACAATTTTCAAATCATGAGTGATGTGCAGATATTGTTTTCGTGTATGATTTTACTAAGAGAAATTCCCGGGCTATAAAGCGTGAATACCAACGATGATTTCCAGACAGAAGAGTATCTCATAACAAAAGAATATTAGACACTAACAGGTCGTTTCCAACGGTCGTTTGTTCTATTGAACAATATTTTTCAATAAACAACCCGTTCGCTCGTAAATTATGAAAGACCAGGGAAAATGTTTTGTACCTGAGAATGAAGTGTGTCCCATTCCTCGTGGGGCACCCGGTATAAGTCATCATCATCATCACCACTCCAAGTACTAGGCCTTAGAACTGTTCCGGAACCCGTCTCCTCCTCGGTCTACCGACATCTCTCTTCCCAGTAGGGTGATAACCCAAGGCAGCCACAGGTAGTCGGATGTCAGGCATACGATTCAAGTGTTCACACCATCTCCTTCTGTGCTCTTCAATTTTCTGGTGCAATTATACAATGTTTAAATCGCGTCTAATATCCTCGTTCCTTCTCAGATCCAAGAGAGAACAACCTTGTGTCCCTCTTAGAAATTTCATTTCGGCTGCCTGACTCCTCTGCACCTCGCTTTGACCAAGAGTCCATCTCTCACTAGCATACAGGAATATGGGGACAGCCACAGTTTTATAAAATTTCAATCGGGTATCCTTCCGTGTTTTATTTTTCAGGTACCTATGAATCGTTCCACAGATGCGTCTAAATTTTGTTAGCTTACTATCCCAATCAGAATCAGTTCCATATGAGATATTACAACCCAAGTAATTAAAATGACTAACTTGATCCAAAATCTGATTAGTCACGCCTATCTTAGTAGCTGACATGAAATGCCATCGTTTTAGATTTTGTAGTAGAGATCTGTAGCCTATAGTCTTGTACGAAGCTACTGAACGTAAATATCGGCCGCTGTAACTGGTCTTCTGTCTTATGTTTACCTTGTCATCTGCATAAAGCAATGCATTCACATGAATATTTCGCTGAAGTGATATTCCCAAGTCAGCTTTAGCTGCCCATCGCAGAAATATGTCGTCCATGTAGATATTAACAAGTGTCGGTGAAATAGGGTACCCTTGTCTGATATCTTTGTTTGTAGGAATATCTTCATTTGTTTGTAGGGAAGAAGATATTACCTGTGTAAGTAATCAAATAAATGCATACATTGTTATTGTCATTGTCGTACGCACAAGGTATTGTGGATTCTGTACGTTTGACGTTTGATATTGTTCTCACAAAATATGAAAAAGGAGTATACGTGTACATTATCAATCATACACGTAAAGCTGATGAGCAGTTCCACGAATGTTACAATCGTGTCACGCGATCTCTTTTACGGTTCTTTTTTATATAAAGGGGTGAGGAAAACTACTAGAATATACGCTTTGGCATCGAAATTAAGAAATTAAGCTTTCACGATATTCTAAACTATATTGCATGTCTTTTTTCAATTCTACTCTTAACTATTTTGAAAATGGTACTGTTTTTTCTTTTTTTTTTAGTTATGGTGTTTTCTTTCTTATTTTTAACGCAATGTTCAGGCATTGTATATAGTTGTTTATTAATGTGATTTACATTCATCGGCGTATCTAGAATTTGCCCTTGAGGGGGGGGGGTCGAGTCGGCTTCATACAAAAGAAAAAACAAGACTAATAACATTACTATCTTTAAAGTGGTCGAAAAACGTGTGATAACATCCTGAATCAATCCCATCAAAGTAAACGGCAATAAAATACAATAAAAATACGTGTTATTGAATCATTGCTAGAAGATACTTATTGACTGGATTGGATTGGTTCTCCTATATTTCATATTTCAAACGTATACGAAAAATGCTATGTAATAAACCTGTTTGTATATTTAAAAAATAATTACTATTATATTACCATACACAGCTCAAAAAGTAATAAAATCGCCTAAAAATTAAAGATTAACAAAATTCGTCAACTTTTTTATACAATTTTCTATTCATCCCCCCCCCCCTAAATACGCCGCTGTTTATATTCCTTACATCGTTTGGTCACAATGTCACCGGTCAGAGCTATGTAGCAGACCGGATTTGTCTGACCATGCTCAGCATTTCAATGTTTGAACGTCAGTCTTGTTATTTCCTGCCCAAGTCCTGTGTTACAACACAAATAATCCAAACCCAGTACCAGGGATAAAAAAGATAATTCTTACTATGAAAATGCTTCATATAAAATAAAATGTTTAAAAATGAATAAAATATAAATATTATGACACGACGAACGACGATATTAACCAACCCAAGTGATTGACCCAACAACATAAACACAAAGAAGGGAACCACGTAACATACTCAAGAAAAAAAGGTGATGGACCAAACAATTATGAACCCAGAACTAAAGAAGAATCAAAGGAAGGGAACAGATCCCTACGATTAAACAGAAATCAAACCAGATGAGAAGAGAAGAACCGAACCAAGATGAAGACTATTGAAGAAGGAGACGAAGAAGAGGAAGAATGAAGAGGAGACAGGTTAAACCCAAGGGGAGACTAACACACATATAAAGGGGAAAAATAGTAGACTCAAGGATAGAATACTGTAAATAAACCCCAAATAATTATCTATTGATGAAACAAATAGTATTATTATCATTGAAATAACTTATGTACCTATTTTAAAGACACAAGACGATTGTAAAGTAACGTAGTGTAGAAAAGTACACTAACACTATGAGGAAGGTTAGGTTTAACAAAAAATAAATAACCTAATATTATTAATAATAAATATTATGCTAGAAAGAAATAGTGAGAAATAGTAGGAGAAAGTATAGGGATTACCCATTAAATAACACTCAATACAAACAGTGAACCAAAGTGAACTGCAATAGTGAAAGTGTAAGTACCCTAAAGATAATGAAAGTGTATGTTAAGCAATAAAAATGTAACGATAAGTAAGAAAACACTTTATAAAACATTGATAAACAATCAATGATTGGAGTGATCTGGTACACATTTATATAACTAAAAATAATTAAAAATAATATTTCAAATAAATATAAAAGAAGCATGTAATGTTATTAGGGGAGAAAGCCCAGACAAAAACAGTTTGTATTAACATGGTATGGAGGAGATAGTAAAATAGAAATAAAGTTTTGTTTTTAAAATTAAGACTACAATGAATAAAAAACACCCCATGTTGAAAGGGGAAGTAACTGTCATAATTTTGCAAGAAGTGATGATGTTTATCACTCTAGGTAGTAACAAAAGAAAGGAATCAATATTAGAACTAAAAATAACTAGTAACTTGTAAAGAAAGTTTGGTTCAATGTTATGAAGAGGATATGGCTGAAGGGAACCTGCAGTCCATAAGCCTAATTATTATATTTTAAAATATGTGTAATGAAAATGTATGTTGAATAGTAGTTAAAACACAAACAAATATGATAACTAAGTGAAGTCCATCAGGCTGAATTCAAAATGTAATTTAAAAGAAATACACCAAAAAACCATCATGGCTAATCTTGGCTATGAAAACATCTAACTGTCAGAGACACTCAAATGTAAATTGTAACAATTTCGCAAGAAACTTTACTAATCTAAGACCAGTAAATGGCCAGTAATTACATGTTAATCATTTTAAAACAGTAATGTTATTATAAAAGTTTAATTTAAGAAAGATATGTAATTTATCAAATGTCAAATATTTAGACTAAAGTTAATGTATAACAGAATATGACCTTATGAGGTATCATTGTAAACTTTGAAAGGAAAGAAAGATAATAGTGATATCATTTATTACCCCAAAGGAACTATAAAGGAATAAAACCATTAGGAAAGTACTTAATAAATTTGAATAAAAAATTCAAATCTCTTAACAATGCTTTTGAAAGAGTAATTAACCAATCCAAGGATTGCTGTTACCATAGTAACGAGCCGTTGAAGGCTAATTTTTCGTTAAATATATGAGACTTGAAAAAACGACGCGTGGGTAAGCGGCACGCAAAATTGGAATGATTGAAATTTTACTTTAAATAGTTACGAAAAGTTTCGGAAGTTAACCAAGATGACCAAAGACGAATAGATGTCGACCTACCAAGAATTAACGATGTCCTGGAACCAAATTGAATAAATTAATTAACAGAAATCCAAGACAAGATTGAAAAAGATGTTCGAAGCTTAAAACCAATCCAAATTTGAAGAATATCCACTACCCCAGATGGCAACACATCAACACTATCTGAACTGATAAGTATCGAATAAATTCCTTAAATCCCGAAACAACCAAATTACTTTAAATATCTTTCAAATGATCAATTTTCTCACTATTGAACAAATATCATTTTCTATCAAAGGTGTTAATGCATAATTTACTTACATAAAAACATTTTACTAATCAAAATATAACCTCGCTTAAGAGTGCAATTTTGTAACAAAAATACGACACTACCGAACAATTTGTAAAAACACATTATACTTTCTAAGTACGTATAAGGTATGGTAGTGTACTTTTTTAATGTAACCAACGTTTATGTCTTATTTCATAATCCAAAGAACCCCAGATTTGAAACAGATTAATAAATTGTATGTAACTGACGCCATAGCGGAAGAGAAATAATTTGTTTTCGGATCGATTTGCCAACCTTGAGATATTAGTGTTTCATGTTATAAACCGGAGCTATTTGTTATCAAAACATTTATAATCCATTTGTCATATTCATTAATGACCAAATTTGTATTAAAATCACAGTACAGAGTATTACTATCTTTTTATTTCATAGGACGTTGTAGAGTATATGTGTGTTAGCAAGTTTTATTCAATAACCAACTAGCGCTCATCACGAGTGGTCGAGACGGCAACCTGTATAGCGGCGGGAACCATTCGAACGCTCCAGCTGTCCATGCTAATAACACGTATCTTCTTATAATTTAACTATTTTAATTGTTTTAATAGAAACAATTTGGCGCCACCCGGGATTCGCAACCCCTATGAATTAACAGGTAGGTTGTACTGGTAATTTTGACAACGCTACAGACTCCAGTAGTGACGTCGATTTATGTAACGACCGGTGTGAGGCAAACACACTACATTCACACTAATACACAAAATAAACAAGTGTGAACACATTTTAACAGGTACGACCTCGGTTCTATCGTTACATATTGACGAACCCAACGCGGGGCTTTAAGGAAGAAGGACGCACACGTTTTATCGTTACACCTGTAATTGTCGTCTTCATTTGCGAAAGGAAGCACCACCTTTTATCTTGTAAACCTCTACTTCCTGTCGCGTTTACAAATTGTTTTACACGTGTAGTCGGAGGTAAAATCGTTACTATCGTACAAAGAATCCTTTGTTAAGGCGGTTACAGAGAATTCCGACGTGTGCCGAAATTTTTTAAGATTAACGCGCTGAATATGCTATAGCCCAGTGGTTCCCAAAATTTTCAGTCCGCGGACCCCCTCAAAAAATTAAAAATTTCACGGACCCCGTATGAGTTATGAAATAAAATGAACAGTAAATATGATACAAACTCTTATATTTTAATTAAAATGTATTAAAATCAAAATTCTCTTAACTTCCAAAATTATAATATTAATGATATCAAACTGGGTTGGTTATATCTTGCTCATACATGTCATCACGTCTTTAATACAGATTTAAGAGCAAATGTGGGTGGGGGCTGTGCAGGACGAAGGGCATGCCCGTCGCCCGCTTGTATACCGCGTTCCTAGCTTCTATAGAGCTCCCGCCGCGGGGACTATAGTTCACTGGGTTGTTGGGTGTGGCGTGCTACCGGCCGTGGGTGTTCTGAGCTATAGAATTATAATTGAGCGTGAGTGTTCCCCGAGACCTGGCACAGATGGGTTGCACTTGAGTCTGCAGACTGACAGCGTGAAGCCACTCGGGCAACTTCGGCAACCTTCGTTGTCATCTATGCCCGCCTATATTCTGTTGTCAGATGTGAGTTAGGTAAACGTTTGATTGAAGTGTGTGTATTTATTTTAGCACAATAATTTTATTAAGTTCACGGCTTCAAATACGTAAACTCAAGAGTAAATTTTTCGTGTATTCGTGTATAACCTACCTATACATGTCCTGTAAGCATTTCGATGTTTCATTTTAAAGTTTTGTCATTTTATTTTTAGTGTAACATTTTTTTATTAGGTGCACGCGCTGTAAGTATTCTCGAAGATAAATAATAAACACAATTGAGAATAAATTCATATGTCATTTCTTACATTTATAACCTTAATTGTATAAATAGGCTACAGCTTTGTGTTCGGAGTCGTTAGTGAAATAGTTGTAGCCTATTTAGTTAAGTAACGGACACATCATGGACAACGAAATCCTATATAGAACTTAATTGTATATTTTGTTTCAGCGTTTATCATTCCAGAAACAAAAATAATTGATTAAATTGACTCCAGATAAATACGAAAACAACCTGCGAAGTTAGTGCACAGGTAAAGAGGAGTTTTACCACAACTGATTACAGCAATATATATCAAAACCAACATTGTGAGTACAAAAAACTGAACTTAAAAACCGGCAAAACAGTATAAAATAAGTTTTCTTAATAAACGTGTATTTCATATAGGCCTACTAATGCGACGATGTAGTCAGAAGGTTCATATTTATCTGGGGAGCCACTGAAATTGTGTTTGTTTCTGGAGGAAACAAAGGTTAAAACAAAAACTACAATTCAGGGTAATAAATGGAGTACAACGATATGGTTAAATTAATTCTATATTATGTTTTAATATTTAACTGTGACCACAATCAATATTCATTTTAATATTCAATTCATCCGCTATGCACTCAGGAAAACCCCGATTTGGATAAAAATACGTGGGTTTCATTATACACGTAAGTGTGGAGTGTGGGTTGACGAGACGAGAGAGTAGACAATAGCGGCGGACGAACAGTAACGAAGTTGCCCGAGTGGCTTCACGCTGTCAGTCTGCAGACTCAAGTATGGATTGCGACCGAGGGCGCTGATTAGAAGATTGCCCTCAAAGCGGGCACAGAGGCAGGAGAACTTTCTGGAAAGCGTCCGTATAGTGGCGTTCAGGGAACGGACAAGTAGGGAGTCGCAGTCCTCGGTCCAGGTGAGACTGAAGTTGTTTCGGCCCGACGATCGACGGCGTAGGTGGCCAGTCTGGCACGTCGTTGACGTATACAGAGACGCTTCCCTGAGGTACACCAGCCGTAATAGCCTTTGGGTGTCATCTACTCTCCATTGTACTGTTTGTTAATAACTATACTAACGCGTCTTATGCATTTCATATGGACCTCGATGCTTTGTGTTTGTAAAACGAACTTTTGTACTCTGTACTCAACACGTCATTAATTAAGGCATTGGCCATTTTGGCTTTTCGTCCTCACTGAGCGTTAATTCGGTGTACATGTTACCGGCAAAGTACAAAATCAGGCATTTTATAGAATGCTTAGGAATCCATCCGGGAAAGTATGAAATAAAACACATTTCATACATTGCCTAGGCATTGTAAAGAATGCCTAACGTCTTCTAGGTAATGTATAGAAGACAATGTGTGCGCTATGGTTTCATCTCACAACATGAATCCCCCTTGCAGAGAAATGCATAGTACGTGTGGACATTTTTTTAACACTATTGTCAATAGTAGAGATAAGTGTGACGATGGCAAGAAGCTGTGTAGTCTCTGTCTAATCATTTCTAGAACTTCAGACAAAGAAGATGAAATCTGATTCCCACAAAAAATGTCCTCCAGCTCCTGTGGGCGCGTCTGTTCGTGTTGCAATTCCTGAATTTGACAAGGGGCGGGGAAATCTTCGAAACATCCTAGCAATCGTCGTAAGTGTGACAGATGACGGATTTTACAAACTGGAAACCGCTAACGGATCGTTAAAGCAGCTGTATTCAAGATCGCAGTTCACTGTATGCCCAAGACCACTAATGGGGGTTGAAGACGTTCCTGAACAAGAAACCGCACTTCGTTCTGCTGCTATTGCCCAATCATCATGATCCGGACAAGGGTTCGTAAAATGTTTGTGCAAGGCTAAATGTAAAAAAAAAATGTAATTGTGTAAAAAATGAAAGAAAGTGTACTTTAAAATGTCACAGCTCTCTGTCTTGTTGTAATAAGTAGACAAGACAGATTCAAAGTAGTAAATATTCCATATATTTAGAATTAATAAACACCTATTATCTAATATATTTTTTTAACCAGATTGGTTAAAAAAAGTTCTTATACAGTATAATTTTAATAAACTAGTATCTGAACATAATCAAGTAGAGAACAGATAATCCCGAAATGTCATACAAAGTCCTCCTCTGTGTAAAATCAAACAATTGTGTGTGATTTTGTAATGAAATGTTTTCATCTTGAACGTAGTAAGCTTATTTTACACTTTGCCTAAAGAATCACTGGCATTATATAAAATATCTTGGCAATGTATGTACAGAATACCTACCTGAGAAAAGTATAAAAAACATTTGAAAAGTATTCTATTCTATAGTTTGCCAAAAAACTCCAGCCATTGTATGAAATGCCTAGGTATTGTATATAATGCCTCACATACTTTGCCGGTAACATATACTGTACACCGAATCACACTGGTGCTCCGTTACAGTTCATGCAGTGTCAGTCCAAGCATGTAGCAATACTTGTTACTAGAATACGTTTAGACGTCAGTCACATTGTTAGGCCTAGGTGCAACCGTTTTTAGTGTCTAGAAAAATATCTGTATTGCCACACCGTGAAGCAGGTAATAAAAGGGTCAGATCGCAAAGTATAAACATGAGTAAACTGCCACGCCATAACCGTGCCGGGAAGTAAATGACCTTGAGAACTAGTATGCGTTCACTGTTAATAGCCTATAGCAAACCTTTCTCTTATGAAATGTTTCATTTGCTTTCCCAGTGTAGAGTTTTTGAGAACACACATGTGATAAGTAATAATGGACATTTGCTATAATTTGACAAAAAAGAATATTGTTGGAATGAAAATTTCATTTGTGACCGATCATATCTGCAAAAGAAATACTGTATTCAATATACCAAACAAATTAAAGGCTAAATTGTGGCAATGTGTTTTAGTTTTGTTAGGTTAGATTGAAAGTTTTTAAGAACTTGAATAATTTATAAAACAATTAATCAACTTTACGGACTTTTAAACACACACAAAAATACTTCGTGTATGTACATACATTAATTGTAACCTAATATTTATAAAATTATATGGTAAGAATCCTGAATTTCTCATTTTTTCGAGAGGATCCAACCTTGAAGCTAGTCTTATCCCCCTCCCATCCCACCCGGAACAGATCCTAGTTAGCCACTGCGTTTAATATCCAATATTCATTACTATTTTATCACGAATATTACTCAGTATGACTTTGTGTGTGTTTAAGTTATTGAAAACTATTTTCAATAATGTTTATACTTTAATTAAAAACCTTACAATCTTATGCAAGCAACTTGTGAATGACCTGTATGCCTATAGTGCGGGCCCATTAGGCGAACCCTTAAGTCCGTAAGTAAAGGAACACGCCTAAAATTCTACAAGGTGATGGCTCTTCCCACACTTCTTTATGGGTCTGAAAATTGGACTTTAACGAAAGGCCAGGCCAGTCGCATCCAAGCGGCTGAGATGAGATTTTTCATGCACTTGGCAGGGTATACTCTCCATGATCATCGAAAAACACAGATATAGGGCAGGAACTGAATATTATGAGTATACTCGAGAGGATCGCCCAGTATCGGCTGAATTGGTGGGAGCATCTTTGCCGAATGGATGACTGCCCCATCCCCAAACAAGTATGAAACTATAAGTCGAGGGGACGGAGAGGTGTGGGACGTCCGGGGAAGCGCTGGAGTGACCAGCTCTAATCTTTGCCTATTTGAGACCGGAACAAACCATCCTTGGTTTAATCCTTGAAGATAATTACCTTACAATCTTAAACGTAATGCAAAACTTACTACACAAACAGCAATGACATTTTCAAATACTTGGCAGTTTAAAATGATAGTTATTGACGTTTTTCGCGTGGAATACGATGGCGCTATCAGCTTTTAATGCTTATTTTGTGCAAATGTATAGAGGCGTTAAACCGAAAGGAAAGTTTTAGCAGGCAAGAGTTATTTTAGTATCTAAAACTAAATCAGGTGAGAACTATTTTGAATGGCACGTAACGGTAGAATAACGCAATGTGTGTTATCTTCCTGCTTGCGGTGTGTTATCTATCCTCAAGCCCTTCCCTTGCGACTAACCCTTTTCCTACCTGCTACCTGCTTTCCCCATAGCTCTATGCTCTGTATGACGGTGGTTGGCGTGTGAACCCTTGGCCTATCTGCTGCCTCTCCCCCATTGTAATACTTCCGCCCGGGCTCGACAGCAGCTAATTGCCGCGTGAGTCACCTCACTTATGAGTATACTCGAGAGGTGAAGTGTGGGAAGAGCCATCACCTTGTAGACTTTTAGGTGTGTTCCTTTACTTACGGACTTAAGGGTTCGCCTAATGGGCCCGCACTATACAGGTTATTCACAAGTTGCTTGCATAAGATTGTAAGGTATTTAAATAAAGTATAAACATTATTGAAAATAGTTTGCAATAACTTAAACACACACAAAGTCATACTGCGTCCAGTATGAAACAATTTTTTTTTGCCTCGCCCAATACTGGTAAAATTTTGTTATATTTGAAATCAGTGGTGTATATTTTAAAATTTGAAAATATCTATATTTTTTTCATAGATTCTTGAAACGGCGTGGGAAGACCAGCACGCGCGAAAGCTCCAAAACAAGATAACACAAAATATACGTTTACAGTATTGATAACGTTGTTGATAAAAACAGCTCTGTTCTTTTAGCCAAATCTGTGATATTGTGTGCATTGTATTTTCATTGCATTCACTGTTTTCAAAAGACGTTTTTACTTCCATGTTCCGTAAGGAAATGGAAGTGTGGTGATCGCGAAAAAAAGTTGTGTTCCGGATAAGGACTGAGTCTGATTTGTCCACCCTCAAAACATGAAGAAAAGTCATTTTCCGAAAAGTATCTGTGTGTAGAATTTTTTCTATGGCGAACGATAACTGCCGCAAATTCAAACAGAATCAAATAATTTTTTGCATACATGCCTGAGTTGTAGATGACTCAGTGCCTATTGATTTTGGTGAAGATCGGTTAAGGGGAAGGGGTAGTTTACCTGAAACGTTTTATGTTTTAACAAGAGTAAAGTACTTAATTTTGATAAATAAAGTATCCTGATAAGAAGATCTTAATAATCCACTGTAGAAATGTAGTTGAAATATCTGTAAATGAAGAGGCTAGTTGAACGGGGTAGGGGTAATTTCCTATAAATGAAAATGATAATTGAAGGAGAGGGAATAATTTTTTATGTGTACTACGTTATCGGAAACAAAGTAGTAGTTTGTTGTTAAAAATCCTTCCGCGCTGTTTGGCCGTAGTCCAACGTTTTCTGCAAAACCAGACGTTTCGGTAGTGCCATAGACTGCCATCATAAGTGAAAATCGAGTGCGCTAACGTGAGATGGTATACGTTAGTGACCACAGTACTGTGGTTAAGGCTGAAGAAAGAAGTAGTTTCTATGGAAATATTTCATTTCGAAAATGATTTTAAATATAAGTTTTTAGAACATGGAAGTCATGTTTGGTTCTCCATACCGATATTTATTATTTGAATTAAGGAGTTACAGCTGGATACGGTAGTTAATCGGGTGACGAGTAGCGGGCGCTCGGAGTCGTTTACGGGCCTATTTGGTAACTATTTATAATTGTCGAACTATAGGTGACGTGTGTACGAAGTTTAGATACGTTTCTTTGCTGACCGGTTTTAGGTTATCGGGTAACTGTTAAGATAACAGTTCAAGTGTAGATTATTGTGGTGCGCGTTCCTTTCACATTCGTGATCTCGTACGATTGTTGACAAGAATTTCCTGTTCGATAATCCTTTCTCGTTATTCGTTTCCCGAGACTGTAGACACTTGTGTACGCTTTCATATTACCTTCTGGCTGCTGTGAGTCCGAAAGAGTATTGTTTTTTCATTCGCGCGGTTTTATCTTAAGTTAATATTCAGTTGTTTTATTACGAATGTTTACTACTTATAACATCTCACAAAACTGTAAGAATTCATCTGTAGCATGGTGTTAAAACGTAACTGAACTATGATGACTCTAGGATTCGAGTGGTTTGTGCTAGATAATTAATACGGACAGTCCCATATTAATTATAGTAATATTTATTATGGAAGGTTAAGTATTAAGTAATAAATGTTATAATTGTTTATAAAATAATTATTTTACGTTGAAACGTTCGTCATAAAGTTCCACGAAATTTATTGCCAGTAAGTTGTCTACTCGCGTAGTGATTGAATGACCAAGAGCTATTGCTTTTCTTAACGTGTATGTTTAGACCGTGCAGTCGCTCACAGCGAGTAGATTACATGTGCTGACAATTCCAGTATCGGTTAATTGCACGGTAGTTGTACTATAGGCCAGCTTACTAGGTCTGTTAGACACATACAGAGAGGTGTCTACAACAGTATTCGTTGTGTTTAACGTTCAGAAATTAAAACTTGTAAAAAACACACACAGTATGTGGACAAGTGAGTCATTCCATTAAGAGGCAGTAATGTACACAACAAACATATGTACTATACGTTCCAGCGCGCAATACATTGGTTTGCCTTCGTCCTCGTCATTGTCACCACACCATTTTCCACTGTTCCGGCGTGCTCTAAGTAATTATCTTAGAAAACGAATGGAGACACTTGTAGGCGTAGCGATCTCGTCGACGTCCACTTCTTTGGCTGTTTCAAGTTTTTTTTTCTTCGACGACCTCACAATTCACTAGAATCTTGGCAGTCTTTCGTGTCTTGCCATTTATTTCCTCATAAATGGTTAGTTTAGAGCGACGCTAACATGGGGTTTCGCTAGATCGATGTATGTGATATTGAATGTTAAGTAGTTTATGACCGAATGGCTTTTCCATCGCATGCCGAAGAGAAGCGATATATTACTATCTGTACAGAATACACCGCTCGGTCCTGAAACCACGTTGTTCTTCGACGTCTGTTATGTGCGATTCTAGTCTACTGTTTAATATCTTGTCATTTGTATGGGCTATGGATTTATTGGCAAACTTAATACAGACTTATTGTGCTAGAGTTAATACAACGTAAGCCTGTCCGAGATTCATTCAGTAAGAAGCGTGAACCGTCAAAAGAATAAACTACCAACAACCTACGAAGTTAGACACAACTATAAAGAGAAGAACCGCTGCTTACCCGGTAAGTCCCCTGGACAGAACCGGGAAGCACAACTACACTAACGCAAGTTCACACAACGAACAACTGGACTTACAGGGTACAGGAGTAAAGTTCGGTAAGGAGCGGTTCTTTTTGTATTTAGTTTTTATATAAGCCTAGTTTCGTTTAAATTTGTAAGTCGGTATTAGTTCATGCTTTTGATTTGTATTTGCTGTATTAGTTTAACGTACACCTGAAGACGACCACAGATATTTTAGTGCTCGAACGTTGTATGGTAAATTCTAACGGTGGTAACAAGCCGACCTGACGATTCTGATAATGTTCACGTACTATCGAAAGTTAGGCTTCTCCTCCTTCTTCTTCTTCTTCTCCTCCTCCTCCTCCTCCTCCTCCTCCTCCTCCTCCTCCTCCTTCTTCTTCTTCTTCTTCTTCTTCTTCTTCTTTTTCTTCTTCTTCTTCTTCTTGAGCCCTGGCTTTCAACACCAATCTTCTCCAAAGTGTCCTGTCCATTGCCATCTGAATGTAACCCTCACAGTCTGTCTTCTGAGATCTTTTAGCACATTATCCAACTATTTTATCCTAGGTCGGCCCCTCTTTCTGCTTTTATAGACTTTCACCTCAGGTTTTTGTTTTGTATACGCTGATGATCCATCCGCTCTAGGTGACCTAGTCATTTTATTCGTTGAACCTTTACGAATCGTACAATGTCCTCATGCTTGAATATCTCATCTACATCCTGGTTACTTCTTATTCTCCATTCACCATCTTCTTTAACCGGGCCATAAACACGTCTCACAATCTTTCCTTTAAACCTTCTTAGTTTTTCTTCTTTCTTTTCTGTTAATGTCCACGTCTCGCCTCCATAAGTAACAACCGGTCTGATAAGTGTCTTATAAATTTTTATTTTTGTGTTACAACTAATGAATTTGCTTCTCAGTAGTCTGCTGTTAGCATAATATGCCCTACTTCCTATTTGTATCCTGTCATGTATTGTCGTGTTTATGGACCATTTATTTATCTATTATGTTACCCGGACATCTGAACTTATTAACTGCATCAAATGAATTATCCACTATGCATAAATTATATCGATTTCTTCTCCTTTCTGATGCAGAAATTAGCATATATTTTTTTTAAGATTCATAAATTCGATCATTACAAATGATGCACTTATGTAACAATTTTGGTGAACAAACTTGCCGTTCTTTCCGATGAACACGGGGAAATCTGGTAACGGTAAAACATGTGTTAGATAACGTATCTACATAGTGCATAGAGACTAGCACGCCTGCCAGATGTTTATTTTATTATCCATATAATGAGCTGCATGCGTTCATAATTTTCCGATGCTTTGTATAAATTTTGTAGTAAATAAAGGTGTCAATGGAGAGAATTTAGTACCACCAGACCAAGAATCATTTGTTTTTGAAGCTTAGTTGGGCTGACTGGTAGCGGTGTAGAAGTTTTTTTTTTAGTAAAATAATAGCCGACGATGTCGTGAGACGGTGTGTTCCGGTTTGTTTAAAACATTGAAAGCGCCGAGTTTCAGTGTTTGATCTTATGCAGTCGGGTGTGTTACACCGGTTGACATGTTAACGTCGGGAGGAAAGCATCTCATAAGGTGAAACATTTTCGGGGAGGGGAGGTAGCGAGTTTAAATGGAGACACAGCGCTTAAAACAGATAATGATGTCTGTTGTAGACACAAGAAGATTCATTTTCAATAAAACATGGAGGGTGGATCCGTGCTATTCCTGGATGTGTTGTTACTTGTGCACGGGTGAGTCTTCGTCTAACTTACGTGTTGTGGAGTGAATGAGTTAATAACCAGATGCAGACTGTCGATTGATTACCGCAGTACTTGAGTGATTATCAGATGTTTCATATTACTTCCATGTTCCATAAGGAATGTAAGTATGGTGATGCAGAAAAAATTGTGTTCGAGATAACGGCTGATTCTGATTCTACTATCATCAAAACATGAAAAAAAGTCATTTTTCGAAAAGTGTCTGTGTGTAGAATTTTTTCTATGGCAAACGATAACAGCCGCAACTTCAAACAGAATCAAATAATTTTTTGCATACGTCCCAGAATTGTAGAGAACTCAAGGCCTATTGGTTTTGGTGAAGATCGGTTAAGAGAAAGGGGTAGTTTACCAGCAACGTTTTATGTTTTAACAAGGGTAATTTTTTCTATGACGAACGATAACTGCCACACATTCAAACAGAATTAAATAATTTTTTGCATATGTGCCTGAGTTGTAAAGTCCAGGCCTATTGATTTTGGTGAAGATCGGTTACGGGGAAAGGGTAGTTTACCTGCAACGTTTTATGTTTTAACAAGAGTAAAGTACTTAATTTTGATAAATAAAGTATCCTGATAAGAAGTTCATAATAATCCACTATAGAAACGTAGATGAAATATCTATAAATGAAGAGGCTAGTTGAAGGGGGTGAGGGTAATTTTCTATAATTGAAAATGTTAGTTGAAGGGGGAGGGGATAATTTTTATTTATATGTCATGTGTACTACGTTATAGGCAACAAAGACGTACTTTGTTGTTAAAATTCCTTCCCAGGCTGTTTGGCCGTGGTCCAATGTTTTCTACAAAACCAGACGTTTCGGCAATGCTATCTACTGCCATCGTCAGTGAAAATCAAGTTCGCCAACGTGAGGTGGTATACGTTAGTGACCACAGTACTGTGGTTAAGGCTGAAGAAAGAAGTAGTTTCTATGGAAATATTTCATTTCGAAAATGATTTTAAATATAAATACCTATTAGAGCATGGAAGTCATGTATGGTTTCCCATACCGATATTTCATACCTTTGTGTCTCCGAAACACGACACGTGTGTGTATGCACCGACTTGCAAAGAGTGGCTGCGTGAAAATTACAATTGTTTGTTAAGAAAATGAAAGCTTGGATCATCGTTTTATCATAATATTGTGGTTTGTCATATTCTTATCAGGTTATATGAATATGTCGAGTGGGTTGGAACGGATGTTCAAGGAGAATGATAGGCGACAGTATATATAGCTACAGTCTGTAGTTATGACCAAGAGCTGTATTACTGTACTACTGTCTATGGTTATAACTAAGAGCTTCAAATAAATGACTATATTCTCCAGGTCACTTTCACGTTAGGAATATGATGAGAATCGTTTCCCTGGTACTGAAGTTGCTTAATGCTTCCATGAATTATTCAGTTTAAAAAATTGTTTGTTGGAACATCAGAAAAATTATACCTCATAATTGTGCCTTAGAGGATTCGCGAACGTTTAGGAGGGGCTCCTCAGCATGAGTAGAAGGGTGTAGGAATCATAGAAAACAGGGTTGTTTAAAAAAATTCTCATCGTTTTTAGCACATCAAGCATCCGGGCATCTCTTTAGTCAGCTGTGAGCACTTTTGGTACAAACTTTGCAGAAACACGTCTCATCCCCAGTGCATCAGTATGAATGGACTGAACTGATCCAAAACTAATATTTAAATCATCTGCTAGCTCACGAATGGTGATTCGGCGATTTTCTCGCAAAGCAGCATGCACAAGCTCAACTCAACATTGCGGTCAGTCTTGCTGGTAAAAGGCCTTCCTGAACAGACGTCACTTTTAACACTTTCACGCCCAGCTTTAAAACGCTTAAACCACTGATAAACCCTTAACAATGGGACTGGATTGTCAGGAGCAACTTTTTGGAGCACATTACAACTTTATTACCACCAGCGCCAGACGTATTACTAAACAATTTTTTGGAACTGTCCGAAAGGTTGCGGTGCTAATTGCGGTTGCAGAAAAATTGGCTTAAAATGTTCCGCAGTCTGTGGGCACTGTCATGGTCAGTCTTGTTTTAATGCCGCATCACTCCGCAAACTTGACAGAATTAGAAGAAAATGACGACGAGCTTGAGCCGAACATTGATGATTTTCAGGACATGGACGATGAAGACGAAAGTAAAAATTAATTAATAATATTAATTAATTAATTATATTATTAATCCACTAAATTTTGTTTTTAATTATTAATGTCATAACCTTGCATAACATGGATTAGGCCTACTGGGAAAACCATGTAAAAAAAAGCGCGCCTTGCATTCTACCTTGAAGGTGATGCGGAAATCACTGTATTGAGAGGCTTTGATATTTTCTCTGCATCATTTCGCGGAAACGGCTAGTTTTACATGAAAATTGCATAGGTCCTTTTTTATAGAGAATATTGAGTTCTACAATTTGGTACCCACCTCTATTGTCCTCCGACCAATAGGAAGCGAGATATTTGCAAAAAAACAGTTTTGGTGACCTTTGACCGTGAATAACTCAAGACGCGACAATGATTGGCATTGTGACTTTTAAGACCTTATTCAGGACGCCGAAATAAAGCTGTATACAAAAATCGAGATCAGTAGGATTTTTTGGGCAGTTTTTGTCCTTAAATCACTGGGCTATAAAACGCGTGGCTGAGAAAGGAAGCCTTTTATTCTCTATTTATAGGTTCAAACTTATTTCCTTCAGCTGTTTTGAAGTTTGTAACCTAACAGGGGGATTATATTGCAGTTAAGAAGTGTTAGGAAATTCCTTCGTTTTCCGAACTGCCTAATCAAATATTTTTCAAGGTCGATAAAAGCCAAACAGATTTTTAGGTTATACTTTTCTTGTTTCTGAGAATTACTTATTGCAAAAACATTGCCTATGGTGAAACTTCTGTCTCTCGTCTGATATAATTTAGTCTAAAACGACACTATGTCCAGGACGACAAAACGTAGAATTTCTGTTTGTGATTTCCGTAGCAGTAGTTTCAATAGTGCTTTCCTTATTGAACTGAGTATGGAAACAACCGAGTGTATAAGGATAAACAAACCAGCTTGAGAGATTAATAGTTAACCTAGAAGGAAAATTACCTGGATTATCATTACAAGCATAAAAATTATAAAAATACTTTGCCGAATGAGAGATCTCAACAACATTTGTCGTACACTTTCTCGGCAAAATACGAATGGCTCTCAAGTATATTTTTATAAAAAGCTACAGTTCAAAAAGGTTTCTTAGATTACTGTAATGTCATCATCACTTATGGTTAGGAATGTCCTGGCCTATGAAGTGTTAATAATTATTACGATTAGCCATATGTAATTCCCCCATTCCAACAAGGTTTGTTTAATTTATCATCTTCATAATCGTAGTCTTCAAGGATTAAACCAAGGATGGTTTGTTCCGGTCTCAAACAGGCAAAGATTAGAGCTGGTCACGAAAGCGCTTTCTCGGACGTCCCACACCTCTTCGCCCCTCGGCTTATAGTTCCATAGTTGTTTGGGGATGCGGCAGTCATCCATTCGGCAAAGATGTTCCTACCAATTCAGGCGATACTGGGCAATCCTGTCGAGTATACTCATAATATTCAGTTCCTGCCGTATATCTGTGTTTCTTTTATGATCTTGGGGAGTATACCCTGCCACGTGCCTGAGAAATCTCGTTTCAGCCGCTTGGATGCGACTCGCCTGGCTTTTCGTTAAACTCCATTTCTCAGACCCATAAACAAGTGTGGGAAGGGCCATCACCTCGTAGAATTTTAGGTGTGTTCCTTTACTTGCTGACTTAAGGGTTCGCCTAATTGTCCCGCACACAAGGTTGAACTTATGCAGCTTATTCACAACGTCGTTGCTTGCATTATAAGACACACTGTAGCCATGACAGGTTTAATTTATTATAAAATTATACGTGCAGATGTCTACAGATTTGTGTGAGAATCCTTCTGTGCTTTTAGGATACTTTACATTTGATGAAATGACTTGTGTGAATATTTTTGTATACTGTTTGTAAATTTTGACAGGCATTAATACAAATTGATGAATATTTTTCATAAGTAGTTTGTGTAACGTGTATTAACTTTATTATGACGTATTTTAATAATTGCTTATTATAAGCGAACAAATTTTGACGATCGGGCGCTCTGCAGATGCCGCTGTGACCGTGGAATAGTCTAGGCGTTTATATTTATGCGGCCTTTAATAATGGTGGATTACACAAGGTCGATGTGAGATCAACATCGTGTGACGTCATAGCGGAGGAAGTTGTACTGGAACTTGTTTGTACAGCGTAAGCAATTAAATAATACAGTAACTGATCGCATATGGTTCTGGTCTGGCGCACCAATTTTAACACTGTTGTATTGGCATTTGATTCTGTTTGAGAAACATGCGAGAAAATGCAATACATTTTTGGAAATTTTTTTTTTGAAGGAAGTCGAGTACAAATTTGATTTAAAAATTCTTCGCTACTTATTTGGGGAAGTCAAAGAGTGTTGACTTATGATTTGACGACTGTCTATTCTTCAACTTCATGAAATAATTGAAAGTACAGGGAAATCAATTTTGTATTTGTACATAAGAAATGGTGCGAACTTTGGGTGACCCATGTTTTTCATTTGGGCGAGAAAATTACTCACACAATTTGTCGTAATTTTGCGAATGCTATTATCTCTTGTTTATTTTACGTGTAATACGTAATAACATGTTTTATGTACTCATTTAAATATCTGAAAAATAAGTGAATCGTGAATGAAAAATATAAATTTGCATAGGCCTGTAATGAGTGAGACAGTCGAGTTGTTATGTGTTTCACAGTAAAAACAATTTGAAATTCGCATACATATATAATTCAAAGAATTTTTCTTAGAAAGTTCTTTCTTTAGAAGAATATCCTCCCTGCCATGGAAACTGCCTTCCACAAATTTTATAGTAGAATCTCAACAGATCAATAGAATCGCGTATAATAGACGTTGAAGAACAGAGTGGTTTCAACGCCGAGCGATCTTACAGATAGTAGTACCTTTACTCTTCGGCAGGCGATGGAAAAGCCATTCGGTCGTAACCTTACTTAAAATCCAATGTCACATACATCGATCTAGCGAAAGGTTAGATCAAGGAAAGGGCAACAGAATCTCTTCCCTTTCGTATAGCCGAATCTCAACAGCAGTAACGTAAGCTGACTTAGTTAAGAACACTTGTTGCCCGTACGAAGCGAGTTGTCAAGTAGACTGTTTGGCATTTGTGTCTGTATGTCTATCTTGTCTATTTAGGATATTGCCTCATGATAACTTTTGATTGCAACTACCGATTTTCATAACATTTGGAATGATCTCTCTTAATTTACTCTCTAAACATTTTTAATTAACAATCATTCCTAAAAATAGGTGGCGTACAAGAAGAAGTATATCCTATAAGAACTAAGATTGTCGTGAATAATCAGATTTTGGATCAGGTTAGTCATTTTAATTACCTGGGTTGTAATATCTCATATGGAACTGCTATTGATTGGGATAGTAGGCTAACAAAGTTTAGACGCATCTGTGGAACGATTCATAGGTACCTGCAAAAATAAAACACGGAAGAATACCCGAATGCAATTTTATAAGTTTAGTGAGACATGGACTCTTGGTAAAAGGGACGCGCAGAGGATTCAGGCAGCCGAAATGAATTTCTAAGAAGGACATCAGGTTGTTCCCTCTTGGATCGGAGAAATAACGAGGACATTAGACGCGATATAAACATTGTATTATTGGACCAGAAGATTCACGCCCATAGACGTCTCTCACCTGGCGGACGTGTTCCGAACAAGTAGCCCGCAGAACAACTCGTCGTCTGTATCAACTTCGATCCCTGCTTTGCTTGTTCCCTGTCGAATCGTAGAAATAACGAGGATATTAGACGCGATTTAAACATTGTATTATTGGACCAGAAGATTCACGTCGATAGACGTCTCACCTGGCGGAGGCATTCCAAACAAGTAGCCCGCAGAACAACTCGTCGTCTGTATCAACTTCGCTCCCTGCTTTACTTGTTCCCTGTCGGATCAGAGAAATAACGAGGATATTAGACGCGATTTAAACATTGTAATATTGCACCAGAAGATTCACGTCGATAGACGTCTCACCTGGCGGAGGCATTCCAAACAAGTAGCCCGCAGAACAACTCGTCGTCTGTATCAACTTCGATCCCTGCTTTGCTTGTTCCCTGTCGGATCGGAGAAATAACGAGGATATTAGACGCGATTTAAACAGTGTATTATTGCACCAGAAGATTCACGTCGATAGACGTCTCTCCTGGTGGACGCATTTCGAACAAGTAGCCCGCAGAACAACTCGTCGTCTATATCAACTTCGATCCCTGCTTTGCTTGTTTCATCTCGGATCGGAGAAATAACGAGGATATTAGACGCGATTTAAACATTGTATTATTGCACCAGAAGATTCACGTCGATAGACGTCTCACCTGGCGGACGTGTTCCGAACAAGTAGCCCGCAGAACAACTCGTCGTCTGTATCAACTTCGATCCCTGCTTTGCTTGTTCCCTGTCGGATCGGAGAAATAACGAGGATATTAGACGCGATTTAAACATTGTATTATTGCACCAGAAGATTCACGTCGATAGACGTCTCACCTGGCGGACGTGTTCCGAAGAAGTAGCCCGCAGAACAACTCGTCGTCTATATCAACTTCGATCCCTGCTTTGCTTGTTTCATCTCGGATCGGAGAAATAACGAGGATATTAGACGCGATTTAAACATTGTATTATTGCACCAGAAGATTCACGTCGATAGACGTCTCACCTGGCGGACGTGTTCCGAACAAGTAGCCCGCAGAACAACTCGTCGTCTATATCAACTTCGATCCCTGCTTTGCTTGTTTCATCTCGGATCGGAGAAATAACGAGGATATTAGACGCGATTTAAACATTGTATTATTGCACCAGAAGATTCACGTCGATAGACGTCTCACCTGGCGGACGTGTTCCGAACAAGTAGCCCGCAGAACAACTCGTCGTCTGTATCAACTTCGATCCCTGCTTTGCTTGTTCCCTGTCGGATCGGAGAAATAACGAGGATATTAGACGCGATTTAAACATTGTATTATTGCACCAGAAGATTCACGTCGATAGACGTCTCACCTGGCGGACGTGTTCCGAACAAGTAGCCCGCAGAACAACTCGTCGTCTGTATCAACTTCGATCCCTGCTTTGCTTGTTTCATCTCGGATCGGAGAAATAACGAGGATATTAGACGCGATTTAAACATTGTATTATTGCACCAGAAGATTCACGTCGATAGACGTCTCACCTGGCGGACGTGTTCCGAACAAGTAGCCCGCAGAACAACTCGTCGTCTGTATCAACTTCGATCCCTGCTTTGCTTGTTCCCTGTCGGATCGGAGAAATAACGAGGATATTAGACGCGATTTAAACATTGTATTATTGCACCAGAAGATTCACGTCGATAGACGTCTCACCTGGCGGACGTGTTCCGAACAAGTAGCCCGCAGAACAACTCGTCGTCTATATCAACTTCGATCCCTGCTTTGCTTGTTTCATCTCGGATCGGAGAAATAACGAGGATATTAGACGCGATTTAAACATTGTATTATTGCACCAGAAGATTCACGTCGATAGACGTCTCACCTGGCGGACGTGTTCCGAACAAGTAGCCCGCAGAACAACTCGTCGTCTATATCAACTTCGATCCCTGCTTTGCTTGTTTCATCTCGGATCGGAGAAATAACGAGGATATTAGACGCGATTTAAACATTGTATTATTGCACCAGAAGATTCACGTCGATAGACGTCTCACCTGGCGGACGTGTTCCGAACAAGTAGCCCGCAGAACAACTCGTCGTCTGTATCAACTTCGATCCCTGCTTTGCTTGTTCCCTGTCGGATCGGAGAAATAACGAGGATATTAGACGCGATTTAAACATTGTATTATTGCAGCAGAAGATTCACGTCGATAGACGTCTCACCTGGCGGAGGCATTCCGAACAAGTAGCCTGCAGAACAACTCGCCGTCTGTATCAACTTCGATCCCTGCTTTGCTTGTTCCCTCTCGGATCGGAGAAATAACGAGGTTACTTTATCAACTTCGATCCCTGCTTTGCAGCAGTTGAATGTCCCGCCGCCTAGGCTGCCTCATGGTTACCGCGTATGCGATACCGATGGTTGCCTACACGCTCTGAGGACGGGACTACTCGGCAAAGACGCATAAGCAAAAGCTCCAGTCTGTTATGGACCGAGGATTGCGCTGCGTTTGTAAAGCTCATTACCTAACTTCGGACCAGACGCCACCATACGGACACTTTCCAGAAAGTTCTACCGCCGCTATACCCTATACCGGAGCAACTCTCTTATTAGCGTCGTAGGTTAGAATCCATCTGTGCCAGTCGTCCTCGGCGAACGCTTTCCTCGTCTGATTGAAACCCCTCGGCAGTTATTCAGGCCTCACCTAAAAATCACAAGTTTTCATTGTCGTCGCTACGGGAGCTCACCCGAAGGGTCGGTGGGCTTGCCCGTTGTTTGCGGAGTTCCTGAATTCGTCGTTCGTCATCAGGTTGTTGTTGTGAGTATTTTACAGTAACGGTAAGTTCGTGTGGTTGAAATTGGTTCAACGACTATCGTTTCTCTATTACATTTATTTTTATATTTCATATAGAGTTGTGGGAATTTTGATGGATCCGCATATTATAATTATGTACCTGTGTGTAGACCATAACCTACAAAGCAGAAGCATTATAAGCAGTGCTGTTTCTGTAATAGTAAGCGATTAGATTGCACACGTCACAAAACTAACAAGGTTCTGTCGGGTTAATTGTGTCTGCGAGTGATCCGCATGAAATGTGTTTTCCACGCAGTGAGTCATTACTTACGTTTATTAATATAACAGTTATAACTCTGTTTGTTCATGTGGTGTTGTTAAAAATTCCTCAGCACCGTACCAAATGTGTGTTCGTAAAAATTGCATTTCAATTCTTCGTAGTCAAATAGGTGGTAAACCTCAGATTTTATGAAATGTGTGAGATGCTAAAAGAGAATATTTCAGTTTCAAGAAAATTTCATCGAAAAATGTGTTCACAGTCCTCATGGACTTCAGAAAGAGAAACATTGTCCCGTAATTGCTGTATTAATCATATTATTTGGAAAGTACAGATTTTTTTGTTGCGCATAATTATGGACAATTTAACGGAGAACTGCTTGAAATACGTTTGGAATCAAGGATGTAGGCGTGTATACGAATATGTATAGCAGGGGGATTACAGTGTTCAAATTTGCCTTTCTATCTCTTTGTTTTAAATATATGCTTAATACTGTCCATTGCTCTTTCTACAGCGTGTTTCAGTTTGTTTCCTCGGCCAAAGAAAAAAAGCAAATTAATAACTTTCGACATATAATTTTTCCAAGTCTAAATACAATCAAAGATACATTGAATCAACATTTCTTCTAATCTAAACAGACGCTCTAAAGTTATATACAATACAAATAATTTATTGAAATAAAATATATTTTTGTTTTATCAAGAGAAAAAGTAATAGAATAATAATTTTTTAATATCATTACTGTATGCGAGCGGTAAACGTTAATATTATTCATTAATAAAACACAATATCGTTTGTTTCTGTAGGGAAAACTCATATTGCAATTAGGAATGACCGTATTTGGTAAACTCAAATAAAGGGAAACTGGTCTATGATGTGCTTCTCGAACTTAAAAGGTTCTCTATCATTTCTTCGTAGGCATCTCTCGCGACGTCCCTGACCACGAAGTTTAGGTTGTATAAATAAGACCTTATTTAGAGCAGTCGGGGCGTATGACGGTGAAACCAAGATCGGCAATGGAGTTGTTGGATTAATTTGAAATAACATTTTTAGGGGGATTATAACGTGTGAAAATGGGATATGGCGGCGGAGAAAAAATACAGTATTGTATGCTGCATAGCATCAGCATTACCTGCTTTATTGTGAAGTGCGGCCTAGAGGGTGGCCAAGGAGTCGGTGGAGAGACAGTGTTCTGAGTGATCTCAAGCAGCTGAGGATAAACATCTTCCTTGCTCAGTGCCGATATGGATGGACGACAGTGGTTAAGCAGATCAAGGGCAGCTACATGTGTCTGTTGTGTCGGTGATGATGATTTCCTGTCCGGTCACGAAGTATTCCTTGTGTTGGTAATCAGTTATGATATGTACGTACTTGTGGCAACCTACATGTTGGTGACTTGTGCCAAAATTGCGGATGGTAGGGGGGGAGGTAGAAGACGTAGGAGAGGGAAAAAACAAAACAGTCCCTCCAGAGTAAGTCGTGGAGGAAATGGATAGGAAGCTACGTCTGAGGTTTGTCAAATAAAGAAAGAAGTGACATTTTCTCTTTATTATGGAAACACGCCTTACAAAGGATGAGGAAGACCAAGATTGGAATATGTGGAGTACTGTATTGAGAAGCTACTTGTCACAATTGGGAAACGTTTACCAGAAGTGAAACGCCTCGGAACGCAGTTGAGAAATGATCGAAACCAAATTACGATGAAAAGAAGAAGAATGTCCATCGTAACTAAAAAGGCAGTTTTTGCTTAATAAGTATGATAGTGGGGTGTTTTTGTAACGTTGTTTATTTGCTGTACTTGTAATTGTCGTCTGTTAAAATGATTGAGATTGTGTAAGCTAAAACATGCGATTAATGTATTCTTCATCTTGAACAGACAAATATTAGCGAACCAGTCCGAATCTTCTTTATCCTAAACAGTTTACTGGATTATGCGGAAATCGGTTAACTTTACTTGTAAAGTATTATTGTTTATTTGTTGTTATTGTATTAAGGAGCTAAGTTTTAAGTCAGTATTACTCACTAAGTAGAACTAACTTATAGTGTCATTATGCGTCTCTAAGTTATAATTTGGTTGCAGTTATAAGTCAGCTTGTTTACATGGATACATTTCGTATATTTTTGAGCTTCGATTGCGATCTTCGATACTATTAAGCGGCCTACACACGATCATTTCGGTATGTCACGTCAGTGTGCTACACACGGTCACATTGGTGTACCGCAGTGTTCTGTTGGAACGACTCACCGGGTAGTCGCATTGTGTGTTGTGCTGAAAGTAGGTTTTCGTAGTTTATCATGTCAACGGAACAGGAATTGCCACTGTGAGGTGCTGTAGCCTCTGCGCTTGTAGAAAGAAAGAAGAATAAACGAAAAGTGTGGATTAAAGATCGGCTTTCAAAACGAGCAAAACATTCACACATAAATGTTCTGGCGGAGTTAAAGCTACATCCCAAAGGCTGGCTTAATTATTTTAAGGATAGACGAAGAAACTTATTTAAAACTGTTGTCACTAGTTTCTCAGTGTGAAGGACTGAACTGAGCTGATTCCTACACACCCTCATTTCTACCTGATGTCATGCCAAAGTGACACACCGCTTCATACGATTTCGTCATTCCGTCAGTTTACATTTTTGGTGTAAGCTCATATCATTTTGTGACACACCGAAATGATCGTGTGTATGCCGTTTAACCTTCACCAGTTCCTTTCCAGTACCCAGTACCATGATGACCTAACGCCTTTGTACGTGCCCTAATTCTCCCTCCAAGCGATTTTGATGCAAACCTTTACGACATAATTTTTGTCCAATGATCTTACATCGTTGGTGGTCGATAAAATGATTGTGTGTGTGTGTGTGTGACATCCATATATAACACAAGAACAATCGCACATTCAGTAACAATGAAAATATTCAAATACGAAACGAAACCAAGTTTTATGAATCCATGTTTTTGAACCGTTATGAGGGATGATTTGTTTTGCGCAAAACGAACTGAGCTGACTCCTACAGACGGTCATATCTACTGATGGCATGCCAAAATGACACACCGAAATGATCGTGTGTAGGCCGCTTTAAGGTTAGAACAGGTAGATAAACCGTTGAATTCGAATATACGATAAGAGCGTATCGGAATCTTATAATACGGAATACGATAAAAAGCCAATGCCCCGTACATTGTGACGTCACTAAAAGTGGGCGTTGAGATATGTTACGCCTAATAGTACTAACGCTTATGCACGGTGTACGAAAATAGATTAAATACAGTGGAACTTGCTTATAACGAGATTCAAGGGACCAGATAAATGTAAATGTGCTTGTTAAAACCGGGTGCTCGCTACATCCGAGTTGTCGACTCGCAAGCCTAAATTTTTATACCGTGATTATCGAACACACAACATAAAAAAGTCTACAATAGAAGAGCCTTTGCACAATAAAATTTTGGTATGTTTTACATTGTACACTTAAAAGTGAAATTTAGACTTTAAACTTTTTTAGACTATAACATTCTTTGCTGAATATATATTGGTGTATAGTGCATTCCCGAAATATAGTAAAAGTGTGTAGTAAACACTTACCAAAAGTCAGCCGGCTATCTAGCAAAAAACTCAAAACTTCCCATGCCACATGTACAATATTCATTTTTAAACTACAAGAAAATTCACTCTAATTTATTTGTCTTTTTGTTTTTCGTTCTAAATGGAATCGTCAAAATTATATTTCTCACGCAGAACTTAAATTAACCTTAAAGAATCATCTATTTTTGTTTGTTTAGTAATTTTGTGTTTGTAGATATCAAAACAGTTTTGTAATTTATTAAAATATTCCACGAATTCAATCACTTACGTTATTAGTTTGAGTAAATTGGGTTAATGATTTTAAACGAATAATTTCAAAATGCTGTATTGTAACGAACTTTTGTTAGACCTTAACCCATGAACAAGCAAGCCTGCGTTAAAATGCTCGTTATAACCAAGTCTGTAATGCGTTCCTTCTCGTTAAAAGCGAGTTTAATTATCATTACTAAGTTACAAAACCAAACAAATCTCGTATTTTTGTTCGTTACATCCGAGTTCTCGTTATAAGCGAGCTCGTTATTCGTGAGTTCCACTGTACTTTGCAGTTTAAAATGCTAATTTTGTAAGTTTTTCGCACTGAATACGATGGCACAGTCAGCTGTTAATGCTTACTTTGTGAGGCATTAAACCGAGAGGACAGTTTTAGCAGAGTTATTTTAGTGTATAAAACTAAATCAGGTGAGAACAGTTTTGAATGTCACGTAACGGTAGAATAACTCTAACAGCTTATACGAACACTCCAAGGTCTGTTATCTTCCTGCACGGTCGTGGCGTGGCAGTTTGCTTCCTTGCGACTAATAGGCCTACTTTTACTTCCTGTTTGGCCGGTGTGGCAATTTGCACATAGCTCTAGATTGTTGAAACGGTGTGGCAATACCAGCACGCCCGAAAGCTCCAAAACAAGATATCACAAGATAGTGGTTTACGGTATTGATAACGTTGTTTATAAAAACAGATCTGTTCTTTTAGCCAAATCTGTGATATTCTGTGAATTGTATTTTTTGTGCATTAACTGTTTTGAAAAGAAGTTTTTACTTCCGTGTTCCGTAAGGAAATGGAAGTATGCGCAAGTTCCACTGTATGTAAACGGATTAACTAACGTTAGTGCGGTAGGAATTGTCAGAAGAGTTTCAGATCATAATAATTTATATCGCCTTTGTGGGTTAACGGGCGAAACGTTGTGAGAGAGTCGGCGGAGGACACGAATACGTCACTGTGAACTAGCGCCAGCGATGACGTAACTTCCGGAATCAACAACATTCTGTCGTACAGCGGCGTGCAATCTACTCAAGCATTCCGGGAATGCAGACACGCCGTCAAGTCTGTTCTAGATTTCGCTAAACCATGCCAAAAAACTGCAAACCCAAACGAAAATTGTTATGTAACATACTTTTAGAAAGTGAGCGTAACTTTTTCCTTCACTACGCGCCGCTGTATTTTGCAACGTACAAGTTTATACTGTGAGTGTTTAGAGTGCAATAAAAACACTGAAGCTGAAACAGATTGAAGCATAGACACAGTTTCCTAAAGTATAATAATGAGTTTATTCTTTTAGTTATGCATACGGAGGATTTGGAAAATAAGCATATCTGACCGATCTGCAGAAGTAGAGAATTTTATTAACTTGCTTAATTTTTAAATATTTTCACAATAATAGTTTCAGACGTTCTTTTAAAATTCCCACTTTAAAGTCTACTTTTGAAGACTTTCTATACAGGAGGCAGTGGTGTATCTAGAATTTGGTCTTGTCGGCTTCATATAAATGAAAACCATAAGAATAATCAGTATTATAATCTTCAAAGTGTGAAATATTATAATGTGAAAAAAGTGTGATAACATCCTGAAATCAATCCCAGTAAGGTAACAATACAATAAAAATACGTGCCATTGAAACGGTGTTGTTTACACGATACTTATGGACATTTTACATTTGAAAATGATAAATACAATTCTAATAAAAAAAAAAAAACGGTAAACCAAGAAAGTTTTACACACAAAAAACTTTGTGTTGTTAAAATTCCTTACCGGGTTGTTTTGCCGTGGTCCATTGTTTTCTACAAAAACAGACGTTTCGGCAGTGCCATCGACTGCCATCATCAGTGTAAAATCGAGTTACGCTAACGTAAGGTGGTAGACGTTAGTGACTACAGTATTGTGGTTAAGGCTGACCACAGTACTGTCCCCGTATATTCACACACAGTGTGAATGTTTGTCACACTGCAACTTTTTTTTTTTACGCGTGAAAGCAAATGGTGCTTAAAATTTTAGATCGTCAAATTATATTTTAACATGTGATTTTTTACGCGCCATTCTGAGAATACGAGGCTGTAGTGTATACGAGACGGACAGAATTACGATGTGTGTACAACAGCTGTATCGTCACCTGTACGTTGCATTTTGATGTGTTAATTTTCGTGCCGGTACAACTGTAGTAGCTTGACTCAATTAGTGTACAGAAGCGTGTGATTCGGGGCGGATACGACAAAACTGACCGGTTGTCGTCGAGTGAAGTGGATAGTAGTAACGGAACGTAGTAGTATGTATCTGGGTGCGGCGCGAACGATGGGGTGAAAGTGTTCAACCCTCTACCCTCCTTGCCGCCGCCCGAGATAATCAATAGACAGTGAAAGTGTGCGGTCGCTGGCTTACTCTCTTGCCTGCCTGCCGACTGCAGACTTCATCTCAGTCTGAGGTCACGCAGGTCATTCCGTCACACTTTTCGTTCCTTATTTTCAAATTTCTCTGTTCTGTAATTGCTAATTTATTAAACAAAACGATTATAAATTGTAAAGGAAATAACCTTCAGTTCTGTTCCAAGGGTGCCTTTATGTATTTTTGTAAAGCGAAGTGTTAGTTGGGTTAAAATAACGATTATAACTTGAATTGTATTTTATAACTAGTAGTGTGACAGGCGCGGATCCAGGAAAAATGGAGGAATCCCACCCCCTCAAATGGACACATCAGACGAAATTTCTTTCGTTGTTTTGTGATCGTAGGATGGTTTTCGTGATTGCAAATACGATACAACTTTCATATCACGTTATGCGGTTCACAGTTTTTCTCTAAAATTACTTTAAATTGTAACTGTACCTTACCACCGTGTTAATTTTTCTTCGATATGTAACTTACATGAGTAGTGTGTACTTCAAACTGTAAGCGAATGTTATTAAAAGAACAATGAAGTGACAATCACAAACATTGTGTTATACTTGTAAATACATTTGCTGTGTTGATAATAAAACACTAAATTTTTATCTTCACTCATTCATACTTTACATCCGTACTCATTTACTTTCACTCACTTACTTTACTTTATATTCATACTTCTCCATCATTTATACTTTAGACCGTTAAAGAATGGTGCAACTTTTCATATTTTCGTACCCAAAATTGCTTGTTGGATCCGCCCCTGGTAAATGATGCGGTTTTTAGTGCTTATAATAACGATCGATTTATTTTCGTAAATTAGTGTCTCCTGATTTTCCGATGAAGATTTTACAAAATCTTCTAATCTACAATAAGAAGACGTATGACAACGTTTTTAATTCAGTGATTGTTTCCAACACTAATTAGGTTCTTTTAATCAACTGAGTCTACACACAAAGTCCGTGGCTACAAACAGTGAAGCTCGCGTGGACACGAGCTTTTCTTTTGGCGTAGGTAATTAGGCTTTTGCCGTTTGAAAATGATTGTTTTAGTTGTCGCCAATCTCATATTTTCATATTTATCACTCGTTGGCAACCGAGCTGTAATACTATAGTCTCTCGACGTGTTGACTGCTCTGCGTATGAGCGGATACAACATTTGTCCGAGCAGTATACAGATCACGTGGTGTGTTTGGTATGGATGACAATGAGCACGGTGGTCACGTGCATTACAATGCGGGGTCCATGACCTGGTACACACTATCATATATAGTGTTCTTGTACGCACACTCGTGAATTAGTTTGCATATTAAACGATTCGACCAGATTGTAGTGTACATTACGAGTTAAGTGAGTTGTTATTTTGAGCGAATAAATCGGTACCCAGAGCCGGATCAAGACGACGGCTAGTTGAGGTATACAAGGAGGTGAATCAAAAATCCGCTGGAATGGGACTCGATGCAAATATCAACAAAACTAAATACACGCTGATTACTGCATCAGAAAGGAGCAGAAATCTATATAATTTATGCATAGAGGATAAGTCATTCGATGCATTTACTAAACTTCAGATGCCTGGGTAACATAATAGATAATGAACGCGACAGCACATGACACGGTCTTCTTCTGATAGCTTCTATCCGTTTCGGATGTTGGATATCATACAGGCTATTTTAACTTTCTGCACTGCTGTATGGAATAAGTCAGTTGTATTAATGGCAAACCAGGCCCTTAAATTTCTCAGCCATGAGATTCTCGTTCGTCCAACTCCTCTCTTTCCAAGTACTTATCCCCGTAGTATGGCCTGCAATAAGTACAATCTCTGTTCATTTCTCATGAGATGTCCCAGATACTGAAGGTTTCTTATCTTCACTGTGTTAATAACTTCCCCTCGTTTCTTCATCTTTCTAAGAACTTCAACATTAGTTATATGTGCTGTCCATGAAATGCTCAGTATTCTACGGTAAACGTGACAGGATACAAATAGGAAACAGGGCATATTATGCCAACAGCAGACTATTTAGAAGCAAACTCACTAGTCGTAACACAAAAATAAAAATATATGAGACACTTACCAGACCGGTTGTTACTTATGGAGGTGAGACATGGACACTGACAAAAAAGGAACAAGAAACACTAAGAAGGTTTGAAAGAAAGATCGTAAGACGTGTTTACGGCCAGGTTACAGAAGACGACGAATGGAGAATAAGAAATATCCAGGAGATAGATGAGCTATTGAAGCATGAGGACATTGTGAGATTTGTAAAAGCTCAACGAATACAATGACTAGGTCACTTAGAGCGAATGGGTGATCAGCGTATGTCAAAGAAACTCTATAGAAACAGAAAGAGGAACCGACCGAGGATAAGATGATCTAAGAAGAATGTATGTAATGGATTACATTGGGATAGCAACGGATAGGAGGCATTGGAGAAGTTGGTGTTGGAAGCCAGGGCTCACGTTGGGCTAAAGTGCTAAAGAAGAAGAAATCGGTACTCAGATTGTGCAATAGTAACGCTTACGTTTGAGATTCCTGTCCAAGTGACTTTCGTTCTTGACCGTTATCAGGTAAAGGAAATGATTGCGTGACGTGACGGGTAACTCAAGACGTGCGGCTAGAGAACAAGTTCAGCGCGTGACACTTGGAACCACAGGCTAGGTGTGAGAAAAAATATCGGTATGGAGAACCGTATTCCGTGTTCTAAGATTTATATGTAAAATCATTTTCTAAATGAAATATTTCCATAGAAACTACACTCTTTCTTCAGCCTTAACCACAGCACTCTGGTCACTAACGTATACCACCTCACGTTAGCGTACTCGATTTTCACTGATGATGGCAGTCGCTGGCACTGCCGAAACGTCTGGTTTTGCAGAAGACATTGAACCACAGCCCGTGAAGGAATTTTAACAACAAACTACTTCTTTGTTGCGGATAACGTAGTACATATATAAAAAATTATCCCCTCCCCCTTCAACTATCATTTTCATTTATAGAAAATTACTCCCTTCCCTTTGAACTACCCTTTTCATTTATAGATATTTCATCTACCTTTCTACACTGGATTATTATCACCTTCTTTTCAGCATACTTTATTTATCAAAATTAAGTACTTTAATCTTGTTAGAACGTAAAACGTTGCAGGTAAACTACCCTTCCCCTTAACCGATCTTCACCAAAATCAATAGGCCTTGAGTCCTGTACAACTTGGGCACATGTGAAAGAAATTATTGCACACATGCAATTTGAATTTGCGGCAGTTATCGTTCGCCATAGAAATAAATTCTACACACAGACACTTTTCGTAAAATGTCTTTTCTTCATGTTCTGAGGGTAGTACAATCGGAATCAGCCCTTATCTCGAACACGATTTTTTCGCCATCACCATATTTCCATTTCCTTATTGAACATGGACGTAAAAACATTTCGTACGTAAGGAGGAGATTTGGATTGTCTTATAGTTTTGTAAACATAAAAAAGGAATACTGTATTAATATTAGGTAGTTAGTTTTGTGTGATTACGGCTGAACATCTCATTGGTCATACTGGAAAAACATCTGGTTAGTTTTGGGGCCCATAAATCGTACACTTAGAGATATAAATTTATTAATAAATTGTGCAGATTTTTTGTGTGTATTTAAACAAAGAAAATGGTAACTATAATGAACCTTACGTTGCAGTGGAGATATAAAATGTAAGTAAGTTACAACGCATCCAAGTTTGCGTGACAGTGTTTATTGGCGCGTTTATTGCTTTTGTTAATAAAACACTTTAAAATTGCGCGTATTCAAGCACTGTAATTCAAGTCTGTTTAAAACTGAAGCTAATACACATCTACAATGCATGTAAAATATGTTTTGTTTTGGATACCATTACAACGTCATACGTGAAGAAAAGTCATTTTCCGAAAAGTGTGTGTCCGTGTGTAGAATGTTTTCTATGGCGAACGATAACTGCCGCAAATTCAAACAGGATTAAATAATTTTTTGGATATGTGTAGAGGACTCAGGGCCTATTGATTTTGGTGAAGATCGGTTAAGGGGAAGGGGTAGTTTACCTGCAACGTTTTACGTTCTAACAAGAGTAAAGTACTTAATTTTGATAAATAAAATATCCTGAAAAGAAGGTCATAATAATCCATTGTAGAAAGGTAGATGAAATATCTATAAATGAAAAGGGTAGTTGAAGGGGGAGGGGATAATTTTTTATATGTGTACTACGTTATCGGCAACAAAGAAGTACTTTGTTGTTAAAATTCCTTCCCGGGCTGTTTGGCCGTGGTCGAATGTTTTCTGGAAAACCAGTACCATCGACTGCCATCATCATCATTGAAAATCGAGTGCGCTAACTTGGTGGTATACGTTAGTGACCAAGTACTTCTGAAGCAAGAAGCAGTTTCTATGAAAATATTTCATTTCGAAAATGATTTAAAATATAAATTTTAGAACATGGAAAATACGTATGGTTCTGCATACCGCTATTTTTGTCAGTGAAACCTAGAGTTTGTCATCGAATAGCATCTTATTGTCTACAAACGTTTGTGATTATACAGATGATTATTTCAGTATAATACAAACCGCTTTATATTCGCCATCTGTTGATCACGAGAAAACCAGATTCCAAAAAACCATAATGAAATTTTTAAAAGGCAAAGGAATTGAAGGAGATATTTTCATATGTTTTATTATACAGAACTACTGTTTAATAAAGCACAGATAAATACATTAACACCCTTTAGTACACTGTTTCATCAAACCATGAGGACTAGTGGTATACGTTGATCCCAGTCTGTTTGGTTCTCGTCAACAACCTTCGAAAGATGCTGCTCAAATGTCCTATTGAATCTCTCAACCATTCCGTCCGACCGAGGATGGAGAGGCGTTGTCCTGGTCTTTCGAATTCCGAGTAGACGGCATAATTCTTTAAACACTCCTGATTCGAAATTCTAATCTGCTGATTTCGAATTGCGTAAGCTTCCACCCACTTAGTAAAATAGTTGCCTATAACCATGATGTACCGGCTTCCATCGTCAGTAACTGTGAAAGATCCAGCAATTTGTATGGCAATTTTCTCGAATGGCAGTCCAACGTTATACTGTCTTATTTTCCCCCTGCTTCTGGTTTGTGGGCCCTTGCTTGCAGCACATATTTCACATGTCCGACACCATTCCTCTACGTCGTGGTGAAGGTGAAGCCAATAGAATCGCTTCCTTATTTTGTCAAGGGTTTTGTTAATGCCAAGATGACCTCCAGACGTTCCATCATGCATCTCCTTCGAAACAGACTGCACTTTACTTCGTAGATCTATCAGGCATGACCACGTCTCGTCCATTTCCACTTTCCCAAGCCCTTTTCAGCAATCCGTTCTGTAAGGTAAGAGATTCCCATTGTCCCTAGTAGCACTTCGGGACCACGGCAGATATCTTGCCAATCCGGGCGGCGACCTTCCTCTTTTGCTGTCAAGATCGGTCCAGTGTCTTCATCCGTCATCTGTTCTTGTCGAAAATCTTGTGTCGTCCAGCCGTCTGTGTAGGTACTATACACAATTCTTCCTTATGTAGAGGCCTATTGTAATTAAACATAAACCTTCGCATAACGTAAATGCAATTCGTTAGCACACATACAACGGTCAAGGACAACTTTGCGTGTATGTATTATAAACATGCTATTATGCTCGTCTAAAGAGTAGAAATGTGTCTCACGTAAAAAATCTAAAGCATACAAACATGTCAAGAATTTAGGTGTAGTTTAGGTGTTCCGTGTTATAGAAAAGTGAGACGTGATCTGTTGCTTTACGTGGAGAATTAGACTGTCAGTACCAAATTACCAGACAATACCAAAGGATTCAAGCCTCAGAAATCTATTAGGCCAAAGTACCTGTAAGCGCTCCAGTAACTACGGACGCGGGTAAGGTACTAGTCTTCCTTTATGTCACCACAAAACAGCTTTAAACCTAACTTTCGATGGTGAGCATTATTAGAAGGGTTAAGTCGCACAATAACTATCATAAAATTTAGGGTACGGGGAACGAATTTAGGGTAGCCTAAAGTTTATATTTAATGTTGTAGTTTTAACTACACCTGAAGACGACCATAGATTGTTTAGTGGTCGAAACGTTGTGTGATAAATTTTACGATGGCTATTGTCCGACCTAACCCTGCTGATAATAACCGTATTGTGAAGTGACATCCGTGCAGACGTCTGTCCAATTTTACGATGACTATTGTCCGACCTAACCCTGCTGATAATAACCGTATTGTGAAGTGACATCCGTGCAGACGTCTGTCCAATTTTACGATGGCTATTGTCCGACCTAACCCTGCTGATAATAACCGTATTGTGAAGTGACATCCGTGCAGACGTCTGTCCAATTTTACGATGGCTATTGTCCGGCCTGACCCTGCTGATAATAACCGTATTGTGAAGTGACATCCGTGCAGACGTCTGTCCAATTTTACGATGGCTATTGTCCGACCTAACCCTGCTGATAATAACCGTATTGTGAAGTGACATCCGTGCAGACGTCTGTCCAATTTTACGATGGCTATTGTCCGACCTAACCCTGCTGATAATAACCGTATTGTGAAGTGACATCCGTGCAGACGTCTGTCCAATTTTACGATGGCTATTGTCCGACCTAACCCTGCTGATAATAACCGTATTGTGAAGTGACATCCGTGCAGACGTCTGTCCAATTTTACGATGGCTATTGTCCGACCTAACCCTGCTGATAATAACCGTATTGTGAAGTGACATCCGTGCAGACGTCTGTCCAATTTTACGATGGCTATTGTCCGACCTAACCCTGCTGATAATAACCGTATTGTGAAGTGACATCCGTGCAGACGTCTGTCCAATTTTACGATGGCTATTGTCCGACCTAACCCTGCTGATAATAACCGTATTGTGAAGTGACATCCGTGCAGACGGCTGTCCAATTTTACGATGGCTATTGTCCGACCTAACCCTGCTGATAATAACCGTATTGTGAAGTGACATCCGTGCAGACGTCTGTCCAATTTTACGATGGCTATTGTCCGACCTAACCCTGCTGATAATAACCGTATTGTGAAGTGACATCCGTGCAGACGTCTGTCCAATTTTACGATGGCTATTGTCCGACCTAACCCTGCTGATAATAACCGTATTGTGAAGTGACATCCGTGCAGACGTCTGTCCAATTTTACGATGGCTATTGTCCGACCTGACCCTGCTGATAATAACCGTATTGTGAAGTGACATCCGTGCAGACGTCTGTCCAATTTTACGATGGCTATTGTCTGGCCTGACCCTGCTGATAATAACCGTATTGTGAAGTGACATCCGTGCAGACGTCTGTCCAATTTTACGATGGCTATTGTCCGACCTAACCCTGCTGATAATAACAGTATTGTGAAGTGACATCCGTGCAGAAGTCTGTCCAATTTTACGATGGCTATTGTCCGACCTAACCCTGCTGATAATAACCGTATTGTGAAGTGACATCCGTGCAGACGTCTGTCCAATTTTACGATGGCTATTGTCCGACCTAACCCTGCTGATAATAACCGTATTGTGAAGTGACATCCGTGCAGACGTCTGTCCAATTTTACGATGGCTATTGTCCGACCTAACCCTGCTGATAATAACCGTGTTGTGAAGTGACATCCGTGCAGACGTCTGTCCAATTACTGGTGAAGCAGTAGAGTCCTACAGTATACACTACGTGAAACTTCTACAGGGCCATGTCTCATTGTATCCGTATATAATGTCGCTATTAGTAACGATGACGGTGCTGTAGATTTATCATTATGCCGGTGCTTATGCAAACGTTTTGCACTATGTGCAATGTCACCTGTATTACCGTCGTTTTTGTAGTTTTGTAACCTTTATATGTGTAAAGAACGATTCAAAATGTAGCGTAGGCATACTTCGTTAACACTTTGGAAAGGTAAAACAGTATGGTATGAAGTTTCCTGAACGGGCGAAGAACACACATGACTATAGTGTGTTCCAAACCGAATGGTACCCAAGGGATTAGAAGACCCTTACTCCCGCACGCGCACTCACAACCCACCCGGCCCGGCCAGTCACGACCCGGGCAGTTCAAATATAAGTACGGTCCAATTCAAAACCATAACATTTTTAATTTAGCTTACAATCGAAATTAAACTATAATTTTTGTAATCTCCCTGAAATTGTGAAAAAAAGTGAGTCCAAACAACACATAATTGCGATAAAAATGAGTAGTTTAGGGATTCTAAAACAAACGCAGAATTGGAATACTTAATAAAGATTTTATTGTAAAGTAATAAGTATGTTGGTGATATCTTGATTAAAAATACACATAATACACTTTATTACATTAAAGGTTGGTCGAATTGTGCTCGATTTTCAACGAAAATTAAATTACATTTGCAAAATACTAATTTCTAGTGGCAAAGTGAATATTAAATTAGACTTAGTTGTACAGCTAAAATATATCACAACTACGTCGTGTTTGGTGTCATTTTTTAAAACATTTTATGGAGATTAGAAATATGCTAAGCTCGTTTTAAAAAATTCATATTATTAAAGTTGCAGTTACGTAGTGGACGCCCCGGTAGATGATTCATACACCAGGCGTGCCGGCCAGCTGCGTTTGTGTGTGTGTTAGTAAGGGTCTCTTAATCCCTCAAGTGCCATGCGACTTGGAACGCCGTATAAGTGCAGGAAGAAGCAGGGTCATTAAATGCGTCTCACCAGCTGGTAAATGTGTGGAAAACGGTACAGACATGACGTCATGAATATCTCTGACCGCATGTCTTGTTTCTAAAGTCGGGGCCTGTGATTTAAGTCCGCAAAACGGGGACCACAAAAACCGTTAAGTTTTCTTTGACTATTCAGAAAGTTTGAAGACACTGCTAAACAGGGAAAAATTTTCTCCACCTGCCTATACCTCTTACCCCTCATGTCTATATTGTTATACCCATATTTACTTTAGTAGGATTACAAAATTGTATTTGTTTTTTTTAATACGTAATTTTGTTTCTATAGATGTGTTAGTAAAAAGTGTGCTCACCAGTTTTTCTGGTATTTAATGATTTATTCCACTGTTCAAGATTCACTGCCCACGCTACCTTCGTAACAGTGTACGAAACTCATGAAACGTATTGTTCGCTTAAAGTGGTATTGTTATACTGGCAGTTGGCCGTCACACTCTCTCCGCTGTCGTGCTTAAACAGGACTGATGGGGAATAAGACAACGGAGGTGATTACGGGCACGTTTGTAGCTAGTTGGCGCGCGTCCCGTGATCTCTGTGCCAGATTCCGGAGCCGCGACGTGTCCTATTGTTGGTTACGCCTAGACATTTTGATTGATCAAATACCGCCGTATGAATCATACTGTCTAGCAGTGGCGTGGCGTGGTTGTGATAGGCCTAAAACGTAACCTAAAAATTAATTCGAATTTTTTTTTGTACCAAGTGTTCTTTTTAGTGCATTTTCTATCATTCGCTGGGAGAAGAGAAGAGGGTCCCGGTTGAACGAGATCTGACTCTCATTATACTTACACAGAATAAATCAGAACACAAATAATATTTTTTTTTAAATTAATAATTAATCCTGCTTCACGGGTCCAGATTTTGTGGATACGGGTTTCGCAATCCCGATGTGCCCTAGCTGGATTCTTACTTTGCTTCAACTTGCCTTGGGTGAGATCCCTTCCTTTAGTCTTTTCTGTCTAGTCTCTCTTCACTGCCTCTTGTTCTTTTTTGACCCCGACCCTATTAGAGTAATCGAGGGCTAGGGTCTCTCTCTCTCTCTCCTATGGCGCTACAGCCCAAATCGGGCCCTGGCCTCCACCAATCTCCGCCTCCAATCCACTCTATCCACTGCAATCCTCCTCCAGTTTCTTATCCCCATGTCTCTCGCGTCCTCTGCAACGCCATCTTCCCACCTCTTCCTCGGTCTACCTCTAGGTCTCGTTCCCTCCCATGTACCCAGCAAAGCCCTCTTAGGGTTCCTGCCATCCTCCATTCTCATAACATGTCCGGCCCAACGCAATCTTTGAATTCATATAAATTTTGAGACTGGTATCTCTTTATATATATTGATACAGTTCGTTGTATCTCAGTCTCCATGACCCATTTTCTTGTATTGGGCCTATAATGCGTCTGAGGATTTTCCTTTCAAAGGTGTCTACTATGTCGACTGTTTTCTGTGTGATTGTCCATGCCTCACACCCGTAGCATAACACCGGTCTGATGACAGTCCTATATATTTTCATTTTTGTTTCCCTAGGGCTAGGGTGTCTTCCTTTTTAAATTCTAATTTCTTAATTTTGGGTGGCTTAGGATCTTAGAGTGTTCACTGGCGCCGACAGGTGAGCACTGGAAATACTGAGAAACGTTCAGTATCAGAATAACTGATACAAAGCCACCAAATCGTGTCTCAGAAAGAGAAAGGTGAGGGAGAATCTCCTGCGCCCCAAAACAGGGCTCTTTCGGCTAAGGTATGGTAACCCTGACAGAAGAATCTCTTGTCCTTCTGTTAGAGGGGGGGGGGTGCAACAGGCCAGTAACCTGTTCATGTAAAACTTTGAAATACTTGTAGCATCCGAAGCAGCCTCGGAGTAAGGGGGATCATCTGCAAAGGATGACAGAGGATCGATTCCCGAAAGCGGCACTGAACTATAAAGCCGTTGGTAGAAGAGTCGTGGGTCGTCCGAGGATGAGATTGGGTGCCGGAACAGGTTTATATAACCTAATCCTTGAAGAGGAGAAGAAGAAGAAGGAGAATAACTGACTCTTCAAAGGGTAAAAAAATGTATCTGTTACTTGACACGCAGGGCGGAATATTCTATTACGCATAGCAGAGGTGGTGACAGAGATTAGACTGCTGTAGCAGAGATAGTGTATCAGGTGGGTGAAGGTCGCGTTATACTACAATAGCTAATGATCAAAACAGACGGTGCACAGTAAACTTGGATTGACGCCATTCAGCCGTCAAAGCTTCGCGATGTGACAATGATTTATTCTCGTGATTACTGGAATTATACAACCTATAGGCCTACATTTAACTCCACAAATTCCTGGATACCATCACATCACTCGGTGCCAACGGAACGTTATTTCTTTCTTACACGCTTTCTCGCAAAAATTATGTTACGATCATGCGGCTACCAAGTGTCAAACGAATTAGTATACATGTAAATATTAAGCAGAATATATATGGTGTCAGTTCACGTGTTTGATCTTTTTATTTATCTACGCTTTTCACATACTACCTCAAGGTGTTAAAAAGCGAAAACAGTTATCAGGTAATCGTCAAGAAACTGTAAATTGTTAAAATACAGAATGAAATTACTATGGATTTCACGGGCGGGCGGCGCGGCGTCCGCATAGTTGGAAACATTATCGGCCGGGCTGTTAGGCCGTGGTCTAAAGCCTATGCTGACAGACGTTTGTGCCTCACCATCGGAAGCCATCGTCGGTGTCGGTAGCAATTGGCGCGGTGTCCCCAGTGATGAGGTAGAGGCTCACCGGTTTGTTCCGGTCTCAAACAGGCAAATATTATAGCTGGTCACTCCGGCGCTTTCTCGGACGTCCCACACCTCTCCGTCCCCTCGGCTTATAGTTCCATAAATGTTTGGGGATGCGGCAGTCGTCCATTCGGCAAAGATGTTCCCACCAATTAAGCCGATACTGGGCGATCCTGTCGAGTATACTCATAATATTCAGTTCCTGCCGTATGTCAGTGTTTCTTCTATGTTCATGGAGAGTATACCCTGCCACGTGCCTGAGAAATCTTATTTCACCCGCTTGGATGCGACTGGCCTGGCCTTTCGTTAAAATCCAATTCTCAGACCCATAAATAAGTGTGGGAAGGGCCGTCGCCTTGTAGAATTTTAGGCGTGTTGCTTTACTTGCTGACTTAATGGTTTACTTCGCCTAATGGTCCCGCACATAACGTTGAACGTATGCAACTTATTCTCAACGTCGTTGCTTGCATTATGAGACACACTGTAGCTCAGGTATTCAAAATTTCTAACTTGTTCTAGGACAGTACCATCTATAACAATTTTTTTCCATACGCTATCAGTTCCACGAAAAGCCATCACCTTGGTCTTAAGTGTGGATATTTGTAATTCAGACTCTGCATATTCGATTTAACAAATGTATACCCATCTGCAATCTGTTTTCAGAGTCCGACAGAATAGCCTGATCGTCCGCAAACAACAAAGTGCCAATCATGAAATGTTCTGGATGACACATCTGCCAGTTTTGTGTGACATCGTCAGTATATAAATTAAAAAGAGAATGTGATAATGGACACCCTTGTCGTACTCCACAATTGATCAGGCCAACTCTGGGAGCTGTTCTTGGTTTCCCTGCTTCTATTAGGATTTTATTCTCCACATAAAGACTCTGTATTGCTCTAATTAGATGCCGTGGGACCCCTTTTCTTGCCACAAAATATTCATCCTAAAAAATCCTGAAAAATATTCATTAGCGAACTTAAAAGGCCTAAGGATAGTAATGGTGGTATTTTGTCCGACCTGAGGATGAGTTAACACTCGAAAACTCTTCTCAGCACCTACTAAAATCGTTTTCGTCGAAATACTTTTACCACACAACTTCAATGTGAAATGGAGAGAAATATATGGTTCTCCATCCCGTTTATATAAAAACAAATGTTCTACTTTAGACATTTGCTTCAAAGTAACGAAACTTCTATCTTCATAATGTCACGTTCTTTATAATCTTTCAATTATTTCCGTCTAGTTTATGCCCCTACAGAAAAACGTCCTTATTCACTACTTTCGAGAATTGTTTATAAGATTGTGTGTCCTGTTACCATAAAGTTGGAACAACGGCACGCAAAATCAGGAATTCAACGACAACACGATGGAACAGAACAACCCAGTAATAGAAACAAAACTGGTCCGTCCCTATTGGAGTACGGGCGTTCAGCGTTTCCGCGTATTGCAAGCTCAATACCGCGAACACACAGACAGCAAGCAACGACCACTCGACTGATTTTGCCGCTGGGAAAACAAGACTAAATTGAGGTATGAAAAACAACAACAATGGACTGCATACAAACAAGCGTCGACGACTAGTCAATTACTGATTTTTCCTACAAAAAGTAAATATTTGCTTTGTCACTGCGTTTAATTGTTTACTTGCTAAACCGCACTAGAGGCGTCAGCAGTTAACTGATAACTAGTGCGCGCACTAATTGGTTACAGCTGACCACACAACAGTAATTACGCACACACACACTCGGCTTATCTCGTGTACGCCGAGCCCGGCTCGTTAAAAACTGCAATACTTAATTGGCTAAATTAGTTACTACGTTGGCTCGCATGCGTCAAAAACTGTCGTAGGCCGCAACGTCATCGTCTAGATATGGTATTAACTTTGATTTCTGTCGTCTGAGGACGTAGTCTATGAGATATCGTTGTATACGAGGTTTGATCAAAAAGTTCGTGCAGTTCTTGTTTACTTTAAAAATTAAGCCTTTATTCATCGACACTTATACGGCCCACTTCAAACTAGCCTCAGTCGAATGTAACACGATTAAGGCAGTCGTTTTGCAGTCTTCAAAATATTTCAAGAATGCACTTTTTTGGTGGTACAGCCTTGAGCTCGTTTTACGTCTTCGACGGCCGCGAATCGTTGTCCTTGTCCTTTCGAGGATATTATCGATATTGGGAGGAAGAAAGATCGCGTTGGGACACACCTGGTGAATACGGCAGTTGCCGTCTCGTCATTATGACGTTCTCTTTTGTCTAGCCTGGCAAAATTCTCAACAAGCAACGGCGTGCGTCCAGGCGCATTATCAGGCTGCAATTTTCATAAATTATTCTTCCGTAAATATGGCCGTTTTCTACAAATAGCTTCGTACAAATGGCATAAAATGTTGGAATAGTACTCTTTATTTACCATTATGCCTAGCGATGAAATTTCGTGGAACACAAAAAAACAATCTTCATCTAATAACCACGATATTCGACTCATTTACGGAAGTCTTTGAAGCTTGTAAATCGCTCGTTCACGGTCAGCAGTCTTGGCAGAAGCCTTCTGAACACGTTTACCAGGACAGAGCAGTTTATCTCACAATTCACACAACATTTAATCCATGTTCTTCAATCTTGCTTGCACTGTAGATTGACAAAAAAACGCCTAATACAAATAAGGACGACTTACTCAGTTAGCTGTAAAATCTAAACTATGCACAAATAGGGCTAAAATTGTAGACGGTTGTCACTAACGTGTGTGCCAATATCACGTAAAAACAGTTTTCTACGTGACACTTGTAGCGGGGGAAATTGCAAAATTGCACGAACGTTTTGGTCAAACCTCGTCGAACGCTAATTGAAACACTATTTACCGATCCTTATTCTAGACAGTAGTCCATGTAACCGCTGTTGCCGGCGGCAACAGTACTGGAAATAAGAGAAAATGATATTAATTATATCACAGAACAAATACTTTAGTTATTGAATAATTTGAAATCCGAACAATATTAGTAGGGAAACTTGATGAAAAGCGTTACTTGCTTTCGAACTGCTGAGCACTTGTACCGTCTTGTGTTGCCGGCTGAGACATTGGCAATGTTTTACTGCGTACGGTTATTGACCTCGTAGCAGTTGTCACTGTACAAACTGTGAAGGGCGGGCACATACGTCCAATGTGTTGCCGCTGTATAAACCTCCAAAACGCTCAGTTAGTAGCTACGTGCAGTTTCGGAACTGACGTGCAGCAGATACTACGTAAATTTTGTGTTTTGTTCGTTTAGTCATGTGTTTCTCTGTTTGTCTTTATTATTTTTAATTCAATTATTTGTGTTCTGATTTATTCTGTGTTAAGTATAATGAGAGTCGGATCCCGTTGAACCGAGACCCTCTTCCCTTCTCCCAGCGAATGATAGAAAATGCTCTAAACGCTCTTTAAAAATATGCAAGTGCCCAGCAGTTCGAAAGCAATGCTACGCTTTTCTTCAAGTTTCCCTATTAATATTGTTCGGATTTCAAATTATTCAATAACTGAAGTATTTATTCTGTGAAATAATTAATATTATTTTCTCTTGTTTCCAGCCGACAACAGCGGTTACATGGTCGCCACGCTACTGTTTGTTCTTAAAAATCAAAGAAAGTCGTGGCGTTATGTACTTCGATGGAATGGCTGTTTCTAACGGCTTCTTCTAAAAAGTGGAGACTATTATTGCCCGTTTCCAGGGCTAGCATGACAACGATTAATCTTACTTTATCACTTTCGTATTACGTTAATTGAAAAACAGTGCATTATCGTGCACACGGTGTTCAGTGTTATCTGAATCGAATAGTTTACTTCCTGACTAGCCGTTGTGTCACATTTTGTGTGTATCTAGTTCATATGATTCATCGCAGTTTTATCTGTTGTGTAAAATGCGCCACGTATCACTGGATAAACAAACAGGCCCCTCACTTGTTTTACACACAACACAATGATGCGGTGAATGTTTTATAATGACAAAATAAATCACCATACTTCCATTCCTTAAGGAATATGGAAGTAAAAAGCGGTATGGAGAACCATACATGACTTCCATATTCTAAGATTTATATTTAAATCTTAATATCGCCTGCCAAGCGCGATATATTTTCTCTTATACATGATTTACATTAAAATGAAAAAATTTTAATTTTATTGCCTGGCAACAAAATTATTTTATTTTTAACAATTACCATTGTTTGAAAAAGTTTAAATAAATTTTCAAGTACTTTACTCTTGTTAAAACGTAAAAGGTTGCAGGTAAACTACCCCTTCCCCTTAACTGATCTTCACCAAAATCGAAAATCCTTGAGACCTCTACAATTCAGGGACGTATGCAAAACATTATTTGATTCTGTTTGAATTTGCGGCAGTTATCGTTTGCCATAGAAAATACGCTTGATAAAAAAACGTTGCAGGTAAACTACCCCTTCCCCTTAACCGATCTTCACCAAAAACAATAGGTCTTGAGTACTCTACAAATCAGGGCTGTATGCAAAACATTATTTGATTCTGTTTGAATTTGCGGCTGTTATCGTTTGCCATAGAAAATACCCTTGTTAAAAAAACGTTGCAGGTAAACTACCCCTTTCCTCAACCGATCTTCACCAAAAACAATAGGTCTTGAGAACTCTACAATTTAGGGCTGTATGCAAATAATCTTTTGATTCTGTTTGAATTTGCGGCTGTTATCGTTTGCCAAAAAAAAAAAATTTCCCTTGATAAAAAAAACCGTTGCAGGTAAACTACCCCTTTCCCTCAACCGATCTTCACCAAAAACAATAGGTCGCGAGTACTCTACAAATCAGGGCTGTATGCAAAAAATTATTTGATTCTGTTTTAATTTGCGGCAGTTATCGTTTGCCATAGAAAAAAAATCTATAGACAGACAGACAGACAGACAGACAGACAGACAGACAGACAGACAGACACACACACACACACACACTTTTCGAAAAACGACTTTTTTTCATGTTTTGAGTGTAGTAGAATCAGAATCTGCAATAATCTCGAACACGATTTTTTTTGCCATCACCATACTTCCATTCCTTAAGGAATATGGAAGTAAAATTACTGTGCACTAGAGGTGGGCCGTTATGCCTGTAACGGGTATTTTGGAATGATTGTTTTTGTGTAACGGTTATAACCATGACTAAAAAGTTGAAATACCTGTTCCGATTCAACAATAAGTGAAAAGTCGAAATACCCTTTCCGATTACTCGCGGTTCCGAGTCGCGAGACCCCCTACGCAACTAACGATTAAACGAGTACTACGAGTACAAGTCACAGTTAGTGGTGCTGAATACTTGATTCTGCGCATGTGCCGATTGCCATACAAGTACGAAAACAAAGAAAAACAGCGAGGTTCAGAATATCTGTATGCCAAAGAGACGAAGCTGTTTTTAATAAATGAAAAAAATTCGTACCGGTGTTACGTTTATTCTCGTGTTTTATGCAGATATATAATACAGATTATAATAACAAATTATATATTATACTAGTCACCAACTTGGTAAATTTTGAAAAAGCGAATTATACTGTGTTATAAACTACAGAGTGGCTAACTGTTGATAGGCCATATAGTACTTTTTGTTAATGTGATTCGGAGATGATTTTAACTTCAATGCACATCTCACGTAAATGATGATATTTTTGTAACTCTTGTGGCGTACTGTTATGTTTTTATTATATGTTTATGACGTTTTTTATGACAATATTTGTTCTCCTATTACGTGCTCTCTAAATGTCATTGCCTGAATTACGCAGCTGATATGTCTAGCCAAAATGGAATCAATAATTTAATATTAAACCTATGTCAGTTTGTTTACTCGTAGTGAAAACTGATACAGGTATTCCCAAAGGGAGGCAGGCCTGTAAATTCTCTTGTTTCTTGTTTTCTTTTAAACAGTAACAGCTTAATAAAATCACACTGTAAAGTAACACTGTTAATACTTTCAGTCTTAATTTATTTCTTATAACAAATTATTAATACAGGTATATGTATAATAGGCATATTATTATGTCCTTCAGTCTTTCGACTGGTTTATACCTTCCCCGCGTACATCCGTGGTGCGTGTGTTACGGAGTCTCTCACAGGTATATGGGACCTACAGTTTAACGCCGGATCCGAACGGCATAGTTGGGGAGGGTTTATACTAGGCAGGATACCTCTAGCTGGTTTGCCATTCCCTTTGCGAGGGGGAACGGTCGTATCTAAATCAGATGACCCGGCGGAAATCGAACCCGCGCCGACAGCGTACCAGCGCCACACGCTAGCCCAGTGCCCCAGCCGCTCCTATAATACGTATATAATAACAGGTATTTGTAGGCCTACATGTTATTTTTTTGGAACGGTTTCGTTCGTATCTGTTATTTTCAAATACTAGTTTAGCACACCTCTATTTTACACACAATACAACGATGCGGTGGAAGTTTTATAATGACAAAAAATACTGTGCACAAAGCGCAGCTGTTTATCGGCGGATTCGCAATTGTAGTCCTCAAGCCGTTGTTATTGTCATTAACACAAACACGTGCTCGTTATTAGCGTTGTGCATTGTGTTGTCGCAGCAGTTTCGTTGAGACACTGGCTGTTCTTTTAATTTACTACTCGTTAAACTCGTTGAATTTAGCAAAGGAATATGGCTTGGTACTGTCTCCACAAACAAAACAAAAGTAATGGCTTTTAGAGGGAAGCATCCAGCAAGGACAAAGATAGAGGTAAACGGTAAATTATATAGGCTACCCACGGGGTATCGTACTGTGGTGCGTTCGAGGATAAGGTGGTTTCCGGAACATGCAGTGCAGGTTAATCCGTGTAATGGCGATGATGATGATGAACTTGTTAAAATCCTTGTGATCCTTTGTCGCCAAAAATTGCGCTTGTTGTTTGTCGATCTTTAAGATCTTGGAGCGGGTATCCAGTTTTAATTATCTTGGGTAAGAAATATCTCCCGCAGTTGATTGTGATGTCGAAAACAAACTTAATAAATTTAAACATATATGTGGGGCAGTCCGTAGATCCTTAAAATACAAAACTAGGAAAGACACTAAGCTTCAGTTTTATAAGACTACGATGGGTGTACCGGTGGCGCTATATGGGACAGAGACATGGGTACTTTCACAGAGAGAGACAGAGGGAAGGTTACATCAGCAGAATGAAATTTCTCAGGTTGGTCGAAGGATGCACGTTACGAGACATAATAAGCAATGCACAGATAAGGCGAGAATTACAAATTTTTAAATCACAGGATAGAATTACGGAATACAAGGCCAACTGGTGTAAGCATTTGGGAAGTATGCAGCAAGATCGCCTTCCCAAACTTGCCTTCAATTATAAACCCACAGAGTTTCGTAGTGCGGGTCGTCCGAGGACGAGATGGTTTCCGAAACAAGCAATGCAGCCTAACCCATGAAGTGGAGAAGATGATGATGATGATGATGATGATGATGATGATGATGATGATGATGATGATGATGAACTTGTTAAAATCCCTATGATCGTTTATCGCCTAAAATTGCGGTTGTTGATCATCGATCTTTACCAATTTATCGAAAGCTTTATAATACAGTTATGCATACAACATCTCGTTTAACTAGCTTAGGTAGTTATTTATTTCCAATAAAGTAATAAATTTTGATGTTCTCAGTAGCTGAAATTGGGTAGGAAAATCACAATATTTTCATTATATTATAGTCTTCAACTCACGTGTATAAGTATTTAATTGTAGTATTTGTAAACACTAGGTTACTCACCGTCTTGTGACTTCTTTAAAACTCTCAATAACGACGCGTTTCAAGGATTCGTGTTTTTATAACCTGATGATGAGGATTTGTTGATTGATATTATAAAGGATATATTTGATCAATATATCAAATATTGATATATTTGATGATGAGGATTATGAATATTGATTGATATTATTAAAACTATTTTGTCATTAGAATAATACACAGGTTAGAATAGTACGTAGGTTAAGTACGTACTCACGTGTATTTACATTATCCTAGACATTATTTATAAGAATACTTTAGTATGTTCTGTAACAGATGTACTGTAAATTGATAAGTAAACATAGGTTGTTCTACACCATTCTAGTAATAGCTCGTGTGGAACAACAGAATTTTCTTGGCTTATGTAGTAGTGAAAAGACTGTGGGAATGACGTCATTTCATACGTATCTATAAACGGTTATAGACGGAGAAGTCGGTATCTATTGTTAGTTCGGGTAATTTAGTTTTTAGTGAGTCTTTATTGAGTTCGGTTAAGTGAGTGAGAGAGCCTGTGTGTGTGTGTGTGTGTGTGTGTGTGTGTGTGTGTGTGTGCGTGCGCGTGTGTACGTGTGTGTTTGATTCCAAGTTTGTGGAGTACTATTATATTTGTGTTGTTGTTTGTATAAATTGCGATTGTGTTAATACTCGATATCACAGTTTTTAATCGAAATATTGTATTTTCTGTGTTATGAAAAATATAATAATTTATATTTTATATATATAATAATTTAAATAATTTAAATAAAAAAAGTAAATAATTTTTCATATGTATTTACTTGTGAAAAATTATTTGTGGTAACGATAAATAAACAAGGTGTCAACAGTTTTTATTTCGATCGGTGGCTAAGAAGATGACATATTAAATGAACTGCAGGTTAAAAAGGCATGTTAATAAGCCATTCCTAGGCGAAATAGAATGCCTTGTTGTAATCAACGTATATTAAAGTGTAATAGATATAGGAATAAATTTTCAATGAGACTGGCGGATAGATAATTCTGCTACGAACAAATGAAACCTACAACTGCCGCCAGAGAGTATAGGGTAAACACAATAAATTATAAATTGTTTCTTTTCTGCCGCATACAGTATTTGTATTTATTTATCTTCATTTATCGTCATCTTTTGTAATATTTTTGTTTTGTTCAGTTACTCTTATCGTTTTAGTTTATATACGATCAGTGTTGTGTGGAGGGGGGTCCCGTCGAGTCGGCTTTATACAAAATAAAAAAACAATACTAACCAACATTACTATCTTTAAAGTGGTTGAAAACTGTGTGATAACTTCCTGAAATTAATCCGAATAAAGTAAACGGTAATAACACAATAGAAATACGCGTTATTGAAACATCGTTTACAAGATACTTATTGACTGAATTGATTTTCCTATATTTCATACTTCAAACGTAGGCTATACGTAAATTCTGTGTAATAAAATATTTGTAAATTTAAAAAAGATTTATGCTACTATATTAGCGTACACAGCTGAAAAAATAATCAAATAACCTAAAAATTAGAAGATTAACAAAATTCGTCAACTTTTTCGACCTTCTGAGGAGGGGGGTCCGGTCCCGTTCGTGTCTCCCCCGTAAATACTCCCCTGTATGCGATATAAGTATGTGTAGCGAGCAAATTTTGCTAGCGATAGCGTACTGATTCGAGTACGACCCATATAATGTTAGTAGTGTTTTCATAAATACTTTTCAGCCGGCGCGTGAGAAATTGTTTACGCGGTGATGCAAAATTTATTCTCGAACCAAAAATTATACTGTATAGGCCTACGTATTATTGCATCTGTTTGATTTTCTTGTTTGACTCATCCGCTGTTATCGGCACGCTGATTTCACAATCGTGAAAAATCCACAGTTTTCGGATTATTTTGGATAAAATTGCAATAATTATTACTTAACGAATAGCCTTTCTTGACCGTGAAGAAAGAAAATAGTTAACTCGCTTTCAGAATAATTAAATGTTTATAAAACATCTTTCATGAAACTATTTTTTTTTGAGGTTGAAAAAGCTACTTTTCTTTAAGAGGCCTTGACACTCAGTGCCTCTTGTTTTATACTCAAAGTATGTTTTAAAATATGGGCAAATTCCGTGAATAAAAAACTAAATATGTAACATGGTTTCGTGAAGCTCGTTTCAGTCTTGGAATGGAAGAATATACTCATAATGTTCAACTGTATTGTTGAAAACGTAAAAGCATAGAGATGTTTGCGTCCAAAAATTTTTAGAAATTTAAATTTGAAGTCAGGAGTCAGAAAAGGTGTGAACGTTTTTCTGATTCGCATTTCAATGTCATAAAACGTTTAGATCAATGGAATTCGTGTTGAAATTAGAATTGACCAATGAATTATAAAATTAGTCAATTCTATGTTTTTTGTTTTAGTATTTATATTTTTATAGTATCTTATTAGTTTTGTTTGGGTGCACACGAATAAATGGTAGCAGCCCCGGTGAACAGCAGCGACGTGTTTATACTAAATTTCAACTGATAAATTACGGTATTATGGCAGATCGGTAACGTTTACGAATAATTGATGTTGGGAAATTTTATTCTCTTTTAATTTTCTTTCCTCGCTTTTTTTTAGTTCTAAAAGTTAGGTTAGCTTTGTCAGTAATGTTTTTTTGAATAAGTAATTTTACATGAATCAAGTGGGTAAATTCGTATTTCATTCTCCGCGATGAAATGCCGTATTAAAAATAAAATATCCGTTGCAATTAGTTGTGAAAATCGTGTTTGCTTGTTCTTTATTTATGTTGTTCTGAATAGAAAAAAATCACACGGAGAACAATTAAGAAGCAAAATAAGAGTTAAATCCGAATGAAATAAAGGAAAAGTATTAAAGGTGGACGTTTAACTTGAGTGCCGCACAAAACTCATGTGATGAGTACTCAAACGTGGTTGTGTGTCCAGAAATACAAGACATTCAGTTTTCACGTTACGGGGATTAGTTGCAGTTTAAGTTAGTCTAAATGTTCTCAGTTACCTACAACGTTTCGAAGAGGAAGTTGTCAACTGCAGAAACTGCTGGACTTACGTCTCAACTTGTACGTCATGAACACTACTTAATTACAATCCCTCCGTCGTATTGTCCTTTATACGAGGGTCATCTCAAAAAAAGTAAGTTTACCTGATCTATAAAAAATGAAAAACACATGTAAAAATTTTAAAAAAAATCTATACTTTTATTCAAAAACTTGTTCTTATTTTTCAGTGTAATCTCCAGCCTTGTCAACACACTTTCTGTAGCGTAAAAACAGTTTTTCAATTCCTTCTTTGAACCACTGCGTGCCCAGATTTCGGAGCCAGGCGTCGACCGCCTGTTTCGCTTCCGTATCCGTTTCGAAACGTTGTCCTCCCAGGCGTTGTTTGAGATGAGGGAAAACATGGAAACCACTCGGAGCCAATCGAATGAATATGAGGAACGGTCGAAAATCTCCCTTCGAAAGCACTCCAACAAATTCTGCGTGATTCGCGAGGAATGAGGACGTGCGTTGTCGTGGAGCAGAAGAACTTTATTGCTCAACAAATCTTTCCCTTTCAAGGACGCTGTATGCCACCAGCGGACCATTTGAACGCGCTCAGAAACTAAGTGACGATGATTTTTTGAAGCAGAAAACCGAATCACATTATGCAGTTTGCAATCGGACACGCTGGTAAACGTAACGTCCGTGATTTTACATATCGTGTTGTTGTTACGTTGCTACAGAACGGATGAGGTTTTGGCACTACGCACAAATAAAAGTTCTCCAACCTTCGTTAGCCTGCTTGCGCCCTTTCCCTTTGAAATAAAAAATAGGAAAACGTACTTTCGAGATGACCCTCGTAGGTTTTACAGTTATAGTTTGGAGTTATTGTTATGCAAGTGGTCCTATTTGTAGTAGTTCGTACTGGATTCATGATTTAACAGTAAAATTAACTAAGTACAGTAAACACCCGATTATCCACGGAATTTGTGGCGCGATCGCCGCGGATAACCGAATTCTGCGGATAGTCCACAATGTGTAAAAAAAGGGCAGAAAGTAATTAAAATACTTTATTAGCCTTAGCTGTGTACTTAAAGTAAAGCGATACAGTAAAACCTCGTTAAGACGCCCATCAAGGGACCTCGTGAAAACCGCGAATTAAGCGGGATTATTGCTCCAAGTAGCAATATCTACGAGGTTTGTCTAAAAAGTAATGAGACTGAATTTTTTCCCAGGAAGTGACAACACTGTGAGACCGACAGTGCAACAGCTGATAGCTGTAACATTTGTTTACGTTCGTAAAAGTTTTCATCTTCTTAACTTTAACAGATTGGCTGTGCCATAGTTTTTGTAACTGTTTGTTTTGTCTCATGTCAGAAAAAAGAGCTTAGTAATATCGAACAGCGTTATACAATCAAACTTTGTGTTAAACTCCAAGACAGTGGAACAGAAGCATTTAACAAGTTAAAACAAGCTTATGGAGATGAAGCCATGTCCCAGGTTCAGGTTATTAGGTGGCACAAAGTGTTTTTGAATGGCCGTGAAACCGTGGAGGATGAACACCGTTCTGGACGACCAAGCACAACACGAATAGACGAAAATGTGTTGAAAGTGTGAGATCTCATCAAGTCTGATTGTCGTTTGACGGTGATAATGATTGCTTATGAACTAAATGTAAATCACCAAACAGTTCATGAAATTTTGACACGTGATTTGAGCATGCGCAAAAATGGTTCCAAAAAACTATATTTTCTGGATCATCTTTTCCAATCTATTGGGTCTCGTCATCGTCATTGTCCTTGTCGACGTCAAATTCAGTTAGTAGTGTTGTTCTATCATTTCCTATTTAATAATTTTTATTATATAGCTTTTCTTCACTTATTGATACTTGTAAACCTTGTGCTACCGTACGTCACGTTACATAATGCTTCGCCACCAAAATTGATTATTTCTAAAAATAACGTGGTTGTTTTTACTGAAATCATCAATTAAATTATCTTCTACTTTACATCTTCTTATAGAATGTTGTTATTATTGTTGAATTTATCAATTAGATTGTCTTCTGTTTTACATTTATTTCTTTCATATTTCATGATCCTTGATATATTCTTTCTTCTTTTCTTTTCTTATGAGTGTTATATCCCTCGAAGGTTTTCCTAATTATTCTCCTTCTATTCATATAAATTGGCACTAGTCAGAGGGCACTTGTGGCTCTATTACTCCGCTGTCCATAATATACCTATTCTGAGTTCAGAGGTCATACCATCTGCTCAATAAAATGATTGCTGGAACTTATTTCAACATACAATCGCCATTTAATAATAATAATAAATAGTCTATTTGCGACTAATATAATATAAAAATATAACTAAAAACACTCTAGGGATTATTTACTCTGTTGTTATTCAGATCAAATGATTTTTTCTTCTTATTGATTTATTCAGATGTTCTTTCTCTATACGTGTGGCGATGTTCTTGACATATATATTCTGTAGTATTTTCTATCTTCCTCCTTACAATAGTTGTTTCCATGTCCTTCATTCCTTTATCATTTACAATTAAAAATCTAGCTTGTAGCTGTATCAATGGTTATTAATTCAATTATTTTCATTATAATGATAGTCCTCTGATCTCAGTCCATGTGATTATTTCCTATTTCCAAAAATTAAAGACCAACTCCGGGGCCGCCATTTTGGAAGTGTGGAGAACATCCAAAAGATTGTGACGGATCAGCTAAAGGCATTGACGGTTGAAGACTTCCAGCACTGTTTCAATCAATGGGAACAATGTCTCCGTAAGTGTGTGGCTTCTCAAGCGAGCTACTATGAAGAAGATAAGATTGTTTTGTAGTTAATGCATCAATAAATAATTTTATACTATCAGTCTCATTACTTTTTAGACAAACCTCGTACATACTACAACTGTGTAACTAATAATCACATTTTCTGTGCAGTTGACATACTAATTCACATGAACTGATATTTTGTCAGGGGGTTTGTACTGAAAAATTGTCTTATGTAGCCGTTTGTGTATAATCGGTGTATCATCCACGTTAAGTAGGCCTATTTCCGAAGTTACTGCCTTTATACGTACAAACGTTATATAGGGCTACACAAAATCCAAGTAAACGTGTCCACGTTTTCATGCGCAGCAGGGATTAGATTCGGGAATGAATTACCGCAAACGTAGACTATGAATTAAAAAATGTCATAAAAATGCATGTCGGTGAAGTCACTACTGACCTGTCGGCAAACATCACAGGCGGCGTTCAACGTCAATATCTAATTTTCCGATAACTAAGATAAGAGAGTACAACGACTTTTAATTATACCGCGTAAACATACAATAACTTACTGAGTAAATTAAATGTTCCCACAGTCGCAGTAAAGTGCATATTCTCGGATGGTAGCCAGTTCCCGAGCGACAAATAATATGACTGTACCTGTCGGTGAGCAAGGACACACTCCGACGATCTGAGATACTTTTACATAACTAACATATTTTTTAAAACAATATTGTTTACGGTAGTTAATAAAATAGTGTATTGAGATTATTACTCAGCTGAAATCTATTTCTGCTTATAGAAAAAAAATCCATGGGTTACAAAGCGGATAAACTGCTCGCGGATATTCGGGAATTTACTGTACTGTTTTGATATAAAATAAAGTACTTTGCAACCCTTGCACTTTGATTGGCAAAAACTTAAGATATTTTTGTAAGAAGTACTATTAGTCAGAAAGTGTGCATAAACGGTTAAAGAGAATTCGTCGCCTGGAATAAGCTATCCCATATTATGTAGAACTGTGAGTTTTTCATTCATAATATACTTCGTAGGCGTACACGGCTAGGTTCTGTGGCCTACCACCTTACGTTAGAGAAAGTTCGAATTTTACACTGATGATGGCAGTCGATGGCACTGCCGAAACGTCTCTTTTTGGTGAAAACAATGGACCACGGCCAAACAGCCTGGGAATGATTTTTAGAGCTTTTCAGCTTTTTTTCACTGACAAAGACTATTAAATATGTTATGTTCTATACTCATTCGTATGAAGGTTTGTCTTAGCTTCTAAGTATCACATAATAAATAATTAGTCTATGTCAGTTAATATTTGTTAAAAATATTGTAGAACTGTAGAAAGTAATAAAAACAACGTGTTTATGCCGTATCCGTGAAAACACGTGTTTGTAGCACAAAACAAACAATTCTTTGAGGCTATATACAAAACACGATTGTTATTAAATAAATTAAATATTAAATAAACTTAACCCTAGAAGAGTGTTATAAATTTTCAGCACTGAAGCATGAGTATACAAGTTAAAAAAATATATTAATACTTGTTTTTGTTTTCTTAGACAGAAGTATACTTAATACACAGAAAACCATCTCAAAGTAATTTAATAATTCCAAATAAGTCTAATCATCCTCCCCAACATAAAATGGCAGCATTCAATTCGTTAATATACCGTATGTATAGAATCCCATTAAATGAACAAGAAATAAATATTATCAAACAAATAGCAATAGGCAATGGATACAAAATAAAAACCATCAATAAATCAGAAAAGAAAAGAAAACATAAACTCACTAAACAAACACCATAAAAACCTTCATGTAAAAATCCTTCCTTTAATGATAATATAAAATATATCAACTTTACGTATCACGGAAACATAAGTCGTAAACTAAGCAAACTATTTAAAGATACAAACATAAAAATATTTTATAACACAAATAATATCTTATAATGTAGATAATATTGTTTTTAATAAAATATAACCTAAAACTAAATTCAATAGTCATAATAAAAATGGTGTATACAAAATAGAATGTCCAGATTGCAATAAATTTTACGTTGGTCAAACGAAGAAAAAACTGTCCGAGAGATTCATTCAACATCGCAATGCGTTTTTAAAACCTAATATTTACAAATCTGATTTAGCCACACACTGTTTAAACAATAAACATAAATTTGCAGCATTCAAAATATCAAATTAATTAAAAACTTACAAAAAGGTAACAAAATGAATATCTGGGAAAATTTTAAGATTTACAAACATAGTAATAATAATCTACTAATTAAAGAACAAATTCAAATAAAAACGAAACAAGACGGTTTATTTAAAATCAAACATTTATTAGAATAATAAAACATTAAATATAATGGCTGACTATATAAACATTACAACAATCGAAAATATAATCGAAGTAAAATCGATTATCCGTTAACTGTATTGTAAGCTAAACATTCTATTGCAATTCAAACAAACCTGTGAAGATACAGAATAATTTCTGTGAAACGTGCGTCAGGTGAAAATAAACCCACTTGCGGTGTATTTATTTGAAGATATTACATTAGACAGAAGTATGTATACATTTGTATAACTCGATTTTGTTTGTAGTATACAAGTTTAATTAGGTGTTTTAGCTAATATTTAGTTTATTTCTATTATATTAATGTTTCTTTCGTGGAGGGTGTGCCATACTATACCGCTAAAGATGTTTCATTGGTGTTGTTCGAGCCTTAGCACTAAGGATTAAATAAAACCTAACTGAGGAGGAACAATCTTCGAGTATATGATTTTTGAAGGCTATGCAATTTTTTGTGACTAACCAAAAGGTCAGCTAGCGCTACCACAAAACTAGATTTTGCCGGTGAGATAGAAGATTAATTTTATCGGTGATTAAAAATATTGTTACGACGGTGTAACTGATCGTCGTATGGTACAGTGGAAAACAAAATACAAGACACCAGTGAAGTCACTAATAACCAGCTTTAATTATCACAATTAATAATTTGTAATCAACAAGATAATATCTTACAACAATCTTATTTCAAGTAAAATTTGTCCACACGCGATGATAATGTCAGCTATAAAGAATTCCGCACTAATTATATATTAGTTATACTTCCGCACTTCCCTACAATACTTCTACAAACTCTCGATCCGCGCTAAGGAAATCGCCCACTGTCAACTAACTGATAAGCCGGCTGCTATGACTTTTTATAGGTAGCGCACGTCTTCTAGAAATTTTCCATTCTCGTTGTGGCGTGGGAGCTACTGCGTATTTCAGGTGTTCTCCAGAGGACTCTGGAGCACACTTGAGCGCGGTCTTGACTGAGACAACACCTGCGCTACTATCGGGGCGGACGGGTGGAGGACGCCCTCGGCTGTTCTGTTCGTTTCTTTTCGGTTCCATTCGTTTCAATGTGAACTTATTAAGACGTGTGTTAATAAATGAACAAAAATTCAAAGACATAAAACTAATTTTAAAAGAAAATTAATTATCGAAAAGGAAATAATTTGTTGCATTTGTGTTACAGTTTGCGGAGGGGACCAGGAGCCAACGTCCAGGATGCAAGTGGCTACTCTGCTCTCCACCATGCCGCCTTAAATGGCCACAAGTGAGTAACGTCTTAAGTAATTACGTTTATTGCTACTTACAATGAAATTTGCAACTATATCTCCTTAGTTTATGGTAAGAGTGATTTTTCAGTTTTACTGTCGTTATGAAATGTAATCTGGTTCTACAGAAAATTAATTACTTTTTAATTGCACAGTTTTGTAAAAGTACTAAACTCGTATACTAAACGCATGTCGGATTGATGTAGTATTCAACGGATGAGTAGTATTCACGCTTTATTTTGCATCTTTTTTCTCAGTTTTTATTTAAGCATCATGTGTGTGTGACATTAGATTGTATTTAGTGTCCGTGTTAAATGTGGTAACATGTCGACAAAATTAACATTTTGTCGAGTTCCTCGTATTCTATTGTGGACAGGAAATAGATTGTCTTTAGTTTTTTGTGATGGTGTTAACGATGAATCAATAATTCGTATGCAGAACTAGCACTCTCGCATAGTTTGATTCTTAGGGAATTTTGGTAAAATGGTTTTCCTTCTTATCCTTCTTTCCCAGGAACTACAAAACATAAAATGCTCAAATTCGCGTTCACGTGTAAAGGTTTCTACTATTGACGTACTATTGTGAGTTCGTAAACGAAGAGTCCAACAGTCCTCATGTATTCTTTAGTGTGCTACAATTCACGTCTAATACAGTACTGTAATAAGACGCAGAATTTTTTTACAAACGTTTAACTAAGAAACAATGCGATTCCTAATAATGTTCAAAACTTCGGTGTGTTAAAAGTATACGTATTTTTCATATGTAGGCCTGTATGGTAAATAATGAAATTTAGGTAGTCTTTTACACTTCCATGTTCCATAAGGAAATAGAAGTATGGTGATGGCGGAAACCCCGTTTTCGAGATAAGACCTGATTCTGATTGTACTACCCTCAAAACATGAAGAAAAGTCATTTTCCGAAAAGTGTCTCTGTGTCTGTGTGTAGAATTTGTTCTATGGCGAACGATAACTGCCGCAATTTCAAACAGAATCAAATAAATTTTTTCATATATTCCTGAGTTGTAGAGGACTCAAGGCCTATTGATTTTGGTGAAGATCGGTGAAAGGGAAGGGGTAGTTTGCCTGCAACGTTTTACGTTTTAACAAGAGTAAAGTACTTAATTTTGATAAATAAAGTATCCTGAAAAGAAGGTCATAATAATGCACTGTAGAAAGGTAGATGAAATATTTATAAATGAAAAGGTAGTTGAAGGGGGGGGATAATTTTTTACATGCGTGCTACGTTATCGGCAACAAAGAAGTAGTTTGTTGTTGAAATTCCTTCCCGAGTTGTTTGGCCGTGGTCCAATGTTTTCTGCAAAACCAGACGTTTCGGCAGTGCCATCGCCTGCCATTATCAGTGAAAATCGAGTGCGCTAACGTGAGATGGTGTACGTTAGTGACCACAGTACTGTGGTTAAGGCTGAAGAAAGAAGTAGTTTCTATGGAAATATCTCATTTCGAAAAAGATGTTTTAAATAAACATCTTAGAACATGGAAATCATGTATGGTTCTCCATACCGATATTTCCGATAAGGGGCTATTTTTAATAAGAGAAACATGGAGAGTAGATGTATTATTGTGGTGACGGTTTGTGGAGAGTGTTGTTTTGCCAACATTTTGATGCGGATCTTCCTCAAAAAAACAGACACATCTGGTGCACAGAGTATCTGAATGCCTTCGAAATGGTGCCACAGTTCTTTATGTTACTATATGAATTACTACATTTTTCTTTGAAGGAAATTGAGCAAACCGTAGATAGTTACTTGTTGCTTGCTAAGGTAACTGTATAAAAGCTGTAAGCAACCTTGGTCGGTACTCCACCGTCGGCTGATCAGTTTACGAGCTCGTATGGTTTGGGCCGACGATGTCGTTGAGGCTTCACGAAAGTCCTCGTTTTATTCACGTTAGATTTGACAATTACGTATAATCACCAAGAATACCTCTAGGCCTATTGGATGGCATTTATTATTCTGTAGGATCACTTTGTTGAGTATTATTAACTGGGTAAGGTAACACTAATCACTTGAACTGGCTGTGACTCATAAACGTTTTGTTTCTTGAGACAGTCTGTAGTCATTCGTGTGTTCCGATTTAATCAGTTCTGTACTCTTTTCCACGTTGTGTGTTAGCCTATTTTAGTGTTTTTTAGTTCGTTCCTATAATCCAAAGTATGTGTAATCTCGTTTTTAAAATCGTTCGATAAAATTTTTCCGATAAAACAGTGGAGTTTGTAAAACGAATTGTTCGTATTGTATGTAGTCGATAACATTGTTTATTGTCGAAGCGGTAGGCGGTGATGCACTTATGGCTACCTTTCAGAAGATCAAGTGACATAAGTGCAGTACAAACTCCAGTTCGTTCCTGAACCTCCTGTAAACCACGCGCCGAGGGAAGTGAGTAATCTTTTATGTAATTTTGTTAGGTTCTGATCCAGATGTTCCTATATTTAGGTTGGAGTTCAGGAGACCAATGTATGTGACGGATAAACTAATGTTTTACTTCCGTGTTCCGTAAGGAAATGGAAGTAGGCTTACGGTGATCGCGAAAAAAATCGTGTTCGTGATAAGGGCTGATTCCCATTCTACTACCCTCAAACATGAAGAAACGTCAGTTCCCGAGAAAAGTGTCTGTGTGTAGAATATTTTCTATGGCGAACGATAACAGCCGCAAATTCAAACAGAATCAAATAATTTTTTTTATTCTGCACGAGTTGTATTGATTTTGATGAAGATCTGTTAAGGGGAAGGAGTAGTTTACCTGCAACATTTTACGTTTTAACAAGAGTAAAGTACTTAATTTTGATAAATAAAGTTTCCTGATAAGAAGGTCATAATAATCCACTGTAGAATGGTTGATGAAATATCTCTAAATGACAGGGGTAGTTAAAGAGGGAGGGGGTAATTTTTTGTATTGATGTTATAAATTTATTCGACCGAAAACTTAAAAATTGCAATAAAATATTAACAATTGATATCGTTCCATGCTATGTCACCACGGATACGTAAACAAAATATTTGTTCGTTTTCAGAAATTCACAGATAACAAACGCTGGGCGGTATTCGCTTTCTTTCGCGTTGTTTAAATAAAGGATAATTTAATCAAATTAAGTCTTTATTTTTAAATATTAACAACTAGGTACAATTCGTATTGGAATTATCTTTCGCAGCGTTTTTAACCATGCAGCATAAAGCATGCTGATATATTTGGTTTCGTTCTGAGTGTAGGCCTACATAATAAAAATAATTTTATAATTGATTATAACATGGAAGTCATGTATGGTTCTGCATACCAATTTTTGTAAATTTGTGTTAATGTTCCATAAAACACACGTTCAAGCAACCATATACGCTATGTTTGTCGAATTTGTAAACGGTTCATCCGTAAAGCATTCAAGGTGAAGTGAATATTGTCAACGAATGCAGCCAGCATTTTATTGTTTTGAACTTGTTTGGTGTTGATTGATAGTCGTTTGTCGTTTGTGTACAGCGTTATGTATCGTGATGTCGTGATGACACTTTTTTTATTAAGTAAACCTTTTTTTGTAGTCTGATTTAAGTTGGAAAGGTAGTGAAGTACAAGGACTATGCGCAGCAGACAGCCCTCGTGCAATTCGACTGCAAAACAAGCAGATTTTGCAAATTTTACTAGCAATATAAGTCCAGTGTTCATAAAATTTATGTAGTTTTTGGGAGGAATATTCGTGGATTATTACATTATAAACATTAGACTAATTAAAGTAAATTAGCCTTTATTTTCTGCTCAGGTAAGAACTTTCACCGACAGAGTTGTAGAAGAAAGTCCAAATTGATTTGGACTTAATTGATCAAGATCTGTTTGTTTACAGATGAGAGAGTTTTTTGCGACACTTGTGCCCCGTTTCACCGACCTCCGTGAAGAATTTAACGGCCGATAAATCAGCTGTGAAGGATTTAACGGGAGAAAATCCGTTTCACAAAGCTCAGTTAAAGATATCGAACGTTAAAACGTCGGTTAACTTAACGGGAGATATTTGGTTTGTTAGGTAACTAACGTTAAAATGACGTTTGGTGTCATTTACGTAGGCCTGTTTTGTTTTCCGTGAAGTAGTCGTTCCTGTAACATAAATAAAATATACGTTCACATATTTGTTTGATTTCTATGAACAGAACATTTGTTTTTATCTGTTTTCTGTTCTTTCATTAAACATTTTATTTTCAATTATTGCTTATACGTGTATAAGCTGTTGTGATAAAGAAACATGGATCAGAGAGAAATTTTTTTACGCTTAAATAATGTTGGTACTAAAAAAACGATACAAACGTAAATGAAAAAAAACAAAGTCACCGGTATAGAAATAGGCGTACCGATTTTGATCATTTAGTGAGTCAAAATTTATAGAACGTTGATAGGCTTTCAAAAAAAAAGTTACTCTTAAAATTCTTGAAGAATTGAGGTTAAACAAGTATATCCTCAATGACAGGAATAAAACAAAATGTATAGTTAAATATAAAATATACAAATACTCTTGACAATAGAAAATAATGAAATAGGAACACCACCCTGCAGATAGTTTACAAGTTATTTAATTTCCTGGCGTATCTGCAGTAAAATCGACACTTTTCGTGGTAGCGTAGTCGTGTTAACAAAGAGTTTTACTAACCGGGTCCAAACGGGCGTTGGTGAAACGGTGTATCTTCTATTTAAGCATTATGTTTTCACAGCCACTGAACAGTTTTCTCCTTACCTGACAATATAGTCGGTGCTTTATTCAGTACTTTGGAACGGTAGGTGGATTGTCCTTACGATGGCCAAAGGTTTCTCGAAGTTTTTATGACAGTGATTTGTTTATTCATGATACTCATTTATTTTGCACTTTAACAAAGGAAGGCGATTGACCGTAACCCCTTGGCGTTATCTTCATGTAACAGGACGAGTCTGCCATTTTCCTGCTGGTACTGCCATTCACTTCTCTTGTATCATTTGTCTGTTCTTTTATCGTAGTGTGGCTGGCATAACCGTGGTTTCGTCGAAGCAGACGATTATTCAGAGTTTTTCTTCCTTATTTCTTTTTCTCTATGCCTTAAAAATCTGCAATGGCAAACAGAATATGTTCTGTCTCCAATAACAGTTTATGTCTACCTTTTCGTTTTTAAAACCAATGCGTTTTAAAATACCAGACTTATATTACACACTGAGGTAGAATAAATTGACATAGTTCAACTAAACCAGATCTTTTCGTAGTAAGAAAAGAATCTATCTCTTTAACGAAAAGAATCTCGAACGTGCATATGAATTGCATTACTTCTACACACGACAAGTTTAGTTCAACACGTAGATCTATTCCACGTGTATTCTAATAGGACCTATTTGTCCTGTGTTTCTAATCGTAAACATCCTTCTTTAACAATTATCTTCTTTCCTTTATTGGAGATTTTTTAAATACTGTTTATACCTATTTTAATGCCGCAAACGGCTGTCTAAGCATTTTTGTCGATGAGAAACATGGTTCGTTGTTGTTACTGTCGCTCGTAAAGTATTCCTTACGAGTTTAAGTTTGCAAAGGGACGTCATGACCAGTCGTTTGGTAAGATGAATTTATCTGCCACGATGTATTCGAAGACGACCTCTTTTTACGCAGTTAACCGTCATCAGACGCAGCTAAAACCTGTTAAAATAAAAACACTTTAACATAAACGACGCACTGCCAATAAATACTCTTTAAACAGACTGTTCAAGTTGAACTTAGTAAAACCACTAATAAACACGTGCAGTAACATTCAGCTGAAAAGAGCAAATGACTTGGGCATGTTAATTACAGTAGAACTGAGCTGGGAGCCTGAGTAGGAATAGGTCAAGAAAACAGGCAACGCGCGCTAGTTATTAGGTACCGTACTGTATAACGTTGACTGGCCCTACCGCGTCACTCGAAATCCCTTTCCAATCTGAAACAGACTACAAGAGACAGCACGATGTTTAAGTTAATTATCTTCTCTTCTTCTTCTTCGCGGCGGCAAACTCGATTTGAGTCTCGATATCGTGAAGTTCAACTTAGTAAAGACGATACCTCTTCAGTCACCGTCTTTGGTGTTACGTTTCTACCTCCCACACAAGTAAAAAATTTGGTCAGCAGGGCAGCGATTTCATTAGTGTACTGAAATGTATTTCTATACTTGTACCATTTAAGTTGACGTACGTATTATTCTGTTAAGTACAATAGAAACTTGATTATCTGTCAGCTCGGAACCAAGGGCATGGCGAATATACGAATAGATGGATGATAAAATAGGGCCTACGCCTACGCGCACATCATGCCCGGATGTTCATAAATTTATGTCTGTAAACTGAGAACTTCTTCTTCTTCTTCTTCTTCTTCTTCTTCTTCTTCTTCTTCTTCTTCTTCTTCTTCTTCTTCTTCTTCTTCTTCTTCTTCTGCTTCTTCTCCTCCTCCTCCTCCTCCTCCTCCTCCTCCTCCTCCTCCTCCTCCTCCTCCTCCTCCTCCTCCTCCTCCTCCTCCTTGTTCTTCTTGTTCTTCTTCTTCTTCTTCTTCTTCTTCTCCTTCTTCTCGACGCCGCCCTTTCTTTTTCTTATTCTTCTTTTCAGCGTCGGGAGCTTCCGTCCATCGTCTTCATCTATTCCTGCCCATGCACATAGCCTTCATTTCCTGTAAACACTTCCAACGGTCCTGTCCCAGTCTCTCAATGTACGACTCATATGCCATCCTTGGCTTTCCTCTTGGTAGGCCTTGAAGTTTTATTTTTCTTGCTTCATGTGCCATACTTGCAAGTCCCAACCAACCACGTCAGTTGCCTTACCTTCAGTAAATCCAATAGTTTTACTCCCAAATTTTATCTGATCGTCTCGTTTCTAATGCGATACGATCTCTCCTTTTTTTTATTCATTAGAATAGTATTCCGGCTGTACAATGTTTACGCATTTTCCGGAACCAAAGATTACAGAAGTGATTGAATTCTCATCTTCCACTGCTGCTTGTCCATCCAAAGATCTTCAATTTCTTGTTCCCTCAATATAGTCTGAATTTCTTCTATCCAGATGACAGGTCGTCTTCCTCTTTTCCTTCTTCCTGGTGTGGTCCATTCCATAGCTCTCCTTGGCAATATTTCCTGTGCCATTCTTTTCGTGTGTCCGTACCGTTGTAATTTTTTTGTTTGGATAAAATGAACAATTGAATTTTTTTCGTTCATTTTATCCTCAATGACTTCATTTCTTATTTTCTCACGTCTGGATACTCTTCCCCAAAAGTTCATCTCTGCTATCATTAATTTTGTTCTTGTGTGTTTATTAGTAGTCCAAACTTCTGAGCCGTAAGCTATGATTCTTCTAACAATGATTTTAAATATTTTGGTTTTAGTTTCTGCTATAATTTTATTACCCCGCAGGATTCCATTTAATGTAGGTATAGCCATCTTTCCCAAATTAATTCTGGATTGTATTTCTTTGTCTTGCTTCCCACTTGCCGTAATTTTCACCTCTAAATACTTTAATTCCTCTGTATAGTAAATCTTCCCCATGTCTTCCTCCAATATCAAGTCTTGATGAAGGTCTCCTATTGCGATGTATTTTGGTTTATTAATATAAACCTTTAGTGCCAGTTTCTGATATTCCTGTATCAATTTTCTAGTCATGTACTCTGTCTTCAAAATCTTGAGCCAAAAGTAACTGGCATCAGCAAACTGTAATGAATAAACTGTATCACCATTAATTGGATGTCCCATGTTACTGCACATTTTTTCTAAGTCTCTATTGCTTTCTCCGTATAAATTTTGAAAAGCGTGGGTGATAGACAACATCCCTGGCGTACGTGTTATGCAATAGAAACATGACTATCCGTCAGGCTCCGAACGAAGGCCAAGGCGAATATACGAATAGATGGATGATAAAACATGCTTCCACGCACAGTCATGCCCGCATATTCCCAAATTACTATGTGCAAAATGAGAACATTTTCTTCTTTTTCTCCTCTCCCGTCCTCCTCCTCCTCCTTCTTTTTCCTCCTCCTCCTTCTTTTCGTTTTCGAGATATTGGCGGTTTTGTAAACAATTGTATACGTTGTTTTGGCCCCATGTCGTGAAAGTTCTTCGTTGTCCAGAGGATGCGCGCGCAGGCGAGTTGCATGCAACCGGTTGCATAGTGTAGTATGCTGCATTTGAATCATTGCCCCACATCGAGCGCGTGAAACTAATAGTTGCGCGAGGAGTTGCATGGGTTGCAACTGTCTTGCAATCGATTGCAGACCGGGCAACCGATTGCAGTAACTGTAATACGCTTCGTTTAAACCAATACCCCACAACTTTTTCTGCAACCAGTTGCATGTTAGTAGTTGTCTAGTGCAATACAGGCCTAACACGCAGATTGTTAACAGAAACTGACGCTTAAAAACAAAACGGAAAATCCCGTATTTTCTGGAGTTTTAATTAAAGCTGCGAAGGATACGTGGCGATAGAAATTGAACACTGACCACGAGGTGCGCAGTACAAACACCTAGTTTCGAGAATAAGAAAATTTTAAGCCATTTCGCACATGCGCACAACAGTCTTGTACAGTGTTTCATAGTGTGAACATCGGGCTACAACAAGGTTGACGAGAACAATGGAAGTATGTGTGTGACAATGAGAGAATTAGTGAGTAAAGTGAGACAACAAAATGTTATCGTTGTCTCTCTTCACTCCTCTCTAGACAACTTGATTGGGGGTAATTCGTTCGCTGAGTCTGCGCAGCTCAACAGCCAAGAAAGGCTGTCACATTTCTTGAAACGTAACAGCCTTTCTTGGTCGCTGAGCTACGCAGACCCAGCGAATAAAGCACCCCTACTTAAAAGTATACCCAATTTGTCTAGAGTGGAAAGGAGGAGACAACGGGATAACAGTACACCGTCTCGCTAATGCACTACCTCTCTCTCTGTCACACACCTGCTTCTGATCTTCTCGCCAGCCTTGTTGTAGCCCGATGTTCACACTATGAAACACTGTACAAGACTGTTGTGCGCATGTGCGAAATGGCTGAAAATTTTGTTAGCCTCGAAACTAGGTGTTTGTCCACTGCGCATCTCTAAATCAGTGTTCAATTTCAGGTCTATAACACTAGTGGGATCATTTATGAAGTAAAGTACGTTGTTTATGTGATCTATTCTAATTGTTTATGATTTTAAAGTTATGGTTATGTTTACAAATCCGTCATTGCGTGTGTGATAGTGTGGTAATAAAACATCCAGTGGGAAGTTAAGGGGGAGAGAGAGAAAGAGATAAGTTAATGTTTTTTGACAACATGTTAATTAAAAAAGAACTTCTAATCAAACGAATAAAAAGTATTCTTCTTCTTCTTTAGCACTACAGCCCAACGTGAGCCCTGACTTCTACCACCAATCTTCTTCAATGTCTTCTATGCGTTGCCATCTCAGTGTAACCCCTCACATCCATTCTTCTTAGATTTTCCAGCACACCACCCAACTATCGTATCCTAGGTCGGCCTCTCTTTCTCCTTTTATAGACTTGCGCTCGTCAGGATTTTCTTTGGTATACTCTGATCATTCACCCGCTCTGGGAGACCTAGCCATTGTATTCGTTGAACCTTTACGAATCTTACTTACAATGTCCTCATCCTTGATTAGCTCATCGGTCTCCTGGTTACTTCTTATTCTCCATTCATCTTCTTTAACCGGGCCAGAAACACGTCTCACAATCTTTCTTTCAAACCTTATTAGTTTTCTTCTTCCTTTTTTGTCAGTTTCCATGTCTCTCCTCCTTAAGCAACAAGGGGTCTGATAAGTGTCTTATATATTATTATTTTTGTGCTGCGAGTCATGAGTTTGCTTCTCAATAGACTACTGTTGGCATAATATGCCCTATTTCCTGTTTGTATCCTGTCGTGTATTGTCGTGTTTATGGACCCTTCATTAACTAACATGTTACCTAGGTATCTGAACTTATTAATTGTTTCAAATGAATTATCCTCTATGCATAATTTATATAGGTTTCTTCTCCTTCCTGTTGCAGAAATTAGCATGTATTTGTTTTTTTAAGATGCATAAATTCATTCATTACTATGAGTAAACTCAGTACATTCACGCATGTATTCGTTACTTCATTTTTAAGATGTACAGTAGTCTATAGATTGTTGACGCTAGTGTTGGTACTGTTCAGGAACATAGTGCAGCTGCTTCTGGCTCACGAGGCTTCCACCAACATCGTCGACGTGAAGGGATCGTCGCCTCTACACCTGGCCGCTTGGACTGGCAATGTGGACATCGTGCGACTGCTTCTGTGTCACGGCCCTTCTGTGCCCAACGTCAACCTCGTGGTAAGTCTCGAGCATGAATGTCACAAATGTAATTACATATGAATATGTTCCTAACACTGTAACTGTTTCAGATACATTGATAGGCCACTTAACACTAAAATTAAATTACAAATAACAATTCCGCAGTACCTATCAAAATATAGGATACTTATTTTTTTTTTAAGTTATAGACTAAATCGTTATACAAGAATTTTTTCCGAGTTCAAATAATTAAACTTCCGATTTATATTCCAGTTATCACTTATGTGATGTCTTCGAATAAATACACTACAAGTAGGTTTATTTTCACCTGACGCACGTTTCACAGAAATTATTCTTTATCTTCAGATGTTTGTTTGAATTGTAATTGAATGTTTCCATTAGAATATAGTTAACGGATAATCGATTTCATTTCGATTCTATTTTCGATTGTTGTATGTAGTCAGCTATTTATTATATATTTAATGTTTTATTTTATTCTTCTAATAAACGTATGATTTTAAATAAATCGGCTTGTTTTGTTTTTATTTGAATTTGTTCTGTAATTAGTAGATTATTATTATTATTATTGTATTTGTAAATATTAAGATATTCCCAGATATTCATTTTGTTACCTTCTTGTATATTTTTATTTAATGTGACATTTTGAATATCTGGAAAGTTATGTTCATTGTTTAAACAGTGTGTGGCTAAATAGGATTTGTAAATATTAGCTTTAAAAACCCATTGCGTTGTTGAAATGAATCTCTCGGACAGTATTTTCTTCGTCTGGCCTACATAAAATTTATTGCAATCTGGACATTCTATTTTGTAAACTTCATTTTGATTATGAATGTTGAATTTAGTTATAGGTTTTATTTTATTAAAAACGATATTATTTTTGTTATACGGTATTTTTAAGTTTGTATCTTTAAATAGTTTGCCTAGTTTACGAGTTATGTTTCCGTGATAAGTAAAGTTGATATATTTTATATTGTCATTAATGGAAGGATTTTTACATGAAAGTTTGTATGGTGTTTGTTTAGCGAGTTTATGTTTTGTTTTATTTTCTAATTTATTGATAGTTTTTATTTTGTATCCATTGTCTATTGCTATTTGTTTCATAATATTTCTTTCTTTGCTTATTTCTTGTTCATTTAATGGGATTATATACATACGGTATATTAATGAATTAAATGCTGCCATTTTATGTTGGGGAGGATGATCACACTTATTTGTAATTATTAAATTAGTTTGAGATGGGTTTTTGTGTATTGAGTATCCAAAATTATTTTCAGTTCTGTTTATGGTTAGGTCTGTGTAATTCAGTTTGTTATTTTATATTTTATTATTATTATTATATTATATTGTCACTTATATAACATTTCTTGGTTGAGTATCGTGACAGTCAAATACTCGCTAGAATAATTTTATTGAGACAAGTTTTATTTGTGGAGATGTAATAAATTATAATATTGTCGCTTCCTCAAATATGAAACTTGGGATGTGTTGTTTTATTTTTAAATTATTTTCTTTACATTATTTTCTCGTATTCTTTTATCAGCTTTTCAAAACAGTCATATCCTTTTGTCGGCTCCTGTACAAGCTGCGTTCTCCTCTATCACTAGTGTTACACTACTGGAGCATATTATTTTAATACTGATCAGTACTATTTCCTCTGTGCGAGGAAACGCTTCCAACGTTCAATTTTTTAAGTTATAATTAAACCATTCCTGGCAGAAAAGATTTGTGTTACTGAATCTGCAAACAGACGGAAAGTGAAAACGATTAGACAAGTAATTCGGTATTGCCAGTACGAATCTGGGCACTTGTTTTCGTATAAAATGCATTATTAATTAACGGAACCGGTTTACTGGATGAGCGTTTTTACGCTGAGTTGTCCGATGTTTTATTGAAGCCGACCAGCGTATGGATCTGTACACGCGGAAAGTTTTTAAACTTAGCTGTTTTTGCTCGCCACGTTAACGTTAGGTACTTCCGGCAAGACATGACGTCCTCATTTGAGGGCGACATTTGACGCGTTATAAGACACCTTTACGTCCAGCTAGTAGGACCGTAAATATGTCCATTGGAAGAAGCGAGACGTGCTGAATTAGAACAAATACATTTGACGTTGATATGACTGTCCGTTCAGTAATCGCGTCTTTCTTTTCGCGACATCTTTTGACGCTCCTAACACTGATAACACATGCAGTGGTGGTGCGCATTATAGCAGTGATTTCGGTGCAATCAAGTGTTTTATTATTTCGTATAACGCATTGTTTTAAAATAATTAAAACAAACGCGCCGTTATTTCTAATACTGAAAATATTAGGCTCCAACTCGGGTCAAATACTGCCAGGAAATGAGTCCTGCCGGAAGGACAGTTTCTAAATTTGCCGTAAGGGAGTTAAGCATGTAACTGACACTGCAGGGAGACACTCTTGTCCAACCGACAACACTTAGATTACGGTACAGTGTTCGGATGTGTATGGAAATCGTGTGCGGATCGTTAGAACAGCTGAACACTAGACAAATCCTACGCTGACGTCCAAGAATTAAGGGTTCTGGGACTGTACAGGGCTTGCCTGTGCGGAATATTTAGGGATGTTTTCTTACAGGATCCACCTCCTTATGTCTTCAATCCTAAGATTAGTTTGCAGCAGTCTTCCATTGTGATCGATCTTGTCCTTTCCTCTTCATTTCCTCATAAGTTACACAATTTACATCCTCCATAATTTGCTTTATATACTGCAGCCTTGGTCTTCTCTTACATCCTTTACCTTCTATTGCTCCTTCCATTACCAATTTTAGTAGTCCTTCATGTCGCAGTGTATGTCCAGTAAGTAAGAGAAATTAATCCACACGATAAAAAGAGTAAATATAACGTCAGAAAGTGTTTAAATATGTAGATGTCTGCGTGTGCATAATTTAAAACGGCTCAACAGAGGTAAAACGCGTCCAAGAAGTATTAAACAAAACCCATTTAAATTTAAAATTCAATGCACAATAAGAACACAACGGCTAGTTGAGGTATATAAGAAGCTGAATCAAAAATCCGCTGGAATGGGACTGAATGTAGGCCTAAATATCAGCAAGACTAAATACATGCTAATTTCTGCTTCAGATAGGAGAAGAAATCTGTATAATTTATGCATAGAGGATAATTCATTTGATGCAATTAACAAGCTCAGATACCTGGGTAACACGATAGGTAATGAAGGGTCCATAAGCGGGACGATACATGACTGGATACAAATAGGAAACAGGGCGTGTTATGCCAACAGTAGACTACTGAGGAGCGAACTCATTAGTCGTAACACAAAAACAAAAATATATAAGGCACTTATCAGACCGGTTGTTACTTATGTAGGCGAGACAGGGACATTGACAAAAAAGGAACAAGAAACACTAAGAAGGTTTGAAAGAAAGATCGTAAGACGTGTTTATGGCCCGGTTAAAAAGAAGATGATGAATTGAGAATAAGAAAAACCAGGAGATAGATGAGTTATTGAAGGATGAGGACTTTGTAAGATTCGTAAAGGCTCAACGAATACAATGGCTAGGTCGCCTAGAGCGGATGGATCATCAGCGTATGCCAAAGAAAATATCCTCAGGGTACAAGTCTGTAAAAGTAGAAACAGGGGCCGATCTAGGATAAGATGGTTGATGATGTGCTAGAAGATCTAAGAAGGATGGATGTGAGAGGTTACACTGAGATTCCAATGGATAGGAGATATTGGAAAAGATTGGTGTCGAAAGCCAGGGCTCACGTTGCGCAGTATGCTAAAGAAGAAGACAAATTCACAACTTTTGAAATGAGTGACAAGCGTGGAGGATTATTGCTGCTTGTGTCAACTGGCAATGACTGACGAATTAATTCCGCAAGTACATTCCCTTCTTTGGCTAGTTACCGAGTTCCGCACTTCCTGCCCAATTCGTACGTGACAGAGACAGGCAGACATCACTGCGTGGAATGTATCGACCGCCGCATCGTATAGGTAAACAACACGGGAATTGTTATTGCCGTATTGTTTGCGTGTCTGCTGGGTAAATACTCGGTGTTCGGTGTTTGCATGATTTCTGCCGCCCCGTGTTCTGCTTTGTATTAACAGAATGAATTGTGAAAAGTGGAAAACATCAACTTATGTAGTGGAATGTATTTTGTCACACAGTACGAAGGCAAATATCTTTTCGAATGATTTACTTTCGAGGGTCATTCAATAGGCCTATAATTAAAGAGACCTGTAGTTGTAGAGGAAGAACGTGTGCTAGGCGAAATACGATATTTTAAGAACTGTAAGTTGGAATCCCTGTGATGAGTTCTGATAAGTTGTTTGATTAGAATTGTTTTGTTTATAACCTCAAATTCTGGCAAGTAATTCTTCATTCTTTTACTTCCATGTTCCGTAAGGAAATGGAAGTATGATGATCGCGAAAAAAAATCGTGTTCAAGATAAGGGCTGATTCTGATTGTATTACCCTCAAAATATGAAGAAACGTCATTTTCCGAAAACTGTCTGTGTGTAGAATTTTTTCTATGGCGAACGATAACTACTGCAAATTCAAATAAAATCAAATAATTTTTTGCATATGTGCCCGAGTTGTAGAGGACTCAAGCCCTATTGATTTTGGTGAATATTGGTTAAGGGGAGGGGTAATTTACCTGCATTGTTTTGTGTTTTAACAAGAGTAAAGTACTTAATTTTAATAAATAAGTGCCCCGAAAATAAAGTCATATTAGTCCTCTGTAAAATGGTAAATGAGACAATTATAAATGAAGTGGATAGTTGAAGGGGGAGGGGGTGATTTTTTGAAAATTACTCTGCTGATATCAAGTAAAGTACGAATATTTAATTTTGAGGGATAAGATACCTTAGACATTACATACGATAAAACTATTACTCTATGCAAGTATAAATATCATTAATAGTGAGGATCGGTTGAAGAGGAGGGATGACTATCTGCGTAGTTCATTTTCTTTTTAAGAATAAAGTACCTAATTTTTATGGATAAAGTGACTCGAAAATAACATTATATTAAACGACTATCCCATAATAACAAAAATATCTATAAATAGTGAAAGTAGTTTGAGGGGGGGCGATACGTTTTTAGAAATTATCGAACCAAATTCAAGTAAATGATTTTAAACATAAATCGTAGAACATGGAAGTCATGTATGGTTCTCCATAGCGATTTTTTTTCGTATCCTGGCCCTGATTATGTTTTCCATCATTTATAGTTTGGAGTTGGAAGTTAAGTCCATCGAGGCGATAGAAAGAAGCCTGTATCTAGTTTCTATCGGTTCCGCAGTTTACAAGTTCGTGATAAATGTAGGAATAATTTGCCTCAGGAGGAATTATGCAAAGGTAGATAATTCAGAATATAACACTTGGTGTGACCGTTTTTAAGACGGAGCACAAATAGTTGACAGAAATTGGACCTATAAGGGAAACAAGAGTGAGTTAGGGATCAATGGTTGAAGGTAACCGAAAAGTTGTACAACAAAACGTCTTGAAGATAAATTATTCGGTTCTTCGTGTTTTCTTTTCTATTGTTCGTGTTGTCATCTCCAGAAAATAAAAGACATATTTACTTTTACTTCATAAATATAATGAAGTAAGTTACAGACTTTTTAGTCGCGTGTGTGGAACGAGTCATAGGTACCTGAAAAACAAAACACGGAAGGATACCCGAATTAAATTTTACAAAACTGTGGCTGTCTCCACATTCCTGTATGCTAGTGAGACAAGGGCTCTTGGTAAAAGGGACGTGCAGAGGATTCAGACAGGTGAAATGGAATTTCTAAGAGGGACGCAAGGTTTTATTTCTCTTGGATCGGAGAAGGAACGCGGATATTAGACGCGATTTAAACATTGTATCATTGCACCAGAAGATTGAAGACCATAGAAGGAGATGGTGTGAACACTTGAATCGCATGCCTGATATCCGTCTGCCTGTGGCTGTCTTGGGTTATCACCCTACTGGGAAGAGAGATGTCGGTAGACCGAGGAGGAGATGAGTTCCGGAACAGGTCTAAGGCCGAGTCCTTGGAGTGGTGGTGATGATGATGATGATGATGATGAAAAACAATGAAGCTATCATTTTCAGAAACGATTGTTGTGTCTCAAATACGCGTACTTAATGTATAACAGAAAATAACCCCGACAGAAGTTACATTTAATATCTCTTGTTAAATCTAAGACAGTTGTAATCTGTAAGACACAAACAAAATGTAGGTTTACTAAGCATAGGAATAATTAAAAAATTAGGAACAGAAATTACACAGATGCACACCACTATAAAAAATTCTGTATTAGCGTTTTCGAGCCTGTCAGCTCTTCATCAGGTCGGAAAAATTTGATGTTTCTGGTCTGATCCAATCAGATATTTGCGATCTGATAATGAGCTGAGAGGTCGAAAGTGCTAATCAGGGATTTTTTTATGTGTAGTGGTGTGCAAAAGTGTAGTTTCTGTTTGTGATTATAACCACTAACACAATTTTATTAATTAAATAAAAATTTATTGTTTCAAAAGCTAGCCTGGAAGGAGTAACAATGTATTAGTGTTGAGTGTACTATATAGAGACTATATATTAATACCATACTTATTTAAACTTTGTTTTTGTTGGCTTGTCTATATCTTATAGAACACGGTACCAAGTCGAGTTTCGGCTACATGGTGTAGCAACAACAGCGACAGTCACTTCATTATGTTGTGACGCTGTTATGCAACCTTGGCTGGTAAAACATTATGCAAAAAGGTTTTTGCGATCATTCGATCTTCCGCTAAATGGCGTAACGCTATTTTTTATATGGGATGTCGAAGTTTTAGGTTCTTCTGTTTGAAAAAATTGTGCTAATGTCATTGCGTGTTTCGTATTCGTCATGAAAATGAGTAGTTATCACGCTGCACGTGTGAAGCATATTCTTTCATTATCGATCTGTATTATTTACTTTTGTCTTGATAAGGAGAAAACAATTCTAACTTTTTGATTTTACTTAATTAAAACATCGCTGACATTAAGTTTTTGTATTTACCGAGTCTGAAAACAACCGAAAATGTTAAAGCGATTTGACAAGTAATTTTTGTATTAGCCTATCGTTACGTATCTACGTATTTGTTACTGTGTAAAGACATTAGACAATAAAAGCTCACGTATTCACTTAAGGGCACTCGTAACTGGCAAATCGAACAAAAATTCGATTTTTGTTTTTTGTCTTTAAAAAAAAATCTTCAATATTTTCTGAGTAATTTGATACCAGATTTATATAAATACGCCTAATAATGACTTTTTTATGAGAAAAAAATGTGAATATATAGAACTATAGTCGAAAGTATAGGCCTATATGGAGCAGAACTGTGGGAAATTAATAAAAGAAATAAATCCATAATAAGAGCTATGGAGATGGATTACTGGCGGAGGTGCTGTAGACTAACAAGACTAGATAGAGTGAGAAATGTAGAGATAAGACAAGCGATGGGAATCGACCTTGACATTATAGAAACAATAGAAGCAGGAAGACTGAATTGGTTTGGACACTTAAAAAGAATGTCGGATGAGAGATGGCCAAGGAAGGTATGGGAATGGACTCCACCCTCTAGAAGTAAAAAAGGAAGACCTAAACATTCATGGAAAATGGACGTCGAAGTGCAATGAATGCAAGAGGACTTACGGAACAGGACTGTTTAGAGGTGGCGCCAGCCGTAATTAAATAGCCTAAAAAAAGAGGTTGTAGGGAAAGTTCTTGCAAAAGTGCTGACAATGTTACCATTTTTTACAAATCTGTAACACTGTAAGTCGCGGAAACATGCGGTTTTACCATTGCAAAGGGAATTTCAATAAACATTCACTACCAATGTCTCTGTCTGTCAAAAGCCAACATTTTCTCATCTGAGTCGTCCTTATTTGTAAAAAATGCATCTTCATGGTAGTACACAGAACCATGTGCAAACGAGTCGGTGAACTATTTTGAATTGGAATATATTGCAAAATTGCAAAGAAAATATATTTGTTGGACTGGATACTTTGGTGCTGTGTTGGCCTTCAATAAAGATAACATAAGTAAGTGTTAAGTCTTACAAAAATTACGGATCAAACCAGGATCAAATATGGTTAAGGTAATGAAAAAAACTGACTTGCAACGAATCCTTGAGGCAGACACATCAGTAAATGAAATGATGATTAAGGTTAGACATAGACAGTCAATTAGAAATGTGAAGAGAAAACTACAGGATCAGATGGACATAACTAAAGACCTCGAGTATGGAGCTGGACTATTTTAAATAAAACTAAAAAACTATAAAAATTATTTTTAAAAACATTAAATGCGTTTTTCTCAAAATCTATTTTTTTTTTTTTTAGGTGAATGGCCCGTTATTTCAGAAACCATGTAAACTGTCAAGATGAAATTTTTTCTGACTACTGCTTTAATGAAGATATAACTAGCCTACGCTACTAGAACTATACAGTTTCCCTGAAAAATAAACACGTAAAAATATATTAAGTTTGCTTTTTGTATGCAAATTTTTAGAGCATAACATACAAAATTATTTAAAAATCAGGAAATTGAGATGTCTTTATAATTCTAGTAGCGTTTGTAGTGAATACTGTGTTTACCCGCATGTTAAGATTTCAGACTTCTATCTTTTGCAGGTTCTGAGATAATGAGTCTCTAAATTGGTGAATTCAACATAGTAAGCATAGCCGGTTAGGAGTGTCCTTAATTCAGTTATGATCCAATTCGTTGAATCGGCTATGATTTCTTTTCCTTAGGTAAAACATTACAGCTAAAGTTTTGTAAACATAAAGTATAACGGTGCTTGTATACCTTATGAAGTATAATGTCGAATATACTATGGTATTGATTATGTTATGGGCTCGTACATTATCGTGGTGTAGTTACCATAAACTGTGCTTCCACAAATCCGACAGTTCGTTTCGAGCAGCTACACGCGAGCGACATAAACTGCCAACATAATAGTTTTATCCATCGTATTTCTTTAATAAAACAATAGCAGAGCACACAGACGTACTGTAAACACTAAAAATTCGAAACATTTGGGTTTGGAATACGATACTTTTTAGTGTGATACCCTGCAGGAGTTTCAGAATTTTTTTCAGATTTTTTTAATCTCTATTTGGGACCTGAGATCCCAAAATGTCAAAATTCACAAAACCTAACGCTATATTCAGACTTAACTAAAATCAAGACAACTATATTCAGATGTTAGTTAAAAGTTCTCTTCTATCTCACACGAATGTTTGCGATTTTATCAAAATTTTCACCCATTTTTCGGGCACTGAAGTCCAAAATGTGTACATTTTTGAAAAACGAATAGGCTACTGTATTCAGGTTGTGCCAAAAATTTAGATATTTTGAAAAGTGAATACTAGATTCAGACTGTGTTTGAATTCCCTTTATTTGATATTCCACGAGGGCTTTGCGATTTTTTTCACAGTTTTGATCCCCACATTTTTCCTTTTTACACCCCCCTATTTTTGGAGGGATCTATCTAAAAAAACAATATGGTTCTGTGGAGTCAAATTATAGACACGAATGCTAAGTTTTACGAAAATCTGTTGATGCGTTCAGAAGTTATTGTGAGGTAGACCCGAAACAGACAGAAAATGGACAGAGGACAGAGAAAATGCCAAAGGTCGAGTCGAAACTGAGGTGTCGCTTCGCTCGTTTAATAAGGTAGTGACAGTTTTATTTGATTTTAGTTATCCAAAACGTATTTTCCGTTAGTTAAATTACAAATATTAAATTAGATAAAAGTCAGTTTCCTTAACAAACACGTTTACATAAAAAAGAGTTTATTATCCTTAGTAGTCTGAAATCCTTGGTAGACGGGAAGGAGATCTAAATTTCGTCTCAGCATTCCGCGGTCATCTTACAATTCGAGACCACTACTGCAGATTGTATTAAATTGAGAGTAAAAGAGATTCTCTTTAAAAATGTCTAATTATAATTTGGTCCACTATAATATTGACGACTCGGAACACTTAAGTTTTTTATAAGTAAAAACGTAAAGTTTTACCTTACAGCCTAAACCGGCTTTCACCTATAGAAGGCTTCCTATGAAAGCCGGTTTAGGCTGTAAGGTAAAACTTTACGTTTTTACTTATAAAAAACTTAGTGTTCCGAGTCGTCAATATTATAGTGAAGTAACGGACACGTCATGGACAACGAAATCCAAGAATATAATTTGGTTTTAATTCTTTCCGCTTGTACATGGTATAGTGTCCAAATATATGGCCACCGGTTTTTATGGATAGCTGTTTCTTCTTCTAGGAGATTAAGTTATAGTGTAAGTACAGTGAGCGTACACCGCTGCTCGAGTCGACCAGAGAAGGTCACTGAAGATGACAGCCGCATCTGCAGTCTACACGTTTGTATCTACCAAAAAAAGGACCACGGCCCAACAGTCCGGGAAGATAACTCCGGCCGCGAAAGTTTGTCTCATAATGAAACTCTCGATAAGAAACTGTAAGGTCGGTAACGAGTTTTAAACTAGGAAAATGTTAATTTACTTCTACATTAGTTGACCTTTTTAATAAGACTGACGACCGTTTGCATAACGCGTGCTGTAGGCGAGCGGTTTTGCTGTTTGAGTGTGCGACAGCTCCTCCGTGCATGGAACATAGAAATTAATAGTAAACATTTGCTTTCATACTATCACGATGTTTTTAAGAATTTGTTGTATATAACGTGAGTTTTTTGTAAACGTTTGGGAAGCGATAAGGTGGACGAGGTCGAACGTTTTTGTCACAGGTGCACGCGTGTAAATTACCCCGGCTCACACACCACATATTTCTGTCACGGTCATTGAAAGTTTTAGTGTTTTTGTTATAGGTTAACTTTGTTATCTGCTTTGTTATCATGGAGTTTTACATTACTGTTTCCCGATTACACGATTGAGGCCAAAGATTAGATTTTCACTTCAAGGACGTACGGATAGTCAAAAGGTTATAATTATTTCAATGTTTTTTTACTTCCATGTTCCATAAGGAAATTGAAGTATGGTGATGGCGAAAAGTATCGTGTTCGAGATAAGGGCTGATTCTGATTGGACTACCCTCAAAACATAAAGAAAAGTCATTTTCCGAAAAGTGTCTGTGTGTAGAATTTTTTTCTATGGCGAACGATATATACCGCAAATTCAAACAGAATCAAATAATTTTTTGCATATATGCCTGAGTTGTAGAGGACTCAAAGCCTATTGATTTTGGTGAAGATCGGTTAAGGGGAAGGGGTAGTTTACCTGCAACGTTTTATGTTTAACAAGAGTAAAGCACTTAATTTTGATGAATAAAGTATCCTGAAAAGAAGGTCATAATAATCCACTGTACAAAGGTAGATGAAATATCTATAAATGAACAGGGTAGTTGAAGGGGAAGGGATAATTTTCTATAAGTAAAATGATAGTTGAAAGGGGAGGGATAATTTTTTATATGTGTACTACGTTATCGGCAACAAAGAAGTAGTTTGTTGTTAAAATTCCTTCCCGGGGTGTTTGGCCGTGGTCCAATGTTCTGCAAAACCAGACGTTTCGGCAGTGCCATCGACTGCCATCATCAGTGAAAATCGAGTGCTCTAACGTGAGGTGATATACGTTGGTAACGTAACGGAGTTGAGGTCCCCGACGTTACATAAAAAACTTTGTAAATATGATTTAAAACAATGCCCAAAGCCTGTTATGATTAAATACAAGAGGGCCCATCTCACTTGAAGAATGCATTAGAGGTACATAGTAAGGTTACTAAGTAATTAAAACATCAAAAGTGTACCTAAATCTAAAATATGTAATGAGTAGTATGAGATGTAAAATATAAACATTGTGTCTAATGGGAGGAGTTTAATGTGTGTGTAGGAGTTGAGTATAAAATACTGTTCAGTTAATATTTAATGTGTTATAAAATGTACCCGGTGTTGTACTGTAGCATGATTGTTTACAGGATATTTATTTTATGTTTGTGGATAGTAAGTGTGGAGCTGTTGCTTTAAGGAAGTACTAAGTTCTAGGTACTCAATTTATTTATGTTAAAATTGTATTTAAATAATTAAGTATAAGTACATTTATTAGTTATGATATTATGTTAAATGTATTTACTTTAATTGATCATTGAAGATGTTTAAAATAATGTTTGTAAACTTGGCCAGGAAGGCAATAAGTGTTAATGAGTTGGCAAGTAGTTCTTATAGTTATGTTAAAAAACAATGAAGGGTTCAATGATGAACTAAATAATATAATGAATTGAAACCAGGAAATTAAAATTGATGTAAGTGGCCATAAGCCAGTGACTATTTGTACAGTAGGTCAGGTAAAGAAAAATTAAGTTAAAAACAAAACTAAATTATAACAGGTGTAAGCAAACCAATAGGCCTAAATTTAATATTTGTAAAAGGAAATTAATACCTTTTTAATAAGTCCAGTCAGATGAAATTATAGTAAAATATATATGGTTTAATAAGGCAGATTAAGTGAGAGTTTTATGTAATTTGGTGTAATTCCAAGCATGGAGGATTTTATTTAAAAAGAGTAGTAATATTTTCTAATTCTGGCTCTAGGATATCGAATATTATCCAATGACAGAAAGTAATGGTTGTTAGGGTAACTAAAATGCAAGAAATTTTGTTGATTTCAACATTCGATTGTTATATGCTATTGAAAACAGTTGAGTAGACGAATTTAAACATAAAATAAAATAAAAAGGAATAAACCTTAATAAATCTAATATCTTAAAACCAATCCATTCAAACAAAACTGATGAATAATTACTAGAGTTCGGGAAATATAATTATACACATCCCAAAGATAGCGGAATTACTAATTTCTTCTTCAAACTAATTCCATTAGAAATAATGATGAACCCGATTTACAATTGAACCAAGATACTTATTGAATGAACAAGCAATCAAAATTAATACAATTATAAACCAAATATACACAAGAACCTTTGGTATTGGAGACACGAACCTCACTTCCAAGAGATTGAAGAAATTATAATACTACACCAATTCCACTGGGACCGGCAACCACAAGGATCGCGAAGAAGAACGAAGAACGGAAGAATTCCTGTTACACGCCGGGACATCAACTTTCAACCTTTATTGATAATCTGGACACATTTTCTGGTCAAAAATAGCCTCATCAGGACGTCTGCATGCGGTTGTAAACAGACACGGCTATCTTGAGAATCGCATTGTACGGTAACATCAACTTATATTTAATTTTATACATTAAGAATTAATAACAATTTGTAATACTTAGTAACCTTAATTTTGCATTACCTGGCCTTACTAATCGTTAAAAGAATCACACGTACCCTGGGATAAGAGATAAACAAAAATTATATTTAAATTGTATTATACAGAACTAGTCCATTAAGAAATCGATTCAGCATTGTACGATCGATATTACGATCAAATAAACTGTGAAGAATACTGTTGGAAGTTAAAAAGTAATATAAATAAAGAATCCTTCTTGTATGTAATGATGTTCTGTGTTATTGTAGAATAGGTATTATATTTTGATGGGGAAGTAATTTACAGATAAAGAAGTTGGTTAAACTATCAAGTGAAACTAACTAACCTATAAAAATAAGTCAATTACGAATAGCAGCGCTTGCTGTAGACAGCTGGTGGAACGAGAGAGTGCCGAACTAACGTATTCCTTTCGCCACATTTGAATTAATTTAAATCATACGGACCAAATAGGGTTGAAAAGAATTACCGAATTATTAACTAAGATACCTGTAATATAGAGTTATTCTATGGTAAAACACTTATTAATTGATCAACACAGGGCTATGTTCAACATAAGAGTTGCAGCAATGATAAAATAAAATAAATTTTTTTTTATTAATATTGAGTTGCAGTAGGTCGCATCTACAATAACATAATAAACATTTCCTTATAAACAGAGTTTCTTTACAAATTGGCGAACACAACAGTGGGGCTTTTAAACATCCTCGAATATAATTAATAACGTAATCATTTGATTTGTTTACAACGTTAGTGACCGCAGTACTTCTGAAGAAAGAAATAGTTTCTATGGAAATATTTCATTTCTAAAATGATTTTAAATTTAAATTTTAGAACATGGAAGTCATGTATGGTTCTCCATACCGCTTATTTTATTTACAAATATAATTCTCCATTTTTTTTTTCGTTTAGTCTGCTGTACAGTAAGGGAACAATGTATGCTAGGAGATGCATTAAAAAATATTTTGTAATACGCGAATGTCTGCGAAAATATTTTGACGTGACGGTGGGTTGCAATGCAACAGTTTGCTTGCTTCAATTATTCCACCTTCTTCTTCTTCGTCTTCTTTACCACTGCAGCACAACGTGAGCCCTGGCTTCGAACACCAACCTTCTCCAGTGTCTCCTATCCATTGCCATCTCAGTCTAACCCCATAACATCCATTTTTCTTAGATCTTCTAGCACATTATCCAACCATCTTATCCTAGTCGGCACTTCTTTCTGCTTTTATAGACTTGCGCCCGCAGGATTTTCTTTGGGATACGCTGATCATCCGTCCGCTCTAGGTGACCTAGTCATTGTATTCGTTGAGCCTTTGCGAATCTTACAATGTCCTCATGCTTCAATAGCTCATCTATCTCCTGGTTATTTCTTATTCTCCATTCGTCCTGTTGTTTAGCTGGACCATAAACACGTCTTACAATCTTTATTTCAAACCTTCTTAGTATTACTTGTTCTTTTTTTATCAATGTCCATATCTCGCTTCCATAAGTAACAACCGGTCTGATAAGTGTCGTATATATATTTGTATTTTTATGTTACGACTAATGAGTTTGCTTCTCAGTAATCTACTGTTGGCATAATATGATCTATTTATTATTTGTATCCTGCCATGTATCGACGTCTTTATGGACCCTCCATTATTTATCATGGTACCGAGGTGTCTGAACTTATTAACTACACCAAATGAATTATTATCTATGCACAGATTATATAGATTTCTTCTCCTCTCTGATGCAGAAATTGGCAAGTATTTAGTTTTGCTGATATTTAAATTCAGTCCCATTCCAGCCGATTTTTGATTCAGTTCCTTGTAGACCTAAACCTCAGCTACCCTTGTCTTGATCTGGCTACTGTCACAGCATCGTCAGCGCAGGGGAGAAATTAGAATGCATTTAGTTTTGCTGACATTTACATTCAGTCCCAATTCCAGGGGATTTTTCAGTTCTACTTATCTGTAGATAAATTTCCTTCCTTGTGGCATGTGCTATCACACTTGCTGTGACTGTATTACCTACTTCAACCCAGTTGGCAGCAGTTAGCAAAAAAAAAAAAAACGAATTTGTCAAAACGGGATCCCTCGAAAACGACCAAACAAGGAAAGTCAGAATCAAAGTAAATCTGTACATGGCGTCGTATGCGCTCGGCTTTCAAAAACAGTGTTTGTAGGATTCGTAAAATGAAAATTTGAGTCCAGATGAGGTGGCAGTAATCGAGTACTACACTTTAGAAGCCTTAGGATAGTAACAGCGAAAAATGGTATAAGCATAAGGATGAAGTTTGCCCGGAAAAGAATCCATCGTCTAGAAAAAAAACCGGAGAAACTTGTGATAAAGGGAAACAAGGCAACACGGGCATTTAAAAGAAGCGTAAGGATTAGTCGGAAGAAGCTGATACAGAAACAGAGCAAGCATATTCTGCTGGAGCTTTTTAAAAAGACGTCCTAATTTTTGGTCGCAAGTTTCCAAACGTTGGGGTTTTACACTTTATGTATACTATTATCAACTAGGGAGTGCGGCTGGGCGAGGGTCAGGCCCACTCACAAACACGCAGCCCGCACACACACAAGCGCAGGGGTTAGGAGCTGCCGGATTCTCGCCGCATTAGTCACCTAGTGGACTTCAGTTGATCAAACTTTTATTTATTTAATTTGACATTTTATCTTAAAATGTTTAGTATATATCAATTCTACACACCATTACAAGAAAAATGATACCAAACAATCTATAATTTACTGAAATGGACGCCTGCACCCCACCATTGCCACTATAATCCTATTGAGATGGTATGGTCTTACCTCAAAGGATTTGTAAGGGAACGGAATACTTCGTACAAAATCATAGACGTTCAGGACTTGTTCTTCGAAGCTACAAGTACAGTGACAGCAGATCAGTGGAAGAAATATGTGGACCACGTTGAAAAGGTATCGGATGGAGACTGGAAAGTGGAAGGACTCGACCAACATTGTGTGCAGCAGTTTCTTATAAACTTGGTTCCAGGCGAAAGCGATCAGGACAGTGACGAAGACAGTGACAGTGATGAAGATGACTTGGGTGTCACTCCTCTTTAGTAAGTTTTTTGTCCTGTACCTTGTAGGAATATTTTTATAAATATCTTGCTATAAAATGATTTTTAGGCTGCAAACCTTTCACTTTATACTGTCTTATCACTACTCTACACTATCACTATAAACATAAATATCACCGTATTTTCTTATTTTTTATTACAATTTATTACGGGTTATATTAAATGTAAAAACTTGTAAACGCAAATATTCAGTATTTTACTAAACTTACATTGTTGTGTATATTATTATTTTTAAAAATTTTTTAAATATGAATTCTAAATTTTGAGTTGCTTTTTACCCGACATTGGCAATTTCGGTAAATTATAGATTGTTTGGTCTCATTTTTCTTGTAATGGTGTGTAGAATTGATATATATATATATATATATATATATATATATATATTAAACATTTTAAGATAAAATGTCTAATAAAATAAATCAAAGTTTGATCAACTGAAGTCCACTAGGTGACTAATGGGGCGAGAATCCGGCCGGTCCTAATCCCCTGCGATTGTGTGTGTGCGGGCTGCGTGTTTGTGAGTGAGCCTGACCCTCGCCCAGCCGCACTCCCTATTAGATAGTAGTATAACTTTTTCTCAAGAGCCACAGAATATGAGAGTCTAAAACGTATCTTATCTCCATAAAGTTGTCCAGAGAGTCTCCTGTATCCGATTTCAATTTCAACACAAGGATTTATTGATATGAGTACTTCGCCTTGCCGGGCTGTAAGGCCGTGATCCATGGTTGTTTTGTGCAAACGTTTCGGCCGTCTTCAGTGCAGAAGGCTGCAAAACAGTGAGAAAGGTTTCGCAGTCAGTGGCCACTGAGCTGTGGTTAAGGCTAGTGGCCGTGAGTAGGACACCCATATTTATAAACTTTTGTAACGTCTGTATGGAGGATTGCACGTAGGTGACGGGCGAAATCTGCGTCCGCGATGTTTTCGTGTCATAATCTCAGATTAGGCTCCTCCTGCTTCGAGGACTGGGGTCTCGCCTGCTTATCATTTTTTATATATATGTGTATGCACGCACATTTAAAGGCACCTAGAGAGCTTGGAAAATGGTTGGGGCAAAGAATAATTAATGTGAAATTGACCAGTAGACTGAGAAACGATGAGGTATCGACGAGAATAGGACACGAAAGAATACTGCTGAAAGTAATAAGAAAGAGAAAAACGTCTTGGTTGTTGCATATATTACGTAGAAACTGGCTGGAGCTAATGATCGTAGAGGAAAAGGTGGAAGGAGCGATAGGACGGGGAAGAGGAAAGGCTGGAATGCTTGATGACAGTCAAAGTATTCTTTGGGTAGAGGCGGCGAATTAAACGTGTACAGCTAAAATAATTACACATTAAAGGGTGCCTGGTTGCGCTGTGTCAAAAGAGCTGATCCGGCGTGGGTAGCTTTGACGCGTTGTTTTCGGAGCACTTATTTTGTGATCAGAAACAGCTGCGTGATTGATAAGCCACATGGGTGTGTGTCATGGTTGGTCACTTTACATCCCACTACCTGCGTTGCCTTCGCCCCCCCCCACAACGATCTGCGTGAACCGTTTCATGTCTTACTGTTTCCTCTGTACTCGTTAGTTTCGCGTCTAATCTAACCACCACGTTGCCACCGTATGGATGTTATCTGACCGTCGAGACGTTTCTGATCATAAATGTTGACATTAGTGGCAGATCCGTAAATGCTTCTAGACAGGAATCTTCTAGTATCAGATATGTGTTGATTTTAGTAAGTGTAACATACCTTAAGTGCACGCACTGGTTAGCAAACGAACTTTTGTATTCTATTATAATTCTTTTTCCGTAAACATAATCTTATAAAGATTACAAAATTTTTCGTTCGTATTGCTTTAACTGTCGTGAGTAGTGAAACCTTACTCAGCTTAAAGAATTACCTGAAGACAGAAACAACCATATCTGTCAAGCAAGTGGTTTATAGACGTGTTTATTTGTTTTACTTTATTCCAGTACTTAAATAGTATTTAATGCCTCAGCAACATTACATATTGTACTTTGAACGGCCGTGTAATATAAAATACGCTTAATTCTACTTTCAACAATTTTCATAAATTTTTACAGATAATAAAATTTAATACAGTGGAACTTGCTTATAACGAGAATCAAGGGACGGGACAAATGTGCTCGTTAAAACCGGGTGCTCGCTATATCCCAGTGGTCGACTCGCAACCCTAAATTTTTATACCGTGATTATAGAACACACAACAAAAAAAGTTTACTATAGAAGAGGTTTTTTACACAATAAACTTTGACATGTTTTAGATTCTACGCTTAAGAGTGAAATTTAAACATTTTTTAGACCCTAACATTCTTTGCTGAATATTGGCATACAGTGCATTCGCGAAATATAGTAAAACTAACTGTGTAGTAAAAACTTACCAAAAGTCAGCCAGCTATCTGGCAAAAAACGCAAAACTTTCCATACCACATGTACAATATTTATTTTTAAATTACAAGAAAATTTATTCTTAATTTGTTTGTCTTTTTGTTCTTTGTTCTAAATGAAATCGTCAAAATCATATTTCGCAGACAGAAATTAATTAACCTTAATAAAAGTCATCAATTTTTGTTTGTTTAGTAATTTTGTATCTGTGGATATCAACACGGTATTGTAATTTATTTAAAGATTCCACGAATTCATGACTTACATTATTAGTTTCACTAAACTGCGTTAATGATTTTAAACGAATGTTTAAAATGCTATATTGTAACGAAATATGTTCAAGCCTGCGATAAAATGCTCGTTATAGCCAAGTCTCTAATGCGTTCTACTCGTTAAACGCGAGTTTAATTATCATTACTAAGATACAAAACCAAACAAATTTCTGTTGCTTGTTACGTCCGAGTTTCGTTATTCGCGAGTTCCACTATATTTTTATTTAGAATTTTCATAAGTGCTTAGATTTCCTTCTACAAAAACACCAAGGGAGACAATTACATAGGTCGTTAATAGCGTAGTCACATAAAATAATTTGAAAATTTGTCTTTAAAATTAAAAAAAATTAATTTAATTGACTATATAGCCGTTGATAAAAATACATTAATACTATTACCGTGGTGTATATGGCGCATAAGAAATACTGAAAATGTTGGTGAAATATTTTGTGATGATTAATCTTAGTAAACTTGTTGACGATAATTAACAGGTGCTTTAGCCATGTCGCCCATTTTTTTTAATTGTATGTTATTTGAATAGTTGAGCTTCTACTGACAAAAATTTGTTTTAAAATTATAATTAAATATTTATATCCCCTACGAAAATAATCTACGTGTATTCTACCAAAACTTGTAGCCTCGGATAACACTCAAGCCGTTTGAAGAATAAGTTTAAAATGTGGAAAAAATATGAGCCGACCTCATCGTAAGTTGTAATGTCAATTATATATAGAAGCTTGAAGTGACGTATTCTGAAACGTACGTACAGAAGAAAATAATAGTCAATAATAGATCGTACGGTAAACAGAAAATATTAATTTGGGGTTTATTAAATAGTGTGAACGATATTTTATGAAAGCTGTCGTGGACTCAATAACACAGAAGAGCGTCGAAACATTTATATGAGTTTTGTTAGACAACAAACATCACGAGGGGCACCCCGTAGAAATGTTATTGTGTTATTGTTTTTCTTTATGGCTGTTGTGCAAGAAGAGCGGCAGCAGCCGAGATTTGTTGGTACGGACCAATATTGACAGAGCCATCAAGTGTTGATTGCGACGTGTGGAAAGGAAAGGACTCAATTAGCCGACTAGTCGGTGGCACCCTTCTGAGTCAACCCCCAACCCTTTATTGAATAACTTGAAGAGTGCTCGTCTGCTTGCTTGCTATTAATTACAAGAAATCGTTTGATTTGCCGATTATAGTGCCGCAGTAAGGGTTCATTGAAATTGTACGACCGACAAGCTTACCCTACACTATTCAGTTTAGACCTCTTCAGATCCGACCTTTAATAAATCATTCTGTGTACTCCGTTTGTGAGCATCCAACATAATGTTGGCAGCAGGAGTTTAACAAATTGTGTCTACGCAACGCTTCTTGTGCCAATAATTGTGTTGGCCAGTTTTTGTTGTCATCAGCTTTCAGTTTTTGTTACCATGCAACGTTCGTCTAGCTGATATGTAGGCCACACGGAACTAAAAAGTTCCGATCCATGCTGTCACCACTGACAAATTTTTGTGGAATGTAAGGTATATGTTTTTCTTTATATTTTTCTGTAGATTGTCATCGTGAAGAACTGCTCTTAGATTGTTTTATAAAAGTTTTTTTTTTTAAATTTATTTTTGTTCTGTCCCCATCCCGCATTGTTTCACTTCGATGGAGCTCTTTTTCTTTATATTCTGCAGGAAATCGAGATATTATGAATCATAAAATTTGTTTCAAGGTGATTAAAAGTCGTGTATCTACAATACAACGCGCGTTTTTGTAGAGACAAGTGATGATCCTCCATAACCTTCAACGGGTTATGTTGAAGTATTTCCGTGTTTTTCTCGGTAACGCAGTGAATCTAATTTTCTTGTACCGATAGTTGAAGGGAAATCCACTGAACGCCCTCCAGTTTGACGCCAACGAATTCGTGAAAAAATAACTAATGGCCATCCTCCTAATTAAACAGTATGGTTCGTAGAAACCGGCTGGTTTTTCATATAATACTGTTTGAGTAGTTGTAAATTGACTATGTACAGTTAAATCGAACAATGTTAGTACTGATCTTTGAAACATGTTACTAATAGTCCTACTATACCAACACTGATGTGGAGAAAGGTTTTGAACATGTATATTATATCGTATCCTATTGTTATTTTATAAAATTTATTATTAGTTGATCAATCATTCCGGATGACCAATCGGTTTTTGCCACCTAACGTTTTACCATCTGACAATTTTAGTCCGCATTTTCGCTTTTAGTTTTGTTATTAAGTCAGCTAATAATTAAAAAAATAAATAAATAAATAACTGCTGACCGTGATTTCAGATGTGGTCGGGTTAGCCACTCAAAAACTACAGAAACCAAAATACAGGTTTATACAAGTTTATAAGTTGTGTACTGTAAGACGTCCACTGAATCAACCTCCGCGTATCATAATGATAGTACATACTCACCGTCTCACATACATATCCGTATAAATAATGTTTTTCGTTACTGTAGGCCCTATAGCAACCAAAATATCTCATGTTATATGTCAAAATGTTCAATAAGAAACACTTTACATTTAAAGAAAAAACTGAAATGTGATTTTTTTTTATGTTTTGCCTACCGGGTCCCCAAATTAACTTCATCAACTAACAGACAGATCTGGATGAACAGGAAACATTCAAGGCGTTCCGCAGACATTAAGCAAGCAGTGGCAGTGTAAACTGGAACGCGATCTTGCTAAAATAAGTCAGATATATTCACGATAAACCGTAAACAAAAATCTGTAAATTGCTTCTATATTTCAAAAAGGCAGGTGGTAAAAACATGTTATTAGGTCAGATTAACAGGGGTTATCTAAGCTGCTTTGAAGACACAACCAGAAAGCCGAGCGAAATGGAAAACTTTGTTTTCAAGCGAAAATAGAAGGTCCATGACCTGTGGTTAGATCTCCAATGAGGTGGGCGATAGACTTCCTTGTGTGAGGCGATACAACTCAACCAAAATAGAAGGATGTGAAGAGAATGATCGCTGTTGAAACCTACTGAATGAGCGAGAAGAAGAAGGAAAACATTCTATAGTTTATCATTTTCAGAAAACTATAAAAAACTGTTTTGAAACTAAATAAGTGACTGAATGGAAAACTTCCAATTAAAAGTTACTCAACGGAACGTTACTACTTAATGGTCCCAAATTACACTATTAGTGTACGTAAGCTTAACAAGTAAACCGTTACGTGATAAACTTTGCGGAATTTTTTCAGTTTTGATCTTAATTCCAACTAGTAACAGATAATTTTTTTAAAATCAAAATTAAATATTTTACTTACTATTTTACTGTTGGGTACAAAAGATCTTGGATTCGTAGAAATCTTTTTATGTTTGATAGGCCCGCCAGTCTTTCCTGAACAGTCGTCTGCGCCGACCCAATGCATGAATTACCCCCACTTTCAAGTATAGCTAAGTTATCTAGAGAGAAGAGAGGGGAGACGACGCTATGACGTTCACTGTCTCACTTCCATGTTATTTCGCTTTCTGTTACACACGTTCTTCCATTGTTCTCGCCAGTCTTGTTGCAGCCGATGTTCACGCTATGAAACACTGTACAAGACTGTTGTGCGCATGTGCGAAATAAATGAAAATTTTGTTAGCCTCGCAACAAGGTGCTGGGAGACCCGAGTGTTCAGTTTACATCGTCCTATCTCTACATATTAGAAAGTAACATAGAGAAATGTAAAAATTGAAATGACCAGTGTTTTTCTCTTGTCAGTTAGTAACACTTTTAATTACTTTGTATTTCATTATTAAACAAACAAAAATATAAAGAGTAAAAGTAACCAGTGTTTTCCTTTTTTAATGTTAATAGCACTGTAATCACTTAGTAGTTCACCGTTATCTTCCAGTGTATTTGATGTAGGTCACGACATAATATTTCTGTAAAATTGTCTATGTTCGTCTGTTATATACTGCAGAATTTTAGCCACATCGTGTATCTTCTTCTTATTTATAGCAACTTCCTATGATAAACATTGCTAACAGGAAGTAAGTATTGGACAGTTCACTGTGAATGCTATCAATAAACTCATGTGACAGCACAGTGACCTTTTGTTCTTCCTTGTAGATGAAATGTCAATATTTACTTATTTTTAGATCCATGTTTTTCGGTATCCAGGCCACTTATAGTATATAATTAGTAAAATAGTTTACGTTTTTCTTGTCCGTCTGGTGGCCTTTTTTCTATATTTAATTCAACGCGTTTCGGGACATATGCCCCATCATCAGGATTATCCCTTGTTGAAGTTCGTCGATCGTTAAAATATTAAAAACACTGTATATACAATTTTACACATAACAATAAATATAATATAAACATAAAAAAACACACATAAAATACCCAAACTTGAGACACACGCGATATCGACTAGCATGTCGTGGTGCGCACCACCGATATCGCGTGTGTCTCAAGTTTGGGTATTTTATGTGTGTTTTTTTATGTTTATATTATATTTATTGTTATGTGTAAAATTGTATATACAGTGTTTTTAATATTTTAACGATCGACGAACTTCAACAAGAGATAATCCTGATGATGGGGCATATGTCCCGAAACGCGTTGAATTAAATATAGAAAAAAGGCCACCAGACGGACAAGAAAAACGTAAACTATTTTACTAATTATATTTACTTATGTTTTACATATCTCTACCCTGAAGCTTTTAGTACTTCTTCTGAAAAATTTAGGCCACCACTGTTTAAAATTTAATATTTGTTAACTTTCCACTGATCTTACTTCGAATAATGGCTCTGTACTATAGCAAACATACAATTCACTGACTACATATTGAACTAAATATCACTATTGTATTAACGACTCGGAACACTAATTTCTTACATATTGAAAGTAAGAAGGGACACATTCCTGAATGTTTTCCTTCTTGCACTCAGAAAAAATTGTCAGCCTGTTGATTACTTACTACATTAAAAATCTAGGATATTTCACTTTTATACACGAACTGATGTATTTTTAGTTTTTAAACAAAATGGCTATCTCAGTTAAATTTGAACAAAAAATTAAATCTTCTCCTTCTTCTTCTTCTCACCCATTCAATTAGAATCACCTGGTCGTCACAACGAAACGTCTGTAAAGGGAATGTTGTAAACAGTCAGTCTTGCAGCTGGTATAGATACAAGCGTCGTCAACACTACGTGAAGTCTGCCTCCTATTTTCAGAATATCATTAGACAATCGCTAGGCTCCAGGGTTTCTTTGATACATGAGATATGTGTAACATTTAGCGTGGTTCAACACTCCGGCAGCTTTTACAGGATAACTCTCGTGACTTTTACATTGTGATAAAATTAATTTAGGTCTGTGTTGGAATCAAACCGACTGATCTCCGGGCTATCGGGCCGCGGTCCACTCTTGTTGTTACTAACAGACGTTTCGGCCTCTCTTCTGGACGCCATCTTCAGTGTGCAAACGATCCGTTAACTGACACGGTCTTCGCCAGTTAACGAATTGGCGCCAATCTTTTGCCACAGCACTGTGGTTAACCGACGAAGACACCGTGTCAGTTAGCGAATCGTTGACACACACTGAAGGAGAGGCCGGAACGTCTGTCAGTAACAACAGGCGCGGACCGCGGACCGCGGCCCGACAGCCCGGAGATCAGTCGGTTTGTTTCCAACACAGTTGGCGCCGCCCGTCAAAGCTTTGATTTAGGTTTGTTTAATAAATTTTTAAAACGAGTTCGTCAAAGACGCGTATTTTCTCGTCAGTGTTTTTTGACGTTGTAAATCTCTTTCAGAATGTTTTGTAATATTTCGGAGGTCCGTCTTTTCTGTATCACCACAACGGACAGCGTGATGCGGTAAACACGCTGTACGTACGAACGTGGACACCGCGTATCGAGATCGTACTAGTGTTGAACAAGTGGACGACACGTGAACTGGTGGACGACACTTGAAGTGAAATTGAGGTCAGCGTCTAATTAAACTTGTAATACTACAAAACTTAATTGGTCCCAAACTGGATGTCACAAATTCTGTATCCTGCCAAATTAGTTAAATAACGTTATTTTGAAACTGTTACTAACCCAGTCTATCTTGTTTGTATGTTAAATTTTCTATCGTGTTAGGTTTTACTGTACCTAGGCTCTCATTCCTACGTACATTGGACATTGGATGTATTTGACATAATATTTTTGTTATACCCCTAGAGTTGACCTGATCAATTGTGGAGTATGAGAAGGGTGTCCATTATCACCTTCTATTTTTAATTTGTATATTGAAGATGTCACACAAAACTGGCAGACGCGTCTTCCAGAACATTTTATGATTGGTCACTCTACAATTGACACTTTGCTGTTTGCGGACAATCAGGCTATTCTGTCGGACTCTGAAAACAGATTGCAGATGGGTATACATTTGTTAAATCGAATCTGCAAAGACTCTGGATTGCAAATATCCACACTTACGACCGAGGTGATGGCTTTTCGTGGAACTGATCCCGTACGGGAAAAAATTGTTATAGATGGTACGGTCCTGGAACAAATTACCAATTTTGAATACCTGGGCTACAGTGTGTCCTATAATACAAGTAATGACGTTGTGAATAAGTTGCATAAGTTCAACCTGATGTGCGGGACCATTAGGCGAACCCTTAAGTCAGCAAGTAAAGGTACACGCCTAAAATTCTACGAGGTGATGGCTCTTCCAACACTTCTTTATGGGTCTGAGAATTGGACTTTAAGGAAAGGGCAGGCCAGTCGTATCCAAGCTGTGGAAATGAGATTTCTCAGGCACTTGGCAGGATATACTCTACATGATCATAGAATAAACACAGATATACGGCAGTAACTAAATATTATGAGTATACTCGACAGGATCGCGCAGTATCTTTGCCGAATGGATGAGTGCCGCATCCCGAAACAAGTATGGAACTATAAGCCGAGGGGACAGAGAGGTGTGGGACGTCCGAGGAAGCGCTGGAGTGACCAGCTCTAATCTTTGCCTATTTGAGACCGAAAAACCCATCCGTGGGTTAATCCTTGAAGAAGATGATGATGATGATTTTTGTTATAGTACTGCCTGCTGTTTACGTGTAGGGAACGTAAAACCCATAAGCGAAATGTATTTCCCTAACTCAGCCGTCGTCTCTCATCCGACTGTGGTACCAAGAATAGTAATATGTTCTCACGTACGCTTCCGCGGCCGGTATCCGTTATGTTTTTGAAGTCTTCTTCCGGTATGGACCGCGTCAAAAGTGTCTTGTATGACAACGCTGTCCATACCGGAAGATGACTTCAGAAACATAATAGTAATATGTTGACTGGCTGATTAACTTCAGTCAGAATGTAATGGCAGCGATTAGTTGGTGTACAATTATGACCAGTATACAAGTAGACACGTCTTTTAAAACCAATCTATGGAGGAATCGTATTCATATGTTGGCAAATATAACTGTTTGCTTATAACGCAGTCGTTTACCATGTCCTTCGGCATGTTATCACGACCCCATGATACTCTATGTTTGCGTGTAATTGTGTCATCTCGGAAATGTTGAGAGGTTAGTTGATTCACTAATGCTACTGTTTAACATTTATCCGTGTGTCATTGTGAATATTTCTATTTAGAACCGTAGCGTAGCAGGTAACGAAGTGTCCCATGCATGATATAATTAAACACCGCTCATATTGTGGCTCAATTATACGTAAATTGATAACAATATCAGTGCGTGTATTCGTTTACCGTTTGCTACTTTATCTGTTGTCAAACTTATGTATTTTTAAAATACATTTTGTTAAACGACATTCAAGTATGCGGCACTTTTCGCACTGGCTTCGTTATACCTGTATGCAGTTCTCATAAACCGTTTATTTTTACCAAATACGTTTGCAAGTTTAAACTCCAATTTGTTTTTGTTACTTTAGGAAAATTCAGATGCAACAGGTGCCTGACATGTAGGCAAACACGTAAATCGCTAAAAATTTTGTAAACGCCATGTCTGTTTAAAAATTGTCCAAATGTTTCTTAAGGTTATTAATTTTACTATACTGCAGTAGCGTGGCGTCCATGTAACCGTTATTTCACAGAATAAATACTTTAGTTATTGAATAATTTTAAATCCGAACAATATTAGAAGGGAAACTTCAAGAAAAGCATAGCATTGCTTTAGAACTGCTGGGCACGTACACAGTCTTGTGTTGCCGTCTCAGACATCGGCAGTTTTACTGCGTGAGGTCGATGACCTCGTACTAGTTGTCACAGTACAAACTGTGGAGAGGGAACACACTCGTCCCTCCAATGTGTTGCCCCTGTATAAACCGGCAAAACGCTCAGTTAGCAGCTATGTTCGTTTTCGGAACTGAAGTGCAGCAGATACTACGTACCTATTTGTGTTTTGTTCGTTTAGTCATGTGTTTGTCTGTTTGTCTTTATTATTTTTAGTTCGATCATTTCTGTTCTGATTTGTTTTGTGTAAGTATAATGAGAGTCAGATCCCGTTGAACCGGGACCATCTTCTTCTTCCAGCGAAAGATAGAAAATGCTCTAAAAAGAACACTTGGTACAAGAAAAAATTCGAATTAATTTTAGGTTAAGTTTTAGGCCTATCGCAACGGGCAACACGTGTTATGTACCCACGCTACGCCACTGCTATAATGCGTTCCATTGTAGTTGGTTTACAGTGTGCGGATATGTTAGTGATCAATTCTCAGATTGTGTTCTAGTACTAGCCTGATGGATGTAAATGTAAATTAACATTGATACTTTAATATTCTGACTTTAGGTGAGAAGGTTAAAGCAGCTAAATGATAACAATAAACATTTATTGTTTTTTTTTAATTCTTTATTTCCCCTCTTTTTAATATTTATTCGTCTGAAACTGCATTAGTGGCTTCAATATTAGATGTCCATAAAAACTGTGAACGCAACTTAGCGATAAAAGTCTCTCACTTTGGTGTCATTAATTAATGTTATAATATGACATAGTTATACCACTTAACGTAAATATGCCCCATTAAAGCGGTAACAGCCATAACAAAGCAGAGAAAGGCAGTTTGTATACAGGTAAACCTACAGTGAATGGTATCCGCCGCGCCGTGTTCTTGCGGGGAGAGCGCCGAGCAGCGGTCAGACCTCCATACGAGGTGTGTTTAAAAAAAGACCGAACTATTTGTGTAGCACGTCAACGTGCGCATAGAGCGAGTTGCACAGTTAAGTGCTGCTAGCGACAGGTTTTGACGCCGGAATGTCGTTGCCTCCGTCCCGTCATGATCATCAGATTCGAGCTACACACGGTGTAGTGGGCACGAGCACGCACCGTCCGGCGGATTTATATCGAACTGGGAATGAAGATTTTTACACAACGTGTGTGTATAAAAATTTTCTGCTAACTTCGTAAAATCTTTACAGACCAATTCACATTGCATTCCACAGTTGACATTACCATGTGCATTGGTACGCAGTTGTTGACCGATTTCAAAACGAATCTCTTTCTGATCGTCAGTCAACAAACACAGTAAAAATATTTTTAGTGATACGATACATTTAAATTTTTTTATCAACATTTAATTTTACAATCTTATATGGATGCGCATTCTCTCAGGAAGTCGCGGCAGTTAAACGATGATTTACAATTACGACATCACGAGCTCTCGTCCCCATGATCTTCGACATTGGTTTGATCTGCACCGAGCATTGTTTTTGTCCTCTAAAAATTCTTAAAACAATCGTTCGGCTCACGCAGGGCTCCGCATTGCTTTATTCAACAACCAAAATGTCTCTGTAAAGTTTTAATTTAGTTTTGCTGCAAAATTTCGTACGCACACGTTGTTCTTCGAGGTCTTTCTTAATCACGTTGTTACTAATCCGCCGGCCAGCGTGCGCACGACCCCACTCAATCTGATATACCTCAAAGACTAATGCTGATAGCGGGACAGAAGAAATGGCAGTTGTTGTCAAAGACTATCGCTAGGAGCGCTCAAAGTTGCGGGTTGATGGGTTATTCAAAAAGTTCGCTCTTTTTTTTAACACACCTCGTACTTCGATAACTAGCGAATCTGCAGATTGCCACTAGACTACATACAACACAATTTTAAGAATTGTTCGCTCACACATCCGCACTTTGATATCAACTATATCAACTGCTATAGTAAATAATGAATGCTACAATTAGTTTTGTTTGTTACATCGGGTAGGGTGTAAATGCTAAGATAAGAATGTTTGTTGGTTTCAGACGAAAGACCGTGAGACAGCTTTGCACTGCGCTGCTCAGTATGGTCATACGGCGGTCGTCAGCCAGCTGCTTGAGCACTCCTGTGATCCTTCCATACGAAACAGCCGGCAGGAAACCGCCTTGGACCTGGCTGCCCAGTACGGAAGGTATGTAGCATACGCCTGTTATTTAAAAAGGGCCCGTTTACAAATAATGTTGATTAGCTTAGTTTTAACTAGCAAAGGCTTCAGAATCAGATTTTCAGTCAGCGGATTTATTCTAATACTTTATGTACTGTTTAATTTAAAGTGTTTGTGTTAGGAAGGTTGACCGTTAAAAGTTAATTGTTTTCAGTAGAATTTTAATTAAACTCTTTCATCACATTATTCAAAGTATCGTTAGTCGGGCTGTTAGGCCGTAGTCTAAGGATGCCAAGTACAGACGTTTCACCGCCGCCGCCGCCGGAGGCCATCTTCATTGCAAAATTGTTTCGGCAGTTGTTCGCCAAACAACCCTCAGTATTCACAAACAATTTTGCACTGAAGATGGCCTCCGATGGCGTGGCCGAAACGTTTGTACTTAATATCCTTAGACCACGGCCTAACAGGCTGGCTGACGATACTTTGAATAATGTTGACTCCAGCTGTGACAGTTTAAGATCAATTGTATTACGGATGGCAGCCAGTGGTGCTGCTGAAACGTTTGGTTTGAATGAAAACCTTAGACCATGGCCAAACAGCCCGGTAGATATTTCAAATACAACTGACACCGGCCGTGAAAGCTTTAGAACAATATTAGTTTAAGATCATATTTATTCTTTCACCACAGTAACTTACCTTGTTTATGTGAACCTGGCTCCGTCTCTTTTCTGCAGCACAGTCCATTTTTTAATTTTAGTACCTTCTGTATGTTATTCGCCATTACTGATTCTGTATTTCGACTGGTGCCTTTTAAATTTGCTATGGTGACAGTGTGTAAATTTTGACTGTGCGTTAAGTAATCATTAATTTGTATTGAACTTTTCATCAGATTTTCATTAAAGTACTTGCACCTTGATTTCCAAGAGATTTAGTTATTATTAGTATTTCAGCTTGCCGGGCTGTAAGGCGGTGGTCTAAATTTGTTGGATGCAAACATTTCGGCCATCTTCAGTGCAGAAGGGTGCAACACACTGGCTGAGGTTTCGTAGTTAGTGACCACATAAATGTGATTAAGGCTTAATTCTGTGGTCATTGACTACGTAACCTCAGTCAGTGTGTTGCTGCCTTCTGCACTGAAGATGGCCGTCGAAGGTACGGCCGAAACGTTTGCATCCAACAACTTTAGACCACAGCCTTACAGCCCAGAAAGCCGAAAATCTAATAACATTGACAACGGCCATGAAAGCCTCAGACAGATTTCCGTTAATTTTAGCTTATATAACTTGATTAAAGCATTCTTTTTTGTCACTGAATTTATATTAAAATAATGTGGATATGTTTAATTGTATTATTCCTTAGCATAATATTCTGTATTTCTAAGTTGCTTAAGTCCCACAATTTGGAATCTTTTCAATAGTGTTTCCAGTATTTACAGACCTTTTTTATATTTTATCAACATTTTTATATCATGTTAGTATAAAACGATGGGGTACATACATAGAGATTCAATGGGTGGTAGAATTTCTGTAGTAAATGTTCACGTATCAATGTACCACTAGGATTCATAGTAGTACATGAAATAAAGCAAACAACATAAATAATTTGCATGTGTTATGTTTGTGTAGGTTAGAAACTGTAGAGCTGTTAGTGAGGACACATCCAGAGTTACTGCAGGTCTACGCGTCGCACGGTACTTTTCCTCATACCCCATTACATCTGGCCAGTAGAAATGGTCACAAGTAAGTGCATTTTTTGTTTTTTTATTTTTGCGTGTGTGCATGACAGATCTATACGTAATTGTAACTCTGAATAAAAATTACTGTTGTGTAGCCAGAATTACGTAGTAGCTACTTATGTTACTTGTATAATTAAAAGAAATCTGTTTTATACTGAAACTACAGATTGGTAATGTAATTATGGGTTTTGCAGTGTCAGGATGTGATCCTTCGTCATGTTTGACATCCTTGTATTTCTTTTTTTGAGCATTTTCATTTTGTTGCCTTAGAGAATGTGTCATATTTTAAAGGGTAATTGCTATAATTCCTTTACACCCTGCAGCTTGCTTTGTTAATTGTAGCATCTGCAGCTGTATCGTTACTACTACTACTACTACTAATTCCTGTCGCTCTCTCCAGAGCGTAGGACCTCGACAAACCTATGCCAATGGACTCTGAGCTTCCCCTCGTTTTCTGCTTCCATCTCGACAGTTCTCTTCCACAGGGTTCTTGGTCTTCCTCATCTTCTTCTTACCTGAGGGTTCCAAAAGAGGGCTTGTTGCTCAATTGCATTTTGGTTCTTTAAGGTATGTCCAATCCACCTCCATTTTCTCCTTTTGATCTGAGTGGCAATGGGTTCCTCGTTTGTCCTCCTCCAGAGAGCTTCATTGGAAACAATGTTTGGCCAGAAAATTCTAAGTATTTTCTTCAGGCACCTATTGATGAAGACCTGCAGACACTTGGTAATTTCAATTGTGACTTTCCAAGTTCGCTCCCATACAACAAAACAGCTTTGGCATTGGTCTTGAAGATTCGTTGCTGTGTTGCAGTTGATATTTCTCTTGTTTCCAAACTGGGTAGAGTTTTGTAAAGGCCGGATTAGTTTTAAGAATTCTTGTTTTAGTGTCTGCAACTCCTCCTCCTTCTTTTGTAATCACACTACCAAGGTGAGTGAACTCGGGTATTTCTTCTATGTTTTCTTCTTGCGCCTTCAGTACCTTGTGACCTTTTGTGTTAATTTTTATTAGTTTTGTTTTTGAAGCATTTAACTTGAGTACAACCACTTTTTTTTGAGATCTTTCAATTTCCCTTCCATACCATTGTATGTCTGCGAGAGCAAGCAAATATCATCTGCAAAATCAAGACCTTCCAAATGATTAGTCAAACCCCACTGAATGCCTCTTTTCTTTCCCCTCATGACACTCTTTCATAACATCATCCATCACAATAAGAAAGCTTGTTGGAGATAAAATGGAGCCTTGTCTAACTTCTGTTTTTACTATAAATGGTTTGCAGCTGTATCATGTTTATCAATTAGTGCTCTAAGCACAAATTAGTACTATAGTCAGTGCTTTTGTTTCTGATTTTTGCTAAACATTGATGATTAATTCTTAGAAAATCAATTGGAAACAACAGGCTTTGATAAACTATGGCAGTTGATATATTGTAATTTAGTAAGTAAAGTAATTTTGATCTCTAGTTGTATGACAGATACTTTTGTATGTGTTAATTCAGATTACTTTGTTAAACTACAGTTTCCTCTCACTTGAGTCTCTGTTGTCTGTATTTTCTATGTCTGAGTGTAGGGGGGGGGGATACCATCAGACATTTCTCACATCGTAGTTTCCATATTAGTTTACCCTCCAGTCTTCCTCTTGTACATTGCTATTCTCCATTGCCTTAACTACTCATCGTGTCAAGAGATCTGTAGTTTTTACTTTTTTTACCTTACTGCTGGCTGTTGTTCCAAGCACACCATTCTGTTGGCATTTGTCACTTATGTTCGTACCCTCGTAGTTTAATGGTATCAGTGATGGCAGCATTGACTTCTACTGTTGTTCTTTATCTTCTCATTTCTAATTTTAATTTAGTTCTAATTCTAGCATTAAAACCATGTTCACGGTATCCAAGCCACTATATAACGTATTATATACCGTACTTGCTTGACCAGCTTCTAATTTTAAAACCATGTTCACGGTATCCAAGCCACTATATAACATACTAGACCAACTGGATTTCAAATCGCATGATTTGTATGATAGATTTGTGGGCGCAGTGAATATAAGTAAAGGCAACGTCACAGTTAGATAAGACGACATGACTACAGAACTATCAGTGTGTCGCGACCGGTCGTGGAGTGCGCATTCTAAGACTCGCATGTGTGGTTAAAATTTCGTTTTTATTTGTGTGTTTATGCAATTTTATTTTTATGTTTAATGACTAACGACGTCTTTTAGACTGATTAATAATTTTACACTCTGATGATGGAATCTTAGATTCCGAAACGCGTTAGTGGTAAGAAGATCATCAGGCAGCCACCAGACGGAGGTAAATTAAATTAATTTATTATCTAGCATTAATTTTAATTCTAGCATTTATAATTTTGTTTAACATTGTCACAGCAGAACTCAGTCACCAATAATCCATTTCTATTGCCCTAAGCTTTATTGTGGTTTTATCAGTCATTCCCCACATGTTGCAATACTCTTTCAACTATGGATTTGTAAAAATTGTATTTTTACACGTTTAGCAGTGGCGTGGCATCGGTACATAACACCTTTTGCTGGTTGTGATAGGCCTAATACTTAACCCAAAAATTAATTCGAATTTTTTCTTGTACCAAGTTTTCTTTTTAGAGCATTTTATATCATCCGCTGGGAGAAAAAGAGGGTCCTAGTCTAACGGGATCTGATTCTCATTATACTTACATAGAATAAATCAGAATATAAATAATCGAATTAAAAATAATAAAGAAATAATAAGGTCAAACAGAGAAACTCAAGTAGGTACGTAGTATCTGCTGCACATCAGTTGTGAAATGAACATAGCTGCTAACTGAACGTTTTTCCGGTTTATACAGCGGCAACACATTGGGTGGACGAATTTGTCCCCCTCCACAGTCAGTACAGTGACAACTAGTATGAGGTCAATGACTGTATGCAGTAAAACATTGCCAATGTCTGTGCCGGCAACACAAGACGGTGCAAGTGCCCAGCAGTTCTAAAGCAATGCTATGCTTTTCTTCAAGTTTCCCTATTAATATTGTTTGGATTTCAAATTATTCAATAACCAAAGTATTTGTTCTGTGATATAATTAATATTATTTTCTCTTATTTCCAGTACTGTTGCCACCGACAACAGCGGTTACATGGACACCATGCTACTGATGTTTTGTAATGTTCATATTCATGAATGCAGTTGTTAAATCACTAATATATTTTTTACCAATCATTTGCTTATTGAACTAAATCGATGTTTAGCCATATCACTTTTTCTGCTTTGTTTTCAAATATTTAAGACATCATTTTGTTTAGTAATTGCCTGTAACTTTCCCCTCTATTTTTTATACTTCTTTTCTGACAATTTCTCTTTTAGTCTCATTAACCTGCTAAGTAACAAAGGCACTGTTACACTACTAATGCCCCCCCCCACACACACACACACACGCAACTCTCCTTCCACCATGCGGGTTACCACCACGTGTGGTTACTGGATGGACCTTTACTTGTGGTGTGTATTTCTCACTCTAACATGATTGCTCCAAATTAAGACAATGAAACCAATTGCAGTATTTACAGATTTGTCAATTATTTTATTGTTGACACCCAGATGATCTCCATTCACTCTGTCATACTGTTCCTTCAAAATATTCGACACTTTTCTCTTGAACACTAACAATCCGTGATGATATCATGCCTAACTGCATGTTGTGAAACTTTACAGCAGTTAATTCTCCAAACTAAGCGATTTACATTACGCCTAATAACATGTAACAACTTCAAATGCAACTGTACAGACATTCCGTCAGTCAAGGCATTAACTCTCGTTTTTTGTTCTTGTGCTTGGTTTATCATTTTTGTCATCAGTTTGTTTCTAGTAAAAATCTTGTGCTATCCATTTGTTTGCCCAGAAGTCTATAGTGAAGGCTTTGACCTGTTTGATTGTGTTCTGTTCCTCCTTTCTGCAGTATCTTGAATGATTTTCCGAACACAGTCTTTAAGATAACCAATCATCATTACTAAGTAAGTGTCCTATCTATTTTGTACTTTAAAATTGTAGTCTTGCAAATGCTTCACTAATTCTGGAGAAGAGCAATGTGATCTGTTTGTATTACCCCCCCCCCCCTATATAGAGGTACTTGTGGAAGTTCAGCAAAGCCCTGATGCCGCAACATCCTTCTTGTCTATACATTTTTCTATCTTAAAAGCCTTTTGCTATAATAAAGTAGCTACTTGCAGACATCTACTTTATCAGAGTATGTATACTCACATTCACTACTGAGGCTAAGTGCCTTTCTTCTGGATTAAAGTACGTTCCTTTAGACTTCTTAAATTCCATACACGATTTCATGTTAAATTGAGGAGTTATAAATGTTCTTGATATCTATGGACTGATAATAATTATATTGTCCAAGTTTACAAGTATTTAGGTCCAAGATACCACTGTGCTCCATATCATGTTATTCACGTGTTTGTCATATTATTGATTTCCTATAGTGGGCAGTAGTCTTCTTCTGTTACAGTCTTTAGGTTTTGGTAATCAACGTAACATCACAATCCACCTGTCTCCTTTTCTGTAAAGGCTGAAATCAGCAACTCATTCTCACTTTGTCAACATGTTCTTTAACAGCTGAGACATGACCTCCTGCAACCAACGGAAAGTGGTGAATCGAGTCATAACTTCAGTACTGATGTGATGTTGGATCTTCAAGTTCCAACACTATAAAGGTATCTTCGAGTTCATATATAACGATCCAACATCTTCAATCTCAGACATCAGGAGAGTGTTGAGAGATCTATTTAATTCTAATTCCCTTTGAAATTTAAAGTGCTGCATTGAGACATTACAGCTCCCCAACTTCATGCAGAATTTTGTCAGCGTGTGTTGCTTTGTAAAATGTCATCCTGAAATTTGCCACTCTATCTGGAATGTTGTCTATTGCGTCCAGTGGTATATCTAGAATTTGGTCTTGGGTGGAGGGGGTCCGGTCAGGTCAGCTTCATACAAAAGAAAAAACAGTTTAAGACTAATCAACTATCTTTAAAGTGTAATCAACAAAGACTATGTTTAATGTGTTTGAAAAACGTGTGTTAACATCTTGAAATCAATGCCATAAAAATAAACGGTTATTGAAGCATTGTTTAGAAACTCATTGACTGAACAGTTTTTCCTATACTTCGTATTTCAAATGTGTACGCAAATGCTGTGTACTAAACCTGTTTGTATATTTAAAAAGATTTACTAATATATTAGTATACACACCTGAAAAGAAATAATAAAATAGCCTAAAATTAAGAGATTAACAACATTCATCAAATTTTTTATACCCCTGATTGCTTCCTTGCTTCCAGTCACACTAAGTTTCTGGCAGTTCTTATTGTCAATATGTTGACAGATGGTTGTTCTTCACATACTGGACATACACTCCATATATTACTATATTTTTGACATACCACTGCTAGTAACTGTGTTGATTCTGACCATGATTACATTTTTGGAGGTCAGTGGTATTGACAGTTTATTTTTTTTATCATTTATCAATTAATTTAATTAATCAGCAATAGGTTTCACCTAACAGCATCCCCATTCTGTTCTGTCTCATATAGTTTATCTTCAAGTCATAGCTTTAATTCTCTCTTCAGATAATACATTTGCTTTCTATCCATTTTTCTCATTATCCCTCTTTTCCCACCTATTTTATCCTTGTTGATTAATTTCTGTATGAGCTCCTTATCTGAGTGTGGCAATCCTATTGGACAATTTTGTTGGAGATGTTTTCTTTCTGTCTTTCTGTAACTCGTTTTAGTACTTCCTCATTTGCCACCTGTGCCTTCACACATTTAATCTTTTCTGTTTTTCTCCACAGCTGGGTTTCAAAACTTTCCAAATATTTTTTTCCTTTCTTCCTTACTACCCATGCCACAGATGGCACCACTCCTGTTTCATTAGGCATTCATTTAGCAATTGGTTTTGAAGCCTAAGGTTTTTCCATTAAAAATATATTTAACTTTGATAAAGCCTATCTTCTTGTTTACTAATATTATATTGCACTTTACTTTCTAAGCACAACTTGCATTTAAACAAAAATACATTGTATTAAACATGATTGTAACTGTTAGTAGTGACATAAGTAGGAGCTCCTCCAGAGGGAGGAGGGATGAGACTTATGGGGGAGGGGATGAAACCAGCTTGAAGGTCGGATTCACCTTTGCTTTATTAATTTACAAATATTGTAATTTCTTTTACTTGTACAATATTATTTATAAGTCTTGTTTTAACTCGCACAACTGGCTTAGACATAAGGCTATGTTAAGTGATTGGGAATTTTTCTGAAATTTATGATAATTCTGGAGGGAGATATTGTTCTCTCCCCATAGTTGTTAAGTCACTGCCTGTTAGAACAATTAAGCAGTAAATTCTGAATACTGTTAAAACAATTTAATGAAGAAAGTTGTGTTAGCGGTTATAATCACAAACAGAATTATCACTGTTGCACACCACTACAGAAAAATTATTCCGATTAGCGCTTTCAAGCTTCTCAGGAATTCCGATCTCACAATGGACTAAGAAGCTTGAAAGCACTAATCGGAATAATTTTTCTATAGTGGTGTGTAACAGTGATAATTCTGTTTGTTAAAACAATTATAAACATGGATGTTGTTTACAGTGTAACGGAAAAGAAAGGTGCAGTGCCGGATTTACCACTAGGTCGCAAGCTACAGATTTTTTTTCAATAGAAGTATTTTTATAAAACTAGGAGCCACTTTGGTTTATTTAAATATGATTTTTGAAATTAAATGATAAATTTTTGTTAATAAAATAAATGGAAGAGAGATCTTATTTAAATATTGCGCGGTTTATTTTTAAGACGTTGATATCCTTGAAAACTAATCTGCACATTCGAATTTTGAACGTCTGCTATATTGCCCCCAAATTTACACAACCGTGGCACCACCCTTGTTTATTATCATTGTTTATCTGCGTTGTGACTGAACGCTTTGCAATTTGAGGTTAGTTTTTATTTTGTTTTGAATGTAAAGAAGGTTTTTAGCTTTGTGTGGTGAGCAGTGTGTTGATTCGTTGATATTTGTTAGTGTCAAAACTTTATGAACATAGAATTGAAACCGTATTCATCATGAACATGAACATGAATATTCACATGGCTAGTGGATCCTAAAAACATAAGCTAAAAAAAAATTAAAAAGGAAGCTCATTTGGGAAAAAAACTCAAAAATTGGATACATTTTTTAAAACTACGCCAGTTTCTAATGACAGTCCTGCAGTTAAATGTGTATCAGAAACTGACTTCAATGTTCCAAGTACTTCCGCAGCAGAAGGTGCAGTCGATCAGACTACAGCCTGGGGGGGCCGCTCAGAAAACTTAGTCTAGGACCTCAAAAATCTTAAAGCCGGCACTGGAAAGGTGCAGATGTTTACAGTTCTGTCACTGAAAGTGTTGATAGATGTAAAAAAAAAAGAAAAAAAAGAGTTTTATTTAAAGTATTTTATAAAATAAGATATTTATGGCAATGAGAATACTTATTTACACGATGTCTAGTGCACCAAGTAAAACAACGGTCAAACATTCTGTGTACGTTATATGGGAAATAAGTCTTTTACATGTATATAAAAATTTTAGAATTTTGTACGTGATTATATTTTACAAGGAAACGTATGGTGGCTAATTTTTATAGCAAAAATGGAGTTACTAGAACATCATTAAAGTCGTATACATATTTAAAAATTTTGGTTCAATGGTTTGCATAGCTTTTGTAAATATGTTGTGCATAAGACAATTATAGTCTTTATAAATTTTGTTGTCACAGCTTGCACTGAGGAGGGGGTATTTCCTCTGTGTGTGTGTGTGTGTGTGTGTGTGTGTGTGTGTGTGTGTGTGTGTGTGTGTGTGTGTGTGTGTGTGTGTGTGTGTGTGTGTGTGTGTGTGTGTGTGTGTGTGTGTGTGTGTGTGTGTGTGTGTGTGTGTGTGTGTGTGTGTGTGTGTGTGTGTGTGTGTGTGTGTGTGTGTGTGTGTGTGTGTGTGTGTGTGTGTGTGTGTGTGTGTGTGTGTGTGTGTGTGTGTGTGTGTGTGTGTGTGTGTGTGTGTGTGTGTGAAACATTGTAATAGTACATGTTAAAGCTCACAATTTGATAATTATAGTGTGGTTTTTTGAAAATTCAAGTTGGGTAAGATCAACTAAACTAAGAAAAGAAAACAAATTAGTAATGAACCATGCAAGCAAGCATGACATCAGATTCCAGCTGTAAAGTTATTTACTAATTGTTGTTGCAGTAACACATTCACATGAGGCGTGTGCGCGCGCGTGCGCACACACACACACACACACATTTATGTAGTTGTTGAAGCTTGTATGACTCTGGACATCTGTATCAGCTGTGATTCATTACATAGTTATGAACAAATACATTCCGATATGTTTCATACCGAGTGTTAATGTTCGTCTTGGAATCATTGTGAAACACAAGTTGAGATTTTATTTTACTGTTGAAATTTTAGTGTTTATTTTACTGTTTTATTATGCCTATCAAATGTTTTCAGCATTTAATGCAATTTTAGTCACTTCTTAAATTTTTCAAAGATTTTTGTGTCTTTTAGAAAACTTATTAAATGTTATAGTACGGATCGTGTGTGCAGACAAATCTTTATATATAATTGTTATTTTAATTTAAAAAGTAGCAAATATAGTTTTTGTTTTCATAAATTTTTTGATAATTGGAAAATTACCTAAAACAGAAATTTATCTAAAAATAAATAATAATATACCAAATCGCTTATGAAAATGGATACAATAAAAATGCTGTAAACAAAATAGAAAAAAAATAAAATATAAAATAAAAACTGAACAATTAAGAATTAATCAAAATGAACAACACATAAATAATAACAACAATAAAATATCGGTATGGAGAACCATACATGACTTCCATGTTCTAAGATTTATATTTAAAATCATTTACGAAATGAAATGTTTCCATAGAAACTACTTCTTTCCACTTACTGCTTCAGCCTTAACTACAGTACTGTGGTCACTAACATATACCACCACACGTTATCGCACTCGATTTTCACTGATGATGGCAGTCGATGGCACTGCCGAATCGTCTGGTTTTGCAGAAAACATTGGACTATGGCCAAACAGCCCGCGAAGGAATTTTAACAACAAACTACTACTTTGTTGCCGATAACGTAGTACACATATACAAATTATCCCACTCCCCCTACAACTATAATTTTCATTTATAGAAAATTACCTCCACCCCTTTCAACTAGCCTCTTCATTTATACATATATCATCTACGTTTCTACAGTGTATTATTAAGATCTTCTTATCAGGATACTTTATTTATCAAAATTAAGTACTGTACTCTTGTTACGACAAAAATGTTTCTGGTAAACTACATTTTCCCCAAAACCGATCTTCACCAAAATCAACAGGCCTTGAGTCTTCTATAACTCAGGCACATATGTAAAAAATTATTTGATTCTGTTTGAATTTACGGCAGTTATCGTTCGTCATGAAAATATTTCTCTTGTTACAACATAAAATGTTGCAGGTAAACTACCCCTTTCCCGTAACTGATATTCACTAAAATCAACAGGCCTCGAGTTCTCTACAATGTAGGGAAGTATGCAAAACATTATTTGATTCTGTTTGAATGTGCGGCAGTTATCGTTCGTCATAGAAACAATTACTCTTGTTAAAACATTAAAAGTGGCCGGTAAACTACCCCTTTCCCTTAACCGATCTTCACCAAAATCAAAATGCCTTGAGTCCTCTACAACTCAGGGACATATGTAAAATATTATTTGATTCTGTTTGAACTTATGGCAGTTATCGTTCTTCATGGAAAACGTTCTCTTGTTACAACATAAAATGTTGCAGGTAAACTACCCCTTTCCCTTAACCGATCTTCAACCAAATCAACAGACCTTGAGATATCTACAATTGAGGAAGGTATGCACAAAATGTAGATTCTGTTGAAATGTGCGGCAGTTATCGTTCGTCATAGGAACAATTACTCTTGTTACAACTTAAAATGTGGCTGGTAAACTACCCCCTTCTCTTATCCGATCTTCACCAAAATCAACAGGCCTTCAGTCTTTTACAATTAAGGAAGGTATGCACAAAATTATTTGATTCTGTTGAAATGTACGGGAGTTATCATTCGTCATAGGAATAATTACTCTTGTTAAAACATAAAACGTTACAGGTAAAGTACCCCTTTCCCTTAAACCGATCTTCAACAAAAACAATAGGTCTTGAGAACTCTACAATTCAGGGCTGTATGCAAAACATTATTTGACTCTGTTTGAATTTGCGGCTGTTATCGTTTGCCATAGAAAATACGCTTGTTAAAACAAAAAATGTTGCAGGTAAACTACCCCTTTCCCTTAACCGATTTTCACCAAAAACAATAGGTCTTGAGTACTCTACAAATCAGGGCTGTATACAAAAATTTTTTGATTCTGTTTAAATTTGCGGCTCTTATCGTTTGCCATAGAAAATACCCTTTTAAAACATAAAACGTTGCTGGTAAACTACCCCTTTCCCTTAACCGATCTTCACCAAAAACAATAGGTCTTGAGAACTGTATAATCAGGGCTGTATGCGAAACATTATTTGATTCTATGTGAATTTGCGGCTGTTATCGTTTGCCATAGAAAAAAAATCTACAGACACACACACTTTTTAAAAAACGAATTTTTTTCATGTTTTTGAGTGTAGTACAATCAGAATCTGCAATAATCTCGAACACGATTTTTTGCCATCACCATACTTCCATTTCCTTAAGGAACATGGAAGTAAAAATGGGCAACATTCATATAAATAAATAAGATGACAAAGCTAACAAAACTATTTAACAACACAGACATAAATATCGGTATGGAGAACCATACATGACTTCCATGTTCTAAGATTTATATTTAAAATCATTTTCGAAATGAAATATTTCCATAGAAACTACTTCTTCGTACTTACTGCTTCAGCCTTAACCACAGTACTGTGGTCATTAACGTATACCACCTCACGTTTTCGCACTCGATTTTCACCGATGATGGCAGTCGATGGCACTGCCGAAAAGTCTGGTTTTGCAGAAAACATTGAACTACGGCTAAAGAGCCCGGGAAGCAATTTTAACAAAAAACTACTTCTTTGTTGCCGATAACGTAGTACAGATATAAAAAATTCTGCCCTCCACCTTAAACTATAATTTTTAATAATAGAAAATTACCCTCAACCCGATCACCTAACCTCTTCATTTATAGATATTTCATCTACGTTTCTACAGTGGATTACTATGAGCTTCTTATCAGGATACTTTATTTATAAAAATTAAGTACTTTACTCTTGTTAAATCATAAAATGTTTCAGGTAAACTACCCCTTTCTCTTAACCGATCTTCTCCAAAATCAACAGACCTTCCGTCCTCTACAATTCAGGGAAGCATGCAAAAAAATATTTCATTCTGTTTGAATGTGCGGCAGTTATCGTTCGTCATGGAAACATTTCTCTTGTTACAACATAAAATGTTGCAGGTAAACTACCCCTTTCCCTTAACTGGTCTTCACCAAAATCAATAGACCTTGAGCTCTCTGCAACTCAGGAAAGAGTGCAAAAAATTATTTGATTCTCATTGAATTTTCGGCAGTTATCGTTCGTCATAAAAAAATTACCCTTTTTAAAACATAAAACGTTGCTGATAAACTACCCCTTCCCTTAACCGATCTTCAACAAAATCAACAGACCTTGAGTTCTCTTTAGTTCAAAAAGGTATGCAAAAACCTAGTTCATTCTGTTTGAATTTACGGCAGTTATCGTTCGTCATATAAAAAATTACCCTTGTTAAAACATAAAATGTCGCTGGTAAACTACCCCTTTCCCTTAACCGATCTTCACCAACACCAATAGGTATTGAGAACTCTACAATACAAAGCTGTATGCAAAACATCATTTGATTCTGTTTGAATTTGCGGCTGTTATCGTTTACTATGGAAAAAATTACCCTTGAAAAAAAAACCGTTGCTGATAAACTACCCCTTTCCCTTAACCGATCTTCACCAAAAACGACAGGTCTTGGGTACTCTACAATTCAGGCTTGTATGCAAACAATTATTTGATTCTGTTTGAATTTGCGGCTGTTATCGTTTGCCATAGAAAACACCCTTGATAAAACATAAAACGTTGCTGGTAAACTACCCTATTCCATTAACCGATCTTCACCAATAACAATAGGTCTTGAGAACTCTACAATTCAGGGCTGTATGCAAAACATTAGTTGATTCTCTTTGAATTTACGGCAGTTATCGTTCGTCACAGAAAAAATACCCTTGTTAAAACATAAAACGTTGCAGGTAAACTACCCCTTTCCCTTAACCGATCTTCACCATAAACAATAGGTCTTTAGTACTCAACAAAACAGGGCTGTATGCAAAAACGTATTTGATTCTGTTTGAATTTGCGGCTCTTATCGTTTGCCATAGAAAATACCCTTTTAAAACATAAAACGTTGCAGGTAAACTACCCCTTTCCCTTAACCGATCTTCACCAACACCAATAGGTATTGAGAACGCTACAATACAGAGCTGTATGCAAAACATCATTTGATTCTGTTTGAATTTGCGGCTGTTATCGTTTACCATAGAAAAAGTAATATCGGTATGGAGAACCATACATGACTTCCATATTCTAAGATTTATATTTAAAATCATTTTCAGCCAAACAGCCAGGCTGTGTCTTACCTGCCTTTTTATTGCTGTATTAAATGAAAAATATTATATTACATTAAAGTGAAAAAATTATAATTTTATTGCCTGGCAACAAAATTATTTTATTTTTAACAATTACCATTGTTTCAAGTACTTCACTCTTGTTAAAACGTAAAAAGTTGCCGGTAAACTACCCCTTCCCCTTAACCGATCTTCACCAAAATCGAAAGTCATTGAGACCTCTACAATTCAGGGACGTATGCAAAAAATTATTTGATTCTGTTTGAATTTCCGGCTGTTACCGTTCGTCATAGAAAATACGCTTGATGAAAAAACGTTGCAAGTAAACTACCCCTTCCCCTTAACCGATCTTCACCAAAAACAATAGGTCTTGAGTACTCTACAAATCAGGGCTGTATGCAAAACATTATTTGATTCTGTTTGAATTTGCGGCTGTTATCGTTTGCCATAGAAAATACCCTTGATAAAAAAACGCTGCAGGTAAACTACCCCTTTCCCTTAAACGATCTTCACCAAAAACAATAGGTCTTGAGAACTCTGCAATTTAGGGCTGCATACAAATAATATTTTGATTCTGTTTGAATTTGCGGCTGTTATCGTTTGCCATAGGAAATACCCTTGTTAAAACATAAAACGTTACAGGTAAACTACCCCTTTCCCTTAACCGATCTTCACCAAAAACCATAGGTCTTGAGAACTCTACAATTCAGGGCTGTATACGAAACATTATTTGATTCTGTTTGAATTTGCGGCTGTTATCGTTTGCCAAAAAAAAAAATTCCCTTGATAAAAAAAAACCGTTGCAGGTAAACTACCCCTTTCCCTCAACCGATCTTCACCAAAAACAATAGGTCGTGAGTACTCTATAAATCAGGGCTGTATGCAAAAATTTTTTGATTCTGTTTGAATTTGCGGCAGTTATCGTTTGCCATAGAAAAAAAATCTACAGACACACACACACACACACACACTTTTCGGAAAACGACTTTTTTCATGTTTTGAGTGTAGTAGAATCAGAATCTGCAATCATCTCGAACACGATTTTTTTTGCCATCACCATACTTCCATTCCTTAAGGAATATGGAAGTAAAATATCGGTATGGAGAACCATACATGACTTCCATGTTCTAAGATTTATATTTAAAATCATATTCGAAATGAAATATTTCCATAGAAACTACGTCTTTCTACTTATTGCTTCAGCATTAACCACAGTACTGTGGTCACTAACGTATACCACCTCACGTTTTCGCACTCGATTTTCACCGATGATGGCAGTCGATGGCACTGCCGAAAAGTCTGGTTTTGCAGAAAACATTGGACTACGGCTAAAGAGCCCGGGAAGCAATTTTAACAAAAAACTACTTCTTTGTTGCCGATAACGTAGTACACATATAAAAAATTCTCCACTACACCTTCAACTATAATTTTTAATAATAGAAAATTACCCCCACCCCGTTCACCTAAATTCTTCATTTATAGATATTTCATCTACGTTTCTACAGTGGATTACTATGGGCTTCTTATCAGGATAATTTATTTATAAAAATAAATAAGTAAGTACTTTACTCTTGTTAAATCATAAAATGTTTCAGGTAAACTACCCCTTTCTCTTAACCGATCTTCTCCAAAATCAACAGACCTTCCGTCCTCTACAATTCAGGGAAGCATGCAAAAATATATTTGATTCTGTTTGAATGTGCGGCAGTTATCGTTCGTCATGGAAACATTTCTCTTGTTACAACATAAAATGTTGCTGGTAAACTACCCCTTTCCCTTAACCGATCTTCACCAAAATCAATAGACCTTGAGCTCTCTGCAACTGAGGAAAGGGTGCAAAAAATTATTTGATTCTCATTGAATTTTCGGCAGTTATCGTTCGTCATAATAAAAATTACCCTTTTTAAAACATAAAACGTTGCTGATAAACTACCCCTTTCCTTAACTGATCTTCACCAAAATCAACAGACCTTGAGTTCTCTAAAACTCAGGAAAGTGTGCAAAACATTATTTGATTCTCTTTGAATTTTCGGCAGTTATCGTTCGTCATAAAAAAATTACCCTTTTTAAAACATAAAACGTTGCTGATAAACTACCCCTTTCCCTTAACCGATCTTCAGCAAAATCAACAGACCTTGAGTTCTCTTTAGTTCAAAAAGGTATGCAAAAACGTAGTTGATTCTGTTTGAATTTACGGCAGTTATCGTTTGTCATATAAAAAATTACCCTTCTTAAAACATAAAATGTTGCAGGTAAAATACCCTATTCCCTTAACCGATCTTCACCAGAACCAATAGCTATTGAGAACTCTACAATACAGGCCTGTATGCAAAACATCATTTGATTCTGATTGAATTTGCGGCTGTTATCGTTTGCCATAGAAAAAAATTACCCTTGATAAAAAACCGTTGCAGGTAAACTACCCCTTTCCCTTAACCGATCTTCACCAAAACAATAGGTCTTGAGTACTCTACAAATCAGGGATGCATGCAAAAATTTATTTGATTATGTTTGAGTTTGCGGCTGATATCGCTTGCCATAGAAAATACCCTTGTTAAAACATAAAACGTTGCAGGTAAACTACCCTTTTCCCTAAACCGATCTTCAACAAAATCAACAGACCTTGAGTTCTGTATAATTCAAAAAGGTATGCAGAAGAGTAGTTGATTCTGTTTTAATGTACGGCAGTTATCGTTCGTCATAAAAAACTTACCCTTGGTAAAACATAAAATGTTGCAGGTAAACTACCCTATTCCCTTAACCGATCTTCACCAACACCAATAGGTATTGAGAACTCTACAATGCATGCCTGTATGCAAAACATCATTTGATTCTGTGTGAATTTGCGGCTGTTATCGTTTGCCAAAAAAAAAAAATACCCTTGAAAAAAAAAACCGTTGCATGTAAACTACCCCTTTCCCTTAACCTATCTTCACCAAAAAAAATAGGTCTTGAGTACTCTAGAAATCAGGGCTGTATGCAAAAAATTATTTGGTTCTGTTTGAATTTGCGGCTGTTATCGTTTGCCATAGAAAGAAAATCTACACACACACACAGATACTTTTGTACTCTACAAATACTACAGGTAAACTACCCTATTCCCTTAACCGATCTTCACCAAAACCAACAGGTCTTTAGAACTCTACAATTTAGGGCTGTATGCAAAAAATTATTTGATTTAGTTTGAATTTGCGGCTATTATCGTTATCATAAAAAAAATTACCCTTGATAAAAAACCGTTGCTGGTAAACTACCCCTTTCCCATAACCGATCTTCGCCAAGAACAATAGGTCTTGAGTACTCTTCAAATCAGGGCTGTATGCAAAAAATTATTTGATTTTGTTTGAATGTGCGGCTGTTATCGTTTGCCATAGAAAATACGCTTTTAAAAACATAAAACGTTGCAGGTAAACTACCCCTTTACCTTAACCGATCTTCACCAAAAACAACAGGTCTTGAGATCTCTACAATTTAGGACAGTATGTAAATAATTATTTGATTCTGTGTGAATTTGCGGCTGTTATCGTTTGCCATAGAAAATACCCTTGATAAAACAAAACGTTGCAGGTATACTACCCCTTTCCCGTAAGCGATCTTCACCAAAAACAATAGGTCTTGAGAACTCTACAATTCTGGGCAGTATGCAAAAAATTATTTGATTATGTTTGAATTTGCGGCTGGTATCGTTTGCCATAGAAAGAAAATCTACACACACACACACACACACACACACACACACACACACAGATACTTTTGTACTCTACAAATACTACAGGTAAACTACCCTATTCCCTTAACCGATCTTCACCAAAACCAACAGGTCTTTAGAACTCTACAATTTAGGGCGGTATGCAAAAAATTATTTGATTCTGCTTGAATTTGCGGCTATTATCGTTATCATAAAAAAATTACCCTTGATAAAAAACCGTTGCTGGTAAACTACCCCTTTCCCATAACCGATCTTCGCCAAGAACAATAGGTCTTGAGTACTCTTCAAATCAGGGCTGTATGCAAAAAATTATTTGATTCTGTTTGAATTTGCGGCTGTTATCGTTTGCCATAGAAAATACGCTTTTAAAAACATAAAACGTTGCAGGTAAACTACCCCTTTTCCTTAACCGATCTTCACCAAAAACAACAGGTCTTGAGATCTCTACAATTTAGGACAGTATGTAAATAATTATTTGATTCTGTGTGAATTTGCGGCTGTTATCGTTTGCCATAGAAAACACCCTTGATAAAACAAAACGTTGCAGGTATACTACCCCTTTCCCTTAAGCGATCTTCACCAAAAACAACAGGTCTTGAGAACTCTACAATTCTGGGCAGTATGCAAAAAATTATTTGATTATGTTTGAATTTGCGGCTGTTATCGTTTGCCATAGAAAATACCCTTGTTAAAAAAAAAGTTGCAGGTAAACTACCCTTTTCCCTTAACCGATCTTCACCAAAAACAATAGATCTTGAGTACTCTACAAATCAGGGCTGTATGCAAAAAATTATTTGATTCTGTTTGAATTTGCGGCTGTTATAGTTTGCCATAGAAAAAATCTATAGACACACACACACACACACACACACACACACACACACACACTTTTCGAAAAATGACTTTTTTTCATGGTGTGAGTATCGTACAATCAGAATCTGCAATAATCTCGAACACGATTTTTTTTGCCATCACCATTCTTCCATTTCCTTAAGGAACATGGAAGTAAAATTGAAAAAACGTTATTTTGAAAATCTAAACGCATACAAAAAACCAGAAATGTATAAATCTAATTTAGCCACACATGCATTAAACACAGGACATGAATTCCCAAACATAACCAACATGACACTAATAAAACACACCACACAAAGGGACCATAATGAACATTTGGGAAAATTTACAAACATACAAACATAAAACACACAAAAAACTAATACCTGAACAAATACAAATCAATACAAAACATGACACAATTTTCAAAGCACTCAACATAGAAAATACACAAAATACTAATATATACACCACAATCACACACAGTAATACCAATTTAAAGTACTAAAGGTCAACAGGATACCACAACAACAACCAACCAACACAAGACTCAAAACTAGTAAAGCTGAGGATGGGAACACAAAGCGTCCGCAAATATGTTGTAAATAAGGAAAATACATCTTGAGGTAAAATCATATAAATATTAAATATATTATATACATCAAGAAATAGACTGTAGCAAAAAGTGTTTGAACTAATAAGAAATGTATTTCTTTCAATAAGTGAGTGGGTTCTGTGCGGCACAGGAAGCTTCCTAATAGGTCTATTGTATTCTTAATTTTAGTATGTTTTGTATTCTTTATTCCTGTATATTTTGTAACGTTAGAATACATTTTAATATTACCAAGTTGTCGGCGGTCAGATTTATGATTTCATACTTTGTGGTATATGTTGAAGCAAATGGTGTACGCTGTTGATATATTGGGGTTGTTTGGGAGAGGATCTGCAAGCAAATCAAACTGTGATTGAATGTCCAGCTCATATTCGCATCATCACACACACGTATTCCCTTTTGCCTGAAGGCGCCTCAATGCAAATTCACACACACACACACACACACACACACACACACACACACACACACACACACACACACACACACACACACACACACACACATATTTTATATACATGTATTCCATGGAGGATTACAAATAAGCCAGACGTTAATTGCACAATAGCAGGAATGCTATGATCGTTGTGAACAGTGCTAACAGTGCATCTGCAGTGTTTTATTTTGTAATAGAGTTAATTTGGTTTTGATATGATAACACGATCTCTGTCAATAAGGAAGGCGATTTTCAGACATCGTGATCTATTTGAAGGCGGTGGTAAAATGTATCTCAACAAAGGGTTTAATAATAATTTGAATACGGGAAATAATAATAATAATAATTACGGGACAAACCAAGGTACATTAAAACAGAATCTCCGATACGATACCTTTTACTTCGGCAACCAATTTTTCTGCCATTTTATAGATACCATTAACAATACTTTTATGATATTTTCAAAATTGTTCATTTTGTGCAACATCTTTAAAAATTCGATTTTTTAATTTTTACGATTTTTTGTGTTGTTTTGGAGGAATCCGCCATATATACCAAGAAACATAACAAACTGTTTTAAATCTTATAAAAAGACGCGTATTTTGGTTGTTGTTTGTATCTGTACGTTAAAATCTGATTGAGTTTTGAATTTTTACGATGAATCTGATTGAAAGTTAGTTTTACGATTTCGTGTCCAATTTTTACTTCCATGTTCCGTAAAGAAATGAAAGTGTGGGGTGATCGCGAAAAAAAATTTGTTCGAGATATGGGCTGATAATGATTGTACTACCCTCAAAACACGAAGAAAAGTCATTTTCCGAAAAGTGTCTGTGTCTGTACGTATATAGCATTTTTCTATTGCGAACGATAACTGCCACAAATTCGAACAGAATCAAATAATGTTTTGTATATGTGCCCGATTTGTAGAGGACTCAAGGCCTATTGAGTTTGGTGAAGATCGGTTGAGGGGAAGGGATACTTTACGTGGAACGTTTTATGTTTTATCAAGAGTAAAGTACTTAATTTTGATAAATAAAGTATCCTGAAAAGAAGATCATAATAATCCACTGTAGAAAGTTCGACGAAATATCTATAAATGGAAAGGATAGTTGAAGGGGTAGGGGGTAATTTTCTATAAATGAAAATGATAGTTGAAGGGGTAGGGGATAATTTGTTATGTGTGTACTACGTTGTCGGCAACAAAGAAGTAGTTTGTTGTTAAAATTCTTTCCCGGGCTGTTTGGCCGTGGTGCAGTGTTTTCTGCAAAACCAGACGTTTCGGCAGTGCCACGGACTGCCATCATCAGTGAAACACGAGTGCGCTAACGTGAGGTGGTACGTTAGTGACCACAGTAATGTGGTTAAGGCTGAAGAAAGAAGTAGAAAGAGGTAGTTTCTGTGGAAATATTTTATTTCTAAAATGATTATAAATATAAATTTTAGAACGTGGAAGTCATGTATGGCTCTCCATACCGATATTTTTAATATGTAATCAAGGCATGTGTGAAATCGCCACATGACTTGGAAATGTTAGATAAATGTAAAAGAAAGTTTCAGTCGTTTATACTCTGTACTTTGACTTTACTGGGGTATCTATAATTTGGCTTTGGAGGTGACGGTCCGGGGTCGCGTCGGCTTCGTATAAAAGAAAAAACAAGTTAAGACTAATGAACATAACTATCTTTAAAGCGGCTGAAATCAGTAGCAGTAAAGTAAACGGTAATAACATGATAAAATACGCGTTACTGAAACATTGTTTACAAGATACTTATTGACTGAATTGATTTTCCTATATTCATATTTCAAACGTAGGCCTATACGCTGATCCTGTGTAATAAACCTGTTTGTATAGGTTGAAGGAGTTACTATTATATTAACGTACACAGCTACAAAATATTAAAACAGCCCAAAAATTAAGAGATTAACAAAATTCGTCAACTTTTTCGACCCTCTTCGTCAACTTTTCCGTCCGGCCCCGGTCCCGTTCGTCACCCCCCCCCCCGTAAATACGCCACTGATTGCCTTCCGTATCTTTACAAGTAAGCCTATATGTGCGTATTAACATAGAATAAAAATTAACGGTGAAATTTGAGAGCAACACGCTTTCGTTAAAAAATGTTGAAAATAGTGTGTTCCACTTTTGTGCATGTGTTGTTATTTTATTTGTTCATTTGTTTTTCGTATTTTAAAAGTTTTTTTGTGTCAGAGAATGTAATCGAGGCTTCCAATTCAGTGAGTATTTAAATAGGCCTACATGACTTAGAACAGGGGTCTCCAAACGTTTTCACTTGAGGGCCGAATTGAAAAATCTTGGAAGTCAGGCGGGCCAACAATAGGCCTATATATATTGTGTGTGTGTGCGCGCGCGCGCGCGCTGTAAACGTATTTTCTTTAAGTTTACAAAATAATCAAGTCAATAAGATAAGTATTTAAATAAAAATTAAGCAGACTTATCCAAAGAAAACATATTCATGTACGTATTCAAAAAACTGTAGCCTAAATAAAATTAAATATATTTCTTATGTATTATTTTTTGGCTTTCTTATGTACGTATGGGATGTGTGGAGTTGCTTCTGACATATAATGTGTGTCCATTTTGGGTCAAATTTTGATGCTCCTATCACTAGAATGGATTTCAAGTGTCCGTCTGACAAGTTAGCCGAACCACGGGGGGAGTTAGTACTGAGCGCACGGGGGGACTAGGAATCTTCGCTTTAGGTTGATGAGAGTGAAAAGCATGATTCATTGAAGGCAGCCAGAGGAACAAGCACAATAACCACGTAAATGTTTTAAACTTGTAGAGAATATTATAACATTTTACTGAACTTATTTCCTGTTTAGTTATTTAGTAAAATGTTATAATATTTGAAGTATTTTGACGATCTATTTAAAAACTGCAGGCAGCATCAGCCGGGTTGCCGCGGGCCGTAGTTTGGAGACCCCTGACTTAGAGAATGAAAATGATTAGAATCCGATGAAATTCATGGTGGTGCTTCAGTACTTCTATGATAACGCTAATGGAAATTCACCGTAAATCAGCGAGCTAGTTTGTTTTAATTCGTACGAAAGCTTCATAAACATTAATGCCGGTGGAAGAAAGTTACCGCAATAATCAGTAATTGTAGCGGTATGTGGACTGTACAAACCAAAACTAGATCGCAGAAGTACTGTGACGCGCTGCCTTCATGGTTAAGGAAGACAACCAGGAAAATTTGTAGAATTAACGTAAAGTATTTTGTGATTACAGTTTGAATGAACTCTAAAGATGGATTAACATAAAGTGGGAGGAACTTGTTTTAGTCCCCGGAATATGAACTGAAAGCTCTTGAGTTTCTTCTACTGTCCCCAGTATATAAGAAAATATAAAAATATATCGTATTCTGTTCACGTAAGGCGCGAACCTGGTAATTCTTTTTTCTTTGTGGGAGGTAACAATTTTTTTACAGTATTTTTTATACGCTGTACGTGTAAGATATAAAATCAGTTTTTCTTCTTTTTTTTTGTTAGAAGTTTTCGCGTTCCACTAGCAAACGTCCTTTTGTATACGGTACTTTTTTTATTATTAGTCAATAGTTTTACCTCTCTTTTCTTCCTGCAGTGTCTAAATACATGATTCAGAAATGTAATGCTTGTGACTGCCTGTATTGTGATTTCCTTTCACGGATAACGTTCAGTGTTTCTTCTATGGTAAAGAATAAAACTTTTGGTTGCGGGAATCGTTTTTGAAACATCGATAAAATGACTATGGGAACAGTCGGCAGTCGCTACCAGACTACCACACAACTTGCAAAAACCACGTTTTTTGTGTTCCTACGTAAACTACAGGTAAATATCGGTATGGAGAACCATACATGACTTCCATATTCTAAGATTTATATTTAAAAGCATTTTCGAAATGAAATATTACCATAGAAACTACTTCTTTCTACTTACTGCTTCAGCCTTAACCACAGTACTGTGGTCACTAACGTATACCATCTCACGTTATCGCACTCGATTTTCACTGATGATGGAAGTCGATGGCATTGCCGAAACGTCTGGTTTTGTAGAAAACATTGGACTACGGCCAAATATCCCGGGAAGGAATTTTAACAAAAACTACTTCTTTGTTGCCAATAACGTTGTACACATATATATAAAAAATATGCATAAAATTAATGGCTTGTATAAGTTAATGATTGATCTCCATTAAGTAGCTCAAGTTTCCAAAGTTTTAATATTATGATGTCCGTAATTAAAACATCAGAGCAGGTTTAGTGTGAATGAGGGTACACCGTGGACAAAAATTTTCAACATTTCCTATTGAGCGTTGCTTAGAGTAAAGCTGCGAATCTACAGTGTATGTTTCACAGAACAAACACGCGAAAAAGAAGGAGCGCTCCGAAGTCACTCATGGACCCTCAGCATCTTGCAGAGGGTTCATTCCCTAAAGACGAAAAGTCTGTCTATGAATCGTTCCTCTGTAAACACGTGCAGTTACACTGCCCAGCGATCCACAGGAAGCAAATTGATGTCCATTTTTTCGGCTTGCACGCGTTATGTTGGTGTGGGTTTCGGCACTTTCCATTTAAAAAGCGTGCAAATGTAAGAAAATAAACATGAGTGAGGCCAGAAATAACGCGAATTTTGTGTGTGTGTGTGTGTGTGTGTGTGTGTGTGTGTGTGTGTGTGTGTGTGTGTTCCCTGCCTTTTTATTGCTGTAGTCATAATAATAAAATGGAAACGTAAACATTACATAACTGAGATATGCTTACCTGCCACGAACGATGTATTATTTTATACATGTATATTAACTCATACATAATTTACATTAAAATGAAAAAATTATAATTTTATTGCTTGGCAACAGAATTATTTTATTTTTAACAATTACCATTGTTTGAAAAAGTTTAAATGAATTTCAAGTACTTTACTGTTGTTAAAACGTAAAAGGTTGCAGGTAAACTACCCCTTCCCCTTAACCGATCTTCACCAAAATCGAAAGTCCTTGAGATCTCTAAAATTCAGGGACGTCTGCAAAACATTATTTGATTCTGTTTGAAGTTGCGGCTGTTTCGTTTGCCATATAAAATACCCTTGTAAAAAAATGTTGCAGGTAAACTACCCCTTTCCCTCAACCGATCTTCACCAAAAACAATAGGTCGTGAGTACTCTGCAAATCAGGGCTGTATGCAAAAAATTATTTGATTCTGTTTGAATTTGCGGCAGTTATCGTTTGCCATAGAAAAAATATCGGTATGGAGAACCATACATGACTTCCATATTCTAAGATTTATATTTAAAATCATTTTCAGCCAAACAGCCAGGCTGTGTCTTACCTGCCTTTTTATTGCTGTATTAAATGAAAAATATTATATTACATTAAAATGAAAAAATTATAATTTTATTGCCTGGCAACAAAATTATTTTATTTTTAACAATTACCATTGTTTCAAAAAGTTTAAATAAATTTTCAAGTACTTTACTCTTGTTAAAACGTAAAAGGTTGCAGGTAAACTACCCCTTCCCCTTAACCAATCTTCACCAAAATCGAAAGTCATTGAGACCTCTACAATTCAGGGACGTATGCAAAACATTATTTGATTCTGTTTGAATTTGCGGCTGTTATCGTTTGCCATAGAAAATACCCTTGTTAAAAAAACGTTGCAGGTAAACTACCCCTTTCCCTCAACCGATCTTCACCAAAAACAATAGGTCTTGAGAACTCTACAATTTAGGGCTGTATGCAAATAATCTTTTGATTCTGTTTGAATTTGCGGCTGTTATCGTTTGCCATAGGAAATACCCTTGTTAAAACATAAAACGTTACAGGTAAACTACCCCTTTCCCTTAACCGATCTTCACCAAAAACAATAGGTCTTGAGTACTCTACAAATCAGGGCTGTATGCAAAACATTATTTGATTCTGTTTGAATTTGCGGCTGTTATCGTTTGCCATAGAAAATACCCTTGTTAAAAAAACGTTGCTGGTAAACTACCCCTTTCCCTCAACCGAACTTCACCAAAAACAATAGGTCTTGAGAACTCTACAATTTAGGGCTGTATGCAAATAATCTTTTGATTCTGTTTGAATTTGCGGCTGTTATCGTTTGCCATAGGAAATACCCTTGTTAAAACATAAAACGTTACAGGTAAACTACCCCTTTCCCTTAACCGATCTTCACCAAAATCAGCAGGTCTTGAGAACTCTACAATTCAGGGCTGTATGCGAAACATTATTTGATTCTGTTTGAATTTGCGGCTGTTATCGTTTGCCAAACAAACAAAATTACCCTTGCTAAAAAAAAAACCGTTGCAGGTAAACTACCCCTTTCCCTCAACCGATCTTCACCAAAAACAATAGGTCGCGAGTACTCTGCAAATCAGGGCTGTATGCAAAAAATTATTTGATTCTGTTTGAATTTGCGGCAGTTATCGTTTGCCATAGAAAAAAAATCTACAGACAGACAGACAGACAGACACACAGACAGACAGACAGCCAGACACACACACAGACACTTTTCGGAAAACGACTTTTTTTCATGTTTTGAGTGTAGTAGAATCAGAATCTGCAATAATCTCGAACACGATTTTTTTTGCCATCACCATACTTCCATTCCTTAAGGAATATGGAAGTAAAAATCTACAGACACACACACAGACACTTTCGGAAAACGACTTTTTTTCATATTTTGAGTGTAGTAGAATCAGAATCTGCAATAATCTCGAACACGATTTTTTTTGCCATCACCATACTTCCATTCCTTAAGGAATATGGAAGTAAAATATCGGTATGGAGAACCATACATGACTTCCATATTCTAAGATTTATATTTAAATCTTAATATCGCCTGCCAAGCGCGATATATTTTCTCTTATACATGATTTACATTAAAATGAAAAAATTTTAATTTTATTGCCTGGCAACAAAATTATTTTATTTTTAACAATTACCATTGTTTGAAAAAGTTTAAATAAATTTTCAAGTACTTTACTCTTGTTAAAACGTAAAAGGTTGCAGGTAAACTACCCCTTCCCCTTAACCGATCTTCACCGAAATCGAAAGTCCTTGAGACCTCTACAATTCAGGGACGTATGCAAAAAATTATTTGATTCTGTTTGAATTTTGCGGCAGTTATCGTTTGCCATAGAAAATACGCTTGATAAAAAAACGTTGCAGGTAAACTACCCCTTCCCCTTAACCGATCTTCACCAAAAACAAAAGGTCTTGAGTACTCTACAAATCAGGGCTGTATGCAAAACATTATTTTATTCTGTTTGAATTTGCGGCTGTTATCGTTTGCCATAGAAAATACCCTTGTTAAAAAAACGTTACAGGTAAACTACCCCCTTCCCTTAACTGATCTTTACCAAAAACCGTAGGTATTGAGACCTCTACAATTGAGGGCTGTATGCAAATAATCATTTGATTCTGTTTGAATTTGCGGGAGTTATCGTTTGCCATAGAAAAAAAATCTACAGACACACAGACACACACACACACAGACACTTTTCGGAAAACGACTTGTTTTATTTATGCAGAATATTATTTGATTCTGTTTAAATTTGCGGCTGTTATCGTTTGCCATAGAAAATACCCTTGTTAAAAAACGTTGTAGGTAAACTACCCCTTTCCCTTAACCGATCTTCACCAAAAACAATAGGTCTTGAGAACTCTACAATTCAGGACTGTATGCGAAACATTATTTGATTCTGTTTGAATTTGCGGCTGTTATCGTTTGCCAAAAAAAAAAAATTTCCCTTGATAAAAAAAAACCGTTGCAGGTAAACTACCCCTTTCCCTCAACCGATCTTCACCAAAAACAATAGGTCGTGAGTACTCTACAAATCAGGGCTGTATGCAAAAAATTATTTGATTCTGTTTGAATTTGCGGCAGTTATCGTTTGCCATAGAAAAAAATCTACAGACACACAGACACACACACACAGACACTTTTCGGAAAACGACTTTTTTTCATGTTTTGAGTGTAGTAGAATCAGAATCTGCAATAATCTCGAACACGATTTTTTTTGCCATCACCATACTTCCATTCCTTAAGGAATATGGAAGTAAAATGACTTTTTTTCATGTTTTGAGTGGAGTACAATCAGAATCTGCAATAATCTCGAACACGATTTTTATTGCCATCACCATACTTCCATTTCCTTAGGGAACATGGAAGTAAAAATTACCCCCGATAAGAAAATGTTGCAGGTAAACTACCCTTTCCCTTAACCGATCTTCACCAAAAATAATATGTCATGAGTACTCTAAAATTCAGGGCTGTATGCAAATAATCATTTGATTCTGTTTGAATTTGCGGCTCTTATTGTTTGCCATAGGAAATACCCTTGTTAAAATATAAAACGTTGCAGGTAAACTACCCCTTTCCCTAAGCCGATCTTCAACAAAATCAACAGACCTTGAGTTCTGTATAATTCAAAAAGGTATGCAGAAGAGTAGTTGATTCCGTTTTAATGTACGGCAGTTATCGTTCGTCATAAAAAAAATTACCCTTGTTAAAACATAATATGTTGCAGGTAAACTACCCTATTCCCTTAACCGATCTTCACCAAAACCAACAGGTCTTTAGAACTCTACAATTTAGGGCTGTATGCAAAAAATTATTTGATTCTGTTTGAATTTGCGGCTATTATCGTTTACCTTAAAAAAAAATTACCCTTGATAAAAAACCGTTGCTGGTAAACTACCACTTTCCCACAACCGATCTTCACCAAGAACAATAGGTCTTGAGTACTCTTCAAATCAGGGCTGTATGCAAAAAATTATTTGATTCTGTTTGAATTTGCGGCTGTTATCGTTTGCCATAGAAAATACGCTTTTAAAAACATAAAACGTTGCAGGTAAACTACCCCTTTTCCGTAACCGATCTTCACCAAAAACAACAGGTCTTGAGATCTCTGCAATTTAGGACAGTATGCAAATAATTATTTGATTCTGTGTGAATTTGCGGCTGTTATCGTTTGCCATAGAAAATTCCCTTGATAAAACAAAACGTTGCAGGTATACTACCCCTTTCCCTTAAGCGATCTTCACCAAAAACAATAGGTCTTGAGAACTCTACAATTCTGGGCAGTATGCAAAAAATTATTTGATTATGTTTGAATTTGCGGCTGTTATCGTTTGCCATAGAAAATACCCTTGTTAAAACATAAAATGTTGAAGGTAAACTACCCCTTTCCCTTAACCGATCTTTACCAAAATCAATAGGTCTTGAGAACTCTACAATTCAAGGCTGTATGCAAAATATTATTTGATTGTGTTTGAATTTGCGGCTGTTATTGTTTGCCATCGAAACAAATTACCCTTGATTAAAAAAAAAACGTTTCAAGTAAACTACCCTTTTCCCTTAACCGATCTTCACCAAAAACAATAGGTCTTGATTACTCTACACATCAGGGCTGTATGCAAAAAATTATTTGATTCTGTTTGAATTTGCGGCCGTTATCGTTTGCCATAGAAAAAAATCTACACACACACACACACACACACACACACACACACACACACACTTTTCGAAAAATGACTTTTTTTCATGGTGTGAGTGTCGTACGTCGTACAATCAGAATCTGCAATAATCTCGAACACGATTTTTTTTTGCCATCACCATTCTTCCATTTCCTTAAGGAACTAAACACAGGACATGAATTCCCAAACATAACCAACATGACACTAATAAAACACATACCACACAAAGGGACCATAATGAACATTTGGGAAAATTTACAAACATAAAACACACAAAAAACTAATACCTGAAAAAATACAAATCAATACAAAACATGACACAATTTTCAAAGCACTCAACATTGAAAATACACAAAATACTAATATATACACCACAGTCACACACAGTAATACCAATTTAAAGTACTAAAGGCCAACAGGATACCACAACAACAACCAACCAACACAAAAGTACTTCACAAGACTCAAAACTAGTAAAGCTGAGGATGGGAACACAAAGCGTCCGCAAATATGTTGTAAATAAGGAAAATACATCTTGAGGTAAAATCATATAAATATTAACTATATTATATACATCAAGAAATAGACTGTAGCAAAAAGTGTTTGAACTAATAAGAAATGTATTTCTTTCAATAAGTGAGTGGGTTCTGTGCGGCACAGGAAGCTTCCTAATAGGTCTATTGTATTCTTAATTTTAGTATGTTTTGTATTCTTTATTCCTGTATATTTTGTAACGTTAGAATAATTTTTAATATTACCAAGTGGTCGGCGGTCAGATTTATGATTTCATACTTTGTGGTATATGTTGAAGCAAATGGTGTACGCTGTTGATATATTGGGGTTGTTTGGGAGAGGATCTGCAAGCAAATCAAACTGTGATTGAATGTCCAGCTCATATTCGCATCATCACACACACGTATTCCCTTTTGCCTGAAGGCGCCTCAATGCAAATTCACACACACACACACACACACACACACATCTATTTTATATACATGTATTCCATGGAGGATTACAAATAAGCCAGACGTTAATTGCACAATAGCAGGAATGCTATGATCGTTGTGAACAGTGCATCTGCAGTGTTTTATTTTGTAATAGAGTTAATTTGGTTTTGATATGATAACACGATCTCTGTCAATAAGGAAGGCGATTTTCAGACATCGTGATCTGTTTGAAGGCGGTGGTAAAATGTATCTCAACAAAGGGTTTAATAATAATTTGAATACGGGACATAATAATAATAATAATAATTACGGGACAAACCAAGGTACATTAAAACAGAATCTCCGATACGATACCTTTTACTTCGGAAACCAATTTTTCTGCCATTTTATAGATACCATTAACAATACTTTTATGATTTTTTCAAAATTGTTCATTTTGTGCAACATCTTTAAAAATTCGATTTTTTTAATATTCACGATTTGTTGTGATGTTTTGGAGGAATCCGCCATATATACCAAGAAACATAACAAACTATTTTAAATCTTGAAAAAAGACGCGTATTTTGGTTGTTGTTTGTATCTGTACGTCAAAATCTGATTGAGTTTTGAATTTTTAAAGTTAGTTTTACGATTTCGTGTCCAATTTTTACTTCCATGTTCCGTAAAGAAATGAAAGTGTGGTGATCGCGAAAAAAATTTGTTCGAGGTAAGGGCTGATAATGATTGTACTACCCTCAAAACACGAAGAAAAGTCATTTTCCGAAAAGTGTCTGTGTCTGTACGTATATAGCATTTTTCTATTGCGAACGATAACTGCCACAAATTCGAACAGAATCAAATAATGTTTTGTATATGTGCCCGATTTGTAGAGGACTCAAGGCCTATTGAGTTTGGTGAAGATCGGGTGAGGGGAAGGGATACTTTACGTGGAACGTTTTATGTTTTATCAAGAGTAAAGTACTTAATTTTGATAAATAAAGTATCCTGAAAAGAAGATCATAATAATCCACTGTAGAAAGTTCGACGAAATATCTATAAATGGAAAGGATAGTTGAAGGGGTAGGAGGTAATTTTCTATAAATGAAAATGATAGTTGAAGGGGTAGGGGATAATTTGTTATGTGTGTACTACGTTGTCGGCAACAAAGAAGTAGTTTGTTGTTAAAATTCTTTCCCGGGCTGTTTGGCCGTGGTGCAGTGTTTTCTGCAAAACCAGACGTTTCGGCAGTGCCACGGACTGCCATCATCAGTGAAACACGAGTGCGCTAACGTGAGGTGGTACGTTAGTGACCACAGTAATGTGGTTAAGGCTGAAGAAAGAAGTAGAAAGAGGTAGTTTCTGTGGAAATATTTTATTTCTAAAATGATTATAAATATAAATTTTAGAACGTGGAAGTCATGTATGGCTCTCCATACCGATATTTTTAATATGTAATCAAGGCATGTGTGAAATCGCCACATGACTTGGAAATGTTAGATAAATGTAAAAGAAAGTTTCAGTCGTTTATACTCTGTACTTTGACTTTACTGGGGTATCTATAATTTGGCTTTGGAGGTGACGGTCCGGGGTCGCGTCGGCTTCGTATAAAAGAAAAAACAAGTTAAGACTAATGAACATAACTATCTTTAAAGCGGCTGAAATCAGTAGCAGTAAAGTAAACGGTAATAACATGATAAAATACGCGTTACTGAAACATTGTTTACAAGATACTTATTGACTGAATTGATTTTCCTATATTCATATTTCAAACGTAGGCCTATACGCTGATCCTGTGTAATAAACCTGTTTGTATAGGTTGAAGGAGTTACTATTATATTAACGTACACAGCTACAAAATATTAAAACAGCCCAAAAATTAAGAGATTAACAAAATTCGTCAACTTTTTCGACCCTCTTCGTCAACTTTTCCGTCCGGCCCCGGTCCCGTTCGTCACCCCTCCCCCCCGTAAATACGCCACTGATTGCCTTCCGTATCTTTACAAGTAAGCCTATATGCGCGTATTAACATAGAATAAAAATTAACGGTGAAATTTGAGAGCAACACGCTTTCGTTAAAAAATGTTGAAAATAGTGTGTTCCACTTTTGTGCATGTGTTGTTATTTTATTTGTTCATTTGTTTTTCGTATTTTAAAAGTTTTTTTGTGTCAGAGAATGTAATCGAGGCTTCCAATTCAGTGAGTATTTAAATAGGCCTACATGACTTAGAACAGGGGTCTCCAAACGTTTTCACTTGAGGGCCGAATTGAAAAATCTTGGAAGTCAGGCGGGCCAACAATAGGCCTATATATATTGTGTGTGCGCGCGCGCGCTGTAAACGTATTTTCTTTAAGTTTACAAAATAATCAAGTCAATAAGATAAGTATTTAAATAAAAATTAAGCAGACTTATCCAAAGAAAACATATTCATGTACGTATTCAAAAAACTGTAGCCTAAATAAAATTAAATATATTTCTTATGTATTATTTTTTGGCTTTCTTATGTACGTATGGGATGTGTGGAGTTGCTTCTGACATATAATGTGTGTCCATTTTGGGTCAAATTTTGATGCTCCTATCACTAGAATGGATTTCAAGTGTCCGTCTGACAAGTTAGCCGAACCACGGGGGGAGTTAGTACTGAGCGCACGGGGGGACTAGGAATCTTCGCTTTAGGTTGATGAGAGTGAAAAGCATGATTCATTGAAGGCAGCCAGAGGAACAAGCACAATAACCACGTAAATGTTTTAAACTTGTAGAGAATATTATAACATTTTACTGAACTTATTTCCTGTTTAGTTATTTAGTAAAATGTTATAATATTTGAAGTATTTTGACGATCTATTTAAAAACTGCAGGCAGCATCAGCCGGGTTGCCGCGGGCCGTAGTTTGGAGACCCCTGACTTAGAGAATGAAAATGATTAGAATCCGATGAAATTCATGGTGGTGCTTCAGTACTTCTATGATAACGCTAATGGAAATTCACCGTAAATCAGCGAGCTAGTTTGTTTTAATTCGTACGAAAGCTTCATAAACATTAATGCCGGTGGAAGAAAGTTACCGCAATAATCAGTAATTGTAGCGGTATGTGGACTGTACAAACCAAAACTAGATCGCAGAAGTACTGTGACGCGCTGCCTTCATGGTTAAGGAAGACAACCAGGAAAATTTGTAGAATTAACGTAAAGTATTTTGTGATTACAGTTTGAATGAACTCTAAAGATGGATTAACATAAAGTGGGAGGAACTTGTTTTAGTCCCCGGAATATGAACTAAAAGCTCTTGAGTTTCTTCTACTGTCCCCAGTATATAAGAAAATATAAAAATATATCGTATTCTGTTCACGTAAGGCGCGAACCTGGTAATTCTTTTTTCTTTGTGGGAGGTAACAATTTTTTTACAGTATTTTTTATACGCTGTACGTGTAAGATATAAAATCAGTTTTTCTTCTTTTTTTTTGTTAGAAGTTTTCGCGTTCCACTAGCAAACGTCCTTTTGTATACGGTACTTTTTTTATTATTAGTCAATAGTTTTACCTCTCTTTTCTTCCTGCAGTGTCTAAATACATGATTCAGAAATGTAATGCTTGTGACTGCCTGTATTGTGATTTCCTTTCACGGATAACGTTCAGTGTTTCTTCTATGGTAAAGAATAAAACTTTTGGTTGCGGGAATCGTTTTTGAAACATCGATAAAATGACTATGGGAACAGTCGGCAGTCGCTACCAGACTACCACACAACTTGCAAAAACCACGTTTTTTGTGTTCCTACGTAAACTACAGGTAAATATCGGTATGGAGAACCATACATGACTTCCATATTCTAAGATTTATATTTAAAAGCATTTTCGAAATGAAATATTACCATAGAAACTACTTCTTTCTACTTACTGCTTCAGCCTTAACCACAGTACTGTGGTCACTAACGTATACCATCTCACGTTATCGCACTCGATTTTCACTGATGATGGAAGTCGATGGCATTGCCGAAACGTCTGGTTTTGTAGAAAACATTGGACTACGGCCAAATATCCCGGGAAGGAATTTTAACAAAAACTACTTCTTTGTTGCCAATAACGTTGTACACATATATATAAAAAATATGCATAAAATTAATGGCTTGTATAAGTTAATGATTGATCTCCATTAAGTAGCTCAAGTTTCCAAAGTTTTAATATTATGATGTCCGTAATTAAAACATCAGAGCAGGTTTAGTGTGAATGAGGGTACACCGTGGACAAAAATTTTCAACATTTCCTATTGAGCGTTGCTTAGAGTAAAGCTGCGAATCTACAGTGTATGTTTCACAGAACAAACACGCGAAAAAGAAGGAGCGCTCCGAAGTCACTCATGGACCCTCAGCATCTTGCAGAGGGTTCATTCCCTAAAGACGAAAAGTCTGTCTATGAATCGTTCCTCTGTAAACACGTGCAGTTACACTGCCCAGCGATCCACAGGAAGCAAATTGATGTCCATTTTTTCGGCTTGCACGCGTTATGTTGGTGTGGGTTTCGGCACTTTCCATTTAAAAAGCGTGCAAATGTAAGAAAATAAACATGAGTGAGGCCAGAAATAACGCGAATTTTGTGTGTGTGTGTGTGTGTGTGTGTGTGTGTGTGTGTGTGTGTGTGTGTGTGTGTGTGTGTGTGTGTGTGTGTGTGTGTGTGTGTTCCCTGCCTTTTTATTGCTGTAGTCATAATAATAAAATGGAAACGTAAACATTACATAACTGAGATATGCTTACCTGCCACGAACGATGTATTATTTTATACATGTATATTAACTCATACATAATTTACATTAAAATGAAAAAATTATAATTTTATTGCTTGGCAACAGAATTATTTTATTTTTAACAATTACCATTGTTTGAAAAAGTTTAAATGAATTTCAAGTACTTTACTGTTGTTAAAACGTAAAAGGTTGCAGGTAAACTACCCCTTCCCCTTAACCGATCTTCACCAAAATCGAAAGTCCTTGAGATCTCTAAAATTCAGGGACGTCTGCAAAACATTATTTGATTCTGTTTGAAGTTGCGGCTGTTTCGTTTGCCATATAAAATACCCTTGTAAAAAAATGTTGCAGGTAAACTACCCCTTTCCCTTAACCGATCTTCACCAAAAACAATAGGTCTTGAGAACTCTACAATTTAGGGCTGTATGCAAATAATCTTTTGATTCTGTTTGAATTTGCGGCTGTTATCGTTTGCCATAGAAAATACCCTTGTTAAAACATAAAACGTTGCAGGTAAACTACCCCTTTCCGTTAACCGATCTTCACCAAAAACAATAGGTCTTGAGAACTCTACAATTCAGGGCTGTATGCGAAACATTATTTGATTCTGTTTGAATTTGCGGCTGTTATCGTTTGCCAAAAAAAAAATTTCCCTTGATAAAAAAAACCGTTGCAGGTAAACTACCCCTTTCCCTCAACCGATCTTCACCAAAAAGAATAGGTCGTGAGTACTCTACAAATCAGGGCTGTATGCAAAAAATTATTTGGTTCTGTTTGAATTTGCGGCTGTTATCGTTTGCCATAGAAAAAAATCTACAGACAGACACACACATAGACAGACAGACACACACATAGACAGACAGACACACACACAGACACTTATTGGAAAACGACTTTTTTCATGTTTTGAGTGTAGTACAATCAGAATCTGCAATAATCTCGAACACGATTTTTTTTGCCATCACCATACTTCCATTTCCTTAAGGAATATGGAAGTAAAAACGAGGTGCGGGGGCGAAAAATTCGCACTTGATATTTCAAAGATGCGAAAATAATTACAGCAGTACAGCATTGTAATATAGTGCTGCTTCGAGTTGGTTGCTTTTCCAGTGGTCTGCACAAAAACCGAGTGTTGTGGAAAACGAGTTCTGTCACAAAAAAGGAGACACGTAGGCCTATAGTAACAAGAAAGTTGGTAACCTGCCTTACTTCGAGTTGGTATTTTTGAATGGATTTCACAAAAAGCGAGTGTTCACGCGTGCGCGCGCGCGCATACACACACACAGAAGCCTATTTATTTATTACAGAACACTAATTAAAAGACATATATTAATGTGTTATTCGTTAAAACTAAGATTCTCATACGTTTTGTCAATAGAAAAAAACTGTTCAGGCAATCAAATGATACAGGTCTTCCTGTTTCCAGTGTAGTTCATGACAATATACGGGTTTGATTTCGTACAAACGATATTTCGTGCAAAAATGAAAACATCAGTCAGCGCTTGTGTCAAGAATTACAGTATCGATGTTTGAGTACTCGCTGGAGATTCAGGATCGTTATAAGGATCGCATCCACGTCTTTTCAATATTTTTTACGGCACAGAGAACAAACTTCAATAGTTACTTATGACGCGTGTTCTGTTTATAAATAAACGAGACAGACTGGTGGTAATTAACAAATATAGCCTAGTATTTACTTGAAAATAGGACTCCCTTATTTTGCTAGACTTCTGTTCTTATGTTTGAGTCAGGTCGGGAAACAAAACTGAGTAAAACGAGTGTAGTTTAGTAATGGTTATCGGTATTTATGAAAATAAATTATACTGCAGCACAAATCTGATTGCGTTTTGGTATTCGGGCCAATAATAGGTCAACAACACTAAAATATGGACAAGCTTTTACTCCGAAATTTATGGGGATCCTATAATCTAAGGGGCCGTATTTTGCGAATTAATGCTGTATGTTTGGCAGTTTGATCGCGCCATCATCTGTATCTTCACGTCACGGCATAGGCAAAGTGCTGCCTGTTCCGCATACAAAGATCCACCACCCATCTCTTCCTGGGTCTACCCACACACCCGTGTCCTATACGTTTGCATTTCCAGACTTGTTTGGCGAGTCTGGAATCTGACATTTTGTCTAGGCGTTTGTTTATTCGACCGTTGTTTATAATATCTTATTCTTTCCTTCAAGTTAAAAACTTGTTAACCACTCTTTATATGGTTAAGTGTGGAACACCTTTTAACTCCTCTTAAGAACACCATTTCTGAGACCTGTAATTTATTTTTTTGTTTCTTGTCCATAATTCACACCCATAGGGCAGTCCAGGGACCGCCATAACTTTCTAAAACTTTAACCTTGTATCTCGACGTAACTTGTTTCTAAAAATATGGTCGATTGTCCACAGATCGTCTGGAACTTACCTAACTTAACATCTATATCATAATTCTTATCGTAGCCAATATAATTTTCCAAATATTTAACATGGCTCACCTGTTCTACAGTTTGATCGTTAATCATTATTTTTGTCATTACAGTTTGATCTCGTGAAAGGCGTTAAATCTTATTTGGCGAGTCTTGAATCTGACATTCTTTCTAAGCGTTCTTTCCACCGTTGTTTATAATCTCTTATTCTTTCCTTCGAGTTAAAAACTTGTATCCCTTCTCTTACGGCCTCATTTTTTATATGGTCAAGTGTAGAACACCTTTTGACTCCTCTTAAGAACGCCACTTCCGAGGCCTGTATTTTATTGTCTTGTTTCTTGGTCGTTGTCCATAATTCACACCCAAAGGACAGTACAGGGACCGCCATAACTTTCTAAAACTTTAACCTTGTGTCTCGACGTAACTTGATCCTAAAAATGTGGTCGATTGTCCCACAGATCGTCTGGAACTTACCTAACTTAACATCTATATCATAATTCTTATGACAGCCAATATCGTTTCGCAAATATTTAAAATTTTGTCATTGTAATTTTATCTCGTAAAAGGCGTTAAATCACACATAAGTGTTGCAAAAAATACGAGCCGAATCATGTCTGTTAAGTCCATATATGGATATTCAATGTGGGTTGCCCTCAATGAATTTTATATCGCGTACATAAACTAGAGAAACTGTTTCGCAAATAGGATGTTTGCGGGTTGTAACATGCAGACTCGCCTGTCCACCATGCACCTGTCACAGATTGAGTTTACTGTCATAAATAAACAAAATGTATAAATTTGACACGGACACTTATGTACCACGCTTCCACCGTACCCCGCTACAAACTGTATGCTATAACATCCTTTTTTTAATAACAAACACGGGCCGGGGTAGGAGGTAGAGACACAGCGTTTTCAAATAAATCAAAAACAATAAATCGATTTCAATATAAACTGTTGTCAACGAACGTGGACAAACAAAACAGTCGTACCACAACACCGATACAAACGAAATGTATTTCCTATTGAAAATATTTGGCAATTTACAGCGGCTAGCCGCGGCTACGTGTCCCCCCCCCCCCCCGGCCCCAAATCTGTCTAATACACACGTAATGCAGCAGCTCCGTCATTGTGCTACAGGAAATTAAATAACAAATACTGGTAAGCTTTGTGCCATTACTGACACCCTCCTGAACATCATTAGGGCCTACTGTGACATACGTGCCATAATGTTCGTACAGATAAGGCTTACCGAATACAGTAATTGATTAATGAAATATTGGTAGCCTATGGAGAACCATACATGACTTCCATGGTTCCAAGATTTATATTTAAAATGATTTTTGAAATGAAATATTTCCATAGAAACTACTTCTTTCTTCAGCCTTAACCACATTACTGTGGTGACTAACGTATACCACCTCACGTTAGCGCACTCGATTTTCACTGATGATGGCAGTCGGTGGCACTGCCGAAACGACTGGTTTTGCAGAAAACATTGGACCACGACCAAACAGCCCGGGAAGGAATTTTAACAACAAACGACTTCTTTGCTGCCGATAACGTAGTACACATATAAACAATTATCCCCTTCCCCTTTCCATTTATAGGTATTTCATCTACCTTTCTACAGCGAATTATTATGACCTTCTTTTCAGGATTAAGGATTTGACTTTATTTATCAAAATTAAGTACTTTACTCTTGTTAAAACGTAAAACGTTGCAGGTAAACTACTCCTCCCCGTTAAACGAATCTTCAACACAATCAATAGGCCTTGAGTCCTCTACTACTCGGGCACATATGCGAAATATCGGTATGGAGAACCATACATGACTACCATGTTGTAAGATTTATATTTAAAATCATTTTCGAAATGAAATATTTCCGTAGAAACTACTTCTTTCTACTTATTGCTTCAGCCTTAACCACAGTACTGTGGTCACTAACGTATACTACCTCACGTTATCGCACTCGATTTTCACTGATGATGGCAGTCGATGGCACTGCCGAAACGTCTGGTTTTGTAGAAAACATTGGACTACTCCCAAAGAGCCCGGGAAGGAATTTTAACAACAGACTACTCCTTTGTTGCCAATATAGTAGTACACACATAAAAAAATTATCCCCTCCCTCTTCAACTATCATTTTCATTTATAGAAAATTACCCCCACCCCGTTCAACTAGCCTCTTCATTTATAGATATTTCATCTACGTTTCTACAGTGGATTATTATGATCTTCTTATCAGGATACTTTATTTATCAAAATTAAGTACTTTTACCGTGGAGTGAAATTATAACTTCTTTTCCTCCTCCTCCTCCTCCTCCTCCTCCTCCTCCTCCTCCTCCTCCTCCTCCTCCTCCTCCTCCTCCTCCTCGAATTAGGTTATATAAACCTGTTCTGGTACCCATCTCATCCTTGGACAGCCAACGTCTCTTCTACCAATGGCTTTATAGTCCTCATCGTTTGCCAGGGTCCTACTGCCACAGTTTCCAGGCCTTACTCCGAAGCTGCTTTGGGTACTACAAGTATTATAAAGTTATACATGAACAGGTTACTGGCGTATTGCACAACCAGGGGGACCAGAGACTCTTCTGTCAGGGTTACCATACCTTAGCCGAAAGGCCCGTATTTTGGGGCGCAGGAGATTCGCTCTCACCCTTCTCTTTGTGAGATAGGATTTAGTGGCATTGTGTAAGTTATTCTCATCCTGAACGTTTCTTAGTATTTCCAGTGTTCATCTATTGGCATCAGTGAGCACTCTTTAAGATCCTAAGCCACCCAAAATTAAGAAATTAGAATGAAAAAAGGAAGGTACCGTAGCCCTTGAGTACATTGATAGTGTCAGAGTCTGAAAAGAACAAGAGTCAGACAAGAGAGACTAGACAGAAAAGACTAAAGGTAGGGATCTCATCCAAGACAAGTTGAAGCAAAATGAGAATCCAGTTATGGCACATCGAGATTTGCAAACCCGTATCCACAAGATGTGGACCCCCTGATGTCTATACCCAATTCTAGAAAAGTAAATATGTAATAGGTTTTTAAGGGACAGTCAATAAATTTTCAAAGCCAACTTCGCAATCCACCAAATGCACCCTCAAGACCCAGCCCCATAGATTGATAAATGTCGCCCATTACATTTTTTACGTCTCATAATAAACAAATTGAACCATCTGTGAATGAGTACATGTTTGAACATGTCCTACCCTATGTGATGAGAATAGATGTAGGATATTGTGTGACTTAGGTACTAAAATGTTGTGTATACAGCAATTGCACATAAATTTGTAAGCATTCACAAGTAAACACTACTAATTATAAAAATGTTGTTTAACGAGTACATACAAAGACCTCAGTTGTATTTGTTTTAACAAATATCATACATAAATGGATTGTAATTTCCATGGTGTATGTTTCAGGGCTGTTGTTGAGGTGCTGTTGAATGCAGGAATGGACGTGAATGTGAGAACGTCTGCAGGTACGGCATTACACGAAGCAGCGCTGTGCGGAAAACAAGAGGTAGCCAGAACATTATTGGAACATGGCGTGGATCTGAATATCAGGGATGAACACAACAACACTGTCACCGATGTGCTCAAACAGTTCCCAGCCCATGTAGTACACGACATCACTGCCATTATAGCGAGTAAGTGGGTTTAGCGTGTTTGAACTTAGCCTTATTTACAGTTTGTATAGTTTGTAATAAAAAACAATAATTTGCAATGCTGCTGTAAGGTGTACTCTGGCAGTTTGTAGACCGATAATGGTTTTAACGATACCAGAATAACCTAGTAAATCTTGTGTGGATTTAACTTTGTTGCTCTGTTTGAATCTGTCGTACAAACGTGAGTTTCTGGTTACAAAACTCTGTGAGAAAGATATTAAGTAAACAGACGACTAGCAGTTGACAGTATTGGAAAATAATATGTTTAATAATGAAGTATAATTCCTTTTTGTTTAAAAAACACTGGTAGCAATCAATCTGTCGCCTACTACCACCAGCCTGCACGCCACTTTTGAATTGTATGTGAACATTGCTGCATAGAATCTAATACGTTTCCGATGAAATTGACAACAGTTTTAACTGCTTAATGTTTTCTTATATTATTTTATAGTTTCGTTATTCTATTTTGATGGTTGTGCAGTGCTGCAGCTATAACACCAGCCGGCCCTGGTACATACCTAATTTAAAAAAATAAGAATATTACACATAATTTTTGACAAGAATAAAATGTGGAAAATGTATAACAGAAGACAATTAATTTTACTTTTCTTATTATCCATCTTAAAAAAACCCTTGGCTGAATTATTTGTGAGGTAGGAGAAGAAAATAAATAAAATGAACTTAAACCCTAGTGCAGTGATTCTCAACCTTCAGTTTGTATAGTTTGTTTTAAAAAAAACAATAATTTGTAATGCTCCAATAAGGTGTACTCTGACAGTTTGTAAACGATCAAAAGAATAATGGTTTTATCGATACCAGAATAACGTACTAGATCTGTGTGGAATTAACTTTGTTGCTCTCTTTGAATCTGTCATAGAGACGTGAGTTTATGGTTACATAAATCTGTGAGAAAAATATTAAGTAAACAGACTACTAGGAATTATCAGTGTTGGAAAGTAATATGTTTTTAATAATGAAGTATAATTCCTTTTTGTTTAAAAAACACTGGTAGCAATCAATCTGTGGAACTAGCATAATTGTATTACATTTAGAAATAGTTAAGATTATAATCCATAATTATCATCCAGTTATAGCGATTGATTGTCCAGAAACTTAACTATAATCAAATCGTATATGAGATTCAGTTGAAAAGTTTGTGGAGCGACATTGCAGCTTAGCGGTAAAACTAAAATTTTTTGTGTACTGGAAGATTTGTATTTTTTGTGAACTCCTGTTAATTTTCAAATCTATCTATCAATTTATTCATTGTTTAGAAGCTGTTTAAAATTGACGTATCATGCGTGTTTTGAAAAATGGCCAAAGCAAACATCATGCGTGTGATTCTGTGTTAAAAATTGTTAAGCACCAACGGAAATTCAGAACATAATTGTAAATGTGTCAGGAGATGCTGCGACTTCAAAAACAACAGTTTGTAAGTGGGCACTTGAGTTTAAACATGGTCATACGAGCGTTGAAGATGATCCTCCCCCCGCACTGGACGCCCAAAAAATGCAACAACTCCAGATGCGGCAGCCGTCTTGTACAAATGCTTTTTACACCAAGTTCTTGAGTTAAAGTATGATGGACTCACTCATATGAGATGCGTATGATTTTAGCAACACCATCCACTGCTCAAGCTGTGGTCTTCCAACATCTTATGAAATTTTTTCAATAATGTCATTTTTTGTGGCACTTTTTGGACGTCCACTGCTGGGATCGTCTTCAGTGCTTGTACGACCATGTTTAAACTCAGGTGTTCCCCACTTACTGTTGTTTCTGAAGGCGCAGCATCTCCTAACACATTTTCAATTTTTTTTTTTTATTTTCCATTGGCACTAAAACATTTTTAACAGAGAATTCATCAAAACACGATGGTTGATTTTGTGCATTTTAAAAACACACAAGACAGGAAAATTTCAAACAGCTGGGAAAGACTGAATAAATTGATAATTATATCTGGAAATTAACAGGTGTTCATGTAACACACACAAAATTTTAGTTCTACCACTGAGCTATAGATGTCAATCCACGAACTTTTCAACTAACCCTCGTACATAAGTTTTTATTCGTTATAATTTGTTGAAATGCCATTTTCCATTGGGATTTATGACTTGAAACATTGTATGAACTTCAATTTATCAGATTTTTAAATGAGAGTTTCTATTATTTGTGTAGGCATCAATAATAGATTTTGTCACTTTATCTAAAAATGAAACTTTTAATTGTGAACTTACTGTTTTTTCTTCTCGTCGAACGCGTTTCGGTGTCGTATTCGCCTTCTTCAGCTTAGAGACAGACTGCCAGTATTTAGTAATGGTTGTTGTATGGAAGGTGTAGTGGGGGTGGTGCGTGGAGGAAGGGGATTGGCGCGGGGATTCAAATTAATGTTTGTTTTTTGTATAATTGTGCCAAAAAGTGATGTGATTTATATTGTAATTGGTCATTAAGTATGTTGTTTGGTTGTGTTGTGTGGTGTTTGTATATTTCGTATTGTTCAGTTGTGATTTTGTCAGTTACTAACAGTTAAAATTATACTCATCGAATAAGATTGATTGAATGATTATCCGAAATACTGTGTTTAATTTTTCATGTGCTTAAATAAATATTGATATCCGTGTGTGGTTTGTCTTTGTGTGTTGTTCTTGTACTTTTCTGTTGTTGGGGGGTTTGCAGTGTGAGAAATGGTTTGCTCAGTGTATTTATCAGTTTTTATTTTCTACAGGGCATCGTGCTTTAAATGGTGACGAAGGTTCATTGAGTGGTGAACAAGCACTTCCTCCGATACCAGTGCCTGCACTGGGAAGTCCTTATGAAAATGTTAGAGTACCTTCAAGTCATTCTCCTACTCAATGGGACAGACGTGTTTCAGCATCTTCAGCCATATCAATGTAAGTCGCGTGTTTAATTTCTCTTTTGTGGTGGTAAATTGTTCTATAAGTAAGCACCGTAGTTACTGGTAATGTTTGAATTGATAAATTAAAATGAAGTAGAGGAAGGAAGTTCATAAACTTATTTGTCAAGTTTCTGGGTGTGAAGTTCATATTTTTGTAAATATGGTTATTTCGTATATAGCTTTAACTGAAAGATGGTTAAATAATGACATTAACAGGGAAGGTAATTAGTCTGCAAGATCATCAGAGATACTTCAGGACATATTTCATTACATATACATTGCAACACTACAGGTTGGTCAGGATCTGTTCAGAAATTGCAGAAGTTCTTATGAAGAGTGATTAATACATTATTTTATTGGTATAACAAAATTTTGTATATAAAAACTTTTATTGATTGTTTCATGTGTACGTTCTTGATTATATCAAAATAATGAATAGTTTTTGTTTTAATTTTCATAGTATTATAAATTAAACAAATATCTACGTCCTCCCCCCTCCAGAATCGCCTCAAAAGAAAAGCCTGGCTTCAGCCTTGCATTAAACTGTCATTATGTATATTCAAACAAGTTGTACAATGAAAAATTAAAATCATGGAATAAATATGTCAGTGTTGACACAACTGATAACCTCTAACAGATTATATGATGCTGCCCTACTTACAAAATTTGTTGGAATTATTTTTCCCACCTTACAAGGAATTAGAGGGACAGAGTTAACCAGAAGTGTAAATAGTCAGTTATTTGACACCTTTGTAGTTTCTGGTGATTATCTTCTGAGATAAATTATGATTATCCTCAGTTAACAAGTGAGAAGAATTTGTTACAAACCACCAATAATGGAGTTACCACTGTCAGTAAGTTTGGTGGAATACACGTAGTGTTCAAGATTTTTTAAATCATGATGTGTATAATATCTTACTACAGCATTAAAATTTGAGTAATTACCATGTGAGTAGGAAGAAGAACTAATAGATACTGTAGAGAGTGTCGCAATGATATGTATATGGAGAAATCTTTGTGAGATTTCCGCCTGTTGTTTTTCAATATTTTGTTTTTTTTTGCATATGTGCTTGTCTTTAGGAGCATGAGTGTTGGTGATATGTATAGTTTATTTCTATAAAACATTATTCTTTAAATTACTTAAAAGTGGAGTTGAACTATAAACTATATCCATAACCATTTATAAATTATTGAAGTAATTATCCTGTAAGGGTAGGTGTAGAGTACAGGCAGGTTGTCAGATTCCGATAACTGGTGCCGACAAGCGCAGGTTGCTGGCACAGGTTGCCTTCGTATAGTGAAGGCAGATAATAAGGTGCCAAAACAGTACAGATTCAGTCATAGTCATGGAGTTAAGCAGTGAAGAAGCTGTGCGTTTACTAATTGCTTCACACTGTTTAGCTTAAACCTGGAACAAGAGAGAAATGGTGTCCACAAAATGAATCTCTTATCAGATTACCTGCAGCACCCATTTTCTTTTATATCTTCCCTACAGTGACCCAGTTGGAACATTCTTTGAGTCTCTTGCCCCAAATTTCAGGTTTAATCAAAACTTTTGATATCAGTGTTTCCGTGTCTATGATGGAAATAAGAAAATAACTCAAATGAATAAAACATGTCCAGAATGCTCCGACTCGGCACTGATATCTGAAACCAGAATGACATTTCATTCCGGTAAACTGTCTGAGTCGGACTACCTGCGTCCGTGTACCGGTGCCTGCTGCCCATTATATGTGGTGCTCTAGTCTAAACGCAGCAGATGACTATCTGTCACACTGGCCAGAACCAGTTGTCGGAAACCGAAAACCTGCCTGCATTTTACACGTATCTTAACGTTTTCATACTTTATTTCTGCTTTTGATGAATTATTTCTTTATCTAAAATAGTATGACTTTATAATGGCTTTATGACTTTAACTTGTTAAATATATTCTTGATTAGAACATAATTGTTTCAGGATATTCTTATAATTTAAACCCTCATTCAACATATCAACAAAGATTTCAGTACCTTCTTCCCAATTTGAGTTTCTTCCACTCCTTTTGATGCAGAGTAATTGTCATATTCTTTCTGTTTGCAATTAAATCCATATTCATTACATTTTTTAACCATGTGCTGGTCTAAGTTGTTCCACCAAACATTTACAATCTCAACTGCATATGTCAAACAAATTTTTTTAATGAATTTGTATAATTTTCTGTAAATTTGCTATTTACAGAATTTAACTTATTCTATATTACCAATGTAATTAATTTAATTAAACTGTTCAATCTAGTTAATTCAATCTAAAAAATGTTTGCTGTCTCAGAATTTTTGCTTCAGTACCCAAAAGAAAATCTTCAATGTAAGGGATCATTTATTATTTATGGTGATTCTTTTTTTACCTGTAACAATAGTGCATAACATCGCCTTTTTTTTGTTAAATTAACTATTTTATGTGTATTAGAATATTTGAATATCAACAGCTTTGTAGATAATGCCACGTACGAAATTCCCAGTTCATCAATGTCATAAAAGTTTTTGTAATCCTAATTTTTTATTAACAATGACAACTGCTGTAACTACTCTGCCACAGCTTTTCCACTAAACTATTCGGTTTGTATTATGTAGATTTTTTTTAACGACTTGTTTCGGTGTCAGAAGTTTTCTGTCTAACCACTGCTTATAGTGAATTTCTCGAAATGAGTTTTGCATAACCTGTGTCTTTGTTAATAAAACTTGGCTATCTTTCACTAATTGCACCCTGGAACTTAAATTATTTATTTCCTTATGATGTATTTCTGTATGATTGATTTCCTTTTGTAGTTTTTTAACATTTTTTAAACCTGAATGTTCAACAACATACTGAAAACCCCTGATTTTTATACCTGATTTTCATAGCATACTCATACTTATCAGCATTGTACACACACACACACACACACACACACACACACACACACACACACACACACACACAAAATAGTGTACATTAAAAATTAGAAACAAATAGATTATCCAAGGATCAGATATATTCCAATATATAACTGGGAAACATTTTGGCTATTATCAGGCACTTGTATGTTATGAATTAAACAGAACAGACAGTAATCGATGGTTGATAAGAAGTGATCATAAAGTACAATACAAACACACAATCCCTTATTTTTAGTAAAATTACTGAATTGAAATATTATCAAAAGTCGATGCTCAAGGGACACCTTATGAAACACTTGTAAGGTTAGAGTCTGCTGAAGTTAAAAGTATAAATTAGAAAATGCATTTGTTATATTCAGAAATTCATTTATATTCCACAAAATACTGGGCACTCCAGCATTTTATAAGAAGGAGTAGCATAGCGCTTTTACTTTCTTGGTACAACAAAATAGTGAAGCTTTACCTGTATGTGTTTAGGATGTTATTTGTTAATTAGTTACCTTCTTGTAACCTGGTCAGTGTTTGATGTGCCATAACAAAAAATCCTTTACAATACTCCATTTTGATTTTAATTAATTTTCGTTTCATGAATCTTCTTAATATGTTATCTGGTAGCGTTTTAACTTCTACTATTCCACACACAATCATTTTTACTTCCATGTTGTGTAAGGAAATGGAAGTATGGTGATCGCGGAAAAAACCATGTTGGAGATAAGGGCACATTCTGATTGTACTACCCTCAAAATATGAAGAAAAGTCATTTTCTGAAAAGTGTCTGTGTGTAGAATTTTTTCTATGGCGAACGATAACTGCCGCAATTCAAACACTGTTGAATAATTTTTTGCATATAGGCCCGAGTTGTAGAAGACTCAAGGCCTATTGATTTTGGTGAAGATCAGTTAAGGGGAAGGGATAGTTTACTTGCAACATTTTATGTTTTAATAAGAGTAAAGTACTTAGTTTTGATGAATAAAGTATCCTAAAAAGAAGGTCATAACAATCCACTATAGAAAGGTTGATGAAATATCTATAAACGAAGAGGGTAGTTGGAGGGGGAGGGGGTAATTTTTGTATTGATGTTCTAAAATTCCACCGAAAACTTACAAATTTCAATAAAATATTAACAGTTGATATCGTTACTTGCTATGTAACCATAGCTACGTACAGAAAATAATTTTTTGTTTTCAGAAATTCACAGATAACAAATAATCAACTAAATGCTATAACTCACCGTCTGTGGCTTAAGTAAATGTCTTTTATTCAATTGACATGTTTCGGGACACTTGTCCCATCATCAGAATATTTAAAAAGGTCTCTTTATACCATCTTACGATGGCACAGTCGTCAATATATTAAAAAATATTAAAACCACATAACACAAAACACAAACACATTACACAAAGTACGCACACGACAATTTTCGGTGTACACCACACGGTAACCGATAGCTCACTGGTTCATATTACACTCGTGTCGTGACAATATCGCAACGCAGTATCGTACAGGACATTAGATTTAAAGTTCAGCTGATCATTTAAAACATGTGGCCTGGTAACAGGATTATTATACGCTCTATATATCTCAAACTCCTCAAGGGCGTTCATGTAACGTCCTTTATTACAAAAGTGGAGGGGTATCAAGTTGGTATGAAAATTAGTATAGTTGTGATTTTCATCAATAAGATGTTTAGCGAATTTAGATTTTACATTTTCTGTGTTATGAAAATAAGTGGGTGGCTTATGTTCAACAAACCTCTTGAAAAAACCACGGCCCGTTTGGCCCACATAAAAAGCATCACAACTATTACATATTAATTTATAGATCCCTGTTTTCTTTTCAAGGACGGTTGGTTCCCGCGTACGAAGGCTATTTAAAATGTTATTTGTAGTCTTATATGTGACAACAACGTTTGACTTGTTTAAAACAGAAGACAGAATTCTAGGTAGAAAGCTCATGTATGGTATAGAAATGTATTTATACACACTGTCCCCATAATTATTATTAAATTAATAATAGATGACCAGAAAGTCCAAGATGAGGCGCGGATTTTAATCAATAACAAGCTCAGTAATATCATAAGAAACCAGAATACTAATACTTATTCTTCGGTTCCGTGTACTTTTAATAATTATAATAAAGAACGCAATATCTTAACGGGTTTAAAGCGCAAACTGTCAGACAACTGTGCTCTCGTAACCAAGGCTGACAAAGGCAATACTGTTGTCATTATGGACAATAGTGATTATACTGATAAGATACGGAATTTTATCGCTAACAACAACATTGAGAAATTAAACTCGGACCCTACTGCACAATACGTCAAGTGTCTAAATCGGGGCATAAATAGGAGTGTGCATTTGTTTGATGAGCGAACTAGACGATCGTTAAAGCCCATCAATTCAAGGGCACCCACATTGACAGGGTTACCAAAATTACATAAGACTGGTGTTCCGATAAGACCGTTAATTAACTTCACTACTGCACCTGGTTATAAAACAGCTAAGAAATTGGTAAACATCATTAAACATAACATAAACATAGTTAATAATCACTGTATAACCAATAATATCGATTTTGTCAATAAAGTGAAGGATCTAAAGATCGAACCTCATCATAAGCTAGTTTCGTTTGATATTGTTAATTTATATACGAATATACCGGTTGCTGATACTTTACAAATTTTGAGAAATAACCTCGTCAATACTAATAAATTGAATGTTGAAAGTATTAATGAATTGATGGATCTTTTGGAGGTGATTCTTAACCAGAATTATTTCACGCATGACAAGCAATTCTTTAGCCAACATGATGGTGTGGCAATGGGTTCTCCACTCTCTGGCCTCCTTGCTGAAGTGTACTTAAACCATTTCGAAAACTCCTTTATTTTTTCCAATAGTGTGTACAATGACAACATAATATTTTATGGCCGGTATGTTGACGACACCTTTTTGATCTATAAAGGCACACATAGACAAATAGATAGGCTACACACGTATTTAAACAGTATTAATAACAATATACAGTTTACACTGGAGCACGAGGTCAGTGGAAAATTAAATTTTCTTGATTTGACGGTCACCAGAAATATTAATAAATTGGAGTTTAATATTTATAGGAAACCCACTACAACTGACACTATAATACACGCCACATCTTATCATCCGGTATCGCAGAAAATGGCTGCTTTCCACAGCATGGTTAACCGCCTCTTATCATTGCCCCTCAGCGACAAGGATTATCAAGACGAACTAAACACAATTAAACATATCGCAGTCACCAATGGCTACAAAAAAGCGGTAGTAAATAATATCCTTAAAAAACATATGAGACGAAAAAATATCGCAAACACGCTAAGGGCACCTGGGGACAGTGTGTATAAATACATTTCTATACCATACATGAGCTTTCTACCTAGAATTCTGTCTTCTGTTTTAAACAAGTCAGACGTTGTTGTCACATATAAGACTACAAATAACATTTTAAATAGCCTTCGTACGCGAGAACTAACCGTCCTTGAAAAGAAAACAGGGATCTATAAATTAATATGTAATAGTTGTGATGCTTTTTATGTGGGCCAAACGGGCCGTGGTTTTTTCAAGAGGTTTGTTGAACATAAGCTACCCACTTATTTTCATAACACAGAAAATGTAAAATCTAAATTCGCTAAACATCTTATTGATGAAAATCACAACTATACTAATTTTCATACCAACTTGATACCCCTTCACTTTTGTAATGAAGGACGTTACATGAACGCCCTTGAGGAGTTTGAGATATATAGAGCGTATAATAATCCTGTTACCAGGCCACATGTTTTAAATGATCAGCTGAACTTTAAATCTAATGTCCTGTACGATACTGCGTTGCGATATTGTCGCGACACGAGTGTAATATGAACCAGTGCGCTATCGGTTACCGTGTGGTGTACACCGAAAATTGTCGTGTGCGTACTTTGTGTAATGTGTTTGTGTTTTGTGTTATGTGGTTTTAATATTTTTTAATATATTGACGACTGTGCCATCGTAAGATGGTATAAAGAGACCTTTTTAAATATTCTGATGATGGGACAAGTGTCCCGAAACATGTCAATTGAATAAAAGACATTTACTTAAGCCACAGACGGTGAGTTATAGCGTTTAGTTGATTATAAAATACGTGGCTTGGACTATAAGCGGATTTATTCCATTAACAATATAAGATAACAAATGCCGGGCGGTTTTCCCTTTCTTTCACGTTGTTTAAATAAAAGATAATTTAATTCTTTATTTTTAAAATATTAACAACTAGGTACAATTCATATTTTGATTATCTTTCTCAGCGTTTTTACCAAAAGCATGCTGATATATTTGGTTTCATTCTGAGTGCACATATTAAAAATAATTTTATAATTACTTAGAACATGGAAGTTATGTATAGTTCTCCATACTGATTTTCCTTATTCATTCCAAACTGTCGTGACTTTACAGTTAGTAGATTACATACATATACAGATACATTTATTTTTTTACTGTTATCTAACTAGTACTTAATGATGTACTTTGAGAGTGTACATTATTTGGTTAACTGCAGATAGAGCAGTGAGTTGAGTTAAGAGTGCAGTGGTGAGGCCTGCATCGTTATTCGTCGTGAGCTAAGAAAGGAAACTAATAAACAGGTCAAAGTACTGGATCGCGTTGTAAATGTTACTCTGACATTGGCAGCTTCAAATTTAGCCTTTAGAGGCTATACAGAGAAGACAGACCAGCCCAACAGTGGAAATGTTTTGGCAGTTATCGATCACTTGAGTAAACATGATCCATTGTTGCAAGAGATAATTATAATCAGTGCTTTGAAGAACAAGGAGAAGTACATGAATCCCAAAATTCAAAATGAATTCATTCAGCTTTTGTCTAAAGAAGTCGAAAATATTATTTTGAAACAGACTGAATCTGATGAGTTTTCTCAGTAATGATGGATGGTACACAAGAAATTAACAGAAAAGATCAACTGAGTCAAATAATCAGATGTCTCAATTTCTGAAGATGAATCAGAATGTCCACCAACTTAAAAATTAATCCTTAAATTCGTAGTGACCGTCAATCAATGAATTTTTTTGTGACGGGTTTGTGAGGATTGGTCAAAAAGTATAACACAAATTTTAAATTATTTGTGTTCTACATTTTGACCGATCCTCACAAACCCTTCACCAAAAAATTAAAAATTAACGAAAGGTGTTTAGGATTTATAGAAATAACCGATGAAACAACCGCCTAGGCTTAGAAGAAGAGATTTTAAACAGTTCTTGAGGAGAACGTATTCTTTTTACATTGTATAATTTTAGTACCTACCACAGATAAAAGAGGGGTTAGTATACAAGAGGGGACAATTGCACGAATTAAGTTAAGGGTTGTAAGGGGCCTTGAAAGCATTTCTGTGGGGGGGGGCAAGGATAAAGAGTTACACCACTGTTTTGTATTATATTGGTCTGCCATTATGTGTGGCTGTCCTTGTAATATTATCTTGTGCAGTCCTTTAATCCTTTGTTCTTGCATGGCGAGTTATCGTAAAAAACAGTCTGGCTATTCCATTGTTAGGGTTTATGAGTAATATAAGTTTTATGGAGGGGCCACAATTCCCTTACACAACCTTCAGCCAGGAGGACCACAGTTTGATTTCGTGGTTAACTTTCGTCTAGATAAGTTGTCAGTCAAGACTACAGAGACTTAATCCACCTGCATTACCTTGCAAAAGGATCCTGTATGGTTCAAGTTTGAATCGTCCACTTTTAGGGGTAGTGTCCCACCCGAAGGGTAAGAAATGTCCTTAACTTTGACTCCCTCTCAAGGAGACCATTAGCACGTGGTAGAGGAGGGACACCTCTTACTGGGATGTTGATAAAATATGAGTGTATGTAGCAATGTTTTCCTGTCTTGTTGGAAATGTTAATGTGAACATTTTTTTCTCTTTTTAATGAAGCTCACAGAAACAAAAATTAGGACAGAAATTTCAAAGTGCCTCTAAGAGCACTGCCTTGACTGTGTACCCTGACATAATTTGTGACATTGAGTTAATAGTTAAAAAGACACTCAATTTTCTTCCTAGTTAAAATATCTTTGTGATTGTCAAAGATATTGTGAAGTTAAAGTTTTGCAGTGTTGAAGCCTTCTTTGATTTTTTAATTGAGAAAGCATATTTTGCTCTTTAAAGTTGTAATTTACATTAGAATCGAGTATATTAAAATAGGGTGATGAAATTAAAATTGTATTTCAATAACAGATAAAATAATAAGAATGGATATCCTCCAGTCTAGATTTTTCAAAACGGTTTTGAAACAGATTTTACTTACCTAGTTCTAAAAACATTATTGTGTAATAATAAATTCAGAATGCTTTTAAATTCCAGTTGTTACTCAGATAAAACATATATGTATTTCTGGAAAAGGCGTATGCTTTTCGAACCAAATAATTTTGGTTGTTTTTTGAACAACTAAGAGACGATTTTATGCAGAACGTAAGTCAAAATAAATTTGTCAGAGTAAACATAAACTCTCTCAAAATTGTGTGGTTCAAATGTTGGAGAAAACTTTACTTAGTTTTAAACGTTATTACTAAGTAAATTCTTGATTGATGTTTCTGATTGTGAAACTTGAGGCAGTGCATTAAATAAACCTATTCCAGTGGTTTTCAACTATTTTAAGTCCGGGACCCATCTTGAAGGATATTACACTTCATAGAACCCATAATCATGGACGCCAGATGAATTACTTATAGGAGTGTGCAGCCAGTTTATAATCATATTTTGCTTACGTTGAGTACTTTGAGCCCTCTTTTACGCTTAAACAAATTATGCATAATAAATTCTAGAAAAATAAATATGTAATAGATTGTTAAGGCACAGTAGTAAATAATAAATTTTCGACCCCGACTTCGCGAACCACTAAACGCCCCCTCGGGACCCAGCTGTGGGTCGCGCCTTAAGGTTGAGAAACCCTGGCCTATTCTTGGCAATAGTAATATTGTACGCTCACTGTAACCGATTTGATAAGTTATCACTCGTTTGTGACAAGTGCCGCTCAGAAGGTTGAGACCTGTTGTTCTATACCGACTATAGCTTTAACTTTAAATTATTTAAACATTAAATTATTTAAATTAAATTGATTAAATTTAATTTGGTCACGTTTTGTGTTTTCGAGTACAGTGGAACCTCACTAATCCGTCACCCACTAATTCGTCTCCCTCCGTAATTCGTCACACACTCAAGCTGTTTTCTTTTTTTTTTTTATTAACAAGCGAATAACATATACGATCTAATTATAGTCAGGGTAAACCAGAAACATGTTTATTGTGGCCGGGACTCTAATGATAGCCAGGAGAACGGATTGCGGAAGGTATTGGTTCCGAGAATGGGTGTTTCGTACTTGTGTACAGGGCACAGTAAGTGTTGTCTTGTGCTGTTACAGCGTAATACGTTTCCGAAAATTCAGTCGGATTGCTGATGCCTGGCAAAGTGTTCCGGAAAACACTTTAAAATCTTCCTGAATAAGTTACGGCCGTCTGAATTACAACCAGCGTCTACAGAACGAGAAGGTCTTGACCCCACATCGAAATTGTTAGATAACTGCCATTCCATTTATCAGTTTGAATGAAGACGACGTCAAAAATTGGTGTGAAATAGCCTTACCGGATGTAGGGTACGAAATATTTAGTGGTGATGAAATGGTTACATAGGTATCCACAGAACGTACAGAAGCCAATGATGAAGATGACCAGCCAATAAAACCTGGAATCTCTCATAACGAGGCCATTCAATCACTGACTACCAAGTGGTACGAAGGCCAAGATGAAACTGAACTGCCTAAAATAATTTCACGGCGCCAAATACATAATTTGGCTCTTGAAAAGTACGGTCGACAGAAAAAAAAAAAGAAGAAAGTTACAGAATTTTCACAATAATTAAGCAATTTTTTCTTTTTTTTTTGGAATTACAGTGCTTAACTTGTGTGAGTTTGAAAATTTCCAACAATAAATATGTTCGAGCATAACATTAGTATTGTACATTGCTACTGTTGTAATAAAACATTTTGTATTGTCTTTAGTGGGTTAGTTTCTTACTCCCTCACTAATTCGTCTATTTCACTAATTCATCCCTTCGGGCCCGTAGGTGACGAATTAATGAGGTTCTACTGTACTTTGTTCTTAAAACATTATTGTGTAATAATAAATTCAGAATATTGTGAAATGTGTTGACAAAACACATATACATTTCTCGAGAAGTTGTATATTTTTTGAACCACATTTTCTTATATTAAAAAAAATTCAAAAACTAAATTCCACGCCTTGATTTTATTCTGAGAGACGATTTTCCTCAGAACATAAGTCAAAATTAATTTTTCAGAGTAAACATAAACTCTCTCAAAATGAGATGGTTAGATGTCGGACAAAACGTACTTAGTTTTAAACGTTTTCATTAAGTAAATTCACCAGCGTAACTGCCTGGCCCGGAGCTACGCAATGTGGGGGGGGGGCTTGGACAAGAGGGTCCGCGCAAACGTTTCCCTTAATTTTCTTTTAAGAAACTTAGAACATCAAACATAGAATGTAAGTAAAGTTATTCATTATTCGTTATGTGCTACGAAAGGAAACTAATAAATGGGCCGAAGTACTGGACCACGTTGTAAGTATTACTCTGTCATTGGAAACTTCAAAGTTACCCTTTAAAGGCCACAAGTAGAGGTTAGGCCAGCCCAATCGCTGAAACGTTTTTGGCAACTGTTGCAAGAGATAATCAGTGGTTCCGAAAAACAGCGAGTATATGAGTATAGCAAGTATATGAGTCCGATAATTGAGAATGAACTCATTCAGCTTTTACCTGAAAAAGTTGAAAATATTATTTTAAAACAGATTGAATCTGCTCGGTTTTTCTCTGTAATTATGTATTCTACTACACAAGCCATTAAAACAAAACATCAACTGACTCAAATCCCTAATCAGGTATGTTTCTGAAGATTAAGCAGAAAGGCCCACCAACTTAAAGTTAATGAAATCGTTTTAGCCTTTATAGAACTGACCTATCAAACTGGCGTAGACTTACAAGAAGAGATTTGAAACAGTCTTGAGGAGAACGTATTTTGTTTACGTTATATAATGTTAGTACTTTCCACAGCTAGGCTATGAAGAGGGGTTAGTATTCAAGAGGGAACAACAGCATGAATTAAAGGTATGTGGGAGGGGGTCCGCAAAGGATTCCTGCTGAGGGGCCCAGAAGAAAGTTACGCCACTGTGTAAATTCTTGATTGTGTTTTCTGTTGTGAAACTTAAATCACCTATTCTATGACCATAGTGTATTCTACACATATTGTAACCAATTCGATAACTTATCACTCGTTTGTGATAAGTAGAGCTCTAAAACTTGAGACCAGTTGTTCTGTACCAACTACAGCTTTGACTTTAAATTATTTAAACATACTCTATGCGAATTTAAACAAAAGTATACAGCTCTTAGCATATTCAGACGATATTGATCTAATTGCCAGGACAAAACGAGATCTCATTAGTGCCTGTACAGCATTAGAGGAAGCCTCGAGTAAAATTGGACAGCAGATGAACGTGGAGAAAACAAAATATATGTATGCTGCCAACAAACTACCATTAAACCCAACCCTTCAAAACCTTGAAATAGGCACAACAAATATAGAGGCAATAAAAGAATTTATATATCTTCGCTCCCAGATAAACAACACTAACGACATCAACGCTGAAATAAGAAGAAGAATATATCTCGCAAATAAAACATATTATAGATTTAAAAAAGCACCTGACATCTAGCTTCATCTCAAGAAGCACGAAATGCAAAAATCTACAAAACACTTATCAGGCCAGTGCTAACATATGCTTCAGAAACCTGAACAATGACAAAAAATAGCGAGAGACTTCTAGGTTGCTGTGAAAGACGGATTCTATGAACAATATTTAGAGGAGTACAAGAAAATGGAATGTGGTGCAGGCGCTATAATTGTGAACTATACCATCTTTACAAAGAGCCGAACATTGTCAGGATAATCAAAATACACATGCTAAGGTGGGTTGCTACGTAGAATGGAGGAAGGACAGCCTACGGAACATATTTTCTACCAGAAACCAATGGGTAGTAGAAAAAGAGGAAGACCCCAAAGTAGATTCAAAGACCAGATAGAGGAGGACCTCGGAAAGCTGAACATAAGAAACTGGAAATCCAGGGCATGCAATAGGGAGAAATGGATTAGACTCTTGGAGCAGGCCAAGACCCACCAAGTGTTGATTGATTGATGCGAATTTAATTTCTTCACGTTTTGTGTTTTCGAGTTACATCTTTTATGAGAACTGTCTTCCTGAAGCAGAAATTAATAGAAATGTCTTTCCTAGTGTATGTATGTTGAAAGCTTACCACCGGCAGTATAAATTTCAATTAAAGAAAGAAAGAAATCCACTCGTAGTAAACCGGAAGAACAGGGAAACGCATTGGGTGTAAGTGAGAACAAGGTGCGCTCACTGCTTCTTAGATTAAATAAATACACGCACCACCTGTGTGTGTTTTGAAAAAAGAAATCAGCATTGTATAAAGCATTGTGCCGCGCGGAGTCAGCCATGTTTTAATGAGAGGTTGTGTTTTTCCAACAAGTAACTTTGCACCAAGTAAAGAACAAACATTGACACACGCCGCGCCGGTCGAGTTCTCTCCTCGGGTGGAAACCGAAAATATATATATATTTCACATTTTAATAAAAGCCAGCAGAAAACTTGGTGTAGATTTTTAGATTTACTTCCGCTTTAGTGCAAGACCTGAGGGAGCGAACGAGACAAGGCGGTGACGTTGTGTTAGCGGTGGTGGTGGTGGTGGGGGGGGGGGAGTAATGTTAATCAAAAGTTAGTTTGATGCAGACGTTTTCCACAGCGGTGGTTGTGCTTCTCAGATTCATTCGGTTTTGTTTGGTTTGGGTTTTTAGTGTAAACTTTACACAACAACCTGAGCGTAAATCACTAATAAACCATTGTTTAAGTTACCCCTTCCCCTTCCCACGTCAACTACTCTTTCGTTTTCTTCTCCTTTTCCTCTATTTCATTCCATTTCCATAGTGTTGTATTATTGCCGGAGACTTGTATTTTTATTTTCACGAAAGAATAAACACGTCCTTATTTAGCTTCGGTTTGTAAATATTGTAGGGCATATACATTAGCGTACCGTTAAAGGTGAATCCAGCAATTTTATTCCGCGCGCGCGTGTGTGCATGTCATAAAATTCAGTTTTATGTTTTGTCGTGCTGTCGGTTACTCGGTAGTAGATGAGGAGTATCTACAGGACAGCTGTATCTTATAAGCTGTCGTTAGCAACGGTAATGATACGTTTTCGAGCTAATTTTGTGCAGTGGCGCAACTCTTTTTTCTGAGGGCCCCGCAAGAATCCTTTGAGCCCCCCCCCTAGTACCTTTGTTGAATTCAGATCCGCTTTTAGATCACTCATTAATGTATAAAACTGTGCCACTACCAACCGTTCACACGTTATCTGATGCATCCCCCAGAATCGAGCTGTCTACGACGACGACGACGACGTCTCGCGTACGAGAAGAGAAAGGAGAAGAACGTCTTCGTCAGAGTCCTCCATTTAACTGATGTAGAAAGTAAACAAAACAATTTTCCGTCGCTAAGCAAATGGACAGTGGCGCGTCTCTGCAGCGAACCCATTCACACTAGCCACTGAGTGGTACTACTGCGTGGCGCCACAGAGCGGCGCGTCTGTAAGGGGACAAAAAAAACTGTCTGCCGAGCCAAAGCCAAGAACCACAGAAGGCTGTATGGGTTTATATACTTAGACCTATTGTTTCAGGAACGTTCAGCGAACTTCGCTCGTCTCCGTCTCTTGTTTTGACCAGATCTTGAGGTAACTTATAAATGATATGTGTGAATATTAATTGTTAAACTTTCACTTGTGAACTTACTTTGTTTTTCCCGTACGCGTTTCGGCGTGATGTGCGCCTTCTTCAGCGGTGTGAGACAGAATGTCCGGAACTTGTAACGGTTTTTTAGTTGGTAGGTTGTGTTGGGGTGGGGGGTGGAAGGGAATTGGCGCGGGGATCCGAATTATTGTATGTTTTATGTATAATTGTGTCAAAGAGTGTGTGTGATTTAAAGTGTAATTGGTCGTTTAGTATGTTGTTTGGTTGTGTTGTGTAGTGTTTGTATATTTCATATTGTTCTGCTGTGTTAAGTTTCCGGCTTTTAGGCAAGTAGTGTAATATCTCAAGATTATTATCTATGTTGGTGTAGCTGTGGTTTTTTGTGTGTATGTGTGTGGCGAACGCGGAATGTATGTTGTTGCTGGATAGAGCTTTTAGGTGTTCAGAGTAACGTGAAGAAAAAGATCTTCCCGTCTGGCCTATATAGAAACTATTACAATTGTTTTGATAGTTCATCTTCTTCATTCACAACACAAATGAATGTGAATGTGTTGTGAATGAAGAAGATGAACTATCAAAACAACTATGATATGTGTGTTTACTCAAACACTAAAATTCCATTTCAATTTTTAAATGAGACAACAAAAACCGTATGGTTATGACTGATGTATTTTAAAATTAAGTTACCCAGAATTTTATGAAACTTTTAGCAAGAATTACTTTTATTTCCCATACGTCTCTAATAGATGCCACGTAACAGGTACTACCGACGAAACTTAAGTAACGCTCTCGAAAATTCGAGAGCGTCACTTTAAGCGTTTCTCGACTATACCAGCGCGTGCAGCCGGCTTCGTTCAAGGCAGTTTCAGACGCGACTCTGTGTCAAGGTCGTGCCCAGACGTAGCTTCCAGATTGTTGGAACACTTGTAACTAAGTATAAATTAATTCGACATGCCGCCCGGAGAATCAAAGAGTATTCTGGAACGTCTGCGAGGTATATATAAGCGCCAGCGACCGGCTTAGTTACACCTAGCGATAGTGTACAGTGCGGATCAAGTGATTGTTGTGCGGATTAATGGAAAGTGATTATTTTGTTAATAAGTGCGGTACTGTAATAAGGTAATATTATTATTACGTGTGGACAAATTTAACTTGAATTATTGTACGAGAGAACTTTGTTTATTTCTCTGAGCTGTCGCTGTATAACAAGCTGTTGTTGTTATACAAACAAGTCTTGAAACCAGTTTGGCTGTATGCTGTACAGCTTTGGGCTTGTACTAAAAAATCTAATATAAAATAATTCAGACTTTTCAACATCAGGTTCTTCGCAGGATTGTCGACGCACCAGGGTACGTAAGAAATGATGACATCCGTCGGGACCTGAAAATGCCTACGATTACTGTAGAGATTAAACGGGTTGCGGATAAATATGAAAGAATACTTCATGAACACGTAAACACTGAAGTGGTACAACTGCTTGATAATGCTGGACTCGTTCGGCGGTTGGAGAGACAGAAACCATTGGAAGTAGAAAACTAAATATGTATAGTAATTCTCAGCACATGAACATGTGTAACTACTGAGCAATGCTACAGTGGGAGCTTATCCTACACACGGTGCCGAATTAAGGGGGGGGGGCTAAAGCCCGACCATTTAGAAATTTCAAACAAATCTGACAACAAATTTCGAGTCAACACTTTTTTTTGTTATCATTCATAAACTTGTGACAGAATTAACAAGTAGAAGTGAGGCTCACAACCACATAACTATGTTATTTGGATTTCTTTCAAAGCTATTAACTATTAATATTGATGAAATGCGAGTTAGTCCAAAGAAATTGTAGAGGTTTGCTCCCAGGATTTAGAAGATCTTTTAATTTTTGAACTATAACAGTTTATTCCAGTGTTGTAGTGGCATCCCCAACGTTTTTTTTCAAATCGAAAAAATAAAGCTGAAAATGATAATACGCTGTATCCTCTGTCTGTTTTAAATTGGACAGTTAACACTGACATTATTGATGTATTTCCAAATATTTATATAGCGTATCGATTGTTTCTCACTATTCCTATAGCGAACTGCGAGGCTGAGAGATCATTTTCTACTCTTAAAAGAATCAAGAACGTGTACCGATCAGCAATGCTTGATAGCCGCTTAACTAATTTAGGAAGATTAAGTATTGAAACAGAATTATTAAAAACATTGGATTTCGATGATTTGATAGCAGAGTTTGCCAAAAAGAAGAGCAGAAAGAAATATTTCAATTAAATTATTTTGTATTTTCTAATTTATTTGTATAGTTGATTATTGTAAAAAGATATGCGAAATAAAATAATAGTAAACGGTTTCAGCATCTATTTAATCAGTGCAAAATAAAAACAAAAGTAAAAAAAAAAACGGTTTAAGAACAATATTTTGTTTATTGTATTAATTAAATGATCGTTTGAATAAAGTAAAGTATTGTCAAAACGCGAAAATTTCATATATAGGCCCCTGCTCTTAAATAGCCCCGGACCTACCCATAGCCTTAATTCGGTCATGTCTACACACTGTTAACTTATGTATTAGAATAAAATTGCTACATAGTTTGTAACTAGTTGCAATGATGTTAAAATAAAAAATATATAATTGTTATTTGTGATAAATTAAAGCCGATAATTAATTACTTCATTGGTGTCCGAATTTTGTTTCCACTGTAGAATACGACGATCCGCGAGACCGTCTTAACATGTGCATACAAATTCGTGTACACGCTGACTAAACGTTATCGTTAATATTGTCTGTAGGCGTACACGTGCGAAGAGAGAGCTGTAATGGTAATGTGTGACACTGTACAGCGACAACGTGCGGTGCGTGTCGAGCGGGAGAGTAATCGTTTATTATTTAAACAACGGTTTCAGAAGACAGGGCTCAGCTGTTACAAATAACACTTCTAATTAAGTGAAGTGTCTGGGACATTAGTGGCTATTAATTGATACAAATAGAGTTCGGTCGTACGCTGTGTTTACGACTGCTCTCTCTCTCTCTCTCTCTCTTTCTCTCTCTCTCTCTCTCTCTCTCTCTCTCTCTCTCTCTCTCCCTCTCTCTCCTCTGCAATTCGTTCGTGTGTGACTCAAATTTTATGACTTGCCGCTACTTGTCTTTATTGGGCCGCATGCGCATGCGTACTTCCTTTCAAGGCCACAGAAAAATGTGTCCCTTCTGTCTGCACCACTTCATTAAACGCAGTACAGTATTTTTAATTCTGAGCGTGTTTTCACAATTACAATTTTACTTCCATGTTCCGTAAGGAAATGGAAGTATGGTGATGGCGAAAAAAAATCGTGTTCGAGATAATTCTGATTGTACTATCCTCAAAACATGAAGAAAAGTCATTTTCCGAAAAGTGTCTGTGTGTAGAAATTTTTCTGTGGCGAACGATAACTGCCGCAAATTCAAACGGAATGAAATAATTTTTTGCATATGTGTCCGAGTTGTAGAGAACTCAAGGCCTATTGATTTTGGGGAAGATCGGGTAGTGGGAAGGGGTAGTTTACGTGCAACGTTTTATGTTTTAACAAGAGTAAAGTACTTAATTTTGACAAATAAAGTATCCTGAAAATAAATCATAATAATCAACTGTAGAAAGGTAGATGAAATATCTATAAATGAAAATGGTAGTTGAAGGGGGGGGGGATAATTTTTTATATGTGCACTACGTTAACGGCAACAAAGAAGTAGTTTGTTGTTAAAATTCCTTCCCTGGCTGTTTGGCCGTGGTCCAATGGTTTCTGCAAAACAAGACGTGTCGGCAGTGCCATCGACTGTCATCGTCAGTGAAAATCGAGTGCGCTAACGTGAGGTGGTATACATTAGTGACCGCAGTACTGTGGTTAAGGTTGAAGAAAGAAGTAGTTTCTATGGAAATATTTCAATACGAAAATGATTTTAAATATAAATCTTAGAACGTGGAAGTCATGTATGGTTCCTTATACCGATGTGTTTTTTCTGTAATGACACATTGAATGTACTGAATAATATGGATTTTAATTCTTATTGTAAATACACACGTTTCTCAGTATTTTTCTATACCATGTTTTCAGATATTATTTGACGCTGAAGTGTCACTGAAACACCGACATCCTCGTCAGTCCATCCGTCGCTGACGGTTTTTTTATGCTCGAGAAGTTCGTGTCTTTCACAGCCTTGTTCTGTCGCATCGTTTTCTTAAAACGTTAACGGCACATGCATTCCTTATGCACGGGTCCCTGTCTGTTAGTTTTAGATATATTGTTGTTACGTGGTTCTCGTGAGTAAATTTTCTTTTAATTCAGGTAGACTTTGTATTACCAACGTTGTCACCACTTATTGCAAAACTGCTAGTCACTTCGCTCTCGACGAGGCATTTCGGTGTTTGAAGCGACTAGCAGTTTTGCAATAAGTGGCGATAAAGTTGGTGTTGAGATGACTGCAAATAAAACTAACTTGACTGGATTTTCTATTGTTGTTGAGTTGGTTTAATAATTTTAATAATATAATGTTACGACGGTCTACTTGATCGTCGTAGGTACAGTGGAAACAAAATAAAAGACACCAATTAAGTCACTAATCACCAGCTTTAATTTTCACAGTTAAACAGTTCGTAATTAACAACACAGTCTCTTACAACAAATCAAATAAAAATTGTTCACACGGAATAAAATTTCCACCAAAATTAAACACAATTGTATTACAATAAATTATCCCGCCCGATTATTAAACACTTCACTAATAACCACTTGAACGCACACATTACTTGAAGCCAGATAATCACTTGTAATAATCGCCCGACAATTAACTCGGACCGCACTGTAAATATGTCGCGACTATACTGACAAACTAAGGCCGCTGCCGCCATGTATTTATACCTCCGCTCACAGACCAGAACGTTCCAAATTACGTCTTAGCGCCAGAGTGTACTACGTAATTAACTGCGGCCTTTACCCAGTCCGCGCGACTGGCGGCTTCGAGAAAACTCTCGCGAATGCGTCGACAAGCACGTACGCCACACGCGTTACATCGAGATTCTTCTGGCACATTCGACAAACACGTAGACTGTTCTGTAATGTCGTGACAGTATTATGTTTTATTTTTTGTCCAGAATAAACAAATTGTTTGCCCGTACAGCTGTATTAATATTTATAAAATTCCTCTATAAGTACCTAAGAAAATACTGGTTATAATTTCCTTAGTTTGACGATACCCGTATATATTTTTAGGTTTCGTGAATTGATCGAGCGTTCGCTCGAAAGCTCAACGCAATACAGTAGAATTACACTAATTAGGACCAATTATTTGGTGACGCGGGGACGTTACAGTGTGTACTGTGTACTTAGTAAACTGTCATTTTGAGCAGAAAACATATTTAGACGTTTCCTGACTGTATAATATTGCAAACAGAAATTACACGGTCGCGCACCACTAATCTTGAAGCGTGAAAGCGCTAATCGGGTATTTTTTCAATAGTGGTATGCAACAGTTTAATTTCTATTTGTGATTATAACCAGTAACACAATTTTATTAATTAAATACTGTATAATAGTTGTCGTGGAGTCGTTTACGCCTTGAACAGTAGTACCGGCAGATTTTCCTTCGCGCGTCACGTGACATTTTAACAAAATATACATCTTGTGGGAAATATGATAATTCCGGAATGTAAAGTTCCCACTTTTTTCTAACAGGTGGTGAACTACTCCTTTCTCCGTGTTGTTACACCGTGCACAAAAGGTCAAAGAAAGGACGAATCGTACTCTTCGAGATGTATGCGCCTGTAGCAATAATTATTCCTAATTCGGCGAATGTATTAACAGTAATTGTTAAGTACTGTATTTTAATATCCAGATTGGTTTCTTACCGCCCTAACGATGTTCTGGATATTATGGATGGCTCCCGTAACAAATTAATACTCTTAGTGGCGTAACTCTTTTTCTGGGCACTCCCGCAAGAATCCTTTGCGGGCCCTCCTACTACCTACTGAATTCATACTTAATCAATACTTAATTTCTATAAATCCTTAAAAGCTTTAATTAATTTTTATGTTGGTGGGGCTTCAGAAATTGTGACAGTTGACTCAATTGACTCAGTTGTGATGTTATTTGATTCAGTTAATCTTTCCTGTTAATGTCTTGTGTAGCGCCCATTATTACAGAGTAAAACTGAGCAGATTCGGTCTGTTTCAAAATAATATTTTCAGCTTTTTAGGTAAAAGCTGAATGAGTTCGTTTGGAATTTTTGGACTCGTGTACTTCTCCCTGTTGTTCGGACCACTGATTTTCTCATGCAACAGTGTATCGTCTTACGGGCCCGGGCAGTGGCCTCCATGCATTCTTAACTGAAATCACCGCTCCGTTGTGCATTTAATCAAATAATTTATGTTCTCAAAGTATATCATTAAACACTGGTAAAATAACAGTAAAAAAATAAACGTAGGGCATATTTGTTTTTTTTTTACTGCGAGGTTTTTTTTTTAAATAGCCCTGCATTCGGCGAAATTTGGGTTTTCTTAAGTACAATGGTTTGTATTCGTTCTTAAAAAAACGAGGGAAATGTTTGCGTGAGCCACCTTAGTTCGCAGGCCCTGCGGATCCGGCTGTGATTACTCTCTAAATTTAAAAGTAAAATACAAGACCGTGTTTACCTATTGCTGTTACAGTACATCACTTTATTAAATACAATCCCTAAGTGGCCCATACATATTCGTTCTTTCCTTATTGTGTGGAGGTCTATTATGTACACATACTGAACAACGGCATGTAGGCCTATACATCTTGGTACAGGGACGAACCTAGAATTTGATTTCGGGGGGGGAGGATTTTTTTCTACAACATATCGTTTTCTTAGAGTATTTTTTCTCATATTATAATGAAAATTGTAACAACAAATTAAAACTGGTATGTAAATAATGGATGTAATTTACTAATTTCATAAAATTCAATTAATTACATACAGTTTGACTTGGAAGCCTAATAATATATTTCCGTGGAATGTAAATACTTTAAAGAGAACGTTAAAATTAAGAAAGTAAATTTTGTATGTGTATGTCTGTGTGTCTGTGTTGTGGGGTTAACACATGCAAGAACACACAAAATTTTAAATGAACGTATGTTTAATTTCACAATATTTTGTGTCTTAGAGCTAGGTAGAGTCTATTACAACAACCTATGTCTATTATGAAAAATAATGTTAAGAAATTATAACTCATTCACATTATGTGAGGTTGAAGTGAACTCATTTACTTTGAGATTGAAGTTATCAACAGGTAACATTAAGTTAAAATATAAAAAGATGTCCCAATTTATCGTATCCTACCTTCTTTCAAACCGATTTCTTTTCATTTTTTCACAAAATTTCTTTCAACATCTGTTATATTTATTATTGAGTATAAGGCCTATTATTGTAGATTATTTAATCTTGTCATTGACCCAAATAGTAATTTTTTTAAATTGACAAAACTTGGAAGTCAATTAATTGCATTTCAAAAAACACAACCAGTTTGAAATTGTTTGCTTCAAAAGTTTTTAAATTTTTTTTGGATTTCAGGGGGATATAACCCCCCCCCCCAGGTTCGGCCTCTCTTGGTAAATATATCATCAGAGTTTTCAGCGTTACGTGTATTATAGTAAAACTCGCTATAAAAGAAGTTTTTAATTTCATGTGCTTGTTTAACCGTACTTTCATTTCTTACCTTAACATTGGGCTGAACTTTTGTTGTTTATGTTGTTATTAACTCGTGTTCAGAGAGAAAAACAAGTCTTATTATTGTTTACCATTAGCTCTTTCGTCCTCAGTGTCTTACATTTTCCTCTTCCAGTTTAATGAACACAATTACCTTTCTTTTTAATCAGCCAGGGCCGCATTGTGGCCGGGGGGGGGGGCTGCGGACTAGGGGGACCCGTGCAAACATTTCCCTTAACTTTTTAAGAATCCCTTAACTTAACCCATTAACTGTTCCTTAACTTTCTAAACCAGTATTTAACTTAAGTAAATTTGTTTACTGTTACTTTACCAGTACCTAAAGATGTACTCTGAGAGTATTCATTATTTGATTAACTGTACAGTAGAGTGATGATTCGAGTTAAGAATGCACCGAAGCCACCCACCAGCCAGGCCTGTATCATTATTCATTACGATCTACAAAGGCAAACTAATAAATGGGCCAAAGTACTAGATCACATTGTTAATGTTACTCTGCCTTTGGCAGCTTCAAATTTGGCCTTTAAAGCCACAAAGAGAATATATGCCATCCCATTAGAGGTAACGTTTAGGCAATTATCGATCCTGTGATTAATTACAATCCATTGTTGCAAGAGATAATCACTGGTCCAAAGAACACGGGGAAGTACACGAATCCAAACATTACAAATGAACTCATTCAGCTTTTAAGCAAAAAATTCGAAAATATTATTTTGAAACAGATTGAATTTGCTCAGTTTTTCTCTGTAATAATGGATACTGCACAAGATATTAATAGAAAATATCAACTGAGTGCGATAATCAGATATGCCTCAATTCCTGAAAATGAAGCAGGAAGGCCCATCAACTTAAAAATTAATGAAAGTTTTTAGGGCTTATAGAAATAACCAATGAAACTGACGTAGCCTTTACATAAAAGATTTTTAAACAGTACTGACAACAACATATTCTGTTTATGTTTAGTAACTGCCACAGCTCTACAGAGATGTTAGTATTCAAGAGGGAACAATGGCATGAACTAAATTTTAGTTATTATTTGATCATTTTTGTACACATTTTATGTTTAAAGGTTTTTAAATAATCGAGTATATATAAGTTAAACCCACTTAAACCCAAACATAAAAGATTAAATGTACTTTAATATAGAAAATAATATAACACAATTATTTCTTCATCAAGATATTATCAGACTTGAACGCCAAAATTGTTTTGAAAATATCTAGTATTAAACGTATGATTCAATATAATTAATAAACTTAATCTCAGTTTAAACTCTGAAAATGTAGATGTAAATTATACCGTGTACATGTGCAGAAGTGGATTATTCAAAGAGAGAATTATTTTTGTTATGTCAGAGGTTCCGATGGATTAAGATATCATGGAAGCTCCAGTGGTCACTCAAAGTCACTGGTCGACTCGAGTTACCTATCGGATGATCTCACTCTGTATCCAAGATCTCGTGATTTAGATCAGATGAGTGTGTCGTCGACAGCTTCCAGTACAGGAGGGCCTTCACCGAGAGATATCTATCTACCTATGACACCTGCTTCTCACCATATCCCTAGTCCAACAACCAACAACAAAGTTTCGGTATGTATGAGACAGTATAAGTGTAAACTATAAGAAACACAATGCATTTGGTGAATAACATATTTTACTAAATATACACAGCTATTGCTAAAGATTCCCTTCCTTTACAGTGCTGATGTAATGATTAGTAGTGAACATAAAATATTTTTTATCTGTAAGTGTATTGTATTTCTGGCATGTTAAGTATGCTAGACATACGTTCAACTATTGTTATAAGAATACAAAGTGAGAATTTTAATATAGGCTGTCACAGGTCAAATGGTGCCAATTGTACTCGTATCATATATGTGGCCCTCAAAAGGGCTGTTGGTCGAGGACACTACCCGCTACTGTGGTGGCAAGTGTTCCACGCAAGCCACAGTGTTATGTTCAGCAGCAGCTCTCACTGGTGTTGTTGCTCCACCATCCTCTTCACTGGGCAGCGGGATGTAGAGCCCGCTGCTGTCCAAATCGATCTATATGGACTCTTCTTTCTACTCCATTTTATGCTATCCCCTTCTTCCTTCTTTAATCATGCTTCATTCGGATTGTCCGACAGAATGAATTATTTTGCTCTTCAGAGCTGAGGGGATGTCCATCCATACTCTCAAAATCCAGGATCTATGACCATGCTTTACCCCTACAGAATCTTTTTTTTTTAGACTGTTCACCCCAAAAGTAGGTCTGGGAGGCAAAATTTTCAAATGTCAAAATTGTTAAAATTTTCAGACGTCTATGCGGGACATCAAATTAAAGGAATCGTAACCAGAATCTTAATTTAGTGTTTGCTTTAGAAAATTTCAAAATTTTTAGACAATAGGGCTGAAAAATGGGTAAAAAGTTTGAAAAAATTGCAAATTCCATGTGATTTATAAACTTTGACTTTACTAAAAAAGGTAGGGTGATTGGGATTTTCATCATTTTTCTGATAATTGTAAAATTATGTCCAAGTTTATCCAATAATAAATGCACTTCATTCAAAATAGTGAGTGTGTTCTGCTGCTCCAGGAGTATACTAATGTCTACTTTTGTGGTTTTCATATTTGGCGTATTTGGTCAGTCGTATTTAATCACTGTGTTGATGTTTTTAAGATTATAAGCTTTGCAAGTGTCATTCTACAACTTTTAGTAATGTGTACTGTATTTGTTCTTATGATATTCACTGTTTTGTTGACTAAATTTATACTGATTTTTCATCACTGTTGTATTTTGTATTGACCAAGACATAGTAGTTTTTCTATGTCAGTAACATATAGGATAATATGGAGACTAATGGATTCAGATTTATATTATGATTCTTACATGATATTATAGTAAAAGTTAAAAAGTACTCTTTTTATACCCATGATAATATTCAGAATCAGCTGAGGGTAGCAGTAGTTGGTAGTAGCTATAGTAGGTGTTCAGTAGGGATGTAAGCAAATACAGTAGACTCTTGACTATCCGGCTCGTGACTATCTGGCCTCCGTACTATCCGGCCTATTTTTTGAACCTACGTGCCATGTGCAAAACACAATTTGTGACATGAAAAGTGCGGATTTCCCCCCTCCCTGCTACCTAGATGTCATAAGGTGGTTGGCCAAAGCATGGGAAGAGATTCCAGACATATCACTTGTAAGATCTTGGAAAATTCTTTTGAATCATGAAGGTGGACATTTCAACCTTGAACCTGTGTGTGAAACCAAAGTGGAAGATGAAAACGATAAACTGGTTTCGTTGCTGGAAAAATTACTGCGCTGTGACGATGTCAATGCAGAGGACATTAGAGAATGGATGGCAAACGACGAAGTTGATGAAATAACTGACAACGATATTGTGGAAATGGTGACACAGGGAGAAGAAATAGAAGAAGAGGAGGAGGAGGAGGCATCTTTAGATGACAGGAAAAATCTCATCCCACATTCGAAAGGGTTCAAGACGATTGAGGCAGCACTGCAGTACATTAGTGAGCAGGAGGAAGTGACATCATCTGGTTGCATAAGTGGAGAGGGACATTGTGTCGCGGAAGCAGCCACCTATCAAGGACTTCTTCAGAAACTAAAAACTGTAAGTTTTGACTCTCTTATCTTAGGCCTACCTTTTCACATTTGTGTAATCGTTTATCAATGAACAGTTAAATTAAGTTTAAATCATTTTTTTAAGAAATAGGCCTACGTTTTACGTTAATGTTTTGTTTATTTTAAAACTGTATGTATTCATACTGTACAGTGTACATCATTTTATGTTTCCTGGAATTAAGTTAGACATTGTAAAATTTATTTTAAAACATGTATACAATATTTGTATTCTTGGACTTCATTTTTCTGTAATAAGTTTTTAAAACATACAGTACAGTACATAACAGATATTTATAAAGTACTGGACTGTACTAAGAGGTCAGAAAATATGAATAAGAGCAGGTTTTGGTATAAAAAGTGTGATTTTAATGGTATGGTGGGGCAGGAAGTGAGTTATTATAGAACTCCGGCCTATCCGGCTTTTTTGTTATCCGGCCTGCCCTTCCGCCACGTTAGGCCGGATAGTCAGGAGCCTACTGTAATACAGATTTAACGATACATCACCAAGAATGTCCTTGCCTTTTCCAGTTGACCAAGCCAAACTAGGGGTTTGTGTGAATCTAATTTTAGTTGTATATATCATTACCATTATTATTTATAATGTCTTGAAATTAATTGGTAACAAATATAACAATAAATTAATACGTATTTCTATTTTCTTCACCCAAACATTTATTAAGTTAGCGGTACCTACAAATTAATTGTAATGAAACAGTTAATAGTGACTCTATTACTATTTTCACATGTTATTCTTTCAGCCCACACCGCCAAAGAAACCGCCTCGAAGAAACTTATCAGTATCACCGACACATTTAACACCACTGATGTCAATGTCAGCTGACTGTACTGCACCGGGCACTGGTGCTTATGAGTACCTGTTCTTGGCGAGAAGTGGTGTCCGAAGTCAAGGTGACCTTGACGAAATAATGTCATCGGCTAAACAGCTGAGAAGAGGCAAGTCAGCTGACCAATATGTGGACATGAAATTAAGGCATAGCATGGTGGGCGATGACAGTAAAGAATCACCGGACGATAGTAAATATCAACCAGTAGCTATAACATCTCTGTACGAGAATATACCCATAAGGACGACTAATCCTAGAAGAAAATTAAGAAGAATACACGATAAGAATTATGAAAACTGTGATCCTTCGGTAATCCTGTCTAGAGGAGATTTACCCTTTCGTAAAGTCGAGCCAAGTTCACCGGCTGTAACAGATTCGGCGCCTGCAATGTTTGTGTCAAATGCTTATATCGCTTTGAAATCATCACAAGAAAGTCTTTTGAACGGCGAAATCAAGAAACCTCTGTCAATGTACCCTTTGAGCCCAACGCATTACCAGCAGCCACCAACACCCGATCACCCACCCCCATCAGCAATGCAGGCTGAAAGGAGCATTCACGAGAGGATAAGACCATTAAGCCAGGTAACTTAGTATTTTTTTGTTCATGTATGTGTTAGAGTGAATTAGTATACTAAATATACAAAAAGGATTTCCAGTACCTTCAGTAAATGAACATATGAGACTTGTAAAATAAACGTATTGTTTTTAATTTTCATTTTTAAAAACTTTGTTTCATCTTCTTTTGAAGTCATTTTATTGATTACAGTATATACTAGTATAGTGTAGTGTGTATTATAGTGTGTTTTGAGTTTTATCAGTATTGATTTTAGATTATCTAGTTTGGCAGCATGCAAACAAAGTGAGTAATAAGGTGGATGTAGTATTTTGTATGATATTTAGTGAGGGTATTAGAATTCCTTCATTCTTTATGTACATTTAAACAAATTTTATTTTGCGAAAGATGTTACCAAACTAGTGGGTAAAGATAGCAAACTTCATCTTTTGTTGAGAAATTGTGTATAAAATTAGGTGAAAAAGAAACAGTAATAACAATTTTGTATCAAAAAAGAACAGGTAATACATAACTTCTCTTATTTTTATTACGTTTTACTTGTTTCAGTGGTTGTGAAGTGTTTTAAATCCGTTTGTATCTATTTAATATATGTCTTCATAATATTTACTGTAGTTCACCCTGGCTACAAATGAACAAACAGTTTTTAATCATATGTCTCTTAACTTATAGTAACTTATTTTTGAACATCAACAAAGTTACACCTAATTTCTAATTTAGTTCAGTAATGGATCATTTATTCCTAATGTTGATACATTCTGAAATTATAACTGGAATGAATTGTATATTTTTATATCTGTTATAAACTAAAACATTTTATAATAAAACGTATAGATAGGTTTTTTTTTTTTTTAAATGAAACAGTTCAAAACTTGTAGTTTCAGCAAGTTGGGTTTTCTTTGCCCATGTGTAAATTACAACTGTACTTGCTGTTAGTGTGACTCATCTTTGTTTCGGATAGATTTAACTAAAATATAATCACATTTAGGTTATAATGTTCAGTTTTAATTGTGTTTTGGTTATTGCTGGTATGAGAGATTGCATAAAGACTGTTAAAATTGTTTTATGTATATATTATGGAATTTTGTTTATAGCCATTAACATCTCTTAACATTATTTGTACAAAAATATTCAATAGCAAAAAATATTTTATACCAATGATTCAAGGCAACTAAATAGGAAAGATCTTCCTTTCTTCTTCTTTCCTTTGTGAAGTTCATGGAGGAAGTAATTACTTTTGTTTGACTTTACATTTTAACTAAGAGAGGGTAGATCTTCTTATACTGTTACTTGTTTGGTGTCAGTGTTTAGAGTAGTTTGCATCCTGTGTTAATTTCTACCATTGGTGTGTACTGTTAATATCTCCTGTTAGTGGTTCAGGTATACTTATTATTTTTGTTCGGAAGGTACACTTCCTCTATGTGAACATTATTATAAAAAGAAGAAAATTATTTCCTTTGGAATTAATTAAGTTTTTAACTAGTATAAACTATTGTATGTTTTGTCGTAGCACTATCTTTGTAACGTTATTCTGATATTTGTCTTCTCATTCTTCTTGTTCTTCTTTAGCAGTACAGCCCCGGCTTCCAACACCAATGTTGGTTTCATAACAATTTTATTTTTATGTGGCCGGAATGTTAACCCGACATAAAATCCCCAGTCTAGAGGGCCAGGTGATTTTTTATATGGGTTTTCTTCCCCTAGCCTTTGGAGAGTCAACTCCTAGCTGCAAGGCATCATCTCAGGTACACAATATTATAGCCGACTGAATCCAACTAGCCGACAATCCCTGTAGTATTCAAAGATAAGACGGTTCAGGATCGTTTCCCTTACACCCTAACTTGGTACTGGTGGCTACTGCTGCCCTCCACCAGGAATACTTATTGACCTTCCAGTCTAGATCTGTACTGTTCTGCATCAACAGAACATCAACAGGGTCACCTGTAGTGTGTGGCACTTCTTCACACAGTACGGTCATGACTGGAGAGAGGCTGAGGCTTCTTTTGGAGTTAACATTACTTCATCCAACCATGGGAATTTTTGAGGGCCTGTTTCCTGTCAACCCTGTACGAAGGAACTACCGAACTACCTCTCCAGATTCCCTCAGCCTCGATATTTCTGTCTAACCTTTATTATTATAATAATTTCTTTCGTTATAAGATCCCACTGTAAGATATTTTGTATATAATATTATAAAAAATGTGACTTGAAAATGTCACAGCCCAACAGCTGGTGTGTGTGTGTGTGTGTGTGTGTGTGTGTGTGTGTGTGTGTGTGTGTGTGTGTGTGTGTGTGTGTGTGTGTGTGTGTGTGTGTGTGTGTGTGTGTGTGTGTGTGTGTGTGTGTGTGTGTGTGTGTGTGTGTGTGTGTGTGTGTGTGTGTGTGTGTGTGTGTGTGTGTGTGTGTGTGTGTGTGTGTGTGTGTGTGTGTGTGTGTGTGTGTGTGTGTGTGTGTGTGTGTGTGTGTGGCCAAAGTACCTGTCAAAATAACTTGCGCACACATACACACACAAAACCACAATACAATGTATTGCTGTTGGTTATCAGGCTGCAAATTATAATATAGGTCATTCATAATATCAGGTTGGTAGTTGTGCCACCATTCAAATTAAGTTCATTACCTGTGTATTTTTATTCTTTACCTTGATATCATCCAATTCGTATACTTTTTGTGTTAGAGAGGTGGTTTATTGTGTCTGTTTTCATTATGAGTATTCAGTTCAGGAGTGGCACAGCCTTCGGAGTCTTTTTGTTTTGAAAAGAATCTTTTAATGTTTTCTTTGTTTAGTATATATGGTTTATCACAAAAAACAAATAAGTGGGATCTTATAATTGTCTTATTTTCATTACCCAGATTCACAAACAAAAGAATACCAGAGTGGATGTTGAACTACAAGTATTAAATTCTGTATAAAGTAACCTTGTAGCAAGTGGTTTTATGTGTATTAATATTTGGCTGTTGACTGTTCGTATGTCTATGTATATATTAGTTATTTATTATTTGTGAATGAACACAATAAGCAATATATTTTTGTATGCTTCTGGACATATTTTTAACACTAATGATTTGTTCGAATACATGATACCAGCTTTCGTTTTTTTTAAATTGAAAATGTTACATTCAGTTTTCTATATGCAAGAACATATGTTTTTTGGTATTAATTTTGTCCAAAATGTGACTGTGTTACAAATTAAAGAACATCTGATTCAGTCAAGTCAGATTTATGTTTTATTCGGATTGTAAACACAAATTTTTTTTTTTAAACATGTCATTAGAGTGTAATTGTGTTTGTGTTTAATATGTTGTTTAATTCAAATAACCCAGGCTAGTTTAATATCTTATTTATCCTACAATAATGATCTACTACTGCATAATTTTTTAAGTAAACTTTTATTAGTATTCTGATTATAGTGTATTATTGTATTGTAAGTACTGTGTCGTAAATAAATTTTTTTGATAAAACAGTTATTTAAATTGGTCATATAGATAGCTTTTCTGCTATGCATATGGATACACATAAAGGCTAACACAGATGTTGTTGGGATTCTGCAGAATGACCAACTACTCTGCTCGAATTGAAGCCTGAATTTCACACCAACTGACTGTATATATGTATTAAAATGCATTAGTTTCATTATGTAATTAAAAATTTTCTTGTTATTTAATAATTTTAGCATTAAATGATAGCCCCTGTTTTTTGTCCAATAAAGGGTCTATAACACTTAGGCTATACAATGTTATTAATTGGGATTTTATCTAATAATATTGCATTTCTATTTATTAAAAAAATCACTTATCTCCTATGCATTCTTGGCAGTCACAACTTGCATTAATTCCTTCATTCATGCTGTAAGTGGGAATTAATTTCCATTTATATTGGGATTCATTTTTGCTATTAGTATATTGATAAGAACACTCTACAACGTCAATTTACACAGAATATCACAATGTTTGACAGCTAAAAGTACAGTTAAAGTATTAAAATAAAAGCGAGAAAAAATAATTTTAGTAACAGATAATTTTTATCAAAATTAATTTTCAGAATTTTTGTAAAACCCGCGTTTTTTTTAGTCATCATCAGTCTATATTATAAGCATATAATAGTATCTAGTTGCGACTTACGGTATTCAGGAGTGTCAAAGTATTTCAGGTGATTTGGAAAGGGTACTGTAAAGAATAAGTTTAGGAATGACTGATCTTTATGTGTGCACTCCATAAAACAAACTTGAACCATTTTACTAAAGTTTGGTCATTTACAATTATTACTTATTTATTTAATTATTTTGTGTTGTAATATTAATAATTTATGTTTAGTCGATTCTGTTATTTACACTTATGTCGCTTTCAAAGTTGTAGTGTCTACTGTCCTTTTGGAGTTAATTATTTTTATATTTAAGTTGCGTTGTTGCATTAAATGTAATTCTTCGTAGTTTTTGAGTTGTGTTTTTCTTCTGTGTAATACCCAACATTGAGGTTTGTCAGGTCTCACTATCCCAGCTCCTCTTCCTCTCATGTCTAACAATGTCAGAAACTATCCAGGTACAGTACATCGTTATCGATGTCTTAGACACATTATTGAACACATTTGGACTTGTACAAACTGTTTATGCAGTTGAGATTTTCTCGCTTCAATACTTCACCATTCACTGCCCATTATTGACATCTGTACAAAGTTTCTAACCAGTACTTTTGTGATAAGTATTCTTAGAAGCAAAGTATGAAATATGACTTATGGTTTCTCAAGTAAGTCTCAGTCTTTGTATGATCCATTTATATCATCATCATCTTCTTCTTCTTCTTTCTCCATTCGCCCCTCTCATTACACAGTCTCCTCCACCTTCTTATACCCATATTCCTCAGATCCTCCTCAGCATCCTCGATTCATCTTTTTCTCGGCCTTCCTCTTGATCATCTACCTGCTGGTCTCCATTGTAGAATTTTTCTGGGAACTCCATGTTGTTTCATCCTCATTATGCATCCCACGCAGGCTGTCCTTCTACTCTTTATAAACCTTGCTATGTCCAACATCATCATCATCTTCGTCTTCAAGAATTAAACAAAGGATGGTTTGTCCCGGTCTCAAACAGGCAAAGATTCGACCTGGTCACTCCAGCTCTTCCTCGGGCGTCCCACACCTCTCTGTCCCCTCAGCTTATAGTTCCATAGTTGTTTGGGACTGCGGCAGTCATCCATTCGGCAAAGATGTTCCCACCAATTCAACCGATACAGGGCAATCCTGTCAAGTATACCCATAATATTCAGTTCCTGTCTTATATCTGTGTTTCTTCTATGATTATGGAGAGTATACCCTGCCACGTGCCTGAGAAATCTCATTTCAGCCCCTTGGATGCGACTGGCCTGGCCTTTCGTTAAAGTCCAATTCTCAGACCCATAAATAAGTGTGGAAAGAGCCATCAGCTTATAAAATTTTAGGCGTGTTTCTTTATTTGCTGACTTAAGAGTTTGCCTAATGGTCCCGCACAAAAGGTTGAACTTATGCAACTTATTCACAACGTTGTTGATTCTATTAGAAGACACTGTAGCCCAGGTATTCAAAAATTGCTGACTTGTTCCAGGACAGTACCATCTATATAACAATTTTTGCCCGTAAGGGATCAGTTCCACAAAAAGCCATCACCTTGGTCTTAAGTGTGGATATTTGTAATCCAGAGTCTTTGCTGATTCGATTTAACAAATGCATACCCATCTGCAACCTAAATCCCATCATTTAAATTATTTATTTCATGAACTCACACTTTTAGTGGTCAATGATTTGTTTTTATTACTTTTTCCTTACTAAGAAGAAATGATTGGTTCAGTTAGCAATACCCGAGGTTGTTTTCAGCGTTTGCTCGTTAGGGAAGAGGGGATGAGGAGAGATGGAGGCGAGGGAAAGAGAGAGAATTTGCACGTGTATTTTGAAATATTAGACGGTGGAGTGATAAAGGTAGTGTGGAGAGTGGCGAGGGGGTTGCGGTGAGATAGCAGCAGGGTAAGGGATCACTTATTAAGTGACAAAGTAACCTGTTGTGTCAACAGTCGACAGCGACAGTCGTATGTGTACACAGTACAGTAGCTGATTGCTTATGCTGCGGTGCTAACACGTCTACACTCAGTATAAGTAATTATTCTGTCACTACTAATTAATTTAACAGTTTATACGACTTCAAGTCTCCGCGTTACTTATCTTATAATCCGCGCGTTCTTAGACTCAGATTTACTCGTAATTATCAATTAATATTTCCGCCGATTAATTAATTTTGCCGATTGCACGCAGTGCGCGTTCAGCCGTGCATACGCGTTTACAGTACTCGCGTGCATCAGGCGACTCGCCTACGAAATTTGTACGCGTTAATGTGAATTTTAACCTTACAAAATGGCGTTAGAATTTACCGTCGGTCGGTGTAATCGGTTACTTACAATTTTGGACGCCTATCTAACGTTTCACTATACAGTAGAGCAGTGGTTCCCAAAGTGGGGTCCGCGACAATGTTTCAGGGGGTCCGCGGACAGTTTTAAGAAAAAATAGAATATACCGTAATTTTCTCAGATTTTTTATAGTCTAAAATCTAAATTTTTTAGAATTTTAAAATAATTAGTAGAAGATTCCAATATTTTTGTTTGTTTCAAACTAATTGTAATTGTAAAAATAATTTCAAATTAATGGCTTTAATAATGTCTTTAAATCATGTCGTGTAGCAGACCTGTTTGTCAGCCGAACTGACTAGAGCGCCGCGTCAGCGGAGAACTGATCGCGTTGTTTTAGTCCACGTATAAGCACTGTATCTTAGCATAACGTTTTTCCGTGTAGCTCCTTTTATGCCTAAGTAGCTGGATTTCGATATGTGTGGCTAGAAAGATAGAGCCGAGGTTGGGAAAGTTAAGAAATAAACTTGATGTCGAGAGTGACTTAATACTGAAATTATCAGACGTTAAACATAATATTGGAGAGCTAATTGTTTAAAAGCAGCTTCATTGTTCATATTAAACTATGTTTTGTATCATTAAAATTATAATTTTGCACAAGTTAATAGAATTTATGATTTTAATACATTTTAATTAAAATGTAAGAGTTTGTATCATATTTACTGTTTGTTTTATTTTATAACTCAGACGGGGTCCGTAAAATTTTTAATTTTTTTGGGGGGTCCGCGGACTGAAAAGTTTGGGAACCACTGCAGTAGAGCAGTGTTTCTCAACGTTTTTAAGTCCGGGACCCACGTAGAAGTATATTACACTTCATGCGACCCGTAAGCGTGGGCGCTGGCAGAATTATTTGTAGGGGTGTGCACCCAACCAGTTGATAAACATACTTTTGCCAACATCCAATACTTCAAGCCCTCTTTTACGCTTAAGCGATTTACACATAATTTAAATGTAATAGGTTCTTAAGACGCAGTAAATAAATTTTGTGTGATGGACTTCGAGACCTACCAAACGTCCCCTCGGGACCTAGCAGTGGTTGACGTCCCATACGTTGAGAAACTCTCCAGTAGAGCATTAGTAATCCGGACCTCAAAAATTAGGACTCTGTCTTTCTAGAAGAATCGAGACTCCTTTTTCAAATCTTACCGCAGTGGAATTTAATTTTACAATTCAGATAAATCCAGATCGTTGTTCTGAATGGCAATCTAAGTTACTGAGACTCAGATTACAAGCAAGTTGTTAGCAAACAACAGAGCATTCATATATGTGTTTCGTGATAATAACATGATAATGTTTTTAGGCTAGGGGTCATTCCACGAAATGCGTGATGCAAAATGTGTAACGTCATCGAAAAATGTAACGCTTCCACACTTTCGATTCCCTAAAAAAAGCCTAAAAACATTATCATGCTTCGATGTTTCGGTTTCGTTGAAATTCTTTGAACCCTTGGTGCATAAAATAGAGAGAGAGAGAGAGAGAGAGATTTTATTTTAATACAAGGGTTCACTAGGTGTTTCCATTTCCTTACAAGATCGTCAATATAAATGTTAAAAAGAGTAGGTGATATACTGCATCCTTGTCTAACAATTACTAGACGGCGGGTGCAGCACCGCTAGATGCCGATGATATCTACAGTGAAACCTGTCTACGCGGCCGCCCTTAAATCTCCGTAAAATGTGGCCGCTTAGAAACGTTTAATTAAGGGCTGCAGGGATAGTAACATACAGTATATTAAGTACCGTTACGGATGACGATTAATATTATTTTGCATGTTTTAATTAAATTCTTGCAGCCAGTCTTCAAAAATGCTGCACGGCATACACCCGTTTTGGTTAGCATGCCAACTAATGCTCAGTAATGATTTTTTCCCAAGTTCATGAAACACTTCAATTTTAATGATTTTCCGATAACTAACGGCTGCTTTTTTTGTCGACAGCACTACAGCGTAACATAATCTTTACCCTTTAGCCATTTTCCATGTTTATACGTTTTATTTTGTAATATTAATGATTTATTTGGTACCCGTTTATAATATGAGTCTTATCACTTAATTCGTCGTTGAAACGTCACTTAATTCGTATGCTGCCAAAATACTCGGTAATCTGTCTTTCCAGCGATTGACTTCATTAGCAGGCGCGTACGCAACTTCACCCGAAATTGTTTTGAACGATACGATATGTTTGTGCCGCTTTCTAAAACATTCCAGCCACCCATTGTTGCTACAAAATGTTCGCCTTCAATTTCAGTAGCCATTTCCAGTGCCTTCTTCCATAACATACTTCCACTAACTGGGAGTTTTTTAAGCGAAGACATGTAAACCACTCGTAAAGAATTGCATTTACTTATCTACGTTTATTTCTATGCTCCGATTCATATTGGATAGCCACTTTTCAGAAATTTATTGTGTGCAAATAACATTTTGCAAATTTAAAAGCAAGCAAGTACATAAGACTATTATCTGTATAACTAAGTTGGCGTCTGGGCCGTCGACTACCTGGGGCTGGCCCGGGTATTCCCAGACGCCAACTTAGTGTATACAGATAATAGATCGTTTACCTTTCTTTTAGTTGGGTCAGGTATAAACACACTTGACTTAGAAATCTGTATTGTCGAACTATTTTGTCTACTGTATTGTATTCTGTATGACTAAACATCTAATAGGCGACAGTTTAAGCAAGTGAACGTACCCGTTATGGGCTGACCGCTGGCCGAGGGAGGAGGTGACCGTTTAATGGAGAGGAAATTTACATTGGTCTTACGGAAAATAAATCCGTTCCTCAGAAAGGTGGCCGTTCATTAAGGTTATCCCTGAATAAAGGTGGCCTTTAGGTCAGGTTTTACTGTAATTTGACGAAGGTACATCGTTGATAAGGCATCGGTTGGCTGTCAGATATCAACTCATTACGAACTAGGCCTATAACGTCTTAGTTGGAAAAAAAAAACAGCTCGAGCGCTCTAGTATCAAAAACAGTTGTTACTAAAGGAGAACCTGAGATACATTCGTCAACAAGAAACCTTAATTAAATTAATGTGTACTTTCAAAACACTGTATATGATTCACGTCGTCTTCTTTTTGAGGACATCAAAGAAGGGTCGTGGAAGCAGACGACCAGAAATAACGATAGAAAGCTGATGTGCGGTGTTCACTGATCGCAGTGGGAGCGCGTAACCCAATACCTTGATGTTTAGAACCATTCCGTAGCTGTAGATGGTGAGGGGACTGTATGGAGCTTCCAGCCCCCTTACGAAAAAAAATATATATTTTTTTGTAATTGCAAATTGTGATTATATCGAGTTCATTGTTATTTTGAAATTAAGCAAATCATTAGACTAGCATGCTCCCTGAACTGCAGAGCTCGCTCACTATTTCGACGAGTATATTCATTACTGTATACATTTTGATGTCGCATAATTTAAAACAATTGTAGATCAATCATACAATAAACGTCAAAAATTCAAAATCAGCGGATTTGTGTAAAAATTCCCTTTTGGTCTGACACCCAGCTGGATATTTACAAGTTTTTGATTCCATTTTTGGGCCTTAAGGTCAAAAAATTGTGAAATTTCCCAAATCGTACCCTATATTCAGAATCTGTTAAAGTTCTGTTTAGTTTGTTACCCCACATGCCATTTGAAATTTTGTCAAACTATTGCTCCGCTTTTGGGGCCTTGAGGTCCGAAAATTTTGAAATTTTCAAAAATTAACGCTACATTCACGTTTTAGTTAAAATTCGTTTTAATTTTATACGCCACATGAATTTTTGCGATTTTATCAAATTTTCACTCACTTTTTATCCCCCGCTGTCCCAAAATGTTAAAAAATATTCAAAAATTCATATTTTGGTTAAAATTCCCTTTAATTTGATACTCCACTTGGACTTTTGCGATTTTTTCAAAATTTGGAGCCCGTCACATTTTTGCCTCCCGCCCCCTATTTTTGGTGGATCAATCTCAAAAAACAATAGGGTTTTATAAAGTGTGGACACGTATGCCAAGGTTTACGAAAATCGGTTAATGCGTTGAAATGTTATCTGGACACATACCCCAGACAGGAAGACGGACAAATTACAAACGGCCAGGTTAAAACTGAGAACTCGCTTCTCTCGTTTAACAATAATAAATAGATGTTTTTGTATTTATCGGATATTTATCATTTGGTTTAAATTTACCGACAATTATGTTTGCAGCTTGACGTTGAATTTTACGTTTAGTATTCCTTGCAACTGTATTATTGACATAATGACTTTTACTGTATTTCGAAAGTTCAGACAGTTGACAATCGGACTATATCAGTCGCTAGTCAGTTGAAAGTATTATTTATCTGTCTCTCTCCATTGTATGATATTTTGTGTAAAGTGTACGTAACAAGAAAGCGACACTGACAGTATTTTGTAATCAACTTTCGTAAACTACTCGACAGACGGTTTACAAAAGAATTTTTCTTTATCTGGTTTGAAGAAATAATTTAACTTCTAGAATCAAATCTGGTGAAATTCGTTTATTCGCCTTCGATGTATAGGTTACTAGCGGTGCTGTTACACTGGTGCCGTGTAACTTGCATATTCAACAGGCGCGGGTAGGTAACGACGCTGGCAGTTCGTGACCGGTGAGTGGGATGTCTCCTGTCAATCGTGCGTAGCCTTATTTTATGACCCGGGCGTCCCGCCGTATTCACGACGGTGTGGAGTGGATCACCTCTTACGCGATAGTGGAGTCATCTAGAGGCAGCAGTGACGCAGAAACGGACCAGGAGGTAGCATCGCTGTTACTCCGGTTCGTTGCACAAAGAACAAACCATAAGAGCTGAGCACGTCACGTGGTGAAATTCTCATCCACACTAAGGATACTCTACCACATAACAGTGGCGTAACTCATTTTTCTGGGGGCCCACAGCAAAGCTTTGCGGGCCCCTCTACTACTCTACTTATTTCATGCCATTGTTCCGTCTTGAACACTAACCCCACCTTATTGCTGTGGCAACTACTAAAATTATATAACCTGAACAGAATAATTATTCTCTCTTGCATTATGTATACCCAATTAATTGAATATATAACTTTTTGTTTCAGTTAATACTTTGATTTGTTATTTAGTATCTTTTTGTCTTTGATCAGTGTAAAAAAAACATACTAATTATCAAAAATTTCACGAGTAACCAATTATAATTTTTTTCATTATAATTATATATGCATTATATTACTTATATGCATCCTGAAAAAAAGCGCAGATTTTATTAAATTTAAATTGTCTGAAGCCAGTGAATGTTTATATTAAATTTTATATCGTACGCTATATATTAACTAATGTCGTACTTTTAAACAAGCCAAAAATCTATTTCAGCTTCAAGACTTTCTGTCATCTGCTTATAGCTTTATAATTTGCAATCATTTTAGTGTAGGTCTAATATTGGCACTGGAATTAAAGAAAAATATTCTGGTGTAAAGACATTTTATTTTACAAAAATATAATTTTTGTATTTCAGAACATTACTTGAAATACAATTTTTAACTGACCTCGGTGAATTCTTAACTGGAGTCACAGCTCTACTGTGCAGTTAACGAATTAATTTATACCCTCCAAATATATCATAAGGTAATGGCAAAATAACAATAAAAATATAAGTGTACTGTATTTGTTTTTGAGTTAAATAAATTCGGAGGAATTTCGATGTATTTAAGTTAAGTGGGTTATATCCGTTCGTAAAAAATTAAAGCCAATGTTTGCGCGCCCTCCTAGTCCTTAGGCCCCTGTATTGCGGGTCCTACGGGTCTCGCAGTTACGCCATTGCCACATAGGATATTTTGTCCTCCATGGCCTAACGCTCTCCGATACTTGCCGTCATCGGAGGAGTCACTCGAGGCGCAGGTGTCACGTAGGGTCTGAGCCGTATCTTCTTATCGGATACAACTGCAGCATCTTTATAAACATCAAGGTATCGAGTTACATACCCCCACTCCGAAACAGTGATCACTACGGTCAGCTTTCCATATTATTTCTCCGAAACGTCTGCGTCCACGACCTTTTCTTGTGTCCTCAAAAAGATGACAAATCATCGCAACAATTTTTTTTTAAATTATGCATTGAATTTAATTACGGTGTTTAAAGTAAGCCGTATGATTTCAATCGATTAAAAGTTCTAAATAGTACTACGTCCACGGCTCAAAGTTTGTCTTGATAAATACGAAATCTCTAAACTATGTTTAATACAAGTTTAGCCAGGGCAGTACTAACGCGTTCATATATCGATTTAGTTAGCTTTTCGATTCTCTTGTCTCAATGTCATCCACTTTTAAGAAGTTGAAACACGTTTTAATTGTTTACCCTTGGTAAGACAGAAATAATACTGAAAAAACTTACTAGTTTTATTCAGGAAGCAATTCCTTGAGTGTAGCATAATCGAGGAAAGACAATTAGTGGCAAGATTATTGTTTACAGTATTTCAATTTGAAAAATGAATTTAAAAATGTAATATCATACCGCAATATTGACTGTAAAAAATGTAATCCGAAAAACACTTGTTACGACGGTCTACTGATCGTCGTATGGTACAGTGGAAACAAAATGCAAGGCACCAATTAATCACCAGCTTTAATTATCATAATTAAACAGTTTGTAATCAACAATATAGTATCTTACAACCAAAATAAAAATTGTTTGCACGTAATAATAATGTCAAATAATATAAAACACAATTGTTCTATTACAATTGTCCCGCAGAATTATAAAACACATAACACTTCGCCACAGTCCTGGCGAATAACACATAAATACTTCGAACCGCACTGGAATATATCGCAACTCAAACTGACTAAGCATCGCTGAAGTCTTCTATTTGTACCCCGCTGAAATACCAGGATATTCCATACTACGTGTGAAGAACGCTACTAGAAAACACTGAAGGTAATTGATTGCGGCCTCTTCCACAAAGCGCGCGCGGTCTGGTGAAATCTGGATCAGTCTCTGGCGCGTGACGTGTCACGTAATTGTCGTTCATGCCAGTAGCAGCAATACGTACGCGCACACACATTACAGCTGGAAGAGCCGATAAACACGTGGAACGTTCAGTAATGTCGTAACAGTACTGGAGGGAGTAATTGCTGGAGTATAGTATCATCGAGGAAAGATTATTGTTTACGGTATTTCACTTTGGAAAATTAATAAAAAAATTTTAATGTCATACCGCAATACTGAGAGTAAAAACCGTACGTACACTGAAAAAACACTTTTCAAAGCGCGAGTTTGTTGGAAGTGCGGGTTTTATGGGTGGTGTATTCGTGTTCGTGTGTTATACTTGGTTCGTGTTCGTGGCCGTCATATTCAAAAGCGACTTTTCGGCTACCCCCAGACATTCGACAGCCGTCCTCATGATATTTATAAACTAAAACAGTACAACTGAATTATTACTATTATCAGACCGCTGCCGATTGTTTGTGGAGCCGAAACGTGGCTTTTGAGTTTTACCAGTGACGGAAAAAATCCGATCATCCGTTTAAGTATACTGTTCTTCTAATCTGTTACCGAAATGTTGTTTTAGTCTGTTGTAAGTTGCCAAACTGCGACTCCCACGGATGTGCTTGCTCCTATCGCCCTCTTGATATCCCCATGAATTTACGTTTGAACAACCTGCCGTAGGTATACGTAACTACTTAAAATATCAGTATGGAGAACCATACACATGACTTCCATGTTCATGGATAACATGGAAAGTTATAAAGAATTATATATTTATAATCATTTTCGGTATGAAATATTTCCATAGAAACTAATTCTTGCTTCAGCCTTAACCACAGTACTGTGATCACTAACGTGTACCACCTCACGTTAGCTTACTCGATTTTCACTGATGGTGGCAGTCGATCCCGAAACGCTTGGTTTTGCAGAAAACATTGGACCACGGCCAAACAGCCCAGGGAAGGAATTTTAACAACAAACTACTTCTTTGTTGGCGATAACGTAGTACGCATATAAAAAAGTATCCCCTTCCACTTCATCTATCATTTTCATTTATAGAAAATTACCCCCTACCCCTTCAACTACCCTTTGTATTTATAGATATTTCCTCTACCTTTTTACAGTGGATTATTACGGCCTTCTTTTCAGGATACTTTATTTATCAAAATTAAGTACTTTACTCTTGTTAAAACATAAAACGTTGTAGGTAAACTACCCCTTCCCCTTAACTGATCTTCATCAAAATCAATAGACCTTGAGTCCTCTACAACTCGGGCACATGTGCAAAAAAATTATTTGATTGTGTATTATCGTTCGCCATAGAAAAAGTTTTACACACACATTTTTCAGAAAATGACTTTTCTTCATGTTTTGAGGGTAGTACAATCAGAATCAGCCCTTATCTCAAACACGATTTTTTCGCCATCACCATACTTACATTTCCTTATGGAACATGGAAGTAAAAAAATTCACCTGTAGATGTTACAGAGAGTCGTATATACAAAATTGTTTGTCAACCAGTATTCGCGTATCAAGATCGACAATTTGTTTTAAACAAACGTATACTATATTTATAGTTTTATCAAATTATAACTACTTCTACAAGTAGACTGTTCTAATTGTTATCGTTTTATTTCAGGCTGACGTACGTGTGAAATATCTATTCTTTAAAACGTGCGTCAGGTTGGAAGAAGACTATAAAAATAAAAATAAATTCTACTTGCAGAAGTAATTATAATTTGATACAAAACATATATTTTATGCAAGAAACTAACGAGTTATGTACAAACAAAAACGTATATGAGTAACAAATAAATTACCGGTATCTTTTATAATGTCTGTAACTATTGGGAAAATTTCTTTGTGGAACTTCCCACGTTAGATTATTAGTAGCCCTGTTTTAATTAGTTACTTTATTGTTCAATAAATTTCGACATATTCTTCGTTATTAAAAAGTATGCCACTTCTCGGTATGTGTAATCTTGTAAACCTGGTGTTTTTCTCTGACCAGAGATTAGGCATAACTCTCATTATTACTTTCGCTCTTCTGTGTTGTGACATACTACTGCCATTCTCGGATAACTCTATCGAATTATTCGGTTTATATAATACTCCCACTACTCGTATGATGATTCATCCCACTACTGGTATTGTTCTTAACGTTTTATGTAGTATCCAGAAACAAACTACGAATTAGAAATATCCTTCGAGCTCTCTCTTAGAAATTTATTTCAGTACGCAGGCATACCGAAACCGATTTCGTCGATTGATTAAGGGGATAGAGATGGAAATTTTAACCACAGTCTGAGTATACTGTTAATTTAAAAAATTGTTTAAGTATTTGGACGCCAGGGCCCAAAAAAAGGGTCATAGTTTGATAAAATAGCAAAAATCCAGGTTGGGTATCAAGTTTAACAGAATATTAATCAAAGTGTTCAGTTGTGAAAATTTCAAAATTTTGTGATACCAGGGCTCTAAAAGTGATTAAAAGTTGTAAATCTAGCCCGGTGTCAGTTTAAAGGGAATTACAACCGAAATTCAAGTATAGCGTTTCCTATGGAAATTCAACTTTTTGGCAACCAAGTTCCAAAAAAGAAACAACATTTTAAGGCAACTGTAAACGTCTGTGTATAAAAACAATTGTAAACATGTGGGCATCAAGATGTGAAGAATTTTTATTAAAAACACAAGCTCGGCACCTTTAATAATTTGACAGAATTAATATCCCTCAACGCTCCTTGCAAATTTTGCAACGCTTTCAAAAAAATTATGAACTATGTTTAAAAACAGAAAACGTTACGTTGTTATCAGTTATGTACATTTGTGAAAAGTATTAAGGCACAGAGTCATAAATTTCTGTGGAAACATACATGAACTTAAAACTATGGCTGAATTATTTGTCAGTTATGCACTATGGCAATATGGTTTCAAACTTAACTAGAAAAACCGATGCACGAAGCAGTAGTTCGCAAGTTTTTATGTTTATTGTATCACTGATTTACAATTGTATTTTACTAAAACAAAAATAAAATAGTCGAGTAGTCGAGGTTTTTGATAATCTTTCTAATAATTTTAAAAATGATCTGCTATTTGTAAGGTGTCTAACTAAATAATAAACATATTTCATTTAAAACAGTTATCTAGTTGTGCAGCTCAGGAAACTTTCTAGTATAGAATTTTATTAAGAAAGCCTCCTTAGACAACTAACTACCACTTGGAGTTATGACGCGTAATTGTAATTTGGATTGTTATTATCAGTAAAAATTATCAGCGGTAGTGTGTGAAGTTTGATGGAGAAACACTTCCGACTTTTGACGTGTTGAAGAGTTAATATTTTATATATACGAGGTTCACTTGGAGTTAGACGCGTAATTGTTAAATGGATTGTTATTACCAGTAAAATATATGGGCGCTAGAGTGTGGAGGTTTGATGGAGAAACGCTTTCCAGTTTGAGGTTTTGAAGAGTTAATACAATGGAACTTGCTTATAACGAGATTCAAGGGACCGGACAAATGTGCTCGTTAAAACCGGATGCTCGCTACATCCGAGTTGTCGACTCGCAAGCCTAAATTTTTATACCCTGATTATCGATCACACAACAACAAAAAGTCTACTATAGAAGAGTCTTTGCACAATAAAATTTTGACATGTTTTACATTAAAAGTGAAATTTATACTTTAAACATTTTTTTAGACGCTAACATTCTTTGCTGAATAATGGCGCCAGTGTAGTTGCGAAATATAATAAACGTAACAGTGTAGTAAAACATACCACAAATCAGCCGGCTATCTGGCAGAAAACGAAAAATTTTTCATGCCACATGTGCAATATTTATTTTTAAATTAGAAGAAAATTCACTCTAATTTTTTTGTCTTTTTGTTCTTCGTTCTAAATGGAATCGTCAAAATTATATTTCGCAGATAGAAATTAAATAACGTTAATAAAAGTCATCTATTTTTTTGTTTAGTAATTTTGTATCTGTAAATATTAAAACAGTTTTGTAATTTGTTTAAATATTCCATGAATTTATCACTTACGTTATTAGTTTCACTAAATTGCGTTAATGGTTTTAAACGAATATTTAAAATGCTGTATTTTAAAGAACTTTGTTAACCCATGAACAAGCTTGCGATAAAATACTCGTTATAACCAAGTTTCTAATGCGATCCTACTCGTTAAACGTGAGTTTTATTATCATTACTAAGATACAAAACCAAACAAGGTTTTCATTAAAACCTAACGTTTCAGCAGCACCACTGGCTGCCATCTTCTGTGGATGTATCGATTCAACCTAACGGGGGGGGGGGGGGGGTCGTACGTTAAGCCCACAACACTGTTGTGAAGGCTAAAGATGTCACGCGATGCTACCTGTACTTATAAATTCATTAAGTCCCACGTACAGGTAAGAATTGCACCAACAGCCTACCAGAAGAAATGAGGTGTATGTGAGGCTCGCATCGCACTCTGCCATAAAGTACTTAAAGCAATCCTTTCGCCCCGCCGATTCATAATCATCGCAGCATGCTTCTGAATCAAGACGGACTCTATATGAAGGCGAGGGAAGTACCTCGATAAAAGCTCACCGCCGACAAGAGCTTCGTCTCATCGAAGAGGATGCGATGGTCGGCATTGGCGAGCCCGTTGCCGTCTGTCCCAGTCTACAGTAACTGCGGGACATCGTTAGCCTTAACCACAGTGCTGTGGTCCTAACGTACGACACCCCGCGTTAAGTTTGACTCGTTTCATCCACTGAAGATGGCAGCCAGCGGTGCTGCTAAAACGTTTGGTTTTAATGAAAACCTTGGACCACGGCCAAACAGCCCGGCAGATAGTTTAAGTTCAACCGACACCGGCCGTGAAAGCCTTCGGAAAAAAAATATCGTACTTTCGCTCGTTACGTCCGAGTTCTCGTTATAAGCGAGCTCGTTATTCGCGAGTTCCACTGCATTTCATATATACGAGGATAATCATTTCGTACTATATGTGTAGGACAACAAATGGTTCGTGTGAGGGCGTGTAATTAGCGCAGAGTAAAACAGCGAACATAAGCCGTAAAACAGTTGGAGTACCGTGTCTGTTAAAGCCTAAATTGACAGGGCAGGCGGTGTCGATGTCGTCCAATTATAAAGGACCTCCCGCTGAGTGCATCCCACAAACAGCTTTAAGTACCCTTTCCGTATCACTGACTTTCAATACGCACTTTTGTTAACTTACTGTGAGAGAGAGACAAGCAAGTCGGCAGTTCTTGTTAAACTAATTTTGTGTTTCAGTACCCAGCGGAGAAAAATTGTTAATTGTCCGTTTTGTGGTCGATTCCTCGTTCGTTTTGTACAAAAAAAAAACCCTTCCTTCATAACGGTTCGAAAAAATGCATTCATAAAACTTGCTTTCATTCCGTATTTGAATATTTTCATTGTTATTGAGTGTTCGATTATTCTTGTGTTTTATATGCATGTCACACATAAATAATTTTATCTGCAAGTATAAACAATAAGAACTTTTGAAAAAAAGATTGTAAGACGTGTTTATGGCCCGGTTAAAGAAGATGATAAGTGGAGAATAAGAAATAACCATAAGATAGATGAACTATTGAATCATGAGGACATTATAAGATTCGTAAAGGCTCAACGAATATAATGGCTAGGTCGCCTAGAGCGAATGGATGATGAGCGTATGCCAAAGGAAAATCCTGATGACGCAAGTCTATAAAAGCAGAAAGAGGTGCCGACCTAGGATAAGGTGGTTGGATGATGTGGTGGAAGATCTAAGAAGAATGGATGTGAGGGGTTACACTGACATGGCAATGGATAGGAGACAATGGAGAGAGAAGATTGGTGTTGGAAGTCAGGGCTCACGTTCGGCTGTAGTGCTAAAGAAGAATAGGCCTACTTGAGTGTTACAAATCCAGTTAGTGCGAAGCCGGCCGTGGCTGACTACATTGTAACAGATCTACAAGTATACAATTATACAGAATAAAATAAAAATTTAATACTTGCAGAAGAAAGTAATAATTTTATAGAGAATTGCGATATAACTCCAAGAAACTCTGGAATGTAGGCTGCATTTTAACAGCATATATATAACTGTCTTATAATATGTAAGCATGAATTCTGTCTTCAGGTTTTTTTGTGGTTACTATTATCGGAATTATGATTAACATAATTTCGTAACGGTAACGGGTTTAATCGGTCAGTCGCTGTTGAGGATTGCGTAATGGATGTTTACAGTATTCGTGACTAATGAAATCGATCAGTCTGTCGTAACGATGGTATGTGTTTCTGAATCTACCTGATAGTCTACCTTGTCCTTGTATATATGAATTTTATGGTAGGTTTGGTCCTGTGATTTCTATAATGACAAACGTTTTACTACGTTCGCCACTTCGATGATTCAGAGTTGTTTTCTATTAATCACTCTGATTACACTGTACAACAATGAACATGTAAATTGAAGGAAACTAGCAAATTCTTAAACATTTTGTGATGCTTATAATGAATTCTTCTTCTTCTTCTTCTTCGCCTCTCCAAGGATTAGGTTATTTAAACCTGTTCCGGCACCCATCTCATCCTCGACGACCCACGTCTCTTTTCTACCAATGGCTTTATAGTTCAGTGCCGCTTTCGGCAATCGATCTCCTCAGTCATCCTTTGCAGATGATGCCACCATTGTTATCCGTAAATTGGAATAATTTCATTGATGTCCTTTACATCGAGCTCTGCTCTGATATCTTCATTCTTTATTCTTTGCTAGGGTACTATTGCCACAGTTTCCAGTCCTTACTCCGAGGCTGCTTTGGGTGCTACAAGTATTTCGAAGTTTTACATGAACAAGTTACAGGCCTGTTGCACAACCTCCTACCAAGAGGACCAGAGACTCTTCTGTTAGGTTTACTGACAGAAGGTTCGGCTACACCTTAGCCGAAATGCCCCTGTTTTGGGGCACAGGAGATTCGCCCTCACCTTTCTCTTCCTGAGATAGGATTTGGTGCCTATGTGTCAGTTATTCTGATACTGAAAGTTTCTTAGTATTTCCACTGCTCACATATCGGCATCAGTGAGCACTCCAAGATCCTAAGCCACCCGATATTAAGAAATTACAATTGAAAAAGGAAGACACCCTAGCCCTCGATTACTCTAATAGCGTCGGGGTCAGAAAAGAACAAGAGGCAGTCGGAAGGGATATAACCCCCAAGACAAGTTGAAGCAAAGTGAGAATCCAGGTAGGGAACATCGGGATTGCCAAACCCGTATCCACAAGATGTGAGCCCCTGAAATAGATAATGAATACGAAAAAGAAAATTGAAAATTAGCTCTGGTTTTTATTTTACATAAATTGGTAACGATTAGATAATATTGTGGGGAAATTATGCTCAGGTTAAGAAATATCGCTACACAGTATTTGCTGTACCAACGTGGATGTCGCTGTTCGATCTTAGTTATTTTGGGCATCTTCGTTAAATCGTACCGCTTGTGAACAGTCAGCTTTTCCAAAGGATTTAAACGGTTGACTCTTAGAGAGCCGTCAAAAGAGGTCATCCCCAGTAACATTGAAAGTAAGAATTCTGACATTCACGAGCGGGAGGATACAGAGAGTCAAGCAAGGGCAGCGATGGTTGGCCTACCAGTCACGTCATGATATCGGAAATGCACTAGGCCTATATAAACTGATTTAGCCGACGACTGTGGGGAACCGTCACGCTGGAGTTGTCACACGCCGTGTTTCACTGCTAATTGCACACACACAAAGACGTTTCACAAGAGAACCGACCGCTTGTGAGAAGTACACGCACACACATACATTACAGTAAAATAACTAGTGTAATTTGAATACATTAGAGTCGTTCGAACGTTGTTCGAATAATGTAAATGTTAGGGTGAAGTTCGTGATCGTGAGACTTCATTTATAATTATGACCGTTTCTAAGATAACTTTATGTTGGTTTTTTATTAGAAGTTTTTATTATGAGGGAAATGAATAGCCTATATACAAAATTGTATTCCTTAAGTGTTTCTCGGTAATCTTTGTCGGATGGCGTAATGAGATGTCGTCACGTCTTCTTCAATTTCCCAGAAGTCTCTACACTTAATTGTAAAACAGTTATTGATCTGAATGATGTATTATTTTTTACTGTATTTGCGTGTCAATGTAAATTTTGAAGTCTTTAGTCACAGTTTGTTACTTAAGCATATTTCTAATATTTGGTGTAAGGATTCATGTCGCATTCTTTACCACGTATGATTGCCATCTGGACATAACGACTTTTTTATATATCATCGTAAGCAAATTATAGGCCTAAGTGTGAATGGTTAAGACCAGTATTTTACTTTTGAAAATCAGTTGGTAGTTTCGGCCTAGTTAGATCTGTTTCGCGTCACTTTCACAACACTTGTTCAACATTCAAAGCAAGTAAATTTTTTAAAAGTGGAAGTAACAAAATGTGCTACAAACGCTACAAGAGGGTTGATCAAAAAGTTCATGCAGTTCTTGTTTATTTAAATATCGGTATCGAGAGCCATACATGACTTCCATGTTCTAAGATTTATATTTAAAATCATTTTCGAAATGGAATATTTCCATAGTAACTACTTGTTTCTTCACCCTTAACCACAGTACTGTGGTCACTAACGTATACCACCTCACGTTAGCACACTCGATTTTCACTGATGCTGGCAGTCGATGGCATTGCCGAAACGTCTGGTTTTGCAGAAAACATTGGACCACGGCCAAACAGCCCGGGAAGGAATTTTAACAACAAACTACTTCTTTGTTTGCCGATAACGTACTACACATATAAAAAATCCCCTCCCCCTTCAACTACCATTTTCATTTATAGATATTTCGTCTACCTTTCTACAGTAGATTATTATGACCTTCTTTTCAGGATACTTTATTTATTTATCAAAATTAAGTACCGTACTTTACTCTTGTTAAAACATAAAACGTTGCAGGTAAACTACCCCTTCCCCTTAACCGATCTTCACCAAAATCAATAGGCCTTGAGTCCTCGAGAGCTCAGGTACATAAGCAAAAAATTATTTGATTCTGTTTGAATTTGCGGCAGTTATCGTTCGCCATAGAAAAATTCTACACACAGACACTTTTCGGAAAATTACTTCTCTTCATGTTTTGAGGGTAGTACAATCAGAATCAGTCCTTATCTCGAAAACGATTTTGTTTACCATCACTATTTCCGTGTGGAACATGGAAATAAAAAATTATGCCTTCATTCATCGACACTTATACTGCCCCCTTCAAGTAGTATCAGTGGAATGTAACACGATTATGCAGCCGTTTTGCAGTCTTCAAAACATTTCAACCATGCGGTTTTTGGTACAGCCTTGAGCTCGCTTAGCGATTTTCGGTTTACGTCTTCAACAGTCGCGAACGTTGTCCTTTCGTGGAAATTATCACTGTTGTGAGGAGGAAATTCCCTCTTTGTTGGGACATATTTGGTGAATACGGCAGTTGCCTTGTCATCATTATGACGTTTTCTTTTGGCCAGCCAGGCTAAATTCTTAACAAGCAATGATGTGCGTCCAGGCGCAGTAACGGGCTGTAATTTTCATAAATTATTCTTCAGTAAACCTGGCCGTTTTCTACGAATATCTTCATACAAATGGCGTAAAATGTCGGAATAGTACTCTTTATTTACCACTGCGCCTAGCGTTGAAATTTCGTGGAACACAAAAACATAATCTTCATCTGACAACCACGATCTTCAGCTCATTTACGGGAGTCTTTGAAGCTTTTTCGCGCACAGTAGTCTCGCTAGAAGCTTTATGAACACGTTTACCAGGACAGAGCAGTTTATCTTGAATTTTATACAAAATGTAATCCATGTTCTTCAATTTTGCATTGCAGAATGACAAAAAAATCACCTAATACACCTAAGGAGACTTACACAATTGGGTATGAAGTGTAATTCACTATGAAGTGAAGTGTAAACTATGCATCAAATAGGGATAAAATTTTAGACGATTGTCACTAACATGTGTACCAACATCACACAAAAACAGTTTTTAATCCGATACTTGTAGCGGTGGAAATTGCAAAATTATAGGAACTTTTTGTTCAAACCTAGTAGTAGTCGCCGACTGCCAGGACTAACAAGTTCATCGTTATGTCGATAATAAAAACATTTTAAACGTTTATTTATACTTTAGTAGAAGCTGCAAAGCGTTCATGACAGGGGTCTCGGCTAGCGGCCAGAGCTCCCCGTCGATTCTGTTCACGCCTTCTGAGGAGCGGACGTGGCGTGACCCTCTTATAACTGGGTAGGGCCAGTACTGTATACGTCGTGGAAACGATCTCGGTGTGTACTTCGCTAGCACAAACAGCCGATGTAAGGCCTGCTCTTTAGAGAAACATCGCCCTATTTGGGCCAGAAAGTAGCTCTGAACTCAGATTCCAGTGTGGTACGTCTCTCCGACGAAAACCACACAGACCGGAGAACATGCGGCAGGGTTCCCAGATAACCCTCTCATAACGGGGCTGGGCCAGTACCGTTTACGTCCAGGTTATTCGTGGAACCAACCTTGGTGTATACTGCGCTTGTGCAGGCTACCACAAACAGCCGATGTAAGGTCTGCGAAAGAGCAAAATCGCCCTACTTGTGCAGGGCCATGAGTCAGGTGCTCCAGAAGATAGCTCGTCGGAACTTAGCTTCCCGAGTCGTACGACTCTGCAACGCACAACCACATACCCCATATAACTTTATTATTATTAATCCGGCTGTACAATGTTTACACATTTTCCGGAACCAAAGATTACGGAAGTGATTGAATTCTCATCCTCCACTGCTTCTTGTCCATCCAAAGATCTTCAATTTCTCTTTCCCTCAATATAGTCTGAATTCCTTCTACCCAGGCGATAGGTGGTTTTCCTGTTTTCCTTTTTGCTGGTGGGGGTCCATTCCGTAACTCTCCTTGGCAATCTTTCCTGTGTCATTCTTTTCGTGTGTCTATACCAATGTAATTTTCTTGTTTGGATAAAATCAACAATTGAATTTTTCACATTCATTCTGTTCTTAACGACTTCATTTCTAATTTTCTCACGTCTGGATACTCTTGCAGAACGCCTCAAAAAGTCCATCTCTGCTGTCATTAATTTTGTTCTTGTGTGTTTATTAGTAGTTCAAACTTCTGAGCCGAAAGTCATGATACTTCTAACAATGGTATTAAATATTTTGGTTGTAGTTTCTGCTGTAATTTTGTTATCCCACAGGATTCCATTTAATGTAGATATAGCCATGTTTCCCAAATTAATTCTGGATTGTACTCATAGAACTTTATACTTTAGTATAATTAGACCGTAAATTTGGTTGGTTTGTAGTGTTTTGTGTAGGCCGTCATATTTTAAGCTTTTTTCGTAATAATACTTCATACTTCTTTGTAGGATACGTTCTTCGCATATTTTCATTTTAATTCGTGGAAGGACGAGGTACAGTGTAAACAAGAGTAGCCTAGGGAGAGAGAACTTAACGGGAGGCGCGTGGTACGTAGATCTCCGACCTACTGATTTTGTTCGGCTTCTTAAGTTTCGCTGAATACCGTATTTTTATGGATAACGTAAGAAATTCTGTCTGAGGTTTTCACGGCCGGTTTCACTGATATGAGTACTTCGCCTGGCCGGGCTGTAAGGCCGTGGTCCGTGGTTGTTTTGTGCAAACCTTTCGGCCGTGCCTTCGACGGCCATCTTCAGCGCAGAAGGCTGCAAAACACTGACAAAGGTTTCGTAGTCAGTGACCACTGAACTGTGGTTAAGGCTAGTGGCCGTCAGCAGGACACCCATATTTTATGAAGTAAAAATGTTATAAAACCCATATTTTATAAAATAGCATTTTCTTTGTAAATATGGGTGTCCTGTTGACGGCCACTAGCTTTAACCACAGTTCAGTGGTCACTGACTACGAAACCTTGGTCAGTGTTTTGCAGCCTTGTGCACTGAAGATGGGCGAAACGTTTGCACAAAACAACCACGGACCAAGGCCTTACAGCCCGGTTAAGCCGAAGTATTCATATCAACGTAAGAAATGTTTAACTACGTGAACTTTTTTTTTTTGAGGCAGTTGCATTCTTTCGAAAAAAGAAAATTTATTTTATCGATTTTTTCGAGAAAAGCAAAGTGATAAACTGCGAAGTTGCTTAACAAATGTTAAAGGGTAGGCTGTCATATAATGTCGACCCATTTTGCACTATAGAGGACCTTTAAATGTCACGGGAAGCGTTCGCTTTGGAAACTGCAGTGCAGTCGGTCGTAGCTCCGCCTCACACTCGGGTTCTTCTTACGGGTTTAGTTTTAAAAAAGCCATTATTTGAGGTTGCACTTGTCACTTCGTCTGTAACGCGTACATTACGGTGTACATTGTTTGTTCGATAATCCGTGTTTTGCAAGAGTGTGCTATAATGAACCTTAAAACTTTACACGATAAATTGTGTATTTAATGTATTGTAAATTATATTTTTTTTATAATTGCGCGTCGTACTTGCGGAAGATGGATTTAACAAAAACTCTGAGCAGATCGAGAACGATGTCTTTGTGCACGGAAATATTTCAGACTTTGGCGTGTTTAAAGAACGCGTCTTCGCGCGTAGGGAACAACAGTTACGCGGTGCGTAGATCGGAACGGTTCACTCTGGAAGAAGATTCGGACGAAGAGAACACGTCGTGGGTAGGCGACGCCGACTGGTATGATAGCTTGTGGGCGGCGAGCGATAACGAAGAACTTGAAGATCTATTGGCAATGTCGTGTTCGCAGGAATACTGTAACATGATGAAGAGAAGGTCGCGCGACATGGAGACGGAGACGGACGAAGAACTGTTGCTGCTCGTCTTCCCGGCGCCCAACGACCATTCCAGCGGCAGCCTGTCCAGCGGCGTGTCCCTGTCCGACAAGAGCGCGTCCACGGACAACAACGCGGTGGAGGAGTACGTGGGAGACGTTCCGTTTGCCGGTAAGCCACTGTTTGTATATAACCTGCATGATCAGTGTGTGACTGTGTGTCTGTGTTTGTTGAATGCCATCAGTTTGTCAACGTACGATGACGCGGTTAATTTCATTTCATTGGCGAATTGTATTTGCCTTAAAGTATACTGGAACGTTTTCGACCTATAAACTTTGATATACCTAATAAATTACGTTAATACAGTATATTTACAATACAGTGGAAAACGTTTAACGCGAAATGACGGGGACCAGCTGTTTTTTTTTTTTCGTATTAACCGAATTTTGTGTTAAACGGACAAAAAGTCGAGAAAATGAACAAATACAGTGTACATTACATTCTGTCCTTTTTGTATTATTATTATTAATAATAATAAATAAGACTTTTCTTACAAGAATATATTTTTATTTTTTGAATAAAAAATAAAAATAAAATAAAATTACTACTTTATTTTGTAGTAAAATAAGAGAATAAAGAACATGTTCTTTGACAATGCTTTTTGACAGTTCGTATTAATACATTACTTTTAGATTTAAAAAACTCAGTGGAAACCGTTTAACGCGAAACAACACGAACCAGCTGTTTTTTTCGTATTAACCGAATTTCGTGTGAAACGGTCAAAAAGTGAAACAAAATGAGATAAATTAACAAATAATGTGTAGATTACTTAGAGTATTTTGTAGAAAAATAAAAGAATAATGAATATTCAGACGGTAGGCGTACTTACATCTAAATGTTTTATTTATCCTCCTGAATAATTTCTGGTTAATTTTGGGGGAAAACAGTCGATTTGTCTTAAAATTTACCATACACGCACTGCAGCTGTAGTTTGGTCTTAACGATTTAGGTTTTCTTGTGCAGTAATGTAGTAGGCCTACGTCTTTTAAAGTTCCTATAGTGACAATGTTCAGTTCTTTTTAAAAATAGTCCGTTATTTTTCTTTTGCACACAATTCTGCACTATTCATTTTCAACAAATCGTTCTAATTTATCAGTGTTATCAAACATTTCACCTTCGGAGGTGGCTTCTAAATATCGACGAACATGGCTCAGAAACGAAAGCATATCTGTAGCGGTAAGAACTCGTAAATTTTCAGTCATTTTCCGCGTTTAGTTGGTCGTCGGCACACTCATCACTTTCACAGTTTTTAACTTGCACAGTTTTGGGTCGTGCGTGTATGGGTTTATTTATTATACAGCTATTGAAAACCAGCAACAAAATTATTATAACAAAATTTTTCGTGTTAACCGATATTTTGTAGGTAAGACTTTCGAATTAACCGTACAATCTGTAATTGTAAAATAGAAGCAGAATGTCGGGACCAGAGCCTTATTTCGTGTTAACCGTTTTCGTGTTAAATGTTTTCCACTGTAGTTTGCCAAACTCTCGTAAAAGAGCACTTCTTTAATTCTTGGTAGTTTATAAGCGACAATACGTTTGTCAGCCATTACAATAGATGAGGCATTTATAGCTGTATAATCAAACTATATGCCGCAGATCATTTTTTTTGAAGTGGTATTAATAACTGAAGTACCGAATGTGAAGTAATTTTGTCTGGTACTCTCCAGAATATGTGCCCAGACGTTCTAAACGATTTGCATGTATTTGTGCAGTCCAGTATCTGCATGTACTTGTTTGTCGTGTATGTGTGTGTAATAAGCTTTTGTTGTCAACATCTTATTGTGTCAGAAATGCGTTCGTAACCGTCTTCAACTGATGATGTGTTCAGTGTCAGAACATTCTTCGGTAGCCGACATACCTAAGCTTATGTAGTACATTTCCTACAACGGTGAAACGGTTACAGTATTGGCGCGCGCGCACACAAACATCTGTTTCTCCATCTGTATTTTAATACTTGTAACACTTGAGCACATTAGAAATTTTGTATGACTAATTCATTGCGTCCATTGAATCAAAATTAATTAACGAATGATAATTGCGTATTTGAAGTACCGGGTAAGCGTTTCAGAAAGTTAACGCAACTTTTCTTGTACTCGTAACGAACGTTATTTAACCTATACTGATGTGAGGCTATCGCGGCCGGCGTCAGCATTGTTCAAAGTATCGTTAGACGGTTTCGTAGGCCGTGGTCTAAACATGTTAATTACAGACGTTTCGGCCTAGCTGTCGGAGGACATCTTCAGTGTAAAACTGTTTTGGCAGTTGTTCGCCAAATAATCCCAGTTTTTGGCCTAAGATAAACACAGTCTACCTCAGTACTGGGGTTATTTGGCGTACAACTGCCAAAACAATGTTTCACTGAAGTTGACCTCCGATGGCGAGGTCGAAACGCCTGTAGTGAACATCTTTAGGCCACGGCCTAACAGCCCGGCTAATGATGCTTTGAACAATTTTAGCTATATTATTTGATCAAATACTCTCGTTGAGGACAGAAGGCGTGTATGTAGTTCGATAGTTTTCTGAGATTAGTTCATTCCTGGCACGAAGCCTTTGACGTCAGTACTCAGACGTACGGTGTGTGAGCGTGCTGAGCGAATTGTAGAGTATGCAGTATAGTCGTAGCAACACTAATCAATTGTGATCGCTCTGTTTCTGGAGTAATATTTCTCCTAACGTTGTGTTTGCTGTGGCAGACTTGTTAGTTGTGTATAAAAAAAAAAATAATAATTCTCCTAATTGAAACTCCTGTCCCGTTACGTTTCGTTGCAGGACACGTTTGAAATGTGTGGTTTCTTTATTTTTATTGTTTATTTTAATTAATTATGTTCTTATATCTTTTGAGAAAACAAAATAAAATAATTTAAAATACATTCTTAATTTAATTTATTACATTTGTAACGTGTAAAGATTTCTGTACGAGCTTAATCGGAACCACAGTTACTAAGTTTAGAGCAGATAATCTCGTGCTAGAAGTGCATATAATCAGAAAATAAGTGTTGTGTTATTTCGTAACTCACTAATTAACATAATTACTGAATGAGTGCGAATTAAAAATTTTGCCACTCTCATATTGCCATTCAGACTTCCTCCCAACCCGTCTATGACAAAAAAGAGACACATCTTATAACTGTTGATCAACAGACACTTAATATGAAATATTTACCGTAGCTTTTCAACTCTCTTCCAGAATCTTTTAGCCTTTTAGTAACGAACCAGATATTTCTTTCACTCGTAACAATGTAACTTACTGCTACGTTTTCGTTCCTCCAGCCGCAAAAAATACAAAGCCAATGCTATACGTTGTTCTGCAATGAAGGTAGAGGAAAAGTATTTCCCTGTATTAATAATATCTTTATTCCCATTATATTAAAATCCATTACATTCACAGCACTAGAAATTACCTGCTCACCACATACTGTGAACAGTGACAAGTTAAGGTTTGTTAAGGTCCTTGTTGTATATTCAGTTCAACAAAAGCAATCATTCATAGATCGGATTAGCTCTTATCGCCAACAATTTTTGTCACATATTTATTGTGCAGTCACTGAAACCTTATACAGACTATACTAAATACTAACATATACTAGAAAATAGATGCTTAACATTCCAAAATTAACCCCAGCTGAAATAATCCTTTCAGTTGTAATTCACATCAGTGATTACAATGAAGATATAGTACTATTATTAATAATATAAAATAATTAAGTTAATCTTTGGCAGTTATGACAATTTTCAAAATAAAATCAACACTTTAATGCCCAACGCAAATTTATATTTATATTTTAGAGCATAAAAAATCGGAGAATATTACGGTATATCCTAGATTTTCTTAAAAGTGTCTGCGGACCCCCTGAAATATTGTCGCAGACCCCCAGGGGTCCACTATTGTACAGTGTTTCGTAGTGTGAACATCGGCTGCAACAAGGCTGGAAGCATGTGTGTGACAGAGAGGGAGATAATATGGAAGCGAGATAGTGAAATGTTATAGAGTCGTCTCCCCTCCCTTCTCTCTAGATAACTTATCTATACTTGTAAGTGGGGGTAATTCATGCATTGGGTCGGCGCGGGTTACCGTTCATTAACGGCTGACGGGCCTATACCGTACATACCAGTGAAAACGCATAAACGCAGTGTATCTTCCCTATTTTCTCATTGTGTCATGTGACTTCTGAATAAAGATTACATCCTCTTCAAGTCCAAGTTCCACAGTTCTTTAAATTGTTACAAATTTGCTACGATGAAAACTTCTTGAACGCTCTTAGTTTTGAGCATTGCAGATTATGGGTATTCGATTCTGAGAATTACAGTCTTTATAACTATTCTCTAGGCTTATGTATTTCTCCCTCGAAACGTACAATTTACTTATACGTTAAAGAGGCGACATTTATTTTAGTGATGTGTCTTTATAAATGTTATTTTGTTAATGTTCATGAGTAATTCTATTCATACCTGATTGAGCGTTATACCTCATTAGTTACCGATCCTCCCTTGTCTCTGCTTACTCCTTGTGCTTCACCTGGATCGTCGTATCATCTGGCCAACACATTCCGAGCAAGTAGCCCGCAAAACTGCCAATTGTCGTTACAAACTCCGACCTCTATTTTGCAGCAAATCTGTGGTCCGCCGCCTAGGGAAACTCATCGTTACCACGTACATGGCGCCTATGGGTACCTACGCGATCCCTGTATCCCTGGGGCTACTTGGCGAAAACCGATAAGCATTAGCTTCAGTCTCTCCTTGCCCGAGGACTCGGCTGGGCGTGTGAAGCCCGTTATTCGACTTCAAACCAGACCATTCGACAATCCCTCCGTGTCCGTTCCGTGAACGTCACTACGAGGGTCAGTTGAAAAGTTCGCGGAGCGACATCTGTAGATCATTGGTAGAACTAAAATCTTTCGCGTGCTGCAAGACGTAGGCCTATTTTTCGCGTGAACACCTGTTAATTTACAGATATATCTGTCAATTTATTCACTTTTTACCAGCTGTCTGAAATTTTCCTGTCATGCGTGTTTTTAAAATGCACAAAATCAAACATCGTGTTGTGATGAATTATCTGTCAAAAACGTTTTAGCGCCAATTTCGTTCTGAATTACCGTTGGCGCTAAACAATTTTTAACAAAAAATCACACCACGATGTTTGATTTTGTCCATTTTTCAAAACACGCATGACACGTCAATTTTAAACCTCTTCTAAACAATGAATACATTAATAGACAGATTTGGAAAGTAACAGGAGTTTACACAAAATACAAATCTTGCAGCACACGAAAATATATTTAGTTTTACCGCTAAGCTACAGATGTCGCTCCGCGAACTTTTCAACTGACCCTCGTATACGGACACTTTGCAGAAAGCTTTAGCGACGCTGTCCCCGTTTGAGAGCAATCCCCTAATTAGTGCCCTCGGTCCCAATCCATCTGTGCCAGGTGAATGTTGGACCCGCCCTCGTGGAACCCTCACGATCAATCAGACCTGTCTAATTTAAATCCCACGACGGTAGTAGGCCGCACATAGTTATCCAGAGTATCGTGGTCCCCGCAGCGGGAGCTCTGTAAGAAACTATATAGGCACGCGGCACAACACCGGGCGACGGGCATGCCCTTCGGCTCGCACTCTTTGTCCTTGAACATATTAAATTATACATACACCTCAAATGAACTGATGGACGTGGCTGATCGTTGGTGTGTAAACTTTCGTTTGACATCGGTTACGTGTTCCAGTTGTCTTGACATTCCAGTAGCTGCCCTAGACAATATACCAGATAGAAAAACTATAGAAAACTTTTCTCAGGACAGAAGTGGAGTGTGATTTGTTTGTATTTTTCACCGTTTTCATGATGTTTCTCTTTTCCGTTGCAACAAACCCAGTTCACACACACACACACACACACACACACACACACACACACACCATATTCTTGGCACACATATATATCTGTCAATAATAATTTTGTTTTCTTCTAGACTGTAAAACCAGTTCACGCGCCTCCTTGCCGGCAGGAAAACAGGATAGTACGTAAGGAAGTTGATCTTTGCAGTGGCATTTCTGTTGTTTGCAGCTTTCTTGAATCGTCGATGTTAATTTTGTGAATGTACGCTGTGTATGTAATACTTCATAGCGCATAGTTTGATTGTGTTACTTGTTCCGCTGTAACGTGTTTATTTTTTGCAACTGTACTAACGTATTCCTAGTATTAGCAGTTTTGTTGCTGTTCATTTGTAGTAAAGCTTGGTTTACAAAGCCATTATGAATATGCGCTGCCCTGTAGAAACGCCGCAGTTACAGCCGCCTTGTGTTTTGTTTTACGTGTGTTGAAATGCAACGCAGATATTTTTGGATTGGACACATTATTAAACTGTGTTTAGACGTGTGCCAAGAACTTAAAGAATTTGTTCTACAAGGTCAGATTATTATCAGTCCACGTGTAGGTTGGAAAATTGTAAGTAAAATAAACTATTGAAGTGCCGTTTTGGGGAAAATGACAGGTTTAAGAGAGAAACTTTTTTCTTCGTATCGTTTTGTGATAAAATAAACATTTTTTTTTTACATTACATCCTCCTTCCCAAAAATGGTGAATCATTTTCAGTCATCATGTCGAAGTACGGTGCGTCCAAAAAGACAGTCTTAGGGTACGGTTACACGAGCGTTTTTCCCCGGCCGTGTGCGTGCGGTTGGGAAACGCATTGAACTTAACACACAGGCGGCAATGACATTGGTCACACGGACTGGAAAAAACGCACGGGTCGTCAACTCTTCTGCGTTTTCAAGGTCTCCCGCATGGAAACGCAACCTGCTACGTTTTTAGTGCGTTTTTTAATACGCACGAGGGTGGTCACACGGAATGTTCAAAGGTGCCGCTAAAATAGCATTTGTTTATTTACTTGTTACTATGGTAATTAATTTTGGTCTCCATGGTGTTGTTGACATCTTTATAAAAAAAATACGTAATGAAAAAAAATGTCCCTAATAAAGATTTATTTACTATTGATAACCAATGTTTTCTGTGATCTAAACACGGGCGTTTCTTTGCAGTCGCGTTTTAACCTTTATATACACATTTAACCTTTATAGCCAGAGCTGTAGGGATGCGCGTACGAGACGTCCCAACGCTGCCGTCCGATTATAAATCCCCTGTGTGACTCTTCCGTCCGTGCACGTACGAGAAAAAACGCACATGAGACCACTGTACGTTTTTCCAAACTCCACGCGCGTGCACGGTCGGGAAAAAAACGCTCGTATAACCGTACCCGTATGTATAAAAACGCGCGGAGCAAGACATTATGGTTGTGAGCACTAGGTATCAACGGCGTATCTAGTATTGACGGGGGGTCCGGTCGAGTCACCTTCATACAAAAGAAGAAACAAGTTAAGACTAATCAACACTACTATCTTTAAAGTGGTGTGATAACATCCTGAAATCAGTCCTGTTAAAGTAAACGGTAATAACACAGTAAAAATACGCGTTATTGAACATCGTTTAGACGATACATATTGACTGAATTGATTTTCCTGTACAGTATTTCATATTTCAAACCCATACACAACTGCTGTGTAATAAACCTGTTCGTATGTTTAAAAACTACTACTATATTAGCGTACACAGCTGAAAAAAATAATAAAATAACCTAAATTTTATGGTAGTAATATTTTTTCGACCCTCTGAGAGGGGGTGCGGTTCCGTTCTTCCCCCCACCGTAAATACACCATTAGTAGGTATAATTGTTTTCAAAAGTTACATTTTAATGATGAGCGTAATAATGGAGGACGTTAAGTCTTGCCATATCGCTTGTACTGATAATGTTTAAACAAAATGATCATTGAGATAATAGGTAGATACCTATAAAAGGATTATAAATATAAAAGGATTATATTGTCCTTCTGGCAACTTCAGTCGTTAAGTACGACGCGATTCGGGCTCACAGTCCCATCTTCAGGTAAAATTCACTCGATGTGAGCTCGTCAGTACAGAACAATTAACACGCACATAAACACTGAATTCATTGTACACACATATCGATGTACGAGAACACGATGCGCATCGTCGAGAACATAAAAGTGTACTGGCTGTATAAAGTCCAATGCAGAGGTATGCCGGTAATACTCCTCGTGTCTGTGCTAGCTTGTGTATTACAGTATCAAAAAGCGCGTTAGATTTGAACGAGACCATATCGTTCAAAAGGCACTCTTTCTGTAATCTAGCTGCTTTGTACATCTCGTATTTTTCCGATGCCCCCATATGTCGGCCTTTTTTTTATAATAATGTATGGGCTTAAAATTAATAGAAAAGTCAGTGTAACTATGATTACAATCAATTAGGTGTTGCGTGTATGTCCATTTACTGTGAACTTCATTATTCACGGGCAGGTGTTCTTTGAACTTCTCTTCAAAGTGTCTCCCGGTCTGGCCGATATAAAATTTGTCGCAATCATCACACACAATTTTATAGATGCCAGAGCATGTCTCTATGTTTTTATTTGTCTGGGGGCGCAGTGCATTTTAAGTGTTATACAGCCAGCACACTTTTATGTTCTCGACGATGCGCACCGTGTTCTCGCGCGATATGTGTGTATAATAAATTCGGTGTTTATGTGCGTGTCAATTATTTTATACTGACGACCTCACCTCGAGTGATTTTTACCTGAAGATGGGTCTGTGGGCCCGAAACGCGTCGTACCTAACGACTGAAGTTGCCAGAAGGACAATATAATCAGTTATCTATCTTTTATCTCAATTAATTAATGCAACTTGGAGACCATACACAATGAAAAGTGATCATTGTGTTATTGGTTTCTGCAAGCTTAATTCACAGTGGCAGAGTTTTTACACGTATAGGTAATAACATTTAACAAATGTAGGTAGAACCTCTTCTAACGGACATCACTTAATTATCACACTATTTTAAAATCCCCGGATTTTTAAATTTTTTATTTTGATTTTATTTAAAAATTTTAAATTTGTTGTAGGATATATGATTAAAATACTTCTAAGTAACGGACGCGGACATCAGAATTGTAGTAAATTTTGACCTCGGGCTGTGTGTGAAAGGTCGCGAACTCCAGTCCACAGAGTGGTATCACTGGCTGACCTAAAGTCGTAACGCTAATAAACTAGTCGTGACGGTCAGCGGATCATGCTGACATTTGTTGTAAACAGAGTTGACTCGCGGTCAGCTCGTCTCCTGATAGGCCTAGTATCAAATAGGTTGTTATTTATCATCATTATCATCATCATTCGGTAAAGAATAACGTTACTTGATAATAACATTAAGTATAAAATTTCTTCAATTTACGTAACGGATTATGCACTTAACTTAATTTACACGATATTCGTTAATCCTTTTACTTCGTTCGTCTGTAGCCCTAATTAAACACGTGTTTCTCATGCCTAAAAAGTGCTGTGGTAGACAAGTGTAAATTACACTACTGGGAATAGTAATTTATTATGTTACCGTGTTAATCAGTTTTGTTTACATGAGGATTCACAAAGGGAGTATACATTGTAAGTTAGCAGTGTCATTAAATGATACCGTGTCCAGGTTTTGTCTTCATAGGCCAGTCGTATTTACCATTTTCGGGGAGACTGTAGTTTTATTTCTGCCGATAGGCTGTAAAGTCTTGACGTAATTGCCGAATCTCCAGTCAAACGTTTGGGGGTTTGACTGGAGCTTCCCTGTTTTATTTCATCTCCACGTCAAACAGAGAATACATACCATATTTTTTTGCACCTTTTCACACTTGTCTGATATTTCCCAGTATATTTCCAATTTTAACTTTTTGCTGGTTTTAGTTTGTTTAAATTTTGCTCTCTGTTCGTACGGTTACAATAATCTGTCATTTGTAATCAACTAGTTTGAAAAGCATAGTGGTAGACCTGCGCTGGCTGAGTTTGACGGCTTCTGGGGTGCCATATTTTGGAGCAAGAAACCATTGCCTTTTATTTCACTGTTAGAATACTCCTTAAGATTGAAAGTAAATATTGTTACGACGGTCTCCTTGATCGTCATATGGTACAGTGAAATACAAAATACAAGACACCAATGAAATCACTAATAACCAGCTTTTTAATTATCAAAATTAATAATTAGTAATCAATAATATAGTCTCTTACAACAGTTCAAGTGAAAATTGTCCACACGCAATAATAATGCCAACTATAAAGAATACCGCACTAACTATCACTTTTCACTAATAGCCACTTGAAACGCACTGAATAATCGCCCGAAACTGAAAACTATGCGGCAGGTGTGGGCTATTTATAACAAGCACTCGAAAATTCTAGAGGATACTTCATCGCGGCCTTGGCAGAAACACACACCGGCTAGGCTAGTCGAGAAGCTGGTAGAACGAGACTATCGAACGTACGAAACTGTTCCGTATTACGTAACACTTCTCCCTCCTTAAGCCTGTTCGTCCCGAACTGGCAAACCGTCTCTGAAGTAATACTTGGCCCGACGATCTAGGTGGACGACCTTGAATTTTTGCTGTCTTTCCTGTTGAATCCGATAGGCAACATAGTTGATTCTCTTTTTCACTGTGCAAGGTTCTTCCCAGATGGTATGAAGTGTAGATATTGGCAAGTGGGTATTCATCAAGAAGACAAAGAAAAGACAGATGTGGGCTATTTATAGTCTGCAGGGTTCCATACTATGCGTCCTTAACAAGCACTCGAAAATTCTAGAGGATTCTGCCTTGGCAGAAACACACCGGCTGGGCTAGTTGGGAAGCTGTAGAACAACACTATCGAACGTACGAGACTGTTCCGTAGTACGTATATGTATTATTTTATCTAAAATATTATGTATAATTTCTGTACATAGAAAGTAGCCATATTAATATAATATTATAATATATATTATATAGGCATATTAATATAGGCCTAAATAAGGTTCGATGCCTTAAAACGTGTTCTTGCACTGGCGCTACAACCTATAATGGGTTTTAGCCTCTTCGACGCCTTTCAGCCTTTTTCTCCATTAAGCCCTCTCATTACATAATCTTCTCCGTCTTCTTATCCCCATATGCCTAAGATCCTCCTCAACATCCTCAATCCGTCTCTTCCTTGGCCACTTCCTTTTGATCTCGTACCTAACAGGTCTTAATTGTAGAATTTTTCTGCGAATTCTGTCATGTCTTACTATAATCACGCCTTAAAACTCTATCAACATTTCGGTTTTCCAAAAGAATTCTGTTTCGAAATTTGAATCTTCCTAGTGACGTACATTTATCCACTGCCGATAGTAACTGCCGTAACAAGACTAAGAAGTCAATGGAGGACATAGTTTCGTTACTCTCTTTGTGTGAATGAAATTAGTTCCCTAAATCTAAAACACCGTAAGGTGCAGTAGCGTATCTAGAATTTTGCTTTGAGGGAAGGCGTCCGGGGTCGGGTCGGCTTCGTACAGAAGAAAAAGCAAGTTAAGATTAATCAACATTACTGTCTTTTGAGTGGCTGAAAAACGCGTGATAACATGCTGAAATTAGCCCCATTAAAGTAAACGGTAATTAACACAATAGAAAATACGCGGCGTTGAAACATTGTGAAAAGATACTTATTGACTGAATTGATATTTCTATATTTCATATTTCAAACGGAAATGCAAATGCTGTGTAATAAACCTGTTTGTATTTTTAAAAAAGAGCTACTACTATATTAGCGTACACAGCTGAAAAAATTAAAATGAAACAGCCTGAAATTTAAGATATTAACATAATTTGTAAACTTTTTCGCCCCTCTGGGGGGGGGTCCGATCCCGTTTACCCCCCCCCCCCGTAAATATTCTTCTACGTATCTTGTATTATTATTGTTACGACGGTCTCACTGATCGTCGTATGGTACGGTGGAAAACAAAATACAGACACCAATGAAGCCACTAATAACCAGGTTTGATTATCACAATTAATAAAATCTGCACTCAACAACATAGTCTCTTACAACAATCCAAGTAAAACTTGTCCACACCTAATAATAATGTCATATAATAAATTTCCACACTAATTATAACACAATAACACTTCACACAATACTTCGACAAACACTCGATCCGCGCTAACGAAATTGCTCACCGTCCACTGATTCACAGAGCCAGCGTCTGTCCCTTATATACATAGCGCACGTGTTTCTTTACATCCCTACTTAATTGCTGATGCTAATGCGTATTTCAAGTGTGCTCTTGAAGAATCCAGAACATACATAGACGCGGCCTTGACTGAGGCACAGCTGCTGCACTAAGAGAGGAGGGGGTTGGAAGGTTGTTCGACAGGATTCTCGTTACATTGTCTTCTATCTGTCCTTTGTCCCATTGTTTATTTCTGTCCTTTCCTATTTCTCTTAAAAAATAGACTATCTTCGCCTGTCTAATTATGGGTTATGTGCGGCGCAAAGATTGCTCGCTCGTGGATGCGCGGACAGTGAGTAGGTAATCATATGCGACGGTGCGTCTAGTTTCGTTTGTGTCGTAGTCATAACCATGCCACAGACAGTACCGTTACATCGACACTACTTGTGTGTATCGGATATAGGCTATACTTGTTTTGTTTGTTGTCTGTTCACGCACACTAAGCTCTTACTTACTTACTTCTTAATACGAGCATCCGAGGACCACACACTAAGCTCTCATTCAGGAGTTTGTGTGTGGCGTTTAGAAAGCATACTAATGATGTGTTTCTGTTATCACACGTACTGGTAATAAAATTAAATTAGCGGGCAGTCAAAACGTTTTATTTGCGTTCATCACCAATTATGAACTCCAACCGATAACCCGGGTTCTTCTTCTGATAGTTCCTGTCCTTTTCGACTGTTGGATATCGTACAGACTATTTTACCTTTCTGCACTGCCGTACGGAATAAGTCAGTTGTATCCATGCCAAACCAGGTCCTTAAATTTCTCAGCCATGATATTCTCGGTCACCCAACTCCTCTCCTTCCAAGTACTTTTCCCTGTAGTATGGGCTGCAATAAGTAAAATCTCTGTTCATTTCTCATGAGATGTCCCAGATACTGAAGCTTTCTTATCTTCACTGTGTTAATAACTTCCCTAACTTTCGTCATCTTTCTAAGAACATTAGTTACATGAGTACTGTCCATGAAATCCTCAGTATTCTACGGCAAAGCCACATTTCGAAAGATTCCAATTTTTTAGTTGTTGCTTCAGTCAAAGTCCAAGTGCTACCCCGTAGAAGATGACCGAGAATACGTAGCAGCGTAAAAGTCTCATCTTTGTGTTTATTGTTGAATCGCGACTTTTGAATAAACTGCTCATTCTAGTGTACACTCCTCTTGCCTTTTCAATTCTGCTCTTTATTTCTTGAGAGTGGTCCCATTGTTAATTGACTATAATACCAAGATATGTAAATTAGCTTAAACGTTCAACTGGCCTTTGGTTTATATTAAGAGTGCAGTTTGCGAACTTGTTCTTAGATACAATCATTAGCTTCGTTTTATTAACATTGATGTCTAAACCTTATCTACGGCTGCTTTCTGTCACTCTATTCATTAGTTGTTGCAGCCCCTCTAAGCTATCTGCGAATATGACGGTATCATCCGCATAACGTATGTTATTTATTCTTTCACCGTTCAGAGAGATTCCCACATCACATTCATCTAAAGCTTCTCTAAAAATACCTTCCGAGTAGATGTTGAATAAAAGCGGAGATAGTATACATCCTTGTCTTACTCCACGCAGAATCTGTATCTCTTCAGTTTTCTCTTTATCTACTCTAACCACTGCAGATTGGTTCCAATACAGTGTAGCTATTATCCTTAGGTCTATACTGGGCTTGAGAAATCGACCCCGAAGGCTTTATTCTCCTTCGGGGCCTCCGCTTTTATTCAACATCTACTCGGAAGGTATTTTTAGAGAAGCTTTAGATGAATGTGATGTGGGAATCTCTCTGAACGGTGAAAGAATAAATAACATACGTTATGCGGATGAACAAGTTACTAGTCAACGACATTGGGATGTAGAAGGCAACGAGAAACCACTACATTAAAGATCGTTTAGATGTCTTTAGTAATGTCATCATGGCTATGTATAACCCGGTTTAAACAAACAAAAACCATTTCATTACTAGAAATCGAAATTTGTCTTAATGTGCGGAATTTTGTCATTGTCAGCTTTGCGCCTGTAAGCACTCCTGATTTCTAACGATCTTTTCCATTTGGAAGCGAGTCTCACATCTCACCGGGGGGGGGGGGGGGGACGAACGGGATAATCTCTCGAATTTTGTTAATCTTGAGGAATTTTGTTGATCTCTTAATTTTTAGACTACTTTATTATTTTTTCAGCTGTGTGCCCTAATGTAGTAGAACCTCTTTTTTAAATATTCAAATAGGTTTATTACAAAGCATTTACATATACGTTTGAAATATGAAATATGGGAAAATCAAATCAGTTGATATCTTCTAAACAGTGTTTCAGTAACGCTATTACCGTTTACTTTAATGGGATTAACTTCAGGACATGTTTGTTGTACACGTTTTTCAACCACTTTAAAGATAAGTAATGTTGTTGATTAGTCTTAACTTTTTTTTTTCTTTTTTATGAAACCGACTCGACCGGACCCCCCCCCCCCCCCAGCACAAATTCTAGATACACCACTGCATTTCACTGCGTTCCTAGCACTTTCTCGCCCTTCGCTTTCCAGAATGTTCGTAATAAAGTCATTCTGCTCTAATCCAAGCAGATTTCCACATGTGATTGGAAAATTAATCCAATTTCTACACATATACGAGGGGTCATCTCAAAAGTAAGTTTCCCTATTTTTTCTTTTAAAGGGCAATGGCGCCAGCAGGCTGACGAAGGTTTGAAAAATTTTATTTTTGTATAGTTGCAGAGTGCAAAAACCTCATACGTTGCGTAACAACAACACAAAATTTAAAATCATGGACATTCCGTTTACCAGCGTGTCCGATTGCGAAGTGCGTAGTGTGATTAGGTTTTTTGCTACAGGAAATGAATCAGGGGCTGAAATTCGTCTCACTTAGTTTCTGTGTACGGACCTGAGTGCACGAGCATTCAAATGGTCCGCTTGTGGCATACATCGTTCTTGAAAGGGAAAGATTTGTTGAGCAACAAAGTTCTTCTGCTCCACGACAACGCACATCCTCATTCGTCGCGAGTCGTGCAGAATTTGTTGGAGTCCTTTCGAAGGGAGATTTTCGACCATCCCTCGTATTCACCCGATTTGGCTCCGAGAGTAATTTCCATATTCTCCCCCATCTCAAAGAACACCTGGGAGTACAACGTTTCAAAACGGATACGGAAGTGAAACATGCGGTTGACGCCTGGCTCCGAATCTGGGCACGCAGTAATTCAAAGAAGGGACTGAAAAACTGCTTTTACGCTACAGAAAGTGTATTGACAAGGCTGGAGATTATACTGAAAAGTAAGTAGGGCCTATATGTTTTTGAATAAAAATATAGTTTTCTTTTTAATTTTTACATGTTTTTCATTTTTCCTAAATCAGGGAAACTTACTTTTGAGATGACCCTCGTAAATTTCTTTTCCTTCTTTGAGACTGGTTCCGGGTCATTTTTGCGCTTATTCACGATTTTTGTCCTTCGAGTTAGTTTTCCAGTAAATGATATATTCCACCAGATGATTTTCCGTTCGTTCTACCTCTATGTTGATGTCAGCTGTTTCCGGCCCATACTGTTTGTTGCCCAAACTGCGCCTGTTTCCCCATACAAAGACAACGATAACGACGCTCTCTGTTGTCCTTGTTGGCTACTTAATTTCCGCTACGTTGACGAACAAATAACGATTAATTTGTTTGTTTCTATATTGACTCATTTGTCAATGGTAATTCTATACTTCTGGGATTCACAGTGCCAAAGATAGTTACTGTAAATTTATAAATAATATATTAAAATTGTAGTACATTATGTGTATTCTTATTTATGTCGTAAACCGCTAATGATATAGATCGTTTCTGCGAAATGTGCGTGAGATTATATAATAAAATATAAATTCATAAGGCTTGCACTACCTATAAAAAGCCATAGCAGCCGGCTTGTCAGTTCAGTGGTGTTGAGCGATTTCTTTAGCGCGGATCGAGTGTTTGTAGCGAAGTGTTGTTGTGTTATAATTAGTGCGGAATTCTTTATAGTTGGCATTATTATTGCGTGCGGACAATTTTTACTTGAATTGTTGTAAGAGACTATTTTATTGCTTACAAATTATAAATTGTGATAATTAAAGTTTGTTATTAGTGGTTTCATTGATGTCTTGTATTTTGTTTCCACTGTACCATACGCCGATCACTTAGACCGTCGTAACAATACGTTTTATTTGCTATTTATTTATTTTTTTTATATTTCATTTTATTTATAATTTACTTGTAATTTACATTTTATTCACAATTTTCAGTTATTTCCTACATCACTGACAACTACAAATTGGCTACAATTACAAATTTAATTTATAACTACTAACTCAGCTATACATTTCATAATTTATTACACAGCTACAACTAACAAAATATAATTATAATCCTTGTAATAAATCCAATGTGTGAGTAAATATGTAGCACTTAAAACATAAATATAGGCCTATATATAATCAGTTAGTTCCTTCTCCTTTCGTATTGCTCATTCACAGTCGCTTCTCGTACGTGCGCGTGCGTCGGTCGGGTGTACACGGAAGCAGGTACACACGAATACGCGTAGTTATTTCACTTCTGGTGCTGATTAAATTAAGTCAACTCGCACCTTCTCAGCATGGGCAACAGTAAGCGCTAACTACGCCTACTATACTAATTTGTTAGAAGTAGGCCTAACGTTTCTTTTCTTTATTTTGTCGGCCCTGGCTTACATTATACCGCGGCAGACTGGTTTTTTTTTTTTTTTTTTTTTTTTTTTTTTTTTTTTTTTTTTAGCTTGTACACTTGTTTAGGAATTCTGTTCTGGATACCTACTCTTATAGATCGCGATTTTCATCGTTCTCTAGACTCTGTTACTCTATCGGAAATCCTGTATAATTTTCTACAACGTATAATAATGTTCATGTAGTATTCCATTTATTATGCGTTGACATCAAGCGACACTTCTTGTCGGGTATAAGGCCAAATTACGGGGGGGGGGGCAGGACTACGTTTGGTTCAACTGGTTCCTCCCTTTTTCTTCTCTCTCTTCCTCCTCTCCCAGATCTGCTTCATTCTTGATCGATTTCTCTCCCTCCTTTCATCAGTCCAGATGGCACCTGTCCTCTTCTTGGTGTTTTCCTGAAAACCTTGGGCATTTTGTAATTTCTTTTCGAGTGGCAAGCATTTTCCAATGTCTTCTTGAGTAATCTGGAGTTCTTCTATATCTTTTTTGTGTTTCTTCGAACCACATATTGGACATTTTGAGCTTTTTGAAATAGTTAAAAAGCTTCCCTGTTAGTCTGTCAGGATTCATTCTTTGAACGTCGCCGTAAAAAGTAATTCTTCTTTTTCTAATTACGTCTGTGATTTTCTAAACACGTGTACAGCTCATTATTGTAGCGTCTTCTGTATGTTCTCCATCTTTTATTGATCCCAAGATTTTTCTTAATATTTTCCTTTCTGCGACTTCCAGTTCTTCCATCATCATTTTCTTGTTCACAGTCAGACACTCAGCTACATAAAGTGTTTCCGGGCGAATTACTGTTGAATAATACATTACTTTATTGTATTTATTTTTATTCATTTTTTTATATATATTTAATATATTTATATTATCTTTATTTCTGTTAGATTGGCGTAACTTTCCCCTGAGGACACAAACATAAGAAAATTAATTTTTCTGTTCTAACGTTTGTCTGAAGCTCCCGCGGCCGGTGTCAAGAAATCCAAAATTACGACTAAGAACCGGGCTGTTAGGCCGTGGTCGGTTGCTATCACGTCGGCAACCTTTCGATTCCCCGTCGGGAATCTTCTTCAGGCCGCTAAGAAGCGACAGATGCACCCGAACACTACCCGATACCTGTATCAGGTAAAAGCAACCTGATACCAGGTATATCGTGTATATGGTCATTAAAGATGTGTGGTTAGCGCTGTGTACTCTTAGTTCATCTCCTACTGACAAGAACAAAAGAAACAATATAATACAGAGGCTGACAGAAGAATACGTAATATAAATCACGTGCTCGGGTCAGTTACACATTCATGACATCACCATAAAAGTACAACTTCCTGTACCTGTGGCTGGGTCGACGTATTCCTGGAAGTATTTTAGCGGACACCTTATAAATAAATCATGAAGTGCGTCGGCGTATGCCTAAATGTAGATTATACGCCGCAGACAGACTCTTTGTCACGGATTTTTAAAACTAAATCAGCAGAGTAACGTGTTTTGATGCGGTAATTTATCGGTGAAGTGACGTGCTTCCCAGTGATGACGTTCACGTGCTGCGTCAGCGTGTAGACCCATATGTTGAGACGTACTTCAATCGCTCCGTACCGTGTGCAGAACTACAAAATTTGTTTCAAAGCGTAGGCTGCGAACAGTCAACTACTGAGGTTCCGGTTTCGGCTCCCGCAGAAATGCTTCGCGGCCCCTCCTACCCTTACTTAATTCATGCCACTGTTCCCTCTTGAATACTAACCCCTCCTTATAGCTGTGGAAACTACTAAAATTATATAACGTAAACAGAATACGTTCTCCTCAAGACTGTTTAAAATCTCTTTTTCTAAGCCCGCGGCAGTTTGATCGGCCACTTCTATAAATCCTAAAAAGCTTTAATTGATTTTTAAGTGTGTGGGCCTTCTTGCTTCCTCTTCAGAAATTGTGAAATACAGTGGAACCTAGATAACACGAATTTCAAGGTGATTATAAAAATTCGCGTTATCGAGGAATTCATCAAAGCGAGATTCTACTTATCAAGGTTAAGATAACAAAAGTTTGAGGTCCTGCTTCATAACATTCGGCTTACTGAGCTCGCTGCCGTGGGTAATTCGTCTTATAGAGGTGAAGTTCGTGCTATAGAGGTTCTGTTGAATAAAAATTCGTAATATAAAGCTTAATTAGTACAGTATTTTGATCTCAAATCAACGAAAATTCGGCTTATCAAGGTTTTGAACTAAGGAATTTCGGGTTATAGAGGTATTTTTAACATTGAGTTTTATAGGACATTCAAGGGGATTGAGAACAATTCGTGTTATCAAGGAATTCGTATTATTGAGGTTCGTGGTATCGAGGTGCCACTGTATCTAATTATTTAACTCAGTTGACCTTTTCTGTTAATGTCTTGTGTAGTATCCACTATCACAGAGAAAAACAGCAGATTCAGTATATCTATACTAATAAATCTCTAGGGGGGTCTACGTTTGTTCGCGGTAATCTCAGTATCTACTGAACCGATTTCAATGAAACTTTGCACGCTCATAACAGGTACCCAACGGAAGAGTTTCCACTTTATTTGATAACGATAGGTTAAAATGAACCGAAGTTATTGCAAAAAAATATTTTTTTTAAGTCCAACTAATGCCCTTCACTTCTCTCCCTTCTACTCACCTTCTCGATACGCCCCCAAGTTAGTCCGACAGTGCGCCGCATTACCCACTCCTCCCAATTGCATAAATGACGCGTCTTAAAATTGCTTACAAGTCAATTAGGTAGACGTTACATGAGATTCTAAGCTATCTTATTATATTACTAGCAGGTATCCGCGGCTTCGCACACGAATATTTGTATATGATTGTTGTGGTAACTGTCGAGTTGGTAAATTGCTAATGGTACATCTATATTAATAATATTCTTAGCCTATATTGTAAGTTATTAATATCCAAAAAGTGCGAAGCAATAGATCCATCGTTCATGTTTCCTCGATACGTAAAATCAAAATTTGATAATTTAATAGATATTTACAAATATGCAGTAACACAATTAGATGAAATGTTTATTCGTATAAAATAATACAAATAGTGTATACATAAGTATATTGAAATCAGTTAGTCCATTTGAATATTTACATTTTAGTAGGGATATGGAATTCTTATCAGCATATGGAATTCATATAAACAATACAATAATTCATTGTTTGATTATATTGTAACATTGATTATATAGTACACGTTGATTCTGACAAACCATACTCTTCGACATTTGAATATTCAGTATGTGCAGTAGGGATAATTAATTCTCGAGAATTATACTTAACTTACTTCACCTGAGTCATACGATGAGTGTCAGTGATGTAGTATCAGTGCCTTTTTTCGATAATTTTACGTCATCGGTAAGTAATATGTGCAATATGTATTGTATAAATTATTAATTGCCCCCTAGAGATTTATTAGTATAGATAAAATAAATACAGTTCCACTTTTTTTAGCTTTGCAATGCCAAAAAGACGATCATGTTTAGGAAGATCTACTGCTGCTGCAAAAAGAATGAGACGTTTTAGAGCATCTGAAAATGACATCGAAGGAGTCGAAATGCAATCAGCTCCTGGAAACTCTTCAGAAAGATCTGGATTAGAAGAAGTCTCACGGGTTGAAAGTCCTACGAATCGTGAAAATAGATTAGCGGCACAAAGACCAGGCAAGCGACTCTCAGATCAGGAGGTCCTACTTTACGATGGAATGCAAAATTAAACAGTGGTTTCAATTATAATCCAGTTATTAGCTACGCGAATGTAACAGATATAGGGTTACCGAGTATGGTTTGCCCTCATTGCAAAGCTTTAAAGTGGAAAAATGAATCACATGGATTATGTTGCTCTGCAGGAAAAGTGCGATTAGATCCCATAGTTCTTCCTCCAGAACCGTTAAAATCATTATTAAATGGAGAACATCTTTTATCGAAAAAATTGTTGAATACATTAAGATCGTACAATTCAGCTTTTCAATTTACATCATTCGGAGCCAATGAAATAGTCGAAGGGAGCTTCGTGTCCACTTTCAAAATTCAAGGGGAAGTATATCACCTCATGGGATCATTACTCCCCACACAAAACGAAGTACCAAAATTTCTACAGGTGTATTTCATAGGTGTTACAGCAAGCTGAAACAAGAATGAATCATATTCGTAACTTGGATAAGACATTAGTAACAGAACTTCAAAATTTACTTCACGCAATCAACCCATATGTTAGTGAACTGAAAAGTGCGTTTGAATTTGTAACATCTGGGAATAATAATCAGTACAATATTATGATTCATGCTGATCGAAAAGAAAATAATGAAGAGCACAGGGGTCGCTACAATGCACCAACAACTAACGAGGTGGCAGTAGTTTTAGTTAACCAGGAATGCGATAAACGCGATATAATAATCCGTGCGAGGGATCATACGCTACATCGAATTGCAGAAACACATCGAGCTTATACAGCTTTACAGATCCTTTACTTTTTTGCAGAGGAGAAGATGGTTATCATTTTACACTGAAATTAGTCGATCCTCAGACTGGGTTACTGTGTTACTGCATGTTTGTAAATATCTACTAAATTATCAAATTTTGATTTTACGTATCGAGGAAACATGAATGATGGATCTATTGCTTCGCACTTTTTGGGTATTCATAACTTACAATATAAGAATATTATTAATATAGATGTACCATTAGCAATTTACCAACTCGACAGTTACCACAACAATCATATACAAATATTCGCGTTGGAAGCCGCGAGTACCTGCTAGTTTCAAAATAATATTTTCAGCTTCTTTAGGTAGAATCTGAAAGAGTTCATTTTGAATTTTAGGACTCATATACTTCTCAGTGTTCTTCGAATCAGTGATTAGCCTATCTCTTGCAAGAATAGATCGTGTTTACCCAAAAGATCGATAACTCCCAAAACGTTTCCGCTATTGGGCTGGCCTATCTTCTAAATGCTACCTCTACAGGCTAAATTTGAAGATGCCAGTGTCAGAGTAACATTGACTACGCGATCCAGTACTTCGGCTTATTTATTAGTTTCCTTTCGTAGCTTACAACGAATAATGATACAGCCCTGGCCGGTGGCCTCGGTGCATTCTGACCTGAAATCGCCGCTCTGTTGTGCAGTATCCAGATAGTTTACATTCTGAAATCGCCGCTCTGTTGTGCAGTATCCAGATAGTTTACATTCTGAAATCGCCGCTCTGTTGTGCAGTATCCAGATAGTTTACATTCTGAAATCGCCGCTCTGTTGTGCAGTATCCAGATAGTTTACATTCTGAAATCGCCGCTCTGTTGTGCAGTATCCAGATAGTTTACATTCTGAAATCGCCGCTCTGTTGTGCAGTATCCAGATAGTTTACATTCTGAAATCGCCGCTCTGTTGTGCAGTATCCAGATAGTTTACATTCTGAAATCGCCGCTCTGTTGTGCAGTATCCAGATAGTTTACATTCTGAAATCGCCGCTCTGTTGTGCAGTATCCAGATAGTTTACATTCTGAAATCGCCGCTCTGTTGTGCAGTATCCAGATAGTTTACATTCTGAAATTGCATTATTAGGTGCGAGTAAAACAGCAATAAAAAAATGTATTTGTTTTTAATGTTAATTACACACGGGGAAATTTGGTTTTCCTTAAGTTCAGTGGTTTTTATATCCCTTTTTAAAACATTAAGGGAAATAGTTTACGCAGGCCCCCTAGTCTGCATGCCCCCCACTCATTGTGGGCCCGGCAGTTATGTCGCTAGTAAAAACACATGACGGTAATGGATACCTACGCATACGTTACTAGTTAAAAACAAAATAAATGTCTTTACGACAATGATTCTACACATAGGCTAATTGCAGTAGTAGGCCTATATAGGAGACATACCAGTGGCGTGGCATGGGTACATAACACCTTTAGCCGGTTGTGATAGGCATAAAACGTAACCTAAAAATTAATTCGAATTTTTTCTTGTACCAAGTGTTCTGTTTACAGCATTGTCTATCGTTCGCTGGCTGCAGAAGAGGATCCCGGTTCAACGGGATCCGATTCATTATACTTAACTCAGAATAAATCAGAACAAAAATAATAAAGACAAATAGAGAAACACATGACTAAGCAAACAAAACACAAATAGGTACGTAGTAACTGCTGCACATCGCATCGGTTCCGAAAACGAACATAGCTGCTAACTGAGCGTTTTGCCCGTTTATACAGCGGCAACACATTGGGTAGAGAATATGTCCCCCCTCCGACGTTTGTACAGTGACAAGTACTACGAGGTCAATGACCGTACGCAGTAAAACATTGACGATGTCTGAGGCGGCAACACAAGACGGTGCAAGTGCTCAGCAGTTCGAAAGCAATGCTACGCTTTCAAGTGTGCCTACTAATAATGTTCGGATTTCAAATTATTCAATAACAAAAATATTTATTCTGTGAAATAATTAATTACTGTTGCCGCCGGCAACAGCGGTTACATGGATGCCACGCTACTAAGACATACCTTGCCGAATGTAAAGTAAGGAATCAGTAGTCTGCCCGATTGACTAGCACATTATTGTGTGCACTGAGCCAATACTATTACGTTTTTGTTGCATTGTATACCGTACTAGGAGTTCAATTACAACCGCATTCCTATTCATCTTTAATTAAAACAATCATTTCTTGTCGGGAAGCATTTAGCAGCTGAAACTATGCTCTGATGTTTGCATGAGGTCATTGAGGTTCTGAATTTTGTTAAGCAGTACGCACTGTTTTCCTTGTAGGAACAATCGTTAAGCATTCATATCTGTGGGTACTACATTATTTTCGTCCGTATGCTGTCTACTGTTCTGAAATTATCGTAGCGTAATTGTTTTTTTGTTATGACCAGATTATCGTTTAAACCGTGAGGGAACGTGTCGCTTGTATCCCCCAAATAATTTTTTATGCAGTCCTTTCGTTACGAATGTACTATCCAAGTAACGCACTGTGCAAAAAACAGAATACAATCTCTCTAATAGCTAGTTGTAGGCCTATTCATTTCTGTAACTTCAGTGAAATGTTCACTTCAGCACAACTTTGAACACTCGGTTGCTTTTGTTTTGTTTTCAAAAACAAAATGTCTTAAATTTGTTTGTTATTTTTAGTCTATAATTAAAACTAATAACGAATGCAGTAGGCCTATAAACATGAGAAGACTTAATTTATTTAGTGACTGACTTTATTTAGTGACTTAGTGGGGATTTTCTGTGATGGTACTTACGAATTACGAAGAGGCGTCACACCTATTAAACTATGAAGATTTTAATAATAAAACAAAAAACATTAGGATAATAATTTGTAACTTAATCGTATCAAACTGTTGGAATCATATCACAAATGCGGGGTAGAATTCTCTTCCCAAATTTCTTCTTTTAGTAATTTGAAACACATTTTTCACTTATTTTTAAAGAGAATTTAGAATATTTTGGAAGTTAAATCAGAATTGCAGGAAAAGATAGAATATTCCTCTCAGTAAAGACGTGATGTTTTTTTAATAATTGGGCCTGCTCCCCCTCCATGAATTGAAAAACCTTGGTAGTTTAAACATTAACTTACTGTGTTAGTTGAAGGAACATCATAGAATAGAAGTTACTTTTATAAAGCAAACGTTTATATAATCGTGTAAAGACATAAAAATTAAGTAAAAATTAAACAGTAAATTAAGTGAAACAGAAAAATTAAGTAGACACAGATCTAATTATATCGGATTACTAAAAGCATACATAGTGGGGAGCTATTGAAGAATGAGGACATTGTAACATTCGCAAAGGCTCAACGAATACAGTGGCTAGGTCACCTAGAGCGGATGGCTGATCGGCGTATGCTAAAGAAAATCTTGCGGGCCCAAGTCTATAAAAGCAGAAAGAAGGGCCGACCTAGGATAAGATGGTTGCATGATGTGCTGGAAGATCTAAGAAGAATGGATGTGAAGGGTTACACTGAGATGGCAGTGGTTAGGAGACATTGCAGAAGATTGATGTTGCAAGCCAGGGCTCACGTTGGGCTGTAGTGCTAAAGAAAAAGAAGAAGAAGGAAGACAAACCTACATCAGATAAAATTTGTTTTTTAACTGAGGTGTTGATAAGACCGACAGCTGAAATCAAGCAAGCTAGGCGCGTATCTTCATAAACAAGTAATAATTCTGGCAGATTACTGGTAACTTGTATAAGTTAAAAAATATAGGGAAGATGTCTGTAATTATTGTCAGAAATATTAAGAGAGCAGTAGCGTGGCGTCCATGTAACCGCTGTTGCCGGCGGCAACAGTACTGAAAATATGAGAAATTAATATTAATTATGTCACAGAATAAATACCTTGGTTATTGAATAATTTGAAATCCGAACAATATTAGTAGGGAAACTTGAAGAAAAGCGTAGCATTGCTTTCGAACTGCTGGGCGCTTGCACCGTCTTGCGTTGCCGGCTCAGACATCGGCAGTGTTTAACTGCGTACGGTCATTGACCTCGTAGTAGTTGTCACTGTACAACCTAGGAGGGCGAGACACGTTCTTCCACCCAATGTGTTGCCGCTGTATAAACCGGCAAAACGCTCAGTTAGCAGCTATGTTCGTTTTCGGAACTGAGGTGTAACGGATACTACGTACCTATTTGTGTTTTGTTCGTTTAGTCATGTGTTTCCCTGTTTGTCTTTATTATTTTTAATTCGACTATTTGTGTTCTGAATTATGCTGTGTAAGTATAATGAGAGTCAGATACCGTTGAACCAGCCTCCTCCTCTTCTGCCAGCGAATGATAGAAAATACTCTTTAAAAAATATTTTGGCTCTAAGAAACATTCGAATTAATTAAGTTAAGTTTTAGGCCTATCACAACCGGCAACAGGTGTTATGTACCCACGCCACGCCACTGTTAACAGAGAATTGTAGTGAGAGCGAACGTTTTGGAAACAGTGACGTGGTATCAGTGTGACGCGTTGCGAGGAGGTGGGAGCTGAGCTGCTAATGGTGTGATAATACAGTGAGTGAGTTGTATGCAGATAGTCAGTCAGTTTGTTTTTGTGCGTGTGTGAAGTGAGCTGTGTTGTCGGTCTCGCTATTAGTATTGATGACTTGTGACTCAGCCATACCTGGATATTGTTTAGTGTGTGTGTGTGTTTGATGCGTCTTAACTCCGCTCACTGTGAGTATATTTATTGTAAAATGTAGTATGCTCTAATATTAATTTGAGTAATCACGTTACGAAGAACGTACGTAGACTATTAGTAATTATTTAAAGCTTAATTATAAATAAGTGCTCTGGAATATTTCTCATTTTCATCTAATATCTGTTTTGTTATATTTTATTTATTTTGCAGTTTTTTTTGTTGTTGTTCACGGTATGTTAGTTAGAATGGTACCGTTAGAATTTGTTTTTTTTCTATTTGTATCTGTCATCTGAGGACCACATGCCAATTTCAATTCTTCGTTCCTTGTTCTTTTCTTTTTCTCCGATATTCTTTCATCTTTTCACTGTGTCACTTCTTCCTGTCATCAGTCCACTTTGAACCTGTTCCGTTTTTCTCTTTCCTACCATGGACTCCTTCCATTTTTAACGCTTTTCTCCGAAAAACGTCTATTTCAATTGCTTCTTCTGCGTTATATTATTTTTTTTCTAAATCCTTTTTGACTTCTTTAATCCAACTTGATGTTGACTTCTTTCCCCACAGATATTTATTTGAAGATTTGTTTTCTCAACCTATTGTCGTCCAGTCTATATAAATGTCCAAAAAAATACTAGTCTTCTTTTTCTCAGTGTTTGTGTTATATTTTCTATACTTTGGTCATTTCATCGTTTCTTCTTAACAATTATTTTATTTTTTTAATGTTTTAATCTCTTTTTTCTGTCCCGCTCCCCTCAAACTATATCTCTCTCTCTCTCTCTCTCTCTCTCTCTCTCTCTCTCTCTCTCTCTCTCTCTCTCTCTCTCTCTCCCTCTCTTTGTTCCCACGTGCATTGTAACGCGTGCCTTTGTATGACAGAGGTAACACCGTTTTGTCAAGTGTCTACGGTCACACGTATAGGTCAGTTCTCGACTTTCAACAATTGGGTTACTTTTTTTTTCACACGCAGTGACGAAATTCAACTTCTGTGAAACTAAACGGGAGGGATACTGTTTAATTTGATTCGAAGCAGAGACAGAGTAAAAGCACAATAACCAGACGTACTTGATAACAGATAAATATTTGATGTATACCAGTCATTGCGGACATTTTGTATGCAAAATTATGTCACCGTGAATAACTACTTGTACAGTATATTTAGCACATAAAGTGAGAGTTATTATTCTTTAACACTACACCCCAAGGTGATCCCTGGCTTCCAACACCAATCTTCTCCAATGTCTCCTATCCATTACCATCTCAGCGTAACCCCTCACATCCATTCTTAGATCTTCCAGCACATCATCCAACCATCTTATCCTAGGCCGACCCCTCTTTCTGCTTTTATAGACTTGCGCCTCTGAATTTTCTTTGTCATACGCTGATCATCCACCCGCTCTAGGTGAGCTAGCCATTGTATTCGTTGGGACTTTACGAATCTTACAGTGTCATCCTCACGCTTCAATAGCTCGACTCTCTTATGGTTATTTCTTATTCTTTGTCCGTCATCTTCTTTGACCGGGCCATTAACACGTCTTACATTCTTTCTTCCAAATCTTCGTAGTGTTTCTTGTTCCTGTTTTGTTAATGTCCCTGTCTGGCCTCTAGAAGTAACAACCGGTCTAATAAGTGTCTTATATATTTTTATTTTTGTGTTACGTGTAATGAGTTTGCTTCTCAATAGTCTACTGTTAGCTTAATATGCACTATTTCCTATTTGTATCCTGTCATGTATTGTCGTGCTTATGGATCCTTCATTGTCTATCATGTTACCTAAACTTGATAACTTAATCAAATGTATCATCCTGTATGCATAAATTATATAGATATCTTCTCCTTTCTGACGCAGACATTAGCATGTATTTAGTTTTGCTGACATTTACATTGAGTCCAATTCCACCGGATTTTTTATTCAGATCTTTGTATGCCTCAACTAGCAGTTGTCATAGTTACCACAACATCGTCAGCGTAGGCACGTATTTGGCTTGTCTTTTTTAACATTGTCCTTCTCGGTGCAAAGGTACTACCTCTGCAGATTGAAAGTGGGAGTCATTATAATAACGAAATTTCTCTGGGGCCCTTGGTGTTTTCTATCTGTTATTCAATTGTATTCATTGAAAATTTAGTCAATTTGGTGACAGTTCTGTGCGTTAGGTAATCGCGTTAGAAATGGGGGGAATTCCGTCCGCTGTGCCATTACACAATACCATTGTAAACCGACTACTGGATCTCAAAGTTGGAAACGTGTAAATTCAACTAATAATGGAAATCTCAACAATAATTTGTAGTCGGTTACTACTTTCTTAGAAGAACTGTACCATGTTTGTTGCTATAGTGTGCAAATCGGTCATTCCCTCTATGTAACAATATTTGTTGCAATTATGTTTTGTGTAAACGTCATACATTTGGAAAATATTAAGTAGGGTGTTTTGACCCTTGATGTTTATACTCACTTTATGTACTACAAATACACTCCCTGTCAGCGGAGTAAGACGTATCAACCACACACAAAACAAACCCAGTAATATCCGAACGTGTCCAGGTATGGCTGAGTCCCAACAACAGAACTATGGCTGGTACTGGTAGTATTTCTCAGAAAATTTTCAGGGTGACAGTGGACCTCACCGTTGACCTTCGGTTCTGAATTTCGAGATCATATTAAATTTCAATAGAATTTGTTATCACCACGCTTCTTGACGGCAATAGGGCAATAGGCTATATTCCTCGAGGAACAATACGACCAGTTTATCGTAAACGTGTTGAAACATTCTGGCAAATTGCCACTTGTCTGCGAATACGCGTTAAGTCGATTGCTGTGCGGTTATAGTATTTACGTAGTTAGTTATAGTATTTTTAGTTATATGCGAATTGCTTACTTCTGTATTGATAATGTTAATTTTATTATCTCCTTGATGGCGACGCTACTGTAACTCAGTTGCACAATGGTGTATTCCAAGAAAATAGAATATCTGTTGCTACCGTACCAGGAAACCGACAGAGAACAACATAATTAGTAGGAGTTCAGAACTTAATAACTTACAATTCACCTTGAAGCGGTGAAACTATTCTGATTGCATGTTACTTCTTCATTCAGCGATGTACGGGGGGACCAGAGAGACCTTGGTCCCCCAGTGGTTTACAAAAAAAAAACCAATTCGGAAAAATTAGAAAATGAGAAAACAGTGAAAAAATGATGTGTTATAAAAACAATACACGTGAAAAAATGGTGTGTTATAAAAAGAATACACTAATATAAAAGTACGTGTAAGAATTATTTCAGTGTAGACAGGGGCGTAGTAGATCGTTTTGCTGAGGATTTTCCATATCCCCCAGTATAATCCCCCCCCCCATTGTAATCGCCCTGCGCACGCCTATGTCTACTACTGTCGTTGCTCTAAAATTCTGGTAAAAGTTAAAGTGAGAATCAGATAGTAAAAGATATTTATTTACGATTTACTATTTACTTGCGTATAAGGCCGTACAAACATGCATATATATATATATATATATATATATATATATATATATAAGTGTTCTCCCGTATAAACCGAATAATAGCGAATCATTGTATTAATGCGAAACGGTTGAGGGTTTCATTAGCGGATTTTATCCATAACGGTACCTCCTGTTGATCCTCTGTTAGCTCAACAGTCGACTAACACGTATCTTACGAGTTCCTTGCAACACGTAGGTAGTTTGCAGCTTGCCCCTCTGAAAACTTAACTCTCTGCCAACGTTCTTCGTCCGTTGACATGTTGTATATGTTCCAGTCCATGTTCCAGTTGTATATAATCTAATTACTAGTTACAGTTGTGTCTATACCAGTACGGGTTGTACAGTACAGATTCAATTTATTGGAGAGAATATGTTTATACGTTTATTTTGGTTCGTCTCATAAATATATTATTTTGGCAGAATCTATAATTTTTTTCTGTCAATTGAAAATTTAATTCTAACACAGAGTCCAATGAATTATGTTTCGGTTTCGGTATAACTATTCATTATCAGAACACAATGCATGTGAAAATGGTGGAGCGTCTCTGTGGAGGGAGCGTGTAGTCTCAGGAAACTAAGGTTTCCGGAAACGGAAATGCCTGGGGATGCCGGTCGATTGAAATTCAAACACGTACGCTCACTGTCCGAACGAAATGGTGAAGATTGACGGTATTACTGCGCCATTTTACTGGAAGAAATTGCTAATGTTTGAAACATGAAAAAAAGAAGTCCAGGTCATTGCATCTGAATGAGCACGAACGTAACGGCAGAAATGGGTACAGTAAGGAAAAATTACAAACGACGGAAGACTAAACTGGCTTTTTAATAAATACATTTGATAATAATAGTAGGCTACAATGGAAATCAAACACATTATGGAATCTTCAAGTTTCTTCTCAAAAAGAACACAAGGCCAGTAATCAACAGATGTCTATTCCAACCAGGCTTAGTGAGCACTCTAATAATCACGTGGACTGCTATTCTAAACAGTATACGAGGGTCAGTTGAAAAGTTCGCGGAACAACACAACTGTAGCTTAGCGGTAAAACTAACATTTTTCGTGTGCTGCGAGATTTGTATTTTATATGAACTCCTGTTAATTTCCAAATCGATCTATCTATTTATTCATTGTTTAGAAGCTGTTTGAAAATGACGTGTCACAGCGTGTTTGGAGAATGGACAAAATCAAACATCGTGGTGTGATTCTTTGTTAAAAATTGTTTACCGAAAACGGAAATTCAGGACGAAATTGTAAATGTGTCAGGAGATGCTGCGACTTCAAAACCAATGGCTTGTAAGAAGGCACGTGAGTTTAAACGTAGTCGTACGAGCACTGAAAACGTGGTCGCACTGGACGCCCAAAAAATGCAACAACTCTAGATGGGATGCACAACGCTTTTTCAAACAAAGTTCTTGAGTTAAAGTATGATGCACACGCTTATATGAGATGCCTATGATTTCAGCAACGTCATCCACTCCTCAATCTGCGGTCTTCCAACATCCTATCAAATTTTTTCAATAATGCCATTTTTGTTGCACTTTTTGGACGTACACTGCTGGGATACTCTTCAGTGCTTGTACGGCCACGTGTAAACTCGAATCTGCCCCACTTCCGTTGTTTCTGAAGGTGCATCATCTCCTAACACATTTACAATTACGTTTGGATTTTCCGTTGGCGCTAAAACGTTTTTAACAGAGAAATTCATCACAACACCGATGTTTGATTTTGTGCATTTTAAAAACACGCGTGACAGGAAAATGTAAACAGCTGGTAAATAGTGAATAAATTGACAGATAAATCTGGAAATTAACAGGTATTCACGCAAAATATACGTATATCTAACATTTTCAGCATAAGCCACTTTATAACACTGAGGTACCTTTAGGAAGGTATTGATAAAAACCAATAGGTATCATTTACTATCACCATCGAATGATTTAAATAAAGAACACAAGTTTGTATTCGAAATCATTGTTAATTCGAACTGTTTCATCGTGTCTATGCTGTCTGCGTTCAACACGAACTGGATAGCTCATAGCTGGTTGTTCTTTGGCCACGCAATAGACTAAAGGTATGAAGCAGATTATTTACTCTAATATTAGTCGACATTTCAACTCTTTTTCTCATATTAAAAAAGAAAATAAAAAATTCACGCAATCCAAACTGTTGATTTCTCCTACAGGGACGAGCTTGCAAATTCATTTTTCCATGTTTTATACATTGCAGATTATGAATATGGAGTTATTTCGATTATCATTATTTGAACCAACGCCAAATTTCCATATAGAACATGAAAATAAAACAGAACAATGCATAGGCCTACATTAATCTGTCCAGAGAAATTGTAATATTAAAGTTATTACCGTTTCTGTTTTCCGTGACGTACACATTTGCAACACATTTGATAGGATACAACGTTCAGTAGAATATGTATGGCTGGAAACTTTATAAAGATAAAGTCACGAAGATTCATTCGTGATCACATAAAGCTGTGAAATCTCAAACAGTGTCACAGGAACATTATCTACGAAGATCATGCGGATCGAAGAATCCCAGGGGCGTATTTACCGGACCCCCCCCCCTCTGCAGGTTCGAAAAAGTCAACGACAAATTTTGTTAACGGTTTTTTAGGCTGTTTTATTTATTTATTTTTTTTTTGTTAGCTGTGTACGCTAATGTAACTCTTAATACGATATTTAACCAGGTTTCTTACACAGCATTTGCGCACCTACGTATTTCACATATGAAATATAGGAAAGTAAATTCAGTGACCCCGGCCAAAAAGTCAACGCCAATGTTTAATGGACATTAAACTCTAATACATTTTTAAATAGTGTATCTTTTTATATATATATATATATATAGGCTACAGTTTTCTTAGTTTGTCTTTCTTTTCATTGAAACTATATTTATTATTATTAAATGTAAAATGTTAATAAATATCTTGTAAAGGATGTTTCAATAACACGTGTTTTTGTCGAGTTATTACCGCCTACTTTAATGGGACTGGTTGCAGGATGCTATCACCATGTTTTTCACCCACTTTGAAGATTATAATATTAATTAATCTTAACTTGTCTTTCTTTTGTATGGAGTTGACATGATCGGCTTCAAGGCCAAATTGTAGATAGCCACTGAAGAATTCCAGACTTAATTAACTGGTTTTTTAATGTATTGTAATGGATATGTAATCATTATCTGGCTTTTAAGTACTAGACCTAAGATTTGTTGTGAGTTAGGGATATGCAGATCGCATTACATTTACCCAAACAAAGTTTTGATTTGATCGCTCGTGAAGTCGCTGATGCACTGCACAGATTGTTCTTCCTTGGTAAGGTGGCGCCCTGTCATTATATTTTACAGCACGTTATATTCACGAGACGTTAGACTGGAATACACGAGACCAGCCGTTAACGCTCTCCCACTCTCTAACAGTAGCTATCCTTAAGGCGTTACGAGGGTCAGTTGAAAAGTTCGCGGAGCGACGTCGATAGCTCAGTGGTAAAAAAAATCTTTCGTGTGCTGCAAGACGTACATTTCGCGTGAACACCTGTTAATTTCCAGATATATCTGTCAATTTATTCACTTTTTACCAGCCGTTTGAAATTTTCCTTTCACGCGTGTTTTTAAAATGCACAAAATCAAACATCGGTGTTGTGATGAATTCTCTGTTAAAAACGTCGTAGCGCAAATTGAAAATCAAAACGAAATTGTAAATGTGTTAGCAGATGCTGCGCCTTCAGAAACAACGGTAAGTGGGGCACATTCGAGTTTAAACGTGGTCGTACAACCACTGAAGACTATCCCAGCAGTGGACGTCCGAAAAGTGCAACAAAAAATGACATTATTGAAAAAATGTCATAGGGTGTTGGAAGACCGCAGATTAAGAAGTGGGTGACGTTGCTGAAATCATAGGCATATCATATCAGCGTGTGCATCATACTTTAGCTCAAGAACTTTGTGCGATAAAGCGTTGTGCATCCCATCTAGAGTTGTTGCATTTTTTGGGCGTCCAGTGCGACCACGTTTCAATGCTCGTACGACCACGTTTAAACTCAAGTGCCTACTTACAAACCGTTGGTTTTGAAGTCGCAGCATCTCCTAACACATTTACAATTTCGTCTTGAATTTCCGTTGACGCTAAACAATTTTTAACGAAGAATCACACCACGATGTTTGATTTTGTCCGTTTTTTAAAACACGCATTAAAGACTTTAAACAGCTTCTAAACAATGAATAAATTGATAGATAGATTTGGAAATTAACAGGAATTCACATAAAATACAAATTTTGCAGCACAGGATAATTTTTAGTTTCACCGCTAAGCTACAGTTGTCGCTCCCCGAATAATCTGACCCTGGTACTTTATTCTAATACTGTTCCACACGAGAAAATATACGCTCGTTGCTCGTTGCACAATTGAAGTCTAGGAATACTAGTTGACGAAGGCACAAAATATGTACTATTATCACTATGCCATACCAGTGGCGTATCTAGAATTTTGCCTTGGGGTGGACTCGAGGTCGAGGAGTCGATTTCATACAAAAGAAAGAACAAGTTAAGACTAATCTACATTGATGTCTTTAAAGCGGCTGGAAAACGTGATATCATCGTGAAAGTAGTCCCATTAAAGTAAACGGTAATAATACAATAAAAATACGCGTTATTGAACATTGTTTAAACGATATTTATCGCCTGAATTGTCCTACATTTCATACTTCAAACGTATACGCTAATGCTGTTTGAATATTTAAAAAAGATTCACTTCTGAGTTACCGTACACAGTTGAAAAAATAACGAAACGGCCTAAAAATTAAGAGATTAACCAAATCCGTCTATTCCTTCCGCTCCCGGGGGGGGGGGGGGGGGTTCCGTTCGTCCTCCCGTAAATACGCCCTTGTACCATACAATTCGTCTAAATCCTGTAAATCGGGCCAGAGTTTGCGTTCGTTTTCTTTTTCCGCGGTATCACTAGGGGGAGTTGGTTTCATTCGACGCTGGACACACCCACGACATAGGCACAGCGAGAATCCGCCGTTTTGGTCGGATTTAACCGCCGAGCCAACCGGATCACTTAGATTAATGTCGAACTCTTCTCCTTTGTTTTACTACCCTTTGTGGGTTCTGTCTTCATAACAGAGACATGAAACGGGTGTCTGGATGCCCAGTTTTAAAAGACCTTATTGCGCATACGTAGCGTTGACGCTTTGTTTTCGGACCAATTATTTTGTGTTCAGAACAGCTGTACGGTTGTTTGTCACATGGTTGCGTGTCGTTGTTTGTCACCTTACACCCCCTCTTCCTGGGCTCGTCTTCCCTGCCCCAACTACAGTCTGCGCGAACCGTTTCATGTCTTAATATTTCATCCGCACTCGTCTATTCATCAGGTGTTTTTCAGTTTCCTATTGTCAATTTCTTTTCGTATTCTTCAACAACATTTCTGTCTTGTTTGGGCTTTCTTTTCTTTCATTCTTTATGTGTAGATCTGCAGTCAAACATTCCCTTCACAATTGTCGTACGATCTACGCAGTACCGTAGTATCGGACTAGCGATATAAAATCATCATCATCATCATAATCAGCAAGTATGGTTTGTTCCGGTCTCAAACAGGCAAAGTCTAGAGCTGGTCACTCTAGCGCTTCCTCGGAAAACTGCTCTCTTTAGTCCGGTAGGTCAGGCAGTTTATGGGAGAACACGCAGACAGAAAATCGGGCTGGACGTTAAGCCTGAAGGTGACAGCTCCACCATAAGTCTTACTCTGCGATAGGCTAGTAACATATCCAGGGGCGGATTAACCAATAGGTTAACTAGGCTGTAGCCTAGGGCGCGGCACTTTGCGGGGCGCAAAATTTTAGCTAAAAAATAATAAAATTTTACTGCTAAATGTAAAATTGGCAATAAATTACAAGGATAAAAATTTGAATTCATTTTGAACACAGGCGCCTGTTTCCGGGATATACATGTGATATACAAGACAAGTATAGCTTCTTATGGAACTTACCTGAACTTTCTGAACTAAATAATGACGTAATAAGATAAAAAGCTAATCACCTTCTAGAAAATTATGCTGTTGACTTGGACCAGACATTTCCTGATGAGTGTGTGCATTTAGCTCAGTTTTTCAAAGACTATGGACCTGTCAACCCAGAACAAGAAGGAGAAGAAAAAAAGAAAAAGCGATCTGAAGCAAAGACACTGTTGAATTTTTTGAAAACGCTTAACTTAGACTCAATGTTTCCTAATGTTGAGATAGCTTTGCATATTTTCCTTACTATGCCCGTCACTAACTGTAGTGGCGAAAGATCTTTTTCAGCTTTGAAGGGGGTGAAGAATTATTTACGCTTTTGCGCCAGGATAAACTGACCAGATAAACCCTCTTGTTCATTGAAAGTGACTTTCTGCAAGGACTTGATTGCAGTGAGGTGATTAAAACGTTTGCTCAATCTAAAGCGAGAAAAAAGAATCTAGCTTGAACTTTACATGAGACTTAACAAATCCACAAGATACTGAACTGAACAAATCCACAAGATACTGAACTAATTGTCTTCTTTGTGTAAATGATGTTAAAAGTACCCTTAATAAAACTGTTATAATTCTGTAACTACTTAGTTAATTTTTTCCTTATAAAAGCCATGCAAACTACAAATGGTAGAAGGTGTAACTCTTAAAACAATCTCTGAAAAATAGCCTCAGTTTTCAATTCTTGAGACTATTTCCAAAAACAGTAAGATATTTGAAATATTCCTAACTAAGAAATGTATTGTAGCGTGTTTAAAGCTTCATTCAGCCCCTTGGAAATAAACGTAAGAGTAGCCTATGGGTGGTGGGGGGGGGGCTAAAATATAATTAGCCTAGGGCGCCAAGATACCTTAATCCGGCCCTGAACAGATCCAGGGAACATATTCATTACTACATGGTCTCAAATAAGGACTAGTCGGACGGATCAAAAGTTGCTGACCACAGCTGTGCTATAAAATCGGTTACTTAATTTTTCAGGGTTCTGTTTGAAGCATTTGAAATATGACTGCCGTTTCTTAAAAGTACTTTTTTTTTTTTTCGGATAGGAAACAGGCTTACGAGGAAACACGATGTGAAGAAGTACTTAATGTGAACAGAATGTGCTGAGATAAGACGGATTAATATGACGCCAAGCCGGCTTTGTTGTGCGGTAGCTTAATCAGCAGTTCACTTCAAATTCTGCTTTATCTTATATCTAAATACATTACCCAATATCGTACGCCTGTATTCGACACTTTTTGTGTATGCTCTGTTCGACATTCATAAACGCTGTTACTACTTGTCGCAGCGCTATCCTGTTTGATTCTTAACAATTGACAGTTCGTTCCTATCTAGGCAATCACGGCCGGAGTCATTGATAAAAGAATTTATATCCGGACTGTTTGGCCGTGGCATGGCCGGCTCAAGCAGAAGGCCGGAATATTAAACGTGGCAACGTTGCGTCCGAGGCTTATAAGCATAATAAATAGCTACAACGAACACGTTATATTTTGATGTAATTTCGTCGGCTGGTTCCAGTGTTGCCACGTTTAATATTCCGGCCTTCTACTAGAATAACATGTCTGTCGGTATCCAGGGCACTTATAATGACAAATAATAAATATATTTACCTTATTTCCTGTCTCGTGACCACAATATAACGCAATGAATTTTAAAACCTCCTTAAAAAGCATAAGCGTAGATTGTCAAAACCTCGAATGATAAAAAATAATGAACCAACCTTTATTTCAACTGCCTACACCAGTATTATGCCCAAAATTTTGTCATAAGTATTAAATAGTAACAATAGAACTGTAACATTTAAAACCAGCAACAATCTGTTTAATAAGCTTCGTAATAGAACCAGTACACCATTGGAAATGAAAACAGGTAAACGGGTATAAGCTTTCATGTAATGACTGTGAATGCTTTTATATTGTCAGACAGGGAGAAGTTTTTATAAACGTTTCGTTGAGCACACTCCAAAGCATAATGTAAAGGATCTGACAACACAATTTTGTATAAAGTCTAACTACGCTCGTCATCTTATACAGGAGAACCATAATTATACAACCTTTGACACCAATTTGAAACGCTTACATGTCTGTGGTAAAGGCGCTTATTTAAATGCACGTGAAGAATTTGAAATATATAGAGCACATAATGACAAATACTACCGTAATTTCATATTAAACGACCACTTACATTTCAAGTCGAATCCATTACATGACACAGCACTAAAATTTATCTGTAACTAATATCAATCAGTGTCCGGCCGGCTTTCATCGAATGCGCACTCGCTTCACATAAATGCTTATATGATTTGGTTTCGATTTTGTAATTTTAATGTTTTAAATTTTTTAACGATCTCATGAGTGATAAAATTTTAATATTCTGATGACGAGACATAGTCTCGAAACGCGTCAATTATAATTCATTGCGTTAAATTTTGGTGACGAGACAGGAAATAAGGTAAATATATTTATTACTTCTACTAGAGCCGGATCAGTTCGTTCACTGTTAACAAAGGTACGCATATGCATATTCATGTATCAAGTGCGGTGTATATCCAGTGTCTTATGCACTATCCTTGTCAGTAATACGCCTTTTAATGAATGCACAGGATGTCATCGCTGGCAGGGCAGGAAATAATATGACACCTTTATTCGGGTGTCTTATAATGCAAGCAACGACGTTGTGAATAAGTTGAAAAAGTTCAACCTTACCGTATATGTGGAACCATTAGGCGAACCCTTAAGTCAGCAAGTAAAGGAACACGCCCAAAATTCTACAAGGTGATGGCCCTTCCCACACTTCTTTATGGATCTGAGAATTGGACTTTAACGAAATGCCAAGCCAGTCGCATCCAAGCGGCTGAAATGAGATTTCTCAGGCACGTGGCAGGGTATACTCTCCGTGATCATAGAAGAAACACAGATATACGCCAGGAACTAAATATTATTAGTATACTCGACAGGATTGCCCAGTATCGGCTGAATTGGTGGGAACATCTTTACCGAATGGATGACTGCCGCGTCCCCAAACAACTATGGAACTATAAGCCGATGGGACGGAGAGGTGTGGGACGTCCGAGGAAGCGCTGGAGTGACCAGTTCTAATCTTTGCCTGTTGGAGATCGGAACAAACCATCCTCGGTTTAATCGTTGAGGATGATGATGATGATGATGATGATGATGGTGACTTTTATTCGGCGCATGCACATACGCTTATATCGACAGCTCACACATATATTTTACGGAATACGATTCTTACCCCACGTTCTGGCTGTGCCTGTTATTTTTTTCAACAACCAGGTTCATGAGGCATTATAAATACCTTTTACCATGGTCGACGTACACAGTCTCAGACGTTGTGAAGGGTTTTAGACTGTTGGTACTATTTTCTACCGGGCTATTATGACGTGGTCTACTGCTGGCATTCCTTAATAACGTTTCGACGACAGCGTTGGAGGCCATCTTCAGTGTAACAGAACGATTGTTTAAATTTTACTATTTCTTTTATGAATTTGCTAACTGCTATAATTTTTATTGTTCGACTAAGCTTTTCGTCATCACTGACATCTTCAGGTCTTAAACAACGTCTATCAACTGTACGTTGTAGGCTTTCATTTTTCAGGCCATAAATTCATAAATCCAAATGAAAATATGGAAATAATCAAAATAGAAAACAATCCGCAAAAAAGAAAATTAATAGAAGAACTAGAAATACTTAAAGTTAAAAAAGAAGTAAAAAATAAATTAATGAATATAAAAGTGGATTTTACAAATGAAGAAATATTTTATTATATATTAAACAATAAACAAAAATAAATTAAAATAATAAGAATAACACACTAAAAATTACGAAATGTAAAAGGTTACAAAAAAATTATAAGTCAAGAATGAAGAAATTAACGGGAGATTCTTAAAACAATTTGACGGACGTTAGAAAAATGCCTAACGGAAAAATGTAGACAAAGTTCCCGTGAAGAGCGGTAGCAGCTAGAACCAATAGGAGGGGCGATTACATAAGGGGAGGGGCCTAAAGTATAAAAGCCTACAACGTACAGTTGATAGACGTTGTTTAAGACCTGAAGATGTCAGTGATGACGAAAAGCTTAGTCGAACAATAAAAATTATAGCAGTTAGCAAATTCATAAAAGAAATAGTAAGGATGGCTGCTAATTTAAACAATACGAAAAAAAAGATTGTTTAAATATTATCAAATTATATTACTGCTGCAATTGTTTGATATTATTAGATAATTATCCTGACCTACGTTTCACTGATAGAATCGGTATAATATTTAATAATATTTGCGATGTATACATATATTATACATATGTTATACATATATATATGTATACATTGTAAAGAAAGAGAGACTTTTAGGAGGTAAGATGCGACGATGATGCCTCACGTTGCGAGCGTCAATTTGTAAAGAAAGAGACTAAATGGACGTCCTCGTTTTCGTTTAAGCCCCACGTTGCAGGCGGCAATTTGTAACAAAATGAAATATATAGAATGTGTCGAGTACGTGTTTAAATAAGTTCCACGTTGTTATGTGCCAATTTGTAAAGAGACTAATATGTGCCGGTGCTAGCGAAAATGTCCGTCTTATTCAAACCCCACTGTTGTAATCAATTTAGTAACGAACTGCTTGTTAATTATGTGAGGACGTATGTAATAATGTATGATACCAGCTGGAGACGTCAAATTATAAAGAGATCTTGTCTATGAGTGTAATTAGTTATAAGAGACTCCGGTGTAACAAACGCCAAGTAGTACGTTGTAGGTGGCGATTCGTAACAATTAAAATGCTGTTACCTGGTTTAATTAATATGTTATTAACTAATATACCTTGCGGTTGTGACCAGTGAAACCCTCAGAACACAGATTATTAAGTCCACACACTTAGAATTATATTCCTGAATTTATAATGGTAGTATTCTGTAGACTTAATTTAATTCTCAGTGGTTGTTTAATATGAGCAATATATATGGAGTATTTACTGAATGTAAGTGGTTTTTGTCTCAACCCTAGTCCCTCAACGATAAAAATTTCATTCAAATTTAGTATGGCAAAACCCGTTAGTTCAGCAATCTCCCGTCTCACCAGCTGCAAACTTGGAGCGCTGTTATTATAAATAATTGTGCGTATAGGTTAGTTATTCTGAGTGTTTGTATCAATCTGTTAATAAATTATTACGCCAATTACATATAGTATTTTCTCTGCAATGATTAAAACGTTATCTCATACAACAAATGTACTTTATTTATTTTTCTCTGGTATTTAACCAGTTACGTTGTCTCAGACAAACAATAAGACAATACAATCGACTATCCCAACATGTATCGATTCTTAATTATTCGAATTCTAAAAAGAAAAACATATATACTTTAAAAATAATGACAAATAATTCTTATACCAGGGTTCGTGTAGTTCTTTGAACCATTAGTAAGGCCAGGTAAAACGCATAATTAAGGTTGTTCAATTTACAAAAAGAATAAAATTATTTACTTAAAATACAATGATATGAAAATAATTTGTTTTTTTACCCAAGCGGCGAAAGCTTCATTAGGCGGTGAATGTTTGTCAACTACGATCAAAATGCAGGTTATATCGTCTTCACCCAGTAAAACTGCTCTGGTCTTCAATGAATGGATGATGATAATCCCACGGGAACTCTGGTGCTTCGAGTCTTCTTTTGCGTCTTCACAATTCTTGGTCCCAACGAACTGGAATTAGGATCTCAGCTTCCGCTGTCAATGAAGGTTATTTCGTCAACCGAATCTTCTGTATTTCCAAATATTTCCGTTAATTCAGGCTTCAACTCTTTATTGGTCTTCAATTTATAGCATGAATTGGTTTGATACCAAATTCAGCGGAATTGTTTAGTGAATGAGGTGAGACGCTTTCAGTTCTTTTTTATTGTATTCATTGATAATTTATAGGGTTATTTAATTTGTATGATTCATTAACATTCCAGTATAATTGTTTTGCAAGATGCTTTTTTTTCAATTTGGATATATATTTTTTTTATATTTATTCATATATTTTAAATATATCGGTTCATTTCAACCTAATAGCTTGTAACAATCAGTACCATCTATTCAAAATCAACAAGTTACTAAAAATCAGTTGCCTTAACAACCAGGTTTTCTATATATCCTTGAGCCGGCATTATAGAATATTACTACTCCTTTCCAATAAAATACTCCATGCTTGGATTAATATTGAATCACATAAAATTCTCCCCTAACCTTCCTTATTAAACAGTAAATGTTTTACTAGAGTTTCGTTGGACTGGGTTTACTAAAAAGGTATTAATTTCCTTTCACTAATATGCAATTTAGGCCTATAGATTCATTTACAACCATTATAACATTATTTGGTTTTTAACTTAATTTTCTTTTTACCTGACCTACTGTACAATTAATTATTGATTACATAGTTAATTACATGAATTTTAATTTACTGGTGGTTATTTGTTTTTACATTAATCAATTGGTTCTGGAACCCTTTATTAATTTATGACATAATTGTCAGAACTACTTGTTAGACTTGAAACACTGGTCACACTCCTGATCCAGTTTATAAACATTAATTAGAACAACAGTATCTTTCAATTTTATACAATACTGACAACTTAGTACCGTGCCTAACATTGGTAACTATATTGTGCTGTATAAAAACAAATCTAATATAAAATATAAACATAATTATTGAGTAAGTATTATTATCAAACAACATCATTTCATTTTTAACACATTCAACATACAATATAAATATTCTGTAGACCTTAACATGTCACAGTACAAAACAAACATTTCATTACATCCAATCATTCATTGGTCTGGCTCTTTTACATTTAATATTAGTCATTGCCTCCTTTTTACTTGAGGTCCTTCTCAAACATATGAACTATCGAACAACCTTAAGTCAGGGTATGGTCTTTGACCATATTTCATTCAGTCTTTTATGTAACGTTGGGGAACCTCAACTATGTTGCGTTACAACATATATTGCGATTATATACAATAGGTGTTATATAATATCAAAAGTATAATATAAAATATTTGATACTGCAAGAATATAAATATAAAATAAAATATAATTGAGAATAGGTAGATACCTGATTATATTTTCCTTCATGCAACTTCAGTCGTTAGGTACGACGCGTTTCGGACTCACAGTCCCATCTTCAGGAGAAAATCACTCGATGCGACCTCGTCAGTACAAAACAATTAACACGCACTGAATTAATTATATACTCATATCGCGCGGAACACGATGCGCCTCGTCGAGAAAATAAAAGTGTATGAGTATGAGTGTATGAATATATAATTAATTCAGTGTTTTTATGTGCGTGTTAATTGTTTTGTACTGACGAGCTCGTCTCGAGTGATTTTCTCCTGAAGATGGGACTGTGAGCCCGAAACGCGTCGTACCTAACGACTGAAGTTGCATGAAGGAAAATATAATCAGGTATCTACCTATTCTCAATTAATTAATGCAACTTGGAGACCACACACAGTGAATATAAAATTAAATACAATATAAATATAAAATAATATAATATAAAATCAAGAATACTGCAAGAAACTCGTGGAGTCACTTATAAAAAAATAAAATAAAATAACAGAACGATTGAGTAATTGGCAAAGTGTTCGCCAATTCACCCCAGTACTGAGGTACAGATACTGGCTACAGAACAGATACTGGGTACCTGTGAATTGGCGAACACCTTGCCAATTAGCTCTACTCAGTCCTTCTGTTACACTGAAGATGGCCTCCGATGGCGGGGCCGAAACGTTTGTAAGCATGTCAGTAGTAGGAAATAATATCAACTGTGTTTACGACGACCGTGAAAGCGGTGGAAATTCTTTAGGAAACCTAAATTTTTAGAGCTTTTCGTTGCTCGACGTATAGAATTCCGATTCCATTTTTTTCTTGTTTTTCCTTAACTTGGTCACAGAAAAAATATGTGGCAAATAATGTGCGCAGAAAAAAGACGTGGACACAATATTGTTCGGTTAAAAGTCTTCTTCTTCTTCTTCTTCTTCTTCTTCTTCTTCTTCTTCTTCTTCTTCTTCTTCTTCTTCTTCTTCTTCCTCCTCCTCCTCCTCCTCCTCCTCCTCCTCCTCCTCCTCCTCCTCCTCCTCCTCCTCCTCCTCCTCCTCCTCCTCCTCCTCCTCCTTCTTCTTCTTCTTCTTCTTCTTCTTCTTCTTCTTGTAAAACCACCTATTATTCTAACGCCATCACGAAACTGTCGACTTGACTTTCTATAAGTATATCTTCATTAATATTCTCATTCAAACGTATAGGCAATATTCTGTAACTTGCATTAGCCGTGTCGTATACCGGAAAACGATGCTTGTAATCTAGCAGGAAAACATAAAGTGATTTTTGTTATTCTTTTCCTATAACTGTTTCGTCTGTTTTTGTGCCGCTTCTGTGATGACTCATCAAGATGATATTCTGTTAATAGGCCTACATTCTGATTCGGAAATCTGAATGATTCATTTGCTGTTGCATACATAACTCATACCCTTGATGCTTCACACCTTGTTTACATTAACGGAAAAAATCAGATACCTACAGTTGAGTTAATTAATATCTCAAGAAAAGAGATTTAGTCGCATCTGTGGAACGATTCATAGGTACCTGAAAAATAAAACACGGAATGTTACCCAAATGAAATTTTATAAAACTGTGGCTGTCCCCACATTCGTGTATGCTAGTGAGACATGGACTCTTGGTAAAAGGGTCGTGCAGAGGATTCAGACAGCCGAAATGAAATTTCTAAGAGGGACGCAAGGTTGTTCTCTCTTGGATCGGAGAAGGAACGAGGATATTAGACGCGATTTAAACATTGTGTCATTGCACCAGAAGATTGAAGACCACAGAAGGAGATGGTGTGAACACGTGAATCGCATGCCTGATATCCTGCGGCTGCCTTGGGTTATCACCCTACTGGGAAGAGAGATGTCGGTAGACCGAGGTGGAAATGGGTTCCGGAACAGGTCTAAGGCCTAGCCCTTGGAGTAGCGATGATGGTGATGAAGAAAAGAGTATTTAAAAAAATGTACTCACAAGATACACAAAAACGCTTCTATAATAGTAAATAGACACACAAACAGAAGTTGCGCGGGGCCGGGTCGCAGTCCCATGACGCCAGGTTCCTCTGGTGCAGCTCGGTCACTCGTTGCAGCGAAACCAGTTAGGGTTTAACCCTTTTCCGCACTGTGCTTACTGAACGAGCGAAGCGAGTTCTCAGTTTCAACTCGACCGTTTGGCATTTGTCTGTCTGTCTGTCTGTTTGAGGTATGATTCATGATAACTTTTGAACGCATAAACTGATTTTCGTAGACCTTAGCATGCTACTTGCACTCCACAGAACTCCGTACTTGCTCTCTACAGAACTACAAAGTTTTTGATATTGACCCCCCCCCCAAAAATAGGGCTTGGAAGGCAAAAATATGAGGAGGCCAAAAATCGACAAAATTCATGTTGGGTATCAAATTAAATGCAATTTAACACACAATCTCGATATAACGTTCATTTTTTAATTTTAAAATTTTGGGTTGCCAGGGCCCGTAATGTAGGTCACAGTTTGATAAAGTAACAAAATTCCATGTGGGGTATCAAATTAAAGGGAAGTTTAACTAACATCTGAGCGTAGTGATAGGTTTGGGAAATTTCAAAATTTTTGGGTCCCAGGGTCCAAAAAAAAAGATCAAAATTTGGAAAAGTTGTGAAAATCGAGCAGGTTGTCAAGAGTAAAAGCAATCGTAACCCAGATCCGATATTTCGAATTTTTATTGTTCATTTTGTGATTGTGTGCTCAACAAGGGTTATATATATTTAAAGCAATTTGTAATTTCTTTTCCAGTAACTCTTTGTTATATTTCCTATGTCTTATCACTTCTGTGTATCGTATATCGTACTTCTTGCGACATAATTGGTCGATTTTCACGTAGTGACTCACCAACACATATTCCGTACATGTTTACCAACGTGCGCGAAGGAACGCCCGATACCACTGTGGAAATCGTGACTCACCAGTGGGACCAAAGTTCGTGTTTTGTATACACAGTGAAAGAATGCTAACAGTATTTCCTCTACGACGAAAACAAACGACTAAGTTTCATAATAGTCGCGTTACTTGATGGCCGTTTGTGACTACGAAGCATAACAAGAATTTCGTAACAACTCTAGCCCGATAATGAAGGACAACGAACAGATTACGGATGTAAAAGTAAGTTGCTGAAACTTTTAGTTTTGTGCAGGTCCATTTATTAAAATATGGTTCAGTTGTTTACGAATTAAAAATAATTGTTTCAGGATTGTATGCTCTGATGCTGAAATTGTAAACATTAAAGCCACCAAAAGTATGCCCGAAGATGGCATCCTAAGAATCCTAAGTATATTGTTAATTATAAGATGGCTGTTCACGTTCATTAAATGACAAAATTATAATTGGTTACTAGTGACTAATAATCACTATTTTTTTTTACATTTATCAAAGACATAAAAGATTCTAAATAACAAATCTAACTATTAATTGAAACAAAATTTAGATTAATGTAAAAACATTTAACATTTTTTTCTTACAAGAAAGAATAGTTTTTTATTCGTGTTATATAATTTTAGTAGTTGTCACACAAGTGTAAGGAGGGATTAGTGTTCAAGAAGGAACAATGGCATGAAATAAGTAACTGTATTTGGAGAGGGGAGGGGGCAAAGTCTTCCTGCGTGGGGCTCGGAAAAAAGACTGACATCACTGCATTCAGCAGTTGCGTGGTCACCAAGCACGCGTTCAGCTTTGTACGAACTCATACTATAGATATAAACGTTCGTGATGGAAGTGAAAAAATAATTTCTTTCAGTTTTCTCACTGTGTCGATTAACTTTTCTGGTACTTGCTTGACGCATTAAAAATCTGTTAATTATCGGTAAGTGTTTGGTAGTTGCCTGACCGACGAGAGTTACCGGTTCTCCGCGCGGTAGATTAAAATAACTTGACAAATTGCAGTACGACCTCCGCGACGTGACCACATTGACGTCACAAACCACTAACGAACGTTATACAAACGTGGGCACTATACGAAAATAAAAGTGATACAGAACTGTGCGGGCGGAAACGGTGGGTCAGGAACTCAGTACGTACCGTGTCATATATATACACGTACATGTGCCTTTGTTGTATTAATTACAATTATCATGACTCTTATAACAGTAATATTCAGTGAAATAACAGAAACCTTAGCCACAGTACTGTGGTTCACTGACTGGTAGACGTGGTCAGTGCACCAGTCCCCAAGCACCGGAGTGGCTGAAACGTTTGCGTGTAATAACATCGGACAACGGGCTGACAGCCCGGTAAACTACGACGCCGGCGGTGGATGCATCATACCCTTACAAGTAGGTAATTCTGCCGGCGCCCATGACGTGTAATATCCTTCAAGATGGATCCCGGACTTAAAAACGTTGGGAACCACTGTTCTAGATAGGTCTGTTTCGCTGCAGACAAGAAGTCCCATTGCCCCGCCTGTTGGTCCCGGGATATATTTCAATATTTCATTTCCTTCTTACCTGATTCTGGAAGACGTTCCCTTGTACGGCATGTGTAGACGCCACCTTCAGGATTCGCAGGCTCAAAAACCAAGTAATCTGACAAATGACACTTAAAAAGGCACCCGAGAAGGTCCTGGAACTTTTGAAATAAAACAATGCCAAATAAACGACTTCAAAGAAAGTCACCAATCAAGCCAACAAGATGCAAGGAAACTCATATACTGCTTGTGTTTTAGGAGCTTCGTAAGTAAACAAGAAGAAATAATCATCTCCTCTCCTTCTTCTATCAGGTACTGGGCGAATCACCTGTTCTGATCCCAAAGGAATATATCCACTTCACCCTTATGCATCCTACATCTTCCTATACTTCATTGTCCAATAGGCTTGTATCTTCCTTAGGTAACCTGCCATCTGGCATCCTATTCAGATGAGCAATCCGTGTCTCTTTGTTTTTAGATAAATAATAATAATAGTGAGCTGTATTAAATAGTAAATTTCTAAATTCTATTTAATCTCATAATCTGACTTGCTCTTAAATTACATGGTGTGGGTAACATACCAATTCAGTACACTCACTATTTGTATTATACACAATTGAATACGTACTTCAGTACAGTATCCTTCAGTAACAACCTTCAAACGACTCCAGTTTCTTTATATCAGTCGTTTTAACTCCCCATACTTAGGGTAGTATTAAATAAGTGTTGACAGCACTTTATTGTATTGTTGGTAACACTGTGTCGACTGCGTGGCCGTTACTGTGACCCATCATCCAAAACGGTCATCAAACTAGAGGTGGGCCAAACTGTTATTTTAAAATACTAGATATGAAAATACCGTTCCAATAAAATAACAGGTACAAATACCTGTTATTATATACTATATATACGTAACCTATATTATCATTTGGAAGTAACTCGTTTTGAGTTTCCTGCAGGTCTCCTATGTAATATCTTCAAATAAATACACTGCAAGTAGGTTTATTTTCACCTAGATAAACCTATTAATATATTAATAAACCTACTTGCAGTGTATTTATTTGAAGATATTATATAACCTATACTATATAATTTGTTATAAGAAATAAATTGAAACTAAAAGTATTAACAGTGTTACTTTACACTGTGACTTTATTAAACTATTACTGTTTAAAAGAAAATAAAAAACAAGAGAATTTATAGGCCTATCTCCCTTTGGTAATACCAATTTAAGTTTTTACTAGGAGTGAACAAACTACCATTGGTTAGACAAATCAGTTGCGAAACTCAAGGCAATGAAATAATTTAGAGTACACGTAATACCACAACAAATAATGTGAAAAAAACATCAGAAACATATAATAAAAACATAACAGTAAGCCACAAGAGTGAATAAACAAAATTTTACAAATAAAAATAATAAAAACAACGGTAATAAAATAAATATAAATAAATAAATAAAAACCTATAAATAATAAGCAACAACAAAAGTAAATTAAATACATTACATACCTCGAAATCTTCAGATCCATTCACCAGTGTACACAGAATATACAAGTCATGAACTAATCTTTGTCACACCTATTCACATTACAATTTGCTTCACTCAAATAACACATTATAGGTAAAATTAAACTACTGAATGGTTTTTAAAATACTAGAATTTCAGTTATTCAGACACTATTTCAAATTTGTATTTAAAAATATCAGCTGTTGCACTTTCCTCGAAGTTAATCGTGTTCTTCGTTCAGATAAAATTATTCCTGCCCTGGAAAATATCCTTTCACAGGGAACGGATGTTGCAACCATGTTACATCTAGTTCTGACCAAATGTGCAAGATTAGGGTATACACGTTGCTGATCTTTCCACCACAGTAAGGGATTTTCGCTTCTCTCTATTGGTGTGTGTCTTGAAGATATTTATCTACTTCTTGTATAGCCATTGATAAAGATGTCCCTATTTGTTTAACTTTGCTTGTCTGGTTTGTATAATGGTCCCAAACTTTGAAACTGTTTCCTCCTCTGTTATGTTAGGTTGTAGATTTACTTTGGTTTCAATGCTTGTATTGGTTCTTGAATTTTTTGTAATTTGTGAAGATACTAGTTCAGCTGCATATTTTTTTGTATTTTCTAGAGAAGTAGTCTTCAAAAAAGTAGTATTTTTTGGGGTCAAGCATCATGCAAAGTGAAATTGTTTTGCTTTTTTCCAAATTAGCAAACCTTACAGAAATTCCTTCTAGAAGTTTAAGTGCAATTTCTCTGACAAGTGGTTTAGTTAATTTCACACTTACCTTTTGTATTGATAATTTTAATCCTTGGGTTATAGGTATTATGTGGCTGGCGGTGATATATTTCTCTCCACTCATTTCTTTTGTTACCTCCTCACAAGGTCGCAGAATAGCACACAGTTCTTTACAAATTCCCCATTCTTCAGCTGTTAATGTTTCTATGTCTGTTGTTAGTAATGCCAGAGAGTGTTTTACAGCATCTTCCAGTTCAACAAATCGTTTAAGCATATAGTAAACAGAATTCCAGCGTGTTACAACATCTTGCAGAAGTTTTTTAGGTTGGTGAACACCTATCTCTTCTTGATATTTTGTGATTTTTAAATGTGCAATATTACTTCTCTTAAAAAATGTTACAATTGTTTTTACTTTTTTGATTATGTCATTTACAATTAACAGGCTGTCTTGAACAATTAAATTTAATGTGTGAGCATAACATCCAAAATGCTTCCACTTAAGTATGCTTTGTATAGCACTAGTAATATTTATGGCATTATCAGTAATAACAATTGAAATTTTTCCAGACAAGTCCCATTCATTTATAATACGCAAAATTTCATCTGCTAAATTTTGAGATGTTTTATTTATTTTGATAACTGAACAGTCTAATAGTATATGTTTCATTTCAAAATCCTGATTAATGTAATGTGCAGTAATTGCATTAAAAGTTTCATTGTTGAAGAAGACCATGTGTCAGTTGTTAAGCAAACACTTGGTGCATCTTTTTTAATAGATTCTTTCATTTCATTTACCTTTGTTTCATAATAAGCTGGTAACAGTGTGTTAGCAGAATACTTTCTAGAAGGAATTTGATAACTAGGGGCACAAGTATTCATCAAATTTCGGAAACCTCTGTCTTCAACAACTATAAATGGTTGAAGATCCCAAATAAAAAGTTTCATTATGGCCTCATCAATTTTGTTTTTATCAGATACTGCTAATTTTTTGGGTATGTAAGTTGATATTGACATTTGTATTTTACTTGTTGGAACAGGCGACTGAAATGAAGATGGTTGATTTTGGAAGGTGTCAGTTGTCTGTGTGTGTCTGTGTAGGTGCGTAGGGGGTGTGCCTCGACTCGGAATAGCGAGGGCGGCTTGTCTCGACTCGGAACAGCGTCGCCGCGAATAACAGGTATTTCAACTTTTCAGTCACTGTTACATCCGTTCCACAAAAATATCGTTCCAAAATACCTATTACAGGTATATCGGCCCACCTCTACATCAAACAGTTTACGAAAATCACCTTTGGCAAGCACTTGTGAGCAGATATACTTTATAGCAATGGTTCCCAAAGTGGGGTCCGCGGACACTTTTAAGAAAAAATATAATGTATCGTAATTTTCTCCGATTTTTTATAGCCTAAAATCTAAATTTTAGAATCTTAAAACAATTAGTACAAGATTTCAGTATTTTTTTTGTCCAAACTAATTGTAATTGTAAAGTAATTTCAAACTAATGGCTTTTATAATGTCTTTAAATCATGTCGTGTAGGAGACCTGTTTGTCAGCCGAACTGACTAGAGCGCCACATCGACGCAGAATTGATCGCACTGTTTTAGTCCACGTATAAGCACTGTATCTTAGCATAACGTTTTCCCGTGTAGCTGGTTTTACGCCTAAGTAGCTGGATTTCGACACGTGTGTGGCTGGAAAGATAAAGCCGAGGTTGGCAAAGTTAAGAAATAAACTTGATGTACAGAGTGACTGAAATTATCATACGTTAAACCTAATATTGCAGAGTTAATTGTTCAAAAGCAGCTTCGTTGTTCATATTAAACAATGTTTGATATCATTAATATTATAATTTTGCAAGTTAAAACAATTTTGATTTTAATACATTTTAATTAAAATATAAGAGTTTGTATCATATTTACTGTTTGTTTTATTTCATAACTCAGATGGGGCCCGTGAAATTTTTAATTTTTTGAGGGGTCCGCGGACTGAAAAGTTTGGGAACCACTGCTTTATAGTTGTCTGCTTTTTTCCTCATTTGCTTAGAATTTTTGTCAGACTTATTTTCATTTAATCCGGGTTTTTTTTTTTTTTTTTTTTTTTTTTTTTTTTTTTTTCCCCGAATATCCGTCGATTTAAATCAGGAGTTTAAAAACGTTTTTGAAATAAAACTCGTACGCCTTCGACCACTCTTGGAGGCACGCATATTTTCACATTTTATTTAGATAACGTATGTATAAGTTTCCGTATTAAATCATTATTGCAATAACTAACGCTGAAGTCAACGTTATTTTCTGCTTCTACGAGGTAATAATTATAATTTGCTATTTTTCAATCATAATTTGTGGTAAAAAGATAGGCCTATACTAATCTAGTGAAGTTTGTTTTCAATTTAAATGGATTATTATTTAAAATGAACTACAGAAGATAAAGAGAATTACCGTGTGCAAAATTTACCTTAATAATTGAAAATGTCTGCAGAAGTGGTGTTAATACAAAATTATATATTCACTAAAGTCACAGGATGTCCCATTGATTATTTTTGTCATAGTTTTCTCAGTAGTCTATTTTCTATGTATTTTTACAGATTTCTAGCAGGTTTTACTTCAATATTCTGTAAGAAAATGGAACTATGGTGATGGTGAAAAACATCGTGTTCGAGATAAGGGCTGATTCTGATTGTTTTGCCCTCAAAACATGGAAAAAAGTCATTTTCCGAAAAGTGTCTCTGTGTGTGTCTGTAGAATTTTTCTACGGCGAACGATAACTGCCGCAAATTCAAACAGAATCAGATAATTTTTTGCATATGTGCCCGAGTTGTAGAGGACTCAAAGCCTATTGATTTTGGTGAAGATCGGTTAAGGGGAAGGGGTAGTTTACCTGCAACGTTTTATGTTTTAACAAGAGTAAAGTACTTAATTTTGATAAATAATATCTTGATAAGAAGGTGATAATATTCCACTATAGAAAGGTAGATGAAATATCGATAAATGAAAAGGGTAGTTGAAGGGGGAGGGGGTAATTTTCTATAAATGAAAGTGATAGTTGAAAGGGGAGAGGATATTTTTTTATATGTGTACTACGTTATCGGCAACAAAGAAGTAGTTTGTTGTTAAAATTCCTTCCCGGCTGTTTGGCCGTGGTCTAATGTTTTCTGCATAACCAGACGTTTCGGCTGCCATCATCAGTGAAAATCGAGTGCGATAACGTGAGGTGGTATACGTTTTAGTGACCCCAGTAGTGTGGTTAAGGCTGAAGAAAGAAGTAGTTTGTATGGAAATATTTCATTTCGAAAATTATTTTAAATATAAATCTTAGAACGTGAAAGTCGTGTATGGTTCTCCATATCGATATTTTCAAGTTGATTTCAAAAAAAGATTGAAAATAGTATTTGCAGGTTTCTTTTGTACCGTGTTTGTTCAATACAGACTAAGTTAAAAATAAATTTGCACAGCTATTTGGTATTAATTTTCAATTATTATTATTACCGTTCATACGTGCTGGAATCTACTTTCACAAAAATGTCAAGGCTGGAAACAATGATGTAAATTCTGTTGGTTAGCGTACGTGATGTGAAAGCGTACGCGTCGCGTCCCGAACCTGGAGACGCCCACAGAACGTCACACGTAAACTTGTCCAACCCTGGTCATAATTGTAAATACGATTGGCAAACATACAGCTGTATATAAATACCGTCTTCACTTTACTAACGGACATACGTGATTGACTTTCTCATTGATGTCATTTAAGCTTAAGAACGCTACAAGAATGTAGGTAGTTTATTTTCACCGTCAAGCACGATCCCATCAGTGCAATTTGTAACCTATATTATTAAACGACAAAAACCTTTGCGAATTGTGTTTCTTGAAATAAATTGTGTATGCATGGAATAAAAATTACCGTAATAGGTCTAGTTACGTAAACATGATTCTTATAATTTTAGTGTTGGTAGCGATAAATACATTTCAGTCTTAGCCGTAGTATAATAGATTATTCAGTTTAATATGTACGAAAAGTATGGTACTCTGCCAGTATCCGTACCCGCAATACATTTTCGATATTTCGATTATGCGATTGTATCGTTATAGCACGATATAAAGAAGAAGAAGTGTACTAACTGTAAGTTATTCTATTAATTAATGGGTACTGCACCTTTATCCGTTCCTGCAGTCATTTTCGATATTTCTATTATGCGATTGTGTGGCTTCGATCTTTAGTGAGTATCGCACATAATTTTAAGTAGATGAAAGAATTATACAAATTTTAATTTCGTATGTTGCAAAATAGTTGGCTGGCGAATGCAGTTGGTGTTCTTAGTCCTTTTTTTTAATGAAAAATGATTGTAGCAGTAGTATACCGTAGTTGCGTACCTGTGACGCCAAAAGTTGATGTTGTTAGGTTAACATGAGAACTGAAATTACACATGGAAAGCGATACGTGTGTAATGTACGATGTATATATTAGTATTTGGAGAATGTTCAACATACTGTATTTGTGCTGTACGTTTCTTCTTCAACTTCTTTAGAACTACAGCCCAACGTGAGCCCTGGCTTCCAACGTCTCCTGTCAGTTACCCCCCCCCCACAGCTATTCTTCTTAGATCTTCCAGCACGTCAGCCAACCGTCTTATTCTAGGTCGGCCCCTCTTTCTGCTTTTATAAACTTACGCCCTCAGGATTTTCTTTGAGGCATACGCTGATCATCCGTCCCCTCTACGTGACCTAGCCGTTGTATTCGTTGAGCCTTTACGAATCTTACAATGTCCTCATGATCCAGTAGCTCATCTGTCTCCTGGTTATTTCTTATTCTCCATTCGTCTTTTGCTTTGTCCGGGCCATAAACACGTCTTACATTCTTTCAAATCTTCTTAGTGTTCTTGTTCCGTTTTTGTTAATGCCCATGTGTCGCCTCCATAAGTAACGACCGGTCTGACAAGTATCTTATATATTTTTATCTCTGTGTTCCGACTAATGAGTGTGGTTCTCAGCAGTTTACTGTTGGCATAATATGCCCTGTTTCCTATAATGAAAGGCTTAAACAATGGGCAGAAACAATTCGAGGGGAACACCAATGTGGTCTTCGACCAAAAAGAGGTACTTCTGGTCACTTGTGTGTTATCAGGCAGATTATATAAAAGCGCTCTATGAGGATGGTATAGATCTTCACACGCTGTTTGTGGACTTTAGACATACATTTGATGGCGTGGGAAGGTTAAAACTTTATGAAGCAATGCGTGATACGGGAATTCCTTTGGAACGTATAGAATTAACGATACGGCCATGAGATTCACAAAAGCCAAAAGTAAGTATGAATATGTTGAGTGAATAATTTGCATTTAACAAAGGAGATAAGCAAGGTGACGGGTTGTCGGCCACCCGTTTTATTATTGCGTTACATTATGCTTTTAAATTCCAACTTTGTCGTGCTTATATGCTCAACTACTATCTGTCATGTTCCGTACGAGGCCTCTCAGTGTCTCCACCATTATCAAGTCCTAAGGTCGTGGTGGAGACAGTGAAAGCTCTCGTCCGGAGCACAACAGGTAAGCACGACAAAGTTGGAATAACAGAGACCGCTAATTCGGATAAGATGAATATGCCATTAAAGACATAGATCAGTCAGGAACAATAATTGAAGACATTCCAGCAGCGTAGGCTTAAATCACATCGATTGGCACATTATTGGTAATACAATAAATTGATAAAATTTTATTTTAATATCTGTTGCTATAAACAGGCCAATCCTATCGTTATCGTGAATAACTGGTATAAATTGTAACAGGACCGAATATACGCAGGACGGATTAGATCCGCGTGGTGCCCTATGTTGCCATCAGACTGGTGCCCCCCCCCATTCAAAATTCAACCTTTTATCCATTATTTACACTGATAAATGATATACACAATTTCGAAAATTAACAGTTATTTATTAAACTGTCAAATTAACAAATATTTAACAAAATAGTGATCACAATGAGCATAGTAGTACTTAAGCTTAGAAAATAGTAATTGATCCATTTTTTGTTTATTTTGAATTAACAAAATCTTGTATAATTTCTTGTAAATCGAACTATTCAAGTATCTCGCTTTCAATATTCAACGAAGACGCTTCGCTTGATAACGAAGATTTAATCTCATCTCCCTTAGTTGAAGGCAAAGTGTCTTTAATACTTTTTAATACAGAAAATTATCTTTCAGATTCACAGTTAGCTATTGAAATCGTCAAAATCAGACGATAAGCAATATGTGTATATTCAGAAATGCATCAACCATTTTAAATAATCTAGTTTAATACTTTGAGCAGACAAATTGTAGTAGCATGGAATCTATCATCTTTATTCCAACGATTTGAAAAAAACGGCTTTCTTGCAATTTTACTCGTGGAGGAATCTATCATCTTTATTCCAACGATTTGAAAAAAACGGCTTTCTTGCAATTTTACTCGTGGCACATTGTGCTTCAATTCTATTAGAAGATCGTTATTAAAATCGTTCGAGTAAATTTATACTCAAGCTTTCGCTTGATTTTTCTACTCGACACTCTCCATGGTTAATAACTGCGTAAGAAAAACCAAACAATATTGCGTAATGTGGTCATAAACTTACCTCCGCTTAGTCAACTCAGCTGAACGGTGCCCATTCTGACAGCTGAGGTCATGGTGCATGTTGCTGCAGCATACTCTAGCGTTATGGATAATCTGACACTGAATATACGTAGCTTAATTGTGTTTTATTACAGACTGCAAAATTGACCATTATCGAGGTGTTAAGAATGCAACGCAAACGGAATTCCGAGAGAGCAGACGGTGACGTTGTTTCCAGAAACACTCACTTGTTGTTATCACACGGAATATAACGGACGCTGTATTGTATCCTGTCAACTGCTGGAATTGTGCAACACAAGTGTGCCGAATGCAATTCAAATTTCCGTAACGCATCGCGCCGCTGTGAAGTCATTGGAGGCGAATGATTCATCTTTGTAATCAACTTGATATGAATTTTGTGTTTGATAATATTATTAATATTTTGGTACACTCCCCCTCATATCCGTGCCCGCATTACATTTTAGATATTTCGATTATGCGATTGTATCGATATTCCACGGTGTAAAGAAGAAGTACTAATCGTAAATTACTCTATTTCTTAATGTAAAGCGAAATTATGTAATGTATCCGTTTGTGAGGTTAGGTAATAATTTTTTTTTTTTTTTTTTTTTAAGTTTACTGTTTTAAGAAATAAAAGCCGTGGTTGAAAGAAAAGACGTTTAACGTGCATATACAATGTTTATAACAGAGTAACATTTAAAGTAAAGAACGAAACGTTTTTTAACAAAAACACCAACAGACAAGGTTGTTGTCTGTCACCATTACTTTTCAACCTTTATCTAGATGATCTTCTAAAAAAATGGAAAGAACGGTATTAAAATCCTGACGGTATTAAAATCCACCGAAATAAAAGCTTGAAAACCATTCTCTTCGCGGATGACCAAGCTATATTCGCCACTTCAGAAGACGATCTCCAACGAGCAATATACATCTTACATAAAATAGGAAAAGAATATAACTGTAACATATCTGAATCAAAGACAAAAGTAATGGCCTTTATAGGAGATGAACCTGTTCGGACCAAAATGTGCATAGACAACAAATGCATAGAATAAGTAAGACATTTCATCTATCTTTCACGTGACATTACTTATGATCAAATAGAGATATAGAACAAAAGTGACGAATTTCACAAGAATTGTGGAACGAGTTGGAGAACGCTGGTAAATAGGGCTAAATGTAGAAAAGAAACCCAAATAAAATTTTATAAAACAATGGCAATACCTGCACTACTGTATGGTTCTGAAACTTGGTCATAAAGAAAAAAGATGAACAGAAGATACAAACAGCAGAAATTAAATTTCTGAGATCAGTTAAAATGTGTAATAGACGAGATCGTATAAGAAATGAAGGGATAAGAAGTGATTTAGATATATTTGCAGTTAATGGAAGGATTAAAGAATGCAGAAGAAAATGGATTCAACACATCAATAGAATAGAAGAAAGCAGAATACCGAAGATGGCGAAAGATTAAAACCCTAGAGGCAGAAGAAAAGTTGGTAGACCTAAGAAAAGGACTGTTGAATAGGAGCAGGCCGCTAAAGCCTAAAACCGTTAAGAAGATGATGATGATGATACATTTTGTGTTTGATAATACTATTAATATTTTGCGACCCTCCCAATGTCCGTACCGCATTACATTTTCAATAGTTCCATTATACGATTGTATCGATGTGAAGAAGTGTACACTACTTGTAAATTATTCTATTTCTTATTGTAAAGCGAATTTACGTAATGTTTTCGTTTGTGAGGTTGGATAATTATGTATTTTTGTTTTAAGTTTACTGTTTAAAGAAATAAAAACTATGGATGGAAAAACATGACGATTAATGTGTATATAGAATGCCTATAACACAGTAACATTTAAAATAAAGAACGTAACGTTTTTTACCAAAAACAACAACAGAAGATGTAAAGTGAATATACAATTATTTCTGAATAGTAAGGTTAAAAAAAAGACAAGATTTGTTATTCGTTAGGTGGCCAATATTCTTTTATATTATTCAGTACAATCTCGAAAACTTCACTGGAAGCGAATTTTGCGCTAAACAAAAAAAAACAGGAGACATGTAGGCCTATAGCACCACGCCTTACTTCGTGTTTAAACTCAAGTAACTTTGAGTAAACTCAAGGAACGTTTACAGTCATTTTTTGTTTTTGTTTTTTGTTTTCAAAAAACCGAGTAATAGTGAAAAAAAGGAGTACTAGTGAAAAACGAATTCTGCCACAAAAGGGAGACATGTATAGCAACAGGCAAGGGATGACCTTGGGCCCTTAAGCCTCCCCACCCTACTTCGAGTTTAAACTCAAGTAACTTTGAGTAAACTCAAGGAACTTTTACAGTCCTTTTTTGGTTCCTTTTTTGTTTTTGTTTTTTGTTTTCACAAAACCGAGTATTAGTGAAAAAAGGAGTACTAGTGAAAAAGGAATTCTGCCACAAAAGGGAGACATGTATAGCAACAGGCAAGGGATGACCTTGGGCCCTTAAGCCTCCCCGCCCTACTTCGAGTTGTTTTTTTTTACGCGGATTTCACAAAAAACAGCTAGTATTACATTAAAGGCGTATTGGCTTTCATGTGTAATTTTGATTTACATGTTAACCTAACGACATCCACTTTCGTCGTCACAGGTGCGCATCGGCGTTACGCTACAAACGTTTTTCATTTTAAAAAATATGACAAAGGAAAACAATTGCAATCGTCAACAAACTACTGTATTATATAACATACATACAAACAATTTATTCGTTTATAAATTGTAACGAATTCTTTCATCTAACTAAAATTATATGCAGTATTCACTACGTATCGATGCCAATAATCGCATAATTGAATTACCGAAAATAAGTGCGGATAAGCAGTGTCGGATTATCCATTACGCCAGGGTATGCTGCAGCACCGGGCACCAGGGTCTCAGCTGTCAGAAGGGGGCACCATCCAGCTGAATTGACTAAGCGAATCAAAGCTTATTACCACATTACGGAATTGTATGGTTTTCTTACGCAGTTATTAATCATTGAGAGTGTCCTATCCTGGTGATCGGTGGTATTCCCCTTTTCCTTCTTCCTTGTGGGGTCCATTCCATAAAACTCTCCTTAGCAGTCTTTCCTGGCCATTTTTTTCGTGTGCGTGTACCATTGTAATTTTGTTGTTTGGATAAAATCAACAATTGAAATAAATGGCTATATCTACATTAAATGGAATCCTGTGTGACAAGCAGATTATAGCAGAAACTAAAACGAAAATATTTAAAACCATTGTTAGAAGTATCATGACTTACGGCTCAGAAGTTTAGGCTACTAATAAACACACGAGAACAAAATTAATGACAGCAGAGATAGACTTTTGGAGAGGTTCGGCAAAACTATCCAGACGTGAAAATGAAGTCATTAAGGATAAAAGAATTGTTAATTTTCGAAATTGTGTATACCATTTATCAGTGTAAATAATGGATAAAAGGTTGTATTTTGAATAGGGACCAGTCTGATGGCAGCAAAGGATACCACGAGCTTCTAATCCGACCATGCGGGTAAGGGTATTGGGAGAGTACCGATATAGACGACAGCCAAGCGTCTTGGGCGGGGGGGGGGGGGCATGATGTAAAAGCAACGAGAAAGCAGTGTAATGTAATCGTTCTGTGTAAACAAAACATTAGTCATTTAAATGCGTATTATTGTGTGCGATACGTATTCTGAACATACGGTAACGACATTGGCCGTGTTAAATGACAGCTGTGAAGTGTTGAAACGTAATAGAACTGGATAAATTGCAGGAGGTCGTGACCAGATCCTTGTCCTTGTCTTATCACAGAGAGAAGAAAGGTGACGCTTATCTGTTCGGCGTAATGTCGCCATAAAAGGTGAACGCCGCGTATGTGTGTGTGTCTAGCACGCGTTGCAGTCGTCGTTCAGTCGTGTTCGATTACGTACTATCGACCGATCGTTCGCGCGCGCTTTTAGTGTTCAAAACAAATGTCGGAGTCGAAGAACGTCGGTAAGTAGCCTACATAGTTTTGTCTGTACGCTGAGTTAGTGGTGTGTTTATCGATTCTTTTGTGTTTAGGAGAAACTACAGCAGACTGTAAAAACAGTTGACAATATTATGTTAAATACGTTACTAGTCTGTAGTAACGCATAGTGTCAGAATGTTTCATAAATGTCGTAAATGATAGTCTACTGAATTACGACGAGTGTCATATAACACAAAGTACAACATTTTTAAGATTTAATATTCTAATTGTTTGTCCTGCACCAGGGACGTATTTACGGGGGGGGGGGTAACGAACGGGACCGGCCCCACCTGAGGGTAAAAAAATTCACGAATTTTGTTAATCTAATAATTTTTAGTCTGTTTTATTATTTTTTTCAGTTGTGTACACTAATATAGTAGTAACTCTTATTTTCTAACCTATACAAATAGGTTTATTACACAGTATCAGCGTATAGGTTACATTGAAATATGAAATTTAGGAAAACCAGTTCAGTCAATAAGTATCTTGTAAACAAAGTTTCAGTCTACATTTAAAGTATATTAAAAGACCCAAAGTGTATTAATCTGCCAATTTATTGGTTTTAACGGATACTTTTTTTTCTTATTTCGTACGCCATCTGTATATTTTTTCAAATATTGTTTTTAAGTTACCAGTTGGTGGGGTGGTTTCCCACGTAATTATGTTATGTACTATTATGTGCTAAAATTCCAGGTTGTAACTTTTAACCTATCCACAATACCTGGTCAGAATGCAGGATAGACGGCTAACCTACCTAAAGCAGGGACCTTTTTGCGGTGGGAAGAACGGGACCGCCCCCTCCCCTAGAGGGCCGAAAAAAGTTGACAAATTTTGTTAATCTCTTAATTTTTAGACTACTTTATTAGTTTCTTTTCAGCTGCGTACGCGAATATAGTAGTTACTCTTTTTTAAATATACAATCAGGTTTATTACACAGCATTTGTGTGTATGCGTTTGAAATATGAAATATAGGAAAATCAATTCAGTTAATAAGTAGGTATCTTGTAAACAATATTTCAATAACGCATGTTTTTATTGTGTTATTACTGTTTACTTTAATGGACTGATTTCAGCCACTTTAAAGATAGTAATGTTGAATAGTCGTAACTTTTTTGTTTTGTTTTGTATGAAGCCGACCGGGGTCTGGACACCTCCCCAGGCTATATTCAAGATACGCCGCTGGTCTGCAGACCCGTATTACGTATAGAAATTAGTTACTTCATTCGTGTGTTATTCATATTAGTGAATAAAAAATAATATATTTTTGACAAGAATATATTTTTTCTTAAATTATTTCTAAGTAACTCCACGTGTTTCTTTCAATAGCCTATTCTTGATTAATATTATATATATTCTCATATTATATTACGTCTGTAAGTTCTTGATATTATTTTAATTATCCTGATGGACGTTTGGCGTATACAGTCAGTATTTTCAGTGGTAGGTAATAAATTAATTCTTAAATATATTTATATTCTTATATTTTTTCTTAAAGTCTACGCTATTTCAACAATATAATAATTAAAGTAAAAAAAAAACAATCTACACAAGAATCTTTAAAACAAATGTTTTTCTTGCACATGAAGTTGACCGACTTGATATACGGGATTCCCTCGCCACTGGGTCAATCCAGGGTCGTCCGACAGGCCTTCTACCCTCGATTTGACTAAAGAGTATCTTCCTAGGTATTCGGTTGCCTTCCATCCTAATGATGTGTCCTGCCATGGCCGGCTCAATAGAAGGTAGGAATATTAAAAATGGCAGCGTTGCGTCTGAGGCCTATACGTAAGCATAGTGTAATAAAATAGCTAAAGTGAACATGTTATATTTTGATTTAATTTCACAGCATGACTAAAACCATGAGTAGGCCTATTTATAGCTAAATCTAAATTATAGGTCTATGCGCAATTAGTACTATACGTTTAAGTTGAAGAAATTAGTGAATTACTGTTAGGCCTAATGAATTAATTTTGTTCGAATTATTGAATTCGTTTTATATTAATGAGTTAATTATTATATTTCTTAAATAATATAACAGTATTTTACATACTAAACTTTTAATTTGCAAAAATTGAAGAATTATAAAACTGCAGTTAACCAGCAATTAAAAATGGCGCGATTTGATTATTGAAATACTTAAAATAAGAGATCGTCTAGTTAGCCTAAAATATCAGCTGGTTCCAGTGTTGCCACGTTTAATATTCCGGCCTTCTACTAGAGCCGGCCGTGAAAAAGACGATCATTTTAAATGAATTACGTGTCTCAAAATTGTTACACCTTACAGAACTTTTTTACTAACACGTTTTAACGTAAATAAGACATTTTGATTGCGGCATCGACATAGTTTTTTGGCCCGGGATCGTCTCCGCGTCTGATGTCATATCTGACCTGCTTTTGACTAATTAAAACGAATGTCTTCTTAACGCATATTAAGTTCTTCGTTTTTTTTTAACTTTAGCGCATTATTTATGACGATAAATGGTAGATAAATAATTATTTATTATTACCGTCATTTTGAATTGTACTTTTATCGTTTTCCTACTGACCAATACAATAAAAATTATTATTATTATTATGTTGCCCGTCGCCATACATCAGAAACTGCCGTTAACTTGCGTGATATATCTATCTAGCTATTTATAGAGTTTATCGCCTTAGCAGGCCATTTATTTCACATAAAAAAAATAATAATAATTTCACTCCTTGTTTAAAATTATTACACCATTCAATAATAAGCTACGTCGTGTGTTAGATTTATCGGTCTGCTGATAATAATAATATTCAATCATTATTTCTATATTTATCTCCCGTTAACAAGAACAGAACGACAGCTAAGTAATTAACACGCTTCGTATCAAGAAACTGAAATACGCGACTCGTCTCATAAACATAACGTAGGCTGGTGGTATTATTCATCATTTTGAATTATTTTAAGCATTTACGTTTGGAGAAAACGTGGTTTTGAAGTGTGAACTATAGGAAAATGAATTCAGTCAAAAAGTATCTTATAACCGATGTTTCAATAACGCGTATTTTTATTGTCATATTGCCGTTTTATTTTAATGGGACTGATTTCAGGATGTTATCACATGTTATTCAGCCACTTTAAAGACAGTAATGTTGATTACTCATAACTTGTTTTTTTATTTTGTATGAAGCCGACTCGACCCCGGATCCCCCCCAGGCCAAATTCTAGATACGCCACTGAGCAGTGCTCAATAGTACAAACATTTAACGTAACTTCGCCAAATACTGCAGTGATGAACGGCAATATCATCATCATCAACCGTGGCTCTACAGCCCTTGGTGGGTCTTGGCCTGCTCCTAGGTTCGACTCCATTCTTCCCTGTTGCGTGCCCTGCCTTTCCAGTTTTTTATGTTCAGCGTTCTGAGGTCCTCCTCTTTGAATCTACTTCGGGGTCTTCCCCTTTTTCTACTACCCATTGGTTTCTGGTAGGAAATATGTTTCGTAGGCTGTCCTTCTTCCGTTCTCTCTATGTGTCCAACCCACCTTAGCTTGTATATTTTGATTATCCTGACAATGTCCGGCTCTTTGTAAAGATTGTATAGTTCATAATTATAGCGCCTGCACCACATTCCTTTTCTTGTACTCCTCTAAATATTGTTCTTAGAATCCGTCTTCTTTTACAGCAACCTAGAAGTCTCTCGCTATTTTTTGTCATTGTCCAGGTTTCTGAACCGTATGTCAGCACTGGGCTGATAAGTGTTTAGTAAATTTTGCATTTCGTGCTTTTTGAAATGAAGTTAGATGCCAAGTGCTTTTTTTTTATCCATAATATGTTTTATTTGCAAGATATATTCTTCTTCTTATTTCAGTGTTGGTGTCATTAGTTCTGCTCACCTGGGAGCCAAGATATATGAACTCTTTTTTACTGACTCTATATTTTTCGTCCCTATTTCAAGGTGTTGAAGGGTTGGGTTTAGTGGTAGTTTGTTAGCAGCATAGCCTACATATATTTTGTTCTCTCCAAGTTTATCTGCAGTCCAATTTTACTTGACGCTTCCTCTAATGCTGTAAAGGCAGTAATGAGATCTCGTTTTGTTCAGGCAATTAGATCAATATCATGTTTGTGTGCTAAAATTTGTATACTGTTGTTTATTATCAAACGGCAATATAGCACAGCGACTTTGCATACTGCCTGCACGCCGCGCCAAACCGTGTCAAGGCGTGCGAGTGGCGTCTTGTTCGCAGCACCGGCTGCTCTTTGTTTTATCATCTCTCGTTTATTACCACTTTGGTGCAAAACAGGTACAGAACCGTATTTAACGTACAACAAAAAATCTTAATTAAACAGTACTTACTACTGTTAACAATAGACCACGAGGGACGCGGACGCGTGGCATGTGTTGTACGTATGACGTGACAGTTGTGTTTTCGAGATGACAAATACTGTAACAACGGTAAATTGAAACAAATTAACTGTTGGCATTACGCCTACTGTTCCACGGCCGTTAGTATTTCGTCATTTAGCCTCTGTTGTAAGGGGTTTGTTATGTGTCCGCGCGCTCCGAAACTTTTTTTAGAAGTAGAATACCAGAGCATATTTTAAACAATAAACTATGCGGCACGTATTAGTGCCGGTGCCGAAAAGTGAGAAAAAAGAGGGGAAATCAGCAAACCCCGAACGCATACCTTTTCCTTTTCCTTATTTGGAATGTTTATGCATTTTTTCATTTTAAAAAACTACTTAAAATTTAATAATTCGGTGTTTAAGCTTTTGCCATTCTTAGTGTGTGCGTGTGCGTGCGTGCGTGCGTGCGTGCGTGCGTGCGTGCGTGTGTGTGTGTGTGTGTGTGTGTGTGTGTGTGTGTGTGTGTGTGTGTGTGTGTGTGTGTGTGAAATTACAGTACTTTATATATTTTTAAGTAGACCAGTGAAAAAGGGTTTGAATTTGTAACAGGCCTCCATGTAGTAGTATTGTACATATCACACTGTAATGTACTTACTGAATACTGTATTACACAATTAATTATAATGAATCCATTTGAGTGTTTCTGGTGTTTTTTGTTTTAATTTTCCTAATATCTAAAGCATTTGTGTCTATTTTTACAGTAATTTCACGAGTAAAGAATGAACATGATCATGGACAAGTTAAATTCAAAAATTACATAATTTTCAACATTATATATATATATAAATCACACACACACACACACATATATTGGTTGGTTTAGTGCCGCCTAGTGCAAATTCCTTAAAATGTGCTCTGTAAAATACAAATAGAAACTTACAAAATCCAGCCTTGAACGTGGTAAGTACGAACTCAGGTGTGGAGAGTCTGATATGATAAAAGCACTTACGGAATTGAAAATCAAAGCGATAACGATGATAACAATCAGTTGTTTACTCCTGTTAAAAGTGCTGTGATTCTAAAAACAATGTACGTATCGTTTTTACAATTACGAAAGAAAGTGTTTACCTGTAGAGCGCGCATGACAACGCCTTATGCTATACTCGGGCGGCAAGGTACATTTTCTTAATCGCTTATCAATTTATATCCACGTAAACAAAATAAGGATATGTGTGGTCACCTGACGAACATTTGGTTTAGGATCAATGATGAAAGATCATCTTCATCTTCTTGACAACACGGCATAAGCAAGATGCTGCCTGTTCCGCCTTCAAAAATCCTCCGGCCATCTCTTCCTGGTCTACCCACACACACACGTGTCCTGTAGGTTTGTATTTCCAGACTTGTTTTGCCAGTCTGGTACCTGACATTCTTTCTAAGTGTTCTTTCCACCGTTGTTTGTATTTTTAAAAAATTTTTCATTGAAGTTAAAAACTTGTAACTCTTCTCTTATGGCCTCATTCTTATACGGTCAAGTTTCGAACACCTTTTAACTCCTCTTAAGAACGCCATTTCCAAGGCATGTATTTTACTGTATTGTTTCTTGGTTATTGTCCGTAATTCACACCCGTAGGACAGTACCGGGCTGCCATAACTTTGTAAAACTATAATTTGTTGTCTCGACAGACCTTGTTTTAAAAATACGATTGATTGTCCCTCAGATCGTCTGGAACTTACCTAACTTCACATTAATATCATAATTTTTATCATTGCCAATATAATTTCCCAAATAATTAAAATGACTCACCTGTTATAGAATTTTATCATTTATTATTTTTGTTCTTATTGGTTCCTTCCCTCGAAATGTTACCTTTATTTTCGTATTGTATTGTTTGGAAATCTGATGAAGCTTAAAAACAGATTTTTGTAAAGCAGATTCTGTATTTTGAATTACAAACAAGTCGTCAGTAAACAACGGCACATTCAAATATCTGTCTCGTGATATCTTAATACCAAGGTTCACTAGATGTTTCCGATAAATGCAAAAATGATGAAATCAATAGGTGATTACTATATCGGATAAATCACTAGAGGATTAAAAACAAATGCAGAAAATAATAGGTTTTATTATCCCTTCTCTATAACATCTCTTAAGGATTTGGCGGCCCGCAGAATTTCGCATCAGGCCGGCCAGTTGTCTTAACGTTTCGTGTACTACAATTATAGTGCTAGACCCATATTAGTGGTACCGCATTGTACAATATGTGTCAGTAAATATCTCTGCACCACCATATAAATGAAAATATTTACGATGATTTATTGATAGCACACTTTTCCCGTTAGTTGTGATTCTCTTGTAAATGTAAAACAGTTGTCGACAAAGAAAGATTTCGAATGGTAACGAAATGTAATATTGTTTCCGCACCAATTGCTACAGAAATCAAGTAGCTTTCTCACAAAAATTAATATCAGTACCCATTGACGATACAAGTAATAAAGACGGGTAACAGTGTAGTTCTTTGGCGAGGTTTTACACTTAGAGTTACCGATCTTGATACCGTTTGTCCTTAATCTTAACACGATGTAGTGCTTTTGTTTTTACTTTCTTAATGTTCCTTAAGTTTAACAAAAAAGGAACAAAAAACGCTGAAAAGGTTAGAAAGTTTGTACGACGCGTTAAACGTTTTCCACTGTAAAATATACAATCATGGCGATTGGGAAGTGACAAGTGAATAGTATACAATCAGGCCTATCTTCAAAAAGGAATTGCTGTTCTTCATTTGCATCCGTAGACACGGGGGGGGGGGGGAACAGTATTTGGGCCTAAGACGTGACACATTGCGGGAGAGCGTAATTGGCTGTTGTGAAGGCCGCGTCAGTACGGTCTACAGTCTCGGACTAATGGCTCTTTTCCTGTCTTACACATAGTTCGTTGTGTTGTTGTTTAGTACCAATTGGTCGAGTAGTGTGAATGTCGGACAGTTAGTGCTGTATTGTGTCTTGTTGTTCCGCTCGTTACTGGCCCCGAACGTTTGAATACGTAAGTAATTGTAGTGATTAAGACGTCAGACTACCTATTGTGTGGCGGTGAAATTGTCAAATACACGTGCTTGGACTTTAGAACGGCTTATCGCAGAAGACAGTAGCGTCGTTCGTTGTTAGTTAAAATTCCGTTGTACCAACACCTACGGTAATGGTATTTTTAGTCTAATCCGAGTTAAAATTTCCGAGTTACGTTGTTGGTAAAAATTCCGCGGTGCCAACACCTACGCTACAGGTATTTTTAGTCTAATCCGAGTTAAAATTTCCGAGTTACGTTGTTTGCAAAAAATCCGCGGTACCAACACCTACGGTACAAGTGTTTTTAGTCTAATCCGAGTTAAAAGTACCGAGTTCCGTTGTTGGTTAAAAATTCCGCGGCACCAACACCTACGCTACAGGTATTTTTAGTCTAATCCGAGTTGAAATTTCCGAGGTACGTTGCTGGTAAAAATTCCGCGGTACCAACACCTACGGTACAAGTGTTTCTAGTCTAATCTGAGTGCCGTTCTTATCATTTATGTTACCGCTAACGTGAGCAGATTTTTAGAAAGAATGCGAGTACTAAATGAACACCATTTATTGTTATTTATTTATTGTTAAGACTTTCCACCTTTGTACGTAAGACAAAATTATACAATCGTTCAAATTGTAAACATAACATTAACAACAACAATACAAAGCAAATCATATAATCCTTCATAGTATATATTGCGTTACTTCAGTGAATGCTTATAATCTTCTGCACCATTTGTAGTATAGTTCCACTCAAAAGTTACAAGTGACACGACTCATAAATTATATAGAATCAGTAATAATGTTCCGATATTTCAGTTAAAAGAATGGAAGTTTAAACGTTATTACACGGATAGAAACGGTTACCCATCGCGACAGTACATTTGTTTTACACTTTTTCTCGGTAAAAAAATTATAAGAATTGGGATGAATACTAAAAAAGCCGAAATTTATTATTTAAAAACTTTTAATAACATTTTTACGTATTGATGCTTCAGTTACTGTAAGTTAATTGTACAGGCGTACACGAGGTCTTGTAGTATTAATTGCAGACTAAATTTACGATGCAAATATCTCTTCTTCTTCTTCTTCTTCTTCTTCTTCTTCTTCTTCTTCTTCTTCTTCTTCTTCTTCTTCTGTGGCGTCACATTTCGGAGTCGATCCTTAGCCTCCATTATCATCCGCTTCCATTTCCCCGTCCTTGGCGATCGATGTCCATAGTTTATTTTAAGTAAAGTATTAACATCCCTTACCACTGCGTCAATCCAGCGATGCTTGGGTCGTCCGACAGGCCTTCTACCCTCGATTTGACTAAACAGTGCCTTCCTAGGTATTCGGTTGCCTTCCATCCTAATGATGTGTCCTGCCCATTGCAATCTATGCAGTCGGATGGTGGTGGCCAGATCATTGTCTTTATATAGTTTGTATAGTTCCTCATTGTGACGCATTCTCCGTATCCCATTGACTTGGGTTGGTCCATATATTCTCCTCAGAATTCTCCTTCCAAAGGTATTGACTATGTGAGCGACTTCTTTGTTCATAGTCCATGTCTCGCTGGCGTATGTTATCACCGATCTAATCATAACTTTATATAATGTGACCTTGGACTGATGGTGGATATTCCTTGTCTTGAAACGATGCAAGAAATATATGTCGCTTTAAATTCTTTTAGCTGGTTAACAAATAGTTGTCATTAGTGCGAATAATAGGAAACTGATAAAGAAAATGTTTCAATCCGGAAACAGACGTTTCGTCTACATGTGACCTCTTCGTGTGTTGCGAAAATGCGTCCATCTGTCGTCCGAGCGTAGTAGCGTTTGTTCACGATTAGGTACTAAACAGAGCGTCAGTAACAATACTTCAAGAAACTTAGATGTCTGACGTGTAGTTGATATGACACGACTATTTCTGTTGTCCATTATTTACGTTTTTTTTTTAGTTGTGCGTAAATATATGTATGACATAATCGCGCAAAACAAAATATAGTTTATCCAAGTGTATGACGGAAGGTATCAATCAATTCACCCGTACGGGTTTATCGGAATGCCGCAACTGCAAAAAGCTTTAATTAGCGCACAGTTATGTTATTATTTTTGGATTAAAACCGGCGATGACCGTGCCCGTGGCGCGGCGCGTCCCGGCATTCTGTTTGCGAAAGGCAACCGGTAACCAAGCGAACAAACACCGCCGGCCAGCTCTCGGTTCATGTTTCATTTACGTCCGTCGTTACAGCTGACATCATAAAATTGTCGTGTTTTAAAGTAACAAACAAATCAACGGAGCAATTACGTTCTCCGTTTTATTGAATTCCGTAATTGACGATAATGTCCGGTTACCGGACTGCGTTTATTTTGCTTGGCATAATTGAAATATATATATATGTATATATATAAAATATACAGTTGCCGCATTTTACGGGCTCACATTACTTGGAGATATCGTTGGAAGTTAATTTTTTTTACGTTTATTGATACAATCTGTTAATAATAAGCATAATTGTTCACAGAATACATGGCATGAAGAGAACTAGTCCATTGACTTTAACAGTAACAGATTATGTACAATATATTTATCGTGTTACAGTCTAAGTAAGTCCAGAGTTAATATTAACTTTAAACGTCTTGTCTGTAGGCTGTTGTCCAGTAGATTTATGGCTAAAGGATTTGTTTTGTGTGCTTTTCAACCCGTTTCACATAACTTTCGCTGAACATCGCAATTGTTTCACTGTCAGAGGGCAGGTCCAGGTCTCTTTAGATGTCTTTGTTGCTGATGAACCACGGTACGTTGGTTATGGCACGCAGCACCTCTGTCTGAAACCTTTCCATTATGGCGATATTGGATTTAGATGCAGTTCCCCAAAGCTGTAGGCCGTATGTACACACATGCTTGAACACAGTGTTGTACACCAACAGCTTGTTTCGCATTGACAGTAATGATTTTCTGCCCAGGAGCCAATAATGCTTGCGAAACTTGGTATCCAGTTGGTTTCTCTTCATCCAAATGTGGTTGCGCCAAGTCAGTTTTTTGTCTAGATGGATGCCCAAGTATTGGAAATTAATGAAGTTGTTATTGGTCTGATTAGTCCAGGCGAGTTAGCATGGGTTAAAATCGCGGGCGGATTTACGGGGGGAACGGGACGGGACCCCCCACCTAGAGGGTCGAAAAAGGTGACGAATTTTGTTAACCTCTTAATTTCTAGGATGTTTTATTTCATTTTTTTCCAGCTGTATGTGCTAATATAGTAGTAGCTCTTTTTTAAATATACAAACAGGTTTATAACACAGCATCAGAGGGTATACGTTTGAAATATGAAATATAGGAAAATCAATTCAGTCAATAAACATCTTTTTAACAATATTTCATCGTGCTAATGAAACTTTTGCTGAACGAGCCTACATCATAAATGGCACAATTAAAAGGTTCTAAATGTTCGGTGGGTTATCTCGTCTGTAAAACACACGGTATGCTGGGTTAAAGGTTTGAAAACCTGATTTATTTTTAAAATAGCTGTAAACGTATTAACTTCTAAAAATTATATTACTAGCTATATAAAATAATTGTGACGCGGAACACAATTATTTTAGATAAACATTAATTTTAGAGATTCTGATGAAGCTCATATCTAGCGAAAGCTAGTTAAGGCAGTAAGATAAAAAATTTAATAATTTTTATCTGAAATAATTGTGTTCCGCATCAGAATTGTTTCAAAATCCATGAAAGGAAAATTACTAAATGGATTTAAAATTTAGCACCTCTTTCATATAACTATTTTCTTTCAGATTTCTTTAAAATAACGCCTCGTACGAAAAATTCTTTACATTAATGAAGTTATTCAATCCGTTATAACTTGCAAATTTACTGTGAATTTTTTTATCGAATAATTTGCAGAAAAAAGCGGGCAAACGTAATTGACTTGCTTCCGGTCGACAGTTGTACGCCATATGGCATGTGTGTGGGAGTGTGCGATTACGTTGTCTCTGGAAGCGGTGTGTGTGTGTGACCCATTTGTATAAATGTAAATAGTGTTATGTCAACATAAACTTGGCCTTCGTGAGTACTTGAATTCCGACACTCTTAGTCGCTTGAACGACTGCGCTTGTGTTCGTGTTTCTCTTTGTTACCAGTGAACTTCATTGGCAAGTCTTAAGCGTTCAGTCGATTTAGATGGGTTTGTTCCTGTGCGGTGTGTAACGTGTAAAATCGTTCAAATTTCTTGAAGTACGATACCCACTGAAGCCTACGGCCCCTTTTATGCACTCGCGCGACAAGGTTTTCTGCCGCGCAGCAAGGACTGCTGCCAACCTCTGATACGTTCTCTCACGTTCATTTGGGACTGATCTTGGAAGATGGATCCAAGTATTGTATTACGCGAATCTACAACGACGGAAAAGACGATGGGCTGTTCATCCCATCGATCGTAGTCGTTTTGTCGATGGGGCATTCCATAACCTCTATGGAAAATTACGGGAAGATGGAGAGACGTTTTTTAATTTTTTTAGAAATTTGTTTTATGAACATTTATTAAGTCATACAATTAATTCAAAATTGTTTGGCAACAGTTTAATTAATAGCAAGAATCAAATAATTTGAAAAAAATATAAAAAATAGTATTCTGTTTTCATCATAACATATTTCATCTTACAGAAAAATAATTACGTAGTTATTGCATCATTAAACATCACTATATAAATTAAATTGTAGTTATTTACGAATCATTAGAAACAAAAACTAATGTGTGTTGTAGGAGAAGTTGGCTGTACTGAGGCCGTGGGCAGCAGATATGCCGCGCGTGTGCATGAAAGCACCAATTTAGGCCCCTTTTCTGCACTCGCGCGGCAAAAATCATAACGCGCGTTCTGAAAAACATGCCGCCCTACTCTAGAGTAGGCGCGACAGAGAGTCTTGCCGCGTGTGTTATCTGTGCATGGGTATAAGCGTTCAGTCGCTGTAGATGGGTTTGTTCCTGTGCGGTGTGTAACGTGTAAATACGTTCCAGTTTCATGAAGTCCGATACCCACTGAAGCCCAACACTTCTCATTTGGTCGTTCCGGGAATCATATCAGGAACTTTGCCTTTTTCGATATTGCCTTCTCATAATATACGTGAATGACGTAAACAAATATTCTTTAACAAATCTCTACGTATGTTGAAAAAGGGAAAAAGTACTTTCTTCATTGGTCCGAGCGTAGCGTTTGTTCACGATTAGGTACCAAACAGTCCGTCCGTCTAGAACAGTGGTTCCCAAACTTTTCAGTCCGCGGACCCCCCACCAAATACTTAAAATTTTCACGGACCCCGTCTGAGTTATAAAATATAACAAACAGTAAATGTGATACACTCTTATGTTTTAATTAAAATGTATTAAAATCAAAATTCTCTTAACTTGCAAAATTATAATATTAATTATATCAAACATGGTTTAATGTGAACAATGAAGCTGCATTGCAGAGACACTTACCTCTGCAATTTCAATATCAACTCACTCTCGACATCAAGTTTATTTCTTAACTTTGCCTACCTCGGCTCTATCTTTCCAGCCACACGTGTCGAATCCAGCTACTTAGGCGTAAAACCAGCTACACACGGAAAACCGTTTTGCTCAGATACAGTGCTTATACGTGGACTAAAACAGCGTGATCAGTTCTGCGTTGACGCGGCCCTCTAGTCAGTTCGACTGACAAACAGATCTGCTATACGACATGATTTAAAGACATTTTCAAATGCATTAGTTTGAAATTACTTTTGCAATTACAATTAGTTTGAACAAAAACAAAGTAGGAATCTTCTGGAATTTTCTACTAATTGTTTTAAGATTCAAAAATTTACATTTTGGAGCATAAAAAAATCTGAGAAAATTACGGTATAGGCCTATTCTATTTTTTCTTAAAAGTGTCCGCGGACCCTACTTTGGGAACCACTGGTCTAGGATATTCATGTGTGTTCAGTCGTCGGATTTGTAAGGTGTAAAACATCAATCGTCGGACTTGAGTTTAATAAAAAAAAACTCGGCGATACGCGTTCCAATAATGCGCAGACAAACAGAGACACAAAATTTCCCACGAAACAGATTTTTGTTAACAAAAAATATACGGTAAACAAAAAATATACGGTAACAATAAGGTTTAAAAACTCGAGTCTTTTTAGAGAAACTGGAGTCGACAAAAGTATGCGATCTTTCAAGCAGTTCGAGTAAACACATCGCGTGTTCGACTGTCAGTTTTTGTTTGAGTTGGTTAAACATTGCTAATCTATGTGGAGAGTTGATCTTTTGACCTGGGCCTTGACTATCAGACTCGTGAGGAGAGAACTGCTGCTACATCTGCGCTGCGATAAACACTGTTTTGTTTGTTTTTTCTCTCTGGAATTTGTCCTCTCTTGACACATACTCTTCAAACATTATTATCGTTATCGGTAGTTTTCTTTTTCGTTTACAAAGAAATTAACTGTTAAATTTGTTGTCACTAATTAAGTGTTAATATTTTATTACTTATTTATCGGACACTAAAAAATGGAATTTCTCGTTTGGTGTTTTTAATCTAAAAGCCACACACACACACACACACACACAGCTAAAAAAAATTATTGTTTCAACAGACTGTCGAAAGTTGTATTCATTATCTGTGTTTAGTCTATTAAATTCGGAAGTAATTTTGAACACGCTGTACTTTTTTTCGTACCAGTGTTAATGTCCGATTCGTATCTACGTTGTTGGATACCACTCATCAGGCAAACGTATTACATGTTTCAGTGTAACCATTTAAAAGGTAACTGGCCACGGTGTTCACCAGTCTCCACAGTACTGCAGCAAAGATGAATCTGGTGAAGATGGTCTCCGTCGGCGGGGCCGAAATGCCTGTTCCAATCGACAGCATTAAACCACGGCCTACTATCCTGGCGATGAGTCAGAACTTTAGCAGGGAAACTGTTCCGGAGTTGACAGCGTAGTGTTTAAATCGAAGCAGTTTCAGCTGTTAATGTACTATAATTCTTTTGTCATTAAGATGAATTATCAAATCTGATTCTTTGCGCGTAGTAAGAGCACGTGGAGTTGTGATCGCTTTGTTATAATTAGACTCGCCAGCAAAAAATCCTCCCACTTTTAGCAGTATTCACACGGAAAATAAATTTAAAATAGACATTATTTGTTTACCACTGTGCGTCATGTACTAGAAATAACATTGCAGTATTGTGTTGCTTTGTTTCTATTCTTGTAATACACATTCCGTTTGGTTACAACCAGAATGTGGTGTTACGTTTAGTAGTTTCAATAGATTTACATATGTATTTCAATAGTTGTTAGTTTCGTTAGAAATCGACGTGTTCGTAATATAGATTTACGAGTTCTTCATGTATTAATAATTCTAATCGATATCGTAGCGAGTTTACATCAGGGGTCCACATCTTGTGCCCTAGCTGGATTCTCACTTTTCTTCAACTTGTCTTGAGTGAGATCTTTCCTTTAGTCTTTTCTGTCTAGTCTCTCTTGACTGGCTCTTGTTCTTTTCTGATCCCGACGCTGTTACAGTAATCGAGGGCTAGGGTGTCTTCTTTTTCAATTCTAATTTCTTAATTTTGGGTGGCTTAGGATCTTAGAGTGCTCACAGATGCCGATAGGTGAGCACTGGAAATACTAAGAACTTTCAGTTTCAGAAAAGTGATACAAAGTCAACAAATCCTATCTCAGAAAGAGAAGGGTGAGGGCGAATCTCCTGCGCCCCAAAACAGGGGCCTTTCGGCTAAGGTGTGGTAACCCTGATACAAGAGTCTCTAGTCCTCCTGGTAGGTGGTTGTGCAACAGGCCAGTAACCTGTTCATGTAAAAATTTGAAATACTTCTAGTATGCAAAGTAGCGTCGGAGTAAGGACTGGAAACGTGGGTCGTCCGAGGATGAGATGGATGCCGGAACAAGTTTATATAACCTAATCCTTGAAGAAGAGAAAAAGAAGAAGACCGTAGTGAGTTCCTGTCGGGCTTGAGCGAGACGTTCCGTAGAAGCCGTCGATAGCCATTTCGCTCGCTCCGTTTATGTGCAGATCATTCTTATTAGCCTGTTTCCAGCATTCTTCAACACTACGGCGTCATCATTTTCGAGATTCATGAGAGTTCCAATCCTGTGCGGTTTCCTTTATAGATCTTTGTTTATTTATCACCAATCAGAAAAGCTGCTAATCTGCTGATTAGTATACACATATATGAATGTAGAACTAGATGGCCTGAAGAGGTGTTCTGTCCAATGATGTCACTTCGTGGTCATTAAAGGTCGGATGGACAAAGTCTTCTCAATCTTATGTCGATTACAGGCCGTAGAAGTGGCATGATCAGTGGGTTACGATGGTCGTAAAGTCTTGTATGGTGTCTAGTACCACGTTCGTGGATGATATAACGGACGTACGGAATATGGAAGTCTATGCGCAAATGTGGTTGGACACATACCACGGGACGTCTGCGACAGCTCGTAGGATCTTTGATTGGAATTGCTGTATGATTGATACGAGGGTCATTCAGTAAGTAAACAGACAAACAGCTGTAGAAAAGAAATTAATTGTAGCAGCTGATTGAAACTTTCAGGAGTGTTACCTGGCAACGTCGTTGTGAGTTTTGATCAGCTGTTCAATAATATATTGCATAAACATAACCAATACAGTTTTATGTACGATGGCGTGTCCTCTTGAGGATAGTACTTTCGAAGAACAGCGTTCTGTTATGAGATTTTTGAATTTTTGAAAAGAATTTTAACTTGTGATGAAACTTGGATTCACTATTTTGAACCTGAGTCAAAGCGACAAAGCATGGAGTGGAAGCATCCCAGTTCACCCGCCAAAAAGAAATTGAAAACCCAGCAATCGGCTGGTAAGGTGATGTTAACCATCTTTTGGAGTCCCAAGGCCCAATTTTCTGTGATTACCTACAAGACCAGCGTACCATCAATAGTCAGTACTATTCTGACATGATTGTGAACAAAGTTATGCCTGCATTGAAGAATAAATGTCCGGGATGGCAGAGGAAAGGTGTGATTTTTCTTCACGATAATGCCCGCCCACACACGGTAAAACTGACGCTCGAAACAATAAAAAAAGTAGGTTGGGAGATCCTGCCTCATCCCCCTTATAGCCCTGACCTTGCCCCATCTGATTTTTTGTTGTTTGGCCCACTCAAGGAGAATTTGCGTGGTGTCAAGTTCAACAGCAATGAAGAAGTGAAGGAAAAAGTCCAAAACTGGCTTCGACATCAAGGTAAAGAATTCTTTGCTGAGGAATAAAAAAGCTTGTAAAGAGATGGTACAAGTGCATAGACGTTGCTGGAGATTACGTTGAAAAGTAAAAAAAAAAATTGTATTGATTGAATAAAAAGTTTTTGCTCCACAGCTGTTTGTCTGTTTACTTATTGAATGACCCTCGTATATTAGATTTGGTGGCACAACCCGTAAGTTCCATTACGTAACTCCATAAGGGTTTAAGGACAGTTTCATAGAGAAGAAGTTTGTTGTTTATAGATAGATTAGATTTACTACCTACCAGCCACTTAATTTCCTTAAATCTTAAATCTAGTTGTTTTCTTTTCTGTTGTATATGGAATTTCCAGGTCAGTTTAGCTTCTAAATGAAGGCCTAGGTATTTGACTACTGTTTGTTGCGGTATTTCGACGTGGTCCCAGATAGTTCATTTCTCATGAGATGTCCCAGATACTGAAGCTTTGCTTATCTTCACTGTGTAAATAACTTCCCCTTCTTTCTTCATCTTTCTAAGGACTTCACCATTAGTTATATGTGCTGCTCACGAAATGCTCAGTACTCTACGGTAAAGCCACATTTCAAAAGATGCCAATTTTTTAGTTGTGGCTGGCTTCAGTCAAAGTCCAAGATTCTACACCGTAGAAGATGACCGAGAATACGTAGCAGCGTAAAAGCCTCATCTTTGTGTTTATCGTTAAATCGTGGCTTTTTAATAAACTGCTCATTCTAGTTTACACTGTTCTTGCCTTTTCAATTCTGCTCTTTGTTTCTTGAGAGTGGTGCCATTGTTCATTGACTATAGTACCAAGATATTTAAATTTGCTTACACGTTCAACTGACCTTTGGTTTATATTAAGGGTGCAGTTTGTGAACTTGTTCTTAGATACAATCATTAGCTTCGTTTTATTAACATTGATGTCTAGACCATATGCACGGCTGCTTTCTGTCACCTCTATTCATTAGTTGTTGCAGCCCCTATGTGCGAATATGACGGTATCATCCGTATAACGTATGTTATTTATTCTTTCACCGTTCAGAGAGAGATTCCCACATCACATTTATCTAAAGCTTCTCAAAAAACTGTAAATTACTAGCCTGGAATTAGAGGTACATGAAATTTTTACGAATGGTAACTCTTTAAAAAAGCTATCCGTACTTACATAACGCAGCTCAGAGTATTTATAAAGAAGTGTTGTACTCGTGACTCGGAAGTTTGTAAACGTGCGATGTGGAAACTGTCTGTTTTTGATGAGTTAGTGTTAGTCTAATAATTGTGTGTGTGTGTGTGTGTGTGTGTGTGGTGATTTGGATGAGAGAGAGAGAGAGAGAGAGAGAGAGAGAGAGAGAGAGAGAGAGAGAGAGAGAGAGAGAGAGAGAGTTTAGTGTAGAAGAAGAAATCTTATCAGTTTAGACTGGACGCATTATATAGTAATATGTAGGGTCTATCCTGTACCAGTGTAACCGGGCATTCATCCTTGCCCGTGACCCTGTCCTCCAATTAACCTTAATTTGGAACACATAGCGGCGGCACTGTATAACGTTAAGTATCAAAAGAAATATATCCACTTCACTGCGGACCAGACGTTCAAAATTATACAGTACATTCGATAATAATTAACTCATTGATTGATGTGTAGTGTGTGTAATTCGGAAGTGGATGCAGTGTCACAGCTAGTTAACTCTAGTGTCAGACTTGAGTATCAGACGATGACAGTAACAGGGGGTAATAAAAGGTAATCAGGGGATTAGAAGGGCCATTTTTGCATTCTTAGTAGTAAAATAATAATGTTTTTAAAATGTTGGATATCTTGAATAATATACGTTAAAGTGGTGAAAATATGAGACTTCATACTCTTCACTCAGAAGTCACATGACACAATGGGAAAGATAGGGGAGATATGGAAATATTTTCGCGACTTGAAAATTTAGTCATCGAAAAATTAAAGTTGCAGGATTATAATTTTCAAACTTTTATAATATAAAAACCGTTATTCTCCATTACTTCACAAATTTTTATATTATTTTTACCATAAATGCAGCTGCAAAAAAATATATAAAAACCAATAAACTGTACATTTCAACAATTTATTGAACACCAACTTTGTCACTACTTATTGCCACACTGCTAAATAATTCATTCTTGAAGAGGCCTTTCGGTGTCTCCACCATCTTCAGGTCTTAAACGACATCTTCAGGTTCGTTTAAAACCTGAAGATGGTGGAGACACCGAAAGGCCTCGTCAAGAACGAAGTATTTAGCAGTGTGGCAATAAGTAGTGACAAAGTTGGTGTTAAGATGGTTGCTAATAAAACTAACAAAACTGGGAATTTATTGAACTTTAAAACATAATTCGTCACATTTCCGTTGTTAATTGGCGTAAATGGATTGTTTTTACTTCCATTTGTAGCCTAATATGTCAGCAAGGCGAAGGAACACTTCGTTTGTGTATGTTCACTTCATACTCGTTACACAAAAATTGTATGTAACGTTTGGTTAGGATGTTTTCTAAATACGATATGAAAAAATTGGTCTGCGAGAAACTCTTTTGTTATTAGAGGTAGGCATCTAGCGTAAGCAAATTAAATTGTCAGAATCGATTGAATTTAATTTTTATTCAATTTATAAGTCTCTAGTTTAACATGTTTCGAAGATACATGTTAAATAGAGAATTGAGTATTTCCACATTGTGTCCCGTGACTTGTGAATGAAGTGTAGAGTAATTACAACAGTAGTACAGGAAAATTTTAATCATCCTAAAGAGATACGGATCGGTCGATAATTATATTGTGTGTGTGTGTGTGTGTGTGCGCGCGCGCGCGCGCGCGTTTTTAACGCAGCGTCTAAAATAGATTTGCAACCAGTTAGTAACACTGTGTAAAATTAACCGCAGAAGCAGTGACGTGTCAGCCAGCATTCCTCAGTGTTGTTAATTATGCGAATATTTTTAGTGTGTATTGTGCTATGGGTGCACTGTTTGTTAATTCTTAACATAACTGTCATACCATCCACACTCCAACTGGAGGTAGTAAGGAGAGCAGTAAGGGAGCCGTTTGAGCGGCTCGTACGGACACACAGAGACTGGGGCGTAGTTTCGGTTTTGTACCCTTTTTTTTTTGCTATTACTTTTTTTTAAAGAAAGGTTCTTTTTACACTTTCGCGGTGTTAAGAGTAAAAATTAAACCACTGAGAAAGTGTCTGATAATAGGAAGTTTTGTTGCTTCGAATCCATCCTCTTCCCACTCATTCAGCTCAACCTCGTCGTCGTCGTCGTCCTTCTTCTTCTTCTTCTTCTTCTTCTTTGCTCGTTTAGCAAACGGTTGTGAAACACTCGTTGATGTGTTACTTTCCGCGCTCTACGTAATTTTCTATTGTCTCGTAAAACCGACCGATTTTAAAATAATGCCTCGGAGAGTACCGCAACTAACATACTCCTACCGGCGACATTTTCCACTGAATGAAACCGCATTTCAGCGACTTCGATTCTTCGTTACAGATGGAACAACAAGACATGAAATGGTTCGCGCAGATTGTAGCGGGGAGCAGGGAAGGCAGCGTTGGAAGTGGGGTGCGCACATACCAACTGTTCTGACCACAAAACGATTGCTCCGAAAACAACGTCAAAGCTACGTATGCGCAATGGGATCTTTCACACTGCCCAACCAGACACCCGTTTCATGTCTAATTATTTTAGTTGTATTTACTGATTGATATGTTTCGTTGCGTATAGGCCTACTTCCAATACTTCGATTACTGCCGTAAACGTTTTCGTTATCTCAGTAATTAAATTTCTATAGTAATTAAATGTCTTTGCTCGTTATAAAATATCGTTTCCAATCATTACTTTAGGGAGTACGGATTCCGGTTTTCTGTAAACTAAAAGCATAATTTCTTCTACGCAGTGTGGAATTTCAATTTAAATTTACGCAAATTTAAATTGCAATTGTGGCACACTTGGTGTAGTTAGTATAATGTGCGTTACAGTTAACCTTGTCTGATCTAAATTACAAGGTGGTCATCGGCGAAGAATATTTTCTTAAAGTGTATGTCGTTGACAGGCCTTACGCCGAGGTGCGTAACCCTCTGGTTTTGCCCCTTTCGAGTCGTCAGTATGTTTGTTTATATTTCTCCGTTGTTGCCACTAGCCTTTAGTTACCACTGTGTCTTATTCCTTTGCATTGTTGCCCTAGTTTTAATTTTTCTGAACGTGGCCATTTTATTTTGCTAGAATGTCACCTTAATGAAGTTTATGGATATGGGTTTTTATTATTTTACTGTTGACTGCCAAAGCTTACGTAACAACCAAAGCTTTCACGGCTGGCGTCAACAATGGCGTGGTCTGCTGCTTATGTTCAAGCAGGCGTTTCGGCCCCATCATCGGAGCCCATCTTCAGTGTGAGGAACGAGTGAAATAATTGGCACGGTGTCCGCCAGTTGTAGAGACACTGAACATGACCTCCGATGGCGGGGCCGAAACGTATGGCTTGAACACAAGCAGTAGACCACGGCCTAACAGCCCGGCAAACAATAAGTCCAACAACCAAGTCCGATTTACTAACTTTAGCGTCTTTAAACTCTCCGATATTTCTTGACTTCAAACGTTTCAGTCTTTATCGTTTAATCCGAATTTATTGGTTTTCACTGCCTTTCACCTTAGTAATAAATCTGGTTATTTAGTTGCATTACTTAGTTATTATATATAGTCATATCCCTGATGCAGGGTCATGTGATGTGATCCACTGATGTAGACCTATGTGTAGTATACAGAATGACGTCAATGTAACATTGGACAGTAGAAATCAGTAATCTTTCGTAACATCAATAAATTTTAGTCAATAACGAGTATTACAGCTTTAGCTGTTAAGGGAGTGTAATACAAGTTGTATTTCACAGCTGTATTCATACAGGTCAAGAATAAAAGATACATAGGCTACACCAAGTCAAAGGAACTGATGCAACGATTTGAACACTTTATGCGAGATCAAACTTCTGTCTACTTCGCAGGTTTCCATTCATCATTTGCAATAGATGCAAAAACTTATTTACATTTAAGATATTGCAGGCGCGGATCCACGGGAAATCCCCCCCCCCCAATGGTCACTTTAGACGACTTTTTTTCGTCGTCTTGTGATTATAAATATGATAACAAACTTCATATCATGTTCTGTATGTTCATGGTTTTACTACTCTAAAATTACTTTAAATTGTGTCTCTACCTTACCGCCATATTAATTTTTGGTTGATACATAACTTAAGTGAACAGTATGCATTTTGAACTGTAAGTGAATATTATTAAAAGAACGTTGAACTGACAAACACAGATATGATATTGTAACGAGAATCCTCTCGAGCGCGTCCTTTCACCAGTCCCTCCCTAGTCAAGCAGGTGTAGCCGAGTTCAAGTATGTTCCAGATTCTTCAAGAGCCCACTTGAAATACGCATTGGCTGGCATGCAGTAAGGAGCGTAAGCTATTGTGGACCTCTGCGCGACCTATAAAAGCAAAGCGTCTGGCGTTGTCAAGATAGCACTACGCACGCTTAGCACGAACGATCGCTGCTCTAGTGAACTACTCAGCAGGATTCACACAACTTGCATCAGGCCAATAATAACTTATGCACACCCGATCCTGCTGACGACTGAGACCAACAAGATCGACTCATACAGAATCAGAGAACGGCGGGCCCTGCGCCTGATATGCCGCCGTCCTCCCATCACAAAAACCCCGAATACGACTTTATATGCCCTGAACAAACACTCCCCAGAGCTGGACACATTCCTACACAAACTAAACTGGAAGTACGCAACTACAGCAAACACTAGAACAACATTACAAACCCTCCTCACCCCCCCTCTAATAGACCTACCCAAAATGCCCGGAGAGCACACTTCATTCTAAACCGTCTTCTGACTCTTGCGGACGAACCCCCGCCCAGGATACTACGTAGAAGACCACGTAATAGAAGGGTCTTCTACTTCACAGTCTAGGGTTCACATCTAGGTGAAAAATAAAAAGTTATTAAAAAAACACCTGTCCTCCTGCATCTTCCTACGTCTTCAACGTCAAAAAAAAACAACTCCTGCATTTATTTCGTCTTCATACTTCTTCAACGTCGTTGTCAACAAATAAATAAAAACAAAACCCTCCACTGGTAGTCCAATAATAACCCAACAACCTGTTCCTTAACCCGTCCCTTCCCTTGACATCACTAACTACGGCGCTTCTCACCAACTTCTTTAGCGTCAATTGCTGCACACGACAGTGGCATTACAGTCCGTAAGTTTGGCACTGATTACCGCCCCACACCCTCTCCTAGAGGCTACACACACCTGAACACCAACATCCTCCCTATACGCTGGTAACACCACTTTCACATCGGCCGGTCACTGCTGGCGTACGCTACCTGCCCACAACTCCATATCCACATGGCTGAAGGGAGGTTGCTCCAAAACAGCCCGAGAGGACCAATTGGGCCTCTCAAACAACAACAACAACAAAATTGTCAAGTTAGTTGACAGTCAGCGATTTCCTTAGCGCGGATCGAGTGTTTGTAGAAGTACTGTAGCGAAGTGTTGTGTTATAATTAGTGCGGAATTCTTTATAGTCGCGACATTATTATCGCGTGCGGACAAATTTCACTTGAATTGTTGTAAGAGACTATCTTGTTGATTACAAATTATTAATTGTGATAATTAAAACTGGTGATTAGTGACTTAATTGGTGTCTTGTGTTTTGTTTTCCACTGCACCGTACGACGATCAAGGAGACCGTCGTAACACTATTGTACCTGTACGTTAATAAACTCATTGTGTTGACAATACTGTAACACACTGTATTGTTATCTTCACTTGTTCCTTGTATTTATAGTTTAGAACAGTGGTTCCCAGTGATACACTCTTATATCGTAACTAAAATGTATTAAAATCAAAATTCTCTTAACTCGGAAAACGATAATATTAATAATTATATCAAACATAGTTTAATGTGAACAATGAAGCTGCTTTTGAACAATTACCTCTGCAGTATTAGGTTTAATGTCAGATAATTTCAATATTAAGTCACTCTCGACGTCAAGTTTATTTCTTGACTTTGCCAACCTCGGCTCTATCTTTCCAGCCGTACGTGTCGAAATCTAGCTACTTAGGCGTAAAGCCAGTTACACGGAAAACCGTATCGCTTAGATACAGTGCTTGTACATGGACGAAAGCGGCACGATCAGCTCTGCGTTGATGCGGCTCTCTAGTCAGTTCGGCTGATGACAAACAGATCTGCTACACGACTGTTACTAAAGCCATTAATTTGAAATTACTTTCACAATTACAGTTAGTTTGAACAAAAACAAAGTACTGGAATCGTCTACTAGCTGTTTTAAGATTCAAAAATTTAGATTTTAGAGCATAAAAAATCTGAGAAAATTACGGTATATTCTATTTTTTCTTAAAAGTTTCCGCGAACCCCCTGAAACACTGTCGCGGACCCCACTTTCGGAACCACTGGTGTAGACCATTAAACAATGGTCCAGCTTTTCATATTGCCCCCCAAAAGCAACCCCCCCCCCAATTGCGTGCTGGATCCGGCCCTGAAGTATTGAGCACAGAATACTCTCGTCCTCGCCAACCGTGTTAAACCGATTAGAGGCTTCAAATATTGTATTCTTATTTTTGATAAGGAAGTATGTAGGCCTACAAATTCCTAAGTGTTAGGACCATTGCTTTGCTGTATGGCTCAGCTTTATTTTATTTGCTCCGTTTATTTGTACCTTCCGCCGGTTTGGTATTTTCGTATTCTCCAACACACCTTTTCGTTTTTCATTTTTGTTCCGGTCATTACGTTGCTTTCTTTCTTTCTTTTTTTGTAAATAAAATGCTAAAATATTTTTTGTTGTATTATTTTATGTTGTTTTTATTTGTGTTTCAGATCCGGAAAGTCGCGATATCCTAGATGGAATGGCGTCATTATAGTGTAACGGAAAGGTCGTTCTTAGTGGAACACTATTTCAGATCGTACAGTGTGAGCCGAAATGGTTTTCCCAGTCTCGCTTACGTTCGTGAAGCTTTCAGTAAAAAATTTACAAAACCGGCGCCGACAAACTCTCATATAATCAAAGTGGTGGACTTGTTCCGACAGACTGGATGCGTTCTGTCCTGTTGTGGTACGTCTCAGACTTTGCACAGAAACTTTCCGTTGGTGGCTCGCGTGTCACGGGGACAGATAACGCAGTTCGCGGTATATCGGTGTGTTTCTGACTAGTGATAAATAGTTGTTCCTCTTTATCGACACGTGATAAACAATTTTTTTTATAAGCAGATTCGATTCGATTATTATCAACAGGTTCGGTTCCTTCACTTATCAGCAGTTTTCAGTGAACTCTGTTTATTTGTCAAGGTAAATTTTTCAATTAAGACTTTCGTTCGGAATGAAAATGTTATATAGTGGTATTTGGTATTATAATTCTGCTAACCATGTGTTGTATATTAAACCGGTATACAGACAGACTGTGCTATCCTCAAGTGATCAAACTGTTCGTCGTACGTCATGGCTGAGGAGTCCCTAACCTTAATTTTGATAGCGTAACATTGACTCGTTGACTTGAGCGAAACTATCGGAGACAAAACACATTAACAGAAAGATTACTTATTTAAAATTGCCCTAACTATACGTAATAATAAAGAGTTAATAAAAAACAATAATTATTCTATAATAGGTATATGAAAAAAAAAACGGAGAATCTAAAGTATTTAGTCCATCCTCTATTCGGACTCCTTCCATCGTGACATTTTTGTCTCTTGACGTTTCGATCGTCCTCAGAAGCTAAACTACATAAAACAACTTACAATAAAACCTATTAAAAAATGTTAGAGTAGTGTATACTTAACTACGGCTAAAATGTTAGTAGTGTAGGCCTATACTTAACTACGGCTAAAAATCTTTTCATAACAATAGAAGTCATACAAACATTAGCCACAACATGTAACATGTAAGACTAAACTACAAAATAATGTAAAATAAAATAAATGTTTCATACCTGTGAGTGGCGGTTGAAAGTTCCTGTTGAAAGACCTAACAACAACATAACATTTTCGTTGTTAGGTTTTAATGTTAGATGGTTTGCTTACGCAGTGGGCTCGTTAGAGTACGGTGGGTCCGCTACACCGTTTGCAAAGGAAGCCAAATGTAATGTACTTTAAATTATAAACGGTAGATATACTGAGAACAGTCTAAGTAGGCGGCGCAAAGCTCATCAGAATAGAAAACGCAACAGATTAACGCAGTATTTACCGTTCTTGAGCATGTGCATGACTTTACACGTGACGAGCCGCCATAAACCTAACACATCTCCAGCTGCTTGCATGTTGTTCTGTGGGATACTAACTAACTGACATTATTGCATGCTCTCTTACCTTGGATGTGTTTAAACACTACGAACAGTTGTTTATGGAATTATATGGCGATTGTGTCTAATTGTAGAATTAACAGTACAAATGTAGAAATTATTCCTTTGTAAGTAACTCGTTGAGTTTCCTGCAGGTCTCCCATGTAATATCTTAAAATAAATACACTACAAGTAGGTTTATTTTCACCTGAAGTACGTTTCACAGAAATTATTCTGTATCTTCATAGGTCTATTACAATTCAAACAAACCTCTAAAGATTCAGAATAATTTCTGTGAAACGTGCGTCAGGTGAAGATAAACCTACTTGCAGTGTATTTATTTGAAGGTATAGTAAAGGACAGGGAAGGGAGGCAGAACTTTCGTGGTTGACGAGTGATCCTAATTCTGTGTACAGTGAAGTCACGTGAGTTGGTATCCATGTTTGACTTGACTGGTAAATTTTGTTCGTATGTGAGTAGACTTTTTAACGCCGGTTCATAATTCAGTATTTTTGAATTCTTGTTAAAACGATAATAAACGAGTAATTAAATTCGGTTTGAAAATTGACTTGTAGAATTTTTTAGTGAAACCGAAAAATAAATATAGTTAAATTAACTATCCTAGATAACGAAGTATTACAGATGTACAGAACGCAGTTAGAGTGTATTAATACATTGAGGTTAAAATCGCGAACACGTAGTATAAACAATTAAAGTAACAGAGAATACATGCAAAAGGATTACGTAGCTTAGGTATGTTCAAAGGATGTATAGACTATTTCCGTCTAGTTTTATGTCATGAATTTGATGAAGGCCTTGAAAGAACTAAAAACGAAAAGCAACCGGTCAGGATGGAATGAACGCAGAATTGTGTAAGTACGGGGCTACTTTGCTTAAATTTCGATTATTACCTTTCTATAATATATGTTGGAAAAGACAACAAGTCCTGCACTGCTCGAGCGGTGTCTATTTTGGAGAAAGAAAAACGGAATGACTGTAATAACTACTGTATAGGGGAATATGTTCGGTTGGTACAATCTATGCAAGAATCATAAACCACTGTCTGAACACTGTTTTCGAGCATCTTATTTTGGAAGGACAAAACGGTGTCAGGAAAAGCAGATCTTGTAAGGACAATATTTTTTATTATTACACATATAACTTAAAAGTATCGCGAGTTCAACAAAGAAACACATGTAGTTTTCGTTGTCTTTGAGAAGGCCTTTAATAGAGTAGATAGAAATTTGCTGTGGCAAATATTAGCAGAACGGGGATACCCACAATAACTTACAGAAACTATACAAGGTCTATATTACGGAACAAGAATAGCTATTAAAATAATAGCTTGTAAATAAAGCTTATATTAAAATAATAATTGCTTGTAGGATAAAGAATGTGTAAGGCTTTCACTGCCGGCCTCAGTACAGCAGTACTGAGGTACCCCGATCTGTACCTCAGTACTGGGGTGAATTGCGAACATCTTGCCAATTACTAAATCGTTCTGTTACACTGAAGATGGCCTCCAATGGTGGGGCCGAAACGTTTGATCACGTACTCTTTTTAACATTTATATTGACGATCTGGTTAGGAATTGGAAACATCTGGCGAGCCCTGGTATTAAGATATCACGAGACAGATATTTGAATGTGCTGTTGTTTGCTGACGACCTGCTTGTAATTCAAAATACAGAATCTGCTTTACAAAAATCTGTTTTTAAGCTTCATCAGATTTGCAAACAATACAACATGAAAATCTCCATTACAAAACCAAATGTAATGGCATTTTGCGGCAAAGGAACCAATAAGAAGAAAAATAATAATGATCGAATTGTAGAACAGTTGACCCATTTTAACTATTCGAGAAATACTATTGGGTGTGGTAATAATTGTGATGGTGATATAAAGTTAGGTAAGTTCCAGACGATCTGTGGGACAATCAGTCGTATTTTTAGAAACGAGGTACGTTGAGATACCAAATGAAAGTTTTATTAAAGTATGGCGCCTCCTGTACTTTCCTATGGCTGTGAATTATGGAGGAAAACCAAGAAACAATAAAGTAAAATACAGGCCTTGGAAATTGCATTCTTAAAAAGGTCGTAAGAGGAGCTAATTTTTTTATAAACTTGATCGTATAAAGAATGAGGCCATAAGAGAAGAATGACGAGTTTAACTTGATTGAAAGATTAAAAGTTTATAAACAGTGATGAAAGACCACATAGAAAGAATGCCAGATTCAAGACTGGCCAGATAAGTCTGGAAATATAAACCTGTAGGACACTGGTGTATGGGTAGACCCAGGAAGAGATGGCTGGAGGATCTTTGAGGAAGGAACAGGCTGCATCTTGCCTGTGTCGCGTTGTGAAGGTGATGACCTCGCGTAAAACAGGTTATTTCCGATGTTTGTGCCAAGTAAAATTTTCAAAAAAAATAAACAAAAACATTTGAAATTGTTACAAGAAGACGCGTTGTGCTTCTTATGCCATCAGTTTCATAGCCCTCATTACGTTTGTATCACGGTAACTAACAAGTTAAAGCAGAATGAAATGAAACGTTGTTGTTCTTCATAGTGTGTCAGAATCGTTCTGATAGTTTCTTAGATTCACACTAATACAAAGGTTTTTTTTAAATTTATAAACACTTGGTACGTTTCACAGATTTTATTTAACTCTGACAGCTGTTTCGACTTCCTTAGCCATTGTCAAAGAGATGATTGAAATTTTGTCAAAGAGAGAAAATTGAAAGAGAAATGAAACGTACCAAGTGTTTATATATTAAAAAAAAAAACTGAATTATTGTACCTACTTTGGCAATATACTGTACACTACAGTACTGGACAACTAGCCAAGTAACGGCCTCTTAATGCGGCGTACATCCTTTGCTACTGAGACGCTGAATTTAGAAGTTATCATTGAGAAAGTACTAAGTCTAGTAAAGACAACCGTTTTGCCACTCCTGCCGCCCGCTTGCATTCTGACTACTGTATTTGTAAATACTGGTCAGTCTCCGATTACATTGTTCAGAAGTATGTACTATAACCAAGCCTCGCAACATAGTTGCACATAGCGAGACTTCCTCAATTCGCACTGCATTCCTGAACGTGTGTGTGTGTGTGTGTGTGTGTGTGTGTGTGTGTGTGTGTGTGTGTGTGTACGTACACGTTTCAGCGAGCGAGTCACTGTTGTAGTGACAGTTGACTGACTAATTCGTGTGCGGGACACAAGTCATCAGTAGGCCTATTATATAACCTGTACGAGACGCTGTTTAATTAATGTGTTCATCCACCGATTTATACGTTGTCTTGTAATATGGTATTTAGATTTCTAAGCTATCTCCTCCTCCTCCTCCTCCTCCTCCTCCTCCTCCTCCTCCTCCTCCTTCTTCTTCTTCTTCTTCTTCTTCTTCTTCTTCTTCTTCTTCTTCCTTCTTCCTTCTTCTTCTTCTTCCTTCTTCTTCTTCTTCTTCTTGTTCTTCTTCTTCCTTCTTCTTCCTTCTTCTTCTTCACGTGAGCCCTGGCTTCCAACACCAATCTTCACCAGTGCCTCCTGTCCATTGCCCTGTCAGTGTAACGCCTCACATCCATTCTTCTTAGATCTTCTAGCACATCGTCCAACCACCTTATCCCAGAACGGCCCCCTCTTTCTGCTTTTATAGACTTGCGCTCCCAGGATTTTCTTTGCCATACGCTCATCAGCCATTGTATTCGTTGAGCCTTTACGAATCTTACAATGTCCTCATGCTTCAATAGCTCATCTATCTCCTGGATATTTCTTATTCTCCATTCAACATCTTCTTTAAACGGCCCGTAAATCTTTCTTTCAAACCTTCTTAATGTTTCTTGTTCCTTTTCTGTTAATGCCCACGTCGCGCCTCCGTAAGTAACAACGGGTCTGATAACTGTCTTGTATATTTTTAGTTTTGTGCTACGACTAACGAGTTTGCTTCTCAGATTTCTAAGATATCGTTGGGTTTATATCTTGGACACGTTCGTGTACACATGTACCTAACAGGGTATAATTATCACTGTACTTGAAGAGTGTACACAAACTCACGTAGACATGTATTGTGGTGATGTCAAGAGATGTCTCGGATCTTAAGCTGGATATACGCCTGGGAATTTTCTATTTTCGTTGTTTCTTCTGGCAGCGTTATATTACGCAAGTACAATATAATATCAATTAAAGGAAGGAGAATTTTCATTTCAATTTCGCTTCACTGCTCGATGGTGCACTCCTGACTGCTTGATGTTAATGCTGGCCTGCGGTTTGTAAAATAGATCGTATTTACGTGTATAATTAAATCCTTTAGGACTTTAAAGCATTTTCCCAAAAGTCGTCAGTCTTTTCTCTTTTAAAGATAGTTTAGGCGATCAGTTGTGTGATCGTTATTTTGTTTTCTTGATTACTATAATTCGTTAAGCGTTTACATTCAACCCCCTACAAGATTTTATACCACGTCTGCTTATTCTACCAAAAAAAAGGTTAAAATCTGTGAGGACAGCGAAAAAGATACAAAGATACAAATTTTCAATTAGAATTTTATTTTTTAAAACAATTGAAATGACGTTTTTTAATCGAAGTAAGAATATTATCACGGGTTAATAAAATTTAATTTTTCTTTCCCGAAAATGGCCTTTCTATGGTCGTTTTCTTCTCCTAGTGCTGACAGAGTAGATTGACGACCGGCAAGTAAAAACACGTTTCATTTTGAAGAAAACAATACTCCACATTGTTCCCTTGAAATACACAAACTTATTGAAATGTTTTGAGTATGTTGTTGTCTTTTATCCCCCCATGCGTTTATCCATCAGGATTTTACCTTTACTGTGAATGTTTACGTTCGTCCTCAATTGAGATCTGTAAAGCAGCGTTTCTCAGCCTCTGGGGCGCGACCCATTCCTGGCTCAGTAGGGCTCGACAATTTATTTGCTGTGTCTTAAAAATCTATTACATTTAGTATTAAGTAAGCTAGAATCACGTAGGTATAATTTGTTTAAACGTCAAAGAGGGCTTAAAGTACTCGATGTTGCCAAAATATGATTATAGTCGGGATTCACACCCCTACAAGTAATTCTGCCGGCGCCCGTGCATATACGGATAACATGAAGTGCAATATCCTTGTAAGATGGACCCTGGATTTAAGATGGTTGAAAACCGCTGCTCTAAAATGTTTAAATTTTCAAAATAAAGTACGAAACAACACTTAAATAATTGTACCGCATCTTATTGTTTCTGAATACAATTCATAATTTTTTTATTTTTAAATTTTAATTTGATCGAGTGCATGTAACGTAGATCAAAATATTGTAGATTAGGCAATATTAATTATAAAATGGGTCTTTTATTAACATAATTAATTTAAATTTTTCTCCCCAAAAAAAGAAAAGATTAAACTTTCCATTTAATTTTTAAAATTACGTGTCTCTTAAAAGACAGTTTTTCATACATTAAACAAGCAGAAACTCAATGGTTTGAAATATATCTAATTGTAAAATGTCGTAAAGTAAATGTCTATGTAATTCTGCATCAAATAGTGGCCCATACCAGTAATATTCAGCCCACAATAAGGTGAAGTTAACGTAATTTAAATGTAACTCTATGTCTAAAACAGTTTACAAATCACCAATTTAACAATTAAATGGAAAATGGTGTTATTTGTTGTAATGTGGTTAATAAAAACCAAATGATTTTGATGTCTTAGATGAAGTTAGTGTAAGGAATCAAGACAGTGTAAGGCATGGAAGAATTCTGTGCAGTTCAAGTAATGACTTGTGTCTTAGAGTCCACATTGTGAATTCCAGATGTAAGACACCAAAAAATTCAGAATGGATAATCTTATCCAACATTAAATCCGGGGATAGTGATAAGGGAATAGTTATGTAATAATAGTATGTACTACGTCATTCTAGTGTGTAAAGAAATAAATATTCATTAAGATTACGTAACAAAAAAGACATGAAATTATTGTGTCTAATATTCATAAATCTTATTTCCTTGTTTGTTTTTTCATACACACTCATTTTCCTTAATTGTAAATATTATTTATTTTGTGTATTGTCCTTGTTTTAATATTTCGAAAATAGTAAATCAAATTCAGTTTTTTATTGTGCTCTCAACTTTTTTTTAACTTAACACATGAACTGTGTAATTCCAAGTCGACACATACACATGTTTCTTAAATAGAGTATGACGGGTTATGCGGCTCAGGCGCGCGATTCTACACGCAAACAATGTGTACAGGGACACATGTTGTTTGTGTTCACCGAAGAAATCATTGGATACGTAAAATAGTCAGTTCGTAATACGAGGGACGTTCACGTCAATCCGGGACTTTTGCTAGACTTAGAGTGTAAATGGAGATTCCTGTTTATTCTGTTGGTCGTACATATGAAGTACAAGTGTCAGCTATTACCGCGTCGCGCGCTGTATTGTTTACACGTTAAACAATAACAACAGTCAGTCGTAAAGAACATGGCGTCCAATGCACATGTGGAACAGCGTGTTGTAATGAAATTTCTCGTGAATGAAGGCGTAAAACTCGGTGAGATTTATTCGCGACTCCTTGCACAGTACGGTGAGGAGACTCTTAGTCGCAGTAAAACATTTGAGTGGTGCAAACGTTTTAAACAAGGCCGTACATCAGTGAGTGACGATCCCGCTCGAGGTGGTTCGGAGCCTACTGTAGTCATTCCCATGAACATTCAGCGAGTGAAAGAACTGATCCTTGATAATCGACGGATAACTTGTCAGCAAATTGCAAAAGAAATAAATGTGTCTGTGGGAACTGTAAACAAAATCATTCACGAACATCTGAAGTTCAGTAAGGTCAGTGCACGTTGGGTACCAAGACAACTGTCTGCTTTCGACCAGCAAAGAAGGCCAGCTTTTTCTCGATCGAATTGTTACCTGCGATGAAACGTGGGTCCATCATTTCACCACGGAATCAAAACGAGCATCAACGCAGTGGAAGCATGTGGACTCACCACCTCCCAAAAAATGTCGAACAAGTGCTTCTGCAGGCAAAGTTATGGCCTCGATTTTTTGGGATAAAAATGGCATCATTCACGTCGATTTTCTACCCCGTGGAGTCAATATTAACAGTGAGTACTACTGCAAAGTTCTTCAAGATGTGCACAATGCTCTCAAGAAAAAACGGCCTGGTGCGATCACTAAAGGCGTTCTGTTTCGGCACGACAATGCACGCCCGCATACTGTCCACCGCACGACATGCACGCTAGAAGATCTTGGCTGGGAGTTATTGCCACCCCCCCTTACAGTCCGGACCTCGTTCCCAGCGATTTTCACCTGTTCGGGCCCTTGAAGTTGTTCCTGGGAGGCCAGCATTCCAACAGTGATGATGAGGTGAAGTGGTCAGTCCTGTCGTGGTTTCGACGTAACGACAAATCATCTTTCTACATTGCGGATATCCAGGCACTAGTGAAACGCTGGGATAAATGTAGCAGGCGATTACATCGAGAAACAAAAGTATTTTTTACTATCATAAATGTGTTCTATATTTATTAAAAATTAATAGTCCCGGATTGACGTGAACGTCCCTCGTATTTGTATCAAGTAGAGTTTACATTAAAAACGAAAACACCTGAAGCAACTACAGGATATGTCATGCTGTCATCTCGTGTGTCAGAGTTTCTCTCATCACGTGTTACTTCGGTCATGGGAAATATCACAAGTATGACATTCCTTAGGCTTTCAGGAGCGACATCAACACTGTTGCAACTACTGTTTGGCGGGCTGTTAAGTCGTCATCTACTGGTTGTATGCAGGGCAGACGTTTGGGCCCCACCACCGGAGGCCATCTTCAGTGTCGGAAACAATTAGCACAGTGTCTCCCAATTCACACCAGTGCTGAGGTTGAGATTCATGCGTGCCCCCCAGTGGTTGCAGCGTCCGGATGGAGCTCCGATGGTTGCCTGTTCCTGGTGTGTAATACTTGGTAAGCGGGTCTTGGTGCTTTCTTTTATGGACAGGACCTCGTTTTTTGTTTAAGCGGAGGGATAGGATGGTGGTTGTTATTGGTCGAATCGCAGGAACGATTCGCAGCTGCTGATTGGCTGGGAGGCTCGCAGGACGCTCGCGCGGAAAAGGGAGGATTTGTACGCCCGCAACGGGTCGTTACACTTCCGCCAGCCCGTTGAGAGTCCCGCGAGACTGCCTCTCGGCAATGCCGCAGCAGGCGAGAGAGTGCGGCGGGAGAAGTCGTCCGCAAAAGGCGGCGCTTGGCACGCCTAAAGCGGACGCAACCCCCGACACATCTGTCGGCATGCTACGGCACGGAGATGATATATATCGATGGTAAGTTAAGAAAGATCGGGGAGTAGGACAGAAGGGCTCTGGGTCGTCTGCGTTTCACAGGTGGCGGGCGGAGGCGGGGATACGTTGAGGTTGAGGCACGGTCGCAAGAGAGCGACGGAACCTTCAGTCCTTGCCTGGTAACATCATTTCTGACAAACCAGGGAGAGCTGGAGATTTGTCGGAGGGTTCGTGATTGAAAAGCTTCCATGCAGGCGACTACGTCCGCGCTGAGTAGGGACCAATAAGCCGGGGCTGCGTAGGTAAAGATGGCTCTTAAGAAGATCAAATATATTGCGCGCCTCGTGCGAAGTTGCAGAGGCCCTCGATCGGATAAGAATGGGTAAAGTTTGGCTTTTAAGCCGCGGGCACGCTGGAGTACATTGGTGACGTGAGGTCTGAAACATAGATGTCGGAGAAGAGTGACGCCCAAGTACTTCACAGTAAGTTTTCAAGCGATCGGACTCTCGTTTAGGGAGAGGGACTGGCATCGGGAAGTTAATTGACGGAAGAAGGCGATCGCTTCAGATTTCTCCGTCTATGTATTTTCCCTGAGAAGACCCACTTAAATATACTTTACATACCAGCACGATCTAAGCTGGAAAGCAGCATCAGCCAATCAGCATCGTATACTATTATTGGTTCGTAATTTACTTGTTAAATTTACACTCATCTCATTGTCATCCCATAGTGAAATTTTAAAAATATGATTTCTAAAATTGCATGAGAAAATAAGTTTATACAAAATTTTCAAAATAATTTTGTCAATATTGGTATTGCTCGTACGATCCAAACCAAAGAATCAACTAATACCAAAGAAAATGCATACGGAACCAAAATGTTTAATCGCCCAGAATGACCAAAGCATTGTAAATAAACACTGTTCGTTAAACCATGCTGGTAGCACTTCTGGGAGCTCGTGTCAAATAATACGTGCAGTAACGTACAATATACTTATGCAAGAATGTTTAAATTGAATTAAATGTGACGCTATTGAACATTTGACTGAAGTCTAGTTACATGTTTACCAAGTCATAAAATATGTTTACATCGTGTTTTTTTTTATGAGAACATAAATATCTGAAGCAATTAGAGCACGAATTATGCGTTTTTCTGCACACAATCTGTGATTACTTTTTTTCGTATCAGCCATCAGAACCACATGCCGATTTCAATTCTTTACTCTTTGTTCTTTTCTTTTTTCCAATATTCTTTCATATTCTCACCTCCTGTTTCCTGTCCTGTCCTGTTCTGTGTCCTGTCCTGTTGTTTCTCTTCTTCCTGTCTTCAGTCCACTTTGAACCTGCGTTTTTATCTCTCCTACCCTGGACTCCCTCCATTTTCAACACTTTTGCCCGAAAAACGTCTCTGCAAATTGCTTCTTCTGCGTGTATATTATTTTTTTCTAAATCCTTTTGGACTTCTTTAATCCAACTTCATGTTGACTTCTTCCCCCACAGATATCTGAAGATTTGCTTTGTCAACCTATTGTCGTCAATTCTATATAAATGTCTAAAAAATAATAGTCTTCTTTTTCTCATTGTTTCTGTTATATTTTCTATACTTTGATATATTTCATCATTACTTCTTAATTTCCAATCTTCTAAAGTTTTTCGTGGGCCTAATATTTTTCTAGTAATTCGTCTTTCCAATATTTCTAGTTTGTCTAAATTATAATTCAATGCTAGACATTCACTTGCATATAGGCATTCTGGCTTCACTACTGTACTGTAATGCCTTATTTTCGCATTTTTAGATATGCACTTTTTATTGTAAATATCTTTAGTTATATATGCCCTTTCCATCGTATGAATCCTTTCTTCTAAAGCAGATTTTTCCAAGCCATTCTCTTGAATTATCTCTCCTAGATACTTAAATTTTCTAACCCTCTCTATTCGACCAATATCTGTTACCAGGAATTTTGGCGCGTTTTTAATGTTTGTGAGAAATTTGGTTTTCTGTGATTACTTTCTTACTTCTGTGATTGTAAAGTAAATAAATATATGGTGATGAACAAGGGGGACTCGAGAGGTCAATTGCAGGATCCATTTCCCCTTCCTAAAATGAAAAGTTTTCTACAGTTAAAACTTGAAGTTTATTAAGACATTAACGTTAATTGTGTTTTAATTATCATTTAATTTCATTATCAGAACAATTTTTTTATTAAAAAAAAAAAAATCAATAAAATGATTTTTACAAAACACAACGAGAACTAAAGAACGTCTGGCACGCTGGACGAGTTGTCCGACAGTGTGGTGCGCACATCCATCACCGACGTCGGGCATGCTGGACATCGGCGATGGATAGTGCGTAGCCGGCTTAAATATTTAATCATTGGAAACGTTCTTGAGATTAAGTACCTTCCTAAGATGTAGATCCACACTGTCTAACACGATTCCTGTGATCAGTATGCTTAATACGTTGTATATTATAAATAATAAGTAATATTAGTGCTGAAACTAATCGTTCATCAGAAATGAAATTTCTTCGAGCGATACAAGAGCGTTCAAGACAGAATGGAGTGCACTTGTACATTCACAGACAGTATTAGAAACTGTCTTATGCTTGCAGATGCATAACCTCGTTAACGAACATGTTGGATAAATAGTGCTATGAGTATGTCTTCGGATACCGGTTAAGGAAAGGAGTGTGGATCGATGGTCGCTACATTAGTGAAGTTTCAAAGAGGCGTCGATGCCAAGACCTGCAAAAGCTAACTGACGTGGCACAGGATAGCAAGCCAAAATATAGGACGTAAGTGTACATTGCTTGTGGCCATAGTTATATTATACCTCTATGCTTGTGGCCAAGGAGAAAGACGGGGGCCCCTGTTCTAGCTGTGAAACATGAAAGACGGAACAGTGGTCAGAATTTCGAAACAACTGTTCCTCGTTGCGTCGGAATACAATGCATTGCAGTATGATAATGTATAGATCTAACTGTCGAACTAGATATAATATTCGGAAATGAAAGTGATTTGCCTATTAAGAGTTCTACTATTAAGGGCACTCGTAACCGGCTATGCTTACCATGTTAAATTCATCAACTTTGAGACCCATTATCTCTGAACGTGTAAAAGATAGAAGCTTGAAATTTTAGCACTCAGGTAAGCACATTATATGATACAAACGCTGCTGTATACAATTATAAATTGTATAATCTTTGTATAAATTGCTGTATAATCTTTATACAATTATAAAGATACCCCAGTTTGCTGATTTTTGATAGTTTTTTTATGTTTTGCTCTAATTATTTGCATACAAAAAGCTACTTAACAATTTTTACGTGTTTATTTTTCAGTGAATCGGTATAGTTCTAGTAGTGTAGTTATATCTCTATTAACCCGATAGCCACAAAACAATTCGGCTTGATAATTAACTTGGTTTCTGAAATAATGGGACATTTATTTAAAGACAATATATTTTCAGAAAAAACGCATTTAAAGTTTTTTTTAAACAGATTTTTGTTGTTTCACCTGATTTAAAATAGTCCAGCATCATAATCGGGGTGTTCAGTTATGTCCATTTGGTCCTCTAGTTTCCTGTTTCTAGTTAACTGTCTAATCTTTTTCATCAATCCATCTACTGCTGTCTCTGCCTCAGGGATTCGTTGCAAGTGAATTTTTTTCATTACTTTAACCATATTTGATCCTAGTTTGATCCCTAATTTTTGTAAGAGCTGACTGTTGCTTATATTACCTTCATTGAAGGTCAACACAGCATCACGTACACCCAACACCAAAATATCGAGTCTACCAGATATATTTTTTGGCAAACTATTCCAAATCAAATAGTTCAGAGACTCGTTTGCATTCTATGTACTACCATGAAAACATTATTTTAACAAATTAAGCAAATATTGGCTTTGTGACGACACTGGTAGAAAATGTTTATTGAAATTCCCTTTCCAATTGTGAAAACCGCATTTCTCTACGATTTGTTATAAGAGAGTTACTGATTTGTACAAAACGGTAACATTGTCAGAACTTTTCCTACGATCTAAATTTATTTTTAAAATTAAAAAAAAGCATTATTGTAAACGTATTCACATAAATGTGGTATCAAATTACTCAGAAAATATTGGATTATTTTTTAAGAAAAAAAACTAAAAATCTTTTTTTTTTTTGGGGGGGGGTCGGTCTGCCGGTTTCGAGTGCCTTTAACAGTTTATCTGTGGTCCAACATCAGTCTGAGCCTTAGAATTACTTGAGCATGTTTGGCTTTGTAATACAAATTTTTTTAAGTTCGTGAATGTGATATTTAAAGCCAGAGGTATACTACATATATAAAAACATAAAAAGTACTCAATATTTGTTTTCTAAATGACCTCAGTATTTGAGTGGGAGATTACAACTCGCACCTGTAGGTAAGTTGGGTTAGCAAAGGAACGGTTCGCCACGTAATTAGCTTGTAGTATACAGCGTAACGTTCACACGGGTGGACTTCCTGTTCTGTCAGGAAATTATAAACTACACTAACCTGCATTAGTGACCTCCCAGTGTCAACGCCCACAATTGAAAAACTGTACGTAATGTATACAGACAGCTGGCCGCCTTGTTTGACCAGATAGTGAGGTGAATCTGTTATCGAGTTGCGTCAGTAACCAGCGGACTTGACTTATTTTCTTACATTTAAGGCCCTCCTGGTCAGTGCGCAGTAATAAAGAAAATTCACTTCAAAATAGGAAAGAATATTGTAGAATTTTCTCCAATATTCAATGTAATACATAAGACACACCCTGTGCGGAAGATTAATAATTTTACGTCTTGAAGTCACATACATCGTGGCTATTATTTCTATTAATGAATTTATTAGATCGTTTATTTTATTCGCAGTTATAAGTTCAAAAAATGCAGTTGCTTTAAATTCACAAATACCAATACTAGAAACGTTTAATGTTGAGCTGAAGTGCCTTGATGATAAGTCAGAAGAATACTTTTGTATCGTAAAAGAGGCCGTTTATAGATTTTAAGTATCCTGTAACACGACTTCTTGTAGCCTGACTTTATTCGCCAGTATTCCAGCAAATGGTAGAGAGATCATTTCATTAAAGCTGGAATACTCAAATCAAATAGAATATACTTAAACAAATGTAAAAAATGAATATAACGTAATGGAAACCGTTTAAAAATGGATATGTATAATGAAAGTAAAAATAACTTACAATTTATAATGTATAGTTTGAAATTTGTAGACTACATCAGTGAGAATTATTTCAGAAGCACTCAGAATAATGACATGATTTTTAAAATCTCATATGTAACTGGGTGAGTACCGGTCCAAAACCCAAATTCTGTTTGTTCATAATCATTAAACTAACTTTCACCTCATTGCCATGCCGTAGTGAAACGTTGAAAATACAAATTAAAAAAGGAGGTGACTGAAGACACAAGAATTAAAAATTATTAATTTGGTGGGTTTTCTTAATTTAGCTATAATAATAATTTATTTATAAAAATTATTATTGTGTAATAACACTACCATAAAAACTATGACGAAGTTACAATGTAGTCGAAGTCGAAGTATCAGAAGATTACTGTCTGCGGTTATTAGAAAACCGCAGTGTACACGTGTAAGTGCAGTGATATACACTTGTACGTTACACTCGTACTTTATCGTACAGCACCACCATGTTCAACAAAAAACAAGCTGTCCGTTAGCTAAAAACATATACAACCAAAGTGAACAAACTGAAGTTAGTCTGCTGTTGATAAGTGTCTTCTTATATTTAACTAGACTTATATTTAACTCTCGATAGCCAAGAAACAGTGTTTAGCGTTAAACGTCAGGAAATTTGGTTGAGTTCACGTAACTAAATGACTATGTAACACAGGCAAGAATCCCCAACAAGTGTCAGCCTCTGTCTTCTTTGTGCCCCTAGGAAACAGTGTCGGAGAGGGGGGTAACTGACGGGTCTATAGGGCATGTAGTCGAGGCTCGGTTAAGAGGCCTCACCTAACACGTTAGGTTTCAAAACCTGCCTATTTTCATTTCATCTATTTTATTTTAAAAGTCGATTTATTTCATTTTAGATGCCAAGAATGTTTCAAAGAAAAATTAAACGCCAGTCGTGGACAACGGATCAGCTAAATAATTCTTTATAGACTATAAACGATGGCAGTTCTATACGTAAATGAGGAAGAGATTTTCGTATTCCCGAGTCTACATTGGGAGACAAACTGAAAGTTAATGTGTTTCTGTCGAGAAGTTAATGTGTCAGACTTTAGGGGAAAAGCCAATTTTTAAAAAAGAATATGAGGAAGGACTCGCACAACGTGTAATCATACTAGCCAAACTGTTTTATGGGCTGACCACTATAGAAGTTATACCTACGCATAGTGTACCAGTTCGCTACTCTAAAAAAAAAACAAAACATCAAGCAGAATTTCAGTGACACACTTAAACGCGCTGGTAACGAATACAAAGAGAATCGCAACAGTTATACTTCGTCAACCTGAAGGAACAAGCATGAGCCGAATCAATTCCTTTAAAAAAAGAAGAAACCGATTAAAAGATTAAAGGAAAAAAGGACACTTTTAAGAATGTACAAACGGTGATTTCTATGCAAAACTTGCGTCTTAACCGAATATAGAATCTCAACGAATATGGCGTTCAGTTGTTGAAACAATTCAGCCAAATATTCGCGAAGAAAGGAGAAAAAAGAGTCGGTGCTACACATTAGCTGAGGGAGAGGAAAAATATCACTATTGTCGGTTGTTTTAACGCGGCTGGAGACTATGTTCCACTTATGATTGTTTATCATTAGTTTGCTGATGAGAGCGTATCTCCTGGGCGATGGTCCAGTTGGAACGTCTTACCAGTGTTGTCACAGTGCCTGGATTAATGAAGACTTATATTTAATCTGGCTTAAGCATTTTCAAAGTAAGGTAAAAATCTTCTGCCCAAGATCCTATATTACTCATTTATGATAACTATCGCAGCCAGGTTTCTTTAGAAGTCTTTGAGTTCTGCAAGGAAAATCATATTGTAATGCTTTCTGTATCACCGCACACATCAAACTACTTGCAGAATCTGGCATTAACTTTTTTTGGACCGCTCAAGAGCGCTCTGTCAAGCCAATATAATTTAATTATATTTAAATCATCCACACAGACGTATAACCGTTGCTGATATACGTGGGTTATTGAACACAGCCTATCTACTCTAGGTGGCAACGATGGACTAAGCACTTTCTGGCTTCAGAGCTGCTGGGTTTGTTTCTTTTAATCCAGACAAAATCTCAGCAGACGATTTTGTACCAGTAGAAGAATTTAAAGAATATTTTAGGAGGCAGACGCAGAAAACGAATTTGTTCATTCGACCACCAGAAGTAGTTGTGGATCACCTTCTGTTGGTTCATCATCATCGTCGTCATCATCAGCCGTGGCTCTAGAACCCTTGGTGGTTCTTGGCCTGCTCCAAGAGTCGATTCCATTCCTCCCTATTGCGTGCCCTGGCTTTCCAGTTTCTTATGTTCACCTTTCCGAGGCCCTCCTCTATCTGTTCTTTGAATCTACTTCGGGGTCTTCCTCATTTTCTACTACCCATTGGTTTCTGGCAGAAAATATGTTTTGTAGGTTGTCCTTCCTCCATTGTCTCTGTGCCCAACCCACCGTAGCCTGTATATTTTGATTATCCTGTCAATGTCCGGCTCTTTGTAAAGACGGTATAGTTCATAATTATAGCGCATGCGCCACATTCCATTTTATTGTACTCTTCTAAGTATCGTTCTTAGAATCCGTCTTTCACAGCAACCTAGACGTCTCTCGCAATTTTTTCATTGTCCAGGTTTCTGAAGCATATGTCAGGACTGGCCAGTTTCAATAAGTTCAGATTCGTTCATTTCAGTTCCATCAAATGTTCACGTGGCTGGTATAATACGAATACCAAAAAGATATTTGCAAGACAAATATGGCTTGCACAGACAAGCGCTTTCAGTCACGCTCTTTCGCGCAAGAAACCGCGCCAACTTACAAGCACGCGCGAAAGAACGTGTGTGTAAACGACAGTCCCGCACGCTTTACTTGGCGAAAGCTAATCGTGTGGAACGTCTGCAAGTTGCATAGTTTCCTTTGTACTGTGAGGTTTAAGAATGGACTTCCGACGAAGAAATATCGAACTGACCACAGTTTGTTCTGGTGTGACTGTCATGTTAACAAACAAAAAAAAATCGACGAAAACGGGGGATGTGGACACCGTTATAGTCTAACAAGAACATAGATACCCGTGTTAGAGACTTTGCGTGAAAATCATCGAATACCAAAACAACGACGAACTGTTTACAAAGCGAACGAGTGACAACACACTAGGTAGGTACTAGGTAAGGTACGCGTTTGGTAACGCGCACTGTTAAAACTACCTCATAAGGACGTGCAGGAAGGAATGTGCGTACGTGATTACCGAGACAAGCTTTCATTTTTCCCTTGTACCCCTTTACACATACAATATTTACCGCGCGAAAGCTTCTACTGCACCGAGACACGCAAGAAAGCGTTTCTGTGTAAAGACACTACCTAGATACTGACATCACAGATACTGACTAGTACACCTGTGAACGCAGAACTTGACGAAGAGGAAGATACTTGAAAAAGGATTCAAAGCGAAAAGAAAGCTAGAAATAAATGGAGAAAAAGCTAGCCAAAAGGAGCGCTAAAAAAACTTAACAAAAACAGAGAACTGAAGAAACTGACGAATCGGATACGACAGAAGAATACATGTATGATGACAGTTATATGGATGATTTTGGTTGTGATGGTGAAGAGTGGCATCGATGACATCAGAGGGTGCAGCGGATGGGATTGTGAAGACGAATATGGTTGTGATAGATGTTCGAAAAAAGAAAGTGACTTTCATAACAACAAATGTCAAAACTTATTTAGTGAATTTCGATGTTCTTTGTTTAGTCGTAGTACTAAAGATTGGCTTATTATTTGTTTTAAAACAAATTTGTTCAAACACGGGTAATTTCTTGGCCAATATATTGTTATCTACTACTACTACTACTACTACTACGCATATAACAAAAGTTATCGCATGTTTTGCAAAAGTTCAAAATACTATATTTGCAAATTACAAGTAGGCCTATGTCTCATTTCACAACACCTGAACAGCAGCAATAATGCACGTAATTAGCTCACACTATGGGAAGTATTTCCCCACGTGGTAGGGAATATCGTGCAAAAGCATATGTTGAATAGTATTTATAACGAATTGATAACAAAACCTATGTAAAAAATATGACGCGTTTTCTTATTATCAAATGTCTAAAGAGCGATTGTGGGAAGTTTGAACCAACGAGCGTAATTTGTAAAATCGAAAACGATAAAATTACCTAAGTGCGCGATATCTCCCAGGCCCCCACCACCTGCTGCTAAGTAAGAAACATGCACTTTCCCGGTTGGTTTTCACTTGCTATCAACGCTTGAAACCTGATAGTAATAATAGGAGTTTATTTTGAGCTCATTGGATAGTGATGTTGATATTGAGTTTTTATGTGAAAGAAGGTGTGTTGATTTGCGTCAGAGAGGAAATATTAAGAGCAATAATAATAATCACTATTATCTTAACATTCATTTTCTATAGGTTCGTACAATTTGTGACTTTCCCATTTCACGCTGAAAGTTTAATTCGATATTTAGTAATTAGTCTTATCATCGTAATAATACAAAACTAGAATTTTTATCAATCATGCTTCATTTCTAATCAACTATATTAACTGTACATTCAGTTACTGTTAACAGGGGCGGATTAGAAGGGCCTGGTGCCCTATTCTGCCATCAGACTGGTGCCCCTCCGCCCGATTCAAAATTCAACCTTTAATCCAGTATTTACACCGGTAAATGGCATACACAATCCCTAAAGTTAACCGCCACACCCGTCGACGAAGCAATGTTTTGTTTACATTTTACGTTGTAAGTGTGTAAAAAACATAACGGCGAACTCGGGTGCACACACCTTTTACTGATTTTGGATTGACATTTTTTTCATATTTATTATCTTCAAACAGTTTTTGTGATTTGGTGCTGGAAGGTGCCCCCTCTGACAGCTGAGGCAATGGTGCCTAATGCTGCAGTATACCCTAGCGTTATTGATATTCCGCCACTGGGTGTTAATAATAAAAATAGAACTTTTGAATATTTTGTTAAAAATGAATGACAGTTTCTTCTTTGGATCTCTGAACGATCATCTTTATAATGAACAAATAAAACCTATTGCCTCTTCCAACAAAGAGTACGAACATGCCGACGCAGTATTAGACAGCAGCATACTGTGCGACATTACTGTACTGTGAGACATCGCGCGACAAGTCAGCGACAAACATACCGAGGAGTTTATCGTTACTGTAAGACATTACTGTGAGACATCGCGACAAGTCAACCGACAAACAAGAGTTTATCCTTGCATTGTACTGTTAGGTGTCGTAGAAGAGAGAAGTGACCTTTTTCTCTCGTATAAATTCCAAAAGTTATAGTTTTTACTTTTTATGTATTTATGTGTATGCATATTTTTTATTGACTGATTGAAATATACTCATTAAGTGTAACTGATTTTGCTATCCAGTGACAGTGACAATGACGAAACGTATATGTCTTTATGTACAAAATGGTGGCTAATATCAAACTCCTCAACCGAAACTGAAAACTAAGTCTGTCAAATCGTATTTCATTTATAATTTAAAATCAAAATATTAACAGTGAAGCCGGAATCACAACGAAAAACGCATATGAACTGACGAGCGCGTCCACTTCAACTCGGCTGCGCTATGGAGTGAGGGTCATGTGACTCAGTGAACCAATCAGGTAGCGCACCACAGTGCGACATTGCTGTCTTCCGTGAAGAAAAGAAAATAATTTGTTCTTGCCTCACTGATGCACATTGCGCAGTAATGTAGTACAATAAGCATCTTCGACATGTTCGCTCCTATACATTTGCAAATACATTTGAGGCATTTGCATAACCTATACATTTGTTATGGGCTCACCCAGTGGCGGTGCTAACGAAACGGGGGCCCCCCCGCGAAACTAATTAGGGGGCCCTATAAAAATGGTTAAATTTTGTATACGTAATAGGGGAAAACACTCAAATGAGTTCCTATTTACGTGTGTTTCACAACAATGGTTTGTGAATACTTTCTCGTCTATCACAAAGCGTTTGCAATTTGCAAAGGATGTTTTACACGTGTAGAAACTCTTAAAATTCATTGTTGCTAAATAGACAAAGTTCTATACAAACTATAAAAAAACCAAAATAAAAAGAATGATTTATTTTTACGTCAAAGATCTAAATTCAGACTATGAAACAGTACCGCACACAGAGTGTTAAAAATTTATTATTTAAAAACGAATATCAAAGTAACATTCTAGCTTTTTTCAAACATTTAAATTAGTTTGTAACTGAGTTTGTAAAATTCTTGAATATACACTATACAAGTTCCCCTTAAGTCTAATCCAATTCAATAACACTCGAACTCAAGTAATGTACAATATTTACAGATGAGGATCAACCAAAGTTCACTGTTTTCCTAAGCCTAGTCTTCTTTTTTTAATAGCTAAGAACTTTTCAACCACTTCGTTGATATTAGTTTTCTGTGTCTCTTCATGCTCAATGCTTAACAGTGCCAAGTCAGTCAACCGAGTTTGGGCCATGGTACTTCTTAAGTACGACTTAATTTAATTAATTTAAGTTTTGAAAAGCTTCTTTCCGCTGTAGCTGTTGTGACAGGTATGGTTAAATAAAGCTGCAAAGCTGTAGTTAAGTCTGGGAGGCAACTCATAAGGCAGCTGTTCAACCAGTAAATTCATCATTTCTCGAATTCTTTTCTTGTGTACAATTTCTTTGGTCATCAGAGCTTTGAAGGATATTACTTGGTCAGGCAGTGATGTGGAAAGGTCACCAGGATACACATTTACCAGAGCCTTATTTTTCTCCACTATTGTCTCTTGTGAGAAGTTTACTAAATTCTGAGGCGTCAGGAATGAAAACCTATCATCAATGCAACGCAATCCTTCGAATCTCATTTGTAGCTGAGCTATTACAATATCTAGTGTTGCATTGAAAACTTTTACTTCAAATGATTTCACTGGGTCGTCAATTCTGTGGTCAACTGATAATTCAACAAAGAAGCGTTTTACAACTCGTTTACGCTTATTTTTCATGTTACAAGTTATGTCCCATGACTGGGCCAACTGGGGCCCCCCATGAGGATCGGGCCCCCCCCCGCGCCGCGGGGTCTGCGGGGGCCTTATCGCCGCCACTGGGCTCACCGTCATACAGTACAGTAATGTCGCACAGTATGCTGCTGTCTACCGGTAATGCTGCGTCGGCATGTTCGTACCCAAAGAATTACACAAAAACGTATATTTCTAATTATATATTGTTTGCAAGAAGGAGGCAGTGAATAGTGTATATGATGAGGAGTAATGACTTATGGCTTCTTTAATACAGGGACAAGGCAAGAAAGAACAATAAAAGGAAGGCAAGGGGGGCAGTTTATGCATGTCGTGGTGGAAGCTGAGAGTGACCGGAAGTTGAAGACATTTCTTACACCAATGTGTAGGAAACTCTGAGGGCTCCTACAGTTTGGGTATACAAAGTTTGAGAGAAAGAGGAAAAAGCAAAGAGAAAGGATTAAAACAAATAAATGAGATGAACAGCTAATCTCTACACGATTTTATGAAAGAACAGTGTACATATAAATTTATAAAAAATATAAAGTTGTAAAAAAATAAATCGTTCTTACACGGATGTACGGCAGCTACACAAAGTGGCGTTAGTAATAATTTCAGGCTTAAACGGTATTTTATGTCGGTATACAGTTAAACATATTACGTATAATAAACGCACCCAAGTGTTTCATAGAACCTAAATGTCAAATCACAAACGTCGACTGTTCCTTTATCGAGCTACAGTAGATACTCGAACTGCAAGACGTCAGTAGGTTGCTACGCCGACGTTACACTGTCGAGAATTCGTTATTAGAAAAGAAACTAACTTTAATTAGAAACCTGACGATAGAAATTGAACAGTGGCTTAGAGATCCGCAGTGTACAAACACCGTTGCGAGGCTAACAAAATTTAAATTTATTTCGCGCATGCGCATAACTGTCTTGAACAGTGTTTCATAGTGTGAACATCGGGTGCAACAAAACTAGCGAGAACAAAGGAAACATGGGTGTGACAGAGAGGGAGATAATATGGAAGTGAGACAGTGAACTGATATAGCGTCGTCTCCCCTCTCTTCTCTCTAGATAACTTAGCTATACTTGTAAGTGGGGGTAATTCATGCATTAGGAACGAGCATGCATTAGGAAATTCAGCTTGGTGTTTAGGAACGAGTGTCGAGCCTATAATCACATAGCGTACAACAGATGTGCCTTGATGTAAGGAATAAAAATATGTCGCTTTAGACCTCTGCCGTTTTTAAGTCCGGGACCCCCTTGAAGGATATAACACTTCATGGAACCATAAGCACGGGCGCAGGCAGAATTACTTGTAGTGGTGTGCACCCAGTTTGTAATCATATTTTTGCTAACATCGAGTACTTTAAGCTCTCTTTTACGTTTAAACAAATTATACATAGATTTTTTTATGGGATTTAATTACGGCTGGCGCCGCCTCAAGCATCCTAGCTTCCACTGGCGCCGGTCTAAACAGTCGTGGTCTGTAAGTCCTCTTGCATTCATTGCATCTTCGACGTCCATTTTCCATGAATGCTTAGGTCTTCCTTTTTTTCTTCTAGCGGGTGGAGTCCATTCCCATACCTTCCTTGGCCATCTCTCATCCGACATTCTTTTTAGGTGTCCAAATCAATTCAGTCTTTTCGCTTCTATTGTTTCTGTAATGTCAGAGTAGATGCCCATCGCTTGTCTTATCTCTACATTTCTCACTCTGTCTAGTCTTGTTAGTCTACAGCACCTCCGCCAGTAATCCGTATCCATAGATTATTATGGATTTATATCTTTTATTAATTTTCCACAGTTCTGCTTCATATAGGCTCCATATACATAGGTAATTCTAGAAAAGTAAATATGTAATGGGTTTTTGAGACACAGTAAATACATTTTATAGTCTGACGTCGAGACCCACCAAACACCCCTTCGAGGCCCAGCAGTGGGTCGCGTCCCATAGATTGAGAAACACTTGTTTAGACGACTCTAAACAGTTACGGTAAGGGATTTAATCTCAAATAACTATTGCCATAAAGAAGCATAGGAGTGTTAGTTTTTTTAAGGTATACAAGAAACATTGATGATCAGAGGAGGATTCTTTGAAATGAGGTACAATGTTTCGATATTCTGACATGCTTATATTCTAATACTTAAAATAGTTGTGAAACTTGGTAATTGTTGCAGCAGGTGGTAGTAGACGTTATTAGCGAATGTGGTAAAGTGTGTAGTTAGTATAGTCAGAAAACGTACCGATGGAGAAGTATTGGGACTAAAGAAGAAAGGAAGAAGATGTGTTCAAATGTCCAGTGTAGAAAATCATTGGACGTTTTGGCTAAATACTACGCAACTGTATAATGATGACATAAACATGGGACTGTGGATGGTGGTGAAAAATTCGTAATAAAAAAAGACGTTTGATGTCGTACTGATGCCGAATTGCAAACGCTGATTGTTACAAGCATCTAAGAGAAATTGCATGTTGTTCGTGACAGCGCTGTTTGCATTAACTGGACATATCTCTAGAAACTCCCAGACAAAACAGAATCAGTAAAAATTGTCATCTACTCTTAGACCGCTTGTCCACGATACGAATTTTCGTTGCTGCCGCCCCGACGAATTTACTGGATGCGGCACCGGACGGCGCGCCGTGTTGGCAGTCGGACACGTTTTGACTTGCTTGTTTGTCCATGAGTCGGCAGTGCCATACACGTCAGTGTAGAATTTAATGTATACAATGATTTACCGATAAGACTAGTCTTGGAAAGACAGTCCTGTGGAACAAAACAATTTATGATTGTAAAGACAGGCGTCTTAGTTATGCAGCTTGGAAGGAAGTTTGTCTAATAATATTCAAAGATTTCGATACGATGTCGGAAAAGGAGAAAAATGACGCAGTTATGTATTCTTCTTATTAAGTTTTATTACGATATCCACTGTGCACCCGAGACTAAATACAACGACACAGTTTGCTGCACCGGCCAGGCGAAAATTCTTGCCGTGGAAAAAGGCACCCGGTTTTTTCCGAGTTCTGACGAACATTCGTGTAGTGGACAGCGGCCTTCTGTCAGCAGGTACGACCCCGTCGCTTTGTTGTCAAACAAGCTTCGCTACGTCGAGGAAACGATGGGAACCGAATCGTAGTGCCTTATATACATGAAACAGAGATAATTACCTTACCTTACATTTCTAAGAACCTTTGTTATCTATAATGCCTGTGTCTAAGATAAGGAAATAAAAACATCGTAGTGAAGAATACGTCAGAGAAGTATCCCCCTTGACTTTCCTTAGTAGTTTCTGATTCAAATTTCCTTATTTATATCATACTCAAGAAAAAGTAGTCACTGTCACATAATATATTCTTATGGTATTCGTGTTCGATTGTGATATTCACTTTCTCAGAAGAGGAGATCAGTTCCGTCGAGTTGGCTACCAGAAAACTCTTTGCCGCAAGAGTGAAGAGAAAAGCGTTTTATCGATAGACATGTTTGTTTCCACATGTAACTTTTAAGATATAGAAATCTTTGGTTCAAAAATAAACTTCTCTTGCAAGATACGTAATGAACGATACTTGCAAAGGGCGAGTACCTTATGCATGAAACAGAGATAATAGACACATTTTTAGGAAACTTTGTTATTTACAACACCCGTGCCTAAGATAAGAAAGAAATCAAAACATCGTAGTGAAGGATTACGTCAGAGGGGTATCCCCTCGACTTTCCTCAGTAATTCCTGATTCACCATATTCAGGAAAAACTAGTCACTGTCTCACATATGTTCTTATGTTATTCTTGTTTGATTGTGGTATTCACTTTTTTTCGAATGAGGAGATCAGTTCAGTCGAGAACTCGTCACAAGGGAAAAGAGTTTATCGACAGAGGTTTTTGTTTCCACGTTTAATTTTGAAGATATACAAACCTTTGGTTCAGAAATAAGCTTCTTCTCCAAGGTGAGTAATGAACGAAGTTCCTTTTTAAAAGTTGCGCTTTTAAAACGGAAAAAGCGTTTCATTGGTTGTGTATAATACTGTAGTTTACTTTGCACCTGTGGCAAGAAACCTATTGAAATGTTATACAAAGCTCGGTACATACGAGAATTAATATCTGTAAACGGTATGATACTCTTATAAGAGTTATATTTAAATGTTAGCAATATGACTTTAAAATTTGTGCATACTTAGGACTTCGACCAGTTGTTTATCACATTCCCTGTTATACATATACTTAAATATGAGATCACGTTTCCCGCCGTATAGGGCTACATAATTTCAAGAAATCATCATCATCATCTTAACGGTTTTAGGCTTTAGCGGCGTGTTCCTATTCCACAGTCCACATTTTCTTAGGTCTACCAACTTTTCGTCTGCCTCTAAGGTTGTAATCTTTCGCCATCTTCGGTATTCTACTTTCTTCCATTCTATTGATGTGTTGAATCCATTTTCTTCTGTATTCTTTAATCCTTTCATTAACTGCAAAAATATCTAAATCACTTCTTATCTCTTAATTTCTTATATGATTTCGTCTATTACAACTTTTACCTGATCTCAGAAATTTCATTTCTGCTGTCCGTATCTTCTGTTCATCTTTTTTCTTTATGACCCACGTTTCAGAAGGATACAGTAGTGTAGGTATTGCGATTGTTTTATAAAATTTTATTCGGGTTTCTATTCTACATTTATTTCCCAACGTTCTCCAAATCGTTCCACACATTCTTGTGAAATTCGTTAGGTAGGCCTAAGAGTTCCGTTGATGTAGACATAATAGTGGTTTATCTGTAAACAACTTTAAAAACTAATTTCTTTTTAACAGATAATCTGTTATTTGTATTAAAAATATTGAAGTTGAGGTTGTTAAAAAAACTTGTTTAAAATATAGTATTTTAAATTTGTGTAATTTTGTATGTTCTGACTACTGTTCGATGGGTTTGCTGTAAAAATATCGTAGAAGCGCTGTATAAAACGCTGAAGTTTAATTTTGTATGTGAGTTCTTAGGCTTTCAAGACCGGCGTCAATACTATTGAAATGGTCGCATGCCGGGCTGTTAGGCCGTGGTCTCGTGTTTGAAGACCAAACGTTTCGGCGCCACCGTCGGAGGCTATCTTCAGTGGTAAAGAGTACCAGCAGATGTTCTCCGTAAATACCTCAGTACAGAGGCAAACCACGTTTTCGCTTATATAAGGTGATTCAATTAGAGGTTACAATTTTAATGTAAAATAAAATGCATTGGTTTTTGATTAACTCTTAATGTATTTATTTCTATATGTTGTTTAGACATTGACATTAAACATGATAAATGATATCGGCCAAATGGCTGCCACGAGTCCCCTGCCCCTGCAGACTTCCACCCTTTCGATGAAATTTTCCATCACGTTCTGCCATAACTCCTGCGGCAGCTCATGAATAACATGGTGTATCTCGTCCTTTAGCTCTCGAATCGTTTTGGGGTCATTGGCATACACGTTCTGCTTCAAATAACCCCAAAGAAAATAATCCAACGGGGTGAGATCACACGATCTTGGTGGCCAATGTTGATCGCCGAAACGAGAGACGACGCAGCCGGGGAACTTTGTGTGCAACAACTGTATTGCTTCTCGCCCTGTGTGGCAACTGGCACCGTCTTGTTAGAACCACATGTCTTCGACATCAATATCATCCAATTTGTTATCATCTCCCGATAACGTTCACCATTGACTGCTACTGCATCACCACGGACATTTTCAAAAAAGTACGTCCCAATCACGCCGCCGACCCAAAATCTGCACCAAATAGTGACTTTTTGTGGATGAATTGGGTGTTTGAGAATGGCTCGTGTATTTTCAAGTCCCCAAATGCGTCAATTTTGTTTGTTTACATACCCATCCAGTTGTAAATGAGCTTCATCGCTGAATATGATTTTCTTCACAAAATTGCCATCAGATTGGTGGTTCTCTAACATCCAATCAGCGAAGTCATAACGCTGTCTATGATCTGCTGGCTTCAGTTCCTGGGTCAGTTGGATTTTGTAGGCATGCAAATGCAGATCTTTAGTTAATATGCGCTGCGTGGTGCTGTAGGAAAGGTTCAACTGCTGGGAACGATGACGAATGGAGGTCGACGGATTGTCATGGACACTGGCACTCACTGCGGCGATATTTGTGAGTGACCGGCCACTACGAGGACGTACTGGTCTTTCCACATCGAACACTGACCCGGTTCTATTGAATTTTTCAACTGATTTTTTAACGGTGGCACGAGATGGACGTTTATGGTAACCGAAGTCATTTCGCAGTGCGTGAATCGTGTTGGTTAAATTTTCTCCACTTCGAAAATAGGTTTTAATAATTAAAATACGTTCTTGACTCAAATACCACTCCATAGCAACAAATGTCAATACTTAACAATGACTAATTTCATCTTTTACAAGAAAACAGTATTGCCAACTTAAAATTGTAACCCCCAACTGAATCACCCTATAGAAGGGACACCTCACGTGAGCGAAAACATGGTTTGCCTTTGTACTGGGGTGTTTACAACGAACATCTGCTGGTACTCTGTACCTATGAAGATGGCGTCCGCTGGTGAGGCCGAAGCGTTTGGAAATTAAATCCAGTAATTGTAATTTTGTATGCTTGCGCAGAATACCAATGGCAGAATAGATTGCCGTTATAACAACACATTCCTCTCGGACACATTAGGATCAACTAAAAGGAAGGGCATTATAAGTCTTCCTCGACCTTCCGTGAGAAAATCATGGTTTATGTGTACTTAATATGCCTAGATCTCGAGAAGGCGTTCGACAATGTTGATTGGAAGCTGTTGTTTCAAACTATGAGGAAGTCAGGACTTGACTGGAAAGTTAGAAGGGTAATCTTCAATATTTATAGGTCGCAAAGTACTGAAATAGACATAAATGGATGTAAAAAGGAAGCAATAATAAGAAGAGGGGCAAGACAAGGTTGCCCACTGTCACCGTACTTGTTTAATTTGTTTATAGAAGATGTTGTAACTCAGATGAAAAGGAGTTCTAGGGGAATTAAAATAAATGGGGAACGGATACACAGTATTCGCTTCGCAGATGATACTCTACTGATGGCTGACTCAGAAAAGGATATGACCCGAATGTTAGGTACGTTTAACAAAATTCTTCACGCTTGGAGATTGAGGATAAATGTTAGGAAAACTAAAATAATGGTTGTAAGTAAAAAAGAGAAGACATTAAATCAACCATTATGTTGAACAACACAATATTGGAGCACGTTACTGAATTTTGTTACCTGGGTAGCATAGTTACAAGTGGGAATAAGTGTCTGGCAGAGATTAAGAGGAGAGTCGCTCTGGCAAAACAAGCATTCCAGAGCAAAAGGAATTTATTAACAAACAACCATATTAGTATTGAAACAAGGAAAAAGTTTGTTAAGGTATTTGTATGGAGTGTTTTAACTTACGGGTGTGAATCGTGGACCTTAGGGAAGGTGGAGAGTGACAGACTTCAGGCAATGGAGATGTGGATTTGGCGGAGAATGACAAAAACTAGTTGGACAGATAGGAAGTCGAATGAACAGATCTTAGAGGAAATAAATGAGAATAGAACACTGCTTAGGAGTATAGAGGTGAGGAAGATTAAGTTGATAGGGCATGTGATCAGACATAGTGCTTTTTTAACTAACATCTTTGAGGGCAAAGTAGTGGGGAACAAGCCCAAAGGAAGACCAATAACTGCATACTTCCGCAGCACAATGAGTGTCGTGAATAGTGGGTCCTATGGAGAAATGAAGAATATCGCAAGGGATAGAGTGACGTGGCTACAGCGACAAGGCATTGCCTTTAGGAGTTAAAAAAAATATTCCTAGATTCCATTTCTTGTAGGGACTTCTTTCGTTTTTTTATTCCCTTGATGTCTTCAATTAATTATTGTTACGACGGTCTGACTGATCGCCCTATGGTACAGTGGAAAACAAAATAAAGACACCAATTAAGTAACCAATCACCAGTTTTAATTTATCACAATCAACAGTTTGAAATCAAAAAGTTATTCAAGAAGATTATACTCTTACCATAATTCAAGTTAAATTTGTACACACGCAATAATGTCAAGTAATAGAGTTCCGCACAATAATCCCTTTTCACTAATAACCACTTGAACGCACACTGTGTAGTCGCCTGACGTAAACTGACTTCCTAGCGGCAGGTGCTGGCTATTTATAGTGTGCAGGGTTCCATAATATGCGTCCTTAACAAACACTCGACAATTCTAGAGGATACTTCATGCGTCGTCGACAGAAACACGCACGTACTGGGCTAAGCGAGAAACGCGTAAAACAACGTTCTTCGTAGTACCAGAATGTTCCGTATTGCGTAACACTGTCCTTTCACTCCAACTGTTATGCGAGACGTATCAAAATAAGCTTCGAGGCGACTGCAGTATTGCCATGTCCCTTCACTCCCCGCCCTCCCCTCCATTGCCTACGCATAACCAAGTGTAACGTGCGACAACGCTGTTGGGCGAAGGGCGGGGAAGAGTTGTTACTATTGCGTAACCTCGAAGCTTATTATGCCAAGTCCCGTACTTTAGTTCTTGTGATTTTGGCCATATCCACAGTCTCAACTTCACTTTCATGAAACAGCGTGCTCAATACAATGTTTTCACAAACGCTTTCCTTTGCTCTTTTTATGTGCTTTTTTCCTAGAAACACGTTCCTAATCAGTATTATATATCCTAAACGTCCCTATATATGTCTCGCACGTTTTGTTCTTGCCAGCACACGTTAAACGCGTAAAATTATGAATAGAAATATTTATATTAGTTTTTAAACTAAAGTGCCGGCGATGGCTAGAAGCCAGGACATTAATTCAGATCACAAGAGGTTTCCTGCTTGCTCGCTTGTAGTTGTCGTATAACTTTATAATATCTTCACGGTCCAGCTTTGTTGTTGGTCAGTTTGAACAGCTAGGTGACCTTGGTGACCTTCGTCTTAAAATATCTTAAGTATCTTAAAATACTGTTAACGACGTTCACACAGGATCGACGTGGGTATAGTGGAAACAAAATAACTCACACCATTGAAGTCGCTAAATACAGACTTTAATTAGACACAAACAGCAGTTATAAGGCAACAAAGTAGGCTACTCTTACACAATAATTCAAGTTAAATTTGCCCAGCAGTAAGTGTCGCCTTATTACAGTTTTGCATTAATTAACACAATAAACACTTCTCAATAAGCCGCAACAATCACGGGGATCCGAACTTGAATATCGCAGGTCTAAACTGACAGGGCCGCTTCGAAGTCCAGTATTTTTAAGTCCGCCGCCTTGCGTTGTAGTGAGATATCGAGCCTGGATGGTGGTAGAGAAGTCGAGTAAACGTCTGGAAGGGGCATCGACATCTCGCATGATCTAGAACAGTGCAGAGCGTCAGAAACCTGACGATATAAATTGAACAGTGGCTTAGAGATGCGCAGTGTACAAACACCTCGTTGCGAGGCTAACAAAATTTTCATTTTTTTCCACATGCGCACAACAGTGTTGTACAGTGTTTCATAGTGTGAACATCGGCTGCAACAAGACTGGTCAGAACAGTGGAACCATGTGTCTGACAGAGAGGGCGATAATATGCAAGTGAGACGGTGAACTGTTATCGCGTCGTCTCGTTTCTCTTTTCTCAGGACAACTTAGTTATATACTTGTAAGTGGGGGTAATTCATGCATTGAGTCGGGGCAGCTTACCGTTCAGGAATGAATGTCGGGCCTCTACGCAGAATGATCTCCAAAAGACTGGAACAGCCTCGCGTGCCAGGAATCAGTAGGCACTCAACGATGCGGTACCACAGCATGGCAATATAAAATGATAAATCTACTGAGTAATTAGCAGCCGGAGTAGCTAATTATCAACCTATGCGTAACTTGTCAAGAGTGTTAACGTTTTCATGATTTTCCAATAAGAAAGTAAGCTTATATAGTGTAGGCTCTCAAGACCGAATTCCGATTACTCAATGTCCTACTGACACTGAATGGGATGAGGATTGGCAGTTTAATTGTAGCGCGCAAGGCTGCATGCACCCTGTAACGTATTGTTTGCATTATTGTTGCTCTATTCTATTCACTTATTGTACTCTCAAGATAACACGACCGTTAGGGCATGGTCACAACGGTTTAAAATTTAACAATTTAACACAGCGTTCTTATCAGGAGCGTATTTACGGGTGGGGCAGTTTCTGAAGGCGCAACAGCTAACGCATTTATCATTTCATTCTGTATTTCCATTGACTCGAGACTTTTTTTAACAAAGAATTCTTGATTTTGTCCATTAAAACTCGTGTGACACGTAAATTTCGAACAGCTGGTAAGTAATTAATAAATTGACTAACAGAGTTGGAAATTGACAGATGTTTATACGAAATATGAATCTTACAACACACGAACAATTTTAATACTACCGCTGATCTATAAATGTCGCTCCGCGAACTTTTTAACTAACCCTCGTAGAATTGCAGAGAGAGAATTAATTTTCAGTAGTGTAGTGTATATCTGTTTATAATGCATCGCATGTTTAGAATAACGTAAATCTTATTATTCTGTATGTTTGATAGTCCAATGTGTTTTTTCCAGGCTTACTGAAAGGATCGACAACGTCAACATCGGAAGGAATGGTCGGCGGCTGCAGAGCGGAACGTCCCAAGACATTACGGAAGCTGCGGAACGTGTACGAACAGGTCAGCGGTTCCAGTAGCGACAGCAAACGGTCGCAAGATGACTCGGGTTCGGCAACCACTTCGACGGACAAGACGCTGTCCATACTCAGCCCGTTTGACGAACAAGAAGAGTGGGCCAAGATATCCGAGATAATGGCGTCCTTCGGTACCGGACTCGTCAGGGAATCCGTGTTCGTGTCAGAACTGGAGAAAGAATTCCAAGCACGATTAGGTTAGTAAAATGATAACCTGTTTTTGATATTATTAATTGTAGCAAGTGGTTTCGTGTTCCTAGTATACGAGGTGTGTTCAAAAAAAGACCGAACTATTTGTGTAGCACGTCAGCCTGCGCATAGAGCGAGCTGCACAGTTAAGTACTGCTAGCGACAGGTTTTGACGCGTGAATGTCAGTTATCTCCGTCCCGTCATGATCATTAGTCTTCGAGCTACACACGCTGTAGTGGGCACTAGCACACATCGTCCGGCAGATTTAAAACGAAGTGAGAATGAAGATCTTAACACAACGTGTGTGTGTGTGCGTGCGTGCGCAATTTTTCTGCTAACTTCGTAAAATCTTTACAGACCAATTCCCATTGCATTCCACAGTTGTGTTTACTATTTGCATTGGTACGCAGTTGTTGACCGATTTCAAAACGGGTCTCTTTCTGATCGTCAGTCAACAAACACAGTAAATATTGTTTTAATGATAGGATACATTTAAATTTTTCTACTAAAAATTTAATTTTAGGATCTTATATGGCTGCGCATTATTTCAGGAAGTCTCGGCAGTTAAAGGATGATTTACAATTACCACATCACGAGCTCTCTTCTCATGATCTTCGACATCGCTTTGATCTGCACCGACTATTGTTTTTCCCCTTTTTAAAAATTCTTAAAATAATCGTTCGGCTCACGCAGGCCTCCGCACATGCTTAATTCAACAACCAAAATGTCTTTGTAAAGTTTTAATTTAGTTTTGCTGCAAAATTTCGTACGCACACGTCGTTCTTAGAGGTCTTTCTTAATCACTTTGTTACTAATCCGCCGGCCAGCGTGCGCACGACCCCACTCAATCTGATATACCTCAAAGAATTATGCTGAAAGCGGGACAGAAGAAATGGCAGTTTGTTGTCAAAAACTATCGCTGAGCGCGCTTAAAGTTGTGGGTTGATGTGTTATTTAAAAAGTTCGGTCCTTTTTGAACACACCTCGTAATGTAGTGATGATTTCGTGAAGAGTTTTTAACGCACAGCTTTGGCCTTGTACCCGAACATCGTACTTAATTAGTGTAATACGTGCTTACAGAATGTGTCGTTGGCTTTACGTGTTAAAGGGAGACGGACGTCACTATACCGGCAATGTTAAATGTTTGCATGAAGAGGTCCCATTATCTCAGAAAGTACTAACACTAGGGGATTGAAATTTTGTGGTTTCTTTAGTGCGTTATTGTGAAGGTCACCTACCACTTTTATAATATTTGCTCATCATTAAAAAAATACGTAAAGCATTCCATTTTTATAAAAAAAAAAACTTTTTTTACAAATAAACGTCTATAACACAGGTTCCAGTAAATTTCTCTTCTGAAGAAACCGTAATACATCGCACTGTCGAGTTTGGAATTTTTCCAATTTCTTCGTCAGCTTTCGATTATTAGACTCTCGCTCATCCTACGCTGTCATATTCCGTAATAGTGATTGTGCGTTTTAATATCGTACGAAGTTGATGCACTAACGTTGTACTCTTTGCTAAGATGAACCAAATCCCTACCGCCTTGTTTTTACTGTACCAAGGACCGTAGATATCTGAGTAGCACAACAGCTTGCGCTATTTTGATTTCTTACCATTTACAAGGTCACGTTGGAATACTTTGAAGTGAACATAAAAGTAAATTCGGGTGTGGGCGCTGACGGTCCTTTGTATATGAGACGTTATAGAGAGGCGACATTACTTCCTCATTACGTTCAACTCCGTGTCTGCAGTTTATGAGTAACTGTTATATTGCCATGTATAGAAGTCGCACAGAATAAGTAGTCGAGGTATATATGTTATTTGAATACAGTGGATTTATTAATGGTGATATTCTTTTCTAACAATCTACTGAGCTTTTAATCAATCATCATCAACCGTGGCTCTACAACCCTTGGTGTGTCTTGACCTGCTCCAAGAGTCGATTCCATTCCTCCCTATTGCATCCACCTGGCTTTCCAGTTTCTTATGTTCAGTTTTCTGAGGTCCTCCTCTATCTGGTCTGTGAATCTACTTCGGGGTCTTCCCCTTCTTCTACTACCCATTGGTTTCTGGTAGAATATATGTTTCGTAGGCTGTCCTTCCTCCATTCTCTCTATATGCCCAACCCACCTTAGCCTGTGCATTTTGATTGAGGTTTTAATACATTTTATAAACAATGCTTAATCTGTGTCCGTTGACCTTTGTAACACAAGTAAAATTTACTTTCCATAGAATGACATAAATTAATATTCAAAAATTTTTTTTTGTCTTATTTACTATACAAAGTCTTTACTGATGTGATAGAGTCTTTCTTTTAAATATTTTTTTTTTTTTTTTTTTGTAAACGTACATAATAAATGTTCACTTCCCTTTAACGTCGATTCGAGATCTTTCAGAAGACGGGTTGTTCCTGGACGATCCTGGATCTGGATAAGTACGTGTATTGATATACACTGTGCGCTTCAGGGTCGCTTTCGGGCGTATAGACATTTCTCAGGGGCACAGTTACATATTCCTTCATCGCGAACCGATACTGTTATTGCGAAAATGGTGTATTATGCTTACACTCTTTTTCCATTCAGCTTAAAGTGTTTATATAACCTAACTGGATATCTTTCACTTTCGCGGAATAACACAATTATAATATTTCTCGCAGTAACTCTAGGAATTTTCTAACTTATGTTTGTTGCGATTGGCAGTCAGATCGTCAAGCACCAAGCGCCGTTTACACGTTATCGATTCCAAAGAGAGACTGATCTACCCGTTAAAAGTAACATTGACTGAATTCTCGTAATCTGATTGGTTCTTCTGTACCCCCTTCTATGATATTCTTACAGATAATAAATGTTCTTGTCCAAAAAGGCTTCAAAACACAATAATTGTTGTTAAAAAACATGCATATTTTTACGATCAAATTTATGACCATAAAACCTGTTTGTTTAAAAAACGCATACATTCGGTTACTGATTTTTACTATAACTATTGTCACCAGTTAGTTCTTCTTATTACGAACATTCTTATGTAAGTCCCATGTCAAAATTTCCAATATCACGGAAGTTTGTTTAAATTAACGTGTTTTTTATAAAATTACCGAAAATAATTTCGACTAAGCATCCGTACGCACCTCTTCACAGCACTTAAAGTTGTTTTAAAAGCCTAAAAATACTTACAGCTAACATTATTCCTTATCAAGCAAATTATAGTGTTCAAACCTGCAAACTCTACTTATTCATATGGGGTGTCTTCATATGCTGCCATATGCTTTACTCTCTGCTACATTCCATATGCAATTAGAATTCCAGAATGCAATATAATATCAGACTGTAAACAGTTGGATCATGGAGGTCATTTTAATCTTCTTCTTTTCCTCTTCAAGGATTAGGTTATATAAACCTGTTCCGGCACCCATCTCATCCTCGGACGACCCACTTCTCTTCTACCAATCAATGGCTTTAAAGTTCAGTGACGCTTTCGCCAATCGACCATCTGTCATCCTTTCCAGATGATCCCACTATTGTCTTCTGTAAAGTGAAATAATTTCGTTTATATCATTTACTTCGAGTTCAGCTGTGATATCTTCATTCCTTATTCTATCTTGCAATGTATAATTTAAAGTATTTCGAAGAAACTGCATTTCAGCATTCTGAATCTTGCCGCTTTCCTTTTTTGTCATGACCCACGCCTCACCCGCATAAATCAACATGGGTGTTGCAATTGTCTTATAAAATTTAATCCTGGCTGTATCTTGTTTTATTTCTAATTTCTATGAATCGTACCACAAATATTCCTAAATTTAATTATCTTCTCTCTTATATCATATTCAGATTCATAGCTTATTGCACAACCGAGATATTTGAACGGCTCACTTGTTCTCAAGTACTGTTGTTTATAACTATCTTAGTCCTCAGTGGATATTTACCTTTAAAGGCCATGGTTTTGGTTTTTCTTACTGAAATTGTCAGTGAGTACTCTCTTGCCACTTCTTGTAATTGAAACATAGCTCTTTGTAAGTCATCCTCATTTTCTTGAATAAGAACTATCTCATCCGCATATAGCAGGGAAGCCATACAAATTGATTTGTCAAGCTGTATTCCCGAAGTTACTCTGGATTTCCATGCTCTCAACATGTCGTCAATGTATATATTAAAAAAGGTTGGGAAAACACAGCATCCCTGCCTAACTCTCTTATTTATTGGAATGTCACCTGTGATATCTTCATTCCTTATTCTATCTTGCAATGTATACCTATTCAGATGCAATGCATGCCTACCATTCAGATCCAGGACTACAGATGTAATTTTATAAAGAATCTTAACTGAAGTTGTTAAATGCTGTTTATTAAATTTTAATGTATCCGCATTTTAACGTTCCCTCAGTTTGAAACCTGATAAATTCATAACTGGTTCACGTGAAAGCACGACTGTCTCAAGATTTTCACAGTTTGATACGAGTTTAGACGGGAACTCCAAACGTTAATTCTACGTGCAATCTAAATTTACATTCACGGTAGGTATTGTGTTGGAAGGATGCGAGACGTTAAGGACACTCGTGTTTAAAAAAATGCTAAATACATCATACGCGTTACTGCGCGCGATAGCGTCGTTTAAGTGTAAATTATAAGCGCAAACAATGAAGAACGACATGCGAACGGAAACACTTACGAATGCAAGTGAGGACTGGTCTGTTGTAATAAAATACGTCACAAGACCTGAGCGGAATCGTATGTATTACGTGTGTGAGGAGGACCGAACTGGTGGCCACGTTGGAAATACCTAACTACGCTATTCTGTACGATATTTTTTTTTTTTTTTTTTTTAGCAACCAGAAAATATGGTAAACTTGGGTAAACTCGTGATAAAGTATATAAAATACCAATTGTGCCAACTAATAATTTTTAATTCTTTTTTCTGTTTTAATTTTTGAAAACAATGGTTTCTGAGGACTTTATCGCACTAAAAATGTTTTGGATAAAACAACATATTATATATATATTTTTTTGTATCGTACATCTAAGGACTACATGCCAATTTCAATTCTTTGCTCTTTGTTCTTTTCTTTTTCTCCAATATTCTTTCATCTTTTCACTGTCTCTTCTTCCTGTCTTCAGCCCACTTAGAACATGCGTTTTTCTCTCTCCTACCCAGGACTCCTTTCATTTTTAACACTTTTACCTGAAAAACTTCTCTTTCAATTGCTTCTTCTGCGCGTATATTATTTTTTCCTAAATCCTTTTGGACTTCTTTAATCCAACTTGTTGTTGAATTCTTCCCCCACAGATATTTGAAGATTTGCTTAGTCAACCTATCGTCGTCCTTCCAACATTTTATATTTATTTTAATTAAATTTCGAAACAATGTTCTTGCTTGGTAATCTCGTGACAACACTCAGCTATACTCGTGATATCACGACTTTACCTGGATGGAGGCAGTCTCGTGATACGTCAGACATACTCGTGGCATCTAAAATCATAAATAAAGTCATAAATAAAATTAAGCTAAAATCGTATGGTCAAAAAACATGAAAATTAAAACGCCATTAATATTAAAATCGTACGGAGAAATCCAATCCAGGAAATAAAAACTATCGAAAATGTTAGTAGAAAACAATTTAGAAGATTTATATTTAATGGAAGCCTTTTTCAGAAGTAAATGTAAAAAATTAAATAAATTTTTACATTACTAGGAAGCGTCTTTACTTGGAAAACAACACAAAACATTTAAGAAACTACGAAAACATGTAGGAGATAAGGTCCTACAACGTACACGCCGTCCATAACCTATCAAAATAGATACCATCGTATTCAGTATGTATTAACCGACAATTTAAGATTAAATTTGATACTTAATATAGTGAATTACAATTATGGTAGAATCAAAATGCACCACCTATTAACAGATGCAGACATATAAGAAATATGCCTTACCTTTCACTTCAAAACGTTGCAAAGCAATAAACACGTGTCGCACTGGCGTATACAGTATCTCAAACTGAACATTAAATGCGCTGCGCTCAACTGGAGAAACTAGGCATTTGTGGGAGCATTGGTTAACCCGTGACAAGCTTCACAAAAAGTATCACGAGATTACCTCTATCACGAGTATACCCGAGTTCACCACCATACGTTCTGTAAGCTAATCTGCTGATTAGTGTACACGCATAAAAGATGTACAGTTAGATGGCGTGAAGAGGTGTTCCACCAGTGATGTCACCTCGTGGTCCTTAAAGGTCGGATAGCCAAAGTCTTGTCAATCTTCTGTCGATTGCAGCCTGTAGAAGTGGCGGGTTACGATGGTCGTAAAGTCTTGTATGGAGTCTAGTGGCACGTTCGTTAGCGACTTCACGGGCGTGTGGAATACGGAATTCTGTGTACAAAGTGTGGTTGGACACATACCACGGGGCATCCGCGATAGCTCGTAGGATCTTTGATTGGCATTCGCTGTAAGATTGCTACGTTAGATTTGGTGGTCTCACCAACTTCGATTCCGTAAGTCCGTATGGGTTTAAGGACAGTTTTATAGAGAAGAAGTTTGTTGTTTATAGATAGATTAGATGTTTTGATACCAGCCAGTTAATTTCCTTAAATCTTAAATCTAGTTGTTTTCTGTTTTATGTGGTGTTTCCAGGTCAGTTTTCACCTAAATGAAGGGCTAGGTATTAACTTTATCGTGCAGAGATAACTTTGAACGCAACGGACGGGTCAATAGAAATTCCGCTAGTTCGAAATCCTCGGTAATCCGAAACGACTTGTTAAAATAAATACTGTTGTACACTGTCTTAGTTATAAAATTACAACTCTCATTTACTGTAGTTACTCTTTCGTCAAATATAAGCTACATAGGTCTAGTTAGCATTGCGATGATGCAGGGGGAGCAGGAAATGATTTCTGAATATATGAGAATATCATTCTCATCTACTGAATATAGAATTACAATTGCAGAAAGACATACAAATTAGTCCAATGGAACGCACATGATGTATTTACACGATGTGTATTCGGATTTAAGCGCAGCAGTGACTTGAATTCTACTCAGGTAGGCCCAGAACGAAAAAGTGCAAAGCATAGTGGAAAAACGTTTAACGCGAAGCGACGGAGACCAGATGTCTTTGCGTGTTAACTGTATGCATTACGAACGTATTACTGTATTGCGGACGTCTTTTGTCTACACAGAATTATAAACAACCAAATGTTTACCTAATACAGTGGCCAAATGTTTACCTAATACAGTGGAAGACGTTTAACGCGAAAAAACGGGGACCAGCTGCTTTTGCGTGTTAACTGTATGCATTACGAACGTATTACTGTATTGCGGACGTCTTTTGTCTACACAGAATTATAAACAACCAAATGTTTACCTAATACAGTGGAAAACGTGTAACGCGAAACGACGGGGACCAGCTGTTTTTGCGTGTTAACAGAAGTTGGTGTTAAACGGACAAAGAGTGAAACAAAATGACATAAATGAACAATTACTGTATAGACTACTCGTATTGTACATTAGTAAAATTAAGCAGTAGGCTATAGAGTATTCAGAAGGTACTTATATATAAACGTTTTAATTCACCTTCTGGTTAATTTTTGAAAAAAATATGGTTCATTTTTCGTAGAACTTAGTATTAACGCACTGTAGCCGTTGTTCATTTAGTCTTACGATTTAGGTTTTCTTGTAGAGTAAGTAGTACGTCTTTTATAGTTCCTATAGTGATAATGTTCAATTGTTTTTAAAATAGTCCTTTAGTTTTTTTTGTACACAATTCTACACAACTTTATTTTCAAGAAATTGTGGTCAAGCAACTTTATTTTCTAATTTATCAACGTGGTCAAGCATTTCACCTTCCGAGTTGTCTCATAAATGTAGAAGAACGCGGCTCAGCAACGAAAGCATATCGGTAGCGGTAAAAAATCGTAAATTTTCACTGTTATTTTCCGTGTCAAGTTCGTCGGCACTGTCATCACTTCACAGTATTTAACTTGCATTGTTTTGGGGGCGTGCATGTATGCATTTATTTGTTATGCAGCTATCGAAAGCCAGCAACAATATTATTATAACAAACCTTTTTGTGTTAACCGATATTATGTAGATAAAACGTTTGTGTTAACCGTGCAAACTGTAATTGTAAAGTAGAAGCAACGATCGGGACATGAGACATATTTCGTGTTAAACGATATTTTTTTTTTGTGTTAACCTTTTTCGGATTCAACGTTTTCCAGTGTACGCACTTATCGGCTTTGGTTACCACAACGCGGAATACGTAAGTATCGAATATGGTTGCTTGATAACCTTATCAAGGTATCAATACAAATACGTACAACCGTATCAATATCAGCAATATAAATCGGTTAAGTCAACGTAGACTATTTTTTATGTTAAAACAACTAAGGTATTAGTACTTTAAAATAATGCAGCGAACCAGCTGGTTTTCTTGGAAGTTGGCACTAAAAGAATACTGTTAACAAGGGCGTTCCATAGTCGACGATCTCAGAAACATTTTACCGTTCATCGGTGATTACTCTTAACGGAACGTTAAGCAACGTGTCTTCATTCAGACATGGTGTAAACATGGAAGGAATCAGGCGACCCAAAAAAATCTGAAAAAGTGTTAGCCTGTTCGTATTAACAACTTCCTTCGGAATACCGTGATATGTGTATCAACACCGTATTTTAGAAGAGACATAAGTAAAAATAATGTTACGCAACGGAACATTCTCGAACAATGGAGTGTGTCTTTCTACGTGTTTCTCGGCTATCCCAGCAGAACCCATCTGTAATGTTTGTGTGTGCGTGCATATTGCTAATTTGAGAAGAAAGACAATTACGTGATACTTATCATGCGTCAACAATCGAGGCAGTGTTACGTAATACGGAACGCGACATTGGAGTGTGTCTTTCTACGTGTTTCTCGGCTATCCCAGCAGAACCCATCTGTAATGTTTGTGAGTGTGCATATTGCTAATTTGAGAAGAAAGACAATTACGTGATACTTATCATGCGTCAACAATCGAGGCAGTGTTACGTAATACGGAACGCGACAATGGAGTGTGTCTTTCTACGTGTTTCTCGGCTATCCCAGCAGAACCCATCTGTAATGTTTGTGTGTGTGTGCATATTGCTAATTTGAGAAGAAAGACAATTACGTGATACTTATCATGCGTCAACAATCGAGGCAGTGTTACGTAATACGGAACGCGACAATGGAGTGTGTCTTTCTACGTGTTTCTCGGCTATCCCAGCAGAACCCAGCTGTAATGTTTGTGCGTGTGCATATTGCTAATTTGAGAAGAAAGACAATTACGTGATACTTATCATGCGTCAACAATCGAGGCAGTGTTACGTAATACGGAACGCGACAATGGAGTGTGTCTTTCTACGTGTTTCTCGGCTATCCCAGCAGAACCCAGCTGTAATGTTTGTGTGTGTGCATATTGCTAATTTGAGAAGAAAGACAATTACGTGATACTTATCATGCGTCAACAATCGAGGCAGTGTTACGTAATACGGAACGCGACAATGTAGTGTGTCTTTCTAAGTGTTTCTCGGCTATCCCAGCAGAACCAAGCTGTAATGTTTGTGTGTGTGCATATTGCTAATTTGAGAAGAAAGACAATTACGTGATACTTATCATGCGTCAACAATCGAGGCAGTGTTACGTAATACGGAACGCGACAATGGAGTGTGTCTTTCTAAGTGTTTCTCGGCTATCCCAGCAGAACCCAGCTGTAGTGTTTGTGAGTGTGCATATTTCTAATTTGAGAAGAAAGACAATTACGTGATACTTATCATGCGTCAACAATCGAGGCAGTGTTACGTAATACGGAACGCGACATTGGAGTGTGTCTTTCTACGTGTTTCTCGGCTATCCCAGCAGAACCCATCTGTAATGTTTGTGAGTGTGCATATTGCTAATTTGAGAAGAAAGACAATTACGTGATACTTATCATGCGTCAACAATCGAGGCAGTGTTACGTAATACGGAACGCGACAATGGAGTGTGTCTTTCTACGTGTTTCTCGGCTATCCCAGCAGAACCCAGCTGTAATGTTTGTGTGTGTGCATATTGCTAATTTGAGAAGAAAGACAATTACGTGATACTTATCATGCGTCAACAATCGAGGCAGTGTTACGTAATACGGAACGCGACAATGGAGTGTGTCTTTCTAAGTGTTTCTCGGCTATCCCAGCAGAACCCAGCTGTAATGTTTGTGTGTGTGCATATTGCTAATTTGAGAAGAAAGACAATTACGTGATACTTATCATGCGTCAACAATCGAGGCAGTGTTACGTAATACGGAACGCGACAATGGAGTGTGTCTTTCTAAGTGTTTCTCGGCTATCCCAGCAGAACCCAGCTGTAATGTTTGTGAGTGTGCATATTTCTAATTTGAGAAGAAAGACAATTACGTGATACTTATCATGCGTCAACAATCGAGGCAGTGTTACGTAATACGGAACGCGACATTGGAGTGTGTCTTTCTACGTGTTTCTCGGCTATCCCAGCAGAACCCATGTGTAATGTTTGTGGGTGTGCATATTGCTAATTTGAGAAGAAAGACAATTACGTGATACTTATCATGCGTCAACAATCGAGGCAGTGTTACGTAATACGGAACATTCTCGTACAGTCGATAGTGTCGGTCTACAGCTTCTGAACTAGCCCAGCTGGTGTGTGTTTCTGCTAAGGCCGCGCTCAAGTATCCTCTAGAATTTTCGAGTGCTTGTTAAGGACGCCTATTATGGAATCCTGCAGACCATAAATAGCCAAAACCTGCCGCTTGGAAGTCAGTTTTATGTCGGGCGATTTACTCAATGCGTCTCAAGTGGTGTTAATGAAAAGTGATTATTGTGCGGGGCTCTATTAGTTGACATTATTATTTGGTCACCTAATTTTGGACAAATTAACTTGAATTATTGCACGAGTTGTCCTAGTCTGACTTATCGTGTCTTGTTCAATAACTTGTTGATTTCAAACTGTTAATTGAGATTAATTAAAACTAGTGATCAGTGACTTAATTGGTGTCTGTGTTTTGTTTTCTACTGTGCCATACGACGATCAGTGAGACCGTCGTAACAATATTGGTGTTAAATACTAATGAACCGTGCTGTGTCATAGGGATGTTGGCTTTGATGTCCTCAAAGCCGTAAGCCGTATATCCACACAGGCTTGAGGACAGTATTATACAGCAACACCTTGTTTCGTATTGACAGTAATGATTTTCTGTCCAGGAACCAATAATACTTGTGAAACTTGGTGTCCTCAATTGTGTGTCTAGGTGGATGCCTGAGTATTTTACAGAATCGGCTCCCGGATAGGTTTGTTATTCAATCTCACAGTTGGTGTGTCCCGTGGCGTTTTGTGAAGGTGATGTGTGCTGACTTAGTTTCGTTTAAGGGCACTCGTAACCATCTGTGCTTCCCACGTTAAATTCATCAACTTTGAGACCCATTATCTCAGAACCTGTAAAAGATAGAAGTCTGAAATCTTAGCAAGTAGGTTACCATATTATACTCTTCAAAGGCTACTACAATTGTAAAGATACGTCAATTTCTTGATCTTTTAACAATTTTGTTATGTTTTACTCTAAAAATTTGCATACAAAAAGCGTACTTAATATTTTTCTACATTTTTATTTTTCAGTGAAACTAGGTAGTTTTAGTAGTCTACTAAGCCAATATAAAAAAAAATTCAGCTTGATAGTTCACTTGGTTGCTGAAACAATGGATCATTTACCTAAACAAAAGTAGATTTTGAGAAAAACGCGTTTAAAGTTTTAAAAGAGTTTTTTATTGTTTTACGTGATTTAAAATAGTCCACCTCCATACTGGGGGTCTTCAGTTATGTCCATTCGGTCCTCTAGTTGAGCTCTTCACGTTTCTAGTTGACTCTGACATTTTTCATCAATTCATCTACTGCTGTCTCTGCCTCAAGTATTCGTTGCAAGTCAATTTTTTTCATTACCTCAATTATATTTAATCCTGGTTTGATCCCTAATTTTTGTCAGATTTGACACTTTGTTATATTACCTTCATTGAAGGTTAACACAGCATCCTGCACACCCAAAACCAAAGTATCCAGTTCACAAAATTTATTTTTTTGGCAATCTATTCCAATCAAATGGGTTAGCGAATCGTTTGCATTCTGTGTTCTACCATGAAGACATTTTTTTTTAACAAGTTAGGATGACTCAGATCAGCAAATATTGGCTTGTAACCGTTTGTGTTAATACAAAATTTTCCTTTGTAAACACAAAAATTCTCTTTCCGATGGTAAAAACCGCACGTCTCTACAATTTGTTATAAGGTAGTTGCAGATTTATAAAAAATTGTAATATTATCAGCACTTTTGACAGAACTTTTCCTACGATCTCTATTCTTTTAAAAAACATAAAAAAATTATTATCAATCGTATTCACATAAATTTGTTATCAGTTTATTCAGAAAATATTTAAAAAATTTTTAAGACAAAACAACAAAAATCGATTTTTGGGTAGATTTGTCGGTTACGAGTGACCTTAATTGTATTCTCCATTTCTTTGCCCATTTTTCAATCTCACGCAGCAAACTCTGAAGTAGAATGGTTGCTTCCACCCAGTGCCGTACCTAGGCCACTGGAGGTCCGGGGCGGATTTCTATCTGAGGCCCCCCTCCCATGAGACAGGTGTTTGTAATCCAATTTATCTTTAAGTAATATATAGCAGAAACACTTTACTGTTATATATTTAATGTCTAATCACTGTATTGATACATCTTGTTAGGAAACTTTATTAGAACCTGTAGTAATGTTTGAAATAAAAATCCACTATAATAAAGTTTAAAGAAATAATAGAAGTACGTCTTATTTATAGATTTCATTAAATTTGTTACAATACTTTATAATATATAATAAACGTATAATACTGCAAAACAAATTTATCATTGCTGCAAAGAATACTTGGCAATTTTTTTTTTCAAGTCAGTTAGCAGTTTTAGTGCATAACACACGCTATGTTACTCATCTGTACAGTTGTACGTGCAGTTGTCTTCTATGTCAATCACGGTTTTGTTCACTCGCGCAAAATGTGATGCTCTGTTTTGTGAATTCGTTCATTCGAGTAACCGGCCTGATTTTCGCTTTCTGAATTATCCACTATTTGGCAAAAATTCTGATGAGAAGTTTTAAATAAATTGTGTTGGTCTCTTAAACTTAATATTTTCCAAATCTGTAGCCCCCCTACTAAGCTAGGCCGGGGGCGGCCCTCCCCTTTAGTCCGTTCGGATCTTTGTATTACATTTTTGGCCCAGTATTTTTTAAAGATTCTGAATACTTCAAGTAACAACAATATAAAGAGTTAAATGGGTTTACTTGTGATGCTCATGTAGAAATTCTATGTAGCTGGTACTTATTGTATGCTGACTACTGACATAAACTTCATTAGATGATAATGGGTGAAACTTACCAGATACACATGATACTGTACGACGCTACTTGTACGCGTCCTACTTGACACAGTACTGTACGTACTGTAAATATCATAACCTGGAGGGACGCATGTAGGACAGTGTTTGCGACGAGTTACTAGAGCGGGAAAGGAGGCGTCACGCATGATTAGGCGTTAGTAGCCTACCGCGTTGTATTTGTATGTGAACGTATGGTATTGCTTAACAGAAACGAATGCATTACTGTATTGCGCACGTCTTGTGTCTGCACAGAATTATAAACAAGCAAATGATTACCTAACACCGTGGCAAACGTTTAACGTGAAACGACGGGGACCAGCTGCGTGATAACCGTATTTCGTACATTGACGACATGTTGAGAGCATGGAAATCCAGATTGACTTCGGTAATACAGCTTAACAAATCAATTTGTATGGGTTCCCGGCTATATACGGGTGACATAGTTCTTATTCAAGAAAATGAGGATGATTTACACAGAGCTATGTTTCAATTACAAGAAGTAGCAAGAGAGTACTGTACTCACTGACAATTTCAGTAAGAAAGACCAAAACCATGGCCTTTAAAAGTAATTATCCAGTGAGGACTAAGATAGTTGTAAACAAACAGCACTTTAGAACAAGTGAGCCGTTTCAAATATCATAGCAGTAACCTATGAATTTGAATATGATGTAAAAGAGAAGATAAATAAATTTAGGAATATTTGTCTTCGATTCATAGAAATCTTAGAAATAAAACAAGACACAGCACAAGGATTAAATTTTATAAGACAATTAAAAACCAAAATTTAAAAATAACCTATAACAGTAATAAAAACAGATTTTGAGAGAATCAAACCTAAAACAGATAAACTAATTCATAATTTAAAATTTTATGAGTATATAAAATTGAATGCTCTGACTGTAACAAATTTTATGTTGGCCAAACTAAAAAACGGTTAAAGGAAAGATATATACAACACCGTAATTCATATTTAAAACCAGATATATATAATTCAAATTTAGCTACACACTCAATAAAAAACAAACACACATTTTAAAATTTAAATATCAGTTTGTTAAACACATTTCCAAAGGTTCAAAAATGACCTTATGTGAAAATTTTGAAATGTTTAAACGTAGAACAAATAATGAATTAATACCAGAACAAATTCAGATTAATACGAAAAATGATAATATTTCCAGAATTACTAATTTAATAAAATGATAAATATTTTTATATTATATTTTTTTACAGTTAATTATATAACATATTTTATATAGACATATAAAAACATTAAATTTAGTCTACATGTAAAACAGCTAAAAACATTAAATTTAGTCTACATGTAAAACAGCTGTTTTTAACAATTGATTTAAAAATTTTAATTTATTAATATTACATCTGATGATGATAGCTGAATGGTATTGAAACACTGTAATTTACAAAATAAAATATATTCTTGTAAAGAGTGTTATTATTAATAATAATAGAAAATATATAACAAGAAAAATTTGAGCATTTATGAATTAAATTTTAACGTACGGAAGAAAAGTTAGTATTAATCGAGGCAACGCTGACGTATGTAACATAATTGTTGCACCAGTAAAGAGTGGATGTATAAATGGTAAGAAAGACGGACGGATAATGTTTCTGATTGCTTTGTGTGGTAACGAGACGGCGACGCAGCTGTTATTGTCGCCTGTTTCATAAACGTAGCGTAGTCGAGTCTCGTCACTCCCACTCGCAGGATGTCCGTCCGTGTCCACTACTGTTGACTCACACTGCCATTTATCTTAATTGAAACTTCTTTTATGCTTTTATACTTCCTTGTGCACTTCGAATTAAATGCGATTGTCGTTGAATACATAAATTACTTGTCTGGACTAAAGTGTTCTGCATACTGATTTTGTACTGTCTTCGGATGTCTGTTACTAGATGCCGTAACTTATGATGAGTATTCACGTTTCACAGGGGAGGAGGGTATTATCATTGTGAGGGATAGTTTCATTTCACTGCCAACTCTCTTCCCACAGTGAGAACATTCCTCTGCTGTCATTCTCCTCGTCAGCGTTGTTCGGTTCATGACCTACATTTCTGCAGCACGTCTTTTGTTTTCCGGCCGTGAATTGCTATTGCCGGAGTTCCAGAGTTGCTACAAACGTAATTGTTCGAATTGCTTTTTGTCAGTCATATCATCCATTTTGTGTTAGCTTACATAGTACAATTTTATGTCTGCTTATCCAGAAAAATAGCTTTTAACTTAAAAGATTTTCTAATTAAAAAATTGGACAGATATTTATTTCTAATAGTTATAACTGTACATTGTTATAATTATAATTTGTGCGGCATCTACTCTACGTGACCTGACCTACGTATGATTTTATTAATTTCCAAATAGTGTTGGTTGAATTGTGAATGTTAACCCGGATTGTAAAAGTAGCCTCCATTAGTTTCTTTGTAACATGTATACTGTGCACGCAGGTTATTCTGCTGTTTGTGAACAGTGGCGTAACTTCCGGGCCCGTGGGCCTGTAATACGGGAGGCTGCGGACTAGGGGGGCCAGCGCAAATTCTTCTCTTCTTCAGCGGCGTGACAACCCATTACTGAGTCAAGACCTCCTTTAACAGCCTTCGCCAGTTGCCCCGGTCAAGTGCAGCTGCCCTCCAGTTCCGGGCCCCAAAGATATGGCGCGCATCATAATTCACACCGTCTTCCCAACGTAGTTTCTGGGTCTACCAACTCTTCTGGTACCATAGATCTGTTATGTGAGCGCCTTTCTGGGTATTTCATTCTCCCCCATTCTGATCGCATGTCCAGCCCATCTGAGTCTAGCAAGTTTTATAACTTGCACAATATCTGGTTCGTTCAGAAGAGTGTGTTCACTTCTTGGTTGGTCCTTTTCCTCCATTCACCTTCCACACATATTGGACCAAAAATACTGGGAAGATTTTGCGTACATGAACGAGCAGCCTTGACTAAGCCTTTCTAGAAATGGTCCAGGTTTCAGAACCATAGGTGAGAACTGGGCGGATCAGTGTTTTCACCAGATTTCACCATATGTTTTCAATATCAATAACAAATACATTAATTTTTTAACTGTTACTTTTACCAATATTGATGCAGTGTGAGAGTATAAATCATTTGGTTAACTGCAGAATAGAGCGGTGATTCCAGTTACGAAGGCACCGAGGCCACCGGTTGGGCATGGGTTCGCATCGATATTCGTTATGAGATACGAAAAGAAACTAATAAATGGTGCCAAGCAGCTGGATCGTGTTGTGCAAATGTTACTCTGACATAAACAGCTTCAAATGTAGTCATTAGAAGCCATAAAGAGAAGGTAAGCCAGCGTCAAAGTAGTGTTCTTGGCTCCCTCCTGTTCTCAGTCTACGTGCCGAGACAGCCTGGTGGCCCTCTTATGACTACAGCGCCAGCTCGTCTCGCTCGGGGACTCGACTGATAACTGGAGGATGTCTCTAAACGCGACCAAGAGTGTAACCGTCCTAGTTTCTAAGTAACGGGAGGTACCCGCTTAGGCAACTATGGACGTACTTGCGCTGGTCCAACGAGGTGAAGTACTTCGGTGTACACCCCCGTACGCAACTAACGAATAAACAAGTAAACGAGTATTATGAGTACACGAGTACAGAGTCACTTTTTGATGCTGAATACTTCATTCTGCGCATGTGCCGATTGCCGTACAAATATGAAACGAAGCAAAACAGCGAGGTTCAGAATATTTCTATGCCAAAGAGACGAAGCTGGTTTTAATAAATGAAAAAAGTTCATACTGATGTTACATTTATTCTCGTGTGTTATGCAGATATATAATACAGATTATAATAACAAATTATATATTATACTAGTGACCAACTTGGTAAATTTTGAAAAGCGAATTATATTGTGTTGTAACCTACAGAGTGGCTGATAGTTGATAGGCCATATACTACTTTTTGTTAATGTGATTTCGAAGATGATTTTAACTTCACTGCACATCTCACATAAATGATGAGATTTAACTCGTGTGGCTTACTGTTATGTTTTTATTATATGTTTCAGATGTTTTTTTGACATTATTTGTTTTGCTGTTACGCGCATTCTAAATTTCATTGCCTGAGGTTCGCAACTGATTTGTCTAACCAAAATGGAATCAATAATTTAATACTAAACCTATATCAGGTTGTTAACTCCTAGTGAAAACTTAAATTAGTATTCCCAAAAGGGAGATAGGCCTATAAATTCTCCTGTTTCTTATTTTCTTTTAAACGGTAACAGTTTAATAAAGTCACAGTGTAAAATAACACTGTTAATACTTTTAGATTCAATTTATTTCTAACAACAAATTATGTAATACAGGTATATGTATAATGCGTATATAATAACAGGTATTCGTACGTGTTATTTTTTAGGAACGGCATCGTTCGTACCTGTTATTTTCAAATACTAGTTTAGCACACCTCTAAACCCAGCGTCTACATAAACGCAAACACGGCAATAGTACCCCTACATGGTTGTTTATAGTCCTAATGACTTGATGGTACCTATAGGTTAAAAATAGTCAAATTGGTACGATACTTGTGCGGACATCATGGAAATTACAATGGGATTAAGTGTACAATGTCGTATGGGTCCTATCTAAGAGGTGCAAAGAGCTATTTGCCTGTACAACTCAACTCCACTCTCAACTACTGTCGGTAGTCTGTTAACCAGAGCAACCTATCCAAGACGATGATATGTATAATAGGTAATATAATAACAGGTATTTGTACGTGTTATTTTTCGTAACGGTTTCGTTCGTACCTGTTATTTTCAAGTACGTGTTTACGTTTACGTTAGTAATTTGTTACGCTTGTGTGTTTCAGGTTTGAACAGGTCGGACAGTGGAAGTTCAATAGTCACCACCACGTCCACCACGGTGGAACAGTGGCTCACTTCACTTGGCCTTGCCGACTATGAATCACTGTTCCTCAACTACGGATACGATGACCTCGATTTCATCGTAAGTACTGGAACGTTTGTAATTAATACGTTTCGTTGTAACTGCAGGCGTGTCCAACTGTTGGTTACCGCTTTTAGTGTTGTTCATATAACTATCGATATTTTTATTATTGGAAATACAGTATATTAACGTTATGGAAAGCATTGCATTTCGGGAATATATCGGTATGGAGAACAATACATGACTCTTCCATGTTCTAAGATTTATATTTAAAATCACTTACTTGAGTTTGGTTCGATAATTTCTAAAAAAATATCCCTCACCCTCAAACTGTTTTCACAATTTATAGATATTTCTGTTATTATGAGGTAGTCGTTTAATATTATGTTATTTTCGAATCACGTTATCTATAAAAATTAGGTTCTTTATTCTTATAAAGAAACTGAACTACGCAGAAAATCACGCATTAATTACATATTTATATAATTATGTGGCCACAAATTATTTTGTGTCCTGCTGGACCGTGGTTGCGAATCTTCACGCATAGATGATTTAAATTAAAATAAAAAAAGTATAATTTTATTGCCTGGAAACAAAGTTATTTTATTTTTAACAATTACCATTGTTTTAAAAGTTTAAATGCATTTTACTTCCATATTCCTTAAGGAAATGGAAGTATGGTGATGGCAAAAAAAATCGTGTTCGAGATTATTGCAGATTCTGATTGTACTACACTCAAAACATGAAAAAAAGTCGTTTTCCGAAAAGTGTCTGTGTGTGTGTCTGTCTGTCTGTCTGTCTGTCTGTCTGTCTGTCTGTATGTAGATTTTTTTTCTATGGCAAACGATAACTGCCGCAAATTCAAACAGAATCAAATAATTTTTTGCATACAGCCCTGATTTGTAGAGTACTCACGACCTATTGTTTTTGGTGAAGATCGGTTGAGGGAAAGGGGTAGTTTACCTGCAACGGTTTTTTTATCAAGGGAAATTTTTTTTTTGGCAAACGATAACAGCCGCAAATTCAAACAGAATCAAATAATGTTTCGCATACAGCCCTGAATTGTAGAGTTCTCAAGACCTATTGGTTTTGGTGAAGATCGGTTAAGGGAAAGGGATAGTTTACCTGTAACGTTTTATGTTTTAACAAGGGTATTTCCTATGGCAAACGATAACAGCCGCAAATTCAAACAGAATCAAAAGATTATTTGCATACAGCCCTAAATTGCAGAGTTCTCAAGACCTATTGTTTTTGGTGAAGATCGGTTAAGGGAAAGGGGTAGTTTACCTGCAGCGTTTTTTTATCAAGGGTATTTTCTATGGCAAACGATAACAGCCGCAAATTCAAACAGAATCAAATAATTTTTTGCATACAGCCGTGATTTGTAGAGTACTCAAGACCTATTGTTTTTGGTGAAGATCGGTTGAGGGAAAGGGTTGGTTTACCTGCAACGTTTTTTATCAAGCGTATTTTCTATGGCAAACGATAACTGCCGCAAATTCAAACAGAATCAAATAATTTTTTGCATACGTCACTGAATTGTAGAGGACTCAAGGCCTTTTGATTTTGGTGAAGATCGGTTAAGGGGAAGGGGTAGTTTACCTGCAACCTTTTACGTTTTAACAAGAGTAAAGTACTTGAAAATTCGTTTAAACTTTTTCAAACAATGGTAATTGTTAAAAAAAATCGGTATGGAGAACCATACATGACTTCCATATTCTAAGATTTATATTTAAAATCATTTTCAGCCAAACAGCCAGGCTGTGTCTTACCTGCCTTTTTATTGCTGTATTAAATGAAAAATATTATATTACATTAAAATGAAAAAATTATAATTTTATTGCCTGGCAACAAAATTATTTTATTTTTAACAATTACCATTGTTTCAAAAAGTTTAAATAAATTTTCAAGTACTTTACTCTTGTTAAAACGTAAAAGGTTGCAGGTAAACTACCCCTTCCCCTTAACCGATCTTCACCAAAATCGAAAGTCATTGAGACCTCTACAATTCAGGGACGTATGCAAAAAATTATTTGATTCTGTTTGAATTTGCGGCTGTTATCGTTTGCCATAGAAAATACGCTTGATAAAAAAACGTTGCAGGTAAACTACCCCTTCCCCTTAACCGATCTTCACCAAAAACAATAGGTCTTGAGTACTCTACAAATCAGGGCTGTATGCAAAACATTATTTGATTCTGTTTGAATTTGCGGCTGTTATCGTTTGCCATAGAAAATACCCTTGTTAAAAAAACGTTGCAGGTAAACTACCCCTTTCCCTCAACCGATCTTCACCAAAAACAATAGGTCTTGAGAAATCTACAATTCAGGGCTGTATGCGAAACATTATTTGATTCTGTTTGAATTTGCGGCTGTTATCGTTTGCCAAAAAAAAAAAATTTCCCTTGATAAAAAAAACCGTTGCAGGTAAACTACCCCTTCCCCCCCAACCGATCTTCACCAAAAACAATAGGTCGCGAGTACTCTACAAATCAGGGCTGTATGCAAAAAATTATTTGATTCTGTTTGAATTTGCGGCAGTTGTCGTTTGCCATAGAAAATACGCATGATAAAAAACGTTGCTGGTAAACTACCCCTTCCCCTCAACCGATCTTCACCAAAAACAATAGGTCTTGAGTACTCTACAAATCAGAGCTGTATGCAGAAAATTATTTGATTCTGTTTGAATTTGCGGCTGTTATCGTTTGCCATAGAAAATACCCTTGTTAAAAAAACGTTGTAGGTAAACTACCCCTTTCCCTTAACCGATCTTCACCAAAAACAAAAGGTATTGAGAACTCTACAATTTAGGGCTGTATGCAAATAATCTTTTCATTCTGTTTGAATTTGCGGCTGTTATCGTTTGCCATAGGAAATACCCTTGTTAAAACATAAAACGTTACAGGTAAACTACCCCTTTCCCTTAACCGATCTTCACCAAAAACAATAGGTCTTGAGAACTCTACAATTCAGGGCTGTATGCGAAACATTATTTGATTCTGTTTGAATTTGCGGCTGTTATCGTTTGCCAAACAAACAAAATTTCCCTTGCTAAAAAAAAACCGTTGCAGGTAAACTACCCCTTTCCCTCAACCGATCTTCACCAAAAACAATAGGTCGCGAGAACTCTGCAAAACCGGGCTGTATGCAAAAAATTATTTGATTCTGTTTGAATTTGCGGCAGTTATCGTTTGCCATAGAAAAAAAATCTACAGACAGACAGACACATAGACAGACAGACACACAGACACTTTTCGGAAAACGACTTTTTTTCATGTTTTGAGTGTAGTAGAATCAGAATCTGCAATAATCTCGAACACGATTTTTTTTGCCATCACCATACTTCCATTCCTTAAGGAATATGGAAGTAATAAAATAATTTTGTTGCCAGGCAATAAAATTATAATTTTTTCATTTTAATGTAAATCTGTACATAGTATAAAGTAAAGTCGGTCTGTTTTCTCTCTGTGTTTGAAATCGCTAATCTCAGGAAGTACTGAACGGATTTTATTCAAGTTTTCGCCAATAGATAGAGTGTCTATCGAGGAACATTTATGTGTATAATTAATACATATATGTTGTACATTAGCTTAGCTATCACGGTTTATGTCAAGTAAGTGGTATAGTTTACATCTTATATATAAAAATGAATGTTTCTTTGTTTGTCCCGTATGCGTTCCTATACCATTCATCCGATTGCGATGAAACTTCGGTGAGTTGTTGTGCGCACGTCCGCGAAGGTTTCTTCCACATCTCGTCCTAAACCACTGTACCGATTTCAACCAAACTTGGCACAAATGTTTTACGCAACGGGAGAACCAACATAGGATAGGTGTTTTTTCGATGGGGTCCTTTTGGGGGTTCTTTGGGGTCTTCCACATCGCCTCCTAAACCACTGGACCGATTTCAACCAAACTTGGCACAAATATTTTACGCAAAGGGAGAACCAACATAGGACAAGTGTTTTTTTTCGATACGATCCTTTGGGGGGTCCTTTGGGGTCTTCCACGTCTCCACCTAAACCATTGGACCGATTTCAACCAAACTTGGCACAAATATTTTACGCAACGGGAGAACCAACATAGGACAGGTGTTTTTTTCGATACGATCCTCTGGGGGGTTCTTTGCGGTCTTAAAAAACTATTAGATCTGGTTACTATGGCAACCCAATAGAATAGATTCTGTTCTAAATATATTATCGCATTAAATTGAAGACCACGCGAACGAAGTTGAGGGCAACAGCTATTTATTTTTAAGAAGCCTACTGTAATTAAACTTTATTAATTAAACTAACATTTTCATTACGTACGACGTGAAACTCCGTAGCGAAGCACGGGTATTCTGCTAGTCATGTATAAGAGAAAATATATCGTGCGTGGCAGGCAAGCATATCTCAGTTATGTACTGTTTACGTTTCCATTTTATTATTATCACTGCCGCAATAAAAAGGCAGGGAAGACACACACACACACACACACACACACACACACACACACACACAATTCGCGTTATTTCTGGCCTCATTCATGTTTATTTTCTTACATTTGCACGGTTTTTAAATGGAAAGTGCCGAACCCATACCAACATAACGCATGCAAGCCGAAAAAGTGTCCAGCGTGGATAGCGATTTGCTTCCTGTGGATCGCTGGGCAGTGTAACTGCACGTGTTTACAGAGGACCGATTCATAGACAGACTTTTCGTCTTTAGGGAATGAACCCTCTGCAAGATGCTGAGGGTCCATGAGTGACTTCGGAGCGCTCCTTCTTTTCCGCGTGTTTGTTCTGTGAAACGTACACTGTAGATTCGCAGATTTATTCTAAGCAACGCTCAATAGGAAATGTTGAAACTTTTTGTCCACGCTGAACCCTCATACACACTAAACCTGCTCTGATGTTTTAATTACGGACATTATAATATTAAAACTTTGGAAACTTGAGCACTACTTAATGGAGATCAATCATTAACTTATACAAGCCATTAATTTTATGCATATTTTTTATATATATGTGTACAACGTTATCGGCAACAAAGAAGTAGTTTTTGTTAAAATTCCTTCCCGGGATATTTGGCCGTAGTCCAATGTTTTCTACAAAACCAGACGTTTCGGCAATGCCATTGACTTCCATCATCAGTGAAAATCGAGTGCGATAACGTGAGGTGGTATATGTTAGTGACCACAGTACTGTGGTTAAGGCTGAAGCAGTAAGTAGAAAGAAGTAGTTTCTATGGTAATATTTCATTTCGAAAATGATTTTAAAAATAAATCTTAGAATATGGAAGTCATGTATGGTTCTCCATACCGATATTTACTTCCATGTTCCATAAAGAAATGAAAGTATGGTGATGGCGAAAAAATCCTGTTCGAGATAAGGGGTGATTCTGATTGTACTACCCTCAAAACATGAAGAAAAGTCATTTTTCGAAAAGTGCCTATGTGTGTGTCTGTGTGTAGAACGTTTTCTATGGCAAACGATAACTGCCGCAAATTCAAAGAGAATCAAATAATTTTTTGCATATGTGCCCGAGTTGTAGAGGACTCAAGGCCTATTGCTTTTGGTGAAGATGGGTTAAGGGGGAAGGACATTTTACCTGCAACCTTTTACGTTTTAACAAGAGTAAAGTACTTAAAAATTCATTTAAACTTTTTCAAACAATGGTAATTATTAAAAATATAAAATAATTTGTTTCCAGGCAATAAAATAATAATTTTTTGAACGAGGAAGCGAGTTTTACTCGACCGTTCGGCATTTATCTGTCTGTCTGTCTGTCTAACTAATTGGGGTATGTGAGTGTTTCACGATAACTTTTGAACGCATCAACCGATTTTCGTAAAACTTGGCATACATGTCCACACTTATGATTGTTGATGCTACTTGGAGCTAGTATAATTACATTACTTTGTAATATCCTCCAACCATCGAATCATCAAAACTGGAATTTTCTTATCATTTGGTCTCTGGCGGCTACTTTGTTCGCAAGGGCCGACGAATCCTCCTACTTGCATCTCCGTCAACTCGACAGAACGGGCAGTGCTCCTCCGTCAGGCGCCACAGGCGCTACTAGACGATCCCCCACAGTAATCTTCGCATGAACCACTGAGAATCACCCCCCCCCCCACCGTACTAAGCATCCTTGCATCCTGCCTGGTCCCTAAGGCTGCGGCTTGCCGACGCTGGGATTGGACAACAGCGTCTGCCAGATAAGATAGACAGCACGGATATCGTACCTACCAGTCAGCATCTGCTTTGCCGTCTCGGCTGAGCTGTAACCCAGAACATGGGAAACCACGACATGTGCAAGTGCGTAATTGCGGGAGCCATTCGCCTAGACGTAACCCATTCCCGGGTTGTTTGGCCGTGGTCCATTGTTTTCAACAAAACAGACGTTTCGACAGCGCCGTCGACTGCCATCATCAGTGTAAATCGAGCTTCGCTAGCGTCTACGACCTTACGTTAGCGAAGCTCGATTTTAGACTGATGATGGCCATTGACTGCCGAAACGTTTGTTTTTGTTGAAAACAATAGACCACGGCCAAACAGCCCGGGAACGATTTTTAACAACATTGACTGCGGCCGTGTAAGCCTACGAAGTATAGTAGAAACCCATCGTTACGGACGACTCGCCTCCGGGCAGCAGAGCCTAGCCACCACACCAGCGCTTCACTAAGCTCCTGCGGGCAATGTTAGCTCAGGGAGCCACGGAGACGCGGCCCAGGTCTAACAATACCTTGGAACATCTGCTCCATGTCGTACACGCCATGTAGTGTATTCGTGGACTTTGTGCCAAGCGAACGACTGTAAGAAACTGGCTCCGGCGTGGGCAGCGCACAGAAATCAGCCATCTAGACGCCTCGTGCATCTTCTGTCTGTCTGTGTCTGAAATTTTTGTGATCTAAATATTTTTTTATTTTAATTTCTAATTTAAAATTAAATTAAAATAAATACACCTGGAGTGCACGTGGGTCATGATCACTAATCGATTATATAATCAGAAAGTAGCCTCTCAAGTCCGGGACACTCACTGGCGGCTCAGTAGACCAGTGGGTATGGCACCTGGCTACTAATCTAGAGGTCCCGGGTTCGATTCCCGGGCCCGCACCATAAAATCAAGGTGCGTTTTTCAGCCGCCAGGTCGACTCAGTTTGTTGAAAATGAGTACCTGGGATAACATCCTGGGGATAATAATGGGCGGCTGAAGCGTAGTGCTGGCCACACTGCCTTCCTTCAATGTCGTACGGCTCACATAAGGCGGCCTACCCTGCCTTACTCCTAAGCTACTTCGGTGATATACATGGGAGCCATTATTAGTATTTCTAATTTTACAGATAACCGATTCAGGTGACTAGAACTGATTACATTGTTACGACATCACAGACCAATCTACGTGTTTGTCTGATGTTCCAGAGGAACCCAGGTATAATGTTGCGTGCGTATGTGATGTCAACATGTGCTCGCGAGACTGTCAAAGAAGCCGCGCGCACTGTGTCAAGGCCGCAATCAATTACGTCGTAGTGTAGAGCCAATACGTAGTATGTATACGTATGTATGAATAATCTAGATTTTCGGCGAGGTTTAAATAGAAATACTCAGGGACGCTCAGTTCAGTTTATTGTCGGACGATTGCAAGCGATTACTTTGTGCGTTCAAGTGGTTATTGAGGCGAAGTGTTGTGTTTTATAATCGGGCGGTATAATTGTGATTCAATTGTGTTTTATATTAGTTGACATTTTATAGCGTGTGAACAATTTTTATTTGATTTGTTGTAAGAGACTGTGTTGTTATTACGAACTGTTTTAACTGTGATAATTAAAGCCGGTGATTAGTGACTTCATTGGTGTCTTGTATTTTGTTTTCCACTGTACCATGTGAGACCGTCGCAACAATATGTTTACCTATTTAGTTGATAATCGTGAGTAATTAAAAAAAAAAAACTTATATTTCACTAACAAAATAAACTGTCACTATTGAAATTCAATCGTCTTCCGTAGTTTTCCACTATTTGGTTTACATTTTTTTTTTTTTTTGTCTGACGTTGCCAGTTTGTTTTCTTAATCAAATATTGTGACCTCTTCTGTAACAATTTCTATCATGTTAATTTACATTCTGTATTATTGTCTAATAACAACAGTTAGATTTTTTTTACTTTATTTATTATATTTTTATAGATATTTGATTTTTACCGTCATTAATTCCGAGCATGAGGCGTGGGCAAAGTTATTTGGCTCTGGATCAGTTATTTCCTAAAATTTTAATTCAGTCAAAATGTCCAAGTTGTTTTAACTGCACGTGTAACCTAATGTTTCCATGCAATTCTTGGTCGGCCCAAGATTCTTGGTTGATTCCTACAAGAGGTTCTGAGCGAGTCCAAATAGGAAACACGTTGGTATCCCCTAAAAGCTTCCCGTTATCGTATAATGTTTGCTTGGTGTAAACTCCTAGTAATTGTTTTAAAAGTTTGTTTACAGAATTTGAAAATCTAATGTTGCATTTTCTGTTCAAACATAAAACGATTTTATTAAACGCGGCACAAGTTTTGATCTATATAAGTAAATATTGATAAGGTTTGAAAGAAAGATTGTAAGACGTGTTTGTGGCCCAGTTAAAGAAGATAACGAATGGAGAGTAAGAGAAACCTGGAGATAGATGAGCTATTGAATCATGGGGAAATTATAAAATTCGTAAAGGCTCAACGAGTACAATGGCTAGATCACGTAGAACGGATGGGTGATCAGCGTATGCCAAACAAAATCTTGAGGGAGCAAGTCTATAAAAGCAGAAAGAGGGGCCGACCTAGGATAAGATTGTTGCATGATTTGCTGGAAGATCTAAGAAGAATGGATGTGAGGGGTTACGCTGAGATGGTAATGGATAGGAGACATTGTAGAGGATTGGTATTGGAAGCGAGAGCTCACGTTGTTCTGTAGTGCTAAACAAGAAGAAGAAATAAATATTGACGTAGGCCTCAATTTCTCACTACTGACGTAGTGAAAAGAAACTCAATTTCTCATTACGCTTATCCTTTCTTTTTTTTTATAATCGATAATTAATACTGTACTTTAATTTTACTTGTGCGTGAGTCGGACGTTTTGAAGACACTTTTTAAATTCTACCTAACTTGTCCTAGCTGTTGTCGGTTCATATTTAACAGCTATTCCGTGCAGCTTCACTTGATGTGCGGTCAGTGTGGATGTGTACAGAAAGTGTAGCAAAGTGGCTGACGTTGAAACGAAGGCTGACAGATTGATAGTGAGAACAGGGGTGGAAAGATAACGATGATAAATGACACATCAGGTTTATGTGGTGTAGTGTCTGGTACATACGGCAGGCAACTAGCGTGTCTTGGCTGAAATGCCCACACCGTGCCGTGTGTAACGGACAGATTAACGTGTGACACATTGTGAGAGGGAGTTTGGTATTGAGGGGAATAGGCCTACGTGCTGATTTATTGTGTGCTTTTGTAGTCCATAGATTAGCCTCATTTAGTGAACCTTTAACCTTACTATTGCTACTGATCAAGGGGGTCGCAGAATTCCCCGACAAATGTTTACACACAAGACCTCCTTTAGTGTGTCGTTTTGCCTCCATATACCATATTCCTTGCCCGCGCGTGGTAAGTCAGTTGGTGATACACTGTGGCGATAAATCCATAATTTGGTTTCGGGTTGGGTCAGTGGCGTGGCGTTGGTACATAACACCTGTTGCCGGTTGTGATAGCCCTAGAAATTAATACGAATTTTTTCGTGTACCAAGTGTTCTTTTTAGAGCATTTTGTATCATTCGCTGGAAGAAGAAGAGGTTCCCGGTTCAACGGGATCTGACTCTCATTATACTTACACATAGTAAATCAGAACACAAATAATTGAATTAAAAATAATAAATACAAACAGAGAAACAAATAAATAAACGAACAAAACACAAACATTTACGTAGTAAGTGCTGCACGTCGGTTCCGAAAACGAACATAGCTGCTAACTGTGCGTTTTGCCGGTTTATACAGCGGCAACACATTGGACGGGCGAGTGTGTGTCCCCTCCACAGTTTGTGCAGTGACAACTAGTACAAGGTCAATGACCATACGCAGTAAAACATTGCCGATGTCTGAGCCGGCAACACAAGACGGTGCAAATGCCCAGCAGTTCGAAAGCAATGCTACGCTTTTCAAGTTTCCCTACTAATATTGTTCGGATTTCAGATTATTCAATAACTGAAGTATTTATTCTGCGATATAGGCTAATTAATATTATTTTCTGTTTATTTCCAGTACTGTTGCCGCCGGCAACAGCGGGGTTATATGGACGGCACGCTACTGGGGTGGGGGTCTGGGGGAGTTGCCTTCGTACAAAAGAAAAAACAAATTAGGTTACTCAACTTTACTAACTTTAAGGTGGTTGGAAAACGTGTGATAACATCCTCAAATCAATCTCATTAAAGTAAATTGGAATAACACAATGAAATACGCGTTACTGACACGCTGTGTACAAGATGCTTATTGACTGAATTGAATTTCCTATATTTCATATGTATACGCAAATGCTGTGTAATAAAGCTGTTATTTTTTAAAAAGTGTTACCACTATATTAGCTAGCGTGCTGAAAAAATAATAAAACACCTTAAAAAGTAAGAGAATACCAAAATTCGTCTATTTTTTCGACCCTTGGGGGAGGGTCTGTCGCGTCCCCCCCCCGTAAATACGCCCCTGGCGATGAAGCGACTGATTAGCTAGCTTTACACACAAACACTTTCCCGTACGGGAAAGAACGTAAAGCTGTGCATTTGGTAAAACCGATCGAGTATTCCACGCCCGATTGTAAAACTGTAAAACGAAAATGCACTTACGCTGTTTCGCTCAATAAACCGCGCCAACTTGAGAAGTACACGCGAAAGTACGCGTGTGTAAACGACAATCTGGCACGCTTTACTTGGCGAAAGCTAATCCCGTGGAACGTCTGGAAGTTGCACGGTTTTCTTTGTGCTACAAGGTTTTAGAATGCACTTCGACGAAGAAATTTCGTAGTGGCCACAGTTTTTGCTGCTGTGACTGTTATGTTAACAAAAAGAGACGAAAACGGAGGATACGAAAATCGTTAAAGATTATAGACACCGTTACAGTCACGTACCTTGTTAGAGACTTTGCATGAATATCATCGAATAACCAAACAACTAACTGTTGCACAAAGCGAACGAACGACTACAACACACTGGGTACTAGGTAAAGCGCACTGTCAAAACTCTACCTCTCCAGGAGGTGTGCGTACGTGATTACCGACACGCTTTCATTTTTCCCTTGTATCCCTTCAAACATACAATCTTTCCCGTGCGAAAGCTTCTACTGTACCCAGTCACGCAAAAAAGTGTTTGCGTGTAAAGCCAGCTGTTGAAGAATTCAGATAAAATACATTTTGCGCCGTCATATTAGTTGGATTTTAACTGTCAAAACATTTTTTATAAGAACTAAGGTAGTCGTAAATAATCAGATTGTGGATCAGGTTAGTCATTTTAATTACCTGGGTTGTAATGTCTCACATGGGACTGGTATTGATTGGGATTGTAAGCTAACAAAATTTAGACGCATCTGTAGAACGATTCATAGGTACCTGAAAAAATAAAACACGGAAGGATACCCGAATGAAATTTTATATAACTGTGGCTGTCCCCACATTCCTGTATGCTAGTGAGACATGGACTCTTGGTAAACGGGACGTGGAGAGGATTCAGGCAGCCGAAATGAAATTTTGTAAGAGGGACGCAAGGTTGTTCTCTGTCGGATCGGAGACGGAACGATGATATTAGTTGCGATTTAAACATTGTATCATTGCGCCAGAAGATTGAAGACCACAGAAGGAGATGGTGCGAACACTTGAATTGCATGCCTGATATCCGTCTACCTGTAGTTGCCTTGGGTTATCACTCTACTGGGAAGAGAGATGTCGGTAGAGCGAGGAGGAGATACGTTTCGGAACACGTCTAAGGCCTAGTCCTTGGAGTGGTGATGATGATGATGAACATTTTATTAAAGGTAGGCCTACTTCCTAAATTATTCCTAATCTTATAAAATGTTTTGTGTATAATAATTGTGACGCAGAACGACGTAATAGACTGTTTGTGCTGGAATTCACCGGAGTGTCCCTGAATAGCGAGCATTATTAACCAACCGATACTACGAGTAGTGATAACGCCCTCTGACGCAGTCAGTCCGCCTCTCGGACTGTCTGTTTTCTCTCGCTGATTATGTATTCCCAAGTGACGACACTGCAGTCGTAACAGCTTCGACCCGATTATCTTATGTTCTTGTTATAGATGTATGCGAAATTGAAAAATCGGTATGGAGGACCATACGTGACTTCCATGTTCTCAGATTTATATTTAAAATCATTTACTTGAATTCGGTTCGATAATTTCTAACAAGTTAGGTGAGTTCATTGTAAGTCGATTTTTATGTTTGACAAATTGAATTGAAATATTTCCATAGAAACTAGGCATACTTCTTTGTTGCCGATAACCTAATACACATATAAAAAATCGGTATTGAGAACCATACACGACTTCCATGTTCTAAGATTTATATTTAAAATCATTTACTTGAATTAGGTTCGATAATTTCTAAAAAAAAATATCCCCCATCTTATATCGAGTTTTATGTTTGACAAATTGAAATGAAATATTTCCATAGAAACTACTTATTTGTTGCCGATAACGTCCTACACATAGACAAAATTATCCCCTTCTCCCCCTTCACCTATCATTTTCATTTATAGAAAATTACCCCCCCCCCCGTTCAACTACCCTTTTCATTTTTAGATATTTCCTCTACCTTTCTGTAGTTGATTATCATGACCTTCTTTTCAGGATACTTTATTTATCAAAATTAAATACTTTACTCTTGTTAAAACGTAAACTACCCCTCCCCGTTAACCGATCTTCACCCAAATCAATAGGCCTTGAGTCCTCTACAACACGGGCACATATGCAAAAAATTATTTGATTCTGTTTGAATTTGCGGCAGTTATCGTTCGTCATAGGAAAAGTTCCACACACACACAGACGCTTTTCAGAAAATGACTTTTCTTCATGTTTTGAGGGTAGTACAATCAGAATCAGCCCTTACCTCGAACACGATTTTGTTCACCATCACCGTACTTCCATTTCCGTATGCAACATGGAAGTAAAAAATTGACATCTCACTTCCACTAAAAAAGACATGAAATTATTTTATTGTGTCTTACGTCACATTAAATTTCGTGCATTCTCTATAGTTCATCAGCTTAGCCGCTGGACCGTGAACTTCTCAGTACTGTGAAAGTGTAGTGTTTGTTTATGTGCTTGCAAGAACGAGTCGTAATTATCTCTTTCGAAATTCCAAGGCTTTCACATTTTGTCAAAAAATCTATCCGTGTAATCATTAAACTTACAATAACAATAACAACGAAGTAAAACAAACTCAGCAACAGTTTGGTCCTTTTATGCACGTTCTGAAGTGTTCAGTTATCCCTACAAATAATGTTCAGTGCCGGATTTAAGATTTTTGAGGCCCTAGGCCAAGTTTTCTGAGCCCAACATTGTTAAATATGGTCCAAGTCACGTTCTGTTTATAAATTACCTTATTTAAATCCGTCGTGTGACTTCGTCGCGTAGTTCTTAATGTGACGCGTTTCGGGAACTATGTCCCATCATCAGACTAATCACTCATAAAGAGATCGTTAAATATTAAAACTCATAAAATACATAAAAGTACACCTTTTAACTACACGTGTTCGACTCGGTGCGCACCGTTCCAACCCACTCGTTATGTGGGTTGGAACGGTGCGCACCGAGTCGAACACGTGTGGTTAAAAGGTGTACTTTTATGTATTTTATGAGTTTTAATACTTAACGATCTCTTTATGAGTGATTAGTCTGATGATGGGACATAGTTCCCGAAACGCGTCACAATAAGAACTACGCGACGAAGTCACACGACGGATTTAAATAAGGTAATTTCTGAGCCCCCCCCCCCCCGGTTTAAAGACCTTGACGTTTGAAAAATGTTTGGGTAGGTTTCTTGTAATATAATCTGTCAAATCTGACGTTAAAGTACCCCATGCATTCGGACACAAAGCTAAAAACATTCTTTACACTCAAAACAAAATAAAAACAACCTCAAATCGCAAACCGTTCAGTCACAACGCAGATAAACAATGATAACAAACAATGGTACCACAGTCATGTAAATGCGGGGGCAATATAGCGGACGTTCAAAATTCGCATTCACAGATTAGTTTTCAAGGACACCAGCGTCTTAAAAATAAGCGCGCAATATTTAAATAAGAACTGTCTTCCATTTGTATTTATTGACAAAAATTGATCATTTAATTTCAAAAAAATCATACTTAATTAAATGAAAGTGCTTAAAAAAATATCTGTAGCTTGGGGCCCCCTCTGAGCCCGCTAGTGGTAAATCCGGCACTGGATGTATGCGACATTGAAAAAGACTGAAATCTGACTTCCATCGAAAAAGAAGTGAGACCATTTTTAACTGGTCCCTTAAAAATAAAACTCATTTTAACTGGATAGCAGAACAATGGGACAGTGCTGAGACCAAAATATGCCGTTTTGGTAGCGGTGGCGTAAAATACGTAAGGAGAAGAATCGGAAAAGATTTCATCCTGACTGCATTACACCTACCGTGAAGCATCCAGTTAGTGTTATGATCTACGGTCGTATGACATTACACCTACCGTGAAGCATCCAGTTAGTGTTATGATCTACGGTCGTATGACATTACACCTACCGTGAAGCATCCAGTTAGTGTTATGATCTACGGTCGTATGACATTACACCTACCGTGAAGCATCCAGTTAGTGTTATGATCTACGGTCGTATGACATTACACCTACCGTGAAGCATCCAGTTAGTGTTATGATCTACGGTCGTATGACATTACACCTACCGTGAAGCATCCAGTTAGTGTTATGATCTAGGGTCGTATGACATTACACCTACCGTGAAGCATCCAGTTAGTGTTATGATCTAGGGTCGTATGACATTACACCTACCGTGAAGCATCCAGTTAGTGTTATGATCTAGGGTCGTATGACATTACACCTACCGTGAAGCATCCAGTTAGTGTTATGATCTAGGGTCGTATGACATTACACCTACCGTGAAGCATCCAGTTAGTGTTATGATCTAGGGTCGTATGACATTACACCTACCGTGAAGCATCCAGTTAGTGTTATGATCTAGGGTCGTATGACATTAAAAGGTGTGGAAAGAATTTGCGTGATTAATTGGAATATGAATGCCCAAAAATACATAAATGAAATACTGGAAAATCAAATATATTGGAATTTACCGTCTGCGGCTTTTAGAAACAGCGTCTTTACAAAAACTGAAATACTGGAGCCCAAACTGAATCCTTCCGCACGTGATATTTTCCAAGATAATGAAGCATTTATATTTCAACGGGATTCAGCTCCATCTCATGTTACTGCTGTGTGCAAAAAGTGTTTCGAGATAATCATATCCCACTGCTGGAATAGCCCAGACCTTAACCCAAACGAAAATCTATGGAGCCGATTTAAGAAACCTGTTCGTTAGAAGCAGCCCACCAATAAAACCCAATCAGTAGAAGCAATAATTCAATCTTGGTTTCACATTATAACAGCTGCAGAACTAAAAAACTTAGTTCACTCCATGGGAAGGGTTGTAAGGCCGTAAATAAATGCTAAAGTTTACCCAACTGACACGGTGATAATCTCGTTGTCTCTATGTGTTTCGCTTTTCTTTTTTATAACTACTATTCGAATACAAAATCTTTCATAAAAGTCGTTGCATTACAATCTTGATTAAATTATCTACCCATTGATGTATAATTTTATGGTATTACTCCAAAAATGTGGTGTTGGGACCCATCAGACCTCAGAAATACAGTTTTAGCCACTAGTGTGTAACAAGGACAAGCAGAGAGTGAGGTGCCCGTACACAACAGTGTTCATGACGGACACATTTTCCTTGTTTAATGTTATCACATTGTTAGTCTACTAATAATTAATATTGCTTTATTGTTATTTCAGAACGGTGTGCTGGAAGAAAGCGACTTGAAGGAAATGGGAGTGAGTAACGAGAAGGACCGAGAGCTGCTGCTGGAGGCGACGAGGAGTCTGTCGTGCAAAGTACGCGAAGCCTATAAACCCCAAACAAATAACAATAACAACGACGAAAAGGAGAGTAACGAAGACGACTCGGCGGTCGAGGACTGGTTGTCTCGCCTTCACTTAGACGTCTACGTCGACACGTTCAAGAGGCATCTGTACACGGAAATGGAGAGGGTGCGAAGGATATGGGAAGTAGAACTGACGGCTGTGTTGGAGATAAACAAACCTGGTCACAGGAGGCGGATCCTGGCGTCGTTGCCGACCAGCGCCAGGGAGCGTCAGCCGCCGGGAGGACCCAACCTGGACGACATCAACGCGGACCTCTCGCAACTGGTGAGTACGCTTCTTAATGTACTGTCGCGCGGAATATTGATTGGCTTATATGTTTCATCCACTTCTGTGTACGAGTTTAACCTGAAATTCACGAATTCGGTTTGTAAATGTAAGATCAGAGGGGGTAAAAAAGATTAAACTCTTCTTATAAAGTAAAAAAAAAATAAATAAAACTTGCAAGCGTTTGGAACTGAATTTCTTTTATAAAACAACAATTATGTTTGTGAAATATTGTATGTAAGTGATTAATATATTATTTATATACAAACTATTTTTGCAAACAGAATTAACACTGTTGCACACCACTATAGAAAAATTATTCCGATTAGCGCTATCAAGCTTCTCAGCTCATCGTCAAATCGGAAATCTGAAATCAGATAGTCATATTTCCGATCTGACGATGAGCTGTGAAGCTTGAAAGCGCTAATCGGAAAATTTTTCGATCGTCAGATTCCGATCTGATGATAAGCTTGAAGCTTGAAAGTGTTAATCGGAATAATTTTTCTATATGCTAGTAGTGTGCAACCGTGTTAATTCTGTTTGTGATAATAACCGCTGATACCAACTTTCTTAATTAAACACTTTTTGCTACAGTCAGTTTCTTGATCCACATATTATTTATTTAATATTTAAAACTATTTTACCTCAAGATATATTATTTTCTTATTTGGAACACGTGTCGAGAATTATATTTTCCCATCATTAGCCATCTTTATTTTCGAAAATGTAGAATGGATAGATAGAATGGAAGAAAGTAGAATACCGAAGATAGCGAAACATTATAACCCTAGAGACAGAAGAAAAGTTGGTAGACCTAAGAAAAGGTGGACTGTGGAATAGGAACAGCCCGCTAAAAGCTAAAACCGTTAAGATGATGATGATGATGATGATGACAGTTCTGACTTACATACATACAGTAAATAACAAAAACTGCAAAATAAATAAAATATAACAAAATAGATGTCACATGAAAATAAGAAATATTCCAGAGCACTTATTTACAATTAAGCTTGAATAATTACTAACAGTCTACCTACGGCTCATGTTGGGCTGTAGTGCCAAGGAAGAAGAAGCGGAAGTATATTGATGGCATTTGCGAAAACGGTTTTCATTCCACGATGTTACACACGTATCGTCGTGGAAGTAATACCTACTATTTAGTAACAGATGTCACCTCCGTAAGATTCTGCGTATTATTTTTACGAACGTAGTTACGGCGATCAGGAGCGAACCTAAGGGGGGCCCGAAATCCGAAACAAAAATTTGTAGCAAAGAATTTAAAACTGTTTGTTTTTTGAACTGTAATTAATTGACTTCCAAGTTTTGCCAATTTTAAAAAATTACTATTTGGATCAATGACAAACTTAAATAATCTACAATAATATGACTTATACTCAGTAATGAATATAACAGCTTGAAAAGAAGTCGGCTTGAAAGAGAGTAGGACACGGTACGTTTTTCCGCTGTTTACGATAAATAGGGCCATATCTTTTTATATTTTAACTTAATGTTACATGTTGATAACTTCAATCACAAAGCACATAACGTGAATGAGTTTTAATATCTTAACATTATTTTTCATAATGGACATGGGTTGTTGTAATAGACTCTACCCAGCTCTAAGAAACAAAATATTGTAAAATTAAACGTACGTTCATTTAAAATTTTTCGTGTTCATGCATGTGTTAACCCTACAACACAAACACACACATACACTTACAAAATTTACTTTCTTAATTTTAACATTCTCTTTAAAGTATTTATACTCCACAGAAAGGTATTATTAGGCTTCCAAGTCAAACTGTATGTTATTAATTGATTTTTATGAAATTAGTGAATTACAGGTATTATTTACCCATTGGTTTTAATTTATTGGTACGATTTTCAATATAATATGAGAAAAAAATACTCTAAAAAAAAGATATGTGGTTAAAAAAATCTCCCCCCCCCCTTGAAATGAAATCCTAAGTTCGGCTCTGACGGCGATAGTTAAACCGTTGCAATACCATTTACGTCAGACGGTCGTTCCGGAACACCCTCCTCCATTTCATCATGCCCTACGCAAATCGTGTCATGTTAAATTTACTATTTTGTTATTGTACTCTGTATTATATATCTGCATAACACCCGAGAATAAATGTAACATCAGTGTGAATTTTTCTCATTTATTAAAAACAGCTACGTCTCTTTGGCATAGAGATATTCGAACCTCCCTGTTTGCTTTGTTTCGTACTTGTACGGCAATCGGCCTTGCGCAGAATGAAGTATTCAGCACCAAAAAGTGGCTTTGTACTCGTAATACTCGTTTATTCGTAATTTGTGTAGAGTGGCCCGCGAATCGGAACGGCAAGTAATCGGAACGGGTATTTCGACTTTTCAGTTATCGTTGAATCGAAACAGGTATTTCAACTTTTCAGCCACTGTCGTATCCGTTCCACAATACCTGTTATAGGTGTATGGCCTCACCTCCATTCTCCTCCGCTTCATCGTACTGTACCCTACGCTCAAATCACGTCTCGTTAAACTTACTTCCTTGTGTCAACGTCGAGTGTATACTGTCTTTATTTACCTTTCACCTGCAGAATGTACGGAAGTTTGTACACTGCAGACGCGTTAATATGACGTATGTACGTATACTTACTACGAGTGCTAATGCGCGCCACAAAAACACTACAGTGGCGTAGCGGAAACGTGCCTCTTCCAACAACGATGAATTTTCATGACCACGCGTTTCCGATGAACGTTAATTAATAAATAATTGATACCGGATAATGCGCGTCACTTCTTGTCAGAACTCGTTTCTTGGAAGCGTTCTGCAAAAGTACTTTTGAATTTGTATCACTTTCCACAATTATATTTACATCACAATCTGTGTGACGTAGTACACAGTAGAACGACTGTAGGACAGCCCAAAACGTCGAGGGTTTCCAGGAGAAAGGCAAGAAGAAGGAAATAAATAACGTCTGTACGGAAGAGAGAAGTAAAAAGCAAAGCGACAGAATGAAGAGTCATTCGAAAGGAAGAAAAGACCGGGAAGCAGAAATTGAAATGAATGCACCGGGTTACTTTGCGCGGTGCTTAGACGGCTTAAAACAAAAGAAGAAAAATGCGAAACAGTAGTATTTCAGTTTTAATTATTTCAGATTTTAATTCTAAGCATACTCGTTTGAACGAACTAGCGGTAGAAGTGAACGTAAAACTGAGGAGGCTGCAATGGGCTGGCCATGTCGTAAGAATGGACGAAAAACGATCACTTAGAAGAGTTCCTATGGGGAGTGTGGATGGCAAAAGACCAAAAGATCGTCCAAAGAAAAGATGAGCAGATACTGTCGCTGTGAATGGAAGAAAGATATTAAGAGTGGGAGGATAGAAATCCTTTGCTGCGGGTAGAGAGAGGTGGAGGGTTAGAAAAGAGGAGGCCAAGGCTGAATTTCGGGCTGAAGCACCATTGGAGGAGGAAGAGGAGGAGGAGGAGCATATACATTTGATTCCAGAACTAAAACATTCGCTGACCTGTAATCATCAGTGCTACAAAGCCCGGACATGGGCACCAGAGCGGCCGAGGCAGCTTTAGCATTTGACGTTTTACTGCAAATCCCCGCAGCAGTTTCCCCCCGAGTTTATCAGCGTAAGCATAGATCCGTGCTAGCGTGGGCAATAGATAACAACCGTTCTCAGTGAGGGCCTCGGTTAAGGATTTAGCTGTCGCAGGTACAATCTGCCAGACGTCATCTACGGCCGTGGCGGTCTAGGAGAGCCTGATGTAAGACAGGCATCGTGTAGGGTGTAGGATAAGATTACTGCTGCCCAATTGATTTGGACAGCGGATCCAGAGACCGTCTTGGGAGGGTAGTGCTGTTTGTAATACAGTAAATACTGGTTTCTTAGTTGTTAGCAGAATTACGAAGGGGTGACCCGAGGTAGCTTAACTAGCGCAAAATGTTTGTTGACCAGTGGTGTGCGAGACGATGGACACGCCTGTCGCCCGCTTGTATGCCGTGTCCCGAGCTTCTTATACGGCTCCCGCCGCGGGGACCACGATGCACTGGATTACTACGTGAAGCCTGCTACCGGCCGTGGGATTTCAGTTAGATGAGTATAACTGAGCGTGAGGGTTCGCCGAGGCCGTGTCCGAGATTCATCTGGCACGGATGGGTTACAACCGAGGGCGCCAATTACGGGGTTCCCCTAAAAGCGGGAACTGCGGCGGTAAAACTTTCTGGAACGTGTCCGTATAGTGGCGTTCAGGGAACGTACACGAAGTGATTCTATGATGGTCTGGTTTGAAGTCGAATAATGGGCTTTGCATGCCCAGCGCAGTCCTCAGTCCAGAAGAGCGACTGAAGCTTACTCTTATGGGTTTTCACCAAGTAGGCCCATAACAGGTATCACGTAGGTAACCATCGGCGCCACATACGTGGTGATGGGTTTACCTCGGCAGCGGGTAGCACAAAGGGAGTTGGGTTCTTATGTCGTTGAACTCACGTAGCTAGATTCCCCGGCCTCGAAACATGAGAATATAGACTTGGCCAGGACATGAATAAACATATGAAAAGGATAGGAAAGCGGAGATTTTTAATCTGATACAGCGTACACGCTGCTAGCCTAATCCGTTCTGGATGCTTCTTTACAGGACGATTTCGTATTACTGGCTCGGCCGAGAGGATAACACTGTCTGTGCACCAGTGGAATTGTCCCGTTATTAAAATGGTATTACCATGGTAGCGGCGTTGTCACAATTAGTGTTCATCAACTTCAGTGAAGCCGGCCCGTCCGGTCTGATAATAAACGAAAGCAAGACAAAATACATGATCACAGGATGGGAAGCTAGAGAAGGAGACCAGGTCCAAATTGCCATCTATTCCTTCGAAAAAGTCACCAACTTTGTTTATTTAGGATGCCAAGTTAACTCCGATGGGGAAACGACAGAAGAAGTAAAGCGAAGAATTACCTCAGCCAATAGGCGTTTCTTTGGTCTCAGACTTACGATGTTATTTATCTATGCCAATTATATTGCATAGATTAATTACTCATCAATTATTAATCTTGGAGATAATGATTGATTAAATTTTATTACCTTTGATCTACTAGAATTGGTTTTCCACTGCCCCTCGTTGGGAAGCCATAAACGATGTTATTAATTATGCAAATTTATTGCGTAATTAATTAACTTTGTGTTTATGTCTATATTTATGAAAGTACTACCGGTACGAACTTTGTTGTATATCTTTACTATAAAATAGGTTATTTACCTTCTGTCGACGTTTCTTAAAATCCTTTTAGGATTACTCGAGTTTCGACACCATTTGGTGTCATCATCAGATCAGAATATGAATTAAGTTAAAACATTTCGATGTATATGCATCTCGTCAGATATTTAAAGATTAAAACAACACATAAAATTATATATAACAATAAATAAACTATATCACAATAAAATAACATTAATAAAAGAATATAAAAAACATTTTGGTGCGTTCCTGTGCAGGTTCGTTGCGGCCGCGTTGTTTTTTATATTCTTTTATTAATGTTATTTTATTGTGATATAGTTTATTTATTGTTATATATAATTTTATGTGTTGTTTTAATCTTTAAATATCTGACGAGATGCATATACATCGAAATGTTTTAACTTAATTCATATTCTGATCTGATGATGACACCAAATGGTGTCGAAACTCGAGTAATCCTAAAAGGATTTTAAGAAACGTCGACAGAAGGTAAATAACCTATTTTATAGTCTTAATCGTTTCTGGAGGCAAGAAAAATGTATATCTTTACTTTATATAGCCCCGCGTTGTTGGAGCGCCATATACGGTGTTATTAATTATGCAAATTTATTGCATGATTAATTAATTCAATTATAAACTTATTTTGTGTTTATGAAGGTGATATCGATACGAAATTTGTCGTATCTTTAGAGTTAATGATGTGTTGATTTTATTGCTTTCATGTATATACTGTTATTTCATTGTATTAATTTTATTGCATAAATTAATTGAATTATCCTTTTAATTAAGTCGTGATTAAAGTGTATCTAACCCCAAGTTTGGATGGTCATATACAATATTATTAATAGCATGCGTTGGGCTGCCATACACAATGTTAACAAATTTATTCCTTTAAATAGTTGCATGAATTAAATTAGAGTTAATTTATAATTCACAATCAAACTTGTTACACATGAAATTCCTTCTGACTTTAACTGTCAACTAAGCTTCTAGTCTGTGTATCTTTGTAAGCAATTTAATTGATAATTGTGTTAAATTGAATCATGAATTATAAATCCTGTTTAGTGCAAAGTTAAGTTGTGAGTCAGGTCTTACACAAATCAATAGAATACGAACGAATCCATTCTAAATTACGTTTATTAAAATCGTATTTCATCCTTATTCATGTCATAACATAATCATATAATAAGAGCACTTACAAATCTTCTAAAAGACAATAAATTCTATACCACAATTGAATAATTAAGAGAACAAATTTAAATAATTAAGTGAACAATCAAATATAGACACTTCTTCGTACGTAATGACGTTACTAGCTACTAATGTGGTGTGCTCATAATTTGTATTAAGTAGTTTTATGTCAAATCACATTAAACATTTATATGCTTGAAATAATCATTACTAACACATATACAACATATACACATATTAAACATATACATAGTTAAAATCCTGTTCCTGCAACAGACACATCAAAACACATACATAGTTACAAATATATATTAACAAGAATACATGTACAATATTCTATAACATAATGATCCCTACCTATGGATTCGTATCTATCTGACTCATATTTATAAAATTTCTCAGGTGGTTTGGTTCTAAGTGTCAGGTCAGTGGTATTTGGTAGATTAAGAATTATAATAAGAGATTAATTTTGTACGTTACTCGTTCTGCTGTGATGTATCGCTCCCATGGTGTATCCATGCGGGTCCCTTCGTTGATGGTTGATGTTAATCCATATAGCACTCGTGATTGACACTTCCGATTTCTATATGTACATCGTTCGAGAACACTGGTCCGCACTCCGCGACAGTCACTTTGAGCTTTCGAGATTATCACAATATAAGTTGCGGCATTGCACTTGGAATCGGTCGACTATGCTTATTCGCGTGAGTCTATTTACGCGGTTCACAGTTCGATACCGTATGCACCTATAAGTTTTCATCTTGCACGTTCACTCTTTTGCGGCGCCTAGTTTATTTTCAAGTTCATTAGGCAATTATTCACACTGCAATTACTTGACTTAACTACGAAACAGTGTAGTATCACTACTTTTATGTAATGGTTCAAGAATGTCACTGCAAAATGTTAGTACCTTTATGACGGTGTATTACATGGAATTTATAAAGATCGTTATCCGCGCTTCATCGCGAACACTACCGTCCCGTTTTGACGTTCTAAGTCTTATTCACGCACTTCCATTTAGTCGGAACAAAGTCTTTACCGTCTCTACAGAAATACGTTATAACTGATATACTGCGCTAAGTTTTATAAACTGAGCTATTATAAAACTGCTCTAAGATTTCTAACGAACTGAGCTGAAAATTTGAATAAACTGAGAGCGCGTGTCCTTGCGTATACAGCTTTTATTTCTTTCGATATTCCCACTCTTGTGACTCTGATGATCGCTCCAGCTTCCCACCAAATCATTTCTGATAGGCTTATTCCATGGACCTCCCTGTGTCCTCTCGTCTCCAGTCTGTATTTCTGGCGAATTCTCCACCTAGTGCCGTTTGGAGAGGGATGTTCTTACACGAGATTCGCTCTCTGGTCTCCGGCTACTGCCAGAACCATCCCCTTCAGTAGTTCCCTTCGGAATTCTCGTTCCTCATTGGCTGGTTGGCTTTCTCAACTTGAGTTTGACGTAGTCCACGTGGACTCGACGAGTCGCTGTCTTACGTCCGTTGCCCTGTTCCTGGAATCAGTGTTAAGGCCTTGTTTCGAAATCACATCTGCTACTTTTGGTGTAGCGTGTCGAATTCCCCTATTGTTGAGACGCTGACGACTTCCTTCGATGACTTACGGGTGGCATAACATCTGTGCTCTCCACAAGCGTCACTTAGTTGCCTGTCCCATTGTCTGTGCATCAACGATTGTCTTACTAGAAGTCGCACACATGGTTTCGAACAATACTCTCACCGTTGGTTCTGTGTTTTTCTCGTTACTGGACAGATGTAAGGGTAGTCTTCCTTTGTTCTAATTGTGGAGTCAAGCGTTCCCACGCATGGTCCAGTTCGTTGCAACATGTGCCGTACTGCTCATTGTTCGTAAATGGTTTTTACGACGTCTTAACGGAAAGGAAAGGTTTGTTCCTTTTCGCCGCCCACCCTCGAACAAAGCTAACATGTGTCACTTTTGACGGGCTCTAATTGCTGGTGTACTTCTCTCGCAATACCCAAAAATTCAAAAAAAAATCTCGAAATAATAATCACATTACAGACTCCTGTTCCAGAGCAGAGCAATTGCCAGGAATATCAAGCTGCTTCTGTATAAAACACTGATCCGCCCAGTTCTCACATATGAGTTCTGAGACCTGGACCATTTCTAAAAAAGTCTGAGTCAAGCCTGCTGGTTCATGAACGCAAAATCCTCCGCATTATTTTTGGTACAATATGTGCGGGAGGTGAATGGAAGAAAATGACCAACCAAGAACTGAACACCCTTCTGAATTGAACTGAACCAGATATTGTGAAAGTTATTGGTAGATTCAGGTGGGGTGGACATGTGATCAGAATGGGGAAGAATGAAATACCCAGAAAGGCACTCACAGAACAGATCTATGGCACCAAGAGAGTTGGTAGACCCAAACTACGTTGGGAAGACGATGTAAACTATAATGCGCGCCATATCCTTCGGACCCAGAACTGGAGAGGAGCTGCACTTGACCGAGACAACTGGTGGAGGCTGTTAAAGGAGGCCTTGACTCAGTAATAGGTTGTCGCTCCGCTGAAGAAGAATTAAAATGGCCGCGGCGTTGCCACAATTAGTGATCATCAGCTTCATTGAAGCCGACCCGTCTTGTCGGCTTCAGGTGTTTTATAAAGTTATAAATATAATGTGACGCTGTTTCATCTCCAAATCGACATGTAACGCTAATGCAAACAGTAGCGAGTAGACAGACTGTTGTCGAAACAACTCTCTTATCGCAATGTGTCATCGTTTGAACGGGGAGATAACCTTCGCTTCACAACCACGATTCAACGTATTGAACGTTTTACTATTAACACATACTTTCGTCTCAAGGTCACTTCCAGCGTTCATAACGATCACTCTGTACAGTACTAGACGTGTGCTAAACTATTTCAAAATAACAGCTACGAACGATACCGTTCCAAAAAAATATCACGTACAAATACCTGTTATTATATACGTATTATACATATACCTGTATTATATAATTTCTTATAAGAAATAAATTGAAACTAAAAGTATTGACAGTGTTACTTTACACTGTCACTTTATGTTTAAAGGAAAATAAGAAACAGGAGAGTTTATAGGCCTATCTCCCTTTTGGGAATACTAATTTAAGTTTTCGCTACGAGTAAACAACTGACAGGTTTAATATTAAATTAATTATTGATTCCATTTTGGTTAGACAAATCAATTCCGAAACTCAGCCAATGAAATTTAGAATGCACGTAATAGCACAACAAAGAATGTCAAAAAATTACGTGAGACGTGCAGTGAAGTTAAAATCATCTCCGACTTCACATTAAAAAATCGGTATGGAGAACGATACATGACTTCCATGTTGTAAGATTTATTTTTAAAATAATTTACTTGAATTCGGTTCGGTAATGTCTAAAAAAATATCGCCCACCCTCAAACTAATTTCACTATTTATAGATATTTTTGTTATTATGGGGTAGTCGTTTAATATAATGTTATTTTCAGTCACTTTATCCATAAAATTAGGTAGGCTTACATTATTCTTATAAAGAAACCGAACCAAGAAGTAAACTTAAACGGAAGTAAGAAAACTAAGAATACTTTTAATTACGAAAGAAATAATATTTTTTTCGTACAGTGCCGTCTGTTCTCACGCACTACTTCGCCACACGCGTATAACAATTCTCCCACGGCGTGCTGCGCTAGAATGTTATTAAACTAATTATTACTGTTGTCTGAAATGTGTCACAGTGTTTCACACTGTCAAACAGTAGACTATATGTAAAATATGCAACCGTTAAAAAAAACTGAAAAGTGTTGTTAATCAAACAAACAAAATCAGTATTCGTTCGCACTGATACATCTTAGTTTTCATATACCTCTTTGTCTTTCTTTGCCCTTCAGATTCAGATTAAACATTCGTACTTTCCCAGTATCCGTACCCGTACTACATTTTCGATATTTAGATTATGCGATTTTATCGATATACCACGATGTGAAGAAGAAGAAGAAGAAGAAGAAGAAGAAGAAGAAGAAGAAGAAGAAGAAGAAGAAGAAGAAGAAGAAGAAGAAGAAGTGTACTAATCGTAAATTATTCTGTTTCTTAATGTAAAGGGAAACTACGTAATGTTTTGGTTTGTGATGTTAAGTAGTAATGTTTTTTGTTTTTACTCTACAGTTTGAATAAATAAAAGCCATGGTTGAAAAAACATTGTGTTTAATGTATATACGATGCTTACAACAGAGTAATATTTAAAATAAAGAACGTAACGATTTTTAACAAAAACAACAGAAAATGTAATGTGAAAAATACAGTTATGTCTGATTAAAGCAAAAAGAAAAAACGTATGAACAAGTGAAAACAAGATTTGTTATTCGTTAGATGGCCAATATTATCCAGTGAACTCTGCGGAACCTCACTGGAAGCGAATTTTGTGCGAAACACAAAAAATGGGAGACATGTAGGCCTATAGCAGCCCGCCTTATTCGTGGCGTAACAGAGAGCAGGCGTCGGTGAAAGCAGCCCACCTTTTCCAGTGATCTGTACAAAAAAAGATTAGTGAAAAAAAGAGTATTCGTGGAAAACGAATTCTGTCACAAAAAGAGAGAGACATGTATAGCAACAGACAACATACTTCGAGTTTTTTTTTGCGTCGTTTTCACAAAAAAGCGAGTATTACATTAAAGGTGTATCGGTTTCAAGTGCAATTTAAATTTACGAGTTAACCGTAAATTTAATGTGGGAAAAGAGTAAGTCTTCACAAAACATAAAATATGGTTATTGAAGTAATTTACAGTAAGTAGTGGAATACTAGAACACAGATGTTATTACTGTATAGCCTATAGAATGCACGCCACTGAATACGAGGTTTGCTCAAAACGTTTCTTGCAATTTTGCAATTTCCACCGCTATAAGTGTCCGATTAAAAAATGGTTTTTGTGTGATGTTGGTACACATGTTAGTGACAAACGTCTAAAATTTTAGCCCTGTTTGATGCGCAGTTTAGATTTCACAGCTAACTGAGTAGTCGTCCTTAGGCGATTTTTTGTCATTGTACAACGGAAGATTGAAGAACATGAATTAAATTTTCTGTAAACTGTGAGATAAACTGCGCTGTCATGGTAAACGTGTTCAGAAGGCTTCTGGCGATACTGCTGTGCGTGAGCAAGCGGTTTACAAGCTTCAAAGACTACCGTAAACGAGTTGAAGATCGTGGTTGTCAGATGAAGATTATGTTTTCGAGTTCCACAAAATTTCATCTCTAGGCGCTGCGGTAAATAAAGAGTACTATTCGGACATTTTCCGCCATTTGTATTCGTAGAAAACGGTCAGATTTACGTAAGCATTTATGAAAATTGCCCGATAATGCGCCTGGACGCACATCATAATCATGACACGGCAACTGCCGTATACACCAGATGTGTCCCAACGCGATCTTTCCTCCTCCCAATAGTGATAATTCCACGAGAGGACAACGTTTAACGAAAATCGCTAAACGAGCTCAAGGCTGCACCAAAAAGTGCGCGCTTGAAACATTGTGAAGACTGCAAAACGGCTGGCTTAATCGTGTTACATTCGACTGAGACTACTTTGAAGGGGGGGGGGCAGTATATAAGTGTCGAAGAATGAAGGCATGGATTTGTGTATCAAACCTCGTGTGGTCTTAAGTTTGGTTCGTGATGAAGTTATTATAGCCCTACATGTAAACGTATTAAGTAGTTAAATGGAGAGACTCTGGTAGCAGAGTGTTGCATTGCAATAACATTTACGTAAGTACTTGATGTTATTGGACGTCAAGGCAGTGTTATTAGGAGGAGGAGTTATCGGCTGCAATAAGTTGGCACACTTTCATGCTGTAGTAATTTGCACAGTTATCTGTGCCGTTCATTGATTGATTTATATACAATATACCTCACGTAATATCTGTGACAAGGCAACGTAATTGAAAATAACCATATTTAGACTGTAATAGTTGTGGTAGTGGTAATGTTTTCCACCATACATATTACACGCTTTTGTATAACTAGACTGTACGCATTACTGTCGAGATATTCGTTATGAACGTCTTGTCTCGATTACCAGGTGTAGCAACTTAGCATTTAATTCAAAATAATTAAGTACTTTTGCTTGTAATTCAAAGCACAGCAGATTCTTTACAATAATTCCAAGCTTCATCAGATTTGCTAGCAGTACAACATGAAAATCTCCGTTACAGAAACAAAGGTAATGGCATTTCGAAGCAAGGGACCAATAAGAACAAAAATAACGATCAATTATCAAACTGTAGAACGGTAAGCCATTTTAACTGTTTGGGAAATGATATTGTTTATGATAAGAATTATGATATTGATGTTAAGTTAGGTAGGTTCCAGACGATCTGTAGGACAGTCAACCGTGTTTTTAGAAACAAGGTACGTCGAGATACAAAATTAAAGTTCTACAAAGTTATGGCAGTCCCTGTACTGTCCTAACGAGTGTGAATTATGAACAACAACCAAGAAACAAGATAATAAAATACAGGCCTTGGATATGTCGTTCTTAAGAGGTGATAAAAGGTGTTCTAAACTTGACCGTGTAAAGAATGAGACCATAAGAGAAGAATTACAAGTTATTAACTTGAACGAAAGACTAAAAGATTATAAACAACGGTGGAAAGAACACTTAGAAAGAGTGTCAGATTCAAGAGTGGTCAAACAACCGTTGTAAATACAACCGTACATGACATAGGCATGTGGGTAGGAATGACACAGGCGTGTGAGTACACCCAGAAGTACATGACACAGGCGTGTGGGTAGACCCAGGAGTACACGACACAGGCGTGTGGGTAGACCCAGAAGTACATGACACAGGCGTGTGGGTAGACCCAGAAGTACATGACACAGGCGTGTGGGTAGACCCAGGAGTACATGACACAGGCGTGTGGGTAGACCCAGGAGTACATAACACAGGCGTGTGGGTAGACCCAGGAGTACATGACACAGGCGTGTGGGTAGACCCAGGAGTACATGACACAGGCGTGTGGGTAGACCCAGAAGTACATGACACAGGCGTGTGGGTAGACCCAGAAGTACATGACACAGGCGTGTGGGTAGACCCAGAAGTACATGGCACAGGCGTGTGGGTAGACCCAGAAGTACATGACACAGGCGTGTGGGTAGACCCAGGAGTACATGACACAGGCGTGTGGGTAGACCCAAGAGTACATGACACAGGCGTGTGGGTAGACCCAGAAGTACATGACACAGGCGTGTGGGTAGACCCAGGAGTACATGACAGGCGTATGGGTAGACCCAGAAGTACATGACACAGGCGTGTGGGTAGACCCAGAAGTACATGACACAGGCGTGTGGGTAGACCTAGAAGTACATGACACAGGCGTGTGGGTAGACCCAGAAGTACATGGCACAGGCGTGTGGGTAGACCCAGAAGTACATGACACAGGCGTGTGGGTAGACACAGGAGTACATAACACAGGCGTGTGGGTAGACACAGGCGTGTGGGTAGACCCAGGAGTACATGACACAGGCGTGTGGGTAGACCCAGAAGTACATGACACAGGCGTGTGGGTAGACCCAGGAGTACATGACACAGGCGTGTGGGTAGACCCAGAAGTACATGACACAGGCGTGTGGGTAGACCCAGGAGTACATGACACAGGCGTGTGGGTAGACCCAGAAGTACATGACACAGGCGTGTGGGTAGACCTAGAAGTACATGACACAGGCGTGTGGGTAGACCCAGAAGTACATGGCACAGGCGTGTGGGTAGACCCAGAAGTACATGACACAGGCGTGTGGGTAGACACAGGAGTACATGACACAGGCGTGTGGGTAGACCCAGAAGTACATGACACAGGCGTGTGGGTAGACCTAGAAGTACATGACACAGGCGTGTGGGTAGACCCAGAAGTACATGGCACAGGCGTGTGGGTAGACCCAGAAGTACATGACACAGGCGTGTGGGTAGACACAGGAGTACATGACACAGGCGTGTGGGTAGACCCAGGAGTACATGACACAGGCGTGTGGGTAGACCCAGAAGTACATGACACAGGCGTGTGGGTAGACCCAGAAGTACATGACACAGGCGTGTGGGTAGACCTAGAAGTACATGACACAGGCGTGTGGGTAGACCCAGAAGTACATGGCACAGGCGTGTGGGTAGACCCAGAAGTACATGGCACAGGCGTGTGGGTAGACCCAGGAATACATGACACAGGCGTGTGGGTAGACCCAGGAATACATGACACAGGCGTGTGGGTAGACCCAGGAGTACATGACACAGGCGTGTGGGTAGACCCAGAAGTACATGACACAGGCGTGTGGGTAGACCCAGAAGTACATGACACAGGCGTGTGGGTAGACCCAGGAGTACATGACACAGGCGTGTGGGTAGACCCAGGAGTACATGACACAGGCGTGTGGGTAGACCAAGAAGTACATGACACAGGCGTGTGGGTAGACCCAGAAAGAGAGATGGCTGGAGGATCGTCGAAGGCGTAGTACCTTGCCTATGCCATGATGTAAACATGACGAATAGTAAAAGTTTCTTTGACGGTTTTTTACCCCTCCGGTTTTCAGACGTGTTAGTACTACTGCAATCCTGTCAGAGATTTTGTCTTCTTTCCTAACATCATCGCAGAAACCGTATCGGCTTCCTAGACAAAACCAGGGTAAGTTCCCCGTCTCTGTACATTAGCGCTCGTCAGAAATGCGAAGGACGTACAGTTCTGTGCCTCCCCGAAGGATTAGCGAAGGGTGTACAGTTCTGTGCCTCCTCGAAGGATACACCCGCAGGAGCTTAGAGCTGTACTGGCGTGAGCGTCGGTTTGAACTGTGTGCTGCCAATCCGAGGCGGACAACTCCTGCAAGGAGGTACATGCACAGCCTTGTGGAACCCTAGGCAGGGCCTGGACGACAGGGTAGCCGAGGAGGCTTGAACAACAACTCAAAGGTTAACGGAAATGTTCTAAGCTAGTAACTTATACCATCCCCGGCTGTTCGACCAGGCGCGTGACGATGTTGTGGTCAGTAGGCCTACCCTTGGGTAAGAGACGTACAGCTCTATCCCTCCGCGGGGGTTCATTTCCGAGGCGTGTATTTTACTTCCTTGTTTCTTGGTTGTTGTCCATATAATTCACATCCATATGACAGTATATGGACTCCCATAACTTTTTAGAACTTCAGTTTTGTATCTTGACGTACCTTGTTTCTGAAAATTCGGTTGGTTGCTCCACAGATCGTCTGGAACTTACCTAACTCAACATCAATATCATAATTCCTATCATAGCCAATATCATTTCCCAAATAATTAAAATGGCTCACCTTTTCTAGAATTCGATCATTAATCATTATTTTTGTTCTTATTGGTACCCTATTAGTTCTACTGCTAATTCCTCAGTGTTACGTTTTATTTCTTTATTTCAATTTCTGTGTTGTCGCAGTAACATATATTGTTATGGGATTATTAAGAAAATATAAACGTTACAGAATATAAAATATTCTATACTTGTTTAAAATTCAGTGAGTGTTGATTCCAGCGAGACAGTGTAGCCTACTAATAGCCTAGTATTGTATGGTTTGCAGAAGAACAACATACAGCAGCTGAAGGAAGACATCCGCGTGAAACTGCCACAACAGCAGCAGCAGCCGACGACGAATACATCGACTCCGACGACAAACCCATCGACAGCACAGAATACGCCCGGCAGCACAGGCACTCTGAGGCACAGTCACAAGAAGTCGAGGCCGGCGCCACCGCCTCCACCGTTGGCGGCCGCACAGGCTGCTACTAACGGCGGCGCGGACCTGGAGATTAGGGATCCGTCGGAACTGTTGGTCGGCGTACCGGCGACTCTGACCACCCAGTGGAGGCATCGACCGCACGCTCTTGTCACCGGCGCCGTCAGTTACGTCGCTTCCGTAAGTATTTGGCCATACAGCTAGTTATGTTGTGACGGGGTCTGGGACTATAGCTCCGTGGATATTCTTTCTGTAATATCCAGGGAACATGTACAGTCCCGATTTTATAAACGGGCACCCTGGGGACGTACTCAGGGGCACAAAAGGCTGAGGGCGGAAGGGGGGAAAATGAGAAAACGTCCTTAACCTAAAAAATAACTCAACTTATAAAAAATACGATAAATATGTAAGATGCGAGTGAATCATATTTTTCTGTATTATTAGAATACAGTGGCAATGTAGCAACGGAACGGGGTTGGTAGATGATCTGGTCCAAGTTGGATGCTGATTCTGAATAAAGAACCATACCAGAAGAACCTCTTTGGTAAGTCCTGCTATGAACGGGGTAAGCCACTCCAGTCAGAGATGTATTTATTCCGTCCAATTTTATCCAGTACCCATCTTCCTTTCGTCCCTTCCACCCTCCATTACTAAAACGTAAACATGTGAGAAAGGACCACTGAAAAGTCGTTTTAAGAATAGTGATTATCGCCAAATTTTACTTTTCCTTCAAACCCATATCCTGGTTCATAATGATCATGAAGAATTTTAATATAATTTTGACGTTCCTTAGACGCTGGCTTTCATTTTTATATCAGACAGGGATGTCTGAAGCGGAACACCGTTGCGTCGCGTCACTGCCTTCCGAGAAAAACAGTTTTAATAAACAGGCGCGTTTATGACTAAGATAAAGTTTTAACATTTTTATTATTACAGTAATACCCGCCGGGGGGGGGGGGGGTAAGGACGCTTGCTCAAAGTTTTCCCAGGCGTTGTTGATGTCAGACATATGACGTGCTTTCCACATGCCCTGTTGTGCCTGTATACCCCCGAGAGTGGGGGACTGGGGGCTGCGGCCCCTGAGGGGCAACATAAGGCGAGCCTGTACCGCCATTTCCGGTGGCTCGGACCTTGACCTCCCTACCTGACAGCCGCCGCCTGTTCGCTGGCCCGGGGGGTGAACCGGCGAATTCAGCTGACATTGGGGCTGACTAGCCGGACTAAGGTGGGTGTCACTTCGCGAATGGTAACCAGGGTGTCGTGCCGTCCCTGGCCAGTAGCCGCACTAGGCAACCACTCCTGCCCCAGTGGACCTAATTAACATCGTGCGGTGAAGCCTTGTAGGAGAGGTCGGCACGCGACACGACGGCCCTTAATGGTGGGAGAGGGCCATGCAGGGTAACACCACGTTGCGGACCGAGCACCGCCAGGTGGGTCCGGGCAAAGTCCCGGGATGGTCGTGGGTTGTGCCTTACCGCTTATTACCGGTGGCTCAACTCCTTCCGAGAGCCCCACCGTGGCGTACGATGTCTTACGGGGCGCGGGGCTATCCGTTTTTCGTCAGTATCAGTGCTGATAATCGAGATAAAGCGTACGTCCAGCGATTGCGTCGGTGTGTGACCTGCGCTGCTGCGAGCCAGCCACTCGCGGACGTGTCCAGCTGACGGAGAGTGGGGATTTTTCTGGGCTGCATTCCCGGTCTGTGGTTTCGTTCTTTAGTGGGTAGCATTTGGTTAATTCGGACGATGAGGGAAACCTCGAGGGACCGTGGGTCCTTGCACCGGCCATAATACCTGTTGTCTTGGAGGCGTCAGCCACATTTTGGTACCGATTGATTTCGAAATGAGACACTACACTCTTATACTGAAGTCCGTTAGTAACAGAAGAAGTGAGTCTCACAACTACTTACGTGACTCCTTCAGAAACGATTATATACAGACTCCTTTCTGCTAACTGTTTCATGTCGCTTAAACTTCCCTTCTCCTATTGTTTAGCCACTGGTGATTCCATCGTAATACGGCAAATTACATACGTTTGCTGTGAATAAGACGCAGAAAAATATCTCGGTTTAAAAAAGAAGCTAGTTTGAAGCCATAGTTCCTAACTCGTGACAGTTCCCCTCCCCCCCCATCCACCATTTCTTCCTTTAAATTAGTAAAATATTCAACAATTAACTTAAACTTTATAACGTGTGTAACGTAATTATGAAGTCTACTGTTTGTTGTTGAAAAATTGTTTGTCACTAGATAGCAAACTAGCACGCTTGACCATATTAGTCAAATAGCAATCGCTTGATTCAAAAATAAGTAGAATTCGTTCGTTGAGTCGCTAAACGTGACAAAGAGAAAACTGCTCACGGTCCGTAACGAACGAGAAGCCAAACCACTGCGAGAGGAGTTGAAAAGAATTTAACACTTGTATCGATTCGACGTGTTGTACTCGCTAGCAAAGAAGTTTATGGTCTTCTACCCTTTAGTAAGACGTGTTCTTACACTTTGAACTCAGGATGGCTCGCATAATGTAACACCGTAGACCCATCTACCAGCAGACAGGATGTATGTTACGAGTGGGAGTTGTTATTCTCTGTGCTTCATAACCTTAACAAAGAAATAGTGTTTTGCGTGTTCACTTGCTCAGCAATTCTTTTTTTTTCCTACAGTACTTGGGTTCAACGCTGGTAAAAGAATTGAGGGGAACGGAGTCAACCAAAAAATCTATACAAAAACTGAAGAAGCCTTCGACGTCTTCAGCAAAAGAAGCCGAAGAAAAAGATAAGATCACACCGGAAATTATTCTCGCGATATCGTTCCGAGGTGTCAAGTTCCTGAACCCGGTGAACCAAGTGAGTACAACGTATATGTGATTGTATAATTTGTAACGTGTCTCGAGCAGACTGCATAAATAATATGTATTCTGTGTTTGACAGGAGCTTATATGTGAACACGAAATACAAAACATACACTGCGCTTGCCAAGACGCCGAAGATTTGACGCATTTCGCATACATCACAAAAGACCACGCCAGTAAAAGTCATTACTGCCACGTTTTCTGCGTAAAAACTATGGTAAGTAGCTTACCCTGCTCTTCAGTAGTAGCAGCAGCAGCAGCAGTAGTAGTAGTAGTAGAAGTAGCAGTAGTAGCAGCAGCAGCAGGTGCGTGCGTGCGCGCGCGCGCGTGTGTGTGTGATTTGAGTAGTATAAGTAACTTATTTACATAAATAATTATGTAAGGCTGTGCTTGTGCTCAGTTCGTTCAGGTAACGTAGCTTTTGCGTGAAAAATATATTTTCTATTTGATGAGTTAAGTTTTAGAAATTTCAGTATTTTGGGACGCGAGACCTAAAGTTAATAAGATCATAAATTCCAAGGTGTTAACTAGGTGGAATTTTAACACAGATCCGAAAGTTTGGAATCTTTAATGTTTATTGTGTATTGTCTGCTCTACAATTGTTATGTTATTAAAAAACCAAAATTCAGTGTAGTCGGGATTTTCGTAATTTTTCTACATGGAGTTTTGAGTTTTGTGAATTCTCACAACTTACATACCCATCAGTGTTTGAAGTTATACTGGTTTTATACAATCGGACAAATAGTTATTTTTTATTGGCTTTGTTGTAGACTTCCGTCACTTTAATTTTACCAAACGAATTTTATTTCACATAACTACACGGGTTGACCAGTCACGATGTTCCGTAAGAACGTAATCTCCCGCGGTCAGCGAAGAAATTATACAATCATTTATAAAGGGAACCTACGTTATTGACATATTCCTCTGTCGCTACGATTCCTGCACACAATACCTCTTTCTGGTAGTTTTTTGTCCTAGTATAACGTATGTTAATTTCACTTCCTACTTTCCTAACTCCAAAATAAATATTTTACGACAAACTGTTGATAGTGTTTACAAATACCGTGTTTTCGCGTGTATAATGCGCCCTCGTATGTATTGCGTACCCCCATTTTATCGTAACATTTCGCAGAAAAAATGTAATTCATGTGTAAGGCGCATCCGTATCTGTGATGAGAAATAGTTGAACAAATTTATTTGGACGAAAAAAATATACAGCGTTTGAATATATACGGCTGTGCAGAAATAGTTTGGGCATCCAAAAAAAGAAACACAAAAAATGCACTTACCATGCCCATTTATGCCTAAAAACACAAAAGATAAAATATTAAAATCATATAAAATTTAAATAACTTAAAACTTACACAAGTCTTAGTTTTTGTTTAGTTTGTTATATTTTTAGTTTTTCACTAGCGCTAAACATCTTGCATTTATTAACATCTTCATCTGTTTCTGAAGAAAGCAATATTGAATTACTCACTTCTTCTGGTTCTTCTGTTGTACCTTTGTTTGTCATGTCATGTTCATCTGACGGGCAGATTTCGCACCTTTTTCATCAATACTCGTGGCCATTGGCATATCGCAAAATACAAAACACTGGTCTGCATTCCCAATTCGAGACGAATCGAAATTGTTCGTATGCTTTGTTCATACAATAAATCGATGAAACTCGATAATTTTATTTTCGTATTCCGAGGAAAACGTTGAGCCTGTACAATTTCAGTAGTAACGGCGATGCCCCACTTTCGATTTTATGCTTCTGGAAACTAAGCTTTTTTTACTAATGAAACAACGTCGATCACGAGTAGTAACACTTAATTTTCCTTTTTGTTTTCGCATTCTCGAACATTAGATTCCGCTATGTCAAATATACGCGATGCAACGCGATTGCCATTTTCTTTTCTCAATTTTATACTGAGCCGAGAGATGTTCTTGTACTCATTATGACTATACAGTATGTTTCTTGACAACATACACAATACAGGTATTGAACGACTATAAAATCAACAGACTAACGACGACAAACAAGTACAGTAACAGAATACTACAACAGACTACTGTTATAAGTCTACGACGAGAACAAATAACTGATGGAGAAGGGGTGAAAACTGCGAACCAAATTACCGGTAAATTTTATTTTACTATTACTAGACTCAAGTCTGCCAGTTTTAAGCGATGTTGCCAATTCTGCCATGCACAATCTGACCATACATTTGCAGATCTACTATTTAGCTGTAAGTTATAGTATTCGTGTGTAATACGCATCCCCATTTTTGGGAAGAAAATCTGGAAAAAAGCGCATTATACACAAGAGAATACGGTATCCTAGTTTTCTTTATGTTTGCTCCAGATCTCGATTCCTTCATGTACCGCGCAGATCTCTGTGTGGTGTAATCGTGGCCGGATTAAGGCTATGAGGGGCCCGGGGCTATTTAAGAGCAGGGGCCCATGTATGAAATTTTCGCGTTTTGCACAATACTTTACTTTATTCGGACGATCATTTTATAAATATAATAAACAAAATATTTTTCTTAAACCGTATTTTTACTCACTAATTTTATTATATTTTATACTGATTAACTAGATGCTGAAACTGTTTACTATTATTTTATTTCGCAGATCTATTTACAATCATCAACAGTACAAATAAATTAGAGAATACAAAATAATTTAATTGAAATATTTTTTCTGCTCTTCTTTTCGGCAAACTCTGCTATCAAATCATCCTAATCCAATGTTTCTAATAATTCTGTTTCAATAGTTAACCTTATGTACCTAAACATGTCCCCAAGTAGTTTCATTTAAATCCGTGATCCGCACTTCAGGTACACTCCTTGTCAGTGCGGTTTTTAATATTTCCCTTGCTCGGAAAATTTGATTTATTCGTTGGAAGATGAGACTTTTTAATTGGTTGTGCATGTGCATGGGGCCGCCCGACAAGCGAGGCCCGGGGCTTTATCCCCCCCCCAGTACCCCCTTAATCATAAAACTTTTGCATAAAAGCATATAGTGGTTAAATAAACGTAATTTAATTTTCGTTAATTAGGATCAAGCGACAGAAGTAATTTTAACGCTGGGCCAAGCTTTCGAAGTGGCGTACCAGATGGCGCTGCGAGAGGGCTACAACATAACGAACCGAGGCAGCAGCAGCAACGGTCACACGCGGTCCAGATCGGCCAATCAGATAATCGGCGGCGGACAGGCGAACTCTGTGCCGATCACTACCCAGCCGCAGACCAACCACTCGAGGTCGCTGTCGGTCAACGAGATAAAGGTTGTCAACGGCAACGCGTCACCGCAGAAATCTCAACAAGAGACCATCGTCACCAACGGACATCCTACAACACCATCCGGCAGAGCGCCTATAGTCATGACTGATGATATATAAAATTTTAATTTAGCTTAAGACTGTGTGCGTGCGTGCGTGTAATACGTGCACAGTGAGTTGCCTGTGCGCATACATCACCTCATGAAAATTTTTTATCGTCAAGAGTTTCAGTAATACATACATACATACAATAGTGAAAATGATATTCGATTTTCATATCTAGCGTTTTAATGGGTAACGTTTTTTAATATTGTCTGTCTAGTGTGTCTTTTAATAATAACATGTCTTTTATATACTCAACAGAAATATGTGCTGTCAGGACAGTATGTATTTTTTTGTTCTAATAGATTATAATATTATATAATATAGCGTCTGCTGAACTCTGTCAAACAGAAAGTCATTGGGTGCAATACAAAAAGTAATTATTTAACAACCATTAGAAGGGAGCAAAATATATAAGTCATGATTGTGTGTATATATGTGTCCTGTTTTGTTATAAAATTGTATAAAAACCAAAAGACTGTTTATGTTTTATTTTTTGTAGTATATATATACTTATTACATAATGAACTGTTATATTTTTTATTCGATGAAGTGAAATTATTGAAGCTTATATGTACGCTGTCCGCTGTCTGCGTAATACAATTTCGATTTTTTAAAATATTATTACGAATATTATTCAAGTTATGTTTCAAACGTGTCATTGCTTTCATTATAAACTGCTCATAAACACTATAAATCAATTCTCATAATTATGTTACGCAAGAGACAGGATATTGAATTAATGTATATTAGGTACTGTACCTTTATCTGTTCCTGCAGTCATTTTCGATATTTCGATTATGCGATTCTTTGGCTTCGATCTTTAGTGATTATCACACATCATTTTATGTAGGTGAAAGAAATATACAAATTTTAATTTCGTAATTTCGTATGTATAAAATAGTCGGCTGGCAATTGCAGTTGGTGTTCTTAGTCCTTTTTTAATGAAAAATGGTTGTAGCAGTAGTATATCACAGTTGCGTACCTGAGACGCCAAAAGTTGATGTTGTTAGGTTAACATGAGAACTGAAATTACACATGGAAAGCGATACGTGCGCAATGTAAAACGCGTTTTTTTTTTGCGTAAAATACGAAAAACCCCAACTCGAAAGTACGGCGGGGTGGGCCAGGGGTTTTCAACCCTTTTTTTGACTCCTTTTTTGTGGCAGAACTCGGTTTTCAGTAGAAGTTGTTTTCCTAGTAGTACTCGTTTTCCCCTAAAAATACACGTGTGAAGAAATCACTGAAAAACCACCGAACTGGAAAGTAAGGCGTACCTATTACTGTATATTTCACTTTTTTGTGGCAAAACTAGTTTTTTCCATAATATTCGTTTCCTATAAGTACTTGTTTTGTGGCTAACCAAAAAGAAACGTCCATTATGTACAGTACAATATGTAGAGCGTATGTTGTCATTCCTTAATACATTGTTTTTTGTGCGTTTTCTGTTAACCATAAATATTTGTATTTTTCAGTTACATTTGTTGCTGTTGTAGTTTTGTTAATTTTCCAACTCAAAATAGGTTCTTTATTTTAAGTATTATTGTATATACACATCAAACATTATATTTTCCTCAACCATGGCTTTTATTTATTTCAACATTAAACTAAAAACCAAAAACCATTGTCACCTAACCTTACAAATGAAAATAACACGTATTTTTGCTGTGCATTAAGAAATAGGACAATTTACAATTAGTACACTTCTTCTTTTCCACATCGGAATATATCGATACAATCGCATATTAAAAGTATCGGAAATGTACTACAGGGACGGATAAAGGTACAGTTCCATATATTATTTAACAGGCCCAGGTTACCCTGGCAGGTTAGCCATACTATTCTTAAATTAACAATTATTTACGTACTGTTTAAAATAAATAAAATTTTCTTTGTTATAAATTTAAATCCACTTGCAGAAATGAATTTTCAATAGAGAATACTTTTTTAAATAAATAAAGATAATTTGAATACTACATAATTTGAATCATGAACATAGAGCAGTATGGATGATCAAGTCCGTGGCCTGAAAAAATTCAATACAGCTGTTAGTAATATCAACATGTCATTCAATATCACTGGAGGATTCAGAAAGTGTTCATTGATTAATCTGATCTGCAAAAAAAATATGCAGATTCTTTTTTAACATAAATATTTTTTTAAAGATGGATGGTTTATCGAGGATCAGTTTATAAGTATAACACAAACTTTATATTTTCATCATCAGGACCTGTGTATTGACACAATAGAAAGTATCAAACACAACAATTAATTGAGTGAATATGTGAGTTTGGGGGGGGGTCAATAAACACTGTCGAAATGTAAATGCAAAGAATGCAAAATTTGTGACTAATCCTCATTAAAACTTCCATAATTAAATGTATTGATCAACAGTCATTACTAAATTAAGAATTCATAAATATTTTGGAACATTCTTTTTTTCTTTTTACCTTGAAAATAAAATAAAAATTTTAATTGTCATTATAATTGGTTTCTGTATTAAATGAACGTATATTCTAATATACTACTATAAATGATATTACTTATAGTATAAGTTTTAATGTAATTGAAACCAACTTGTTATGTAAACTTGAAGTTTCTGCGTCTTGTGTGTCCATAAAGAAGGACTTTTATGAACCAGTTGGTGTTTCTTTATCATTGTCTATTTTGAACTGAAAAAAATGAACATTTTTCCTAGAAATTTATTTTAGTGGATAGTAATACAAATGTTATTATTGTTTATTAGAGTTGAGGAAATCTCTTTCTCCTTTGGTACTACAGCCCTTGTTCGGGCCTGGCCTCCTTCAGTTTTTCCCCCCATTATCTTCTGTCGGTAGCCATCCTCCTCCAGGAATACACTTTCAGTATTTCTTTCGCATCCTCATCCACCGCGTCCTCCCATCTTCTCCTCGGTCTTCCCCATCCTGGCTACATGACCAGCCCACCTTGGACGTTGTAGTTTTATGTATCGTGTCTGCAGTGATTCTTTATACATTTGATGCAATTCAAAGTTATATCTTATTCTCCAGCCATGTACGTCATTAACTGGTCCCAGGATACGGTTCAGGAAATACAACACAATATTGTTTAATTATTAGATTTGTTAAATACAGTATCCAGGAATTAGGTACTGACCAATATAAGGTGCTGTCAATATTGAAATTGAAATTGATTGTCAATATAAAGCCAAAAATTGAAATTTAATCAAAAATTTGAAAATTTTGTTCTCCGTTTTTGGAAGAAATTGTTTAGGTTTCTTGATGTTTTTTTTTCATCAAAACTATCGAGTATGTAGTTTGAAAGTATTCAGTAAATTCACTTCACTGTGTAATATTTATTAAATTTGTTATTTTCATTGTATAGTAGACAAAGTAGTGCAGCTGAAATATTAGTATTAAACATTAACAACAACAACAACAACTAAACTGAGGCAGGGTATTTCATTCAATTTATTTTTAAACTAGTTACCTGTATATTTGTCTGAGACCGTTATTAATAAATATGGTAAACAAGTGTTAGAATTTAGTCCTTAATATGTAATATAAACATGTAATACATACATTTGACGACTAAATTTTATTACTTCTGTGTATATATTTACCATACATTAGTATGTACTTTTTATATATAAATATATTATGATGCAGTGTAATGCATTTCTTGTTTGAAATGAGTCAGGGGTGTGTCTTTTATCATCGTGTATTTTCCTAAATAATATTTTTGATTTTTTTGTAACTTTATTCAAATGTGTGAAAATAATTTCTGTATTTAATGTACTGTTGATATTGTATTGTAAATTCAGCATGTGGCATATAAGAAAATGAATGGAATCGTTTTGAAAGGTGTTATAATCCAAAGGAGGAGAATGTACATTCCACAATGTGGGTGGAAAGTTACCAAAATGTTTTTTACATATTAGTCAATTGTTTTAATTTATTGGCAACCGTGTTCATGCTGTTTTAAATTGTAGGGTGTTTGTAATCGCTTCGAGTTTAATGACTTTGGGACTATTGAGTCAAGCACTATGCTGTTATGCATTGTAGCTGCTTTTCTGTATGAGGGTGAAAAATTCAATTCACTACTGTTGTAGGGAGTTAGTAGTATTTTTGTCCGCTTGATCCACATACGAGTTTCTGATATGTTCAGTCAGGTGCTTTAGATCAGTGTGTGTTAGATGTCGGTGCTGATGTAAAACATGTGAATCGGTATCTTTTTTGTGCAATCCTGGCATTTTCTCTATTCTCTGCAACTTGAGGTCATTAATGTGACAAAGGGGCGTTCGTAAAATTACAATTCCATGAGCAAGCTTCTTGACAGATTATATGGAACATAGACAACAAATGTTATTTGTATTTGCTCACACGAACACTGTACGCAAAAAAGTCTTATACAAATGTGTCGAAAGACAACATAATAAAAGCTTACTCGTAAAAGAAATTACCTTCACATCAAGTTCTTACTAAGTCTGAATTATAGAAATTTTATAAATATAGTATCTGTATGCAACACTAAATGAACGAACGTGTCAAAGTAGATAACAATATTGAATGTAACTTATTCGCACCATACTTACTGTGATGCGTAAAAATTAAAGGCAGATCGTAACAGTTTCACTTTCATAGTTTTCACTTTATTGTATTTCAATTTTCTATAAAGTTTTCGTGTATATTTTTTCTATTCACTTTCAGTGAGCAACTTCCATTAGTAAGTTGGTATATTTATACAAAGAGAAGTTATTTTGTTGTTATGTATTCCTCCTTATTGAATTTATTGAACAATAAATTAAATATAATTTCTTCAAAATGCATATTACGAATTACAATATAGATATAAATACAAATTACTTCTAAACATATATGCTTTTGCCAAAAGGATTTAGAAAAAAATAATATAAATGCAGAGGAACCAACTGAAACAGAAGTTTTTCAGGCAAAAGTGTTAAAAATGGAAGGAGTTCAGAGTAGGAGAGAGAGAAAAATGCAGATTCAAAGTGGACTGAAGACAGGAAGAAGAGAGACAGTGTAAAGATGAAAGGTATTGGAGAAAAAGAAAAGAACAAAGAATAAAGAATTGAAATTGGCATGTGGTCCTTAGATGGCTGATACCAAAAAAAAGGAATATCATAGTATAGTAAATATGTAGGTATTTAATTATTTCCGGTGAAGCTGCTTAATAAGATCATATAAATAAATAATTAATTATTAAATTACTAAAGAAATTTGAAGTACTTTACTGTCACTATCAACACTTCCCAGCTCACTGACAGTGAATGTGTCTCCTCATTCTTATTTCTTTCCAGAGCAAATTTTCTCCAACTGACTGCGTCAGATCATCCCTTCATCTTGCAGAGGCCCGATGTCACAGTCTCTGTATGAAAACGTGGTATTAATTCCATTTTACCTTTACCCAATTCACACGTTAGTTCAATCCCAGTTTAAAGTTTACCGAGTTCTAATTGTATTGGTTAGCATTGAATTAGTTATGTACGTTTATTTACAATCACTTTGCATTTTAAGAGATTTTTCATTGTATTCTGTTAGAAGAGTTGGATTTCTTTCTTTTTTTTGTCAATAAAAACACGAGATTTATGTATGTTTGAGTAAAACTGAGTTCATGTCTTGTGACTGAAGTGTGTGACTCTAGTAGAAGGCCAGGACATTAAACGTGTTGATGCTGTGTAAGCATAGTGTAATATAATAGCTAAAATGAACATGTTATACAGTAGACTCCCGTCTATCCGGCCTAATGTGGCGGAAGGTCAGGCCGGATAACAAAAAAGCCGGATAGGCCGGAGTTCTATAATTACTCACTTCCTGCCCCACTTTTTAAAATTTTAAATTAAACAAAACATTAACGTAAAACGTAGGCCTAATTTTTAAACAAATGATTTAAACTTATTTTAATGTTCATTGATAAATTATTAGACAAATGTAAAAAGGTAGGCCTAAAATAAAAGAGCCAAACTTACAGTTTTTAGTTTTAGAAAATGTCCTTGATAAATGACTGCTTCTCCCTTCTAGCCCTCTTCCGCGACGCAATGTCCCTCCACTTACGCAACCAGATGATACCAGCTGGCGTCTCCTCCTGCTGACTGATGTACTGCAGCGCTGCCTCAATCATCTTGAACCCTTCCGAATGTGGGATGAGATTTTTCCTGTCATCTAAAGATGCCTCCCCCTCCTCTTCTTCTATTTCTTCTCCCTGTGTCACATTCCTGTGTCAGTTATTTCATCAACTTCGTCGTTTCCCATTCATTCTCTAATGTCCTCTGCATTGACATTGTCACAGCCTGGTATTTTTTTTTTCATTTTTTCAGCAATGAAACAAGTTTATCATTTTCATCTTCCTCTACGGTTTCACACACGGGTTCAAGGTTGAAATGTCCACCTTCATGGTCCAAAAGAATTTTCCACAATCTTGCAAGTGATATTTTTGGAATCTCTTCCCATGCTTCGGCGAACCACCTTATGACATCTAGCATGTCAATCTTTTTCAGAGTGGTTAAGTAGTCTTCATTATTATCAGTCGCTGATATCAACGAACTAAGAAGATGCCGGCGATATTTTTTCTTTAGCATTTCAAGGACGCCCTGGTCCATCGGCTGACAAACAGCCGTCACATTGCCTGGGAAAAATAAAGCTTTGATGTCTCCATCTGTGAGTTTGTCAGTGGCCGGATGCAAAGGTGCATTGTCAAGAATTAACACAGCTTTTCTCGGCAAATTCTTATCTTTCAAATGTTTTTCTACAGTCGGTACAATTTCATTTTGGAACCATGTTCTAAAGATTTCTGAATTCATCCATGCTTTCTTTTGATGTGTGTAATAGAGGGGCAGTGATTCCTGATTTTCCAGTTTTTTTAAAAGCTCTAGGTTTCTTTGATTTTGCTTTTAAAGTCAACCTAAGCTTGTGGTTGCCGGTTGTATTACTGCAAGCCAAGATGGTGACTCGTTCCTTGCTTTTCTTGTATCCTGGTGCAGCGGCTTCTTGTTTGATGCAAGCATTTTTCTAGGGAGCATCTTATAATTTAAACTGATCTCATCGCAGTTGTACAACTGCTCCCCAAAAATTACCTCCTTTTCAATAAGCTTAAAAAGATATTCTTTGAACAAAGGTACAGCCTCTTTATCAGCAGATAAAGCCTCCCCACTTATGGTAATCTGGTGAATACCGAATTATTTTTTCCACCGGTCTAACCACCTGTCACTGGCAGTAAATTCTGAATCTTCTCCTTCTATTTGTCGCTTAAATTACAATACCGGCCCAGTAACAGGCAAGCCTTTTCCTCTTAAGTGTTCATGCCACAAAAATAAAGCTTCCTCAACTTCTTTATGCTAAGCTTTCAGCATGGTTTTTCATAACACTAGCATTCCACTTCCACTAGCTTGGGCAGCACAATTTCTGCTCAATTTTTCTTCCAGTCACGAACTGTACTTATCCCAATTCCTAACTCTGAGGCAATAGTTTTTGCCGTTACCCCAGAATCCAGTCGTTTTATAGAGCGTAGTTCTCCTCCATAGTCACTACAACCTTTTTTCGTTTATCACCCATTTGTAAGGTTGTAAGGTAAAGCTTTTATGTTTCTACCCATAAAAAGTTTTGTGTTCCGAGTTGTAGTGAAATAATTATATAAAAAAAACAACGAAGCACACCAAAAAACAATTTACGAGCATAACCAGGAACAGTGGCTAACGTATTCCACACTTGTTGACATCTGATACACAACTGACGAAACAAAGAGCAGGTAGCAGGGTGGGGGATATCCGCGCTTTTCATGTCGCAACTTTGTGTTTTGCAAATATGTAGGTTCAAAAATAGGCCGGATAGTCGTGAGCCGGATAGTCAAGAGTCTACTGTATTTTGATTTAATTTCACAGCATTACTACAATCATGAGTAGGCCTATTTATAGCTAAATGTAAATTATAGGTATGTGCGCACTTAGTATTATACGTTTAAGTTGAAGAAATTAGTAAATTAGTGTTAGGCCTAATGAATTAATTTTGTTCGAATCATTGAATTCGTATGATATGAATGCGTTAATTATTATATTTCTTAAATAATATAACAGTATTATTTTAATAAACTTTTACTTTGCAAAAAGTGAAGAACTATAAAACTGCTGTTAACTGGCTATTAAAAATAATGCTATTTGATTATTGAAATACATAAATTAAGAGATCGTCTACTCGGCCTCAAAATATCAACTGATTCCAGTGTTGCCACGTTTAATGTACCGGCCTTGTACTAGAGCTGGCCATGGTGTATGACATTCAGTTTTGCGAATGTTCAGTATCGTACTAGACCAAACGTTAGGTCTGCAAGATTTTGGCAACATTTTTGTTTAAAAACAAAGTATATTTAACTGAAAAAATTCGTGTGTGTGTGTGTGTGTGTGTGTGTGTGTGTGTGTGTGTGTGTGTGTGTGTGTGTGTGTGTGTGTGTGTGTGTGTGTGTGTGTGTGTGTGTGTGTTGAATTATATAAACAATTTGACAGCCAAAATACTTATATTAGGAAAGAGTGAGGTAAACATGAGTGATATTTTTCTGTCCTGAAATTGATGTTGTACTAAGCTTTTTTGACACCATTATCTAATTTTAAGCATGCATACAGTTCAGTGATTGAAAAGTTCTGTATTATCCAAAATCAATCAGTAATCGATAAGTGCAAGCTGCAGTCCACTTGAGTTCCTAAAATAGTCAGTCGCACGAATTGAGTGCTTTTGTCATTTAAAAATAAATATGTATATTTTAAATATGTGTGTTTTGATTATTGTTTTAGATGTATATCAAATGTTCATACATCGATTGTTTTACACCGTCCTGTACACAAAATGTCAATTGCAATGCACATCGAAACGTATTTTATTTGTGAGGTAAATCATTTTACTGTTTGTGTAAAAATCATTAACATAATTTGTTTTTTACAGAACAGTATCTTGGATTATTGATCGCTGCTAATTAATACTATTGTATTCACAAGGTGTATCTAGATCTAACATCACTTGGTAGACATTTCTTATATTATCATAAATACATTGTACACACCAATAATATGTATTTAAAGTAATGTTTAATATTTTAACTGTTTGTGTAAACAAGTTAATTATAGCGTTTCATACATAATTTTCTTGTCTATATTTTTTTTCAGTTAACTCTTTGTTTAGTGAATAAAATATGACTAATGCCTAGTCAGAATGCCAAAATGTATGTCGATCTGTTACCGAAATATATGTGAAATTTATATGGTTTTGAAAATGCTTAGTTACGATCTTAACTGTGAATACGTTTCTAATGGCTGTTTAAAGCTTATGTTGTGTTATTATGACGTGTATAAAATAATGATAATAATCAATATGCCTATGTAATCAATATTGAGACAGGTTGCTAAGACGAATAAAGAATATACAAGTTCATCCTGTGTCTTGAATATGCCTGTTCATAGGAAAAATACTAATATGTAATTGCGCGTATTTTAATTTTTTTTTGTGTAATAATACTCGTAACCTCAAACGATATTTTGAATATTTCCTTGTGCTTTTACTGTTTGTGTTCTTAAAAACAGGTGTCGTGGATAGTAAATAAGGCTTCGTATTTATGACAAAGATTCAAGGGACAAATAAGTGTCTTTCTATAGGGTGCATCAGCTAAATCCGGACAAAACAAACAGTTTATTAAAACAATAATATTTATTCGATATAACCCCCGTTTGCTGTGATCACTCCCTCGATCCTTGTTCTGAAGTACGAGCACGCTCTCTTCAACTGCTCCTTGTCTAAATCCATGAATTCTGCCTCAGTACTGGCCTGAAGGGTTGCCACGTTGGAGTGCCTGGACTTGTTAGACACCCTTTCAATAACGCCCCAAAAGTAATAATCAAGGGGGTTTAAATCAGGACTATTGGGAGGCCAGAATTCCTTAGACCAGAATGCGTCCACGTTATCGGAAAGCCAGTTCTGCACTATATGGCTTGTGTGAGCAGGTGCACCATCCTGTTGAAAGATGTATGGTCTCCCGGAGGCCACAGTTTCCATCCGTGGCTTCACTACAGTTCTCAGAATCTGGAGGTAAACGTCCATCATGATGGTCTGTCCCTTTTTAAAGAAATGTGGTGGCATGGCGACACCCTCACTGGAGACGATGGTTAAGACGTGAACACTGGTCGGAAACTTCATCCTGGCTACTAAGGGACATCCTCGGGATCATGCGCGAGCCAACGGTCGTTTCTTCGGTTCACTTTTGCATCAACAGTAAAAATCTTTTCATTAGAAAAAAACTGAGGTGACCCGCAGCTTCGTGCTTCAATGAACAAAGAACCAAATTGCAGCGGGCAACTCTCTTGACCTTGGCAGCCTCAGACAGCATTTGTCGTACCTTGAGCTCATAAGACAAGTATCTCAGGTCCTTTTCTATGATTCGACGCATGGTGGCCTCACTCGCCCCAAGTGAGGTGGACAATTTACGAATCGGCACCTTGGGTCTTCTGAAATGAGTTCTTGAGCCCGTTGTACGAAATTTGGGGCCCTAGCAGTCTTCTGTCTTGAATGGCTTTGCCTTGCAGGGTTCACGGACCCTTCTTCATACTTCTCTGTGTCTGCATACTTTTGCGCGATGTCGTAAATGGTCGATCTCGGATACCCAAAAAAGCGAATAATTTCGGTCGGCGAACGCCCGGCACGAAGCGCTTCAATTACTGCCGCTCGTCGATTATATTCTGCACTCAATCTCACAGACTCACCTATTTTGAGGTTATGTGCGTCTTACACATACAGCTGGCTTACCTAAACGCCAACAATCGACTACTGCTGAAGTCAAATCTGGCGGGAAATTCAAATTTAATTTTGTCCGGATTTAGCTCACGCACCCTGTATTCTAATAAATATACCAAATATCTCAGCCACATTGGGCTGCGTTGTATAACGTTTAGAATTATTACATGCGCCACACACAACTTTATAATTGTTTTTCAGGTACAAAATTTGCTAAATTTTTATTCAACATACAACTATTCAATTGAAACTTTATTTGACTTCAGAATTAATTTAATAACGTACAGTCCTTAGTTTGTTCAGGATCTGAATATATTTGTTTGAAACGGTGTTCATTTTTGTAGACTTTAGATAAACTATGATTACAAACAGGTAGAAAAGACTAACGTTAAAGATAAATGTAAAAACACTCATTTTCCTCATCACTTACATTTATTATAATAATCTGTTATAATGAATAATATTCTAATTAACTATTAATGAATAATATTCTAATTAATTATAACCTCTTTTATATGTGTAAATATGAGCTTACAGTTATTAATTTTTCCGTTGCTTTGAATGTCATAAAAGTTAAGTGCTTATCAATTGGACATGTGTAAGCTTAAGTGTGTGTGTGTGTGTGTGTGTGTGTTGTGTGGGTCAGCATTCCCTTCACCAATACAATATGATGGCAATATATACAGCTCTTCAATGAATGGTCAGCAAAACGCTGTTCATTATCAGCTGGTTACATATTACATATCCTTTACTGATAACAACAATAATTATAAAACATATATATTTATTCATAAGGCTTTACAAGGTACTATTGTTAGTTTTTATGTATTTTTGTATTTTGAAGTATTTTACAATTTTTAAATCAGAGTGCTAGGATTTTTATGAAATACTTAATGAACTGAATGTGTCGTATTAATTTTATTACTATTAATCTTTAATGTAAATAAATATTAATTACAGGTATAATCAGTAAAAAAAAAATTTAAGTATCTAAGCCATTAGTTGATATACCAGTACTGAGGCGTAAATTCTTTAATTTGTTACGATTAAACCAATCATTTATAATCATTATACACAGTGTAGCTGGACCTACATATTGTATCCTGCCCGATATAAATATTGATTTGTAATTGTTAACATACTTTGTAAAATGTAAGCCGTTTGTAGCACCTAAGTACAGTTTAAAATGTGTTTCTGTGTTAAAAAGTATTTTAAAGGTATTACTTATTTGAATAATTTTACTGTTACTTATTAATACTAAATATATTAGTAATGCTGTTAGTATATTGCTTTCGTTGATTACTTTTTATATTAGGTTATTCTGAGTAATAACATTGTCAAGTATAAAATGTAATTATTGTAGTTGGGTAGATTAATGGATTTTCTTATTAATCTGCTTCTTTTAATTTTGGAATTAACTAGTATTTATTTTTGACTCTAGTTCTGTATATTTTTATATCTTATTCTCTTCCCCCTAGTCTTTATGAATTTTTATTCACAATATACTATGTAAAATTGTAAAACTTGTCATCTTCAAATGCCATATATAACTCTGTGCGCGCGCTGTGTGTGTGTATGTGATAGTACGCTGTATGGTGTGGACATACTTGAGTACTTCATATATTTAATGGAATATTCTCAAACATCAGCACGGCATAATATAATAATTTATACCTTTTATTTATTTAAATGCGTTGTGATTAATTACCTTTAAAAGAGGCGCGCGCGCATGTGTGTGGGTGTGTGTGTGTGACAGAGAGAGATAATAATAAGAACCCTCCTGCCCCCCCAAAAAAACCTTATAAGCCTTGTCTTCCAGTAGCCCTGTTCTTTTTTTTTCTATGTTTGTTTACGTTTTCTTCCATTTGTGTCAGCTTCCATTTGTTTCGTGGACTTAATATCTACAAGGAAAACTATTAAATCCCGTTCTTTTTTTTATTGCTAGAATATATAAGAGAGTATTTGTATACTCTATTGTTTTATATAGCATTTTATTTCAAAACCTAAAAAATAAATAATCAGTACGTTTGAAAGACTATAGCTTAAAATTAACTATTGTTAAGCAGATATGTTTTTACAATGATGCAAAGAAAATGTCTGATTTAAGGAATTATCGAGTTCCTTTTTATATGTAGTTATTGTGTATGTATGTAGTAATTTACAAAAGAAAGGTGCGACTTTATCGATTCTGAGTGTATCCTTGCTGTTCGATCGTAAGAAAGTTATGCTGTAACTCGCCTTATGATCACTTCAACAGTAGTGGCATAAGGATTGTTAGAGTAATATGGGGGACAAACAAGACATTTGACTGTGAAAAGCACTTTTTATTAGCCGTGTATATGCTCAGTTTTATACTCAACTTTAATTAATATATCATAATTAAAAATGTAAACAAGCAAATATGAAAGCATTATTATTATTATTATTATTATTATTATTATTATTATTATTATTATTATTATCTGTAGAAATATTGAATGTTTATTATTATAAATATTGTAATATTAAATGGAATTATGAAGACCACATTGTATATTTGTAGCATTTTAAATAAACGAGATTTATTTGATTTTTATTATATATATATATATAGTAGAAATGCATGTAAAGAAATTATACTGTAATTATATCGGTTATGTTTATTATTATCGTATTAAGTTTATTATAATTTATGTTGTTTTATGTTTTGTATTGAAGAAGTGTATTATTATTTTATGCAGCTAATTTATTGAACCAGAATGGCTGTGTATATAACAAAATTACTAAAGCGTTAATAAAAGTTAATTTGCGTAAAAAGAATATTCAAAAATCTGTAACATGTTCTTTATTATACGGAAAACCTGATTTACCTGACGATATGTTTACACCAGTGTCGGCTCGTCCATAAGGTTCAATGGTTCAGTGAACCCCCATAAATAATTTATGTTTAAGGATTTGTTTAGATAATGGTTTCATACTTAAATAACAAGATTTGCGGGATTAATCTTGTTGACTGAACAGTAATGGTTTCGTGGTAATGCTCGCTACTATTGCGTGGAGGTGCAAAATAGCTCTCAGCACTTCCTGGACTGTGTAGACAGCTTTGGAGGGGGAAATCAGTATACATAAAATTATTACCTTGAACAGTCGCTAAACCCGAACGTTAGCGTTAGAGACGAATAGTTCCTATGAGGGCCGAACCGCTAAAGAAAGTGTGTTTAATCTAGTCATTAAATAACTGTATTAACATGAAACTAATTCAAAGTGTTTGCTGGTATTTTTGTGTTTTAAGTGTTCAGGTATTTCTTATTTTTGTGTTCAGTTCATTGATTTGGTAAAACGAATAGTGTTCAATATATTTTAAAAACAAATTTCTCTCTCTCTCTCACTCTCAAAGATAAATGCAAAATTAAGGAACTCCGTAGGCCGCTTCTCGTTTTAAATATTAAACAGAAATATTTTAACTATATATTTTTAGAATAATTTACAAACAGCATAAACACATCTTAATATTAGGCCTACTAAAAGTTGTCAATAGTTATGTCTTCATGTTGAGACCCACCCCGTGTGTTATTTGGAATGGGATAATTGCTCTTATCTTGGTAGAAACATTCAGACATGGAACCCCCAACTGTCGGAACCACGAGCCGCCACTGATTTACAAGTTTAACAGGAATTTCTTTGGTGAAACATTCAGTACTGGAATGAAATTGCAAAGCACAGGCAAACGTATGAGAACATTGACAGGAAGATCTCAGCATACAGTAAACAACATTATCCCTCCTTATCAATCCATTTGACAAAAGTTAAATATTTGACAAACATCTAATTTTCAGTTCATAACAACACGATCTACGTATGTGGAAAGAAGAAGCTCTTGAATGGGATGAATGAATAAGGTAGGTCAGATAATCTTTTAAGTGAGGACAGTGAAATACGCAAACAACAAAATTGTTTTTGTTACCTGTAGTTTCTGAGACCTTTTTTAATTTGTATACTAAGTTTTTTTAATGGTTTTCACCTTTGGTAATTTTCAAAAGGTTTGTGATTCTGAATAAAACTATTTTGAATGTTTCGGAGATTATATATTAGAGTTAACTTTAACACGTTCTTTCCCGGTGTGTTATGGTCAATCTGTCCTCCTGCGACAGACAGTTTTTGGTTGCATATAATATAATGTTATTCTTTGGTCATTATGACCGACACGGCAGAGAACATGTTAACAGTAATTATGAAAAAAAAATGTTCAGACTGTAGTAGGTATGTCGTCTGCCTTTATCTGTGCATATGAAACAATGGAATATATAAAAATTACTAAGCACTGATAAAAATTACATTATCATGGTAATTTGCATCTTATATAATGGAAACCATAACTTTAGAACTGATAAGTGAAACATATATAAAATTAGAAAATTGTCTAAAAAGTTGTTGCTAACGTATAACGTATAAGTTACATTTCAGTGATACGATAATTTATAAAATATACATTTTAAAATAAATGTTTTCTTTCTTATTGAACAAGCATTTTCAATATCACTGTGCACATATGATGAAGTTCAGTTTGCAGATTACAAAACTGATACCTTAGGCTCTCGTGGCTGGCGTCTAATTGCCATGGAATTTCTGTCACATGGAACAGACGTTTTGGCCCCACTGTTGGAGGCCATCTTCAGTGTAAAGATCCAAAAGATTAACTGGCACAGTGTTCACCAGTTTTGTCTGTTTCAATCAACACCATTAGACCATGGCCTAATAGCACAGCAATGAATCGGTGCTTAACAGAGATTGCAAAATTGTTTCTCATTGGTACCTATATTGTATACTCCCCCTATAAAAAAATTCTGTCTTCTGCAGAATTTTAATTGCATACGACATATTTTTAAAATATAAATACAGCATAAAAATATCAAAAAGGAATTTCCTCAGTATCGAAATGACTAATGCGGTAACAACTCAGGTTAGCTAGGTTAGGCTTGGTTAGGGTAGGGTAGGTTAGGGTAGGCTAGCAATAGAATTGTTGATTCTTTTCATGGATAAAGTAATACATATATAAAATACACAAGAAGTAGGTAGTTATCCCAAATAAAATTTAAGAGCATAAAATTAAGCTGAGATCGTGAGGATTTTTAATGATGTGCAACAATGAAGCACATTATAAATAAAATTGTGTTTAGAGACTGGAATGATATGGAAAAAAATAGATAAACAATTGCTGCATTATGAAAATAATGTCAGAGTTATCTGTTGGAGCTAACAATGTCAGTGAAAACTACTTTAACTAACACACAGGACTCTTATAATTACAAACAGACATTTAAGAATGAAAAGCGTCAGAAATCTGACTTGTCTGTGCAGGTACAGTATTTTTTTAAATAATTTTTTTATTTATAGATGAAATTTTAGATAAAGATTAGGGATACTATAGAAAAGAAAGCAACCAAAATTATTTACCATTATGAGTATTTTAGGGATTTCTAGAACAGACGCAGAATTGGAGTACTTAAAAAAGATTTTATTATAAAGTAATAAGTATGTTGGTGATATCATGATGATTATAAACAAAATTGTATTTACAGTTTACATTCATGGTGCACAGTTGCGTCGGTTATATGAAAATGTATATTTTTTCTACAATAACAAATGCTGTCTTGTATGTAATATTCATAACAAAATATTCATCAAAAATATATCACAATCACGTCGTGTTTGGTGTAATCTTCTTTAAAATTTTATGGAATTACAGATATGCTAAGCTCGTTTGTTAAAAAATTCATATTAAAAGCTGCAGTTATGTAGTAGATGCCCCAGTAGATGATTTATACCCCAAGCGCGCGCGCGTGTGTGTGTGTTAGAGTCTCCTAATCACTCAGGTGCCATGCGACTTGGAACGCCGTATAAAGGAATATATTCTGAATAGCGACTTGTCTTGGACAGGCAGCTCTATCAAACACGTTTTCATTACTTCTTCAATAGTTGTTCAGTGCCGAAATAAAATGTCTCCATGAAAATCTAAATCTGAAGCCTGATTATCTATTCCATAAGATGGGAGGGCGTGTGATATTGAGAGTTCCACCTTGCTGATGGATCTTTTATCAGGTGACGGGGCGTAAGTAATTTCCGCACCAGAACGCAACACAGGTAGCGTCCGAAACACGTAAACTGCGCACTCGACACGGTCCCTCTCTTTAGCACACCTCCCCTTCTAAACGAAAAACATCTGTTTGTCTTCTCAGTCTTGTGTCTCATTCTCTGCTGTCTGTAATGGAAGTGACTAGATTTTTATCGATCCGTGGAAAACGGATGATAAGGGTATGGCTACACTACGTGCACGGACGGAAGTCACACAGGCGGTTACGTGCACGGACGGAAGTGTAGTCACACAGGCGGTTACGTGCACGGACGGAAGTGTAGTCACACAGGCGGTTACGTGCACGGACGGCAGCGTTGGGACGTCTCGTACGCGCATCCCTACAACACTGGCTATAAAGGTTAAATGTGTATATAAAGGTTAAAACGCAACTGCACAAAAACGTTTAGATTAAAGAAAACATTGGTTGTCAGTAGTAAATAAATCTTTATTATAAGAAAAGTTTTTACATTACATATTTTTGTATAAAGATGTCAACAACACCATGGAGACCAAAATTAATTACCATAGTAACAAGTAAATAAACAAATGCTATTTTAGCGGTATCTTTGAACAGTGCGTGTGACCACCCTCGTGCGTGTTAAAAACGTAGCAGGTTGCGTTTCGATGTGGGAGACCTTGAAAACGCAGCAGAGTTGATGACCTGTGCGTTTTTCCACGTCCGTGTGACCAATTTCATTGCCGCCTGTGTGTTAAATTGAATGCGTTTCCCAACCGCACACAAATGGCCGGGACAAAACGCTCGTGTAACCGTACCCTAACTGTGAATGGGAATTCTTACCGTGAATATTAAACTATTGCAAGAAGCGACTGTCTTTTGGAGGCGCTTAGTGCGTGATTTGGAGGCAACAGTTCATACGATGATGGACCTTGAAGATGGCATGGTGAACATAATTTCCACCAAGAAATATAACAAAATCACATGTAATCGGTCGTAGAATCAGCAGCGCAGCAAAGAGGAAGGCAGAAGGTGATGACATTTTGGAAAGACCGACAAAGATCATCAAATGTACCACTGAAAACTACCCTGGCCCGCTTGATAATATGAGAGTCACCGAAGGAGCTATCAGAAATTTTACACCTACTGAAAATGATGAATGTAAGGAGAATAAACAACGAAAGTTGTGTGCAAGGAAACATCAATTGTTGATTATACATACAAACCTGTATTATCTATGTAAAACCGTCAAAATTTACAAGGTTGGAATATTTTAATATTGTCCAAAGTACTGATATCAGTGTTTCGCCATTTACGGTGTTGACAATAGCCATTATATTCCGCTAGAGTTCTCTTTATTACCGAACGTAAAGGAGGAAACATTCGGAAAGCCGTTTGATCTTTTAAAAAAGTTGTGTTCTACGTTCCATCGGGTTCTAAATCAACTATTATCGTCACCTACTTCGTCCGGTCTCCAGAATATTGGATCAGTAATACTTGGTCAAATGCTATATTCCTAGGTTGTAGGTTTCACTTAACGAAAGCCTTCTTCTTCTTCTATGGCGTCACAGTTCGAAGTCGAACCTTAGCCTCCATAATCATCCGCCTCCACTTTTCCCTGTCCTTGGCAATCAATGTCCATCGTTTTATTTTAAGTAAAGTATCAGCATCCCTCGCCACTGCGTCAATCCAGCGCGTCTTGGGTCTTCCGACAGGCCTTTTACCCTCGATCTGACTAAACAGTACCTTCCTAGGTATTCGGTTGTCTTCCATCCTAATGATGTGTCCTGCCCATTGCAATCTATGCAGTCGGATGGTGGTGGCCAGATGATCGTTGTCTTTATACAGATTGTATAGCTCCTCATTGTGACACATTCTCCATATCCCGTTTACTTGGATTTTGTCCATATATTCTCCTCAAAATTCTCCTTTCAAAAGTATTGACTATTTTAGTGGCTTGTTTGTTCAGAGTCCATGTCTCGCTGCCATATGTTATCACCGGTCTAATCATAACTTTATATAATGTGACCTTGGACTGATGGTGGATATTCCTTGTCTTGAATATAGATGTCAACGAAGCATATGTTCTATTTGCGACCTGTATCTTTTTCCTTGTTTCACGTATTTCTTCATTGTTTTCTGCCATCGAACATCCCAAATATTTAAACTGATTCACTATTTCCAGGTTTAATGGTTCAGTTAGCCTGGTATTGGAAAATACAAGAGCTTGGCCTTGTCAAAGAATATTACAACGAATTGAGTGAAATGTGTAACTGGTTGAGACATTTATTTGGTCCCCAGTATTTGATGTCGCAGGCGGCTTAGTAACAGATTTTGCACCGTAACTACTGGTAGATCAGAGAGTTACAGTGTTGGCAGATTATTTAGTGGAGCATTATTTGGTACGGCGAATTTTCTTCCGGCACGAGGACCGAAGAAGGAACATCGCGGGAGAATACACAACGAACGCGTGCGAATCATTTCATTAGAAATTCGTTGGAACTCTACCATGCGGACCCATCTATTATTCATTTTACGGAAGTTCTGTAAATGTTTCATCGCAGCGTTACATACAAATTAGCAGTTTCAACGATGAAGACAGAAAACCTAGTAATTCAAGTTCTCGACGCCAAAACACATTTAAGTCGAAATTAAATGTACACAAAAACAACAAAATTTTAAGACACGGCTTCGTTAAGTTTTGTATCTATTTCACAAATATAAGAAAACAGTTATAAAACAACAAATACAGTATAAAGTTATAAATAAATAACAAATAAAAAAGTTTAACCCCACCAGGTGTCGTACGTATGTCTGCCAGTATTAAGTCTGGGGTAGGATGGTTTTTCAAGTTTCCGTATGCAAGATATGTACCTTGTTAAAACATGGGGGAGCAGAAGGAGTGAGAGACGTAATAGAGAGTAAAACTAGAGAGGGCGCACTCTACATATACAGTAAACTCCCGATTATCCGCGGATTTTTTTATAAGGGAAATAACTTTCAGCAAAATAATAAAGCTTCTGTTCCACTAATGTTGATACACTATGTCATTAACTACCGTAAACAATATCAAAAATTTAATCAAGAAAGTTGTGTTACTGGTTATAACCACAAACAGAATTATCACTGTTGCACACCACTATAGAAAAGTTATTCCAATTAGCGCTTTCAAGCTTCACAGCTCATCATCAGATCGGAAATCTGATTTCCGATCTGACGATGAGCTGTGAAGATTGAAAGCGCTTATCGGAATAATTTTTCTATAATGGTGTGCAACAGTGATAATTCTGTTTGTAAACAACATCGTTTTAAAATTATGTAAGTTATGTAAAGGTCTGTCCGAGTCTTCCGACGACAGATGTAAACATTTCGGCGTACGCAATTGATATCGTCACCTTGATATCAAGCGTATCAGAGTAGTTTTCAATTGATGACCTTTGTTGGTCTTTCCAAAATTTCATCTGTTTTCCTCTTCGCTGCACTGCTTATGATTCTCCGACTGATTACATGATTTTGTAATTTTTCGTGAATTGTGTTCATGATGTGATCTTCAAGTTCCAGCGTATGAAATGTTGCCTCCCATTCACGCACTGAGCGCCCGCCACACAGCGTTATTGAAACATCGTTTAGAAGTTGCTTATTGTCTGAATTGATTTTCCTCTAGTCTATTTCGTATTTCGTACGGGTACGCTAATGCTGTGTAATAAACTTGTTTGTATATTTAAAACAGAGTTACTACTGTCTTAGCGTACACAGCTGAAAAAATAATAAAACAGTCTAAAAATTAAAGGATTAACAAAATTTGTTAATTTTTACTACCTTTTTTTGGGGGGGGGGGGTCCAGTCCCGTTCGTCCCCCACCCGTAAATACGCCACTGGCAAACGGTGGGCTACCTCATAAGGAATCCTCTTCCTTGTTGTATACATATAAGCCTACGTTAAGAATATTATTAAAATAAAATTTGAGTCACACGGTGAACATATCATCAGTACTGCTTACGCTATGCCCAATTTCAATACAACTCTTCGCTCTACAGTGGATCATGTATAAATATTTTTAATTATATCCATAAATGCTCACATTTTTCTTGTTATATATTTTATATTATTATTAATAATAAAACTTTTTCAAGAATATATTTTATTTTGTAAATTATAGTGGTTCAATAGCATTCCGTATCATCAGATATAATAATTAAATTAAAATTTTTAAATCAACTTCAAAACAGCTGTTTATATGAAGACTAAATTTAATGTTTTATATATATGTATATAAATACGTTACATAATTAATTGTAAAAAATATAATAGTGTATATAAATAGTTATCATTTTATTAAATTAGTAATTTTTAAAATATCATTTTTCGTATTAATCTGAATTTGTTCTGGTATTAATTTATTATTTGTTTTACGAGTATGTTTAAATATTTCTAAATTTTCCCACAAGGTCATTTTTGGACCTTTGGAAATGTGTGTTTGTTTTTTATTAAGTGTGTAGCTAAATTTGATTTATACATATCTGGTTTTAAATATTAATCATGGTGTTGTATATATCTTTCTTTTAAACGTTTTTTAGTTTGGCCAATATAAAATTTCCCCTGACTGTAACGAATGTTGGCCAAACTAAAATAAATTGAAAATATTTTGAAAAGTTAATTATCTGGTAGTACAGACATGCACATACATGCAATTATCTGGTAAAATAAACAACACATTTTGTTAACACACTGTGAGTTATTACAAAAATTTTAACAGAAATATATATACAACATCGTAATTCATATTTAAAACCAGATATATAAAATCAAATGTAGCTACACACTCAATAAAAAACAAACACAATTTTGAAATTTAAATAATATCAGTTTATTAAAACAAATTTCCAAAGGTCCAAAAAATGTCCTTATGGGAAAATTTAGAAGTATTTAAACACAAAACAAATAATAAATTAATACCATAACAAATTCACATTGATAATAAAACTTTTTACAAGAATAAAAAGTTTTATTCCTTTTACAAAATATTCTTGTAAAAAGTTTTATTATTAATAATAGTATAAAATGTTTTTAAATAAGACAGTGTTTGTTACCCGTGGTGCTCGTGCTGTGAGCTACTCCCCTTGGATGTAAGCAACAGGTAACTTTTGGTAAAGTTTGCGCTTTTATAGAAAACAGACCTACAGCGTTGCCATCATTCTGGTAGTCACCATAAACTTACCCAATACGTAGCTGCATCTGTATTTGTTGAAGAGAAGTGAAATCTTCCATTAGACATGACTGACATTTTAGTCAGGCTATTTAATACTTAAAATAACAAAGGAAAATATTAGTAAACGTGTAGCCGCGTAGTAACCGTCGACAGTGAGGTGAAATCAACATTCGGTTATTCAGGGAGAAGCGGACGACGACGGTATCTGGCTGTGTTTATTTGTGGAATTACTTGCAAGCAAGTGAAAGCCTTAAGCCTCGAGGACATATATAGAAAACCGATCAGTATTGTATTTCCTTAGGATCGGGGTGGGGGTGGTTAACAGTCAATCTGGCCGGGCTGTCAGGAAAAGGAAGTGTGACCGACCCTCCTCCCTGGCTCACCAATTTCACCAACTCAAAGTGTTCAATCAACCGACACAACCTCCATCGCCAGATTGCAATTAGATGGGTAATTATCTTTGACCGCCCCTCCCTCCCCCGCACGCAGGGCACTGTTGTATATGTCAACTTGGCTTGTTTCCTCTCATAATACACACAGCATCAGCTACGGCGAAAACATTACTGATAACGCACTACAGCGGTCGGTCTCTATCGATGCGACTAGTCTAGTCAAATGTTTGTGTAACATTTTAGGACCACATTAATGGCTTCTGGAATACGTCGCCCAGAAAATGAATTAGGAATCTAATTCCTGCAAAACGTATTTAATGTTGTCGAGGGTGTGTGTATTACTCAGTGACGTACGCCTACGCCGTGTAAGGTACGCCACAAGTAATACACACACCCTCGCAACATTAAATAATACAGTATTGTATAAATACGTTTTGCAGGAATTAAACAGCTGCGGCAGCGACTCAAGAACTCCGTGCCTCGGCACGAAATGTAAATGGCGGAGTGAAATACCGGGCGATAACATGAAACGTCCCCTTTATTTGGGGTCGTTACTTAATTTTAAAACTAGACACTTGGCCTAGATGGAAGAAAAATGCGCTGAACCCAGAGTGACAGGACTTGCAATAAGACACTTATGTAACAGTAACAACATTTTTGTTAGTGTTTCATTTTATCATCATAACATTTTTAATACAGGCACTCTGTATTAAATGTATTTTTAATACATTTTTAATATCATTATCAATTTTCATTTTATAGACACCTATCTTTCAAGTAGTAATAATCACAATTGGCAATACTATTAACAAAAAAAATTATTCAAACACATTCAAGTACACTGATCTAACATAAGCAGACATTGCTATGTGTTAATATTTATTCAAAATGGCATTTTCTAAATCACAGTTTAACTCAACAGTTACTAAATAACGATTATATAGGTACCTTATTAATTTAATTTATGCTCACATAATATTCAATTATCATTGACAATAAACATGTAGTATGTCGGTTTATATCTTAGAAATAAAAATTTTTTATGCATTAAAAAATGTATTCTGACACTATCATAATATTTTTCTTTTATGCACCAGTTGCCCAGAAAAATTGTGTCCCATAATGTTCTGATACTTCTGAACTTATTCTTAGCTAAGTTCTGTAATAGACCATGTATTATGTACTTGTTCTTACCAAAGAAGATTTATAAAACTTACCACAAACAATAATTTACAATTACTTTATGTATGCAGTTATTACTGACATTTTACATTCACAAGAAACTGTATCATAAAAACTGACAAACTAACAGTTTTAATTTTGTTGCTAATTACGCACAGTTGCAAAAGGCGAGTAGTGTTTTATATAAATACAGTATATGGTAACAGACATGTTAACAAGTAGATCCTCTTAACACAGTTAATCACGCAATTCACAAATATGTCTCCAGGACATGTTACAACAAAATTTTAATAATTGAAAATCTGAATTTACAGTTTATAAATGTGTCTTTCATTTCATGCGTTAAAACCAGTGGAGTGCTGTGTTTGTGGTTTAATAAAAGGAATCCTCCCACCTGTTCTTAGAAGAATACATGCTATGCAAAACTTGAGATGACGATGACTTTGGTGAGGTAACTGGTGGGCTCGAACTCCGGTCGTTTACTTCTTCTGGGTAGTTGTTCCGCTTGGTGTTGTTGGGATCTCTGTAGGTCTGACGGGGAGCTCGTTGCTATGTTCTGCAGATGAAGACCGATGGAATGTCCCCATCCTCGCAACCCCTTTCCTCCCGACTATGCGGGAACCCTGAAGCACTTTACATAATTACGAACTCATTTCGTAAAGATGGACCACAAATGTACCACGCCGTCAGACCAAACGTCCCGTCGGAGTGCAAAAAAATGTAATGAGAAAGAGCGGCGTTTTCTGCCTGCCGACCACGAGTACAGAAAACTTGTTACGAATTGCGAAGGGTTACAAAAACAGCTGATAAATAGCAGCCGGCTTGATTAGGCTCCGCGCTGTCGCGGTATATCGGTCAAGGCCACTCTTATTTGCCAACAGCACACAGTCCGTCAGCTGAGGCAGCGCGAAATCCGGCCGAGGAATTCAAATTTAAAATTTTCCCCGGCACAAACATGTAGGCCTACGCTAAAACAGATTACTCCAGTGAACAATATTTAACATTTCAGGACACCAACAATGTATTTAAAATCTCTCACTAGAATTTTTACCGAACAGTGGATAATTCGGAGTGCGGAAATCGGGTCAGTTACTCGAACTAACGAATTCACAAAAAAGTGTTTATCGATCGAAAACAAGTTGCCAAGGAAAATGAGCGTTGATGATGCAATAACAATATTTTCTGAGGCCAAAACCAGAAAACGGCCATTTTACAAAGTTCACCTTACTTGCACTAAAACTGCTAACTGACTTGAAAAAAAAATTGCCAAGTGTATTGTTTGCAGCAATGATAAATTTGTTTACAGTACTTAAGTTTATTGTATATTATAAAGTATTGTAATAAATTTAATGCAGTCTATAAATAATACTACTTCTATTATTTTTTTAAACTTTGTATTTACAATGTGATAGTGGATTTTTATTTATTTCAAAAATTACTACAGCTTCTTATAAAATTTCCTAACTAGATGTATCAATACAGTAATTAGACAATAAAGTGTTTTTGCTACCTTAATCGTACTGCAGTGGCGTACGTAGGCCCGGGGCGAATTTCTTTCTGATCCCCCGCCCTCATAAGACGAGTGTTTATAATCCAATTTATCTTTAAGTAATACGTAGCAAAAACACTTTACTGTTATATATTTATTGTCCGGTTACTGTATTGATACATCTAGTTAGGGAACTTTATAAGAAGCTGTAGTAATGTTTGAAATAAAAATCGACTTTCAGATTCTAATACAAAGTTTAAAGAAATAATAGAAGTGGTATTATTTATAGACTGCATTAAATTTATTACAGTACTTTATAATATACAATAAACTTATATACTGCAAAGTAAATTTTTCATTGCTGCAAACAATATACTTGGCAATTTCTTTGTCAAGGCAGTTACCACTTTTAGTGCAAGTGAGGTGAACTTTGTAAAATGGCCATTTCTAGTTTTGACCTAGGAAAATGTTGTTATTGCATCATCAAAGCTTATTTTCCTTGCCAACTTGTTTTCGATCGATAAACACTTTTTTGTGAATTCGTTAGTTCGAGTAACTGACCCGATTTCCGCACTCCGAATTATCCACTGTTCGGTAAAAATTCTAGTGAGAGATTTTAAATACATTGTTGGTGTCCTGAAATGTTAAATATTGTTCACTGGTGTAATCTCTTTTACCGTACTCCTACATGTTATCGCCCGGTATTTCACTCCGCCGTTTACACTTTCGTACCGAGGCACGGCCTTCTTGAGTCGCTGCCGCTGCCGTTGCCGTCCGCGCTGTTTGGGGTTCAATTTTGCGACTTCCGACTGCGTGGTGAGGCATTGACACCGGGTACAACTGAGGATTTTTTTAGTATGAATATATTTCTAATAATAAACTACCTTTATAAAATTTGATTAATATCTGTAAACACTATTAGGTAGGTAGGTATTAGGTATTTTGATTAATAGCTTTGTTTAAAATAAATAGCTGTACAGTCTGTTCACCTACACCTTTCTCATTAGAGGTAAGCATTCAGTTTTGTATTTCTGTTAGTTATTATTTTATAATGGTATTGTAAGAGTGGTTCTTAATATAGACAGACGACCATGCAGCAACATACATAACCTATATAAATATAAACTGACACAACATTTATTTGTTTCAGACATTATGGACAAAAATTCAATATCCAATTCCTGTTCTTGAATTAACATCATCAATGGGTGATAAAATAACGATGGAAGCTATACCGTCAGACAGTAATTCTGATGATGGTACAGATAAAGAAGATATTAAGTCTGATCCAGAATTTAGTTTTTTAAATACGCAGACAATATAGTATTGAACAGAAACACACAATAATATTCAAGTGAATGTGAAGATGGATCAGTAATGGCTACTACAACTCAAAATTTACCTTGGAGTCGATTCAGCAGCTACAAACCAGACCTTCCAGATTTTAATTTAGACGCCGGACCGACCGTCTTCGGTTGTTGAAAATTTAAGAGAACCTAGTCCTCTTCTTTTAAACTTGGAGAAAACAAAATATTTGTATGCTACCAACAAACTACCCCTAAACCCAACCCTTCAAAACCTTGAAATAGGCACAAAAAGTATAGTGGCAGTAAAAGAGTTCATATGTCTTGGCTCCCAGATAAACAGCACTAACGACATCAACACTGAAATCAGAAGAAGAATATATCTACAAAGTTATGGCAGTCCCTGTACTGTGCTATGGGTGTGAACTATGGACAGGACCAAGAAAGAAGGCAGTAAAATATAGGCCTCAAAAATGGCATTCCTAAGAGGAGTTAAAAGGTGTTATAAACTTGATCGTATAAAGAATGAGGCCATAAGAGAATAATTACGAGGTTTAACTTGAATGAAAGATTAAAAGATACAAACAACGGTGGAAATAACGCTTAGAAAGAATGCCAGATTACAGACTGGCCAAACAAGTCTGGAAATACAAACCTATAGGACACAGGTGTGTGGGTAGAGCCAGGAAGAGATGGATGGAGGATCTTTGAAGGCGGAACGGACAGCACTTTGCTCATGCCATGTTGTGAAAATGATTATGATGATGAATTTGGTCAAATGAAAGCTGTGTACAAAATCGACAGAAAATGGTGGCACCGCATCTTTTTTTATTTTCTTGATACATGTGTAGTAAATGCATTCATCCTTTACAAACAAATTAAATTTACCTGCAAAAACAATGAAACAATTTCGCAGGGAAGTATCGGATGGCCTTGTAAGCAATAACATTTATACAAGTATCTCCTAAACGAAATTTATCTATATTACGGCCTAACAAGAAACAAAAACTATCTCACGAGATAAGGCTTAAATCAGAAGCACATCGACCAAAACGAACAACAAGAAACGTAGGTGTGCTCTTTGCAGTTCCAAAAAGCAAACAGTTAGATCAGACAGGGCGTGAATCACTTGCAGTGTTGCATTATGCCTTGAAAAAGACATCGACTGCTTTCGAAAATTTCATTCTGTGAAAGATCTGTAATTTTTTATAATTAAGAAAATATTTTCTTTCAGTTTTGTTAACTTTGTCATTTTTTAATAGATATTTGTGTGGATGGAAATAATTATAGTATAAAATTTTTAGCAAAATATTTTTATTTTGAATAAAGCTCGTTTATATATGTAAGCTAGTATTATGTTTAACTGAGTAATATCTCTACAGCATATTAAAGATGTTGGAATTTCTACACCCTTACAGGCATGGTCATCCTAAATTTGAACCTCCCCATAATTTTAATATTCAGACGTAAATATTTTTAAAATTATTTTTCTAATACTGTTTCAGTGTAAACTAGTTAAAACTTTAATATTTCACACGTAAATAACATTTTTTTAAATCTTGTGCAAGTAGGATATTTTCTGTAGACCTAGCTGAAATCCTGTACTTGAAAGAGGTACCCTCCAAACCAAACTGCACTAAACGTGTTCTGGCATCGCCATGTTCGTCTTGTTATCCCAATGTATGTGTGGGACGCTTCAGGATAAGGGCATCGTCATCGTAGTTGGGTTAGAAAAAGTACTGCCATCTGTTATAGTACAAGAGGGGCAGACAAACGATTGGTCAATTAACAAAAAGTGGGTAATGTTTTGTAAAACTGGTTTAACAGTCTCGCTATTAAATTCCGACTATTTCCGGGCAAAATTAAAAACCATCTCGGACCGAGTTGTCCGATTCAGAGGGAAAAAACGTTGATTATAAATCAATAGATCGTTTAATGACGATTACAGCAGAGAAAAAAGAAAGGAAAGCACTTGAAAATAATGCACGGGTGGCGGACGTCAGGCACTTGTGTAAAATTGAACTGGTAAATGAAGTAGTGCTGTGAGCTTGGCTTGAGGGTCTGCGAGAGTCAAGTAGACGGGAAATCGTTAAACTAAATCACTGTACTAACCCTCTCTCACTTTGTAGCCTACGCGATTAATGAACGAACTCTTTTTTTTTTGCCTAATTGCTTGCGCTAGTTGTAAACGAAAACCATATGTAAATTTGTTTGTGCGTAAATGCGTGTACGTACGCGTGTTACTATAATTAATTTCCATTAGATATTACAATTTGGAAACTACAATTCCAAAAACCGCAAAGTGTATGTGCAGAATCGAACGTACGGTAATCCAATAATTGGCTCGTTGTCGTCTTCTACGTGGTGATCGAAATAAAAACAGTCGTCGACACCTTGTTTATTTGTCGTTTTCATAAATAATTTTTCACAAGTAAATATTTATTTTGTAATTAACTCTTAGATATATCTTGCAGCTATCTATATAGTATGAATTGTTCTTTAAATATTAACTACAAGAACATTAACTCCAAGTAAAATTATTATTGTAAATGAATAGTAAAATAGTTTACCTTTTTCTTTTCCGTCTGGTGGCCTTTTCCTTTATGTGTACCCTATCTACGCGTTTCGGGACATATGTCCCATCATCAGGAATATCCCTTGGTGAAGTTCGTGAATTATTAAAAACGATTGTACATACAATTTTACACACATCACAATGAATATAAATATATAAAAAAATATAAAAACCCCAAACGTGAGAACACACGCGATGTCGTTGGTGCGCACTACGAAATACTATAGTCGACTGCTGTGCTCATGTGTTATATGTCGTGCACTATTATATATTTTTTATATTTATATTCATTGTGATGTGTGTAAAATTGTATGTAAAATTGTTTTTAATATTTTAATAATTGACGAACTTCACCAAGGGATATTCCTGATGATGGGACATATGTCCCGAAACGCGTAGATATACATAAAGGTAAAAGGGCACCAGACGGAAAAGAAAAAGGTAAACTATTTTACTATTCATTTACATATAAGTGGCCTGGATACCAAAAAGCATGGATCTAAATAAAATTATATATTATTATATTATTGTTTTCAATAAAATTATTATTGTGTTTCCTCCTGACGCACTTTCACTGATCACATCAGTATCATCAGAAGATTATAAATGAATCAATACATTAATTTATAATCCTCTGAGGATACTGAAGTAGTTAATATTTGAAGAACATTTCATGCCACAAATAAACATATAACACAGAAAATAAAAATTTGTATTCACAACTGTGATATCGATTATTCGCACAATCCGTAATTTATACAAACAACACAAATATAATATTGATCCACAAATGTGGTATCAAATACACGCACTAATTCTGTAATTAAACTCGCTAACCGAACTCTCAATAATAAAAAATGTATTAAAAACTTGAAGGAAATTTATGAAAACGACATAAATAAAAATCTCTCTCTCTCTCTCCCCTACACACACGCGCGCGCATAAAGAATTTCGACGAAACCGAAACATCGGAGAATGATAATGTTTTGTAAACAAAAGATTTCTAGACTGTGGGGAATCGAAAGTGTGGAAGCGTCACATTTTTCGATTACGCATCACGCATTTTGTGGAATAGCCCCCACCCTAAAAACACTATCATGTTAAAACTGAAAACTAACTTAACCGAACTATCAATAAATACTGTCTAATAAATACAGACTTTTTCTCCGTCCACCACTGCTAATATACGGTTGGTAATGACGTCGATCCCAGCCTTTGTCGCTAACTAGACAAGCCGAGAAAATTCTGGGCGCTATTTCTGTAATCGTGTAGAACAAACTATGTTTACCTATCAATTTATAGTACAGTTGTTATAGAAAGTTGTAGTGTATTCTATAAGTAATGTCTAGGATAATGTAAATACGCGTGAGTACGTACTTAACCTACGTACTATTCTAACCTGTGTATTATTCTAATGACAAAAAAGCTTTAATAATATCAATCAACACTTTGAAGGGAGTTGGTGATACCCTAGTATACATCATCGACCAAAATACACACCGGGATAAGGTATACCTAATTCCAGATCTATAGGTAGGCCTATTAAAAAAACATAAAACGTCTTGCTCTAAAATGTTTAAATAATTAGCGAAAGTTATCGAAGAGAATATGTGTAATTTCCATGTACAATTCTTAGTGTTCAAAGACTTAGAATTCAAAAAAATAACGAAGTGTATATAGAAAACAATTTTTCAGTACAAATATTAATAGAAAACGACGAGGCCTACGTGGAAATAATCAAGGGAATAATGTGTGCCTAAAAATATTGTACGAACTCAGTTAAATGAACTTCTTTATAACATTCTTCTTCTGTATCTTCATAATTCCCCGCGTTTTGCGTTCTAACCCAGCTATTATACGGGCTATAAATTACACCTTTTCTAAACAGGAAAAACATTTTAACCTTTCAGTGGAACATTTCTTTTACAGTCATTGTAATCACATCTCTGTGGTCTTGTAAACGTACGTGTCAATATTAACATGTCAATATTAATATGTTAATTAATATTAACATGTTAATATTTACGTGCATCGACTGAGTATTAAAATAGTGTATCACGGTTTAATTTACGTCAATAATATTAAGACGATAATATCATCAGCTTAAGTAATTTTAAAACAACCAATTGAAAATTGAAAGTAAAATTCAACATAATTCGATATTAATCGATAAATATTGTGTTCAGCGTGTTACAGCAGTCAACATGCTCGTTGACTGCTCAAAAAAATTGGTCAGGGAATTTTTCTCAGTATTTAAACAATCCTTAGCTGACTGGAAACAGTTCTCGTCTCGTAATGATTATGTTTGTTAGCAACGATTTTTTTACTGTTGTAATTATAGAGTTGTGTACACGTATAACTTAACCACAAAGGACGCAAATTCTAATTGACTTTTTTTTCAATCAACGCTAATCATTTAATCAAAGTTTTCAGATAATAAGTGTGTACAAGCCACTCTGCGTGGGGAGGGGTTATGATTTCGTACTTGTTTTCTTAAAAAAATTTGAACATTATTGATTATGGTCCAAGTCACGTTATTGATAATAAATTACCTTATTTCAAATCCGTCCTGTGACTTCGTTGCGTTGTTTATGTTGTTACGCGTTTCGGGAACTATGTCCCATCATCAGACGTATCACTCGGGAAGAGATCGTCAAATATTAAAATTCATAAAAGTGCATTATTTAAACACACGTGTCCAACTCGGTGCGCACCGTGTAACGTTCGGTTGGAAGTGGGTATCCAACCGAACGTTACACGGTGCGCACCGAGTTGGACACGTGTGTTTAAATAATGCACTTTTATGAATTTTAATATTTGACGATCTCTTCCCGAGTGATACGTCTGATGATGGGACATAGTTCCCGAAACGCGTAACAACAAAAACAACGCAACGAAGTCACAGGACGGATTTGAAATAAGGTAATTTATTAAAAAAGTTTGCTTTACAACCTAAATACTTAAATGTCTAAATAGCAACATAAACATTTAATCAGTTCTGGGGCATAGACGCCTACGATTCTAAATGTCTTCTTGTTGTCTTAAAATCAATTGTTAAAATTCTTTCGTTCACCCAGTTGTTTCCCTTTGTTTTATCTCTCCCTTTTCCGTTGACTACAAAAGCTACCCCTGCTTGTGCTCTGACTTGTTGTGGGACTCCACTCCAAATCGTAATATTATTATCTATATCTGTCGAACCTTTAAGTTTCTTCTTAGTCTCCGTAAGTACTAATATGTCTGTTTGTCTTTCTTTCATTATATCTACTATACTTTTCAACTATTCAGTTATGGATTACATCAGAATACACGCATCCTGAGATGACAGCCCACTCACTTCGCTTTTGTAGCGACTTCAGTGAACATTGAACGTTCTTGTTTAAAGAAGATGACACCCCAACTGTTCTGTCATGTGAGCAGACAAATAGTAAACGTAGGGTAATCCTTACGTGTGTTTTATGTAAATCATTTCCGTCGTATTATTTGTGACTCTTCGGTTATGTTAGAACTTAAAAATACTAGAGTCTAAATAATTTACGGTTAAACTGTTCAGTATTAGAGTCTAAATAGTTGTATGCGAGAGTAACTCTAGTCTACGCAGATGTAGCAACTATTATGCAGTCACCTCTTATGATATCGTGACAGAATACCTCAGCGAAATCTTACGGTTCAAAATGTAGTTCCGTTGAAGCTTGTAGCCACCTTTTCCGTCTAAATTTTGTGATTTTCATTATACGTAATGCGCATAACTCAATTGATACAAAGTATTTTAAATGTTAATGAAAACTATGTAATTAATGATAATGTGATGTATTTATAATATACACACACTTGTTGCTTACTAATGGTACCTATAATCTCAATCTTCTATTGTGGTGTATTCAATGATCATAGCCTAAAGATACCATACATATGAGTTATAATAAAGTCTTAATTGCTCACATTCTTAATTTAGATAGATTTCGCTCATAGACCATCGTCAGGACATACACACTGTGCACTCGCGGTCACAATATTGTAAAACAGTTACTATTTCTCGAGAAACGTTGGACACAAACGTACGTTCCACGATTATTAATCAGCGTTTACGAATTCGTTCTCTTGTAAAGTATACATCGATGATGTTCGTAGACATTGAAGTGCACTAATATTACAGTACGTTACGGTATTTGCAGATGTATTACAAGTAAACGATGAACATAAACTGAATTACTGGAAACGCAGTAATGATTTTATGAGACAAAAAAGATTACATTTATAGGCACTTATACGGAAGTACTTGTACAAGTCGAAAAAACAAGTTTATTTCACTGTACTTTAACGACAAATTCACAAATACTCCACATTTTCAGTAAATATAATGACAATGTGTAGGCCTGTACTACTTCAGTTCCTTCTTGAGGGAAATTCTAGGCTTAGCTTTACACCTTAAAAAATTGTAACTTTTTGAAGCTTAAAGTGAAAGTGAATTACTGTTTAATTCCCCGGAAAAGTGTGCTGATGCTGCAGTCAATTCGGAAATTCATCAGTAATAAGGAAAAAAAATAAAATAAATTAACACATTAAAGTCTTAGCCGAAAATTTACTCGGAAGCATGGCGGCTTGGCAAGAACGCGCATGAAACGAGCCTCTGGATGACAGCGAAATAATTTACATTATAAACGCTGATTCAGCTTCAGATATTATTGATGATAGGTGCAGACACGTAATAGAATACGAAGAGAAAGTACAAATTATTTTTGCAGACCATGTGATGTCAGACTTCCGGTTCCTGAGTCCTTCCAAACATTTCATAGAAAATCAAAATATTGTTCGTAAAATTAGAAAAATTACTTAATTTTGTTTTTATTTTTTTAATTTTAATTTATTTTTTATGTAGCAATTAATGTTACATGTTATGTGTAAGAAATCGTTAATAAAGAGCGATTTTATTCAAAATAAACATGTCGAACTTTGTTCAAATGGAAAAACGTTATATAATTATTTTACTGCTACATTTTAAATTATAGGAGAAATGTGTGTGTATATTATACACCATTATTTAGAGGATGAAACCACCTTTTATGTGAAATAAACAGAACGTCATTAGTGGTTACAGGTAAAAGTAACAGACCCCCAAAGTTACATAAAAAAAGCGCAGCTCATGAGGACCGCACAATGCTTGATACGTCCAGACCGCAAAGTGTTAAAAAGACACTCGCTGCTGGAAACCGTTGTCATAACGCAAGTCCTGTATTACGTTAATACCGCGATTTATCAAAGCTAATAGGGAAATGCACCTCGAAGCAAGATTCAGTTTGATATGTAACCCGCCACAGGCCACAGTGAATACTGCCTACATCAAAGTCGAGCTTAATACTATCATCCGGCAAATACAATATTAAGCATTCATTACTCAACAATCATAATAACGATTATCAGCAATAGCACATTACTGGACTAAGCATGTTTGACGGTATTGATAGAACAGAAATATACTTCTCTTTTTACGAATTTTGTTTTTCTCTTTTTTAAATTGAAGAACATGACGTGAGAGATCCGTATTAGGCTACTGTTCTAGTATCCTATAGATTTACTAATATACGGAGTATCCCACGAGGAATGGGACATACTCAGGAATGCATTCTACAGGTTGAAATAAAGAAGAAATTTCATATTACATAGGTATGATCGCACTTGTGAATTTTTCGATTGATGGCTTGCGACTTTCACTTTGATGTCTGCTCCAAGGTTACACTTAGGATACGGTTACACGAGTGTTTTTTCCCGGCCGTGCACGCGCGTGGAGTTTGGAAAAACGCACAGTGGTCACACGTGCACGTGCACGGAGCACGGACGGAAGTGTAGTCACACAGGCGATTTATAATCGGATGGCAGCGTAAATCTTTATTAACAAAATTTTTACTTTACGTATTTTTTTATAAAGATGTCAACAACACCATGAAGACCAAAAGTAATTGTCACAGTAACAAGTAAATAAACAAATGCGATTATAGCGGCATCTTTAAACAGTCCGTGTGACCACCCTCGTACGTGTTGAAAAAGCACTAAAATCGCAGCAGTGCGTTTCGATGCGGGAGACCTTAAAAACTCAGCAGATTTGACGACCCGTGCGTTTTTTCCACGTCCGTGTGAGCAATTTCATTGCCGTCTGTGTGTTAAATTCAATGCTTTCCCATCCGCACGCAAACGGCCGGGGGAAAACTCTTTTGTAACCGTAACCTTAAGCTCTACTGAAATTCTTGAAACTTAAATTAAAGGGTAAATTTGATGGTTTCATATAGTGTTTGACGTGAGAACTTGAAAAAAAAGCGTTCCAGACATGTACCATGAGTAGCTTTATAGAAAAGTTTCGTAAACTTAAAAAAAGTGGTGTCAAAAAAACACACTTTTTTAGGTTTAACGTGAATAAAGTATGTTGGAAAAGCACTAAACACGGTGTTGTCTTTGAGGTCTGTACATGACTGTGTGCACTGCTGCTTGAGTACGATGTGAAAGCACTAAGTATGGGCCGGTCTTCAAGCTGTGGTATACTGTACTAAGTGCTTTGATGTCAAGGCTTCTTTTCGATGAAATTATGTACGCCACCTGTATACGGGGCGAAAGCACAATGCAATCTTGAGCTGTGATGATGACCAGGGGTTGTGCGGACGAAGAGTATGCCCGTCGCCCGCCTGTGTGCCGCGTCCCGATCTTTTATAGAGCTCCCGCCGCGGGTACCATGATGCACTGGATTACTAGGTGTGGCCTGCTACCGGCTGTGGGATTCCAATCAAACGAGTCTAACTGGGCGCGAGGGTTCGCCAAGGCCGGGTCCATGATTCACCTCGGCACGGTTGCGACCGAGGACGCTTATTAGGGGATTACTCTGGATGCGGGCACAGCGGCGGTAGAACTTTCTGGAAAATATCCGTATAGTGGCGTTCAGGGAACGGACAACAAGAGATTCTCGGACGGTCTGGTGGTTATGGATCTGGTGGAAATAATGAATCATAAACAACAAATAATGAATCTTATTTCGGAATACAAAAGCCGTAAGCACGAAGCTATGTGAACTTTGTAATAGTGTACTTACGTGCTTTGTAGTGAAACTGTATGAAGTCTACTTGTGGCTATAACGCTGCGTGTGGTGCGTCCGATATTTGATTGGTCGGTTTTTAACAACAGAGAAAACAATGAAGAACTATTCATTCATATTCATTGTTTACTCTGTTGCTACAAACAGTTCTTATTCTCATAATTCTTATTCAAGAAAATGAAGATGATTTACAAAGAGCTGCTATGTTTCAGTTACAAGAAGTGGCAAGGGAGTCTCACTGACAATTTCAGTAAGACAGACCAAAACCTTTAAAGGTAAATATCCAGAGAGCACTAAGATAGTTATAAACAACAGCACTTTAGAACAAGTGAGCCGTTTTAAATATCTCGGCTATGCAGTAAGCTATGAGTCTGAACACGATATAAGAGAGAATATAAATAAATTTAGCAATATTTCTGGTACGATTCATAGAAATCTTAGGAACAAAACACGAGGCAGCACAACGACTAAATTTTATAAGACAATTGCAATACCCACCACGTTGATTTAATCGAGTGAGGCGAGGGTCATGACAAAAAAGGACAGCGGCAAGATTCAGAGTGCTGAAATGCAGTTTCTTCGAAATACTTTAAATTATACATTGTAAGATAGAATAAGAAGGGAGGATGTCAGATCAGAAGTCGATGTAAAGGACGTAAATGAAATTATTTCAATTTACAGAAGACAATGGTGGGATCATCTACAAAGGATGACAGGGGATCGATTGCCGAAAGCGGCACTGAACTATAAAGCCATAGGTAGAAGAGACGTGGGTCGTCCGAGGATGAGATGCCGGAACAGGTTTATATAACTCAATCCTTGAAGAGGAGTAGAAGAAAACTTATCAAAGGCCGGACTTATTATTGGGATTGCTACAGGTTACGTCAGCGTGAATGCAGTGCAAGAGCAAACACCATTCCAGGAGCACGGCAGCGTATTGAGCTGAAAAAAGGTTCGTTACAATCTCCACATAACCGTCCACCGAACAGATAGGAGGCCGCAGCCGAAATAATTAAGTACAACTTAAAAAGAGCTGCTGAGGAACATCCGGAACAGTCTCCCGTTCAAATTATTAAAAACGAATTAGCACCCAAATGTATTAGACAATGAAAACTACAAAACTGAATACCATATTATTGTACAGTAGTGTACCTACGAGCACTAGCTGACAATATTGTAATTAGCACCCAAATGTTTTAGACTATGAAAACTACAAAACTGAATACCATATTATTGTACAGTAGAGTACCTACGAGCACTACCTCACAATATTGTAATTAGCACCCAAATGTATTAGACTATGAAAACTACAAAACTGAATACCATATTATTGTACAGTAGTGTACCTACGAGCACTAGCTGACAATATTGTAATTAGCACCCAAATGTATTAGCCTATGAAAACTACAAAACTGAATACCATATTATTGTACAGTAGAGTACCTACGAGCACTACCTCACAATATTGTAATTAGCACCCAAATGTATTAGACTATGAAAACTACAAAACTGAATACCATATTATTGTACAGTAGTGTACCTACGAGCACTAGCTGACAATATTGTAATTAGCACCCAAATGTATTAGCCTATGAAAACTACAAAACTGAATACCATATTATTGTACAGTAGAGTACCTACGAGCACTACCTCACAATATTGTAATTAGCACCCAAATGTATTAGACTATGAAAACTACAAAACTGAATACCATATTATTGTACAGTAGTGTACCTACGAGCACTAGCTGAAAATATTGTAATTAGCACCCAAATGTATTAGCCTATGAAAACTACAAAACTGAATACCATATTATTGTACAGTAGAGTACCTACGAGCACTACCTCACAATATTGTAATTAGCACCCAAATGTATTAGCCTATGAAAACTACAAAATTGAATACCATATTATTGTACAGTAGAGTACCTACGAGCACTACCTCACAATATTGTAATTAGCACCCAAATGTATTAGACTATGAAAACTACAAAACTGAATACCATATTATTGTACAGTAGTGTACCTACGAGCACTAGCTGACAATATTGTAATTAGCACCCAAATGTATTAGACTATGAAAACTACAAAACTGAATACCATATTATTGTACAGTAGAGTACCTACGAGCACTACCTCACAATATTGTAATTAGCACCCAAATGTATTAGCCTATGAAAACTACAAAACTGAATACCATATTATTGTACAGTAGAGTACCTACGAGCACTACCTCACAATATTGTAATTAGCACCCAAATGTATTAGCCTATGAAAACTACAAAACTGAATACCATATTATTGTACAGTAGAGTACCTACGAGCACTACCTCACAATATTGCAATTAGCACCCAAATGTATTAGACTATGAAAACTACAAAACTGAATACCATATTATTGTACAGTAGAGTACCTACGAGCACTACCTCACAATATTGTAATTAGCACCCAAATGTATTAGCCTATGAAAACTACAAAATTGAATACCATATTATTGTACAGTAGAGTACCTACGAGCACTACCTCACAATATTGTAATTAGCACCCAAATGTATTAGCCTATGAAAACTACAAAATTGAATACCATATTATTGTACAGTAGAGTACCTACGAGCACTACCTCACAATATTGTAATTAGCACCCAAATGTATTAGCCTATGAAAACTACAAAACTGAATACCATATTATTGTACAGTAGAGTACCTACGAGCACTACCTCACAATATTGTAATTAGCACCCAAATGTATTAGCCTATGAAAACTACAAAACTGAATACCATATTATTGTACAGTAGAGTACCTACGAGCACTACCTCACAATATTGTAATTAGCACCCAAATGTATTAGCCTATGAAAACTACAAAACTGAATACCATATTATTGTACAGTAGAGTACCTACGAGCACTACCTCACAATATTGTAATTAGCACCCAAATGTATTAGCCTATGAAAACTACAAAACTGAATACCATATTATTGTACAGTAGAGTACCTACGAGCACTACCTCACAATATTGTAATTAGCACCCAAATGTATTAGCCTATGAAAACTACAAAATTGAATACCATATTATTGTACAGTAGAGTACCTACGAGCACTACCTCACAATATTGTAATTAGCACCCAAATGTATTAGCCTATGAAAACTACAAAACTGAATACCATATTATTGTACAGTAGAGTACCTACGAGCAACACCTCACAATATTGTAATTAGCACCCAAATGTATTAGCCTATGAAAACTACAAAATTGAATACCATATTATTGTACAGTAGAGTACCTACGAGCACTACCTCACAATATTGTAATTAGCACCCAAATGTATTAGCCTATGAAAACTACAAAATTGAATACCATATTATTGTACAGTAGAGTACCTACGAGCACTACCTCACAATATTGTAATTAGCACCCAAATGTATTAGCCTATGAAAACTACAAAATTGAATACCATATTATTGTACAGTAGAGTACCTACGAGCACTACCTCACAATATTGTAATTAGCACCCAAATGTATTAGACTATGAAAACTACAAAATTGAATACCATATTATTGTACAGTAGAGTACCTACGAGCACTACCTCACAATATTGTAATTAGCACCCAAATGTATTAGCCTATGAAAACTACAAAACTGAATACCATATTATTGTACAGTAGAGTACCTACGAGCACTACCTCACAATATTGTAATTAGCACCCAAATGTATTAGCCTATGAAAACTACAAAATTGAATACCATATTATTGTACAGTAGAGTACCTACGAGCACTACCTCACAATATTGTAATTAGCTCCCAAATGTATTAGCCTATGAAAACTACAAAATTGAATACTATATTATTGTACAGTAGAGTACCTACGAGCACTACCTCACAATATTGTAATTAGGACCCAAATGTATTAGCCTATGAAAACTACAAAATTGAATACCATATTATTGTACAGTAGAGTACCTACGAGCACTACCTCACAATATTGTAATTAGCACCCAAATGTATTAGACTATGAAAACTACAAAATTGAATACCATATTATTGTACAGTAGAGTACCTACGAGCACTACCTCACAATATTGTAATTAGCACCCAAATGTATTAGCCTATGAAAACTACAAAACTGAATACCATATTATTGTACAGTAGAGTACCTACGAGCACTACCTCACAATATTGTAATTAGCACCCAAATGTATTAGCCTATGAAAACTACAAAACTGAATACCATATTATTGTACAGTAGTGTACCTACGAGCACTAGCTGACAATATTGTAATTAGCACCCAAATGTATTAGCCTATGAAAACTACAAAACTGAATACCATATTATTGTACAGTAGTGTACCTACGAGCACTAGCTGACAATATTGTAATTAGCACCCAAATGTATTAGCCTATGAAAACTACAAAATTGAATACCATATTATTGTACAGTAGAGTACCTACGAGCACTACCTCACAATATTGTAATTAGCACCCAAATGTATTAGCCTATGAAAACTACAAAACTGAATACCATATTATTGTACAGTAGAGTACCTACGAGCACTACCTCACAATATTGTAATTAGCACCCAAATGTATTAGCCTATGAAAACTACAAAACTGAATACCATATTATTGTACAGTAGTGTACCTACGAGCACTACCTCACAATATTGTAATTAGCACCCAAATGTATTAGCCTATGAAAACTACAAAACTGAATACCATATTATTGTACAGTAGAGTACCTACGAGCACTACCTCACAATATTGTAATTAGCACCCAAATGTATTAGCCTATGAAAACTACAAAACTGAATACCATATTATTGTACAGTAGAGTACCTACGAGCACTAGCTGACAATATTGTAATTAGCACCCAAATGTATTAGCCTATGAAAACTACAAAACTGAATACCATATTATTGTACAGTAGTGTACCTACGAGCACTAGCTGACAATATTGTAATTAGCACCCAAATGTATTAGCCTATGAAAACTACAAAACTGAATACCATATTATTGTACAGTAGTGTACCTACGAGCACTAGCTGACAATATTGTAATTAGCACCCAAATGTATTAGCCTATGAAAACTACAAAACTGAATACCATATTATTGTACAGTAGTGTACCTACGAGCACTAGCTGACAATATTGTAATTAGCACCCAAATGTATTAGCCTATGAAAACTACAAAACTGAATACCATATTATTGTACAGTAGAGTACCTACGAGCACTACCTCACAATATTGTAATTAGCACCCAAATGTATTAGACTATGAAAACTACAAAGTTGAATACCATATTATTGTACAGTAGAGTACCTACGAGCACTACCTCACAATATTGTAATTAGCACCCAAATGTATTAGCCTATGAAAACTACAAAACTGAATACCATATTATTGTACAGTAGAGTACCTACGAGCACTAGCTCACAATATTGTAATTAGCACCCAAATGTATTAGCCTATGAAAACTACAAAACTGAATACCATATTATTGTACAGTAGAGTACCTACGAGCACTACCTCACAATATTGTAATTAGCACCCAAATGTATTAGCCTATGAAAACTACAAAACTGAATACCATATTATTGTACAGTAGAGTACCTACGAGCACTACCTCACAATATTGTAATTAGCACCCAAATGTATTAGCCTATGAAAACTACAAAATTGAATACCATATTATTGTACAGTAGAGTACCTACGAGCACTACCTCACAATATTGTAATTAGCACCCAAATGTATTAGCCTATGAAAACTACAAAATTGAATACCATATTATTGTACAGTAGAGTACCTACGAGCACTACCTCACAATATTGTAATTAGCACCCAAATGTATTAGCCTATGAAAACTACAAAACTGAATACCATATTATTGTACAGTAGAGTACCTACGAGCACTACCTCACAATATTGTAATTAGCACCCAAATGTATTAGCCTATGAAAACTACAAAACTGAATACCATATTATTGTACAGTAGAGTACCTACGAGCACTACCTCACAATATTGTAATTAGCACCCAAATGTATTAGCCTATGAAAACTACAAAATTGAATACCATATTATTGTACAGTAGAGTACCTACGAGCACTACCTCACAATATTGTAATTAGCACCCAAATGTATTAGCCTATGAAAACTACAAAACTGAATACCATATTATTGTACAGTAGTGTACCTACGAGAACTAGCTGACAATATTGTAATTAGCACCCAAATGTATTAGCCTATGAAAACTACAAAACTGAATACCATATTATTGTACAGTAGAGTACCTACGAGCACTACCTCACAATATTGTAATTAGCACCCAAATGTATTAGCCTATGAAAACTACAAAATTGAATACCATATTATTGTACAGTAGAGTACCTACGAGCACTACCTCACAATATTGTAATTAGCACCCAAATGTATTAGCCTATGAAAACTACAAAACTGAATACCATATTATTGTACAGTAGTGTACCTACGAGCACTAGCTGACAATATTGTAATTAGCACCCAAATGTATTAGCCTATGAAAACTACAAAACTGAATACCATATTATTGTACAGTAGAGTACCTACGAGCACTAGCTGACAATATTGTAATTAGCACCCAAATGTATTAGCCTATGAAAACTACAAAACTGAATACCATATTATTGTACAGTAGTGTACCTACGAGCACTAGCTGACAATATTGTAATTAGCACCCAAATGTATTAGCCTATGAAAACTACAAAACTGAATACCATATTATTGTACAGTAGTGTACCTACGAGCACTAGCTGACAATATTGTAATTAGCACCCAAATGTATTAGCCTATGAAAACTACAAAACTGAATACCATATTATTGTACAGTAGAGTACCTACGAGCACTACCTCACAATATTGTAATTAGCACCCAAATGTATTAGCCTATGAAAACTACAAAATTGAATACCATATTATTGTACAGTAGAGTACCTACGAGTACTACCTCACAATATTGTAATTAGCACCCAAATGTATTAGCCTATGAAAACTACAAAACTGAATACCATATTATTGTACAGTAGCGTACCTACGAGCACTAGCTGACAATATTGTAATTAGCACCCAAATGTATTAGCCTATGAAAACTACAAAACTGAATACCATATTATTGTACAGTAGAGTACCTACGAGCACTAGCTGACAATATTGTAATTAGCACCCAAATGTATTAGCCTATGAAAACTACAAAACTGAATACCATATTATTGTACAGTAGTGTACCTACGAGCACTAGCTGACAATATTGTAATTAGCACCCAAATGTATTAGCCTATGAAAACTACAAAACTGAATACCATATTATTGTACAGTAGAGTACCTACGAGCACTAGCTGACAATATTGTAATTAGCACCCAAATGTATTAGCCTATGAAAACTACAAAACTGAATACCATATTATTGTACAGTAGTGTACCTACGAGCACTAGCTGACAATATTGTAATTAGCACCCAAATGTATTAGCCTATGAAAACTACAAAACTGAATACCATATTATTGTACAGTAGTGTACCTACGAGCACTAGCTGACAATATTGTAATTAGCACCCAAATGTATTAGCCTATGAAAACTACAAAACTGAATACCATATTATTGTACAGTAGAGTACCTACGAGCACTACCTCACAATATTGTAATTAGCACCCAAATGTATTAGCCTATGAAAACTACAAAATTGAATACCATATTATTGTACAGTAGAGTACCTACGAGCACTACCTCACAATATTGTAATTAGCACCCAAATGTATTAGCCTATGAAAACTACAAAACTGAATACCATATTATTGTACAGTAGTGTACCTACGAGCACTAGCTGACAATATTGTAATTAGCACCCAAATGTATTAGCCTATGAAAACTACAAAACTGAATACCATATTATTGTACAGTAGAGTACCTACGAGCACTAGCTGACAATATTGTAATTAGCACCCAAATGTATTAGCCTATGAAAACTACAAAACTGAATACCATATTATTGTACAGTAGTGTACCTACGAGCACTAGCTGACAATATTGTAATTAGCACCCAAATGTATTAGCCTATGAAAACTACAAAACTGAATACCATATTATTGTACAGTAGTGTACCTACGAGCACTAGCTGACAATATTGTAATTAGCACCCAAATGTATTAGCCTATGAAAACTACAAAACTGAATACCATATTATTGTACAGTAGAGTACCTACGAGCACTACCTCACAATATTGTAATTAGCACCCAAATGTATTAGCCTATGAAAACTACAAAATTGAATACCATATTATTGTACAGTAGAGTACCTACGAGCACTACCTCACAATATTGTAATTAGCACCCAAATGTATTAGACTATGAAAACTACAAAGTTGAATACCATATTATTGTACAGTAGAGTACCTACGAGCACTACCTCACAATATTGTAATTAGCACCCAAATGTATTAGCCTATGAAAACTACAAAACTGAATACCATATTATTGTACAGTAGTGTACCTACGAGCACTAGCTGACAATATTGTAATTAGCACCCAAATGTATTAGCCTATGAAAATTACAAAACTGAATACCATATTATTGTACAGTAGAGTACCTACGAGCACTACCTCACAATATTGTAATTAGCACCCAAATGTATTAGCCTATGAAAACTACAAAATTGAATACCATATTATTGTACAGTAGAGTACCTACGAGCACTAGCTCACAATATTGTAATTAGCACCCAAATGTATTAGCCTATGAAAACTACAAAACTGAATACCATATTATTGTACAGTAGAGTACCTACGAGCACTACCTCACAATATTGTAATTAGCACCCAAATGTATTAGCCTATGAAAACTACAAAACTGAATACCATATTATTGTACAGTAGAGTACCTACGAGCACTACCTCACAATATTGTAATTAGCACCCAAATGTATTAGCCTATGAAAACTACAAAACTGAATACCATATTATTGTACAGTAGAGTACCTACGAGCACTACCTCACAATATTGTAATTAGCACCCAAATGTATTAGCCTATGAAAACTACAAAACTGAATACCATATTATTGTACAGTAGAGTACCTACGAGCACTAGCTCACAAATTAGCACCCAAATGTATTAGACTGTGAAAACTACAAAAAGTAGAACCTCACTACTTCATCACCCACTAATTCGTCTCCCTCTGTAATTCGTCATCCACTCAAGCTTATTTTTCGTTTTCTTTAGTAGCAAGCGAGTATCATATACGCTCTAATTATAACCGGGGTAAACCAGAAACGTGCTGATTGTGGTCAGGGTTCTAATAATAGACAGGACAACGGACTGCGGAAGGTTTTAGTTCCCGGAATGGGTATTTAGTACTTGAGTACCCATGTAGTAAGTGTTGTGTTGTTACAGCGTAATACGTTTCCAAAAATTCAGTCTCCCCAAAACCTGAAGAAGAAGGAGAAGAAAACAATGAACCTAACGTTAGAATCATTTTAATGGCTCGTGATTTCCGATCGCATCACGCATTAGTTTTTACTTTGTTTTTATACCTCGGACTGGTTTATCTACTACATGTCAGCGTGTGAGTAGATTTCAATCTTGTGTAAAAAGATTCGTCTCGTCTTGTAACAGTCGGCAAGTGAACTACATGTACTGGCCACCACTACGCAGTCCTGCAATATTTACGATACTCGGATACACGCTGCGAGTGATTGATTCACATTATCATAACAGAGCTTTAAACAGATTCAGCTCGAGGACACTCTAAACACGAGTGAATGCATGGAGGGATTATTTTGCAAATTGAGTTTCAAGTAGGCGCTTGTACACATCACCTAACAGGGCGCTCCTCCTCCACGCCGTTCGTAAAGTTCTCGTTTCGTGGAAAACGTTTTTTCATATATAGGTTGTAAGTGTGCACCTTTCAGGCAGTTTCCTTAAAACTATTTGATAACTTATGCTGTCAGTTTATGGTTATTCACAGATATAACCAGTGAAAACTAACTTAACCGAACTAACAATAAATACTGTCTGATACATATTGACTTTTTCTCCGTCCACCACTGCTAATATACGGTTGGTAATGACTTCGTTCCCAGCCGTTGTCGCTAACTAGACAAGCCGAGAAAAAATTCTGGGCTCTATTTCTAGAATCGTGTAGAACAAACTATGTTTACCTATCAATTTATAGTACAGTTGTTACAGAACGTTGTAGTGTATTCTATAAGTAATGTCTAGGATAATATAAATTCACGTGAGTACCTACATACTTAACCTACGTAAGTACCATAACCTATATACTATTCTAACCTATGTATTATTCTAATGACAAAATAGTTTTAATAATATCAATCAATATTCATAATATCACCTTGAATGTGGGTTGGTGGTTCCCTAGTATACAACATCGTCCTAAATACAAAACTGGATAAGTTATACCAAACTGGATAAGTTATACCAAATTTCAGTCCTTTAGTTATTTAGAGGAACATAAAACGTCTTCCTCCAAAATTTTTAAATAATTATCGGAGGTTATCAAAGAGTAAACCTTTGATAACCGGCTTCATACAAATGGAAAAAACAAGCTGAGACTAATCAACATTACTGTCTTTAAAGTGGCTGAAAAACGTATGATAACGTATGATCCTGAAATCACTCCCATTAATGTAAACGGTAGTAATACAATAACAATACGTGTTATTGAAACGTTGCTTAGAAGACACTTATTGACTGAATTGATTTTCCTGTATTTCGTATTTCAAATGTATACACGAATGCTGTGTAATAAAGCTGCTTGTATATTTGAACAAAGAGTTACTACTATATTAGCTTACACAGCTGAAAAAAAAATAATAAAACATCCTAAAACTTACGAGATTAACAAAATTTGTCATTATTTTTTCGTCCCTCCTGGGGGACGGTTCGCCCCCCCCCCCCCCTATAAATACGCTCCTGGTTATGACATGAAAGAAAAAGAATACTATAAAATAAAGTGAAAAAATCTCGGAGACTATGCGGAGGAGGAGGCTGACATTTCTCGGACATCTATACAGAATGGACAAAAATCGATTAACCAAACAAATATTCGACTACCTCTGGAAGAAGAAGACCACTACAACGTGGATTAAGGAAGTTAGAAAGGATTTAGAAAAGTCGAATATCACAGAGTCCCAAATGTTAGAAAGAAGTGAATTTAGGAGTACAGTGAAAAATCTGGAATTGTTTCAAGATGCAGGAAGACCTAATAGAAATGGACGAACTTGGACAGAAGATCAAAGGAAGCAAGCCAGTGAAGTGAGCGTATGAAGGAGTATTGGAGACAGAGGAAACTCCAGGCAAAGAAAAAGAAATAAAGTTGTAGCGTGATCCTAAGTGGTCAATTCGCTAAAAAAAAAAAAAAAAATGTCAAAAAAATATAATATTTTTTGGATATTTATATAGAATGGACGACAATAGGTTAACAAAGCAGAGCTCCAAATGTCTGTGGGGGAAGAAGTCAACATCAAGTTGGATTAAAGAAGTCCAAAAGGATTTTGAAAATAATAATATACAATCAGAAGAAGCAATTGAAAGAGAAGTACTTCGGGCAAAAGTGTTAAAAATGGAAGGAGTCCAGGGTAGGAGAGAGAAAAACGCAGGTTCAGAGTGGACTGAAGACAGGAAGAAGAGACATAGTGAGAAGATGAAAGAATATTGGAGAAAAAGAAAAGAAAAAAGAATAAAGAATTGAAATTGGCATGTGGTCCTTAGATGGCCGATACAAAAAAAAAAAATTAAAAAAACAGAACAAAATCAAAGTGTGATAAACACCAAAAGGTATTTGAACGAACTGTGTAGAAAATAGAAGGCTACGTACATCAGGGAATATCTCTTCTCAAGAGTTTTGTTTTTATTTACTGTTGTATAAATACCTGCAGTAATACATGAATAAAATTACCTGCAGTAATTTTCTCTTATACCGGCCTGCAATAATAGCGTATACAGAGGGCTATCTATAAAGATAAAAATCGAGTTCACAAAAAACCAAAATGATAGAAATACTCTATAAATATTTAACTAATAAGAACTAGAGAAACATTAAAAACTAAAGTAAATGTAATGATTACAACAACATGTTAAGTCTTTCCATTGACGTCACGTACACAGAAAACGGTCTTCTTCTTCTTCTTCTGTCAGAGACTGGGCGAATCACGTGTTCCGCTCTCAAGGGAATATGTGACAGCGGAAATATGTTACTTGCTCTATACTCTTATTATCCAGTACGATCTTAGTCCGTAAGGAGTATTTGCCTCCAAGTGCCATAGAAAACAGTGATACTGAGAAATAAGTAGCTGGTGTAGGAATAGTTTCGGGACTGTCAATAAGCATTCTTTCTAAGAAATACATTTGCAGTTCACTATATCAAATGTGGATTAGATTTAATGGATGTAAATTCGATACAAGTAATCGACTGAAAATTTGATTTATTGAATAAAGTCTTTACATCCACTAATACAAGCCGCTTACTTTTGATAACCAGCCAAAATTTAAAATTTTCTATTTCGGTGTAGTTGGTTTGACGACTGAACCAAAGACAGACAAAATTGGATTGTGAAATTAGCGAATAAAGTGCAAGGAGTGCAGACAAAATTTTCTCGGAAACTGAACACACTTTAGACAGAGTCATATACGTACAATGACGATGTCAGAGAAGTAATAAAATTAATATACGAAAAAATACGAAAAGTAACAAATACGATATTTACAGATAACTGACTGGAGAGAATTCAATTTTAAATTGAAAGTACCAGAGTGCATTCAACTGGAAGGCCGAACAACTCTGTGTGTGTGTGTGTGTGTCTGTGTGCGTGCGCGCGCGCGCGGTGAAGAAGTTTAAGTTTTAATAAAGTGTACAACTAAAGGCTTCTTGCAAAATACATGTGAATACAGTAAATTGTGAATACGTGAATCAGCCGTAATTCAATTAATTATACTAAACCATTGCCTACGCTAATGAGATTTGTGTAATGAAACATAATTTACCAAAAACATTTTGATACGTTTCAATAAGGTGGCAGCGTTACCAATAAGTGTTCAATGACTTTTTTTTGTAGAATGTACTAAAAGGATCATAATGGTACATACAAGATTTCTCAAACAAGATAGTCTCTGTAGACAAATATAATCTAAAAGTGAAAATCTCAGCTCTATCTAAAATATAAGCAAAAAGATTCATGAATCAAAAATGTTCTTTAGTAATACCGCCTGAAGGTAATACCTACCATTTTCATTGGCCTACCCCAAATTATATTTATATTTATTCCAATATTAGTAGCCCCACATTATACATTCAACGCAGTTAATTCAATTTATTATCCTTTTGTTCTGAGATAAATTTCTATTCTTGTACTTCTTTTACCTTTTTCTACTAACTGTTTTTTGGTACAAAAATAAATGATACACTTATTTCATCATAAACTATTGTTATGGTCACTTGTCTTCTTATTCTCTTCACTTCGAAGATACTTCCCTTCGTAACCAACTTCACTTTTCTAAGCAACTCCTTCGCCTTACTTTTAGTCGCCAGATTCTTCTTCTTTTTTTTTTTGAACTAGTGTCTTTCCAACTAGCATATCCCCATCCATCCCGCCGACTGGACGTTCCTAACTTGTCACCTTTCCATTAATAATCCTTTGTGGACTGTTATTTTCCATGCGTGTCGAGTGTTCATACCTTTGTCTCGACGGGCTCTGGCTAATAATCATATTTCAGTCGTTCTCACAGTGTTACGTTTCAAAATACTAATTTTCACCTTTATTCGTTTAACTAGAACTTTATTTCAACAGTATTATTTTGAATCAGTAAGTGTAATATTTAAATAAATTACCTCACTATATTCGTGTGTTGTTCAATATAAATTATTTTTATCTTCTCCTAAAAAGAGTGTAATTTGGCATTAACATTCAATAAGTCTTTAATTGTCAATATAATATAACAATAAAGCATTTTTTGAACTACTACATTTGATAAACAGCAAAATAAAACACACACACACTCGCGAGGTTGTGTACGTCAGGTAAATTACTGGGGATCAGAAATCGGTATTCTCAGTCGAGTTCATCTTGTTACTATACGTCGTAATTCCAGTTTTGCCGTTGGCTGTTACAGAACTGTTACTTGCTTTGTTCAGGAGTTCTGCATCACAACCATTATCCCGTCCTAACAACGACCTAGGACTTGACAGTAGTGGAGACAACGAAAAGGCCTCATCCCGAACGAAGAAAGTAACGGATTTGCAAGAGGTAAAGTAAACATTTAAAATACGGACTTGCTTTAAATTATGTTATTTTTAATGTAAGAGACATTTGCAGTATATATTTTTAATTTATATAAACAACGACTGAGTTGTTAAGTATTTACAAACGCACATGGCGATCTGCGTGTTTAAACACGTTTTGAGGCTTATAGCTGGCCTTCACGATATTGATTGATGACTCGTTAGGCACTTGGTGAAACATGTTACTACAAAAGTTTTTAAAAACACATATAATCAGTTGTTCTTAGCAGCTCTTTGAGAATAGCTTAATAGGCTGAAACAGTTGTCAGAGGTTAAGAATAAACTGTGTAACTTACCAAGTGTTTGTGTGTTTTAAAAACCTTTTTCGATTTGTTTTGTTGACGAAAGGTATGTTCGTAATAGAGAATTTATCCGGACCTACCACATGACTTGTGTAGACGTTCAGGCACAGTATCTGAAATAACTAACTGTACAAAGATAACAGAACAAGCAAATAATCTTATATTTTCTGCGATTATTTTAAAATTCAGTGAATGATTGTGTTCAGTAAAACGTTTGTCGATTACAAGTATTTTGTCGGCTTAAAAAAATGTGATAATTTTTCTTATTATAAACATTGGTGCGCGTGCGCGTGCACGGAATCTTATCGAGATGATCCAGTCGAATAGTGAGAAAAGAAAAAGGGGGTTGGAATTTGAATGGTAAAAAACACGGCCAGCTAGCAATCTGCCGCCCTACCCTCAACCCTCGTGCTGTGTGTGCTATCTGTAAATCTGATCCTGCAGCGAACGCCATGCCTGTTTCGATTAAGGTGGTTGCCAACCCCCCTGCCCTGCCACCCTAAACAACACAAGGGATGGTTCAATATTTTCACATGTCAGCCACAGATTCTTCCTCGCAACCCCCTCCCTCCCTCCCCGCGCATTGTCAGCGTTCACACCTGGTACTCGGTTAATCATGGTTCCAACGTTTTGTTTGATTAGGTCCGACCATTGTTATTTATCAACGTACACTAACTTGTGTCATGCTAATTCCGGACTGGTTTTCAATCTTCCAGTAAGGGGTCGCCATTTTGAATATTCACCGCAGCAGCTCAGCCTATCATAGCAGATGGATCTATTTAGTCATTCGATGGGTAGATAATAGACGAAGGAGAAGGAGGTATTAATAGATAAATGCAAACATCACTACATGTATGCAAATGTTTGGACTGTCTTGAAATGTTCAACACCCCCTCTTATTTCTTTCATGCGTGCCCTTGTGCTCGTTGCGTGAGAATATAAGTGTGATAAGTGCAAGAACGCAGTAGCGTAGGAGACTGTACGAGACCGTTATAGTTTTTCAACTACGATATGATTGGGGGGAAACGAATGAACCTAATTAATTCTCCGAGAAACACTGGTAGCAAATGGAAAAACATGAAGTATTTAACAAAGCAATTACTCGCTTGCAACGAAGTTCCATATACCTTACTCCAGTGGTTCCCAAACCTTTCAGTCCGCGGACCCCCCCCCAAATAATTTAAAAATTCACGCACCCCGTCTGAGTTCTGAAATAAAACAAACAGTAAATATGATAGAAACTCTTATATTTTAATTAAAATGTATTAAAATCAAAATTCTCTTAACTTGCAAAGTTATAATACTAACGATATCAAACATAGTTTAATGTGAACAATGAAGATGCTTTTAAACAATTGGCTCTGCAATATTGGGTTTAGTGTCTGATAATTTCAATAAGTCACTCTCTACATCAAGTTTACTTCTTAACTTTGACTTCAAGTACGTGAGCAGGGAGAATGCGGTTTCACACAAATAAGCAGAGGGAAATACAGTTAAACGCTTCAAAGCTTTTTTTGCGGGTTCAGAATAATCAGTCATTACATATAACCAGAAGTCAGCTAGCCAATGAATCTTCTTCTTACAGTGTAACAGAGACGTCTAGTCAGTTCGGCTGACAAACAGATCTCCTACACGACATGATTTAAAGACATTATTAAAGCAATTAGTTTGAAATTACTTTTACAATTACAATTAGTTAAAAAAAAATACTGGAATTTTCTACTAATTGTTTCAAGAGTCTAAAATTTAGATTTTAGAGCATAAAAAATCGGAGAAAAATTGCGGCATATTATAATTTTTCTTAAAAGTGTCTGCGGATCCCACTTTGGGAACCGCTGCCTTACTCTATCAAACTGTAAGTTTACTGTAAAGGACAAATTATGTGATAAAATCCTGTACACATTTTTCTGGTCCGATTCCGTACTGTCTGAGATGAATTCTACTTAAACGTTTGTTGCTGATAAGCAAAATATGACTTTACTAGTAATTGTCGTTTTCAACGTTCCTTGCCACTACAGCGTAATGTGCAATTAACTTTTTGCTCTAATAATTTACATAAGAAGAGAATTCAAATACGGAGGCGTTGTGTCGAATTTATGGGATCTTCACCGTTAACCGTTATCGTTTCTGACAAAAGATTTTGATCGGCAAAAAGTCTTTCTAGTCTTCAATCTACTTCTCCTCTCTTTGGGTTAGCAGCTCGCTCGCCTTTCCTCTCGCGACTCCGATTCTTTCTAGTCTTCAATGTACTTCTCCTCTCTTTGTGTTAGCAGCTCGCTCGCCTTTCATCTCGCGACCCCGCTTCTTTTTGATCGGCAAAAACGTCTTTCTAGTCTTCAATCTACTTCTCCTCTCTTTGGGTTAGCAGCTCGCTCGCCTTTCTTCTCGCGACTCCCCTTCTTTCTAGTCTTCAATCTACTTCTCTTCTCTTTGGGTTAGCAGCTCGCTCGCCTTTCCTCTTGCGACTCCGATTCTTTTTGATTGGCAAAAACGTCTTTCTAGTCTTCAATCTACTTCTCCTCTCTTTGGGTTAGCAGCTCGCTCGCCTTTCCTCTCGCGACTCCGCTTCTTTTTGATCGGAAAAAACGTCTTTCTAGTCTTCAATCTACTTCTCCTCTCTTTGGGTTAGCAGCTCGCTCGCCTTTCCTCTCGCGACTCCGCTTCTTTTTGATCGGCAAAAACGTCTTTCTAGTCTTCAATCTACTTCTCCTCTCTTTGGGTTAGCAGCTCGCACGCCTTTCTTCTCGCGACTCCCCTTCTTTCTAGTCTTCAATCTACTTCTCTTCTCTTTGGGTTAGCAGCTCGCTCGCCTTTCCTCTTGCGACTCCGATTCTTTTTGATTGGCAAAAACGTCTTTCTAGTCTTCAATCTACTTCTCCTCTCTTTGGGTTAGCAGCTCGCTCGCCTTTCCTCTCGCGACTCCGCTTCTTTTTGATCGGCAAAAACGTCTTTCTAGTCTTCAATCTACTTCTCCTCTCTTTTGGTTAGCAGCTCGCTCGCCTTTCCTCTCGCGACTCCGCTTCTTTTTTAGTTCGCAGGATGATGTGCATTTCATATCGTCCATAAACTGTTTCATCATCAGCCGTGGCTCTACAACCCTAGGTGGGTCTTGGCTTGCTCCAAGAGTAATTCCATTCTTCCCTACTACGTGCCTTGGCTTTCCAATTTCTTATGTTCAGCTTTCTGAGGCCCTCCTCTATCTGGTCTTCGAATCTACTTCCCCTTTTTCTACTGCCCATTGGTTTCTGGTAGAAAATATGTTTCGTAGGCTGTCCTTCCACCATTTTCTCTATGTGCCCAACCCACCTTATATTTTGATTATTCTGACAATGTCCGGCTCTTTGTAAAGATGGTATAGTTCATAATTTTAGCGCCTGCGTCACATTCCATTTTCTTGTACTCCTCTAAATATTGTTCTTAGAATCCGTCTTTCACAGCAGCCTAGAAGTTTCTTGCTTTTTTTGTCATTGTCCAGGTTTCTGAAGCATATGTCAGCACTGGCCTGATAAGTGTTAAAGATGAAGCCAGGTGCTTTTTTAATCTATAATATATTTTAATTGCGAGATATATTCTTCTTCTGATTTCAGTGTTGATGTCGTTAGTGCTGTTTATCTGGGAGCCAAGATATATGAACTCTTTTACTGCCTCTATATTTTTTGTGGCTATTTCAAGGTTTTGAAGGGTTAGGTTTAGTGGTAGCCTGTTGGCAGCATACATATATTTTGTTTTCTCAGAGTTTATACGCTGTTTCACGTAGTCTAAACGGAGTCTTCCTCTATAGTGCCTTCCTCCTATTCTTCTTCAGTTATTCTCTTCATTTGTCCATTGTGCGTTGTGTGTGCCCCATTAACTCGTCTCTTCTACACTTTAAGTTTCTAGGAAGCCTCCGGCCTCCTGAGCTCTTCTAAGGACATCATCCCTATTCATTATCTTTTCTTTACAGCTTATCTTGAGCATTCCTCTGTAGCACGAGGTCTCAAATGCTTGGAGTCTATTCTTGTCTCCTTCTCCTATCGTCCATGATTCGCTCCCCACACACAGTACACACACTCCTCACACATGTCTTTACCAGAATCTTTCTTACCTTTAAACCGATGTTGTTTGAAGTGAAGATGTTTCTTTTTCTATTAAACGCTGTTTTGGACTGATTAATTATACTTCCTTATAACTTTGTTCGTAACTTGAAACTGAGGAGTAACATGCAGCAAGGGTTTTTGCTGTCAAAGATTTATTCAATTCTCCATTCCTTAGTTAGTATAAATCGTTTTTCATTGAGGGAGGCACTCTTTCCAATAACTTTCAATAAACTGTTAATCGTTTTTGTAAGTTATCTTTACTGGGAATCAGTATTAATTATTACGGTGTACCGTGTATATGAAATTTTGTTATTATTCTTTTTTATTACTGAATAGATAAAATTTGAAACAGAGTAACGTCTGGAAAAATTAAGGTAAATTTGTATTTTTTAGTGCTGTGTATGTTTCTTGACGAGGGGCAGCTCGTGAAAACTTGAAATTGTCTCTTGTGAAAGACGTAGTAAAAATGTTTTCTGTCATTACTTCTTGTATTCTTGCCTTATATTTTTACACACTTAACGACAGAGTTTTGCGTTCTTCTCTTATCCAGGTAACACGGTCACACTAATTATGATAAACCTTAATCAGGCCAAGTGGAAGTGGCACTCATTTTTCCTCTTTACAAAAAAGTTTCATTAACACATTTCTTTCCTCGTTATGTAAGAGGTAATGTCATTAAAATACATGTAGCTCTCGTACATCGCTTTTGTGTGTGAAAAGTTTGTCAACTCAGCCAACAGTATTTTCAAAAAAAAAGCGAATTGACTAAATAAAATCTTAAGAATTTTATTTTCAGTACTTGACATAATTGACAATAACACAAAATTCATTATCCGAACTCCTGCAGTCGAGTCGAGTGCTGGCAAAGAGCAGTTCATTGCCACTACTAACTCATTTCTTAATAAAGTTGTCAGCAAATTGCTTATTACAGCATATTTTTTTTAAGTTTCGATATTGAACTTTGCCCGGCTGTTCTGATGTGCCTCGTTAAAAGCAGTGCACTCATACTTCACACGATTTCTAAAATGTACATGATGTTTGCATAAAATTCGTGTGAACGACATGATATGAGGGTCCGCTGAAAAGTTTGCGGAACGACATCGATAACTTAGCGGTAGAACTAAAATTTATTGTGTATCGTAAGATTTATATTTTTTTGAACACCTTTTAATTTCCAAATATATTTGTCAAGTTATTCATTGTTTACTGGCTGTTTAAAATTTACGTGTCATGCGTGTTTTGAAAACGGACAAAATCACTAATTCTTCGATAAAAACGGTCTAGCGCCAATGGAAATTCACAACGAAATGACAAATGTGTTAGGAAATGCTGCACCTTCAAAAACAATAATAGTTCGTATGTGGATTTTTGAGTTTAAACGTGGTCATACAAAAGGTGATCCCCGCGTGGACTCCCCAAAAGTGCAACAACTCCAAATGTACTTTTTAGGCCAACTCCTTGACGTAAGCTATGATACACACGCTAATGTGAAAATCTTGTAACGTCAGCAATGCCATCTACTCCCAATCGCCTCTCTTCCAATACCGTGTAGGCATATGGCATTTTTTTAACGATACCTGGAGTTGATGCACTTTTTGGTTGTCCACCGGGTAGATCATCTTCAGTGCTCGTATGACCATGTTTAAACTCGAGACCTCACTTACCAAATATTGTTTTTGAAGATGCAGCTTCTCCTAACACATTTGCCTTCTTGGTTGGGAATGTTCATTGGCGCTAGACAGTTTTTATTCAAGAAGTCAATCACAGCACGACGTTTGATTTTGACCATTTTTTAAAACATGTGTACACGTAAATTTCGAACATCTGATAAGCAGTGAATAAACTGGTAGATAGGTTTGGAAGTTAACACGTGTTTTTAAGAAATATGAATCTTGCAACACACGAAACATTTTAGTTCTACCGCTAAGCTATAGATGTCGCTCCACGAACTTTTCAACTAACCCTCGTAGTAAAACGTTCCGTACTGACTGCCAACTTCATTGATAAGTGATGTCGTCTTTCTGGTGAGAAATAATACTGGTGTGTTGGTTAGACTCAGAAATGGTGTATTATTGTGATGAGTGTTGGAACCGACGCATACACCAGGCCACGAACTAATCGCCAGCACAGGTGCTTTCAGTTAACCAAACACGATCCATCACTAGAATACGTGCTTGGCATACAGAAAGGAAACAACACACTTTCCTGAAAATGACGTTATCAGACGAGGGTTGAAGGTTCCTTCCATCGATGAGTTTGTCCGCTCCCTTGCACTCAAACCGTTCACACGAGCCTCTACCTCGTTCTCGTCCTTCTGTTTCCCCATGTAACACTAAGGATTCCTCTTTTCCACACCTGTTGACTCCTATATTGGCCACCTTTACTTGCTTGATCAAATAGTTCGTTGATCCTATCGTTTCAGCCATGGAAAACCTGTACGAGATATGTAAGAAAACTCGTATCTCCTCATAGCCAACTCTCAGGATATTCTCTCTTAAGTTCACAGCGAAACTGTAGACATTCATAATATCTGTGCCAAGAATGACTTAATCAACAACGCCTGCAATGAGCATGTTTTATGTAAACTCGAAGAGACTCAGGTGTACACCTATATCTACCTTTCCTAACATTTTGATGGACCATCATGGAGATCTATCCTCATCCTCGTCCTATCCTCACCTCCGCCGCCTTAGCACAGACGAAGGCCCACCACCAACCACCACGAATACATAAGCGCCCCCGAGCCTTGCTCGATGACCCCTCCTCCCCCATAAGCACTCTTCAGCACTACACCGCCGCCCTTGAGACGCTTGACCACCTATCCCTTTCCTACTAAACAGTAACTCAACAGTATAGAAGTCAGACTTTCCTTTCTTTTCAATCTAAATAAAAAATAATATTCTTAACCCTCGTTCCGCCTTCCTTCGTCATCCGTCTCAAACCATGAAGAAAAGCCGTTACGAATCGCTCTACGGTCCAGAACGTCAACGACAGCCTCCAACTCTCCAAACTAGGAGGACTCATCCTCAAACAAGAGCATGGCTACTCAGGTTAACTGTAGCATCAGGCGGTCATCGGTTTTTCCCGGACACTGCATCCACTGGGGCCCCTACGATTGAATTGGATTGGATTGACGTTCCAGAAAATGACATTCCACGCCTAGGCGTCGGCTCCTAGGCGTATTTTTGACCCCCGTTCAACATGAAAACCAGACGATGTGGCGATTTGGTATGTCCAGCCGTTGAAGGCCAAGTTCGGAATACAGATTTTTAGACAGTCAATGTTGTCTTCCTATCAACACTTCTGTGTCTTTTTTCTTCGCCGTCTTCTCGAGAAGCGTGAGAAACATATCAGGACATATCGCGTGTATGTATGAGTGTTTGTTTGCACCACTTAAAAAAACCTCTGTATCAGTTAGCTCCGTTATTGCCAAGCACTGACGAAAGGGCTAACACCGGTCCCCGACGGCCCTTTGCAGAACTAAAGTAAGTCATGTTCATCTTGTTATTTGAATTAGCAATCTCTGTAATTCCAACTTTGTCGCGTTTACTTGCTAAAGTGCTACTTGTCATGTTCCGGACGAGGCCTTTCAGCGTTTCTCAACAATAGTATAGGACTTGAAAATGGTGGAAAAACTGAAAGGCCTCGTCCGGAATATGACAAGTAGCCCTTTAGCAAGTAAACGCGACAAAGTTGGAAGTAAAGTAAGTCATACGAGTAAGTGGCATTAAATTAATATAATATTCTACACACAAAAAATAGTGAATAAAATGTACTGAATTGGAAACAGTACGTTATTTGCCGGGCTGTCAGGCCGTGGCCTATTGCCTGTGTGGACAAACGTTTCGGCCCCATCATCCGACACTAAACGTGGCCTCCGACTATGGGGTCGAAACGTTTGTCCACACAGACAATAGGCCACGGCCTGACAGCCCGGCAAATAACGTACTGTTTACAATTGTCTAAACGCCGGCCGTGAAAGGCTTAGGAACTGAGCCGAGTACCGAGTTTGTGTGTGTGTGTGTGTGTGTGTGTGTGTGTGTGTGTGTGTGTGTGTGTGTGTGTGTGTGTGTGTGTGTGTGTGTGTGTGTGTGTGTGTGTGTGTGTGTGTGTGTGTGTGTGTGTGTGTGTGTGTGTGTGTGTGTGTGTGTGTGTGTGTGTGTGTGTGTGTGTGTGTGTGTGTGTGTGTGTGTGTGTGTGTGTGTGTGTGTGTGAAGAAAGAGAAAAATCTATGAAACTGAGAAATATAATTATTCACTTGGGTTCTAACCACTCGGAAACGCATGCGTGTACGTACAATTATGCTTTAGTGACTTCAATAATTGTTGATGATTGTTTTGAGGATATATCAGCCGATTCTTGAGCATATACATTTATTTATACACATAATTCGGAAGAAAGTTAAGCAGGTACGTTAACTTTTACCTTTAGGCGTGGTTACGTAGGACGAAAGGTAGGTAAATATGAAATAGCGTTGTTTTCTACTCTCTGTGATCGCTGGAAACGAATCAAAACTCACAAGACGTTATAAACAGCAACGCTACGAACTAGACGTTATAAACAGCAACGCTACGAACTAGACGTTATAAGGTAGTTGTAAACTGTCACTGTCAACAACAAGTGGCATGTTTTTGACTAGGACAGTACACGGTAGTAGACGGAGGGGTTTACAAACTCAGTGAGCGTAAGTGATTGAAGGGGTAGCAGAGAGACTGGACACGCAGATAAGAAATATGGACGTCCACGTCTGCTGCTGTACTGTAGGCCTATATCTGCAATAACGGACTGCAGGTGTTACTGCTACTGCCATTGTTACTAATAATAACCTACTATTCATTAAAATCTTATTATGATTCAAATAATTAATTATTATGACTATAAATTGACTGTTATTACTAGTAGTATTCAGCCTTGGTTACTAGTAGTGTGATGAGGTATAAGGTATATGTGTCTTGTGTTTATTTCCTTGTATGCAAATAGATTTCATATCTTGGTAATAAAATACGGGATAGATCGTAGTAGATGACGGCGTTGCAGAAAAGTAGAGATAATTTGGTGATGAAATCTGGAACCTGAAACAAATAATGTAAGTATCGCATCCCGCTTGTAAAGTTGCTTGTAGTCTCCGAAGCCGGGGGGGGGCACCTATGTACCGGGTAGATAGATCGTAAGTTTTAACTTTGTCAAATTTTGTTGCTTCCCTGCTATATACACTTTTTCCTCGAACGAGGCCTTTCGGCAACCATTATCAAGTTCTTCCTACAACAAGTTTTGTACAGGGAAGCAACAAAATTTGACAAAGTTGTGATGAAAACTGCTAACATAGAGAAAATAACTGGTAAAGTTTTAAGTTCATGATTGGAGGTATTAGCAGCAGCAGTAGTAGTAATAGTAGTAGTAGTAGTAGTAGTAGTAGTAGCAGTAGTGGTGGTGGTGGTGGTAATAGTACTGTAGTAGTAAAAAGTTCTAGCTAAATTGATACTAAATACCATAGGCCTAACTCAAAACTACTGAAGTGTTTTCTACTATCGTGCTACTGTAAGTAAGCCTGTAGTAAACTCTCGATTATCCGCGAATCGGGTGACGCGATCACCGCGGATAATCCACATTATGTACATTAAGGGGAGAAAGTAATGACAATTCTTTAGAATCATTAGCTGTCTATTTAAAGTAAAGCGATACAGTAAAACCCCGTTAAGATACTCATGAAGGGACGTCGTGAAAACCGCGTATTAAGCGGGATATTACCAAATAGTAGTACTGTATATACATACTGAAACTGTGTAACTAATAATCACATTTTGTTTGCAGTTTTCAATAATAATTTCGTCATAAGAAGTTGTACTGATAAATTCTCTTATGTGTATCATCGGTGTATCATCTACACTGAGTATTCGTGAAGTTACTACCTGTATATAGGCGTATACAGAACCCCGTTTTCATTCGCAATAGGGATTAAATTCAAAAATGAATTACCGCAAACGTATGAATTAAAACATGCCAGAAAAATACATGTCAGTGAAGTCACTGCTAACCTGTCGGCAAACATCACAGGCGTCGTTCAACGTCAACATCCAAATTTTCACATCCGTTAACTAAGACAGCAGAGTACAACGGCTTTCAATTATACCGCGTAAACATACTGACAAACGTAATGAGAAAATTAAATGTTCCCCAATAAATGTTCTCACAGTCCCAGTAAAGTACGTATATCCTGACGATTCATGGTAGTCAGTTGCCAGTCGACCAACAATATTGTACATGTCGGTGAGCGGTGACACACTCCCTCCCGCGGACGTACCTTTACATAACTTATATAATTTTGAAACGGTATTCTTTAGGGTTGTTAATTAAATAGTGTATTAAGATTAGTGGAACAGCAGCTTTATTATTCAGCTGAAATTTATTTCCGCTCAAAAAAAATCCATGGGTTGCCGCGGACAATCCGCAACACAGATAAACCGATCGGTGATAATCTGGAATTTTCTGTAGGCCTACTAATAGTTTTGATGTTATGGTAGCTGGACCCTTCTATTGAAACAAAAAATAAAGACTACCAAAACACTGATATAATAATAATAATAATAATAATAATAATAATAATCCTTAAATTTTTAGTGACCGTCAATCAGTGAATGTTTTAGTGGATAGTTAGTGAGGATCGGTCAATAATACAACTTTTAGTAATTTTGCGTCGACGTTTCGACAATATTTATTGTCATCTTCAGGACCTGTGTATGAAATACAGTAGAAATATCAAACATAACGAAACAATTAAATATTTGGGTGAACGTGTTGGTGATGTGAGTGTGTGCGTGTGTATGTATGTATCATTTTTTATGTGAAGACTTATGATAGTTTGTTTACATCTTCAAATTATCTTTAAGAAAGCGAGCAAATTATGAAATAAACTATAATTTGCTCGCTTTCTTAAAGATAATTTGAAGATGTAAACAAACTATCATAAGTCTTCACATAAAAAATGATACATACATACACACGCACACACTCACATCACCAACACGTTCACCCAAATATTTAATTGTTTCGTTATGTTTGATATTTCTACTGTATTTCATACACAGGTCCTGAAGATGACAATAAATATTGTCGAAACGTCGACGCAAAATTACTAAAAGTTGTATTATTGACCGATCCTCACTAACTATCCACTAAAACATTCAATAATAATAATAATAAAAGTAGTAGTAGTAGTAGTAGTAGTAGTAGTAGTCGTCGTCGTCGTAGTAGTAGTAATAGTAGTAGTAGTAGTAGTAGTAAATAAATACGATTCATGTCTGGTTTGGTACCCAAGTCACTTGTATCGAATTAGCAAAGTAACGTTTAGTAATCCACCGTGTGACTTCAAGTAGATTTTGTTAGTATTTTGTAACAAAGACTACTTGAAGTCACACGGCGCATTACTAAAGGTTAGTTATCTAAGAAGAAATTACCATGTTGTACACCACTATATAAAAAAAGTCCCGATTAGCGCTTTCGAGCCTCTCAGCTGCATCATCAGATAGGAAATATAGGGTACTTCCGATCTGCTGATGATCTGAGAAACTCTGAAGCGCTAATTGGGAATTTTTTATTGGTGTACATCATCGTAATTTCTGTTTGAAACAGCAGATGTTCAAGTCATGAGTGACGCTGATGTCCAAATTGATCTGTGTGCAAAATCATATAAAGAAAACAATATTAGATTAAACAAAGTAGTGTAAAAAAAAAAAAACAGCAGTAGCATAACATCACAAAGAGAAGTAAGCCTATTTGATAGTGACTCTGTTTTATTTTCTGATCTTCCGTAAAAGTTTAGAGATGAAGATTTCACAAGTACTATGACCTGCTGAAGTAGGCAACACGCTTTCCTATTGTGACTAAATAAGACAAAACAAGACAAGAAATAAACATATGAAAATGTGATGAATTATAATATTTAATATGGAGGATGTGCTTTGTGTGTTCAGAGATAGCTTTACGAAGAAAATCTTGAGCAGTATGGAGGAATAATGAAAACCATTACATAAGAGTACAACTAAACATTCGGGTGTATTTTATTGACTTCACTTCGGAGAAATGTTGAGTTGTATTGCTTCAATGTACCTTTTAAAATATCGGAATTGAGAACTATACATGACTTCCATGTTCTAAGAATCATATTTAAAATCATTTACTTGAATTCGGTTCGATAATTTCTAAAAAAGTATCGCTCACTCTCAAACTATTTTCACTATTTATAGATATTTTTGTTATTATAGGGCAGTCGTTTAATATAATGTTACGTATTTTCGAGTCACTTTAACCTATAAAATTAGGTACGTTAGGCACTTTAATAAAAATTAGGTACTTTATTCTTATGAAGAAACTGAACTATGCAGGTGAATCACCCCTTCTCCTCAACCGGTTCCAACCATTAATAACATTTACACTTTCATAGAGTAATAGTTTTATTATCTGTAATTTCTAAGGTATCTTATTCTTCAAAATTAAATATTCGTACTTTACTTGATTTCAGGACAGCAATTTTCGAAAAATCACCCCCTCCCCATACAACTACCCACTCAATTTATAATTATCTCATTTACCATTTTACTGTGGTTTAATATAACTTTATTTTCGGGGCACTTATTTATTAAAATTAAGTACTTTACTCTTGTCAAAAGGTAAACTACCCCTCCCTCGTAACCGAACAACCTGGTTGCTTGGCAACAAAATTATTTTATTTTTAACAATTACCATTGTTTGAAAAAGTTTAAACGAATTTTTAAGTACTTCACTCTTGTTAAAACGTAAAACGTTGCAGGCAAACTACCCCTATCCCTTAACCAATCTTCACCAAAATCAGGATGGTAGTACAATCAGAATCAGCCCTTATCACGAACACGATTTTTTCGCGATGAACATACTTCCTTTTCCTTACGGAACGTAGATGTAAAAGACACGAAAATATAATAAAATAACTGAAATAGAATTGTGTAGAAAATCTTTACTAAAATATTAAGTAAGATTTACAGTAGACCATTACCTTATGGAATCGGCGTAGGCAGCGTAAGGAATTTCTTTTTGTAGGAGGTTTCCAATCCCCCCCCACCCGAAATTTTCCACTCAATTAAAAAATCCTGATACTGTGTTGTTTTATTGTTCCTTAAAGGTAAGTGTATAAATACAACTTATTATAAGAAATAAAGTCAATTCTGTGCATGTACAGAAATAATGTAAGGACACCGTGGTATTTATCCTCTCCACTGTTGTTGGACCGCCTCCCCCTCCCCCGCATACGCCCATGTTTTACGTAATTAAAAAAGAAACCGAAAAGTTTAAGACATCCGAGTCTGTCGAACGGAATAAGTCCTAAGGGAGAGTAGGCCTACATTTGTTCTAAATAAGTCAGTTGGCGTAAAATTACAAACATTTATTTTTGAGATGTAATAAATTTATATTTATTAAAAAAGATTATTGGCAGATGTTTATTAAGTTCGATAGGTTTCTGCACATAAAAGAGTTTGTCAGGTGGGATGTGTGAATTCTCCTATCCAGCCCCCAACCTGGAGGACCAGAAACTTTGATTTCGGGGTGCTCTTCCCCTAGAGAGTTGCTTTCACCTCAGCTGACGAGCTCTCTCTGCCCGGTCGCAGTAGGCTAAATGACTCAGCCCATGTGTGCAGTCGTTGGGCTACTATAGCCTCCTCCGCCTCCACACTAGATGCACACCCTGCTGCCGATGTGCACCATCCTGCCAGGCCAAAACCCAGGAATGGAGGAAAAGGGCCAACCTAGAACTGAACACTCTTCTGAATGAACCAGATATTGTGAAAATTACAAAATATGGTAGACTCAAGTGGGCCGGACATGTGATCAGAATGGGGGAGGATTAAATACCCAGAAAGGCACTCACAGAACACATCTATGGCACCAGGAGAGTTGGTAGACCCAAACTACGTTGGGAAGACGGTGTGAATTATGATGCGCGCCATATCCTTGGGACCCGGAACTGGAGAGCAGCTGCAGTTGACCGGGACAACAGGCGGGGGCTGTTAAAGGAGGCCTTGACTCAGTAATGGGTTGTCGCACCACTGAAGAAGAAGAAGTTTATTAAGTTCATTATAGCTAGCAGATAAATTTGGAATGGAGAAACGCATAATCTCAATAAACTGTTTCAAATTTTATAACTTGTAACGTTTAGAAGACCACCGCTTAGAACTTTTAGTATTTTGGATTAAAGAATGACTACTTTTATTAAATACCGTAATCTTAAAAATCTCAAAACATCAGTACAGCATCCAACAAAATTTATCGAATTTACGTGGGAAAATCTCCGATTTTGAGATTATGCACATTGCGTTTTCCGTTTTTTTTTTAAGATTTAGTTTTGTTGAAAGTTAAATTTTTAAGTTGCATTCCTTGACCTTATTTCTAAACTTACTTAAGATGTACGACGTTAAAGAGTGCTTTAGTAGTTAACACCCGAGATAAAGCATACTTTCTGAAAACTGTTTCTACGGTCAAAAGTTACCTGTAACTTTACGTTGTGCTTGTGAACGAAAATTATTTTGATTGTATGTTAATAATAAAGTGACATTGGAGTACACGTCCCCGTCGTGCCCCCTTGGGACCTTCTGTAGCCACACTACAGCTACAGATGGTAACGGACCTCTGTGACGACCAACGGACGGAATGGTGGGAGAGATCTCAAATGCCAGGACGTGCAGAAGAGCCTTAGAGGAGCAGACCTCTTCAAAAACCTGGGTTTATCTGGCTCCAGATGGAAGCACCCAGTAAGGGCCCCTGCCTAGGGTTACAGGTGAAAGCCGGTTAACGGTCTCAAAGGCGGATGAGGCTTCTCGGTTCCCAACGGCAGAGAGAGAGAGAGAGCGGCAGAACCTAGTGGAATAAACCACGAAAAACAATCATTTCGGACTAACAATCCGATCTTATCTCGGAATTTGGCACTCTATACAATTTCAGTTGCAGTATGGAAAGTCCGCTAAATGAAGGCACTACCTCAGGTGGTAACTTGAAAGATAAGAATAAAGAATTGAAATTGGTATGTGGTCCTTAGATGGCCGATACAAAAAAAAAAAGTGGCATTAGGATGTTAATAACTGAATGCAGATTTAATAAACACACTTTTATAATTTTATTAACTTTTTTGAGATTATACAAATTTTTTGCTTTTTTAAAATTACACCATTTAATAACAGTAGTCATTTTTCAATCTCAGATACTAAAAATTGTAAGCGGTGATGTTCTAAACGTTACACGTTATAAAAGTCGAAGCGAGCTGTCGAGATTATGCACTTCACGTACGGTACGTCTGTAGAATTCGACTGTCTAATTATTAGTGAACTTAGTTCTCACTGAAATTAGTGAAGTCAATAACAGTTTCTAAACCTATTTACTTTATAATATAGGCCTATGTCCGGCTATAACTATCTGAAAGGGTGTCCAGAACAGTGGGGTATCTAGACTTTAGCTTCGGGGTGGTCCGGAGTCGGGTCGGCTTCATACAAAAAATAAACAAGCTAAGACTAATTAACTTTACTATCTTTAAAGCGGCTGAAGTCAATCCCATTTACGTAAACGGTAATAACACAATAAATGTACGCGTTACTGACTCTTCGCCAAAAGATACTAATCGACTGAATTGATTTTCCTATATTTCATATTTCAAACGTATATACCCTAATGCCGCGCAATAAACCTGTTTGTGTGTTTAAAAAAGAGGTACAACTACATTAGCGTACACCGCTGAAAAAAATAAAATAAAATAGCACAAAAATTAACAAATTAACAAATTTCGTCAACCTTTTCGACCCTCTAAGGGGGGGGGGGTGTTCTGGCTCGTTCGTAAATACGCTCCTGGTGAAGAAGTGAAAAAAGCAGCGTTCGTTACGCGCTGAAAACTATTATCGATTATAAAGTAAACAGATGTTTGTTTTAATATTTATTGTAAACAAATAAAAAACCAAGTGGCAAGATAATCTTTACCGACATGTTATTTCGTCTGCAAACAGACAAGTTTGTAAGTTGGTAATTAAGCATAGAACTAATTAATTAAACGCGGTAGAAACTACAGTTAAAAAAGCCAGAAAGCTGTTAAAAAGCTTTAAGTTATTTGAAAAGGATAAAATGTTTTGTGACTAGCCCACAATTATTTTTTAAAATTAATGTTTGTATTAAAATTTTGTGTGCCGTGTAAGAAAATTTCACAAATAGATAACCAAGATATTGGGACCGTCCAGCAAAGGATAACAATTTTAAATATAATAAACAAATATATATAATTAATAAAGTTGTGTTAGGGGGCTAAGTCAAGTCCACGTCCCCGTCGTGCCCCCTGGGACCTTCTGTAGCCACGCTGCTAACGGCCCTCTGTGGAGACCAACGGACGCAATGGTGGAAGAGATCTCAATGATCCAACGCCAGGACGTGCAGAAGAGCCTTAGAGGAGCAGACCTCTTCAAAAACCTGGGTTCATCTGGCTCCGGACGGTAGCACCCAGTAAAGGCCCCTGCCTAGGGTTACAAGTGAAACCCTGTCAACGCTCTTAAAGGCGGATGAGGCATTTCAGTTCCCAACGGCAGAGAGAGCGGAAGAACCTAGTGGAGTAGAACGCGAAAAACATTAAAGCATAGAAAATATAACAGAAGCAGTGAGAAAAAGAAGACTTGTATTTTTTTAACATTTATATAGAATAGACGACAGTAGGTTTAAAATATCTGTGGGGAAAGAAGTCAACATTAAGTTGGATTAAAGAAATCAAGAAGGATTTAGAAAAAAATAATATAAACGCAGAAGAAACAATTGAAAGAAATGTTTTTCGGGCAAAAGTGTTAAAAATGGAAGGAGTCCCGGGTAGGAGAGAGAGAAACGCAGGTTTCAAGTGGACTGAAGACAGGAAGAAGAGACATAGTGAAAAGATGAAAGAATATTGGAGAAAAAGAGAAGAACAAGAAATAAAGAATTGAAATTGGCATGTGGTCCTCAGACGGCCGATACAAATAGAAAAAAAGTTGTGTTAGTGGTTATAATCACAAACATAAATAACACTGTTGCACACCACTATAGAAAAAAATTTCCGATTAGCGCTTTCAAGCTTCACAGTTCATCGTCAGATCGGAAAAAAAATCTTTTTTTCTATAGTGTTGTGCAACAGTGTTATTTCTGTTCGTAAAGAAACTAATAATTAATACGTTCAGATACAATACCCAGCTTACTTAACCCCGTAAGTTAAAATTAAAGAAGTAAAATTATGGTGGCAGTTGATGTCGACAGTATGCGGTAAAGGACGTTGTTTATGTGCTTTCATAAGGTCGGCCAATAAAGGCGGTCGGTAGTATGTAATTTATCTGGAAGAAAGTAGTTTGAACAAACAGCGGCAGCGGTAGCAGCAGGAAATGTGAAGTAAGCAGGGCCGGGAGAAGGCAGAAGGCAAATATTGAAGTCGGATATCTTGTGTTGTTTCTGTTGTGATGTCATCTGTGTGCCTGGAATTGTCCCACGCCCACGACCGCGTATACAATTTCTGCTCTATACGCACACAGCTATAACCAACCGCTTCTGCTGCTAGCAATACTAACGGATTACGCAGCGTTTAGTCTACTTTTAAAATTTTCAGATCGTAAACGTAAAAAAAAATAAACAAATAAACGAGATATTATTTTTTTAAGGGGCGTTTGTAAGCCCTATTTCGCCCATTTTAATTTACTAGGCTTCATGACCCAATGTTTTTCTCAAACACTAATTAACTGAGCTGTTTGAAACTTTTACCATTGTTTGATTGGCCCTCAATAGAAACTTTAACACAGGGGTTTTAGAATATGCTTACGCTGAGCCATTTTAGACATTTTAATCCAATGCAATGTTTAACACTTCAAAAAACTCGCATTTTATAATTTTTTCTCGTGACAGGGACATAGTATCAAAAAATCCCTGTGTTAAAAGTTGTACCCTTTTGCCATACAGAATATGTGAGCTCTGTATCTCTAATAGTTCCAAAGATAATGGGCCTTTTGTGTGAAAAATAAAAATTTTGAGAAAACAGCAATTGAAGATTAATCATCAATATAATTAATTTGTGTGCATTGCTTAAGAAACTCCTGATGCATATCAAGGTTTATCTGGGTCTTCTGCAGCTTGAAATTTTTCTTTCAGCTTCCTTTTTGGATTGCTCTCTTCTGCCGGGCTTCTTTCTGTAGTTCTGCAGTTGCTTGTTCAGCTCTCTGCACTCGTTTCATATCAATACCCAACATAATTTCAGTACAGTTCTTTCCTACTGACATGCCCAGTTGTTTCAGCACTAAACACCTGCTTACGTAACCTCTAGTAATGCATGAAACTGCATCATACCCTCAGATTTAATGTTTGTATGGAAACAAAAACAGTTTTAGGAATGCGTGACCAAATTATGTTTACCGACTCATTGGGGTTTTGATTTTTACCATGGAGACAGTTTTTTAAAAGTTGTGAGTTTGCCAGGTTCTTAAACATAGGTTTAAGCTCATCCATATGTGTAGTATAAATACAAAGAGAAATAAGAACGAAAAGCAATAGTCCTGTGTACTATAACAAACCGAAATATCCATAAGCCCGAATGGGAGACATATTGGACTGACTTTATATCCCTGACATCTTCACCTAAAAAAAAATCGTAAAAATGTTCTAGTTGTCCGATTAATTTAAAATTAATATCAAATGAAAGCAGATATTGCATACAATATTTTGGAACAAAAAAATAAAAATCGAATTTTTTGACCAAAGCGCCAGTAAGCTGTTCGATCCAACGACAGAGCCGTGTCAAATCCTCCATAACGGCGTCAACAATTTTGTGTACTGATAACATAAGTAAACTGTTACATGTCTGATAACATGACTACTGACACATCTCTATATATATAAGCGGAGAAGTCCTGACTGACTGACATAGAATCAACGTAGAGCAAGAACTACTGAAGATAATGATCTCAAAATTTGAAGGTCGTAGATGCTCACTAAGAAAGGATTTTGCAAAATTTTAATTTTAAGGGGTAAAAATCGCAAGAATTCGAGGAAACGCAACGCTTCGTATAGCTAATACACAGAGAATACGAGTTCGCTCTCAAAAGAGAAAGTACAGTCGACTCCATTAGGAACTCCCTACAAAAAATTTTATGATTTCACGGTTTAATAAGAAGGGTCAGAAAGATTTTCCCGGCCTCATTCACACCTTTTCATGTGTTCTATAAGCATTATAAATAAATATTAACATTGCATATTTCGCGTATAATCATAAACTATTTCATTAATAATATTTCTGTAAATTATAACATTCAAATAGGTCTTTGTTTGATAGAAATCGGCCCATAAAAACGGAAAATAAAGAATTTAATTAATTTAATAAATCTAATTTTTCGGCAATTATGGTCCGATTTTCATCATTCAAAGTTTCTTCGAGTTGTTAAAATTTACATGAATTAATTACAAAATTAATAAAATAACATTCAGTTTTCATGAAAATAATAAACATATATAAACAATATTTTATGAATGACTTACCGAGAACAGATTCGGAAATGCTGTTCACAATAGAATTTTATGGCCCCGACGGGGTCCCGGGAGATACCTTAATGTTTATAATTTTCATAAAAACTGAATGATTTTTTATAAATATATAATCACGTAAATTTTAACAACTCGAACAAGCTTTGAATGATGAAAATTGGACCATAATTGCCAAAGAAAAATTAGATTTATTAAATTAATTTAATTCTTTATTTTCCGTTTTTATGGGCCGATTTTTATAATCAAAGACCTAATTGAATGTTATAATTTACAGAAATATTATTGATGAAATAGTTTATCATTATACGCGAAATATGCAATTTTAATATTTATTTATATTGCTTATAGAACACATGAAAAGGTGTGAATGAGGCCGGGAAAATCTTTCTGACCCTTTTTATTAAACCTTGAAATCGTAAAATTTTTTGTAGGACCTCCTTATGGAGGCGACTGTACAGTCGACTCACTGGATAACTCCCATGAAAAATTTGTACACAGGAGCATAGGGAATAATAGATTTCCAGACGAAAAATTTTATGACGGTCACCATAGAACAATAGATTTCTCGGCAAGATCTTAATCCTCTTAGTAGAAATTTCCTTGCATATAAATTTATTTAATTTACACAAAAAAGCCGTTTATTTTTTACGAAAAGTTATTAAATTATTTGTATAAAATATAACAATAATTTTAAAGTTTGAATTTTGGAAATCGGTTAATATTTGGCGAAATTAGAATACATTATTTATTGAATTGCACATGTCTAATTTCGCCAAATATAAACCGATTTTCAAAATTTAAGGTTTGTCTTTATCAGTAAAATAAATTTTAAAATATATACGCATTTGCAAATCGAAAACCAAAAAATTTTTGTAAATTAAAAAATTGTAATTTTTATCCAAAGAATCATAAAAAAGAGGGCCCGAAGACACTTTTTTATGACTGGAACAAAATTACAATTTTTTAATTAACAAAAATTTTTTATTTTCGATTTGTAAATGCATATATGTTTTCCAATTTACTTTACTGATAAAAACAAACTTTGAATTTTGAAAATCGGTTAATATTAGGCGAAATTAGACATGTGCAATTCAATAAATAATGTATTCTAATTTCGCCAAATATTAACCGATTTCCAAAATTCAAACTTTATATTTATTGTTATATTTTATACAAATAATTTAATAACCTTTTGCAAATAATAAAAGTCTTATTTGTGTAAATTAAAAAAAAGTATATGAAAAAAAAATTTACTAAGAGGATAAAAATCCCGCCGAGAAATCCATTGTTCTATGGTGACCATCATAGAATTTTTCGTCAGAAAATCTATTATTCCCTATGCTCCTCTATATAAGTTTTTTATGGAAGCTATCCAGTGAGTTTACTGTAGCTATATTAGATTTATACATTTCTAATATTTAGCTATTCATAATTTCGCGGGGGAAGCCGCGACGGGTAGTGCTAGTGTGAAATAAGTGCGAAAACCCTACGATTATTATCAAGTCTCATCTTTGATTAAAATAAAAAGTTCATCTTATTTCCGAGAATAAAATAATTGTTGTAATAATTATGTCAGTCCCTGTACTGTCCTATGGGTGTGAAGTATGGACAACGATCAAGAAACGATAAAGTAAAATACAGACCTCTGAAATGGAGTTAAAAGCTGTTCTAAACTTGACCGTATAAGTAATGAGGCCATAAGAAAAGAATTACAAGTTTTTAACTTGAATGAAAAATTAAAAGATTACAAACAACGGTGGAAATACAACTAAAAAGAATGTCAGATTCCAGACTGGAAATACAAATCTGGAAATACAAACGTATAGGACACGGGTGTGTGGATAGACCCGGGAAGACATGGCTTTGAAGGCGAAACTTGCAGCACTTTGCGTATGCCGTGTTGTGCAGATGATCACGACTTCCTGGATTTCTTCCCTGATAATGTTAGCGCCATTCACGATGAACACGAGGTGTTTTTCCAGTAAGACACCTCTGCTGTGGAAATAGGACAGTGCAATGATTGCTGTTTACGGTTAGACAAGAAGATATTCCAGACTGAAGATAATCTGCTATGTAGCTAAAATAATATAACTTAATCATGTAGTGTATGTACACGTGCTTTCACACTTAGGCCTAACCTGCGCGTCAGAATGAAGATAAAACTAGCATTTATACGTGTGAAATAATTACGAACAACTCTACGATGATCTTTGATAAAAAATGTTCATTTTATTTCCGTGAGTAAAATAATTGTTTTGTAAGTATAATTATAGTTTTTAAGTCATGTTCAAATTAAAAGTTATTTAATTTCACTGTGATTTAATTAGTTTTAATTATTAAATGTACAAATAAATGGTTTATTAAATTATTAGAAACACAGAAATTCGTCACAGACAAGGTAAAGTATCATAGCGTACAATAGCATACATGAAACACAAATTGCATATCAAGTTATCAGAACTTTTTTCCAGTTGTTATCAGTTACCTACCACTACTACTACTACTACTACTACTACTACTACTACTAGTACTGGTACTACTACTACTACTACTACTACTACTACTACTACTACTACTTCTACTACTACCACTAATACTAGTACTACTACTACTACTACTACTACTACTACTACTACTACTACTACTACTACTGCTACTACTACTACTAGGCCTTAACATCAAAGGTGACAAAAGTAATTCTAAGACAAAAACATAACTTTACTAACTTTTGGTCGTTAATGGTCATTAGAGTTGGTCGTTAATGGTCATTAGAGTTTTGTTTGTGAAATATAATAAGTCAGTAGGTACGTATTTGTTAGTAGAATGGTCATTATACGGGTACTACAGTTTGTTGTCAGCTATAACTTGTATAGCTATAACTGTTTTCCTCTCTAACTAAAAACTTACTAATGTTTTAATAATAAATACCAACATCACCACCACTACGACAATGTTTTTTACGAGAGCGGGTGGAAAAATTTGCTGTACAAAAGTCCGGAAGGGTCCAGATTTCCGCCGGGGTCTGTGGGTTTGGGTATTATACCCGACCCACCTCCCTTTCCTCTTCTAGGACGCTGACCTGAAACTGTTTGACACACTACTTCGGTCTAAGCCTACTGTTCACATCTGACTTTCTATTCTTACACATTTTATTGTTCAAATCATCTTCTTCGCCCGCAGAGTTCGTGCCACACAAGTCCAGGTGTCCTCCGCTCGAAGCATCGCTTCAACGACGTTATCCTGGGAGATCTCCTGCCTAATATCTTGTTGACACGATCTTCTACGTCGTTCCCGTCTGTCGCAATCGGCCTTCGTCAGTTAACCACAGAACTGTGACAAAAAAATGTAACGAAGACCGTGTCAGTCGGCGAATCGTTATTGTACACTGACGATGGCCTCCAGAGGAGAGGGTGAAACGTCTCTTAGTGGACCACGACCCTGGATATTAGTCAGTTTGTTTCCCACGCAAATAAAGTGTTTATTAGAAACAGAGAAATTTGTCGCATAAAAATTAGTACAGGAACACTAATGTGAAGAATAATAATAGCGTACAATAGCATAATATCAAGTTTGAATTATCAGAACTGCCTTTCAGGGGTTCAAAACGATGAAACAATGATCTATACGAGGGTCTCTTATAAATGTATTTTTTGTAATATTTTTTTTCTACCACTGAGAAGAGAAGTTGTTTTTTCTTCATTTCTACTGATTAATACGCGTATCGACATTATCGAACGGCAAGGAAAAAAGATATTTTCCGTGAAAGGGGAAGCGTAATTGAATGCATGAGAACTAGAGAGATAATTGTGCGCGGAGTGAAGTTCGCTTGAGTAGTCCGGATTGAACCTAACCGTACCGTGAGCAAATTAATGAGAAGTACAAACCCTTATCTGCTCAATGATAACTCTTGAATTCATCTTCCTACCTTGCGTATCCGATCAAAACAAAAACACAACAGTCTGCTATACTTAGTCTATAAATAACATTATTTTTACTTCCATGCTACGTAACGAAATGGAAGTATGGTGATCGCGAAACAAAATCGTGTTCGTGATATGTTCGTGTTCTGATTGTACTACCCTCAAAACATGAAGGAAAGTCATTTTCGGAAAAATGTCTGTGTGTAGAATTTTTTTTGTATGGTGAACGATAACTGTAGCATCAAACACAATCAAATAATTTTTTGCATATTTGCCCGAATTGTAGAGGACTCAAGGCATATTGATTTTGGTTAAGATCTGTTAAGGGGGAGGAGTAATTTACCTTTAACGTTTTACGTTTTAACAAGAGTAAAGTACTTAAAAATGCATTTAAACCTTTTAAAACAATGGTAATTGTTAAAAATAAAATAATTTTGTTGCCAGGCAACGAGGTTGTTCGGTTAGGACGGAGGTGTAGTTTATCTGCATTCTTTTGTGTTTTAACAAGAGTAAAGTACTGTACTTAACTTTAATAAATAAATGCCCCGAAAATAAAGTCATATTAATCCACTGTAAAATGATAAATGAGATTTGGTAAAATTATAAGTGGAGTGGGTAGTTGAAGGGGGAGGGGTAATTTTTTTAAAATTGGTGTGCTGGAATCACGTAAAGTACGAATATTTAATTTTGAAGGATAAGATATCTTAGAAATTACATATGATAAAACTCTATGAAAGTGTAAATATCATTAATGGTGGGGATCGGTTGAGGATGAGGGATGATTATCTGCGTAGTTCAGTTTCTTTTTAAGAATAAAGTACCCAATTTTTATAGATAAAGTGACTCGAAAATAACATTATATTGAACGACTATCCCATAATAACAAAAATATCTATAAATAGTGAAAATAGTTTGAGAGTGGGCGATACTTGTTTAGAAATTATCGAACCGAATTCAAGTAAATGATTTTAAATAAAATCTTAGAACATGGAAGTCACGTATGGTTTTCCATACCGATATTTTAATTAATTTATGAACATTCAGTTCGATAAAAAATGTATAGGAAAATTAAAACTTTCTATAATATTTGATATATGAAGAGACATATGAATGATTTTGTTAAACACTCGCGGTGAGTCTGTTTTGCATACTTTCTTGCGGCTCAGATAGATTTATCTAGAAATATTTTAGTAGGTTAAGGCCTGGAGCAGTAAACTAAGCAAGATTAGGTTTCGAAAGAGTCAGTGGAGGCAGTAGCGTACTAAAGGGGGGCGGCCCGCCCCGGGCCTCACTTAGAAGGCCCCTCCAGACTTGGTAAATTAAATTTAAGAGACCAACAATTTATTTAAAACCTCTCATCAGAATTTTTCCCAAACAGTGGATAATTAAGAGTGCGGAGATCATGTCAGTTACTCGAATGAACGAATTCACAAAAAAGTGCATCACATATTGCGTGAGTGAACAAAGCATCGTTGTCTTCGACATCGAAAACGTACAAATGTACAGGTAAGTAACATAGCGTGTGTTAGGCACTAATACTGCTAACTGACTTGAAAAGAAAATTGCCAAGTATTGTTTGCGGCAATGATAAATTTGTTTTGCAGTATATAAGTTTATTGTACATTATAAATTACTGTAATAGATGTAATGCCAAGTATAAATAATACTACTTCTATTATTACTTTAAACTTTGTATTTACAGTATGAAAGTAGATTTTTATTTCAAACATTACTACAACTTCTTATAAAGTTTCCTAACTAGATTTGTCAATACAGTGATTAGACAATAAATATAAAACAGTAAAGTGTTTTTTCTATGTATTACTTAAAGATAAACTGGATTATAAACACCTGTCTTATGGGATGGGAGCCTCAGAAAGAAATCCGCCCCGGGTCTCCAGTGGCCTAGGTACGCCACTGAGTGGAGGATGTCCGGTGTGACGTTTACTCGATAGTGTGCGAGACAGTTGTTATGATGTCGATGATGGTGTTGATGCGCATATATTGCAGTTCTGAGTCTCTAGGGTTTGACTGCGTTTTTATCTTCTGGACGTTTCAACATCTTTCTCTGGAAACATATCAAGCTTCAAGACAGCAAACAGGCTCATTTAAAGCCGAATCACGCAGAACTTAAATAGGCCTACATTGGGTTGCAAAACGTACCAAGAAATACACATATTCCATCATGATTCGTTTTGTGAAAATTATATATTGCATATTATTGCATACGGAAAATTATATATACATTGCAATAAGTATATAATTTATTTATAAATTATCGTGGTTAGTGCTGAAAGAGGCTTTTTGGTGTCAAGACGAAAAACCACAAAACCACATGACAATGGTGGTGACGCTTTGTTCAGCAACAGCAACTTTGTTCACGACAAAATTATTCCATTTTTTAATCATCATCATCATCATCACCCAAGGACTAGGCCTTAGACCTGTTCCGGAACCCATCTCCTCCTCGGACTACCGACATCTCTCTTCCCAGCAGGGTGATAACGCAAGACAGCAACAGGTAGACGGATATCAGTCATGCCATTCAAGTGTCCACACCATCTCCTTCCATGGTCTTCAATCTTCTGGTGCAATGATACAATGTTTAAATCGCATCTAATATCCTCCTTCCGTCTCCGATCCAAGAGAGAACAACCTTGCGGCCCTCTTAGAAATTTCATTTCAGCTGCCTGAATCCTCTGCACGTCCCTTTTACCAATAAGTCCATGTCTCACTAGCATACAGCAATGTGGGGACAGCCATTGTTTTATAAAATTTCATTCCGATATCCTTCCGTGTTTTATTTTTCAGGTACACGGACGAATCGTTCCACAGATGCATCTAAATTTTGTTAGCTTAGACATTCTTTTTAATCATTTAGCTTATACATTCTTTAGCTTCCATTTTTAATCATTCTACATATTCTACCATGCTTGACGGATAAACATACAATCTAACTTACAACACTTTGTTAGCAGGAGTATAAAACTTTCTTCTGGGCAGTCAGCCATAGTGCTGTAAGTGCGTGTGTGTAGGTGAAAGTGTACTTGAGCGCGCGTGTTTTTGTGATTTTTCACAAATAATACGAACGTGTTCGCTTTTCATGTAACTATATTTTATTCAATTCTATTCTTTTCCTCTTTGTTGATGGATGATTTCTCTTCCCTTCCTATATTTCTATGGCATCAATATTGCTGACATTTCAAAACAAAACAACTATCAGTACCGCTTTTATTGTTTCATTCTTCTATTGTCTGTATATAGGCCTAGACTGCTAAGCAAATATAGCAAAAGTGAAATAAATTTTCTTCAAACCGTATTTTTAGGATGGTGATATCTGTGTCTAGTTGAAAGAAATAGAAGCTTCCTCCATCCTTTATCGCCATGTTCAATATTTTCTGTAAATTCAATAATTCTGGTTACACGAGATGTTGCTACTTTTATTATAAGTACTCAGTATTTGAGCTAGGTTGAGGCGTATTCCTTGCGAGTTCGACTTACATTTTTTTTTAATATAGAACTGTTTTGTAACTTTTTACTTGTTGGGTACAGGAACGAGTTACTTACTTACTTACTTAATCCTTAGCTTTTCTACCTTTCGGTGTAAAGCTATGTTGGAGTTGAGTCCTCTGAGTCGTCTTTTTCCACATATCCCTCCATTTCTTTCTATCTCCTGTGAACTCCTTTATTTTCTCCCATTTTACTCCTCTTCTTTCTGCAGCTGTGCGGGCTTCGTCCTTCCAGAGCTTTCTCGGCCGTCCTCTCTGTCTTTTGCCTGTTTCTCTGGATTCAAACCATCCTCATTACATGTCCCAGCCATCTACGTTGTGCTTGTTCTACTGTTATTGCTACAGGAACAATATCTAACTTTTTCCTAAATATTTCATTTCGAATTCTATCTTCTTTTCTCTTCCCTTCTATTTTTCGAAGAAACCTCATTTCAATACTAGTTAGCTTGCTCTTTATTCTCTCATTTGTTGTCCATGTTTCGCTTCCGTAAGTTAATACTGGCTTCATGATTTTTCTGATTATTTCTGTTTTTATCATAGTGGGTATTTCTTTTTTACCCAGGAGACTTGATTTAATACTATTGAATAATCTTCCTGTTTTCGCTACTCTTTCATTTATTTCTTCCTCTAAATTCCCTTTGCTGTTAATCACTACTCCCAGATATTTATAACTTTTTACTTGTTCTAGATATTTTCCATCAAGTTCTATACTGTGTTTCTCTTATGAATTTCCTATTACCATAGTTTTAGTCGTCTGTATATTAATCTTCATGTTTTTCTTTCTAAGTTCTTCATTAAATACCTTTATGTTATTCTGTAACTGTTTTTCTGTTTCTCCTATAATTGTTAAATCGTCTGCGTAGCATAATTCTGTTATTGTTATTATCTTCATATTCCAGTATCCTATTCTATATTTACTCATACTTTCTTTACATTTTTTGACAACATCATCCAACACCAGGTTGAATGGCAGGGGGCTTAAAATACAACCCTGGCTTAAACCTATTTTGCTGGTGAAAGATGATGCCTCGTTTCTTACCCTTACGTAATTGATTTTTTTTTGTATAGGCTTTTTATGCCCTCAATAAGCTGTTGTTCTACTCCCTTCCTCTTCAATATGTTCCATACGTCCTTCCTTAGTATATTATCGAACGCCTTCTTCATGTCCACGAAACATGCCTGTATTTGTCTTCCCACTTTGCCAGCTTTCTCACATAACTGTCATACTATGAAGATTTGGTCCACTGTTCCTCTCTTTTTTCTGAACCCACTTTGGCTTTCTTCCAAGGCGTGCTCTACTTTTTTCCTTAACCTGCTTTCTAGAATCCTCCCGTACAGTTTTCCTACCGTGCTCCCTAAAGTAATGGCTCTATAATTAGAACATTCTTTACTGTCTCCCTTTTTGTATATAGGCGCGATAATTCCTATTTGCCAGTAAAGTGGGACCTTCCTTTCTATCAATGCTTGGTTAAAAATGTTTAGGAGTTCCTCCTTTCTTTCCATGTTTGCGTATTTAATCATTTCTGTTGTTATTTCATCATGTCCTGGTGCCTTCCCTAATTTCATTTTCTCCATTGCCTCACTGAATTCTTCTCTTGTTATTTCCTCTTCTTGTAATTGATTCTCTTCTTGTTACATGTTTCTAGTATTTTCTCTTTTTTCTTCTTCTTCCTCTTCAACGTTATCTTCGTTTTCGTTTTCCTCTATTAAATCTTTAAAATATTCTCTCCATCTTTCCATAATACTTGTCTCTTCCATTAGGATATTTCCATTTTTGTCCTTTAACTTTGTAGCATATTCGTTTTGGGTTTTCTCATTTGTTTCAATGTGTTGTAGAATAATTTCTGGTTTTCATTATATTTTCTTTAAGTTTATTCCCGAAGTCTCTCCATGTTTTTTCCTTGCTCGTTTTTAACTTTTATTCTTTCTGTCTTATATTTGTCATAGTTATTTTGTGTCTTATTGTTCAGATACGTTTTCCACCCTTTTTTCTTTCCCTTCACTGCTTTTTATCTCTTTTGTCCACCATGCTGTCCTCTTTGTAGCCCCATGATTTATAATTCTCCCATCTTTCATCCAGATTTTAGTATACTGTTTTCTTCTGGAATTTTTCTAGTTTTTTATGATAATTTTCCCTTGTTACGCGTTCTTTAAGTTTATACACTTTAATTTTTTCTTTTATTATTTTTCTTTTTTTATCTTTTATTTCTTCTTGCATTACTTTATATATCATTTTGACTAGATAGTGGTCACTCCCTATTTCTGCACTTCTCTTAACCTTTATGTCCTTTACATACTTCCATATTTCCCTATGTATTAGATAATAATCTATGATGGATCGTTCTTTTCTATTTCTTTCTTCCCTCGTAAATTTGTGTATGTCCTTATGTGTAAATTTTGTGTTTCCGATAACTAAATCATTTTCCATACACAAATCGATTATTCTTCTTCCATTATTATTTTTCATGTTTCCCCCTCTCTTCCTAGCTAATTTTCTATTCCCGTGTTATCATTTCCCACTCTGCCATTTAGATCCCACATGACCATTATATTATTATTTTCTGCTGCATCTATTTCTTTTTGAACCTCTTCAAAAAATTTTGTTTTTTCCTCTGCTGATGCATTGTCGTTTGGTGCATATACTACTATTATATGATATTTTTGTTTATTCATTGTTAATACTAAGGTAAATATCCTATCGTTTACTTCTTTCATCTCTACAATTTTTTTCATATATTCTGGCTTTACTATTATTGCCACGCCGGCTTGTACCACTTCTGTATATTTTACCAGGAACGAGTTATGAAACAAAAATTTGTTTCAAAATATTTTCTGTGATGTTTTGTTTTTCAACTCATACTAACTGCACTATATTGAGAACTATTTTGTCATTTCCTCTCTCCTCTCTGAATAAATCACCACAGACAGACACACACCCGCGCGCGCGAATTGTTGGGTTTGGGGGAAAACCTCAACTATGCCTCGAGGATTAACCTCATTATAGATCCCCGAAGGGACTCTCTTATCCTATGCCCAACCGGCTGTCAAAACACATACGCTTCCGAGGAAGGAGCTAGGAAAAATCCTGCTCTCCATCTGCAGCATACGTCAGCGAGCGATGCTGGAACCCTCTCCTTGAAAGGAGACTAACGGACTTAGCCGTTATATCAAGAAAAGACACAAATGTCCGTATAAGACACAATGTTGCCCAGCGCTCTCCATAATGTGGGGCGCCGCGTGGAGTTTTTCTTGCTTCTAGGGTTGACCGCACATAAACGTGGCTAGGACAACTGAGACAGGGGTGGTATCCTAGTCAGTGGCGAAGTTACATGGAGGCAATTGAGGCAATGCCTACCCTAAAAAATTCTGTAGAATAAAAATTATAAATACGTATGAACTACATAACGTAAAGATTATACATTGTTACCGCGACTGTCGAATTTATTAGGCCGAAACGTGCTTTACTGAGCGACCGCTAGACGGTGACAGGTGAGACTCGGCATAGGTCGTTTAAAGCGAATGAGGCAACCTGAACTTGCCTCAGCGTTTTTTGTATACATCGTAAGTAAGCAATGTGCCGAAGAGATAGAGAAGTGAAGGGAGGGGGATTGTCCCGTGCTGTACACATAGAGCGTTGAGGTCCAAAGGTCACTTCTGTGGTCCAAACATTCAAGTTACAGCGCGCTGTGTTGTTTATAAGTGTGTTTATTTTATGCGGTTATTAAAAGTCTCCCTGTTATTCCGCTGAACTAACAGATGATCAAGATTGTTATTTGAATTATTTGTAACATTAAACATATATATAGAAACTAATCAAGTTTAAAAATTTGAAGTTCAATCAGTTGTATTATTGTGTATGACTAAGACAAGGATTGTTCAATAGAAACACGTATAGAGCTGTAAAGCATTTTTTATTCAACGATTTTAAAAGAAGTCTCCATTAACATTAAGACATGAGTTCCACTGTTACACCAACCTGTAGATTCCCTGCTAGTAAAATTCTTACGGCTGTTTGTGGAACCATTCGCTTACAGCAAACTCTACCTCAGCGTCCGATTTGAACCACCATCCTTTTAGTGATTCCTTAAAAAAAATTTAAGATAAGATTTTTGCCTACCCATTCATTAACTACTAGCTTCGCCACTGATCCTAGTGCAGGTACTTGCCAGGCGCGACGAAACCCTGGTTTCCGTTCGCCCTGACACCCACCTTAGCCCGGTGTCAATCGGCCCTAATCCAGCCGAAATACCGGTTCACCCCTGGGTGTGATTACGCGGCTGATATCAGGTGGAACAGACAGAAGTCGGAGCCACCGGGGATGGCGGTATAGGCCCCTTCTCAACGCCCCCGGGGGTCGAAATCCCCCAGGTCCCCAACCTAGACACACACACACACACACACACGCGCACACACACACACACACACACACACACACACACACACACACACACACACACACACACACACACACACACACTAGAGTAAGGACTTATTGCCTTACTTCTGTATTTATATTTACGTATAATTCGTCGGCGTTTACTTCCTGTTTCTGCTCCAGTTCTTGTATTTTGCGATGAAATTCTTGATTCTGTATACAATATCAACAATAACTGAATCTTTTAACTAATGAAGCAACACCTTTCTCCATACTGAATCCATATGCTCTTTGTTGAAACATATGTGCAACTTTTTTAAGCGTTAATAATTTATTTAATGTAACCCGCAGTTTAAATTCCATATCTGTGGATCACTTGATAACATTTTCTGTGTAATTTATTCAGGAATAGAACAAGTAACACTTAAATTTATTACAAATATTATAATAAACTGATATACAATTTAATAAATTGGTTGTTCGTGTATAAGTGGGCGCTCACACACACACACACACACACACACACACACACACACACACACACACACACACACACACACACACACACACACACACACACACACACACACACATATTCTCCTTTATTCTTAATTAAAAAATCTGATTTTTTCGATTATATGTGAATCAAAAATTATTTATATTTCAGCATTAGTGTATCTGGGTTTCTAAAGTTTTAATTCTTTTATCTGAATTAAAATTAAGTTTTTACGTATTTAAATTAAGAAGACATCGTTGTAAATGAATGTGTACTTAACATTTAAATATGAAAAGTTATTTTTGAAAGGAAGAAAATTTCTCTTTTAAAATATAAATAAGAAAAAATGTATCAGAATATGTTGTATAAAACTGATGAAAGGAAATATTTTTAATAATCTCTTAGGTTGATGAAAGCCGCATTTCTTCATCTCGGAGAAGTATCTCAGAGTCGTAATTAAAGAGGGAAACATTTAAAAAGGGAATGTAAAGCTTGCAAGCTCCAGTGAGCGCGTATAGAAAGCAACCATTACGCACTTGACTCGGCTTCAGCCCCTCAACCCCTTACCCTTGCCTAGCTCAATCCATTACATCTAACTCTGCATTCTCGTGCACCTACACTACCGTACTGTTGCTGCTGCTGCTGCATTTACGTGACGAGTCGTGAGTCGTGTCTGCTGTTAGCGGAATAGACAAGACTTTCTCGTGTCAACATTTTGTTCTTGTATACAAATTAAAAAAGACAGTCTCGTACGTTTGCCAAAATCATCATACAGTAGAACCTCTGTTAACCGAAACAAAGGGGGAGGAGGCGGTTTCGGATAACCAAACTTTCGGATAATAATTAAGATATCATTTTTTAAAATTTGAGGTACAATATCTGGAAACAGTATACAATATTATCAAAAGCTTGTAATAAAAATCAAACTATTTACATAAAGTTATTTTTTACATTAGTTTTATGATTTTTTAAATCTTATATTTTACTTTGCTTTTTCTTTTCACATCGCTTTCTTGCAGCAATATCTCGCCATCGCTTCAGTATCAAAACGTCAGAGGACTTTTTTCTTCAGATCGTTCGACGAACCGTAACGCTATCTGAAAATATGAATAAAATTCCGTGAGAAAACGCGTATTTTATATAGCCTAATTTAATCCCCTAACCCCCCCCCCAAATCTTACCTCTAAGACAATGAAAATTTCGTCAGCGCTGTCTTGGCTGCTGCTCTCGTCTTCGTCGTCCCTTTGATTCGTGAACCATAAAAACACAGCCTCGTTTACTTTCTCGTTTTCTAACACGTCTTTATTGTTTTCTTGTTTGGCGTCTTCGAAGCATCCTCTTCAAACTTATTTTTCATCTTCACCCAATCAGAACCAGTAGGAATACCAACACCAAAATCCGTTGCCACAGTTCGCAAAATCTCGTCATTTTTAATTCAGTTATAATTTTTCTTTAATCGTTATCATGACTCGTTTCCGCTTTGTTGACATGACGCACAATTTATTACATGTTTACTACATTAGTTTTCGTGTTTTATCCGGAAAACAAATTTTCATTGTAGTAAAAATCGGGAATATATATATATATATATATATATATATATTTCTTTTTGGCAGTCGTTTCGGTTAAACGATGTTTCGGTTAAAAGTGTTTCGGTTAATGGAGGTTCTACTCTATATGCTCGCATGTATTTGTGTGTAGCAGTTTTCTGTGGGTATTAAAAGACTCGTTTAGAATTTTTATAATTTCAATAAGAAGCTTAAATTAATGTAAGTAGTTTAACTGAACGTCAAGTACCAAACATTTAAGTAGTTTAACCAAACGTCGAGTACCAAACATTTTAAATAAGCTGGCTATAGACGCTAAACACGCTTCATAAGTCATCATCACCATAAGGACTAGGCCTTAGACCTGTTCCGGAAACCATCTCCTCCTCGGTCTTGTAGGGTTATAACCCAAGGCAGCCACAGGTAGACGGATATCAGGCGTGCGATTCAAGTGTTCACACTATCTCCTTCTGTGCTCTTCAATCTTCTGGTGCAATGATACAATGTTTAAATCGCGTCTGATATTCTCGTCCCTTCTCCGATCCAAGAGAGAACAACCTTGCGTCCCTCTTAGAAATTTCATTTCGGCTGCCCGAATCCTCTGCACGCCCCTTTTACCAAGAGTACATGTCGCACTAGCATAAACGAATGTGGGGATAGCTACAGTTTTATAAAATTTCATTCGGGTATCCTTCCGTGTTTTATTTGTCGGGTACCTATGACTCGTTCCACAGATGCGTCTAAATTTTGTTAGCTTACTATCCCAGTCAATATCAGTTCCATATTAGATATTACAACCCAGGTAATTAAAATGACAAATCTGATCTGATTAAGTTCAGTTAGTTTAATTACAAATCGATATTTTGTAAAATACAGGCAGTAAAATACATACCTCGGAAATGGCGTCCTTAAGAGGAGTTAAAAGGTGTTCTCAACGTTTGATGAACGTGTAAAGAATGAGTCCATAAGAGAAGAGTTACAGATTTTTAACTCGAATGAAAAATTACAAACATTACAAACAACGGTGGAAAGAACACTTACAACTAATGTCAGAATCTAGACTGGCTAAACAAGTCTGGAAGTACGAACCCAGAGGACACAGGAGTGCAAGTAGATCCAGGAACAGATGGCGGGAAGATCTATCTTGAAGGCGGAACAGGCAGCACTTTGCCTGTGTCGTGTTGTGATGATGATGATGATGATGATGATGATGATGATGATGATATTTTTAAATGAAGGTAACACAAATTACCTATTTTAGTTTGCAACAAAATGTAGTTTATGGGAATGTGAAAGATTGGTTAAACTATGAAATGATATGAGAACAGAAATAAACGAATAAGCTTCAGGATAAGATTAATGTAAAATGTACCGCGTAAGAAATCTGCGGCGAACATAATGGACGAGGGTAGTTAATGAGATACGAGCCAGGAGATTGAGTTGGGAAATGTTTAAGGTTTGAATATCGTCACATAAAATGTACCGCGGGAGATATCTGCGGCGAACACAATGGACGAGGGTAGTTACAACGTCAAGTAGCTAATGAGATACTAGCCAGGAGATTGAGTTGGGAAATGTTTAAAGTTTGAATATCGTCACATAAAATGTACCGCGTGAGAAATCTGCGGCGAACATAATGGACGAGGGTAGTTACAACGTCAAGTAGCTAATGAGATACTAGCCAGGAGATTGAGTTGGGAAATGTTTAAAGTTTGAATATCGTCACATAAAATGTACCGCGTGAGAAATCTGCGGCGAACATAATGGACGAGGGTAGTTACAACGTCAAGTAGCTAATGAGATACTAGCCAGGAGATTGAGTTTGGAAATGTTTAAAGTTTGAATATCGTCACATAAATTGTACCGCGTGAGAAATCTGCGGCGAACATAATGGACGAGGGTAGTTACAACGTCAAGTAGCTAATGAGATACTAGCCAGGAGATTGAGTTTGGAAATGTTTAAAGTTTGAATATCGTCACATAAATTGTACCGCATGAGAAATCTGCGGCGAACATAATGGACGAGGGTAGTTACAACGTCAAGTAGCTAATGAGATACTAGCCAGGAGATTGAGTTGGGAAATGTTTAAAGTTTGAATATCGTCACATAAAATGTACCGCGTGAGAAATCTGCGGCGAACATAATGGACGAGGGTAGTTACAACGTCAAGTAGCTAATGAGATACTAGCCAGGAGATTGAGTTTGGAAATGTTTAAAGTTTGAATATCGTCACATAAATTGTACCGCGTGAGAAATCTGCGGCGAACATAATGGACGAGGGTAGTTACAACGTCAAGTAGCTAATGAGATACTAGCCAGGAGATTGAGTTTGGAAATGTTTAAAGTTTGAATATCGTCACATAAATTGTACCGCATGAGAAATCTGCGGCGAACATAATGGACGAGGGTAGTTACAACGTCAAGTAGCTAATGAGATACTAGCCAGGAGATTGAGTTTGGAAATGTTTAAAGTTTGAATATCGTCACATAAATTGTACCGCGTGAGAAATCTGCGGCGAACATAATGGACGAGGGTAGTTACAACGTCAAGTAGCTAATGAGATACTAGCCAGGAGATTGAGTTTGGAAATGTTTAAAGTTTGAATATCGTCACATAAATTGTACCGCATGAGAAATCTGCGGCGAACATAATGGACGAGGGTAGTTACAACGTCAAGTAGCTAATGAGATACTAGCCAGGAGATTGAGTTGGGAAATGTTTAAAGTTTGAATATCGTCACATACAATGTACCGCGTCAGAAATCTGCGGCGAACATAATGGACGAAGGTAGTTACAACGTCAAGTAGCTAATGAGATACTAGCCAGAAGATTGAGTTTGGAAATGTTTAAAGTTTGAATATCGTCACATAAAATGTACCGCGTGAGAAATCTGCGGCGAACATAATGGACGGGGGTAGATACAACGTCAAGTAGCTAATGAGATACTAGCCAGGAGATTGAGTTTGGAAATGTTTAAAGTTTGAATATCGTCGCATAAAATGTACCGAGTGAGAAATCTGCGGCGAACATAATGGACGAGGGTAGTTAATGAGATACTAGCCATGAGATTGAGTTGGGAAATGTTTAAAGTTTGAATATCTTCACATAAAATGTACCGCGTGAGAAATCTGCGAACATAATGGACGAGGGTAGTTACAACGTCAAGTAGCTAATGAGATACTAGCCAGGAGATTGAGTTTGGAAATGTTTAAAGTTTGAATATAGTCACATAAAATTAGGCACTAAAAACTGTTTAAAAAAATAAATTGTCGACGTAGATTTCCCACATATTATTCCCTATTGTATAGTAACACAGGTAGGATTCGAACTTTTTAAAAGATCGACTGAGATTGACCATTTCACGTTAATTAGGAAAGTTACGCCCTTATGTCGGCAAACCAGTCCTTGATTTCGGGGGGAAACGCGCCGGAACGGCGTTCCGGAACCTCTTGGATCCAAAACTAATTACCGAAAAAATATATGAAAAGAAAAACCTAATTATTACAAAAATTTACTACAACTTTTTAAATTGTGCCCCTAATCAATCCCACTACAAAACTAAACATTTGTCAAAATCAGATACCGGCACTAATCTTTATCTTAACTACTATCGTTCATAAAACGTCCCAATAACCTGTGGAGAAAATGAAATAAAAAAACTTGCTTAAAAATTAAAACTACATGAAAGGCAACTGATTGGGAGCTTTCGAGAATATGTGCAGTCCAGAATCTTTGCGGATAGTCTTTTTACCTTGAAATATGCTATTGAATCAATAGCAATATCTTGAAGTGAATGGGAGAGGGCTGATTTTTGGTCATCATACAGCATTGGACACAAAGAGTAAGAAAAGGTCAAGTAAGAAACAATATAACGACACAATGATGATACTATGGAAACGTTTTTAAAATGTCCGAACCACCGAAACCGTCACTTAGAGTTTGATTGAGGCTCCGGGATGACGTCATCATGAGTGACGTTTTCGATTGTCGTGCGGCTAACATGACTTCAGAAATATCAGTAAACGTTATTCCCTTTTTGGATCTAAGTTTATACGTATGTTACATGTTTTATAAGGCTTTAAAAATGTAGACCTGATGTAAACTTACACACTAATATAAAATATAAGTATATTTGTGTCTGTACAACTTTTGAGTTGATACGTTCCGGCACCTATAATTTTAGAAATCAAATACTGCAGCAAACTATACGTCAAAACGAAACTACCACGTTGCAAATGTTCACTAGATACACCCACCGTCTTCATAACTGTGTCCTTTTGGCATTTTTTTAGATCATCTGAATGGGGGAGGATATGACATTAACGTAAATTAATAAAATTTATAAACTTAGAATTGTGCATGTGATATTTTTTGGTCTGTTTTGTTTTTAATTGAAGTCGAATTTTTCAAATTTGTATTTACTTTTAACAGACTTTAAACACATACATTTTCTCTAAATTCTGTACAAAGTTAGTTAGAAATTTGTATTTGTTTATTGGCAAATTAACGAAGTTATTTGATCCCAAATCTAAAAAAGTGTGTTTTTCGACTCGAATGTTTTGTGTTTTACACAGTAGGGTTTCTTAGAAACTAATTAAGGTAGAGCTCTGGGATCTCTTTTATTCAATTTTTCAGATTGAAAACCATAAGAAACCACCAAATTTACCCTTCACTTTATACTCCAAGTATTTCAGTATGGCGTCATTTTACCGTGGGAGCAGAAATCAGGGCGAACTGGTTCGCGAGCCGTAACTCGCTGACGAACCGTTTTCGGACCTACGTTTATATGGATTTTTTTTTCTTATTTTTAGCTATAGAATCAGCTTCCGAGAGATTACCGTGCAATTTTGAATCACCCTGTGTATTAGTTATAAATAAACATTAGTTTTTATTCAATGTTTGTAATGAACAATACTCTGCTGCAAAGTGACTAATGACGTCATAAATCACAGTTCACGGTCCACAATCGTCATTTTGAGCGGAATGTATTCAACTCCCCTAGTTGCATTCCTCCGTTCCATTTACTGACAAAAAGAGGTGGGAAGAGATTAGATAATTAAAAAAAAAAAAACTAACTGGTGACGTTTTCAAGTGACTCGGGCATCCAAGAGGCTCGAAAAGAAATTAGGAGAGAACCCCTATACCTTTATGCATATTCTGTAGGGGCTATTGACAAGATCCCCTACACAAGGCAGGTTGAAACTCTGTTCTAGGTACGGTGACACACGTTTTTGATTAGCAAGCATACTAATTATAAATTCCTATTTTAAAATTATAAAACTACGATATCTTTCGGGTTCAATTAATATCTTATTTCTTTAATCTATCGTTAATTTTACTCCCTTTCTGTGAACAAAGTAAGTAAACATTAGAAGCAAGCTCTCCTATTTTTTAATATTGCTGACGTTATATAACAGATTACATAATTTTTATGGGTGACATCTTCTTCTTTTCCTCTTCAAGGATTAAAGGTTATATAAACCTGTTCCGGCATCCATCTCATCCTCGGACGACCCACGTCTCTTCTACCACGTCTCAATACCAAAGTCCAGCGCCGCTTCCGGCAATCGATCCTTTGTCATCCTTGGCAGATGATCCCACCATTGTCTTCTGTAAATTGTAGTAATTTCATTTATGTCCTTTACTTCGTGTTCTGCTCTGATGTCTTCATTCCTTATTCTATCTTGCAATGTGTAATTTAAAGTATTTCGAAGAAACTGCATTTCAGCACTCTGAATCTTGGTGCTTTCCTTTTTCGCCATGACCCACGCCTCACATACGGGTGACATGTAGAATATTATTAATAAAAATTCGGTCAATTTTTGAAACTGTAAAAGAATATTTTATTAAATATTACTTGATGAAAATTTAAATGTTGTTTTTTAAAATATTGATTATATTAAATTGGCTGAAACACACAAGAAACTGAAAATTGAGCGTTTTTTCATTCATGAATAATCTTAATGTGAAATAACAAAAATGATACTTACGTAAATAAAAATCGTGCTTAAAAGAACTTAGGATATATAGAGGAAAATAGAATACTGCTTCAGACTCCACACGTTTGCGTTCATCAGCAATAAGCATTATTGCATGTTTGAAGTTATTTCATTCTATTTTTGCCGTTTTAAATTATATAATTATATGGAATCTTTCGTTAGAAAAACAACTAATGAGATACGGACACGTATAAAGAACGGGACAAGACCGACTACTCAAGGAACCCATGAGACGGATACCTAGAGAGCACAGAAAGCAAGGAAGATCCAAAAAAACATGGATATAGGACATAAGAAGATCAATGAGCGATAGAGGACTAAACGATGAAAACTGTAACTATAGACAACAATTGAGGTTGGGCATCGGACAACGTCGTAGGACATTTTGACCCCGAATTAAAAGAAAGTCTTTCACCTGGCATACCAAAAGTTTGGGGATAGGTAAGTTCCTAGACAGGCCCAAGTAATAAAAATTTAAGTAGACAAATTGATAGACGAAGATCTGCTACTTCCTATACGATGGAAAGGAAGACACCCTTCGTAGACACCCGTATAATGTGAACCAAGGGCTTGTGTAGGTTGATAAACCGACTTAAAAGAATTTAGAACAGTTTCACTCACGGACATCACCGGTTTAGAATAATCTTGTGGCCACGGGCTTCTTCATATTTCTGTAACACCACTAATGTTGTGAGGCTTTTCATGCCGATTAAAATTGTTTTTTCATCTTTCAAATATTTGTACTTTCTTGAAGTTTCAAAACTAATTCAAACCCATTATTTTGTAACAATTAAAACGTCAAATTAGAACATTGTACAAGTAATACTATGTAATCTGCTAAACAGCTATTTCTTGAGAATCAGTTAAAGATTTGTATGAAAAATATATTGTCTCCAAAAAGTTGATTGTCCCACAGATCGTCTGGAGCTTACCTAACTTAACATCAATAGTGAATGATAATAGTAATGGTAGTATTATTTTTGACAATCTACTACGCTCATAATAGTCTACATACAAAATAATTAAACTGTCTCTGCTGACCTTTGTAACACAAACACAAACTACAATTTACTTTCTATACAATGGAATAAATTGATATTTAAGAGTAGTTCTGTCTTATTTACAATGTGAATAAGTCTTTACTGATTTTTTTATAATTGTACATAAATAATAAATGTAAGTTCACTTCCCTTTAACGTCGACTGTAGATTCTTCAGACGACAGATTTTTCCTATCTGCAAGAATACGTGGAATTGATTTACTCTGTCCGACTTCATGGTCACTTTTGGGCGTGTAGATATTTCTCACACGCGGCAAAGTATCCTTATGCACCGTTTCACTGCACTTAAAAAGTTGTTTTACAAGTCTGAAAACACTTCAAACTAAAATTTTCTCCATTTTTTTCTTATCAGCTAATTTACATTGTTCAAACCTGCCATATCTGTTTATTCATATGGAGTCTTTATATGGTATCCCATGCTTTGTTCTCTGCTGCATTTCATATGTAATTAGAATCTCCATTGCAATATATATATGCCTGTGTGTATGTTTGCGCGCGCGCTTATCCAAATAAATACACAAACATTTGTGCAACAAGTATGTATTTACTTTGATATGGTAATAGTTTATAACTATTATTCCTATTACTGAACAAAGTTTATGTATATGTTTTTAAACAAAAATCTAATTGGAAGGAAAACTTTATATTTTATAGGTCTATGTCCATACATACACACACGGACGCGCGCGTCTCCTCCTCCACATGCCTGTCAAAGACATATAACAATGACAAAAGATAACAAACAAACACTGTTTATTTTACTTTGTCTGAGCTTCTTCTGTTGTTTGTTTCTAATAAGAAGGTACACTGTATCTGTAACTAGGATACAAGTTTCTACGCTTCAGTGGATTTGCTTACAAGAAACAGTTCTGCGACGTCATGTTCGCAGCTTTATAATTTGCCGGCCATTTTCTTCATTGTTCACGAACAACCGTTTTTAAAAATATCAGTATGGACAACCATACAATGACTTCCATGTTCTAAGATTTATATTTAAAATCATTTACTTGAATTCGGTTCGATAATTTCTAAAAAAACTATCGCCCACCCTCAAACTATTTTCACTATTTATAGATATTCTTGTTATTATAGGGTAGTCATTTAACATAATGTTATTTTCGAGTCACTTTATCTATAAAAATTAGACACTTTATTCTTATAAAGAGACTGAACTACGCAGATAATCATCTCTCCTCCTCGACCGATCACCACTATTAATGATCTTTACACTTTCATAGAGTAGTAGTTTCATCATATGTAATTTCTAAGGTATCTTATCCTTCAAAATTAAATATTCGTACTGTACTCGATTTCAGCACAGCAATTTTCAAAAAATCGTCCCCTCCCCCTTCAACAACCCACTTCATTTATAATTACCTCATTTACCATTTTACAGTGGATTATTATGACTTTATTTTCGGGACACTTATTTATTAAAATTAAGTACCGTACTTTACTCTTGTTAAAACACAAAACAATGCAGGTAAACTACCCCTTCCTCCTAACCAAACAACCTGGTTGCTTGGCAACCAAATTATTTTATTTTTAACAATTACCATTGTTTGAAAAAGTTTAAACGAATTTTTAAGTACTTTACTCTTGTTAAAACGTAAAACGTTGCAGGTAAACTACCCCTTATCCCTTAAACGATCTTCACCAAAATCAATAGGCCTTGAGTTTTCTACAACTCGGACACATATGCAAAAAATTATTTATTTCTGTTTGAATTTGCGGTAGTTATCGTTCGCCATAGTAAAAATTCTACACACAGACACTTTTTGGAAAATGACTTTTATTCATGTTTTGAGGGTAGTACAATCAGAATCAGCCATTATCTTGAACACGATTTTTTCACGATTATCATACTTCCATTTCCGTACGGAAATTGGAAGTAACAATAAATTTAAAAAAAATTCGTAAAAATTTTCAAAAAAGCAGAACCGTTAAGTACCGGGTTTGAAGGTTTCATTCTGAAATTGGAGAGAGAGATGATTAAAAAAAAAATTGAGAGACGAAAGAGCTAGAAATAGGTGGAAGCCTTAAGCAGACTTGGACTGTCAGTTTATAATTCATATTATTGAGTTTTAAATACAATTTTGAAAGTGAGAAAACGTTATGCCGGAGCATAGCATTACGTTCTCGGTTGGAATGGGAGTATGAGGTGTGTGTGTGTGTGCTTGCGCCGTATCTGTACAATAACTTGTTGGCTGATGTTTTCAGTTTCTTGACACCAACGACAGCTAAGAAATTACACGAACAAATGTTAAGATGAAACACCGCCTCACTGAGCGTATTCATTCTCTTGTCTTCAACTAGAAACTCTAACAATAGAACACAACGCTGTCTGTACAATGTTCTAATGTTAATTCTTCCGTTTTTCGTTATGTTTGTGTGCGTGTGGCTGTGGCTGCGTCTGCGTCTGTCTGTTCTAGAGAGAGAAGTAGTGTGGTTATTATTTATTATTATCAACATTATGGTTATGCCTGAATAACCAGTGAGCGTGTCTCTCTCTCTCTCTCTCTCTCTCTCTCTCTCTCTCTCTCTCTCTCTCTCTCTCTCTCTCTCTCTCTCTCTCTCTCTCTCTCTCTCTCTCTCTCTCTCTCCTCTCTCTCTCTCTCTCTCTCTCTCTCTCTCTCTCTCTCTCTCTCTCTCTCTCTCTCTCTCTGTCTATACAATTTAAAGTACCAGAAGCCAACAGGAAGCCACAATAACAACCAGCCAACACACATGTACTTCACCAGACACAAAATCCGGAAGGCTGAGGATGAGTACACAATGGTACACGAAACATGTTCCTAATAAGGAAAGAAATATCTTGAGGTAAATTCATTATAAAAATTAAATATACTATATATATATATATATATTATTAATAATAAATAAAACTTTCTTTACAAGAGTAATGTAAAATACAAGAATAGTTTTGTATTTTGTTTAATATAACACTGTTTCGATAGTATAAACTATCATCGTCAGAAGTACAAATTAATGTGTATTCCTGATGATGAAAATATTTTCAAATAAATACACTGAAAGTAGGTTTATTTCACCTAATGTTTATCCGGGAAACTCAACGAGTTACTTACAAAGGAATAATTTCTGATCATGTTGAAAATTTTCATTTTATGTAAAACTTGTTTACAGATCTAAATTTATTTAAATTCATAGTAAAAACATAAAAGCTTTTGATTATTTCAAGATTATGAAGAAAACAATCAAATTTACGTATAAAATTTGACACTACCAATAAATGTATTAATCTCTCCCACTAAGAAAATTTCCAATTATCTATACTTATCTCCTGCTGTATTACAATACAACCAGCAAGACACACTCTGACGAAGACATCAGAGCGGATATCGAAACGTAGAGAGAGCATTTAGATACGTTATTGAATCATGAGAACATTGTAAGATTCATAAAGGCTCAACGAATACAATGGCTAGATCACTTAGAGCGGATGGATGATCAGCGTATGCCAAAGAAAATCCTGAGGGCGCAAGTCTATAAGAGCAGAAAGAGGGGCCGACCTAGGATAAGATGGTTGGATGATTTGCTAGAAAACCTAAAAAGAATGGATGTGAAGGGTTACAGCGAGATATCAATGGAAAGGAGATATTGGAGAAGATTGGTGTTGGAAGCCAGGACTCACGTAGAAAGCTGTAGTGCTCAGGAGGAGGAGGAGGAGGAGGAAGAAGAAGAAGAAGAAGAAGAAGAAGAAGAAGAAGAAGAAGAAGAAGAAGAAGAAGAAGAACTGAGAGAGCAAGTACGTGTGCGCGCGCGCGTGTGTGTGCAAACATTGTGAATATAGTTTGTCGTTTACTCAGCAATCATTGATTCAACCATACACATAAAATTCACACGTGATTTGTTATCATAAAAACACATATTCTTGTAATACGAAATTATTTATTTTACTTTCATATAGTTTAAAAATTTTAAAATTGATCACGGTTTTTACAAGTATAATTAACGACCTTCTGTTTACCTTCTCTGTATAATTTTTCATTCTTGGAGACAAACAATTATACAGCTTTAAGCATACAGTTTGTTCACATATACTTTACCGAATAAAGTTTAGTCCGAATGAAGTTGCCACGAGAGCGGCGGAGGTAAGGTTTTTGGCCGAGACTGTACAGAATAAATAAACTCAGTATGCGGAATAAAAAAATTCTCTTCACATCGGAATGGACCGGCATGATCTGTGGAGGCGTTGATCTGGATACGTGGAGGGTCTAAGGCATCAAGGGTGCGTATGGAATAAATATTTCACAATGACCCCTTCACCGGCGCAGACACTGCCCCACTGCACCGCCTCATTCCTAACTACGTGCAAGTCTCGGTTTAACGTATGCAAACTGTTTTACTTTGAACTGTGCAGTCCAGCTTGAATTAACGAATGCTTAATAATACAAAGTATTGCAATATTTCATTATGTTATAAAGAAATGTAATTTGTTTACATTAACCGTTAACAATACAACCTGAAAACGGCAATACAATAATTTAAATCGTTCAACATTTCCACTTAATATTTCACATCTCGTAACCGCTAACAACTGATAACTCATGTCTGTACATGGAACGTGACTTACGCACTGTGTGTAAATTAATTTGTAAAGTCTTTAAATAATTCATTATGAAACATACGCCACAAAAAGCGTCACGCGCCAACGATCGTTAAACGAGAGCTAATTTTATATATAAATTGAGAAAATTATAAAACACCTTATATAGCTCTTTAATGCTTGCAAAAGTTCTACGTAATTTGCGAAACGTGTGTGTGTGTGTGTGTGTGTGTGTGTGTGTGTGTGTGTGTGTGTGTGTGTGTGTGTGTGTGTGTGTGTGTGTGTGTGTGTGTGTGTGTGTGTGTGTGTGTGTGTGTGTGTGTGTGTGTGTGTGTGTGTGTGTGTGTGTGTGTGTGTGTGTGTGTTCGAATAAATATTCGCGTATTTCCCTCGCCTTCATATGGAGTCCGTCCAGATCCAGAAAGATGCTGCGATCGCTATGAGTCAGCGGACACCTGCCAGAGCTGTAGGAATGGGCGTCGTGAGACGCCCTTTGGTTTCCTAGTTCCGAGCTTCCGGAAGGAGCTCTTGCCTAGTGGTCCGGTCCAGGCGGAACATTTTTAATTGATTTTAGGGGCCGTTACAACTGCATGCTAGTAATAGGTCGTTCCAGTACTAGTGTATGATTCGGCGGAGTGAAAGCCTGTCATTAAGTACCCTGTGGCAAGGTGTGTTGCGAGCCCGTAATACATGTTCTCCTTTCTGATTGGCTGCTGATTGATTTATGATTGTACATAACGAAACATACTACATTTATACACATATACTAGGCTGGTCTATACTCTGAAATCGTATCGCCATAACAATCAAATAATTATAGCGATAACATCATGGGGGGTTAGTTAGCGATTATGGCAGTAGAACCACGTACGTGACCCAGTTTGACGAGATGAACTGCACGCTGCACACACACACACACACACACACACACACACACACACACACACACACACACACACACACACACACACACACACACACACACACACACATACCCTGTGGATTTCAATAAAATCTGACAGACCTGATATTTTTTATTCAGCAGCGGCGGCGGAATATTTCCCGATACCGTAGCATATTTCAATTTTGCTGCAATATGATGTCGATGGTGTGTGTGTGTGTGTGTGTGTGTGTGTGTGCGCGAGTCAGATGGTGTAGTGGCTGCTACGCCACACATTGTGTTGTGTTGGGTGTTACGGGAGATGGGATGGGGTAGGAGAGATTCTGGTTGACTGAACATCCCCCAGCTAGCCAGCAGTTTCCACATGTATACTGTATATACACGGTTGCATGTATAAAACGTGCAGGCGTTTGGTTATAGTCGAACGTGTACGAGAGAGAAAAATAGACAGAGAGCATTTGTTCGAAATTTAAAAATTTCTTATTTTCCACTGAAATGTGTATTGAATTGAGAATTACAACTGAAAAACTAAAATATTAAAACTATACGTGTACGAAATAATTTTGTATAACGATATGCTACGATAGAACGAAACTCGAATTTATTCATTCTTAAATTAGTCTTCAATGTCGTATTGATTTGGCTATATGGTCGTTTGTCCCTTATTATATAATACCACTGTTTTTGCTAGGCATATATTTATTACTTTACAAACGAACCTTTGTGGACATACTTTTTACTACTTTCACTGAACTTGCATACGGTTGATATTCACTCGCCATACAATTTCAATTTATTTATATAACTGAACACAGTTCTTATAGTGTTTCATGTTTAGTGAAATTACTTCAGCAAAACAATCAAACAATCACCAAAGTTAACTAATTAGATCAAAATGTATCAATATGACAATTTATTGGTTTTTAACGAAAACTTGTTTTTATTTCATACTCCACTAGTATATTTTCCAGATATTGTTTTTAAGGTATAAATTGGTGGTTTCAACGTCATTATGATATGTACTACTACGTACTAAATCTACTTCTTTCACAATAGTGAGCGAGTTCTGCGGCTCAAGGTGCTTATTAGCATACTAGCTGTTACCCGCGGCTTCGCACGCGAATATTTGACTTTTAATAAGTATTTTAATATAATTTTTATTGTCTGTGTCTGTATGGCGTTTTATCAGCTCGTATAACAATTTGGTACTCATTAGTCAAATTCTCTCCAAAGCTGTTTTCAACACTTGCAGTATTTTAACTTGTACTAAATTATTATGATGGTGCAACAGCCTTTGGAGATTTAAAAATACCCGTTTATAAAGCGTTTGGAGATATTTATAAAGTACCTGGTAAATCAAAAATGCTAAATTCTTTATTTTAAGTGCTACTGTGTTAGAAACACTGTATAACGCATTAAACGTTATGTTTTCCTCAACCATGGCTTTTATTTATTTCAGCGATAAATTAAAAATCAAAAACCGTTATCACCTAACCTCACAAATGAAAACAACACGTATTTTCGCTTTGCCTTAAGTAATAGGACAATATTTACAATTAGTACACTTCTTCTTTTCCACGTCGTAATATATCGATACAATCGCATGTTATATAAAACATCGAAAATGTACTGCAGGAACGGATAAATGTACAGTTCCGATGCCGCTAAATATCATTTGTTTATTTACTTGTTGCTATGGTAATTAATTCTGGTCTCCATGGTGTTGTTGACATCTTTAGTAGTAGTATTTAATATATGTCATTACTTATTCATTGCATCATCAGAAATACGTATAAACATTTTTATAATCTTTAAGACAATTACAAAATCTATAGACGTGTCAGTAACAAAATTACAAAACATATCGATAAAATCGCGTAGTAAAAACATTAAAAACTGCAGGAACGGATAAAGGTACAGTTCCGATGCCGCTAAATATTTGTTTATTTTCTTGTTACTCTGGCAATTAATTCTGGTCTCCATGGTGTTGATGACATCTTTATACGCGTCAACAAAAAGGCATAATTAAAAGGGCCTAAATCGTGCGAACGGGGCAAAACATCAAATTCCAAGTTAGACAGTATTTTGCGCCTTGTGTCAAAGGTTACCTGTGCAAAATTTGGTGGCAATCGGTGTAACGGCGTGGATTTGTATTCAGTACCCATAAATCCTCAGACTTTGAGATATATATATATAGATTTCTTATTTACAATTACATTTATAATTATTTCTTATTTACAGTTTTCTGGGTCCGCTTGGAAAATACGCTTATCGTAACACACACACCTTTCCAAAACTTACTTGTGAATATCTCGCTTACAAATAACTAACAGTGATACACATACTGTCCACACGACCAAGTACTGACGGTAAATTCGGACGACCAAACAACGATGGCAAGTGTACTCTATGGAAAGCCGTATCCGCCCCACTCATTTACGATTGACGCTGGCGTCCGCTATAGGTTTTTAAATTAATTATTTAACAAATTCGACTTTTTAATTTAATCCGATAACAAGCAAGTTTCTAGTGTTATCATCATCATCCTCATCCTCGGCGCTACAGCGCAGTCCGGGCCCTGGCCTCCAAAAGAAATCGTCCCCACTGGTCTCTACTCCCGTCCAATGTCCACTAGTTTGCTGGACCCAGCCTCACTGCCTCCTTACCAACCTGGTCCAGCCATCTTGTACGCGGTCTTCCCCTCTTTCTCTTTCCCATCGGCAAATAATTCATGATTTTTTTTTATTCTATCCTCCGCCATTCTCTGCACATGTCCGGCCCAACGTAATCTGTTAATTTGTATGAATTGCACGATAGTAAGATCTTTAAACCTTTCGTACAACTCTTGATTATGCAGTCGCCTCCAAATGTCGTTTTCCTTCACAGGGCCACAGATTCTCCTCAGTACCTTCCTCTTAAACACGGATCGATTCTGCTCATCTAGTTTTTTTAGCACCCAGCATTCCGAGCCATACATCAGAACTGGTCTGATCAAGGTCTTGTAGAGCTTGGCTTTTGTCTCTTTACTTATTAATTTTGATTTTAAATGTTTCACTAGTCCGTAGTAACACCTATTAGGAGATAATATCGTTTTTCAATTCTCTAGAGGAGTCATTTCCAGAGTCCACATATGACCCGAGATATGGAAAACCTTGACCTTTCTCAAATTCGTAATCATTAATACGCAGGGACAGGGCGCGAGTGTTGGCACCTACAACCATATATTTAGTTTTGCTTTGGTTTATAACCAAACCCATAGCCGTAGCGGACAACTCCAGTTCCTGAAAGGCTTCCTTTAAGCCAGATTCAGACCTACTTATGATGTCAATGTCATCGGCATATGCCAGAAGCTGTACCTCCTTGTGAAATATGTGTCCGCTAGTTTGAATTCCTGAATCCCTGATGACCTTTTCTAGAGCTATGTTGAACAACAGACACGCTAAGGTATCTCCTTGTTTCAGTCCATTCACTGTTTTTAAGGAGTTAGATAGATTTGATTGTATTCTGATTTGGCACTTAGAATTGAACATAACTACTCCTACCACACGCACCAACTTAGATGGTATATTCAACTCCTTCATAGCTCTATATAGCATTTTCCGGTTGATTGAATCATATGCCGACTGGAAATCCACAAAGAGATGGTGAGTGGCTACTGCATATTCCAACGTTTTTTCCAGGATTTGCCTTAGTGTAAATATTTGGTCTGTTGTTGACCTGTTCCTAGTAAATCCACATTGATATTCTTTTATGTTTCCCTCATTGTAGGAAAGCAGCCTAGAAAATATAATGTTGGACAATACCTTATATGCTGTATTAAGTAGAGAGATGCCCCTATAATTTTTACATATGAACTGATCACCATTTTTATGTATTAAACACACCACCCCATTGTTCCACTCATCAGAGTTTCTAGTGTTACAAGTGATAAAATATTTACTTTGTACCGCACAGGGGAAAATGTTTAAATTTTGCTTGGTAGTCAACGTATTAAACTGTAATCTATCCTTACCGATTGCTTCATTATTCAAGTCGAGGGACTTGGAAGCGTATCTAAGAACGGTAATAAACCTTTCCAATTCTAATTTTATTACTGTTTTCATAGAACTTGGTAGTCATTGTACATTCATAGTTTTTTAGATTATATTTTTAATATATATATATAACTGTACTATATATATAATATATAATTATATATATAGTATATAATTAATTAATGCAGCTTTCTCATTTAGAGTTTCCAATTGCCTGTCGAATCTATCTCGCCAAATGCTTACGAAAATTTGACAAAATTTTGGACTGAGGTAGTCAACGGTATTCTATAAATGGTATTCTATAAACTTCTATATTAAAAACTTCACAGTTTTCATCACTCACGGGAGAGGATAATTTGTACCAAAATTTCAACGGAACCCAAGTTCTTCTATCTGTCTAGCTAGATAAAAGTTTATCCCATCCATATCGTATTGCCAAATGCTTTATTTGTTCCGTGTTTTATAGACATAAATGAAATAAATCGTTTACGTTAAAATTTACATTTGTCATAAATTAATTAACTTTTTTGTACCCAACAGATGCCGGCCTTACTAATTCGCTGGCTAATGCCAGAGAAGTTGACCAACACGTCGGATTCGTTTATTATTTTCTATTATGTGTCCCTTTTATCCGAAGTGATGGATAAAATGCATTAGGCCCAAACGTATGGAAGACATCCAATACATAATTCAAGCCCGGAGGGTGGCTAGTGAGTACGTCCCATGGTTGGCAATCATGGGCCAACGAGCATGGAAGTCTGATATAGCTTCCACTTACTTGTATCAGACTCCTTCCTTTTATCTTTTGTATCGGCTCCATTGTTTCATATTAGCCAACTCTGGTTTCCTTCTGTCACTCGATAAAGGTGCTAGGCTATCTTTCATTTCACATATCTGATACTCATGAAACGATGACAACAATGAATCCAAACAAAAACACGAGTACTAAGTTTATGAAGCAAGAGAGGTAGACACCAGAGATCCCAGTTCTCGTCGGGAGTGAGAGCTAGCTAGCTAGCGATCTCCACCTGACCGTTAACTGGTGACTGCTCTGAGGGAGACCTGAACAAAGCTAGTGGATGGAAATTGTGAGAGACATTAACGTGATTAGACCCCTTACAAGACGCGAAAAACAAAAGGACGTTTTTAAGAGGAATTCTCTCCCAAGGACATTACCGGAAGAGGAAACAACAGCTTGGTAACGGTTATTACTCTATCTCTCTCTTATTCGGGTTAAAACGTCCTGCGACGTTGTCCGAAGCCTAATTGCCAATATCTCCTGTCGTTGCAGTTTTCATCGGTTAGACCTCGTACACTCATAGATCTCCTTACACCCTGTATCCATGTTACTTTTGGCCTTCCCCTTTTCCTGTTTTCCTGTGGTATCCATTTCATCACTCTCTTTGGCAACCTCTCCTCCCCCATCCTCTGCACGTGCCCATACCAAATTAATTGTTTTTCCTCGATGTGTTCTAAAACAGTTTCTTTTATATTCATTTGTTGCTTAATTGTTTGGTTTCTGACCCGGTCTAATTTTGATGTTCTACATATTCTTCTTAATGCGTCCATTTCTGTGGCTTCTATCTTTCTTTTCAAATGTTCTTTCATTCTCCATGTCTCAGACCCATATACTAATGTGCTCTTAATCATTGTGTTGTATATTCTCATTTTCCTTTGTTTTCCTATTTCGGTGCTCCACAGTATTCCATTTAGAGAATTAATTATTGTTCTTGCTTTGTTTACTCTACACTTTATTTCTGTATCGTCTGTCCCTTCCTTGTTAACATTTATTCCCAGATATCTGTAATTCTCACATTTTGCTACAATTTCACCGCTTTCCAATACTATGTCGGTCGTGTCCTCTCCTATACACAAATATTGTGTTTTTTTCACATTCATCTGCAGTCCCCATTTTCCGTATTCTTCCTTCAGTTTGCGTGCCATGTATTCTAAGTCATCTTTGTCATTTGCGATTATTACTTGATCATCTGCAAACTGAAGTGTATATAGACAGGTGTCATCGTCGATTTGGATGCCCATTCCACTGCATTTATTTTTCCAGGTTGTTAAGGCTTTAGCGACATATATTTTAAAAAGTGTTGGGGAAATGCAGCATCCTTGTCGCAGACCTCTGTTGACTGTAAAGGGTTCTGATATTTTATTTCCTAATTTCACTGCAGATTTCATGTTATTGTATACGTTTTGGACAACCTTTACGAGGGTATGATTGATGTTGGTATTTTGAAGCACTTCCCATAGTTTTGATATTGGTATGTTATCATAGGCTTTTTGTAAGTCAATAAACATTAAGTATATTGGTCTATTTCTTTCTGTTTTCTTCTCTATAACTTGTTTTAGTAAAAACACGTCTGTACAAGACCTACCAGCCCTAAACCCACTCTGCTCTTCCTCTTCGTAAGTTGCATATTCCTGTTATATCATGTCTCATATTATTCTTGCATATGCCCTGCTTATTGTATTCGTTACCGATATTCCACGATAATTGTTGCATTTTATTTTGTTTCCCTTTTTATGTATTGATGTAATGTAGGCTGTTTTCCAGTCTTCGGGTATATTTTTACCACTGATGTATTTTGTAAAAATATATGACAGAGGCATGAAGAGTTTTTCAGTTCCATTTTAATAGTTATTAAAGATACGAAATCCACAGAAACTGAAATGGGGAACAGAAAAGTTGAATACGAAAAAAATAAGAAGTCATTACACGTCTGTTTTTACAGACCTGGAAGAAATGTAGAACATTTTTTAAGGTGTCTCGCACTTAGATATGGAGTGTCCAGAGAAGATAGTATACGAGTTCACTTTAAACATGTCTACCTGGTGCCCTTTACGATAGATAATGGCGTATTCAAGTAAATGATTTGGGTTCTGTGGCAGCTGAAAAATATCGGTATGGAGAACCATACATGACTTCCATATTCTAAGATTTATATTTAAATCTTAATATCGCCTGCCAAGCGCGATATATTTTCTCTTATACATGATTTACATTAAAATGAAAAAATTTTAATTTTATTGCCTGGCAACAAAATTATTTTATTTTTAACAATTACCATTGTTTGAAAAAGTTTAAATAAATTTTCAAGTACTTCACTCTTGTTAAAACGTAAAAGGTTGCTTGTAAACTACCCCTTCCCCTTAACCGATCTTCACCAAAATCGAAAGTCCTTGAGACCTCTACAATTCAGGGACGTATGCAAAAAATTATTTGATTCTGTTTGAATTTGCGGCAGTTATCTTTTGCCATAGAAAATACGCTTGATAAAAAAACGTTGCAGGTAAACTACCCCTTCCCCTTAACCGATCTTCACCAAAAACAATAGGTCTTGAGTACTCTACAAATCAGGGCTGTATGCAAATAATCTTTTGATTCTGTTTGAATTTGCGGCTGTTATCGTTTGCCATAGGAAATACCCTTCTTAAGACATAAAACGTTACAGGTAAACTACCCCTTTACCTTAACCGATCTTCACCAAAAACAATAAGTCTTGAGAACTCTATAATTCAGGGCTGTATACGAAACATTATTTAATTCTGTTTGAATTTGCGGCTGTTATCGTTTGCAAAACAAAAATTACCCTTGATAAAAAACCGTTGCAGGTAAACTACCCCTTTCCCTTAACCGATCTTCACCAAAAACAACAGGTCTTGAGAACTCTACAATTTAGGGTTGTATGCAAAATATTGTATGATTTTGTGTGAATTTGCGGCTGTTATCGTTTGCCATAAAAAATACCCTTGATAAAATAAAAAACGTGGCAGGTAAACTACCCATTTCCCTTAAACGATCTTCACCAAAAACAATAGGTCTTTAGTACTCAAGAAATTAGGGCTGTATGCAAAAACGTATTTGATTCTGTTTGAATTTGCGGCTCTTATCGTTTGCCATAGAAAATACCCTTAAAAACATAAAACGTTGCAGGTAATCTACCCCTTTCCCTTAACCGATCTTCACCAAAAACAAAAGGTCTTGAGAACTCTACAATTTAGGGCAGTATGCAAAACATTATTTGATTATGTTTGAATTTGCGGCTGTTATCGTTTGCCATATTAAATACCATTGTTAAAACATAAAACGGTACAGGTAAACTACCCCTTTCCCTTAACCGATCTTTACCAAAATCAACAGATCGTGAGAACTCAACAATTCAGGGCTGTATGCGAAACATTATTTGATTCTGTTTGAATTGGCGGCTGTTATCGTTTGCCAAACAAACAAAATTACCCTTGATAAAAAAAAACCGTTGCAGGTAAACTACCCCTTTCCCTCAAACGATCTTCACCAAAAACAATAGGTCGCGAGTACTCTACAAATCAGGGCTGTATGCAAAAAATTATTTTATTCTGTTTCAATTTGCGGCTGTTATCGTTTGCCATAGAAAAAAAATCTACACACACACACACACACACACACACACACACACACACACACACACACACACACACACACACACACACACACACACACAGACAATTTTCGGAAAACGACTTTTTTTCATGTTTTGAGTGTAGTAGAATCAGAATCTGCAATAATCTCGAACACGATTTTTTTTGCCATCACCATACTTCCATTCCTTAAGGAATATGGAAGTAAAATGAAATAAAATAATTTTTCAAGTACTTTACTCTTGTTAAAACGTAAAAGGTTGCAGGTAAACTACCCCTTCCCCTTAACCGATCTTCACCAAAATCTAAAGGCCTTGAGTCCTCTAGAATTCACTGACGTATGCAAAAAATTATTTGATTCTGTTTGAATTTGCGGCTGTTTTCGTTTGCCATAGAAAATACGCTTGACAAAAAACGTTGCAGGTAAACTACCCCTTCCCCTGAACCGATCTTCACCAAAAACAATAGGTCTTGAGTACTCTACAAATCAGGGCTGTATGCAGAAAATTATTTGATTCTGTTTGAATTTGCGGCTGTTATCGTTTGCCATAGAAAAAACCCTTGTTAAAAAAACGTTGTAGGTAAACTACCCCTTTCCCTTAACCGATCTTCACCAAAAACAATAGGTCTTGAGAACTCTACAATTTAGGGCTGTATGCAAATAATCTTTTGATTCTGTTTGAATTTGCGGCTGTTATCGTTTGCCATAGGAAATACCCTTGTTAAAACATAAAACGTTACAGGTAAACTACCCCTTTCCCTTAACCGATCTTCACCAAAAACAATAGGTCTTGAGAACTCTACAATTCAGGGCTGTATGCGAAACATTATTTGATTCTGTTTGAATTTGCGGCTGTTACCGTTTGCCAAAAAAAATTTTTCCCTTGATAAAAAAAACCGTTGCTGGTAAACTACCCCTTTCCCTCAACCGATCTTCACCAAAAACAATAGGTCGTGAGTACTCTACAAATCAGGGCTGTATGCAAAAAATTATTTGATTCTGTTTCAATTTGCGGCTGTTATCGTTTGCCATAGAAAAAAAATCTACACACACACACACACACACACACACACACACACACACACACACACACACACACACACACAGACACACACACACAGACACTTTTCGGAAAACGACTTTTTTTCATGTTTTGAGTGTAGTAGAATCAGAATCTGCAATAATCTCGAACACTATTTTTTTTGCCATCACCATACTTCCATTCCTTAAGGAATATGGAAGTAAAATAAACCCTTCCACAAATTTTGGAAAGGCGGATTATGTCTGCGATGCCAGACATAATCAGCTCCACAGAATTTAGTATTAATTACTAAAATAAGATATGGATCCGATGGGTTGCGGCAGAAGTTACTAGACACCAAAAGAAGCAACTGAATTTCAAAGCAAGGACAAATTAAATAGCCGACGATTTGAAAAAAGTAACAAGGATAGATCTGGATCCATAAGTCGAAGAACTAAGACATCACGAAACGAGGTCAACGCTAGCAATTTTGATGAGCTCAAGACTATGATTGAGAAAGTGATTGGGTGAAACGTATAATGAAACAGCAGCAGGATTTGGTGATACTTATAATGAATGATAAACTTAAATGGCTGCTAGACACACGAAATGGCATGTATACTGTATACACAGATTGTATAAGAGGATACTCAACAGTATATCGGCATACTTTTGAAACTGTTTATGATCTTGTATTAAGCCTTGATGTATTCTCCTTGAACCTTACATCCTCCTTTTTCCTGCTCCTCTGTCTTCTTAATTTCCGCGTGCTTACGTTTTTTACCCTTCTATTTCTCACCCACAGTATTCTCTGTCATTTTTCTGCCTCTTGTGCTTGGGTTTCTGTCAAATCTCGGATAGCTTTAACACCTATTTTTGCAAATCACTGATCATTAATCATCGTGCAATTAAATCTCTTACGGTATGGCCTTCAGACACCATTGTTTCTAGATTCTCGTGTATCTTGGAACAGATCCACGTTTCGTAAAGCTGTGGAACTAACCGAACACCGTACATTTTAATATACGGAAATAAAGTAGGGCCATCAATAAACCGAATAGATTGGAAGTTGCTATTTAAGGCTATACGCGTATTAAAAATGATTTCCCAGTTATATTAAATAATGATCTTCGTACCGTGTGTTGTAATTTTGATCTTAAACATTTTTTGAATTAAGCCTATATACAGTTTGTTTTAATACAGTTACCACTATAGCAGTCTGTTATTCAACTACCTTAAAATCAAATGTGATTTTATTCTCTACTATTTATATATATTTACAAGTTGTGGTGATCAAATTGTGCCTTTCTGCAACTCGCCAATGAAATCTGTAAATACGAATTTGTATATATTTATTGTGTTTTTTTAATTTTACTGACACTGTGTATACAAATTGATAATTCTAACTATCAAAGTATTTCCGGTAATTGAATTTTTAGCAGGGGCCCATTTACGGGGGTGGACGAACAGAACCAGACCCCCCTCCGAGAAGGGGGGTCTGAAATTCTTTTCTGACATGTTAAGAACACGGTAATACCACTATCACGTATATATTCGCCCTTAGTATTTTGTAAATGGCATTGAAATGTATGGGCTGCATAAAACCAGCTGAGAGCTTAGTGCTGTAATATAGGAGGAGTAAGGGCGAATATATTTTTATTATTGTTTTTTAGTTTACGTATCATTAATTATTTAAAAATAAAAGTGTAAACTAATCAGAATCTATGTTTTTTAATACTGAAATACGTATTCGCCCTTTCTATCCTGAGAGTATTTACAAACTTTAAACGCGATTTCCCAACACTATGATTTTCATATTCGCCCTTTCTACTCCCAGATCCTGCATGAAGTATAGGAAAATCAATTCAGTCAATAAGTACCTTGTAAACAATATTACAATAACGCGTATTTTTATTAAGTATTACTCTACCGTTTTCTTTAATAGCATTGATTACTGGATGTTACTACACGTTTGTCAGCCACTGTCATAATATTTAATATTGATTAGTCATAACTTGTTTTTTTTTTTTTTTTTGTATGAAGCCGGACCGGACCGTCCCTCCAAGACCGAATTTTAGATACGCTATTGCTTTCTACTGCAGTTTGCTGAAACTAATGACAAATAATGTAAACATAATAGTTACAAAAGTGTATTTTTGATTAAGTTTTTTTAATAAGAAAAATTTATATACATTTTTTAGGGCAAACACCTCAACCATTATGTGGGCATTATATTGTAAGTGGGCGCTCAGAGTTTCATAGACAAAAAAATTGTCTCGTCCGTGGAAAACGTTGGTTGACAAATACAATTGTATTTTAGACCGTGTGTTGTATCAGCTGATGGTGAAGAGCGTCCAAGCGTTTAAATGACGCCCAGCTGTTTGGGTGGAGAACACAAAGTATCCAGTGAACCGCCGATAATGGCAAACCCAAGGCTTTACGTAACACTTTTCCGAATACTTCTTTTTAAACACGGTTTTAGAGACTCTTGTTAATGCTCACATCGGTGGAATAGTATTTTTTTTCTTTACTTAAGGACACGTGATTCAAGGGTAAAAGTGAAAGAGGGCCTAAGAACTTCGATGAGATAGGCTATAGATACCCGCCAGCTGCACGTTATCCGTTACTGAGCTCTTAGCTCTTACTTTAGAGGTGTTTTGTACCCAACCCATCGAGTGTGTTATCATTCGGGTATTAAAAATCGGTATGGAGAAACAATCATGACTTTTATGTTCTAATTACTTATAAAATAATTTTTAATATGTAGGCCTACACTCAGAACGAAACCAAATATATCAGCATGCTTTTGGTAAAAACGCTGAGAAAGATAAACAAAATACGAATTGAACCTAGTTGTTAATATTTTAAAAATTAAGAATTAATTTGAATAAATTATCTTTTATTTAAATAACGCGAAAGAAAGCGAATACCGCCAAGCGTTTGTTATCTGTGAATTTCTGAAAACGAAAAATTATTTTGTTTACGTATCCGTGGTGACATAGCATGGAACGATATCAATTGTTAATATTTTATTGAAATTTTTAAGTTATAAGTTTATGACGTCAATACAAAAAATTATCCGCTCCCTCTTCAACTACTCTTATCATTTATAGGTATTTCATCTACCTTTCTACAGAGGGATTATTATGACCTTCTTTTAAGGATACTTTATTTATCAATATTAAGTACTTAACTCTTGTTAAAACGTAAAACGTTGCAGGTAAACTACCCCTTCTCCTTACCCGATCTTTACCAAAATCAATAGGTCTTGAGTCCTCTACAACTTGAGCATATATGCAAAAAATTATTTGGTTCTGTTTGAATTTGCGACAGTTATCGTTCGCCATAAAAAAAATTCTACATACAGACACACACACATTTTGGAAAATGACTTTTCTTCATGTTTTGAGGGTAGTACAATCAGAATCTCGAACACGATTGTTTTTCGCGATCACCATACTTTCATTTCCTTACGGAACATGGAAGTAAAAATATATAATGAGAATCTCAGTAAGTCACGCAGAGCTGTGCTGAGATGTTACCGTGGATCAGTAAGAAATATTTTGTACTTACATAATGTGTATCCTCATACACGCACGTGTGTAAGCTTCCTTGCTTTCTATAATAATAAATTCAAAAGATTTTAAGTAAGTGTCCTATGAAAGTACTTAGTCCGATAAAAACAATTCTCATTTATTTCATTAGGAAAATTTGCGCTCAAGAGTTTCAACAACGGAAACGGAGACGCAAAAACAAGATGGCTTAAATTCTGTGTCACAAGTGGCACACACACACACCTTAATTTTTGTTTAAAGTAATTTTTATTAACTTTTAGACGATTCGGTAAATTTTCTGATGATATATGTAACCCATAATCTTGTTCTTACTATCTTGTTTCTTGGTTGTGGTCCATAATTCACACCCATAGGACAGTACAGCGGCTGCCATAACTTTGTAAAACTTTAACTTGTATTTCGACATATCTGGTTTCTAAAAAAACCGTCCTCGGAAATGACGTTCTTAAGAAGAGTTAAAAGATGTTCTAAACTTGACCGTATAGAGAATAAAGGTGTAAAGAGAAGAATTACAAGTTTTTAACTTGAATGAAAAATTAAAAGATTACAAACAACGGTGGAAAGAAAGTCATATTCCAGACTGGCCAAACAAGCCTATAGGACACAGGTGTGTGGGTAGACCCAGGAAGAGACGGCTGGAAGGGGGAACAGGCAGCACCTTGCCTATGCCGTGTTGCATAGATCGAACTTACAGTAGCGTTAATGAAGTGCCACTTCATACAGTACCGATTATTTTGTTAAATAAAAGACACATACTTCTGTGAATATTGAATGTTCGTTATAAAATCGTATAATGTTCCACTTTATATTCTCACGCAGGTTTCCGCGGCCGGTGTCCATTATGTTTTTGAAGTCTTCTTCCGGTATGAACTGCGTAAAAAATGCCTTGTATGACAACGTTTCACTCATATTACAATGAGTATCCTCAGGTCTTCAGGCACAATAGTCACATAGACCTGAGGATGTCCATTGTAATATGAGTGAAACGTTGTCATACAAGGCATTTTTGCCGCGGTCCATACCGGCAGAAGACTTAAAAAATATAATGTTTCATTTGACTCTCTACTAAACGACTTATTCTTGTTTTTGTCCGTTTCGTAATGGACTGTACACGTTTATTGAATTATTATTATGTTACCCAGTTACCTAGGGGCGAACCTAGGGGACAAGGGGGATATCCGAAATCCGGAAATGTTGGAGCAAAAATTTTAAACTGGTTGCGTGTATTTTTTTTTATGTAGTTAATTGAAAAAGACTGATAATCATTATATTTTTTTTTAAACAAAATTATTTAACATTATTTTACATGCTGTAAAATTTATATCCACAACCCTGTTGGATACGTTTATATCCACAGCAATTATATACTGCTGGTAACCCTCACTTTCTTAATTTTATCGCTGTCTTTCAAGTATTTATATTCCACAAGAAGGTATTATTAGGCTCGCAAACAAACTGGAAGCCTATCTGATGAATGTTTTATTTATTTTAAATTTATTTTAATGAAATTAGTGAATTACAGCTATTATTTGCCTATTAGATTTAATTTTTGGTACGATTTTCATTATAGCATGAGAGAAACAATACTCTAAGAAAACGAGATGTGGTTGAAAAACATCTCCCCCCCCCCACAGAAATGAAATCCTAGGTTCGCCCGTGATGTTACCTACGTACTGTTGTGGTTGCATTACAACGTAGTTATGTTCTTGATTATTGTGATTGCATATGAACAAAGTCCTTTTTCTTTACCTTTAAAACAGTAAGAAATAGAAAGGTCAATTTATTGTGAAATATTTGATGTACGAAACACGGGAAAAACGGAAGCCGGTTCTGTGTTATGAATATGCCTATATAAAATTGTATAAATTTGATGTTGTGTAATGTATGTTGTAGAAGCGTGTCGATGACGTAAACAGGGATGTTGTCAATGAGTCATGTCGTGTGGAGTTTTATTAAGGGGTTGCAGGGCTGCGGGGCGGATTTCACAGTGACTTGGCGAAGCTTTGGAGCAGAAGTAACCCCCCTCCCCGACACTCTTTCATGTAACTTCACCCTCGCAATTATGCTGGGCCCGAATCGCGCATTGCTCAATTCAGTTTACCATCAGTCAATTTCAATACTAAATACTAATTCTAAAGGGAATGTTTCTATAAAAATTTACTGCATTGAATCTTAGAGACGGGAAGCGGAATGGTTTGTGCTAGAAAGATAATGCAGGGAAAAGCATTTTAGCATAATTAAATCTTTGACGTTCTAAAAACCTAGTCAAGACGGAAGGAGTTTCACCCATTACGCTGTTTACGTAAGTTATACAATTTTGGGCGCTTATGACTGCTTTTTATAAGGTACAAGTACCCGATAACTCAAAAACGTTAGGTTCCTTATTTTAAGTGTTACTGTGTTATAAGCATTGTATAGCCTATACACATTAAACATTGTTTTCCTCAACCATGGTTTTTATTTTATTTCAGCAGTAAACTAAAAACAGAAACCATTGTCACCTAACCTCACAAATGAAAACACCACGTATTTTCGCTTTGCATTAAGAAATAGAACATTTTACAATTAGTACACTTCTTCTTTTCACACCGTAATATATCGATACAATCGCATATTAAAAACATCGAAAATGTAATGCAGGAACGGATAAAGGTACAGTTCCGATGCCGCTAAATAGCATTTCTTTAAGTGTTACTATGGTAATTAATTCTGGTCTCCATGGTGTTTTTGACATTTTTATACACGTCAACAAAAGAGCATAATTAAAAGGGCCTAAATCGTGCGAACGGGACAGTATATCAAATTCCAAGTTAGACAGTGTTTTTTCGTCTTGTGTCAAAGGTTATCTGTGCAAAAATTGGTGGCAATCGGTGAAACGGTGTGGATTCGTATTCAATACAAATAAATTCTCAGACTTTGAGTTTTATATGCTTAGATTCTGATGCGTAAAGTAGTTAACATATTAAGTTGAACATACAAACGTCTGTACATAAGAAATGTGAAAACAGTCATACTAATAACTACTGTACGTTGGTGGATCCAGGAGCTTATTTACGGTGGTTCTAACGGTACCGCCCCCCCTAGGGTAAAAAATTTCCGAATTTTGTTAATCTCTTAACTTTTAGGCTATTTTATTATTTATATCCGGTTTTCCAGCAGCACTATTTTGAATATATCGTACGAACAGCTTTATTACACAGCAGTTGCGTATACGTTTCAAATATGAAATGTAGGAAAATCAGTTCACTCTGTAAGTATCTTGTAAACAATGTTTCAGCAACGCGTGTGTTTATTGTGTTATTACCGTTTACTTTACTGCTACTGATTTCACAATGTTATCACACGTTTTTCAAGCACTTTAAAGATATTCATAGTAATGTTGATTAATTGTTTTTTCTTTTGTATGAAACCGACCCGACCGGGACCCGGACCCCCCTCCCCCAAGGACAAATTCTACATACGCCGCTGGATGGATCATGTCTGGGGAAAACTGGATCGCATTACTTGGAACCAAACATAAATTTCCGGTACTGAAGCGAATTGGTTTATAGATTATGTATTTACCTATAACTATAAGTAAAAATTCTAATAAGTTATATGTTTTTAACACAGATTTATTCTGTTCATTGTTATGAGCGGTGGGTGTTACCTTGCTCTTATGAAAACAAGCCTACATACCTTTTGCCTTTACTCTGTGGTTAGTTGGATCATCATCACCTTCCAACATGGCATAGGCAAGGTGCTTCCCGTTCCACCTTCAAAGATTCTCCAGCCATCTCTTCCTGGGTCTACCCACCCACCTGTGTTATATTCCCAGATTTATATAGTGTTATATAGGGTTATACATTTATATTTGTGTTATATAGGGTTATATTTCCAGACTTGTTTGACCCGTCTTGGATCTGATGTTCTTTTTAAGTGTTCTTCCCACCGTTGTTTATAATCCTTTAGTCTTTCATGGAAGCTACAAACTTTTAGTTCTTCTCTTGTGGCCTCATTCTTTATACGGTCAAGTTTAGAACACCTTGTAACGATACCGGGGGTCCCAAGTTCGATTCCGGTACCGAATCACAATTGTGTAGTTATTATTGGTTCTGTTCTTATATTTTTGTTAGTAATAATGATATTGTTTGTTAATAATTATTATATTGTTTTGTAATAATGATAATTGATATAAAATGTTAAATATAAATAATTATATATGTATAACTGAATGTATGAAAACAGAATTTTGTATGAGTTATGTAATGGAAAAATGGTGGCGTTGCCATGGACTGTTTTATTGTGAGAGTGAAGATGATGAATTGTTAATTTTTGGATCTGTAGAAGAAAAGATGAAATAAAAATTGTTCTTTCGATATCTAAAGTGAAATTGATGGAAATAAAAATTGGTACAACAAAAACTGAGAAGATATTGATTATATTGTAACATAAAAAAAATGTTCAACTAAGAATAAATAATAAATAGACCTCCGAAGAGAAATAATGAAACGCTACAACCTCTTAACTCCTCTTAAGAACGCAATTTTCGAGCCTGTATTTTACTGTCTTGTTTCTTGGTCGTTGTCCACAATTCACACCCATAGGACAGTACAGGGACTGCCATAACTTTGTAAAACTTTAATTTGTGTCTCTACGTGCCTTGTTTCAAAAAAAAAAAAAAATACGGTTGATTCTCCCACAGGTCGTCTGGAACTTACCTAACTTAACATCAACATAATATTTAATTTATTGAGAACTTTCAAAGCACACGCCGATGGATACACTTTCAAAACCACAGTGCTGTGGCAAATCAGACACATAAGGTATTGTCCGTTAGTCTCAGTCTCACCTTCTTTGACGCAGTACTGTGGTTACTGACGAACACCTTGTCAGTTCTGTTAGAATCGTTTTATCGCTGAAGACGCCCTCCAGAGATTAGGCCGAAACGTCTTTCAGAATAATAACTTTAGTGGAGCACGAGCCAACAATACAGTGTAACACAAACAGAATTATCACTGTTGCACACCACTGTAGACAAATGGTTCCGATTAGCGCTTTAAAGCTTCTCAGCTCATCGTCAGATCGGAAATAACAACAAGGGAATAAAACCAAACTCTTCACCCCCCCCCACACCCTATAGTGGTGTGCAACAGTGATAATTCTGTTTGAGATTATAACCACTAACACAACTTTCTTAATTAAAGTACAGTGTAATGTATATTTGTGATTATAACCACTAACACAGCTTTATTAATTAAACATCCTGATATAGTTTTATATATTTATATAGTTATATATTTATATAGTTATATATTTATATAGTTATATATTTATATAGTTTTATATATTTTCAGACGTCACTGAAAACAATTATCACAAAGAAGTTAATGACAGAAACTAAATTCTTGTCCCTCTATAAATGTCAACGGCGACTTACAAACATTTGGTCTCAAAACATGCTAACGCCTCCTGGAAAAAAATAAGCCATTTAATTAAGACTCCTTATCGGTCTTTGTATACGGTGAGACGTTATTAACTCCCTACAGTCAACATCATGAACGTGCACTAAGCTAAAAGATAAAGATGTAACGCTTTTTTTTTTGTTAATTAGAGATGGAGGAAAGAATATTATAAATTATCAAACATGAGAAGTGATGAATCTAAATGTTGTGAACATTGAACGTTGGTTTCCAAATCAACATGACTCAGAATGCGTGCAAGGCTACATGGATAATACTCTTAGTAGACAACAGGGGGTCAGATTAATATAGTCATTATTCATTTTTAACCTTTCTTTTTAAAAAAGGTAGACATTTCTCTACTACAACTAACTCTTGACAATCGACGGATTAGTAATACAAACGATTACTTACTAAACTGATCAGACCACATCTTGATTTCGATATGAGTCGACATGATTCCACCTGATTTGGTGAAACATGATGAGTAAATTATTATTAATCCTTTATTTAGTAGCGAACGTTGCTCAATAAATGCTTAACGATGGAAGGTTTAGCGAGGATCGCTCAATAACAGAAATTTTACATTATTTGTGTCGACGTTTAGTCAATATTTATTGTCATCATCAATATTATTTATAGTAAAAATTAAGCAGACTTATCCAAAGAAAACAATTTCGTTTATTCAAAATAATGTAAATAAAAGTAAGGAAAAAATAACATTCAAAGATATATCTTATGTATTATTTTTTGGCTATCTTTTGTACGTATGGGATGTGTGCAGTCGCTTCTGATATATAATGTCTGTCCATTTTGCGTCAAATTTTGATGCCCCTATCACTACCGTGATGCATTCAAGGCAGCCAGACGAAGAAGCACATTAACCACGTAAATGTTTTAAACTTATACAAAATATTATAACAGTTTACTGAACTTATTTCTTCTTTAGTTATTTAGTAAAATGTTATAATATTTGAAATATAAGACAATCTATTTAAAAACTGCATGCAGCATCGGCCCGGTTGCCGCAGGCCGGGTCCGGCCCACTGGCCGTAGTTTGGAGACCCCCGTATAGAGGATTCAGGTAGCTGAAATGAAATTTCTAAGAGGGACGCAAAGTTGTTCTCTCCTGGATCGAAAAAGGAACGAGAATATTAGAGGCAAATTAAACGTTGTATCGTTGCACCAAAAGATTGAAGACCACAGAAGGAGATGGTGTGAACACTTGAACCGCATGCCTGGTATCCGTCTACCCGTGACTGCCTTGGATTATCACCCTACTGGGAAGAGAGATGTCTGTAGACCGAGGAGGAGATGGGTTCCGGAACAGGCCTAGGCCGTTATCATTGGAGTGATGATGATGATGATGACTTATTGACCAATCCTCGCTAAACCTTCCATCGTTATAAATTATTATTATTATTATTATTACTATTATTAATGCGTGTGGGCATAAACATTAAATATTTGTACACTTAAAAACTCTAATGTATTTAAATTTACTATAATTCAGTATTTTCTTATTACTCAATATTGGTCAACGACTTCAAAAAAACCTGTTGCAACGGAGAAAGTATTTTAGAATAGTACAGGCTTTAACCACGATTATTATGGAAACGTTTTTGGAAACATCCATTAAAAAAAAATGATGAAAGTTGAAAACAAGGGAACGCTGAAATAACAATAGCTCCACAAGGTCTATGATAAGTCACATGAGTCACACGGCGTGTTAAAATACACCTGTGGTGAAAGGCAGAAAATATTTACTTTATTGGTAACATTCTAAAAATTTAGAAAATTAAAAAGCTTTTGATTAGAGACATTGCGGCCATTCTGAAACAGTTTGCTGATGACCAATTACTTTTGGCTCAAGATTTTGAAGACATAGAGTACATGACTATAAAATTGATTCAGGAATATCAGAAATGGTGACTAAAGGTAAATATGAATAAAACAAAATACATAGCAATAGGTGACCTTCATAAATACTTAATAATGGAGGAAGACATGGGGAAGATTTCATATACAGAGGAATATAAGTATTTAGGAGTGAAAATTACGGCCAGTGGGAAGCAAGACAAAGAAATACAATCCAGAATTAATTTGGGAAAGATGACTATATCTACTACATTAAATGGAATCCTGTGGGATAAGCAAAAACTAAAACCAAAATGTTTAAAACCATTGTTAGAAATATTATGACTTACGGCTCAGAAGTTTGGACTACTAATAAACGCACAAGAACAAAATTAATGACAGCAGAGATGGACGTTTGGAGACGTTCGGCAAGAGTATCCAGACGTGAGAAAATTAGAAATGAAGTCATTAAGGACAGAATGAATGTGAAAAATTCAATTGTTGATTTTATCCAAACAAAAAAATTACAATGGTATGACAGAAAAAGAACGACACAGGAAATATTGCCAAGGATATTTATGGAATGGACCCCACCAGGAAGAAGGAAAAGAGGAAGACCACCTATTGCGTGGATAGAAGAAATTCAGACTATATTGAGGGAACGAGAAATTGAAGATCTTTGGATGGACAAGAAGTAGTGGAAGATGAGAACTCAATCACTTCTGTAAGCTTTTGTTCCGGAAAATGTGTAAATATTGTACAGCCGGAATAATAATAAAAAATAATAAAAAAGCTTTTGATAGCCTACAAATATGTGAACGGATTTTTATTATTTTGTTGCGGATTTTTCATTTTTTAGACACCATGTGTGTGATACCTCCCTCTAACACGAGGCAACAATATACAGTATATATATGTGATCTCACAAATAATGAACACTGCGCTTCCTTCAATAAAAACGTTTGAAAAGAAGTCTGACCCTTGACCATGAGGAGTAAACAGTATTAACTGTAGGATTGCGCGTTTCCTATCCATTGTTATAACACAAAATCCACAAAACGTGTTACAGATATCGCCGCTGTTGTAACAACAATAGAAATAGAGACCCTTAAAAAAGTCACCCCTATATTTATGCCCATTGTGAAAGGGAAATCGGAAATAGATCCAGCGTGGACTACTTGATGAGAGCGGATCTCAAACTGAAAATAGCGCATAATAATGACGTCACGGGAGAGCACTTCCGTTTCCGGAACCCAAGATGGGGGTGGTAACTGGCCGTGAAGTCGGCAGGGAGGGAACGACGTCATTGTTATCCGAGTTATCATTGTTGCAGAAGCTGCTACCTAGTCCGGCTTGCAGTTCGCCCCTAACGTTACACACTCTGTAGCAGGCATGTTAACATTTTTTTAAACAATTGTATAATAAGGTATATAAAGTATTTTTTGGCGTATAATGAAAACAATCGGTATGGAGAACCATACATGACTTCCATGTTTTAAGTTTATATTTAAAATCATTCCTTGAATTCGGTTCGATAATTTCTAAAAAAAAGTATCCCCCACCTTGTAAATCGAGTTTTATGTTTGACAAATTGAAACGAAATATTTCCATAGAAACTACTTCTTTGTTGCCGATAACGTAGTACACATAAAAAAAGTTATCTGTCCCCCTTCAGCTATCATTTTCATTTATAGAAAATTACCCCCTCCCCCATCAACTACCCTCTTCATTTATAGATATTTCATCTACCTTTCTACAGTGGATTATTATGACCTTCTTTTCAGGATACTTTATTTATCAAAATTTTAAGTACTTTACTCTTGTTAAAACGTAAAACGTTGCAGGTAAACTACCCCTTCCACTTAACCGATCTTCACCAAAATCAATACGCCTTGAGTCGACTACAACTCGGACACATATGCAAAAAATTATTTGATTCTGTTTGAATTTGCGGCAGTTATCGTTCGCCATAGGAAAACTTCTACACACAGACACTTTTCGCAAAATGGCTTTCTTCATGTTTTGAGGGTACTACAATCAGAACACGATTATCTCGAACACGATTTTTTTCGCGATCACCATACTTCCACTTCCTTACGAAACATGGATATAACAAGGAAAATCTCGGCTATGTTCGTATGAAACGAATAAATTTTTATACTTATAACCTAAAATTTTGGTGAAATCCTAGTACCGGAATTGTAAAGAGTTTTTATGTATTTCCCGAAAAATTGATTCAACGGAGATGAGTTCTGACATTTGATACGCCGATATTGTAAACAAATAAATGTAGTAAATATCGAGTTTCGATATATTCCATGTTTCGTAAAGAAGTGGAAGTATGGCGATCGCCAAAAAAATCGTGTTCGAGATAAGGGCTGATTCTGATTGTAGTACCCTCAAAACATGAAGAAAGCCATTTTGCGAAAAGTGTCTGTGTGTAGACGTTTTTCTGTGGCGAACGATAACTGCTATGTCTATTTGTGATGTTTTAGTGTTTGTTTTACTCCGAGGCTGCTTTGGATGCTACAAGTATTTCAAAGTTTTATATGAACAGCTTACTGGCCTGTTGCACAAACGCCTACCAGGAGGACCAGGGACTCATCTGTCAGGGTTACCATACCTTAGCCAAAAGGCCCATGTTTTGGGGCGCAGGAGCTTCGCCCTCACCCTTCTCTTTCTTAGATAGGGTTTGGTGGCTTTGTTTCAGTTATTTTGATACTGAACGTTTCTTAGTATTTCCAGTGCTCGTCATCAGTGAGCACTCTAATATCCTAAGCCACCCAAAGTTAAGAAATTAGTATTGAAAAGGAAGACAACCTAGCCTTCGATTACTCTAATAGCGTCGGGGTCAGAAAAGAACAAGAGGCAGTCAAGAGAGACTAGACAGAAAAGACTAAAGGAAGGGATCTCACCCAAGACGAGTTGAAGCAAAGTGAGAATCCAGCTAGGACACTTCGGGGGGAGGAGGAGGGGGAGGAGGAGAAGGAGAAGGAGAAGGAGAAGGAGAAGGAGAAGGAGAAGGAGAAGGAGAAGGAGAAGGAGGAGGAGGAGGAGGAGGAGGAGGAGGAGGAGGAGGAGGAGGAGGAGAAGAAGAAGAAGAAGAAGAAGAAGAAGAAGAAGAAGAAGAAGAAGAAGAAGAAGAAGAAGAAGAAGAAGAAGAAGAAGAAGAAGAAGAAGAAGAAGAAGAAGAAGAAGAAGAAGAAGAAGAAGAAGAAGTGTTTGTTTTTTCACGAAGACGGCTACAGATTTGTTGTGAAGCCGAGACGTCGCTTTATAGCCTATAAAAAAAGGAGCGATTTGGGTCTCACTAGTAGGCCTAATTATTAGCCGAGTCAGACTCGTTGCTCGGGGGTTACACAGACATCCGTACTGATATTCCACCATAATTGAGTAGCGTACAAATTACGATATTACATTAGTATGTATCCAATGGCGGAGTGGTGCCCATTGTGCTAATGTCTTTAGCGCGAATTCTCAGAGTCACAGTCCTGCCGTAATTGCTGTCACTCTGTGAATCTGCTTTACGTGCGTAACCACTAGTAACATTAGACAAAGTAAGATAACGTAACGACAAGAAAACAACAATTATTAAAATATATGTAGATGTAAAGATATCATCAGTTGTAAAAACTAACTGTAGTGACTCACTATATTACAAATGTGGCTGATGATGTTGTGACAATAGCCTCAACAAAGGCTAGTTGAGGTGTACAAGGAGCAGAAAAAAATCCACTGGAATGGGACTGAATGTAAATATAACAAAACTAGAGATATGCTGATTTCTGCATAAGGAAGGAGAAGAAATCTGTATAATTCATGCATAGAGGATAATTCATTTGATGAAAGTTAATAAGTTTAGATGCCTGGTTAACATGATAGATAATGAATGTTGCATAAACACGAAATACATGACAAGATACAAGTAGAATATAAGGCATATTGTGCCAACAGTGGACTATTGACAAGCAAACTATTACTCGAAAAAAAAAAATAAAGAAAAAACATATAAGACACTTATCATGGTGCACCTCCATGGGTGCTTACTTATGGAGGCGAGACATGGACATTAACGAAAAAGGAACGAGAAACACTAAGAAGGTTTGAACGAAAGATCGTAAGAGGTGTTTATGGCCCGGTAAAAGAAGATGATGAATGGGGAATAAGAAATAACCAGGAGATAGATGAGCTACTGAAGCATGAGAAGCATGAGGACATTGTAAGGTTCATAAACTCTCAGTGAATACAATGGCTAGGTCACCTAAAGGGGCAGCGTATCCCAAAGAAAATCCTGCGGGCGCAAGTCTATAAAAGCAGAAAGAGCGGCTCACCTAGAATAAAACGGCTGGATGGTGTGGTGGAAGATCCAAGAAGAACAGATGTGAGGGGTTAAACTGAGGTGGCAATGGATAGGAAATATTGAAGAACATTGGTGTTGGAAGCCAGAGCTCAAGTTGGGCTGTAGTGCTAAAGAAGACGTGACACTATAATGTCTTGTAAGAATCTTCAACGACTATTGGAACATTTACGTGTCTTATCTTAATACATATGTACTGGTTATCGGACTCTGTATCCATCCAATCAGTCTTGATAACTTTATCAGCTGTCGAAATTAAAGTTAGTTATTTTAGCCATAGTAGTAGACATATTGTGGTATAGGCAAACGAACGAAATTTGATCTATACAGGCATTATTATGCAACCTCAACGTTAAGGGGTAAAATAAAGCTATGTATGTGGTCTTTATCTGTTCAGACACAGGCTTTATCTGGTCTACACGCGGTGAAATTTACTTGATAATAATCAGTTACAATATCCCAGATTTCATAGCCAATATGTTTTTTCCAACTTTGTCGTGTTTACTTGCTAAACTGCCACTTGTCATGTTCCGGACGAGACCTTTCAGTGTTTCCACCATTTTCAAGTCTAAACCACGACAAAAAATATCCCACTGGCCTATACCCGTGAATCCGTCTTCACTTTAGGTCAATTTTTACACATATCTCACCCTTGCAAAATATGAAAAAATTGTTGAACCATATTTTGCTAAGAGTTTTCTTTAATTTTACTTTAGTCTTTAAATGTTTAAATATTAGTCTTACCTTATGTAATTTATCGCCACTTTCCACGTGTAATACGCTGTCATTGTTCATCTTGTTATTTGAATTAGCGGTATCTGTAATTCCAACTTTGTTGTGTTTACTTGCTTAACCCCTTACTTGTCATGTTCTGGGCGAGGCGTTTCAGCGTTTCTACCATTTTCAAGTCCTAAACCGCAACAAAAAATATCCCACTGGAACGCGTGAATCCGCCTTCACGGCAGATCAATTTGTACACATATCTCACCATTGCAAAATATGAAAAAATTTATGAACCATATTTTGCTAAGAGTTTTCTTTATTATTATCCTTAGATGGCACCTTAGATATTTGACAAATACTTAATTACGTCTAATAACACAAGGTCGTGATACTGACTTCAGATAGTCTGTTCCATAATTGTATACACGTATGCAGAAAAATATTATGAAATGTCCATTAAAAAGAGATAATCTTTGGGGTATTAATTTTTGCCGCTTGTCACGCGGAATTGACTGTACAGGCGGTTAAACTGACTCTCACTCTGTCTCTGTCTCTCTCTTTCTCTCTCCCTTTCTCTCTCTATTCATGTTCCCCTCCCCCTGTATACGTATTGCCTTGGCACACGTGGTTTAGCGAGTAAGCTGCTGGATCAGTGTTACTATAAAGGAGCTGATATACTCGCTGATAAGAGAATTAAACAAAATCACATTGCATTGTGTTAGTGAAAACAATCAATTGATGATTAATACTGGACTGGGACTGTTAAGGTTAGAGAGGGTCGCACTTACAATGGACTGGGGAGGAGGACACAGTAACAATGGGCTTAGCAGAGGCCGTGACCGATATGTTGTGAAGCCCAAGTGTTTTTTTTTTTACGGACACACGCAGACATACACGTTTTGTGTGTGTGGGCGCGCGTGCGTACAGAGGCGTTGGTGTCGTGTACAAGTCTAACTCTGTTAAAAGACACGTTATTTACTAAAAGGTACGAGCAACAGTTTGGAAAGTATTTACCAAATGGTTTGGATATAATCTTTTCATATCTGAATCTTTTCATTATTTTTTAGAAAAAAATGTGCAGGAACATGGGACTTCCACGTGATGGTGATACAGTTTATTGATTACAGTTTCCTGGTGACCAATTACTTTTGGCTCAAGATTTTGAAGACATAGAGTACAAGACTAGAAAATTGATACAGGAATGTCAGAAATGGGGACTAAAGGTAAATATGAATAAAACAAAACACATGACAATAGGTGACCATCATCAAGACTTGATATTGGAGGAAGACATGGTGAAGATTTCATATATACAGAGGAATACAAGTATTTAGGGGTGAAAATTACGGCCAGTGGGAGGAAAGACAAAGAAATACAATTCAGAATTAATTTGGAAAAGATGGCTACATTTACATTATGTGGAATCCTGTGTGATAAGCATATTACAGCAGAAACTGAAACCAAAATATTTAAAACCATTGTTAGAAGTATCATGACTTACGGCTCAGAAGTTTGGACTAATAACAAACACACAAGAACAAAATTAATGATAGCAGAAATAGACTTTTGGAGACGTTCGGCAGGAGTATCCAGACGTGAGAAAATTAAAAATGAATTCATTAAGGAGAGAATGAATGTGAAAAATTCAATTGTTGATTTTATACAAACAAAAATATTACAATGGTGTGGACACACGAAACGAATGGTTTCCAGGGAGAGTTATGGAATGGACCCCACCAGGAAGGAGGAAAACAGGAACACCACCTATCACCTGGATAACAGAAATTCAGACTATATTAAGGGAACGAGAAATTGAAGATCTTTGGATGGACGAGCAGCAGTATAAGAAGATGAGAATTCAATCGCTTCTGTAATCTTTGGTTCCGGAAAATGTGTAAACACTGTACAGCCGGAATAAACAAAAAAAATCTTTTCATTCGTTGCTTCTGATTATTTGGCACCAATCAACAATATTGTGACAGTGTACTATGATTTCTCCGATCTTTATACGTTTGCTGTCTTTATTTCCATGCCGAATTGGAAATGATTCATACAATTATAATATTACTTTTTTTGTTATTTCGTAACAAGAAAAATACATTTTGAACTGAACCTTTGAATCACTCACTAATTAAATTGTTGTTCCTTACTGAATATCCTAAAAATCTGGTAGACGAATTATATCGAGGAGTAAAAAGTATTTTAAGAGTATTAAGGTCTTAACATAACTATCAGTTCAATATCTTGTAAGTTCGTAAAAGAAAACTCATCTTTTGATACAATAATTGTCACTTAAATTATTCAAAAAAAAAAAATTGAGAATCTTTTAAAATTGTAACATTTTTTAATAAAAATATAAAATTTATTTTTAAAAAATTTACAGGGATTGCACAAATGCAATGCACAGAGAAGGGCATTGAAAATGCTTCAATAAATCTAAAAAATATATATATTTACATTCATTCACCAATCAATGAATTCATTCTTCATTCACCAATGTACAGATTATAAGTAGTCGCATTCATAAGCGAAGTTTTATATGTGTACTACGTTATTGACAACAAAGAAGTAGTTTCTATGGAAACTCACCGGTTCCCATTTTCGATAACACACCAGCGATCGGCCGCAAATGTGCGACACGTCCCTATAAACATTTTCAATGTTAAAAATATTAGAAGGCGAATCTAATAATAAGTTAAATTATTTAAACATAATTATGAAGAAAAATTAAACCGATTTTGAATACTCAATATATAGGAAACCCTCTCAAACTGATTTAATAATACCAAATAACTCTAACCGTCCACCCCAACATAAAATGATAGTATTTAGTTCCACGATATACCGAATGCTTAGGATCTCATTAAATGACAATGAAAGAAATATTATCTAACAGATAGCAATTCAAAATGATTACAAAATAAAAACTGTCAATAAATTAGAAAACAAAATGAAACATAAACTAACTAAACAAATACCCATCAACACTACACCTGCAAATCCAACTGTTAATGATAATATAAAATATACAACCTCAACTTACTATGGAAATATAACTCAAAAACTAAGTAAAATATTTAAAGATACAAATTTAAAAATATCTTATAATACAGATAATATAGTTTTTAATAAAATAAAACCTAAAACTAAACGCAATATTCATAATAAAAATAGAATATACAAAATAGAATGTACAAATTGCAATAAATTTTACGTAGGCCAGACAAAGAAAAAACTACTCGATAGACTCCTTCAACACCGCAGTGCGTTTTTAAAACCAAACACTTACAAATTTAATTTAGCCACGCATCGTCTAAATAATAAACAGCACTTTCTAGAGATTCAAAATATGAAATTAATTAAAGACATACAAAAAGTCAAAAAATGAATATTTGAGAAAATCTTAATATTTACAATCACAATTACAATAATTGTTATAGATGTTACTGTCCTGGAACAAGTTAGCAATTTTGAATACCTGGGCTACAGTGTGTCTTACAATGAAAGCAACGACGTTGTGAATAAGTTGCATACGTTCAATCTTATATGCGGGACCATTAGGCGAACCTTTAAGTCAGCAAGTAAAGGAACACGCCTAAAATTCTACAAGGTGATGGCTCTTCCCACACTTTTTCATGGGTCTAAGAATTGGACATTAACGAAAGGACAGGCCAGTCGCATCCAAGCGGCTAAAATGAGATTTCTCAGGCACGTGGCAGGGTATACTCTTCATGATCATAGGAAAAACACGGATATACGGCAGGGACTGAATATTATGAGTATACTCGACAGGTCGCCCAGTTTCGGCTGAATTGGTGGGAACATCTTTGCCGAACGGATGACCGCCGTATCCCCAAACAACTATGGAACTATAAGCCGAGGGGACGGAGAGGTGTGGGACGTCCGAGGAAGCGCTGTTGTGACCAGCTCTAATCTTTGCCTATTTTAGACCGGAACAAACCATTCTTGGTTTAATCCTTGAAGAAGATGATGATGATGATGATGATGATGATGACAATTACAATAATTTTCTAATTAAAGAATAAACTCAAATAAAAGCAAAACAAGATGATCTATTTAGCATTGTAAATTTATTAAAATAAATTATATATAAACATTAAATATTCCCAATATAACAGTTGAAACAGCTGATTCAGTAAATAAACATTACTACGATCGAAAATTTAAATAGATATTAAATCGATTATTCGTTATTTATATTAAAAACAAATCGATTATTCGTTAGTTTTTATATTGAAATCGAATGAAACGATTATTAGTTAATTCATTTGAAACTTTTGAAGGTACTGATACAGTAAGTAAGACATGCGACAGGTACGATAAGATAAAAATCAATACAGTCTACTTACAAAAGTAATTACAATTCTATAATATCAGAATCCTGCTCGACAAGTTACTTATAAGGAAACAGAAAATTGTACAAATCCTCTGTACGGTGTGTTATTTCAAACAACGTTTTTGTATATTTGTTTTCTTTTACATTAGACACCGTTGTTTCAAGTTCCATCACGCTTTACAGTAACTGTCTCTCTCCGCCCTGATCATATCGCACACGAAATAAAATGTTTAAACGGTTTAAAAGGGTAGCGTCGTCGCGTAGGTAGAGATAGGTCACAATAATTGGTTCGACCCTTGTCGTTGTTACTGTAAGTAACAGTTTAGACGATGATTGGGAGCCTGGGAGCAATTACACTGACACAAGGGGTCGTGCTCAGATAACAGTTACATAAAGTGACACACACACCCCACCCCACTCCCCCGTCTTTCTAGATTAATTCCTGCTTTTATATTGAGGCAGTACACAGCGGTTCTGCTGGGGTAGATCTATCATCATTCACTTGATCGTTAATGTTTAATCTCGTTCACTGCAACTGTTCAATACTGTACTTACAGATGCGTTCTTTAATGAACACTCTGTAGTACAGTACAGTGGAAAACGTTTAACACAAAATATCGGTTAACAAGAAATAAGTTATGGCTGAGGTCCCGATCGCTGCGTATATTTTACAGTTACTATTTGTACGGTTAACACGAAAGTCTTATCTACAAAATATCGGTTAACACGCAAAAGTTCGGTTAAAAATAATTTTGTTGCTGGCTTTCAATAGCTGCATAATAAATAATCCGTACGTGCAAGCATGCTATAGATCATATTTTCTCCTTACAGCAAATAATTGAAAAGAAAACAGTTCGACCACAACCTCTTCATTTAGTTTTTATTGACATTGAAAAAGACTATGACAATGTACCGTTAGCCAATCTGTTGACAGCTTTAAAACCAACTAGTATCAACCCCATTATCATAAAAGCTATACAAAATTTCTATAACAATTCAATATTGAGAAAAAAGTAGGAAGTAATTTGTCACCAGGGTTTCAAGTGACCAAAGGTTTACGCCAGGGATGTTGTCTATTACCCACACTTTTCAATATTTATACGGAGAAAGCAATAGAGACTGGGGAAAAAATGTGCAGGAACATGGGAATTCCACTTGATGGTGATACAGTTTAATCATTACAATTTGCTGATGACCAATTACTTTTGGCTCAAGATTTTGAAGACATAGAGTACGTGACTAGAAATTTGATACAGGAATATCAGAAATGGGGACTAAAGGTAAATATGAATAAAACAAAATACATGGCAATAGGTGGCCTCCATCAAGACTTGATATTGGAGGAAGACATGGAGAAGATTTCATATACAAAGTAATACTAGTATTTAGGGGTAAAAATGACGGCCAGTGGAAAACAAGACAAAGAAATACAATCCAAAATTAATTTGGGAAAGATGGCTACATCTACATTAAATGGAATCCTGTGGGATAAGCAAACTACATCACAAACTAAAACCAAAATATTTAAAATCATTGTTAGAAGACTTACGGCTCAGAAGTTTGCACTACTAATAAACACACAAGAACAAAATTAATGATAGCAGAGATGGACTTTTGGAGACTTTCTGCAAGGGTATCCAGACGTGAGAAAAATTAGAAATGTAGTCATTAAGGATAGAATGAATGTGAAAAATTCAATTGCTGATTTTATTCAAACAAAAAATTACAATAGTATGGACACACGAAAAGAATGGCACAGGAAAGATTTCCAAGGAGAGTTATGGAATGAACCCCACCAGGAAGAAGGAAAACGAGAAGACCACGTATCATCTGGATAGAAGAAATTCAGACTATATTGAGGGAACGAGAAATTGAAGAAAATCTTTGGATGGACAAGCAGCAGTGGAAGATGAGAATTCAATACCTTTCTGTAATCTTTGGTTCCGGAAAATGTGTAAACATTGTACAGCCGGAATAATAATAACACATGCATGTCCCAAAACAGTGCAAGTTAAAAACTGTGAAAGTGAGGGGAGTGGCAACGAACTTGACACGGAAAATGACAGTGAAAACTTACGAGTTCTTACCGCTACCGATATGCTTTCGTTGCTGAGCCGCGTTCGTCGGTATTTAGAAGCTGAAAGGTTTGACCACGTTGATAAATTAGAACAATTTGTTGGAAATAAACCAGTACAGAATTGGGTGCAAAGGAAAAATAACAAATTATTTTAAAAAGGATTGAACATCGTCACTATAGGAACAGTCAGAGACATACTACATTACTATACAAGAAACCCTAAACCGTAAGGCTAAGTCAAGAACAGCTACAGTGCGTAAATACTAAATTTTAAGAAAAATTGACCACATTTTTTCCAAAAATGAATCATAAATTATACGTTAGGATAAGTAAAACGTTTGTATGTATCTTCTGAATATTTTATTTATTGCTTTCTTTACTACACAATACAGTAAGTAATAGCCTTTATACAGTATTAGTTCATTTATCTCATTTTATTTCACTTTTTGTCCATTTAACACGATATTTGGTTAGCACGAAAAAACAGCTGACCCCCGTCATTTCGCGTTAAACGTTTTCCACTGTAGGCCTATGCACTAATCATGGTACTGGATTTTAGAATGTAAACAGAATTTACACGAGTGTTACTGTGGTAAAACTTATAAATGCGTGGACTGCACGCGTAAATGTCTACATTGTGTGTGTGTGTGTGTGTGTGTGTGTGTGTGTGTGTGTGTGTGTGTGTGTGTGTGTGTGTGTGTGTGTGTGTGTGTGTGTGTGTGTGTGTGTGTGTGTGTGTGTGTGTGTGTGTGTGTGTGTGTGTGTGTGTGTGTGTGTGTGTGTGTGTGTGTGTGTGTGTGTGTGAAAATATAGTGCGGCTTACATATCATTTCAAATGAGTGACTTTTATATTCTATTCTGTGCGCGCGTGTTTGCGGATATGTGTCTTTTACTACCTACTTTCGAAACTGTTTGACCGTTACAATTATCATCATCATCATCATCACCACTCCAAGGACTAGGCCTTAGACCTGTTCCGGAATCCATCTCCTCTTCGGTCTACCGTCATCTCTCTTCCCCGTAAGGTGCTAACCCAAGGCAGCCACAGGTAGACCGATATCAGGCATGCGATTCAAGTATTCACACCATCTCCTTCTGTGGTCTTCACCCTTCTGGTGCAATGATACAATGTTTAAATCGCGTCTGATTTCCTCGGTCCTTCTCCGGTCCAAGGAAGACCAACCTTGCGTCCCTCTTAGAAATTTCATTCCGGTTGCCTGAATCCTCTGCACGTCCCTTTTACCTCACTAGCATACAAGAGTATGGGGACAGCCACAGTTTTATAAAATTTCATTCGGGTATCCTTCCGTGTTTTAATTTTCAGGTACCTATGAACTGTTCCACAGATGCGTCTAAATTCTGTTAGCTTACAATCCCAATCAATCCGTTACAATTTTTAATGTATTTTCTTTGCCTCCATCATCTCACGATTTCTCTGTTTCTTTACTATATACAGTTATTTATTTTCCTTCTTTCTTTATTCTATTGGTTTTTTGTTCACTTATAAATGACTTTTCTCTGTTTGTATTTTATCTAATTTGATTGAGATCTTTGTTTTAAGTAAACAGTATTTCTTGCTTTGCCTTAAACCGCCTTAAAATGTACTAATACAATGTTGCTGGTGTCAGATTTCTATAAAACAAAATTATTACTGAAAGCAGTGATAATAATTAAAATTAAATATTCACAGTTCGTCACGTTAACAATACACATTCTAAAAAATATTACTTTTGTATCTGACCACATTATTCTTGTGTATTTATTATTATTATTACTACTAATAAATAATAATTTTATTACAACAATGTATTATATATTTTTCTGAATATTTTACAATGTTTAGTTATTTTCACTATCATCATCAGAATATTAGAATTTAATGAAGTTATAATTAATAAATTTGTAACATTCTGATGATGATAGTTCAGATTATCGAAACATTGTAAAATATTCAAAAAATTTACAATATATCAATGGGGTTAGTGGTAAAACTACCCAAGTCCAATTATGTTTCAAAACACACACTTTATTTTCTTTTTTTTATTAAATTCTGTTGTTTTTTCCATTTTTAAAACCTAAGTAATCAATAAAAACTCTATTAATAATAAAAATTAACCTAAAAAGTCATTTTAATAATTTTATGATTTATCATTGCACTTGAAAACCTTTGTTTTTGGTTTTCCTTAATTTCACCTAAGTGGACTTGGCTAACTTTATCACTAACCCCACAATGTATTTTTGTAAGAAAAGTATTATTTACTATTAATAATAATAAAAAATATTAATACATTTTTAGCAGTTATTCCTTTGTAAGTAACTCGTTGAGTTTCCTGCAGAGCTCCCATCTAATATCTTCAAATAAGTACACTGCAAGTAGGTTTATTTTCACCTGACGCACGTTTCACAGAAATTATTCTGTATCTTCAGAGGTTTGTTTGAATTGTAAGCGATATTTGAGATTGTAAGCGAAATTTGAGATTGTATGCGAAATTTGAGATTGTATGCGAAACATTCAATTACAATTCAAACAAACCTCTGAAGATACAGAATAATTTCTGTGAAACGTGCGTCAGGTGAAAATAAACCTACTTTCAGTGTATTTATTTGAAGATATTACATGGAAGACCTGCTGGAAAGTCGATATGCTTTCGTTGCTGAGCCGTGTTCGTCGATATTTAGAAGCCAACTCGGAAACTCAAATGCCACTTTAGGAACAGTCAGAGACATGCTACATTACTGTACAATGAAACTTAAACCGTAAGGAAACAAATACACTGCGAAACGTGTGTCCAGCGAAAATGAACCAATAAACCTTGCAGTGTACTTATTTGAAGATATTATATATTTCTAGCAGTGTACAATACAAATATATATCGACAATACTCTGTCTTTGTTTAACACAGAAAAAAGCATTAAGTAGAGAGCAGAATAAACGTGAATATTTTTTGTCAATATATGAGTAAGTGTGTGTGGGGGTGGGTGGAGTGCGCGTTCGCGTGTGGGCGTTCGAAGGGAGGTTAAGAGCAAGCAACCTAAACGCCACTTATGTTCTCATGCCGTCACTTCAGTGGCCATATTGTTTCCTGTTTCTGTGGTAACCACAAGTACTTAGCAAGTAAATTACGTGTGACCGCCCCATCACTGTTGGCAGCCAATCGACCGCGCAGCCAAAACTGCTTTGGGAACAACAGGAACTACGGGCCGTCGACGTCGGTCTGTCTCTTGTATTGCGTCCTCTGGTTATGACAACCACAAGATTGTATACATTGTAATACTACTGCGATTTCGGTGAATAGTTAGCACACACACACACACACACACACACACACACACACACACACACACACCATTAACGATGTATATGAGGTAAATGAGTATGTGTTTGAGTTTGACTACCAGACTAATTTAAAAGAAAATACTTATTTCAATTAATAAATTAATTTGGAGAAGACGATTAATGAGTTAATCCAGGACAGAACTGAAACAGACTATGTATCTTTGTAAGGACCGCGGTCAGTCAGTTGCGACCGAAGTAGAAATTTGAACCCGGTCAATTGCGATCAATTGCACTTTTAATAATAATAATAATAATAATAATACAAAAATGGCAGTTATAATTCTATTCATTCCTACCCTAAGCTAACCAAAGCCAACCTGACCTAGCCTAACCTAACAAAAATAGCCTATTGGAAGAAAGAAATGACTCGCACAAATGAAAAGTTGTAGAATTGAAATCTCGTCGAAGTTCAGAATAGCAACGTTTCTAAATGACAGATTCGGTTAGTAAGTGAAAGTAGGAGCAGCACTTGACCGCGTAAGTACAGGTAAAAACGTTGTTTCGTCGCAACTGACTGAGACCGCTTTGTGTCAAGATCGAAGTAATTAACGAAAAATATGACAGTTAATAAAGGCTCCACTGGTGAAAACTAATGATATCGTTCTTACAACTCTTTGAATTAAGTAAAGCAAATGAAATAAAATAGTAAAGTAATAATAATAAAATGGGCAAAAGTGTTGAAAATGGAAGGAGTCCAGGGTAGGAGAGATAAAAACGCAGGTTCAAAGTGGACTGAAGACAGGAAGAAGAGACACAGTGAGAAGATGAAAGAATATTGGAAAAAAGAAAAGAACAAAGAGTAAAGAATTGAAATTGGCATGTGGTCTTTAGATGGCCGATACGGAAAAAAATAATAAAATGGTAAAAATAATACAAGTGAAGATGGAGATTGATAAATAAACAGAAGATATATTAGCTATTGAAGCATGACGACAATATAAGATTCGTAAAGGCACAACGAATACAATGGCTAGGTAACTGTAGAGCGGACGGATGATCAGCGTATGCCAAAGAGAACCGTGAGGGCGCAAGTCGATTAAAGCAGAAAGAGGGGCCGACTGCGGATAAGATGGTTGGATGATGTGCTGGAAGATATAAGAAGAATGGATGTGAGGAGTTACACTGAGAGGGCAATGGACAGGAGTCATTGGAGAAGATTGGTGTTCGAAGCCAGTGCTTACGTTGGGCTGTAGTGCTGAAGAAGAAGAAAAGTGAAAACGTCATACATATAAGATGATTGAGAAGCGCTTCAGGTCTTGGGTGTTTCTGAAGGCAAGTGTGTATTTCCTTTAGTAACATAAGCAGTATTATAGGGAATAGTAATCTGTCTATGCTTACTAAAAAGGAAAATAGGTGCAGTGACTTATGAGTCAAAAATGTAGGTAATAACAAAAGATAGGAAATGGACAAAAAACTATAAGGAATAGAAATAATAAGGAAAGAAATGAAGAGAATACTAGAACGTTCAGTGGCGTATCTAGACTTTGGCCTTGGGGTGGGGCTCAGGGTCGAGTCGGCTTCATACAAAAGAAAAAACAAGTTAACACTAATCAACACTACTATCTTTAAAGTGGCTGCAATCAGTTCCATTTAAGTAAACGGTAATAACACAATAAAAACACGCGTTATTGAAACATTGTTTACAAAATACTTATTGACTGAATTGATTTTTCTATATTTCATATATCAAACGTATACGCTAATGTTGTATATTAAAAAACCTTTTTGTATATTTAAAAAAGTTACTACTATATTATGTACACAGCTGAAAAAGTAATAAAATAGCCTATTAAGAGATTAACAAAATTCGTCAACTTTTTCGACCCTCTAGGAGGGCCCGGTCACGTTCGCCCCCCCTCGTAAATACGCCCCTGCGAACTTGAAGTGGATAACATAAAGGCGTAGAGATTGTGTTCCGCGGAAAAATGTTTGGAATGGGAATAGAGTATGAAAATTCTCGAGCAACATTTAGATCAAGGAACTTAGCAATTAACAAAGTAATGGTAGGCCTAAGTCTCAGTTTGCTGGAGAAACAGATAGACTCCAGAAAGACATTTAAGGTCGTAAATGTTGCCAGACAATGTCACAAAAGCTTTGATGCAATGTGCTTTTACTTATACCAAAAGCTCTGTTTTTAAATGCACAAAACATTATATAAGTTACAAAGTCAATAAGGCTACACGCAAACAAATACTGTATCGATTATTGTCAATTATTGTATTTATACGTTTGGATACAAATATGTGTTTGAATAGAAGCTTTGACCGAAGCAAGTTCAGGCCGATAACTTCTTGCAAAAAGATTTCTTTTTAAACTCATTTGCAAGTCGGAAGCCGTACAACAAAGGGATCACATTAACTGTAAATTCTGACGATTATTAACGATTCATAACGGGGTGTGTGCGCAATACATCTCCCCCCCCCCCAACGCGTCCGTATCTGAAGCCCAACAGCCGTATCGCTGCATAAAAGGGTAGTGTTACAATGAACACTTGATATCGTATTGAAAGCGCTGATTATTGTTGTTATTATTTAAAACGTATGAGGGATAAATATAGTGTCGTTTGTAACACATGAAAAAATTATTGTTGTTGTTTACCTCCCCTTAGGGGTGTAAACGTCTGTGACGCCCCCATACGTCATAAATATTTACTTTGTCATTGTGACGTCATCAACTCTGTACACGCACTTGTCGTGTAAAACAGTTTTCCACGGTCTCTTGAAGATCGGTACAAACGTTTCACTGCGATTCGATACAGACAGCTGACAGTTAAATCTTTGTCGCATCTTTCATTTAGGTGTGACCAGAACGGATGTAGACTACTTGATCTACTCCGATTGTGTAAAAACCTTGTGCTTGTTAGGCCTAGTATTTACTAACGATCAGGGGCGAACCTAGGATTTCATTTCAGTGGGGGGGGGGAGATTTTCTTTAACCACAAACCTTTGTCTTAGGGTATTGTTTTTCTCATACTGTAATGAAAATTGTACAGTAAATCAAAACTAATGGGTACATAATCGCTGTAATTCATTAATTTCATTAAAGCCTATTAAAAACGTACATCAGATAGGCTTACAGTTTGTCTTGGATACCTTTATGTGGAACATATAGCCTATATATAAATGCTGTAGATAAAATGTGTATAACAGGGTTGTAAATATAAGTTTGACAGAACGTAAAATATTTTTAAATAATTTTGTTAAAAAATACAATGATTCTTCAAAAGGAAAAATAGAAAAAAAAGAAAGGTAAAAGGGAAGAAATAAATATTACTATATACTGTGATAAATAAGTGTTTTATTTATCCTTCTTGATATTTAAAAAGATATGTGGATTACACGTGTTTCATTATATGTTTATTACATGTTTAATTTTTAAAATTCAGAAATATTTAAGTAAATTTGGTCAAATAAAGCGCGTCAATTACGCGATTACATAGGATAACACTGGAATTGTTCAACTCCTAACGACACGTGACTTCAAAATCGTCGTACGCTCCATGGCCTGTCTTTTTCATAGGCCTCAGTTTACGGCCAACTAGCGGGTAAAACCAAACAGTTCCTTTGTTGCGGAATTAAACGAAACAGCTGACATGGTTCGAGCATAGTGTTAACCACGTCGTCACATGAATCGTATGTTTCAAGTTGCTTATAACCACCGGAAAATCGTGTCCTCCTATACTCTTTCAACTTGACTTCTTTTCATTTTTCACCATTTCTTTTCATCTGTTATATTTATTATTGAGAATAAGGCCTATTATTGTAGATTATTTAAACTTTTCATTGACCTAAATAGTAATTTTTTAAAATTGACAAAACTTGAAAGACAATTAATAAATTACATTTCAAAAAACACGGAACCAGTTAAAAGTTTTTTGATCCATTTTTTAATTTTTCGGATTTCGGGGGACATATCCCCCCCTAGATCGCCCCTGCTCGCGAGCAAACAAACAATTGTACGTCGACTGCGTGTCAACACTGTGTCTTATATTTTAGAATAATCTCCGCATGAGAAACCATTATTTTTAAATAACTGCGTATTCCAAAACGTTTTAGGCCGTTTGCGAAATGCATGAATAATTACGTACGCCGCACACATTCCAGCGAGAGCCATTCGATTCGTAATAGGTCCAGGTTAAACTCTGTCGGGACTAGAGGTGGGTCGATATACCTATAACAGGTATTTTGGAACGATATTTTTGTGGAACAGATGTAACAGTGACTGAAAAGTTGAAATACCTGTTCCGATTCAACGATAACTGAAAACTGAAAAGTCGAAATACCCGTTCTGATTTCTCGCGGCCTCTCGGTTCCGAGTCGCGGGACCCCCCTACGAAACTAACAAGTAAACGAATACTACGAGTACTCGAGAACAAAGCCACTTTTTTGTGCTGAATACTTTGTTCCGCTCATGTGCCGATTGCCATACAGGTACGCAACGAAGCAAAATAGCGAGGTTCAGAATATCTCTATGCCAATGAGACGAAGCTGTATTTAATAAATGAAAAAAATTCATACTGATGTTACATTTATTGTCGTATGTTATGCAGATATATAATACAGATTATAATAACAAATTATATATTATACTAGTCACCAACTTGGTAAATTTTAAAAAAGCGAATTACATTGTGTTATAATCTACAGATCTATAGAGTGGCTGATAAGACCATATAGTACTTTTTGTTAATGTGATTTCGGAGATGATTACTTCACTGCACATCTCACGTAAGATTTTTTGACGTTCTTTGTTGTGCTATTTCGTGCACACTAAATTTCATTGCCTGAGTTTCGCAAACTGATTTGTCTAACCAAATTGGTATCAATAATTAAATATTAAATCCTTGTCAGTTTGTTTACTCCTAGTAAAAACTTAAATTCGTATTCCCAAAGGGAGATAGGTCTATAAATTCTCTTGTTTCTTATTTTCTTTCAAACAGTAACAGCTTAATAAAGTCACAGTGTAAAATAACACTGTTAATAAGTATTAGTGTTGATGGAACTTTCACTTGTAAACTTACTTGTTCTTTTCACTCATACGGTCGTTTCGGAGTAGTGTGCTCCTTCGTCAGTGAGTTTTTTGGATACAGAATGTCCATCAAGTGAAAGTTCCATCAACACTAATAATTTTTATTAAGTGCTGTAAACAAAGAAGAGATGAACATTCAAAACAGTATAACACTGTTAATACTTTTAGTTTCAATTTATTTCTTATAACAAGTTATATAATACAGATATATGTATAATAGGTTTATAATAACAGGTAACGGTTTCATTCGTACTTGTTACTTTCAAATACTAATTTAGCACACCTCTAGTTGGGACGTTACTACTACAAAATGGTACAAAGTGGTGGCAACGTGACGTCAGACAGCAGCCTCTAGCGAGCAAGTGCACGTCGAAGTGTAGACGTGTAGCAGATAGAAGTTGCTTGCGACGACCTTTTCGTCCACAAGCCAATGTTCGGCAGCGAGCAATGAACTAGGCCTTGGAATAATACATACAGCTTAGTTCAAGATTGGATTAAAAATCGCTTAAAAATGCCATTTATACTTGAAGAAATAAAACTTAGCTCTGTTTCACGATAATTACACCAGTAATGTCTCGACAGTGGCATTTTTTTTTTTAATCTGCACGAGAACTGCAGTGATCAAACACGTACTGGTATGCACGTCCACCAATCTGACCGTGGGCTTACATGAAACATAAAACTTTACATCTTTTTTTGTTTTTGCTATCTGTACAGTATGGGAAACATGTTTACCCTTCGTTAAAATATAATGTACCTAATAGACGTAACTAAAAAATAATAATGATAAGATTTCAATAGAGATTATAAGCGAAAAGAAAACAATGAACTTCAGAAGACATGGTTCCTTAAGGGAAAACCCATTCCATAGCTTAAGTAACGTTAACGGGAGAGAACCTACCCTACGAGGCTAGGTGGAAAAATTTACTCATCAAATTCCGCAAGGATTCGCATTTCCGGGATCTGTAGGATTGTGTATTATATACTAAAAAAAACACCTCCTTTTCCTATTTTAGGATACTAGCCTGAAACTGCTTCACACACATTACATCGGGTAGGCCTGTTGTTCTTCGGTCCTAGGGCTTCTGGTTTGTTCTTCTTTCTCTGTATTAATATTACCTATATCCACCTTCTTCGCCTGAATAAATTCTTCCTGAACAAACTGTTCGCCTGAACAGTTCCAGGCGCTCTCCCTTCGTAGCACTGCTTCGACGATGTCATCCGGAGAGATCTCCAGCTCAATGTCCCTCTTGCATCTGCTGCATTACTCCCACCTGTCGCAGACGAAGAAGGTATGGTTGACATCACCGGCGACTGCCGGGCAGTACGTTCTCTCTTGTGACTCAGCCTCGTCAACATGTTTTTGTAGGACCGAAAATACCCACGTACAGGCAGGAAATGGGTGAAGTCTCTATAGGGCGATCTCTCCATGCGTCCTCTCTGCCCACGTGTGCAACTGCTTGATGAGCCTTCTCGCTTTTCCTGCTCCCAAGCTCTCGCCAGCTCTCCGTCATTTGGCTTCTTCCCTCTCGGCACGCAGCTTCACCACCTACCTCCGTCCACCTATGGTAGACGATCCTACGCTCCTTGGCGAGAAGGTCGATCGGCATTACTCCAGCAACCATCAAGACACCCAGATCGGAAAACGTGCATTAGACCAATGCTACTCAAAGAGCCTTTGGACCTGTGCTAGATTCTTCCTGCAGATCTTACGATTGGGAAGTCTGCCTACACTTCCTCTCCGTACAACAGGACTGACTGGACAGCTACCATCAAGAGTACAATAATATAATACATTTTCTACGGTCTCTATCTCGGTACTGGGGTAAATTGGCGAACAGCTGACAAACACTTTTGACACTGAAGATGGGCTCCGATGGTGCGGCCGAAACGTCCGTCACAAGCAATAACACTCGACCACGACCGCACAGCCCGGCTAATAATAATAATTTAAACAAGGTATTGTACAGCGCTTTTGATAATCAGTTGGATAACCTTACAAAACTTGCCCTTTCAATTGACACCAGTGTGTTTAGTCGACTACCGAGTGCAAACGAGCGCTGTATTCGTTTCGTTATTTTGGTGGCATCTGACGACATCATAGTTCTAACTTTTGCCACAAGCAGCGTTTCAATTAGCTTTGATTTAGCGATGGTGTGGTTATGTTTCCCATGTTGGTCAGTGTGCTGCGAGTTACTTTTGATTATATGTTAAGTTGATTTTATTTAAGTCTGACACAAAATAATCAACACAACTACTTATAAAAGGTATGAACAACACATAAACATGATAGTTTCAAAATATTTTTTGTACATTGCGAGAAAGAATTTTTTTTAATTTCTATATTGTTATTTCACGCCGTCATGACTAATGCGTATTAACTACGCATAAATATAAAGAAACTGTCTTCCATCATATTGTAAAGTTACGAAGAATTTATTGTAATTTTCACTGGGCTTATACTATCATAACTATATAGAAACATGAAAGAAAATATGTATCTACTGAAATTCAGGAACAGCACTGGTAAAGCACTGATTCTGATGGAAAAAGAAAAAAGCTTCGCTGTCAAGAAAAGAGAGCGTCCGCGGTCGGCCAGCCAAGAAGATTATGAATACGAAACCCTAGGAAACCGAAAAAGATCCAAGAAGGAAATTAGTCTAGTTTCAGATGCCAGATACGACGTCCATTTTTACTGACCAATTAACATTGAGGAAAGGGAACAGAGGTGCAAGTTGGAAGGATACAAGGAGAGGAGAAGACTTGAATGTTTCCAATGTAATGTTTCACTTTGTATCAACAAAAACAATAACTGTTTTATTAAATTTTATGTTAAGTGAGAAAATCTATTTATTTGTAATAAATTGTACATAACGTGAGTAATATTTGTTATTTGTGTAGTATGTACTTTTTTCGTGTAATGTGCCCGTGGAGTCATAACGGTGTCAATGGACAAAATTCAATTTTTCAAAAACTATAAATTAAATACAAAAAAATGTAACTAAATGGTGTTCATACGAATGATTGTGATATGAAGATAACTAAAAAAATAATGACTTTAAGTGATAATTTAAGTAGCCTATTTACATTTACCGTGATCACTTACCGTGCACGTTTAGAAATCCCGCTTGTAATGTAATTTGAACGGCGGTCGTTTGCGGGAGTTTGGAGCAAACGTCTACAGCGACATGATATTGACGCCTCTCTTACTCTGAGATAAAACAAAAGTCGGAAATACACACACAAGAGATAACCGCAGTGCGAATGAATAAAATTAAACTGCCAGTCATAACATCAGCTGCAGATGTCGGACCACCCTCCGCACTGTCACTGTCACAAATTGCAAGAAAGCACACTCGTTACATTTGTTTTAAACGGTTAAAAAATTAGTTACAATTCTAATTAATTAAATGTCATCATAGCCTTAGTTATTCCAGCGAGAGTAACGTTTAACTTTTTAATTAAGGAAAAATATTAGAACACAAACTAGTTATAAGATTGTTATGGTTAAAGTTATTATAATTACCAGAACGATTGTGATTATCTTTCTTGTTAGTAACCTTACGTCATTATCAAACGTCACCGTTCAAGTAATTTTTAATTTATCGTCTCTTTTTCTTGTTTTAAAGACTTAAGCTAACGTAGCAAGCTAACGAGATTACGCTAACGTGTTTAGCTCAATTAATAGCATAAATCATAATCAGATACTGTGATAACAAAGATACAAACAAAAAGACTAACTTTTGTTAGACGGTCATTGTCGACTGTCTATGAAAATAAAAATATTATACTTAGTGTATTACTAATCTAATAGGTGCTTCTTTGGTGTCAGACCCCTGTTCCAGAGCAGAACAATTGCCAGGAGCATCAAGCTGCTTCTGTATAAAACACCGATCCGCACAGTTCTCACCTATGGTCATGATCTGGACGATTTCTAGAAAGTCTGAGTCAAACCTGCTGGTTCATAACGCAAAATCCTCCGCAGTATTTTTGGTCCAACACGTGTGAGAGGTGAATGGAGGAAAAGGACTAACCAATAACTGAACACTCTTCTGAACGAACCAGATATTGTAAAAGTTATAAAACTTGGTAGACTCAGGTGGGCTGGACATGTGATCAGAATGGGGGAGAATGAAATACCACATAGATCTGTACCACACAGAAGAGATCTATGGAACCAGGAGAGTTGGTATACCCAAACTACGTTGGGAAGACGTTGTAAACTATGATGCGCGCCATATCGTTGGGATCCGGAACTGGAGAGCAGCTACACTTTACCGGGACAACTGGCGGAGACTATTAAAGGAGGCCTTGACTCAGTAATAGGTTTCGCGCCGCTGAAGAAGAAGAAGAAGTATTGCTAATCTATTGAAATTATTACTAGTACTACTATTCAAATGAAGTTAATCCAATACACTTGTGCAACGGCTGATTTTTCTTCAATATATTCTGTATTTTTTATTATGTAATACTGCTATTTTACAATCCACTCAAGTGATTATCAATGTTACATATCAGTGAAGAAATCAAAAACAACACTGACCAATGTATAGCCCTAATTGAATTCAATGACAATAACATTCAAAAATTGTCATTGAATTGTATGGTATTCTAATCTTCTTCTTCTTCTTCTTTAGCACTACAGCCCAACGTAAGCCCTGCCTTCCAACACCAACACCACATCATCCGATCATCTTACCCTAGGTCGGCTTCTTTCTTTCTGCTTTTATAGAGTAGCGTACACAGGATTTTCTTTGCCATACGCTGATCATCCATCCGCTCTAGGTGACCTGGCCATTGTATTACCTGAGCCTTTACGAATCTCACAATGTCCTCATACTTCAGTAGCTCATCTATCTCCTGGTTATTTCTTATTCTCCAGTCCATCTTCTTTAACCGGGCCATAAACACGTCTTACGTTCTTTCCTTCAAACCTCCTTAGTGTTTCTTGTTCCCTTTTCGTCATGGTCCTTGTTTCGCCCCGTAAACAACCGCTATAAGTAACAACCGGTCTTATATAGTTATATTTTTGTGTTACAACTAACGAGTTTGTTTCTCAATAGTCTGCTATTGGCATAACATGCCGTATTTCCTATGTGTATCCTGTCGTGCATTGTCACATTTATGGACCCTTCATTACCTATCATGTTGCCCAGGTATCTAAACTGCATCAAGTGACTTATCCTCTGAGCATAAATTATCTAGATTTCTTCTCCTTTGTGATGCAGAAATCACTGTGTATTTAGTTTTACTGATATTTGACATTTAGTCCCATTCCAGCGGATTTTTGATTCAGCTTTTTGCATACCTCATCTGGCCGTTGTCTGGCCGTGGTCTGGTTGTCTGGCCGTGGTCTGGTTGTCTGGCATCTGGCCGTTGTCTGGCCGTAGTCTGGTTGTCTGGCCGTGGTCTGGTTGTCTGCATTTGGCCGTTGTTGGTTTTAGTGCTATTATTACAACGTCGTCAGAGTAAGCACGTATATAGTAGTATTATTTAGTATTGTTCCTCGTTGATCTATGTCTTTAATGAGGTAATGTAGCACAGTTATATAATAAGAGGCTGGCGGTATTCTAATCCTATAAAAACAATAAATTTACTATAAACTAAACTAAATCTCGCTAGTAATCTTCCTGAACTGCAAAATAATTCGCTCACTATTTTGAACAAAATACGTTTATTTATTAGATAAATTTCAATATTAGACAATTTCTCTACTATTTTTTTGGAAAATAATTTTAAAGCAAACAATCACTATTACTTTTTTCTTGTCACTATGAAACCCTAAATACAGCTTTGGTTTTCAGTTGAATTTACAACCAAAATTCCTAAATGACAAATAGTTAGTCCTGTTAGTTAAGTATGTGTTCATATGTTACGTATGTATTTATAGGCTTATAACTGATATGTATCACACACAGCTTACAAACTTCAAATAGTCCATAGTTTGCAAAGTGTGTTAACAGATATTATTCGTGAAGTTATTAACAATATCGCGTTTATACTTGAACAAAATTCCTCGCAACTTCATGCCCACATTAACTATTACAATTTTCAAAATTTTACTTCCATTTTTTGGCGGAGATGCCTTTGAAAGTTAAAAAATTTTCGGAGTTTACAGTATATTCACACGTACGTCAATATTCGCTTAAGTGATACCCAGCGTGCATTTTTACAATATTATCAAATTTTTATTCCCTTTTATGGGTTCTGAAGTCCTAGAATTTTCAAAAACCAACTCTATATTCTGATTTAATTCCCTTTAATTTGATATCCCGATGGATTTGTAAAATTTTTACAAACTTTTAATCCACCTTTTGGTTCCGCTGTCTCAAAATGTTAGGGTTTCCGAAATTAACCGAATTTTGGTTAAAATTCTCTTCAATTTGATATCCCACGTGGATTTTTTGTGATTGTTTCAAAGTGTTCACCCCATTATATTTTGCCTCTTTTCCTCTATTTTTATTGGTATCACCCCTCAAAGGTAATGGGCATAGGACACGTATGACAGGTTTTACGAGAATCGCTTGATGCAGTTAAATGAGACATCCTCCGAACAGACAGACAGGGAAGTGCCAAACGGTAGGGTTAAAGCTGAGATATCGTTTCGCTATTTCAAGTGAGTTGCTGCGAAACAAGTTTGCTGTTTACTGGTAATGCCAGAGTCAATATGAATGAATTTATTACTGATAAAGGTTGAAGTATTAGGCGAAAAATCTTGGTTCGTTGCATTGAAATCGTTAGCTTTTTTGAACGTTGGAAACATTTTAAAGTGTGAGCACACTTATACAAATAGTCCGACACACAAATAGGTTTTAATGTGATTTGATGTTTAATGTTTAATCTGATTGATTTTCTTCCTTTTAAGCCATAATGTACAGATAAAACAAAAAAATTATTTATTATTTGAAAAAGAAGATTTTTTTTAGTTTCAAAGATTTTATCCATTGTAAAATTTAGATCTCTGGATTTTAACTATAATTTAATATAATCGGTTTTTCTTTTTCTACTAATTCATTTTTCTGCGATAACATGGCGATCAGTGCACAACGTGCAGAGGGGTAATCACAGTATAGTTCATAATGTCTTACATAACTGACTTGATTAAGTTTTACTAATCACGGGTTTCTGATCAGTTAATCCTAAAGTACGTGAAATACGAGAAATAGATTTTAGCGTTAACTGTGAGACCATGAAGATTTATCGTGTGAGATTACAATTTGAATTCCTGGTGTAGGCTATCGGCCCTAATTTTTTGTATCTATTCCCAGACTTCTTAAGGGACACGAATTATTATAGTTTTTAATAAACAACGCACTAAATAATTTGAATTCCAGTAGAAGTGCAGACCACCCTTTCACTAGCTGTCCGAACGTGTAAAATTTACGTTTTCAGAATGTGCATTCGAGCAAACTAGGGTTACAAAAGGGTTATTTGTATCTTGTACAGTAGAGGTAAAATACCCATCGTCTTGGTTATCTCCTACAGATTTTTACCGCATGTCGGCTTCTTCAAGGGTAATATCCAATTTGTAAGAGGATGTTATGAACAATTTTTAACGACTGGTTTGTTATTCCATTGTGTTTGTGTATATTCTCGTACGCTTGTGTTATTCGCTACATTGAACACACTTAGGGTCGTTTTAACAATGAACTATACTTTCTTGTATTAACCACACGAAGAAGAAAACTATTCTGTGTTGTGTTTGTGTGTGTATGTGAGACCGCGCGCCAATTTTTCAGCTTCTCGCATACAACACAGAGAGATTAACACATAATGTATATTAAATTACAGTAATTATTCCGGGTGCTTTGCTTCCATGCATATCATTAATATTAAACCTTCCTTAATATATACTATTATACTGACTTGTACCCTTTGACATTATATGATGCATTTAGGCCTATAATTTTTTTTAAATATATTCTTTAGTGGAGATTATAGTTATTATTATTATTCCGGCTGCACAATGTTTACACATTTTCCGGAACCAAAGGTTACAGAAGTGATTGAATTCTCATCTTCCACTGCTGCTTGACCATTCAAAGATCGTCTTCAACTTCTCGTTCCCTCAATATAGTCTGAATTTCTTCTATCCAGGCAATAGGCGGTCTTCTTCTTTTTCTTCTTCCTGGTGAGGTCCATTCCATAAATCTCCTTGGCAATCTTTCCTGTGCCGTTCTTTTCGTTTATCCATATCATTGTATTTTTTTTTATTGGATAAAATCAACAATTGAATTTTTTACATTCATTCTCTCCTTAATGACTTCATTTCTAATTTTCTCACGTCCGGATACTCTTGTCGAACGTCTTCAAAAGTCCTTATCTGCTGTCATTAATTTTGTTCTTGTGTGTTTATTAGTGGTCTAAACTTCTGAGCCGTAACTCCTGATACTTCTAACAATGGTTTTAAATATTTTAGTTTTAGTTTCTGCTGTAATTTGCTTATCCCACAGGATTCCATTTAATGTAGATATAGCCATCTTTCCTAAGCCTGTTACTAGGGTTGTGTAACAAGCAGTCTTGAAAGGTTTCTTTCGTATATGTATATATTATTCTAGTCTAAACTGAAATGAATAAAAATGTATGCTTTGACGCCACCAGCTCTTACAAAAGTTGCAATCTGTCAATACAGTCGAGGTACTTACGCGTACAATTTGTTAAGAATGAGAACCCTAGTTCCTGCTGCTTGCTCTTTGGGTGTTCTTGCTACCTCCTAATATTTAATAAGGTGCTTACAGAAATGTTTGTGTTTTCCATTAAACGCGCGTGTGTGCGATCATTTTTAATATAGTAAGTAATAAGCTACAATAATTACATGCTATAATTCATCATCATCATCTTCTTAACGGTTTTAGGCTTAACGGACTGTTTCTATTCCACAGTCTACCTTTTCTCAGGCCTATCAACTTTTCTTCTGTCTCTAGGGTTGTAATCTTTTGCTATTTCGGTATTCTACTTTTTTCCATTCTATCTATGTGTTGAATCCATTTTCTGTATTCTTCTGTATCTTTCATCATTTCATTACTGCAAAAATATCTAAATCACATCTTATCTCCTCATTTTGTATATGATCTCGTCTATTACACCTTTTAACTGATCTCAGAAATTTCATTTCTGCTGTTTGAATCTTCTGTTCATCTTTTTTATTTATGACCCAAGTTTCAGAACCATAATATAGTAGTGTAGGTATTGCCATTGTTTCCTAAACTTTTATTTGGGTTTCTATTCTACATTTATTTCCCTTGTCTAAACCGTTCCACACAGTCTTGTGAAATTCGTCACTTTATTTTCTAGTCGAAAGTATTTATGGAACTAAATTTTGAAAATATTAATTTTTCACCTGACAAAAGTCTTTGTCAGGCCTTTGTAAGGATACTAGTTGAATGTACATGAAGTAAATTTAGATTTGCTCTTTATTCAAATGGTATATAGTAGGCCTATATAGAAATACAAAAAAGAAATACAGTATACACAAACCAAACACAATCAGTTTATATACTGTATAATACACAACACTGTTCTTTAAAAATAAATAAATAAATTTCACATTTGTAGTTTCTTTATAAATTAAAAAAAAAATAATAAAGTGTATAGGCTACTACGGACAGGTACCTGCCTAGCAAGCTGTGAGGTGGTTACCTTACCCCGTAGCCTATATATACAGATGTGACGGGTGTTTGACAGAAACAGACTAAAATATAACATAATCATTTATACTTCTTAAAAACAAACTACAAATAGTCTTTAACGATACTCAGTTTTAATACATAGGACCTACTCTAAACCAATATTTACAGCCAACGTAACGTTTTCTTATTTTGTTATTAATTTTTAAAAATAAATTGTAAACGTCTATTTCAATCCATAGAATGTAGACCTAAAGTAATAATAATAGACATAACTAGACATTCGTTTGTATGATTCTTGTGTTACGAAAATGGCAATCATATCCCGTGCAAGAAACTTCCTGATCTTCTTACTACGATTTACAAGTTTCTAGCTGTGTTCTCCGTAATATGAATGTAATATGATTTCTGATTTACAATAATGCCAAACCGAGCAAGCAATTATGAAGGAGAGACAGGATAAGGGAATTGAATCGTTAGCCTGTCAGTGTGTGTGTGTGTGTGTGTGTGTGTACGGCAGTTGAGAAGGTAGTCTGAGTGACAGAGAGAGAGGGGGGAGAGAGAACGAAGACACTATTTCCTTCAGTTAGAAATAGGTTTTTGGAGGCAAAACAATCACATTATGGTTTAGGCTGGTTAGATTGGAATTGAGTTAGTGTGTAGCACAGCTTGATTGAATTGTGTGAGGGATCAGACGCAAATTGATGCACACACACAACGACAAGCTACTACAAACCACCGCCATTAAACATCTGTTGAGTTTCTCTTGTATATCGTCAATAAAATATCTTATGAAACTCATAATTGTGTAAAAAATTCTGTTTACAAGGAAAACTTGTTCACTAAGCAAATTGCTTTGTTTTAATTATAAGGTATAAAAATTAATTTCTGAACTTTTCATTCAGAAGGCACGATACGTAGCTACCGATTGGTCGAATACCAACCTTTTTTTTTATCTGTCCTGGTCACAGTTGTGTGATAGCATGTTATTTCTCGTACTCGAATATTTCAGCTTTTGTTCTTGTTTCTTTTTTTATCTGTTTTGTTTCTTCTGTGTTTCGGAATCTGCAACCTCATACACCCGTTAAACTCGTGCAATCGTAAGGGCGCCATTTTTTGGTTTGGAAGATTTCTATCACGCTTTCACAACTACTACAACAGTATGTTACTAGTTTGCCTGTCTCAGATAGGCAGTGGAATTTTATTGATTGTATTGCTGGTACTGTTCAGTAAAAGTATTGGTGGTACTGTTTAAAAAAGACACGCATGAAGTTTATAAAGCGAGAAAGATAATACAGTACTCTATTGGGGAAGGTTAGATTAGAATAATGTTCACGTGCTCTCAGCAACTGTTTCCAGCAATAACACAAATGTCTACTATTTCGGTTCGTAGTAAACCTTCTCCATTTTATCATATTCAGCGGTTCGTTTTCTGAGTTCTCTTCCGTACAACTATATCACACACATGCGCGCTACTAAAAGAAAATTTAGGAAATAATAAAAGTCATAAAAGAAACCGGAATCCTGACAAAGAATGAATCCTGACAGACTAACAGGGAAACTTTTTAACTGTTTTAGGAAGCGCAAAATGCCCAATACGTGGTTCAAAGAAACAGAAAATGACGTAGAAGAACTCCAGATTACTCAATAAGACACTGAAGAACGCTTACCGTTTAAAGAGAAATTAAAAAATGACCAAGTCTTCAGGAAAAACCCAAGTAGAGAACAGGTGCCATATGGACTGACGAAAGGAGGGAGAGACATCGATCAAGAATGAAGGAGATGTGAGAGGACGAAGAGAGAGGAGACGAAAGCGACCTCTGGACGACTGGTATAAAAATTTCTCTTTTACTACACAAAAATATTAGCCTATATTTTTATAGAACAGATAGAAAACCTTCATATTTAATAAAACTAATCATGTCTTTGTTCAGGAAAAGAATGTCTCTGTAAAAAAAAAAGCTCTTTTGCCCTGCTACAAAGTTTTAAAAATCCAAAAATACCAGAAGACCAAATTAAGATACGTAAAACTACTGTAAACCAGTTTTTATGTACAGCTTTAGTATACCGACTGAATAATGTTCCTAATACACTTCTAAAACAATAGTCTGGAGAATACATTCTTTTCTCTCTGTTTTACACAAATTGTTTTGACTCGAGATAATTTTTGATGTGTACAAAAGTGATACTTTGTAGACAGTTTTTATCTTCTACCCGTTTGTTCTGCGTACTCTTCATTTTTTCTAAAGGTAAAACTAATTATACAAAAGACACTGGATTTTATTCATTTATTATTTTTTGAGTATATTTTTGCGTTTGACACAATGCGGTGTAATACTTTATTTCGAAGCAATGCGTCACTACCCCTTGTTCATACAGGGGGTGGGTGCCCTTCATAATTCCTCTCTCCTCTGCTCAGGATAGCAGATAACTTATAATCACTTTATAAAACAATTTGTTTGCTTGGTCATGCATGTTACAATACCCCCCTCCCCGCCCCCGCTCCATCACTCGTCTCTTTGCTCTAATCAAGTTGCGAGTTGTGTATTTTTGTCGTCATATGCAATTAATCAACTCGATTGGAACTAACGCGCATGTTACATACAGAACTACCCCCTCCCTCCCCCTCCATCCGCTGAGCTCCACACGTAATCATATTTTTAGATTAAAATTAATTCCATGTTTTAAAGTTAATAAAATAATTCGTTTAGGATTTAAAAGCCTCGCCACGTAGGGTAACGACATTTACAAGTTCAAGGTCATTCTGCTACTTTCAACCCTTTGAATTTCTTTAATGAACTACTACTTTTCTTCATTAAAAAAAAAGAACAAAAATCGTCAAAATAATTAATATGTTTTATAAACGAAACAAAAAAAAAAACAACAGAAAATCTAAGCGCATACTAAAACATTGCACTACAAAAAATTGTGTATTAAAATAATTTTTTTCATAAACTTAATAAATTCTTATTAATTCTTAATTTATCTAATCAAGTATGCAACACAAATTCTCATTGTATTAGGCAACAGAACAGAAACGTGAACAAATGTTCAAAGATATTTCAGTTATCACAGGTTGCTGTCAGATGTCTTGAATATCTTATTGTAAATACTTACAGTTTAAATATCTCTATAACAGTCACATTTTTATGTTGCCGCAGTGTAGTTCATGTAAGCGCATATATATATGACGGTTCTTGTGATATGCATACATATGTTTGCGAGAAGCACGTTTTTATGATTACCAAAGGGTAACTCATGTGTCCCGCCAGATATGTATGTAAAAGCTACTCTTTTACGATTGCTAGACACCTAATTATCATTGATATTTTATACATAATTAATAATTAAATTTAGCTAGAATGCATCCCCTGAGACTGATGGCAAGAACGGAGTTATTGTTTTGTGTAGCTTTCACCTCCTAAGAGGTTATTCATCCAGTTCTAGGACCGTATTTTTACGAACTCTAATTTTTTGTGTTTATCTATCTAAAGAGACGCTCCTCTGGACGTACCTTTCAGTTTTGTAGTCCCGAATATTTTTCGGCTATGTAAAATACTTTTATATGCTTCTTAGAAAGGACCCTTTAAAATGATGGAAGTCGTTAATGTATTTTATATTTTAATTCGTAGAATACGAATGGATGATAATATTTTTTAAATAAATGTAATATAATGCACATAATTAAAAATCTTTATTTTGTTCGTACCTCTTTCAATATTTCTTGCAGTTTTCTATGTAATGAATATGTCTTCAAATAATAAATACTCTTGCAAGTAAAATTTATTAATCATATTTTATTGTGATTTCACCTGACGCACGTTTCTCAGAATTATCCTGTATTTTTAGAGGTTTTCCTATGAATTAAAATATTATTGATTCATCATCATCATCATCTGCAAATGTTTTAACCAAGTATGGTTTGTTCCGGTCTCAAACAGTCAAAGAGTCTAGAGATGGTCACTCCAGCGCTTCCTAGGACGCCCCACGCCTCTCCGTCACTTTGGCTTATAGTTCCATGTTTGTTTGGGGATGCGGCACTCATCCATTCGGCAAAGATGTTCCCGCCAATTCAGCCGATACTGGGCAGTCCTGTCGAGTATACGCATAATATTCAGTTCCTGCCGTATGATCTTCTATGATCATGGAGAGTATACCCTGCCACATGTCTGATAAATCTCATTTCAGCCGCTTGGATTATTAATTAATAATATTTATAAATTAATAAATATTATTAATTATTTTATTAAATTCATACAAAAAACCTCTGAAGATACGGAATAACTCTGAAAATCGTGCATCAGGTAAAAAAACAATAATATAATTTATTAAATTTTATAATCAGAAGTACTTATTATTTGAAGACATATTTATAATTAAAAATATACACATTTTACCGTACATAGTATGCAACTTTTAAATGTTTAATTTATATTGTTACGACGTTCTACTTGGTCGTCGTAGGTACAGTGGAAAACAAAATACAAGACACCAATTACGTCACTAATCACCAGCTTTAATTATCACAATTAAACAGTTTATAATTAACTCGTACAATATTTCCATTTAGATTTGTCCACACCCAATAACAATGTCTAATAATAGTTTTACACAATTATTAACACAATAATACTTCACTTCGATAATCACTCAATCCGCACTAGCGAAAATCGCTCACGTAACTGAACTGACAACCCAGCTGCTATGGCTTTACATACGCCGCGCTGAGGTCCAGTACAGCTTTCCCTCCTTACTGGACGCCGGCGACTTAATGCATATCTCAAGTGTTCCTGGAACTCATAAAATCGCCTAATTGAATGACGCAATAGCTGCCACACTGGACGGGGGGAGTAGAAAATGTTCTGGGTTGTTCGGTAGGCTTCTCGTAACAATATTTTATCACTTTCGTTTTGTGTGTGTGTGCGCGCGCGCGCGCGCCTAACGTAAGTTAGGCCGACCGAGCCATTTTCTTATCGCAACGGTAAAGAAATTGGTCTTCTCATACACAAATTAAATAATTGATGTTTGTCTCATATAACATTCAGATGTACTGAAGCGATTGTGATGCATTTTTACGGGAGTTGAAAAACGTACCAAGCAGTAATCTCGTTTGACGCTAACTACCCTTTTGCGTTTGAAAAGTAATTAAAAATTAACATAATTAAAATTAACATAATTAGAACGTTAAACTATTTTCTTTTTTGATTTTAGTATTTACTTTTTTTTGTTTAGTTTATTGGAAACACCTAGTGAACCCTGGTACTAATATATCACGAGACAGATATTTGAATGTGCTGCTGTTTGCTGACGACTTGCTTGTACTTCATAAAACAGAATCTGATTTGCAAAAATCTGTTTTTAGCTTCGTCAGATTTGCAAACAATACAATATGAAAATCTTCACAACAAAAACAAACGTAATGCCATTTCAAAGCAAGGAACCAATAAGAACAAAAAAAAATTAATGATCAATTTGTAGAATAATTATTTTAATTATTTGGGAAATGATATTGGCTATGATAAGAATTATCATATTGATGTTAAGATGGGCAAGTTCCAGACGATATGTGGGACTAACAACCGTATTTTTAGAAACAAGGTACGTCTAGATACAAAAATAAAGTTTTACAAAGTTATAGCGGTCCCTGCACTGTCCTATGGGTGTGAGTTATGGACAACGACCAAGAAACAAGATAGATAACGGCCTCGAAATGACGTTCTGAAGAAGAGTTAAAAGGTGTTCTAAGGTTGACCCTGTAAAGAATGAGGCCATAAGAGAAGAATTGCATCTTTTTAACTTGAATGAAAGACTAAAAGTTTATAAACAACGGTGGAAAGAACACTTAGAAAGAATGTCAAATTCAAGACTGGCCAAACAAGTCTGCAAATATAACATTATAGGACACAGGTATTGGGTAGACCCAGGAAGAGATGGCAGGAGGAACTTTGAATGGGGAACGAGAAGCACCTTGTCTATGGCGTGATGTGAATATGATGATGGTGAACGACAGAGTAGAGGCAAAAGGTATGTAGGTTTGTTTTCATAAGAGCAAGGTAATACCTACCGCTCACAACAATGAACAAGATAAACCTGTCTTAAAAACGTATAACTTATTAGAATTATTATTTACAGTTCTAAACACGCAATCTGTAAACCATTATAAGATGGCTGGAGGCTTTTCGAAGGCAGAACAGGTAGCACCGTGCCTGTGAAGCCGTGATGTGAAGATGATGATGATGATGATGATGATGATAATGTTTAATTTATTCTATAATAAAAATATGTAACAATGATACAGTAATAACTACACAGTTATTGTTGCAATTTACAGTAATAATATATCGTATTTATTATTGCCTTTATGATAATCGGCATTACTAATAAATTTATTTTGAAGAACGTGTAAATCACCGTACAACAGCTCGACGGTCGTACACAAGTTAAGTTCCCCACATCCTTCTTATCCTGCGATTAAAAGACTTCGTTTTAACCGTATGCGTACAGTTTTCGAGTAGTCAGCATCATAATCGTTCATAGAAAGTAATACCTATAACTTACAGGGGGTCGCAAATAACTGTTGACGTGACCGTCAAATATTTAAACGTTTTATTGCCATTATTCCTGCTTCGTCTGTTGTGACCGACTAAAGTCAGCCTGCATTTTGATCTTCCCATTGAGCGCACAAACTACAGCTGTGTAGGTAATTAACTAACGATAATCACAAGTATCGACCCCTGGCAATCTGCGATCGTCTAATAAAATTAATTGTATGAAAACCATGTATCAAAACAAATATTTTGTCAAAACAATTAACACAAAATACTCCACTGTAAATTATGAATTAACAGTTACTGAATTATATGAATTACAAAATAAATATAAATAAAATAAATATTATAGTATAAAACAATAGTGTAATACTTTAATTAATAAAAATAATTAAATATAATGTAAATGTAATAGTTTAATTTAATTAATAATGTTGTGTTAGTGGTTATAATAACTAACAGAATTAACACTGTTCCACACCACTATAGAAAAATTATTCCGATTAGCGCTTTCAAGCTTCACAGCTCATCATCAGATCGGAAATGTCATCAGATATGTCGATCGTTTCCGATCTGATGATGAGCTGTGAAGCTTGAAAGAGCTAATCGGAATAATTTGTCTATAGTGGTGTGCAACAGTATTAATTCTGTTTGTGATAGTTTAATCATATTATATTATACATCGGAATAGACTTTCACGATCAGGACCTTAGTCAACACCAAAGCACTAGCACTGGACAAAACGATGATCATGCTGTTTGTAGACTTTAAAAAGACATACTGGGAATCTGACATGTTCTTCTTCTTTCTTAACGTGCTGACAGACTTGAAGAAATAATTCATAATAGATTATAAAACAACAACGTTGATACAACAGACATTAACTAACACCCGATCACAAGTGAAATTGTTAGGAGAACTATCAGAACCTTTACATACAAAACATGGGTGAGGCGAGCAGGCGGTCTGTTCCCAATCCTGTTTTCTTAGAGAAAGTAATTCGTGAAAGTAATGACGTAAACAGATGAGTCAGTACAACATACAGAACAGAATCAGATTAGGTCACCAAAGCACTGTACTTAAATTTGAATGCCTTACCTTCGCAGACGATGTTACCATGAATTTAGAGAGAAGTCCTCAACGAGTTCCGGCCAGTTTCCAAATATCTTTTTGAAAGGACAGAGTACATAAACCCGGATACAAAAGATCCAACCTGGCCATTGAGGACTAAATATGGTGACATCAAAAGAGTAGGCCTACTTAGGTGAGATTCTGAGCCCGAACTATGCCATACCTTTTGGGGCATAACTATGCCAGAAGACTTACAAATCCAAATCACTATGTGTCAGGTCAAATTCTGAAAATTTGTTCATAATCATAATTATAATCAAATATCTGCATGCTCTTTTAAACTGCTGACTACATCCTTATAACGGTAGTCGAATGTAAAACCGTGTTTACTGCTTGTAATCTATGCTCTAAACTAATAGACAACTGTCTTCGTAAAAGTAAGAAGAATAACAAGTTAGAAAAGAATAGCAAGTCAGATGTGAGCCCTAGGACTGAAGAACAATATGATGCCTAACCCGAAGTAATGTGTCAGACGATTCCAGGTTAGTGCCCTAGAAGAGGAAAGGGAGGTGGTTTTTTTTTAGTGGGTAGGTTATAATACCCAAACCCGTAGACCCACAGTCCCCGGAAGTGTGCTTCCTTCCAGACATTTGTACAGCACATTTTTTTCACCTACCTTCGTAACAAACAAAAAAATTGCTGGTGATGTACTGTTATTGTTATGCATAATAATTAATTATAAATTTTTTTTTATAATCTAATTGATGTAACCCACTGATTGTTTTTGTATGAAGAACTTAATCAGTACATTACACTGTTGAACTCTATATCAAGACTAATGAACAATCTTTATTCAACGTAAAGTACTACTTATCGTAAGTAAGGAACATCCAAATTCCTTTTAGTGTCTCTTAGTTTCATTGTAAGTCTTAAGTGTATTTTATGCAGTACATAGATGTACAGAAGCAGTACGGTCTCTTCTGTCTCGTCATTGTTACCATTTTACACTAACGCATAGAGATTTCCACGGTTGTGCCGTTTCGGAATGTCTGTCTCCGTTGTCTTATAATTGTTGATTCTAAATAATGTTTTTTTAGATCGTTTCGGTTTTGTTGGTCACGAGCTGTATTCCCTGTAGCGGTCGCAGTGATTTTTTTTTTTTTTTTGTATAGGTCATCTAAGGACCACATGCCAATTTCAATTCTTTATTCTTTGTTCTTTTCTTTTTCTCCAATATGCTTTCATCTTTTCACTGTGTCTCTTCTTCCTGTCTTCAGTCCACTTTGAACCTGCGTTTTTCTCTCTCCTACCCTGGGCTTCTTCCATTTTTAACACTTTTGCCCGAAAAACTTCTCTTTCATTTGCTTCTTTTGCGTGTAAATTATTTTTTTCTAAATCCTTTTGGACTTCTTTAATCCAATTTGATGTTGACTTCTTCCCCCACAGATATTTGAAGATTTGCTTTGTTAACCTATTGTCATTCATTCTATATAAATGTCCAAAAGAAGATAATAGTCTTCTTTTTCTCACCAGTGATATTTATTATTTCATATTTTTAAAATGCTGGATTATAATATAATTACTCTTTTTGGTTCAAAGTTGGATACCATACGTTCTTAGAGGTTTTAAAATTTGATTGTGAAACAGATGTTTACTGCAGACTGACAGAGAAGAACTTCCCGTCAAATAATATATTTTTATATTTAATTGCAAAGCCTTTACATTTCCCTTTCGACATGTCTAAAAATATATGGTATTAGTTTTAAAATTAACAAAAGTATTTAGGGTGATGTTACGTATATTTAAAAAATAGTACAGTGTTAATAACGATAACGTAGCGATGACAGATCCTTTTATTAAAATAATATTAAATGTATTATATATTATTTAATATCTATTATATAATAATATTTCTTATTTAATACATAGTAAATAATATTTATTATTATGTGATTTTATTTATATTGATATATGTTCAAATTTTTCTTGTGCTTATATTATTATTAATAAAAAATTGTTAACAAGAATATATTTTTTTTATTTTGTAAATTACAGATGTTTCGATAGTAATATAACTATCATCATCAGATATAATTAAAATAATTATTAAATATTTTATTTAAAACAACATTTTAAATATTTAACATTACGAACTTTGTACCTCCAATACCTTCGTACTGAACTTCGTACAACAACTTAACGTCTTCGTACCTCATACAAGGGCAAGAAAGACCCGTCTGCACTTGTGACAGAGCACTTGCAGTGAAACGCATCATCGAAGACTGTAGTGCTCTTGCGGAACTGAGGCAGAGACACAGAGTAAAAGGTAACCTGAAAGAATACCTCGTAGACGAACAGGTAGCGATAAACAGAACTCTTTCCTTCCTAAAAGCAGCAAAATTACTGTACAGGTTTTGAAAATGTCGTTTTGCGTCTTAATGTGTACGAGTTCCCACTGTCATCGAGTCGACTAAAATGTAGGCGTGAAGAAACCATCCCGTCCAGCAACGCTACTGATAGACGTCGTTGGGTTAAAGGCTGTACTTGCCGAGCCCCAAAATATTAAAAAATTTAATATTTTAAATATTTATTAACATTTAATGCAATTATTTAGTATAATACTTAGTTTTAAATAAATAATATTTAATTATAATATTTAATATTATTTATTTAATATTTTTAATTTATTTACCTCAAAATGTTTTTTCTTTATTAGGTACATGTTTTGGGAATCATATTGTTCCCATCCTTAGCCTTCTTAATTTTGTATCTTGTTGCGTACTTGTGTTTTGTGTTTTGGTTGGTTGTTGTTATGGTTTTCTGTTGGTTTTTGGAATTTTAAACTGGTATTATTGTGTGTGATTGTGGTGAATTTAGCTTTTTGAGTATTTTCGATGTTCAGTGCTTTTAAAATTGTGTCATGTTTTGAACTGATTTGTATTTGTTCAGGTATTAGTTTGTTTTGTGTTTGTATATTTCTAAGTATTTTCGATGTTGATTGCTTTGAAAATTGTGTCGTGTTTTTTATTGATTTATATTTGTTCAGGTATTAGTTTGTTTTGTGTTTGTGTATTTGTAAATTTCCACATATGTTCATTATGGTGCCTTTGTGTGGTATGTGTTTTATTAGTGTCATGTAGGTTATGCCTGGGCATTAATGTTCTGTGTTTATTGCATGTGTGGCTAAATTATATATATATATTTCTGTTTTTTCATGCGTTTAGATGATCAAAATGATATTTTTTCAGTTTTTTTGTTTAAAAATAAATATTTTTGTTGTTTATTAAAAATATTATAAAATAATAATACACAACATTTTACTTTATAAAATATATTAATTGCTAATAAAACAGCCAATCTACTGTAAACGTTTGTGTTATATATTTGTCTTAAAAATGTATTTCCAAATTAGCGATACGTTTCACAACTGAGTATAAGTTATCTGCGTGCAGGGGGGGGGGCGATGAGACGTTACAACTCACATGTGTCACATATCGTATCGCAATACCAGTTCACACATAGACTTTTTGCCGTGGCTAATCTTTCGCAACTGTCACATCATATGTTAATAACGTAACTGAGAAAAAGTTCACCCCGAGCAGAGACGGAGGGTGGACATTGATATCTCAATTATAGCGAAAGGCGTCAACACAGGGTCACGTGGCGCTAAAACAGTACAATAAAACATTATAGTTCAAACACACGCGTGCCGGTTGTTGATATCAAATTAACTTGTCACATTGTAGCACGCACGTGCCGTGTTTCTCATGGACAGCACGCGCCCGCGACCCGTCCCACCGATTGCACTGATTTTAATTACTTTGCATAATATTTTTAAGCAAGCCGGTAGTATGTGCAGTCGGCGAGCTCCGGGCAGTGATTTTCTTGCACTGGAAACATAGGAAATTAAATGTAAATTCGTTTCGTAAATTTTCTTCGACTTCGATTATTTATTTGAAAATATCGCAGAAATTTCTACAAGACTTTAATCGTTTTTGGAACTCGATGTGTCGTTTTTACGCCACTCGTAACAGTTATTCCAGTTAACTCGTAACGCTACTCATAAAAGTGGATAAAATACTCTCATAAATCCAATTCAATCAATTTGTAAGACAAAGAAATGCATAATGAATGACGCGTGGGTCATGACAAAAAAAAAGGAAAGCTGCAAGATTCAGAGTGCTGAAATGCAGTTTCTTCGAAATACGTTAAATTATACATTGCAAGATAGAATAAGGAATGAAGATATCATAGCAGAACTCGAAGTAAAGGACATAAATGAAATTATTTCAATTTACGGAAGACAATAATGGAATCATCTGCCGAAGCGGCACTAAACTATAAAGCCATTGGTAGAAGAGACGTGGGTTGTCCGAGGGTGAGATGGGTGCCGGAACAGGTTTATATAACCTAATCCTTGAAGAGGAGGAGAAGAAGAAGAAGAAATTCATAATAAGAAAACAAGATTCATATTTCGTACGAGTATTTTACGTGTTTTCAAAAAAAATAACAAAACGAATTATTTTATTAAGACTCACAAACCTCTTAAATGTAGACTCAATTTGTAGAATATTCCTTGATTTTCTACTCTCCTCTGCGTATTTTACGTAAAAGCATGTTCACTTACTGTCACTTGTTAGAGTTCTCATCTGTCAGACGTTTGAAAACTATAAGCAACAGGCCAACATTCACCGAATAATGTATGAAAAATTGCCTTAAGATTAATTACAGTATTACTAATGTAGGAACACGATAAATTTCGTTCTTTCAGTCGCTGTTTTCAACTTCGAACCATACCAACTGTTTCGTCTGAACCAGTCTCGTTCCTGTTAAATATTTTCACGCGACTAAAATCTAACCATTTTGTGTGTGTGTAATTTAATTTGGATATGAATTTGACGTACACCAGTGGTCCACATCTTGTGGATACGGGTTTGGCAATCCCGATGTGCCCTAGCTGGATTCTCACTTTGCTTCAACTTGTCTTGTGTGAGATCCCATCCTTTAGTCTTTTCTGTCTAGTCTCTCTTGACTGCCTCTTGTTCTTTTCTGACCCCGACGCTATTAGAGTAATCGAGGGTTAGGGTGTCTTTCTTTTTCAATTCTAATTTCTTAATTTTGGGTGGCTTAGGATCTTAGAGTGCTCACTAATAGGTGAGCACTGGAAATACTAAGAAACGTTCAGTATCAGAATAACTGCTACAAAGCCACCAAATCCCATCTCACAAAGAGAAGGGTGAGGACGAATCTTCTACGCACCAAAACAGGGGCCTTTCGGCTAAGGTATGGTAACCCTGACAGAAGAGTTTCTGGTCCTCCTGGCAGGAGGTTGTGCAACAGGCCAGTAACCTGTTCAATTAAAACTTCGAAATATTTGTGGTATCCAAAGCAGCCTCGGAGTAATGAACTATAATGCCATTGGCAGAAGAGACGTGGGTCGTCTGAGGATGATATGGGTGCCGGAACAGGTTTATATAACCTAATCCTTGAGGAGGAGGAGGAGGAGGAGGAGGAGGAGGAGGAGGAGGAGGAGGAGAAGGAGAAGGAGAAGGAGAAGGAGAAGGAGAAGGAGAAGGAGAAGGAGAAGAAGAAGAAGAAGAAGAAGAAGAAGAAGAAGAAGAAGAAGAAGAAGAAGAAGAAGAAGAAGAATTTGACGAAATATTATAAAACTATGGCCTGTATTTTATTCACAAAATTCATCAATCGATGGGTTTCAACGTCGGGTTGTCAAAAGTAAAATCTGTCACCATTTAGGAAAACTGCGAACTACTCTCTAAAGCATCTTAGTCTAAACGTGGCCACCTCTCAACGACCTAATTATTAGGCATTCAACTAATGTTAGGCATTATTAGGCATATTTAACTACTGTTAATCTGGCGGCAGCGGCGAATTTGCGGGGGGGGGGGATTGACGAACGGGACCGGCCCGCCCAAAAAGGTTGAAAAAGTTTACGTACAAATATTGTTAATCTCTTAATTTTTAGGGTGTATTATTACTTTTTCAGCTGTGCACGCTAATACATTAATACCTGTTTTTAAAATACACAAACGGGTTTATTACACAACATTAGCGTATACGTTTGAAACGCGAAGTATAGGAAAACCGATTCAGTCAATAAGAATCTTGTAAATAATGTCTCAATAACGTGTATTTTTATTGTGTTATTACCGTTTACTTTAATGGGATTGATTTCAGGATGTTATCACTCGTTTTTCAGTGACTTTAATTAGTAATGTTGATTAGGCTTAACTTGATTCATCTTTTGTATGAAGCTGACTCGACCGGACCCGTCCCCAAGGGTCAGGTTCTAGATACGCCACTGTCTATTAGGCCTACTATTTTGATTACCGTTAATTTATTAACGTTCTGATCACCTTTGCGCGAAAGATTCAAACGCGTCTAAGCATTTGCATCGAAGAAACAGACTCTTAGAAACGGATATCCTGCATTTGGTCTCTAAGAAACAACTGATTGTTTCCATTGTAACCAATTTTGTTGTCTAATGACAATACAGTAGATAGGTTTCATATAACAATGGTCAATCGTACTCCTAGATTGAGGCGCAACCTGAAATGTTTGTCATAACCAGAGGCGAATCCAGCAAGCAATTGGGGGGTGGGAAATATGAAAATTCGAGCCATTTTTTAATGGTCTAAATTATAAATGATAGGAATTGGTCTAGGTAAAAGTACAATGTGTAATTGACTATTAGTCAGTTTTTAAAAACAGTCAGTAGTCAGCTTTAGTTAGTTTTTTAGATCTGTATAAAAGCAGTGGGTCACGCCCCCATGGGTTGAGAAACGTTGCATTAATAAATTTAAATGAATTCTTTGACTGGCGGAAAAAACATTTGACATTTTATTCACTTCCCCCAGTGTAAATGCTAGCGGTCTCACACTTACACTTATTTATTCAAGTTTCTGTCCGCTTTTAAACACTTGAGGTCCACGTAGACAACGGCAAGATTCCACGAGATTAGCTAATCAAATTAATTGGGTTCGAATCTGAACTTCACGCAGCCTTAACCATCAGTAGAATAAGGATAATTCTGACTCACAAGAGTATAAAGATTGTATATGTTGTAGCTATACATTCCTGTTTGTGTTAATTTTTATTTTTTTATCTGTTCTTATTCCCATTATGTTCTCACTAAATGTTACCACATCAGCGGATGGTTAACGTATTCTTGAAAAGTGAATTTAACTGTGTACATGTGGCAGGGGCGGGTCAAGCAAGCAATTTGGGGGGGGGAGAAAGACTTGACTTTGGGGGGGGGAATATAAAAGCTCTTTATATGATCTATAAAGACCATATAACCATATCATATGACCATTCTTTAATGATCTAAAGTAAGCTATAAATGATAGGAATGAGTGAAGATAAAAATATATTATGTTATTATCAACACAATACTTATAAAAGCATACCTGTGTTTGTCAATTCATTGTTCTTTTCATAATATCGACTTCTCAAGTTTAAAATACACATTACATTAATCATTAATATTTAATTAATGAAGTTGTGTTATTGGTTATAATCACAAACAGAAATAATACTGTTGCACAACACTATAGAAATTGTTTATTCTGATTAGCGCTTTCAAGCTGCACAGCTCATATTTCTGATCCGGTGATGAGCTGTAGGGGCGAACCTAGGATTTAATTTCGGGGGAGGGGGGTAGTTTCAACCACATATCGTTTTCTTAGAGTATTTTTTCTCATATTATAATGAAAATTGCACCAACAAATTAAAACTAATGGGTAAATAATGGCTGTAATTCACGAATTTCATAAACGTCAATTAATAACATACAGTTTGACTTGGAAACCTAATAATAATACCTTTCTGTGCAATATAAATACTTTAAAGAGAACGTTAAAATTAAGAAAGTAAATTCTGTATGTGTGTGTGTGTGTTTGTGTTGTAGAGTTAACACATGCAAGAATACGAAACATTTTAATGAACGTATGTTTAATTTTACAATATTTTGTTTCTTAGAGCTAGGTAGAGTCTATTACAACAACCCATCTCCATTACGAAAAATAATGTTAAGAAATTAAAACTCATTCACATTATGTGCTTTGTGATTGAAGTTATCAACACGTAACATTAAGTTAAAATATAAAAAGATATGTCCCTATGTATCGTAACCAGCGGAAAAACGTGTCCTACTGTCTTTCAAACCGACTTCTTTTCATTTTTCCCCGTTTCTTTCAACATCTGTTGTATTTATTATTGAGTATAAGGCCTATTATTTTAGATTATTTAAACTTGTCACTGACCCAAATAGTAATTTTTTCAAATTGACAAAACTTGGAAGTAAATTAATTATAGGCCTATTTCAAAAAACACAACCAGTTTTAAATTTTTTGCTAAAAAATTTTTAAACATTTTTTCGGATTTCGGTGAGGAGGAATATATCCCCCCCCCCAGGTTCGTCCCTGATGAGCCGTGAAGCTTGAAAGCGATAATCGGAAAACTTTCTCTATAGTGGTGTGCAATAGTGTTATTTCTGTTTGTGATTACTCATTACGTTATGTACCAAACAAAAATTAACATGGTGGTAACGTACAGTTACAATTTAAAGTACGCCTAATTTTAGACTAAAACCATGAACCTACATAACGTGATATGAATTTTGTTTCACATTCACAGACACAAAATCATTCTACAGTCACAAGACGACGAAAAAATTTCATCTGAAGTGACCGTTTGGGGGATTCCCCCATTCCCCCCCCCCCCAACCTGTGGATCCGCGCCTTGTCATAAGAATGTTACATGTACAGTGCCATTGGACGGTCATTAAACTAATTCACTAAATGTGTTTGCGAACGTTTCGGTGGATCTGGAAAACACATCGCAAGCGGTAAACGGTACTGAGGAAGTAGACAGCAACACATTATATGTCACAGATATTGCAAAATTGCTGTGTTGTTAACTCACTCAATGCGAAACAGGATATCCTCATTCAAACAAATTACGATGAGCATAAATAATTTCTTTTAATTATATCTGCCTATAAAATGAACAAAACAAAACGTTTAGTACAGTCAATGAAAAATTTGTAAAATACTAAATAACGAATTACTGTCATTTGTGTTTTCTGCGTCACAGATTATGTTTAATGACTAAAACCATGGCCGGCTCTAGTAGAAGGCCGGAATATTAAACGTGGTAACGTTGCGTCTGAGGCCTATAAGCGTAGTGTAATAAAATAGCTAAAGTGAACATGGTATATTTTGATTTAATTTCATAGCATTACTAAAATCATGTACGCCATTACAGAAGGAGAAAAAAGAAGAGGGTGTAGAAGAATGAAGTTAATAGATAGCATTAAAATCAGAGGGTGTTACGAAGACTGGAACGCGGAGGACAGTTTGGAGAGCTCTTACCATCTGAAGACCTACCTTAAGGCAGAATACCAAATAAAATACTAAAACCATGAATAGGCCTATTTATAGATAGGTTTGTGCGCACTTAGTACTACGCGTTTAAGCTGAAGAAATTAGTGAATTAGTGTTAGGCCTAATGAATTAATTTTGTTCGAATTATTGAAGTCGTATCAAATGAATGAGTTAATAAGTTTATTTCTTAAATATTATAACATAATTTTATATAATAAACTTTTAATTTGCAAAAAATGAAGAATTATAAACCTGCTATTAACCGGCAATTAAAAATTACGCGATTTGATTAGTGAAATACATAAATTAAGAGATAGTCTAAGTCGGGCTCAAATATCAGCTGGTTCCAGTGATGCCACGTTTAATTATTCCGGCCTTCTACTAGAGCCGGCCGTCCTAAAATTCTGTTTCCTTGAAAGCTTTCTTTCGGGGTCTTAGGGCTGTTGCTCATTCAGCAAAATGCGATAAATCGATAAATCTTGGAAGATTAAATTTCTACATTAAAAGACCACAGTATTAATGTTTGATCACTGTTAAACAAGCTTATTTAAACGTCCAATAAAGATGTCATCATAGAACTCTAGATATTTCAGAATATTCATTAATATTTTCAAAACGTTTTTAGGCGTCATACAAATTTTCGCCAATATATATCTGCGTTAAAGATTAACGGAATTTCATCAACACTACTAAATGCCTCAGATAAATATTTTGTTCGTCGTTTCGGATTTGCTAGTAGTATTTCCAATCAATATTTTGATTGGTTCGAACAAATAATTTGTCTACATTTGTGATACGATTTGCTGCCACGCTTTACAATATACCGGACCGAGCACGTGTGTGTGAGCGTTATGGAAAATTAAAAACATTACAATGAACGTCGGCCCAGATGTGTTACGGACCGGGGTTTCCCACGGACCCCGTGTTCGGTGAAAAATATTAAGTACCATAACAGCAGCACCCATGTTTATTTTAGTGTGAAGAATTTGCTATACCGGCCGCAAACCCGATTCAGAAAAAAAAATTTCCACATAAATACATTTTTGTTACGGCGATCTCAACACGATGATTGTTAGGATAGTTTATGCTTGTGTGTGTGCGTGCGCGCGCGTGCGTGTTTTATGTGATACGTTCTACTGTTTGTTAACAGTCTCGATACAGATCGAACTTAGTGCAAGCGGAACGTGAAAGCGACAAAACCTAGTGTAATCGATTCGTGTTACAGTTCCGTCTCAGTTTATGATATTTGTTTAGGTTTATTTTAGATTATTGTTTCTAAAACATTTGTTTATCTAATGAGCTATTCAGGATGAATCTCTGAAACTGACACTGTCAAAAATAGCGACCACGACGTTGACGAAAATATCAGGGGCGTATTTACGGTGGGGGGGAACGGAACCGGACCCCCCCCACCGATTAGAGGGTCGAAAGTTGACAAGAGATTTTGTTGATCTCTTACCTTTTAATCTGTTTTATTAATTTCTCAGCTGTGTTTGTTAATACAGTAGTAACTCTTTTTTTAAATGTATACGTCTACAAACATGTTTATTACACAGCATTTGCGTGTACGTTTGAAACATGAAATATAGGAAAATCGATTAGGTCAATAACTATCTTATAAACAATATTTCAATAGCGCTTATTTTTATTGTGTTATTACTTTAAGATTGTGAGATTGATTTCAGTATGTTATTACACGTTTTTCAGCCACTTTAAAAAATTGTAATATTGATTAGTATTAACTTGTTTTTTCTTTTGTATGAAGCCGACTCGACCAGACCCCCCTCCCCCCAGTCCAAATTCTAGTTCGCTACTGGATAATAATTTTTATGTTAACAACGTAAATAACAATCAAGTGGTAAATAGTACTGTATCTATACAGTGTTTTTACAAGATGAATTTGGTAAACTGTATAGATAGGTACTTGTTACTGTGGCTTTGTGAAAAATGTTTAACTTTATTGTTGATAAACGTTGCTTAAAGTAAATAAATAATTTAAGTCAGTTTTTGTAAGCGTTAATGTTTTTGTTAGAGGGAAGCAATCAGTAATAACAGAATGCTTGAGTGCTACCCGTGCCCGACCATTTAAAAATTCTCATTTTCGAACAAATAAATACAATTTACTGAGCAAGCGAAATATTAAAAACCGCAGTACCTGAAGTGCGGATCATGGATTTAAATGAAACTCGGGAACATGTTTAGGTACATAAAGTTTTGGTAAAAGTCAAAGAAGCAGTAAAGTTTAACGCTCAAACGTTTCATAGTTATAAGCTATCACAATTGTTTTGTAACGATTTTCGTAGAAGGGTCAAGAAAAAAATACGTTCCTTTGAAACTCAATAATTAAGATTTTAATGTGCTTAGAAATACTTACTAAAGAAGAGCAGAAAGAAATATTTCAATTAAATTATTTTATATTCTCTAATTTATTTGTACTGTTGATTATTGTAAACAGATCTGATAAATAAAATAATAATAAACAGTTTCTGCATCTGTTTAATCAGTATAAAATAAAAAGATATGTGATAAAAAATACGATTTAAGAGCAATACTTATTACTCTCCAAATTAATTTTTAAATTTTAAGAGAATTGAGTAATTGTATAACTTTGTGAAACTTGTATAACCTTATTGTTGACAAACATTATATAAAGCAAATAAATTAATTTATGTAAGTTTTTGCAAGCGTCAATTTCTTTGTTAGAGAAAGCAATCAGTGGCAGAACGCTTGAGTGCTAGTTACAAAATCCGCCGCAATGCTCGGGAGCAGCACTTACCGGGCCCGGCTGTGTAGCTTACAAGAACTTCACTTGGTATTAGGCCTAGATATCATTGTTACGAAAGAGAATAATTCCCGATTAATAATGAAACTAACTTGTCGGTGTGATAACAAATTTTATCATGTCGTGCGACGACTTTCCAGAGAGTGCCATAATGAAGCAGAATCTCGTGCTGAATTCATGCATATCTTGTGAGATAAATGTGTATAAAAAAATCACATAATAGGTCTGATAGGCTACTTATATTTCTCTTGTACTTTCCAGTGTTTTCGATTAATATTGTGTAGCTAATTATTAACTTTAATTTAATTATAAAGTCAATGTCGGACATACTTGTGTGAGTTTCCTTTTGCTCAGTTTAGTAAGCTACCATTATGTGCAAGTCACGTGAATGATGCTTTGTTTGTAGCCTATAAGAAGTAAAGGAAAATAGAAATAAAAACGGAAACACGAGTTACAGGAAGTCACAGCCAGCAGTAAATGGGAGTCGAATCAGAGGATACTGTTCGTCGACAGCTCCTCGAGACCTAACCGTTTTGTGCAACATACATAATTAGCAAGTTTTTACTTAACTGCCAGTTAGGTAAGAAATATTTTACTTTGTAGTATGGTAGACTTATGGCGACGTGTATAACCTTTCTCTCGCCTGTGAAAATGATAATAGCCCCACTTCTTATATTATTATTGATAAAGTAAACTTACATAGCATATTTAACAGAGGGAGAACAGGAAATTATTCGAGGTAGATCTGTACTGGAATTACGTTTATTTTCTAAATTTAAAAAAATTTTTACACAACAGTTTAACTAAACAAAATATTGGTTTGAAATTTTACACATTAGACTACGAAAAAATAATACAATGTGTACTATTATGTAGGATATTTTTAAGCATATGCCTACACTTGTGTGTGTACATATACAGATAGAGTATATTACAAATTTTTTAATTAATTTGTTGATGTAATCCGTATTTACAAATTAGATGACTGATATATACGGTGTTTTTTACCTTACTTAATAGGCGCCGCACTTATTACAGAAATTCTTTTATTTTAAATAAATAAATATAAGAATTATATAGATAAATTTAACATCATCATCATCATCGTCATCACCACTGCAAGGACTAGGCCTTAGACCTGTTTCGGAACCTATCTCCTCCTCAGTCTACCGACATCTCTCTTCCCAGTACGGTGATCAACCCAAGGCAGCCACAGGTAGACGGATATCAGGCATGCGGTTCAAGTGTTCACACCATCTCCTTCTGTGGTCTTCAATCTTCTGGTGCAATGATACAATGTTTAAATCGCGTCTAATATCCTCGTTCCTTCTCCGATCCAAGAAAGAACAACCTTGAGTCCTTCTTAGAAATTTCATTTCGGCTGCCTGAATCCTCTACACGTCCCTTTTACCAAGAGTCCATGTCTCACTACCATTCAGGAATTTGGGGACAGCTACAGTTTTGTAAAATTTCATTCGGGTATCCTTCCGTGTTTTATTTTTCAGGTACCTATGAGTCGTTCCACAGATGTTCCGCAGATAAATTTAACAAACATCATAATTTTTAAGTTAATATGGAAACCACAACTATTCATGAAAACTTAATACTTTATGACGGGCTGCACTGCACCACGATAGAGAGAATTGTGCCTTACACACTAAATTACCCATAGCAGAGGAAAGGCAAAGCAATGAACGTGTTTAGATGTGGATTCACTAAGAAGAAGGTTTAAAAGATCTCAATTTTAACATGTCCCTAACTAATCGGAAAAAGGAGAATGGACTTGTAGAGACACAAACAGACATGGAAAGGAGAAAGTTGAATTCGCACTTCAAGGGAACAAGAGTAGTGCACTCAACTGTATGCCCACAGAGACTGTTACCGCAACAGATTAGCAGTTGAAATCAAATAATATGAAGTAATGTACCGATAAAAAAAGCATACGAGCAGGAGACTAAGGAAGGGTGTACACGCAAGAAGTGGAACAGCAGGTAGGAGAAGACAAAGAGAAAAACTTGGCAAATCCGACAACGATAAGGACGGATAATACTTATAATAATATTGTTGTAAATTATTATTACCGAGATAAATAATAATTTACAACAATATGATTATAAGTATTATCCATTTTCACTTGATAGATAGGTTTACCATAAACTTGTGTTTGTAATAGAATGTAAATTCTCTGATATAAGGTTGTAAAGTTCTACAGTTTTTGTGTAATTTAGAATTCTCTAAATTAATGACGGTGTTTCTAACACCAGTAGTGAGTGAAACATGATAAAAATAACTTTTAATAATTACATGATTGAACATCCCTATACGCATGGGGGTAACTTGGGGCCTAACTTTGGGGGGGGGGCAGGATAAAGCTTCATAAATTCAAGTAGATGTAGTGAGACCATCTCTATAATAAAATAAATAAAATAGATTATATACAAAATTAGAAAGTTTAGTAATAATTCTTAGTTAGTAAACGAGGGACAATTTCATTTTTTAATGATCAACAAACCTTTCTTCATAAGTTGTACTTCCAGATATGTTTACCTAGAACAAGTATAATGTAGGCCTATAAACATAAACAATTTCAGTTCTTCCAATTCTTCTTCCCAGTTTTCGTAAACGCATCCTCTCCCTTAGGGACACTGTTACAAAATGCACAAAATGGTCTCAAGCGGTTTTTTTTTTTTACAGAAATATTATTTTTACGTAAGTATATAATTCAAATCTGTCAAACATTCCCCTTACAAGTTCCTTCGATCGAAAGAAATAAGAATAATAAATTATGGCAACTAGTCGTGTGATAACAGTAGGCCTACAGACGTTGAGAAATAGTGCTTACTGTGCTCGCAAGCAAAGAAACTGTCTCCTCTTTGACTATTTGTTAGTTTTTATTTATAACAACTGGAAACAACATTTTATAATGCTCGGAACATGGGGGGGGGCGAGTGCCCCCCTTGCCCCTCCCAAGTTACGCCTATGCCTATAGGCCTAATCTGTATTTAACTATAATATGTTTTACTATGCTATATGTTGACAGGTATATGTATAAACGTTTTCATACATTATGAATAATTTAAATTGTAATAATGTATAAATTATGTTCTGTGATATTTTAATTTTTTCGTTGTATTTAAAAAAAATTTGATGATGTAAAACAAACTGTCTCAACTCCTTTACATATAGAAGGATACACACATACGCGCGCGCACACTCGCGTACACAAACACGTTCACTCAAATAATTGTTGTATTGTGTTTGATATTTCTTGTGTATTCGTACATAGGCCCTGATGATAACAATAATATTGTTGAAACCTCGACAGAAATAATTTAAAATGAATGTTATTTTTTATGACCGGTCCTCACAAACCCTTCACCGGAAAAATTCATTAGTATAAAATGTTTATTTTAGGTGTTTCTCCTAACACGGATTTACCTATAGGCCTGTGGTTTCCACCTAACCTCTGTTGAAAGTTTTCCCATATCTGTCTCACTATTGATATGAGCACACGTATATTATTTACGAGCAATACACAGTGCTCAATATGAGCAAGAGCAGATTGTTACTCGCATTATGCAAACGGATGTGTCCATTCACACGCCCTCGTGCGCTCGAAACGTTAACTGTTTGGTTTCACCGCGAGGCAGACGAGGGTGCAAATAAATAAGTTTTGCTTTTGCGTAGCCTATGTAGGAAAACAGATAACGCTCGAGTATGTGAAATTAAATTTGTTCTCTGTTGCAGAGTTCGGGTTGCCTGTGATCGAGTTGTGCCAGACATTAACGTTAATATATCGATGCTGCTCTTTTGAATAACCCGGATTGTATAGGATTGTATTTTATAATAGGACTATAACAAGAGAAAATATGGAAACGAATAGCGAGCGAGCAGGAGCGGAGAGGAAAGGAAGACGGAACGAGAGTGAATGGCAGAGGCAGAGGCAGCTGAGAAAACCTTGCAAGCCACAATACGTCCCCTGGTGATAACACAGTGGGGAGGTTTTGGCAAAGAAGGGCGAGGGAATGTATCGAACGTTTTCATTGGAGCGTGTAAGATGCCGTAGGGGCGGAGGGTGAATCCATCCCATCCCCTTTTTCAACTTGAATCAGCTGACTTTATCATTTGCAAGTCCTATACAATATCAAACCCCTCCTCTCCAGCATATTCCGCGTCTTATATTTTAATAGTCTTTTGGATATTTAAAGTAGATATTCTTCTGATTATTTTTTTATTACTTAATGTTATTTTAATGAAATAATGAAACTGTAAAATATGCGATGTCGAAAACTACTCCAACTCGAGTACACGCGCGTCGAACGCACCCACACAACTGCGCAAAATTAATTTGTGTAGAAATTCTTTCCGAACAGAAAATGCCTTGCTTTGCTTATGATAAACTATATTGTCTTACGTATTATGTATAAATATATACTGTATTTTCGCGTGTGTAATACGCACCCTCATTTCATCGTAATATTTCGCAGAAAAATGTAGTTCGTTTATAAGTCGCATCCGTATTTGTGATAGGAAACAGTAGAATAAATTTGTTAGGACGTAGAAAAATATACATTGTTTGAATATTATACTGTCCAGAAAAAATGTTTCACACAAAATAGAAAGAAATGTTCTTTTCACACCTATTTATTTGTAAACGCAAAGCAGAAATTTTAAAATCGTATAAAACTTAAAACAACTTGAAACTTACACAAATCATAGCTTTTGTTTAGTTTGCTATGCTTTTAATTTTTACTAGCTCGTAACGTTTGCATTTATTAACATTCTTCATCTGTTTCTCAAGAAGACAGAATTGAATTAGTCTCCTGTTCTGATTATCCTGATACACCCTTGTTTGTCGTGTCCTGTTGATCTGGCACAGACTTCGCACTTTTTCGTCGATAGGCCTATTCGTGGCCATTGGCATATTGCAAAAGACAATACAATGATCTGCATTCCCAGTTTGAGATGAATTGAAAGTGATCGTATGCCTCATTTATACAATAAATCGATAACACTCGATAATTTTACGTATTTCCTTATTCTCTAGGTAAACGTTGAGCCAGAGTAGTTTTTATACGATTTCTGCAAAGAAAACGCACACAACAACCAAGAATGGCACGATGCTGTATATTGCCTGAGTCAGGACGCTGAGCTATTTCCTAGGTTGAACCTGTACCATTACAACAGTAATGGCGAAAGCCTCGATTTTATAAGCTCCACTAGGTGCTTTCTACTTCTAGAAATGTAGCTTTTTTCAAAAGAAAGTACGCCTATCACGAGTAGTAACACTTAATTTTCCTTTTTTTTCAAGCCACATGTAAATTGTATTATTCATGTATAATGCGCACCCACATTTTTGGGACGAAAATCTGTGGAAAAAGTGCGCATTATACATGAGAAAATACAGTAATGTATATATCCAAGATATACACACACACATACACGGCTTAAGAAGGAGACTAAAACCTATTTAAATTATGTTTGTTAAAAGACTGATTTATTTTAAATTGTAAAGCAAGAATAGGTTCACTGTTTCTTTTTAGTCTTAATGAAAACTCACAGCTTACATCCCTTTGATAACATCAATGTTGCATCAATACGTATTCATAAGCCTGTTTTACCTATTCGTTAAATATGGAATGTTTACGAATGTAATGACAAGATTTGGCGTCTCCTATAGTCTGTACTTCCCTTCATTACAATTCTCTCCGTACGTATTCCCCATTTCAATAACTTGCATACTTACTGTAACTTTTTGTTGACAAACGATTCGTAAACATGTAAGTTTGTCAATTAAATTTAATAAATTGTATATTAATTAAATTTAATCAAGGTCATACGATTTGGCAGTACGTAGGTACACACCTTATCAGTTTTCTTGAAGTCCTTACACTGAAGATAGCCTCCAGATGAGAGGTCGAAATGTCCGGTCGATTGATTAACACCTTTCGGCACGAAGAAATCGGAAGACCGCCACCTTACAGCCCGGATAGTAATTTTAATAGTTTATAGTTTTTTCTTTAGTTTTGTTTTTGAAGTAATTAGACCTAACACGACTGAATTGAAAATTTGATTCCTACACTTCGCGACAAAAACTATGTGATGTTTTTCCAAAATAAGATACGATTAAATTTAATGTCGGCGTTTAATGTCGACGACACGTATGATTTATAATAAAGTTTTAATTACTCACATTCTTACTTTCGATCGATTTCGGTCATAGACCATCGTCAGGACATATACAATGTGTACTATATACACTGTGCACTCGCGGTCACAATATTGTATAGTGTATAGGTCTATATTCACAGTGTATAAGCTATAGTGCACAGTGTATATGTCCTGACGATGGTCTATGACCGAAATCGATCGAAAGTAAGAATGTGAGTAGATTAATTAAAACCTATCATAAATCATATGTATGGTATCTTTAGGTTATGAGCAACGAATACACCACAATAGAAGGTTGAGATTATAGGTACCATTAGTAAGCAATAAGTGTGTATATTATAAATACATCACATTATCATTCATTCTTAATAGTGAAGTAGAAGAAAGTTAGAAGTTACAGTTTTCCTAACATCTAAAATAAATTATTTTATGCTTCAGTTTGTAAAACAAATCTGAGTAACTTGTCGATGTTACTTTTCTTACGTCAACTAACAATTAAGCAAAGAAAAACTTTTAATTAATTAACCGTTTTCTTACTTATTTTTTCAATTAATTTCACTTACTCTGGACCTGCATCTGAAAAGTTTTACTCTTGTCGTCGCACTGTTTTACAAAATACTAAGTGAAATAGAAGTTTCTGTTATGCGCGCGTTTATGCTACTCCGCGTCACAAACGTACAGACTGAGGTTCCTCGAACAGTTAGATCCAACAAAAGAATTGTAAATCTAATAGAAGGTAATTAGATATCCAATATGTATTGTCAGGCCTTGATTTCAGGGGGAACGCGCCGGAACGGCGTTCCGGAACCTCTTGGATCCAAAACTAATTACCGAAAAAATATACCTATATGAGAAGAAAAACTTAATTATTACAAAAATTTACTACTACTTTTTAAATTGTGCCCTTCATCTGCCCTACTACAAAACTAAACATTTGTCAAAATCAAACACCAGCACTAATCTTTGTCTTAACTAGTATCGTTATTTTTTTTTTTGCAGAATGGCAATGTTGGTCTGGGTTTGCTAATGAAAAACTGAAAATTACCGCTTCTTCATTTGAAAGCAGAAAATCAGTACCAGACTCCCATTATTCTATGGCCCTGAAAGCAGTACAAACCTTAGCTTTTTTCGGAGTTCAGCTTCAAAAAAAAGAAGGTAGGAAAATCAATAATCCCGTACACCCTGAAAAATTTTATGAGGCACTGAAAAAATCTATTGAAAACAGACTGCTCAGTGAACAAGATCTCGAGCTAATATAAAATGTAAGTATAAATTACTCGTGTCTGTACAACTTTTGAATTGATGCGTTCCGAGACCTATAATTTTAGAAATCAAACACTGTGTACTGTAAAACAAAGCCTACGCATGCGCGCGCGCGAGTGAGTCTATAGCACCCACATTTAACACAAACCATAGCATTCATCTTCTACTTCTCTCCAAGGTTTTGGTCTACGCCTATAAACCCGTGTAACTATAGTAATACCCCGCTTAGCGCTGATTCATCATAACGCTTTTGGATGAAAAGTCGAGAACAACTGAGTTTCATTTAGTTATCAGTACGTACACTTTATTCACTCGTTATTTAGATACATACTATATTATTTTCATCGGCAGTTTGTGTTATTTTTACGTATTACTATTACAGTTTTTTCAATTTCTCAATCGCCAATCATGTCGCTTTTAAAGCCTGGCCCTGTAAATAAGATGCAAACGAAAAACATCAGCTTGGGTGTGAAATTACAAGTGTTAAGAGGATTAGAAGCCGGTGAGCGTCAAGTGGATGTAGCCTATTCATTAAATTTGTTACCATCGACAGTTCGGACAATTTTTAAAAATTCTGAAATGCTAAAAACCTCTCCCTCGACGTCATAAAAATTATCTATCACTAAAATAACTCGGTCGAAAAGCAGTGTCCTTCAAGAAATCAAAAAAAGACTGTTACACACCACTGTAGAAAAAGATTTTTCCGATTAGTGCTTTCAAGCTTCACATCTCATCATCAGATCGGAAAAAAATCTGATGATGAGCTGTGAAGCTTCAAAGCGCTAATCGGAAAACATTTCTATAGTGGTGTGGTTAATTCTGTTTGTGATTATAACCACTAAGAGAACATTATTAATTAAATAAAAAACGGCTAAGCGTTTGAACTGATGATCAATCATGGCGTAACATGCCGTTAAGTCAGCTTACCATCATGGAGAAAGCGAGAAGCAATTTTACTTACATTCAGGACGAAAAAGCAAACAAATCAGAAACATTGGAGCTAGTAAAGGATGATTTGATAGGTTTAAGAAAAGTTCAGATCTTTACAATTTTAACAGTTGAAGATTATCAGGCTTCGGTAAATTAAAATATCGATAAATAAAAGTTTATTTATAGGCCTACTTATATTTATTTATATATATATATGTATATAAATTATTTATATATAAAATTGTATATCATTTTATATATATCATTTATTTTCTATATAAGTAACTCGATGTTTCTTGCAGTAATTATATAATTTGTGATGTTTTCAATTTGTTTCTTCTGCAAGTAGACAATATTGTATATTCTTTAAAAAAAAAAAAAAATACAATATTATCTACTTGCAGAAGAAACAAATTGAAAACATCACAAATTACATATAATTTAATATAGAATTATTTCAATTGTTATTGATTTACTTACAAACTTCTGATGATGCTGATATTTTTCAGTGAAACGTGCGTCATGTGTTGAAACAACAAAAACGCAATACACTATTTGCAGAAGAAACTATATTGAATATTATCACGGTATTACAAAATTGTATATAAATACTACATTTTTATTAAAATGTATGTATGTAAAATATTAGTCTACATATTAAATATAAATAATAAAAGTATGGACCGACCAGTTTGGAGCCGGAACAGACTAAACAGTCTAAGCCGTGACGAAGAAGAAGAATAAATAAAAGTAAAACAACAAAGGAAAAAGAATAAGACAAGTAGTAAACAATAAATATTGAATAAATCGATCCGGTACAGCGCTTAACTTAAACTCAGTATCGTTATTTTTTACCTTTTTGTTTTTGTACTTTACATACACTGTATGCTTTTAAAGTTATACTGGCACGTTGATCAAGTTACTTATTCCCTCTCAGGAAGTGCAACTCCACCAGCCGCCAGTGACAATTTCCCCAAATGTGTATCCACTTGCAACTGTGCATTCTTCCTCTTGACATCACTTAACTGTAACCCATCCACCTATACCGTCGTTCCTACCGATCTTTCGTTGCATTCTTTAGTTCGCTTCCGTTTGTCGTCAATACAAGTACATATAAACTGCAAAACCTATGACTTGGTGGCTTTAATGTATCCTTCTGATATCGTCACTGATAATTTTTTCTATGATATCATGATAAATAATGAAGTTGATAGGCGGTCTCCTTGTCTGAAATCTGTTCTAATGACAAAATCTTCAGTCTTTCTTCTTTAATTCTTACATTGCGGAACTTAACTTATCAACCATAATATTATCTATTTGATTAGCGAGGAAATGAAGATGTGATGACTATAATACCTTTGACTCAATCCGCAATAGGTTACTGCAGTCACACGTAAAGTTTGCACTAGCGTAATTGTACATTCTTCTATAGCCCTATACGTTGTAGGCCTACAGTACTATTAAGCTACTATGACCTCTACATTAGAGGTGGGCCGATATACCTATAACAGATATTTTGGAATGATTATTTTTGTGGAACGGATATAACAGTGGCTGAAAAGTTGAAATACCTGTTTCGATTCAACAATAACTGAAAGTCGAAATACGTACCTGTTCCGATTACTCGCGGCCTCCCAGTTCCGAGTCGTGGGATCCCACCACGCAACGAACGAATAGGCCTAAACGAGTACTACGAGTACAAAGTCACAGTTATTGGTGCTGAACACTTGATTCTGCGCATGTGCCGATTGCCATACAAGTACGAAACGAAGCAAAAGAGTCAGGTTCATAATATGTTTATGCCAAAGAGACGAAGCTGTTTTTAATAAATGAAAAAATGCATACTGACGTTACATATATTCTCGTGTGTTATGCAGATATATAATACAGATTGTAATAACAAATTACATATTATACTAATCAACAACTTGGTAAATTTTGAAAAAGCGAATTATGTTGTATTATAACCTACAGAGTGGCTGATAGTTGATAGGCCATATAGTACTTTTTATTTAAAGTGATTTCGGAGATGATTTTAACTTCAATGCACATCTCGCGTACATTTTTTTGACATTATTTGTTGTGCCATTTCGTGCACTCTAAATTTCATTGCCTGAGTTTCGCAACTGATTTGTCTAACCAAAATGGAATCAATGATTTAATATTAAATCTATGTCAATTTGTTTACTCCTAGTGAAAACTTAAATTAGTATTCCCAAAGGGAGATAGGCCTATAAATTCTCTTGTTTCTTATTATATTTTAAACAGTAACAGCTTAATAAAGTCACAGTGCAAAGTAACACTGTTAATACTTTTAGTTTCAATTTATTTCTTATAACAAATTATATAATACAGGTATATGTAATAATAGGTATATAATAACAGGTATTTGTACGTGTTATATTTTGGAACGGTTTCGTTCGTACCTGTTGTTTTCAAATACTAGTTTAACACACCTCTACACTCTACATAGATAAGACACATTTAGCCCTACAGCTTGTTCGCCCCTTGATACATTTTCGCTACTTCGGTTTCATATTTACTTTACGTTTTTATAGAAACACTTAATCAGAGGTGTATTTACGGGGGGAGGAACGAACGTTACCTCCCCCCCTCCTGATGGTCCAAAAAGTTGACGAATTTTGTTAGTCTCTTAATTCTTAGGCTGTTTTATTATTTTTCAGGTGCGTACGCTAATATAGTAGTACCTCTTTTTTAACCTGTACAAACAGATTTATTACACTGGTTTAACGTAAGGTATACGTTTGAAATATGAAATACACGAAAATCAATCCAGTCAATCTTGTAAACAATTTTGGTTAAAATTACTTCCCGGGCTGTTTGGCCTCAAAGTTTATAACAAAACCAGAAGTTTCGGCAGTGCCACCAACTGCCATCTTCACTGGAAATGAGTAACGCTAACGCGAGATGATATCATTACTGTGGTCCTAACGTATATCATCTCACGTTAGCGTTACTCGTTTCCACTGAAGACGGCAGTCGGTGGCACTGCCGAAACGTCTGGTCTTGTTATAAACTTTGGACCACGGCCAAACAGCCCGGGAAGTAATTTTAACCAAAATGACTCCGGCCGGGTAAGCCTTCGTACCACTTGTAAACCATGTTCCAATAACGCGTATTTTTATTTATCATTACCGTTTACTTTAATGGGACTGATTTCGGCCGCTTTAAAAATAGTAATGTTGATTAGTCTTAACTTTGTTTTTTTTCTTTTGTATGAAGCCGACCCGATCGCGGACCCCCCTCCCAAGGAAAAATCTTAGATATACCACTTCACATATGGAATATGAAATACGTATCATATGCATAGTTTTTCTATTCCTTTTTACGAACAAAGTAGACATTTTTTAATAGAACAGTTAGATTGTATACAACACACATTGTGTACAATTGCAAACATAACGGTAACTATATTTAATGAATACACACCGCGGCCCATTGTCAGTATATAAGAAATATGTATAGGTAACGGCCAGAACGTACCCCTGCTTTCCATTAATAATACACCTGCTGTTAAAATGTATCATGGATTTGAAGAAAAAAAGGACTACAGTGTATTTAAAAGACTTAATGTTTACCAAAAAAAACTCAGATGTAAAGACGCCGAATTGAATGGAAAGAATAGCGGGCTTATCCCACTGCGGGCACTAAAAAACGTATAGTAAGCGATGCGAATGTTTTGAAAGCATTTAAAAAGGTGTTCCTTAAAAGCAGGCGGCAGACTTTGAGACAGATAACCGAGTGTAGGCAAAATCCTAGAGGCACGCAGTTAGGAGGCGATTAACCGGCGTCCCGAGGATTTCGTCCGTTATTGTGAATTGTTCGGCGCTAACAATAGCGGTTTCTGTAAACACGCCGGCACCGACACGTACCGCCACACACACACACACACATGCGCGGGTAAAGCTAATTTCAGTTTGCCGTTGCACAATAATTGTGAAATGCAGACGTACATATTATATAAATGAACAGTGCATGAAATTATGGCCAGTGGGAAGAAAGAATAATATCGATAATAAAAATCATCATCATCATCATCTTCAAGGTTTAAAGCAAGAATGTTTTGTTCCGGTTTCAAATAGGCAAATATTACAGCTGGTCACTCCAGCGCTTTCTCGGAGGTCCCACACCTCTCCGTCCCCTCGGCTTATAGTTCCATATTTGTTTGTGAATACGGCAGTCATCCATTCGGCAAAGATGTTCCCACCAATTCAGCCCATACTGGGCGATCCTGTCGATTATACTCATAATATTCAGTTCCTGCCGTATATCTGTGTTTCTTCTATGATCATGGAGAGTATACCCTGTCACGTGCCTGAGAAATGCCATTTCAGCCGCTTGGATGCGAATGGCCTGGCCTTTCGTTAAAGTCCAATTCTCAGACCCATAACGAAGTGTGGGAAGAGCCATCACCTTGTAGAATGTTAGGCGTGTTCCCTTACTTGCTGACTTAAGGGTTCGCCTGATGGTCCCGCACATAAGGTTGAACTTATGCACCACGTCGTTGCTTGCATTATAATACACACTGTAGCCCAGGTATTCAAAACTGGTAACTTGTTCCAGGACAGTACCATCTATAACAAAGTACGGGATCAGTTCTACAAAAAGCCATCACCTTGGTTTTAATTGTGGATATCTGCAAGAATAAAAATTGGAAAGAATTTCTCACCAGGGTTTCAAGTGACCAAAGGTTTACGCCGGGGATGTTGTCTATCACCACGCTTTTCAAAATTTATACGGAGAAAGCAATAGAGACTTGGAAAAATGTGCAGGAACATGGGACTTCCACTTGATGGTGATACAGTTTATCATTACAGTTTGCTTATGACCAATTAGTTTTGGCTCCAGATTTTGAAGACATAGTGTACATGACTAGAAAATTGATACAGGAATATCAGAAATGGGAACTAAAGGTAAATACGAATAAAACAAAATACATGGCAGTAGGTGGCCTTCATCAAGACTTGACATTGGAGGAAGACATGAGGAAGATTTCATATACAGAGGACTACAAGTATTTAGGGATGAAAATTACGGCCATTGGGAAACAAGACAAAGAAATAACAATCCAGAATTAATTTGGGAAAGATGGCTACATCTACGTCATATCGAATCCCGTGGGATAAGTAAATTACAGCAGAAACTAAAACCAAAATATTTAAAACCCTTGTTAGAAGTATCATGACTTACGGCTCAGACGTTTGGACTAGGGTAACGGCGGTTAAGAGTACGCAGGCGGATAAGAGTACGCAGGGAAATTTCAAACTGTTGGCAACACTGCAGACGGTCGGTGGCATGATGTTTCAGTGTGTCTATAACAGCAGTTGAAACGACCGTAGTGCCATCGTTGTGCTCAACTTCATTTGGAATATACGAGGTAAAATATGTTTTTCTATCATTTGTATGTAAGTTTTGAGTCTTGAAACGCTAAGGTTTTCGAGTACATAATATAAAACCTATGTTTTTTACTTTATATCACTGCAAAGTACAGTTCATTAGCAACAAATTGACATGAGACAGAACAATGTATCTGAACGGTGCTGGCACCTAGCGGCGATTCTGTAAAACAGTTCTAGAGAGGCCAAGAATACGCAGCAGCTGCTCACTGCGTACTCTTGGCCTCCCAATATTCTCAACTCTTTAATGGCCAGTTAAACAATTTTATGATTAAAGAACTGTGTTGATATATTTGAGTGTATATTTTAAATATTTTTTTTGTTTTAGATCTCTTTTCTTCTGTGAAATGGCGCCGTATAAACGGAAAACAGACAGACAAATTGTCACTGCGGAGAAAATTGAAGAGGCCAAGCAGGGAATGGAGGCTGGGAAAAGTAAACGGCAAATCGCTAGAGAATTGGGGATCAACGAATGCACCTTAAGAAAAAGATTGATAATTGTAAGAATTTTTCGGTTTAAATTTTCTATATAGGCCACTTCTCTCTCTCTCTCTCTCTCCCCGTCTCTATCACTCCCTTCCTCCCTCCTACAATTATCACCCACTCGCCATTGAACTGATACCTATGTACAATATTTTGAATTTCATCAAATGTGTTTTTTTTTAAGCAGGCTAAATTTTTGAAGCCAAAATAAAAGGCAGTGAAATCTGAAATCCAGTAGGTGATTGCTTTTCCTTTGTAGGCCTACTAATTTATTCCCATTTTCGTCTCAATTGCCACTCGAATATCTTTCAATACAGATGCAGTTTATTGCATGATTTGTCTAATTTCTTAGATTTTAGTAGCCTAATTTTTAATTTTGACATTTTCATAGGGCCTAATGCAAATTGTTTAACGATCGAACCTTGAAAAAAAGTTTGAAACTGTATCCCTTGAACTTTTCCGCTTAGATTATCCTATATTTCTTTATGGTAGGCCTACATATGCTTTGTGTTTTTTTCAGGGTACAGTCCCAGTATCGCTAGGACGATACAAGCGAGCCTTGACTGACGAAATGGAGCGGGAACTGGCTCAGCACTGCAGAGATTTAGATTCTAGATTTTATGGCCTAACAAGGAAGCATCTAATGAAAATAACCTTTGATTACGCTGAACTAAACGGAGTGTCTGAAAGATTCAACAACCAGAGAAAAATGGCTGGCAAAGATTGGCTGAAAGGATTTTGCCAATGAAACAACTTGTCTGTTCGAACACCGGAACCATGTAGTATGGCGAGAGCAGTGGGGTTCAATAAAGTCCAAGTGACAAGATTTTACGATAATTTGAAAGACTGCTGTCTTCAAAACATTTTCCTGCTCATCGAAAGTTTAACATGGATGAGACAGGCTTGTCTACGGTTCCAATTAGAACGCCAAAAGTATTGACTCCCAAGGGTAAAAGAAATGTTTGTAAGATTTCCAGCGCAGATCGAGGGGAAACTGTCACAGCTGTTTGTTGCATGAGTGCTACTGGAGTTTTTGTTCCACCGGCATTAATTTTTCCTAGGAAAAGAAACAACCCCCTGCTTTTTAAAGATGCTCCCCCTGGATCTCTGGATCTAGTGACTGAGACAGGTTCCATGATCTCAGATTAGTTTCTTGATTGGTTGAAGCATTTTGTGCATCATGTGAAGCCATCGGCAGAAGATCCTGTCTTACTTATTGCTGACAACCACGTAACACATTGTTCCCTTCCTGCAATTTTGTACTGCAGAGAGAACCATATCACATTCTTAATCCTTCCGCCTCATGCGAGCCACGTCATCCAGCCTTTAGATAAAGGATTTTACGGTCGTCTGAAAACTGCGTATCCAGCTGAAGCTGAAAAGTGGCTAGTTCAACATCCAGGTCAGGTAATTAAGCTCACAGATCTAGCAGGAATTTTTAAAGAAGCCTATTCTTCTACTGCAAAAGTTAAGCTGGCAGAAAAGGCTTTTCAAGTTACAGGAATTGAGCCATTCGATCCTGATGTCATAGACGATGAACTTTTTGCTCCGTCATTAGTGACCGATAAAGCAATGGATGAAACTACAGCCAAATCTACTGGACAATCAAATGAAGCTCCATCTGAATCTGCAGAGCAACCAAGTGAAGAAGTATTATCTCCATCTGCAAACCAAAGAGTTGAAACTGACAAATCCTTAGATCCATCAGGAATAGGAACGATTTATCCAGAAAATAGGACTTTGAATATCACTAGACCTATTGTAGGTATTAGCACAATTTTTCCACTTCCTCAAATCAAGGTAGAAGTAGGTAAGAATCAAAAGAGGAAGAGACGTGCACAAAAATCTGAAGTTATCACTTCCTCACCATTTAAAAATGATTTAGAGGCAAAAGAAAAGGAGAAACAGGACCTAGAGAAGGCAAAACAAAAAAGAATAGTAGAAAGAGCTTTGAAGAAAAATGCGAAAGCAGATGGTAAAATTATAAAGAAACCAAATATCAAGAAGCAGTTGAAATACGAAGATCCAAAACCATCCCACGAAGATCCAAAACCTTCCACAAGTTCGGCTCAAGCTGTAATTTACGAGGATGAAGAGGACGAATCAACATTGTGCGCAGGATGTGGACATTCCTATTCTGACGATTGGGCACAGTGCGGCTTGTGTAAGGAGTGGTGGCACGAGGACTGCTCCGCCTATGAAGGTAGTGGGCCGTTTATTTGCGATTATTGCTAGTGCGTACTCTTAGCCCCTCACAGTGCGTACTCTTTGCCGCCTAGTAGCCCAAGAGTACGCATTTGGCTTTTTTTTTGTTTTTCCGATTTCCTACTTTATGTTTATTTTAAAGTTAACGAGACTTTGTGTAATTGTTCATTAATAAACAAAGAACTTTTAGTAACATTTTGAAGTTGTTATCTTTTTTATTACCTGAGATTTCTCCAAAAATCTACTAGGTGCGTACTCTTACCCTCCGTTACCCTACTAATAAACACACAAGAACAATATTAATGACAGCGGAGGTGGACTTTTGGATACGTTCGGCGAGACTATCCAGATGTGAGAAAATTAGAAATGAAGTCATTAAGAATAGACTGAACGTGAAAAATTCAATTGTTGATTTTATCCAAACAAAAAATTACAACGGTATGGGCACACGAAAAGAATGGCCACAGGAAAGATTGCCAAGGAGAGTTATGGAATGGACCTCACCAGGAAGAAGGAAAAGAGGAAGACCACCTATCACCTGGACAGAAGAAATTCAGACTATATTGAGGGAACGAAAAATTGAAGAAGATCTTCGGATGGACAAGCAGCAGTAGAAGACGAGAATTCAATCAATTCTGTAATCTTTGGTTCCGGAAAATGTGTGAATATTGTACAGCCGGAATAATGCATTAAACAGTGCACGAGTGTTGAAAAACTAATACATTCGTGCAATTGAATCATTTGCCCGAAACATTTTTCACGAGTCCACGTGTTCGACACCAGAAAGTGGGTTCTATCTTTCGTCCAGGCGCGGAACCACGGGGAGGGGGCGGAATGGGGCATTTTCTCCCCCCACCAAACGATCACTTAAGACGAAATATTTTTTAATCAAATATATTGCAACTTACCGTCTGTGACTTTCTAGCAGAAAGTTACAGACGGTAAGTTGCAATATATTTGATTGAACAACACGTGGCTTGGTACTAATTTCGGATTTATTCCTTTTAAATATGAAATATTTTTTAATGAAGAAATTTTTTGTGTTAGTGGTTGAAATCACAAGCAGAATGATCACTGTTGCACACCACTATATAAAAATTATCTTGATTAGCGCTTTCAAGCTTCACAGCTCATCGTCAGATCGGAATTCTGTGTGAATTCCGATCTGACGATGAGCTGTGAAGCTTGAAAGCGCTAATCGGGATAGTTTTTATATAGTGGTGTGCAACAGTGATCATTCTGCTTGAAATATTTTTTGTCGTCTTGTGATAGTATAGAATGGTTTTTTGATCCTCAATATGATAAAAAATATTCATTTTACGTTATGTAGGTTCCTGGTTTTACTCTAAAATTACTTGAAATTCTAACTGCACCTTACGAATATGTTAATTTTTGTTTCATACTTAACTTAAATAAGTTGTGAGTATTTTAAACTGAAAGTGGATATTATTAACAGAACAATGAACTGATAAATACACGTATGATTTTATACCTGTAGGCCTACGTTAACAAACCTCTTGTGTTGACAATAACACACTGTACTGAACGTGTTCCTGTCATTTATACTTTAGACTATTAAAAAATATTCCATTTTTTCATATCCCTCCCAAAAGTCAACTATCCCGTCCCCCCAAAATTGCTTGCAGGATCCGCCCCTGGTTTCATCGCGAGTAATTTACCCAAGAAATGGACGCACAGTTATTAGTCCAACCTTGGACTCGCAATGACACAACCTTGTGACGATCAGTGGCGTAACTCTTAGTGGCGTAACTCTTTTTTCTGGACCTCCCCGCAGGAACCCTTGCGGCTCCCCTACTACCCTTACTTTCCATATGCCGAGTCAACTTTGGGGCCGAAAGTGCATCTTGATTTCATGCCACTGTTCCTTCTTGAACACTAATCCCTCCTTAAAGTTGTGGCAACTACAAAAATTATGTAACGTGAACAGAACTACTATTCTTCTTTGAACAATCTGTACTCAATTGATAAAATATAACTTTTGTTTCTAATAATAGTTTGATTTGTTATTTAGTAGCTTTTATGTCTTTCATCCATGTAAAAAGTAGGCTACTGATTATCAAACATGTCACTAGTAACCAATTATCATTTATTGAACTTATATGCATCCTGAAATAAGTACAAATTTTTATTATATTTAAATTCACAAAGATACAGTGAAAGTCTTCTTCTTCTTCTTCTTCTTCTTCTTCTTCTTCTTCTTCTTCTTCTTCTTCTTCTTCTGCACCTCACGGAGTAGGCACTTTGCCTGTTCCGTCTTCACAGAGTATCTCTCCATCTCACTCCTCGATTTTCCTACATCTCTTGTACCAAAGGGTTTATATCGAAACACAAACATAGGTAGTCGTCCATCCTCCATTCTGTCCAGACGCTGTAACCGTTCTACTGTGAAGAATTCGAGTAATTAATTACACTTCTGGAAGAGTTACCAGTCCTTAGCAGGAGAAGACGTGATAGGTTTAACAGCTTAGCTGTCTTATGGCTTAAGTCTAGCCATCATGCCTACTATACCCACATGAGAGGTAGCTCCATCCGCTCATCTCTGACCGTTAGTCTTCACCCTTGTTACCTTGGGCACGGGCCTCCATACCATCCCTGGAGGTTGGGGATGAGATATCCATACGGATCTTTAATCCGAAGGGTTCTCCTCCCCTCCTGCATCTAACCCTTTGCTCAAGTGATGGGCCATCCGCCTTTAGGGGAAATTTCTTGCCCCAAGGGCAATAGAGTACCCTAACCTCTACCCGCAATAATAAGTATAGGAGGGAAAACTTATACCGGTTGTCACTCGGTCTGCAGAGCCGCGTTAGCCGCTCGTAGGCGTTGCCCATCCCCACCCCGAGGAGGTGCGGTTGGATATTTCCCTTCATCGAGGAATGAGACCATAAGGCGTTACTCGTCCTCTCCAGTACTTTGGGGTACAGTGAATGCTTATAATAAATTTAATATTATACATATTATTAACTAATCTGATATTTTTACTGGAATAGTTATGTCATAATTCTGACATAAAGACATTTTACTTTACAAAAATAGGATTTTTGTATTTCCAAACGTTACTTGAAATGCAATTCTTAACTGGCATCGGTGCATTCTTAAATGGAATCACCGCTCTATTGTGCAGTTAACCAATTCATGTATACTCTCAAAATACATCATTCGGTAGCCCTACTGATAAAATACAGTAAGAAAATAAATGTATTTATTTTTTTATGTTAAATACATACGGGGTAATTTAGTTTTACTCATATACAATGGTTTATACCCATTCGTAAAAAATTAAGGGAAATGTTTGCGCCCCCCCCCCCCAAATGCGAGCCCGGCAGTTACGCCGTTGGTGATGATAACATACTGTTCTCTGAGTGGCGGTGAAGTAGTAACGAAGTAGGCCTGTATTGTCGGTACTGTTACGCCGTACAGAACGTTCTACATGTTTCTCGGCTGTCCCAGCAGAGCCCGGCTGTAATGTTTGTGTGCGTACTACGTGACACTTAACATGCGTCAACAATCGAGGCTGTTCCAGACTTCACCGGTCCGCGCTCACTGTGTTCAAGGCCGCAATCAATTACGTTCTAGTGTTTTCGAGTAGTGTTGACGCGTATTGTGGATTATTCTGGAACTCTTGTGCTATCTATTTAAACAACGACACCTGCCGCTTAGAGTCAGTTTAGGTGGCGATTTATTCAAGTGAGTTTAGAAGTATTGTGGCGAAGTGTTGTAATTGTGCGGGACTCTATTAACTGACATTATTATTGCGTGTGGACAAATTATTTAACTTGGATTTTTGTACAAGTTGATTATTAAACTGTTATTTGTGATAATTAAAGCTGGTGATTAGTAACTTGAATGGTGTCTGTCACTAATTTTTTTCCACTGTACCACACGACGATCAGGGAGACCGTCGTAACAGTAGGGCCTATGGACGTCTCAAACCTCTCCCCTGCCCCCTACTGCTTCAGTTCAGGTCACAATCTGATAATAAGAAAATAAAATAACCTATAGTAAAAAAAAAACTGTCACAATGACCGTATAGTTTCAGTCAACACAGCCTCTCCGGTACATTTCCCTCCGAGAGAAAATTAAGTATTCTTGTGTATTGACCACGTGAAGAACATAAAATATCGGTATGGAGAACCATACATGACTTCCATGTTCTAAGATTTATATTTAAAATCATTTTCGAAATGAAATATTTCCATAGAAACTACTTCTTTCTACTTCTTGCTTCAGCCTTAACCACAGTACTGTGGTCACTAACGTATACCACCTCACGTTAGCGCACTCGATTTTCACTTATGATGGCAGTCGATAGTACTGCCGAAACATCTGGTTTTGTAGGAAACATTGCACCACGGTCAAACAGCCCAGGAAGGAATTTTAACAACAATCTACTTCCTTGTTGCCGATAACGTAGTACACATGACATATAAATAAAAATTATCCCCTCCCCTTCAACTATCATTTTCATTTATTGAAAATTACCCCCACCCCTTCAACTAGCCTTTTTATTTTTAGATATTTCATCTTCGTTTCTACAGTGGATTATTATGACCTTCTTTTCAGGATACTTTATTTATCAAAATTAAGTACTTTACTCTTGTTAAAACATAAAACGTTACAGGTAAACTACCCTTTCCCCTTAACCGATCTTCACCAAAATCAATAGGCCTTGTCCTACCAAAGTCAATAGTCCTCTACAACTCAGGCACATATCCAAAGAATTATTTGATTCTGTTTGAATTTACGGCAGTTATAGTTCGTCATAGAAAAAATTACTCTTGTTAAAACATAAAACGTTGCAGATAAACTACCCCTTCCCCTTAACCGATCTTCACCAAAATCAAAGGCCTTGAGTCCTCTACAAATGAGGAACGTATGCAAAAAATTATTTGATTCTGTTTGAATTTGCGGCAGTTATCGTTCGCCATAGAAAAAATTCCACACACACACACACACACACACACACACACACACACACACACACACACACACACACACACACACACACACACACACACACACACACACACACACACTTTTCCAAAAATGACTTTTCTTCATGTTTTGAAGGTAGTACAATCAGAATCAGCCCTTATCTCGTCCACGTTTTTTTCGCCGCCACCATACTTCCATTTCCTTATGGAACATGGAATTAAAAACACTAGATAAAAGCAAAGATAAGAAAAAATAAAAGCAAAGAAAAGATTAAAAAACTAGCTCGCAAGATACGCTGTTGTTTATACGAGCAAAACGGATCTTAAAACATCTGGTTTGCTTGGCTATTCGGATTTAAAGTATGATGAACGTGATAAAACAAAGAACAATGTTTCGAGGAGTATTGTGTAGGGTTGGCATTACTTCGCGCTGTTAACTAGACAGTAGTACAACTTTCCGATAACTTGTATTACCGTTTGTCACGGCTGTTGTCTGTGTTCCACATTCTAACGTAACTATCCATCACAGTTAACGTTTCAAGAGTAGTTTCGAGGAGTATTGTGTAGGGTTGGCATTACTTCGCGCTGACTGTAGCTGTTAACTAGACAGTAGTACAACTTTCCGATAACTTATATTACCGTTTGTCACGGCTGTTGTCTGTGTTCCACATTCTAACGTAACTATCCATCACAGTTAAAGTTTCAAGAGTAGTTTTACTTTTTTTTCTTTTCGTATCGGCCGTCTAAGGACCACATGCCAATTTCAATTCTTTACTTTTTGTTCTTTTCTTTTTTCCAATATTGTTTCATCTTCTCACTGTGTCTCTTCTTCCTGTCTTCAGTCCACTTTGAACCTGCTTTTTTGTCTCTCCTACCCTGGACTCCCTCCATTTTCAACACTTTTAACCGAAAAACGTCTCTGTCAATTGCTTCTTCTGCATGTATATTACTTTTTTCTAAATCGTTTTGGACTTCTTTAATCCAACTTGATGTTGACTTCTTCCCTCACAGATATCTGAAGACTTGCTTTGTCAACCTATTGTCGTCCATTCTATATAAATGTCCAAAAAATAATAGACTTCTTTTTCTCATTGTTTCTGTTATATTTTCTATACTTTGATATATTTCATCACTACTTCTTAATTTCCAACCTTCTAAGGTTTTCGTGTGCCTAATATTTTCCTAATCATTCGTCTTTCCAATATTTCTAGTTTGTCTAAATTATAATTCAATGCTAGACATTCACTGGCATAAAGGCATTCTGGCCTCACTACTGTACTGTAATGCCTTACTTTCGCATTTTTAGATATGCACTTTTTATTGTAAATATCTTTAGTTATACCATATGCCCTTTCCATCTTATGAATCCTTTCTTCTATAGCAGATTTTTCCAAGCCATTCTCTTGAATTATCTCTCCTGAGCCCTCTCTATTCGACCAATATCTGTTACCAGGAAGTTTTACTTTAATTATATGATTTTAATGTAGAAAATCTTCAAATTTTAATGTACTACAATGTATTGCTGCAAATTGCTTATGCTTCCATTTCAATTTGAGGGCACTCGTAACCGGCTATGCTTACCACGTTAAATTCATCAATTTTGAGACCCATTCTCTTAGAACCTATAAAAGATATAAGTCTGAAATTTTAGCATGCAGGTAAGCACTTTATCAACTACAAACGCTACTACAATTACGAAGTTATGTCAATTTCCTGATTTTTTATAATTTTTTATGTTTTGCTCTAAAAATTTGCATACAAAAAGTATGCTTATAATTTTTTTTAGGTTTTTATTTTTCGCTGAAACTGTATAGTTCTAGTAGCGTAGTTATGTCTACATTAACCCAAAAGCCACAAAAAATTCAGCTTGACAGTTTACTTGGTTTCTGCTATAATGTTTCATTTATCTAAAAAAAAAATAGATTTTCAGAAAAACGCATTTAAAGTTTTTAACACAGATTTTTATTGTTTTACCTTATTTAAAATAGTCCAGCTCCATAATTGGTGTCTTTATTTGTGTCCTTTAGTTCTTCTAGTTTTCTCTTTTATTTTAATTAATTCTCCTATGATCTTCATTTTTTTTTTAATCGTAAACAAGTTTTTATTAGGCGTATTCACATAAATTTGATATCAAATTACTCAGAAAATACTGAAAATTGTTTTAAGACAAACACCAAAAATCGTTCTTTTGGTCGATTTGCCGGTTACGAGTGCACTAAAGACAAACTTAATTTTAAAAGGAAAGGCTGAAAATAGTAGGTAAGATGTATTCAATGCAGACGGACATCTTAATAACAGTGTTCTACAACAGGTAGTGAACGATTAGAAATTCTTTAAATTCCTGGTAGTAGGCTACTCCTTTACAAACCGACTAACTTCTGAACGATAAGCGAAGCTGTACTAAACGGAATTATGTTACGAAATCGCATTCGAGTTGAATCAAATAATCTCTTTTAATTTTTATTCATAAATATATTGATAAATAAATTTTTCATAATACATTCATAAAACCCACAATATTTTTGCATATTTTTATTATCATTATTAATAAAAATAAATAACACTTTTCTTACAAGATTATATAATATATTTTTTGAATATTTTACAGTGTTTCGATGGTTTGAAGTATCATCATTAGAATATTACAAATTAATAAAATGTTTTAACATCAATAGTTAGTAACAGCTATTTTATATGTAGACTAAATTTAATGTATGTTTCTTAAATGTATAAAAAAAATATGTTATATAATTGAATGTATTATATTTGTATTAAATATAATACAAATATTTATTATTTATTAAATTAGTAATTTTGAAAATACTATCGTTTTATATTAATTTGGATTTAATAAATAATAAATATTATATATATTGTAAATAATAAATATAAAAAAAGCTGCTATTAACAATTGATTTTAAAAAAATGTATTAATTGAATATATTATGACTTATATATTGCGATGTACAGGTGTCGCATAGAATAAGAAGCCGGTAAACCGTGTATTGGAATGCTGTTGGACTTATTAATGATTTCTCTACAAATGACACTAGCTTGAATTAAAATAGCTTATGTGAAAAATAAAAAACTAATTACTCTGTCCCTGTTGATATGAATATAAATTAAACATAAATTCTTATCTCTTATATAATCTTAATACATAAAATCTTTTTTTTAAAGTTCTTTTGTCTCTTTTGTTTATAATTTTCATTAGAGTTTATAAAAGAAAATAAATAAAGGAAAAAAGAAATTTTTTACGAAGAATGTAGGTCTCCCAGGTCTAGATGATGATCCAGTCTGGATACTGATGTGGGCGTTCAATCTGGGTACAGGTGTGGGTTGTTTCAACCTGGATACAGATGTGTCGATTCGATCTGGATACCGATGTGTTGATTCTGGTGTCCGGCGTACAGGGTCACCAATGCATCTTTTCGCACCATTTCACAGCACTAACAGTTTATTTACTGTCCAAAAATACATAAAACTAACAATTTGAACATTTCTCTTATCGAATAACATACAATGCCCAAACCAGCAGACTTTACTTATATAAATTTTCATTTTCAAGATGCTATCATATGCTTTGAATCCCAGTAATATTTTATATGCATATTCTACTCATTGCAATATATTATATATTCTTGTAAGAAAAATAGTTATTTATTATTACCAATTATATATTCTCTTTTGTTTGTATTCACAAATATTAATATTTTAATTTTTATGCGCCGGTTACTGGAATCACGCCCCTAAATATGGCCTATAAAGTTCTGGCGTATACGAGTATAATATATGATAGACTGGAACCGTACACAGAACAGGCTATTGGTAAATACCAATGTGGTTTCCGACCAGGGAAATCTACGGTCGATCAAATCTTCATGGTTAGATAGGTCCTGGAAAAAACACGAGAATTTGGTATAGAAACACACCACTTATTCATTGATTTTAAGGGCGCTTATGACAGTGTGGACCCCATGGCACTGTACAAAGCATTGAAGGAATTCAGGAAACCAACACACTTAATCCAAGAATCCCTCTTGAAAGTAGAATGTAAAGTTAAAGTGCAGAAAACCGTGTCACGTTGTTCACTACTCGAACTGGACTCGACAAGTTCGAGCATGAAGGAGATGGTCTGTCATGCTTGTTATTTAATCTAGCACTAGAAAAAGCGTTAAGAGACTCCAAAATAAACACAAGAGGTACGATCCTAAACAAAAGTATACAGCTCTTAGCATACGCAGACGATATTGATCTAATTGCCAGGACAAAACGAGATCTCATTAGTGCCTTTACAGCATTAGAGGAAGTCTCAAGTAAAATTGGACTGCAGATACACTTGGAGAAAACAAAATATATGTATGCTTCCAACAAACTACCATCAAACCCAACCCTTCAAAAAAAACCTTGAAATAGGCACAAAAAATATAGAGGCAGTAAAAGAGTTGATATATCTTAGTTCCCAGATAAACAGCACTAACGACACCAACACTGAAATAAGAAGAAGAATATATCTCGTACATAAAACATATTATGGATTTAAAAAGCACCTGACATCTAACTTCATTTCAATAAGCTCGAAATTCAAAGTTTACAAAACACTTATCAGGCCAGTGCTGATATATGCTTCATAAACCTGGACAATGACAAAAAATAGCGAGGAACTTCTGGGTTGCTGTGAAAGACGGATTCTAAGAACAATTTTTAGAAGAGTACAAGAAAATTGAATGTGGCGCAGGCGCTAAATAATGAACTATACCATTTTTACAAAGAACCGGACACTGTCAGGATAATCAAAATATACAGGCTAAGGTGGGTTGGACACATAGAATGGAGGAAGGACAGACTACGAAATATCAGGGAATATCGGGGAAGACCCCGAAGTAGATTCAAAGACCAGATAGAGGAGGATCTCAGAAAGCTGAACATAAGAAACTGGGAAAGCCAGGGCACGCAATAGGGATGAATGGAACGACTCTTGGAGCAGGCCAAGACCCACCAAGGGTTGTAGAGCCACGGCTGATGATGATGCGCCTGTTACTGGTTAAGTGAGAGAGAGAGCTCCTGGCACGCAGTCAGTGAGCTAAGTTGTTTATAGGACAGCCCTATAGGTGATGGCTGGAGTCTACATTATAATGAATTATAAGATTATTTTCCTAGAGAAACATTGTGACGAGCTGTTTATAAACTCCACCAACAATCAGGTAGTGGGACAATACTAGTTAATGACTCTCACAAGAACTTTTGCTGTATCTGTTTCAAAGAAAATCGTTTATCTCTAGACTCACAAAACTCATTACTATACGTAATCAATGAAGCATTCAATGAACCAATGTTAATTACCAAGTTTTACTTTGTATTGATGTCAAGAGGTTTGTTGCCTGGAATTGCTTCAGTCTGTTAATCTTCGCTGATGCAGTCGAGCCCAAAACTACAACATATACTTTTAAAATATAAATAAATTGCACACAAGAAAATAAGTACATTTAAGTGCGTTTTTCAAAGTCTACACCAGAAAAACACGATAACAAATAGGGTTCGGAGTTTTGATCTTTAAGTAACATCCTCCTTTTCAACATAAGGGAAAGGCACGCACATACGCAACGACACAGCCGGCATAGTAACGCGCGCGCGCGCGCGTGTGTGTGTGTGTGTGTAGACGCCTCGAGACGCTCGCGACCGCAGGAACGATTATCATTAGGTCCGCAGTAAAATATTTTACGATAGACGACGACGCTACCAAGTCGCGTGCATTCTGAATAAAGTTAGGAGAATATGGAAGGGGAGGCAGTAGAAGCATGCAAATATCCTGAGGGAGGCAGAGCGCAGGAAATTGTATTCTGGTTTCAGACCCCGACGCCATTTTCCTTTTTATCTTGCCTTATCATTTTCGACTGGAATATAAGTTATTTTGTCATTTCTTCAGCTTGTCTTCTAGACGGCTGCCGATGTAAATTCATCATTTTCTCTCATGCGCCCGTATAAAGAGAGAGAAGGGCGTATTGAAAACGTCTTTTGAAGACTAAAGAAAGCTGTTCTGTTGTAACGAAATATGGCAGCAGTCATGTATGCGTATTCGAATAATTTCGTTCAACAACGAACATTAAGACTTGCGTTAAACGTCGTTACTGTAAGTTGTGATTTATAAGTTAAAACAAACACCAGTTTTAGGATCCAGAAAAGTGCATGACTCTACGCGTATGACTTCCTAGTACAGCGTTAGAGAGTTTAGACAACTATGAAGTTCCAACTCGCGTAACATCGAAACCGCGGAACAAAGTGTGAATGCAAACTATCATCAGTTTTCATTAATATTTTTTATGGAAAACTGTAAAGTTTAATTTTTGTAAACTGAAAGTTTCTCTTTCCTCGTAAAAATACACGGCCATAACCATTCGAAGTGTAGTTGAGCGTTGTTTAACAAAAATAATAATCAGTGTCAGCATTTTATCAATTTTTTTCGACAATGGAAAAACCGAAAGTAAAATGGCTATTTTTCAGAAAGAATACATATGTACACGGAAATTAAAAACGTATTTTATAAATAAAACAAATCACTGTAGACGGAGATCTGATAGAATACGAATACCTGGAAACAACTATGCACAGACTTCGAAGAAGTTAAGAACAGAATAAGTAGACAAACAGATTATTAATTAGTAGGGTATGATATTAACAATAGGCCTACCCTCATACGAATGAGAAGTGATGTACCCAGGGCCTGATTAACAATTAGGCTGAGTAAACTGTAGCCTAGGGCGCAAGCTTTTGGGGGGGGGGGCGCAGCAACGTAAGAGAACAAAAAATTTAACAAACTCGTATCGCAATGCATATATATTTTTCATTATGTCGTTGCTAAAATCACGCCATTTCAAGTGCAAAATCTCTTATAATTGCAAAGCACTTCTTTTAATGGAATAGTTCATCGATGTGGAACTGCAAAAACCTGAACAATAAGGCTTGACTAAACTAAAATATTAGTTCTTAACTTTAGTTGTTAGCGTTTTGATTTAGTATGTGTAAGCGTTAAGGAAAGTACAGGTCTTTTTTAATATTGTCGTTACATATTATAATTTGTCGATATGCTCATGCTGTTATAATAAATAAATGAACGTGATTAAAATGGAAACAAGACGAACCTTTATTTATACAACTCACATGCTCCTAAATAATAAGTACCCTATAGTATATATGAGTAATTCGTGAGCAGTATTCGTCGTTTGAGAGATTGAAAGGAAAATGGCACGGGACGCAAAAAATTCATCAGCCTAGGGCGGTAAAACCTTAAGTCAGGCCGTGGATGTACCAGAATCGATGGGTATAGAAAACTGTACCGGTACCCAACTTAACAAACGAGGTAGAATAATGGACAATAACCACAAGGTTCAAATCTCGAGCTACCTTCACGGAAATTAAATATCTGAAGAAAGCGGTTGGAAAGACAAGAAGATACAGAGTAGAAACATAAACTTAAGAGATAAACTTGGAATAAAGTCCCCTTGTAGCAAAAACAGTAAGCAAACAGTTTAAATGGTGCCTGCTAAGAATTAATCCAACAAGACATATGATCGATCTACCAGAAAGATCTAGATGAGAACAGAAGGACTGAAAAGTAGATTTCGACCAGTGAATTCTATGGGAACACAGTATCTAAGACATAGATAATTTTTTGAATTGGTAAGAAAGACATTCAGACCACAGAAAAAAATAGGACAATCGGCAAAATAATAGAAACGGACTTTAAAAAAAGCATAAAATTTGAAAGAGAAGAAGAATAAGTAGAGGTTTTTTTTACAGATTAAACTTGTTAAGGTGCGTTTACACTATTTTTATAAAAATAAGGTAGTGACAATTGTTTTTAGAAACGACCTATACGCCTAGTTACATACTAATATGATAAAAATTTTTAAATAAAAATATTTTTGTGACCATCTCACGGATCGTGATTTTCAAATAATGGAATAAATTATTAAACGCTTAGAAATCGATACGGACTTTAATAACGCTTTAGTAAAACTCAAACACTTGTATTACAATTATGGCTAGGATATCCGAACGTTACAAAAGGAAAAGTACTTCATTAATCAGAGCTTTAAACATATCCCGGTAATCAATTCAATATCGATCGATCGATCGCGATTACTACTTAGATACTACCTCAACAATATAAACAGGTGTGTGTGTGTGTGTGTGCCTGTCTGTCTGTCTGTCTATCTGAGAGAGAGAGAGAGAGAGAGAGAGAGAGAGAGAGAGAGAGAGAGAGAGAGAGAGAGAGAGAGAGAGAGAGAGAGAGAGAGAGAGAGGGGGGGTGGGGGGGAGCACCACGCATTACGTGTGTTAATTAATAAAAACATGACAACCAAATGGCCGAACGGTTAGGCAAGGTATGTCTCTTAACTAAGATTAGAGAGAGAGAGAGAGAGAGAGAGAGAGAGAGGCGGGGGAGGGGGGAAGAGCACCACGCATTACGTGTGTTAATTAATAAAAACATGACAACCAAATGGCCGAACGGTTAGGCAAGGTGTGTCTCTTAACTAAGATTAGAGAGAGAGAGAGAGAGAGAGAGAGAGAGAGAGAGAGAGAGAGAGAGAGGAGAGAGAGAGCGGTCTCGTATTTGTTAACACACGACGACGGGTCTGAATGTTTGGGCGGACGGCGGAACTGCAGGACCCCTTCTAATTTGAATAACTTTAGTAGGTGTAATGAGATGCAAAATAGGGGTGCTCACAAATTGCGGAAGAAGGGTTGGGACGAGGGACAGTTTTAAAATATCACAAACATCTACACACTATCGGTATAAATAATACAATGAGTCTGTAAGGTTCACGCATGCGCTCCCGTAATTATAATACTCACAATAATTATGATCTGTTTTGTTTACGTTTTGTTACGTTTCGTATTGATAGGCTACAAGACGGTACTTATTCAGTTCACCATTAAAACTTTGCACACGGATACAACACTTTTTCCTAATAACACCCGTGCTCTGTTAATTAAATTATTAACACCAAACAACACTTCGTCCATTCTATAATGTGCCACACTTAGTGATAAAAGACATCCTTAACGGAGTCTCAACTTGATCCCGCTTCACAGAACGACCGAATATTTTGGTATTGTAACAACAATTCAATAAAATGTAATTGTCAACTGAAAATGTGATTTTATTAAAAACTAGCGACCATTCAAGTATACGACTCTGATTTGTAGTACAATTAATTCAATCATCATCATCATCACCACTCCAAGAACTATGGCTCCGGTAGCCATCTCCTCCTCGGTCTACTGACATTTCCCTTCCCAGTAGGGTGATAACCCAAGGTAGCCACAGGTAGACGCATATCAAGCATGCGATTCAAGTGTTCACACCGTCTCCTTCTGTGGTCTTCAATCTTCTGGTGCAATGGTACAATGTTTAAATCGCGTCTAATATCCTCGTTCCTTCTCCGATCCAAGATAGAACAACGTTGTGTCCTTCTTAGAAATTTTATTTCGGCTGCCTGAATCCTCTGCACGTCCCTTTAACCAAGAGTCCATGTCTCACTAGCATACAGGAATGTGGAGACAGCCAGAGTTTTATAAAATTTAATTTGGGTATCCTTCCGTGTTTTATATTTCAGGTACCTATGAATCGTTCCACAAATGCGTCTAAATTTTGTTAGCTTACTATCCCAATCAGTATCAGTTCCATATGAGATATTACAACCCAGGTAATTAAAATGACTAACCTAATAAAGTTCAGTTCATTCGTAGTCCTTCAGTCTTTCGACTGGTTTGTACCCTCCCCGCATATACCCGTGGTGCGTGTGGTACTGAGTCTCTCACAGGTATATGGGACCTGCAGTTTAACGCCGGATCCGAACGGCATAGTTGGGGAAGGTTTATACTAAGCAGGATACCTCTCGCTGGTTTGCCATTGCCTTGCGAGGGGGAACGGTCGTATCTAAATCAGACGGCCCCCGGCGGGAATTGAACCCGCGCCGACAGCGTAGCAGCGCCACACACTAGCCACTACGCCACGACCGCTCCTAAAGTTCAGTAGTGAACTTAATTAACTTCTACTTTGAATTCAAGTATCCAAATAGTTTAATAGGCTATTGTACAATGACAGTACATTGTCCGAGCGTCGAAGAAGACGGGGGAACCTAGAGTTGGAGAACCTCCGAGGAAGAACCGGGTGTGCTCCACCAAAGTCCATTAGATCTCAAGACACACACCCGAACTTCTAGAAAATTAGTGTTAGGGAAGTTTACCCTAGCTGGGTCAACCAGAACCACCACGAAACCTTGCTTCAACTCGTGAACACCGGGGAGACAGGACCCTCGGTCGGGTTGGATCACTATCCCCTGGTACCATTTTTTGAGAACGTCGCTGATTTGATGAGTCCGGTATGGTCACGGGTCCTCCTCCAGGATCCACAGGATCTCCCTCGGAGGTCTACGGCTTTTCCTCCACGCTCTGGCGGTGGCAGGGGAACACTACCCCGCCAGGTCAGTGGTAAGCCAGGTTGCCGTATCCTTCCCCTATCTCTCAGTCCAACTTAGGACTCCGCCGACTGATCAATTTAAAAAATGTTTCGTAATTGAAATGAAAAAACAAAACTTTTTCTACGTAAATCAAACGCTACAGCTTTAGATAAGTAAAGAATAACACAAGGAAGATAAATAAATTAAAAAGGCATAGATATTTTAACTTTTATTTGTCGCGTATTGCACCTGAAAAACACGACTTTAGCATTGAAATTGCAAATTTTACATTTTTACATAAAATAGTTAATGATAAATATTACGAGCTATGACATTATGTCAATAGACTTTTACTCATTCTTTTTGGTACTAGCTATTTTAAACTCCGATTTGTGCGAAAAACATGATGGATCGTGAAAGAAGAACCGTTCTGATGAACCCATCCCTGGACTTGGCACCAACGACTTTTTGTGATGCTTCCAGCTTCACACACCGCTCCACTGATTGCGTATATGATATGGGAACTTGTCAAAATTACGTAGAAAAAGTTTCGTTTTTTCAATTACGAAAAATTGTTAAAATTGATAACTTTTTATGATTTTCGGGTGTAATGCGCAACCGGAAAATATTAACCGATTTTTTATTTCCTTTTTTTATTTTACTTCTCTGTCCTAGGGGCAAGTTTTCCGCGGTTTATCAAATCGAAAAAATATATTTTTCGGCCCACACTAAATAGGCCTATTATATACTGAATGTAACACGCATTTCCGGAAAATAAGATAATTAGATTCGAAGAAAAGTACAAAATACGCTGAACGATTTCCCTGACAGCAATTTCAATATCTGTTATGCAGTGGTAGGCCACGGTACCGTGTCAGTCATACAGCTTCTACATTCTACATGTATGAATCGCGAGCAATTACCGCAGGTTTATGTAACAAACATGCATCGGTTTGCTTGGAGACAAATTGTATTCACTGCATGCAACTGTTTGTAATGCAATGTTGCCTAAATCCAACATAAATCAGTGACCATGCAATGCCTCCAGGCTGTGATGATATATTGGGTTCGATTCTCTCTCTCTGCTCTACTACAGTATACGTATTTGTAATTCAAATATAGTCAAAGCGAACACACACACGCACACGCGCACACACCTGCATCATTTGAACCCAGGCTTTGATTTGTAATCTTTACCCATGAAATAGATTGAAATTTTTTATCTTTGAGTTCTTTGTTAGAATAAAATACAAAAAAAAACACAGTTCAATACATTTTATTGCTTTCCAACGAAAAAGCTGTGATGAAAGCACTCTGGCTTTCTGTGTGTAATAAAACATTGTTCACTTATTGCGTATTACATACGTTTTTCGTGATGGCTGGAAGTCTAAAATTAGAATTTTGCGAATGCTAGGCTTTAATAAAAAAAAAAGTGAACTAACTATAAAAAATGCTTTCAAACTGCTTTGCACGCTCACAAACATGCGTTTTAATGCAGAAACATGTGTGTGTGTGTGTGTGTGTGTGTGTGTGTGTGTGTGTGTGTGTGTGTGTGTGTGTGTGTGTGTGTGTGTGTGTGTGTGTGTATCTACTCTTGAAATTACCATGTGGGACGCAGACGCGAATCCTGACGAGAAAAAATCAAAAGAAACTTGATTACAGGAATAGACCTATGGAAAGAAGCGTTTTAGATGTAAACGTGAAGAGACTGTTGGCGCTCCACAGAAAACCAGTGGCGGGCGTATCTAGAATTTGGTTTGGGGAGGGTCCGCAATCGAGTCGGCTTCATACAAAAGAAAAAGTTAAAAGAGGAATCAACATTACTATCTTTAAAGTGACTGGAAAACGTGTAACAACATCTTGAAATGAGTCCCATTAAAGTAAACGGTAATATCACAATAACAATACGTGTTATTGGAATATTATTTACAAGAAACTTATTGACTGATTTGATTTTCCTAAATTTCATGTTTCAAACGTATACACTAATTCTGTGTAATCAACCTGTTTGTATATAAAACGTATACACTAATTCTGTGTAATAAACCTGTTTGTATATAAAACGTATACACTAATGATGTGTAATAAACCTGTTTGTATATAAAACGTATACACTAATTCTGTGTAATAAACCTGTTTGTATATAAAACGTATACACTAATTCTGTGTAATAAACCTGTTTGTATATAAAACGTATACACTAATTCTGTGTAATAAACCTGTTTGTATATAAAACGTATACACTAATTCTGTGTAATAAACCTGTTTGTATATAAAACGTATACACTAATTCTGTGTAATAAACCTGTTTGTATATAAAACGTATACACTAATTCTGTGTAATAAACCTGTTTGTATATAAAACGTATACACTAATTCTGTGTAATAAACCTGTTTGTATATAAAACGTATACACTAATGATGTGTAATAAACCTGTTTGTATATAAAACGTATACACTAATGATGTGTAGTAAACCTGTTTGTATATAAAACGTATACACTAATTCTGTGTAATAAACCTGTTTGTATATAAAAAAAGAGTTACTACTATATTACCTTACACAGCTAATAAAAATTTAATAATAAACTAGCCAACAATTAAGAGATTAACCAACTTCGTCAACTTTTTTTGGCCCTCTGGGGGAGGGGGGTCTAGTCCCACTGGTTTCCCCTTCCCGTAAATACACCCCTGCAGAAAACACGTTTGCGAGACGCGTTTTCATCTATAAAAACCACGGGATCGAATACGCAGTTGGAATAAAGAATGATCACTGAATACAGTGTGGACACCACACAAACAAATGCTTAAGGGACGAAATACCAGAGAGGCGAAATCATAATATTTCTGTAACAATTTAGGCGTTTATCACAAAATCAAGATGCATAGGAAACAAAGAGAAAGGTTTTCGTTAAGTTGCGCAAATTTGGCGAAATTTTATGAGTTTAGAATGAACAAATTTAAAGAGACCGTAGGCTAATTGTGAACTATCAACGATATTTAATCACCATGTGAACAAAAATTTACACCCTTGCTTCACTTGGGATTGAGCCCACGAGAGAGCTTCCTCTACATGGAGATATTTGGCCATAAGAATGTGTGTGTGTGTGTGTGTGTTGGTGCGCGCGCACGCGCAGATAGTCAGTAGATCTGCGCTAAGAACGTTCTATACACGCTGCATATACAGAACTAAGCGTCTTAGTATACCTAAAATAATTAGCTGTCTGGCTGGAAAGTGTCAAAAGTCTCATTACGCATGCGTAGATTTGACACGTTGTTGTCGGACCAATTATTTTTTGTTCAGAACAGCGGCAACGATGGTGTATCACGTGGTTGTGTGTCATGATTGATCACCTTACACACCACTTCCTGCAGTGCCTTACCTGGCACCATTACAATCGGCGCTGAACCGTTTCATGTCTAACTATTTCATCTGTGTATATCTGTAGGTGTCTTACTATATCAACCATATCGATGCTGTTCTTACGTGTCATTACGAGATCTAATTTTATTCGTACTATTTTTAAACTGTGTGCGAAATGAGAAACACGCCGTCACAGAAGCGCCAATTTGTTTACTGCGACTGCAGTGTTAACTGAAGATAAGGTTAGAGTCAAAAATCGTTTAAGAGTAACACAAAATACAAAGTAGGTCTACTTTATACAATTAGGTCTATTTGCAGATCCCTTCGATTACAGCAACCAAAGTATGCGCAGCCTATAGGCCTACCATTCGTACCTCCATGATGACACCCAAAGTTCAAAACTCGACCAATCACAAAACTTATGACTGTTTACTTCCTTGTAAATCTTTTATGTAAACGTGTACTTCACTTATTTCCCCCTTTTATTCTCTTTATCTTTTAGTTATAAATGTTTTACGCAGACTGTGGGCATTGCATCTGTTTGTTTCTTTCTCATTTAAACCGTTATCTGTCGGCTTCTAAGTAACTGTTATCGGACTAACTAATTTTTTTACTTACATGTTCCATTTTTACTTACATGTTTTTATCTTTTCTTTGCTTTTATTTTTTCTTATCTTTGCTTTTATCTAGTCTTTTTAATTCCATGTTCCATAAGGAAATGGAAGTATGGTGGCGGTGAAAAAAATCGTGTTTGAGAAAAGGGCTGATTCTGATTGTACTACCTTCAAAACATGAAGAGAAGTCATTTACTGGAAAGTGTGTGTGTGTGTGTGTGTGTGTGTGTGTGTGTGTGTGTGTGTGTGTGTGTGTGTGTGTGTGTGTGTGGAAGTTTTTCTATGCCAAACGATAACTGCCGCAAACTAAACAGAATCAAATAATATTTTGCTTATGTGTCCGAGTTATAGAGGACTCAAGGCCTATGAAATGAAAAAAAGTCATTTTTCGAAATGTGTGTGTGTGTGTGTGTGTGTGTGTGTGTGTGTGTGTGTGTGTGTGTGTGTGTGTGTGTGTGTGTGTGTGTGTGTGTGTGTGTGTGTGTGTGTGTGTGTGTGTAGAATTTTTTCTATGGCAGACGATAACTGCCGCAAATTCAAACAAAATCAAATAATATTTTGCATACAGTTCTGAATTGTAGAGGACTCGAGGCCTATTGATTTTGGTGAAGATCTGTTAAGGAGAAGGGGTAGTTTACCTGCAACCTTTTACGTTTTAACAAGAGTAAAGTGCTTAATTTTGATAAATAAAGTATCCTTAAAAGAAGGTCATAATAATCCACTGTAGAAAGGTAGATGAAATATCTATAAATAAAAAGGGTAGTTGAAGGGGAAGTGGATAATTTTCTATAAATTAAAATGGAAGTTGATGAGGGAGGAGATAGTTTTTACTTCCATATTCCTTAAGGAAATGGAAGTATGGTGATGGCAAAAAAAATCGTGTTCGATATTATTGCAGATTCTGATTGTACTACACTCAAAACATGAAAAAAGTCGTTTTTCGAAATGTGTGTGTGTGTGTGTGTGTGTGTGTGTGTGTGTGTGTGTGTGTGTGTGTGTGTGTGTGTGTGTGTGTGTGTGTGTGTGTGTGTGTGTGTGTGTGTGTGTGTGTGTGTGTGTGTGTGTGTGTGTAGATTTTTTTTCTATGGCAAACGATAACTGCCGCAAATTCAAACAGAATCAAATAATTTTTTGCGTACAGCCCTGATTTGTAGAGTACTCACGACTCACGACCTATTTTTTTTGGTGAAGATCGGTTGAGGGAAAGTGGTAGTATACCTGCAACGGTTTTTTTTATCAAGGGTATTTTTTTTTTTGGCAAACGATATCCGCAAATTCAAACAGAATCAAATAATGTTTCTCATACAGCACTGATTTGTAGAGTACTCACGACCTATTGTTTTTGGTGAAGATCGGTTAAGGGAAAGGGGTAGTTTACCTGCAACGTTTTATGTTTTAACAAGGGTATTTTCTATGGCAAACGATAACAGCCGCAAATTCAAACAGAATCAAAAGATTATTTGCATACATCCCTAAATTGTAGAGTTCTCAAGACCTATTGTTTTTGGTGAAGATCGGTTAAGGGAAAGGGGTAGTTTACCTGCAACGTTTTATGTTTTAACAAGGGTATTTTCTGTGGCAAACGATAACAGCCGCAAATTCAAACAGAATCAAATAATTTTTTGCATACAGCCCTGATTTGTAGAGTTCTCAAGACTCGTTGTTTTTGGTGAAGATCGGTGAAGGGAAAGGGGTAGTTTACCTGCAATGTTTTATGTTTTAACAAGGGTAATTTTTTCTATGACGAACGATAACTCCGCATATTCAAACAGAATCAAATAATGTTTTGCATACGTCCCTGAATTGTAGAGAACTCAGGGCCTTTTGATTTTGGTGAAGATCGGTTAAGGGGAAGGGGTAGTTTACCTGCAACCTTTTACGTTTTAACAACAGTAAAGTACTTGAAAATTCATTTAAACTTTTTCAAACAATGGTAATTGTTAAAAATAAAATAATTTTGTTGCCAGGCAATAAAATTATAATTTTTTCATTTTAATGTAAATCATGTATGAGAGAAAATATATCGTTCGTGGCAGGCAAGCATATCTCAGTTATGTAATGTTTACGTTTCCATTTTATTATTATGACTACCGCAATAAAAAGGCAGGGAACACACACACACACACACACACACACACAAAATTCGCGTTATTTCTGGCCTCATTCATGTTTATTTTCTTACATTTGCACGCTTTTTAAATGGAAAGTGCCGAAACCCCTACCAACATAACGCGTGCAAGCCGAAAAAGTGTCCAGCGTGGATAGCGATTTGCTTCCTGTGGATCGCTGGGCAGTGTAACTGCACGTGTTTACAGAGGAACGATTCATAGACAGACTTTTCGTCTTTAGGGAATGAACCCTCTGCAAGATGCTGAGGGTCCATGAGTGACTTCGGAGCGCTCCTTCTTTTCCGCGTGTTTGTTCTGTGAAACGTACACTGTAGATTCGCAGCTTCACTCTAAGCAACGCTCAATAGGAAATGTTGAAAATTTTTGTCCACGGTGTACCCTCATACACACTAAACCTGCTCTGATGTTTTAATTACGGACATCATAATATTAAAACTTTGGAAACTTGAGCACTACTTAATGGAGATCAAACATTAACTTATACAAGCCATTAATTTTATGCATATTTTTTATATATATCTGTACAACGTTATCGGCAACAAAGAAGTAGTTTTTGTTAAAATTTCTTTCCGGGATATTTGGCCGTAGTCCAATGTTTTCTACAAAACCAGACGTTTCGGCAATGCCATCGACTTCCATCATCAGTGAAAATCGAGTGCGATAACGTGAGGTGGTATACGTTAGTGACCACAGTACTGTGGTTAAGGCTGAAGCAGTAAGTAGAAAGAAGTAGTTTCAATGGTAATCTTTCATTTCGAAAATGATTTTAAATATAAATCTTAGAATATGGAAGTCATGTATGGTTCTCCGTACCGATTTTTTATAAGTTTTATATGTGTACTACGTTATTGACAACAAAGAAGTAGTTTCTATGGAAACATTTTATTTAACTTTGACTAAATTCTATATTTTTTTAGAAATTATCGAACCGAATTCAAGTAAATGATTGGATCTGTGTGAGTACCCGCAATACATTTCGATGTTTTTAATATGCGATTGTATCGATATATTACGGTGTGGCAAAGAAGAAGTGTACTAATTGTAAATTGCCCTATTTCTTAATGTAAAACAAAAATACGTGTTGTTTCCATTTGGTAGTTAGGTAATAATGGTTTTGGGTTTTTAGTTTACTGCTAAAATAAATAAAAACTGTGGTTGAGAAAACATAACATTAAACGTGTAATACAATCCTTATAACAGAGTAACACTTAAAATAAAGAACCTAACGTTTTTAAGTTTTTAAGTTTTAAAAAAACAAAAAACACTGTATTAAGGAATGACAACATATGCTCTACAAACTGTACATAATGGATGTTTGTTTTTTGTTAGTCACAAAACGAGTACTTGTCGGAAAACGAATTTTACCAAAAAAAAAACGAGTTCTGCCACAAAAAAGTGACATGTAGGCATATAATAATAGGCAAGGGTTTGACTCTTAAGCCACTACCGCCTTACTTCGAGTTGGGTTTTTCGTGGTTTTAGAAAAAACTAGTTTTACATTCCACACGTATTGGTGTCCATGTATAATTTCAGTTTTCATGTTAACCTAACATAATCAATTTTTGGTGTCACAGCCACGACCAGGTGATAAATTACTATTACAGTCATTTACCATTAAAAAATGACAAACGAAATCAATTGCAATCACCAGCCAACTATTTTGCAACATACAAAATTAAAATTTGTATAATTCTTTCACTACATAAAATTATGTGCGATATTCACTACATATCTAAACCCAAAAATCGCATTATCGAAATAACTACGGGTACGCATAAAGGCAGTAATATATAATCTAAGAACATGGAAGTCATGTATGGTTCTCCATACCGATTTTTATATGTATACTGCGTTATCGGCAACAAAGAAGTAGTATCTACGGAAATATTTCATTTAAATTTGTCAAAATTGTCAAATTTTTCAATTTATATTTAAATGATATTAAATAAATTGTCGTTAAAAATTTTACTGTTGTCCTTTTGGCCGAGGCAGTATTGCGCAAAGCTCGCGCGCTCGGAGCGCGTTGATGTCATGTGATCTTAGAACAGATCAGTCATCGCCGGCTCCAGTAGAAGGCCGGAATATTAAACGTGGCAACACTGGAACCAGCTGACATTTGAGGCCGACTAGACGATCTCTTAATTTATGTATTTCAATAATCAAATCACGTCGTTTTTAATTGCCCGTTAACAGCAGTTTTATAATTCTTAATGTTTTGCAAATTAAAAGTTTATTATGTAAAATACTGTTATACTATTTAAAAAATATAATAATAAACTCATACATATGATACAAATTCAATAATTAGAAAAAATTAATTCATTATGCATTACTTCACTAATTACTTCAACTTAAACGTATAGTACTAAGTGCGCACAGGCCTATAATTTAGATTTAGTTATAAATAGGCCTACTCATGATTTTAGTAGTGCTATGAAATTAAATCGAAATATAACATGTTCGCTTATACTGTTTGTAACTATTTTATTACACAATGCTTATAGGCCTCAGACGCAACGTTGCCACGTTTAATATTCCGGCCTTCTACTAGACCCGACCATGGATCAGTACGTCAATCAGATTCTCCCGTTAAAATAAAAAGAATTTCGACGAAACCGAAACATCGAAGCATGATAATGTTTTTATGCTTTTGAAACTGCATAAACTGCACTCTCGTGTTCAGCGATGTTCGTACCGATTTCTGACCGATTCACGACTACAGACCGGACACGTTGTTGGAGATCCTGTGCTGGTGCCTGAAGCATACCTTCCAACAAGATATACAGAGACCCGAACGTCCGTAAAGGTAAATTAATGAAACGAACAATTGTTATTTAATGTGGGGAATCGAAAGTGTGGAAAAAATATAGTGTTAACATCACCTGGAGCGTTACATTTTTCGATGACGTTACACATTTTGCATCACGCATTTTGTGGAATCACCCCCAGCCTAAAAACATTATCATGTTAACACGTTTTTCTTGTTGACCCCAAGCTGATCACGATTAGGCCATTATTGATCTGTTAAAGAATATTACTGTTGTATACGTAAACCATGTTATAATACTCAAACATTTAAAACGGACAACTCGAAAATTTAAATTCTTAATAAAGATCCAAATAAATTAGTATGAAAGTAATGACGGATATATCCTAAAAAACAATCCCTTGGCTTAGAATAAAACTGTTAAACCGGCTAACCAAAATTAGAGGTGTGCTAAACTAGTATTTGAAAATAACAGGTACGAACGAAACCGTTCCTGGATTGATTTTCCTGTATTTCATATTTCAAACGTATACCTTACGTTAAACCAGTGTAATAAATCTGTTTGTACAGGTTAAAAAAGAGGTACTACTATATTAGCGTACGCACCTGAAAAAGTAAAAAAAACAGCCTAAGAATTAAGAGATTAACAAAATTCGTCAACTTTTTGGACCCTCTGGGGGGGGGGAGGTAACGTTCGTCCCTCCCCCCGTAAATACACCTCTGATTAAGTGTTTCTATAAAAACGTAAAGTAAATATGAAACCGAAGTAGCGAAAATTTATCAAGGGAGCGAACAAGCTGTAGGCCTAAATGTGTCTTATCTATGTAGAGTGTAGAGGTATGCTAAACTAGTATTTGAAAACAACAGGTACGAACGAAACCGTTCCAAAATATAACACGTACAAATACCTGTTATTATATACCTATTATTACATATACCTGTATTATATAATTTGTTATAAGAAATAAATTGAAACTAAAAGTATTAACAGTGTTACTTTGCACTGTGACTTTATTAAGCTGTTACTGTTTAAAAGAAAATAAGAAACAAGAGAATTTATAGGCCTATCTCCCTTTGGGAATATTAATTTAAGTTTTCACTAGGAGTAAATAAACTGATTTAATATTAAATTATTGATTCCATTTTGATTAGACAAATCAGTTGCGAAACTCACGCCATGAAATTTAGAGTGCACGTAATAGCACAACAAATAATGTCAAAAAAATGTACGTGAGCTGTGCTGTGAAGTTAAAATCATCTCCGAAAGCACATTAACAAAAAGTACTATTTGGCCTATCAGTCACTCTGTAGGTTATAGCACAATATAATTCGGTTTTTCAAAATTTACCAAGTTGATGACTAGTTAGTATAATATATAATCTGTATTATAATCTGTATTACATATCTGCATAACAGACGAGAATAAATGTAACATCAGTATGCATTTTTTTCATTTATTAAAAACAGCTTCGCTCTTTGGCATAGAGATATTCTAAACCTCGCTGTTTTGTTTTGTTTCGTACTTCTATGGCAATCGGCACATGCGCAGAATGAAGTATTCAGCGCCAAAAAGTCGCTTTGTACTCGTAATACTCGTTTACTTGTTTATTCGTTAGTTGCGTAGGAGGGTCCCCTACTCAGAACCGTGAGGCCGCGAGTAATCGGAACGGGTATTTCGACTTTTCAGTTATCAGTTATCGTTGAATCGGAACAGGTATTTTAACTTTTCATTCACTGTTATATCCGTTCCACAAAAATATCGTTCCAAAATACCTGTTATAGGTAAATCGACCCACTTCACCGAAATGAACTGCAATGGCAAGAATACACCACCATTACAATAAAGTTGTATTATTGTAATACATCAGTAACTTTAAAGTGTCTGCGGAATGGTTATGCTTGTAAAATGTTCGCATATTTGTACTTCGTTCAACGATTTAATCAAATTTGCATAATATGAGCAACTTTATATCTATAAATTATTGTACATTCCTGATTCATTAGACTCTCGTTTTCTTATGTGTTACACATAACTCTTTCTTTTCTATTTGTATCGGCCATCTGAGGACCACATGCCAATTTCAATTCTTTATTCCTTGTTCTTTTCTTTTTCTCCAATATTCTTTCATCTTTTCACTGTCTCTTCTTCCTGTCTTTAGTCCACTTTGAACCTGCGTTTCTCTCTCTCCTACCCTGGACTCCTTCCATTTTTAACACTTTTGCCCGAAAAACTTCTCTTTCAATTGCTTCTTCTGCGTTTATATTATATTTTCTAAATCCTTGTTGACTTCTTTAATCCAATTTGATGTTGACTTCTTTACCCACAGATATTTGAAGATCTGTTTTGTTAACCTATTGTTGTCCATTCTATATAATTGTCCAAATAATACTAGTCTTCTTTTTCTCACTGTTTCTGTTATATTTTCTATGCTTTGATATATTTCATCATTACGTCTTAATTTCCAACCTTCTGAAGTTTTTCTAGGGCCTAATATTTTTCCAATAATTCGTCTTTCCAATATTTCTAGCTTTTCTAAATTATAATTCAGTACTAGACATTCACTTTCATCTAGGCATTCTGGCCTCACTACTCTACTGTAATGCCTTATTTTCACATTTTTAGATATGCACTTTTTATTGTAAATATCTTTAGTTATACCATATGCCATTTCCATTTTATGAATTGTTTCTTCTATAGCAGATTTTTCTAAACCATTCTCTTGAATTATTTCTCTTAGATACTTAAATTTTCTAACCCTCTCTATTCGACCAATATCTGTTACCAGGAATTTTGGCGCATTTTTGATGTTCGTGAGAAATTTGTTTTTTTTTCTGCAGAAATTCTTAAACCTGTTCTACTGGCTATGTCCTCTAAAAAATTAACTTGTGTTACTGCAGATGTCAGATGTTCAGAAAGTATAGCAAAGTCATCTGTGAATGCCAAACAGTTAACAGTTAATTTCAATATGTTTGTTTCTTCTTTCCAACATGATTGGTGATATTTTGCATTCCTTTAAATTTTTATTCCAAATTCTCTCTACTTTCTCCAGGACACAGTTGAAAAAAATTGGGGATAAACCATCACCCTGTCTTACACCTGTATTTATTTTGAACGGTTGAGATATCTCCCATGAATTTTATTTCTTTCAAGTTACCACCTGGGGTAATGCCTTCATTTAGTAGTGCCTTTCTTTAATTTATTTTACAGATAATCTAAGCAGTTTAATCTACCGTAGCCTTTAATAATGGCAAGATATTCATATCGATACACAGAATCAACTTATATAATCGACTCATTCACGCAAACTAAACAAATAGATTTATTACAGACAGTACTGATCAGACAGGGTAGGTGTTGGCTTATCAGATATTACATTTAAGTAACGTTATCATATCTTGTTTCATTTTTATTAATTATTTAAGAAATTGTGGAAGTAATGCGTCTGAGCTTCATCATCTGCGCGTAATCAAACCGTACGTTTCGCTAACAAAATTATTAAAACCATTTCCTGTACGAGCCAGGGTCAAAGTAGTAGCGAATGGAAACGTCTTGACGGAGGGGGCTGGGGTGGGTCTAAGGGTGGCGGCGCCGGAGCGCCTACAACAACAACCCTGATTTACGACTAGCTTTTACAAATCCGAGCCAGATTAATGTCTAGATTGAAATGTACATGCTCTCTCTCTTCCATAGGTATATTTGTCTCAGTAATAAAATATAGTGCTGCATGTATGCATTTAATAAAAAAAAAAAGAAGAAGATTCTAATTTGAAAGGCTTATCATCGTGTAAGCCTATACCAGTTTGTAGAGATTTTCTTTCTTTTAATTTGGTTAACTGTACGTTTCAATGCATAAATTCTGTAATTCTTGTCGTTTCCAAACGTTACTTTCAACTTTGCTTTGGAAAATTCGCGGTCACTAAGGGATTCACCGTCACATTTAAAAATTATGAATTTTAACTTTGAAATGGTCTCAAGTTTATCGTATTTGGGCTCTCTGGTAAATGAAAACAATGACATAAAGGAAGAGATAAGTACAGCTTGATGTTGGTTGATAAAGTAAGGAATGATGAAGTTTTAAGAAGAATATTGGGAAGAGAGAAGAATCCTGAAGGTAATAGAAAATAGGAAAAGGAATTGGTTAGGTCATTGTTTAAGAAGTGAGTGCTTGCTTACAACTGCCATGGAGGGTGTCATAGAAGGAGAAAAAAGAAGAGGGCGTAGAAGAATGAAGTTAATAGATAGCATTAAAATCAGAGCGAGTTACGAAGAAACGAAAAGACTGGGATGCGATAGGCCAGCTTGGAGAACTTTTACCATTCGAAGGGTAAAAGGGTACCCTACCTTAGGGCAGAACACCAAATAATAAATAAGGGATTCTAATGGACCACCAAGATGGTATTGAAATGCCGGTTAAACTAATGTAATTAAAAAGAAAATTTGCTTAAAGCGGTGTTTTGTTGTATACAAATCCAGTTTTGTACAAATTTACTACAATGGCAGGGAGTCTGTGTCTGGTCAAAATCCAAACAGACTTGTCAGAACCTCTACAAATTACAAATGGGCCAAGGCAAGGCGACTGACTTTCCTGTCTGCTCTTTCAAAATCTATTCAACTGTTGGGATATGACGATAACATAGATATTCCGGGAAGGCCAGAATATGATGTAAAGAAGGCACTCACAGCTGAGGAAATGGGGCTAAGGGTAAATGAGGAGAAAACTAAATATAAAAGTAAACAGTAGGAGAACTTGTAACCCACTAACGTCACATTTAAAAATTATGAATTTTAACTTTGAAATGGTCTCAAGTTTCGTATTTGGGCTCTCTGATAAATGAAAACAATGATATAAACGAAGAGATAATTAAAAAATTTCAGAATGCTAATAGATGCTACTATGGACTGATGAAATACTTTAATCACAACTTCTACACCGTGAAACCAAACCTGGACTATATACTGTAGAACATTAGTAAAACCGGTCGTGACGTACACCGGTACCGGAAGTGAAACAGACGCTGTTTCGACTTACATCGTTTGAAAGGAAAATACTTAAGAAAATTTATGGACCCATTAGGGAAGGTGAAGAGTGGAGAATAAGGTACAACAGAGAGCTCTATGAGTTATATAGATCGCCTGACATTGTGACATTAACTAGGATAGCTAGGCTGAGATGGGCAGGACATGTACAGAGAATGAATAAGGAGGATGTTCTTAAGAGGGTTATGAAATGCACACCAGAAGGAAAGAAAGGACGTGGAAGACCTAGACTAAGATGGATTGATGGAACCTAGGAGATGTGAAAGTACTTGTAATGAAAAATTAATTGGTCAACATTGGCTAAGTATAGGGAAGTCTGGAGGAAAATCCTGATGGAAGCTGAGGCCGGCGGTGGGCTGTGGAGCTACTGATGATGATGATGACGACTTTCAAGTTTGTGTTGTAAAAATTCACTGTCACTAATTGATTCTAATGGACCAGCAAGCAGGTATCGAAATGCCGTTAAATTAATGCAATTAAAAGGAAAATTTGGTTAAAGCTGTATTTTATTGTATACAAATCCATTTTTATAGAAATTTGTTGGTCCAAACATTTTCAATACTAATATTCTTCGATATTATAACTAGTAACATATTATTTTTGGTGTTATTAATACCATTAATAATTTTCATGTTCACAATAAAATTTTAATTTCAATTTCGTTACCAGCGACTTTTCATTGAAATAATTCTGTAGTTGTTAACGACCATTGTGACGTCATTAACATACTGAAGTAGGTAAATGCTGTTACATAACCTTACTTTCTTAAAGAAACATGAAATACGAAGAGCGGATTATCACGAATAAAATTTACCGCTGATCGACTGTCACGATAATTAAAACAGATAACAGCTTTTAGCAGAGAATTTTAGACGAATGTAAAAATAACTGAAAATAGATGGAATCATTAGGGCCGTGGGCTAGAGACTCCATGTTGACATACGTTTCGGCCTCACCATCGGAGGCCATCGTCAGTGTAGGTAACAATTGGCACGGTGTCCGCCAGTTCACCCCAACCTCTACCTCAACACTAACAGCCCGGCCGGACGCAGGCTGTGAAAGCCTTAAGAACTCTATGACTGGAAATGTTTGACAAAAATTATTGTCCTTTCAGATATTTTTTTTCGACCTTCTAAGGACCACATGCCAATTTCAATTCTTTACTCTTTGTTCTTTTCATTTTTCCAATATTCTTTCATCTTCTCACTGTGTCTCTTCTTCCTGTCTTCAGACCACATTGAACCTGCGTTTTTATCTCTCCTATCCTGGACTCCCTCCATTTTCAACACTTTTGCCCGAAAAACTTCTCTGCCAATTGCTTCTTCTGCGTGTATATTATTTTTTCCTAAATCCTTTTGAACTTCTTTAATCCAACTTGATGTTGACTTCTTCCCCCACAGATATCTGAAGATTTGCTTTGTCAACCTATTGTCGTCCGTTCTATATAAATGTCAAAAAATAATAGTCTTCTTTCAGATATTTATTTTTAGCAGTCTTTAACAAATTTTGCCGCTAATCGTTTCGTTTTGAATGAGGTATCTACATCGTCAGTTCCTACTCTGCAACCAAGGCCGTAGCCAGCGGGGGGGTTAGGGGGTTAGAGCCCCTCCCGAAATGTTGAGGTAAAAATAGAAATGTTTTAGGATAAAAACAAACGTAAATAAAAATATAATGAAAAATGCTCTTATAAAAAAGGAACTGTGCAATAATTCGGTTATTTTGTGTTTCTGGTACTGCATCTACAAAAAGCAAACTGTGCGTTTGTTTCCTTCCGTGAGTACATAGCTGCCTTTGTAGGAAGGAAACCACTAGTTTCTTGGAAAACCACGTGGCTAACACTTGACAGCCCTCATGATTGTTGGCCGCCGACCTTCAAACAATGGAAAGTGAAGGTGCCGAACTTACTCTGTGAATATCTTTACCACGTGGGTTACAGTTTGTGTGTTGCCATTTGGTAATGACGTGCTCTTCATCTTCAGTAAATTAGTGAATTATTGTGCTTGCTTTAGTTGTAGAGGGACGTACAAGAAAGAGACATAAATTAAGTAAAATGTTTGCATTTTTACGAGTCTTTCCATTATATGTCTAGCCTACATGTCATACAGTTGTGCTAGAGATATCAATGTATAGGCCTAGTATTATATTTTTTGTATTATATTTAATTAGAACTGGGGTTATGACTATTAACTTTACGAATTTCCTCCATAGGTTATAAAGATTTGTAATTATATAAAAAAACGTTCTTGAATGCTTAATTTAATTAAGAATCTTATTGATAGGATTTTTGATCCCGGAAATATAGTTAATTCATTTAATTCATTACACTCTTAAGCAGTGGCGAGTTGTGACATGCAAAATATATCGACTGTGTTTTAGTAAAATGCTGTAACCCTAATTTATAAAATTTATTTTTCAGGAGAGACAAAAAGCATAGTGCACATAATATTTGAAACTTTTCAAGTTATTGCCTACGGTTCTATTACACACATTTGTTATGTTATTTTATACATAAAGTGTACTTAAAATGTTTAGAAATTACATTTAAGGTGAAAAATGTGGGTTACAGCATTTTACTAATCAGTACATAGGCAGCACTCCTTAGATGTAACCCACTTGATGCCTTTTTCTTAACCGAAACTACACACAGTTGAACCAGGTTTTCGGGCAATAATGCTGTAAGCCTCACTATTGACACCATACAAGACAATAAGGTATTAAACTTTTATAAAAAAACGGAATTACTTTTATAACGATAATAATGCTTCAAACATAGAGTAATGCAGTATGGAAAATTTTACATGATGGGAGTGTATGGAATTAGAATAAAAGTCAGTAATGTCAGATAATGACAGCAAAAATATAAGGGTTACAGCCTTTTACCAAAACACCGTCGATATAAAAAACAACTTTTACACCTTCGTGGAATACAAATACTATGCAATAATTTTCAACAATGCTCTCTACCATGCGAAATTATTTTTTCTAGTTTCTTTTATTTATTTGTAGGAGACGTTAAACTATAATGGCTAAACGTCCAGGCTGACAACTGTCGATAAAGAACTTTCTCGCCAAGGCTAAGAAAACCAGTGACATAGAGCCCAAAGAACCTGCAGAGCCTGTTGCAAGTACTTCTACTGTAAATGAAAAAGTAATAACAGAATTCGACTTCTATCCTACTGTAAATTCACAAACAAATCCTGAGCATGATGATTGGCATAATGTTGACGTAGGAAAATATGTGCACACTCCCGGTGATAAAATTGATCGGGAAACCATACTAAATGTTCTGAAAAATCCATGGGTTCCTAAAATGGAATTTGAATTCCCACCTAGTGGGAAAAGAAATCTAAGATTTCAAAGACAGTGGCTACATCGTTTTCCCTGGCTTGCCTACACAAAAACTGACGGGGCTCTGTGTAAATATTGTTTGCTATTTTCAAAAGATACAGCTGGTAAAGGTGGTCATCAGAAATTGAAATCGTTAGTCAAAGAATCCTATAAAAATTGGAAAGATGTTTTAGAATTATTTAAAAGTCATGAATCCAATACATACCATAAAGAAGCAATGATTTCAGGAAGCAACTTCTTAAGTGTGTCCAAAGAGCCTAACCGTGACATAAGAAACATCATTGATTCAACAAGGAAGAAACAGGTAAAAGATAATCGAGACAAGTTATTTTCCATAGTTGAAACTATCAAGTTTTGTGGTCGACAAGAACTTGCTCTCAGGGGAACTAAAGATTCAGGACCCATATCGCTAAAATATGAAGAGCCTTTTCATAATGATGGCAATTTTAGGGCTTTATTAAGGATGAGAATACTATGTGGTGACCGAAAAATGATCAAACACACAGAGAGTATGTCTTTAAATGCCTCTTACATGAGTCCAACAGTCCAGAACGATCTTATTCAGATATGTGGAGAAATTATTCAGAAGCAAATTGTCGATGATATAACTGAAGCCAATATGTTCTCCATTTTAGTAGATGAAACTGCAGACTTTGCTGGACATGAACAGCTATCTCTCTGTGTACGATATACAAAAAAAGAAGATAATTATTATGTGTCAAAAGAGGACTTCTTAAGCTTTGTTCGTCTTCATCATACTACCGGACAAGATATAGCTAGGAATATAACTTCATATTTGGAATATCTTGGTTTGGATTGCAAAATGATAGTTGGGCAAGGCTATGATGGTGCCTCTGTGATGAAAGGATCATTCAAAGGGGTGCAAGCCTAATCAGAAAAGATTATCCAGAAGCTCTGTATGTCCATTGCTGTTCCCACTCGTTAAATCTAGCTTTATGCCACTCGTGCAATTTACAAAGTGTAAGAAACTGTGTTGGTACAGTTAAGACTACGATAACTTTTTTGAAGAGCTCTCCTAAAAGAATGAGTATATTGCAATCAAATAAATCTGACTCCCAATGGAAAACTTTAACATCCATGTGCGAGACCAGTTGGATTGAAAATCATAGAAGTCTTTTGAAATTCAAGGACCTTTTCAAACCCATTCTCACCACGTTAGAAGATTTAAGCGATGATCCAGACATGGATAGCTCATCCAAAGCCTCATCTTTAGTAACAGCTCTGCTTAATGGAGAGTTTGTTCTTAGTCTCTGTTTCTTAGCCAAAGTGTTTTCTTATACCTTGACTTTGTGTAAGGTATTGCAGTCACCTCTCTGTGATTTGAAATCAGCAACTGATCACGTTCAAAATATTGTTGACCTCTTTCAGAATATTCACGTGAATATTGAGTGTGAATTCTCCATTATATACAAGTCTGCGAAATCCTTACTAGCTGATGTTGGCGGAGAAATCACGCTTCCCCGTTTAACTCCATCACAACGTAACCGTTGTAACATACAAACGGAAGACCCAGAAAAGTATTTTCGCATCTCTATGGCCATTCCACTTCTCGATGATTTTAACAATCAGCTAAAAATAAGATTTCTTGATCACAAAGAAGTATTTGCAAATTTAAACTCTCTTTTACCATCCGTTTGCTATAAGCCTACTACTTTTTTAGACACTGAAAGCTTGAAGTTGTACCAAAACAAAGTTAATTTGGATCTGTTACAATCAGAGTTTGACCTATGGAGAACTTTTTGGGAGAAGAGGGATGAGACTGACCGCCCATCCTGTGCTATCGAAGCTTTAGGAGAATGTAACGAGGAATTTTACCCGAATATCTTCATTCTGTTAAATATATTCTCCACTTTGCCAGTTACCACTTGTACACCTGAACGTACCTTTTCCACATTAAGAAGACTGAAGACCTACTTGAGAAACTCTTGTGGACAGAGTCGCCTCAGTGGATTAGCGTTGATGTCCATGTACAGAAACAGGGACATTTCAACAGATGAAGTCATAAATAAATTTGCATCGAAAAAAGATAGAAGATTGGACTTTGTTTAATAAGTTTGTCTCTTTGAAGATTTTGAGACTGTTGCAATGTATTAATGCCATTCCTGTAACAAATTTAATATAAACCTTTGAACAGTAGCCTATACTCTGCAAATAAAATTAATGTTTTTGGTAAAAACACGAAAAGACGTACAGCAAACTCGATTATCCGTGTGCTGATCATCCGGTTTGTTGGTTATCTGTGCATCCCCGAGGTTTATTGTCTTATTTTATTTCCTTTATTTTCGTCACGGCATTTTGAATAATGTGAACTGCGCGCTTGGAATTCGAGCGCTCTCTCGTCTGCAAGTGGCCTGGCGGCATGCTTTGTTCAAGAATTAAACACCAAACAATGTACTGTATAGCAGTTCTTTGTTGCTGTTCTGTGATAACAGTCATGGCTGATTGACGTCTTGTATAGTTTTTGTACCTCAAGTGTTTTACTAACAATAGACGTAAACAATTTTTATTTCGGCTTACCTTATTGATAACAGTGATAATTGAATGTGTTAAATGTTTGACATTATTGCATTTTCAAACAGTATTCTATGTTCCCTATTATTAAAAGTTTCGTTGTGCATTAAAAAGCACAAACTCGCATTATCCGTGTTTTTAGCTATCCGTCCGCATTTGTCCGGTGATTAGCCTAGATAATCGAGAGTTTGCTGTATTTTTTTAATAATATACCTATTTCCAGTGGAAACTTCTGGGCATCTGGGAGGTCTGACTCCTACTCCTAGAAGAATATCCATACTCCCCAAACCTCTCGGTAACCAAACAACCCCCCCCCCCCCCGAAAATTTTTTCTAGCTACGGCGTTGTCTGCAACCTTAATAAAGCATAAGGACTGTACATCAAATGTCAAATCCGTAGCAAAGCAATTAGAAGATTGTGAAAAAATTCACAAATGAAGCTAAAAATAAATATCTGAATAAAAATAGGAAATTTGCTAGTGGATGCTAATGGTAAGATGGGACATGGAAGTGTGGGAACACCGATAGAGGCTAATCTGAATGAAGCATTAACAGATTAACAACGTAAAAAGTAGGCCTAAACAAACTGGACTTACTACAGTCACTCCCACAATGACAGTATACCTGCCTTTACACGCAAGTGCTTTAAATCACGTTTTCCCTTACAAGAAAGAGCGTAAAGGCTTGCGTTTGGTAAAACCAATTGAGTATTCACGCGCGATTGCAAAACTGTAAAAAATGCACTCACGCTCTTACGCGCAAGAAACCGCGCCAACGCGAAAGAATGTGTGTGTAAACGACAACGCGCACGCTTTACTTGGCGAAAGCTAATCCCGTGGAACGTCTGCAAGTTGTACAGTTTCCTTTGTACTACAAGGTTTTAGAATAGACTTCCGACAAAGAAATATTGTACTGACCACAGTTTTTTCTGGTGTGACTGTCTTGTTAACAAAATATCGGTATGGAGAACCATACATGACTTCCATGTTCTACGATTTATATTTAAAATCATTTTCAAAATGAAATATTTCCATAGAAGCCACTTCTTTCTTCAGTCTTAACCACAGTACTGTGGTCACTAACGTATACCACCTCACGTTAGCTCACTCGATTTTCACTGACGATGGCAGTAGATGGCACTGCCGAAACGTCTGGTTCTGCAGAAAACATTGGACCACGGCAAACAGCCCAGGAAGGAATTTTAACAACAAACTACTTCTTTGTTGCCGATAACGTAGTACACATATAAATATCGGTATGGAGAACCATACATGACTTTCATGTTCTAAGATTTATATTTAAAACCATTTTCAAAATGAAATATTTCGATAGAAACTACTTCTTTCTTCAACCTTAACCGCAGTACTGTGGTCACTAACGTATACCACCTCACGTTAGCGCACTCGATTTTCACTGATGATGGCAGTCGATAGCACTGCCGAAACGTCTGGTTTTGTACAAAACATTGGACCACGGCCAAACAGCCCGGGAAGGAATTTTAACAACAAATTACTTCTTTGTTGTGGATAACGTAGTACACATGACATATAAATAAAAATTATCCCCTCCCACTTCAACTATCATTTTCATTTATAGAACATTACCCCACCCCCTTCAACTAGCCTCTTTATTTATAGATATTCCATCGATGTTTCTACAGTGGATTATTATGATCTTCTTATCAGGATACTTTATTTATCAAAATTAAGTACTTTACTCTTGCTAAAACATAAAATGTTGCAGGTAAACTACCCTTTCCCCGCAACCGATCTTCACCAAAATCAATAGGCCTTGAGTTTTCTACAATTCAGGAACGTACACAAAAAAATATTTGATTCTGTTTGAATGTGCGGCAGTTATCGGTCGTCCTAGAACAAAATTACCGTTGTTAAAACATAAAGTGTTGCTGGTAAACTACCCCTTGCCCTTAACCGATCTTCACCAAAATGAACAGATCTTGAATACTTAACAATTCAGGAACGTATGCAAAAAAATATTTGATTCTGTTTGAATGTGTGGCAGTTACCATTCGTCATAAGAAAAATTACCCTTGTTAAAACATAAAATGTTGCAGGTAAACTACCCCTTTCCCTTAACCGATCTTCACCAAAAACAACAGGTCTTGGGTACTCCACAATTTAGGATTGTATGCAAAAAATTATTCGATTCTGTTTGAATTTGCGGCTGTTATCGTTCGCCATAGAACAAATTACCGTTGTTAAAACATAATGTGTTGCGGGTAAACTACCCCTTTCCCTTAACCGATCTTCACCAAATCAACAGACATTGAGTATTTAACAATTCAGCAACGTATGCAAAAAATTATTTGATTCTCTTTGAATGTGCGGCAGGTATCATTCATCATAAGAAAAATTACCCTTGTTAAAACATAAAACGTTGCAGGTAAACTACCCATTTCTCTTAACCGATCTTCAGCAAAATCAAAAGACCTTGAGTTCTCTATAATTCAGCGAGGTATGAAAAACATTATTTGATTTTGTTTGAATTTGCGGCTCTTATCGTTTGCCATATAAAAAAATTACACAGACAGATAGACACACAGACACTTTTCAAAAAATGACTCTTTTTCATGTTTTGAGGGTAGTACAATCAGAATCTGCAATTATCTCGAACACGATTTTTTTCGCCATCACCATACTTCCATTTCCTTATGGAACATGGAAGTAAAAATTATCCCCTCCCCCTTCTACTATCATTTTCATTTATAGAAAATTACCCCCTCCCCTTCAACTACCCATTTCATTTATAGATGTTTCATCTATCTTTCTACAGTGGGTTATTATGACCTTTTTTTCAGGATACTTTATTTAAGAAAATTAAGTACTTTACTCTTGTTAAAACATAAAATGTTGCAGGTAAAATACCCTTTCCCCTTCACCAAAATCAATAGACCTTGAGCCCTGTACATCTCAGACATACATGGAAAAAATTATTTCATTTTGTTTGAATTTGCGGCAGTTATCGTTCGCCATAGAAAAAATTCTACACTTAGACACGCAGACACACTTACAGACACTTTTCGGTAAATGACTTTTCTTCATATTTTGAGGGTAGTACAATCAGAATCAACTCTTATCTCGAACACGATTTTTTTTGCCATCACCATACTTCCATTTCCTTATGGAACATGGAAGTAAAAAGACGAAAACGGAGAATGTGGGTTAAAGATTATAGACACCGTTATAGTCACCTACCCTTGTTAGTGGTTTTGCGTAAAATTCATCGAATAACAAAACAACTAACTGTTGTACAAACCGAACAAGCGACAACAGACTTGTAACATACAAAATTTTACAAGCAAACGAACGACTACAACACACTACGTACTAGATAACGCGCACCGTCAAAACTCTACCTCATCAGGACGTGTGCGAAGGAATGTGCGTACGTGATTACCGATACGCTTTCATGTGCCCCTTGTATCCCTTCACACATACACAGTCTTTCCCGCGCGAAAGCGTCTACTGCACCCGAAGCGTCTGTGTGACCTACATCTGACCGTGTGCTAAGCTGGTGTAGATGAAGGCATCAAGAGTACAGTACTGAAGCGTCGGACACAAGTTACTTATACTTTGTGCACGTTAATGCGATATATGACAATTAATATACGAAAGAATCTGTATAAAATTACAATACGATTAAATAATACGATATCTTGAATTACATTACGTAGAGTATTGCAGTGAAAAACACACACCTTCGCCAATATTCAGAATAGAATGCATTCCTAAATGGTAGGCTACGTCTGTCCATTGGTAGGTATACGAGGAACTGAATCAAAAATCCGGTGAAATGGGACTGAATGTAAATATCAGCAAAACTAATACATGCTGATTTTTGCATTAGAAACAAGAAATCTATATGATTTATGCATAGAGGATAATTCATTTGGTCCAGTCAATAAGTTCAGATACCTGGGTAACATAATAGACAATGAAGGCTCCATAAACACGATAATACATGACAGGATACAAATAGGAAACAGGGCTTATTATGCCAACAGTAGACTACTGAAAAGCAAACTCATTGATAACAAAAATAAAAAAATTAAATATGTAAGATACTTATCAGACCGGTTGTTATTTATGTGGGCGAGACGTAGCCATTTTCCAGACCAGAACAATTGCCAGGAGCATCAAGCTGCTTCTGTATAAAACACTGATCCGCTCAGTTCTCACCTATGGTTCTGAGACCTAGACCATTTCTAGAAAGTCTGAGTCAAGCCTGCTGGTTCATGAATTCAAAATCTTCCTCAGCATTTTTGGTCCAATATGTGTGGGAGGTGAGTGGAGGAAAAGGACCAACCAAGAACTGAACAGTCTTCTGAATAAACCAGACATTGTGAAAATTATAAAACTTGGTAGACTCAGGTGGGCTGGACATGTGATCAGAATGGAGGAGAATGAAGTACCCAGAAAGGCACTCACAGAACAGATCTTTGGCACCAGGAGAGTTGGTAGACCCAAACTATGTTGGGAAGAAAGGTGTGAACTATGATGCGCGTCATATTCTTGTGACCCGGAGCTGGAGAGCAGCTACACTTGACCGGGACAACTGGCGGAGGCTGTTAAAGGAGACCTTGACTCAGTAATGGGTTGTTGCGCCGCTGAAGAAGAAGAAGAAGAAGAAGAAGAAGAAGAAGAAGAAGAAGAAGAAGAAGAAGAAGAAGAAGAAGAAGAAGAAGAAGAAGAAGAAGAAGAAGAAGAAGAAGACATGGACATTAACAAAAAAGTGTCAGGAAACACTAAGAAGGTTTGAACGAAAGCTTGTAGAACCTGTTTATGGCCCGGTAAAGAAGAAGATGAATGGAGAATAAGGAATAACCAGAAGACAGATGAGCTATTCAAGCATGAGGACATTGTAAGCCTCAATGAATACAATGGCTAGGTCACATTGAGCAGACGGATGATCAGCGTATGGCAAAGAAAATCGTGAGGGCGTAAGTTTATGAAAGCAGAAAGAAGGGACGACCTAGGATAAGATGGTTGGATGATGTGCCGGAAGATCTAAGAAGAATGGATGTGAAGGATTACACTTAGATGGCAATGGGCAAGAGACATTGGTGAAGATTGATGTTGGAAGCGAGGGTTCACGTTGGGTTGTAATGCTAAAGAAGAAGAAGATTTGTGTCTGTTGTTGTATGTAAAGTTGGACCAACATTCACCTATTTAGAGGAGTTAAGTTCTACCATAAAAAAAAAACACAAAATATAAACCTACCTTACTTACCTACACGCCGTATTATTACGTTTGTTTTCGTTTATCTTTTTTACTTCCATGTTCCATAAGGAAATGGAAGTATGGAGATGGCGAAAAAATTGTGTTCGAGATAAGGGCTTACTCTGATTGTACTACCCTCAAAACATGAAGAAAAGTCATTTTTGGAAATGTGTGTGTGTGTGTGTGTGTGTGTGTGTGTGTGTGTGTGTGTGTGTGTGTGTGCGCGCGCGTGCGTGTGTGTGTGTGTGTGTGTGTGTGTGTGTGTGTGTGTGTGTGTGTGTGTGTGTGTGTGTGTGTGTGTGTGTGTATGTGTGTGTGTGTGTGTGTGTGTGTGTGTGTGTGTGTGTGTGTGTGTGTGTGTGTGTGTGTGTGTGTGTGTGTGTGTGTGTGTGTGTGTGTGTGTGTGTGTGTGTGTGTGTGTGTGTGTGTGTGTGTGTGTGTGTGCCTGTCTGTGTCGTTGTGTAGAATTTTTTCTATGGCAAACGATAACTGCCGCAGATTAAAACAGAATCAAATACTTTTTTGCATACTTGCCTGAATTGTAGAGGACTCAAGGCCAATTGATTTTAGTGAAGATCGGTTAAGGGGAAGGGGTAGTTTACCTGCAACGTTTTATGTTTTAACAAGAGTAATTTTTTCTATGACGAACGATAACTGCCGTAAATTCAAACAGAATCAAATAAAGTTTTGCGTATGTGTCTGAGTTTTAGAGGGCTCAAGGCCTATTGACTTTTGTGAAGATCGGTTAAGGGGAAATCTAGTATCCTGAAAAAAAGGTCATAATAATCCACTGTAGAAAGGTAGATGAAATATCTATAAACTAAAAGGGTAATTGAAGGGGAGGGGTAATTTTCTATAAATGAAAATGATAGTTGAAGTGGGAGGTGATAATTTTTTATATGTCTACTACACGTTATCGGCAACAAAAAAGTAGTTTGTTGTTAAAATTCCTTCCCGGGCTGTTTGGCCGTGGTCCAATGTTTTCTGCAAAACCAGGCGTTTCGACAGTGCCATCGACTGCCATCGTCAGTGAAAATCGAGTGCGCTAACGTGAGGTTGTATACGTTATTGACCACAGTACTGTGGTCAAGGCTGAAGCCAGAAGTAGAAAGAAGTAGTTCCTATGGAAATATTTCATTTCGAAAATGATTTTAAACATAAATCTTAGAACATGGAAGTCCATACCGATATTTATTCTTCGTTGTCGACTAGTGATTCCAATGAAGAACAAAGACAACATCTCACTACGACAAGAATTTGCAAACAGTTGAACGTGTTATCTCATACACGTATTGTCAGTACATTTTCTTCTGAAAACAGAATTCGGATTCGGATTTATGCGGTCCGTGGTGACAACTGTTTGCGAGAACAATATTTTTACCGTTTAAATAAACGTGCGCGCGGGCAATACAAAAGATATGAAGTTCGGGCGTGCATTTTGTGTTCCAACAATCCCCCGGTACCGTATCTATATAAAATCTATACAAACGGAAAGCTGATCCGGTTTTTGGTGACAGTATACAAACAAACAAACAAACACACGGAACGGTTAGTGTTGACAAATCCAATTGTTGTGAACACAGTCCCTGCCTATCTATAACGAGATCTAAATAACTTCCACTACACCCCCGTTACGCCCTATACCAGCTGACATTCAATTAAATATAGCCGAAGCCTTGTTTCTAAATACATTTTGTAGAAATTTCGTTTTTAAATTTTTATTTTAAAATGTATAACTGATATTTGAATGTTTGGTGGTTTCTTCTTCTTCAGGAAATGATGAAACGGTGTCTTAAAAACTGCTACATACCGAATCCTGTCTTCTACACTGACCGAGCGAAACCATTATAGCAGGAAACGTTATAGATAACATAATCTGTTTTATAAACAATAGGCCTACATTCGGATATTCCATTTTAAGAAGAGGATATAATTCGATAGGCTTTCAGAGTGTATATGATAATACTGTTTTGTATATAATGTTGTGATGTTATGTTTTGTTTCTTCTGCAAGTAGTGTAATTTCGTATATTTTCTTTTAACACCTGACGCACGTTTCACTGAAAAATATCAGTATCATCAGAGGTTTGTAAGTAAATTAATAACAATCTAAATAATTCTATGTTAATATAGAAATTAACGAATAATCGAATTTGTATCGATTTTAATGTAAAATAACTGATAATCGATTTAGGTCGATTAGTTAACGATTGTTTTAATGTTTATTTTATTAAATATACCGAGAAAACAGCTGCTGAATATTCTGTCCAAGTTTCAGAACGAAATTTTAATTTTCCTCGAAGTTATTAAATAAAATGTAAATTACACGCGCACCCGCGCACTTATACACAAATATTTCAGTAACCAGTTCTTATATTCTTCATCTATTTTTCGTAGCATATAGATGTCACTTTATCCTCTGCTAGAATTACTTGGTCATCTAAAAAATGCAAACTATAAGGTGTGTCTTCTCTAACCATTATATGCATTAGCCACATTTTCTCTTCCACTTTTCTAACACTCCACCTAAATCAGCGTTTCTCAACCATGGGACATGACCCAAAGCTGCGTCCCGAGGAGCGTTCGGTGAGTCGCGAAATAGGGCTCGAAAATTTATTTACTGTGTCTTAAAAACCATGTAGCGTTAAGTAGAATTAAGTATGTATAATTTGTTTAAGAGAGCTTGAAGTACTCATGTTAGCAGAAATATGATTATAAATTGGGTGCACCCCCCTACATCACCATGCTTATGGGTCCCATGAAGTGTAATATTCTTCGGAGCGGTTACGGACTTTAGGTTAATTTACAAAAGATTAAGAATCACTGCTCTAGACAGATCTTAAACAGTGTTGGTTTGATACAACGTCCCTGTCTAAGCCTTTTTGTAACTTAATCTTTTGCGACACCCGTTGCCCAAACTTTACTGAGCTTTGTCATGTTCTCGTACTACCATCTCACAATGTTACATATGCTAACGTACTATACATTTTGATTTTTAACGTATACCAAAGTTTATTCGCTGTCATACGCAGGGATCACGTTCTCGAAGACGTGGGGAATCAGCTGATCTAGGGGACAGAGACGCCTAAATCAAATGCACCGGTCCTCCACGTTGGGAGCTGAGGAAATGAGTTTGTCCCCCTCTACGCGTAAAACATTTCTATCGCAAAAGATCCAAGTGGAAACAATTACAAGCGTAGGAAAACTTGGCAGGATGAAATAAGAAAAACTGGTCGACGTAGCCGAAACGGACGGGGCAGGAGTGAATGTAAAGAAGTATGGGAACGAAACTCTATAGATTACTGAACTTCACAGTGCAGATAAAGCATAAAGACTAAGTAAGTAAATTGAAGCTAATACGAGTACACTTTCACTAATCCGCCAGATATCAGACCAGGGTAGCGCCGGATCAGTGGAAACGGATGGTTATTAGAAAAAAAACTCATTTAGTTGACAAAAAGCGTATGTTGTACATAATGGTGAAACATGAAAAAACGTACACCTGATTAAAACATCGGATTAAAAATATAGTAAATTATCTTTTGTTTTTCTTAAAATTATTCAAATTTGTTTTGTGTTTATATTTTAGTCAAACGTAGGAAAAAATGAAACTCTTAGAGTAATGTACAGTACTATTCCATTGGATTGAAAAAGCTTTCAATTTTTTTCTGTTTCTTGGCTTGAAACGACACTTTTAACACTTTTTCTTGCAGTTTTTCAACACGAGAATTTCACAAACAAACACGCCATTTTCTTCTGCCCACTTAATAGAAGGTGTGAAGGCGTCTACTGCCATATCATGGCCTACTGTATGAACAGCTCTCGCTGCATCTCCCTATTCCTCCTCCTCCTCCTCCTCCTCCTCCTCTTCTCTGGTCACCACATCGACTATTTCATCGTCTGTCATAAACTGTTTTTTTTTTCATCTTCGTCACCTGCCAGCCGCTTGTTTAAATCGTCCGTTGTCAAATCATCTGTCTTGTCTACTAGCTTCTCAGCGATTGTAAACTTACCTTGCAACTCGGGCAATTCAGCTTCTATGTTGTCGTTATCATCCACACTGAAAGATTCCTCTGTTCCATGTTTTGCCCATTTTGTTCTCCTTCCTTTTTTAATATTGCTCTAACAATGTCACAGCCAATACCGTACTCATTAGCGAGGTTAACACCTTTTAACTTATCACCTTTTTCAAGTCTTTTTAAAATCTCGTTTTTATGAATTAGTGTTAAGGTTTTGTGTTCTCTTTTGTACTGTGACGACACTTTGCACTCACGATCTTAAATTACGTAAACACGGCAAATAATTACGGCACTGTACACAGCGAGGGACTAATGATGCAACTGACGTCTACGGTCAGCGACTTCATTCCCCTCCACGCTACCCTAAAAATGCCGGACTACTGGAGGGGCCGGACTATCACAGTGCCGGATTACAGAGAGTGTACTGTATTTATATTTGTCTCTTCGCCTTCCTAGAAAATATGTCCAAAAATTATTGGGTTTTCACTGGGTTAACAGGCGCTAACCTTTTAAGTTGCATTTTTAGTTCCATTCTTTTCTTTCTACCTTGACCAAGTTGCCCAGTCCCCTTACTTAGTGAGGTGTAGTAACAACTCACCAAAAAGCTTTTCACTGATGTTGAAGAGCTTAATTACAGGTGCCTTAATTTATCTGAATATCCGTATACTTAAGTTTATCTATCAAAGCACAGACGAACAGTGCAAACACACTGTAAACCAATAATAGTCCTGAAATGTAACTTGTCTCAAGGTCAGTAATTCAGTAAGCGTTTACCATTATAAGTTAAGCAGCGAAACAGTTGGTCCCTTCAAAAACTAAAATGACTATTGAACATGATTTATTAACCGTAACATGAAAGCTTTCACGGCCGGAGTTATCTTCCTGTCTGCTGGGCCGTGGTCCTCTTTTCGTAGAACCAAACTTTTCGACTGCAGCTGCGGCAATCATCTTCAGTGGGCCTTCTGTTCTGCTCGTCTGGCGAATAAACGACGACGCAGCCCCAAACCATCGCACTTATAATAGCCGACTGGCTGCAGGCTGCTATCTGATGGCTACCCTATATAGACCACCGAAGATTACTGCCGCAGCTGCAGTAGAAACGCTTTTTGGCTCTACGAAAAGAAAACCACGGCCCAACAGATCGGAAAATAATTTTACCGAAGATTATTTGTTAAATTACTTATTAAGAGACGTGAGTAAAGTAGTTTTAACCAGTAACAAATTTTTGTACCTACAAACTTTTAGATTTTAAGAAATTTAAATCTTTCACTGATAAGGCACAAAATATTCGCAAGAAGTAGGAAAGCATAGGAACAAACCATGGCCCGTAGTTCTCAAGGTCCACCGTCTCGTACACACGTATTTATAGTAATTATATGCACTCACACACAAGTTAACATAACTTCTACTTACACACATAAGGTTAACAAATGAAACTGTGCAAGCCGACGATCGTCCTCCTTCGTTACATAGCAGCGATGGTGTAGCGCACGGTTCTCGTAAGGTTAAAATTAAATCTTTTTTTTTGTATGTTGAAATGTCAAGTGCAGTTTACAATGAAAATTTTATAAAGCTACTTCCACTGAAATATAATTAAACATACAACAAACGGCAACACACAAAAAAACACAAAATAACACACACGCCACATACATACATACATACTGTACTCCGACCGCCCGACACACTACGTTATTAAATTTCCCTACGAAATACAAATACAGAGAAAAAATTCATCTGTCAGAGAAACTGAGTGTTGTGCGAGTCAACAGTACAGTTACGAACTGAAAAAAGACTAATTAATCTAACAAGAGGGGGAAAGAGAGGAGAAAAAGGATAAAAAATTTGCGCGCACACACACATTCATATATATATATATATATAATTTCTATTATTAAATCTGAGAGAGCTGCGTGAAGGAGAGAGGGAGGGAACAGTTAACTAGATAGAAGGCTTAAAACTGAAGCAACAGCATCCATATTTATGAAATGTTTGACGCAGGCAGGGGCGCACCGAGGCGTGCCAGCAGAGGCTCACGCTTCGTTTGACGTTGCGGATTAAACAGCAAACTTTGTTACAGTTTTGAAGGGAGAGGTTTCCTCTCCTGTTCTGTTCTCGTCACTTTTAAACACAAAAATGAATAAGTATTGGGCTGTGCTAACAACTAACACAGACATACCATTAATTTTACACTACACCTAAGCTAAACACACACACACACACACACACACGTCTCCGTCACGTACAGATTATTTAACTTTGATATAATTTGATTACGAGAAGGCGCAGTATAGGTAATATCTGCCGAACACGTACCCGATTAGTTTACCGTTTAACCTCCTGTCAATACTTTAATACGTGAAATCCGCATACAGTTAAGACGTACATTTTTGTCGACGTTTAAGTGTCTGAAAAGAAGTTGTAGATCTACTGCTCACATCATTAACAGTCAACGTAGGCCTACTTCCCTATTCGTTCTCCCATAGATACCAGTTTCATAAAAATATTCAAATGTTATTAGTTAACAGAGTTGCTGTATTTACTGAATTATTTTAAATATAATATTTAAAAAAAGATTTAATTTTTATTGTAAGTAAAATAAATTCAAGTTATCAAACAGATTGGCGTGTTTATTTTTCCAAAAAGTTGAGACACGTGATTTCGGCTGGCCGTCTTACGATTAGTTGACCTACCAACGGGAAGCGGGAATTCTTTATAAATAGAAAGTTTTTCTACAGACTCATGTCTTCTCATTTGTCAAGAATCCTATCCAGAATCCCCACTTCCTGTACGGTGCCTTTGTACATCCTTTACTGTCCTTAAGCATTTCATTGTTTAGCACGCAGTTTTCATTGATATCCAAGTGTGAATAGACAAACAAACTATCCTTTTTTCAATCCGCCTTGTGACTATCTATTTATATAAAATTCAAAGTCTGAGGATTTATGGGTACTTAATACAAATCCACACCGTTACACCGATTGGCACCAAATTTTGCACAGGTAACGTTTGACACGAGGCGAAAAATACTCTCTAACTTGGAATTTAACATTTTGCCCCGTTTGCATGACTTAGGCCCTTTTAATTATGCCTTTTCGTTGACTCGTATAAAGATGTCAATAACACCATAGAGATTAGAATTAATTACCATAGTAACAAGTAAATAAGCAAATGATATTTAGCGGCATCGGAACTGTACCTTTATCCGTTCCTGCAGTTTTTAGTGTTTTTAATATGCGATTGTATCGATACATTTTGTAATTTTGTATACAGACACGTCTATATATTTTGTAATTGACTTAAACGGTTATAAAATTTATTTTTATACGTATTTCTGATTATGCAATGAATAAGTAATGAAATATATTAAATACTACTACTAAAGATGTCAACAACACCATGGAGACCAGAATTAATTACCATAGTAACAAGTAAATAAACAAAAGCTATTTAGCGGCATCGGAACTGTACATCAGGTACTTCATAAATATCTCCAAAGGCTTTATAAAGGGGCACTTTTAAATCTGCAAAGGCTGTTGCACCAACATAATAATTAGTACAAGTTAAAATAGCACAAGTGTTGAAAACAGCTTTGGAGAGAATTTGCCTAATGAGTACAAACAAAATTATTATACGAGCTGACAGAACGCCATATAGACATAGACAATAAAAATTATATTAAAATACTCATTAAAAGTCAAATATTCGCGTGCAAAGCCGCGAGTAACAGCTAGTCTCTTATACTGACGACGCGTTTCGAAGCATATGCGTCATCATGATATCTTAAAATATCCCTCGTAGGAGGTCGTCATCGGTTAACAATTCCACTGTATACGCGCACCTATGTCGACCAGGCGGAAATCACAAGGCGGATTGAAAAAAACCTTAGTATTTCATTGTTTACAATTATAATACTATAACCAATTAAATAATAATTTTTTATTTTCAAACAAAAAAATTATAATAATCTTATGTAATGCACTTCCAACAGAAAATTCTAATTTTTGTAATTATCACAGTATCACATACATAAATATACAGTATACACATATACATATGTATATATATAACATATTTCTTAATTTAACATACATATTGTTACAACGGTCTAACTGATCACTGTATGAGACAGTAGAAAACAAAGTATAGGCACCAATGCCAAATCGCCAGCTTTAATTTATCACAAAAAACAGTTTGTAATCAACTCGTACAATAATCCAAGTTAAATTTGTTCACACGCGATAATAATGTCAAATAATAGAGCTCCACACTAATTATAACACAATAACACTTCGCTACAATACTTCAACCGCCACTCGATCCGCACTAAGAAATTCGCTCAACGTAACTGATTCACAAAGCCAGCTGCTGTGGTTTTTATAGGTCGGGCAAGTGTTCTAGAATAAACTTTACATCCTTATTGCGGTGTGCCAGCTAACGCGTACTTCAAGTGTGGTCTTGAACAATCTGGAACATACTTTAGTGCGGCCTTGACTGAGGCTACATCTGCTCGACCAGCGGAGGGGACGGGTGGAGGACACTTTCGACTGTTCGAGAGGGTTTCTTAATTTGCGTGACAATATTATGTAACAAAAATAAATACAATGTAAAATAAAATATATAATTTCTATGAATAATATATTTATTTATTTGATGTATAAGCCTATGTATGTATTTTTATTTTAAAAATTTTTAAAAATTTGTACTTTAGTAAAGTATTACAGTTTAAAACGACTATATTCAAGAGAAGCGCAAGGTACATTATTTTCACTTTGTTAAATCTTTTTTTTTGTTCGGCCGAACGGAGTTTTTTTGCAAAGCATTACAGCGGTAGTAAAGCCCTGCTGCATTGCGGATTGTCAGTTTATTTATGTTAGCCAACATACGTATAGGCCTACTGTGTCAGAAGTAATCAATTGTACATATTTGTGTTTTAGGTTCATTTGTCTGCGCGCACGCATACACAAACACAGAGGCGGGGGCGCAACGCAGGCGTAAGTTTGTCATGTTATTTAACATATACGGCGGTCGTTTGCTGCCTAAGTTAGTGTCTGTTCCCGTACTTCCGAACCATAAAGTAATCGACGACAATATTAGTACAAAACTTGTAAAGTTTTCGGGTAATAAAAATGTCGATTCGTAAATATGTTTGCTGTATCCCTACAACTATATCGATATTTTTTGTCCAAACAGTACTGTTCTGTTTACTGGTTTACTTTGTTCGGCGGTCTGATTTAGCGATAATACGCTGCTAGGAAGCGAAGGAAAATGGTAAACTGTGTCATAAGGAAAAGAAATTTGCGTACGTGTGAGTACGTGTGTACGCGCGGGCGGATATGTATGTGTGTGAGAGAGAGAGAGAGAGAGAGAGAGAAAGGCTAATAATGATTATGCTATTAAGCCAATTTATAGGGGGAACGAACGGGACCGCCCCGCCCAGAGGGTCGAAAAATTTGACGAATTTTGTTATCTCTTAATTTTAAGGCCTATTTTGTCATTTTTTCAGCGAGTATAATAGTAACTGTTTTTTTTAAATATACAAACAGGTTTATTACACAGTATTTTCGGATTCGCTTGAAATATGAAACACAGGAAAAACAATTCAGTCAACAAATATCTTCTAATTAATTTTTTAATAACGTGTATTCTTATTGTGTTATTGCCGTTCACTTTAATGGTATTGATTTCAAGACGTTATCACGCGTTTTTGAATCACTTTAATGGTATTGATTTCAAGACGTTATCACGCGTTTTTGAATCACTTTAATGGTATTGATTTCAAGACGTTATCACGCGTTTTTGAATCACTTTAATGGTATTGATTTCAAGACGTTATCACGCGTTTTTGAATCACTTTAATGGTATTGATTTCAAGACGTTATCACGCGTTTTTGAAGCACTTTAAAGATAGTAATGTTGATTACTCTTAACTTGTTTGTTCTTCTGTATGTAGCCGGCTCGACCGGACCCCCATGCCAAATTCTAGATACGCCACTGGTATGTGTGTGTGTGTGGGGGGGGTATTTTTATGCGTTTATGTAGATTGTGTTCTTATAATTGTTCATATTTGCTGTTCGACATGTATTTTAGTTTAAATTTGGACAGGTTTAGTTCATTAAACTTATTTCATAAGACTTGAATTCGATAAGATGTTTTTTTACTTAGTTTCTTCTAGCCATTACCATTAGGCCTACTCTTCACCACTTCAGAAACGCTGGAATTATAATTTCCAACTATTGACAGAATATTATTAGACAGTTGGTAAAACAATACGCTGACGATGTTGTGATAATAACCAGATGAAGACAACAGCTAGTTGAGGTATTCAAGGAGCTGTACCAAAATTCGCTGGAATGGGACTGAATGTGAATATCAGCAAAACTAAATACATGGTGATTTCTGCATCAGAAAGGAGAAGAAATCTACATGATTTATGCATAGAGGATAATTCATTTGATGCAGTTAATAAGTCAGATACCTGGGTAACATGATAGATAACGAAGGGTCATAAACACGACGATATATTACAGGATACAAGAACTGAACAGAGAGCATACTCGTATTATGCCAACAATAGACTATTGAGAAAGCAAATTCATTATTCGTAACACAAAAATAAATACATATATATAATACCGGTGGAGTCGAGACAAGGACACTGACAAAAAAGGGACAAGAAACAGTAAGAAGATTTTAAAAATTTAAACCTGGTAGTCGTGGACTACCGGTAGACATGGAATCATGGGCAGACTTGTGCTTTGGAAAGGAATGAAGGGTTGGTTAAATAAACAGCTCTCATCGTCTTAATGTTCTCATCGTCTGTTTTCTTGCTAGCTAGCCGTACGCTCGATCTGAGTCGCTTTGGGGGCACGCCGGATGACCCAGTTATCGGAGATGCGGGCCGCTTGGGCGCTGACGGGGTTTCGTCAATCTTCAAATGGTTGCCATTTTCTAAGTTCTCGGCCGATTTCTTTGATTTTAGTCTCAGACGATAGGCCTGTTGACGCTCTGCATAGGATTTGCCGGTTTTCGGTTTGAAATTTTTGGTTCGTTTTTTATCGCGATTTTTAGGTCGAGGCATTTCAAATGTTGTTATTATTTTCTGTGAGTGCTTCTGGTACTCGAAATTGGTGTTATTGGAGAGATTTAGTTCTGAGGATTACAACGCACTTTGTATTTTTGCGATCGGACTTGTAGTTTCCGAGATATTTAAGTTTTAGTGGAGCAATTTAGAAATTTTCGGGCCAAAAACACCCTCACGCAGACAAAGCCTAGAGGCGACTGAAGTCAGTTGTCAAAATTCTCAGTACTATTGGTGGAAGGGGGCCGAGTGACTCGATCACCTGACACCTGGTTTGCTGGGATTGGTTGAGCGGTTCGTGAGATAGTGGTATGCCGAAAGTACATTTGAAACATAACGGTCGATTTTCGCGAAACGTGCGAGTAAGACATTACATACCTATGGATTCCATGTCAAAAACACACACACAAAGATTGTAAGACGTGTTTATGGCCTGGTTAAAGAAGATGATGAGTGGAGAATAAGAAATAACCAGGAGATAGATGAACTATTGAAGCATGAGGACATTGTAAGATTCGTAAAGGCTCAACGAATGTAGTGGCTAGGTCACCTTGAACGGAGGGATGATCAGCGTACGCCAAAGAAAATCCTAAGGGCGTAAGTCTATAAAAGTAGAAGAGGAGCCGACCTAAAATAAGATGACTGGATGATGTGCTGGAAGTTCTAAGAAGAATTTATGTGAGGGATTGAGGGATTACACTGAAATGCCAATGGATAGGAAACACTGGACAAGATTGGTGTTGGAAACCAGGGCTCACGTTGGGCTGTAGTGCTAAAAAAGAAGGAAAAGTTGGCGAAACAAAAATAAAAGAAAAATCAGTTCTTAGAAATTTATTGTAGTGATTGTGTCACTGTTTTCCCCAAGGCCACTTAATGAACTTAGAGTACACGCTGTACTCCTTTTGAAACAATCGTCGGATTCTGTTATTTGAAACTGGAAATAACTCAAAAAATTGCTACTACTGAAGATATTATATTCATTTAAAGTAGGTTTGATTAACCCAGAATATATCGCTAGCATCTGACAGTAATCCATATAATTATAGAAAATTTTTATTTGTGACTTATATATTTTATTGCTCGCATTCGTGTGCGGTGTGCGTGTGGGGGGGGGGGGGGTCCGACTCTTACCTTCCAACTGTAGTAGATTTTCTCGCCAACGTTACACTGTCGGTCGGTGAAGCCGCAGTAAGATGAACCATTGCTGTGCGCGTATACGTATAGCCTATGCTCTCCCGATATACATAAAACCTTTGGTTTTCATATCTGTCTTCATCGGTCTCTGTTTCCTGCACGATGTTTCTTGTGTCCCTCAGCAGTTTACTTCCTATTTCTTTTATTTCTGATATGTTCTGTGTATTTTGTAGGTGTCTGACTCTGTTTATTCCCTACGGCGTTGTCTTCTTAGTGGTTTCTGCGCCGGCCTTCCGCTGTATATGAGGTGTTTCTCTGAACTGGGCACCGTCACTTTTTTAAATCTAACGGACGTTTCTTTCAGATATTATTGAGTTCTGCGCCGTCGAGATGTACCCTGATTATTCTCCTTCCAACTGGTTTGAATTGGAGCCTTCTCGTAAAGAACACTAGCAACAAACGACCTGACCAGTCTGTATAAACGGGATGCATCGATGACTGAATTCAGTTCAGTTCCGCAGCAAATCCAATCCAAGTCATAGGACACGCTGTTAAGAAAGTTCATTAGCGAAAGTTTCAAGTTGTTCAAATTGTTTATTTATGTGCGGGTTAAAGTAATTATGGTGTCGCTTATCATTTGTTATGACACAGCGTATTGGATAATTATAAAACTGTACAAGCGTTGTTGTACGAAGTGTTATTTAAGCCGTATCGATTTCTCTGGTGCTCAATAATTTATTGCACTGTTGAAATATATCGATCCGTGTGTGTGAGTGAGTGAGTGTGTGTGTGTGTGTGTGTGTGTGTGTGTGTGTGTGTGTGTGTGTGTGTGTGTGTGTGTGTGTGTGTGTGTGTGTGTGTGTGTGTGTGTGTGTGTGTGTGTGTGTGTGTGTGTGTGTGTGTGTGTGTGTGTGTGTGTGTGTGTGTGTGTGTGTGTGTGTGTGTGTGTGTGTGTGTGTGTGTGTGTGTGTGTGTGTGTGTGTGTGTGTGTGGCTACGGTGACTTGTGTGCACAACCGATTACGGAGTCAACATCAACAACAGAGGCAGCACCTGATGTTGACTGACTGAGTTCCACATCTGGAATAAAGCCTTGCAGTCGGCTGGAATTAACGATCAAATTAGATTTTAATTGCGTTTCAAACCGAGTCTCTCTCTCTCTCTCTCTCTCTCTCTCTCTCTCTCTCTCTCTCTCTCTCTCTCTCTCTCTCTCTCTCTCTCTCTCTCCTACAGGTCACTTGAACACTACCACTTGGTGCAAATTGCTTATCTGCCTTCGCCCCGTCCTAAACTCTCCACCTTTGAAATACCCTCAATCTGATTTTCTTTCCTATTACCAACAACATTTAGTTATATTCCCGCTTCACCACCAGCAACCTGTACGTGAATTAAACATCTCTAAATATTACGTTATACGTATGACGCTTCAACTGGTCTTGTCTTTTGTGGGCTCGCGATCGACTCATCGTATTACATTCTCCGTTACGTTAATTAATATACCTTTATATCACTTTATTACAAGTTCCTAATGTCCATACGGATGATCGAGTATACATGTCTGTACTATTATATACAGGGGCGAACCTAGGATTTCATTTCGGGGGGGGGGAGATTTTTTTCAACCACATAACGTTTTCTTAGAGTATTGTTTTTCTCATATTATAATGAAAATCGTACCAACAAATTAAAACTAATGAACAAATAATAGCTGTAATTCACTAATCTCAATCAAATCAATTAAAAACATACATCAGATAGGCTTGCAGTTTGTCTTGGAAGCCTAATAATATACCTTTCTGTGGAATATAAATACTTTAACGAGAATGTTAAAATTAAGAAAGGGAGGGTTAACAGCTTGTGTACAGATGCTGTGGATATAAATGTATATAATAAGGTTGTGGAAACACATTTTACAGCATGTGAAATAGTGTTAAATAATTTTGTTGAAAAATCTAATGATAGTCCGTTTTTTTCAAAAGGAAAAATAGAAAAAGAACAGTAAAAAAACCGAAGATATAAACATTACTATATACTTTGTTAAATAAGTGTTCTATTTATCCTTCTTGATATTTTAAAAAATATGTGAATTATATATGTTTCATTATATGTTTATTACATGTTTCATTTTTTTAAATCCGAAATATGGAAGTAACTTTGGTCAAATAAAGCGTGTTAATTAGGTGACTACATAGGATAACACTGGAACTGTTCAACTCCTAACGTCAAGTGACTTCAAAAATCGTCGTATCCTCGGTTTACGGCCAACCAGCGGGTAAAATCAAACAGTTCCTTCGTTGCGGAATTAAATAAATCAGCTGACATGGCTCAAGCATAGTGTGAAGCATGTCGTCACATGAATCATATGTTTCAAGTTGCTTGTAACCAGCGGAAAATCGGGTCCTCCTACTCTCTTTCAAGTTGACTTCTTTTCACTTTTCACAATTTCTTTAAATCTCTGCTGTATTTATTATTGACTACAAGGCCTAGTATTGTAGATATTTAAACTTGTCATTTACCTAAATAGTCATTCTTTTTTAAATTGACAAAATTTGGAAGTCAATTAATTACATTTCAGAAAACACGCAGCCATTTTAAATTTCTTGCTCACGCGTTTTTAATTTTTTCGGATTTCGGGGGGCGGGATATATTCCCCATATCTCCCCTAGGTTCGCCCATGATTATATATACACAATACACACAGACAATAATGTTCATATCGGGAGTGCGTCTGTGCTAACATGAGTAAAAACACGCTCAAAAATTATTTCTTACACAAACACAAGAGAGAGGGAGAGAAAGGGGGAGAGAGAGAGAGAGAGAGAACGATTCTAATTATCTAATTAAGAAAATGTGTACTTCTTCTTCTTCTCCTGTTCAAGTATTAGGTTATATAAACCTGTTCCGGCACCCATCTCATCCTCGGACGACCCACGTCTCTTCTACCAATGGCTGTATAGTTCAGTGCCGCTTTCGGCAATCGAACTCTGTCATCCTTTGTAGATGATCCCACCATTGTCTTCTGTAAATTGAAATAATTCCATTTATGTCTTTTAATTCGAGTTCTACTTTGATATCTTCATTCCTTATTCTCTCTTGCAATGTATAATTCAAAGTATTTCGAAGAAACTGCATTTCAGCACTCTGAATCTTCCCGCTTTCCTTTTTTGACATGATCTATGCCCCACTCGCATAAATCAACTTGGGTATTGAAATTGTCTGGTGCTGTGTCTTGTTTTATTTCTAAGATTTCTATTAATCGTACCACAAATATTCCTAAATTTATTTATCTTCTCTCTTATATCATATTCAGATTCATAGCTTACTGCACAGCCGAGATATTTGAAACGGCTCACTTCTTTAAAGTGGTGTTGTAACTATCTTAGTCCTCACTGGAAATTATAACATCGCCAAATTCAGATCATATTTGATAACTATAAGTATGTAAGAAATGCTAAAAATAATCTATATATTAATACGTGAAGAGAAAACTTTGTACCCCTTTTTAAGCATATTGCGCGCACGAAGGAGTGTGAGATTTGGCATAGTTAAAGTTTATATGGAGAAGGAGTGAAGAAAGCTAAAATTTATATATAATATTTGTTACAAATACATTAAATTAAATTAAATAAAACATTCATTTGCACTTGAAAATTCATTTAAACTTTTTCAAACAATGGTAATTGTTAAAAATAAAATAATTTTGTTGCCAGGCAATAAAATTATTATTTTTTCATTTTAGTGTACGTTCATACTGCCAATGTCAAACACATAATAGTCTGTGGTCAAACAGTCGCACAGAGTAGAGATTGTCGCCAAGAATTTTAAAATGTTGCCAACAAATAATTACTGACAGATTGACTGAATGAGCTATGAATTTTGTGTGATTTCAAATGTTCCTTTTTCAATAGTCTGTGGAGTGTATGTCAAGGCAAAAAAGCGTTTATTTTATATTTTGTATATTAGATATCTGTGTTTTATATATTAATGTGCAGTTGAAAGTGAAATACAGCTTGCTTAATATACACCTGTTGCAAAACGAAAATTTTGTAGCAGCAATTTGAATTGACTTACTCTCGCCTAATTATTATTGGTGGTTTCAAAAAAGTGAGTACATTTTATTATTTTTAAATTAAACCCTGTCTAATCTTAGTTTCAGTAATTTCATTACATGTTTTTTTTTTACATTCAGATATTCGCACCTACTTCCATTATGCCTCGACATAGAACATTGACGGGTCGGAGTGAGAGACAAAGAAGAAGGAATATATATTCGCGTGAAAGTCAAAATGATAATAGGCCAAATGCAAATTTAAATAGTGTAAATAGTGTAACATTGACGGGTCGGAGTGAGAGACAAAGAAGAAGGAATATATATTCGCGTGAAAGTCAAAATGATAATAGACCAAATGCAAATTTAAATAGTGTGAATAGTATACAAAATGATGAAATTATTTTGAGGGATACATTTAAATGCGCACTGAATGTCATTCCAAGAAATTTTAATACTTTTGATTGTGGATTAATGCACTTACAATGCAGGTTTTGCAATGCAAAACATTTCGAATCTGAGGTCACTTTAGGTGAAAGGACTGCATTCACTTCATGTTGTCATAAGGGTAAAGCAATATTACCGGCCTTAAGTCAAAATGAATACTTTAAATCATTGTATGATGGACTTACTTCAAATGAACCTTCAATAAAAAGAAAGTCAAAAAATTATTTTGAAAACGTTCGTAAATACAATTCATCATTTGCTATGGTTAGCTCAGAAGCTAAAATTTCGGATACAGTTACGCGTGGAGTGTATCATTTTAAAATACATGATGTTTTTTATCACAGATCAGGTCCAGTGACTGCTGGATATGATCGCTCACCATGTTATGCGCAATTATATTTTTATGATGTTGACACTGCTGTCAATTATAGATTACGTGAACACTATAATCAAACATGCAATAACAATATAATGCGCGAAATCTCCCTTGAATTGGAACGCATTAATCCTTTCGTTCGGTCATTCATTGCAATGAAAGATCATTGTCAGAGAGTTGAAAATCAAAATAAAGAAATTTGTATGCTCATTAAAGTAAATCGTGATTTAGATCTACGCCGTTATAATGATCCAGTTCAAACTGATGTAGCAGTAATATTTAGTACAGTTGATGGTGAGCCACCCTTTGAACGAAATATGGTTTCGTTTTCAAAAGTTAATGGTACCATTAAAAATATCTCTGTTTTGGATTCATCATTGGACCCTTTAGCGTATCCATTACTTTTTCCAAATGGTGATACTGGGTGGCATATCAATATTTCTCATAATGTACCAACTACATCTAATTCAAGAGCGCCCAGAAATAAATTAACCATGCTTCAGTATGCAGCCTATCGACTTGCAATTAGAGAAGATTTTAGCATGTTGCACCATTCACAAAAATTATTTCTGCAGTGGATAGTTGATATGTATGTGAGAATAGAGGGCACAAGGTTACATTTCATTCGACAAAATCAAACAAGTCTTAGGTCTGAAGTTTACAACAATTTAACAGATTATTTAGAATTGAACCCCAATGCCAATAATGTTGGCCGTAGAGTAATTTTACCATCTTCATTCAATGGATCTCCAAGAAATATGTATCAGAATTATTTAGATGCAATGTCAATTGTACAACATTTCGGAAAGCCTTCTTTGTTTATTACAATGACTTGCAATCCAAGTTGGCCTGAAATAGTTAACAATATTGGTGTAGGTGAGTCAGCTAATTTTCGACCTGATATTGTTGTGCGTGTATTCAAGTCCAAACTGAAAGCATTAATTGAGGGCCTTACACTAAAAAAAATCTTCGGTAAAGTTGAAGCACTCATTTATACAATTGAGTTTCAAAAGAGAGGATTCTCATGCTCACATTTTACTCTCTTTAAATGAGCAAGATAAAATTGTTAACGCTACCGATATTGATAAAGTTGTATCTGCGGAGATTCCTAACATTCAAACACATCCTACATTACATGAATATGTTGTAAAACACATGATGCATGGTCCACGCGGTGTACTTAATCCAAATTCTGTATGTATGAGAGATGGAAAATGCACAAAAGATTATCCAAAACGATTTAATGAATTTACATGTGAATCATTAAATGGATATCCATTATACAGAAGGCGTGATAATGATATTAATGCTGAAGTTCGCGGTAGTTGCCTCGACAATCGTTATGTTGTACCATACAATCCGTATTTACTTGCCAAATTTAATTGCCATATAAATGTTGAAGTATGCACTACAGTTAAAAGTGTGAAATACATTTATAAATACGTGTATAAAGGCTATGACAGTGTATCTGTTGAATTAGGTTCAGAGAGAAATGAACCAGGTCAAGAAATACAAATTGATGAAGTTAAAAATTTTTTAAATGGCCGTTATGTCGGATCAACTGAAGCTGTATGGCGCATCTATGAATTACCAATGCATTTTCAATCACATGTCATCGTTAGACTTGACATTCATTTACCGCGTAGACAGAATGTTTACTTTCGAGAAGGGCAAGAACGTCAAGCAATATTGAAAATGCAAGACAAACTAAATTATTAGCATTTTTTGAATTGAATCGATCAGATCCATCAGCGCATGAATATAAGTATATTGAAATTCCTTTGCATTATGTATGGGAAGATTCCCGAAAAAAATGAAAGTGGAGGTGATAAAATCATTACACGCATATAATGCCACCAAAAGACATCGAACTTTTCCATTTACGATTGCTTTTATTACATGTCTGTGGTCCAAAACCATTTGAGGATGTTAGAACATACAATGGAATTATACACACTTCTTTTGTTGAAGCGTGCCATGCTCGCGGCATTGCTTCAAATGATAATGAATGGCGCGAGTGTTTAAATGAAGCAAAATAATTACATTCACCAAAACAAATGCGAAATTTATTTGGTTACATTTGTGCATTAAATATGCCAGCCAATGCATTGGGGTTATGGAATGAATTTAAAGTATATCTTAGTGAAGATTTTTTGAGAGATTACAACGAAGAAGTATCCTTTAACACAGCTCTATTAGAAATTGAAGATATTTTGAATGTTCATAATTTGTCATGTCAAGAACTTGGTTTACCAGTTCCCACGTATTCGCAGAGAACAGACGAAGCAAATGCTATTGATCCAATAGAACAAGAGTTTCTGTTTTGTGAGCATTATGAAACTGCAAATATTGAACAGCGTAATCTAATTGATCGTGTGATTCGTGAAGTTTTGCACCACGATACTGGATCTAATGTTTTTTGTTTAACCTGCTCATGCAGGTTGTGGAAAAACATTCACACAAACAGCAATCATTCACAAATTAAATTCGCTTAATCTTAGTTGCATTGCAACAGCGTTCAGTGGCATAGCTTCAACTCTATTACTTGGAGGTAGAACTTTACACAATGTGTTTAAATTGCCTATACCCATTTTGGAAAATTCTGTAGCGAATATTATCGCAAATAGTAGCTATGGACGTTACATAAATTCATCATCATTGATAATTATTGATGAAATTTCTATGTGCCCACTGCAAGTGTTGAAAATCATAGATAGATTATTGCAGGATCTATGCGATGAAAATGATAAACATAAACCATTTGGAGTGAAAACGATACTTCTGTGCGGTGATTTTCGGCAAATCTTGCCAGTTGTCCCACATGGATCACGTGCAACTTTAATTGAAAATTGTGTCACGAGTTGGCATAAATTTGTTTATTTTCATAAAGTAACGTTTACTCAAAATATGAGAGCCTTACCAAGTGAAATAGAATTTGTCGAATTCTTGAAAAAAATTGGTAATGATGAAGCCCCACAATTCCCTCAGTTTGGTGAAAATATTATTGAAATACCTCAGCAATTAATAGGAGATGAAAATAATATTATTAATGAGGTGTATGGAAATATTTTCGAAAACATACTCTCAGATAACATATTGAAGTCAGTTATTTTAGCACCTAAAAATGATGATTGTACTTTTATTAATACTGATATACTTAATCGAATACCAGGTGAACAGAAAACATATCATAGCTACGATAAAATAATTTGTGATGATGACAATGAAATCAATAACTATCCAGTAGAGTTTTTGAATTCTATGACTATTAGTGGTTTGCCACCACATAAGTTAGTATTGAAAGTTAATTGCATCGTTTTACTGATCAGAAACGTAAATACAAAGGAAGCATTAGTCAATGGAACAAGAATGCGCATCAAGTGTATGCATCGTAATGCTATTGATTGCGAAGTTTTAACTGGAACCGCACGCAATAAGAGAATTTTGATTCCACGTATAAATTTAACATATTCCGGTACTGTTTTACCATTTAACTTTCAAAGAACTCAATTTCCAATTATACCTGCATTTGCGATGACAATAAATAAGTCTCAAGGACACACATTCGAAAAAATTGGAATTTTATTGAGGCAGCCAGTTTTTACACATGGTCAATTGTACGTCGCAGCAAGTAGAGTTCGATCATTCGATGGTTTGAAATTTTATATTTCCGAATATAATGGCCAAGGGCATTTAGCAAATGATGAAAGAGTTTTTACAAAAAACATCGTTTACACAGAAGTTCTGAATTATTAAATTCACTTTCAAACTATTTTAAGTTCAATGGACAACATTTATTTTTTTAACCGCCCGGTTTTTTTGATTTAATGAAAAATATATGAAAAAATACGAGGCACGTATTTTTTATTTCATTTTTTATTTTGTATTAATTTTTTATTTAAATTTTATATAATTCGAAAAAGATAGGCAAAATAACTGTGTAGCCTTGGCGAAACCTGGTCAGTATGGCAATAAAAAAAACCCAAGGAAATGTCAAAAAACGCGTTATTGCTTTTTAAATATGGCTTAGCCAAGCTAAACCTCATTTTTCCTATCTTTCATATTTTTCAAATAACTTGAAAATTAATGCATAGAAAAAAAAATAAAAAAATTATATAAGCTTTGTAGCAGATAATCTTCAAACTGTTTTCGAATTTTGTACCTTACCAAAAATGAAATGTAATCCACTGGAATTGAAAACAATGTATCTTATACTTCTATGAACGTCAAGTCTCATTTTTATTAGCGTTTATTTGATTCAATAATAACATGAAAAAGTTCATGAATTATATCAAAAAATAAATACGAATACAAGCTGTAATTGTGTTTTTTTTCAACTGTTACTAACATTAAATTTTAAATTTCATAGGTATTGCAGGGAATTAAGGCAAACAACACACGCTAATGACGTATTTGTACACGCTCGCGGCTGACGTAATAGAACAAAATTCAAAAAAATTATATGCAATGATTATAGAGGTATACTCTTTGACAAAAGAACCTCAATAACGTTCAAACTTAAGAATTTAATGAATTACGGTCGAATTTATTTCGACCACTGGGCGACTACTAGTATATTTTAATAAACAAATAATGAAGAGAATAAAAATATAAAATGTAATTAAGAAAGAAGGAGGAAGAATGATAAACTAAAAGTGATTATTAAAGAAACTCACAGACTAGACTGACAGACAAACGACTTTGACCCAACCCCAGAGATTGGCCAGATAAGAACCAAAATAAAAAGAAACAAGATGAGCAGTGAAGGAGAAGAAAAATGAAAATAAAAAGGGAACAAACCAACTATAAAAGAAATAAAATGAAACCAGGCGAGAAAACACAGGCAAATAGTAGAGAAGAGAGAAGGGAGAAATAATACAATCAAATATAATAAAGGAAACGAATCCGATAAAGAACCAATCTAAAAAATAAATGTTAGTATTGAATGAGTGACAAATGTAATCAATCATTGATAAAACCCAAGAAATAAAAATACACTAGCCAAAGAATTAGAAGTAAATGTAAATAAGAATTAGAGAAAGACATGAATTTAATAAGTATATATAATATGTGTAAAGAAAGAGAGAGATATTAAGATAGTGAGAAATAAACTGAAATTAACTAAGTGACAAAGAAAAGTAATGATAGGGATTACCCACAAGAAAAAACACTCAAATAAAAAGTTTAAGAAGTGCCCATAGTGAAAGTGAAAAAACCCTAAAATAAAATGATAGAGAAAAAACACTAAATAAATTATAATAAACACAAGATAATTTAAAAGTAAAAGTGATGAGTAAATAAAAATATTGTCAATGATAGCAATAGGAAAAATAGCGAAAGCTAAGATAAACACTTAGTAAAAAAGTAACAAACACTAGAGGTTTAATAGTGAACAATAATAATATTTAAGAAAGTTGTTAAGAATAGTAGTTAATATAAAACATTAATTAATTAGTAATGAACACTGAAGAGTGATGTTAACTGTATTGATTAGAAAAGAATATTATTGTAAAGTTTAAAGGTATATAATAGAATTTAAAGGTGAGGCCCCATGAAAGAGTAATCAGATAGTGTTACCATGGAGTGAAGGCAAAGAATATTTATGAAATAAGAAGTTTAAAACAATTAATAAACACCCATGTTATAAGGGATGATTATTGAAACAAGTTCAAAAGAGTTGAGGTTGTTTATCACCCAAAAAATAAAATAAAAGGTAATGAATTGTACACCAATATTACATATTAAGTGTTAGATAATTGTTTAAGCAAACTTATGAATAGGATATGGCTAGGGTAATTATACCAACCATAGACCTAAATGTTGTATTTTATGTGATAAAAAGATAGTAAGTAATAGCCATATTGTTGACATTGGCGGAGTAAATAAGTAAGAAAGGGAAGCAATGTTTGACTTAGAAAACGAGAAAACCAGTTAGTAAATAATTAGCAATACATGATGTATAAAATAGTAGTAACATAAAAATAACACAGAAACAGAACCAAAACACATCAAAAGGTAACAAAACCAGTTATAAGAACAAAATAAAGCATTAGGCTAAAATGAGATGTAATGTATATGAAATAAGTGAAAATCAGTAATGGCTACTTAGACTTGAGAAAGGCCTAACTGTCAAACACCAACAAATACTAATTGTATTAAAATAACCAAGTAATGAACAAATCCAAGTTGATTAATAAACCAAGGATAAATTGTAAATCTTATTAAAAGCAAAGTATTAGAATAAGTATTTAAATTAAAAGAGAACTGTAATTAGGAAATATTAAAATAACTGTAAAATTATAAAACATGAAAGAACCCAATCTTGTGGGATACCAAAATAATCTTTGGAAGAAAATACAAATAACAGTGATAATAATTAATACTTAGGAAGGAAGATAACGGAATGAAAGCAATCAGAAGATATACAAGGATTTTGAAAGGAATTCAGATTTTGATAACAATGGGTTTATAGCCAAATTAACCAATCAAATTTCATTGGTAACCATAGCAACTGCCGTTAAGTACGGTATTACCGTTGAATATCGTTACTCGTAAAGTGACGCTCTTGGAAATCAGAAGCCAAATTTTGAACAACCAAATATTTAGTTTAAAATGTTATAAAAGTTAACCAAATTACCAAAAGTGAACGAGAAGGAAGCTGATGATGACTGAGACCGATTAACTGATGTCGAAGACCCTTTAATCCAAAACGAAGTGAATAAATTACTCCGATAAAATTGAAAAAGATGCCCGAAGCCCGAACAATTGAAAATTGAATACGATTGCAGCTCCAGTCCTTGTTACCAGACCAACTGCTTACCCCCAGACTACTAAGCGGTTAAGTATCATTTAAATTACCCAAATTTCCGAAAAAACGCACTTTAAATATTTCTCACTATACTATGAAATATCACTAACTGAAATTATTCTCTTTCAAAGATTAAATAAAAAACTAAGACACTGAAAATTTGTCAACTTATAAAATTAACCTATTGTTAGTTTACGAACCTTGGCAACACTTTTACTACACTCCAAAAAAACAATTATATCTACACATTATAATATTTAAGTAGAAATATTGTAAGGTTGTGTATTTTTATTATTGTAATTGCATCTAATCCTTTTATCGTAATCTAAAGAATCCAGACGATCGAACGAAATTATTGTAAACTACTTCGGTAGAACGCCATTACGGTGTATCTGTTATGTTCAGAATCGATACGTCAAAACCCAGAGAAAAATTGTCTTAGATTAATGACCGGTGCAAAAATATATAACAAACCAAATATAACCTGTGTCAATAAAAAAGAAATAACCATTAACTAATAAACCATTACTGTGTGTAACCCATGTGTTTTATTTTCACTAGGAAAGTGTATTATTAATGTTGTACATTGTAGCGAACAGCTATGAATTGACGGCTAGCGCCCGAGCAGTGAACACAGCAAACTGCTGGCTTGATTGTAAAAATCGATAAGCGGCGGGACCAGTTTGAATTCTCCACACCGCCTGAGCGGAATCGCCGATAATACTAATTTTTTAATTGTTTAAAATAAACAATTTGGCGCCACCCGGGATTTATACACCCCTAGTGAACCTCAGGTAAGGACTTCGATACCTGGTTAATCGTACGTTCGCGACGGACTCAAGCAGCGGAAGTTACGGAACCGATTGACGACGGATTGGTAAGACACATTACACAAATTACACTCTGACACGTTTACGCTCTTGCAGAAATAAGACGGACGGCACACGAATTCGTAATAAATTGACGCGTCCAACGTGTGGCAAAATAACGCGGCAGCTACACAAAAAGATTCGTTATAATATTTACCTTTAAGGGCCGTGGTTTCGGTAATTCTTACTGAAATTGTCAGTGAGTACTCTCTTGCCACTTCTTGCAATTGAAACATACGAGAATTGAAACAAGAAAGGCCTTGTAATTGGGGCCTTTCGCCTAAGGTATGGTAACATTGACAGAAGATCTACCTCTTCTGTTAAATAAGCTGTTAAATAAACGATTAAATAAACTTGTGGTCATCCTGGTAGAAGGTTGTGCAACAGGCCAGTCATCTGTTCATGTAAAACTTTGAAATACTTGTAGTATCCAAAGCAGCCTCGAGAATGTGTACACGTAGGCCTATATATAAAGTGTTCATTCATAACGTAAATGTATTTAGATATTTTTACGATTATTTGTGTCTAATAGTAAATAATTTGAATTTACTACAATCAGTAACACAAATCAATGGTACAAATCGGTACCATAAAATATAATTTAATATGTAAGTATAAAGTAACATACATTGTTTAGGTAAAATAAATATGTGGTATAAGGAGATAACTCCAACTTCGTCGTGCTTATGTACTAAACTGCTAGATGTCATGTCCTGGACGAGGCCTTTCAGTGTCGAAGGTCGTGGTTTAGGACTTGAAAGGCCTCGTCCAGGACATGACATCTAGCAGTTTAGCAAATAAGCACGGCGAAGTTGGAGGTACAGAAACTTCTAATTCAAATAACAAGATTAACAACGAGATAAGCCTTTATATTAAATAAACTGTAACTTTTCCTTAGAAGTGAATACGGATGAGTTTTGTTTTTAGTTCAAATTTCTCATTTAAAAAAATCCTCTACAAATTTTATTTGAAATTTGTCTTTGTTTATTAGGAATTTAAGAAAGTTATTGAGTACCGGAACTAAAAAATTATGTTTCATGACTCCAACGTTTGACTACTTTTCAGCAATTTTCTTAAAAACAGTTACCAATACAGCTCTGTGACCCTTTTTTGTATATTTCAGCTCAAACAACAAACGGAATTACAAATTTAGCCTCATAATTTTGGTTTAAGAATTTTCATACTATTGAATTTTTATTTTTTATTAAATCACATTTTTAAAACCTTTTATTTGTTTTTTTACGAGCACTATTCACATACAGATAGAAAATAAACATACACATTTTTCAAATTTATATGCAAATTTATAAACATTTTTCTTTGTTTATAAGCAACTTAACAAAGTTGTGTACAACAAACCTAAAGAGTTATATTTTTTGAATTCAATTCTTTTTTTGACTCTAGCAATTTTCTTAAAAACTACTAGTGATACAGGTCTGCGATCCTTACTTTTTTTGTATGTTTCTGATCAAACAACATGTGGAACTATAAATTTAGCCTCATAATTTGTGTTCAAGAATTTTCATATTTAATTTTTTACCTTGGAAACAGATTATAGGACAAATTATCGACAGGCCATAACTCGAGAACAAAGCATTTCCAGACCTGTGATTATATGACAGTTTTTTCTTATTTTTAGCTCTACAATAATTTTGTGAAATACAGTTGATCTCGATAACTCGAACTCCTCGAAATCTCGACTTTTTTCATTTACCTTTACTTTTTCTATACAACTTCATGTTATTTTTATCTTTATAACTCAAATTTTTCAGAAGAAACCTTGATAACTTGTTTTCTGACTTTCTGGCTTCACTGCACCTTTTAAACACGAAGTAATGTTTGCGCGGACTTCTATAACTCGAATGTCTATTAAAAAGCCTCTACAAATCGACGTTTAGCCGCGTAAATATGTATAAGTCGAATTTAGTTGTTTCTACAGTAGAAAAGATGACTCACTTTCCTGTTGAAACATGAAACCTCCACCAACCAGGGGCGTATTTACGGGGGGGACGAACGAAACCCCCCCCAGAGGATCGAAAAATTTGAAGAAATTTGAGAATCACTTAATTTTTGGTTGGTTTATTATTTTTTCAGCTGTGTACGCTAATGTAGTAGTAACTCTTTTTTTAAATATACAAAATTTGTACCTATTTAATAGGTTTATTAAACAGCATTAGAGTATGCGTTTGAAAGTGATTACTACAGTTCTAATAAAAACAAAAGGTCAACCAAGAACGTAATATACACAAAAGATATTCACTGTGTGAAAATGTTTAGGAGTTTAATGAAAAATTTCATTAACAACTTCTTCCAGGGTCACTGAATTGATTTTACTATATTTCATACTTCAAACGTATACGCAAATGCTGTGTTATAAGTCAGTTTGTATACTTAAAAAAGAGTTACTACTATGTTAGTGAAAACACGGAAAAATATGGTACCTGAAAAATAAAACACGGAAGGTTACCAGAATTAAATTTTATAAAACTGTGGCTGTCTTCATATCTCTGTATGCTAGTGAGACATGGACTCTTGGTAAAAGGGACGTGAAGAGGATTCAGGCAGCCGAAATGAAATTTCTAAGAGGGACGCAAGGTTTCTTTCTCTTGGATCGGAGAAGGAATGAGGATGTTAGACGCGATTTAAACATTTTATCATTGCACCAGAAGATTAAAGACCACAGAATGAGAAGGTGTGAACACTTGAATCGCATGTCTGATATCCGTCTATCTTTGGCTGTCTCACCCTACTGGGAAGAGAGATGTCGGTAGACCGAGGAGGAGATGGGTTCCGAAATAGATCTAAGACCTAGTCCTTGGAGTGGTGATGAAGATGATGACTATGTTAGCGTACACAACTGAAAAAATAATTTTAAAAATCTAAAAATTAAGAGATAAAGACATAAAGTACCAGAAACACTGAAAACTACTATTTAAAAGACAGTTGTACTACCATTTAGGCTATACTTTGTGTATGACTGAGTAATGACTTCGTGTTTGTTCATTGGTGTTTGAGACTTAAGGACAAGCCTCGCGCTGATCTGTGGCAAGCCCCCTTCAGCCAGATGGTAGGATGTGAAGAGACTCACGCCAGCGCGGGCCGGAAGCGAAGAAGGTACATTGAAGTTAGAGTAGTGCGTGTGTGTGTGTATTTGTGTGTAGATGTAGTTTGTAGCCATATAGGTAAAGGAAGTGGCTGATGGAAGTGCCATTAAGTTTAGTCTATATATGAGTGCGGCTAAGACAGGGAAGAGTAGCCCAGGTCGGCAAAGCTGGAAGGAGGCGGCAGAGAGGGGTTAAAGTAGGCGGGGGACACAAAGACTAGGTAAGAAGTTAGGGATAAGTTATGTGATCAGGAAGGTTGGCAGGTTGAGTATGTCTGAAGTTGAGAGTTAAGTGTTTCTCTATGACAGAAACGTTTCAGGTTTTTATACACAAGAATTTACATCGGAAGAATGGATGTGGATATACATTATTCAAGTCGTGTTGGAATTCTAGGACTTTAGATTCGCGTCTACGAAGAACGTTATAGGGTTACCGTACTCTAGCCAAATACGTACATTTAGTGCGCGCGTCTCCTTGTTTGTAAGGAACTGATAATGAAATTCCTCCCCTTGCTTTCAACTGGCAACTGAGACCATCCATCATGTCATGCTAATACACATACTGTAATGAGGTCATTACTGGACAAGGGGTTAGGATGACAGTTTTTCATGTTGGCGCGATATCTGTCAGGGATTATTATGAATATGTGGGAATAAAGGGGAACGAGCAGCAATATATTTGCCTATACGGTATTATCGCATGCCAATTTGTAAAGAATATTGTCCCTCCCTATCGGAGTAACAAAACTATCCAAATTGGGGTTTAATAAAGTAGCTTTTATTTTTCTTCTATCGACAAACATGAAACAAGAAAAATTACAAAACAATACTTACGTACTTGGCGAACAGTGAGCAAAAGGGAAGCGCCACAATGTGAAATCGGTAATTGGAGAATGCAAGCGGTAAAAATATTGGTATTTCGACAGACAGACGATACGATTTTGGTAGTTTTAAAATAGAATATACTGAATAAAAGTTTATAAGTATATAGAAAAATTCTTGAGAACATGTTTCAAACCTCAACCTATCATACCCTGCTTCATATGAGTTGGTACTAGTTGCAAGTATGCACTTAACCACTTAGTATAGGCCTACTATATAAGTCGGATATACCTTCCTCCTGAAGAAGATACGTCTTACACGCCTTGTCTGTCTTATTAATTTTATTGTATTCTTACATTTTTTTAATCAGCTAACTATAACTACACTACACTATAATGATGATTCGCATCATTTCATTTGCTTACACTAGGTACCTACCTGTGATAACAAAAAATTTTTACACAGGCTAACTTTTCATGTCTTAATTCGAAAAATCGTAACCAATAGTTATAAATAATCTTTTCTTAAAACATGTAAAAAATGCAGAAAAACATTAACTATTCCCCTGGCTTACAGATACATTAAGTTACAAATTGAAGTAAAAATAAGCCGTTTACGTCAACTAATAACGGAAAGGTTAACTTAACAAGTTAAGTTATCAAAGTTCACCGAATTGTTGAAATGTACTGTTTATTGGTTTTATATTTTTTGCGGCTTTGTTTATGGTCAAAAAAGTTTAAACATTTGTGGAAGGATGGAGAATAATGGTTTTGACAATACAAAAGTTTAAAAATTATAATTCTTTAAGTTTAGTTTTTGGACGAGCAAATTTTAAGGTCGCGCAGTACATACGAGCAAAAATCCCATAACGCAATATATTTCCCTATCTTCCCCATTGTGTCATGTGACTTCTGATTGAAGAGTAGCTATCAACACTTGTCTATCACTTCTCTTTTGCCTCATCCTTCCAACTCATAATTACTCATCCCTACGTACCTGCTTAATAATTTCAGAATTGAGTTACATATAGGTGGTAACCGATCTTCAATTGCATAGTTCCTCAATACCAGCTTCCGTAATGATACCAGCATTACTGAAGTCTGCGAAAGGTAGAGCTGGCACTGTGACACGCGGCGGTGCCGTATTCACCGCTTCCCGGAACACCGGTTCATGGTTTTTTGTGAATTTCATGGTATTAACTACCCGCCCCCCGTCACCATCTTAATCTTTTAACTATGAATTTACTCACCAGTGGCACTGAAAAATTTAAAACAAACGAAAACCCCACTACTTCATGTTTCTTTCTTACTATTAATCTTAATATTACTAAATTTTTATATATACGCCAAAATTATTGCCATAAAACCATAAATCATAGCCTGCGTCCAGGTATTCGGTTATCATACATCCATCCAAAAGCCACGGCAAGATATGCAAGCCGAAATAGTTTATCTTGTCGGGGAAGAGAGAAACAGCCATTATTGCCATAAAACCACAAATCATAGCCTGAGTCAAGGTATTCGGTTATCATACATCAAGGTATCCAAGCCGCAATAGTTTGTCTTGTCGGGGAAGAGAGAAACAGCCATTATTGCCATAAAACCATAAATCATAGCCTGAGTCCAGGTATTCGGTTATCATACATCAAGGTATCCAAGCCGCAATAGTTTGTCTTGTCGGGGAAGAGAGAAACAGCCATTATTGCCATAAAACCATAAATCATAGCCTGAGTCCAGGTATTCGGTTATCATACATCAAGGTATCCAAGCCGCAATAGTTTGTCTTGTCGGGGAAGAGAGAAACAGCCATTATTGCCATAAAACCATAAATCATAGCCTGAGTCCAGGTATTCGGTTATCATACATCCATCCAAAAGCCACGGCAAGGTATGCAAGCCGCAATAGTTTATCTTGTCGTGGAAGAGAGAAACTGCCATTATTGCCATAAAACCATAAATCATAGCCTGAGTCCAGGTATTCGGTTATCATACATCCATCCAAAAGCCACGGCAAGGTATGCAAATCGCAATAGTTTATCTTGTCGGGGAAGAGAGAAACAGCCATTATTGCCATAAAACCATAAATCATAGCCTGAGTCCAGGTATTCGGTTATCATACATCCATCCAAAAGCCACGGCAAGGTATGCAAGTCGCAATAGTTTATCTTGTCGGGGAAGAGAGAAACAGCCATTATTGCCATAAAACCATAAATCATAGCCTGAGTCCAGGTAGTCGGTTATCATACATCCATCCAAAAGCCACGGCAAGGTATGCAAGTCGCAATAGTTTATCTTGTCGGGGAAGAGAGAAACAGCCATTATTGCCATAAAACCATAAATCATACCCTGAGTCCAGGTATTCGGTTATCATACATCCATCCAAAAGCCACGGCAAGGTATGCAAGTCGCAATAGTTTATCTTGTCGGGGAAGAGAGAAACAGCCATTATTGCCACAAAACCATAAATCATAGCCAGAGTCCAGGTATTCGGTTATCACACATCCATCCAAAAGCCACGGCAAGGTATGCAAGCCGCAATAGTTTATCTTGTCGGGAAAGAGAGAAACAGCCATTATTTTTAATGTTTTATATTATTGAAATCCTTGCTTTACTACCCTCCACCTAAAAGGAAAACTTAAAATACTGCTACCACCGGGAGTATTCCCAGGCGGTCGGGCCACGCAGTTTTGGTGGAGCCAACTACACTCGTACCGGCGTGGGTGTTGAACTCTTTAGGCCCAACGGTAAGCCTCGGTCCCTCACCGGTACTGCCAGTGGGGACCCATGTCTGATGAACGACCCATTACAGTTCCGGTTCATGGCCGCCAGCCGGTGACCAAGAATCCTACCCCTGAGCATCCACTTTAGCCCGGCCCTCAGCCGAGGAATCTGGGTCTGCCGACCCGCTACGGCGGGTATGAGTCAGGAGATTAGGAGGAGCAGTAGAGCGACCACTCCCCCATTCGGCAAGCCTTGGTCGTCAGCCGTCAAACCAAGACCGGTCGCCCCATAGCACGCGTCCCAGCCGACGTTTCGCAGCCCGCACCCACGTGGAGGTGACCATAGGCACATCCTGGTTTCACCACAGGGAGGACAAAGTCCAGCCCAGGTAAGTACTCAGATTTGCAGCGTACTGGTAGCTCTCAAGACGGGGAGCTAGTTACCAAAAGGATCTCTCGTGGTTAAACCCGCCCAAAATCCCGCTTCAACCTTAAGAGAGTCATACCTTGGGTTCCGCCAAGGTATTCCACAATACTCTTTCGCTTTTATATCAGCGTTTTCATTCCCTTATGGTTTAGGAATTCCACCCCTACCAGCAAGGTTACACCGCAGACTAGTTTACTCTTCTGCTGTCCCACGGCTTTGCCGTTCCCGTTACTTCCGCAGCAAATCCCCATATGTGGGAACTGTTCAGTAGCTACATTTTCACATAACTTACTCCAACTGAGGAGCTGCATGCGATAAAGACCCCTAACTGATAAAACAACATTTTCACATAACAAGTTTCAGAGTTTTTAAACTAATACAGAAATATTATAACATGAAGTACGCCTACAGCATTTTTACTAAGTGAACAAGTTATTTTAAATGTCGTATATTGGATTATATTTAGATTAGATCAAGAATGTGATTGAAACTTTGTAAAATACAAATTTTACAAACAACAGTTATGAAAAGCAGTCTTCATTCTTTCTATTCAATGCTGTTAAAATATTTGTCAAATTTTTTTCATCTAAATTACCTTCATCGCTTCATACGAAAGTTAAGTAAACGTAAGAAAAAATAATAGCAGAACAAACAATTTTTATGATTATATACTAAACGAGTTTTGGATTAAAAAGAGTTTCAACACAAAGTTTTTCCCTGTACTTCTAGTTCACTTCCAATTTCTTTACTGTTATCACGTCTTTCGTCATCGTCTGTATGAATGTTCCGTAACTATGGAGCCTTTGTAAGAATATGCTCATACCACTTCGGAGAAGACATATCTAAGAAGTGAAACAAACTTTGAATATGACTTTGAATATGTTTTTCTTTCACTGGTTTAATACCAACAGCTGCACATAGTGATAATGGTAATATATCAGTAAGACACTGTTTCTTTGCATACACTGTACTGGAAAGGATGATAAGATAAGAACCCCTGCATATAGTAGATACCAAAACTGTTCCGGAAATTGTGTACATCAATCTGCGATATGACTGAGTTTTGAAAGAAAGGATTGGCCGAGGTTTTAGCTGCACGAAGCCAGTCACATGGTTCCCTGTTCGGAAACCCTAGTGATGGAATATTGACATCAAACATGGGAGGCCTACTAACTAAGGAATGGAGAACTGAATAATCCGTTGAACGCAAAAAGGGCCTAACATCCCAGAGGCTCTTATTGCGTACTCTGGGCTTCTGGGAGACTATGCCCTTTTTTGCGTTCTATTCCTCATTTTATATGTTATGTAATATCCATGTTTGAAAATTACTATTTTAAACTGCTTACGTAATAACTATTTACACCATCATCGCCTTAGACCTTTTCCGGAATCCATCTCCTCCTCGGTCTACCGACATCTCTCTTCCCAGTAGGGGGTGAAAACCCAAGGCAGCCACAGGTAGACGGATATCAGGCATGCGATTCAAGTGTTCACACCATCTCCTTCTGTGGTCTTCAATCTTCTGTCGCAATGATACAATGTTTAAATCGCTTCTAATATCATCGTTCCTTCTCCGATCCAAGAGAGAACAACCTTGCGTCCCTCTTAGAAATTTCATTTCGGCTGCCTGAATCCTCTGCATGTCCCTTTCACCAAGAGTCCATGTCTAACTATCATACAGGAATGTGGGGACAGCCACAGTTTTATAAAATTTCATACTATACTATAAAATACTATAGTATACTATACTACACTATTTACATAGTAGCTAATTTAAAAAAATAATTGTATATAATGAGTTGCACCCAAAATACAGTATTATTATTTCAAATCTTATATTAAAAATTAATTTAATTAACAGGTTATCTTTTGCACAGAAAGATTATAAGAAAACCTCTGTAAACGATGTTGTGCCTTATACGCTGATATAAAAAACGAAACGTACTCATGCGTTACGGTAAGCATTATACGCGTAATGGGGAGAATCTTACTACAACCGGCGTATACCGTGTTTACGGTGTACTTTAAGCACTTCCTTAAAATATTTTGTCGTTATTACGGCAGTAATTGGTAACAAATAACGAATGACAAATGAATATCTTCCCACTTTGTCGTGCTTACTTGCTGAACGACAAAAGCCTTTCATTGTCTCCACCATTTTCAAGTCCTATGTCTTTATAATGGTATTAGGACTTGATAATGATGGAGACACTGAAAGGCCTCGTCCGGAGCATGACAGGTAGCAGTTCAGCAAGTAAGCACGACAACGTCGGAATTACAGGGACTGCTAATTCAAATAACAAGACGAATGTCTTCCATTTGCAGGTTATATCTTACTAGACAGGAAACGAAGTGTTGTGTGAACTTTGATGTTCAATCTAAACGAAAAATAAAGATACATACAATAACATGGAAACAACGTGTAACAACACGAGTAGAAGAAACAAGACGACTTAAAATATCCAAAAATATTAACGAGTTGGCAGAAGATGAAGTACTGGCTAGAGGTGGGCCGGTATACCTATAACAGGTATTTTGGGAACGATTATTTTTGTGGGAGGGATATAACAGTGACTGAAAGTTTAAATACCTGTTCCGATCCAACGACAACTGAAAAGTCGAAATATACGTTCCGATTAATCGCGGCCTCGCGGTTCCGAGTCGCGGTACCGAAGCCCCACGCAACTAACGAATAAACGAGTACTACGAGTACAAAGTTACAGTTATTGGTGCTGAACACTTGATTCTGCGCAAGTGCCGATTGCCATACAAGTACGAAACGAAAAAAAAACAGTGAGGTTCAGAATATCTGTATGCCAAAGAGACGAAGCTGTTTTTAATAAATGAAAAAAATTCATACTGATGTTACATTTATTCTCGTGTGTTAGGCCTATGGAGATATATAACACAGATTACAATAACAAATTATATATTATACTGGTCACCAACTTGGTAAATTTTGAAAAAGCGAATTATATTGTCTTATAACCTACAGAGTCATTGATAGGCCATATAGTACTTTTTCGGAAATGATTAATGTGATTTCGGAGATGATTTTAACTTCACTTCACAAGTCATGTAAATTGTTTTGACAGTATTTGTTGTGTTATTACGTGCACTCTAAATTTCAATGATTGAGTTTCGCAACTCATTTGTCTTACCAATCAATAATTTAATATTAAATCTATGCCAGTTTGTTTACTCCTAGTGAAAACGTAAATTAGTATTACCAAAGGGAGATAGGCTTATAAATTCTCTTGTTTCTTATTTTCTTTTAAACAGTAATAGTTTAAAAAAAGTCACAGTGTAAAGTAACACTAATAATACTTTTAGTTTCAATTTATTTCTTGTAACAAATAATATTGTACAGGTATAAGTATAATAGGTAGGCCTATATAATAACAGGTATTTGAACGTGTTATTTTTTTTGAACGATTTAGTTTGTACCTGTTGTTTTCAAATACTAGTTTAGCACACCTCTAGTACTGGCTGTCCAAGAAAAAAAGTGTTTCAGAAAGAAATCTGAAGGCGAAATAAACCGAATGTTAGTATTAACCTTCACTTTGTTGACGAAGAAATGTCTGTTGTCCGGGCAGAGATAAGACAAGCTACAGGCTCGTCTGTCCATGTCTACAGTATACACTATTAGTATTGGGTCCCCACTGAACATTCACATTGCAATGCGGTACATCCATAAAGAAGAACTATCGCAACAAAGTTACCGACAGAAACAAACGACTAGCACACTTTATATTGCGCAATAAGCAATTTAATAAAATTTATTACCAAACTAAAACCTATACTACAACAATAATTTTTGTTTAACAGAGCCCTATATTCTTATCAAGGCAATTTTTGTTAACTTCTGAACGTTCTGTACAGAACAGAAACAACTATTTACAAACATAAAATTGTTCAACTTTCATTATTATTTTATAAGTTATTACATCGCAGGTAATTTAGATGATTTCGATACTAGTCGGCAATAAACTAGTATTATTTTGTTGCGTTTAAAACTGTTTTAAAAGTAACACAATATGTGTGTTTATTCAACTTCGGCTAAAGAAACTTTAAGATTTCATTATATGACACAGAATACGTTCTGTACGATATTATATTATAGCTTTAAAAAAAGAAAGCGTTAATGTTGATAAACAATAAGTGAAAAGCAAGTAATTAGTTGAATAACTCCTTCAGATACCTTCTGTCCTTCATTCCTTTTGTCACTGTCACAGTAGCACATTTATCTTTCGAACATTAAGATTAACATGTTCAGTAGATCTGGTTCACAACAAAGCTTTCTTAATTAATTTACAATAGCCGCTTATAACCGTTTCTCATCCAAATCGTGTTCCCCTGTTCTCCATGGGTTTCTTTCCTCTATAACATCTGGAGTTTATGTGGATCTTGCTACATTTTGCAGATTTGTACAAATTTCCATAGAACAAACCAAATAAAGAAAATCGTTAACAACATAATTTCAGCCTTCTGCCTCTAGCGTCATTAATCGATACTGCCGTCTTCCACAGCTGGGACTAGATTTCACATTAAAATTCGATTTTAATCTTCTTGCAACGCAAATACATAGCAATAGATGACCTTCACGAAGCTTGATATTGGAAGAAGACATGGAGAAGATTTCATATACAGAGAAATACAAGTATTTAGGGGTGAAATTACGACCATTGGTAAGCAAGACAAAGAAATACAACCAAGAATTAATTTGGGAAATATGTCTATATCTACATTAAAAGGAATCCTGTGGTATAAGCAAATTACAGCAGAACCTAAAACTAAAATATTTTAAACCATTGTTAGAAGTATCATGACTTACGGCTCAGAAGTTTGGACTACTAATAAACACACAAGAACAAAATTAATATCAGCAGAATGGACTTTTGGGGACGTTCGACAAGAGTAGCCAGACGTGAGAAAATTAGAAATGAAGTCATTAAGGACAGAATGAATGTGAAAAATTCAATTGTTGATTTTATCCAAACAAAAACATTACAATGGTATGGGCACACGAAAAGTATGGCACAGGAAAGACTGCCAAGGTGAGTTATGGAATGGACCCCACCAGGAAGAAGGAAAAGAGAAAGACCACGTATCACCTGGATAGAAAAAATTCCGACTATATTGAGGGAACGAGAAATTGAATAAGATCTCAGGATGGATAAGCAGCAGTGGAAGATGAGAATTCAATCACTTCTGTAATCTTTGGTTCCGGAAAATGTGTAAACATTGTACAGCCGGAATAACAATAATTGTCTTCCGTGTTGCGTTGCGGTGCGTCGTTTGCGCCCGTGGCTGAGTTACAGCATCTGGGTCGAGTCCAATGGCTGCCAGAAGATACACATAGTGCTGGTACAGTAAACTGGTCCCTAAGACTGGACTGGAAACCACTAACGCTGGACTGGATTCTTCTCTAAACTTTAGCGTATGACACTGCTGGACAGGTGTCGCCTGTTCCAAGGTCAGCAAGCAGACGCCGCGAGACAGAGAGCCTCCGTCCCCTTGACAGAAGTAATAGCGGCAAGCAGCGTGCTAGGAAGGAAGAAAGGACAGTTTTTAATGGTCAGCTCCAGGGCTAGACCAAGAAGTTATAACCGATGATGTCTTTATGGCGGGTCATCAAGAATCGCCCGAGGGCCACCAGGGCCTAATACGTGGCGCTGATGGTCCTTAGGTAAGGAATGGATGAGGTCGCTTCTGCAGTAAAGAGAGTTACAACTAACGACCGGACAAAAGCAGACAAGGTAGGGACTCGAAGAACTCTTCGGATTACATCATTTCTGACAAACCAATGAGATCCCGACAAGGAACTGAGGGTTTTCGATTGGAATCCAACGATTGCAAATAGAAGTGGCAGTATTGAATTTTTAAAACTCACTCGTAAACGGAAGATCCTGGACCTCGTTCGTTACTTGCGAGGTTCTCAAAAAAGACATCATCCTCAAAACTTGTTAACCTAACAGCCTAACTTGTTAATTTGTTAACCTTGTTAACCTCATGTAACTGGCTTTCAAAGATGAATAAAAACTCGCAGTGAAGTATTAAACTATTCGACAGGAACTTCAACAATTAAAATGTAAGGTTGTTTATAATAACCTACCTAAACATTGTTTATAAAGAATGTATTTTAAAAAAATCGGATCATCTCGTGAAATGTCTGCTGGGAATATTAACAACGGTTGCGTGTATCTAATTTATTCTTTTCATTGTTACAGTGAAAATAATGAACGAACTACTTAATTTGAGTAACGACAGGAACTGGTTTTGAGGTCTGCAGTTACGTTACCCTGAACTGCATCCTTCCCGCCCCCCCCCCCACTACATGCCACTTGCTCTGTGTTTATGTAATACAATTTCCCCCGTCTCCGCGTGCACCCTTCACTCTGCCTGTTGTATGTATGATGATATTCACATTTGAAAAAGCACAGCGTTCATATAGAGAAGCATATTGCAGTGTATGTGTGCACTGCCAACCTTCCTATTGACTTGAAACCCACTCACTTTCATGTCGGCCATGTGGAAACGCCTGTTCCAGCTAGCTTTTTTTTTTTTTGCAAAACTCATTTTCCTTATTTACATTTTGTGTTTTTTATTTTCTCTATACTCTGATTTTTAAATTACGTTTAAAATGTAACATAGTCTTGCGGTTTAATACGAATGACATTTTGTGTGTGTATGTGTCTGCGCATGCGTATGTCATGTTTATGTTCAGTTGACATACGCATAAATGTTACAGATAACATCAGGTGGTCACTGTTCAATACAAACCGCGTCTCTATGATGTCCAGCACCACTCCATTATTAATCGCTTCATTACCTTCGACACACATCCCAATGCAAAATTCACTGTAATCTCAAATCGTGTAGGTTTACTATTCTGCCGGTTTAAATACCGACAAGGCAAATAAAATACTGTTACAACATTACAGAACAATCTACGTGCTTCTCGAACGATCCAGTGCACTCCGGCTGCAATGCGTGTGTGTGTGTGTGTACGTGATTCTCAGCGCATTTGCTAGACTGTGTAGAATTCGCGCGGCCACACGCGCTGTGTGAAGGCCGCAATGAATTACGTCTAGTGTTTTCTAGTAGACGCCTATTAGCGAATATTCTGGAACCTCAGCGGGGTATAAATACAAGTACTCAGGGACGCTCAGTTCAGTTATTGTCGGGTGAAACTCTGTGAGTTTGAGTTGCGATATCTCAGTGCGGTTCGAGTATTATGGCAAAGTGTTACGTGTTTTATAATCATGCGGGACGATTGTAATACAATTGTGTTTTATATCAGTTAACATTTTTATTGCGTGTGAACAATTTTTATTTGATTTGTTGTAAGACACTGTCTTGTTAATTACAAACTGTTTAATTGTGATAATTAAAGCTGGCGATTAGTGACTTAATCGGTGTCTTGTATTTAGTTTTCCACTGTACCATACGACGATCATTAGACCGTCGTACCAATATACTTATCGCCTTAGCAGCCTTGAATTATTGCCTCCACATTCGTCACGTTTACGTTACAACTGGTTAATAGCGTGGTGAACATGAATTATCCTACTTGATGGTGGTTTAATTTACTTGTGATGAGTCACAGAGTGCAGGCGCGTATCCGAGGGGGGACGATAGGGCGATCGCCCCCCCCCCCGCCAACACTTAGACAAAATTTCATTTTTATATTAATAACAAAAATTGACAAATATTTTATGTTAATTTAAGCGCCGATAGAGTATTTGGCTTAGTAGTTGGTAATATAGAGAGACGAGTTATCATTCGATAGCAGCGTATTTTCGAAATATCTGAAAACAGATCACACCTATTACCAATTGTAGATACTATAAAAGTTCTTGGACAACAGAGTATGGCATTACGGGGCCACAGGGACTCGGGAAAATTTGAAATGAATAGTCTTGTAAACGATGGAAATTTTCGGCCTCTCTTGACATATCGTGCTAAAGGAGATGAAACGTTAAAAAATCGCTTACAGAATTCTTCATCACGAGCTAAGTATATTAGCAGCGTTAATATTGCAAAAAAGCCTAATATTGGACCTCGTAGTGCTCTCGATTTACTAAATAAGTATAATAAAGATATTTATCCAATTATCCATATTCTTTTAAGAATATTAATTACACTTCGAATTTCAAATGCTTCAGCTGAAAGGACGTTTAACACTCTAAGAAGATTAAAATCACGTCTTACAAACACAATGTCAGAAGACCGCCTAAATGTATTGGCTTTGCTAAATATTTATTATGATCGTGAAGTAGATCCAGAAGATATTATTAATAGACGTGCTAAAAACCGCAATCATCACATAGAATTAGTAATTTTGTCATGCTTTAATTAAAATAATATTAATTAATTAATTAATTATCAATTTAATGTCTTTTATTTAAACAATTTTTTAAAACTTATTCCACTTTTCTAAGCGATGGCGAACACATATGCACACAAACTACATCTGTATAATTTCCCTCTACAAAAAAAAGTTGTCTGGATACGCACCTGGAGTGCTTGTATTTTAATTGAACTCTGTGTATTTGAGAGTCAAGAAATTCAGTTGATACTTGAGCACCGCATTTGGAAAGCTAATAGGTTACTGAATAATCATAATTTCGCCTAAGTTTTTTTTTTTTATATAAAATTCAAGAAACTATTTTTACAAGAATAAGACGTAGACTGTAAGAAAAATAATGGTATCTTAAGACTTACTGTTCCTTAAAACCCCTAAGCGATGGGTGATTTCTTAGAGGTAAATCGTCTATTGGGACTGTATCCATCGTAATAATCGTCTATTGGGACTGTATCCATCGTAATAATTGTCTTCTTCAACGTTTCCATCGCTAAAACCTGGAATCGTCCACAGAAGCTGTGAGTGGCGGTTGTAAGAGGACAACGACAGCAACAACTACCTGAATCGAAACGTCGAGCAAGAAAAGTATTACGATGGAAACAGTCCGAGTAGAGGATTTATCCGTATGATTTACTGTATGGTGGGATCATCTGCAAAGTATGACAGAGGATTGATTGCCGAAAACGGTACTGAACTATAAAGCTACTGGTAGAAGAGACGTGGGTCGTCCGAGGATGAGATGGGTGCCGGAACAAGTTTATGTAACCTAATCCTTGAAGAAGAAGAAGAAGAAGAAGAAGAAGAAGAAGAAGAAGAAGAAGAAGAAGAAGAAGAAGAAGAAGAAGAAGAAGAAGAAGAAGAAGAAGAAGAAGACTTATTGTATCTTCATGACTTGTTAGAAAACATACATTTTGGAAGAAACTATTGCGATACACAGCCTAAATTACTGAAACCAAGGGTTTCAGTCCATCAATGACATACTTAAATTGGAAATTAAGTATCACTATTAAAACCTTTCTTCTTAATTTAATACTTAACGTTGAAGCCAGACAGCTAGAAAAATTATTTAAATAAAAAATATTAGTAAAAAAGATTCAATTAGTGGATGTTCTAAACTTCTGACAAGCACTAATGTCTGTTATAAAAAAACTTTATATTCTCATAGACACCAACCCAAAAATTGGTTTATAGGTCTTCTTCTTTTGATATCGTCTTAATAAGACATTATAGGCATATTCAATAGGCGTATATGTCGCATTTCAACCAAAATAAAATCGAAAACTTTCGTCAGTCCGTCTACCTGTATAAAGACTATCCACCAACGATAGATGTCTTCATTGATTTCTTTGTTGCCACAGACTTCTTTGTTATCATCTACATGAATTGTCTTCAGTAGACGCCAACTCAGTTGCCGCACTCAGAGCGTCCGGTAAGTGATTACACTTACCTGTAATTAAAACGAAATAAATAAACGTAATAATTAAAAGTAATAAAGTAATCGGAATAATTTTTCTATAGTGGTGTGCAACAGTGATAATTCTGTTTGTGATTATAACCACTAACACAACTTTCTTCATTAAAATTAAAAGTAATTACCCCTGTCTCCATACGTAATTAAAACGCTTCTTTTGAACTTGATATTGTGGGCCACTGCTCTACAATAAAATTTTTGTTAGTTTCAGCACACGTTGTTTTGTTTTCTGTATTATTTTCCTTATCACCAAACGTTTCGTCAATACTACTCTGATGGTAATAAGAAAAATAAAACAGCGTATGTTGAACTGAAAACCAGAGGATTTTTAACTATTCATGACAACCTTTTGACGCAAATTCGTCTGTAAAATTATGTTTATAGATTACCAGCAGAGATATTTTTCACCATTAACGTGGCAACATCAATGGACATTGACAATAAAAAGAACAAGAAACACTAAGAATGTATGAAAGAAAGCTTGTAAGATGTGTTTATGCCACGGCTAAAGACGATGATGAATGAAGAAAGAAAACGATGTATGCCGAAGAAAATCCTGAGGACGCAAGCCTATAAAAGCAGAAAGAGGGGCCGACCTAGAATAAGGTGGTTGGATGATGTACTGGAAGATCTAAGAAGAATGTGAGGGGTTACACCGACATGGCAATGGATAGGAAACATTAAAGAAGATTGGTCTTGGAAGCCAGGGCTCAGTTGGGCTTTAGTGCTAAAGAAGAAGAAGAAGAAGAAGAAGAAGAAAAATGTGGCAGAATCAAGGAATGGAAACTAGAGTGCTGAGGAGAGGTAACAACAAATGACCTCGTTACGAAGGGTATAAGGAGGATGAAAAGAAAAATGCCGAGACCAGAAAAAATAAAAGAGATTATGCACAAAGTAAAAACAAACACTAAGCGTAGTCTACAGAACACGAATAGAACGTAAGAAAGTAGGATAATCCCCTCCGGGAAATAACTTTTATGGAATGTAAAGCCTAAACCAATTGGTGACTACGACAAAAAAAATATAATTATAATAATTTTAACACGATGTACGCATAAGATTTTCTATACTATATTTACACAGGCCTATTGGATTTTCTAAACTATACAGCCCTATGTTTAAGAATAACCCAACCGGTAAATCGTGTAAGCCCAAAAAATGTATAATTGTGTACATCAAAGATGTTAAGCAGCGGTGTCCAACAAAGACGTTGGATGGGGAGGGGGAGGGATCCAATAAGTGTATAATTGGGAACGCAATCGAGTGTGGACCGCGTATAATGGACATTGCGCCAGGCCACGCGTCTGTCACACGCACTACAGATTAACCACGGCTGAAATCGATCCTTTAATGTCTTATTCAGCGCTTTATACCGACACCCCCGTAACATGTGTTCATAATGCTGCCACATGTCTAATGAAAGAAGAGAAAACCCAACTAGAAACGTGTTCCGAAGTCATCTATAACTAAACAATGTGCGCGTTATACTATTGACACTGGTGTGAAATGCTGGTATAAACGTTATATTGGAATCTATCCTGATTGAAACAAACCAAGGCGTAAGACAAGGTTGTTGTCTGTCACCACTACTTTTTAACCTTTATCTAGATCAGGGGTCTCCAAAATTTTTCACTTGAGGGCCTAACCAAGTCAGGCGGGCCAACAACACACACGCACGCACACACACACACACACACACACACAAGTTTACTATATATATATATTGTAAACTTTTTTTTAAGTTTACGAAATAATCAAATCAATAAAATAGGTATTTAAATAAAAATTAAGCAGACTGATCCAAAGCAAACAAATTCTTTTGTTCAGAATAATGTAAATAAAAGTAAGGAAAAAGTGACATTCTAAGAAATTACTATTCAATTCTTATGTATTGTTTTTTGGCTTTCTTATGTACGTATGGGATGTCTCGAGTTGCTTCTGACATATAATGTCTGTCCGGTTTGGGTCAAATTTTGGGTCCACTTGACTAGAATGGATTTCAAGTGTTCGTCTGACAAGTTAGCCCTGTACTTTGATTTTACAAGGTTCATTTTCGAAACGTTTGTTCGCAGGTATAGATCGATCCAAACATTTAAAGAATTGCTCTTGTAAAGTTTTTTTATTTCCTTGAAATCATCACTCAATGAGATGCGAGTGAAAAGTGTGATTCATTCAAGGCAGCCAGACGAACGATCACATTAACCACGTAAATGTTTTAAACTTGTACAAAATATTATAACATTTTACTGAACTTATTTCTCGTTTAGTTATTTAGTAAAATGTTATAATATTTGAAGTATTTTGACGATCTATTTAAAAACTGCACGCAGCACCGACCGGGTTCCCGCGGGCCGGACAATAACCCTTTGCGGGCCGGATTCGGCCCGCGGGCCGTAGTTTGGAGACCCCTGATCTAGATGATCTCCCTAAAAAAAAAAATGGAAACAACAATCCCCTGACGATATTAAAATCCACCGAAATAAAAGTTTGAAAACCATTCTCTTCGCGGATAACCAATCTATATTCGTCACTTCAGAAGACAATCTCCAGCGAGGAATATACATCTTACATAAAATAGGAAAAGAATATAACTGTAACATATCTGAATCAAAGACAAAAGTAATGGCCTTTATAGGAAATGAACCGGTTCGGACCAAAATATGCATAGGCAACACATGCATAGAACAAGTAAGACATTTCAACTATCTTGGACGTGACATTACTTATGATCAAGATAGAGATGTAGAAAATAAAGTGACGAATTTCACAAGAATGTGTGGAACGATTTGAGAACGTTGGGAAAGAAATGTAGAAAAGAAACCCAAATAAAATTTTATAAAACAATGGCAATACCTACACTACTGTACGGCTCTGAGACGTGGCTCATAAATAAAAAAGATGAACAGAAGATACAAACAGCAGAAATGAATTTTCTGAGATCAGTTAAAAGGTGTAATAGACGAGATCATATAAGAAATGAGGAGATCAGATGTGATTTAGATATTTTTTACAGTTAATGAAAGGATTAAAGAATGCAAAAGAAAATGGATTCAACGTATATGTAGATAGAATGGAAGAATGTTTAATACCGAAGATAGCGAAAGATTAAAGCCCTAGACGCAGAAGAAAAGTTGGTAGGCCTATGAAAAGTGGACTGTGGAATAGGAACAGGCCGTTAAAGCCTAAGACCGTTAAGAAGATGATGATGAAGTTATATTGAATATTGAAGCAGACTTCCATCGCTTTGTGTACAGACCACATAAACTGGGACGACAATACAACAACCTAAACATATCTACCAACTAAACAAGAGTTATAGCTCACTACGGAAAATTTCCAGTACGCTCAAAGATTATTGTTGAGGATAAAGTGTTGGAACAGACCTCAAATTTTAACTATTTAGGTTGTTATATAAGTTTTACGTTGACAAAGATTTACAAAATAAAGTCAATAGGTTTCAGCACATATGCACATATCTTCTTCTTCTTCATCCTCAAGGTTTAAACCAAGAATGGTTTGTTCCGATCTCAAATAGGCAAATATTACAGCTGGTCACTCCAGCGCTTCCTCGGGCGTCCCACACCTCTCCGTCCCCTCGGCTTATAGTTCCATAGTTGTTTGGGGATGCGGCAGTCATCCATTCGGCAAAGATGTTCCCACCCATTCAGCCGATACTGGGCGATCCTGTCGAGTATACTCATAATATTCAGTTCCTTCCGTATATCTGTGTTTCTTCTATGATCATGGAGAGTGTACCCTGCCACGTGCCTGAGAAATCTCATTTCAGCCGCTTGGATGCGACTGGACTGGCCTTTCGTTAAAGTCCAAACATGTGCACATATGAAACAATAAATAGAATGCTAAAAAATAAAACAAGACGTGAGACAAAATTAAAATTCTGCAAAACAACGGCTGTTCCAGTGCTATTATATAGTAGTGAATCCAGGATTACAAAACAAAGAGATAAAAGTAACATACAATCAGTAGAGTTGAGATTTTTAATAAGGATTAAAGGACGTACAAGAAGGGATCATATACGAAATGAAGATATACGGGAAGAATTAAATATATATTATCTAAATGAGAAAATTGAAGAATACGAGGGAAAATGGAGACAGAATTTAAGATGCATGGATGAAGATAGAATACCAGTAATTGTAAACCAGGACAAGGCTTCTGGAAGAAGGGATGCAGGAAAATCAAGAAAGAAATGGATCTGATAATGTGAAGTCGGAACAGGCACATTGCCTAAACCCTGAAGTGTAGAAGAAGAAGAAGAAATTATATTGGTCTAAACGTTGTAATTCATTTCATCTCGAAATTCCTGTATACCTGGATAAAACGTCTATACAATAAGGATAAAACTTCAGGTCGATAAAGACTATGAAGTGTTACAATAAGAAGTAATTGCACATTCTATTAGAAGACAAATGCTAACTTCAGAATCAAAAAAATGATTGACAATAAAATTATTTTTATGGTTATTTACAAAACTTGTGTTAGTATGTTCTGACGTTACGTAGGCTAAACATACAAAATTTAATCTAATAAAACTAACAAGAATTAATGACACGGAACTGTCAAAAAATTGTAGCCAGTTACACAATCACTGGGCCTTTTCACGATCTACGTTTGTTTTAAAATCTGTAAACATTCTAACAAGAGTTAACTTGCTTTTACGTTAAAAAATTCAACCGGAACCCGAAAATTTGAACAGCCAAAATATAGGCTATGAAACAAATCGGTATGGAGAACCATACATGACTTCCATATTCTAAGATTTATATTTAAAATCATTTTCGAAATGAAATATTACCATAGAAACTACTTCTTTCTACTTACTGCTTCAGCCTTAACCACAGTACTGTGGTCACTAACGTATACCACCTCACGTTATCGCACTCGATTTTCACTGATGATGGAAGTCGATGGCATTGCCGAAACGTCTGGTTTTGTAGAAAACATTGGACTACGGCCAAATATCCCGAGAAGGAATTTTAACAAAAACTACTTCTTTGTTGCCGATAACGTTGTACACATATATATAAAAAATATGCATAAAATTAATGGCTTGTATAAGTTAATGATTGATCTCCATTAAGTAGTGCTCAAGTTTCCAAAGTTTTAATATTATGATGTGCGTAATTAAAACATCAGAGCAAGTTTAGTGTGTATGAGGGTACACCGTGGACAAAAATTTTCAACATTTCCTATTGAGCGTTGCTTAGAGTAAAGCTGCGAATCTACAGTGTACGTTTCACAGAACAAACACGCGGAAAAGAAGGAGCGCTCCGAAGTCACTCATGGACCCTCAGCATCTTGCAGAGGGTTCATTCCCTAAAGACGAAAAGTCTGTCTATGAATCGTTCCTCTGTAAACACGTGCAGTTACACTACCCAGCGATCCACAGGAAGCAAATCGCTATCCACGCTGGACACTTTTTCGGCTTGCACGCGTTATGTTGGTATGGGTTTCGGCACTTTCCATTTAAAAAGCGTGCAAATGTAAGAAAATAAACATGAATGAGGCAAAAAATACGCGAATTGTGTGTGTGTGTGTGTGTGTGTGTGTGTGTGTGTGTGTGTGTGTGTGTGTGTGTGTGTGTGTGTGTGTGTGTGTGTGTGTGTGTGTGTGTGTGTGTGTGTGTGTGTGTGTGTGTGTGTGTGTGTGTGTGTGTGTGTGTGTGTGTGTGTGTGTGTGTCTTCCCTGCCTTTTTATTGCGGTAGTCATAATAATAAAATGGAAACGTAAACATTACATAACTTAGATATGCTTGCCTGCCACGAACGATATATTTTCTCTCATACATGATTTACATTAAAATGAAAAAATTATAATTTTATTGCCTGGCAACAAAATTATTTTATTTTTAACAATTACCATTGTTTCAAAAAGTTTAAATGAATTTTCAAGTACTTTACTGTTGTTAAAACGTAAAAGGTTGCAGGTAAACTACCCCTTCCCTTTAACCGATCTTCACCAAAATCAAAAGACCTTGAGTTCTCTACAATTCAGGGACGTATGCAAAAAATTATTTGATTCTGTTTGAATATGCGGCAGTTATCGTTCGTCATAGAAAAAATTACCCTTGTTAAAACATAAAATGTTGCAGGTAAACTACCCCTTTCCCTTAACCGATCTTCACCAAAAACAATAGGTCTTGAGAACTCTACAAATCAGGGCTGTATGCAAAACATTATTTGATTCTGTTTGAATTTACGGCTGTTATCGTTTGCCATAGAAAATACCCTTGTTAAAACATAAAACGTTGCTGGTAAACTACCGCTTTCCCTTAACCGATCTTCACCAAAAACAATAGGTCTTGAGAACTCTACAATTTAGGGCTGTATGCAAATAATCTTTTTATTCTGTTTGAATTTGCGGCTGTTATCGTTTGCCATAGAAAATACCCTTGTTAAAACATAAAACGTTGCAGGTAAACTACCCCTTTCCCTCAACCGATCTTCACCAAAACCAATAGGTCGTGAGTACTCTACAAATCAGGGCTGCATGCAAAAAATTATTTGATTCTGTTTGAATTTGCGGCTGTTATCGTTTGCCATAGAAAAAAAATCTATAGACACACAGATAGATAGACAGACAGACACACACACAGACACTTTTCGAAAAACGACTTTTTTTCATGTTTTGAGTGTAGTACAATCAGAATCTGCAATAATCTCGAACACGATGTTTTTTGCCATCACCATACTTCCATTTCCTTAAGGAATATGGAAGTAAAATTATATGGGTAATAGACGACAGTGACAACCTGAGCTCTGATAGCCACAAATCTTGCAAAAACCGCGTTTTTTGTGTTTCTACGTTAATTACAGGTCAAAACTACGGGAAGAATTCGTAAAAACCAGTTATGGGACCCAAATAATGTAAAAACGCGGTTTTTTAATTTTCTATGTGGAATCCACGTCTAATTTAGCCCTAGCAAGATCTTTTTCTGCTTACTTCTTTTGCATTAGTACCTTCTCTATGTAGGCTGCTACCTGATGCCAGTGGTGTTCGCTCTACAGCATTAGTCCGATGATATTTTCGGGTGAGATCTGTCCTACTACATTTTCCAGAGTTTGTCTCTCCTCTTTCCATCTGTCACAGATGAAAATGAGTGGTGCACATCGTCTAGTTCCTGTTTGCAGAAAATGGAGTCTGATCTGTCTACTTTCCCCAATCCTAAATAGGTATGTCCGGAACAGGCCATGGCCAATTAGAAATTGCTTTATGAAATAATTAATCTCTCCATGTTTGCGATGAGTCCACTCAGCTAACTGCTTTATGAGCCTAGCGGTCCATCTTCCGTTCGTGCCATTGAGCCGTAGTCACGAATTAATGACATCAGCAGCGAATGTATTAAAAAACTTATTCAGTATGTTTCTCTAACCATATTCTTAATATGAAATTTATAACGTTTTCGAATTTTAATGAAATGCTTAGAATTGCTGATCTGTTTTCAGAACAATACTCTAACACTCCGAATCATCACACTTCCATTAGGAAATTTCTTGGCGAAGATTAATAATAAAATATAAATCGAATTAAAAAATAATATAGCAGTACATAATGCATTAAGTTTATAAGTAAACGCTTACCAAACCTATAAGTTGGTGGCTTTAAATGTATATAGCAATAACGTAATATCGAGTCAGGTAAATAACGTTTAGCCTATGTGAACACCCGACGGAGCCGGCAAAATCAGTCATCAGAACTCGTGCTCCGATTGCAGCGTTACAACCCCTCAAAAATAAAATGTTACCTAATCTTTTTATACGTTTAGCAGCGGAATACAATAGGAAAGCCTTTCATTGTTGCAGACTGCAAACCCTAAACATCTGTTAGCGTGTAAGTGATTAAGCAAACGTTGGTTAAACCTGTTAGCGAGAATGCAGAGGTGATGAAGCGTGACGCCAACAGATAAGCGTATTGATAACAGATAAGCTCTCTCATGGCTGACGGCGTTTTTAGTTTACACGATTATTCTTTCACAAACTCTTCAAGTTCGCTGTAAAATATCGCAAGACAAACAGACGGCCGCGAGTAAGAATTAAATTCATTTCTGACTTGTAATTGCCTGTATGCCTAATACTTGTTTTCCATTATGTTCAAACCGAAAACAGTAAGTCAGTAAACGATGAAATTATATCGAAAACGTTTTCAGAATTGTGAACATTTTGACATGTACGAAGTTTGATCAAAAATTTCGTGGAGTTTTGCAATTTCGACTAGGGGCGGATTAGAAGAACGTGGTCCCCTATGCTGCCATCAAACTGGTGCCTCCTCCCGGTTCAAAATTTAACCTTTTATCCATTATTTATACCGATAATTGGCATACACACTTTTGAAAGTTAACAATTACTTTCTTAAACTATCAAATTACAACAAATATTTAGCTAAATAGTGTTTACAATTAGCATAGTAGTACTTAAGCTTATAAAATACTAATCGATCCATTTTTTCCTTGATTATTGCCTTAACAAAGTCTTGTATAATGTCTTTCTAAATCGGGCGATTCAAGTATCTCGCTTTTAATATTCAGCCTTGCTAACGAAGATAATCTCTCGTCTCCCATAGTTGAACGCAACGTATCTTTAATGCGTTTTAATACAGAAAATGATCTAAATTCTTGGATTTCGTTGTCCATGACGTGTCCGTTACTTAACTAAATATCACTATTGTTTGACGACTCGAAACACTAAGTTTTTTATAAGTAAAATCGTAAAGATTTACCTTACAGCCTAAACCGGCTTTCACCTTTAGAAGGCTTCATCAGAGGCTGCCCCTTTACGATTTTACTTATAAAAAACTTAGTGTTCCGAGTCGTCAAACAATAGTGATATTTAGAAAATGATCTTTCAGATTCCCAGTTATCTATTAGAACCGTCAAAAGCAGACGATACGCAATGTGTATATTCGGAAATACATCAATCATTTTACAACCAATAATCCACTTTAATACTTTGAGTGGACAAACTATAGTATCATGGAATCTATCATCTTCATTCGAACATAAAAAACATAAGGGCGAACTCGTCAAAAAGTGTGCATATATCTTTTTATGATTTTGGATTGAGGATGTATGTTTTTCTGTTTTTTTTTCACATTTATTTTTTTCAAAAAGTTTTTGTGATTTACGGTTGGATGGTGCCTCCTCTGACAGCTGAAACGCTGGTGCCCGGTGCTTCCGCATACCCTACCGTTATGGATAATCCGACACTGATTTCCACCGCTACAAGTGTCCGATTAAAAATCAGTTTTTATGTGATGTTGGTACAGATGGTAGTGACAATCGTATAAAAGTTTTAGCACCGTTTGATGCATAGTTTAGATTTCACAACTGAGTAAGTCGTTCTTGAATGTATTAGGCGATATTCTCGACTACTGCAATAGCGTTTCATTCCTATTATCGCGGCCAGTTTCTCAGTTGTTTAACCTCTTGTCGGGGTGGAAGGGTATCTTATTGAGCGATTCAAAGTAAACGTTGAAAGCAACAGGAAAATGTGTAGGCTATTAGTACATACTTTAACAGAAAATGTGACACAAACGTGTAAGTCTTCCTCTTCTACTGGCGTTAAAACTCAGTCAGTACAGGTTTTAGCCTTTTTAATGATTTTTCCCCATTCGAGCCTCTCAGTACACAGTCTTTTCCATCTTCTTATCCTCATATTCTCCAGATCCTCCTCAACTTCCTCGATCCATCTCTTCCTTTGCCTTCCTCTTGAAAACACCTACTGGTCTCCGTTCTAGAATTTTTCTGGAAACTCTGTGTTATTCTATCCTCGTTGTGTGTCCCAGCCAGGTTAACCTTCTACTCTTTCTAAACCTTATAAGTCAGCTTCGTTTATATCAGGTTGTTTATTTCCTGATTCCTTCGTATTCTCCACGAGCCGTTGTTATCATGTATTGGTCCAAACATTTTTCTCTTCTTCTTCTTCTTCTTCTTCTTCTTCTTCTTCTTCTTCTTCTTCTTCTTCTTCTTCTTCTTCTTCTTCTTCTTCTTCTTCAAGGATTAGCTTATATAAACCTGTTCCGGCACCCATCTCAACCTCGGATACCCATATCTCTTCTACCAATGGCTGTATAGTTCAGCGCCGTTTTCGGCAATCGATCCTCTGTCATCCTTTGCAGATGATCCCACCATTGTATTCTGTAAATTGAAATAATTTCATTTATGTCCTTTAAGTCCCGTTCTGCTCTTGATATCTTCATTTCTTATTCTATCTTGCAAAGTATAATTTAAAGTATTTTGAAGAAACCGCATTTCAGCACTCTGAATCTTGCCGCTTTCCTTTTTTGTCATGACCCAGGCCTCACTCGCATAAATCAAGGTGGGTATTGAAATTGTCTTATAAAATTTAATCCTTGTGCTGTGTCTTGTTTTATTTCTAAGATTTCTATGAGTCGTGCCACAAATATTCCTAAATTTATTTATCTTCTCTCTTACATCATATTCAGATTCATAGCATACTGCACAGCCGAGATATTTGAAACGGCTCACTTGTTCTAAAGTGCTGTTGTTTATAATTACCTTAGTCCTCGCTGAACATTTACCTTCAAAGGCCTTAGTTTCGGTTTTTCTTACTGAAATTGTCATTGAGTACTCTCTTGCCACTTCTTGTAACTGAAACATAGCTCAGCATCTTTCGTTCAAATATTCTATATTCTGAGGTACTGTTCGTCTTTTTGTGTTGATAACAAACGTGTGAGTAATATCTCAAAATAAGTATCATACTCCGTAAAATATTGTACAATTTTAATTGACGAAATGCGTAACTTTACGATTATAATACCGACGTTCTACAAGCAAGACGAGTACTGCACACAACTTCAGATCCGATCCTCACGAAATAGCAAATAAAGGGATAAAGAAGATATAATTTCAAATTTCTTTTATTAAATGTACCATGTAAGATCACAAAATTTGTAAACGTTTATTTAAAACATGTTTTTACGATACATATTAATATTGGTTTCAAGTTGATATCGAGTTTCGGTCTAATAAAAATGCAGATTTTATGCGACGTTTCGAGATTTATTTTGTCTCATGTCCTACAACATAAAATATGAAGATAATACGTTAATATTATTTATTAATATTATTGTAATATATTCATATAAAAACATATTAATATTATTACAATTATTCTGTAAAAGCTTTAACAACTTCGTACTACTCAGTTTACGTATTCTTATCATTTTTCAATTTCATCAGTGCTTTAAAAATTATTGATAGTAATATACTGTGACTTAAAGGAACAAGAAAGACTACGGCGGTTTGAAAGAAAGAATGTGAGACGCGTTTATGGGCCGTTTAAAGAAGATGATGACTGGAAAATAAGAAATAACCAGGAAATAGATGAGCTATTGAAGCATGAGGACATTGTGAGATTCGTAAAGGCTCAACGAATACAGTGGCTAGGTCACCTAGAGAGGATGGATGATCAGCGTATGCCAAAGAAAATCCTGAGGGCGCAAGTCCACAAAATTAGAAAGAAGGGCCGACCTAGAATAAGATGGTTGGATGATGTGGTGGAAGATCTAAGAAGAATTGATGTGAGGCGTTACGCTGAGATGGCAATGGATAGGAGACATTGGTGAAGATTGATGTTAAAAGCCAGGGCTCACGTTGGGCTGTAGTGCTAAAGAAGAAGATTATGACTAGATCTTACGTACATTTATAAAAAACCAAAAGCGTTTTGTACAGTTCGTTAATGGAGGGCCCCCCCCCCAAAAGCTCGTTGACCCATCACCCCAAATGTGATGAATCCCCCCCCTCCCAAGAAAAGGTATTTAAAGTTAAAAGAAAGTGACGCTATAATAAGCGTTTTATTACGAATAAGCTAAAGCTAAAAATAGTACAGTTTGCAAATAAATTCTCATTTGAAATTAAATGTTATAATTTTTCATACTTTCCCAAAGTTTTTTGTAAAAACCTCCCAAAGAAAATTTCAATTACCTAATCTGCGTCACAATACCCCACCCCCGTGGACACCCCCTGTTTAATGTACTGCTATAGCAGTAAAAAAAAAAGTTTAAAACTTGGTTCTCCGTTTAGAAGTTGCTGTTGACATCTATTTAGGTTTCGCTTTCGAAGGTAGATAGCAGCACACACTGGACAACGATGACTGCAAAAATTATGTTCAATAACAATAATAAATACATTAATAAAATACCAATAATAATAAGCGAATTGTTTACTTAACGCTCTTATTTCGGTATACCCTTATTTCAATTTAGCGTGATGCGACTCTCTCACGGACGAAAATAATTACCAAAGTTCAGTTGTAATCAAAATCACTGGCAGTTAATTAGCAAATGCAAACTGTAACTGCTTTTTAATCAGCGGTGGGTTCATTTATTCAATTTTGTGTGTGTTTACAGCGATTACATACCTGTTACCCGATGATTAAAACAGTAATTCTCTTTTTGTTTTGATACGCAATACTGCCGGGCTTACGTGGCATTACTCGTTTCACCGTTGCGACCATTTAAATGATCAACAGACGTAGTAAAACAAACAGCCATTGGCTTCATAACTCGCAGCACAATTTAAACCGGTTTCAATGTGATTATTATGTCGTGCCCGGTTATTGTTATTACGGTCAGGTTATTTGACAGTGTAGCATGAGGTGATTGATACGAATAACGAATATTGTTTTATAGTGTTTTATAATATTGTGAACACAAATGTGCTATATAACCTGACGATGGTCTATGACCGAAATCGATCACTTTAAGAATATAGCCTAAATAATAACATCCAGGGCTCTATTTACCGAAAGTGCTGCCCTGTGCGGCCATAGGGTAACGCCCCCACCCCCAAAAAAGTTATTTTAAAAATAATTTTAATTAACATTTTTAAAAACTCACCATTACATGATCCTTCTCCGCCGACTTCGCTTTTCCGCGAACGACGTCACAAGGCGGTCGAAATCCAAGGCTTGCACCATTTCTGACTCTATATTGAGAATTGCCAAAGCATTTAAGCTCTCCTGCAGCATGGAAGATCAGAGATAATTCTTCACTCTTTTCAACACGGAAAAAGAACGCTCGCCTGAACAATTCGACGCAGGAGTACACAAAAAAATTCTCAGTGCAATGTCAACATTAGGGAATACTCCTTGTAGATCGTCTTCATGGAGAATCTTGCTTAATCTGAGTGGGGACATTTCAACTTGTTCCCTTTTTATTAAATATCCCCGAAGATGAAGACACTCGTTCACAAATTCTTCTTCGAGGTCGTCTTTATATATTTCCTTCAACTTCTTAGCTTCACTTGCAACTTATGAAAATGGTATATTTCTTAAGTGAGACAAAAATCCGAATTTATCATTAATGATTCTGTATGCTTCTGACCTTCTCTTCAGTTCATATTCCAACTTCGATAATGTAGTCAAATAAGTATGATCAACAAATGTTTCTCGGGGAGTTTTTGAACTCGTCTGGAATGATTCCTTATTTTGACTATCGTCATCATCATCATCGAAGAAAGTCTTCTTCTTAATTTTACGTTTGCTCACGTCGTAATCCTGAAGACCTGACTTCGCTTTCGCTTCTTCTTCGTAAACTTCAAATGATGTTTTACATTCTGCTACAGACACTGCTAAAGCGTCATACTGTTGGACTACATCACTGATATCTATGTCGACTCTCTGCAATACCTTGCTTACTGCATTAAATCGCCCTAGGATCGCATCCCATACTCTAGCTGAGATTGCTGTTTCGAGTCGTGACAATTTCTTCAGCAATCCTCTAGCTTCAAGTCGTGTTGTTAATTTCTCGTTGTCATCTGCTTCAATTTTCTCCAAAGCTCTTATGATCATGCTCCAGTTGCGATTTAAACTCCGGCATGCATCTTCTCGAGCACTCCAGCGAGTACCGGATAAGCCTTTTACAGTGACTTTGGAGGTTGCGGCCATGTCTGATTTGTCCTGAACTATGTCCTGAGACTCCTGCAACAGGTTCCACCGATATGTAGAAGAAGTGAAAAAATTGTACAATTTTTGCAACATGTCAAAAAAATTGCAAGCTTCAATACAGCATTCGGCGGCACAAGTTCCTATGAGATTCAAAGAGTGAGCCGAACAAGGAGAGTAAACAGCTAAATTATTCTTTTCTAGAATTCTTGCTTGAAGTCCTGTATATTTTCCGGACATGTCCCTAGCATTATCATATGACTGGCCCCTGAGATTAGTTATATCCAACTTGTATTTTGATAGAATTGTGAACACTGTGTCGGCAAGCTCGGATGATTTATGACCTGCATTTGGAATAAAACAAAGAAAACGTTCTACAGGTTCACCATTTTGTTTTACATATCTAACAATGAAAGTCAGCTGATCTGTATGAGAAACACCTGGTGTGGAATCTACGCTGATAGAGAAGTACTTAGCTGCCTGACATTCTGCCACAATGGTGCTCACAACTTCTTCCCCCATTATTTGTATAAACTGCTCGTAGGTAGCGAAGGAAATATAAGATGTATTCCCTTTTCCAGGATTGCCGTGTTTTTTCAAATGTTCTGCCAAAAATGGGTCGAACTGTGCTATCAGTTCCAGCGACATCATAAAATTTCCGTTGTTCGGTGAACCGATACACTCATCAGTCCCGCGAGAGGCGAGTCCACGTGTGGCCAGTGCTTTGACAACAGCAACTACACGTTTTAGTACATTTCTCCAGTATTCAATCTCATCATCAAGCTGCTTAGTTAGCTTTTCGTAGATTTTTCCTAATTTCTTTCCCCTTTCTTTGAGAGTCATAATGCAGTTTCTATGAGCTTGTGAACTTTCATGTTCATTAAGTCTCTCTGTAGCATGTCGCCAATCACTGAAACCAGTTTTTGTCCAAAAACTGTGGTTTCACCAAAAAGCCGGCACGGCACGCAGAATACAGAACCTTCACTCTCTGAATATACAAGGTATTGACGTTTCACTGTTTCTCCATTACGAAGTTTCCGTTCGAAAATATTCTTCGAACAATATCGTGGCCCATCTGCATACATTCGTTTCGATTTTGAAAAATCTGCCCCACTATTCTGAAAGGATATGCCATGTGTGGCAATGTAATCACGTGTCTCTTCATTACAAATCCATTTCGCTGGGTCACTACTCACCAATTCTAAACTAACCTCACATTTTTCTGGATCAGTTTCGTAACTTTCACACACAAGAATTTCGCACAAATCCTGTTCACTTTTAGAATAGCAATTGTCACTGCCAGCAGTTAAGTTAGAAGAATTATTTCCTTTATCCGCTACTTCTCCGCCGCCGGAAGATCCCCCACTATTCTCCGTAGCTTTCAATGAAAATAACTGATTTACTGTACTAAGTTCGTTTGGTTCCGAAACGTCACTGTCCACTTTATGAAAATAAGACTCCACCTTCCGACTTTTCCTTATTACTTCGTCTTCTTTTTCCTTCTTCACCTTTGCTGACTTTCGATACTGCGACCCACTCAGCCTTTTCCTCCCGTCACTCATTGTTCATGAATCAATTAGAAATGAAAAGAATAAACAAACTGTTGACTATACAAAGTTTATAATTATTTTCGACACCAACCACTAAATATAAACAATAAGTATGATACTGCAAATACAAAATACTAATTAGAATTTCCACAAAGAACAAATCCACTTCAACTAGCAACCTGAATTAACACTCAACGACTAAGCCTTGGGTCACGGTCACCGTCTCCAAGCGGTCAGCGCATCAGCCAATGCGGAGCCGTTTCTCCGCGCTGTGCTGACTTTGGAGGGGTCCGCTGGAGAAGCCAAAATTTTGAGAAGCGCTTTACCGGGAAGCGGTTAACAAACAGAAAGAGGCAATAACAAACGGCGCGACACTCAACCGCGCGATTTTTGAAAAATTTGCCGCCCCCAAAATTTTGCCGCCCTGTGCGGCGCACATATTCGCCCGTACTTAAATACGGCACTGATAGGTACCTTTAGGCTATATAAAAAAAGAATACAATAAAAAATAAAAAATTGAATTATAGGTACCATTAATAAAACAATAAGTGTAAGTATAAAAATACATCACATTATCATTAGAAATAACGAAGTTACATAAGACGACACTTAGTAATATTAGCGTTACACTTAATTTTTATTCTTAAATATAGGCTACTTTGCATCAGTTTAAAAACTTCATTAAAGGGAGAATAATTAAAAGCATCTTAAAACGAGGTATGAATTATGATATTGATGTTAAGTTAGGTAAATTCGAGACGATCTGTGAGACAATCAAGCGTATTTTTAGAAACAAGGTACGTCAAGATAGAAAATTAAAGTTTTACATCGTTATGGCAATCCCTGTACTGTCCTATGGGTGTGAATTATGGACAACAACTAAAATACAAGACAGTAAAATACAGATCTCGGAAACGGCGATCTTAAGAGGAGTTAAAAGGTGTTCTAAACTTGACCCAATAAGAAATGAGGCCGTAAGAGAAGAGTTACGAGTTTTTAACTTGAATGAAAAATTGAAAGATTACAAAAAACGATGAAAGAACCCTTATAAAAAATGACAGATCCAGACTGGCCAAATAAGTCTGGAAATACAAACCTATAGGACACAGGTGTGTGGGTAGATCCAGGAAGAGATGGCTGGAGAATTTTTGAAGGCGGAACAGGCAGCACCTTGGTTATGCCGTATTGTGAAGATGATGATGATCAAACGCGGTGTAGAACATCCATTTTCAGATTTTATATTACACTTTAAAATAAATAGGTTATCAGTAGTAAATAAATCTTAATTAAGACATTTTTTACATTACATATTCAGATTTTCAGATTTTTTTTACTACACTTTAAAATAAATAGGTTATCAGTAGTAAATAAATCTTAATTAAGACATTTTTTACATTACATATTCAGATTTTATATTACACTTTAAAATAAATAGGTTATCAGTAGTAAATAAATCTTAATTAAGACATTTTTTACATTACATATTCAGATTTTCAGATTTTTTTTACTACACTTTAAAATAAATAGGTTATCAGTAGTAAATAAATCTTAATTGAGACATTTTTTACATTACATATTCAGATTTTCAGATTTTATTTTACTACACTTTAAAATAAATAGGTTATCAGTAGTAAATAAATCTTAATTAAGACATTTTTTACATTACATTTTCAGATTTTATATTACACTTTAAAATAAATACGTTATCAGTAGTAAATAAATCTTAATTAAGACATTTTTTACATTACATATTCAGATTTTCAGGTTTTATATTACACTTTAAAATAAATAGGTTATCAGTAGTAAATAAATCTTAAGTAAGACATTTTTTACATTACATATTTTTTTTATAAAGATGTTAACAACACCATGGAGACCAAATTAACAAGTAAATAAACAAATGCTATTTTAGCGGCATCTTCGAGCAGACCGTACGACCACCCTCGTACGTGTTAAAAAGGCACTAAAAACGCAGCAGGTTGCGTTTCGATGCGGGATACTTTGAAAACGCAGCAGAGTTGACGACCCGTGCGTTTTTTCCTCGTCCGTGTGACCAATTTCATTGCCGCCTGCATATGCGTAACTTGGGAGGGGCAAGGGGGCACTCGCCCCCCCCCAATGTTCCCCTCATTATAAAATTTTGTTTCCAGTTGTTATAAATAAAAACTAACAAATAGTCAAACAGGAGACTGTTTCTATGCTTGCGATCACAGTAAGCACTATTTATGAACGTCTGTACTTTTATCAGACGGCTAGTTGCCATAAATTTACTATTCTTATTTCTTTCGAAGAAACTTGTAAGGGGACAGATTGTTTGACAGATTTGAATGATGTACTTCAAAATAATATTTCTGTTTGAAAAAAAAAACAAACATTAGAGACCTATTAACTTGAATGCAATGTGTGCCTTTTACACAAACAAAGACTTGTTTTGGAACACCGTAATGAAATAATAAGCGCAGCTGTGCTTCTAGGTATTTGCTCTCTTTACTTTCCTCTCTTTGTCACACATACTCTTCTGAGTCATCTCTGTGCTCGGATTGTTTAATGTTTGATTCGAGTGCGGTCGGTTACTCGGTCGTGTACGTAGCCCGTTGAAGTACACATCGCTTGTCTCTTTCTTAATTCGTTATTGTTCTGATTGTTTTGGTTTTTTGTGTTCCTAAGCTCTAGGAAATGAGAGGTAAGGAACGCAAAGGAGTAACACTGTTTAATCTCTATGAAAATTGCCTGACTGGCAATTTGAAAATTTCGTTGTGTTGTGACTGATTCGCCTTACTGCCGAGCATTTTGTGACATTGTGCCTAAGGGAGAGGATGCGTTTACGAAAACTGGGTATAAGAATTGGAAGAACTAAAATTGTTTGTTTATAAGCCTACAGTATATTTGTTCTAGGTAAAGTTAACTGGAAGTAAAAATTGTGAAGAAAGGTTTGTTGATCATTAAAAAATGAAATTGTCCCTCGTTTACTAACTAAGAATTATTACTAACCTTTCTAATTTTGTATATATAACATATTTTATTAATTTTATTATATAGATGGTCTTACTACACGCTTGAATTTATGAAGCTTTACCCCCCCCCCTCAAAGTTAGGCCCCAAGTTACGCCCATGGCCGCCTGTGTATTCAATGCGTTTCCCAACCGCACACAAACGGCCGGGAACTGTACCCTTAGTTCTGTACTTTCAGAATCTATTGTTTCCTTACAACTCTACGGTTCTCCTCTTCTTCAGTACTACAGCCCAACGTGAGCCCTGGTTTCCAACACCAATCTTCTCCAAAGTCTCCTGTCCATTGTCATCTGTCATTGTCACATCAGTTCTTCTGAGATCTTCTAGCACATCTTGTCCTAGGTCGGCTTATATCTTAAGACTCGTTACGCGATGACACTGATGTCGTGGCATTTGATGCCACGACAATACGCGACATTCGCTGTCACGACACTAGTTGTTCACACACAGTTCTGTAGTGTCATGACACTGAACACTTCAGTCTCCTGAAAATGAGCCACAAATTGACCGCACTTAGCTCTCAAGGCTTCAAGTTCAGTAACTTTTAACAACTCTGCTTCACCATTGACATTGCCCCTGCTTTTATAGTCGTGAATATAAAAGGTGTCCACAAACAGCGATATTGTAAATAATTATTTTACAATGTTAACAAATTGTATGACGACATAATAAACTAATAAGCTCCCTGAGCTGCAGAGCTCGTTTGTAAAAAAAAAAAACTTGTAAGTTATTATTGGATAAAATCAAATTAATAAATCTTGATGTTTTAAAGCTGTAGTGAAGTTCATTGCGTGTTTGATTCTTAACATTATCCGAGAAACGGCATGAGATGGCCATACGTCGTTTCTCATATTTTACGTTTCATTTTTGTATATTTTTATATTTTTTGTTAACTGATAACAATATGTAAAAGTTTTTGACATGATAATGTCTTTTAGCTCGACATCGTTTGAAACTTTCTGTAACATGTAATGCTGTATGACGTCATCATTACGTGACGCTTCCACACTTTCGATTCCCCACAGTCTAGAAATTTGATATGTAAACGCATCAAGACAGAAATAATCGCTGCTGACATTGAGTTTAGCAAACGTTTTAGTGAGAATAAATTTGGTTTTATATGCTCTTTTGTCTGTACTGCATCGTTTGAAACTTTCTGTAACATGTAACGCTGTATGGCGTCATCATTGCATGACGTCATTGGGATTGTTGTAAATAAAGGTTTGTTTTGATACGTCGCAATATATAAATAAAGGTTTGTTTTGTGTTGTGGTGAAATACACTGCTGCTGATATAGTAACCAAACGTGGCGACTGACTAAAACAGCGTTCGACAATGGATAGCAGCGACGAGAAGGCTCAGATCAAGTAACGAGAAAATGCCGAGCGAGTAAGAAAGTGTCGGGAACGAAAAAGCTCGAGAAGGAACAGCAACGAGCGGCTGCTGTCGGCGGTGAAGCTTCGGTACCAGCGGCCCCATCGCAACAAAAACGAAAGGAAGATGACTTGATGCGCGAAGAATTGAACGAGTACTTAATAAATACACCGTTTGCGTCGACGACGACTGAGCAGGAGAAAATCGATGCATTCTACAACATGAAACTGGCAGAGAAGCGAAGGGAAACCAACGAACGAGTAAAACGTTGTAGATTGAATAAGAAAATTGAGATGGCAACTAAACGAGCGAACGAAGCAGCTGAATTCGAACAGGCAATCGCTGCGGTATCGCCAAAACGCTTGAAAACTGAAGAGATAGCAGCAGATGCGGAATTCACGAAACGATTCGACGACAACAAGTTCGGTTACGCCTGCCCGTGTGCGATCGTTTATGGTTCGAAAGAGATTTGCAACCACCGCCGCAAAAGAGTCAACACATACTAGGCCAATCAAATTAGTCTGAAAAATGCCGATTTCGCGCGCAAATTAAGCACCGATTGACAGTTCCACCAGTGGTAGGAAATAGATAATACATGACACCTATACCAAACAGAACTCGAGATTTTTCCTATGCACAAAATGGCGGCCATCCAAAGTTGGTAAAAACACGTTTTTCGCTTCTGGAGGCCGAGGAAAGCTTTGTAGCTGAAAAAGTGGTAAATATAAAATGTAGACAATGAAAAGACCTTTATTTCTTTTATGAATTTGCTAACTGCTATAATTTTTTATTGTTCGACTAAGCTTTTCGTCATTACTGACATCTTCAGGTCTTAAACAACCTGAAACAAGGTTGTTTAAGACCTGAAGATGTCAGTAATGACGAAAAGCTTAGTCGAACAATAAAAAATTACAGCAGTTAGCAAATTCATAAAAGAAATAGTAAGGATGGCTGCTAATTTAAACAATACGAAGAAAAAAGACCTTTAATTTGAGCCGTGGTACGATATGTTTCGTCAAATAGTTAGCCTATTGCAAAAATCTCAAAAAACCATGAAAAATGCCTGTTTTTTGCAATACTGATAGTTATTGCAAAAATGGTGTTTTTTATATGTTTATAACTTAAATAGGAAGCCCTTGCGATTCTGACTCGAATAAGTTTTTGTAAAGTTGGATCGGTCAATTTGTTGCTGAGATACGTTAATTTATTTATCCCAGAGCACTTAATGTTTAATACCATAACTTTTTTGTTTATAAACATTTTGGGCTATTTCGACGTTTATTCTCTTCTAGAAGACTTATATTTCCATGTACTTTCTAGGGCAAATTAAAAAATTATTTTTTAACCCCCCGTTTTTTGCATTAAAAAAGTGGGCGATTTTTTTTGTATAAACATTTAGAGCTGGAGCGCCACCCGGACATCGTACGAACTTCTAACTTCAAAATATCGAAAGCTGGCTTCGAGGCAAAGATTAAAAAAAAAAAAAAAGCTCTAGGACCAATAGGAGCTGAGTTGCAAATTTTTTTTTTTAAATCATAGCGGTTTTGTTTATAACAATTAAGAAATGAATCCGACGGCATTGGGTATCTAAAGAGTTATATTTTGCTATGACATGAATTTTTTTCTTCAAATCCATTTACTTGACACTAAAAATAATGTTTGAAGTGGAGGCTACCGATGCCAGACGCAGGAGGTGGCGTGGTGGGGGAAACCGCTCTCCGGCCGGCGGCGCGGCGAGCCAAAAAATGAAATCCGAACTTCAAACGGCGGCGCGCGGAAAAAATTGCCATATCTCCTCGAATTTTGGACCGATTTTTTTTTTTCTTTAATCTGGGGTAGCGCAAAAAAATAATAACAATGACGCGGTCAGATGTAAACAATAATTAACATTTTACGCTGCACCGTATACCATTCGGTTTTAGAAATTTGTATAAGTCATTTTTTTTAATGTTACTTGCTCTTGTCGTTTATTACAGTAAAATGTAATTAATAATAATAATATCTATATTTTATAAATATATTAATATTATAAAAAACAGGTACACAGAAAAGTCAAAATGTACAATTTTAAAAAGTTTTATTAAAGTCAATATATAAAAGTTGTTATAATTAATTAAGTTTAAATTTTTGTTGATGGTACATTATCAATTTCTTCTTCGTTTTCATCTTCTTCTTCTTCTATCTCTTCTTCATGTTTGTCATATATTTCGTTTTCATCATCTTCTTCTTCTATCCCTTCTTCTACTACCTTTTCAGCATTATCGCAATCCTCTCCATTGCAACCTGAACATAAGCGAGTACATTTCAATCCATGCTTGCGACATCCGCAAGCTTTTCCACATCCGGTCTTACACCCGCACGATATTTTTTCCAATACCTCTTTTGGAACGAGACTGTCACGTGTAAATCGCGGAAGCAAACCAGTGTCTCCTTCCATCCAACCATATTCACATGGGTTTAGATTGTTCCCCTGCCATGCTTGAACTTGCCTATATACTCTCAAGCAATGCTGCTCTGCTACTCCTTCTGTTGGAGGCAACTTTCCCAATTTGAAAGAAGACTTTATAGACGATCTTTCAAATTGTAAAAACCTCAGATCATTCAGTGTTATTTTATTGTCTTTTTGTTTATTTTCATAGTCTTTATCTACCTTCGAGGAATACATGATTTAATAATTTCGCAGCCAGAATTACTTATAACATTCACTGGTGAAGTTGAATCGTAAAACGTTTTTGCCAATTTTATTAACATATTTGGCGGTAAACATGTTAAAATTTTATTTTTGCCTTGAAAAAAAAACTTGATGTCGTATCACATCCAGTGAATGCATACAAAAAAGCTTATTATTTCATTAAATTCGGGATGCTTAAAACTATCGTTTTTATAATAATTAATTAAGGTTCCTTTTTTAGTGTGGGTAATTTTTTTAAAGACAATGTTAGAGTATTCAACCGCCAAATGATTAAAAAGTACCAGAAGATCTGTATCGTTACCTACTATTATAACGTTACTTTCATACCTGGCAGCCTCAAGAGCAGTTTGAATGATTAACCAATCCGCATCTTCGTCTGCCTGCTTAGTACGATACCCCTGCTCATTCAATCTTCTAATTAATAATTTTATTACATTGTTTTTGTTATTTTCATCCGATAAAAAGTCTTTCGGTTTTACAGTTATTTTTGTATTATAGTCAAATTTAATTTCATGACCAATATAACCACTCTGCCGACGAAGTGGTTCTGCACTTTTTGTGCCTTTGTCGCCATCGTACCCATCAAATACAATATAACTATTAATAACAAAATTGTTCTTAACGTAATTAACATATTTACATATAATATCATCTATAGATACATTCTTTTGCCAATCAATTTGATGTATTAAGAAGCCACCGTCAATAACATGGATGAAAGGGGAATTTACAGGACAATCGGTTAAAGAATTAAAATGATCACAAAACGCACTTTTATTCGTCTTTCGCATACCAGCTTCGTCAAAAATAGCAAGAGGAAAGGAGCTAATTCAAATTGCAAAAAAATGTTTCGTGTTAGTTTTTTCATTAATGTTCAAGCAAATCCGCTGAAATATTAGCAATGGCTGAATTGTTATAACATTATTATTTATTTTAATTTTCGAAGACATGGCACTTAGAGGTAATACCTTATCTTTTCTTGGAATTTTCAATTCATCAAACGATTTGTCGTTAATGTTATTTAATAATTTAATGCCAATTTCAAATGCTTCATGGCAATTAATTTTGTCATTCCCTACTAGGCCAGAATAAATCGAGCGTATTTTGTCACTCGGGGTGAAAGGATTACGTTCTTCGTAAAACTGTAAAAGTTTTTTAAATCCGAAGCGTCTCTGCTCATTCTGCTGCTGCGGGCATCCACATGTTGCTCGGAACTGTCATATGTAGAGGAACAAAAATTTTCCATTTCATTGCATATCTCTAAAAGTACAACAGTACAAGCAAGAAATTTCGCTATCGTGCTTTCATTCATCCCTCGTCCGTGCGTTAATCCACCTACACACTCAATCGATCTCATCAATACTTGCTCGATAGTCATGTCCGACCATACACCACACCAAAATTTTTCGGAGCGTCGTATAGTGAAAAATCCTTGATAGATGAATTGATCGTATTCGTTTGGATCTAGGATTGATCTTAATTCCATCATATCTTGCAAGTAAAGATGAACCGATTTTGCGTAATTGTGGTGTCCGCTTGCGTGAAAGTAAGGTAACATTTCTTTTATGCTTTGCAAATGCAACTCGAAATTTCCTGACCGTTCGGCGTGGTAAAAATTTAAAGTGATAACCACACAGTGAAAATACTGAACCCACAGCTGAGCTGTGGGGCCATTTTCTTTTAAACTTTTTAATTTAATATTAAATTTATTGATTAACGCCATGAACAATGGGTCCTCGGTAAACTCATATTCACGTAAATTTTTACTCGCAGAAAGATTATTGAGAAATTGTATTTCATCATCGCTGAAAGAGCATTCATCGATGATTAAGCTCCCTAAAGCAGCCAAATTTAAAATGTGTCCTCTAATTGCTCTAGAAAAAGCATGTCCGGCCAAGGCTTTATCTGACGAATTATCCGCATACAATATTTCAAACGCTTCTTTCAAGCCACTACTTTCCATAAGGTATCCAATTGCACCCAAGAAAGACACGAGGGTATGAAACCCTCCTAATCTTACTATAACATTACGAATACCATGTACATCATTTTCGGAATCGACAGAGGCAATTATCTCCCTAGCTTTCCAGTAGAGCGGTTGATCGAACGTGACAAATGCGTGAATTTGTCCGTTTGCTTCAGATTTTCTTGCTGCTTCAATCAATACAGTTAATATGGTATCGTAGTTGCTTGGCGGTGTATTTACAAATTGCAATGGAATAATTTTTGATACACCAAAATTGGTTAAGCGCGAATTGACTTCTCTATATCCCATCCATCCTTTTACAGCGGTAGGAGACATTTTTTTGCCAAACAGCCATAAAAAATCCAGACAAGAAAAATCAATTTTATAATTACTGACGTCTGAAAATGTAATACTTTTAACCTTTATTTTTTGAAACCCTGTTAAAGCAATATTTAATTGTTTAATGGGTAAAAAGCCAAATGAGTCACATATTTGATTAGCTGTTGGGAGGTTTTTGAACTTTGGGATATTTGATACTGATGTTACAGCTGAACTGGGAGTAACACTCATAATACCTCCCATAGCATGAAAAGTATTGCGCCCGTCTATTGTAGCTGTATTGTGGTCAGCATTGTCGAAAATACATTGTAAAAAAGAATCGGTCGAAATTGTATAATTATCTGGATTTTTTACTATAGATGTTTCAAATAATTGAGTGTCGTAATAAGATGCGCAAAGACCTAAATTAGAAAGACAATCGATGAGTCCCTTAGAAGCATGCTTTCTATGCATCATAGAAGAAAGTCCTAATAAAATAGGAGACATGAATGATCTAGGTTTTATAGCAGATATTATAATATGTGCAATTGTAAATATAGTATTATTCATTTTTTGTTTTTTTTCATCGGAACTACGTTTGTTTGTTGTAAGTAATACCTCTAGAACGGTAAGTAAAGTTTGCGGTATATCGTTTTTAACATCTTTTAAAAAATTAGTTGAAGATTTATATTCCGTTACATCATAATGAGTTTTAAGCACATCATCTAACATAATATTCGCAGCTTTTGTACACACTCTTAAACGTTCTTCGTCGCTATTTTCTTTTCTTTTTTTATACCATTCTTCATTTAGTACATGATCAATAGAGCCACGATAAATTATGTGGAGGTCTTTTTTAAAAAAATACGTCTGTATTTCTTCATTAAATTGTAACAAAAGATGTTCATTTATGTTTCGAAATGAAGGAATGTCTCCATCAAAATCTTTTAAAATTTCGTTTAGAGAAAATTGGCATTCGTCTTTATTTTCAAGAATATAGTCTACGACGTAACTCACAACTTTGGCAGTATCATCCGTTATTGGCCGACCTACAGCAGCTCTAGTTTTACAACGATAAAATTCTTTGAAACAAGACTTATGATAATAAGGTTTTAGATCATTAAACTTTTCTTTTAATAAACATAGTCGAACCATTAATATTTTTTCTTTCTGATCAAGAGTTCTATTATCAAGTTCTTCCAACATTTTGTCAATAGTGCTTACATTCGCAACATAAACTTTTGGTTCATCTTTATGTGTCCTTTTTTCACAAAAAAAAACAAGCTTCATTAAAGTTGAAAGTGTTTGCTTGTTTCAATGACTCACGCTTTTGGGTACGTTCATTTTTACCTTTTTTTAATGCAGCTTCTATGCTGTTAGGTCTAACATAAACAATTTTACAATTACAATGTAATCTTAATTGTGGAAGTGACTGCATTATTTTATACTTTTTGTCTTTTCTTTTTTTACTAGCTTCTATAATATTTGCTTTCGCTTTCTCACCAAAAATGGTCGAGTTATCATTAGTAATTTTTTTATCGCAAATTAAGCATTGCTCCATATAATTAACAGGATGCTGTTGATCTGCAACAGTTTCCGCTAAGTCGGGTGAAGGTTCAACATCATCTCCTATGCCGGACGAACCCGGAATGCTTTCCATTTTGAAAATTACACTGTGAAAGTATTTAAGTTTTTATAAAAATGCTGTGTATATAAAAAAATATGCTTTTGCATGAAGGTATGACCATAAATTATTGCCCTTATAAGTATATTTTAGTTCTTGTAATTTATAGTACAATTATCTTCTATTGTAATAATAATAATAACAATCAAAAATTGTTTAAATGAAGTCTTAAATAACAACGCATGAGTATTACATGTTATGTTTCCTTTTAATTAAAATAATTAATAATTAAATTAATATTGTTTTTTATGGTCATGCCTTACTTTATGAAATATATTTAGTATAATTCTTACACAACTGCAGATGAAATTAAGTTTTCTTGCAAAGTTGTTACACAGTAAGATGAACACTTATATTGTAACGAATCTGTTATGGGGTGTATTTAAAAATAGTGTTTCTCTGTAATTCGTTCTATTACTCGTATAGTAAATGTGTGCGTGACGAGCGTTTTTAATTCGCTCGTTGCGTTCGTGGTATAGTATGGGTGTATAATTGATGTTATTAATCAGTTCAGTTACTTCTGTCAATGTTATTTGCGTGTAGCGAGTCGAGTTGTACCTTTTCTTACCATTTACGGGTAAACCGTATCTCTCGGCGTTTGGTTTGAATATTGCCGCCTCGCCACCTGATTGGCGCACACCGTCTTTCAGTGTCGACTTCGCTAACTGTGATGTTTTGTTGTTTTCACTTTAATAATTTTCTATGTGTTAGCTTATTTTGTACGAATCAAACATACAGCGTTGCAGAACAATAATATTTATTAACCCTTTAATAATTTTCAGTTATTTAGTAGTACATTATTTTATCTTGGCACCGGCTTTTACAATTTCTCAGTTGGCATGCTCCGTTGTCTGTATTATGTACACGCCGCTTGGCGAATAACGTTTGTTTACAATTAAATTTTTACACAGGGCGTGTTAATAATTCCTTTTGGCTACAGAAGTATTGGATTAACGGCTAAAATGCACAAATTTATAATAATTCTTAAAACTAGGTACACAATATTTAATACACTAATGCATCCAAGTAAGTAATCATCAATGAGAGTTAGTATATTTTTTGGTTAGGATTTTGAGAACAAGTTATGTTTATTAAAAATTTATTATAGCTCAGTTTAAATGGTTATCAATTGATCAAAGTTTAATAATAGTGATATTATAAATACTTTCAGTTCTTGTTCAAAATAGTGATCAGTGAAGTGAAAATTGTGATTTGTTATTATGGATAGAAAAATTGGGAATCCGTTTTAGTGAGATTATTGTTTTATACTCATCGGTTCTCGTTGGGGCTTCCTCGATGCTCGTCTACTTCTTCCGGATGGGTCTGGTCGTCTTCCATTCTTTGGATGTTCATCAATCTCGTTCAGACGGTTTTTCCCATAAAGTTCGGCTTCGTACTCATTCCGCAGTCGTTCGTCTTCTTGGGTTGAAGTAGGTCACTCCTGGTCTTCCTTCGGGATGAGTCGTCAGCTATTATTCCTAAAGTCTTCTTAATTTCCACTGATAATTTTATTTTGCGAATATTTTAATAATAATTATATTATCAGGTGTTCCATGGACTGGTATTACTATCTTTCTTCCTTATGATTTCGGTCAAAATTTACTTATTTATGATAAAATTTGGGTTGAGAGCTGTATACATCCGCCCTCCGCGTCGGTCAATAATGGATTAACGAAAATTCAACGGTTTTTTGGCAATACATTTCGGTTGCTATGGTTACCTAATAAATTATGCTAATTCTCATTGGTCGTTAATTTTAAGTCATTGTTATATTCTAACGTCTTATTTTAGTTTAAATCTATAAAATATCTTCAAATAAAGATTTCTTCCTTATATTAGTAGCTAGGTTTATTACATGAATACCATTGTTCATAATTTTTGATAAGGATCATTTTGATACCCCTCATGGTTACTTTTGAGTAGCTAATCACATTTTTGTTATTTTTCTTATTTATATTTCATATATATTTTATCTAAAACTGGATGTTATTTATACATTTAGGTATTAGGTATACCCCCTTAACTTGTTTAAACATTTGGTATATTCTGATTTGCTACTGGACTATTATTTGTTCTCAAATTTACAAAACTCTTCATTAACTGTTAGGCCTAGAGCCTAGATTTTCCTATACTACTATCTAACATTTCTTTGTAACTCTTTACCTTTATATATGGTACCTTAAAACAATTTTTTAACAGAAACAAATAATAAACATTGGTGTTCCTAACTACACCTCTTATTATACCAATAAACATTTTCTTGACAGGTTCAAGCCTGAAATAAATTTCTAACTACCTTTCTGTTCCTTACTACTATCTGGTTCAACTGATGATTCATTACATTATATTGGTTTTTTAAACAATAACAACACTCTTATTATACTACTATTAAACTGTACTTTACACAATATACTCTATTCCCTCATTCCTTCACTAGAAAACAGTGTCTATCTTTCTTGTTTGCCTTTCATTCCAATGACTTAATTTCTATCTTATCTTATAATTCTTATTAACTATTGCTTAACTTAATCACATTATAATGAGTTCCTCTTACTTGCTAGTACAAAGTTTATCACAGGTCCTTCAGTTATTCTAATACAGTCTACTAACTAAAATACTTTTTTATGTTCACCCACTACACTTTTTCCTTCATAGAAGGTTTTTTTATTTATTCACTTTCACTTATTATTTGTAACATGCTATAACTGCATGTCACCACTTTTGTATTAATACACTCTTTCTTCCACTCACTTGATATTATTCACAGTGTTGTTTATTATGTTAACATCATCATGGGGTTACTGGTTATAAGTATTTATTTTATTTTCCCTTCACTAATGATCGCCTTTGGTTATTAACTGTGGCATTTATTTGCCTCAGGGTATGATTTACTGGTTTTGATTATTTGTATCACTATTCATTTGGGTGTGTTTATTATTAACTCCCTATCTTATATTTACAAGTACATTCCTTCATTAATAAAATATACATAACATTACTATCTTTCTTATTTGTCATTATTACCCTAGGTACATCTCATCTATGTTCTAACTACACTAGTGCATTTGTTTACATACATTTAATGGTCATTATTAGGGAATTACAATGTTCGTTATCAATTTCTTGATTACATTTAGTTTTCGTTTCCTTCTTTCTTGTTCCATTGTTCCTTCTTGTGTTTATCCGATCTGTTGTGTCAAGTCATCGTCAGTTTATTAGTCATTTGTCATTTTGTCATTAGGTTACTAATCTCTGAATTTATAAGTTCTTGACCTTTAGTCTTATCTTCAGCTTCTTTGTTTTATAATTAATTATCAATGTATCTTCACTACCTTATGTCATGTTACAATATCAATTAATAAACAATTATAAAATCACTTTGTTAGAAAGAGCTGAATAATTATATAAAATATTAAGAATTATTCCACTTAAAAATGTTTGAAATACAATTAAATTGAAAAAAGAGATGCTGATGCTACATGTATAACCTCTACAACTAACTGTAACAAATAAGACATGTGGCAACAATACAAGCAGCTGATGGTTTAGGCATGACATTGAGAGAGGGGCCCCCTCCACCGAATTTTTAAAAAATACACACAATTTTTTTTTTTAATTTGCAACTCAGCTCCTATTGGTCCTAGAGCTTTCTTTTTTTTTTTTTAAATCTTTGCCTCGAAGCCAGCTTTCGATATTTTGAAGTTAGAAGTTCGTACGATGTCCGGGTGACGCTCCAGCTCTAAATGTTTATTAAAAAAAAATCGCCCACTTTTTTAATGCAAAAAACGGGGGGGTTAAAATATAATTTTTTGATTTGCCCTAGAAAGTACATGGAAATATTTATAAGTCTTCTAGAAGAGAATAAACGTCGAAATAGCCCAAAATGTTTATAAACAAAAAAGTTATGGTATTGAACATTAAGTGCTCTGGGATAAATAAATTAACGTATCTCAGCAACAAATTGACCGATCCAACTTTACAAAAACTTATTCGATTCAGAATCGTAAGGGCTTCCTATTTAAGTTATAAACGTATAAAAAACATCATTTCTGCAATAACTATCAGCATTGCAAAAAACAGACATTTTTCATGTTTTTTTGAGATTTTCGCAATAACTATTTGACGAAACATATCGTACCACGGCTCAAATTAAAGGTCTTTTGATTGTCTACATTTTATATTTAGCCTACCACTTTTTCAGCTACAAAGCTTTCCTCGGCCTCCAGAAGCGAAAAACGTGTTTTTACCAACTTTGGATGGCCGCCATTTTGTGCATAGGCAAAATCTCGAGTTCTGTTTGGTATAGGTGTCATGTACAGTATTATCTATTTCCTACAACTGGTGGAACTGTCAATCGGTGCTTAATTTGCGCGCGAAAAAAAGCTAATTTGATTGGCCTATACTGGCTGCTGAGTTCCCCGACGACGATGTAGCTACCTTGAAAGTGTGCGAAACGTGTTACAGATCCAGTGGCGGCGATAAGGCCCCCGCAGACCCCGCGGCGCGGGGGGGCCCCGACCCTCATGGGGGGCCCCAGTTGGCCCAGTCATGGGACATAACTTGTAACATGAAAAATAACCGTAAACGAGTTGTAAAACGCTTCTTTGTTGAATTATCAGTTGACCATAGAATTGACGACTCAGTGAAATCATTTGAAGTAAAAGTTTTCAATGCAACACTAGATATTGTAATAGCTCAGATACAAATGAGATTCGAAGGATTGCGTTGCATTGATGATAGGTTTTCATTCCTGACGCCTCAGAATTTAGTAAACTTCTCACAAGAGACAATAGTGGAGAAAAATAAGGCTCTGGTAAATGTGTATCCTGGTGACCTTTCCACATCACTGCCTGACCAAGTAATATCCTTCAAAGCTCTGATGACCAAAGAAATTGTACACAAGAAAAGAATTCGAGAAATGATGAATTTACTGGTTGAACAGCTGCCTTATGAGTTGCCTCCCAGACTTAACTACAGCTTTGCAGCTTTATTTAACCATACCTGTCACAACAGCTACAGCGGAAAGAAGCTTTTCAAAACTTAAATTAATTAAATTAAGTCGTACTTAAGAAGTACCATGGCCCAAACTCGGTTGAGTGACTTGGCACTGTTAAGCATTGAGCATGAAGAGACACAGAAAACTAATATCAACGAAGTGGTTGAAAAGTTCTTAGCTATTAAAAAAAGAAGACTAGGCTTAGGAAAACAGTGAACTTTGGTTGATCCTCATCTGTAAATATTGTACATTACTTGAGTTCGAGTGTTATTGAATTGGATTAGACTTAAGGAGAACTTGTATAGAGTATATTCAAGAATTTTACAAATTCAGTTACAAACTAATTTAAATGTTTGAAAAAAGCTAGAATGTTACTTTGATATTCGTTTTTAAATAATAAATTTTTAACACTTTGTGTGCGGTACTGTTTCATAGTCTGAATTTAGATCTTTGACGTAAAAATAAATCATTCTTTTTATTTTGGTTTTTTTATAGTTTGTATAGAACTTTGTCTATTTAGCAACAATGAATTTTAAGAGTTTGTACACGTGTAAAACATCCTTTGCAAATTGCAAACGCTTTGTGATAGACGAGAAAGTATTCACAAACCATTGTTGTGAAACACACGTAAATAGAAACTCATTTAAGTGTTTTCCCCTATTACGTATACAAAATTTAACCATTTTTATAGGGCCCCCTAATTAGTTTCGCGGGGGGGCCCCCGTTTCGTTAGCGCCGCCACTGTACAGATCCCTAGCACTCGAGAATATACCCAACTTGTCAAGACCCATTGGCTTCGTGTACCCGAGTAAGGGAAGCAGGGGAGGTTTGACCCACTGCTATTACTGGTTTGCTTGAATAGACGTTAGATTTCTGTAGTTCAACTTTTCGCCGCTACGTTGATGCGTTAGCTTTGTGTTCAGTTTGTTCACAGCGTGCTTGGTGTGAATGTTATAACGAATTATTTGTTTTGAGCGAGTTGACTGTTATTTTCGGAAATACTTCGTAAGCTTTCTGGTGAGTTACAAACAAATATTTTTATTCTATTTCTTGTTGTAATATACCACAGTGTTTAACTTACAGTTTCATATAACGTTAGAGAATATCGTTTTATTCCTTTTTAAAATATAACCTCGAACATGTGATTAGGTACATGAGGGAGGTTTGACCCACTTCTCGTAGGGAGGTTTGACCCATCAGATTCATTTTTGTTATCTTTATAAAAATGAATATGACTTGATTTTGTGATGATTACCATTATAAAATTAAGTTGTAAAGAGACAAAAGAACTGATGGTTTTTCTTTCTTTTTAGAAAATGCCATTCTATTATAAAGATGGGAAAAGGCAAAAGGTGTCTCCTGATAGGATGCGAAATGCTGTCAAGCGAGTACTAGAAGATGAGTGTAGCATAAGATCCGTTGCAAAAGAATTTAATGTCGATCGTAAAACACTTGGAAGATACGTTGAAAAAATTAAAGATGGGAAATCAACTGATTTCCAAGCTAATCACGTTTCAAACCAAATTTTTTCTAATCAGCAGAAGGAAGACCTGGTAATGTATTTTATTCAAGCCTGTAAATTGAATTATGGAATGACGTCATTGCAGACTCGTAAGTTTGTTTACGATTATGCTAATGCTTTGGCAGCAGCTGGTATTGCAGTACGCATACCTGAAAATTGGCATAACACAAAAGCTGCAAGTTATGACTGGTTGAGGGGCTTTCTGCATAGAAATAACAATTTATCGTTAAGAATTCCTCAATCAACAAGCATAGGGAGGTCAGTTGCTTTCAATCGTACGACAGTAGAAGAGTTCTTCTGTAATTAGCGGGAAGTTTATTCTCGTAGGCATTATGAGCCTCAAGATGTGTACAACGTAGATGAAACAGGTGTTCTGACTGTACAACGTCATGGGAAAATCATTGCAACTCGTGGAGAGAAACAAATTTCTAAAGTAACTTCTGAAGAAAGAGGCACCCTCGTCACAATGCGTGCAACAATTAATGCTCTCGGAACATCATTACCACCCTTTTTTATATTTCCTCGAAAAAGGCTATCGGAGACGATGAAAGGTGGTCCTCCAGGCTCTCAGTATGCCGTTCACGAAAGTGGTTGGATGACTGGTGTTAACTTTGAAGCATACATGAAATTCTTCATCAACTTTACAAAATGTTCAACTGACAAACCTGTAGTCGTGATATTAGACAATCATGAGTCTCACATCTACCCACCGGTTTTACAGTTGTGTAAAGATAATGGTGTCACTCTTGTCACTTTACCTCCCCACACGAGCCACAAGCTCCAGCCGCTAGATATAGCAGTGTTTGGACCTTTCAAAACGTTTTATAATCAAACAGCTGATGACTTCATGAGCACCAGAGGTGGAGAAAGGATAAACATATATGACATACCAAATTTAGTGGCTGTAGCTTTTCCTCGAGCCTTCAATCCAATAAACATTCAAAAAGGCTTTCAATGCACGGGAATTTGGCCACTTGACAGCAATATTTTTACAGATGAAGATTTCCTTTCTTCTCAGGTTACATACCTACCAGAACCTGAGAATCATGAAAGCTTAAAAGATGCGTCTCCTGTGGAACCTCTTTCCATACCGTCTACTTCAACAGCTCCATCACCAGTTGTTCAATCTACAAAAAATGCTGAAACTATACCCTGATTAACGAAAGAAAGTGACTGGCGGAGCGGCCGCGCGGCGACCGAGTTTGTAGTAAAAACATTCCACTTTATAACCTCGTGGAAACGTAAAATACAGGGCGAGAAATGTCTAATGAACTGTATTTTAATCATCAATTAAAGACGTTTTTAACAAACTTTTCTAATTTTTAAAATCTCTTTTCAATAAATTTACATTGTGAGTTAAAGAAAAAAATACACGAATTTGAATTAAAAAATTAGGGTTTATCGTTTTTATTACGTAAGAACTCAGAGGTTAAGCATCGGAAAAAAATTTCTTGTAGACAAATGGTAGTCCACCTTCTTTAGTACAATATATCAAAAATTGAGATTCCTACGATTAAAATTAACGACGTTATTAATTTTTTCCGAATGTCCTGTGAACTCAGTTGTTAAAAGTTGTACACGAATGAGATTTGCGTGACGCTCTCTTTAGATAACTAAATGTAGAAGACATATACAACTTACACCTTGTACGTGATAGGAATACTACAATGGATTAATATATAAAGTGAATTTCACAGAGAGCAATGCGTGGCGCTCTGCGGCGGAAGTACAGTCGGAACCTATTGGACCCATTTTATTCGCGCGCTACCGTCATTCCCGTACAGCGTCTCGGCCTCTCCTTTATGTCTACAAATAGCACACGCTTTCAGGAAAACTGAACCGTTATACGCACACTAAGGGTAAGGGAAATTTCCAGCTTTCAGTTTAGTTGATGTGGTGGTTGAGTGATGTCCGGTTGTTGGTTATCTTGATTTTAAGTGTTAGTTTCTTGTGCTTTCAGTATAAATTGACGTGTTTTTAAGTTATTTTGTGTGAATATACTTCGGTGGCTGAGCATGGAGCAACGTAACGAGGCTGAACCAAGGAAACATAGGGGAAGACCTAGGACTCGAACTCCAAAGAAAAGACAAACTTCGGGCCGAGGCGTACCTATGAAAGGACAGTCAAGAGAAATTGTGTGCAAAGTGCGGGAATATTTTGATAGAGAAAAGGCAAACAAAGGTCCTTTGATTCCGGTTAATAATGCAATACAGCGAACTGCAGATGCTCTGAAAATACATAAAAATACAGTTCTGCGAGTTTGCAAGGAAAAAGAATTGAAAGAAATACAAGATGACAGTAATAGCCAACTTTCAACTCCGGGCAAACAGAGGAAACGGGAGAAAACTGTGACAAAACTTGACACTTTTCAGGAAGACGCTATACGAAGACATGTATATCAATATTACATAAGAAAAGAATATCCCACTTTGAAAAAACTTTTATCATCGTTGGAAAATGAAGAGCTGTTTAATGGCAGTCTGTCTTCGCTTAGAAACGTGCTAAAAGGTTTAGGATTTACGTGGAGAAAATTTTCGGGCAGAAAAGTGATTATGGAGAGAAGCGATGTCGCTGCCTGGAGGTGTCGTTTTCTTCGCCAAATCAAAGACGAGAATTTCGATAATATAATTTGGCTCGATGAGACCTGGGTCAATGCTGGGCATTGTTTGAAACAAGGATGGACTGATGAGTCACTTCAGGGGACAATGTTAACACCTATAGGGAAAGGTGAACGATTAATAATATGTCATGCAGGTTCTTCAAAAGGGTTTGTTCCAAATTCCCTTCTACTATTTAAATCGAAAAAAACCGGTGACTACCATGAAGATATGGATCACGACAAATTCTTCGGTTGGTGTTCTGAAACTTTGCTAAATAACCTAGAAGAGCCTGCAGTAATAGTCATGGACAATGCTCCCTACCATTCTAAGCAAATTGATAAAGCTCCCACAAGCAAAGATAAAAAAGCTGACATACTTGCATGGCTGGATAGGAAAAATATTCAATCTACAACCGACTTGAAAAAATCAGAACTTTTGGAATTAGTGAAATGGCACAAGCCCCAGAACAAAAGGTATTTTGTTGATGAATTGATAGAGAGCAGAGGTCACAAAGTGATAAGGCTACCACCTTACCATTGCCATCTTAACGCCATTGAGCTTATATGGGCTCAGGTTAAGGGGTATGTTGCCGAAAACAACAAAATGTTTACTTTAAAAGAAGTTGAACGACTGACTAAAGACGGATTTAATCGAATTACTGCTGAGAGGTGGGAGCAAGTAGTGGACCACACCAAAAAAGTTATTATCGATGCATGGAATAACGAAGGACTAATGGAAGAAGCTGTGGAGGAAATGATTATATCCGTGGAAGACAGCAGCAGCTCCGAGGATGATAATTGTTCAGAAGATGATAATAGTGATGACGATCCAATGGAGGGTATCAGAGAACTTTCGTTTGAAGACTACTAACTCACAGCTATAAGTGTTTTTTATAGAGTGTTTTAATAGTGTATTTTTATGATTTATACACATATTTTATGAGCGGATTCCATAAAAGCTGAAGAACACTACAATACTTGTAAGTACCGTACTGTATTTATTATTTATTTGTCAATGCTAATAACAAGTAATTTACTAATTGTTTTTACATTTCAATTACATTATAACAGTAAAATACTGTTATAATTATGCAATATCTGGTAGACCGAGCTTTGCTCGGTAGTTTTAAACTGTAAACTATATTTCATAGTTAAATAATTAGTTATTGAGAAATTTGAATGGCATTAACAATTTCCCAGTAATTACATTGCACTTCAATTAGTAGTATTAAAGCTGATCACAAAACAAAAACAGTTTATTAACAAGAAAACAATAAATACCGTACCGCAAAAGAGTAATAAACAATCATTCAAGACTGTTATAAAAAGCATGTAGTTCAACTAAACCACAAAAGTCTGGTCAGATGTACGTTTTTGACAGATCTCCAGGTAGAAGATTAGATTAAATAAGTAGACAGATAACTAAGTATATACTTATGAGAGATTGGTGACTCGTAGTAAGTTGGCTATGTGTCAATGTGTGAGCCGTGAGCGTATGCACCACTTTCTTTGGGCTGTTACTGTACCTTGACTCGATCGCGCGCCGTTGAGCGATGTTAGTTCTAATTTTCCTATATTAACTGATTGCGGTTATATTTCGTAATATTTGAAGGTTACATACCACTTTGTATTGATGAATACAATTTTGTTATGTTTATTGTGAAAAAACACAATGAAAAAAATTATTAATAACGGAGTTAACAGTACATTCGGAAAAAATTAATAACGTCGTTAATATTAATCGTAGGAATCTCAATTTTTGATATATTGTACTAAAGAAGGTGGACTACCATTTGTCTACAAGAAATTTTTTTCCGATGCTTAACCTCTGAGTTCTTACGTAATAAAAACGATAAACCCTAATTTTTTAATTCAAATTCGTGTATTTTTTTCTTTAACTCACAATGTAAATTTATTGAAAAGAGATTTTAAAAATTAGAAAAGTTTGTTAAAAACGTCTTTAATTGATGATTAAAATACAGTTCATTAGACATTTCTCGCCCTGTATTTTACGTTTCCACGAGGTTATAAAGTGGAATGTTTTTACTACAAACTCGGTCGCCGCGCGGCCGCTCCGCCAGTCACTTTCTTTCGTTAATCAGGGTATAGCAAGGGCTCTCAAACAACAATGGATCTACAATCTACTTCAACAGGTTCGCCGCCAGTCATTCGACCTTCCACTTCAGTAGTTTCTCCATTACACGTTCGACCTTTTCCAAAATCTTCAAAAAAAGTTGGCTCAACTAAGCGGAAGAGAACTAAGAGCAGAATTTTGACAGATACACCAATCAAAGAATCCATAGAGACATTGCTGATCGTCATTCTAATAAAATCAGCTCTCGAATCAGTAAAAGGAAATTTCTCCTGGATTGAAGCAGTCAGTGAAACGAGCTATGTTATTTAATTCTGAGGATGAAGACAACTGCAGGTCCTTGCAGAAATCCCCCAGAAATAAGTCGATGAAAAAAACGTCTTCAACGGAGTCATGGTATTGTATTGTTTGGAGGGAAGACCGTGTGGCTGATATGAGGCCGTGCTTTCTGTATCAAACATACGTTCATGAAGAATGTGTGGGATTAACTGTGAATGATAAAGAAAAATATGTGTGTTGGAACTGTGAAACTAATTAATGTAGCTTGTCATAAAATTAATTGAGATGATTGTATTTTCCATTTTTATTTATAAGAATGTTTTCTTGGATTTAGTAAATTTCTAAAACTTTTGTTCTATTTCCTTATTAAAAAATAATACTTTACTTGATTTGTGAAAACTTGTTATAATGAATGATTAAAATGAATTTTCCTTGTAAAATTTGCATTTCATTTCAATTCAGAATTTGGGTCAAACCACCCTCAACATGGGTCAAACCTGCCACATGTGGGCGGTTTGACCCACAATATATTACTTTTTATTTTATAAATTTTGTTTTTTTATAAGCTTGATTTCCTTTTTTTCATGTATTTTTTATATTATTGAAACTCTTATTTATCATAATGAGCAATGAAAAGCTACTAAAATGAGTTACATTTCATTTTATTGTGAAAATTAGAAAAATGGGTCAAACCTCCCCTCTTTCCCTTATCCCGACCATTTGCCACCGCTTCATTGTATAACTGAACGTCTGGTCTCACCGCGTCTACCGTTCATGCAGATACGACTCCTGCGGTTCGTCCACGGCAGTAAAAGTAATTATAGGACAAAAAACATTTGCGCAAAAGAAACAATCAGTCAGTTAGTAACCATAATAATGTTGCGTTTAGCTGGCGGCTGAAAGACATTATCATGCTCTTAAGCTTTTACCATTTGGTAAACGGTACTGTATCTTTTTTTTTAAACATAGCTTACAGGCTTTTTGAAGCGTTTAAATTTTTCATTGTGTGTTGATAGTTGTTAGGACTAATTTTATGAAATTACTAAAGATATCGAGTTCATATTTTGAATAAAATTGCTCATAATTTTACACCACACATAGACTTTAACAATTTTATAAAATGTTGACTTTATTTTAGAGGTCCGTGGTATCCCTAAAATAAAAATAATTTTCAACGTAAACACTATATTCGGATTAGTGTAAGCATTAGTGCCTGTGTAGTGCCACATTTCCATTGTTATCGGCTGTTCATATTGGGGGCGGAGGTTGTGTCAGTGTCGCGACTTCGGTGTTGTATATCAAAACGTTTTGATGTGCGACACTAGTGCCATGGCATAGTGACAGTGTGGCACTGGACTGTTCGCACGATAACACTAATGCGACATTTAATGTCACGACATTAAGTGTCGCGGTTTAGTGTCGCCGTGTGAACGAGCCTTTATTCACTCTTTCTGCTTTTATAGTCCTGAGCCTTCAGAATTTTCTTCGGCATACGCTGATCATCCATCCGCTCTAGGTGACTTAACCACTGTATTCGTTGAGCCTTTATGAATCATACTTAATGTCTTCGTGATTCAATAGCTCGTCTGTCTCCTGGTTATTTCTTATTCTCTACAACTCTCTGGTAGTAATTGTAAATTAACTGCGGCTGTCTGTATGCAGAGACGTCGAATGTCAAGCGACACAATATCAATGACATTCAGTTTTTGTTTCTTCATATTCCAGCGTTTTGTTCTATCGCACTGTACGGTTCACAAGTCGTCTGTCCTACGTCAACAATCTATATTTCGGATCTCATTACGTTTCTGTACATAGACAATTTGACACGCATATTGTTATTGGTATCCAAGTCACGTTGTTATTTATAAATTAATAAATTGCGTTAGATCCGCCGTGTGACTTCGTTTTTTATTTAAAATGGCGCGTTAATGAATAAATAACAATATACTGAATATACTCCGCCATAATGATAGTATCACACCATTAGAGAATAAAACAGGTGTATATAAATTGTCGTGTGATGATTGCAATTATTTTTATATCGGCCAAACTGGGAGGGGTTCCTAAAGAGATTTAACGTACACACACCGAAACATAATTTTAAAAGTCGGACTTCACTTAATAACATAAAATCCAACTATACGCAATGTTTATTTTCAATCAATCATACTTACACAGACTTCACATCAAATTTAAAATCCTTTCACATTTGCAGTAAAGGCCAGTACATGAACATAAATTTACAAAGCATACAATAACACACACAGTCGGGATTTCATATTGAATGATCGTTTGATCTTTAAATCGAACTGCTATACTATACAGCCTTGAACTTGCACAAACATTCATAGACGACTTCAGTCAGTATCCGGTAGGCCTTCAAGGGGTGCGCACCCGTACGGACGTGTGTAAGTACAAAGTAATGGGCTTTTAACATTTAACGACCTCAACTGAGTGAATTAATCTGAAGATGGGACATACGCGTATGTTCTGAAACGCGTCATTTTAAATAAAAAACGAAATCACACGACGGAACTAAGGTAATTTATTAATTTATACATTGACAATTGTAATATGGCCTTGACTTTCGAACACGATCACTTCCACATATGAAAAACGAAATGTAATATACGTTAAGTCCAGTCTGTATAGTTGAATACAGTTATCAGGGTTCCAGTTGAAAATAGTTAAACTAGAAACCCTTTTTTTTTAATACACAGCAACTATATTTAAAATGCACGAAAATACAGATTTATTATTAGGCCTACTAAAATCTAATCAAATTGTAAAATATTGTTACGACGGTCTCACTATGGTACAGTGGAAAACAAAATAAATACACCAATTAAGTCACTAATCACCGTTTTAATTCATCACAATTACCCGTTTGAAATCAACAAGTTATTCAACAAGATTATACTCGTGCAATAATTCAGTTAAATTTTTCCACACGCAATAATAACGTCAACTAATAGAGTCCCGCACAATAATAACTTTTTACTAATAAGCACTTGAACGCACTGAGTAATCGCCCGACGTAAACTTACTGACCGTCGCGCTGAATGCTTATATTTATACCTCGCTGAGATGCCAGAATAATCGGTCACTTTCTGGATGACGTGTCGAGCAAACTGCGTATTACAGGCGTTCTCGAATCCACTACAACCATTGTCGACGTAGTGCGCTGACCGGTGCGGTCTGGAACAGTCTCGATTGTTGACGCATGATTTGAGTGTCATGTATTTCTCTTTCGTCACAAAATAGCAATATGTACGCCCACAAACATTAGACCTGGGCTCTGCTGTGATAGCCGATAAACATGTACAACGACGTTCTCCATTGTACTAGAACGTTCTGTATTGCGTAACAATATAATTCTACACGTAGTGTAATAAAAAACTATCAAGCAATTATTTTATCATCTAACTATGAGAGTTTTACTAGAAAACTACAATTAACCACAGCTACCTAATTACTTAATTAAAAAAATGTTGCGTTCATTGGGTAATTAAATTAATTTCCATATTTAACTCAAAAAATCTATTCATACTCTTATGTTATGATCGATCATTCCGGTGCCGTTAAAAACAATTTTTAAAGTCATTTATTTACTGTTTTCCTTTTATCTTGCTCTTTACGCTCGATATCGATTACCAAGCTTGTGCACATAAAAATCTGAATTTGATTGTTATGCAGTGTTTAAATTGTCGTATATCTTCATAAAAGCAAATTGTCTAGGCATTCAGAACATCATTGTCTAGGCACTGTCTTCATTTATTCTCTAGGCATTCAGAACCTCGTGGATCCATTTCGCAAACATTACTAAGCCTGCTCCTACCTGCTTATTGGCATATGACAACATCCATCCTGCTGTAGCTATTGCCCAACTCAAAAATCATTGTTCAGATCTGTAATGAAGGCGTATTGCTTGTATTTGTGAGCTTTTTGTATGACGTGTGTAAACGTATAACATGTATTCAGTACATTAGTCACAAAATCGTTTCAAAAAAATTAATTCTAAGTTCTAGGTTATCTTGTAGGCTACTAGCTAAACCTGTTTACTAGTGCTGGGAACAAAAACGCATAATAGTTTGAAAAAACAGTTCTCTGAAAAGAAACGAACAAACTGTTCTTTTCCGCGGTGACAAACTGTTCTCCGTTTTAAAAACGAACGTGGCGTTGCAACGCACTGTTCTAGTTCAGTTCTCTGTTCGAAGTAAACCGTTCGTTTTCATTGGAACTTTCGTTGAGCTGTTTGGCGAAAACTGTTTTTATTGTAACGTTTGCTGTACTGTTTGGAGTAAACTGTTCGTTTTCATTGTAACGTTTGTTGAACTGTTACGAGTAAACTGTTCGTTTTTACTGCAACGTTCGTTGACTTGCGTTCTATTATTGTACTATTCTCGTTCCATTTAGCGCAGAATTAGGCTATATTCAGTTTTATTTCAGTTACTATAAAAATATTATTCACATATTTCCCATAAGTTTTGATGAAACCAAAAATCCTTTAAAGATACTGGTTAAATAAGAGAAATATTATTGATTTAATACCGTTGTTTATGTTACATCAATTTAAGAAAAATACTAAAATGAACAGTTATTTGGAATGCTCAAAACAAAACGTTTTAACAACATAATGGTAAAATCAGAAAATGTAAATAGAAACAGTTCATTAATTCAACCTGTTTTTTTCTAACTGTTTTTAAAAACAGTTTTTTTTAACGAACAGTTCGTTTTCGTTTTGCAAAAATAACAAAAACGCCCACCACTGCTGTTTACAACAAATCACTGCCTTTCTAAACTATTTCCTCACAGACGCAGTAAATATAGACCGTAGTAAATAACCTGATCAATTTGTTCATAAGAGTGGAAGATATGTTTTTATTTTATTTATTTATTTTTTTTGAAATAATAACAAGACCAGTGCAATCATCAAGAGATGGATTAATTTCCTAAAAAACAGAAAACAGAAGCAATAAAAATAGGGCAGAACCAGAGCAAAAGCAATTGCAGTTAATGACAAGCCGGTTGACCGCATGTGTGTGGGTCGGTCGCAGGTTTGTTTCTGCAGCGAGATAAATTTCCTGTCAGTTGTATCGGTCACCCGGCAGTAATATGTCACGGAATCATATGTGATGGAGTTTCCAGTTGGCCGGACACACGACTGGTTTATGAACTTACAGCAGCCGATCCGCATTGATTTTCTCAACTATTCTAGCTACACTTATGCTTTAAATAAACTCTAAACTTGGATAAAATATTTGTGAAATTATTTGTTTAAAAAATCACTTCAACTGAAAATGTTCGTTGAACAGTTTTTTTTTTGTAAATCCCGTTTAAAGTTTATTAATATACCTCTGTTAGTTCCAGCTCGCAGTAGAACAACAGACTTCTTTCACTCACTCTCACACACGCGGGTCCGCACACACGCACGCGCACACACACGCTCACACAAATTCTCACATCCAAAACCGTGGTTGGGCGCATCTGCGTACATAAAATATATATTTCTACCTCAACCAAATTTTAATTGTTAATTTACCTGTTAAAAATTATCACTGTAAGTCAGCGGTCTCGGTCAGTTGCGACGAAACAACGTTTTTACCTGTTCTTACGCGGTCAATTGCTCCCCGCCCTTTCGCTTACTGACCGAATCTGTCATTTAGAAACGTTCCTATTCTGAACTTCGACGATATTTCAATTCATTTGTAGGAGTAACCTCTTTCTTCCAATATTCTTGTTACGTTTGGTTAGGTTAGGTTAGGTTAGGATAGGTTAGGTTAGGTTTGGTAGGCTACGGGTAGGCCTACGGGATAATGGATAGAATCATCATCATCTTCAACACAGGGATTAGGCTCTAGTTGGCCTGTGCCGGAACCCATCTCCTCCTCGGTCTACCAACATCCTTCTTTCCACTCGGCTAGTACTTGAGAGCTGCCATTGGCAATCTGGTAACTGGCATTCGGGCCACATGTCCACACCATCTCCTCTTATACTCCTTAATCGTCTCATTTAAAGACTGGATCTTTAAGTATTGTCTAATGTCTATGTTTCTTCTCCTATCCAGAAGGGAGAATCCTTGGACACTTCTCAGAAATCTCATTTCGGCAGCCTGAATTTTCCTTTCTTCTCCTTTACCGAGGGTCCATGTCTCACTTGCGTAAAGGAATGTCGGAACAGCTACTGTTTTATAAAATTTCATACGGGTTTCCTTCCGAGTTTTATTTCGTAAATTTCTATGAATTGTCCCACAGATGGATCTAAACTTTGATAGTTTATTAACCCAATCGGTATCAACGTTGTATGAGATGTTATTGAATGGGTAGAATTATAACGGTTCACAGGATTGTTCACAGTACTTTCTAGTAGAAACTGACCCGTGTCCATGGATCTATCACTTCTTCAAATAACACTGTGTGCTGACAGTATTCGCGTCTGAATAGAGTTTTCTACCTCTATTTACGTCTAAACAGGTCTTCTCAACAGAAAATGTAGAAACAAAAAATGCTTTTTACACATTTTACCAATCGTTTAGAAAACGGTTAAATTAATTTTACCAACTTATTAGTGGAACAATTTTGATATTTTTTTTAGGTAAATCCTATAGAAATACTGACAAGATACTTTTAAAATTTAAAGTATTTGAAACGAAAACTTTTTCTGTGAAATTAAAAATTGTGTAGTCATACACAATTATCTTTGGACATAAACCTCCCAAAAAAAACTTTCATATATTTGTCTCTTTGAGGTTCAAAAATATCGTGTAAGATATCAAATTAAAAGGGATTTGAACCTGACCATGAATAAGTGATTAAAATATTTGGTGTCGAAAGAGATTTAAAATGTGATTCCGATTATAAATGGTCAGGTTTTCTGATTTTTTTTTTAATATTTTTGAAAGGTTAATTTTAAAAAAGCCATTAACTGGTGTTATAGAATATTTCACTGTCGGTCTGACACAGTCACACAAATTTTACTTTGGTCACGACAAATTATTACAATTTACGTGTGTTTATACAGTATCAATATTATATTGTTACGACGGTCTACTAATCGTCGTATGGTAGGCCTACAGTCGAAAAAAATACAAGACACCAATGAAGTCACTAAAAAAAAAACAGCTTTAATTATCACAATTAACAGTTTGTAATCAAAACGTTATTCAACAAGATTATACTCGTAAAATAATTCAAATTAAATTTGTCCACACGCAATAATAATGTCAACTAATAGAGTCCCGCACAATAATAACTTTTCACTAATAGCCACTTGAAACGCACTGAGTAATCGCCCGAAGTAAACTGAACACTAGGCGGCAGGTGTGGGCTATTTATAGTCTGCAGGTTCCATAATAATGCGTCCTTAACAAGCACTCGAAAATTCTAGAGGATACTTCAGCGCGGCCTAGGCAGAAACACACAGCGGCAGGGCTAGTCGAGAATTTTGTAGAACGACACCATCGGACGCACGAGAACGTTCCGCATTACGTAACGATATGGACCGGACCCCCCCCCCCCCCGAGGGTCTAGAAAAGTTGACGAATTTTGTAAATCTCTTAAATGTATGCTATTTTATTAGTTTTTTCAGCTGTGAACGCTAATACAGTAGTAACTAATTTTTAAATACACAATTAGGTTTATTACACAGCATTTGCGTATATGTTTGAAATATGAAATATAGGAAAATCAATTCAGTCGATAAGTATGTTGTAAACAACGTTTCACTAACACGTATTTTCAGTGTGTTGTTAGCGTTTATTTTAAAGAGATTGATTACAAGATGTTATCACACGTTTTTCAATCACTTTAAACGTAGTAATGTTGACTATACGTATTTAACTTGACTTTTTTTTGTATGCAGCCGACTTCTAGATACGCCACTGGACTTCACTGACAACAGTCACAATGAAACGGGAATTAATAACTTAATGAAAAACTATCCATGAGATCGTCCAGAAACCTTTGGAAGAAGTAAATATTGTTTAACGATATAGCAGCGTGTCATGTGGACTGTAAAACTCCAGCAAACTGCAAACGAAATAAATAGTTGGACTTTGTATTCTTCGCGATTTTGGATATCGGTAATATGACCTTGCAGTCCATGGTTATACAGACTGAGTCACTTAACTGTCTTAAAGTACTAATATATTTCAAGGGTGCCCACTTCCCCTAAGCTTGATCACTCACCCCACCCCGAAACTTGATTAACACCTTTCCTCCAAGGAAAGGTATTTAAAATTAGAAGAACATGTCATTGTAATAAGCGTACTATTACAAACAAGCAAAAGCTAAAAATAGTACAATTTGTAAATAAGTTCTCATTTGAAATTAAACAAATAAATAAATAAAAAATCTAACGAAATTGAAACATGTAAGACAATATTTCAAAGCAAAGGAACGAAATATCAACAAAGCGTATTGTAAAGTAGAAAAAATGAACGAAATAATGGTTTGATGAAGTTTTAGTTGCTTTGGCTTATATTCGGCACAGTAACTTCTTCCTCTGCGATGACGATAAAGAAAAGGCATCAATTATTTCTTTACTAGGAATCGACTCTTATAAGTCTTTCTCTGAAGCTAGAACCATGGTTCAAAAGCCATGGGTCTCCCATTGCAGACGTGAGCCTGTTTCTTATTATTTTAACTCGGCTTATAGCTCTTTCAGCCGAACAGCTGGTTACAGACGTCCTCTGAATATTTGAATTCCTAAAACTAATTGTTGCATTAAAATACCTTTGACGACAACAAACCTTTGTGCTTCCATTCGTCACTAACAAACAATGAACTTTTATAAACATTCAATTTTTTATTACAACATAGTTATAATTTTTCAGCGCCACTTGTCGTGGGGCCTCATGCCCGACCATTTAAAAATTCGCATTTTTTGACAAATAAATAAAATTTTATATTTAATTAGTATAAAATAAAAAAATATATGAGTAATAATACGGTTTAAGAACAATATTTTGTTTATTATATTTATTAAATGATCGTCTGAATAAAGTAAAGTATTGTGGAAAACGCAAAATTTTCATACAGGGGCCTCTGCCCTTAAATACCCCCGGGCCCCCCATAGTCTTAATCCAGCCATGACCCCTCCCCCCAATGTTAATTACGCAGTCTCCGTCACGACCCCCCTCTGTGGACACCCCCTAATTATTTGTTACCACTAAAGTGGCGAGTGTGCAGAATTACAAATTTAGTGAGAAACTATGTCATAAAGATGCAGCGAATGTAAGAAACTATGGGCCATTCTGTATTGACAGAGTTTTTAACAGAAACAAGGAATTAGAATATTATTTTCTTATTTTAAGTTTTAGCATTATGAAAATCTTCTTCTTCTTCTTCTATGGCGCCACAGTTCGGAGTCGAAACTCCATATTCATCCGCCTCCATTTTTCCCTTGGCGATCGATGTCGTTCGTTTTATTTTAAGCAAAGTATCAGCATCTCTCGCCACTGCGTCAATCCAGCGATGCTTGGGTCTTCCGACAGGCCTTTTACTTTCGATTTTACTAAACAGTACCTTCCTAGGTATTCGGAAGTGCCTTCCATCCTAATGATGTGTCCTGCCCATTGCAATCTATGCAGTCGAATGGTGGTAGCCAGATCATTGTCTTTATATAGGTTGTATAGTTCCTTACTGTGGCGCATTCTCCGTATCCCATTGACTTGGATTGGTCCATATATTCTCCTCGAAATTCTCCTTCGAAAGGTATTGACTATGTGAGCGACTTGTTTGTTCAGAGTCCAAGTCTCGCTGCCATATGTTATTACCGATCTCATCATAACTTTATATATCGTGACCTTGGACTGATGGTGGATGTTCATGTCTTGAATATAAGTTAGTTGTCAACGAAGCATATGCTCTATTTGCGACCTGTATCCTTTTCCTTATTTCGTTTATTTCTTCATTATCTTCTGCAATCCAACATTCCAAATATTTAAACCGATTAACTATTTCCAGGTTTAGCGGTTTGATTTCAAACTGTTGTGAAAACGCTTAGAGTAAATACAACAAGTTGTTTAGTGCAGTGGAAGTTAACTGGTCCATAAAGCCCAGCTGACCGCTGCTGCACACAACATAAATAACTGCCACCAACTGCTTTTGTCACGTGCAATACGCTAGTTATATATGTTATGGATTTTTTAACTAGTAACAAACACACAAGCCATAATTCCGTAGATAATAACAGCCAGATATATGTAATAATTACAAACAGACATACGTGTATGTGTTTATGTAATTAATTGAAGTTAATTTCCTTCTACAAACAAAAAGATGATACTTTTACAGTGCTACGTATTCTCGGTCCTCTTCTACGCTGTAGAATCTTGGACTCTGACTAAAGCCACAACTGAAAAATTTGAATCTTTCGAAATGTGGCTTTACCGTAGAATACTGAGCATTTCATGGACAGCACATATAACTAATGTTGAAGTTCTTAGAAAGATGAAGAAAGAAATTGAAGTTATTAACACACTGTTACGTATTTAGTATCGAATTTTTAAGTGGAGTCTGTAGGCAAAAAATTAAAAATTTTCACTTTTCTAAAATGCGGGTTTTATTAAAATGTTCACTTTTCTTAATAAAATGGTACACAGAAACTCAGAATAAAATAAACTCAGAAACACTTTTAATGAATAATCTAAAGTACGTCTTTACACAGTAAAATCATTTCAATTTTATATACGATTCCTTTGAATACTATCTATTTTATAAATAGTTTAACTTCTAAATGATGTGATTTTTGATATGCAAAGGGGATATTTTGTACTTCGTGCTGGCAACTCTGAAGTCAACAGTATGTTTTGTTTTTGTGCGCGAAAATAGTGGTTGGTCATAAATAGTGGTTGGTCATAAATTTAAGTTTTCGTTAGTTCCTACTGATATACTTTAAATGTGTTTTTTGGAAACCCACATTTATCAACATTTACGGTACGGTTACACGTGCGTTTTTTTTCTCGTACGTGCACGGACGGGAGTGTAGTCACACAGGCGGTCACGGCAGCGTTGGGACGTCTCAGACCCCCCATCCCTGCAGCTCTGGCTATAAACGTTAAATGTGTATTATAAAGGTTAAAACGCAACTGCACAGAAACGTCCGTATTTAAATTAAAGGAAACATTGGTTATCAGTACTAAATAAATCTTTAAGAAAATTTGTTACATTACATATTTTTTTCAGATGTCAACAACACCATGGAGATCAAAATTAATTACCATAGTGACAAGTAAATAAACAAATGCTATTATAAAAAACGCAGCAGGTTGCGTTTCGATGCGGGAGACCTTGTAAACCCAGCAGAGGTGACGACCCGTGCGTTTTTTCCACGTCCGTGTGACCAATTTCATTGCCGCCTGTGTGTTAAATTCAGTGCGTTTCCCAACCGTACGTGCACGGCCGAAACAAAAACGCTCGTGTAACCGTACCCTTAGTACATATATATTTCAGAAACTACGCTACATAGGATACTGAAATTTTCAGGGCTGATGTGTCTACCTACTGAAGCAGAATTCTAGACCCAATGTGTATACTTTGTGTGCTGTAAAAAAAAATGTTTATTAATTTTCTTTTGAAAAAGGTTATAACATTAAAATAAATATAAATATTGTTGTGGCTATTAAAATTAAATAATTCTGCTTCAGTAAACCTAAAACATATTGATAATACGCCAACAAAAATTTCAAGAGTGTCTCATCAGGTTTTAGAAAAAATGCACTTAAATTCGGTGCTACCGACTTCCATTAATTCTATGCCATTTCGGTTTACAAGAGCGTAAAGAGCGTACTAGACGTAGGTATAATGTGAACAGTTTCGTTTCGTTTTGAATAACTTCGATTACAACCGATGTTTTTCAGAAAATGTGTGTATGGGCGTGCGATGTTCGTATAAAACTACCACCACATAACAGGCAAGATTACAACGTGTATACCAGTGGCGGCTAGTGGTTGCAAATTTTGGTGGTTGCAGTAGCTGGTTAAGTGGATGGGAGAGGGGGTTAAAAGACGTTGAACTATAATAATCACAGTTTGATATAGTAAATTATTACTATAATTTTATAACATCAAACAACGGATAACGTTTACCTTTAACCAACGTAAACACTAAACCTATATCAAAAAGGCTTTGCTAATTTCATGACACAAAGTTGCGCTACAGCGCTACTAGTGGAGCGTTGCAGAAACTTTGCAACCACCAAGCTTACATTGGGAACATAGGGTAATTGTGAAGAGCAGCGCACGTCCTCCCATATGTTTGTGTAGTAAGCTCTGCCATTTACTATTGAAGTTGTAAGCAGCCTACAACCACCATCCTGCGCGCCACGTTTGAATTGTATGCGAACATTGTCGCGAAGAATCTTATACGCTCTCCGTTGAAATTGATGACACTTTTAGCTGCTTAATGTTTTCGTATATTATTTTGTAGTTTAGTTATTCTATACCGATGGTTGTGTAACGCTGCAACCATAATACCAGCCGCCACTGGTGTATACTATTTCCGTTCTTAGTTCAATCCCGATGTAAACAAACGCACGTGGCAAATCTGAAACGCTATTGGTCAAGGGCGTTGACACTGTTTACACAGTAATGTGTTACGCGTATGCGCAGAATGTGACAGTTATCTTACCACTTAAATCGAGGCACGTTGTTTCAGGACTTCCTGCTTATCACTGTATTCAGAATTCTCTTGAATTAATACGGAGCCAGTTGAAAGGATACGCTCTCCACCACAACACAACGTATCAGCTGCCTGATATAAAAAAATTGATAGAGAAGGCGGTATTGTGACACAAACGGCGTTATTGTATCGAGCATATAATCGAGGAAGAAGATAAGCTTTGGTAACTGGCCCACATTACGAACGCCGTTATGCACAGTCTCATCAATAATAACGTGGTTGTTTACGTTGCAACCACAGGAGGAATCCTTCTTTGATGGAATGGTGAGTACTATTTTATTATTATTATTTTCGCACTATATTTGTATGACTAAGGTTTGGAGTTTTGATGATATCTATTTGCTAGTGATAGATTTATCTTTGTATAATTTATTGTTCACCTGAAGGCGACCTCTGATTCTATAGAGGTAGAATCGTCGTGTTTATTAATTTTAACTTACGATGGCTAATGTCCGAAATCTTATAATTTGTATTCAGTACACTGGTAATTATCACAGCTTCTATTTTCCTTTTTCAATAAACTTTACTTTTTTGTTTGTTGCAATATTTAAACGATTAATAAAAAAAGCCATTAACTGGTGTTATAAAATGTTTCACTGTCGGTCTAACACTGTCACACAAATTTTACTTTGGTCAAGACAAATTATTACAATTTACGTGTGTTTATACAGTACCAGTATTCTATGTACCCTGTCTGTACTGCTTCTGTCAGAGTGACACGCCTCTAATTCAAGCAGCAAGTAGCATTTCATATGTGCCACGCCTGTTTGTTTACATCAGGATTGAACTAAGAACGGAAACAGTATAGGCCTATATAGTTGTAAACTGATGTGCTGTACCAACGGTAGGAAGCAGTAAGATCGTTCACATTGTAGTTCATTGACCAGGCTAATATGTCACACGTTACCTCTCCAACTTTATTCTTTCCTAAAGTTCCTATATTTCCGTATCATGAAATCGGGACAGTGCTATCCTTAAGAGCTAAGACACCAAAATAAGGACCAGCTAGGTAGATAGAACCCATTTACTGGTTTATTTATGTTATTGGTATATTTGTGATGAATGAATTATTCCTTAGACATATAATGATATTTTTTCACAGTGCACTATGTTATGACATAGTGTTTATCTAGTTAATAGTAATTATAAATATTTATTTGTATTGAGTATGAAGTAGAGACAAAGTAATGCCTCACATAGAAATTTAGCTAAGGCGACAGACCGGCGACAGCCAACAATAACTGTACCTTTCTAAAGTCATAAAGTAGAGGAAACGCATTGTTCGCGAGAAAAACTTAAAGTGTCACATACCGTTAGTTTTTGACAAATGTTAACCTTGAAAGTACAAAGGCAACCACTCCTAAAATACTTGTTTAGCGGGTGTAAAACAGCGTCAGTTTCAGTAGCGAGACCACGTGCTGAAATCGGCGCGCTCGCAACTTAAAAAACCAATGACAGAACGCGTGCCTTGTGAGCGCCAATTTTTTAAGGCTCATGAGTGGACGAATTCAAAGTTCCCGGTCAGGAAACCAGCCCTAAGCCTATCAGGGAAATTTGAGTAGAACAGGAGGGAATAGAGACTTGGTACTGATCATAAATATTACCTCAAGCGCGCTCGATCTCTCTCTTAGTTAATTTCTCAGCTTAGAGTCACCTATATCTGAAGTCGTGTTAAATACAATATTTATATCAAATAAAATGTAAAGACACTTATAGTGACATTTACTATTTAAAGCCATGAATTAGATTAATAGTTCGGGAAAGACAAAGTGAACTTACATTACAGTTTAAATAATAATTGATGGTGTATTAGTCAAATCACTCTATAATCAAAGAGTAAGTGAAAGCGAAATGGAGATAGGAAGAAAGTCTTCAACGCGAGTGACAATTTAAAACAGAGCGAACCTGAAGCAAGAAGAAGTGTTATTTAATTAGTGATATTTGAACGATAAACAACCAGTATTATTTTCTTGTGCGCGTCAGTCGTGTGCGATAATTAAAAAGTACGGTATGTGTGTAAGATCAGCGAAAGTGAAGTGAGTTTATTAAAAGCAGAGTATGTGTAATGTATAGTGATAAATGACCACGCAATTCAGCGGAGATCCGGAATGGATAAACTCTTAACAAGTAAACTCTAACATTTCTCTATACCCATTTATTAGAATACTGTATATCAAATGTAGTAGAATCGTCTATATACCATAAAATCCCGTCTCATTTTAAAAGAACTTACGCGTAGCTGGATGCTAAATTAAAATTACCTCTTATGACTTTAGAAAGGCATTATTTATTAGTATAATTCAAATTTGAGATTTTATTTGCATTAATTTAAATTTAATGATGAACAGAAGATGATAAATTGTCATAACTGAAGTTGAATATAAATACATATATTAATCTTACTTATAGATGTTGACGATTGTTGAGATGCTTAACGAATAATGAATATTTGATTGATATAGTCTATTTATGTTTAATTGTAATTTCTTCTATGAATATTTGATTCTTATATTTATGTATGTCATATGTTTATCCTTTCAAGTTAGATTATTTGATTAATTTATGATTTAGGAAGAACCAAGTAAATTAAATGGCACGTAGTTATAATATGAAGTAGTTGGTTAAGTGATTTAAAGCGTCTGTCGACAAAATAAGCAATATACAAATGTATTTATCGATTTCTATGATTCTTAATGATAATTAAAATATCTTAGCATCCAAACTACATTGTTTTTTATTCAAAAAACACCCTGAGATTGTAACGGGACAAATTTGAGGGTTTTTTTTATTATTCCAATTGTAAGTGAGACGCAGTATAGTTACCTACACAAGGCCTCAATTGTAACCGTAGAAATTCCTGGTAGGGGCACCGAGTCGCATATTTGTCAGCATGCCCTGCAATAAGCTCTGTTTCCTGAGGCGTTGGAATGCGAACCTGTGCGCGAATGATTGCGCCTCCGTTGGTGAAAAGCACGAACTTTTTAGCGAGCCCCAAGACACAGAGAAATGTACCAAGACTCGCTTCACTAGTGATACCACGTGACAAGTCATTACAGTATCATGTGATTCGTATCAACGAATCCCGAACCAAGTTGCCATAGATCAAGAAGGCGTGGTTTATATAGACGCTGAGAGAACTGCGTTGTCGCTTTCCACACCTATAGCCGGCCGGCTGTACAATAGTTTCATGTGCTAAAAGAAAAATCTTTTAATTATAGAAATGTGAGCTTAGAACCATAAAAACAGTGCAGAATTTAACCAGTAATATCAAAATTAACAGTGAAAACTATTCGGACAAAAGTGAACAAAGAATTTGTGGAGATCAACAAGTGACCTGCAGGGACGCCGATACCACGTAACCTAACCGTATATCAAATAAATTCATTATGAGAATTTAAAATCAAGAAGCGCTTAATTAAATAGGGTATATGTGTGAATGAGAGAATGAGCAGATGCTGGGTTGTTTTATAGGATTTAAGTAACTATTTACTGTAAGAATAAGAGAAGTAATGTCAACTTTTGAGTGTCTTTGTTAAATAGGATATATGCCTCAATATCAAAATCTGTCGGATTCCGATTCCGAAAGTTATTCAAGAAAGAAGTAATATCATTATGTTATACATAAAAAGAGAATACAAAGAAATGTTAAATAAAGTGAATTAAATTAACCATACAAATGCGAGTTGAGTACATTAATGATGTAGCCCTAAATCATGCTTGTATTTCACAGTTCGTGTGACGAACTCTTGGACTAACTCAAGACTCAAGGTAAGTTTATGCCGTATTATGTACAAAAGATAGTATGCATCTCTAGCGCCCAGCAACTTTACACATTATATTAATATTAATATTTCCATATTAAGTAAACATATTTACATAAAAACAAAGAAACGCCAGGAAAACGGAATGAGACTTTCATTTATGTAATATTTGGTCTCCCAAAACGTGGAGCGAAAAAAGGAAATGTACTAGGCAATCCTTTTAATCAACCAGCATGTCGGTAGAAATTGATACTCTCCGTATTATTTGCTTTTTGATTATCATGAATTACAACATTATATTTGTTATCTTTCCAAGAGGCTACAAATTCAAATGCACTTTTCAGTTCACAAATTTTGAAACTCTGATATTAATATTCGATGTAAATTACTGATACAATCAATTCTCATTTGAGCCTGTTGGAAATAATCTGTGACGACGTACACTTTACAAAATTTGTGAATGTTCACCAGTTTTTTCCTTAGCACCAAAATGACTCACCTCCAATTGCCACAAAATTTACAGCTATCACAATTCCCGTGATAATTGGGAATGCTGTGTCTATACTCAACCTTTTACGATTAAATGAAATATTATTTTTTCCACTATTATTATTATCACTATAAAGAGAGACAGTGTTGGTATTAGAATGGTATCCTTTTTATCTTTCCATACCATTGCTGTGACTTTTCCTCTCTGAAAACAAGTAATATCTTCTTTTTTAACTTCTTCTTATTCATTTGTGGTTGCATGCCCTTCCATGATTTCTTTAAGTTTCATAAATATCAGTTCTGTGTGTACAAAAACATCAGCAAGTTGTGGTGAGGTATAGAAGTTAACACTGGTAAGGCAGTGTCCCTTTTCTAACAAAGAATCAAGCAAAGTCAAAACTAGAAACAGGTTGAGAAAAAACAAGTAGGTTATGATATATTTCATTTAGCATAGTTTCTCGTCCACTGTTAAATTATTAGATTCCATACATAACCAGATTTTGATTTACAAAGCATGTAGCTTTTGATACCAAAACGTGCTCTTTTAAATTGTAAGTACTGCCTCCACAATAGGCGACCCTTGATAAAAGAAGACTTTCATGAATCCTAACATCTCACTCTGGACTAACGGTTTCTTGAAATTTCCCAAGGCCAAAATTCCAAAACAGGCCAAATTTAGTTAAGTTTAGGTTTGCATGTATACATGAATCAAGTTCAGTCATTTGAAAAAGTAGGTATTGTTTTATTTGCTTGAAACACCTATAAGGCATACCTTGTAGAAAAAAAGTGGTGTCAAAATAACTGGACATGTTCCATCTCTGTTTTGTCTTTTATTATACCTTGCAAGATCATAAGGCCAAAAAAAACCTATTAGTTCGGTACACGTCAGTTCAGGAAATGGCTTGGAATTTTGGTGTGTTGGAATGTATTTGTTCAGGATATATATTCATTTGAACACAAATGATGTCAATGAGTTTACAATCAAAATAGTTCTCAAAGTGTTGAAGAATATTAGACTTACTATCGAAATCCAAAACTAATTTGGGTGTTACAGTAAAGGGAAAAGGTGGGATATTATGTAAACCAATATCCTACCACTGTCATGCTGTTGCAGATGTGTCACTATCACTGTCTGTAATTCTGAATCCTTGTTTCATTGTGTTCACAGAACAAATCACAAGTATGGTCACATAACAAACCATAGTAATCAAAAATAAACATCTTAACGCTAAGATGACAACAAGAATCTGTCGGATTATCTATAATGCTAGGGTATACTGCAGCACCAGAGCACCAGAGCCTCAGCTGTCAGACAGGGCACCATCATCATCAAGGATTAAACCAAGAATGGTTTGTTCTGGTCTCAAATAGGCAAAGGTTACAGCTGGTCACCCCAGCGCTTCCTCAGACGTCCCAACCTCTCCATCCCCTCGGACGTCCCACACCTCTCTGTCCCCTTGGCTTATAGTTCCATAGTTGTTTGGGGATGTGGCAGTCATCCATTCAGCAAAGATATTCCCACCAATTCAGCCGATACTGGGCGATCTTGTCGAGTATACTCATAATATTCAGTTCCTGCCGTGTAACTGTATTTCTTCTACGATTATGGAGAGTATACCCTGCCATGTGCCTGTGAAATGGGGGCACCATCCCCAGCCCTAAATTACAAAAACGTTTTGAAGATAATAAATGTAAAAATACTGAAAACGACATATGTGAATCACTCAATTTAGGAGAAATTATGCAAGGGACTTCGTTAAGGCAAAATAAAACAAAAATGGATCGATTAGTATTTTCTACACTTAAGGACTACTATGCTGTTTGTAATTACTATTTAGCTGAATTCTCTATTTGTTGTAATTTGAAAGTTTAATCAAATAATTGTTAACTTTTGAAATTGTATATGGCATTTGTCAGTGTAAACAATGGATGAAAGGTTGAATTTTGGATAGGGGGAGGCACCACCAGTCTGACGGCAGCATAGGGCACCACGTACTTCTAATCTGCCCCTGATACTGCAGAATGGCATGCGTTTTTTTACCACACTGACAGCAGTTCCCCCTAGTGGTGAAACAACAAACTGCTGCAGAGTAAGTTACAAAAGCCTGCAGCATGCTGCTGTGAGTGGGGATGTAATATGTTAGTTCTGAGGTGAAATATTTTGGGTTAAACTGTATTGGAACGGCAAAACACACAATCCCCGAGTTAACTCAGGAATGCCCATTTTAGAACATTTCATTCAAACTGAAATAACCTGGGTTAATCCATGAAGTGGTTAATATAAATGTGTTAGTGGTTGAGTAAATCTATCTTTTTTTTAAATTAATAATATTACATTACATTTTTTACAGTAACAGGCCAGCTGTGGACCACATGAATATCATTTCATTTTCTTCTCATGCCAGAAGGCCGTCATTCACACACTATGTGGCGCCTTCCTTTCCACTGTCCACCCCTTTCTCATCTCTTCTCACCCAAGAGAACCTCAAGATTTTGAATTTTGTTTCTGTATATATTTCTATCCATACAGCCGTTCAAAGAGATACCCAGTTTCATCATTTCTAATATTATATTTATATACACTATAAAAAATAATCATTTAGAAACAAATTGTACACAAATGAACATTTTTATTCATAATCACATGAATAACACAATTTTAACACATCACATTTAATATTCTTCATTTCCTTTTGGCTTTCCTTATGTTGAGGGTGTGGTTCATTTCTGCAGCTGATGTTTCCATTTCATCAGTAGTAATCCTTCAGCGACCATTCCAATGAGAATGATACGTTTCTAGATTGGCTACACCAGCTTGCAGTGTTTTTCCATTGGCTTGCCCAATCACGTAGTGGTTAAGTATATCTTCTTCTACTACTGAAATAGTTTTCACTGAACATCTAATGTAGTTATTATAGTTAATTGTCAAATGTAATATCATCACGTCCATGTGCATAATGTAACAGAGTCTCTCCCGCAGGAACACTACTAACTTCAGACATAAGTGTTAATTTATGACAAAAAAGGCATGATTCCTAAATGTAATAATCTACACGTAGAAGTCATTAACTGGTTGCAGTTTCATCCTCATCTTGAGGATGAGGATAATGCACATATCTCATGTAAACACACCAGTCAGTAGTTACTAAATTTATAGTTCTTCAACATCCATTCTTTGAATTCTAACAAGCATGCAGAATTGATAATTCATAATTAAACTAACAATGTTCACATATGATATTACTAAACACTAAACAGACTGTATGTTATACAATACAGGACTAATTATTCTGTGTCTAGTATTATACTGTGTGTTCCATTTTGTATTCTTAACAATATTCACTGTACAGGTTATTCTCTAACTATGAACTGAATATGCTATGGTGTCGACCCCATGGCAGTACCTTATATCCTACTGCATGGTACTATTTTACATATTCTACTATCATGAGACATAATATAATTATACATCTGTCCAGTATAAATTGTTGCCGACAGTTGTGAAGCAAATTTTCTTACACGTCACATCAATGATAATGTAGGTGAACAATTTAAACACTCTGTGTATGTGACATAGCTTTAGGAATTTAATAAATTCTGACCACATGGGGGAAACATGAAGTCAGACTACATTTGCCTATGATATAAAGTGACTTCACATTTATTTTTTGACTCTGTTTTGGAAATTATAACAGTAAGTAAACACTCAACTTTTATTTTATGACATAACTGTGCATTAATTAATGAATAATAATATGGCAGTAATATCATTATGTTAAAATTAGTATGCCAAAAAATACTTATGTATAAACATTGTGTATGTTACTTTTCTTTTGTGCCAAAAAATATTAAAATACTGGTAAGGGACAGTAAAGGAGTTAACTAGTCTTTTATATATTATAATAGGAAGTCAAAAAACATATTAAAAATTACCCATTTTTATATTATGCAAAAACTTAAAAAAACAGACAATGAGTATGAAACAGTTTATCATTCATACAAAAAGATAATACTGTAACTTGTAAAGGTATTATTAAATAGTAAATCCCAAATTTCTCATAATTAAATTTAAGTTATAACAAATATAATTATTTTATTGTATTTACTGTATTCAATATTTATTTTATTGTATTATAGTTTATTTATTATTTTATTGTATTTATTTTAGTATAAGAATTGTGTTGCAATTGAGTGTTCATTAATTCTTTCAGTCGCTGATGAGGCAGAATTGATTCTATGCAATGTGTAAGAGGCAGTACAAATTTTTTACACTTATAAAACTAATTATTTTAGTGTCAATCATTTATTTGTATTATATATATTTGTTATTTATAGTTGTATTAGTTGACAAAGATTTTAATCCCACTAGTCAAATGAGATTTGTACATAGGCAAAAATTTAATGATATATCTTCATAGTAATATTAATTTGTAGGCAAATTAGACACCACAGTTTTCTATACAGATACAAGTCGCTATAGAGAAAAGTGTATAACTGCTTTTGTTTTAGTTGAACAATAAGATATAACAAGAAGCAAACTTTATTAGACCTAGTGGGTATGGTGCTTGGTAATACATGTTGATAATACAAGCATCATAAAAACATTTTGAGTTTTTTCAGCTATTCTATTAAATTAGCTTGTGGAAATGAACACATGAGATAACATCTTAAAGTAATAACAGGCAGCTGAATGATAGTGCTGGCCACATTACTTACCTCGTATGCAAAACACTTTACTTAGGCTAAAAGCCAACCCTGCTTCTTCAAACTACTCCAATGTTACAAAAATACAGCAAACAAATTAATAATTTGTTTTATTTTTTCATACATTTTCTAATCAGCAGGCAAAATGATATTACTATACATAAAACAGACAACCATGTACACTATCTTATATATACAAAATTATTATCACTATTAATAATAATTTATCGTAGACATTTCAACATATGTAAAGGACTGAGGTAGACTGTGTCATTATACAGTCATAATACAGGAAGAGCAGAGTTGCAGAGTCTTAATGTAGTGTATTGCACTACCAAACCAAGTATTGTAGTAACCCCTTCCTATTTAAATTATAGGTTAAAATTTTAACATAAGTATAAACATTCTTACATTGAAAGTCTTTAACTGTCTGTTTACTATGAGTTTTTTGTAAACATTTTATAAATTCAGTTGCTTCCTAAAATATTTACCCAGGTAATTTGCAGTTTAAGTCAGGTATTACAAATGTATTGTAATAAATGAATTTATAACAATAATACACTTACCCTACATATATAGATGATTGGTGAGTTTCCTGTTGTTAATACTGTGTGGTTTTGGTATGGTGTCATTGCATTACTGTTATTACTGGAACGTGTGTCAATAATTTCCTACATCTTTAGTCATGTTTGTGTTGTCATTTAATACTGTATACCTGTGTACATGGTTTGTAATGATTCTTTTGTTTCTGGCCGCTGAAAACCTGAAAGAATGGAGAATATCAACTATGATATCAAGACAAGTTATTAGAAAACATTCTTAACACATTCATTGCTAACTACTCGGATCCAAGTAGCTAGAGTCTCACAACAGTAGTGGCGGATTATCCAAAACGTTAGGGTACGCTGCTGCACCGGGCACCGGTGACTCAGCTGTCAAAGGGGGCACCATTGACTAAGCGAAGCAAAGCTTATGATCACATTACGCAATTGTTTGATTTTCTTATGCCGTTATTAACCATGGAGAGTGTCGAGTTGGAAAATCAAGTGAAAGCTCTTATAGAAGTTTACTCGAATGATTTGAATAACAATTTTTTAATAGAATTGAAGCACTTTGTGCCACGAGTAAAATTGGAAGAAAGAGGTTTTTTCAAATCGTTCGAATGAAGATAATAGATTCCATGATACTACAATTTGTCCGCTCAGAGTATTAAACTGGATTATTGATTGTAAAATGATTGATGTATTTCTGAATATATATATATATATTGCTTATCATCTGCTTATGTATTGCTTATATATTGAAGATCATTTTCTGTATTCATCAGCCGTGGCTCTACAACCCTTGTCCTGCGCCAAGAGTTGATTCCATTCCTCCCTAATACGTGCTCTGGCTTTCCAGTTTATTATGTTCAGCTTTCCGAGGTCCTCCTCTATCTGGTCTTTGAATCTACTTCAGGGTCTTCCCCTTTTTCTACTACCCATTGGTTTCTGGTAGAAAATGTTTTCATTTTCTGTATTAAAACGCATTAAAGATATGTTGAGTTCAGCTATGGGAGATGAGAGATTATCTTCGTTACCAAAGTTGAATACTGAAAGCAAGACACTTGAATCGTTCAATTTAGAAGAAGTTATACAAGACTTCATTAAGTTAAAATCAAGAAAAAATGTATCGATTAGTATTTTCTAAGCTTAAGTACTACTATGCTCATTGTAATCACTATTTAGCTAAATATTTGTTGTAATTTGAGAGTTTAATAAAATAGTTGTTAACTTCCAAAATTGTGTATGCCATTTATCAGTCTAAATAATGGATAAAACGTTGAATTTTGAATAGGGGGCACCAGCCTGATGGCAGCATAGGGCACATACCCTTCTAATCCGTCCCTGCACAACAGGGGCATACTACTCCTGTGGCAACTTCCAAGTTCCTGTGGTATGCAGAATGTTATTGTTTAATCTGAGGTCAGCTCCTGTGGTAAGTAGACTGTATGTCATCAGCAGTGGAATGTCCTGTATTTAAAACTTTTGTAAAATTTATTTTTGAAGTGAGTTTTTAAATTCTTTAATAAATTATTGCTTTCTATTTAAACACTAAATTGTTATTTACATAAAAAATATGTATTGTTCACACCGTATATTCTAGTTATTAGAAACCCACATATAAAAATCATTGAATTGTTGCTTATACTTATTGAATATAGTACAATACTTATTAGCAGTATCTTAATGTAACAGTTCATAAAATTATTCATAATAGTTCATGAAATTTATGATAAACAATTATTTTAAAATGTGTGCTGTACACGTTAGAAAACATAGTAAAACTACAAAATCTCGATATCTCCATTACGCAAATGCCTGTGCTCTGCATTATAATTGGACAGACTGTGCAAATACTCAGGGGGCGCCTGAGGAAGCTGTTTTAAAAATGTAAATATGCATATTTTATTTTAATAAGAATACATTTAGGAATGAGAAGACGGTTTTTATGATGCATTCTATAATTCATCTTAACATTGTGTTAAAATTGCACTCATTTCTACCATCTGTGCATTCCATTGCATTGCTGGAAACATACTTTCATTGTTTACAACCCCATCTCAGAGTTAGCAATGCTCGCTGACATTATACCATCATTATATCTGATCATTTCATTCCACTCTCATTTAGTGTTTTTTCAATATTGGTTGGGTAATTTGGTTTTCTTGTATGTTTTGGTTCAGGTATACTATAATTTATCTCGAACAACTTAAAGTTAACAGCATGTTTTTTTTTTTTTAGTTCAGGTACATAGTCAAATAATTGAAATAATAGTAAAAATCTGATCAAACTAACAAGGAGGGTGTCTGACCAACTTTGCTCAGTGCACCACAACTCAGGTGGTGGCCAAAATCCCAAGTACAAATCATAAAGTTTATATGATTACTGGACATTAACAAAGATCAAAAACAAGAATGGAAAAAGAATAGAAATATGGTACCCCAGGTGAGTAACACAGTGTACATACGCGTATATTAAGTAGCAGGTATGTACTTCGCCTTACAAAAACATCTTCCAGATTGAGTAGAAATGTATTCAGTATTATGTTAGACTAGTGAAAGTAATGATACATAATATTTACCTTATAATAGAAAGGTCACATAGTCACATCTTTAATGGCAGTCGAATTTGTGAATCCATCAGTAGACCATTAATGCAAATACTTCACCATATTACTACTTCTTATAAACGTTCATTTCTTGTGACTTCTAACACTATTTCTTTGCTGCATAGGTATAATAGTCTTGCGTGTACTGATGATGAATTTTGACTTTCACAGACAACAACCACAACTGAATTGAAGACGTCCAGTAATTTAAATACCTTCCATGTACCTTTGAAGAATTAGGTATTATAAGAGTCTTGCGTGTACTGATGATGAATTTTGACTTTCACAGACAACAACCACAACTGGATTGAAGACGTCCAGTAATTTAAATATCTTCCATGTACCTTTGAAGAATTAGGTATTATAAGAGTCTTGCGTGTACTGATGATGAATTTTGACTTTCACAGACAACAACCACAACTGGATTGAAGACATCCAGTAATTTAAATATCTTCCATGTACCTTTGAAGAATTAGGTATTATAAGAGTCTTGCGTGTACTGATGATGAATTTTGACTTTCACTGACAACAACCACAACTGGATTGAAGATGTCCAGTAATTTATATTTCTTCCATGTAGTATGTACTTCCATGTATTTTGTATTTTGACTGTTGCTAACAACAACCACCTAATTGTAAAGTTGTCAGAATGACCTCTTTCTTCTTCTTTGATAGGTGTCACTTCTTTGTAGCTTTTTTTTTTTTTTTTTTTACTGCTAAGTACATATTTTTGTATCCAAAATAATACTTGTTTTACTGTTATAATATAATAGTCTTTTGTTTCTGTTACATTCATATATCTTTGCAAAATAACACTTGTTTTACTGTAAGATAGTACTGACTTTCTTGCTTTTTTTTACTGCTACATTAATATTTGTTTGCAAAATAACACTTGTTCTACTGTTAGATAATACTGACTTCCTTGGGTTTTTTTACTGCTACATTAATATTCGTTTGCAATATAACACTTGTTCTACTGATAGATAATACTGACTTCCTTGGTTTTTTTACTGCTACATTAATATTTGTTTGCAAAATAACACTTGTTTTACTGTTAGATAATACTGTCTTCTTATGTGTGTTTTTTTTATTGCTACATTAATATTTGTTTGCAAAATAACACTTGTTAGATAATACTGTCTTCCTTGATTTTTTTTTTGCTGCTACATCATACTTCTTTAAAAATGATACTTCTGATACTGATTACTGTTCTTACAGTAGATTGGACTTTATTATTTCTTTGTTGTTTCTGATAATGAATTGTTTCTTTTATATTGGTCAATCTGACAACTAGAAAAAAATATAATGTGATTAACAGTAAATTGCATGTATTGTACGAAATTGTAACATATTTATATATTTAACACTTTGTAAGCACAAAATATTAATATCATGTTCATATAAATATCTGTGTTTATGCTACTGTAATATTATAAATACTATTGCTACATTCTCATATTATGTACTGTAACTACATTATTACATTAAACTCTGCGACTCTGCTTATGTTGGGATATGATCTAAACTCCACCTAACTCAATTTTATAAGCAAATCAGTGAAATTAAATTAGTTATTAGTTAATTTATACATATGAATAAGAAAAACCACATGCTTCACCAGTATCTTCTGTTTTTTTGTCCCACTGATCTAAACTGTCTGATTAGTACTTCTGACATTCTTCTGACCTGAAGGTGGTAATTTTTTTTATATATAAAAAAATTCTGTCAGGTAGTTGTAGTAACACATTTTAGGTTCTGGTTTTATTATGGAAGTCGTGTCTTATAATATCATGCTTGGGAGGAAAGAATATTTTGTTTACTCTTAGGGCGGGGGGTGGGACGCATAATTGCACCAAGCTGCTATATAGTTGTAACTGATGCAAACATACACAGTTCACAGCAGTGTTTATATACCGTACCTGTGTTATATATCCACATTTATTGTGTGACAATACCGGTATTGGTTCCAAAATCTGGATATCAGAATAGGAAGAAACACTAGTTTACTTTACAAAACGAGAACATAATACTGTCTTCCTTGGTTTATTTTTGTTTTATGACAAAACAATGCATTGTTTTAGAACAATGTTGCTAGAACATTGACATGCATGTCAACCAATTATATTAATAATGAAATTCACATTTTTATTACTAAAGTTAATAATACTTTAACACTTTTTTAAACAAAGTCAAATTTATACTGTTTTATCCAAAAAAAAGTTTTCTTGCTTATAAAATGTTTGTTATTTTTACTTTCTGTATTGTCCTTTATATAGTTAACTAACTTTCATAATAAATCAAAATCAGTTATCTCTGCTTACTTAATCTGTAGTATAATGGACATCAAATTCATTTTATAAAATTCCAGTTTTTAACAGAAAATTTTAAAAAATATTTGTTGTTATACTTAAAAAATACTATATATTTGTTTTACTATAATGATTATTGTAATCTTGCTTTTAAGTGTGAGTTAACGCTAATAAATTTAGACTTTTGTTATAGAATAAAATTTTGCTTTCATTTACACCACAAATATTAGTAAAAAGTTGAATATAAATCCTATTAATTTATGGCAGTGGCTTAAAATAACCAGATTCAAGTTTAAAATGTATTTAAAATAATTTTAATTGAGCATAATGATTTATAATATTTCTTCAAGCAATTCACATATGTATCTGAATAGTGTATAGAAATTCTTTTTTTTTATAAATAAAATCATACATATATTAATCATAGGTTGATTATGTCGGCACATGGTGGCATGTTGTAGCTAGGCTCCACTGCATACTGCATTCATCCTCAAAAACTAGTCTGTTATGTAACGAGTATTGTTAGGAACATAAATGGAATACACAATACAGTATAATGCTGTATAAACATATACTTATTATACCCATAATTTCAGAATACACACTGGGTATATAGTAATATCATATATCGGACATTTTTAGCCTAATACTGAAATATTAAAGAATATAAATTCTGCATGCTTGTTTAAATAGCCTCTTTGAGTTTTTTGCTTTCAGTGAATCAGCCGTTTCTACATTCGTATTAGAGCTAATAATTCAGTTTCAATAATGTACAAGTATCAGATACTGTCCTTATTCACTTAAGTATGGTCATAAGAAAACAATAGATTTATAGCCAGTGAATCGCCTGACACTTATTACTCATTCATACATATTTGACAAATACTGTTAATTACCCCTATTACTCTTAATTAATTATGTTATTATGTTCTTTTCAGTACTAATGCGTTTTTTCTCTATACATAAAATGACACCAAATAATTTACTGTGTATTTGATTACATTATAAAAATTCATATTTTTGTTGGCATTACATTTACATCAATGTAAATGCACAAACTTTAAACAACTTTAAAATCTTTACATATAAAAAAATCATAAAGAATATAAAATACTTAGATAAAACCAATGTTTATAAGCTAATTAAAAAAATCATATATTAATTCCCCCAAAATATAAATAAACACCAAACACAACAGTACATTCAACTTAATAATAAATTATTTCACACACACACACAGCCACAAAAAGAATGTGATGGAAAATCCTAAAGGACAAAAACAGAAAAGGTCTGTAATAGTCTGCTTTTTCAAATTTTGTTGTCTATGATATGTCCATGTATTAAATACTGCATAATGGACTTTATTAGATAAAATGTTTAATGAAATCTTACCTGTAGTCTGATGAACTACTACTACTCCACTCCACAGTACTACAGCTCATGAAGAACCCTGGCCTCCAGAACAACGTGCCTCCACTCCTCTGTATACTGTGTGACTCTTTGCCACCTTCTGACCCCCAGTCTTCTCAAATCATCATCTACATCGTCCACCCATCTTCTTGGCCTCCCTCTTGATCTTCTTCCTCCTGGTCCTCCAATGAATACTTTTTTCACTGTCCTTTCCTCTGTCATTCTTTATATGTGACATGGCCACCTAAATTCTGCCTTGTTTTACTGCTGTGATGATGTCCAGTCCCTTGTACAGATTGTACAATCGGCATTTGTTCTTATATGGCACATTCCAGTATCTAGTACACCTCCATATATCCTCCTCAGAATATTTCTTCCCCATCTTCTAATCATATCTTCTTGGGCTCAGGTCATGGTCTAGGTTTCTGAAGCATACAATAATACTGGCCGCAATACAGTTTTGTAAATCTGGACCTTGGAGGCAAAACTTCTTTGCCTTGTGCACCATACCTCCATGACTCGTTGCCAAAAGTGGAGTTGCAAATTGCATACTATACTAACAAACACGTTTAAACACAATTGTATATAGAAACAAAGGGCATTTAACTTGCTGAATAAGGATATAAGACTGTAATGAGTGTATAGATTGGCCACTATAGTATACAATGCAAAAGGTGTTGTATTAGTAAAGACAGCGTGTGTTGGTCTGCGGCAGAGTTAAGGCACTGTTCGAGATATGTGGTAGTGTGGTATTAATGACTGAAGCGATAGTGTTACGTACCCTGATAACAGAACATGTTTTTTGTATGCAAATTGGAACATACTGTAGCAATAATGTAAATAAAAACTAGACAATAATTGGAATATCTGGATTAAAAACAAGCATTCCTTTGGTATATTCTGTCATTTGTGACAAGCCATAAAAGATGAGAGAAGTCAGACTGATTTTCCAGACGTAAATTACAGAGTGGGATACAGCCTATACTGAGCACATTACTGCACTCTTATAGCTATTACCTTTTCCCAATTGTTTTGTGATATCAATTTTGAGTGTCCGAAAGAATGAAAGTTGAATGTCCAAAAATGGAGGACCTCCTGTATATAAGCACTAGCTCTAGCCTCAAATCCCAACCTGTAAGGCTGGGATTTTTATTCAAGGCTTACTCTCCTAGATGAGTTACTTTCACTACAGTTTCAGAGTCCCATCTACCCCCTTACTTGCATACAGCCAGATAAGTCTAAATTTGCTTACTGCCTGTGATAACCAAAAGTGTGAAGTCGGTCCAGGACCATTTCCTAAATACCCTAACCTGCTACTGGTGGATACTGCTGGATTCTATCAGGAATTTTTATTAACCTCCTGGTGTAGATTATTCCAATCTTGGAAACTTGTGAATATCAGTCCCCAATTGATTTGAAACAAATGTACTAACTTTCTGAAGTCTCTTAACCCCCAAAATATATGCTTTTATTGAAAATGTTGTTCTGAAATAATGTAACACAAAATTTACATTATGAATACTGATGCTACAAACACTTCATGCTGGGACAACGTAACAGTCTATCATTTAAATTGTGCTAACCTAAACACAAGCACTGGGCTTTAACAGGATCACAAGATTTAGAAAATATTATTGAAGATTTGGCAATCTAAAAGCAAGAAAGATCATGTTCAATTTGTTGTACAACTGATTTTGATTTAAACTGCTATGCATTTCTAGAAGTTTCAGTATAAATTCCATCAGTGTGCCCCCAATTTTTTTTTTCAATTCATTCTATTAATATTGATTGTGTTGTTGAATATTTGTTACTTACTTATGTTTTACTTTAGGCAATTTTTTTTTCTATACCTGTTTTCACTGGAAAATATGATAGCATGTTAAACATATTCATACATACAAAAACAACATATTTCAAATTTTTGAAAGAGGCACCAAAACTCAGGCTGTGTGGGCGTAAAATTTTCTTCGCAGGATCCTGTAACAAATATAAATACACTGATTAAATATGTTTTTTATGGATTATAACAATAATAGTAAATAACTGTAAAGTTTACTAGGAAATCAATTTAATAAAATTTATTATGCAGAGTACACAAACATAAAACTTGTAAATTTCCTGTTATCATTATATCGCAGTTTATGGTATATTTCCTTGTCACAGCATTGCAGACATTATCACAGAAATGGTTTTAGAAATGTAGGAAATTCCTGTTAAACAAATAACAAAATAATTATTTTACTTGGTTTATTTTTTGTACATTTTATTGATGACAGGGCACTCATTTAAAAACTAGTATCTCACTGTTGTGGTTACCATTTAACATGCATTGTTAATAAAAATACTTTTTTTTTTTAAGATGGTAGGTGGAAAAATTTGCTGAACAAATGTCTGGAAAGGTGCACACTTCCGGTGTCTGAGTGTTTGGGTATTATACCTGACCTACTAAAAAACCACTTCCCTCTCCTCTTCTAGAACACTAACCTCGTACTGTTTGACATATTACTTTTGGCTAGGCCTATTGTTCTTCAGCCCTAGGGCTCACCTCTAGCTTGTTATTCTTCTTACATATTTATGTTATCCATGTCTATTGTTTTTGCCCTGGAACTATCGTGAAGCATGCCACACAGTTTCAGTTATCCTCCCCTTGAAGCATCACTTTCACAATGTTATCTGAGGAGATCTCCTGCCTAATATCCTCTTGCAATGATCCCTGATATTACTACTGTCTGTTGCAGATGAAGGAGTCGCTGTCGCTGACATTGTCTGTGGCTCCTGGACAGTAGAGACACTCTTGTGACTTGGCCTTTCCAATATTCTTCAGATAAGATTGAAAATACCTGTGCCCAGCCAGAAACTGTGTAAGGTAATAGTCCATCTCCTCCCCATGCTTCCGCTCATGGCTACATCTGCTTGATGAGCCTTCTCATCCAGCGACATCGCTCTTCTTTCTCTCAACCACTCTGCCATCTCTCCATCATCTGGCTTTGTGCCTCTCATCATGCAGCTTCACCGCCTACCTCCTTCTAAGAGTAGTAATATCAAACCACATCACAAAAAATACAATAAACATCTCAAACCCTTTAAAAAAACTTTATCTTTGATTTAATCTCTCCAAAGTTTTTTGTCAGCACTATCTTGTCCAAAGCCAAGGTTTTTGTATTGTTGATGACAAACACTTCCAGATCATTGAGTTTCTTCTGCCCCTTGAACTTCTTAAATAGCTTTTGATCTGCTTTAGGACAGAGAATAACTCTGTGTGACACTACTGACTGCATCACCAATGGCTAGATATAAGTTCTGTGAAGTAGGCCTACAGTGAATATGGCATCAATTACACAAAACTTAGTTCTAGATCTCAGATTAGTTCCACTGGAGATGTACAACAGCAGTTCTTTGTGCTGTTTCTATCTGCAAAAATAATTTTCCTCCTGTAGCTGCATCACTTGTTTTCCTTACCTCCATCACTTTTTTTTTATTTCTTTTACAAAACATGAATGATTATAGTGTATTTGTTAAGTAACATAATCTTAGCACAAAATACACCTAGGGCAAAATTATTTAATTAAACAAACAATAAACTACATTTTGAACCATAATGCAGGAGATAAAATATGTCCCAAAACCATACCAACAAACCCGTGTGACTATACGGAACTTACAATATAAACTTCATAAACAGAAACAGCAGACACACCGGAGAATCTTCTGCAGGTATTGTTGGAAACAATTATCACAAGATATCTATAAAATACTTGGGTTACCCTGTATACAAATGGTTCACTAACAAATGGAGTTGGAACTGGTGTTTTCTGTGAACTTTCACTCATTATGTCGCACTTGGCTCAGTTTTAATGAACTTTGATGCTGACATGACATCATTAGCAGTAGCCTTGAAGCAAGTACTCAGTAGGTCTATAATAAACAAACAAGTGGTAATAATAGCTGATTCAAATTCATTTATAGAAGAAATGAATAACTATGCAATAAGTCAGAATAAACAGATAAGATTAGTCACTTATACAAGTCACTAATATCTCAAGCTCATAGGCAATTGTCAGTCGTCTAACTACAGGGGAATCACCTTACTTGATACAGCCTATGCAATTTTCTCTAGTTTAATTTATAAGAGAGTTATTATATATGCTGAAGATGCTTTGGAAAAGTGGATTCTGGGCCAAAAAATCCTAGGTCATACATTTATGCTTAGACAAATTTATGAGAAACCTTATGAGCATAATATTAAATTATACAATTTATATATAGGTTATCAGGATGCCTTTGACAGTACGTACAGAACACAAATGATTAATGATCTCTTGGTATTAGGTATACCATCCAAGTTGCTAAGACTTACCAATGCCACATTAGGAGGCTATAAAGCAGCAGTCAGAGTGAATAGTAATCAATTAACCTGTACTTTTGATATTAACACCAGTGTTAGGGAGGGTGATGCACTTTCAATAATCTTATTCAATTTGACATTAGAAACAGTGGTTGTATTGGAATTGAGTGGTTGTATTGGAATACATTCACTCATATGCTTATCCCCTTAACCACAATTGACCACAATTTGACCTAAAAATGATCAATTTTTTTTTCTTTAAAATCTATATATTCCATCTTGTTATTGTAAAATTAATACTTAAATAATACAGTTACAGTGTATAACAACGGAAAACTTTCCTCTTATATGAATTTTCAAATGCTGATTTTTTTTTGACATCATGGGTTCTGGTCAATATAAAAAAAGGGCTGATTTTTTCTATAACTCTTTGTTAACACTATTTTAACATAAGAGTTTTGAAAAACACAGCCACAAACATAAACAGACAGAAACGGAACAATCCACATGGTCTGGTTCCGTGATGTAATATCTGACACAAGATGGCGCTCAATTATATAAAGCAAAGAAGAGGAATGACTTGAAATACAGTACATCATAGCAGCAAAGTGCAGAATCACCATTATACATAACCAGGTTGAAATATTTTTTCTGAAGCCAAAATAAGTTGGCAAAATCATAGCGACATATTATCTCATCAGCGGCACTTTTTTGAACAAATTGTGCCACGTTACACTGCTGAGCCCCAAAAACGTAACACACAACATACACCAGAAACAATGAAGATGCTTACTACTACCCAAGTCGCTTTACACAGTGTAAGATACTCCTAAAATAGTCTTAATGTCTAACATAATTACCTAAAGGCGGGGGTGTGTATAAAATTAAAACTCAGTACAAGCAGTTAGTGAGCAGAGTCAAGGTGCACCCGTTTACTTTAGAATAAAAATATACCTCAGAACGTTATATAATTGTGTTTCAGCCAGAGAAAGATGAATTACTGAGTCGACCAAATACAGAATAAATTAACTCCAAAAAATCACAAAAATTCAACAATAACATAATTCAAATACTAGATTAACCAATTATTAAAAATTCCACAGTTGCATCAATTAAATATTGGGTGAAATCGTTAAAAATTCAATAGTTGCATAAGTCAATGCCAGTTTACAATTTGTAATATATAGCATACAAGCTATGATCTGTTCATTAAATTTACAAGCTATGATCCGTTCATTAAATTTCTTAGCACCTTTTTTTATACTGTAAAGTCCTTGCAGAGATACAAGTTCATATTGCACAAAATGATAAAATTACTTCATCTTCCCTTTGACTAGTAATCTGGTAACTGGAAACTGCAGGTGAATATAACTAATGAATAATAATGTTACTTGAACATGTGAGTTGTGTTTGCTGGCGGCCTGCTGTTTCTGGTCACACCGTGCGTAAGCCAGTCATGGAAAGCCGTGTTTCTGCGCTGTTCATACGGCGTGCCATCATACGTATTCTTGAGAGTATGAAGAAATCATGTGGCGAATCAATATTCTCACGTTCGTGGGCCCATACGTGGAACCAAGCTTTACTGAAAGTTCCAAACTCTTTAGTATAGGTTACCAGCTACCACACGTGCACGTTAAGTCACATAATACATAATTGCAAAATTTACAAAAGTACAGTTATAACAATTCTCAAAATTACAAATCAAATTCTATAACAAGTGACAAATGCTGAAATTTACACATCTTTCATATTTTCTTTAAACTAACTGGCTGAAAATTGGTTTTTTTCTCAATTACTTATTTTTTTGCGTACCGTATCACTTATTATATGATTATATAATTACCTTATTATCCACTCTAGCGATACAAAGTTTCGTCAGTTATGACGCGTTTCGGGACTAAGTCCCATCCTCAGATACACTTAATTAGTAAACTAATACATTAAAATCGCAACCATGATACTGGTCAAGTCAAAAATAAAATAAAATAAATTACAAATCGCATGTGATAATGTTTTACTAACCACGGCCGGAGCTCCCGCATGCGTTCACCCACAACCGCGATCGTCACGCAACTGGTCAAAGATTATCCAAACTGATTGCAGTGTCGAACAAGTAATTTGACGCAAAATTTATCTGGTCATTTAGTAAACTGTTTTTAGTGGTACTATCTTTGAAAGCTTTATAAATTTCAAATTCCTCCAGACTATCCATCCGTTTACCCTTTTTACAAAAATGCAACGCTGTTAAATTTTCTTCGAAGCTCGTATATTTATGTCCACTTGATATTAAATGTTGTGCAAAATTGGACTTAGTATTACTTGGCTTAGGAATATGTTCTAAAAATCTTTTATAAAAACATCTGCCTGATTGACCGATATAGAGCGCATCACAATCATCACATTTTATTTTATATACACCACATTTCTTTTTTAATGGTAATTTGTTTTTGTTTTTGAAATAATTTCCTAAATTATTATTTGTTTTAAATGATAAAATATAGTTATTATCTTTGAGAACGGGTCTTAAAATATTTGGCATAATACCTGAAAAATTAGCAGAAAGATATTTATAATTTTTATTACTTGCTTTTATACAGTTTGAATTTTTATTTTCTAAACGTTTCCTATGTCTATTTATTATTTTGTCAACTATTGTAGATTTATACCCGTTATTTATTGCTATTTGTTTGATAGTGCTAACCTCATTCAAGTAGTCCTCCTTTTCGAGGGGAACATTTAAAAGTCTGTTGACAAGACTGTTAAATACTGCCATTTTTTGTGTAACGGGATGATGTGAATCATAGTGTATTACTGTGTCAGTACTAGTGTGTTTTCTAAAGATTTTGTATTTTAAATTATTCCCGTTATGTAATACAGTTAGGTCTAAAAAATTGAATCGGTATTAACGCTTGTTGCATTCGGCAAGGGGTGCTGAATAACTGCAACAAAATCAACTGACATTATCTGGTCACATACCATTAAGGGGTTATACTGACAGCATGATAATAATTTCCAAAATTATAACAGCTTTGAAGGATATGTTGGGAAAATTATACATTGTAACATCTAAGAGAAGACTATGTATTAAAAAAAGTAAAACCAAATAACATGAAAAATAGCCAAAGAAATATTAATAATAATGACTTTATTACTGCCAAGTATACATTCAGTCATGCCAAAGTTTTCACCTACTTAAGAGCTGAAATTGGCAAGACCAAGATAACTGCTGAAATTAAATCATTTATACAATAGGCCAATCGCTGCTACTATAGATACAAAAAGTTAATGATATCTAAACTGATAGATCGAAAAATAAAATTGATATTATACACAACCATAATGAAGCTTAAGCATTATTAACTTACGGTAGTGAGGCATTAACCACAACAGATCATGTTGAACATCTACATTGAATATTTGAGCAAAAAGATGTTAAAAAAGATATATGGACCAATAAGAAATGTTGATGGCATGCAGAGGACCTGGATGAATCATGAACTCAACCAAATAATAGGAGGAGCTAACATAATGAGCTTAAACATAGTGAATGGTATTAAACCATTACGTATCACATGCATGGACAAGAATAGAATTGGACTTTTGGGTGGAAACCTTCACAGAAAGAATGCAGGGTAGACCTAAGAAAAGATGGAGGGATGATGTGGAAAAAGACCTGAAGGAACTTTGAGTATGAAACTGGAGAGGAATGGCCAAGAAAAGAGCAGAATGGAGAAGCATTGTTGACAAGGCAAAAACCCACAAGTGGTTGTCACTGCCAATTGAAGAAGAAAAAAATGTACAGGCATTGCACAAATGCAATGCACAGAGAAGGGCATTGAAAATGCTTCAATAAATCTAAAAAATATATATATTTATGTTCATTCACCAATCAATGAATTCATTCTTCATTCACCAATCAATGAATTCATTCTTCATTTACCAATGTACAGACTATAAGTTAAATTTAGTCGCATTCATAAGCGAAGTTTTATATGTGTACTACGTTATTGACAACAAAGAAGTAGTTTCTATGGAAACTCACCAGTTCCCATTTTCGATCACGCACCAGCGGTCGTTTTCAAATGTGCGACACGTCCTTATAAACATTTTCAATGTTAAAAGGAAGAAGATGTTTGATAACATGAGCCATATTCCACCCATTGGATAACAACAGATACATTAAGTAATAAATAAAATGTTACACTTGGTCTAATTGTGATTAGTATTCCATTTTTACCTGTTCTTGTTGTCCCCTTCTTTTACTTTTGTAACTTTCACACACGCGTTACACACTAATTGTAAAACTATATTTTTAAATACATATGAGATCAAAAAAAGCACAAATTAGTATTTTGAGTAAAATGAAAAATATCAATGTTAGTTGCTGTGATACATGTTGGTTGTTGTGAAAATTGTTGGTATATTTTCTATTGTTTATATTATTAAGTGTGTTATATTACTATGAAAAAAATGCATTTAAATTCTAAAGAAATTGATCTTGGTAAGAAAGTTTTAAATTTGATATAAAACAGTAAACAATAACCTCAATGTGAATAATTCTTTGTTTTGCTGAGATTACAGGAAAAAATCAAATATACCATATACAGAAAAAAGCGAAAAAGGTTAAGTATTGCTAAAGTTACTAGTTAAAATAAATTTTTCATTAATCTTCAAATGTTTTAAAGGTTTACAAAACAAGTCCACGCAGAAAATGAGAAAGGTTAAGTTAGATTCATTTAGTTATTTTGTTTGGCGTTTGGCCCCAAGGAGTGCTAGTACTTTTATGTATGTTGTTCATTTCTTCCGCTAAGTAGTGCTTTAAGTGAATTGGGAAGAGTTGTTCATATGAGCTTAAATTGTTTTGCTAATTTTATTGTTATTCTTGTTTTTATAACAAGTATTTTTTTTTATAATGTATTGAGAACCTTCTCGAACAATGAAGCGTGTCCTTCCAACCATCCCCCCTAGACAAGCAGGCGTAGCCTCAGCCAAGGTCGCGCTAAAGTATGTTCCTGATTCTTCAAAGCACACTTGAAATACACATTAGCTGACACACCTAAGTAAGGACAGCAAGATTCTAGAACACATGCACATATATAAGGTACAGAGGCTGGCCTTGTGCATCAGTGGACAGTGAACGATTTCCTTAACGTGGATGAAGTGTTTGACGAAGTATTGTGCGAAGTGTTATTATGTTATAATTAGTGTGGAACTTTATTATTTCACATTATTATTGTGTGTGGACAAATCTAACTGGAATTATTGTACGAGTTGATTACAAATTGTTATTTGTGATTAATGAAGCTGGTTATTAGTGACTTCATTGGTGTCTTGTATTTTGTTTTCCACTGTACCATACAACGATCAGTGAGACCGTTGTAACAATAAGTAATTTTTTTATAACTAATTTTGGTAAGTAGGAAACTGTTACTATTATTACAAATTCTGTTTAGAATACTTATTTCATTATGCTATTGACTTCGAAACCGCTTATTATTTGTGACTGTCAGGGACCAAGCAGTGACATCAAGCTATTATATAGTACAAAGTTATGGTTCAATGGCTTGAATATGCTTCATACCATCAGTCCTCTAGCTTCATAAAAGATACCTGCAACATTCTTTGCCAGTGTTGAAACTCATTTTGTTTAGATCTGTTATGTTTAGATTTTAGAACAGCTATATTTATTTTCTTATGATTATCTTGTGGCTGCATGTATGGACAGGAATAGATGGACAGAGCCTCCCTATAACCCGACACTGAGAGACAGAAGGATCAGGTGAAGAAGAAGAAGAAGTTCTTGTTCTTGATAGATCTAGACTAGAAGTGAGTTTCATTATCCCTCAACAGTACAAAGTTCAGCCAGTTATACAGGCTAGCCTCACTTTAACAAAGGGGTACAGAATATCAGGTTTCACAACATTAGTGATAATATATCCATCAAATTTACCAGATACAAAAATAAGTTTAGTACAGATCAAGATCAAGGAATCTAAAGCCTAAGAAAGAAGAATATCTGGTGAAAAGCAAGTTTAAATTAAGTTGGTCAGATTATGTTAACATGTATTAATTATACGCGTATATTTTTTATTTATAACCATGGTGGTGCTTTAGGCCGATTCATCATTGTCAGTTCTCATTAAAGTATGTCCTTTACAGTGAGGACAAACAATATTCATCAATCCTATGTCATTTTCATTTGCATACATGGATAATTATAATTAAAACCACTATATTAAATTACTGTATTATTAATTATTAAATTTATTATTAAATTATTCCACCTCAAAGAATTTTTTTCAGCGGTTTGTCTCTAACTCTAACATTTGTTTGCCTACTTCGTCAAACTGCAAGCCTTTTTCACATTCTTCTTGTTTTCGATGTTATGTAAAGTCTTTATTATTTTGCATTTATCGCTGACCTTCCTAAAGATGATTTTCTCTTTGGCATTGTAAACTATGAATAATTGAAAATCAAAATAACTGGCGTAGACACATTAAGCAATCTTACACGTTATTACTTTGAATGTTACCGTATTTGACTTAACAATGAATACTGCTAACAAAAATATTTAAAAGCCAAATATTTACCGTATACATCAAACAAATAAGAATACTTGAGAATAAACATTAAAATCAGCTCTCCCTGCCAGCATTAATCTCCTTTTCACTCATAATAAAATACTCCCTACTCCTAATAACTCGAGAAATGGGTAAGGATGGGAGAGACAATCGAAAATGCGGCATACATTAGTTTGCATAATATGTAAATTAATGTGCATGATTGTAGCTATGTTAACAATACTGAATATTTTGCTGGAAGTTGAACTCATGACCATTTCTGTTGAGATACATGATTTGTCTACTTTGTCTCGGCTGCTTTTTAGACAAAATAAAACAAAGATACGAAAATAAAACAGAGTGTAAAACCTTCATCAAAGTAGCTACTATAAGCCTGCAAAGTTTCATTCAGATTGTCCAAGTGTAGTTTCTTAGATTAGCGCGGCCAACCCCCCCCCCCCCCCGATTATTAATAATAATATATAATACATAGATATGCTTTTTATAGGCTGAAGAAACTGTATCAGGAATAAGCTGAATATTACTGAATGACTCGTCCTTCCACAATGATGATCCACCATTTCTGGTTATTTAGGTGTCATTTATTTAAGTTCTACACAGATTGATATTTTTTTTGGACTCTCAGTCTTGATATTTATATTGTAAGATGTATAAATTTACGTGTGTAGATATAACTCAACTGAATCACAGGCAGTAAAGGAAGTTCTACATAATTAAAGAAATGGATTTTCTTCCTATTTTGCTACTGCAGTCTTTTTTAACTCGCTGTATCGTCATGACAGATAAGATAAGCAGATAGGTTTAGGTTTTACGGATCTTGAAGGTTATGGGAGGCGATTTCAATTCCGTGTATACCGAGTTGTCTTGGTTTTAATAAGTACCACGCACTTCCACAAAACAACTTAGCTGAAACTGTGTGGTAATATTCACGCTAGGTATAGAATCTTATGTTTAAAATATGCTTACATCATGTCCTTTCATTTCATATCATCACCGCCTTCTAGATAACATGCGATTGTGTATATACTTTGTTGCGTAGGTTGGCTGCAATGATTAGAACGACAATAACTGACTTGCGGTTTTTGTTTGTGTTGTGAGTGAGGTGTAATTGTATTAATTTTCTTACGTTAAGTCTTTTCACAGGAACGCGAAAATGGTAAAAAAGATTCAACTACTTTTAAAACTTTATCTAATCATTGTTCAAAGCCAATCTATTTTGCTTTACATATATCGTAAACTGTGATGTACAGGTTAACTGAGAAATGTAACTAAACAGAAGTATTTTTCATATTAATTGATCTAAATATTTTTAGCGCTGGGCTATCTTTTTGAAAATATTAATGGTAATTATGTAAATTACTATGCCCGTTAAAATTAAGGTTTGAAGAATAAAAAAAGTCCACAGTCTAGTGTTCAGACATTAAAATTATTTTACCATAGTCTACTTATGATAGCAAACATAAATTATAATTTTAATTAGTTTGAAAATATTCATACACAGTCATTATTGTATCATTATTATTCCATGTAGCAAGTAAATTTTAAATTCTTGTGATTTGTTTTCGTATTAAGTAATTTTACCTCTCCCAGGCATGTGCTTTTATATTATGTCCAGTGTATGTGCTTACCACTCCGTTACCACAACAAAATCTGTTCTTCCTTTGCAGGCTAACTGTGCTTGTAAAACAAAAATTATAGACAGGTTGTAGTTCAGAAAAAGTCAGGATGATTGTTAATAAAAGAAACTCGTAATAAGTGTGTTTTAATAGCTTTAGCCCGGAAGATTGATACTCACAAAATTCCTGACTTGTGATTTCATAAAATTTGGATGTGGAGTATTTTATATAGCCTATAGTAAAAATTAGTATTAAGAAGGTGAATAGCAGAAATAACAGTAATCATGAAGAAACTTAAAAAGCTTTTTGTTGTATATTCCTTGTGTAGATACAATTAAATATATAGTCCTGTGTGGGGGGGGGGGACATACAAACATTGTGTTGTACTTATATTGAAAAATGTGTAGAGAAGGTCGTCTTTAATAGTTAGATGACTAACAAAACCAAATAAAGGTAGAATATTTGGTATTCCTCTGTTATCAAAACACTACACTTTACCAGCATTGTTTTTCTGATGTGTAGAGAAGCTTTCGTCTGTTTCTACTACGTGTCCTGATCAATTTTCTCTGTGCATACTTTTGCATATTTTCACTCTGCATACTAAACCCAAATGTGACAGACCTCTGTGCTCGCTTCACTCATCCTGCATACGCATTGAAATTGCAGTCTTTGGCTATTGATTTATGGATTACAAAAATCATCACTCACAGACTATAACGGCTGTATACTATCTTTTATAACTTCTGTATACTATCGCCCTTATAACTTCGGGAGCCGGGTTAATTGACATCGGTCAATTAAACAGGCTGCCATAATATTCACAAAATGTTATATATTTCTTGGATTTCGTTGTCCATGACGTGTCCGTTACTTAACTAAATATCACTATTGTTTGACGACTCAGAACACTAAGTTTTTTATAAGTAAAATCGTAAAGATTTACCTTACAGCCTAAACCGGCTTTCACCTTTAGAAGGCTTCATCAGAGGCCTCTCTTCTCTCATTAGAAGGCTGATGAAGCCTTCTAAAGGTGAAAGCCGGTTTAGACTGTAAGGTAAATCTTTACGATTTTACTTATAAAAAACTTAGTGTTCCGAGTCGTCAAACAATAGTGATATTTAGTTATATATTTAATTAAAATACAACGTAACAAAACACTTAACTGGAACCTGTGAATTAAGGAATATTAGATTCGTGTTGCCAAATTAATCCACGCATGTTTACGTCCATGACATCTCTTTATTTACATACCTGGTAATTAGCATAAAAGAAAATGAGTTACTGTCTTGTTATTAAATTTTAATTAGGCTTGTGATTTGTATAGTTAAAAAAAACAGTACATATATATACTTAACCTACTTTTCGTTTACTCTATTTCGTTCAACTGATTAGCTAACTATATTAAAAAAATAATAACTGCATAATGTATTCATTAATCAACTTGGTTAATTATTTATAAAACTTTGGTAATTCATACCCTCGGATCCGAAATATACCCTTTCTTTATATTAAAGTTAAACAATTTACTTTTGCTGCCATTTGAAGAATGGGCTTATTGATATTAGCATGTTATAGTCATTAAAGCTAAATACATCATATTGTTTATTACAAAGTTACAATGGTAATTTAATTCGGTCAGTCTTTTGTATTATGATATTAATATTATTTTGGTGTCAATTGTCTTTCATATTTTTATTAAGTGATTTCTGAACTCCAGAAGTTTGACTTCTGTATCACCTGTATGTAGTATCCTCGGCGAATCGGGGTTGTCTGTAGTAAACGGTGGCTATGCGGCTTCTGGTATATCCTGGAGACTGAAGAAGGTGTAATAATGGAAGGTGTGGTTCTCTCCCTTTTTGCAAGGTTGATCAGATTCTGGTGCTGGCGGTGGTGAGAAACTTTCACTTGAACTCACTTACTTTGGTTTTCCCGCACTTTTACCTTATAGTTAAACTGTTACATATACTGTGATCTCTATCACGTTGACATGATATTAAATCAACTGCAGAGATGTCATAAACACACATTTAAAACGTATCAAAGATGTTAAACATATTGAAATTACTGATAATATTTGCTATCAGCTTTACTAAGCATTAGCTTAAAGAAACTAAGAGAGTGAATGACATACTCTTTCATTCTCTATAATTTTGTAGTTACTGACTACATTTTCAACTGTACTGTTCTCGCTGCGGAGTCTGATTTACAACTAATTTTTGGGGCGCATCGCTGGCTTAGCGAAGTGCTTGTCCGCGCGTGTTGTTATTTACCGGCGCGATAAATAGTTCTTAATTTATTAATTATTATTTTTACTTATTTTAAATTGCTGGTTTATTACGTCTCTCTATAATTTATTACTCGCTGAAGAAACAGGAGGTGGTTTACATATTTATTTGTTTAACATTATTTAGTTTTGATTTAAATGGAATAACTCCTATTGTAGTCCCAAGCCACGTGTTTGTTAACCAAATACACTGTTACTCACCGTCTATGGCCTTTCCGTGATGTTATTTCGTGTTTACATGTTTCGAGGCACTTGCCTCATCATCAGAACTTTATAAAAACTAATCTATGTCATCAATGATGACATGTGTCAAAATACTAAAACACAATACGGCATTAAACTATGTACAGAACTTGCTTTAAAAATGAGCACGTCAATGTTAGGTGTGCCTTGCAAGCCAACACGCGCCGTACTGACTCTGTTACTCACCGTCTATGGCCTTTCCGTGATGTTATTTCGTGTTTACATGTTTCGAGGCACTTGCCTCATCATCAGAACTTTATAAAAACTAATCTATGTCATCAATGATGACATGTGTCAAAATACTAAAACACAATACGGCTCATTTTTAAAGCAAGTTCTGTACATAGTTTAATGCCGTATTGTGTTTTAGTATTTTGACACATGTCATCATTGATGACATAGATTAGTTTTTATAAAGTTCTGATGATGAGGCAAGTGCCTCGAAACATGTAAACACGAAATAACATCACGGAAAGGCCATAGACGGTGAGTAACAGTGTATTTGATTATTTAGTTTTCTATTTATTTCATAGGGAGAGAAATTATGTAGTTTCATTTAGGATTATATTATTCTTACCTCTTTTTTTATTTTGTGCTATTTAACCCTATTAAATCGTCACAAGACATCGAAGCATTATATCACAACGCTTGCGCCTTTAACGAGCCCTTTCTGCTCACAGCTAAGAGAATATCACATGGGGCTCCACAACATAATGAGACTTTTAATCACCTATACCAACACTATAATTTTCTTCTTCACATTTAATATATTGATACAACAATTTATAATTTGTTTGGTATTTACATAATCCTTTATTCTTCTTCTTCACATCGGAATACATAGATACAATTATTTATAATATTGGGTGGTGTTTTGGTAATGGACAAGTACCAAATACTCTTCAGTATTTTTAATAGACGTAGACAGTACCACAGTGCACATTATTTTATAAAAGATTGTGTGTGTGTGTGTGTGTGTGTGTTGATCTGTAACAATAAAATGCATGTGTTGTGTGTTATCTTTTATCTTAAATGTTGATGTTAGTATTTTTATGGTTTGTATTTTATTGTTTTAGAGTTTTGGATTACCTCCACTTCTGCCAAAACCTTCAGTTGAAAACACATTCAAAGTTAAGGAGGGCTCCTTCGGTGTCCCAGATCTTATGACTTATGGGTAATGATAATTTTAGCTCAGAAAAACTTAATGGTTAAGGCAGCTTTTTCTGTTATATAAGATAGTATTAGACGTAGCATTGAATTTGAGTTTTTCTCTTATCAGGCAACCTAATGTTTTGTATTGATGCCAGGTTTGAAGGTGCTCGCAGTAAAGTTGAAACTTCCCATCCATTAGAGGCTTCTGAAAAAAATGTAAGCATACCTGTTTCATAGATAAAAATATTATTATGCATATAGAGGTGTTCAGTGTGATAGAAATTAAAGACATACCAGAGACAGTAAAATAGTTAATCATATATAATCCCATTATGCACTAAAATAAATAAGTGTACTAAATCATAATTAATAACAGAGAAACGTTATTAGCGCTCTGCACAAATTATAAGACACAATTTTTCAGTGAAGGGTTTGTGAGGATTGCTCAAAAATATAACACAAATTTTAACTTATTTGTGTGACATTTCGACAGTGTTTATTGACATCATCAGGACCTGTGTATGAATACAAAAGAAATGTCAAACACAGCAGAACAATTATTTGGGTGAATGTGTTTGTGTATGTGAGTGTGTGCGCACACGCGTGTGCGTGTATATATATATATATATATGTATCATTGTATATGTGAAGGATGATAGAAAATATATGTCCTGATGATGACAAAAACATTGTCGAAACGTCGACACAAATAAGTTAAGATTTGTGTTATATTTTTGACTGATCCTCACAACCCTTCACTGAAAAATTAATTGTTTGACGGTCACTACGAATTTAAGGATATAAGACAAAATGTTTACAACAAAACAACTCGCTAATTCTCTCTGGGCAGAGAGGTCAGATTTCAGCTAAAAACTAACAGTGGACTGACCAGCCACTCCCCTTAACAAGCCTAGGACCACACTGTGGCAGGAGGAATATTTGATGAGACAGTGGCCTCATAAAAAACTCATATTGGTGTCAGGTCACAATAGAAGACGATTATGATAAAATTTTACATGAAACAGTAAAAATGTGACTAACTTATGAATTCTCAGTAAAATAGTGTTGATATCTAAAGTAATAGTGTTTACATAAATCATTATGTAAAGCATAAAGTTATTATCTTATTATAAAACATATTCAGTTTTGTTTAAAACCTGAATGGAAGGATGTGCGGAAACAAGTTGTTATATAGAAGGATGTCATTTTTGTTAATAATTTCCATTTCGTATTTATTACAAAATATGAGAAGCAAGTTTTTTAACATGTTTTATTACTTTGTAAGTAAATGTTAAACTATACCTTTTTTGCTCTGTAACAAGAGTTAATTACTTAAAAGAAAGAACATTATACAAATGCATAAAGAAAATGGCTTGAGCTTAAAAATTCAGTTACATCAACAAAAATAATTTTAGATTTCTATTGTATTAGTACATTATTAATTTTTTCCTGCAAGTATGTATATCCTATGTACATTTGTCAGAGATAGTCTGCATCATCAGAGGTTTAATTGTATTTATTGTATTTATATTTCACATTTATAGTGTGTATTTTATTTACATTTTATTTTATATTTTTTTAAATCAATTTATATTTAAACCTCTGACAATGCAGATTATCTATATAGGCTATACACATGACTCAAAGTATATTCAATAATGTAAAAATTTACTTGCAGAAATACAAGATATATTCAGTTACTGCAAGAAACACAGACATCGTCAAGTGTTTTCAAGAAAAATATTTTAGGCTTCTTATTATTATTATTCCGGCTGTACAATGTTTACACATTTTCTAGAACCAAAGATTACATAAGTGATTGAATTCTCAGCTTCCACTGCTGCTTGTCCATCCAGAGATCTTCTTCAATTTCTTGTTCCCTCTATATAATCTGAATTTCTTCTATCCAGGTGATCGGTGGTCTTCCTCTTTTTTTCCTTCTTACTGGCAGGGTCCATTCATAACTCTCCTTGGCAATATTTCCTGTGTCATTCTTTTCGTGTGTCAATACCATTGTAATTTTTTTGTTTGGATACAATTTTTAGGCTTCTTAATTTGATTAAATTTAAAAAATTTTCAATATCATCCATGCTTGGAATTTCTGATGGTTGCTTGGAATACTAATCTGTATGATTAATTAGTTTATGATACTTGAACTGTAGAAATTTTTGTAGCTGGTTTCTTCATTATGCCTGCTTTTCATTTCAAGGCTATGGAAAACAGAACTGAGTAATTTTATTCAAGTACATGTGTGAAACCACAAACAGAAATTGTTGTGTGTTGGGTTTAAGAAATCTCAAAATATAACTGAAAATTAACTAGTATCTATCGTATAAGAATTAGTATGTCTTGACTGCATATACAGCATAGTGAAGCAGACATAAACCGATTAAATTATTATAATTAGAACACTCTACCGTATCCAGAAGTTTTGATATTCCATATAGTTCAAGTAAAATAGGACATCAAAATGACTTAAAAAATGAAAAGCGGTCTAATAAAAATTTTTGTCAAATCAAGTGAGACATTTTTGTTATTGAAATTGTCTTTAATTTGAGTGTATTTTTGTTTTGATGTGCCAAAAATTGATGAGATATGTCAGTTTCATTGCGCGTACCAACGTGCTTCACATTAAAAAATAGTTTTTAAAATAATTTTTTTTTGAAATACAGTGAAACACGTTTAACATGAAATGACGGGGACCAGCTGTTTTTTTCGTGTTAACCGATATTTCGTGTTAATGGACAAAAAGTGAAACAAAATGAGATACAGAAGTACTGTACTGTAAATGGTCAAATACTGAAGAGATTACTTACTGAATTGTGTAGTAAAATAAATCAATAAAGAATATTCAAAAGGTACTTACATATGAACGTTTTATTTATTCTCCTGAGCTATTATACAGTAATTAATTTTTCTTAAAATATAAAGTTATTGTAGTGACAATGTTCAATTCTTTTTAAAATAGTCCGTTTTCTTTTGTACAGAATTCTGCACTACTTGATTTTCAATAAATTGTTCTAGTTTATCGACATGCTAAAACATTTCACCTTCCGAGTTGGCTTCTAAAAATCGACAAACCCGTCTCAGCAACGAAAGCGTATTGGTAGCGGTAGGAACTCCTGTCATATCATTTTCCGTGTCAGGTTCGTCAGCACTCTCATCATTTTCACAGTTTTCAGCTTGCACTATTTCTACGATATCACTGTCTGTTAATACGGGAGTTGTAGTTTTGTTCTCGTTGACAGACATGTACTCATTTAGAGAAACTGAAACATTTAATGCTGATGATACGCGATTTAAACATCTCAGACAGAGTAGGCCCAATTTCATTTTCTTCGCATTTGGTTTGTTTAATCTCTGAATTCAAAATGAATCGAGCATGAGTGAAACAATTTTCAATAGTTTTAGGTGTTACGAGGTTCCATGCTGTTCGCAACAAATTACAAGCGTCCAGTAAATTTATACAGAAATTGTTTTTCGCCTCTATAGCGGCCAAGTATTTCTGCAGAAGTAATTTTCTATACTGGAATTTTAAATTCTGAATAATACCTTGATCGCAATGTTGTAGGACACTAGTCGTGTTCGGTGGTAGAAAAATAAGTTTAACTGCCGTCATTTCTACGTCACTCGAATTGGCAGGACATTTATCAACAATTAACACAACTTTTCTCTTCTGAGAAGCGAAATGTTTTTCTAACAAAACTAACCATTCGGTAAATAATTTAGACGTCATCCACGCTCGTTTGTTACCTGTTTATTCTCCTGGTAACTTTTAACATTTTTAAAACAGCGAGGCTTTAAACTTTTACCTATAACAAGTAACGGAAGTTTTTCTGACCCATCAGCATTCCAACCTACCATCACTGTCACTCTCTCTTTGGACTTTTTACCAACAGTGCATTGTTCACCTTAAAATGAAAGTGTTTATTGGGCATGCAACAGAAAAATAGTCCTGTTTCATCCCCATTGAAAATATCTTTTCGTGGGTAGTCTTTTAAAATTGCAGGTAGCGTAGATTGCAACCAAGATGATGTCATTTCTTGTGATACCTCTCTTGACTCGCCACAAATGTTTTTGTACATTACACCGTTTCGTTTTTTGAACCTTTCTAGCCAGCCACTACTTGCAGTGAAATTGAAGTTCATCTCTTCAGCAAAAACGTTTGCTTTCTCCATTAGCAGTGGTCCAGAAATAGGAGTTTCTTGTGTTCTCGCTTGCTTGAACCAGACAAGAAGAGCAGCTTCCAAGTTTTTATGGTTAGCTTTACGGAAACGTTTTCTATCTGGTTCAAACGTGCTCGACTCATACAGCTCTAAAATTTTATCTCTATTTTTTATTATGGTACGTAGATAACGTAGAGTTTGTTATACCGAATTTTTTACAGATCTCTGTTTTAGATAGAATACCATCATTAACAGCTTGAAGGAGTTCAATTTTCATTTTTAATGATATGGAATTTTGTTTACGCACTTTCTTCTCCATTTTTTACACTTTGACACTGCAAAAACGAAATTTACAGAATCGTAACCTCACTTAGCACCTGTATGTACACGTAGGCCAAACGTCACTTAATACTGTACTGAAGACCGTAAAAGACTAAAAATAAAGGCATAAACAGCTACTGTAAATCTTACAGCTGAGTAAATTTTTTCACAAAAACGTTATCCGTACCGTACTGTGAACACGACCACACGCACAGAATACTGTAAGTGAACTGAACTCACTAACTTCGCAACAAACTGCACCCTGTAATGTAACGGAATGGCAGTGTATTTGGGGAAATGGACAACACATTTGGTACGGAGGTAAACAACTTGGTACTGTACTGTATACAATAGTAGGTATAAAGACGTAACATACCAAGCAGCTGTTTATTCTTTATGCCTACACGTAGCACAGATTCCTTTACATTGGGACATTTTAAACACGTTTCAGAGCATGCATGTATGTATTTATTTATTATGCAGCTAATGAAAAGCGAGCAAAAATTTCGTGTTAAGCGATATTTCATAGGGTAATCCTTCGTGTTAACTGTACAAACTGTAACTGAAAAATATATACAGCGATCAGAACCTGAGTCACATTTCGTGTTAACCGATATTTCGTGTTAAACGTGTTCCACTATGTGTATTTTTATGAAAAATGTAATGAGGCCTTTTTTGTACTCATAAAATTACCTTTAATTTAGTTTCAGATTGTCCTGCTATGACAAAAGTTGACAGAAAAATATCCATTTTTATGTTGACAAATTAACATTACTGATTGTGCATATTATGTGATAATGTTTATTGTGCTTAGTTTAAAAATAATGAACATTTAAATATTTTCATATGTTACAAAAATTACCTGTTGATCATGAAATACTATTTTTTTACATTAAAAATTATATAGTATTTTAATATGTTTTTGTTCCATATATGTTTGTATCATAGTCGTGTTGTGTGTGTGTGTTTGTTGTGTGCGTCCATGCGCGTGCACATACACATCTTCTAAACTATGGAAATAGGAAGATTATTTGAAAACAGAAGACTATATGAAAGTGAAAGAGTGCAACAGGTAACTGTAAAATTTTGAGTGATTAGATGATGGTGAAGGCAAGACCTGGTTGGAATGAACCTTCAGACAGACACGTCTTCTTCTCTTTAACTCTAAGCTTCCAGAAGTCTTAATTTGAGTTAATTTGAAAAAATAGTACTAACTTTAAACAAATTTTTCCTATACTGGAGGAATCGAAGTCAGTTACAAAATGAAATCAAGTAGTCAGAACTGATGGATATGCTGTTTTCTGCTATGACTCTAGTTATTTGTTACATATTTGAACAAACAATATAACATTGTGTTCACAATAAAAGGCTTAACATTTTATATAATAGACTATCGTTTTAAAATTTACAGAGCTATTAGTAATCATCATCCTCAAGGATTAAACCAGGGATGGTTTGTTCTGGTCTCAAATAGGCAAAGATTAGAGCTGGTCACTCCAGCGCTTCCGCGGACATCCCACACCTCTCCATCCCCTCGGCTTATAGTTCCATAGTTGTTTGGGGATGCGGCAGTCATCCATTCAGCAAAGATGTTCCCACCAATTCAGCCGATACTGAGTGACCTGTCGAGTATACTCATAATATTCAGTTTGTGCTGTATATCTGTGTTTCTTCTATGATCATGGAGAGTATACCCTGTCCCGTGCCTGAGAAATCTCATTTCAGCCACTTGGATGCGACTGGCCTGGCCTTTTGTTAAAGTCCAATTCTCAGACCCATAAAGAAGTGTGGGAAGAACCATCACAGAGCTATTAGTGATCAAAAAATTAAAGTGGCCGCCATTCGTAAATTTAAGATCGCAGAGTATCCGTATTTTTTTATTTATTAAAGAACGTTAATCTAAACATGTATACCAAATTTCATTAAACATATCTTAATCCCTTGTTTATATATAAAATTTTCCGTAGAAAACACAAAATGGCAGCCATATATAGTGAGGACACCTTTTACATTAACCCTGTACAGTGCTGATATATTTGAATTTTGACTTCTTTTGAAAATGTCAGTAATTGTTTTTGTTTGCACAAACTTTAACTTCAGCACAGTTTTTACAGTTGCTGATAATTGCTTTTCGGACATTAAATTTAATAGTGTTTTTACCTATATCCAAATGTGCAATCTCTAATAACTTGTCATTTAATAAACATGCATTGTGTTTATGGATACTTGACATTTTTACTATAACAAAAAGTTAATAATAATATGTCTTAATAAAGAAAAAAATTATGTTAGCACTGAATCAGTTGTTACTTTCACAAAATCTGCGTGATTGTAAACAGGACTGTAAATGTAAGAAGGCAATTGTTTATAATAAACTTAAGTTTTGACAACAGGAAGTGCGGTGTGTGATATTCGTCTTATTATAATTGATGTGTGGTGTTTTATATTGCATTCTCTTGTAAGTTCGTTATTACTTACCTGGTTCATATCCGAATAAGAGTAGGTCCCACTTAGTTAGGACTTGTAGAGCTCTTAAAGTTCTGCTCCAGAATGTGTAATTAGTATAAATCAAGTTAGCCTCCTAAACTGGAATCATTTTTCTTCATAGGTTGTAAATGTTGTAACATTTATTTAAAATTAAAGTTGAATTTTGTATAATTTTTATTTGTTGAATAAACTAGCACGTTTTCTGTTTATTACTTTACAGTACGTGCAAAACCAGGATCGTATGGAAATGGCCGTTCTCCGTAATATACAAGGCCTTCATGCACCGTTACGCTTAGCAATGGAACGTAAAGCTGCACAGTCTGTTGGACGACTTCCTTTTCTGGCGAGCTCAGGATTATCGCTGGAAGTTTTGCGTGGTGAAGAAGATCGTATTCAGTTTAGTGACATTCTGAACACACCAGACGTTAGTGAACGTCTGGCGCAGCCGCACGTTGTTTTGGAACATAAGCTTGGACTTGTATAATATTCTCGTAAAAGAAAATTTAAAATTCTCTAATTGAATTTTGCAACAAGGAATGGCTAATAATGTTTATGCTTAAATATTTTTAAATAAAGTTAACACATACTTACATTAACAAATTTGTTACTTACTTTCCTGGTGTAGTATAGACCTGGCTATAAATTGTGAACAGTGACTTTGAGATGTAGAAACCTGACAATAGAAATTGAACAGTAGCTTAGAGATGTGCACTGTACAAACACCTCGTTGTGGGCCAACAAAATTTTCAGTCTTTTCGCACATGCGCATAAGTCTTGTACAGTGTTTCATAGTGTGAACATCGGCTGCAACAAGACTGGCGAGTACAATGGAAGCATATGTGTGACAGAGACAGAGGTAGTACATGAGAGACAGTGTACAGTTATCGCATGTTTCCCCTCTGTCCTCTCTAGATAACTTACTATACTTATTAGTGGGGGTAATTCATGCATTGGGTCGGCGCAGATGACTGTTCAGGAAACAATGTCGGGCCTATACAGTAGACAAACGCCTTGTTGTGAGGCTAACAAAGTTTTCATTCATTTCCACATGCACAGGACAGTCTTGTAGAGTGTTTCATAGTGTGTAGGTTAGCTGCAACAAGGCAGAGGAGAACATTACAAACATGCAAGTGCCATGAAGCAGCAGTGTGTGACAAAGAGAGACAGCATGTAAGTGAAACAGGAAGCTGTTGTCGTGTTCTCTCCTGTCTAGTCACCATTTGCTATATTTGTAAGTGGGGGTAATTCTTTCATTGGCTCCACACTAGAGGTGTGCTAAACTAGTATTGGAAAATAACAGGATCAAACGAAACCATTCCAAAAATATAACACGTACAAATACCTGTTATTATATACTTATTATACATATACATTTATTATATAATTTGTTATAAGAAATAAATTGAAACTAAAAGTATTAACACTGTTACTTTACACTGGGACTTTATTAAGCTGTTACTGTTTAAAAGAAAATAAGAAACAACAGAATTTATAGGCCTATTTCCCTTTGGGAATACTAATTTAAATTTTCACTGGGAGTAAACAAACTGACATAGATTTAATATTAAATTAATGATTCCATTATTTTGGTTAGACAAATCAGTTGCAAAACTCAGGAAGTTAAATTTAGAGTGCACGTAATAACACAACAAGAATGTCAAAAAAAATTACATGAGATGTGCAGTGAAGTTAAAATCACCCCCCGAAATCACATTAACAAAAAGTACTATATGGCCTATCAGCCATTCTGTAGGTTACAACACAATATAATTCGCTTTTTCAAAATTTACCAAGTTGGTGACTAGTATAATATATAATTTGTTATTATAATCTGTATTATATATCTGCATAACACACAAGAAAAACTGTAACATCAGTATGAATTTTTTCATTTAATAAAAACTTTAATAAATTCTTCATCTCTTTGGCATAGAGATATTCTGAACCTTGCTGTTTTTTCTTCGTTTCGTACTTGTATAGAAATTGGCATTTGCGCAGAATGAAGTATTCAGCACCAAAAAGTGACTGTGTACTCGTAACACTCGTAGTAATCATTTACTTGTTTATTCGTTAGTTGCATGGGGGTGGTCCTGCGACTCAGAACCGCGAGGCCACAAGTAATTGGAACGGGTATTTCAACTTTTCAGTTATCATTGAATCAGAACAGGTATTTCATCTTTTCAGTCACTGTTATATTCGTTCCATAATACCTGTTATAGGTATGTCGGCCCACCTCTACTCCACACATTTCGCCACTCAACTACAGTAGTCAGGTTACTAATTACGTTTTATTAAATTCATTATCAGTTTTGTAGCCATAGACAATAATGAGACATCAGATGCAGTGCAGTGGTGACTCATGGTTCTGATATTTGGGGGTTTAATGTCTACTAAGACAAGAGCACTTATACCATTCCAAATAACACATGGGGTGGGTCGCAACGTGAAGAAAAAACTGTTGACAACATTAAGTAGGCCTAATATTAGGTTGTATTTATGCTATTTGTAAATTATTCTAAAAATATATAGTTAAAATGAAAGGATAGTTAAATGTTTCTGTTTAATATTTAAAAGGGATAGTGGCCTACTGAATCCCTTCATTTTTCATTTATCTTCAATAGAGAGAGAAGAAACTTTGGAGTTATACATGCTCTGGTCATCTTAACATTACTATAATTATTTAGTGACTACATTAAACACACTTTATTTTCGGAGTACAAAGACTTCACCTTTTTTTATTTTAAGACTTCACTGCACACATTCTCATTGCATACTAAATGAAATAGAGAAGTCTGACACAAAACTGAAGGTACACGGACGAATCATGTGGTAAAAATCGTAATCATGGCAAATGGAAGTATTATGGAAATGTTGACATTCCCGGGTCGGGGTGGTTCGGCCCCGTCAGAACTATTTGTCTGTGTCACTAATGCTCGAGTTTAGCGACAGTTGAGTGTAATTTTGTGTATAATGAGTTCCCCCTCCAAAGCTGTCTACACAGTCTAGGAGGTGCTGAGATCTCAAGCACTTCTAGTGAACAATTTGACTATTACATGAATCAATTATTGTTCAGTCAACAAGATTAATCTCACAAATCTTGTTATTTAAATACGAAACCATTCTCTCAACAAATCCTTAAACACATTTAATTTATTTAGGAGGTTCACCAAACCATTGAACCTTATGAACGAGCCGCCACTAATCAGATGTTAGCTGTGTTAATCTTAAAAGCCAGAAAACTTATTTTAAAAGTTTGTCAGGAACATTGCCATTAGGATGAAGAAGTTTCAGTCACTAAGCTTTCCACCCCAGGTAAGAAGAGAACCCACAAGGCAGCACAGAATCAGGAAAGATTTTTGGTTGTTAACAGTTTTGATGGATGTGTAATTCAGAATATTATACAAAACTTTTACAAAAATCCAAATGTTATATATACTATAAAGAAATTTACGTTAAGGAAAGAAAGAATCAACTTCCTGTGGGTCAGAAATCATTAATTTCGATTATGCACAGTATAGACTTTAACAGCAAAACTTTGTAGACTTTAACAGCAAAACTTTGTAGACTTCAACAGCAACAGAAAAAAATGTTGCTTACGTGCATTACAAGTCTGGTAAAAATTAAATTATTATGTAAATCTAGAAATGAAATTTTGGCAAGATAATGTCTTTGGTGTACCTGAGTACTGTAGTACATGCAACACACACTTCTTCACAAGAGAGGAAAAACGGTTTTATAAATGGGGTTAAACTGCTATACAAATCAGGCAGTTGCAGTAGTGACTTATCATGGCCAGATGAACCATGAAAACTGAGTAAAATAAATGTTTTTATAAATATTCAGCTACAGCCTGTAATTGTCATGGATGATGTTCCATACCGTTCAGTTCTAGCAAAAAAATTCTAGATAGTAGTCTATCAAAAAAGAAATAATCCAGTTTCTAACATATATAGTGTGATGAGTCAATTAGGAAGGAATAGCTTTCTGGTTTTCTTTGCCACCTCAAATTGTACAGTATAGGTGATATAACTCCTTGGAACTTCATTTGATGATTTTTTTATCCACCTCTGGCCTGTTATAAAAGAACTGTCACACTTTAAGGTCTATTGGAATCTGTGTAATTTAAACAATCAGTATTGCCTGATGATCTGAACTGGTGACATCTGTGTGCTGTTGTATAGATAGAGGAAGAATGAATTAAAGAAGACAGGCTGTATATAACTCTCTTCAGGAAGCCAGATTTTGATTTAGATCTGGTATTTAACATTTAGGCTTTAATGCAGAAGTGGAACACGAATTTTTTGCTCTCCATATATAAGTTACAGACTCGTTTGTGTTTAATATATAATTGAAGGATGAAATGCTTAATTTTTTCTATACTCTGCAATTTCTGTGTCATGTCATGATTTGTGCTACGTGCATGCGCACTGACTGTTTCTCTCCCACTCTAGATAACATACAAACTGTTTTACCCGGTACCACCTCAGATTAAAAATATAACAACTAAAATTTCCTTTGTTAGTGTACATTAAAAGGCTGTATTTATTGGAAGTACAGAAATTAAAACCTAGTTTCCATTTATCGCACATAATTATGGTACAGAGACGATTTTTGGAGGTTGTGTCTACGTTTAACAATCTAACTTAACCTTTTAGATTTTTAAAATTAATTAGACTTAACAAAAATTTCATTAGTTAGTGTACATTAAAAGGCTGTATTTATTGTATGGATAAAAGGCTGTATTTATTCGAAGTACCGGAATTAAAACCTAGTTCCAATTTATCGCACATGATTACGGTACAGAGATGATTTTACGTAAATCTAATGTATAACCGAACTATTACATTAAAAAATAATGCAATACAAAGCAATGTGCAGTTTCTGTTAACACGCAAATGATTAATAATGGGTTACAGTAGAATTTTATGTTACTACTGTCTGAATTAATGCAAATAAAATTGGAGAATCACGTAAACATATTAAAGAATGCTTGTATATTGTAACGGTACAGAATTGAGTACTCCAGTTTTAATTTAAATCAGTTTCAATTTTCAATTGTCAGCTTCCACCTGTGAGGTGCCCCAGTTTAACAAGCAACACAATGTTAGCATAAACAACCGTCTAGACACATTACGTAACACTTTGCCAGCAGCAGTCTACCTTGTGAATCACAGTAAGCAGTTTGTCACCATAGAGTCAACAGGGGAGAGCAGTGTATTAATACAGTTCGTTAAAAGAAAACAGTGGCCTCGGGTGCAAGATAGGCCGAAATCATTATAATCGGCCTATCCAATCAAATAACTAATTAAAACATCTTTTAATAACTATTAAAAGTGCAAACAATGCAGCGGATTTAAGTGTGTGACTTAATATTAACATGGGGAAATCAGTGAAAATATAATACAACACAGTAAACTCAGTGCAACTAGGGGCGTGAGTGCACCAGAAATAAGAAAGTGGTCAACGAGACAGGGCAACAAACTATACGGACATACACGGTGAATGGGTAACTAACAACTCTAAATATACCTATTTAAATCAGTTCAAAACAAATGATGATAACTTATTTAATATAATATAAATAATCGAGATATCTAAGGGAAAGGAGTTTTGTAAAAGTAAATAGCAAGGGGATTAAAATATACACACTGGTTCATAATAACTTGGCATAGTCTAGGTGATCATTCAATGTTTATTAGTTGGTAATTCACAAAAGCAAATTTAAATAAAATCTAGACTTTATTTCATATAAACCATGTGTAGAGAGTAAGTTATTACGCCTGTTTAACATAACCTGTCCTGTATGGAAAATCTCGCCTAAACGGACCTGGTAAGTAATTTAAAGTAAATAATGGGAAAATGTATTAAGGTTTCCATATTTGTCCTTTTTAAAAATATTGGTGGCGACCTATAAGTTTGGGAATCTTCTGTTTTTTCGTAAGTCAGGGCGAGCGAATGCGTAAAAGGTAAGTAAAAGTTTAATATAAGGGGGGTAAGGAAATAGACCGTAACAATATTACATACAAAATTATTACAGTACGGACCTTTGTTAATGTTAATGAATAGAAACAAATAGGACTGTATACTTTAGTATGTACCAATAAAACTCACCTTTTTCAAATACCAATATCTATTGTTTTATTTTCATACTCTTAAAAAAAGGTCATTAACAACATACATTATGAGAAAACATGATTACAAATCATAACCTGCCATTAGTTACTTGTAAAGAAAACAGATATAACATTTCCAAACAAGAAATCTTCAATTCTCTCCCAATTTGTATTATAAAAACTAGAGTTTCTACTGCAGGTTTTTAAGTCCACTAACTACTTAATTTAATATACATAAATTGTTCCTGATCTTGTTGGGTAACATTATATTAATGCATCTGCTTCCTACTCATATGTGCAAACAATGTTTTTAATGTACAGTCCTAAACATCTTTAAAATTTAGACAAAGTCTAATGAGCAATTTGACCTAACCAGAATTACTACATCTAAGAATATCTTATTAGGTCATTTAGCTTTATTTATACATTTAATACATCTTAATTAGTATACTAACAGTACTGCTCCATCTCACAGTAACACAACACATTACACTAACTCAAAAGAATTGTTTTCAGTTTAAGAAAAAAGTTGAAATTGTGTATTTCTTTTCTTTTCCATTCACTTTTTATGGAAACGTGCTTTACATTAATATGTGTACCCTTACTATATTACAGTCCTAAACATCTTTATCAACACTTTATATCTTTAAAATTTAGACAAAGTCTAATGAGCAATTTGGCTTAACCTGAATTTACATGACCTGGCTCAGAACAACTTTATTTTTAGCAAATACAAAGATGAAGACTCTGTACACCCTGGTTGCAATTTCTTCAGGGCTCACACCTGCTGCCAGGCTTAGTTCTATAACATGATAAGGAAGAAAGAAATCAGCTCGAACCTGCAACCACTGTGGAAAGGCTTGTACACCATCACCATGAAGATTAATGATGTCATCTACGAATAACTCATTAGGCCATTTAGCTTTATTTATACATTTAATGCATCTTAATTAGTACACTAACAGCACTGCTCTGTCTTACAGTAACACAATACATTACAACTAACTCTAAAGAATTTGTTTTCAGTTTAAAAAAATTGAAATTGTATATTTCTTTTCTTTTCCATTCACTTTTTGTGAAACGACCTACATTAATATGTGTACGCTTACTATATTGAAATCCAATGTTCACCACTATCCAATAGTTAAAAATTTTGTGCAATTAGTAACACTATGTACTAATGTGTGATTATCAGTTGAATTTCTGAATTCCTTTGATTCATTAATAAATTTTACTAATTTGTTTCTTTATGTCTATTGAATGATTTCTTATTAGTTTTTAATCTTTGTGTGTTTCATTATTCATTTGTAAATTCTTGGATTTTGTTGTCCATTGATTAACTAATTATCATTAAAACACACAGAGGACTGATCCTCTGTTGCAAGATCACAAGTATGTTTCAGGACCATTTGCAGGTCAGGTATTGTTCTGTCTGTTCACTTTCTGAAAGTGGTTGAGGAGCAAGGGGGAAGATGTCTCCATTAAAACACATACAATTCCTGTTTTTCTTTATTTAATTTGAATTCTGTATTAGAACAAATGTTTTCAGAGTTTACAAGTTTTTTTTTAATTTCTTAGATTAATTTTTTTTAATTTTATGCAATGTGGACACATACAGAGGAGTGTCAGTTTTTTTATGTTTTTTCAATAAATAAAAATGAGAGGGGGGAGAGAGAGAGAGACCAAAAATGACACGTACAGAAATTCATAAGAACTTTTCCTGATAGTAAAAAAATAACTAAATAATGAATTGCAAAGAACATTAACAAAATTAATGGAAATTATACTTATAATTTCTTGTCTAATGAATAGGTATTAGTAATTGCTTCATATACTTCAAATCTTAAATTATAAACCTATTAAAAACATGTTTGATATACTCAGCTTGAAAGAAACATTCAGACCAATAAAAATGGTTTAAATTTTGCCATGCTGCATTATTAGTACCGTTGAAACAGCAGTTTGATTATAATTGTTTTTAGAACAGACTTCTGGAATGATGTGTGCAAAATGATTAAAGCATACCTCCTTACAATGTGCCTTAATAAGTTGTTGATTATTCTAACTGATACATTGTCATGCCATTATCATATGACAGTTCTCAGAGCTTCAGTAATAGTCATCTTTGCTGTTAACATGGACAGAAGTCTCTTTTTTAAAAAGACTTGTCATTAGTAAAGTTATTTATAAGTAGACATACATTTGTACTCATAATATGAGGTTAAGAATTAAGAAAAGGTGAAACCAACTCGTTACACTGAAAAACTTCTAGGTATACTACTACTGATTGGAAAAAAAAATAACTCAGGGTGAACTTTTTTTCAAACCTTTTAACACCATGGATTCTGCGTTTATCCACAGTTACTTCGCCCTTTTTTACATTTTATTAACTTGTGTTCCCAGAGTCACAGTATTCTGAATTGTTCTTAAAATTTCCATTTAGGATTAGACCCATCCATACTTATGTGTAGCACTTTATTAAGATGCAGATTTATTCCTAGTAGAGTTATCTTCGTATCCCTTAAAAAAGCTGAAATATTAGAGAGTCAAAGAAACACAATTCAAGTAGTAAGTTTCCACTACTTTATAAAACAGCCTAGAAGCAAACTTTGACATCCAGTAGCTGTAGCTGAGAAACCTTATTATGGGACTTATAAAAAAAAAAACAATTACACGCTTGCTCTTTTGAATATCTGATGAAAAGTTTTTGTACAGTGTACCTAACCTAAAAATGTACAATGCTCGACTTCTCTTTGTATTCCATACTTCTAACAGTTTTACATGATATATTGCTAACACAAATAAGAAAAGTTTAAATCTGCTGAAGGTCTAAACGAATGATAGTTATTTGCAGACTGACAGGGCTATAAAATAATTCTGAAAGAATTGTTGCTTTTACAACACCATCGTTTATCAAGTGACTACTCAAATCTGGCAGTTTTTCACAGCAAACTGAAGTTCGATTATTAGATACATCATGACCTAGTGATGCTCCAAACATTTCAAGGATTCTCCTAGCCTTAAAAAACTAGACTGGGCCCATTGATTGACTTTATTAATGTCAAATTAACTTTGGGATACTTCCAAACATAATACAGTTTACAATAAACAAAATTTTATGCCTATCTAATTTTTCCAGAACTAGGTACACATAGCAAAAATGGAATTTCTTCAAAGTTTACATTAAAAAGAAAATGGTGAAAGTACTGTTAGCTTTTAACAAATATTGACAATTTTGCCCAATACAAAAATGACAGACAAATTATCTACAAGTTCCCTGGAAGTGTTTAAAAAATTATAAACTTTTCTATCGTTTACTTGTTACATTATGTAACAGAACAAAATTTCTGTATTATTTATTTATGATTTTTTAATATACATAGTATTTGAATTAACTTGTTTCAATTTATTTTCCATATAGACGAAAACAGGTTAATTGTAAACATGCAGTTAGGATTATAAACACATGAAATAGTACAATGTCAACTAGTTTTCAGATGTCACTATTTTTATTTCAGTATTTCAAAGGATAAAGAAAACAGTTGTTTACAATTACCTCTAAGATGTCAAGGGTAATTGTAAATTGAATTTTAGAGCTGTATTTATTATTTATATTTAAACAATTTTTTGTACGCAACATAATAACAAAGGTTGAAATATTTATTATTTGCAGTTATTTCAAGAATTTTAGAGCTGTATTTATTATTTATATTTAAACAATTTTTTGTACGCAACATAATAACAAAGGTTGAAATAACTATTATTTGCAGTTATTTCAATTTTAAAACCTTTACACAATTTTTAATCAATCAAAATGGTTCAATCCATTTTCTGTTTACAATTACTCCACCTAACCGCAGTATGGTGTGTCTCTATCTTCAGTTAGCACTTTTAATGTTAATTGCTATGAAAATAAATTAGCAGCCAGAAAAAGAATATGTCCCTGCTCTATTTGATATAACTAACGACACAGCTGGTAAATGTAATATACAAATAATATTAAGTACAAGAGCCACACATACACACACACACACACACACACAAAATCATTAGCACACACACACAAAATCCATGTATTCTATATGGTAACTGTAATCACAATTTGATTTAATTCAAGGTGACGGTAGCAGCCAGGACTCGGAACAAGAAATGGTTGCGGATAACTTGGAAAAGAATATGTCCCAGCTCTAATTGATATAGCTAACGGCACAGCTGGTAAATGTAACATACAAATAATATTAAGTACAATAGCCACACACACACTATCCTTAGCAAACATACAAAATCCATGTTTTCTAAACAGCAACATTAGTAATACTCTGAATCAATTCAAGGTGATGGTACCACCCAGAACTTTGAACCTGAAACCACTGTGAAAAATATAGGATCGGAACACTACTCAACTCAGTATCAACCGGAACACGACACAACTCCTGTTGATATATAACGGACTGCACAGCTGGTAAGTGTAATTTACAAATAACTTAATGAACAAGACACACACACATACACAAACACACAATGCTTAGCACACACACATAATACATGTTTTCTAGATGGCAACATTAATAACACTCTGAATCAATTCAAGGTGATGGTACCACCAAGAACTATGAAGCTGAAACCATTGTGAAAAATATGGGACCGGAACACTACTCAACTCAATATCAACCGGAACACGACTCAACTCCTGTTGATATAACGGACTGCACAGCTCGTAAGTGTAATTTTCAAATAATATAATGTACAACAGTCAGACACACACACACACACACACACACACACACACACACACACACATCCTACATGCCTTGTAAAGAGTAATGTTGCAATGTATCTTGTTTGTAAAACACTGTATTTTAACATATGCCCATTTTGAATTTATTTAAGGTTGTGGCGAAGATGGAAGATGTTGAGTGGACCAAATATTGGGTCCAGAAACCATTCCATTTACCACCGTTTATGTTGACGAATTGTTGATTACTTCAGCAAATTGGGAAGACCATTGTACCAGAATAGGACAGGTATTGCAGAAATTGTCGGACAATAACATCACATTAAAACTTCAAAAATCTAAATTTATCGCCAGTGAAGTCCAGTTCCTTGGTTTTAATTTATCGAGACAAGGAATATCACCATCCAATGAGAAGATAGAAGCAATCCAGCAGTTCCCAACTCCTAAGAATAAAAAACAACTACAATCATTTCTGGGCCTCTGTAATTATTACGGGAAGTTTCAGAGGAACTATTCTGAACTAACAGCAAGGTTTTCTCCACAATTGTCATCCAAGAATAAGTGGATATGGGGGCAGGAACAAGACAACCTGCTCCAACTAATAAAACATAATTTTTTAAAATCCATTATATTACAACATCCTAATTTTGACCGGCCATTTTATATGAACTGTGATGCAAGTAATATAAGTTTGGGATCGGTATTGTATCAAGAGGATGACAATGGAAACCATCAGGTAGTTAGTTTTGCAAGCAGAATACTAAATGGTTGCGAACGCAATTATAGCGTGACAGAAAAGGAGTTATTAAGCGTTACCTTTGCATGTGGAAAATTCAGAACTTATATCCTCGGTTATTCAATAACGGTGAGAAGCGATCACAAGTCCATATCCTTCTTAAAAAATTGCAAACTCAATCATGGCAGGTTGACGAGGTGGATAATCGCCCTACAAGAATACCACATCAACTGGGAGTATATTCTGGGGAAGAAGAATATTGCTGCGGATATATTGTCTCGGATTAATTTGGAACAACAAGCATTTGAAGGGGAAAAGGAGTATTCCATAGCCAAAGTGTATTCCATTCTAAAAAGTAAATCCGACTTAGAAAATATAATGAAATCAATTTTACAACACCAAATAGAGGACCCAAGAATCAACAATCTCAGACAAAGATTGATCCAACAGGATGAGAGGATTACATCGTTCTATTGTTTACATTAAAACCTACTATTTGTCAAAACAAGTAATAACCAAAGGTCATGGAAACTAGTGATACCCAAAGCAATAGAAAAAGAACTGATACTTGATTACCATATTAGATATGGTCACATGGGGGCACTAAAGGTGATGAAAGCGCTCGAAGAACACACTTATATCAAGAATATCAACAGAAGAGTTAGAGACTATATTCGACAGTGTCACATCTGTCAGCTAGTGAAATGCAATAACGACAGAAAATAAGGGATCATGCAGCCTATTACATCGACCAGTAAGTTGGAAAGAGTATTTCTAGATATATGTGGACCCTTACCTCGCAGTGGGGGAAGAAGGCAGTATAAGTTCATAATAATAATATTTGACCATTACTCCAAATTTACAAAACTATACCCCATTAATCGGTCAACTACCAAGAAAATATTACACATAGTTACACAACAATACATACCAGAAATAGGAACTCCAAGGTCAATCATCACAGACCACAGTACCCAATTCCGGGGAAGGAAATGGAAGGAAACCTTGATGAAACTTAGGTGTCAAAATGTATAAAAACCTCCGTTTACCATCCGAATATCAACCCAGCGGAAAGGGTATTGAGGGAAGTCGGAAGTCCTCAGGACTTATTGCTTCAATAAACAACAGAAGTGGAGTGACTATATTGCTGTAACAGAAAACTTTATTAATTTAGCTTATCATGAATCAATAAGAGATCCTCCTTATACAATAATGTATGAAAGGCCACCACCCCGAGAAATTACTGAGTTGATTAACTTCCCAAATAATCCGGATTACCAGTTCGATAACATGAGATTCTACAGCAGATTGGCGGAACAAGTAGAGAAGAGGAGGAAGAAATATAAGATGGTTAAACAGAAGGTAATCCAATACCAGGTCGGAGATAAAGTATTATTAAAAAACCGTGAATTACCCAGCTCTAGGGAAGTGATAACCAAAAAACTATTATTTCTTTATAATGGACCATATATAATCACCAAAAACAATAATAACAACACTTACATAATTAGTGATGTAACTACAAAAAGGATTAAGGGCACGTACAACCAGGCTTCATTAAAGAGATATTATGAGGCTAAGTAAGACCATATATAAAAAAATAAAAAATAGTTGTCAAAATTTAAAAAAGAAGTAAGGTCAGCTCACCCAGAATATTTTAGTAACATTATTTTGAACAAAATAATAAAAGAATAAAATAGTTATCAAAATTCAAGAAGAAGTAAGGGTAGATTACACAAAAGATTTGAATAATTTAATATTGAAGGAAATAATAATAAAAATAATTAGAAACAGAGATAAACAATGGAATCCAAGAAAAAGTAAGAATAGGGTAAATAAAAATCTAAAAGACAGAGTTTTAGATGAATTGATAAACAAAATATTGTGATATAAATAAGAAGAAACAAACAAGACAATTGACAGTGAAATAATAAGACGAGACCGTAAAATAAAAATGACCATGAATGACTTAACAACTATCATTATAATGAAAAGAATTAATATAGTAACAATTGATACAGCTACAAGTTACAATTTTGTAAATTAAAAATGTTGAAGGAAGAATAGATATGTCAAACATTTATCGCAAAGAAGAAGATGAAATGTTACTGATTAGAATATATGTTAACAATGTTGCCCCAAAGAAAGCTGAACATCTGAATAAATCAATGAAAAAGGAAAGATAATTAGATCTGAAGGTTAACAGAGTGAATAATCCCACGAGTATTTTATTGTATTAGTTTATTTGATTTAGTCATGAATAGACTATTTATTATTGAATGTGATTGACTGTAGAGACAGTTCCAGCTATCTTTTTACTGAGCAGACGGTAGGTCCCGCTGAACTCAGAGATTATGTATGGACGGCGGGTAAGTGGAGCCAAAGTTGCCCAACCAACCAGTTCCAATTAATATGATTAAAAAGAATTTAGTTAGGGAGGTAAAATGTTCCAGGGATAGAACGGTTATAGAAAGAAACAAGTATATCAGATCAAGAATGATGAATAATTGAATAACAAGAAATAACATGGGAGATGATTCAATTGATGATTTCAACAAAACAATTACATTATTTTATTAAATAATCAATTTTGTTGGCAAGGCATTATGTAACGTGACAAATGGTATGACAAAACCATGTAAGATTTGGAAGAGTAAACGAATGAGAAGCTGTACAATTAAAAAAAAACAGGTAATAAATAAAAGAATGATAGCATAACACTAATGACTATATTTGACAGACTCTAACTATGATTGACTATACCCAAATGTTTATGTAAGGTGATGGGGAAAGATAAATGCAACATAAAATGAACTATGAAGGAATATTCAAGGCCAAATACCCTATTCCAAGTAAATTATAATTTGTAATGACCATCTAAAAGTACAAACTAATGAGTATGGAATTATATAATAAGTAGTAAGTAAACATGTAATGAAATGATATAGAAAGTGTAAATGAACCAGTATAATAATAATAAAATAAGAGTATATTTATTGTAAAGCTTGTACTTTTATTTGTGTGTTTCAATATTTTTTTTCTGTAGCCAAAAGGACATTTACATGCCCTGAGATTAAACGAAATCGACCATCACTGGTTGATAAACAGAATAGACAACTGGCAATAAATAAAGTAAGCCAGGCAATTCGACTTAAATAATCTGGAACGTTATCGTGTAACTAAAGGTTTTGAGAAATGGATAATTAAACCATTATTATTCGTAATACTGTATGTTTGGTTTCTGATAGTTTTAAAAAACAGAATTGGTTTTGATATAATAAACGTAACCTATTTCGAGTTACGAAGAAGAGTTGGCAACGCAGAATTTTTGAAATGAACGGCGGAAAAAATGTAAAGTACCGTTTACCAAATGGTAAAAGCTTAAGAGCATGATAATGTCTTTCAGCCGCCAGCTAAACGCAACATTATTATGGTTACTGACTGACTGATTGGTTACATACCTATCTACAGCTATGCAGTGTTGTTTGCTTGTTAGGTCTTTAATCTGCGACGGACGTTAGCACGTTAGCGGTCGCGGTTTTAGTTAACGATTCCCGGCTGGTAAATGATGACGTCATGCAGCGTGATGCGTTACAGAAATTTCCAAATGATGGCCAGCCATAAGACATTATCATGTCAAAAGGTGAGTTCCACAGTCACAGTTATTATCATTATGGGACCCTTTTAAATTGTTATAGATTGACGCTACCAACGTGTGGTAAATATAATACGCGATCATTAAGATCGTTACAATATATATGAAATTATGTACATGGTAACAGTGCACAGGATATGAAGTTCATTTAAGTGGAATACTAATGCTATATAACATTTTCTGAAGGCCATAGACATGTTTTAAATTGATTTTGTTCTTTCTTTGTAGTCATAATTAGTCATAAGTTTTGAACCAAGCTATGTTTAAAAAAGTATATTATGTCAAAATGTTCACGATTTTATTCTCTTTTATGTCATGTAAAATATTTGTGTGTAAGTGCATGGGTGCGCGTGTCATTTACATTTTATTTAATAACTTTGTGGAAAATTAACTTTGTTCTGAAACTTGGACAGAGTATACTCATGGTTAGAAGCTACATATTCCATATACTCAGTTCTCCACAACTATAATTTTTGTTTTTTTTTTAGTGAATTGTTTTATAAACTGTAAACAATGGAATCCCAGACTCAAACAGCTGATTTACAAACAACATTGGCCGCGATATTAGCAATCATTCAAAATATACGCAATGAAAATAAAACCAGCATTCATAATATACAGTCAAATATTCAAACAGTACGCAACGAAAATAAATCGGCTAAAGAGGACGCGATCAAACAAAATAAAACACTACACGACGAAAACAAAAAAATATTTGCCGCGGTCCACGATCAAAGCAAGCAAAACAAAGCTACGGAAAAGAGGATCTCCGACAAAGTTGAATCAATACGCGCCAATGTTGAGCTTGCGTTAGAAGTAAACCGTTCACAAATAAGCGAATATGAAGCCAGAGTTGGTTTGATCGAGGAATGAGTTCAAGGGCAGGTGACCACCATCAGTGAATTTGTCTCCGAACAGGAACATCGGTTCGAAGAACTCGGACAACAAATTAATAAGTTACAACGTACCTCTATGCCTGTGAGCCAAACGACATATGTATATAAAACCATTGATGAACCTAACTCACAACCAAAGTTCTATGGTCAAGAGAGTTGCAACCCAATCCAGTTCCTGCGCTCGTGCGAACGTAGTATGGAAACCGTTAACGACAGTTTGAGCGAAGTGGACAAAATTAATTGGGTTATGCGGCAGCTTAAAGGTACGGCGGCAGAATGGTTCACGATTGTGCAGGATAAGATTACCGTATACAAAGACCTTATAGGCCATTTCTGAGCACGGTATTGGAATGAAGAGGTACAGTGAAAAATCCGGGTACAGTTAGAATTCTGTAAATATACGCCAGCCAAAAGGTCCAAGGAGAAATACCTGATACAACTGGTGTCTCGAGCCAAATATCTTGAACCACTGATGTCAGAGGCAGAAATGGTAAATAATAAGCTTGCACATCACTTTAGCCGTGGAATTCAAATAGCCGTGATCACACAAGTCATAAAAACGATAGAAGAGTTGTTATTACTATTAACCAAATGGGAGAATGTTGATAGCCCTATTAGTGATAGCAACCAAACACGCACATCAATTCAATCATCGCACAAACAACAGCAACAACAACAATATAAACATTAACAAAGCAGTCTTAAATATAATCAGCATAAAGTCGCGTCAGTAACTGAAAATAAACCAGTTTTAGAACAGCAAAAAAAAACATGTGAGGTTGCACGGCATGAGTCCGTGCACAGAAAAACAGCAATAAAAGTCAGTGTCATCAGTCTCGTGTTGACAATAATAGTGATAAGCGAATATTTTGTGTGTCCCATGTACCCGAATGATATACGAGACGATCTAGTAAATTGTAATAGGTGTATGGAAAATGACAATAGAGTTAAGATAGTTAATAAGAGGGGTCTTTTCAAGAAAGTGTCTACAAACAACTCTCACAGCATCACGAGCCCGCCAAGCTCCCCCACCAACGTTCCCGCCAGTCCCTTCTCCTACAGTAGCTGTGTCAAGGAGGAGTGATCACCATACATTACATACACTCATATGACGCACGCGCGTGCCTTTAATTCCACACACACACACACACGCTTAAATTTTATTCTTTTTATTTTGTTTCAGTTTTTTGTTTTTTATTTATATTTATATTTTATTAAACGCACGCACGACTTCAATTTTGTTTCTTTTTTTTAAATTTTTATTAGGAGGGTTTTTTAGTTTATTTTCACGATTATTTATATTAGATTAATTACATAATCTAGGATTGTGAATTAATCCTTTGTTTTGAAAAAAAACTAACGGCATTTTCCTCATTTCAGGCGATAGGCGACAACTCTATCAGATTCATTTTGAATAAAGCAATATAAAGAATAAAAGTAACTTAAAGAATAAAGTAATAACATAAATAATAAACACGAAAGGAATGTAAAGAATTAAAACAAAACATAAAATAAACATATGAAAGAATCAGCATGTGTAAGAAGAAATGAATGTAAATAACTAACGAAAGAGTAACTTTGTAAAATAAAACAATGTAACTAACTGCACAGCGTAAAGGTAGAATCGTAGACTGCAAACAGAAACGATAAATGTTTTAGTAGTAGTGGTATGGTAATCACCCCTTCTTCACTGTAGTAGTAGTGACTGGCGGGGGGTGCTTGGCGGGCTCGTGACGCTGCGAGAGTTGTTTGTAGACACTTTCTTGAAAAGACCCAATAAGAGTACTATAGTTAGAGCCAAAATTAATTATTGTATAGGAAATGTTCTGTTAGATAGTGGGGCTCAGGTATCGTTTGTAAGCGAGAAATTTATAAATAAACATATGACTCAGTTTAAGAAGGTACCAATATTACCTGTAAACAACAGAATTATTAAAACAGCTATAAATGATAATCAAATTATTAACTGAAAAGCATTGGTGTCTATCACAACACAGGGAGTTGAGATTGATGTGCCAGTGCTATTAATTAAAGACCTTGTATATGATGGTATACTGGGTACTGACACGTTAACCAAAATAAATGCAGTAATTGATTTTAATAGTAATACTTTGATGTGCATGATAAATAACAAACATTATAGCGTAAAGTTAGGACATATGGACATCAAAAATGAATCGGTTGCAAATGACTTAAAAATAAACAAACTGCATGTCAATATAACCTCAAATGTAAACAATAATAATAATAACAGTGATCAGCTGACTGCAGTACAACAAAGGAGATTAGACGCGTTATTTAATAAACACAACTGGAGGATAACGCAGTAGATCAAGAAAACAATTCTGCGACTAAAAATGAAATACAAATTTTAGCAGTCAAGTATGTTTTACCCGAAATTTTAAAAACTCAACTTAAAAACATTAGTATCGAACAACGTGATGAAAAGTTAAAAAAAAATTAGTCAATAAATTAAAGATAGGGAAAATATAAAATACCAAATTGTTAATAATACATTATATAAGCTTATTGGTGGGCAATGGAAAATCATGGTTCCAGATAACATCATTGAGGACCTGACTTGGGCATGTCATGAGAGTCTAGCACATGCGGGTGCGTATAAGTGCTACTTAACACTTAGAGAAGACTTCATCTGGCTGAACATGTCTAGAAAAATAAAATCTATACTACGAACCTGCCATACTTTTGTCAAACATCAAAATATCCCAACCAGCATACCTATGTTGAAATGGGTAATATTGTAACAGTGATAAAAATGAATTGTTATGTATTGATTTTTTAGGACCACTACCACGTGCAACTAGGGGAATGAGGAATCTTGTAGTTTGTACAGACCCTTTCTCCAAGCATATTAGTTTGCATACTATTGGCCGAACAACAACTGATGGAGTTCTTAAGGTAATTCTTGAGAAATATGTTCCAAAATATGGGCATGTTAAAAAGATATTATTGGATCAAGGTAAGCAATTTCAGAATAAGAGATGGCAATCTGAGCTTGAGAAGCATCACATACAGGCAGTATTGACGGCGATCCGGAGACCTCAAGGTAATCTTGCGGAGAGGATAAATAGGGAATTAGGAAGACTATTCAGGACGTACTGTAATACCAATCAGAGTAAATGGCCTGAATATCTCGAGTTTTTCGAGCAAGCCATCAATGGGAATTACAACCATACGACTGGATTTATACCTAATGAGGTACACTCTGGAGAAATGCCTAGGCGTGTATGGGATGAATATGTAAAGCAAATTGCCACACAAAACTTACCTATTCCTAACGAAGTTAGGCATTTAGAAGCTAGAAGACGTATTAAAAAGAGTGCAGAGGAACGCACAGAAAAGTTTCATGCGGAACATAAACTTCTAACATTCAAAGAAGGCGAGATGGTTCTTCTAAAATTGTTAAACGTTGGTTGTAGTGAAGATAACGCAGCTGCTAAATTCTTTAGGTTATATAATGGACCTTTCTTATTATCTGAGCAAGTTGGTAAAAATACTTACATTGTTACTAATCCTACAACTAACCGTACTATTGGTAAATTCCATGCATCATCTTTACGCAAATATTCTGTTAAAGAAAAAACTGTTCATGTAGGCCTATATCAGGGTATATGATGTATGACTGTATTGAAACAAATTGTAAAAAAATAAATGTATTAAGAATGTGAGGTGCGATGTCGGAGTATGTGGAGAAATGTTTGGAACCTGTCTAAGATAAGGGGACATGACGTCATCAAATGTTATTATGGCTTATCTTGTGAGGGCATAGTATTCAGAATCTGACCACATGTAATTGTTTATGTTTCTTCTGTCAAAATTGTGAACTGTCAAACAGAGTTTAAATAATTTAGTTTTAGGAAGAGTATTTATTTATTTGATTTTATTTCTTGTTTATATTTTTTGGAAGTGATATTTTACTTGTTTTATGTTTTTAAAAACAATATTATGGTAGGGAAAGCGCAAAGAAGTACTTGGGGTAGTTAGGGGAAGTTAGTGTAGCCCTTGGTATGCCCATGCTACAAGCCTACTATACATAACACTATTGTCCTTGTGATATTTGATGCTTTTGAAATATGGGTTCTAAATTGAAGCAGTAAAAATATGCTGGGAATTTTAGTATGTTGGCTTTCACGGCCGGTGTCACTATAATTACTAAAAACTTCCGGGCTGAAAGGCCATGGTCGAATGCGTGATGTGTAGCTAGACGTTTCGGCCACACCACCGGTGGCCATCTTCAGTAGCAAAAAATGTTCGAAATAGGTGGTATGCCGAATAAGTCGCCCAGTGAACTGGGAACAAGCAACAGCGAGATTTTTTTTTTTTTTTTTTTTTTTTTTGAGACCAACCAGTATGGTCGGCCCCGACTCGGGCTGTTTTGGAGACGAGCTCCCTTCAGGAGGTAAGGGTTTTTGGGGGAACGTACGCCAGACGACCGGAGCGCGGAGAAGGTGGAGCCACTTAGTTGGGAGAGTACTGTGTGTTGGTTATATTGTGTGAGAGTGTAGTGTGTAGCCATACGCGAGCGGGAGAGGTAGATGGATGTGGCCGTTATAGTTGTTCTGGGGCATCTTTATTTATTCATTTTGCTTTGTTTTGTTTATTTCTTCATATTTTTCTGCGACGTTCTTGCGGGGGGGGGCCAAGACTGGGAGAGAAGGCTAAGCTGTTTCTATTTATAACTTTTTGGTCGCTTAAGGTGTATAACGCGAACCAATCAGAAGCCAGTTCATCATTCTCCACTCTGATTAGCCGTGGAAAATAAACCATGCCAGACACTATTTAAGGAGATGTTTTCACCTCGGCGAAGCGGGGACAAGGCAGCGTACAACCGTGCGACCGGCATTTTACGTCGTGAAATGCAGGCCTACCGGAGACGCTGTTGGGAACTCGCCGTGGCCCAGGCAGGGGACGGATCGGACGAAAGTAGCCCTTACCGGATACCTTCGGCGTTGGTAGGGAAGAGGCGCCGGCCTCGCATCCCGGCCATTGCTGGACCTTTCGGTCAAATCCTGGCTCGCCCGGAGGCGAAGGCCGAGTACTTGGGCGCGTGTTTTGAGCGACAGTTTGCACCTAACCCGCCCATGGACTGGGACTTCGACGAAGAAGTCGAGAACGAAGTGGAAGACTTTCTGTCTCTTCCGATCACTACGGAGCCCGAACCCATTACTAGGGAAGAGGTCACAGATCGGCTCGTCGAACTCGTGCCAAGAAAAGCTCCTGGCCCGGACGGCGTCTCGAACGCCGCTCTTACTCGACTCCCGGAGCGAGGAGTACTTTTCTTGGTCGCGCTGTTCAACGCGTGTCTTAGACTGGCCTATTTTCCCCAGAAATGGCGTAAGGCGACGGTTATAGTGATCCCGAAGCAGGGAAAGGACGCTTCCCGTCCCGGCAACCTCCGGCCAATTAGTCTACTGTCAGCCACGTCAAAGGTCCTCGAACGTCTCGTACAACGGAGAGTACTAGATCATCTACGAAATTTCGATGTACTGGTCCCCGAACAGTTCGGCTTCCGTGTGGGGCATTCCACCACTCATCAACTGATGAGACTGGTGGAATACATCACGGACGCCGGGTGTCGGAAAGAGCAGACTGTCGCCTGTTTCCTAGATGTGGAAAAGGCCTTTGATAGTGTCTGGCACGACGGGCTCTTGTTCAAGCTCCGGGAAATCCAGCTCCCAGATTGCTACCTTCGCTTGATTGCTAGCTTTCTGACGGAGAGGACTTTCTGCGTGCGAATAGACGACCACGTCTCTTCCGAGAGACGTATCACAGCCGGGGTACCTCAAGGTAGCGTGCTAGGGCCTCTCCTGTTCTCCGTGTATGTCAACGACGCACCCAGAGAGCCTGGAGTCCAGATGGCTTTGTTTGCCGACGACACGGCGGTCTATACCGCCGATCGGAACGCAGACTTTGCTATCCCACGACTTCAGCGCGCACTCGATGCGTATTCGACGTGGACGGAAAGCTGGAAAGTTGCCGTCAACGAAACCAAGAGCTCCGCGGTGCTATTCACAAAGCGCCGGAAAGAACCACGAGGCCGAGTGAGACTCGGTAGAACGTACCTGCCCTGGTCGAGGGAAGTTAAGTACCTCGGTGTCCACCTTGATCGTCGGCTCACCTGGCGTACCCACGCTGAGACGATGCGAAAGAAAGCGTCCGCTCGTCTCGGTCAACTGTTTCCGATACTTGCCAACAAGGCTATGACCCGCAAGCTGGGTAAGTTGATTGTCAACGCGTATCTGTTGCCGATCATTACCTACGCTCTTCCCGTCTGGGGTTACCTCGCAACCGTTCATAAAAGAAGGTTGCAAAGCGTTCTCGATAGAGGGCTTCGGCTAGCGGCCAAAGTCCCCTATCGGTTTTCTTCTCGTCTCCTGAGAAGAGGACTCGGTGTCCGCTCCTTGGATGACACCGCAAGGCGACTTGCACGTAAATTTTACGTCCGAGCTGCGAGGACCCAGACAAACCCACTCATAGCTGGCCTTGGCAGGTACCGAATACGTCCAGGTGAATCTTGGAAACGGCCTCGACAAATACTGTACTAGTCGACCTAGTACGAGCATGTCGTTGTAACGACCAATAAAATTTAATTAATCAATATTCCGTCTGGACAGGACCACTAGGCAGGAGCCCCTCATAGGAGGCTCGGTACTAGGATACCATTGGGTCGTCTCACGACGCACAACCCAACAGCTCTGACCACTCGGCGAAGCGGAGAAGTCTACCTAGAGCTGTTGCCAGGGTAGGCTGTGTTCGTTTTTGCTCCGCAAAAATTGATTCAAAGTTTGTGCTACAATTGTTTATTTCTGTGAAGTATTACTTAATTAGTGTGTGCTTACAAAGTATTCGTTAGTGCAGTGTAGTGCGCGGCCGTTTTTGTGTTCGTGTGCTGTGCGGCTTCTGGTGAGTACGTGTATCAGTGCCTGTCAGTTAGAATAATCAGTGCTGGTGAGTCCTCTCTCCTTTAAACACCTTTGACGTCCATTTCGGGCTTCCGAAATGGCGTCAAATAAACCTGATATTCCTTCGCCGGAGCCGTTAAGCTCTCTCTTGGGTGCTTGCGGTTCTGCTCATTTGAATACACCTCTCCCCCGTGAAACCAATTGTGAAAGTGGCAGTGACAGTGAAATTTCCGACGTCCATATGGGGAGTGCTGGGTCGGGAGATGAAGAGTTTTCGGTTGTGAATGGCAAACGCGCCAAACGCAAGCGAAAGCTGGCTGCCGCCAGTCAATCTCCCGCCTCACCAAACCAGGTCGCTGATTCAGGTAACAGTGGCTTGCAGTCTGTTAATCTTGCTTCCTCTAGTGCTAAGGGGTTTTGTCCCGTACTGCTGCAACTGCAAGGGCGCCCATCCGGCTAGTTACCGGGGTTGTATCACGTACATCGAGGCAGAAAGACAGCAGCGATCTGCGCGCCCTGGCGCGCAGCGTCGTGTAGCTGGCCCGGCCCCTAATCGGCGAGAGGTCTTCCCCCCTCTCACCGGTACATCTGTCAAGGCCCCGGCAGCGACTCCTGTCGCTCCCGCGGTCTCAGTCCCGCCTGCAGGCGCCGCTCCGGCGGCGCCTGTGACGGCTCCACTCCCGGCGCCTGCCGGAGCGCCCGGCCCTTCCTATGCAGCTGTCGCTGCTACGACGTCATCAAAACCTGTTTCCGCCCGAAAGGGTACCAAAAAGCGCTCGCGTCGCCGGACTCCCGGCCGACGCCATCAGCAGGCTCGACCTGCCCAACCTCAGCGGGACCTTCCCGCCCCTGTCATCTCCCAACCTCCGCGTGAGCAGACCATAGTTCAGTCCGCCAACCCAGCGCCATCTACAGTCCTGGCTGAAGTTCCTCAGGAACGTCCGCGCGGGTCCCGGGAATTTTCTCGGGCTCCAGCGGACCCCCTGACGGCTTGGGCCACTCAACTTGTTGACAGCATCAGGTCTGCTCCTGACACCACGACAGTACTGATGTTAGTTTTCCAATCCCTCTCTGCTCTCTTCCCTCTCCTCCCCCTCAATGGCTAGATCCCTGCGGATCGTCGCTTGGAACGCTGATGGCGTTTCCTCTCGTCGATCTGAGCTGGCGGCTTTCGTCGTGGAGTACGACGTTGATGTCGTGCTTCTCTCCGAAACCCATCTAGCCCCCTACCATCGATTCTCACTTCCTTCTTACACTTGTTATCGTCAGGATCGTCCCCGACAGCCGCGCCAACCCCCGAAAGGGGGTACGGCGATTCTGGTCCACAGGCGGATATCCCATAGGCCACTACCCCCTCTCACTACTCGACTCATCGAAGGTTGCGCGGTGGCAGTGGACGCAGGCAGCTCGGAGTTGCGCATTGTTTCCGCGTATCTCCGGCCTGGCCTGAGCCCGCCGCCCCCGCCTGAGGAGTGGAACGCTCTCCTCGACCACCCAATCTCGACAATTGCAGCCGGCGACTTCAACGCCAAACATCCTTCCTGGAACAGTAGGACTACCAACGCCTACGGCAGATCACTCCGCCGGTTCGTCCTTGACGACCCGGATACGCACGTCATCGGCCCTGATGATCCTACCCACTTCCACTATGCCGGTCACCGACCGGACGTTCTTGATGTAGTTGTAGTCAGGAACGTGGCCCATAACATCCAGGTCTCGTCAGTGTCAGACCTTTCGTCTGATCACAATCCCCTACTAATAACTGTTCGAGTTGTGTCGGCTTCACCCCGACTTCCTGCTGGTCCTGCTAGGAGGGTCAACTGGCGCTCCTATCACGATGAGCTATCTCGAAGGTTACCATCTGTCCCAGCGGACCCGATCGCCACTCGTGACGATCTGGATCTCCGTGCCACTCATCTTCAGGAGTTGGTCCAAGGTGTCATGGATCGACACACTTACAACGTAGAGGTGAATCGTAAATCGGCCCTTCAACCGGAAGTTATCCACGCCATCTGGCTTCGGCGCAAGCTCCGCCGCAGATGGCAACGAACCCGAGATCCCGCCGTCAAACGACGGTTTCAGGCCCAGTCTCTTTACGTCCAGCAACTTTTGCGGGACGTAAACTCTGATCAGTGGGACTCATACCTTGAGTCCCTTGAAGTCGACCCAGCCTCCGTCTGGAGAGCAACGAGTCGCCTTACTCGCGAGAAGCGTACTCGCAACCCGCTGAATACCCCGAACGGCATTGTTTCTTCGTCGGAAGGCAAGGCAGAGGTCTTCGCCGACTGCATGGAGACTCAATTCACCGTTCATGGAGGCGTCTCGGACCCTGCCTTCTCGGTTGTGGTTCGAGACTTCCTATCAGGTTATTTTTCCCGCCCTCCACCTGACCCTCCCGCTCTCTTCGACAGGGACGAACTAGTTTCGTCTATCTGTCGACTCAACCGACGTCGCGCCCCTGGTCCTGATCGGATCGGGGCCGCAGCTTTGCAACATCTCCCGGCCTCGGGCGTTGAATTGGTCCTGGATCTGTTCAACTCCAGTCTCCGGCTGCAATACTTCCCCCGCCTGTGGAAAAATGCCAACATCTGTATGATTCCCAAGCCCGGCAAGCCTCGCATGCTTGCAGGCAGCTATCGTCCCATATCATTGTTGCCAGTACTCTCAAAGGTGTTTGAGCGTCTCCTACTCGCCCGCATCTGGCCGCTGCTGGATAACTTTATTCGGAGCGAACAGTTCGGGTTCCGTAGAGAGCACTCGACAACTTTACAACTCGTCCGAGTTGTCACAGCATTATCCGACGCCGCCAACAAGAAAGAGTCTACGGGCGCTGTCTTGTTGGACGTGAGTAAGGCCTTCGACAAAGTCTGGCACGAAGGTCTTCTCTACAAACTCGCTCACTCCCCCATCCCACCGTCCATTGTGCATTTCTTGCGGTCATACCTCTGTGATCGTACCTTCAGGGTTAGCGTCGAAGGGTCCTGTTCGTCAGTCCGACCCGTCGCCGCTGGCGTTCCGCAGGGATCTGTCCTCGGCCCCGTTCTGTACCTAGTGTACACGAACGACTTGCCTGTCATTCCTGGAGTCACGTTATCTCTATTCGCTGACGACGCAATGTATTACTGCAGCTCCCTGTCCCCGCCAATTGCGTGTTCAAAGCTGCAGCGTCAGTTGAATCTGCTTCCGGCCTGGCTACGGAAGTGGCGGGTGCTGATCAACGCGGAGAAATCCGAGGCGATCTGTTTCACCAGCAAGTCCACTTCCCGATGCCAGGCCCTCTCCCTCGAAGGGAGGCCTATCGCCTGGCAAAAGTCGGTGAAGTATTTGGGCGTTCGGCTAGACCAGCGCCTTAGCTTCAACGGCCACGTGACTGCTACCCTCAACAAAGCTCGAGGCGTCCGAGCCAAAATATTTCCCATGCTCTCGTGCCGCAACCGCCTGGCTTTGCGCACTAAAGTTACGATCTATCTTTTGTTTCTCCGGTCAGTCTTGACCTATGCTGCTCCCGCATGGTGGTCGCTTGTGTCGACCACTAACAAGTGTAGGCTGGAAGCTTTCCAGGCCCGTACCCTCCGATCCTTGTCGGGGTCTCCATGGTTTGTGAGAAATAATGTCATTCGTGGAGGCCTTCGAGTTCCTACCCTTGCCGATTTTGTCCGGTCGCTTGCTGAAACTCTCTTTGCTTCTGCAGCGACCTCGTCCTTTCCATACCTCCGTTCCATCAGCACGTCTGAACCACCTCCCGCTATACGTGTCAAGCGCCCTCGGGCGATCTTAGATGACCCCCCGTAATTCTAATAAGCTGTGACTTAGGTTCCCGAGCAACTCTATCTCCTTGTTACCTTCCTATACTGTCAGATACCTTCCCCAAGTATGTTGGTTTGCAAACTGCTTGGCGCTGTTACCGATGCCACAGACACGGCGGTTCCCTGCCTCGCGGGGAACGACCGGCGCTACAAGGCGCCTGCATGCCGGGCCGAGCGCGTGCGGCATCTGCCGTTCGCCCCGCGCCCGGCGGCAGTGTTACCATGACCCGGTACCTATATAATACAAAATTGCAAAATTTCCGCCGCCTTCTCAGTTAACTGGTTGGCGTGTCCCTCCCGAAAAATTTAGGAAACCTTCTTTTGAAAGTCCAGCACTGTTTTCTTCTGACAGCCATCGGGCACGTCCCGGAAGCTGTAATAAGCCACGGGTGCAAAGACGCCCCACTATGCAATGCAATGCAATGCAATAGTGCTAAGCCTGACCCATCTACCCCTAAGTTTCCACCTATTATCATCCTCGATAATAGGAATTACACCCAGCTTCTTGCTAACCTTCGTTCTGCCCTTCCTTCGGCGTCCGTGGAAGCGAAATGCTCCGGCAAATCGCTGAAGCTGGGCGTCAAAACCATTGTTGACTTCCGCGCTGTTCAGCACTTTCTGTCAGCGCGGAACATTTCCTTTCCTCTCCCTGAGGAGCGTGAGGTAAAAATTGTCATTCAGGGCATTCCCTACCATACCTCCTCCGATGCTATCGTGCAGGAATTGACGACTCTTGGCTATTCGCCAACAGCTGTGTCGGTTTTGCACGCTGGCAAAGGGGACACCAAGCATCCCGTCAATACTTTCCTGGTTAAGTTGTTTAAAACTGGAAATTTCGAGGAGGTCTATGGCCTTCAAACACTCCTTTACCTGAGGGTGACAGTTAGATCATTTGACCCGCGCCCAGGCCCTGCTCAGTGTTTCAACTGTCAGGGCTTCGGGCACTCCTCCCTGTTCTGTCATGCGCCCCCACGTTGCGTGCGGTGCGGCGACCCTCACCGTGGCTGTGATAAGCCTCGTGTGCCGGGTTTTGTCCCGTACTGCTGCAACTGCAAGGGCGCCCATCCGGCTAGTTACCGGGGTTGTATAAAATACATCGAAGCGTCGTGTAGCTGGCCCTGCCCCCCTCTCTCCGGTTCATCTGTCAAGGCCCCGGCAGCGGCTCCTGTCGCTCCCGCGGTCTCAGTCCCGCCTGCAGGCGTCGCTCCGGCGGCGCCTGTGACGGCTCCACTACCGGCGCCTGCCGGAGCGCCCGGCCCTTCATATGCAGCGGTTGCTGCGAAGACATCATCGTCAACCACTTCCGCCCGCAAGGGTACCAAAAAGCGCTCGCGTCGCCGGACTCCCGGCCGACGACATCAGCAGGCTCGACCTGCCCAACCTCAGCGGGACTCTCCCGCCCTGTCACCTCCCAACCTCCGCGTGAGCAGACCGTAGTTCAGTCCGCTAACCCAGCGCCATCTGTAGTCCTGGCCGAAGTTCCTCAGGAACGTCCGCGCGGGTCCCGGGAACTTTCTCGGGCTCCAGCGGACCCCCTGACGGCTTGGGCCACTCAACTTGTAGAAAGCATCAGGTCTGCTCCTGACACCTCGACTGTGCTTATGTTAGTTTTCCAATCCCTCTCTGCTCTCTTCCCTCTCCTCTCCCTCAATGGCTAGATCCCTGCGGATCGTCGCTTGGAACGCCGATGGCGTTTCCTCTCGTCGATCTGAGCTGGCGGCTTTCGTCGTGGAGTACGACGCTGATGTCGTGCTTCTCTCCGAAACCCATCTAGCCCCCTACCATCGATTCTCACTTCCTGTTTACACTTGTTATCGTCAGGATCGTCCTCTACAGCCGCGCCATCCCCCGTCTGGGGGTACGGCGATTCTGGTCCACAGGCGGATATCCCATAGGCCACTACCCCCCCCTCACTACTCGACTCATCGAAGGTTGTGCGGTGGCGGTGGACGCAGGCGACTCGGAGTTGCGCATTGTTTCCGCGTATCTCCGGCCTGGCCTGAGCCCGCCGCCCCCGCCTGAGGAGTGGAACGCTCTCCTCGACCACCCAATCTCGACGATTGCAGCCGGCGACTTTAACGCCAAACATCCTTCTTGGAACAGTAGGGCTACCAACGCCTACGGCAACTCACTCCGCCGGTTCGTCCTAGACGACCCGGATACGCACGTCATCGGCCCTGATGATCCTACCCACTACCACTATGCCGGTCACCGACCGGACGTTCTTGATGTAGTTGTAGTCAGGAACGTGGCCCATAACATCCAGGTCTCGTCAGTGTCAGACCTCTCGTCTGATCACAACCCCCTGCTAATAACTGTTCGAGATGTGTCGGCTTCACCCCGACTTCCCGCTGGTCCTGCTAGGAGGGTCAACTGGCGCTCCTATCACGACGAGCTATCTCGAAGGTTACCATCTGTCCCAGCGGACCCGATCGCCGCTCGTGACGATCTGGATCTCCGTGCCACTCATCTTCAGGAGTTGGTCCAAGGTGTCATGGATCGACACACATACAACGTTGAGGTGAATCGCAAATCGGCCCTTCAACCGGAAGTTATCCACGCCCTCTGGCTTCGGCGCAAGCTCTGCCGCAGATGGCAACGAACCCGAGATCCCGCCGTCAAACGACGGTTTCAGGCCTAGTCTCTTTACGTCCAGCAACTTTTGCGGGACGTAAACTCTGATCAGTGAGACTCATATCTTGAGTCCCTTGAAGTCGACCAAGCCTCCGTCTGGAGAGCGACGAGTCGCCTTACTCGCGAGAAGCGTACTCGCAACCCGTTGAATACCCCGAACGGCATTGTTTCTTCATCGGAAGGCAAGGCTGAGGTCTTCGCCGACTGCATGGAGACTCAATTCACCGTTCATGGAGGCGTCTCGGACCCTGCCCACTCGGTAGTGGTTCGAGACTTCCTATCTGGATATTTTTCCCGCCCTCCACCTGACCCTCCCGCTCTCTTCGACAGGGACGAACTAGTTTCGTCTATCTGTCGATTGAACCGACGTCGCGCCCCTGGTCCTGATCGGATCGGGGCCGCAGCTTTGCAACATCTCCCGGCCTCGGGCGTTGAATTGGTCCTGGATCTGTTCAACTCCAGTCTCCGGCTGCAATACTTCCCCCGCCTGTGGAAAAATGCCAACATCTGTATGATTCCCAAGCCCGGCAAGCCTAGAATGCTTGCAGGCAGCTATCGTCCCATATCGCTATTGCCAGTACTCTCAAAGGTGTTTGAGCGTCTCCTACTCGCCCGCATCTGGCCGCTGCTGGATAATTTTATTCGGAGCGAACAGTTCGGGTTCCGTAGAAAGCACTCGACAACTTTACAACTCGTCCGAGTTGTCACAGCATTGTCCGACGCCGCCAACAAGAAAGAGTCTACGGGCGCTGTCTTGTTGGACGTGAGTAAGGCCTTCGACAAAGTCTGGCACGAAGGTCTTCTCTACAAACTCGCTCACTCCCCCATCCCACCGTCCATTGTGCATTTCTTGCGGTCATACCTCAGTGATCGTACCTTCAGGGTTAGCGTCGAAGGGTCCTGTTCATCAGTTCGACCCGTCGCCGCTGGCGTTCCGCAGGGATCTGTCCTCGGCCCCGTTCTGTACCTAGTGTACACGAACGACCTGCCTTTTATTCCTGGAGTCACGTTATCTCTATTCGCTGACGACGCAATGTATTACTGCAGCTCCCTGTCCCCGCGAATAGCGTGTACAAAGCTGCAGCGTCAGTTGAATCTGCTTCCGGCCTGGCTACGAAGTGGCGGGTGATGATCAACGCGGAGAAATCCGAGGCGATCTGTTTCACCACCAAGTCCACTTCCCGATGCCAGACCCTCTCCCTCGAAGGGAGGCCTATCGCCTGGCAAAAGTCGGTGAAGTATTTGGGCGTTCGGCTAGACCAGCTCCTTAGCTTCAACGGCCACGTGACTGATACCCTCAACAAAGCTCGAGGCGTCCGAGCCAAAATATTTCCCATGCTCTCGTGCCGCAACCGCCTGGCTTTGCGCACTAAAGTCACCATCTCTTGTTTCTCCGGCCAGTATTGACCTATGCTGCTCCCGCATGGTGGTCGCTTGTGTCGACCACTAACAAGTGTAGGCTGGAAGCTTTCCAGGCCCGTACCCTCAGATCCTTGTCGGGGTCTCCATGGTTTGTGAGAAATAATGTTATTCGTGGAGGCCTTCGAGTTCCTAACCTTGCTGATTTTGTCCGGTCGCTTGCCGAAACTCTCTTTGCTTCTGCAGCGACCTCGTCCTTTCCTTATCTCCGTTCTATCAGCACGTCTGAACCACCTCCCGCTATACGTGTCAAACGCCCTCGGGCGATCTTAGACGACCCCCCGTAATTCTGTATGCTGTAACTTAGGTTCCCAAGCAATTCTATTTCCTTGTTACCTTCCTATTCAGTCAGATACCTTCCCCAAGTATGTTGGTTTGCAAACTGCTTGGCGCTGTTATCGATGCCACAGACACGGAGGTTCCCTGCCTCGCGGGGAACGACCGGCGCTACAAGGCGCCTGCATGCCGGGCCGGGCGCGTGCGGCATCTGCCGTTCGCCCCGCGACCGGCGGCAGTGTTACCATGACCCGGAACCCATATAAATATAACTGATTGTGAAAAATTTCCGCAGCCTTCTCAGTTAACTGGTTGGCGTGTCCCTCCCGAATATTAGGAAACCTTCTTTTGAAAGTCCAGCACTGTTTTCTTCTGACATCCATCGGGCACGTCCCGGAAGCTGTAATATGGCCATGGGTGCACAGGCGCCCCACTATCTAATGCAATGCAATGCAATCGGCGAAGCGAGTCTTGATTTCGCAGCTGGCCTGGTGCAACGTCAGCTCGCCGTACTTCCGGACTGGCTAAGGAAGTGGAGGACGGCGATCAATGCGGAGAAATCCGAGGCGATCGCCTTTTCTCATAAATTGACTTCCCGATGCCAGTCCCTCCCCCATGCAGGGAGCCCAATCGAGTGGAAACGGACTGTAAAGTACTTGGGCGGCACTCTTGACCGACGTCTAAGCTTTGCACCTCACGTCTCTCTGAGCCTCCAGCGCGCCAGAGGCGTCAGAGCCAAACTATTTCCCTTTCTCTCTCATCGGGGTTCAGTGCCTGTGCGCACTAAACTCACCATCTACTTGCTCTTTCTTAGGGCAATCCTGACTTACGCAGCCCCCGCCTTTTGGGTACTACTCAGCCCATCCGTTGTCGCCCGTTTGGAAGCTTTCCAATCCCGAACCCTCCGCTACATCTCCAACTCTCCCTGGTTTGTCAGAAATGATGCCATCAGGCGAGGGTTGAAGGTTCCTTCACTCACCTGTGAACCGAATTCGTTCGATCCCTTGCCCTCAAACTGTTCACCCGAGCCTATGTCTCGACCCATCCCCACATCCGTCGACTAAGCACAGATGTCGGCCCACCACCTAGACGACACAAACGCCCCCGAGCATTGCTCGACGACCCTCCATAAGCAGTTCACAGAACGTCTGCGCAATCCCCCCGATCTTGAGTATTTTCACACTCCTACTCCTTCCTTCTTTCTCTTTTCCGTGCTGGCGCTCAGCGACAGACTAGGGGGGGGGTCTGCGCCTGCCCTAGGTGTGCTTAGTGCCACCTCTGGTGGACGCTGCCTCCTCCTACGCTCTCTCCCGTGCGCTGACATTGCCGCTTGGCAGCCCTCGGCGACTTTTCCTGAGCGGTTAGAGGCGCCCTACCCGTTGTGGGCGGGTAATTCCTACCGCTCAAGCGAAAAGTCTTCGAGGCCTCCCCCATTCTGCCGTCGCGGGTCTCTTCGAGGTCCCAGGGTCCAAGAAAAATATCATCCTATCCCTCCAAAATAAAATCGATGGAGGTCCCATTCCTGATAGCGCGAGACTGCTAGTCAAGGTAACAAGCAGGCAACATGCAGTCATCGGATATCATCCGGACACTGCATAATGTCATTCGTGGAGGCCTTTGAGTTCCTACCCTTGCCGATTTTGTCCGGTCGCTTGCCGAAACTCTCTTTGCTTCTGCAGCGGCCTCGTCCTTTCCATATCTCCGTTCCATCAGCACGTCTGAACCACCTCCCGCTATACGTGTCAAGCGCCCTCGGGCGATCTTAGATGACCCCCCGTAATTCTAATAAGCTGTGACTTAGGTTCCCGAGCAACTCTATCTCCTTGTTACCTTCCTATACTGTCAGATACCTTCCCCAAGTATGTTGGTTTGCAGACTGCTTGGCGCTGTTACCGATGCCACAGACACGGCGGTTCCCTGCCTCGCGGGGAACGACCGGCGCTACAAGGCGCCTGCATGCCGGGCCGGGCGCGTGCGGCATCTGCCGTTCGCCCCGCGACCGGCGGCAGTGTTACCATGACCCGGTACCTATATAATACAAAATTGAAAAATTTTCCGCCGCCTTCTCAGTTAACTGGTTGGCGTGTCCCTCCCGAAAAATTTAGGAAACCTTCTTTTTGAAAGTCCAGCACTGTTTTCTTCTGACAGCCATCGGGCACGTCCCGGAAGCTGTAATAAGCCACGGGCGCAAAGACGCCCCACTATGCAATGCAATGCAATGCCGGACACTGCTGATCGCCCTGATCGTCCCCTCATCTAACCATGGCTAGACAGTTCCGGTTCGTCGCGTGGAATGCAGATGGCATTCCGGCGCGTCGGGCCGAACTGGCAGCTTTCCTTGTCGAGTACGACGCAGATGTCGTACTCCTCTCTGAAACGCATCTTGCCCCTAACCGGCGATTTTCCCTGCCAGCCTATGCTTGCTACAGGAAAGACAGGAATGGTCCCGATCGCCACCGAGCATCTGGCGGAGTGGCGATCTTAGTCCACAGGCGACACTCTCATAGAGAACTCCCTGCCCCTGAAACTACCCTCATCGAAGCATGTGCTGTGGCGCTGGATGTAGCCGGTCTGGAGGTGCGCTTTGTATCTGCGTACCACCCGCCCGGCCATCGAGCTCCACCGCATGAGGAGTGGGACGCCCTCCTAGACAGCGATCTCCCAACCATCGTAGCCGGAGACCTTAATGCCAAGCATCCCTCTTGGAACAGCAGAACGTCAAACCCCTACGGCAATTCTCTCCGTAGGGCTGTCGAAGATGATCCCAGCGTCCTCATCATCGGCCCGTCCGAACCGACACACTTTCCCACTGCGGGTTATCCGCCGGATGTCCTTGATATTGTAATTGTCAAGGCCATCCCCTTTCATCTACAAGTCAGCGCGGTGTCGGACCTATCGTCCGATCACGACCCCCTACTTGTAACTGTCTTGCTGCCGTCGGTCTCACCCCGACTTCCCGATCATCCTGTTAGGAGAGTCAATTGGCGATCCTACCATGATGATCTGGCCAGGCAGTTGCCATCTGTCCCTCCGGACCCACTCGTCTCTAGTGACGACGTGGATCTCCGGGTACATCAGCTACAGGACCTCGTCCAGTCTGCAATGGATAAAAACACCTACACTGTTCCGGTGAGTAATAAACGCTCCGACCTTCCTGCGGAAGTTCTCCAAGCCATCCGATTACGGCGCAAGCTCCGCCGCAGATGGCACCATACCCGTGACCCTGCCGCTAGACGGCGCTTTCGAGCCCAGTCGGAACACGTCTCGCAGCTTCTGCTTGACGTAAACGCGAATCGATGGAACTCCTATTTGGAGTCCTTGGAAGTCGACCACGCCTCCGTATGGAGAGCCGCTGGTAGACTAAAAGGCGAAAAGAGGACTCGCCATCCCTTGAATACCCCGGACGGCACTGTATACTCTGCAGAAGGCAAGGCGGAAGTCTTCGCCGACTGTATTGAGGAACAGTTCACCGTCCATAGAGGCATCTCTGACCCGGCTCATTTGGCCGTCGTCCGGGATTTCCTATCTGGATACTTTTCTGCTCCCCCCATTGATCCTCCTATTTCGGTCGACGAGGATGACCTTGCGTCTGTCCTAAGCCGACTGAAGAAGAGAAAGGCCCCTGGCCCCGATCGCATCGGCGCCGCTGCGTTGCAGAATCTCCCGCCTTCGGCAGTTGACGTTCTTCTTGAGCTGTTCAACTCCTGTCTCCGGCTGAGTTACTTCCCTCGCCTGTGGAAAACTGCAAACGTCATCATGATCCAGAAATCTAAAAAGCCGCCCACGCTACCTGGAAGCTACCGCCCGATATCGCTATTGCCAGTAATCTCGAAGGTATTCGAGCGTCTTCTCCTGGCCCGTATTCGGCCCCTGGTGGATGGTTTCATCCGCGAGGAGCAGTTTGGGTTTAGGCCGAGGCACTCGACTACTCTTCAGATAGTACGGGTTGTCACCTGTCTAGCCGACGCCGCCAACAATCATCAGGCAACAGGTGCTGTCCTGTTGGATGTGAGCAAAGCCTTCGATAAAGTCTGGCACGAAGGCCTGCTCTACAAACTGGCGCATTCGCCAATCCCGACATCTATCGTCCACTTGCTCCGATCCTATCTGACGGATCGCACCTTCAGGATCAGCGTAGATGGGGCGTTCTCTCGGGTTCGCCCTGTCTCCGCTGGCGTCCCACAAGGATCTGTCCTCGGCCCCGTTCTGTATGTACTGTAGGCCTACACGAACGATCTGCCTGTTTATCCCGGGGTCACGTTATCTCTATTTGCCGACGACGCGATGTTTCATTTTAGCTCGCTTTCGCCTTGGCGGACGAGCGTAATGTTACAACGCCAGTTGGCTATGCTTCCGGACTGGCTAAGGAAATGGCGGGTAGCGATCAATACGGAGAAATCCGAGGCGATCTGCTTTACGCATAAGTCCATTTCCCGACGCCAATCCCTCTCCTTAGAGGGGAGACCCATCAACTGGACTGAGACGGTGAAGTACCTAGGTGTTCGGCTTGATCGGCACTTAAACTTCAACGCCCACGTGACCTCAACCCTCAACTTGGCTCGTGGCGTCAGGGCCAAACTATCACCTATGCTTTCGCGGAACAGCTGCCTGGCTGTCTGTACCAAACTTACATTGTATCTACTGTTCCTCCGAACAGTACTCACTTATGCGGCACCCGCCTGGTGGGATGGACCTAACTGGACCCTACGCTCCCTCACGGGGTCCCCGTGGTATGTGCGAAATTCCGCAATACATCGGGGTCTCCGTGTTCCCACCTTAGAGGTCTTCGTCTGGTCCTTGGCAACGAATTTGTTCGCCAAGGCCGGCGAGTCCCCTTATCCGCACCTCCGAAGGCTTAACAGCATGGAGAATGCACCGCCCCCTCGCCGCGTCAGGCGCCCTAGGGCGCTGTTAGACGACCCCCCCCCCAAGTTCATCACATGAACCCCCCAGAAACGAATCCCCCAACCTTATGGAAATCTGAATCGATCACCATCAATCACTACCTGCGCCTGCCGAAACTGTAGTCAATCATGCTGCGGCAGATTGAATGGATAGATTTATTGCCAGCATCGGCTTTGCCGATTCGGCAGGGCCTTGATCCGGGACATGGGCTCTCGCGAGGTTGTGCAAATGCCTTCCTTGCGAAAGCCGACTGCCCCGGTGACAAGTTCCGTCGACTCGGCCGCCGCCTTCGGGCGGACGAGCCTCTTGTCCTCGCCAGCGCGTCTCTACGTTTCCGTGGGCTATGTCCCGGAGACCAATGAGACGCGACCAGGCGTTGCGATTGGCTGAAGCCATAATCACGACTAAGATCCCCGTCAGCACCTGCTTTGCTGATTTGGCAGGGTAATGACCTGCGACATGAGCTCCCGCGAGGTTGTGCAAGTGCCTTCCTTGCGAAAGCTGGCTGTCTCGGTGACATTACCTACCATTTCGGCCGACGCCCTAGGGCGCTCGAGCTTCTTGTCCTCGCCAGTGCGAATATTCGATTTCAAAGTTTAACTTATTACTGAAGGAAACGTTAGTCATTCTAGTGTTCTTATTTTTATTTTTACCGCAGATTCGTAATCTACGAGTTTCAAAAGTAAAGAAAAAAAGGCTTTTCGAATCAAGGCCGTGTGAAGAGGTTAAAGGGCAGTGACAGCAATTGGGGGTGCCGAAATCAGAGATTAAAAAATGATTTTGTTGCACAATATTGGTCTGAAAAAATTAAATACGAACATTACACTGTACTACTCATTACCTACTGGGACGGTATGCCAACTACGCTAACTAAACACAAGAGTAGAGGGAAATTGGGGGTTCTGGCTCACAAAGGAATGCCGCCTTCTTAAAAAACACTAAAAAAACACTAAAAAACATGATCTCAGAGATGACGCCGCCACCGCTGGACCCGCAGCATCCCGATGGACCACAGCATCCGCGAATTTCCGCGAATAAAAAAACGAAAAACGTAAACGTAAGACGTAAGACGTCAGACGTAAGATGTGAAACGTAAACGTAAAACGTAAAACGTAAAACGTAAGACGTAAGACGTAAACGTAAGACGTAAGACGTAAGACGTAAGACGTAAGACGTAAGACGTAAGACGTAAAACGTAAAACGTAAAACGTAAGACGTAAGACGTAAGACGTAAGACGTAAAACGTAAACGTAAGACGTAAGACGTAAGACGTAAGACGTAAGACGTTTTTTTATACGTAAGACGTAAGACGTAAGACGTTTTTTTATTCGTGGAAATTCGCGGATGCTGTGGTCCATTGGGATGCTGCGGGTCCAGCGGTGGCGGCGTCATCTCTGAGATCATGTTTTTTAGTGTTTTTTTAGTGTTTTTTTAAGAAGGCGGCATTCCTTTGTGAGCCAGAACCCCCAATTTCCCTCTACTCACAAGCACCTGGTCTCAGTATGGTCCAGCAGCGGTAGTTTGTGACGTTAGGAGGAAGCGCAAAAGCACTACATTTCAATTTATCGAAAGAGACGACAGAATCAGCATTTGCCTAGCATACATTTCTTGGAACGCTCGAGTTGTGTGTGTGCGCCCGCGCATGTATGTAGGCAAAACGGAAACCTCGAAGGTTAACTGTTGACCGGTGTACAAGATGTTATCATTCCTTTCAACGATCTATATTTTTTGTCGAGTAGAATATACGTGCTTAATACCATTTCATCTTTTGAGTAGTTTACGAAAAATCATAAGAATCTCTCTTTAGACATAAGAGTTCTCGCTAGAATCTCTCTAGACAAGAATATAATGTAAAACATAAATACAGAATAATTTCGCAACTCGGTGAACACAGACTATACGAGCCAACATTAATATTAATAACAACAGGCGACGAATGAACTTATAAGAAACAAGAAGCAAAATGGTAATAGCAAAAAAAATTTTAAACAAAAGATTAAATATGTCAGAAAAGAGCATCTATTTACCTATCAAGAGAGACAGACTAAAATTGGATAGGTATAATGTCAATAAATTATATTTTTAAGGAACTAATAAAAGCACTGAAACAAGTCAGCAATCAATATAAAGACAAATGGAACACTACATGAAGTGCTTGGGACATAACTAACGTAACCCTAAAACGTATCACTTCTTGACGCGAATTTGGAAGATTTAAGGCAAGTACTATTTGCATGTAACCTAATTCTGTCTTCTTTTTCGCCTACCAGTTATAATTACTACGGTCCCACCTACAGTATCATTTTGGTCTACATTCTTCTGTACAGAACTGAGCTTATGCTACAAACGAAGAGAAACTTTTCGAAAAACAAGTAACGCCTTACAAAACAAAAATACGTTTTAATACGTTTGCTATATTAAAACAATTTTGTAGTCTCAAAACAGGGACAATATTGTCTTGATATTTACTTAAATATTTTCGGTCTAGAATATTTATGAAGTCTCTATCTTTACAGATGGATAACTTATAACTCCTTAAGTCTATTACGTCTGGTTGTGTGCTCATGCCGAATGCGAGAATTCAGAACTCGGTTAGGCGTGTGTAAAAACCATTCGCGATGGATTCGAATTAGGATAACCACTTTCAAACCATGCACATTTAGGTCAGTAAATTATCGACTAAATGGAATGAGATCTTTAGTGAAATAGTGACGTTAGTAAAATCAGGCTATACTACAGGGTATCATTGGCTGCGGATTAAATGAAGCTATTATGTCTGTGAGGGGACTGTAGCATGGTGGCGATCACACTGAGGGCATTGGCAAGAATGAAAAATAATAATTAGAAAAATCATTATTGTCATTTTAATGAGAATATACAATTTCTAGACTTACAAAAAAATCGTTAATCAAATCTATGACTGTACGAGATCTGCCCAGTCAAGTCACACCACCTACTTATAGTGCTGCCTATATAGGTAACAATTTCAACTATCAATAATAGTTCCGAAAAAATGCTAAAGAACAGCACTCAAAGTAGGAGTATATCGTTTTATTTTTACATTTAAATACTTACTTTGGTATTGAAAAAAATAAAACTTAAAAATAGAAAAAGTAAATACTCGTTTCTAAGTAATTCACAAGTAAAATTATTATTTTGTAATTCAAACTGTAGAAAATGCTAAAGTAATAATGGCAAAGAGGGTTGAAAATAACAGTAAAACATTCTGAAAGTTCATAGTTCAACCCTACATTAGATACCTACAGTAGACACTTTACACATATAATTTAAAAATATTTTAAAATAAAAAATATGCACTTGAGCACATAAATACTTGCAGCGAAAAATTTGTAATAAAATACTCAGATTAAAAGACGAGATACACCTACAGGCCTCGTCATGTGCGCCATGTCAAGCCTGAAAGGGAGAGGACTGTATTATAAACGAAGACGTCAAAATTATAATATTACATGGCTGTGACCAAATGAAAGAATACTGTATAATTGACAACTCCGTGTATGTCATGCATAAGACGGTCGAAAATAAGTTTGGCAGGTTTTAAAGTCGGCGGGTCATGGTTGCGGAAGTGATAGGATATTGGTCAAACCGGATGATCAACAAGGTAGTCGGACATACAGTACCTGTGGTTCTCAGCGATTACTTTGTTTTCGTTATCATCATCAGCGAACATTGAAATAACACACTTTATCTTCAACAATATAGGTAATATGTCCCTACAATTGTACCATCGTCTTTAAGGTCAGCCCATTTCACGCGTACAGTACAAAAATCCGTGAGATATTGTTAAAACATGACACATGTACATTCATAAGAGCAGTAACGTAAATGTATTATTTTCAACAGTAACATTCTTTCAACAGATTAAATAATTCAAAATTAGTTTGGTGCCGTATTGTTTAAGGTATCCAAACCGAAGTTATCACAGTGGTTCAATGTTTCACCAAAACATCCAGTAAAATCAAGAACATATAAAACTCAGTCCAAAATTATTCTTTGTTTTGTCACTGGACAAAAGGCTTGTCACATGACAAATGGCGCCAATCGTGCAACTCTTCGTTATTTTGGTGACCCTAAAAAGGGCCGTGTGGCGAAAACGCTGTGATGTTTGTTCCGCCCGAGCCGCGCTGAGATGATCGGCGGCTGCGCCCGCTGTTCGTGGCGTACTTCCTCTTCTTTCGGCATCGGTTTGTAGAGTCCGCTGCCGGCCCAGCGACGACCATCTCTGTTGTGTTACAGTGCGAAGAATGCGAAGAGCGTCCGTTCTACTCTTCGGCTGTTCCTTCCGGCTGGCTCCGCGTCTGTCGTCCGAGAGAGGAGAGGAGACACGACTGGGGGTCGCGAGTAGTGCAGTGTCCGAGTCTCAGAAAGGAATCCTGCCACTTTTTTTTTTTTCGCTCTGGGCTTTGCGGTTGTGCGTCGCAGAGACGAACCGCTCGGTAACTGAGTTCCGAGCTACCTTCTGGAGCTCCTGCCTCGTGGCCCTGCCCAAGTAGGGCGTGTGCTCTATAGCAGGCCGATTCTCGGCTGTTGTGCTAGCCTACACTAGCGCAGTATACACCGAGGGCGTTTCCACGAATCACCTGGACGTATACGGTACCTTCCCAGCCCAGTCACAAGAGGACTGCCTGGGAACCTCGCCGCACGTGCATAAAATTTGCGTGCAAGCCGCCTGAATGTGACGTCTAAGGAGCGGACGCCAAGTCCTCTCCTTAGAAGGCGAGATGAAAAGCGACGGGGGACTTTGGCCGCTAGCCGAATACCCCTGTCGAGGACGCTCTGCAACTTCTTTTTATGCATTGCGGCGAGGTAACCCCAGACCGGACAGGCGTAGGAAATGACCGGCAGCAGATACGCGCCGACGATCATCCTGCCCAATTTCCTGGTCATGGCTGAGCTGATCAGGAGTGGAAACAGTGCGCACAGGCGAGTGGATGCTCGCTTGAGAACTGCCTGTGCGTGGGTACGCCAGGTGAGCCGACGGTCAAGGTGTAATCCGAGGTACTTGACCTCATTGGACCAGCGCAAGTACGTTCTGCCGATACGTAGCTGCCTAACAGGGTTCTTCCGTCACTTGGAGAATTCGACGGCTACACTCTTGGTAGCGTTGAGTTGAACTCTCCAATTCTCGGTCCAGTCCACGAGCGTGTCGAGCTGGCGCTGCAGTCGTAGGACGGCCCTTTCCTCATGACGATTGGCCGTAAATACGGCCGTGTCGTCAGCGAAGAGGGCCATCTGGACTCCAGGCTGTCTCGGCACGTCGTTGACGTAGATCGAGAACAGAAGGGGGCCTAGAACACTACCTTGAGGGACGCCGGCTGTGATTCGTCTCTCGGAAGAGACTGAGTCGCCAACTCTCACGCAGAAGGTCCTCTCCGTCAGAAAGCTAGCAACCAGACGGAGGTAGCAGTCCGGGAGCTGGACTTCCCTAAACTTGAATAATAGGCCATCATGCCATACGCTGTCGAAGGCTTTTTCAACATCTAAGAAACAGCCAACGGTCCGTTCTCTCCGACACCCGGCTTCCGTGATGCTTTCCACCAATCTCATCAGTTGATGAGTGGTCGAATGCCCCACACGAAAGCCGAACTTTTCGGGGACCAGCACGTCAAAGTTGGTTAGATGTTCTCGTACACGACGCTGTACGATGCGCTCAAAAACCTTGGACGTAGCGGAGAGTAGGCTGATAGGCCGGAGGTTTTCCGAGCGGGTGGTATCCTTTCCCTGCTTCGGGATCACGATAACCGTCGCCTTTCGCCATTTCTTGGGAAAGTAGGCCAGTCTAAGACACGCGTTGAACAAATCAGTCAAGAATTGAACTCCAGGCTCGGGAAGAAGTGGTAGAGCGGTGTTCGTAACCCCGTCCGGGCCTGGAGCTTTTCTTGGCTGAAGTTCAGCGAGCCGATCTGACCTCTTCCAAAGAGATGGGTTCGGGCTCCGCCGTGATCGGAAGAGACAGAAAGTCTTCCACAGCCATCTCGACTTGTTCGTCGAAGTCCCAGTCCATGGGCGGGTTGGGAGCGAACTGTCGCTCGAAACACAAGCGCAAGTACTCGGCCTTCTCCTCCGGGCGACCCAGGAGTCGACCGAACGGTCCAACAATGGCGGGGAGTGGAGGTCGGCGCCTCCGTCCCGTCAATGCGGTTGGTATTCTGTACGGGTGACTTTGCGGGTCCACATCCCCCGTTCGGGTCACAGCGAGTTCCGAACAGCTACGTCGGAACGCCTTCAGACTGCCGCGCAGTCGTCCGGTGAGCCGATTGTATGCTGCCTTATCGGCTGGATCACGGGTCCTCTGCCAACGTTTCCGGAAGTAATTCCTCTCGCGAGCGAGAAGAGAGACTTCCTCAGGGATACGTTGGTAGTCAGGCGTGAAACCAGCTCGCGTACGTGAAGACACGCCTATAGCCGAGATGATTGCCTCTTCGATTCCCGGAACTGCTTCGTCTAGGAGGCGAACGGAATCGAGTGGGGCCGCTGGCGGCAATCGACGGTACAAGGCCGGGCCGTAGCGATCCCAATCGATGACCTTCTTCTTGTCAGAACGTGCATAGGCGTGCTGGGTAGCGACAGACAAATCCTTGGGTCACCGCGATATCCACAACATCGGGAGCCGCGTTAGGCCTTGACGGAAAGAACGTGGGTTGCGCTGGACCAAACACCATCGCCCGGCGCGATTCAACAAAACTGAGCAAGCGCCTCCCGTTCGGAGTAGTCAGGCGACTATTCCAAACGCGATGCTTGCAAATCAGATCGCCGGCCTAAATTACCCTTCGATGGGAATCGAAGATGACGTCCAGGTCGCCGACAAGGAGTTCAGCTTGTGGGGGCTTGTATGCTTAAACCACGAGGACGCCGCCAAGAGCTCCGTGGACCTCAATGGTGGTGGCCTCTAGGTTGGTAAGCTGCGGCAAAGCGACACGATGATGACCTATGGAGGTCCTCACCGCCTCCTCGTCGGCCAACTCGGTCATCCCGATAGACCACGTAATTTGGTAATCGAAACCGGTTCGCCGGGGTCAGGTGGGTTTCAGAGAGGAGAAGTACGTCGGGTTTGAACCGAGCCAGGAATTCAAGAAGGTCGGAATGCTTGGAACCGATGTTGTTAGCATTCCAGGCTACGAGCGAGAGATCTCGTCTAAGGGCTCGGTTCAGAGAAGACCTATTACTTCGCAGGCTTCCACCAAGAGCATGAATCTCTCAGTTGGGTCAGCAGTTTCCAGGCGGTCTCGGATGAACCTGAAGGTGGATGCGACTTGAGGTCGTAGCCAGACAGAAAGTCGCAGACGAACTGTGCGTCATTGGATATGGCGGACTGGGCGGTTTGCCTGGAAACTGAGGCCGCGTAAGAGCGACCAGGTTCGGATTCAGAGATGACGAGTTCTGTTCGAAGTGTAAAGTGGTGGACTCTCCAGAACACGTAATCTATGACTGTATTGAGATAGCAAATAGCCGATCCCAGTTTAGGATAAAATTGATGGATATCGGAATGCGATTGGATCTCAGAGAAATTCTACGGAATGCTGAAGCGACGACGATCCTAGTCGACTGGTTGAAGGAGATATCGTTGGCACGAGAGGGCAGGGAGAGGACGTAGATGAGGGTGGGATGCTATAACAAGTGGGACTCTTGAATAAACGAACGTCCTAAGGGGGCGGGGGGAGGGATTTGTGGGAATGAGAACTTTAGAGTCTGGGGACATAAACTGTGTGGTCGGATAATCTGCAAAAGGCCCTTGTCCTGGGAGCGGATATATATCTGAGCACACAGTGGGGACGGGTGGGAAAGAAGAGGGAGGTGCTTGGGCACAACAGATTGGCCCCACCAAGGCCACCGGGTGTGCAGACCTGGAAGGCTGGCCTATTGGCCGCCGCTGGTAGACCAAGTAGCTTGCTACGAGGTCGACCCTTGGTCAGTGGGAGGACTTTCGTATTACGAAAGGACAAAACTGACTCCTCGGGAGATCGGGGGGCCCCAGGAGACGGGTACGCCTGTCTCTTGCCCCGATCGGGTATGGACGGGGGGCCTGGCCATTGTCGGACCCTTCGTTCATATTTGGTGTTGGACTCGAGGTGGTTTGTGGTTTCGGTGTTGCGGTATCGTTCCGGGATCTTTAGGGATCCCGGGGGGCTGCCTGCGGGCTGTAAAATCCTAGATAGTGGATATTCCGAACCCCACGGAGGGAATAGAGCTGCACGTCTCATAACCCAAGGGGTACCGACCATAACAACGTCGGGCGTTTTGTCAGCGTTATTAAAATAGACACCTCGCCCATGGGGGCCATGGGTGTAGATAGGACTATGTCTTTGGAACACACATGTAAAACACAACTACATCTGGTTCATCTGCCAAGGTCCCGGCAGCAACTCCGGTTGCTTCCGGTGCCGCTGTCTCGCCTGCAGTCGTCGCTTCGGCGCCGCCTGCAGCGGCCTCAACCCCGGCGCCTGCCGAAGCGCCCGCACCTTCCTACGCGGCCATGGCCGCTAAATCTGCCCCGCCTCCAGCCCGTCAGGGCAAGCCTAAGTCTCAGCGCTCTCGTCGTCGCCGGAATTCCGCCGGCCGACCTACATCATCGCAGGTTCCACCTGTACCAACTCCGCGGGCTCGACGACCCGCCCCCAGTCATCAAACTCAACCTCTCAGTGAGCAGTCTACAACTCAGTCCACCAGCCCAGCGCCATCTACTACCCCTGTCGAGGCCAGTCAGGCTTGTCCTCCGGTGCCCGGGAATCTTCTCAGGCATCGGCGGATCGCCTGACTGCCTGGGCAGACAATCTTGTTGCATCGATAAGGACTGCTCGCGACACTACCACAGTGCTAACCCTGGTCTTCCAATCATTAGCTACCCTCTTTCCTCTACTTCCCCTGCATGGCTAATAGCCTGAGGATCGTTGCGTGGAACGCCTTCGGGCTACTCCCCAGACGATCTGAATGATGACTTTCGTGACGGAGTATGATGTTGATATCATACTTCTTTCCGAGACTCATCTGGCTCATTACCATTTGTTTTCCCTTCCTGCCTATGTCTGTTATCGTCAGGATCGTCCTCCACGGCCTCGCTGTCCCCCCTCGGGGGGCACAGCCGTCTTAGTCCACAGGCGGATATCCCACAGGCTTTTGCCTCCTCTAGATACATCTATTATTGAAGGCTGCGCGGTGGCGGTGGACGCCGGCGGATCGGAGTTGCGCGTTGTTTCTGCGTACCTCCGGCCTGGCCGGTGAACTCCGCCACCGCCCGAGGAGTGGGACGCCCTCCTCGACCACCCCCTCTCAACCATTGTAGCCGGCGACTTAAACGCCAAACACCCTTCATGGAACAGTCGCGTTGTCAACGCCTATGGAAATTCTCTGTTCCGGTTCGTCTCTGGCGACCCGGCACTTAATGTCATCGGCCCTGAAGACCCTACCTACTTTCCCTTTCACGGCCATCGGCCGGACGTTCTTGACATAGTAGTTGTCAAGAACGTTGCCCGCAACATCGAGGTCTCGTCTGTGTCGGATCTTTCGTCCGATCACAATCCCCTTGTTATAACTGTTCGAGTGCTGTCGGCGTCACCCCGACTTCCCGCTCAGATTCTTAGGAGAGTCAACTGGCGCTCCTACCATGACGAGCTCTCTCGAAGGTTACCATCTCTCCCGACGGACCCACTCGTCACTCGTGACGATTTGGATCTCCGCGCCACAAATCTTCAGGAATTTGTCCAAGGTGTCATGGATCGACACACCTACGCACTCGATTTGAATCATCGTTAATCGGCCTTACCTGCGGAAGTACTCCACGCCATCTGGCTACGGCGCCAGCTCCGCCGCAGATGGCAAAGAACCAGTGACGCAGTCGTTAAGCGACGATTTCAACAACAGACCCTTTACGTCCAGCAGCTACTGCGGGACGTAAACTCTGATCGATGGGACTCATACCTTGAGTCTCTTGAAGTCGACTACGCCTCCGTCTGGAGAGCGGTGAGTAGACTGACCCGCGAGAAGAGAACTCGCAACCCGCTGGAAACCCCGAACGGGATTGTGTCTTCATCAGAAGGCAGGGCTGAGATCTTCGCCGACTGTATGGAGTCGCAATTTACCGTTCATCAAGGCGTTTCGGACCCTGCCCACTCGGCAGAAGTCCGGGACTTCCTATCTGGTTATTTTTCTCGCCCTCCCGCTGGCCGAGACCTCCCGTTCGACAGAGACGAACTCGTTTCGTCTGTCTGCCGACTAAACCGCCGTCACGCCCCCGGTCCTGACCGGATCGGGGCAGCTGCATTACAATATCTCCTGGCCTCAGGCGTTGACCTCGTGCTCGAGCTGTTCAACTCTTGTCTCCGGCTACAGTACTTTCCCCGCCTGTGGAAAACTGTCAACATCGTAATGATTCCTAAACCCCGCAAGCCGCGCATGCTTCCTGAAAGCTATCGGCCAATATCTCTCTTGCCAGTTATCTCGAAGGTGTTCGAGCGGCTCCTGCTGGCCCGCATCTCGCCGTTGTTGGATAATTTTATCCGCAACGAACTGTTCGGGTTTCGCAGAGAGCACTCGACCACGCTTCAACTAGTCCGCATGGTAACGCAACTCTCTGACGCCACCAACAGGCGAGCGGCTACGGCCGCCGCACTGCTGGACGTGAGCAAGGCCTTTGATAAAGACTGGCACGAAGGTCTTCTCTTCAAATTTGCCAACTCCCCCTTACCATCGTCCATAGTGTTTTTCCTCCGGTCGTATCTCAGCGACCGAACCTTCAGTGTGAGCGTCGACGGAACCTGCTCTGCAGTTCGTCCCGTCGCCGCCGGCGTACCTCAGGGATCTGTCCTCGGCCCCGTTCTGTACCTTGTATACACGAACGACCTGCCTGTCTTGCCCGGTGTCACGTTGTCTTTGTTCGCTGACGATGCAATGTATCATTACAGCTCTGTGTCCCCGCGTTTTGCGAGCACACAGTTGCAGCGTCAGTTGGACCAGCTTCCGGACTGGCTACGGAAGTGGCGGGTGACGATCGATACGGAGAAATCCGAGGCGATCTGTTTCACTCGTAAGTCCATCTCCCGATGCCAGCCCCTCTCCCTGGAAGTGAGGCCTATCGCCTACAAAGATTCGGTGAAGTATATAGGCGTTCGGCTCGACCGGCGTCTTTGCTTCAACGCCCACGTGACCGAAACCCTCTCCAAGGCTCGCGGCATCCGAGCCAAACTTTACCCATACCTCGCGTGCCGCAGCCCCCTGGCGCTGCGCACGAAAGTTACCCTCTATCTGTTGTTTCTCCGGTCTGTATTGACCTATGCGGCACCTGTTTGGTGGTCACTTGTCTCCACCACCAACAGGAGTAGGCTGGAAAGTTTCCAATCCAGAACCCTCCGTTCCTTGTCGGGATCTCCTTGGTTTGTTAGAAACAGTGTAATTCGAGGTCTACGAGTTCCTACTCTCTCTGCCTTTGTCTGGTCATTAGCTGCGACTCTCTTTGCCGCAGCTGAGACCTCTTCCTTCCCTTACCTCAGGACCATCAGCACCACGCAACCACCTTCCCCTGTCCGGGTCAAACGCCCTCGGGCGATTCTCGATGACCCGCCATAAATTTAAGTAAACTACTTAAATCTACTTTTGCATACTCACTATCTGCCCTTGCCCCAGAATTTACCTGCAAAGCTGTTTCCTTCCTCCCTTCCTAGTATGCCGACCGCGCTGAATGCCGCTGCTACGCGCTATCACTTGCTCGGAGGCTCTCCGCCTCGCGGGGAGCGACCGACGCCTCACGGTGTCTGCACGCGGGACTGGGAACGGGTGACATCTGTCACCTGAACCCGTTCATGCGGCATTGCCCACGTACAAGGAATACTGTACACCCCGCACGACGAGAGCGGATCCCTGGCGTCTTTTACCGGTCGCAGGAACTGATGGATCTTTTTAGTTGGCTTAAAGATCGTCCTGACGCCCCGTTTACTCAGACGAGAGCGGATCCCTGGCGTCTTTTACCGGTCGCAGGAACTGATGGATCTTTTTAGTTGGCTTATAGATCGTCCTGACGCCCCGTTTACTCAGCAACTTGCCGATGCCTTCAGTCACGCCACGGATGTAGGGCAAGACAGCGGAGCCAACAACCTCGAGCAACACCGACTCGTCCGGCCTACCAGATCTTCTCGGCCGACTAGATAGAAACAGCTTAGCCTTCTCTCGGCTGTTGCTTGTTCCCAGTTCACTAGGCGACTTGTTCGGCATACCACCTATTTCGAATATTTTTTGCTACTGAAGATGGCCACCGGTGGTGTGGCCGAAACGTCTAGCTACACAACATAAAGCATTCGACCACGGCCTTTCAGCCCGGAAGTTTTTAGTAATTACAGTGACACCGGCCGTGAAAGCCTACGTACTAAAATTAAGAACCTCTACGGGGAGGAGGTTTTCAATAAAATTAGAAAGCTGGAGGCGCTACGAAAGAAGAAAGCCAGTCTGCTGTGTTCCTTGGCCTTCTTACTTCGTTGCAGAGACTCGGAAACCGTTCCTAGGTTCCTACGACAGAGACAGATTTTTAACACAACACAGGCCAATAGGATCTACAGGAGGACGGAAAATGTCATGCTGCGTGAGCGCATACACTATACGCGGAAGGAGTTGGCGTTAAATGATCAGAACCTATTGAATCTGCACTTACAACTCAGCAGTTCCCTCCAACGACAGGATTGGGAGGTGTTGGATGGTCTCACGTACAGTGCTTTCGAGGCGTGTTATACCAGCACCAGCCAGAGACAGCGGGAAAAATTCGAACGCTATGGTTCCAAGAACATCAGGGAAAGAGAACAAGACCGCGACAGGTTGGACAGGATGGTCGTTAATCTTTCGAACCGTCAGCTGACACCACATGAGACCTCGGTGTTAGCCAAAGGGGAGAAGTTTGCGGTTACCCCGAAGACAGTACCGGTGGAGGAAATAGTTGCGAGCGTGGAAGCAGGTATCCGAGGATTACCCCGAGACCAAGCAGATGAGATACGATTGGAAGCTGCCAGGGCCCTTAAAAGGGCCGTGCCGCCAAAATGCAATCTTCTGTCGGTGGAACTGTGGGCCTTGAGGGATCTGAGAAGGGATGACTCCATTGTCATCGTGCCGGCGGATAAGGGGAGCGCTACGGTGGTCTTGAACACCGAAGACTACCAGCGGAAGATTGAGGGTTTGTTAGATCCGGCCACTTATCGGAGGATGAACAAAGATCCGACTGCTACGGTTTTAAGAATAACGGATTCTTTATTGAAGCAATCTTCTCTACCGTCTGATGTGAAGACGGCCGTCCGGTGTTCGGAAGCCCTTCCCCCTCGTCTCTATGGATTACCAAAGATCCATAAGGAGGACGTTCCGCTGAGGCTCATCGTTAGTGCTATTGGCTCGCCGACGTACAACTTGGCAAAGCACCTCACTGGATTGCTCAAGCCGCACATCGGGCATACGGACTCTTTTGTCCAGGACTCTTCGCATTTCCTCCGGAGGATCCGGGAGTTGGTGCTGGAGACTGGCGACGTGCTAGTGAGTTGATGTGGTCTCTCTTTTCACGATGGTCCCTGTCCAGGAGGTCTTGGGGTATATAGGTGAACTGTTCCCGGCGGACATCACTGCTTTGTTCCGGCAGGTCCTAACAACGACCCACTTCCAGTGGAACGGCGGCTTTTATGAACAGTTGGATGGCGTCGCGATGGGAAGTCCTCTCAGCCCTGTGGTTACAAACTTCTACATGGAAAAATTTGAAGAGTTGCCAATTTCATCTGCGCCACTGAAGCCGAAGTGTTGGCTGCGCTATGTTGACGACACTTTCGTGGTCTGGAACCATGGGGATGAAGAGTTGGGACGCTTCCTTGGACATCTGAACGCTGTGCACCCGCGCATACAGTTTACGATGGAGCGCGAGAGTGGTGATCAATTGGCATTTCTGGATGTGTTGGTCCTGAAAAGGACCGATGGCAGATTGGGGCATAAAGTTTATAGGAAGCCAACGCACACTGACAGATATCTGCATAAGTCCTCCAATCATCATCCTAGGCAGAAGCGGGCGGTGCTGAAGACTCTGGTTGACCGGGCAAAGAGGATCTGTGAGCCTCGGTATCTCGAAGATGAGTTTCGGCATCTCGAGGAAGCACTGCAGTCTAACGGCTACTCTGCTGCGGAGGTGAGAAGAGCTGCCCGGCCGAGAAGATCTGGTAGGCCGGACGAGTCGGTGTTGCCCGAGGTTGTTGGCTTTGGCTCCGCTGTCTTGCCTTACATCCGTGGCGTGACTGAAGGCATCGGCAAGTTGCTGAGTAAACGGGGCGTCAGGACGATCTTTAAGCCAACCAAAAAGATCCATCAGTTCCTGCGACCGGTAAAAGACGCCAGGGATCCGCTCTCGTCGTGCGGGGTGTACAGTATTCCTTGTACGTGTGGCCAGGTATACATAGGCACCACGAAGCGTAGTGTCCGAACGCGCCTCTCTGAACATCGGAGATACTGCCCCCTGGGCCAGCCGGAGAAGTCCCCAGTTGCTGAACACGCTCTTTCCCACGACGATCACCGGGTAATGTTTGATGAAGCCCGGGTGTTGTCTTCTGTCCGGGGTTACTTCACAAGCCTGCATCTGGAGTCCATCCATATTCATAAGAATGCGTCCGTCGCTCCAGAGAGTCCAGAGTCCAGAGTTGAACGGAGCAGCAGCTAGTCGTGCTCCGGTGGTCGCAGTGTCCAGGTGATACCCAATGACTGCATGTTGCCTGCTTGTTACCTTGACTAGCGATCTCGCGCTTTCAAAGGAATGGAACCTTCATCGATTTTATTTTGGAGGGACAGGATGTTATTATTTTTCTTGGACCCTGGGACCTCGAAGAGACCCGTGACGGCAGAATGGGGGAGGCCTCAAAGACTTCGCTTGAGAAGCAGGAATTACCCTCCCACAACGGGTAGGGCGCCCCTAGCCGCGAAGGAAAAGTCGCCGAGGGCTGCCAAGCGGCACACGGGAGAGAGCATAGGAGGAGGCAGCGTCCACCAGAGGTGGCACTAAGCACACCTAAGGCAAGCGCAGACCCCCCCCAATCTGTCGCCGAGCGTCAGCACGGACAAGAGAAAGAAGGAAGGAGTAGGAGCGTGAAAATACTCAAGGTCGGGGGGATTGGGCAGATGCTCTGTAACTGCTTATGGGGGGTCATCGAGCAATGCTCGGGGGCGTTTGTGTCGTCTAGGTGGTGGGCCGACATCTGTGCTTAGTCAACGGATGTGGGGATGGGTCGAGACATAGGCTCGGGTGAATAGTTTGAGGGCTAGGGACCGAACGAATTCGGTGAGTGAAGGAACCTTCAACCCTCGCCTGATGGCATCATTTCTGACAAACCAGGGAGAGTTGGAGATGTAGCGGAGGGTTCGGGATTGGAAAGCTTCCAAACGGGCGACAACGGATGGGCTGAGTAGTACCCAAAAGGCGGGGGCTGCGTAAGTCAGGATTGCCCTAAGAAAGAGCAAGTAGATGGTGAGTTTAGTGCGCACAGGCACTGAACCCCGATGAGAGAGAAAGGGAAATAGTTTGGCTCTGACGCCTCTGGCGCACTGGAGACTCAGAGAGACATGAGGTGCAAAGCTTAGGCGTCGGTCAAGAGTGACGCCCAAGTACTTTACAGTCCGTTTCCACTCGATTGGGCTCCCTTCAAGGTAGAGGGACTGGCAGCGGGAAGTTAATTTATGAGAAAAGGCGATCGCCTCGGATTTCTCCGCATTCACCGCCATCCTCCACTTCCTTAGCCAGTCCGGAAGTACGGCGAGCTGACGCTGCACCAGGCCAGCTGCGAAATCAAGACTCGCTGAGCTGGCGTGGTACATAGCGTCATCCGCATAGAGCGAGAGAATGACTCCAGGCTGAACAGGCAGGTCGTTCATGTACACGAGGTACAGAACGGGGCCAAGGACAGATCCTTGAGGAACGCCTGCGGCGACTGGTCGGACGGATGAGAACGACCCATCGACGCATACCCTAAAGATGCGATCGCACAAGTACGATCGGAGAAAATGAACGAATGAGGTAGGGAGGGGTAGTGGGCCAGTTTGTAGAGAAGGCCTTCGTACCAGACTCGATCGAAGGCCTTACTCACGTCGAGCAATACAGCGACGGAGGACAGATGCTTGTTGTAGGCGTCCGTCAAATGGGTAACAACCCGGACGAGTTGAAGGGTTGTCGAGTGCACTCTGCGGAAGCCGAACTGCTCCTGCCGAATGAAACCATCCAGCAGAGGCGCGTAACGACCGTGCAGGAGTCGCTCGATTACCTTCGATATGACTGGCAACAGTGAGATGGGTCGATGGTTTGAGGGGTCAATACGCAGCTTGCGAGGCTTGGGAATCATAATGATTTTCGCACGCTTCCACAGGCTGGGGAAGTAATGGAGCCGGAGACATCCATTGAACAGCTCGTGGACCAAGTTGATGAGGCTAGGGGGAGCGTGTTGTAGCGCCGCCGCTCCGATACGATCATCGCCGGGCGCCCGCTTAGGGCGAAGTCGACCAATAGCCGAGACAACATCGGCTCGGTCGAACGGGTCAGAGATGTCAGCTGGAGGGCGGGAAAAATATCCAGATAGGAAGTCTGCGACCTCGGCCGAGTGGACGGGGTCGCAGACGCCTCCGTGGACGGTGAATTGCTCCTCCATGGTTGCGGCAAAGACTTCTGCTTTGCCGGCCGCGGAGTACACAATGCCGTCCGGTGATCTGAGGGGATGGCGGGTCCTTTTTTCGCCATTAAGTCGACTCGCAGCCTGCCAGACAGACTCGGGCCGGACTTCAAGAGACTCGAGATACGAGTCCCAACGATGTGCAGTGGCATCAAGCAGAAGCTGCTTGACAAGGTCTGATTGGGCGTTTAACCTGCGTTTGATAGCAGGATCCCGGGTTTGTTGCCATCTCCAGCGGAGTTGGCGCCGAGTTTGGATGGCGAGGAGCACCTCTTCAGGTAGTTGAGACCTGCGATTTGTCTCTGGGACAAGATAGGTGTGTGTGTCCATAGCGGACGTAATGATTTCTTGAAGATAGTCGGCCATGCGGTCCGCATCAGCCGTAGAGGCGATGGGGGCCGGGGGGTCAGATGGCACTGTTCGTTGGAGTTCGTCATGATAGGAGCGCCAGTTTACTCTCCGTGGACGAGAGGGGGGTTGAAGAGGTGTGTCCAACAGGGGACGAACAGTGATAAGTACCGGGTCATGGTCGGACGAGAGGTCCGACACTGCACTTACAGTGATAGGAGTGGCCAGGTCCTTGACAATGACAATGTCAAGGACATCCGGAAGGCCCCTAGTGGGCACGTGGGTCGGTGAGTCAGGACCGATAACTGAGACCTGCAGATGACGCTGAACGTAGCTGTAGAACGAGCGGCCACGCGGGTTCGTGACACGGCTGTTCCAAGAGGGATGCTTGGAGTTGAAGTCTCCGGCAGCTATAGTAGGTAGTTCGTGGTCGAGGAGGGCGTCCCACTCCTCAGGCGGCGGAGGCCCTCCGGACCCGGGAGGGAGGTACGCCGAAATTAGGCGAACCTCCCGATCCAGAGGGCCATCGCCGTCGTCTCCAAATACCTAGTATCTGAAGGGGGTAAGAGACGATGGGCAATGCGCCTGTAGACGAGAATAGCAGTACCCCCGCTGGGACGAGCGGGGGGTGGTAGCCGAGGCCTATCCGTGCGATATGTAGTGTACGCCGGAAGCTGAAAGGAAGCAGCAGGGGTAAGGAAAGTTTCGGAGAGTAGGATGACATCTAAGTCATACTCAGTGGCAAAGTTAGCCAATTCGGCTCGGCGAGACGGAACGCCATGTGCGTTCCATGCCACCAGCCGAAGAGGCCTAGACATTGTGAGGCAGGAGGGTCATGAGGGAGGTAAGAATGGTGACTAGCAGAGACTGGACGTCCTTGGCAGCCAAGATTTGAGGGATGAGGGTCTCAACCCAGACACGCAAACGATCGGCAAAGGTCGGGTCCGAGGACCCTTCCTCCGTCGATGGCGCCTGCGGCGTGGGCGGAGGCACTCGATACATGCCATTATCGGGCCGAGGTGTAGTTGTAGGCTGCCGAGGCTCTTTGGGAGCTGGGGCAGATGCTGACCTGGTTGCAGCGGGCTTGTGCTGCGTGAGGATGGTGGTCGATGACTTTTTCTTCTTTGGCGCGGGTTGCTTTCGCGACGAGGCCAAAGGAGGGAAAGATGCATCGGAGGCGGCGGCTGCCGCGTAACTGAGCGCTCCGGCAGGCGCTGGGCAGGTCGAGGGGACTACAGCGGCTGCAGGCGCAGACGACGTAGCCGGAACTGGGGCCGCCGGGGCTGTAGATGCAGGGGCTGAGGGTTTCTTGGGGGCAGGTGGGATAGGCTTTTGGGCCTTGGTGATGCGCTTTAGGGCGTCTTGATAGTGTTTACACTGGCGAGAGCTTGCCGGGTGGGGGTCACGACAGTTTGCGCACGTGGCAGTGGCGGTACGTTCACGAGGACAATCGCCCTTGTGATGACCTTCACCACAACGAACGCAGCGTGTCGGGTAGTGGCAATAGACACTGCTGTGCCCGTACCGCTGGCAGTTGTAGCACTGCTTGGGTCCGGGTCGGGACTCGAAAGCTGAAACTTTTACCCGGAGGTAAAAGAGAGAGTCTACCTGATATATGGCTTGGAAATTCCCTACCTTGAGGATTTTCACAAGGAAGGCATTTCTGGGAATGCGTCTGCCGGGGGAGAAGAGAGGAGTCACAGAGCTGACGGTGAAGCCCAAAAGTTCAAGGGCGTGAGAAATTGTAGGCACGGGAACATCAGCGGCGTCCGTCGCTTTTTTTTTTTTTTTTTTTTTTTTTTTTTTTTTTTTTTTTTTTTTTTATGTTTGAGATTGACCAGTATGGTCGGACTCGGGCTGTTTTGGAGACGAGCTCCCTTCAGCTGTGTGGGTAAGGGGTTTTGGGGGGACGTACGCCAGACGACCGGAGCGTGGAGAAGGTGGAGGCACTTAGTTGGGAGAGTACTGTATGTTGGTTATATTGTGTGAGGTGTAGTGTGTAGCCATACACGAGCGGGAGAGGTAGATGGATGGCATCCGTCGCTGGTGAAAACATCTCCTTAAATAGTGTCTGGCATGGTTTATTTTCCACGGCCAATCAGAGTGGAGAATGATGAACTGGCTTCTGATTGGTTCGCGTTATACACCTTAAGCGACCAAAAAGTTATAAATAGAAACAGCTTAGCCTTCTCTCGCTGTTGCTTGTTCCCAGTTCACTGGGTGACTTGTTCGGCATACCACCTATTTCGAACATTTTTTGCTACTGAAGATGGCCACCGGTGGTGTGGCCGAAACGTCTAGCTACACAACATCAAGCATTTGACCACGGCCTTTCAGCCCGGAAGTTTTTAGTAATTATATATGCTGGGAATGTTCTGTCAGAGAATATTACATGAAAAATATTCAAGGTGTTTCAAGAAAAAAAATGAAGAAATATATACTTTATTGCATTACCTGGCCACAATCCTAAGCAAAATTGAGACGGCTGGTCATATTGTAAGGATGGGCTCCATGCATTCTGTAAAGCATCCCTTCTTGCATAACAGAGACAAAAGAAAAGTAGGAAGACCAAAACTAAGGTGGTAATATATGATATGCCGAGATGCTGTAAAGTTCGGGAATGGCTAAAATGGAGAGAGACTGCTGCAAAGGTGTGCTGGTAGTAATGAAATTGGCCTACTACAAAACTATAAAAAGGGTTGCTGACAGTCAAATTAAACTGACTGGTTAGTCAGATTCCTTGTCACTTGCCCATATAAAGCATAGTGACTTCATGAATATCCTTTAAGATCTGATTGTGGTATGATTCTCCATGTGTTCCCTGTCTTTAGCAATCCTTGTACAGTAGATATGTGTTTTTACTTTGTTATTGTGCCATACGATTTTGTTAGATCGTGTATCCCATCTTCTTGTCTTCCTGGACCTCCTGGATCTTCTTGTCTCAATTACAAGAATCTCTACCTCGTATCATTACTTTCCCTAGCTTGTTGTTTCTTGTGATGTGGCTGAAGTATTTAATTTTTCAGTGCTTAGCCAGTCAACCAGCCTTTGTTTTTTAATTCAACTAGTTTGGACTGATTAGTTTGTCTAGCTAGCATTTTAAGTAGGTCGAACTAGGTGGAGAGCACTTCAAATTGAGGAACACGTCACTGTAGTGTAGCAAGTCTTTAAAAATAAATGATTTACTTATGTCTGAGATCAACAGAAATTAATTTCTTTACTTTTAGATTCATTACTAATTAAACAAAAGAAAAAAATGTAACTAACTTTTGATCAACACATCAGCTGTTTATAACTTACACAAGGCAAATCAGCAGATAACAAAATAAAATTATTGTGTGCATATGTGTGTGTGTGCGTGCACCCTCATACAATATTGAAAATGTTTTGGGAGGAGAATTTTTGTTAGAGATGAGGATTCTCCTACCAATTTACAATAAACATTGATACATTCTTTAAACACACACACACACACACATACACACACAAATTTCATGACATTAAATACACTATATTATGCACATATATTCAATAGAAGGAATTTTTAAAATGTGCCCACTGATTCTCTATTGACCGTGTTTCACCACTTCTGGTTAAAGATAAACCTGTCTTTGTTGTAATTCTCAGTAACGGTTTCAACAACACACAAAGTTCTTAAATAATGGTTTCACTACATAAATTAGTCGTATGCACACACACACACACACACACACGCACACACACACACACACACACACACACACACACACACACACACACACACACACACACACACACATGCATACACAGGAATAGTCAGCTACACAGTTTAATCTGTAGATGGTTGATTAAACACTTTTGATCCACTTGAACATTTGGTGGGAATGGTAAATTGTGTGTGTGTGTGTGTGTGTGTGTGTGTGTGTGTGTGTGTGTGTGTGTGTGTGTGTGTGTGTGTGTGTGTGTGTGTGTGTGTGTGTGTGTGTGTGAGAGAGAGAGAGAGAGAGAGAGAGAGAGAGAGAGAGAGAGAGAGAGAGAGAGAGAGAGAGAGAGAGAGAGAGAGACAGACAGACAGACAGACAGAATTTATTAGTTACATTTTAAATGTTGTCTAAAATGTGTGAGGGAGAAAATAATAACTTACGTTTCTTGAACTTTTTCAAAAACCCCATTTTGGGAGTCTCTCCTGCAGTGCGAAACTGAAAAATAATTACGCATTACATATTATATTACAATTCCAGTAAACACTATACTCATATTATCTACTTTTCTTAATATTCATATAATACATCATTTTTATATAGAGTATTTGAAAAATATTCATGTAATTTGAACACGTATTAATCATTTTAAAATCTATAATTATTCCAAGGTGTATTAAAAATGATGCTGTGCAATTTGTATATAATTCAAACTGTATTTGCTCAACAAATTACACAACTATTGCAATTAACCTTGATAGTCTGGGCCTTGGTAATCAGGATGCATGCTATGTAAATTGACGGTATATTAAATTTTCCCAATAATTAGAAGTCTAATTGCAGCAGAAGCACATTTTAATATAATTTAAGTAAATTTTTAAGTACTTAATCAATACAAAAGCAGAAATAGTGTAAACTGACAAATTGTAAATAAATTTATTACCGTACTTTGAAAATTAGAGCAATGTATTTATTTTAGACAAGTACAGAATATCCATGGAAAACATAAGACAAAAAATTATTATTATTATTATTATTATTGTTATTATTATTGTTATTATGTAGATTTTCCGAAAACTATTTTATCTGTAAGTTTATTTTTTCAGTACATAAACCATAAAACACAGTTAGAAAATGTCTATACCGTAAGGAGTGAATTTAAGATTATTTAAATTATAATTTATAAATATTTAAATTATAAGTTTAAATTATTTAAATTTATGATTAGTTTAATTATTTAATACAATATATATGTAATGGTTTATTATGTAGGCTCGGTTTCCAACAAGCCAGTGCTGTGAGCAGACATTTATCTTTCCTTTATTTTTCTTTACCTTGCTTGAGTATACAAATATAGTTTATTCTTCGTATTGTTTAAATTAGCAGCCATCCTTACTATTTCTTTTATGAATTTGCTAACTGCTATAATTTTTTATTGTTCGACTAAGCTTTTCATCATTACTGACATCTTCAGGTCTTAAACAACGACCGCGTTGTTTAAGACCTGAAGATGTCAGTAATGACGAAAAGCTTAGTCAAACAATAAAAAATTATAGCAGTTAGCAAATTCATAAAAGAAATAAAAATAGTTTAATATTTATTTTCCCATCAGGAAAGGCATTGTCATTGTAAGGATGCGAAATATTGGTAACAGAGAAAAGTAAATAAAGAACTGCACTATCAGTGATATACATTTTGTATTACAAAGAACCGTTACAAGTTCCAGACATTCTGTATCACACCTCGCTGAGGAAGGCGAACATCACGCTGAAATGCATACGAGGAAATTAAACAAAGTAAGTTTCACATGTGAAAGTTTAGCCATTAATATTCATTTATTTTTCATTCTTCCATTACTAGAATCACACTTTTTAAAAATCCGAACAACCTACGTAATTCATATTATTAATGTATATATTATATGTATCATATTATATTATCAATGTTCTATTTGTTGTTGTTGGTTTTGTTATTATTATTATTATTATTATTATTATTATTATTGCAGTATGTATTATATTTAATTAATTTTGCGTCATAATGCGGAAAATTGTAGCAAAGTCACTAGGTACCCCTAAAACTCCAGAGCATTCAATGTACTGGGGTGTACTGTGTTCTGCATTACGTATGATATGAGTAGAGACCTTAACTAGTAAGCTAAATAAAATTCTCAGTATCATTGCACATCGAAAGTAAGATCTCAAGTCATGAATACAAAGTCCCCAATACATAGATAAGAATACAAAAGTGAACATTTCACAAGAATAAAATTACCATATATTTATGGACTGTGAAAGATTTAGATCAGGAAAGGCAATGTCATTGTAAGGATGCGAAATACTGGTAACAGAGAAAAGTTAATAAAGAACTGCACTATCAGTGATATACATTTTGTATTACAAAGAATGAAACCTTGATAATTCATCACATTCGGGCCTCTAGAATTATCTGAGATTGAGAAAAGCCAATGGTAAGTTAACAACAGGAAAGAAGGCAATCCAACACTAGAGACAAAATAAGAAATGGTTAGACGATTTAGAAAAAACAAACACTAGTAAGATATAAGTCAATTTCCAAGTAGAAAAAAAAAGAGAATTTTCCTTTATTTATATTTATATGATGTGTAAGTGGGGGGGGGGGGGGCTTTATTATAGAGTTGTTATCAGGTACAAGGAAAATCAAAAAATCATTTTAAACCATTAAGCTGCAGATCACACAACTTGTTTAACTAACGACTAATTTAGTGCGTGATATTAAATCAACAACAATCAACAAACCAAACAACATATTAAATGAACAATTACATTATAGATCACACATACTGTTCGATACACTGATCCAAACACACAATTGAACCCCAGCGCAAATTCCCTCCCACCATCAACCCCCACCACACACACCTATAGTCCATAACCGTTACTCTGTAAAGACATTCAGTATTTACTCCCACTGAAGAAGACGTACACCACGTTGAAACGTTTGGAAAATAATAACCATAATGTAAGTTCATACCGGTAGTGAAAGTTTATATATATATATATATATATATATATATATATATAATAACAATACAACTGCAAATATAAATTTATTTGTGTTTGCGGAGCCCCACGATCTTGGAGCGCCATTTTATTATAACAAGACCACTTGCATAATAAACAATTTAATTTGGGTTTCAGGTGTATCTGTAAGAAGAACTAATGTAACTTGTAACGGTATTTCAAATTTATTTGATATTAATAAAATTGTGCACCCAGCACTTATTTCAACTTAAAACATTCGTTATTATTTGTTATTATGCCGTAAGGCTTATGCTATATACATCCTTACTGACTAAATATTCTATTCTACTAATTATTGTATTAAAGGAAAATCTCATTTCCAGACTACTCAGTCAATTAATGTGTTTCAAAATATCAATATTTAAATATCTTTTTATACATTGTAATGTACTCAAAATATTAATAGTTGTTGAATTTATCTTTTGTTTCTCAGTACTGATTTATATCAAACACTAATTGTTTTCATTTAAATGCTTTGTATTCGTTTTATTTCAATACTAATTTGAGCTCTTGTTACGTTAATCGTATTTCTAAAACATCTATGATTTTAATTCTACTTTACAATCAACATTGGCTCTTACTTTTAAATAGATCAAAAATGTCTTTAATTATCTTTAAGTTCATTGTTCAATTAAGAGATAAATAAGTTGTTTATCACCTTATTGTCGTCAATCATACTCGATCATTTGATCCATCTGTAGTCGTCCTCATCTCGCACTCCAGCGTCCTTTTGTCCAGTTGTCCAGCGTCGACTCGCTCCTCTTGTCCAGCGTCGACTCGCTTTTTGTCCAGCGTCGCCTCGCTCTTCTCTTGTCCAGCGTCGACTCGCTCCTCTTGTCCAGCATCGTATCACTCTCTGGAACTTCTCCTCGTGCTGTTTCTGACGTCAATGGATCTTCTTATATGGATCTTCTTATGTAATTTTGTTATTATTTAAAAACAGTTTGTTTGACAATTGAGTTACATAACTGTATGTAACTGGAAGGATGAAACTATTTACAAAAATTTATATTATTCTGTGCGGACGGGCATAAGCACCCGCTACACTGTGGATGATTTAAGAAAGAGAACCACTGTAGCTTGTGTGTCCTATTTATACCCATGTCTTGGTCGACACCTGCAGTGGTACGAAATCGACATGTCAGAAACTGTCTCTGGATTCAGTTCCCCCACTCTTTGTCAATTTCGCTATTTCTTATATTTCTGCGAATTGCAGAGTCCTGTAAGTATACTCTTATACTTATCTTATAACTATTTTTACAACACATGTTGTAGCGTGACAGAAAATCCACTACTTATTAATTCATATAAAATAATAAAAATTAATTACACCACATATGTTAATATAAAATCGAATGAAATTGAATGAATTCAAAGGAATAAACAACAATAAAATAAAAATTCTCATTACATTATATAAAAACCACTGTTAAAAATCAAAGAAATTATTGAAAGCAACTCATATTATAAAATCAGGAATTTACCCAGGAAGTTAGGAGCAGTAAACAAATTAGATAACACAATATCAAGAAAAGAGAATCGGTTTAAGAGTGGTGAAACACCAAAATACCCCAAAGACAAGAAGAAGGAAGAATAAAATTTATGATCAGGAAGTAAACAATACCCTGAAACCTTTAGCGAAGAGCAAAGTCAGTATCAGTAAATAAATTCGATACTCCAAACTAAACATCAGTCGAGATAACACGAAATACCTTGGTTTACCCAAGAGTGAAGAATGAAGACAAGAGAGAAGACAAGAAAGAAGATAAGAAGAAAGACAAGAAAGAAGATAAGAAGAAATACAAGAAGAGAGGAAGAAATAGTATGAAAGAAACACCGTTATAAAACCTATTATTAAGTACCATCAACCCCAAACCCATAGAGACAATTAAAAAGAAAGTATAACATCCCAAAATCCTATAAAAATGTAATTATTAAGAAATCAAAAGTGTTGTCTAGAATAATAAGAAGTGAACCAACTAAAGCTATTGTGTGATAAATAAAATAAACAAGTCTTAACAGTCCATGATTACTAAAGGTCTGGTCTGAGATAATAAGACTCAAAATATCAGAACCACCAGTGAAAGTGAACTTGTGCAAGTGTTTTTGGAAATACAATAAACTTAAAGTTAGTGATACTATGACTTATCAATATGCTATATAACAACTTTTATATTCAATAATACACATAATCATAAAATAATAAAATGGAAGATTTCCAATATTTTATTATTTTAATGTAACTCTGTTATTACAAGACATTTGTAAAAATGATAATAACTAGAGTATGGGTGGACATGTTTACTGATGAAGGGGATAATAGATAATAATGGTTTAGACCAGAAAGGACTGGCATTAATTTATGTTCATAGGTTTAAATTGTTTAAAATGGCTATTTGTTATTGAGCCATGAACTCAATAGGTTTATAAGAATTTTTAGTAAATAAGATTTATATGTGTTTAAAATGAATTATGTTTGCCAAATAACAGCATACATACCATTAATAATGTTTCAGTAGGTATGCTGTATTAATTCAAAAAGGAATTAAATGTATGTTTTCAAACCATGTCAGCAATATGTTCAATCTTAGAATGCTGAATGATGTTCATTATTATTTTTTATATAACAGTAGTATTAATCAAATACTACACCTCACAATGGGTTTGTAAAACGTTTTATTTTCATGTAATAATAACTATGTAAAGTCAGAGGAGGAGTAGGATTAAATTTATTTGAGAAAGACAGAAATGTAAAATTCTAAACTCTAGGCCATGTGGTGAATTCACAGAAGCCATATAAACCATTGAATTCACTTATAATTCCTGTAAACTAGCAAGATTTAGGTAAGGTAAATCAGTTAACCACTACTGTGAATGATCCTATGAGCTAAAGTGATAATAAGGAAATATACCTTAAAATATTGTAAATTTTCAAAATATATAAATTAATTAATTTTAAAGAGCAATGTCAAATTCAGAGATTAACATAAAAAACCAGTTCAAAGGTTCAATTTATATGTATTTAAGGAAAGGAAGAGAAATATGACTAATTAAAATTTATTATAATAGTATTAATAACAATTAAAATGGCAGAAAAATTATATGAAGGCGGAAATCAATTTTTGAGCCTAGATTTCCAAAAAGAGAGAAATTTGGTAATTTCCACAAAATGTCAACAGATATGAACTATAATATGTCAATTTAAAAGGAATGAGATGATTAAACCAATGATAAGGTTCATAATTCATGAAAGTGATGAATAAAATAAATAAATTCCATATATAATGTAATTTTGTATCATGTGTATGGGAAATCGAAATATTTTAACAATACTTTTTTAAAGATTAACTGGGCCAGATTTTGACTAACATGAAGGAAGTTAGTTTAGTCTTTTGTTGAATATCAAGCTGAATAGTTGTGTGATATAACGTTCCTTAAAATCGTGTAGAAAATGGTACTACGGTTACCTTCTAATATCAGTGAAGTGAGAGTTAAATAAATTAAACATTTTTCTAACTAAAACTACAGAACCTTTAGCGACAATAGTGAAAACTAACACCAAACTTCATTATACTAGTGATTTAAAACAGTAAAACAATATATTTGTGATAACTAACGCTACAAATCATAACCACTTTTTGAATAGTTAACCCACAGAAGTGAACACAAATCAAATAACATAATTAACACAAGTATACACGGAACACTTCTTCAGAACACACCAAACAACCTATTAGACAGATTACACCAGTGCGGGGACATTTCAAACATTTATGAAGGTAATTTTGCTGTGAGATTTTAACACGACGACATTTCCAATAACCTCGCCATACCTAGGAGCGGCCATCTTTGAAAAATACGATTCTGTGCCTTCCTCATCGAGTGACGTCAGAAGCTGAATATGGTTTGACGATTCAACTTTTTTAAACATTATATCAGAATTATTTAAATATTGTTAGATGGTAATTATGGAAACTACTTTAATTGTTAATGTTATACTTTCTCGTTACCCTTCTCTGACTATTAATATAATCGCTCCACGAACCTTTTTTATATAATACTTGTAATAATTTTTTCCACTGTATGAACGAATCGATTATTCCCTGAGACAGAGTCGATCATTGCTCCCAATCGATTAAAAATCGATTATTTATTAAATTTGTTAATAAATCCATTTATTTCAATTGTTTGTATCTATTATTATTTCACATGCTAATTTAAGGTTTATTTATTAATGCAACGAGACTTCAAGAAGAAGAAAATATTAATTAACAGTGAGATATTGGACCAGCACTAAACATCATAAATCGATTGCTGACCGGAGTTAATCTGATTAACTCCCGACTTGGTTCAGATCTTCCAGAAGTGCTCAATAATTAATAAATACCTTCTTAATTATTAAAATTTTTAACAGAACATTAAAACAGGATTATTTCACAATTACAGACATTGATTAAAACATAAACAAATTTTTTTTTATTGAAAATTTTTTTTTTGAAATAAAATTTTTTCTCTTTATTATCTTATTTTTGTAAAGACCGCATACAGGGTTTGCTTACAAAGTGGCGTCCAACTTAGAGGGCTTGATAAGATAAGCCTGGCAGCGATTAATTAATAGAAACCGAAGAAAAATGCAAAGACGGGCTACTTCGAAGAAGAGGGCGGCAGAGGCCGAAAAAGAGGTCGACATGGGGGATAAGGAGGCAACACCCGTGGAGGATCCGGAAGTGTTATTAACCCAGGTGGAACCGAAACAACCCGCACCACCAGAGGAACAACCGGAAATAACCACGCAGACCGGAGACGTAAATGTCCCAGACAAGGAGATAGAAAAATCTAAAACCACAGATGATAATAAATTGGACAAATTAATGGAAATGTTCCTGCAAATGAATAAGAAGATGGATGACAACAACAAGTCCACCAAGGAAGAATTGGGTAGTAAGATTGAGGAAACCAGTAAGAATTTAGAAGAGAAGATGGAGGAAAACAACCAATCTTTGAATAAGAAAATGGAAGACCTGAAAAGGGACAACCAATCCTTGAGTAAGAAGATGGAAAGGAAAATGGAAGAAAATAATAAGAATTTGGAAGAGAAGATGGAAGAAACCAGTAAGAAAATAGAGAATGACAACCAACAATTAAAAGAAGAATTAAGGGAAAATAACAGGAAAATGGAAGAGACGATGGGGGAAAGATTGGAAGAATTGAGAGAGGACAATCAACTGCTGAGAGAAGAACTAAGGGAAGTTAACCAAGAGAACATGAATAAGTTAGACGAGAGGATTGAGTTAGCTAAAGAGGAGCTGAATAAAAAGATAACAGAGATGAAGAAATCCATCGTAAAGAAGTTAGAACAGGAAGTCGTGGTTGTTAACCAGCAGATCAGGGAAGTGGACGAAAGATGTCGTCAAACAGAAAACGAAGTGCTGGAAGTCCGGGAGGTAATACATAAAGAGATTACACATGTCAAGGAACAACAGGAAACGAAACTGGAAGAAAACAAGAAATTTGCCCTGGAAGAAATGAATAAAGTGCGGACACATGTAACCGAAAGATGCGACGGTGTGGAAGCCGCTATGACGAACATCACAGGACAAGTGCGTCAGAGCCAGGAGGAAATTGAATTGATAAGGAACAGACCAACTGGTTACAATCATTTCCCAATGTCCGAAAATAGAGAGTGGCTTAATTTCCGGCAGTATAAATGGAAGCCCATGGAGTTCTTGGCACGCATAGAGGAATACCTAGAAAAACACAGAGGGAACCGGTGGGTCCAGAACAGAGAAATCCTAGACGAGTCGTTTCGGGAGGTGAATGACCATTGGTGGATGGCCAACCGGAGCGACATCGAAAGTTATCAGCAATTTAAGAGCCTCTTCAAGGCGAAATACTGGTCGGAGACGACTCAAAACTTGATAAGAGATAATATATGCCACGGCCACTACAAACCACAAGTCGGTGGTTCGATGACAGCATATTTCCTCGGCAAGGTATGTATGGCCAAGCATTTAGAACTGGCCATACCTGAGGAGTGCCTAATAAATAAGTTGTCATACCATTATGACAAAGAGATAATACGTGCGAGGAGAGGCAGCCAAATAAAAACAATCCAGGCAATGACCGAACTCCTCGAAAACTTCGAAAACGAAAACTACTACTGACAGAGCCGGAGAAGAAATGATGGGCCCGAACCAAGGACGTATCCGAACAACAACCAGGGTACGAACAACACCAACACTGGGTACCAAGGAGGCCGGGCATACCCGCAGAATAATAGTTTTAACAATAATAATAACTTTAGCACTACTAATCAAAATAATAATAATAATAATAATAATACAGGTCCAAACCATGTGAACCCAAGTCGACCCTCTAATGGTTATCAGGGTAACAGAAATCCCTACCCTCATAACACAAATAGTCAGAGAAGCCCCAATTATGGTAATGGTCGTTACCATAATATTAATAATCGTGCGGGTCCAAATAATGGTAATCCCGTTAATAATAGGTTTCCCCGCCCACGAGTGAATTTCATACGAGCCACAGATGATCAACAGCGAAGATACAACAACAATCGAAGAAACAGCTACCGTGGATATGAAGACAGGCGGAGGAGCCTAGAACGGGACCAACCAAGGTACTATCCGGCGAGAAGGAGTACTAGTTTAGATGATGCTGAACGAAGGTCTAACAACGAACGACCGGAAGACCATAGGACAGATCGACAGGGGCCCACTCTAAGCTTCCCAAATGATGCTTCAACTAGTATGGCACAAAGGAACAATGATGTCGAGCCTTTAAACGGGCACAGGCAGTAATAAATCGCCAGAACCCGTTACTGCTCCTAAATACTGGGTATCTTAATAATGAGTGTAATAGTATAAATAATAATAATCGTATCACAGTCATCGAGTGCAACTACCTAAAGGACATCCGACATGAGTTATTGGAAGAGGATAACAGTAATCCCGCCAATAAATTTAATAACGAAATAATACATGTCAACGCAGAGGTAGAAGGCATCCATGAAGAAATTTTATGAATAAACCCTTAAATTCTAAAAACAATGTAAGACAATTACATACAATTTATTTGAAAGAAACTATTTGGAAAGAAGAATATAACAAGAAGAATTTTGAACAAACCTTCAAAATTCTAAAAATAATGTAATACCAAATTACATACAATTATTTAAAAGAAACATTTTGGAAAGAGAAGGAAAAGAATTTAGAAACCTTCAAAATTCTAAAAATAATGTAATACCAAATTACATACAATTATTTAAAAGAAACATTTTGGAAAGAGAAGGAAAAGAATTTAGAAACCTTCAAAATTCTAAAAATAATGTAATACCAAATTACATACAATTATTTAAAAGAAACATTTTGGAAAGAGAAGGAAAAGAATTTAGAAACCCTCAAAATTCTAAAAATAATGTAATACCAAATTACATACAATTATTTAAAAGAAACATTTTGGAAAGAGAAGGAAAAGAATTTAGAAACCCTCAAAATTCTAAAAATAATGTAATACCAAATTACATACAATTATTTAAAAGAAACATTTTGGAAGGAGAAGGAAAAGAATTTAGAAACCCTCAAAATTCTAAAAATAATGTAATACCAAATTACATACAATTATTTAAAAGAAACATTTTGGAAAGAGAAGAAAAAGAATTTAGAAAACAACTAAATTCAAAAATAAGGTAATACCACCTTACATACAATTATTTTAAGAAAAACTGTTTGGAAAGATATAAGAAGAAGATTTTGGACTTAATAATCCAAATTCCAAAACAATTGTAAGATCACCTTACATACCAAGCATTTGAAGAAAACTTTATAGAAGGATAAAAGGAATAGAATGAAATAATTCAAATAAATTCCAAACAAGTGTAAGATCACCTTACTAACTAAAAATTTGAAAAACTTTATGACAAGAATATAAAAGAAGAATTTTGACTCATCCAAATTTTAAAACAATGTAAGACCACATTACTAACCAAGTATTTGAGAAAAACCATTTTGCAGAAATATAAAAAGAATTTTGAATTGAAAACAACTAAATTTAAAAAGAAAGCAAGCCCACCTTACATACAATTTATTTGAGAAAACTTTATGGAATAATATAAGAAGAATGAATTTTGAATTGTGTATAAATCAAGTTTCCAAACCAAGAGTAAGTACAACTTACCGACCAATTATTAATAAAACACTTGGGTGAAATAAACAGAAAAGATTTAATACCATATTTATGGTAAGCATAAAATATATTTACCATGTTTATAAAGGATCATAATGGGATGAATAAAGGAAACAGACTTTAGAATTAAAACAAATAATTCTGGAGAAATATGATCATGTCTAATTTCAAAATAAAGTGTGAAAAACTTTCCATAAAGGGATACGAAAGGAAATAAACTGTGTGATACGATTTGAGTGATTGAATATAATAAAATACAAAAACTTATGTGGAATTATGAGATAATAAAACTTTGAAGTGGTATGAGGAGAAATTATGACCTCATTATAAAATTAATAAAAAACATTCATTCGAAAGGATAATAACCATGACAGGAATAATGTGAGAATAATATCAAAGATATATGTAATTAAACGAATTAATATAAAATAATTTATGAATTAAATGTCAATTGTGATAATGACAGTTATAGAAAGTTCTAGAAAATAGAACAAGTGGAAATAATAAAAACAGAGCAATAAAATAAAAATGTCATAAAGATATGCTACTATAAACAATGCAGATTATAATAAAAAAAACAGAAGGTAATAATAAAGAATTTATAACCAAAAGCTTTATATGATAAGAAAAGTTGAAAAATGTAATAATAGAAGAGCTTCCTACCATAATATCAAATGAATGAAACATCAAGTTAAAGAGTCAGAAGAACAACTGAGATAGGAATATTAAAATCTCTGAGAAATATAATAAGTAATAAGTGAAGTATCCCAAAGATATATTTTTTTTTTAATAGTAACAAATGTGTACTATTCTGAATAATTTTTTTAATCTGTCTGTAGATAATTCCAGCAGTATCAATATGTTTTTTGAGCAGAGATGATTTGCCTCTGTACTCAAATATGTGTGAAGTATTGGACAGCAGAGGAAGTAGCGTACAGTGCCTCTCTGAACTGAACCAGCTAACAAAGTAGGGAACGATAGGGAGGAAATACCCCAAGGAGAAAATACTAAGAAGAAATATGAAAATGAAATAATAAATATGAAACTCAGATGACTATTACTATCAAAGAAGATCAAGTGAGAATGAGAAGGATATAAGCTCAAATATAAATAGGAGAATTTTTAAAATGGAAGGAAGTCAAGAATAATAACAAAACTACAATAATTATCATAAGCAATTGTTTCAGACAAAGCAAGTATAGTCTGAAAAAATTACTTCTGGAGAAGGGCATTCTGTAGCGTGACAGAAAATCCACTACTTATTAATTCATATAAAATAATAAAAATTAATTACACCACATATGTTAATATAAAATCGAATGAAATTGAATGAATTCAAAGGAATAAACAACAATAAAATAAAAATTCTCATTACATTATATAAAAACCACTGTTAAAAATCAAAGAAATTATTGAAAGCAACTCATATTATAAAATCAGGAATTTACCCAGGAAGTTAGGAGCAGTAAACAAATTAGATAACACAATATCAAGAAAAGAGAATCGGTTTAAGAGTGGTGAAACACCAAAATACCCCAAAGACAAGAAGAAGGAAGAATAAAATTTATGATCAGGAAGTAAACAATACCCTGAAACCTTTAGCGAAGAGCAAAGTCAGTATCAGTAAATAAATTCGATACTCCAAACTAAACATCAGTCGAGATAACACGAAATACCTTGGTTTACCCAAGAGTGAAGAATGAAGACAAGAGAGAAGACAAGAAAGAAGATAAGAAGAAAGACAAGAATGAAGATAAGAAGAAATACAAGAAGAGAGGAAGAAATAGTATGAAAGAAACACCGTTATAAAACCTATTATTAAGTACCATCAACCCCAAACCCATAGAGACAATTAAAAAGAAAGTATAACATCCCAAAATCCTATAAAAATGTAATTATTAAGAAATCAAAAGTGTTGTCTAGAATAATAAGAAGTGAACCAACTAAAGCTATTGTGTGATAAATAAAATAAACAAGTCTTAACAGTCCATGATTACTAAAGGTCTGGTCTGAGATAATAAGACTCAAAATATCAGAACCACCAGTGAAAGTGAACTTGTGCAAGTGTTTTTGGAAATACAATAAACTTAAAGTTAGTGATACTATGACTTACCAATATGCTATATAACAACTTTTATATTCAATAATACACATAATCATAAAATAATAAAATGGAAGATTTCCAATATTTTATTATTTTAATGTAACTCTGTTATTACAAGACATTTGTAAAAATGATAATAACTAGAGTATGGGTGGACATGTTTACTGATGAAGGGGATAATAGATAATAATGGTTTAGACCAGAAAGGACTGGCATTAATTTATGTTCATAGGTTTAAATTGTTTAAAATGGCTATTTGTTATTGAGCCATGAACTCAATAGGTTTATAAGAATTTTTAGTAAATAAGATTTATATGTGTTTAAAATGAATTATGTTTGCCAAATAACAGCATACATACCATTAATAATGTTTCAGTAGGTATGCTGTATTAATTCAAAAAGGAATTAAATGTATGTTTTCAAACCATGTCAGCAATATGTTCAATCTTAGAATGCTGAATGATGTTCATTATTATTTTTTATATAACAGTAGTATTAATCAAATACTACACCTCACAATGGGTTTGTAAAACGTTTTATTTTCATGTAATAATAACTATGTAAAGTCAGAGGAGGAGTAGGATTAAATTTATTTGAGAAAGACAGAAATGTAAAATTCTAAACTCTAGGCCATGTGGTGAATTCACAGAAGCCATATAAACCATTGAATTCACTTATAATTCCTGTAAACTAGCAAGATTTAGGTAAGGTAAATCAGTTAACCACTACTGTGAATGATCCTATGAGCTAAAGTGATAATAAGGAAATATACCTTAAAATATTGTAAATTTTCAAAATATATAAATTAATTAATTTTAAAGAGCAATGTCAAATTCAGAGATTAACATAAAAAACCAGTTCAAAGGTTCAATTTATATGTATTTAAGGAAAGGAAGAGAAATATGACTAATTAAAATTTATTATAATAGTATTAATAACAATTAAAATGGCAGAAAAATTATATGAAGGCGGAAATCAATTTTTGAGCCTAGATTTCCAAAAAGAGAGAAATTTGGTAATTTCCACAAAATGTCAACAGATATGAACTATAATATGTCAATTTAAAAGGAATGAGATGATTAAACCAATGATAAGGTTCATAATTCATGAAAGTGATGAATAAAATAAATAAATTCCATATATAATGTAATTTTGTATCATGTGTATGGGAAATCGAAATATTTTAACAATACTTTTTTAAAGATTAACTGGGCCAGATTTTGACTAACATGAAGGAAGTTAGTTTAGTCTTTTGTTGAATATCAAGCTGAATAGTTGTGTGATATAACGTTCCTTAAAATCGTGTAGAAAATGGTACTACGGTTACCTTCTAATATCAGTGAAGTGAGAGTTAAATAAATTAAACATTTTTCTAACTAAAACTACAGAACCTTTAGCGACAATAGTGAAAACTAACACCAAACTTCATTATACTAGTGATTTAAAACAGTAAAACAATATATTTGTGATAACTAACGCTACAAATCATAACCACTTTTTGAATAGTTAACCCACAGAAGTGAACACAAATCAAATAACATAATTAACACAAGTATACACGGAACACTTCTTCAGAACACACCAAACAACCTATTAGACAGATTACACCAGTGCGGGGACATTTCAAACATTTATGAAGGTAATTTTGCTGTGAGATTTTAACACGACGACATTTCCAATAACCTCGCCATACCTAGGAGCGGCCATCTTTGAAAAATACGATTCTGTGCCTTCCTCATCGAGTGACGTCAGAAGCTGAATATGGTTTGACGATTCAACTTTTTTAAACATTATATCAGAATTATTTAAATATTGTTAGATGGTAATTATGGAAACTACTTTAATTGTTAATGTTATACTTTCTCGTTACCCTTCTCTGACTATTAATATAATCGCTCCACGAACCTTTTTTATATAATACTTGTAATAATTTTTTCCACTGTATGAACGAATCGATTATTCCCTGAGACAGAGTCGATCATTGCTCCCAATCGATTAAAAATCGATTATTTATTAAATTTGTTAATAAATCCATTTATTTCAATTGTTTGTATCTATTATTATTTCACATGCTAATTTAAGGTTTATTTATTAATGCAACGAGACTTCAAGAAGAAGAAAATATTAATTAACAGTGAGATATTGGACCAGCACTAAACATCATAAATCGATTGCTGACCGGAGTTAATCTGATTAACTCCCGACTTGGTTCAGATCTTCCAGAAGTGCTCAATAATTAATAAATACCTTCTTAATTATTAAAATTTTTAACAGAACATTAAAACAGGATTATTTCACAATTACAGACATTGATTAAAACATAAACAAATTTTTTTTTATTGAAAATTTTTTTTTTGAAATAAAATTTTTTCTCTTTATTATCTTATTTTTGTAAAGACCGCATACAGGGTTTGCTTACAAAGTGGCGTCCAACTTAGAGGGCTTGATAAGATAAGCCTGGCAGCGATTAATTAATAGAAACCGAAGAAAAATGCAAAGACGGGCTACTTCGAAGAAGAGGGCGGCAGAGGCCGAAAAAGAGGTCGACATGGGGGATAAGGAGGCAACACCCGTGGAGGATCCGGAAGTGTTATTAACCCAGGTGGAACCGAAACAACCCGCACCACCAGAGGAACAACCGGAAATAACCACGCAGACCGGAGACGTAAATGTCCCAGACAAGGAGATAGAAAAATCTAAAACCACAGATGATAATAAATTGGACAAATTAATGGAAATGTTCCTGCAAATGAATAAGAAGATGGATGACAACAACAAGTCCACCAAGGAAGAATTGGGTAGTAAGATTGAGGAAACCAGTAAGAATTTAGAAGAGAAGATGGAGGAAAACAACCAATCTTTGAATAAGAAAATGGAAGACCTGAAAAGGGACAACCAATCCTTGAGTAAGAAGATGGAAAGGAAAATGGAAGAAAATAATAAGAATTTGGAAGAGAAGATGGAAGAAACCAGTAAGAAAATAGAGAATGACAACCAACAATTAAAAGAAGAATTAAGGGAAAATAACAGGAAAATGGAAGAGACGATGGGGGAAAGATTGGAAGAATTGAGAGAGGACAATCAACTGCTGAGAGAAGAACTAAGGGAAGTTAACCAAGAGAACATGAATAAGTTAGACGAGAGGATTGAGTTAGCTAAAGAGGAGCTGAATAAAAAGATAACAGAGATGAAGAAATCCATCGTAAAGAAGTTAGAACAGGAAGTCGTGGTTGTTAACCAGCAGATCAGGGAAGTGGACGAAAGATGTCGTCAAACAGAAAACGAAGTGCTGGAAGTCCGGGAGGTAATACATAAAGAGATTACACATGTCAAGGAACAACAGGAAACGAAACTGGAAGAAAACAAGAAATTTGCCCTGGAAGAAATGAATAAAGTGCGGACACATGTAACCGAAAGATGCGACGGTGTGGAAGCCGCTATGACGAACATCACAGGACAAGTGCGTCAGAGCCAGGAGGAAATTGAATTGATAAGGAACAGACCAACTGGTTACAATCATTTCCCAATGTCCGAAAATAGAGAGTGGCTTAATTTCCGGCAGTATAAATGGAAGCCCATGGAGTTCTTGGCACGCATAGAGGAATACCTAGAAAAACACAGAGGGAACCGGTGGGTCCAGAACAGAGAAATCCTAGACGAGTCGTTTCGGGAGGTGAATGACCATTGGTGGATGGCCAACCGGAGCGACATCGAAAGTTATCAGCAATTTAAGAGCCTCTTCAAGGCGAAATACTGGTCGGAGACGACTCAAAACTTGATAAGAGATAATATATGCCACGGCCACTACAAACCACAAGTCGGTGGTTCGATGACAGCATATTTCCTCGGCAAGGTATGTATGGCCAAGCATTTAGAACTGGCCATACCTGAGGAGTGCCTAATAAATAAGTTGTCATACCATTATGACAAAGAGATAATACGTGCGAGGAGAGGCAGCCAAATAAAAACAATCCAGGCAATGACCGAACTCCTCGAAAACTTCGAAAACGAAAACTACTACTGACAGAGCCGGAGAAGAAATGATGGGCCCGAACCAAGGACGTATCCGAACAACAACCAGGGTACGAACAACACCAACACTGGGTACCAAGGAGGCCGGGCATACCCGCAGAATAATAGTTTTAACAATAATAATAACTTTAGCACTACTAATCAAAATAATAATAATAATAATAATAATACAGGTCCAAACCATGTGAACCCAAGTCGACCCTCTAATGGTTATCAGGGTAACAGAAATCCCTACCCTCATAACACAAATAGTCAGAGAAGCCCCAATTATGGTAATGGTCGTTACCATAATATTAATAATCGTGCGGGTCCAAATAATGGTAATCCCGTTAATAATAGGTTTCCCCGCCCACGAGTGAATTTCATACGAGCCACAGATGATCAACAGCGAAGATACAACAACAATCGAAGAAACAGCTACCGTGGATATGAAGACAGGCGGAGGAGCCTAGAACGGGACCAACCAAGGTACTATCCGGCGAGAAGGAGTACTAGTTTAGATGATGCTGAACGAAGGTCTAACAACGAACGACCGGAAGACCATAGGACAGATCGACAGGGGCCCACTCTAAGCTTCCCAAATGATGCTTCAACTAGTATGGCACAAAGGAACAATGATGTCGAGCCTTTAAACGGGCACAGGCAGTAATAAATCGCCAGAACCCGTTACTGCTCCTAAATACTGGGTATCTTAATAATGAGTGTAATAGTATAAATAATAATAATCGTATCACAGTCATCGAGTGCAACTACCTAAAGGACATCCGACATGAGTTATTGGAAGAGGATAACAGTAATCCCGCCAATAAATTTAATAACGAAATAATACATGTCAACGCAGAGGTAGAAGGCATCCATGAAGAAATTTTATGAATAAACCCTTAAATTCTAAAAACAATGTAAGACAATTACATACAATTTATTTGAAAGAAACTATTTGGAAAGAAGAATATAACAAGAAGAATTTTGAACAAACCTTCAAAATTCTAAAAATAATGTAATACCAAATTACATACAATTATTTAAAAGAAACATTTTGGAAAGAGAAGGAAAAGAATTTAGAAACCTTCAAAATTCTAAAAATAATGTAATACCAAATTACATACAATTATTTAAAAGAAACATTTTGGAAAGAGAAGGAAAAGAATTTAGAAACCCTCAAAATTCTAAAAATAATGTAATACCAAATTACATACAATTATTTAAAAGAAACATTTTGGAAAGAGAAGGAAAAGAATTTAGAAACCCTCAAAATTCTAAAAATAATGTAATACCAAATTACATACAATTATTTAAAAGAAACATTTTGGAAGGAGAAGGAAAAGAATTTAGAAACCCTCAAAATTCTAAAAATAATGTAATACCAAATTACATACAATTATTTAAAAGAAACATTTTGGAAAGAGAAGAAAAAGAATTTAGAAAACAACTAAATTCAAAAATAAGGTAATACCACCTTACATACAATTATTTTAAGAAAAACTGTTTGGAAAGATATAAGAAGAAGATTTTGGACTTAATAATCCAAATTCCAAAACAATTGTAAGATCACCTTACATACCAAGCATTTGAAGAAAACTTTATAGAAGGATAAAAGGAATAGAATGAAATAATTCAAATAAATTCCAAACAAGTGTAAGATCACCTTACTAACTAAAAATTTGAAAAACTTTATGACAAGAATATAAAAGAAGAATTTTGACTCATCCAAATTTTAAAACAATGTAAGACCACATTACTAACCAAGTATTTGAGAAAAACCATTTTGCAGAAATATAAAAAGAATTTTGAATTGAAAACAACTAAATTTAAAAAGAAAGCAAGCCCACCTTACATACAATTTATTTGAGAAAACTTTATGGAATAATATAAGAAGAATGAATTTTGAATTGTGTATAAATCAAGTTTCCAAACCAAGAGTAAGTACAACTTACCGACCAATTATTAATAAAACACTTGGGTGAAATAAACAGAAAAGATTTAATACCATATTTATGGTAAGCATAAAATATATTTACCATGTTTATAAAGGATCATAATGGGATGAATAAAGGAAACAGACTTTAGAATTAAAACAAATAATTCTGGAGAAATATGATCATGTCTAATTTCAAAATAAAGTGTGAAAAACTTTCCATAAAGGGATACGAAAGGAAATAAACTGTGTGATACGATTTGAGTGATTGAATATAATAAAATACAAAAACTTATGTGGAATTATGAGATAATAAAACTTTGAAGTGGTATGAGGAGAAATTATGACCTCATTATAAAATTAATAAAAAACATTCATTCGAAAGGATAATAACCATGACAGGAATAATGTGAGAATAATATCAAAGATATATGTAATTAAACGAATTAATATAAAATAATTTATGAATTAAATGTCAATTGTGATAATGACAGTTATAGAAAGTTCTAGAAAATAGAACAAGTGGAAATAATAAAAACAGAGCAATAAAATAAAAATGTCATAAAGATATGCTACTATAAACAATGCAGATTATAATAAAAAAAACAGAAGGTAATAATAAAGAATTTATAACCAAAAGCTTTATATGATAAGAAAAGTTGAAAAATGTAATAATAGAAGAGCTTCCTACCATAATATCAAATGAATGAAACATCAAGTTAAAGAGTCAGAAGAACAACTGAGATAGGAATATTAAAATCTCTGAGAAATATAATAAGTAATAAGTGAAGTATCCCAAAGATATATTTTTTTTTTAATAGTAACAAATGTGTACTATTCTGAATAATTTTTTTAATCTGTCTGTAGATAATTCCAGCAGTATCAATATGTTTTTTGAGCAGAGATGATTTGCCTCTGTACTCAAATATGTGTGAAGTATTGGACAGCAGAGGAAGTAGCGTACAGTGCCTCTCTGAACTGAACCAGCTAACAAAGTAGGGAACGATAGGGAGGAAATACCCCAAGGAGAAAATACTAAGAAGAAATATGAAAATGAAATAATAAATATGAAACTCAGATGACTATTACTATCAAAGAAGATCAAGTGAGAATGAGAAGGATATAAGCTCAAATATAAATAGGAGAATTTTTAAAATGGAAGGAAGTCAAGAATAATAACAAAACTACAATAATTATCATAAGCAATTGTTTCAGACAAAGCAAGTATAGTCTGAAAAAATTACTTCTGGAGAAGGGCATTCTGTAGCGTGACAGAAAATCCACTACTTATTAATTCATATAAAATAATAAAAATTAATTACACCACATATGTTAATATAAAATCGAATGAAATTGAATGAATTCAAAGGAATAAACAACAATAAAATAAAAATTCTCATTACATTATATAAAAACCACTGTTAAAAATCAAAGAAATTATTGAAAGCAACTCATATTATAAAATCAGGAATTTACCCAGGAAGTTAGGAGCAGTAAACAAATTAGATAACACAATATCAAGAAAAGAGAATCGGTTTAAGAGTGGTGAAACACCAAAATACCCCAAAGACAAGAAGAAGGAAGAATAAAATTTATGATCAGGAAGTAAACAATACCCTGAAACCTTTAGCGAAGAGCAAAGTCAGTATCAGTAAATAAATTCGATACTCCAAACTAAACATCAGTCGAGATAACACGAAATACCTTGGTTTACCCAAGAGTGAAGAATGAAGACAAGAGAGAAGACAAGAAAGAAGATAAGAAGAAAGACAAGAAAGAAGATAAGAAGAAATACAAGAAGAGAGGAAGAAATAGTATGAAAGAAACACCGTTATAAAACCTATTATTAAGTACCATCAACCCCAAACCCATAGAGACAATTAAAAAGAAAGTATAACATCCCAAAATCCTATAAAAATGTAATTATTAAGAAATCAAAAGTGTTGTCTAGAATAATAAGAAGTGAACCAACTAAAGCTATTGTGTGATAAATAAAATAAACAAGTCTTAACAGTCCATGATTACTAAAGGTCTGGTCTGAGATAATAAGACTCAAAATATCAGAACCACCAGTGAAAGTGAACTTGTGCAAGTGTTTTTGGAAATACAATAAACTTAAAGTTAGTGATACTATGACTTACCAATATGCTATATAACAACTTTTATATTCAATAATACACATAATCATAAAATAATAAAATGGAAGATTTCCAATATTTTATTATTTTAATGTAACTCTGTTATTACAAGACATTTGTAAAAATGATAATAACTAGAGTATGGGTGGACATGTTTACTGATGAAGGGGATAATAGATAATAATGGTTTAGACCAGAAAGGACTGGCATTAATTTATGTTCATAGGTTTAAATTGTTTAAAATGGCTATTTGTTATTGAGCCATGAACTCAATAGGTTTATAAGAATTTTTAGTAAATAAGATTTATATGTGTTTAAAATGAATTATGTTTGCCAAATAACAGCATACATACCATTAATAATGTTTCAGTAGGTATGCTGTATTAATTCAAAAAGGAATTAAATGTATGTTTTCAAACCATGTCAGCAATATGTTCAATCTTAGAATGCTGAATGATGTTCATTATTATTTTTTATATAACAGTAGTATTAATCAAATACTACACCTCACAATGGGTTTGTAAAACGTTTTATTTTCATGTAATAATAACTATGTAAAGTCAGAGGAGGAGTAGGATTAAATTTATTTGAGAAAGACAGAAATGTAAAATTCTAAACTCTAGGCCATGTGGTGAATTCACAGAAGCCATATAAACCATTGAATTCACTTATAATTCCTGTAAACTAGCAAGATTTAGGTAAGGCAAATCAGTTAACCACTACTGTGAATGATCCTATGAGTTAAAGTGATAATAAGGAAATATACCTTAAAATATTGTAAATTTTCAAAATATATAAATTAATTAATTTTAAAGAGCAATGTCAAATTCAGAGATTAACATAAAAAACCAGTTCAAAGGTTCAATTTATATGTATTTAAGGAAAGGAAGAGAAATATGACTAATTAAAATTTATTATAATAGTATTAATAACAATTAAAATGGCAGAAAAATTATATGAAGGCGGAAATCAATTTTTGAGCCTAGATTTCCAAAAAGAGAGAAATTTGGTAATTTCCACAAAATGTCAACAGATATGAACTATAATATGTCAATTTAAAAGGAATGAGATGATTAAACCAATGATAAGGTTCATAATTCATGAAAGTGATGAATAAAATAAATAAATTCCATATATAATGTAATTTTGTATCATTTGTATGGGAAATCGAAATATTTTAACAATACTTTTTTAAAGATTAACTGGGCCAGATTTTGACTAACATGAAGGAAGTTAGTTTAGTCTTTTGTTGAATATCAAGCTGAATAGTTGTGTGATATAACGTTCCTTAAAACCGTGTAGAAAATGGTACTACGGTTACCTTCTAATATCAGTGAAGTGAGAGTTAAATAAATTAAACATTTTTCTAACTAAAACTACAGAACCTTTAGCGACAATAGTGAAAACTAACACCAAACTTCATTATACTAGTGATTTAAAACAGTAAAACAATATATTTGTGATAACTAACGCTACAAATCATAACCACTTTTTGAATAGTTAACCCACAGAAGTGAACACAAATCAAATAACATAATTAACACAAGTATACACGGAACACTTCTTCAGAACACACCAAACAACCTATTAGACAGATTACACCAGTGCGGGGACATTTCAAACATTTATGAAGGTAATTTTGCTGTGAGATTTTAACACGACGACATTTCCAATAACCTCGCCATACCTAGGAGCGGCCATCTTTGAAAAATACGATTCTGTGCCTTCCTCATCGAGTGACGTCAGAAGCTGAATATGGTTTGACGATTCAACTTTTTTAAACATTATATCAGAATTATTTAAATATTGTTAGATGGTAATTATGGAAACTACTTTAATTGTTAATGTTATACTTTCTCGTTACCCTTCTCTGACTATTAATATAATCGCTCCAAGAACCTTTTTTATATAATACTTGTAATAATTTTTTCCACTGTATGAACGAATCGATTATTCCCTGAGACGGAGTCGATCATTGCTCCCAATCGATTAAAAATCGATTATTTATTAAATTTGTTAATAAATCCATTTATTTCAATTGTTTGTATCTATTATTATTTCACATGCTAATTTAAGGTTTATTTATTAATGCAACGAGACTTCAAGAAGAAGAAAATATTAATTAACAGTGAGATATTGGACCAACACTAAACATCATAAATCGATTGCTGACCGGAGTTAATCTGATTAACTCCCAACTTGGTTCAGATCTTCCAGAAGTGCTCAATAATTAATAAATACCTTCTCAATTATTAAAATTTTTAACAGAACATTAAAACAGGATTATTTCACAATTACAGACATTGATTAAAACATAAACAAATTTTTTTTTATTGAAAATAAAATTTTTTCTCTATTATCTTTTTTTTGTAAAGACCGCATACAGGGTTAGTTACAATGTTCACTGTAATTTTGGACATTGCAACTTAACCCTTTCGAATTGTACACAGTTATTTCACTGTTACACTCGTATGGTGTGGCACTTTCACATGGTTTTCGTACACAGTATTTAGTAAATTTTCTTACATTTTATTGTGTTTTTGGATTTTACTCTTTAATTATAGTTTATGAATAATTACGGAAAAACAGTAATTATGCAATTATTCATCTTGGGGTGGTAAACTCGTCTGCATAGACCTGCGTTCACACACACATGCAAGATACTGGTGTACACACTTTCAGTTACATTTGTGTGTGTGTGCACGTCGATTCAGGTCGAAACACCTGTTCATATTTTTGTCTGAGCCAAGCTTGCAATCCCTGACATGCTTATTTATAATACATTATTATTTATTTACAGTTTATTAGGTATATTTAAATTTTTATATTCAATGCTCAGTACATCAGTTATTTGTACTGTTGCATTATCCCTCTGCTTGGTAATTGGTAACAAAAAAAATTTAATAAATTTATTTATTAAAATTTTTTAGTATTATTATTATTATTATTATTATTATTATTATTATTACACTTGAAAAAATGTAACAAATAATAAAGAATAATATTCGTCATTTCGCCCTTAATTGGAGTGTATACAAATGTCTTACCTCCCCTCCTTATATGCTCACTGCTTGTGACCTTGTAGTAGGGTGGCTTCAACAAACAGCTGATCTGACTGGTTTCATTGACCTCGTTGTTTTCATGTGTAGAACTTCCTAAATGATGTTGGGTGGAATTTACCAATTTCTTTCTTCTGTATCTCATCATATACGATGAAAGTGTGTTGTCCTACTCGCTGTCTTAACGTATACGGTCCATTATAAAGTCTGAAGAATTTCTTCGCCGTATTATCACTCCGTTTTCCCACTGGATTAGCTTTGAGTAGTACACTTTCTCCCACGTTGAATTGTTGTAGCTTGTGAGTTAGATTAAATCTTTCTACTCTCTTGTTACCTCTTTCTCTTATCCGTTGCTTTGCGTATTCAATTTTCACACTTATTGATACAGGTACATTTTGGTTATTAGGTTTGTTTATATACTTAGTCCAAAATCTGTTTGGCTTCTTATCTTCTTCTAATTCCATTGGAGTATATCCTGTTGCTTCGTTATAATTTTCGTTAATGGCTTTCTCAAGAAATGGTAAATATTCTGCCCATTTATTGTGTTGATCATGACAATATATTCGTAAATATTTACCTGATTCTTTGTTAACTCTCTCAGCAAGGTTTCCTTGAGGATGTCTTATGGATGTGAGTACAGGTTGTATTCCATTTTCCCTTAACATCCTCTCCCATTTTTCACTTTGGAATTGTACACCTTGATCACTGAGTACCTTCTTCATTTTTCCATATGACAGAATATATTTCTGCAGTAGTATCTTTAGAACAACCTTGGTTGTGGGTTGCATAATTGGGTACAGTCGGACTGCCTTGGAAAACACATCGATACATACCAATATGTGCTTCACACCTCGACTTGATCGTGGTAGTGGTCCCAGAAAATCCACTGCAATTAGCTCTCCCTTGTCCTCTTTTTGTATGCTCTGCATTCCTACGTATGTGTGTAAATTCGGTCCTTAATTTTACATTATCTTACTCATACATTCTTACCTTCTCTTCTAATCTTCCTTAACTCTTTTCTTAACATGACATTACTTTGTCTTTACATTACTTATACAATACATTAACATTCATTACCTTTTATTACATTTCCTTAACATTACCTTTCTGATCACTACTACTTTCCTGAAATACACTTCCGTAACAGAATACTCTTTTAGCTTTGTAGTGTGTCGCATGATCGGTTACAGAGGAACTGTCTTGGAAAACAATGATATTTTTCTCGAAGTCCTTAATCCTAAGTAGTCTCTGCCCTTTTGACTTTTCACTCTTGCTTTCTTCTGTGTCCTTGTATCTCCATTAAGTTTTCGCTTGATCAGTCGTTCTAACAATTATGGCAATTATTTTCCATTCCTAACCCTTTCTTCATATTAATAACAACAATAACATCTTTTACCATTACTTTCTTAAATATTTCTCTACACTTCATTCCTTACCATTAATAATACATTTCTTAATTATACTCTCTTATATTATTATTAATAATTAACAGTAATATTTTTTTTTCATTTAAAAATAATTATTTATTTTCAGGTATTGAGTTCGGTTCGGTGTGTCGTTAGAACTGACACCCCTCTTATTATAAAAATTGGTTGTTGTATACAGGAAATTCATTGTGCTCACCCTCGCGACAAATTTCCATTTTATTACTGCGACGTTAACATTCCATTGTCCCGCTGTGACTGCATAATTCACCTGTTTATAGTGCAACGTTTTCATTTTGCCTGACGGCCACACAAAGTCTCCCCTCTTTCTCTCGTAACGGTCGCATTCCATAATTCTCTCATCACTAATGAATTGTGTAAGGTCAGTCCGTTTGAAGCCTATATAAACAGCTGTCGACGGTTTTTTTGTTCGTCTTTTATTATAATATTCATCGTAATTACTATAATTATAGTTATAATTATCGTTCACTTTATATTTCTCGTGCGTATTGTAATAAAACATATTTACATAAATAATTATTGATGTGTGTTGATAATATACTTATTATGGAGTATGTGACTCCGATGTAATCAAGCCCCTCTGTTTGGACTAGCCAATTTGTAATAAAATAAATAAGATTGATGTGTGAATCTGTAAGTTGTAAGGTGTTTAATTGGTGTGTAATTGGTGTGGCTCTCGACGTCTTACTGGCCTGAAACACTTCCTTAAGTTTCCCAGCTGGTCGAGTCCCAATGGTAGCAAGACCGGTCGAGTAGCGTAAAGTTGATGAAGAAATATATATGCTTGGCTTCGCCGAACGTTTCAAAACAAAATTTATTGTTTTGAAGGAAATTTAAAAAAAAATTATGTTTATAAAAAAAAATTATTTAATTTTATTAATTAATTAATTAGGATCAATTAATTAATATAGGGCTGTGAAGTTTTAAACAGTGTAATGCTCTTCTGAAAATTTTTATTAAAGTTTTAGTATAATTTAAATAATCTATCACCACTCATAAGACTGTCTGTAAACCAATCGATATTTGTTTACTTTTCTATTTTTTAGGTTATCTTCACTTACGGGTGGTAAAATCCTTGTAGATTATCAATTAGAATTATATTATTGGTAATTAGTATTACTGAAGAAATAAAGAACTATTAAGTATTGAAAAGTATTAATATTTTATTAAGTAATAGCAATATTGACTCTTATCGATTAGTATCGATTCTCAGGATATCGAAAAAAGTTACAAGTATATGATATAAAAATTATATAGGGTTCTTTAAACAGCCAGTTATTACCAAAGTCAGAGAAATCGGGCTTATATTTAAAAAGTATAACGTTACAATCAAATTAATAGTTATTAATAAACACAGACATTGAATAATAAATTGTAAATATAATAATTGTTTTCACCAAACAGCTGTGATGAACCAAGAAGAGGCACTGGGTTTGTCAAAGAAAGATGGCTGCCGTCAAGTCGACGAAAATGTTGCTCGTTACTGCTGCATTCCAAATAATGTATTTTGACGCAATATTTCTGTTCTCGTGTCCGCAAATCTCTTGTTATATGTTGTGTAGTGACTGGTGTAGTGATTCTGGGTTGTATTTAGTGTATCTGTATGATTATTAGTTCAAACACTTTCTCCGATTCCGTCACTAATTTGGTTTAATGTATTATACAGTTTTCTAGTGTTTTATGGTGTTTTTCGGAGTAGATTTATATTGTTCTGTGTTATGGAGTGTTACTTGATCGTTTCTGTTATAATATGATAGTTTCAGAAGTATTTTACAAGTCACTCGCGATTTCACAATAACTCACTATACACTCGCTTTGTATGACGATTATAGGTTAGGTTATTCACGTTTTCAAAGGTATGTCATGTTGACCGTTCAACTACCAATAATTAACTAACTGTTTCCTTCAGTTTCAATTAAACTCTTAGCCCATATAATATTATCCTTAACATTGTTCAAATATTTTTCACATCCTGTATGCACTTTTACATTTTCACTATATGAATGCCTATACTTTGGTTATTTGTCAATTTTATTCACTAGATTTGATTTAAATTAATCTTTCAGTTCATTCTGGTTATTTTCAGATTAAATAATGCCATTTTATAGTGTTTTCTGTCCAAAAAATAGTAATTTCACTTTCAGTTTGGTATACTCTGTTTGGAAGTCAAAACATTAAAATTTACTTCCTGTCATTATATAAATTCAGCCATTTTATCAGTTATATTTAATATTAATAATTCTATATTGTATTAAAAGGTTCCTATTCCCTTATTTTCTGGTAATTAATTGAATTAGTTGTATTCTGAAACATTATTCTGAAATATATGACTCCCATGTCTAAATTTCTGAGTTTAGTCATTTTATTTTTATTTATAATTCTGAATATAATTTATTAAAATCTCTCTAAATGGTATGTGCAATTATATGGCATGATCTCAAGTTTATTTTGTCTAAACCCCTTTTGTTTATTTGCATTTAATTGAGCAATTTCTCTGTTTTGATGAAGTTTGGTTTCCATTCTTTTGGCCTATGATTTTTTAACAATTTTTCTTACAAAATAATTTACAAACAATATATGATGTGTGATACCCTCTCTGACTTTTACAAATAGTATTATAAATTAAACATGTTTTTAAATTACACAAAAACAATTAGTATTGGTTACAATACAAACAATAGTTAAAACAAATAAAGAATTTTTTTTTTTTTAAATAAATGGTTGTCTTCAAGTCAGACATTTTGCAACACAATCCTTATTTCTAAACATGGAAATATGGCTTACAAAAAAGGTTTTTTTACTAACTAACATCTTAATTACTCTCTACTATTTACAAGTGGTAACTATTTTTATAGTTCTGATGTTAGTTGTTTCAGACCCAAACAAATGGCCTTATATCTAATACATTTTTAAACATTCTTGTACTATATACATAAAAACCTTATATTTATATTCTTATTTCTAAACATTATTATAAGTAGGATTCTACAGTTTTTATACTGTCTTTTACATTGTCTTTGGGGAATTGTACCCTGTCATTAACAAATAAATAGTATTAATTGTTCAAAAGGTATTATGAACTCTGTTTTCCTTTTTTCATGTAAAACAAAATGTTATTTTAAACAGATTCATGTCTTATGAACAACATATTGTCACAGTACATATTTTAAGTCATTGAAAAATGCATATTTCATTGCATCCAATGTTTGTGATTGCCAAGAATGAAACACAAGGTTCATTTTTTATAATACCCAAAACTATCACTGGTTCACTTTCACTTATATATTATGTTAATGCTAAATGGTCGTATAGTCTTATCAACATAATAAATCGGTTAGCGTTTTTTCAATGGAGATTTGTTCCATGGGTACTATATTATTGTTTCATCTTAGTTCACAGGAAACTTTTACTTTATACACTCCTCTCTCTTAAATTTGTATACATGTGGTTTTTATTTCGTTATACTTTTATTTTTAGATATTTATTTTGGGGATATAGGGATTTGGGTGTCTTTTATAAGAGCATGACATCTTCTTCAGGATGCTGCCCTCTTCTTCTTTCTTCAGTCTTCTTTTCTCCTGTCTTCTGGGCCTGGTATCTTCTCCATCTTCTTCTTGATGCCATCAGGTTTCTTGGGATCTTCTCCATCTTCTTCTTTAATTCAGAAATACACAACCTGTATTGGTTGATCTTGGCTTATTTTAGGGTTTCTATTCTATTTATTCTCCCTCGTTGTGGGTTTGGTCATATTCAGTACTGCTTTGTTATTTACTATTTTACCTTCCTGGGTTATACCTTGAAAACCTTTGGTCATGATACTGGTCTTGGATGACTCATCACTAGTAACTCCTTTTACTTGAACTTGGATTTTCTTTATAATAATGATTTCTTTCCACAGTTGCTATGAATTAATCTATTTATATTAAACTTAATGCTTTCTTCCAAATTCTAATGAAGAACTTCATTATTCTAATGATCAATTGCCATTCAATATTATGCAAACATCTGTCACGCTACAGATTGCTCTCCTCCAGAAGTAATTATTTCAGACATGTTTATGGATGAAATAATTTCTTATGATAATTTCATCATTTCTTATAATTCATTTTCTTCTCCATTTTTATATCGACTTTTTTATATTAGAGTTTTATTAATTTTATATATATAATTATTTGTTTTACTACTGATCCTTTTCGGATAGTTAGTGTCTTCTGAGATATATTATAATTGTAATACATTTTCTTTCTATATCAACTTCGTGTTGTATCCTTGGGATATTAATTCCCTAACATTCCCTATCACATGGGCTGGGGCAGATCAGAGGGGCACTGTACGCTACTTCTCTGCTGGCCATACACCACTTCTATAAATTGAGTACAGGGGCATATCCATCCCTGCTCAAAAAACATAATGCTGCTGGAATTATCTTCAGTCAGTCATCGAATAAATAAATAAAAAGTAGTCTCATTTTCGACTAATAAAAATATCTTTGGATTCTCCACTTCGTAGTCTCTCAGATTATCTCACATTTTCTATCTTAATAAATCTTCATAATTATTTTTATACTCATTATATATATATTTTTTCAAAACTCTTAACTTGTCTGATATATTTAATTTAATTATGGTTGAAAATCTTTCTTTTAATAATTCTGGTTACTGTTTACAATGTAACTCTCTTTCTTCTCCATCTGAATTCTCTTTATACTTTCTTCTGGTTATTCATAGTATTAGCATGGTCTTTATAAATAGTCTTTCGTATTCATTTTTTGAATGGTCTTAATATATTATATTTAATTTTTTAACATTGTATCTTTACATTAGATATACAGGTTGTTATATTGATCATTTTATTTAAACATTTTGGTTCTTTCCTTTCTCTTAGAAAGTTATTAATCCGTCTTCGCATTCATTAGCATTAATTCATTTATATTATATTTCATGTGGTATTTCTTCTCTTTGCATTTCATATAGGTCTTATTATTATCATTGGTTCAAAATCATCTTCTCCATATGTTTGGTATGAGTTGTTCTTCTTTGCTCTTAATTAACTGTTTTCATTATCGTTTCATAGGTAATTAGTCTCTTTGCTTCCAAATTTTTTCCTTCTCTGGCATATTACACTCTTTTTTGTTAGTCTTCTCTACTCCTTCAAATTCTATTGTGAATGTTAGCATTTATTCTGGATTAACGTTAATTCTCTTTTCTGAATTAACCACTTTATTTTCTTCTCAATTCAATCATAATTGAAACATAATTATTTTTTGGAACTTGGTTAGTTTTAATATAAAATTCAAACTATTCTTTTTATTTAATTGAAAAATATTTCTCATACATCCTTGTAATATGTTGATCTTATCTTGTTTCAAAGTTCTGACGTTCTATCAACATACAAATTCTGTTTAATTCATTTATTCCCAGAATTGTTTCATTCAGACTTGTTTATAGTAATGTGATCTTACTATTATTTCTGAATATTTTGGTATTTTTCCAAATTCAAATTCTTCTTAATTATTTACCATAAGGTTTCCTCATAATTCAGTGGTAGTAAGCTGTGCTTGCTTAATTTTAAATTTTTTTAAATTAAGTTCAAAATTCTCTCTCTTTCTCTTTCTTCCATAAAGTTTTGTTCTAAATTATCAGGTTGTAGTAAGAAGTACTTACTCAATTTTAAATTTTTATAATTATTATTTCAATTCAAAAGTCTTTCTTTTTCTTTCTTCCATAAAGTTTGTTCCAAAATTATTAGGTTGTAGTAAGATGTACTTACATATTTTAGAATTTTTTCAAAATATAAATTCTAAATTCCTTCTTCTTATAATTCTTCAAAATGTTCTTCTCAAAATATTAGGTTGTAAGATGTACTTACATTATTTTTGAATTTTTAAAATATATAAAAAATTCTTTTTCTTTCTCTTTCTTCCAAAATGTTCTTCTCAAAATATTAGGTTGTAAGATGTACTTACATTATTTTTAAATTTTTTTAAATAAATTAAAAAATCCTTCTTCTTATAATTCTCCAAAATGTTCTTCTCAAAATATTAGGTTGTAAGATGTACTTACATTATTTCCGAATTTTTAAAATTAAAAATTCTAAATTCCTTCTTCAATTCTTCTAACTTCTTCCCCATCTCTTCTTCCATCTTCTTGTTATCTTCCTTCAAATTTTCTATGTTCTTGTTCATCCCAGTCAACTCTTCTTTTGTGGATTGATTATCCTTCTTCAATTCTTCTATCTTCTCTTCCAGCTTCTTATTTGTTGTTTCGATTTTATTTCCTAAATCTTCTTTCAAAGACTGGCTATCTTCTTTCCTTTCCTTATTACTTTCGTCTATCTTCTTGTCCATTTTCTTACTCAAGTCTTCCTTCAATTCTTCCAACTTTTTATTTAATGTTATATTGTCTTCCTTCCTTTCCTTACGATTTTCTTCTTTTGTTGTTTGGTTGTCCTTCTTCCTGTTCTCGTCCATTGTCTTGAACATTTCCATTATTTTCTCCCTCCTTACGTCTTCCATTGTTTTGGGTTTCTCCTGGATATTAACCTCTCTTATCTGTGTGGGTATCTCCGGTTGTTCAGTTTGTTTGGACAACACCGATTGTAATACTTCTTCCACCTCTACTGGCGTTGCCTCTTTGTTGTCCATATCGTTTTCTATTTCTTTTTCGGCCTCCGCCGCCCGTTTCTTAGATGTCGCACGTCGTTGCATTTTCCCTTGAAATTCTCTGGCTTTGTAGCTGTTGCCTAGCTCCAACTAGTGATTGGGCAGAATATATTGGCCTTCCAATCGCTAATTAAAGCCCCTAAAGTTGTGCGCCAATTTGTAATAAAACATATTTACATAAATAATTATTGATGTGTGTTGATAATATACTTATTATGGAGTATGTGACTCCGATGTAATCAAGCCCCTCTGTTTGGACTAGCCAATTTGTAATAAAATAAATAAGATTGATGTGTGAATCTGTAAGTTGTAAGGTGTTTAATTGGTGTGTAATTGGTGTGGCTCTCGACGTCTTACTGGCCTGAAACACTTCCTTAAGTTTCCCAGCTGGTCGAGTCCCAATGGTAGCAAGACCGGTCGAGTAGCGTAAAGTTGATGAAGAAATATATATGCTTGGCTTCGCCGAACGTTTCAAAACAAAATTTATTGTTTTGAAGGAAATTTAAAAAAAAATTATGTTTATAAAAAAAAATTATTTAATTTTATTAATTAATTAATTAGGATCAATTAATTAATATAGGGCTGTGAAGTTTTAAACAGTGTAATGCTCTTCTGAAAATTTTTATTAAAGTTTTAGTATAATTTAAATAATCTATCACCACTCATAAGACTGTCTGTAAACCAATCGATATTTGTTTACTTTTCTATTTTTTAGGTTATCTTCACTTACGGGTGGTAAAATCCTTGTAGATTATCAATTAGAATTATATTATTGGTAATTAGTATTATTGAAGAAATAAAGAACTATTAAGTATTGAAAAGTATTAATATTTTATTAAGTAATAGCAATATTGACTCTTATCGATTAGTATCGATTCTCAGGATATCGAAAAAAGTTACAAGTATATGATATAAAAATTATATAGGGTTCTTTAAACAGCCAGTTATTACCAAAGTCAGAGAAATCGGGCTTATATTTAAAAAGTATAACGTTACAATCAAATTAATAGTTATTAATAAACACAGACATTGAATAATAAATTGTAAATATAATAATTGTTTTCACCAAACAGCTGTGATGAACCAAGAAGAGGCACTGGGTTTGTCAAAGAAAGATGGCTGCCGTCAAGTCGACGAAAATGTTGCTCGTTACTGCTGCATTCCAAATAATGTATTTTGACGCAATATTTCTGTTCTCGTGTCCGCAAATCTCTTGTTATATGTTGTGTAGTGACTGGTGTAGTGATTCTGGGTTGTATTTAGTGTATCTGTATGATTATTAGTTCAAACACTTTCTCCGATTCCGTCACTAATTTGGTTTAATGTATTATACAGTTTTCTAGTGTTTTATGGTGTTTTTCGGAGTAGATTTATATTGTTCTGTGTTATGGAGTGTTACTTGATCGTTTCTGTTATAATATGATAGTTTCAGAAGTATTTTACAAGTCACTCGCGATTTCACAATAACTCACTATACACTCGCTTTGTATGACGATTATAGGTTAGGTTATTCACGTTTTCAAAGGTATGTCATGTTGACCGTTCAACTACCAATAATTAACTAACTGTTTCCTTCAGTTTCAATTAAACTCTTAGCCCATATAATATTATCCTTAACATTGTTCAAATATTTTTCACATCCTGTATGCACTTTTACATTTTCACTATATGAATGCCTATACTTTGGTTATTTGTCAATTTTATTCACTAGATTTGATTTAAATTAATCTTTCAGTTCATTCTGGTTATTTTCAGATTAAATAATGCCATTTTATAGTGTTTTCTGTCCAAAAAATAGTAATTTCACTTTCAGTTTGGTATACTCTGTTTGGAAGTCAAAACATTAAAATTTACTTCCTGTCATTATATAAATTCAGCCATTTTATCAGTTATATTTAATATCAATAATTCTATATTGTATTAAAAGGTTCCTATTCCCTTATTTTCTGGTAATTAATTGAATTAGTTGTATTCTGAAACATTATTCTGAAATATATGACTCCCATGTCTAAATTTCTGAGTTTAGTCATTTTATTTTTATTTATAATTCTGAATATAATTTATTAAAATCTCTCTAAATGGTATGTGCAATTATATGGCATGATCTCAAGTTTATTTTGTCTAAACCCCTTTTGTTTATTTGCATTTAATTGAGCAATTTCTCTGTTTTGATGAAGTTTGGTTTCCATTCTTTTGGCCTATGATTTTTTAACAATTTTTCTTACAAAATAATTTACAAACAATATATGATGTGTGATACCCTCTCTGACTTTTACAAATAGTATTATAAATTAAACATGTTTTTAAATTACACAAAAACAATTAGTATTGGTTACAATACAAACAATAGTTAAAACAAATAAAGAATTTTTTTTTTTTTAAATAAATGGTTGTCTTCAAGTCAGACATTTTGCAACACAATCCTTATTTCTAAACATGGAAATATGGCTTACAAAAAAGGTTTTTTTACTAACTAACATCTTAATTACTCTCTACTATTTACAAGTGGTAACTATTTTTATAGTTCTGATGTTAGTTGTTTCAGACCCAAACAAATGGCCTTGTATCTAATACATTTTTAAACATTCTTGTACTATATACATAAAAACCTTATATTTATATTCTTATTTCTAAACATTATTATAAGTAGGATTCTACAGTTTTTATACTGTCTTTTACATTGTCTTTGGGGAATTGTACCCTGTCATTAACAAATAAATAGTATTAATTGTTCAAAAGGTATTATGAACTCTGTTTTCCTTTTTTCATGTAAAACAAAATGTTATTTTAAACAGATTCATGTCTTATGAACAACATATTGTCACAGTACATATTTTAAGTCATTGAAAAATGCATATTTCATTGCATCCAATGTTTGTGATTGCCAAGAATGAAACACAAGGTTCATTTTTTATAATACCCAAAACTATCACTGGTTCACTTTCACTTATATATTATGTTAATGCTAAATGGTCGTATAGTCTTATCAACATAATAAATCGGTTAGCGTTTTTTCAATGGAGATTTGTTCCATGGGTACTATATTATTGTTTCATCTTAGTTCACAGGAAACTTTTACTTTATACACTCCTCTCTCTTAAATTTGTATACATGTGGTTTTTATTTCGTTATACTTTTATTTTTAGATATTTATTTTGGGGATATAGGGATTTGGGTGTCTTTTATAAGAGCATGACATCTTCTTCAGGATGCTGCCCTCTTCTTCTTTCTTCAGTCTTCTTTTCTCCTGCCTTCTGGGCCTGGTATCTTCTCCATCTTCTTCTTGATGCCATCAGGTTTCTTGGGATCTTCTCCATCTTCTTCTTTAATTCAGAAATACACAACCTGTATTGGTTGATCTTGGCTTATTTTAGGGTTTCTATTCTATTTATTCTCCCTCGTTGTGGGTTTGGTCATATTCAGTACTGCTTTGTTATTTACTATTTTACCTTCCTGGGTTATACCTTGAAAACCTTTGGTCATGATACTGGTCTTGGATGACTCATCACTAGTAACTCCTTTTACTTGAACTTGGATTTTCTTTATAATAATGATTTCTTTCCACAGTTGCTATGAATTAATCTATTTATATTAAACTTAATGCTTTCTTCCAAATTCTAATGAAGAACTTCATTATTCTAATGATCAATTGCCATTCAATATTATGCAAACATCTGTCACGCTACAGTATATCTACTGTCATATTTACCACAATTTTGTGTAATGTTTCGTCTAGATAACTTACTACGTTTCTTGTTATACCTACAGTGATATTTATCTCCGTAAGTGTAGTGTCTTATGTGTTTCACATGTGTCATCCTGTGTGACTTACTATTGTGTGTGTGTCTCACACTTGGAATATCGCTATTAATAAGGTACGTTTTATTAACCTTATTTGCTTCTCTTCCTTAATGTTAATTACTTTATAATTATCGTTAGTAATTACACACGTATTTTCAACTACTATGAATTCTTCACATATTATCTTTTCACATATCAGCTCCGTTTGTTTATTAATAATTCCACAGACATTTTCTGCGATCGTGTCAATACGTAAATTTGTATTAGCAATTTTTTCGGTTAACTGTGCAGTACTGTCGATTATACTTTGTTTTATTTTAAGATTATCAATTTTTAACTCTTCTAGCTCTCTGTGATTTTTATGGTGTCCTGTCTAAAATTTTCGGACTGTAGCTCTAATTTATTTTCTAAACTTTCTGTTTGTTTCTTATTAGATTCTTTTAAATCGTCTATTCTAGCATTTAAATTTTCTGTCTGTTTTGTGCTTAATTCATCGACCCAGGCACGCATCATCGTCTGGAATGCCTCTACGTCTAAATTTCCTGAAGTCGTCATGTTGATGTATTATTAAAATATTTATTTAGTAGTAATTCTTTAACAATTATTATTGATAACCGTTCCCTACTTATTTATTTATTTCTGTATTTTTATTAATAGTTATTATTAATACTCATTACAGTTACACCTGTTACATAGACAAACAATATTATTTGTGGGCGCCAGCTGTGTGATTACACAACAATTAACATTACATTCAGTTACTGTTTAATATAAATAATTATTACATATAATACATTTTTTATTTAACACACTCTTATATATTAGAGCAACCATTTAGCTACATAAAAAAAATTTTTAATAGTTAAATGATGGGGATCGGGCCATACGTTCATGGGCTACACTGGTGGGGTCATTATTTAAGGTCTTAATATTATTTTCATTTATAAAATCATAGCATTTTTATAAATCATAAAATAGCATTTATCATAGCATTTTAGGTGTTACACAAACCTAATATACCAATACGTCCTTTAATAAATTATACAACTGCCCCAAGCTGTAATGTAGCCAAAAAGCTACAAATAATCATCAAAAACAGCTTAGTAATGGACAACATAGCCTACATAGCGTAAAAAATACAATAGGATTTATAAACAAAGTTAAAAACATTAAAGTACTGCCTAACCATAAACTGATATCTATGGACATAGTGAATTTGTATACGAACATACCCGTGCTAGAGACAATAAATATTCTCGAGAGACTTTTAATCAAGACAAATGTCTTAAAACAGATACAAATTGATGAACTTATATTTTTATTGAAAATTGTTGTGCAACAGAATTACTTTACACACGACAATAAGTTTTTTATCCAGGAAAATGGGCTGGCCATGGATTCACCGGTGAGTGGAATTTTAGCGGAGATTTACATGAGTCATTATGAGAACAAGTACATACTATCTGACAAAAACAAGTTATACAATAAAATCATCTCGTACACACGGTACGTAGACGACACATTTTTAATTTTTGGTGGTACTCTTAGACAGATAGACGGATTGCTTACTTTTTTGAATGGCATAAACAGTAATATTAAATTCACTATGGAAGTAGAACATAACAATATGTTGCCCGAATTTCCTGGACGTAACCACATATAAACGTAATAACCTCCTTAGCTTTAAAATATATAGAAAGCCAACGACAACTGATATAGCCATACATGCTAGTTCCAATCATCCTTATACACATAAAATGGCAACTTTTAACGCACTGGCACATAGATTGACAAATATACCGATGGACATAGAAGACTATAACGATGAAATTAATATAATAAAACATATAGCAATAGTGAATGGTTACAACAGTAAAATCATTGATAAAATAATATATAAACACGCTAATAAATTAAAACGTTCGGACAAAGTTAAAGATAAAACCCAATATGTTTCTGCTAGATATACAAACATACTACCTAATACACTGCATAATGAATTTAAAAAGCTAGGGATTATTGTCTCATTCAGGACCACGAACAAATTAACAAATATACTTAAGCCTAATACCACAGCATTACTAGAGGATTGTTCCAGCGTTTATAGGATCCGGTGTAATGAATGCGATAAAATCTATATAGGCCAGACGGGGAGAAAATTTTCTGAGAGATTTAAAGAACATTTACCTAAGAAGTTCCCCAATACTAATGTATCGCATTATGCACAACATCTAATAAATGAAAATCATACTTACACTGGATTTAAAGAGAATTTGGAACCTTTACATATAGGTAAAAAGGGTCAACTACTGGATGCCTTAGAGGAATTTGAAATATACAAGGCCTTAAGAAGAAATAAAAATCAGGTACTTAATGAACAGTTATCATTCAAATCAAATAAACTATATGACACAGCTATGAAAACAAACCGTGAATAGCGTGTACCAATCAGTTGAAAGTCGGACTTCGGCCAGTGCACTGGTTCGTTTGTAGCGTGTTCCGATACAGATTTAATGTTCAATGTTAATTTATTTAAGTGTGTTATGTGTTTGTGTCGTTGTGAATTTTTAACGAAACCCTAATAATAGGGTAGATTTTGCTTTTACCTGAAGATGGGGATATAAGCCCTGAAACATGTAGTAATTAAAAAAGAAAAAGAAGATCACTTAGTGGATAAAATAAGGTAATTATTTATTTAGTAGTGAAATATCTTGGCACAATACAATGGAAGGCTCATTTCAAATAGAAAGGATAGCTGGTATGATCAGACCAGTGGCGAAGTTACATGGAGGCAATTGAGGCAATGCCTACCCTAAAAAATTCTGTAGAATAAAAATTATAAATACGTATGAACTACATAACGTAAAGAGTATACATTGTTACCGCGACTGTCGAATTTATTAGGCCGAAACGTGCTTTACTGAGCGACCGCTAGATGGTGACAGGTGAGACTCGGCATAGCTCGCTTAAAGCGAATGAGGCAACCTGAACTTGCCTCGGCGTTTTTTGTATACATCGTATGTAAGCAATGTGCCGGAGTGATAGGGAAGTGAAGGGAGGGGGGATTGTCCCGTGCTGTACACATAGAGCGTTGAGGCTTGCCTCACTTCTGTGGTCCAAACATTCAAGTTAAAGCGCGCTGTGTTGTTTATAAGTGTGTTTATTTTATGCGGTTATTAAAAGTGTCCCTGTTATTCCGCTGAACTAACAGATGATGAAGATTGTTATTTGAATTATTTGTAACATTAAACATATATATAGAAACTAATCAAGTTTAAAAATTTGAAGTTCAATCAGTTGTATTATTGTGTATGACTAATACAAGGATTGTTCAATAGAAACACGTATAGAGCTGTAAAGCATTTTTTATTCAACAATTTTAAAAGAAGTCTCCATTAACATTAAGACATGAGTTCCACTGTTGCACCAACCTGTAGATTCCCTGCTAGTAAAATTCTTACGACTGTTTGTGGAACCATTCGCTTACAGCAAACTCTACCACAGTGTCTGATTTGAACCACCATCCTTTTAGTGATTCCTTAAAAAAAAATTTAAGATAAGATTTTTGGCTACCCATTCATTAACTACTAGCTTCGCCACTGGATCAGACATAACAAATTTGTATTAGTTTTTTGAGAATATATTCCTATCAAACTGCAATAAGCATATTTTCAAACCTTTATGGAGGTGTGTCATGTAATTTACAGATTGCACCAAAAGAAACAATTAAAATATATCTTTTCAATTAAACAAAAATTGGTCTTGTAATATGAGTCAATAATACAGCCGGAACTAATCAGTTAATTGCTATTACAAAATGCCTTATTCCTTTTTCATGACGATCAGATTTTGCTATACGCCTGAATAAATAAAAATTATTAAAATGCTTAACTCTCAACACAAAGTATTTAAACTATTTAACATGAAAAGTTCATCATGTCACATATTCTAGTAACAAGGTAAGTTTTTGGAATAGTGTTTTAGCTGAATTTATACACTAGGAGGACACTCAACATTTATTTTGTGTGTGTAACTCTGGTTAATCAAAGAGAATTATTTGTGTAAATTCAAATTTAGTTATACAAATCTACTACCATAAAGGCCTGGAATGCTATGCATTAAAGAATTTTAACTAACTTTATATGGGGAAAACTGGTTTACATACTTTATTTCTGAAAATAATAATCCTGAAATGTAATCAGTACTTATATCAAGTTAAATGCAATAATTAGATTCTTCAACTTGCACGTTGCAAACTTCAGGTGCTAAGCCTTTACTTTACTTTTAATTTAACATCAATTTATGTTCGGCAACATTAAAAAGAACACGTTATGGCCTCTGAGAAAGTACACAGTAAGTGGATGCTGGCTTAAATGAAGGTAATTTTATCTAATAATTAGTGTCCCATGTTAGAAAACATGTGCAATACAAATTATAAAAAGAAGGATATTGTTTTTACTTCCATGTTCCATAAGAAAATGGATGGCAAAAAAAAATCGCATTCGAGATAAGGGCTGATTCTGATTGTACTACCCTCAAAACATGAAGAAAAGTCATTTTTCAAAAGATGTCTGTGTGTAGAATTTTGTCTATGGCGAACGATAACTGTCGCAAATTCAAATAATTTTTTGCATCTTGTAGAGGACTCAAGGTCTGTTGGTTTTGGTGAAGATCGGTTAGGGAGAAGGGGTAGTTTACCTGCAACATTTTATGTTTTAACAAGAATTAATTTTGATAAATAAAGTATCCTGAAAAGGTGATAATAATCCACTGTAGAAAGGTAGATGAAATATCTATAAATGAAAACGGGTAGGGGGAAGTTGAAGGGGAGGGGGTAATTTTCAATAAATGAAAATGATAGGTGAAGGGGAGGGGATAATTTTTTATGTGTACTACGTTATCGGCAACAAAGAAGTAGTTTGTTGATAAAATTCCTTCACGGGCTGTTTGGCCATGGTCCAATGTTTTCTGCAAAACCAGACATTTTGGAAGTGCCAACGACTGCCATCATCAGTGAAAATCGAGTGCGCTAACGTGAGGTGGTATATGTTAGTGACCACAATTCTGTGGCTGAGGCTGAAGATAGAAGGTTTCTGTGGAAATATTTCATTTCTAAAATGATTTTAAATATAAATCTTAAAACATGGAAGTCATGTATGGTTCTCCGTACTGATATTTTAATTATTTGCATCAAATAGTATTATTGTTTAATAAATGTTCTATCCAGACCAAATTATGTGTATACAGTTCTGGAAAAATTAGACAGGCATAACATTTTGTTAGTTTATTGTAAACTGTATTATGTTTGGAAGTATCCCAAAGTAAATTTAACATTAGTCATGTCAGTCAATGAGGCCAGTCCAGTTTTTTAAGGCTAGGAGAATCCTTGAAATGTTTGGACCATCACTAGGTCATGATTGATCTAATCATCAAACTTCAGTTTGCTGTGAAAAACTGGCAGATTTGAGTAGTCACTTGCTAAAGGATGGTGTTGTAAAAGCAACAATTCTTTCAGAATTATTTTATAGCCCTGTCAGTCTGCAAATAACTATCATTCGTTTAGACCTTCAGCAGATTTAAACTTTTCTTATTCGTGTTAGCAATATATCATGTAAAACTGCTAGAAGTATGGAATACAAAGACAAGTCGAGCATTGTACATTTTTAGGTTAGGTACACTTTACAAAACCTTTTCATCAGATGTTCAAAAGAGCAAGTGTGTAATTTTTTTTTTTTTTTTTTAAGTCCCTTAGTAAGGTTTCTCAGCAACAGCTACTGGATGTCAAAGTTTGCTTCTAGGATATGTTGTATAAAGTAGTGGAAAAACTTGTTACTTGAATTCTGTGTTTCTTTGACTCCCTAATCTTTCAGTTTTTTTAAGGGATTAACTCTACTAGGAATAAATCTGCGTCTTAATAAAGTGCTACACATAAGGATGGATGGGTTTAATCCTAAATGGAAATTTTAAGAACAATTCAGAATACTGTGACTCTGGGAACACAAGTTGATAAAATGTAAAAAAGGTGAAGTAACTGTGGATAAACACAGAATCCATGGTGTTAAAAGAAAGGTTTGAAAAAAAGTTCACCCTGAGTTATCTTGCCTTTTCCAATCAGTAGTACTATACCTAGAAGTTTTTCAGTGCAACGAGTTGGTTTCACCTTTTCTTAATTCTTAACCTTATATTATGAGTACAAATGTATGCCTACTTATAAGTAACTTTACTAATGAAAAGTCTTTTTAAAAAAGAGACTTGTGTTCATGTTAACAGCAAAGATGACTATTACTGAAACTCTGAGAACTGTCATATGATAATGGCGTGACAATGTATAAGTTAGAATAATCAACAACTTATTAAGGCACACTGTAAGGAGGTATGATGTATGTAATCACTTTGCACACATCATTCCAGAAGTCTGTTCTAAAAACAATTATAATCAAACTGCTGTTTCAACAGTACTAATAATGCAGCATGGCAAAATTTAAACCATTTTTTTTTTTGGTCTGAATGTTTGTTTCAAGCTGAGTATACCAAATATGTTTTTAATAGGTTTATAATTTTATTTAAGATTTGAAGTATATGAAGCAATTACTAGTACCTATTCATTAGACAAGAAATTATAACTATAATTTCCATTAATTTTGTTAATGTTCTTTGCCATTCATTATTTATTTATTTTTTTACTATCAGGAAAAGTTCTGATGACGTTTCTGTACGCGCCATTTTTGGTCTCTTCTCTCTCTCTCTCTCTCTCTCTCTCTCTCTCTCTCTCTCTCTCTCTCTCTCTCTCCTCTCTCTTCTCATTTTTATTTATTGATATATATAAAAATACTGACACTCCTCTGTAGAGTTCACATTGCATAAAATTAAAAAAAAACTTGTGCCTGAAAACTCTGAAAACATTTGTTCTAATAGAGAATTCAAATTTAATAAAGAAAAAAGGAATTGTGTGTGTGTGTTTTAATGATAATTAGTAATGGACAGTCATGGACAACAAAATCCAAGAATTTACAAATGAATAATGAAAACACAAAGATTAAAAACTAATAAGAAATCATTCAATAGACATAAAGAAACAAATTAGTAAAATTTATTAATGAATCAAAGAAATTCAACTGATAATCACACATTAGTACATAGTGTTACTAATTTCACAATACTTTTTATTGCATTATGTTGAAAAAAGGATTTTAATGTACTTGTTTGGTTATACGTTAGATTGTACTATGTTATATGTTATAAATTGGAACTAACACAAGAATTTACAAATGAATAATGAAAACACAAAGATTAAAAACTAATAAGAAATCATTCAATAGACATAAAGAAACAAATTAGTAAAAGTTATTAATGAATCAAACGAATTCAGAAATTCAACTGATAATCACACTGTCACACTGACAGTACATAGTGTTACTAATTTCACAATACATTTTATTGCATTATGCTGAAAAAAGGATTTTAATGTACTTGTTTGGTTATATTAGATTGTACTATGTTATATGTTATAAATTGGAACTATGTTTTAATTCCGGTACTTCGAATAAATACAGCCTTTAATGTTATATACAGCCTTTTATCCATACAATAAATACAGCCTTTTAATGTATTCTAACTAATGAAATTTTTGTTAAGTCTAATTAATTTTAAAAATCTAAAAGATTAAGTTATATAGTTAAACGTAAACACAACCTCCCAAAATCGTCTCTGTACCGTAATTATGTGCGATAAATGGAAAGTAATTTCTGTAGGTACTTCCAATAACTACACCCTTTTAATGTACACTAAGAAAGTAAATTTTATTTAAGTTACATTGTATAAAAACACATTATCTACCTTTATTAGTTATTAATAATTATGCTTTATATTTATGTACTTACCACTATTACTTCTCACTAGGGTCCCAGGTTTCGTTCTTAAGCGAGGTCAGAAACAGTGTGGGGGTACGAAATAAATACTCTAACGACATATATAGTGAAAAGAAAACTTTTGTTTAATTTTTTCTAAATTATCGTTACTCACAGTTACACCCCACATAGTTGCAGGCTATTCTATTTTGGAAACAAAGCACATTGCCATTTGCCATGAGGCGTAGTTATAGAATCGAATTAAAATCTTTTTCCCATTTATAATTTTATAAACATAATCCCACCAAAATATAAACATAATCAATCATCTCTTTCCATATTTTTAATAAGGCTACAAACTATTTCCTTGATTATTAGCAAAACCATAATATTAAAATATAAATACAAATTAACATAAACATATTATATTTATGAAAGCTGCCCAGCCTGCTCACGCACACATACATTCAATTTTAAAACCCCCTGTAAAGATAAATACGCCCCATTTTAATTAAAATTAATACATATACCCCTGCCGGCCGCGTGGAGTCTCCCCGACTTCGTGGTGCATCACTCACAATTTTGATCGGTATGTCCGAAAACAATTCCTAATGTCACCTTCTTCTGATAACCGCTCACTACCGCATTTTGACAAAAAAAAAACGGCACTTTTACTTAATATTGCAAATTTATTAGTAGGTCCTGTTTGGCCGGCTGCCTGCGCAGGCTAGCGTCGGTGAGAGACTGGCAATTGCGTTCTCTAAGTCCCCTCTATTAGATTTCGGTCCGACAAGGCAGAAACCAATGCCTGGTACTTTTTAGTCATAGCGGTGGCACATTCAACAAGTGCAAACTCCTGGGTGCTGGACGTTGACGATATTTAGTGTTCACTGGTCGACGTCACAAATGTGGGCAGGCCTAAATTTCGTTTCCGTCACCTTCGATACACGTGGCGAAAAATATTGTCTTTGGGCCATCTTGTGCACCTTTCGCTTAGCGTGGGTATGCGCTCCGCCGATGTTAGTGCGTTTGGGCGCAGATGTCACACAGCCGCAAAGTTCCAAGAATCGTCAACCCGCACATTCCATTACAATTGTTTCATCACCGTTTCTTTGTTCGCTACGCTTTATGTGAACACGTGGCTGTCCACACAGATGAAGTGAATTGTGAAATTTAATAAAATGAAACCCAAAGTTAATAAAATAAAAAGCCCCTCCTTTTTTGCCCCGTTACAACATTGTCGTACATAACCTCCATAACGTGGCATTAGTTACTTGTGAAAAAATAGATCTATAGTATAAATATATATAGTAGAAATATTTATAGTAGAAATTTGGACACGGAAAGTGGTACAAATGCGGAGACGAAAGTTTGACTTTGCCGCAGGAAACAGTGAAAGATCCAAACTTTTATTTAGGTCTGATTTGGAATTGCTAGTTACAGATATTGCAAACTGAGAATTATGGCAAACTTTCGACTTCTACTAGATATTCGTACTCTCTACTTTCGACTCGACTTTGTACAGTATAGTAATTGGCAAAATCTAATGTACGGAAAAAGTAAAACATCTAAAAATATTTTCTCATCTGGTTGCGAATTTAGCAAAATTTGTTTATGAAATTCTTGGAGCTTCTAAAAAAACAAATTTTTAGACCTGCAGTATATGGATAAAAAACCAAATTACGGCAGAGAATTTCGTGGCCTAAAAGAACTATTATCTAAAATTTGACTGGCATTTGTTTGAAGCGAATAGTTAAACTGATAATTATGTTTAAGAGCGGGCCGAACAGCGCCAGCCGGCCGCTAGCGGCTAGTCCTGTTTTTAACATGGACGCAACTTAAAAAAATCGAATTTTATAACACTTAAATATGATTTAAAATTAAAATGTCACTACCGGAACATTAAATAGTCAAAATTATAGTATTTCAGCCATTAAAGAACTGGTTAAATAAAAAAAAGTATTTGTAAAACGAAAAATTAGAAGTATGATTGTCCATAATTAAAGGCTAAAGTTGTATGGTTATTTTATTAACACTTTAAAATTAAATGCGACTGTGTAAAATCTCGACACTTATACCATATTAAAGGGCGTTTCTATAGCTTTGTTCCTGTAGTGATGGTTACCGTATTTTCTTACCTGCATAGTTAAAAATATTAGATTTTTAAGACCTTGCATATATCTATAGACACTGGCATTTCAAGTAGTTCGCCGATCCGCAGGAAGATAGAAGTAGCATCGCGTCGGTATTGAAGATTCATGACTAGCGACACACGAGGACGAAGTGGTTGTTTTGGTCATTTCTGGTTATTGAGTGACTGTGTTTAGGACAGAGAAGAAATCTTACGCTTTTACGCAATTAATTAATGCTGTGATATTTTAGTATTATTATATTATGCTTGTTATATTATGTCAAGCTATTATAGAAAATTCTATTTTTTTACATTATGCATTACTTCTAGATTTTACATATAGATAGCAGCACACCGAATTTTGTGTGCAATAATAATAAAATTATCCGCTAGGAGCAGACAGCACGTTTGTCGAAATTGCGAAAAGTTCGCGATCGCGAACCGATATCTAACCGGCCTTGAAGCAAGCATGGCTGCAGTCATCAGAAGTAGGTTTGGTTACCTTAGTCAGAAATATTTAAGTTCGTTTATCACACAAAGTACTCGAAGTAACTTGCGAATAAAGCCGAGGTTACAATGGCTTCATACTTCGTCTGCTCTAAATGGTGAGTTGTATAACTGGTATTATAAACATAACCAATTTAAAATTCCAGTGGAGATAAAAGGTGTCTGAATGTTATCAAGGTGACTCTTTTAACATGTGGTATAACAGTGTCTATAGAGTGATCTTTAAATGGTCGATGGAATTAATGCCAAACTATATATATATATATATTCCGATTTTTGCACAGAGTTTTATAAACTGCCTTAAAATTTATCTAGATGAACTGTGTTGTATTGATGTAGTTTAATATATATGTCAATTAAAAATTTAGGTAAAACATGAAATTCCGTCAAGGAATAATTTTTAATTACAATTCATGAAATTATAACCCATGATATTGTATTCTAGAATTTGCTTGATGTATAAAAGTGTCATGCGTTAAGGTTATGTTTATTATGACAACCGTGTATTATCAGGTTTGAGTATTCTTAAGAACAGCTTCTGTGCATCAAGGTTACAAGTGGGTTATGTGCAGTAAAAAAAAGTTGGTAGTTGACACTTTTTCTCATTTTTCTAAAAACGTTAAGTTATAATTAACCGAATTGTTAATTGTGTCAGTGCCATGCCGTCATCCGTTGTGTGTTATACATCATTTCTATAATATTTGTTACATAAAATATGTTGAGAGACACTGATATCTTAGGCTGTATCAATGTCAATGTACTGGTATAAACATTGGAAGAGAATACTTGACAGGGAAGAGTAGGCTACTACAAAAGAATTGTTAAACATTGATACAGATTCATGGGAACCTGTATGTCTGTTGTTACTGATAGCATTATCATGAGTTTGGCGTAATGAAATGATAAGGACAGTGACAGTGATACAAAACCTACCTGACACATAAAATGAATTCACTTTGCCAATGGATGTTATAAAATAATGTGTTCAGAGTAGCAGTTGATATAGGCATATCATAATCTGTCAGATCTCAGTAAGTCAATAGACCAACAGGGACTTGGTGAGGTCCCAGTAGGACCTCTCATTAAGTGACAGCCACTCAAAGGTGAGACAGAAGCAGTAATTGTTCAGTCATGTATAGTACTATTACAACTTGTCATTATGCAAATGGACTTATAGACGAAACCATTTGTTACAGATGTATTATTTACACATTAACTAAAGTGAGCATGAACTAGTTAAAATTCAAGTTTACAGTGACAAAAAATGAATATATGTGTACCTGGCCAATGTATATAAAAACTTTGACTATATGATAATAACTTGCTACATTATGTGTTATTTTGCTTTATTGTTGGTAGAATTTTTTACCAACTGTTTGTACTGGTTTGACAGAAAATTATTTTGTGCATCAGACAAAGACAATGTGCATAATTTCATCAAACTGACATTATGTGACCATTTGATAATACAAAATGACCGTTTCTTTCTAACCAGTCAGTGAATTTCTAATAATGTATGTTTATCTTTAGTTGCTGGTCAAGAAGTAAAAATGCCGTCTCTGTCACCGACTATGACAGAAGGCAAAATAGTAAAATGGTTGAAGAAAGAAGGTGACAGTGTTTCTCCTGGAGATGTCTTGTGTGAGATTCAAACGGACAAAGCTGTAATGGCATTTGAAACAGAGGAAGAAGGAATTCTGGCTAAAATTATAGTAAGTTATTGTAATCATATAACTTATAAACCTGTAATTTATAAGCCTAAATTTTATAATCTTCGATATATTAAATAAGAATAAATGTTTTTGTTTATAACATACAGTATATCACTTTGTTTGTAAAAAAAAGTAGGAAACATTTGGTTTCTATGTTATAACTACTAATCAGTGTTCACAGTTTAGTTGGCAGCATAAAGACAAATCATTGAATCCGTGCTACTACTTGGCGTAGAGAACGTCAACCAACATAATGAACAACATAACACTGTTCATGATAATTGTTTGTGTTTATTGGTACCAATTCATCTTTTAAATATAAAAAAAAAATAAGTGGGTAATATTATAAAAAATTAATTTAATCTATATTCTTGTAAAAAGAAAAGAGTTTTGGACAGTGATTACAAATTAATAACTACAAGTCACACAGTACCTTATTTGTAAGTACCAAACGTTGTAGGTGAATATGACAATTCGTACCAAAATATTACTTAAAATCTGATTATTAGTAATCAGTTAAGTTGAATTATTTTTAATTAGGACATATTAAATTATGAGATAACATTTTTTGTTTGTTATTCTTACTGTAGATGTTTCATAACACAAATGGTTTTCATAAAAGTCAGCATTCAGTTGATTGTGTGTGCAGTTATCATATTTGCAAGCGTACACATTTGAAAGTTGTATCAAAACTACCTTACATTTTTGGGGAGGATTTTGTAATCTCCTTCTTAATCTTGAACATAGAAATTGTAAATGGGTTAATGTGTCCGAAATATTGGAAAAAAGGTTTTTACATTTTAAAACTTGGAACCCAACTGTTTAGAAGTAATCTTATGTTTTAAAGAGAGATTAAATGAGAAAGAAGAGAAATAAATAAAGGGAGAAAGAGAGAGAGAGAGGTAATTTGGCGTTTCTGTGCAAGTTGGTTACCTGGCTTCTCAGCAATGCTGCTGATACTTCAGATTTCTTTATTACATTAGAAACTTTATACCTCAATGACAGGTTTAGTCTTGTTAGAGTGTAGTGTACACATACTCACACATGCCTACCTAACGGCATGGGTAGTAACAAAGTGAATAAGTAATATTGTATATGTGATTCACACAGATGATATTAATATTATGGCAAGATCCCAAGGAAGAGCAAAAGAGACCTTCCAGGAACTCAAAGGTGAAGCAGAAGAGATAGGATTACAGGTTAATACAGATAAAACAAAGGTTATGGTCATCACTCGAAGGAAAACCAGGAAACCTGAACAGTTTGAAATCAAACGACTGAACCTGGAAATAGTTATAATCAGTTTAAATATTTGGGATAGCAGAAGATAATGAAGAAATAAATGAAATAAGAAAAAGGATACAGGCCGCAGATAGCGCATATGCTTTGTTGACAACTATATTCAAGTCACCATCAGTCCAAGGTCACATTATATAAAGTTATGATTAGACCGGTGATAACATGTGGCAGCGAGACTTGGACTCTGAACAAACAAGCCGCTAACATAGTCAATACTTTTGAAAGGAGAATTTTGAGGAGAATATACGGACCAATCCAAGTCATTGGGATATGGAGGATGCGTCACAATGAGGAACTATACAAGGTGTATAAAGACAATGATCTGGCCACCACCATCCGACTGCATAGATTGCAATGGGCAGGGCACATCATTAGGGCGGAAGGCAACCGAATACCTAGGAAGGTACTGTTTAGTCAGATGGAGGGTAGAAGTCCTGCCGGAAGACCCAAGAAACGCTGGATTGATGCAGTGGCGAGGGATGCTGATACTTTACTTAAAATAAAACTATGTACATCGATCCGCCAAGGACAGGGAAACATGGAGGCTAAGGTTCGACTCTGAACTGTGATCCCATAGAAGAAAACAAAGAAGAAGATATATGATTCACACAGATGGTGAATTGAAACAAGTTGCACACAAAACATACCATGCAAAACATTGATAAAATAAGCACAGTGAATTCAGATCCTGTCCTTTCAACGTCTAAGCACAAACTATCTATTTCTGGTATTTCCTTTCTTGTTTTTGTGTAATTTGTGATATTGAGATGGGTGGTTGTTATGGAGTGTGTATTATTCAGAATGGAGAGTCGGGATTGCAAGAGAAAGGGAAACCCTTAGTCAAAAAAACAGTTTTGAATGTAATTATAGTTAATATTACCTCGTGTATCCGGGTACACTGGTGCTCCTCCTTGCAACTTCGTTGTTTTTAACAACAGGAGGTGCAAGGAGGAGCATCAGTGTACCCGGATACACGAGGTAATATTAACTATAATTAGTTATATGCAACTTGGAGACCACAACACAATATGTATAGTTTTGAATGTGTTCAAATATTTCTAAAACTATCATCCTACCAAAGCGTGAATTACTTGAAGCAACATCTACCAGCTAGTGTTTACAGTGTTTCCTAACATTGCAGTGTTACAGATTTTGCAAACAGATTAAGTACAGACCATCAGACCCGTAAGGATTTGTGACAAGAGCTATAAGAAAAATACTCTATTTATTTATTTGTCTTATTTTTTATATTTTATTTATGTACTTATTTATTTGTTTTGGAGAATACACCACCTATGTTCAGATGAGACACGGGTAAACACTAGCCAAATATTAAACTAAGTGTGACACGACAAGAACATGAAAATACAGAAAGATGCGTGTGTGGCTGACCATGGATTACAGTAAACAACGAGGACTCTGGTTTGTCATTACTTATGTCAGAGGAAATATAGGTTTTGTTGATATTAAAAAATTGTGTTTGTGTAAGGAATGGCAGATTATTGTAACGAAGAACAGCTGATGCCAAACCTTCAAGCAGGAAGTGTTATTGACATGGACGATGTGACTTACTGTCTCAGAATTGTAAAGGATCTTGACAAGTAAGATCAGAAAAAAAGGAATAAAAACCAAGTTAAGGAGTAAAAATGTTGAATTCTTTGAAGAAAGTTTATAAGGGATTTATTGGCTGAAATGGACAAAATACAACACTTATATTCATCATATATAGTTGACAAGAAAGCAGTGAACTTGGATTTACAGACTAAAGCTGGCTGCTTCTATTCATGCCTAATTCAGTCCTGTTAAACTTGTCTGGAATCAGGTGAAGTGACATGTGGCAGTTCACTATACCAAGTTTAATAAAAAAATAAATAATGACAAACTTATCAACAACGCATTTGAAACTGTCACTTTTCAGTAGTGGAAGAATGACTGTGAGCATATAGAGAAGATGGAAAACACTATGTGGGAAGCGGATTACTTCCAGGATGACATTGAGCCTATCATCATACAGCTGAGGGGTCTTATCTGTTGTTAAAAGTGAGGATGGTAGCGCTTCACAGAGCAGTGCAATGTTCAGGGTGGACCCGCTGGAGTGAGGCCACTGAGTGAATAAAATTTCATTAATGGTGAGCATAAACAGCCTACTTTTTTATTAATAGGTGTAGGGCCAAAAAATGATTACATAGGCGTACTTAATTGTAACTCTGTTATTCCTGTAGGCTTCATAAAACTGCTACATGAATTTATGCTATAGGACTTGAAAATGGTGGAAACACTGAAAGGCCTCGCCCAGAGCATGACATTTAGCAGTTTAGCAAATAAGCACGACAAAGTTGGACTTCACAAAAATGCTAGGAACCATATCATGTTTTTAATTTTTTAAACCTATATTTTTATGTATTCAGGTATTCAAATTATAACCCTCATTAACTTTTTAAATGTTTTTCATTCTAAAAAATATATGAAGCCCATATCATCCATAGTATTAATTTTTATTAGTTTTGTACCCGTATGTATGAACTTTTATTTTTTGTCATTTGATACTGCAATAGTGTTCAATATAATCATACTGCAGGGGCAGTATATGCATAAGACCCTTGAATGAAGTTTCAATAATAGACTTCTGAGGTGTTAAAATAATGATTTTATAATAATGTTGTATTATTTGTATAATGTGTGTTTATTAAGTTCTAAAATTTGTCATTTGATTTATCATTCGCCACTAAGGTCTGGAGTAAAAATCAGCTGACTGACAGTTAACTCAACATTCTGGAGAGACATTATCAAGTAATTTAAAACTGCTAATTTGTAATTCAGCAGTACTTCCACTTTTTGCTGTCACTCAAGAAAAATACATTTAGATCTCCTTCTGTTGATGATTCAGAATGTCAGCTTAAATATTTTTATATAAGTTGTTTTTTTAATATATTGTATTGATAAAATGCGTATAAAGTTTCCACCCACATAGGCTGAAGAAGACAGTACTGTCAGATAATTATGTTCCTTAAGTGAAAGCAGTGTTCACCAGTCTTGTATAAGGTTATAAATATTTATCTCTTCAACTTTTTTTTATATACAATCTGATTGATTATGTGTTTCTTCCAAGATTGAAATATATTTTTAACAGACAATTTGTATGCATTTTCATAAAACATGTACTTCTCTCATCATGTGTTGAGTTGTTGTATCCAACATTCATGTGAAAGTAAAAATAAAATGTATATCACGTTAACTGTGTATATATACTTGAACGATACTGCACTTGTTAAAGACCTGCACATATTAGGGGTATTTCAGTTGTCTGAGTTAAATAAACTTACTTTATATTGGTTAAACTTACTAAAAGTAGTTAGTAGGCTATCAAGTTGCTATTATAAAGTGTCTAAATATTAAAGAAGTCATAATATTATGTTGGTCGTATATTTTGTAAAGGATTCCAATATTTAATACATAGGTGCAAATGTTTAGGTAGAACAAGACCAAGAGATAAAAGTGGGGACATTGATTGCTTTGTTGGTGGGTGAAGGACAGGACTGGAAGTCAGTTGAAATGCCTTCTGGAGCATCAAGTGGTGCTGGAGCTCCAACTTCAGCTCCAGGACCTTCAGCCCCAGCCTTCACTGGTGGCAGTGGTATGTATGATACAAAGAATATTTTTTATGTGAATAGTACTATAAGTTTTTTTGCTTTTGCTCCACTTAACGTTAAAATTAAAAGTTTATATACACCAGTTAAATTAAGTTGCCTTAGGACTGATTCTATTAAAATTTGAAGCACATTTTAGTTATAATTTTATATGTAAATAAATTAAAGATTTATAATTAATTTAATTGATTACATTAAAATATTTATTAGTGTGTCTACTATTGGAAGGGGAGCATAGCATGGAATACACATGCAATAGCACCATGATGTTGATTTTGTATTTGTAATTTTCAGTTAATTTTTGTTTTCGTTTGGTGCTAACACTTAAGTTATATTAGATTCTACAAGATGTGAAGAATTTTCAGTTTTGCTTAGTTTGCTGATTAAGTGAGAGCAGACGTTTAGATAACATGAAAAATATAAACAGCCTTAAGCGTATTCATAAGATACATTCAAAAGTAGAGATACAAAGATCAGAAAAATTTTTGAAAACATTTTTTTTATTTTGAGGTTGATTTATAGTAGCTTTATAACCTTGGATCACTTTTTGGTGATCCTGGGAACAAGTTTTTTGATTAAAATATCATAGAACTCTTTTTTTTTTTGCTGTTGTAACCATGTTATCTCCATGCCTTGAACATCACCATCATCGTCAAACCAGGTGTTCCTTCAACTTCAGACATAAGTAATAGTTTCATGGTGCGAGGTGTGGGAAGTGCAGCAGGTGGACCAAAACTTTCCACTTGATGGGGTGTAGTAACTCCTGTGTGACACTGATATTGATAGCTGCTTGTTCTCAGATGTATGGTGAAGTAGCTGTGTTCACATTTAGTCACAACGCAAGAGAAATTCAGGACAATTCAAGAGGTTTTCAGTCCAGGAATATATGAGAAACCAGAAACACTTGATCTTTGTAACACATGATGAGGAATTCTTGTGCTTCAGTCACGCTACTTTTCTAGTGATCATCTGTCAGTACTTCTAGTACCCAGCTATCAATAACGTAACCTTTCTATAAATTTTGACAGTATTCATGAACTTTATTGAATATATGCATCATGTCAACACACATTTTTTTTCAATATTTTTGTACATATTTGTCAATAAAACATATGGCTCTTCACTTCCTTTACCTTTTATGCACTTCCTTGGCGATTAATTTCAGCAGTAATTTTGCCTTGTGGACAAACCAATCGAATCACCTAGTGCACTTTACAGTGAGATTTAGAATTGACACAGCCATTGTATAGCAAAATTGAAAGTTAAGGGCATGGAAATGCACGAAATGCTTACAGTCAGAGGGGAAAGGTGATGTGGAGGGAGTCGCTGTGAGATGTGAGAAGAGAATTGTCGTTATTAGTGACGGTGCAGCCAACCTATGAACATTATTTCTAATAGTAACAAAAAGTCGCGACTGTTAAAGTTTGTTTGTAAATATGTCACTACGAATCTGTATCTGCGTGCGTGCGCACGCTCAATTTTTTCGTAAAAATAAAATTAAATATAATACTGAAATAAAAGAAATTTCATAGATATTGAACATCGCATGTTATAACTCCAACTTTTCACTTTATGTAACACTTTTACCGTTAAAAGATTTTAAAAGACATTCTTTTCCTAAAATTCTGTATTGAAATTATTTGCTTTTTACTTCTTCTAGAAACAGTTTCTTGTTGTCCAGAATTTAAAAGATTCTTGCAATTAAATTAATACAAAGAACGGGTTCCTTTATGTAATGATAAACTGGAGAGATAATCGAGTGTAATTAAGGAGTGGATGTGTACAGTTTGCAAATTCCATTGCGATAAGAACGGTCAGGGAGGCTGTGGTTTTTTACGTCTCAACAGTACACAGTGACAGAACCAAACAAGACTCAGATATGTTTATAAAACATTCTGATATGTAACAGCAACAAATTCCGATACGTGTACTGTTCCAATTGTATTTATTGATTGATTTATTTCACTTTTGTTTGTAAACATAGATAAATACAATTATTATTATTACTATTATTATGATTTTATTATTGTTATTTTAATTTGATTTACGTCAGAAACAATAAACATATAACTCTTTTTTTAAGCCAGCTGTGTGACTAGGTACACACACACGCATGCGCGTGCAAGCGAGCAGATAGAGATTAAAACAAATGCAAGACTGAGATAGGATGTAACACAGTAACTAACAATGTACTGGTAACTAAAACATCACACGCAAGTTGGCAGTACCTTCACTTGCATACCAGCTGATTCTCCTTTACCCTCTCACCATTCACAATTTCAAAGGGGACTCGTCCATCCATAAATTGGTTTCTGCGCATATGCCCTTAACTTTCAATTTTACCGTAAACACACATTGCAGCAACTGATATCTGATAAACTCCATATGCCATGCAGACATGCCAATGCTGCCAACTATGGAAAAATAATTTCCCTTAAATGTTTTTTCGTCTTTACTATCTTTCTATCTTTACTTTCCAAATATTGTTCATATATTCCAATGATGTTATATTATAATATTGTTATATAATAGTGTTATACAACAGTGTTGAATTAATGTAACATGAATTAGTTTTTGTTCAATAACTTTACATTTTATTTTTCCTTTTAAGGCATTAACTTATATTCTAGTTTTGGTTAAATGTATGTTCAAAATGAAGAAACTAATTAATATTGTATTCACAGACATGGTTGTGCCATCAAAATTTTAAACATATAATTTGTGATTTCTTCAAATGATTAGTGTACTTACATATTACTGTAAATACACAACACTATATTCCTCGTCATACAGAAAAAACAGTAAAACTTTTTAAATACACAGAATTAATTAATTTTGTAGAACATAAGTTTTTGTTGTTCTTTCATGAACATACTATGTTGTCATGTAAATATAAATTGTTTCAGTACCAGGACAAGAACTTAAAATGCCATCGTTGTCACCAACTATGACAGAAGGAACTATTGTCAGCTGGAAAAAGAAAGAAGGGGACCCTATATCACCAGGTGATATGTTGTGCGAGATTCAGACTGACAAAGCTGTGATGGCTTTTGAAACTGAAGAAGAGGGCATCCTCGCTAAGATATTGGTATTGCCATACTTTGCTGAGTATATTATATTGAGTAAATAATAAATAATTTACATTATTACGCTGATTATGTATCATTTATTGTGGTTGTGGTGGTGTGGGCTGGTACACTGGTATTGTTAGAGACTTACAATCTCAATGGCTGTGCTGTGATCATAGGATTGAGTCAAGGACTTAACCTGCTCTGTCTGCCCAACCCTATTACTGGGGACAAATAATACAGTCGTCTTGTCTGGCATGCTTGCCTGGAATGCTAGATAAGTAACAGAGGCACACTTACATTCCTGAACGTGCACATGGACACACAACTCTCTCTCCATTGTGCAAATCATCACTACTACACATGGTTAGTGAACGGCTGATTTCTCTCTGGATCATGAGAGTTGTACCATGCCCCGTCCTCGTACCATGTAACAGGCCTAATTGTTGAATGGAAAAGAAAACATTTAGAATCGAAGGGAACTAAAAGTGCTTTCTGTATTCCAGAGTACTGTCATGGACTTTTCAGAATGATCGGTAAAGTAAGTGATTTAATTAATATACTGGAGCATGGATTATATATAAGTCATCTGAAGTGCGATACCCTGACTAGTGTGATTATTTTTTTTTAATGTGTAAAGATTTATATTGGGCATCGAAGAATGACTGTTCATCACAGTGACATCTTCAGACATTTTATCCAACTCAAACAACTTCAACTTGGACAAATCTTATCATATTGCTGCTCTGTTCCACAAATAGTTTCAACATAATATAAACGTACAAGTTAAGAAAAATCACTGCTCCTTATCTTCCTCAGTCCAGTTAGACAATGTGATACTATTTTAAAAATGAATTTTAATCATAGAAATAAAGAGCTAAACTATGATTAACAACTTCAAGCTACTGTGCGAGACTGTAAGAGTATGATTAAAAAACAAAACAGTTTGTGTTGTTTATTACTGTGTCAAATAGTGTGTTTGATTTAAATTGTAAATGGTCATTGAGTAGAGCCTCCAGGTGGTCTAGTGGCTAACGCGGGCGATTGATGTGCTCGTGGTCCTGGGTTCAATTCCCGGCGGAGGTTCCGTATGGCGTGCACTCAGCGTCGTGAGGCAAACTGAGTAGGCGCTGAGATAACAGTGCCGCCTCCTGGCTGTGAATACCGCAACTAGAGGCTGGTGGCGCGTAGTACTAGCCATACACCATCACACTAACACAAAAGCCGCAACACCACAGAACAATTTGAACTATACAAACACAACCAAACAACATACTCAATGACCATTTACAATTTAAATCAAACACACTATTCGACACAGTAATAAACAACACAACAACAATTCAAAATTCCGCACCAATCCCCTTTCACCTTCACCCCCACACACATCCTGTTAACTAAAAACCGTTACAAATTACCGACAACTTGGCACATTCAGTATACAAACCTCACTGAAGACGGAGAACAACACTCCGAAACGTCGTATGAGAGATACAACAAAGTAAGGTCACAAGAGAAAGTACCATCATTAATAATAATTATAAAGTGCTGTGAACAAACTAGTGATGAACATTCAAAATAGTATGAACTTAAATGGTTTACAAACCAGGAAATTAGATAAACTCAATAAAATTTGAAATAAAATAACTAACAAGTCAGAGAACAGTCATATCTAGATGAGAATCAAGTCACTAAAACAATTCATAGAATGATTAGTAGAAGATAAGTGAATAATAACAGTTGTAATGGTATATAAAAGAGTTATAATGTCAGTTAGGTTATGCACCATATTTAGATGTTAAAACAATAAAAAGAAATAAAAAAGGATTGTAAGATAAATAGTTCATGATAAAAGGTATGAACAACAAACAGAATAATAAATAAGACAATTATAATTAACTATTGATGTGTAAGAATTAAATAATGATGTAAACAGTAAGAAACTGATGAAACTAAAGCCTACATGTACTGTGTAGGACAAATGATGAACATTTATGTAAATAAAACCTGTAATATCATATTATAGATAATAAAACAATGTATGTTAGTAGAGTAAGAAGGTAATAATGAGAAATGTCAAGAATTGACCAGGCATAATATAATAAATAATCAGTTTTGACAAAAACTTCATACAGTCAATGTGGAAGTTAATAATGGACAGTACAAGGAAAAAGCTTGTATTGAAGTACAGTATAAGACATGTTATAAAAGTTCAATTAGATCATAAGTGATAATTGAGAGTTGTTTCTTTGTAGTAGAATTAAGTAATTTTAGTTTGAGAAAGGAATTAAGGTTCCAATGAGCATGGACTTGATTAGGCCTAGATGGCAATACTAGATTTTTATAATAAATTGATGTTTATAATTATTATTACTATTGTTAAACCATATAATGTTAAAGTAAAACCAATTCGACAATTAAGAAGTCCATAATGGAACAGAAAATTAATATTTTATAAAGAATACTAGACTAAATCAATTTATGAAATTGTTATTTTATTATTACAGAACCAAACCATGCCCAAAAAGATCAGCATAAAAAATGCTGATTAGTGGTGGTAATGTATTTTTAATTAGCATAAGGAAGATATGTCAGTTTTCAGATTTTTTAATATATTTGGCCAAAATAGGGACGCTTAACTTGGCGTCTGTTGATGAGTATCAACCAGAAAACGAAAATTTTAGTTATTAAAAACGGAATATTTAATAATTCAACCAATCAAAATCATTCAATTGTCAGGTGAATTTAGCCATAACACACCGCAACCGCATCAGTCGTTAGCGGGTCATCAAACAGTTAAGAACGCCTCCTCTGATACAAAATTGAATATAGTCTTGTCCCCAAATTGTCTCGATCCTAATTGAGGTTATGTACAGTGTCAACAAACCTCCAACCTCCGAAAGTGAACATAGCCTAACAGTGAATCGACAGTGTTGTGCATTGTGTTTAATAATTAAAGGACAATAGATTGAATATATAAATACAGTGAGTATAGAAAATACATTGAGTATTTACTGTATACAGTGAATACAGTTATTATAAATAAATATAAAGAAAAGGAAAGTATAGTGGTTATTTTGAGAATTTATAACAAAATGTAATAATTAATGATCACGATCCAATAGTAACTAGTAATAGACACTGGTGAACTTATGTTTATGTTACCACAGTAGTAAACCCAAACACTATTCAAATTATTTCATGTTTAACAATTGTAATTTGTTTTCATAATCAATGTTTATCTAAATAACTTAGACAAACTAGGTTAACCCCAACAACGGACACTGTCTGAATTACGAACTGATTGTCACATTAGATTTTAAGTTATTTGTTTATAATACCATATTTAATTTTAAATTGTAATATTTTGTTCTTCAAAAAAGACATTTTTTGTTAATTGTTGTAGTCAAAAGAACTCATAAGGGTTATAATTTCAAAGCGTAAACATAGCCTATTTCTCTGAGATTTTGTCAACTCATGCTGCCAACTGTTGAGCTAATAGTTGGTTAATTCATAACAAGCCTGGTTAATTCATATTATCAGAAATGTTCTTTATTTTAATGATAGAAAAATAAAATTTTAAAAAGGAAATAAAACAAAAAATCAAAGGGAATTAATGGTGTATGACGTATTATTTTTTAATCGTTAACAATTTTAAATCAACATTGAACCTTAGTGTTTACTTCAACTCAGAAAGGTTAAGTTGGCCGTAATTATTTTAAAACAAAACATACTATTTAAATGATTTCAACAGATCAATGAACTCTAATAAAGTAAAGAGAGAAATTAAAATAAAAATTTACTAAAACCAATTAACCCAAACCAATAGTATCTCCATTAAGTCAATTACAATTTTTATTATTACTATAGAAATTCTCCCAAAAAACAGAAGAACACACCAACCCAGGTAATCAAGATACATTAAAGTAATAAATAGTTTATTTAGAAGATACGAGTATTACATATTTGGCAACCACAACAAGGGGCTTTACATAAACAAAATAGAGGAACACGAGTAGTATCTTGAGAGATTTTACACTATTAAAAAGTCTCTACCTCATCTCTGAGGTGAATTGGCAGACACCGTGCCGATCTAGACATTGATGGTGGGGCTAAAATATTTGTCAATAACAACATACATTATGTGCACCATGGCCTAACAGTCCGGCTGATAATAATAATTTCAACAGTAACCATTTGCTTCAAAGTTTTGCAGTAATTTCATCATTTTGTTGTAATGTGTAGTAGCTTTTTTCCAGAGTTTTGAAGGTATTTTGCCACTTAGGTATTTTTTTATGTAACCTACACATAATAAATTGATGTACACGTGTAGTATCAGTATAATTAAACTATACAAATGGTGTAAATAAATTAAGCAATTTGTAACAATATTTGAAACACTAGAGTTGCTTATACCATAGACAACACATGTTGATTTGTATTAAACTTGTATTGTAACCACTAACACGCAATTATACTTTCCATAAAAGTCTATCTTTTATTTTAAAACATGTTGTGTGAGTTTTTTTAATAACTGATTTCAATGTTAGTTTAATATAACATATAACTACATAAAAAAATAGAATGATAGAAAATACTTTTTATTGTGTGTGTGTGTGTGAGTGTGTGTGAAAGAGAGAGAGAGAGAGAGAGACATAAGTCACATTCAAGAATGTGAAACCTACATCTCAGTGAAGTTATTTTCAAAATAAGCATAATTATATATAAAATATGCCAGATAACAAGGGTGACAAGGGCTCAATGATTCATTGAACCTCCTCACAATTTAAATATGTTTAAGGTTATATTTAATTAACAAGGTTTGTGAGAGTACATCTGTTGATGGAATAATATTCTATTCGTGTAGTATGCAAATTGCTCACAACCATTGCTTCAGGTTCACCACAGCTTTTAGAATGTCTTGATGTATGGTGAGGATGTGTGGAGAGGTCAACTTGTTATATGCATAATAACATTGAATGGTTGCTAACGTTGTGGCTTAGCAAAAGCTGAAAGGCATTCTGATAAAGGCTAAAGTGCCCCCAACTGCGAATACTAACTGCTTCATAATGATAATATGTAACTGTTTTTAATTATTCACCTTTAAAATGATGTAAAAATGGCACAGACACAATCTAATAGAATTGTTATTTATATGCACATCTGTGATATTTGGAATGGGATATACACGCTGACAGTAGAAAAATTCCGAACGTTGAACCCCCTTCTGTCAAAATCACAAGCCACCATTACCAGATAATTAAATTAAAATTATTATTTTATGTTGTTATTATTATTACTATATCTGTTATGTTTATATGGAATGAGGTTGCTCCACATTAATTGGAATACAATATATTTCAGGTTCCTGAAGGTGTACAAAATATAAAAGTCGGTATGATCATTGCTTTGTTTGTCAGTGAAGGAGAGGACTGGAAAGACGTGAAGATGCCGGATTCAGCAGGAGCACCTGCTCCTGCAGCTGCAAGTGGAGCACCTGCTTTTACAGGAGGCACTGGTAACGTAATTACAAAACATTATAAATCAGTATAGTTTATTAAAAAATGAATTTAACATAACCTTTTATGATAGGTGTCACAAAATCTAAACGTTGATTTTTTTTAATGAGGTGCTAAATTAAAGTAAATTTTTGTTAAATAATTGTAGTGCCTGGAATAGAGGTAAAAATGCCATCTCTGTCTCCGACAATGACTCACGGAACAGTTGTACAGTGGTTAAAAAAAGAAGGAGACACAATTGCTCCGGGAGACGCCCTTTGTGAGATTCAGACGGACAAGGCTGTTATGACATTTGAAACTGAAGAGGAAGGAATTCTAGCAAAGATATTGGTAAGTTTGTTTACTTGGTCGTATGCTTGGAGAAGTGTATGTACTGAATACCATACTAAACACTGTACTAAATATTAGTTGTAAAAATTGTGTCAGTAAAATGTGTATATAGCACATATTAGAAAGTTACTAAACTATTGAAAGAACAGTATCCACATTTGGAAGATTTTGCAAAGAAGATATATTTTGTCTTCTGTAGCAGTTATATTTGTAAATTTACACTTCCTGTAATGAAAATATTACAAATAAACAGAGAAATAAATTATCACAGGAGTTACTGGAGTGTAGTGAATAGTGATTACACAGATGAATATTATGTTTTAATAAAACAGGATCTACACTGCTGAGCATTTTTTTAAAAATGTGGTTAAGTTAGAACAATATTATTAAGAATATCTCTCTAAATCTTGCCAAAGTTTTCCAAATTTCGTTTATATTCATAAGCTGTATAAAATTAATGATGTGTCTAACCTATTTAAGTTAGGCCGATAATAAATATGTGATTTAAAAAATTGCTTATAAAATTTACTGACAAGTTTTGTAGATTAGTAAATATTTTATGGAAGAAGATAACTTATTTTGAAAGTACAAGTTAGGCTCAAAAGTGAAAAAAGTTGTATTACACTGGTGTAATTGATTAATGTAAATTTTTTATTTAGCATTCACTTGAGTACATTCTTATATATTGTATTGGTATTTATTACATTGGTACATGACACTGTATTGTTATTTAGGTGAAGGTACAGTGAGATTAACATTAATAAAGTAGATAACTGGACAAGATATAATTCAGCGTAGGCACTCTGAATGGTGATAGTGTACATCAAATTGATATCTGTCCATAGTGTGTGTTGTTACATTAATTTTCAGTATTCATATTTAGGTTGAACCAGGTACAAAGGATATAGAAGTTGGCACCCTGATTGCTATGATTGTTGGAGAAGGAGAAGACTGGAAAAACGTAGCAATCCCCGTTGCTGGAGCAGCAGTTCCTGCAACGGCAGCAGGAACAGCAGCTGGACCTGCGCCCACAGCAGCAGCAAAACCTAAACCTTCAGCTGAGCCTCAGTAAGTTGGTTATAAACATAGTTGACATTGTTGAAATAGAATTTCTTCAACTAGTACTCATGAAAAGCTTGAAGTAGCTATGCTTTGTTGTGTGGTAATGGTCATACAAAATTTACCTCATAAAAGTGTCTACCAAGAAAACAGTAACCAAAGTAGCTTAGAAGGTTATGCAGTGTAGAATACTGGCTTGATGTGTAAAGCATACAAGAAAGCTAGTGGGCCAGAACTAAGGTTCAGTTGGCCCAACTGCCCCAAAGTGTTATACCAGGCACTCACTTCTAAAGGCAGAATTGACCTAGTGGCTGAAAATGCACTTCATTTTTATTGTTCTGCCTAGAAGTCAAGTGCCATATCCACAAAGAAAATGAAATGTCCTTGGCCATCCATGAATAAAGATTCTTAAAGCAACACCTGTTCAAATAATAACAAAAATGATCAATTATTCAGATTATTATTATTAGCAGTCTCAATCTAGACAGTGTCAATTTATATTGTGAATTGTTTCATTCTGGCTGAGCCATTTTGCTGTCTCCACCAATCTCAAGTTCTACTGTGGAACAGGTCAGGACTTATGTTACAGAATACTAGAGCAGGGTTTGAGGTTGGAGACATTAAAAGTCCTTGTTCAGAATGAAGTGCTTGGAAACTTGGGAACACAAAAAATTGACCCACCATGAAAATGCATTCATCTTACTATACCATCCACGAGAAGTGAGTGCTTAATTAAATCTCCTAAAAAAAAGGTGTACTCACTTATAGTGATTTTTTTATTGTGGGAGGGGAGAATATAGGGGTGCCAACTAAAGTTCTGCACACAGGCGTTGAACACTACTGGCGCACCTCTGATCTTCTACTAGGAAGACTGGGCTTTTGTTTCATGGTAAGCGCTATAGACCCATAGCTCATCTCTGATTAGTTACCTTTTTGAACAAGTGTTGGGAGTTTAAGGCAAAATCTGTATGACTTCAGCACGGAATTTCTTCTGCTTCATGACAGGTAATGCAGATCAAATTTTGTTGCCACAGTTTTTCTATCAAAGTCTTTGAAACACTAATCTCCAGAATCATCAGTTCTAATTTTCCCATTGTAATTACCGACGTTCATTGACTGCAGCCTGTTTGTGGCATTCAGGTGTTCTGTTTGTTGAAGGCCTTTTAGAATGTGGATCGCATTTAGTAGATTCCCAACTATCTTTGAATCATTTATACCATTTATTTTGTCTGAAATTCACTCATCAAACCATCTCTGAAAGTGTTCTTAGCTATTTGCATAGATTCTGTGGACATTTGTTCAATTTTTAGGCGAAAGTTGGAACAGATTTACTAGTTCTTGAACATTGTGAAGGCAGCGTACATAGACTACACATGTTCACTCATTAGTGTGTCAGCCACTTGGAAAAGTCAAAGATTGTTCTCTTACATAGTAAGGTTCTTTCTGATTGACTGCTAAGTTAGAATGAGACTGTACATCCAGATCTTAATGTTTAAAATGGCTATGTACTTTTAAGACAAAACATGTATATGCCTGTTCTGTGGATGCAAAGATATATTGTGGATATGTGGGAGTTTGTAATATTCTGTAATTCCAAATTCTGTAATAATATTTATTTACAGACATGATATTTGTGTTTATTTAGTAACTATGGTCCAGCTGTGCTACGGCTGTTAGAACAGTACCAGATTCCATCTTCTCAGATAACACCTACTGGCCGTAAGAATAAATTACTTAAAGGAGATGTTCTTAAGTATATATTAGACAACAAACTGCAGCCCAAATCTCCGAAACCAGGTAATTTTGTGTACACTGTATGATAACATTCATTTTGTGTGAGTATTTGTTTATATATAATTATTATTATTTAAGGTACTTTCACTTGTGAAACTTACTTGTTGATATTCCCTCAAACGCCATTTCGGAGTTGTATTCTACATCTTCAGTGAGGTTTGAATGCGGAATGCGTCAAGTAGTTGGTAATTTGTAACGGTTTTTTAGGTGACTGGTTGTGTGTGGGGGTGTGGAGATGGAAGGGGGTTGGCGCGGGATTCTGAATTGTATGCGTTGTGTATTATTGTGTCGAATAGTGTGTTGGATTTAAATTGTAAATGTTCATTGAATATGTTGTTTGGTTGTGTTTTGTTGTGTTTGTATATTTCTTATTGTTCTGCAGTGTTGAGTTTGTGACTTTTGGGTAGGTAGTGTAAAATTTCAAGATTGTTTTTTATATTGGTGTAACTATGGTTTTCTGTCTGATTGTGTGTGGCAAATGTGGATTGTATGTTGTTATTGGATAATGCTTTTGTGTGTTCAGAAAATCTGGAGGAAAAAGATCTTCCTGCCTGGCCTATATAGAATTTATTGCAATCGTTACAGTTTAATTTATATACGCCTGTTTTGTTGTATATGTCTATGTCTTTGTTTGTGCCGTTAATGTGTCTCTTGATGTTATTGTTGGTTCTGTATGCTATTTTGTAATTGTGTTTTCTGAATGTGTGGGCAATGTTGTGTGTGTTAGAGTTGTAGTATGTGAGTGTGATGTGTTTGTTTTGTTGTGTGTTGTTTGTATTTTTTGTTGTTTTTGTGTAAGATTTGTCTGTGTAATTTGTTTATTAACTCAGGGTTGTACCCGTTTTTTAATGCTATGTATTTTATTGTGTTAAGTTCTTCATTATAGTCTTGTTTATTTAGCGGTATTTTTGTGAGTCTTTGTAGCATATGGTTGAAGGCTGCATGTTTATGTTGTGTTGGATGATTTGATGTGTTGTGTATGACCATGTCAGTTGTGGTTGGTTTTCTGTAGATTTTATATGTGTGCGTATTGTTTGTTTTGTTGATTGTTAAGTCTAGAAAGTTTATACTGTTGTTTTTTTCTATTTCTATGGTGAATTTTAATTTTGGGTGTATCTTGTTTATGTATTTGTGGAAATTTTCTACTTGTCTTGTCTTGCCATTGTATAATAATAATATGTCGTTTACGTATCTGTGCTAATATATAATTTTGTTGGTATATTTGTTGTTATGTGTTATATGCTCTTGTTCTATGTGGTGTATGAATATTTCAGCTAGTATACCCGATATGGGGGAGCCCATGGGTAGTCCGTCTGTTTGTGTGTATATCTTGTTATTGTATGTGAAGTAATTTTGTTCTGTGATTATTTTAGTGAGTGTGATGATTTCTTGTATGTGTGTTTCAGGTGTGTTGTTTTGTCTGAGTAATTGTTCAAGTGTTTGTATGGTGTCTTTGACGGGTACATTGGTGTATAAATTCGTTATGTCAAATGACGCTAATGTTGAGTTGTGTGGTATATGGATATGTTCTAATTTTTTGACAAGTTCTATGTTGTTTTTAACAGAAGTGTTGTTGGTTAGGTTTATATGTTTTCTGATTAGTTTATCTAGGTGTTTGGCGATTTTGTGGGATGGTGCTTGTGTGTTATTTATCAAAGGTCTAATGGGTATATTGGGTTTGTGTATTTTCGGTAATGCGTTTAATTTTGGGGGGTTTGGTTTAATTTGTTTTAGGTATTTTATGTTTTCTTTTTTATTATGTATTTTGTATTATTTATGAATTTGTTTTTGGTATTTTATTGTGGGATATTATTGGTATGTGTTATATTGTTTTTGGAGAAGAATTTCTCTGTTTTATTGTTTATTTCTTGTTTGTTCATTATGACTGTTATGTTGCCTTTGTCAGCTTTTAATATCGTTGGGTTATGTTCATTTAGTTTTTGTTGTTATTTTTTAGCGTTTTATTTTCGTTATTATGTTCTTTTGGTTGTTGTTTTAGTATGTGTTTTAATCTTCGTTTTATGTCATGGCGTATGGGTTCATGGTCGTTGTTGTGTGTGTTTTGTACGGCTGTTTCCGTGTCTATGATTACGTCAATTATATATTTACTGTCGTTGTTGGGTTTATTGTGTTTTAAATTATGTTCAAGTCCTTTGTTTAATAAAGTTATTTCATCGTCATTGAATCTGATGTCTGTTGTGTTTACCGTGCGTGTGTGGAATGTGTGTATCGGCATGGGGATTGTTTCTATCTTGCGTGTTATAATGTTTGTTAATTTTTTGTTATGTCTGTCTTTTATTCTCGTTTTGAGTTTGTCAATATTGTTTTGCATGTGTTGTATTATGTTTTTGATTTCTATGTGGTGTAACATTCATGTTAGTTTTATGTGTAAATTATAGGGTTCCTTGTTGAGTGTGTCTTTCTTATGGTGTAGATCGTTTATTATGTTAAGTATATGTTTACGGCTCTTTGTTTGTTTTATTGTCATTTTTGCGTGTGGTGGAATTATGTTATGTTTTGGCATGATTTGTTGAATGCTATTGTTAGGGAGGTTTTTGAGGGAATATCAACAAGTAAGTTTCACAAGTGAAAGTACCTTAAATAATAATTATTAAGTGCTGTGAAAAAGTGATGAACATTCAAAATAACACTATAATTGTAGAAATTATATGGAAACAATTTGTCAGTTTATGAATATGGATGATAAATCGATATAATCTGGTGTGCGTTCAATACTTATTTATTGTAACTGAACTTATGAGTGTGTGATCTTATGCTTTGAGTGTGTACACACTATGTAAGATGCATTTTTCTGTGCTTCAGTTTACATAGACAAATTCCACGCTGCCCCATGTTACACACCACAAAGAAAATAATGATTCTTAACCCTTGAAACCAAATGACCCGTTGTGTTATGTCAGTTTTTGTGGAATTTTGATTGTTTACTTTCACTATATCTGAATGCTTCTGGCATGACACTAACATTATAAATTTGAGTAAGACATTAGACAGAACATTTGAGCTGTTATTGATATATCCCATCATCTGAAAATTAATGCGATACTATATCCTTTTGTTGTGATGTTGACTTTCCTATTTGCTATTTATATGAGAATAAAACAGGTTCATGTTACAGACAAATCATGAGATGTAATCGGTGTTACAGTTTTAGTGGGTAGACTTAAAATTTTTCCTTTTATTTACACTGAAACTAGTTGCAAAACCAATGTTCAGTTTATATCTGTTGTACATTATTAAGAAATGGTATAGCTCTAAGTTAACACATTGTTGCTCCCAGGGCCAGCTCATAAACTCAAAGGCGTGGCCCATTAATGTCAACTAAGAAACCCAGCATTATCAAGTACCTCTGTCTGTTCGTCATTAACGTGTTGTTACTGCCCCTGTTTTGGCCTTAAGCAATTTCATTTATTCCATTAACTGAATAAATGGTGTCCATTTTTAGACCATGATAGAGACCACTATTTCAAATGTACATGTAGTATTGACTGTAATTATGTTTAAAATGGAACTTCAATATAAAACTCCTCAGTGGACGAAGCAAAAATAAATTAATGTGAAGGGTAGCTTTATATCAAGGTTTTGAGTTTAACTTAAGGAATGAAAGGAAGGTACCCCAAAAAGCTGTGTTTACCTCATATTTATTTTTTTGGTGAAGCTTAGCAGTGTAAAATGATATATTTAGATTTAGTTTGTGATGATTTCTTCCAAGAATTATAAAAGCTGAGTTTTTATGAGAATTGAACACTATTTCCAATTGAAATAAAAAGTATGCACTAATTACAAATGTACCTTTGACCTGACGAGAATCCTTCATCGTGTAATTTCCACTGGTTGTAGATGGGCCAGAAAATAAAAAATAGTAGATATAGCATCTCTTTTCAACTGAATTACTATTCCACCTTGTTCAAATGCATTTTCCACAAAATGTTTGCTGCCCACTGTAGAGCCAGTTGTAGGATTGAAATGTGTCCTTTCTGTGGCAATCCCACAACACTGATGAAGATCTTTGTCTTCAGGGTACTTCAAAATGTGACATTAAACCTTTTCTTATCATCTGAATGCCACTTTTATTATAATAATTATAATAACGCAGTGTTAAGTAACAGCGTAAAAATATAAATCAGTCTTGCAGGAGCATAGTAATTAGTTAACCATTAAATTTCCAAAAATGAATGTTAGTATGACACCAAACTATAATAGTTCATTAAATTATTTACTACAATAGCACCAATATTAATTTAAGCAATACTAGTATATTATTACATTACAAAAAGCAGCCCCATTAAAAAGAAGTGAGTACCGTATTAAACAAATGGAAGAATACAGCTAAGAAGGGATAAAATGAGCATAATGACAATTTTTAGTATATAGCACTGTAATGACCATTAACTTAGACAAGACGATGACAATGACCCCACCCAAGTGATTGGCCGAGTGACCAAATAAATATAGATAACGTTATGATAAACATGTCATACAATTAATAGTAACTAAGAAATAAATGATTAAACTTGAAGGTACAAAACCACAAGTACAGTAAGATATGATGTAATTTAATGTAAGAATAAGTAAGATGTAAAGGTAGAGTGAATATTAATGAGTCATATGGTGAATAAAATGAACAGTAAACACAAACATTAATACACAGGTGTATAAAGAGTAAACAGTGATAGTGATAGTATAATAATCACAACATAAGACAAAACAGAACCAAGAGTGCATGAAGTAGGTAGGGAGTGAGTGAAAAACAATAAGTGAGCAACATTAAATGACAATTAGTGATGGTCATATTAACATTAACCAATATAGTGAATAATAATTAATGCATCTTGCTGAACCAAAATAAGATGCCATGTTGAAATATAAAATAATAATTATATGTTATAAAGAAATGTTAGTTATAAGATGTTAAGTTATAAAAGTTATAGTCCTGAAAGGATAACGGATAGGATTAAAGGTATAATCAAAACCTAAACAGTTGTATGTTCTAAAAGAATATTAGACATCAAAAGATGTATGCTAAGTTATTAAAATTATGTTATAAAAGAATAGTAGAATGTAGTAGGAGTGTCATAAAACACTGAAAACGTTATATGTTTTACAAGAATTTTAGCTATAAGATATGTTATGTTGAATTATAAAAATAATACTCAAGGCAATAGTAATATGTATTGAAAGGATGGTAAAATCTTAAAAAGTTGAATGTTAATTTATCAGACCTAGATTTAAAAGGTAATAATCTGTTTGAAAAGGACCACTAAAGTCAGCTGCATGGAACTAGTATCGTCAAGGTCACACCGCTTACTTCCAGCGTTGCCACTAAGCAACAGTTTCCCTTTCTTCCGAAAAATGCTTCACTAGTAAGTAAGCCTACTTAATGTAAAGAATATAACAAAGTGAGAAAGTTTGTAATACATGCATTAGAGTACATTGTTACATTGTCAATAATTCTTAATAATAATTACATCACAATTAATATATTGTTAATAATTAATTAACAATTAATTTCCGTATCTTATACATAACATTCAATTCGACGCGTCAGCTATAGTTTGTTTGAACGAATTTTATACGCATCCTGTGTCTTAAGCTTGCCCCATTTAATTATTGAAGACACCGCACTATTCGTGACTCAGAAAAATATTCTATTTTTATTTCCTGCGCTGCTTATTAATAATTAAGTAAAAAAATTAGAACTATACTATAAGATGTTACATGCACAAGTAGCATAAAAATAATGGTATGTATAAACGTGAAACGAATTGGATTTCTTAAGAAAATAAGGATAATTTTATAAACAACAAATACAAATGTCTCATGAAATAAATTTAAAATTCCTTATTTATTTATATATATATATATATATTTTAACTTAAATCTTTAAATATAGAATTTAAATTTATAATTCTATATTTTATGCATTGTCCTTACTAATTTTATAATTAAAATTTTCCTTATTTTATGAACTATAGAATTCCTTATGACTATTATAAATAAGCAGTATGTTGAAAAACTCACCTTAAATAGGGTTAGTCACACAATTATCACTTTGCAAAGTGATAGCACAGAGCACATTCATAACACTCCTGAAGAAAACACGCACACACGGTTTTTTATGTTTCAATAAAAATAGAAAATACTACGCTTCGCTATAGACACGTTTACCACCTATATACACTTTTTAACACTCCTGCAGTATTCGTCTTCGGATTCACTGGACTCAGGTTCGCTGTCACTACTCACACGTAAGTGTATGATGAAGGGCTCCACTGTGGTGTCTCTCGTGCACTGCTTTGAGTAATCGGCTTCTTGTAGTGCCTCCGCATGTCTTACGCACTTCTCCCAGTCTTCCTGAGTTATCCTGTCCAAAGCTTCGTGTGCAAGTTGTTCAATATCGGCCAATCTGAAAGTCGTATTCTTGTTTGCAACATACCGTTTAACTTGGGCCCATATCAGCTCGATCGGATTATACTGACAATGATATGGTGGCAGGCGCACTACTGTATGTCCCATTTCATTTGCCAGTTGATCCAATTCGTACGTCTTCTTGGCCGTTCGGATCTCTTCTTTAGAAAGAAGTTCATCCCTGGTTTCAGCTGTGGAAAATGAAATTCTCTTCTTACGCAGCCACTCCATGATATCCGCTTTACGCCAGTTTGAACATGGTGGTTTATCTATTTGTACAGAATGATAGCTGGCATTATCCATCACGATGACAGAGCCTTCTTCCAAGGAGCGCAACATACCAACAAACCAGGTCTTAAAAACTTCAGCATTCATTTCTGTGTGGTAGTCAGATGCAGCTGAATGCTTACTGCCACGAAAGACAAGTTTGGCACCTGCTATGAAACCTGTACTTGCGGATCCAGCATGTGCAATAATCAGCCGGCCACCTCTACCAGTAGGTACTTTCAGCCCACCGTTCCCTCTGGAGTCTTGCCAGATGTATTTATTCGTATGATTCTGCGATATCCAGGTTTCATCCAAATAAATTATAGGCCTGTTGTCCTCCGTACGATGTATATGCATGGTTCTCAAAAACTTCGCTCTCAAGGCAGCAATGTCTCTGCGCTCCATTAAAAATTTTCGTCCATCGTTGCACTTCTTAAATTTAAAACCAAGCATTTTCAGAAGGCGAAGTACGGAGGCTTCTGAACCAGAATAATTGATTTTCTGACAGAGATCAGCTCGAATTTTGCTTGCAGTGGGGTATTCCCCTCGGTCGTAATATTCTAGTACGGTCCTGCGGACTATTTGTTTATTAAAATCGTCCAGTTCAGTGTTTTTGTGTTCCCGTTTATACCCTTTCCTTGGAGAACTGAACACAACACTCACGCCTTGATCATCTGCCGAAGCAACGGTATTGCTAATACGTTGCACCGACTGTTCAGAAATGCCACAAGCTTCCGCTGTCAATTTTCGAACTTGTGCAAAGTTTATGTTCCTCCTGGCTTCTTCATTATACGCAAGATTTTTAAAAAACTTGTAAACGTTTGCTATGATGACTTTACTTTGTTTTCTAATGTCCTCTCGGCCCGCACGTACACCACCGCTGCTTGTACTCGAACTAAATGTAGGATACTGTTCCTCAATATCACTCATAATAAATACAAATTATTGAAATAAACTAATACACACACTGTCTACAATAAAGACGTCAACCGTTCACATGAAACGCACAAAATGTCTGTCAACCATACTAAGGACGATAAATATTTTGGATGTTTGTTGCTAATTCGTCTCTTCCTCACCTCGTCCACCCAACCTACTTGGAATGGGGTACTGTAACTGAAATGGGATTGGCTTTTGTCACAACAGCGACAATTTTGTTTACAGAAATTGCTCAGTCCTATTTATCTTTGTGCAACGGAAGAAAGGTAGTAGCGCGGGCAGTAAACATACACATTTTTGAGGGGATTGTAAAATGACAAAGGCATTCATAAAAGTGTCAGACAGCAATATTTACCGAAAAGACATGCCGACAGGGTATACGCAATGTGCATACCAAATGTGTACATATACCTAACAGAACTTCCGAACCATATGGCTTAGGAATGACCGTCTAGAGAACAAAAACAGATTCATTTACAAAAGGGAAAAGACCGTGAGTATGAAAAAATTAAAGCGACAACAGCAGGCAAGGTCAGCGTTCTCAGACAACTGTCAGTCTGTAGGATAACCGCCCATGAAGAAAACAGTAAAACTTTAATAAGTAAGTGCACTGTACGGAAATCACAAAATAACTGACCTAATGGTACTTCGTAAAGTTAGGGTGTGTATTCCTAAAAGGTTTAGATTCTAACATAAGAAAAACCAGCGCAGTATAAATAGTAGTTTCAGAGAACTGCAAATCGTAACAAAAAAAAAGCCAAAGAAACAGAAGAAACGCAAAGATAGAAATTCTGTAGATATTTACGCGACAACAAAAAATATGTTGCCGACTCACACAAATTTTTAGAGCTCAAATACTGGCGCCCAGAATTTAACTGAGTAGTGTTACCCACAACTAATTATTCCTGATAAAACAAATTCATTTACGCGATACGCATAAATAAATTTGAAACGAAGAATATAATGTGGATGTATGAAATTTGTTTTCGTAACACTGCTAAAACGCTACACACTGTACTAGCCGGCAACAACGCTGGGCGAGGGGCGTGGAGGTGACAGGGAGAAGCAGTGAAAGTGAATGACCTTGACGATACTACTTCCATGCAGCTGACTATAGTCATAAAACAATATGCACAAATTCATTCTAATTGTATATAAACTAAACAAATTCAATAAGAACATAGGAAAAAGGACAAAACTAAATTATAATAGCTATCAACCATTGTAGGCCAGTGTAGGCCTAGAAAAAATACGAAATAATTGTAAATTGTAATAAAATAACATTAAGTGAGGAGAAAGGTTAGGCAAACATAATATATTTAAATAGGGAACTTAAAAACACAAAGAATGTTCAAAAACACAATTGTAAACTAAATAAGTATAAAAAGAAAAAAAAACAAAATTGTCAAAACACTAAATCAGCAAATACTGAATAGAATCTAGTCATGTTTGATTTCAAAATAATCTATAACAGAAATGCTGTTCAATAGTGCTAATAACATGAGTATTAATAGTACTATAAGCAAATTATCTGAATTAGAAAACATTTGATCATTATGTGTAAAAATTATAAGCTATGTCTAACAATGGGCACAACATTTCTCAACCAATGAGAAGGGTAGGCTTGAAGCCTAGAACCAAAAAAAAAGTTACAAATATTTAAACAGTACATTATTAGCTTCAGAAGAGAGCAGATGAAAAATAATTGCAGCTCCAATTAATTCAATAAAAGTATAACTTAAATGTACTAACTACATTATAAAGGATTAAAATGAACACCAAGATTGGCCGAACATATTGTTACGACGGTCTACTCGATCGTCGTAGGTACAGTGGAAACAAAATAATTACAAGACACCAATCAAGTCACTAATCACACCTTTAATTGTTATAGTAAAACAGTTCGTAATTAACAACACAGTGTCTACAACAAATCAAATGAAAATTGTTCATACGCAATAAAATGTCCACTAATATTAAAACTCAACTGTATTACAATTATACCGTCCGAATATAAAACGCAACACTTCACTAATAACTACTTGAACGTACACCGTAATAACTCGAACCGCTCTGTAAATATATCGCACTAATACTCTCGAACCGCACAGTCAAAAATCTCGCATTGAACTGAAAACTAAGGCCGCGACTTCGATGTATTTATAGTTACGCTCACACACCAGAAGCTTCCAAACTGCGTCTTATCTCTCGCGAACTACGTAATTGCTACGGCCTTGACACAGTCCGAGCGCCCGAGCGAAGCCTGGCTCAGTCGAGACAATTCTCGCAAAATGCGTCTAGTAACGTACACAACACGCTTACGTCGAGATCTTTCTGGCGCATTCGATAAACGTGTAGATTGTTCTGTGCTGTCGTAGCAATATAAACCAGATCAAATTAAACAAAATTTATGAAATACAGAAGAAAAAAATAAATAATAAATTAAAGAAAAAAAAAAGAAAAGAAGGAAGCCACAACCATAAACCCTACATGAAAATAAAATATCAGATGAACAGGAAAACGTAAGGTATAACTGAGTTAATTAACAAAAAATCGAAAAAACTTATTTCACTACACTGTGACCCTGTTGCACTAAATATTAAACTTGGTTCAGACACTCATCCACTGAATAACATTTAATAATTAATTTATATTTTATTAACTGTTCAATTAGGATAATAACACTATTTGGAAATAGAAAACATTATTTCGAAAGATAAAAACTTAACCTCTATTCACGAGTTGAACTAACACTTACTTTAGATACTAAGAGTATAATTATAAAGAAAATATCTAACATTTAATTGAATTTTATGTGAAGGTTTGTACTTTCTCGAATCATTTTGTTAACTTTTGCTATAATCCAAAGAACTTTGACTGAATAACCATTGTAAAATTAATTTCAACAAACTGTGACGGTAGCGATATGCGAACATCTGCTCTCCGTTACCAGCGGCCGAGACGTGACCAACTACGTGCTCGGAGCGAGTCAATCCGGCATCAGCAGGCGCCGAGACGTGACCAACTTCGTGTTCGGAGCTAGCCAATCAGCGATGCCGGTTAGTTAATAAAACCCGGGCCGGCAGAAAATTTTACGCACTCTTCATCGCCACGCCATCGAACGCACTTCATCTCCTCTCCTCTCTCGGACGACATCGGGGCGGAGTCAGCCGGAAGGAACAGCCGAAGAATAGAACCGCCGCCGTTCTTGCGTTTTCGCACTCCCGTTCCGCGCCAGCGATGGATTTCGCTGGGCCGGCAGCCGACTCTACAACCGGTGCCGAAAGAAGAGGAGGACTGCAGTACGCCACGATCAGCGGGCGCAGCCGCCGAACATCTCAGCGCGGCACGACCAACATCACCGTTCTCGCCACTCGGTCCTTTTTAGGGCCACCAAAAACGATAGTGTGTACGATTGGCGCCAGTTGTCATGCGGCAAGCCTTTTGTCCGGTGACAAGTGGCGCCCAACGTGGGGCAGCGATCATCTTGCGGATGCAAGATCCAGCCACGCCAGCGAGCTACCAGCCGGCACACCAATCAACATGGCGCCCAACAGACACCTCCACAACATCTGGAGAAGAGCAGTAGGCTGGCTACCGGAGAGCATTCAAGACCCGGGGGAGTTGTGACGGTAGCGATATGCGAACATCTGCTCTCCGTTACCAGCGGCCGAGACGTGACCAACTACGTGCTCGGAGCGAGTCAATCCGGCATCAGCAGGCGCCGAGACGTGACCAACTTCGTGTTCGGAGCTAGCCAATCAGCGATGCCGGTTAGTTAATAAAACCCGGGCCGGCAGAAAATTTTACGCACTCTTCATCGCCACGCCATCGAACGCACTTCATCTCCTCTCCTCTCTCGGACGACATCGGGGCGGAGTCAGCCGGAAGGAACAGCCGAAGAATAGAACCGCCGCCGTTCTTGCGTTTTCGCACTCCCGTTCCGCGCCAGCGATGGATTTCGCTGGGCCGGCAGCCGACTCTACAACCGGTGCCGAAAGAAGAGGAGGACTGCAGTACGCCACGATCAGCGGGCGCAGCCGCCGAACATCTCAGCGCGGCACGACCAACATCACCGTTCTCGCCACTCGGTCCTTTTTAGGGCCACCAAAAACGATAGTGTGTACGATTGGCGCCAGTTGTCATGCGGCAAGCCTTTTGTCCGGTGACAAAACGATGAATGTTGTTTTGTCAGCCGACCCAACATAGCCAACCGCTGAGTTAGAAATCAATCAGAGCTGGAGCACAAATTTATATTTTGTAATAATTTCTTGTATTAAAAGATAAAAAGGCAGAACCGCTATCCAATAAACCAGTACTGAGATTTAATACCTGTTTATTGTTTCATTTGATAATATTGATGTATTAATATCTTTAATATAGCACAGGTGGAAATTTTTTACCAAAAAATAAAGGTTGGTAACACTGCCGCTCAAGAGCGAATTTCGAATTCAACTAAGACATCGCGGTAAGTTATACTGTTTCCTTAAAGAAGAAAGAAATTGTGAAGAGAAACTTTTAATTGTTTTTAGTAAAAACAATTTGGCGCCTAAATCGGCAAAACAAAGCTTAATTTATATCAGGTAAGAAGGAAGAAGACGGTGTTGAGGCGGGTACTGGTAAGTTCACGAGAGCGAAGGTTAGCGGGAAAATATACGAAATTTTGGACATCAGAAAATAACGCAGGCGGAGTCGAATTAATAGAGTACGACTCAATAGAGTACGACTCGAGAGGTCGTTATAAATTGACTCAACCAATGTGTGGCGGGCAAACCATACGACTTATTATAAATTGGCGATCCCAATGCGAGGCTTAACAGAAGAGAGACATAAGGTTTAGTATAAATTGGCACCGCAACTTGGGGCTTTCACGGGAGTCATCCATGTTATATATTGAACACTATTTCCAATTGAAATAAAAAGTATGCACTAATTACAAATGTACCTTTGACCTGACAAGAATCCTTCATCGTGTAATTTCCACTGGTTGTAGATGGGCCAGAAAATAAAAAATAGTAGATATAGCATCTCTTTTCAACTGAATTACTATTCCACCTTGTTCAAATGCATTTTCCACAAAATGTTTGCTGCCCACTGTAGAGCCAGTTATAGGATTGAAATGTGTCCTTTCTGTGGCAATCCCACAACACTGATGAAGATCTTTGTCTTCAGGATACTTGAAAATGTGACATTAAACCTTTTCTTATCATCTGAATGCCATTTTATTATAATAATTATAATAACACAGTGTTAAGTAACAGCGTAAAAATATAAATCAGTCTTGCAGGAGCATAGTAATTAGTTAACCATTAAATTTGCGAAAACAAATGTTAGTATAACACCAAACTATAATAGTTCATTAAATTATTTACTACAATAGCACCAATATTAATTTAAGCAATACTAGTATATTTAAAAAAATAGTAGCAGTATGAACTAATCTGTGAGATGTGTATCCGCAACCTTTTTTAAATTCTACAGAACAATTGTAAGCCTTATAGTGTATTTTCAATAAATTCCTAGAATATTAAGTATATATTTTTATATTGTTTACTATCAATAATGCATTTACAACCATTAAAAATTGTAAGTGTTATTATATTTGAACACTATTCCTTACTGCCCTTACAACAGTAATAACACTCAAGATGATCAGCTGACTCCAAGTATCAGCTGACGATCAGATATCAAGTGATGTGGCACCAAGTTTGCATGACCAGTTTGCTGAGTCAAACTCATATGGCAATGCAATCCAGTAGTATATATTGCTTGGTGGGTGACTTAAACATAATTGATTAATATCTACTTCAGTGTCTTATCCCCACCTCCTATGTTCCCAAGTGTCAGTACAGAAGTTATATTAAATAGACCTTAAGTATTTAAATTATATAATTAAAATTGTGTATTTAAGGAGCCTCCAGGTGGTCTAGTGGCTAATGCGGGCGCTTGATGCGCTCATGGTCCCGGGTTCAATTCCCAGCGGAGGCTCCGTACGGCATGTACTCAGTGTCATGAGGCAGAACTGAGTAGGCGCTGAGATAACAGCGCCACCTCCTGGCTGTGAATACCGCAACTAGCGGCTGGTGGCGCGTAGTACTGCTATACACCGTCACACTAACACAAAAGCCGCGCGGTATGCCTTGGTCCTTAACAGACTGTGTTGAGTGGAGGAGGAGGTGTATTTAAGACCACTGTGATAAGGGTACTGATTTCCATTTTGTGGATCATGAGTTATACACATATTTAAGCTAGAAACTGCTAGAAATATTAAGCAATTATCTTGTTATTTGAATTAGTGGTCTCTAATTCCAACTTTGTCGTGTTTTACTTGCTGAACTGATACTTTTCATGTTCCGGACAAGGCCTTTCAGTGTCTCTGACATTATCAAATCATAAACCACGACAAAAAAAAAAAAATCCCGCTGGAACCCGTATATATAACGGGTATATACCTGCGAGTTGTTTACGAATTGACCAGCTGCGAAGGCAGATTCATGGGTATATATATAAGGGTTCCAGCTGGATATTTGTTGTGGTTTAGGACTTGATAATGGTGGAGACACTGAAAGGCCTTGTCCGGAACATGATAAGTAGCATTTCAGCAAGTAAACACAAAAAAGTTGCAATTGAGTAATCCGTCTAAAAATATATAATGTTGAAAAACGTTTATTTATAAGTGTGTTGTAACAGAACATAGTATTTGTGGAACCTAACGCTAGAAACAGGTTAAGTGGTGCTAACAGGTTAAAGTCGCAGGTATTAAGTATTTATTTTAAAATGCCTCTTGTTTTTACATTAAAACGGGTCTTGTTTTTCCAGTGCCACCACCAGTTACCAAAGCAGCAGCAGCCAAAGCGGCACCCGACAAACCACTGCCCCCTCCGAAACCAAGATCAGGTTTTACTGATATTGAAATTAGTACTATGAGGAAAACCATAGCCAAGAGGCTTACACAGTCTAAGGTGAGTAAATATAATAAATTATTTACCTTAAATTATCTGCCGTGTGATTTCTTGTAACTTCGTCTATTACGCGTTTCAGAGCTTATGCTCCATCATCAGATATTAAAATGTAAACCTATCACTCTTGCGAGATTGTTAAGTAGTAAAAAATGTCAAAATTTGCATGTGAACCGTACGCGGATTTGGGTGTGCACTTAATTTATTACTACTTAACGATCTCGCAAGAGTGATAGTTTTACATTTTAATATCTGATGATTCTGATGATGGAGCATAAGCTCTGAAACGCGTAATAGATGAAGTTACAAGAAATCACACGGCGGATAATTTAAGGTAAATAATTTATTAACATGAATATTAAATATAATAATTAATTATACCGCTGAAGAAAATAAAAGAACTCTGTGATAACGTCTATCTGTGATTTGTATGTTCAAAATATTTTTTCAAAAATAACAGTTAATTAAAATTATTGGCATTTCAATTAAATAGACCTTAGATAATATTGAGTAGCAGCAAATATTCTGAAACTTAAAAATAATTAAACCTGACTATGGTAATACACACAAGACTACACAGTACAATTGCGGCTAGTGAATATGAGGGCAGTCTGAAAAGTTCTCGGCCTACTAATGAAAAAACGAATTTATAATTTAAAAAATATTTTTATTTTTCAACATAATCTCCTTTTACCATAACACATTTATTCCAGCGATGTTACAATGCTACACATCGCTAAGCATTGCTAAGGTGTAAGGGGTAAGGAGTTAGTCTTATCCTGTCCCTGAAGTGGTTTCTATAAGGTCTCCAAAATACTCCTCTACAGCTGAAATCATATCTTGATCCGATGAAAAATGCTAACCACCAAGAAAGAGTTTGAGTTTTGGTAAAAGACGGAAGTCTGGGGGAGCCAAATCTGGACAATAGGGAGGAGATTCCAACAAATCATAGGGGAGATCTCTTAATTTTCCCATTGCCAAATTTTTGCAGGCAGGTGCATTGTCTTGGTGAATAATGACTTTTTTCTTCTGCAAACCAAGTCTGTTTTTACAAATTTTTCATTTAGTTTCGATAAAAAGTTGGAATAATATTCCCTGGAATTGTTCCATCCTTTTCAAGGTAAACACCTTTAGCATCCCAAAGCACTGATGCCATGACTTTTCCTGCTGATTGAATTGACTTTGCCTTTTTGGCGCAGAACAACCAGCTTCTGTCCACTGATTTGACTGTTGTTTGGACTCTGGTGTGTACTGATGGATCCAAGTTTAATAACTGACACACACAAAATCTGCTTTGTTCTGATTAAAATGCTCCAAGCACTGTTCAGATACTTTCATGTGCATGCATTTTTGATCTGCTGTGAGCAAGCGTGGCACCCACCTAGCACAAATATTTTTCATTTCCAATTCCTCATGTAACACATTTGCGTATGTCCGATGCGTTCTTTCGAAATGCCTATAGTCTCAGCAATTCCATGAACATTAATTTGGCAATCGTCCAAAACCATATTATGCACTTTTTCGACGGTTTCCGGAGTTGTTGCTGTTTTTGGATGTCCGTTACGTGAATCGTGTTCCAGACTGGTACGACCACAGTAAACTCTGGGCAGCCCATTTTTTAACTGTTGACAATGAAGGAGAAGTGTCCCTATACACTTTAACGAGCCTTGAATAAAATCGCTTGGTGTTAAACCTACTTTCACAAAGAACTTTATGACCACACGATACTCAATTTTCACCATTTTAAAGAATACAGACAACACTTCTGTTTCAAACAGGTGTATAAACCAAATTATTTGGTAGAATGGCCAGAAATTACTCACGCATGCTAACAATAGATGTAGTACCAACATAAGAAAAACAAATTCGCGATAGTGCTGCGGCTTATGGTCGAGGCCAAGAACTTTTCAGATTGCCCTTGTATTGCAGCAGTTACTAAATTAATTTGTACAAAATCTGTGTGAACAGTTTTGAATTATTCATGAGTTAAATGACTCTTCTGTACTTATATATTGACTTGTGTATGTGATATTTTTGCACAGACTGAAATTCCACATGCATATAGTCAGATGGAAGCTGAGATAGATCAGTTATTAAAAATGAGAAAACAGTTGGCAGCTGTTGGAATTAAAGTATCATTGAATGATTTTGTAGTCAAAGCAGTTGCTTGTGCTCTTAGACAATGCCCTTACGTCAACACTCTGCATTCTGCTAATCAGGTGAGTAATCATTGTTATACTGTACATTTTTTATATAAAACACCATTCTTCTTCCCACAGTGCTCCAGTTATGCTGACTGTTCGTAAACATTTTTATTTCTTGGATTTCGTTGTCCATGACATGTCCGTTACTTAACTAACTTAACGGTGAAAGCCGGTTTAGGCTGTAAGGTAAAACTTTACGTTTTTACTTATAAAAAACTTAGTGTTCCGAGTCGTCAATACTATAGTGATATTTTTATTTCATTGTGTATTCTAAGTAATGTAGATATAATATTTTAATTATTCTGTTTATTCATGTATTACTAATTTCTTTTTTCTTCTTCTATCAGGGACTAGGCGAATCACCTGTTCCGATCCCAAAGGAATATATACACTTTACCAATGCTTCCTACGTCTTTCTATACTTCATTGTCCAACAGGCTTGTATTGCCGAACTTCCTTAGGCAACCAGCCATCTGTTATCCTATTCAGATGAATAATCCATCTCGCTTCGTTCTGCGTAATACGATCTTGGATATTAAAAATGTTCAACTCTTTACCAAAGTCTTCATTGAGTCTGATCCTTCATGTGCAGCCTTTAACAGTTCACATGAATCTCATCTCCAGTACCTGCATTGTATTCAGATGTTTTTTTGCCGGAATCCAAGTTCCAGAACCATATAATAACACTGGCTCAGCCTTACCTTATAAAATTTTAGTTGTGTCTCTTTCCTTATTTTTCTTGACAACGCTCGATGAATTGTGCTACATATTGATTGCAATCCGCGTCATAAGTGATGTCACAACCAAGACAGCGGAAATGTGACACCTGCTCTATACGCTTATTATCCAATATAATCTTAGTCATAAGGGATATTTTCCCATAAATGCCACAGTTTTGTATTACTAATTTTAATACGTAAATTAGCAATTTACATACTGATTACTATGTGATCTTTCACCTTCTGTACAAAGAGTGGTAGTAAATAATGAGAGGGCAAAGGTGTGCGGGGGGGGATGTTGAAATGAAGTTGCTTGGTGAAAAGGTACCTTTAATTTGACAGCATCTCAACCACAATAGAAAAAAATAAAGCCATATTAGACCTAATTATTATTTACTTATTTACATGACTGCAAAACATTTTGTGGATATTTTATGGTAAGAGCTACATAAAAGTGAATGTAAGTACAAACAGTTTAGCACTCAGTTAAAAGATTATTGCATATTGTACGTATTACAGGTAGTTTCATCACCGACAGTTGATATCTCCATTGCTGTTGCAACTGACACAGGATTGATCACACCGATTATAAAAAATGCAGATCAGAAATCAGTGGATCAGATATCGGCTGAAATTAAAGAGTTGGCTGGAAGAGCCCGTCTTGGAAAGTTACAGTTACACGAATTTCAAGGCGGCAGTTTTACGTAAGTACATTGATATTTATATTTCGGGTGGGCGCTGTTACTTAAAAAATAGTTGGACTAATATTTCAGTGTAGTATTAGTATTACTAATATTAATATTTCAGTGTAGTAAAAATTCTTTTTTTTTTTTGAGCGAACACTTGGCAAAATTAAAAAAAAAAAAGGTCACGTTTAACAGAACTATTAATAGTTATATGTCTTTACCCTGTAACTACCTGTAAGAGTGTCTCTGGTCACAGAATGTCCATATGGTCATCTATCTAGCCTTAGTATTTATGCATATAGTACGTGACTTTGCAAATGGAGCCACAGTATCACAAAATGTGCATAAACGTGTAAATTTAAGCTCCATTTTTGCAGACATTATGTATTGTTATAGTGGTCATGTAGAGCGTTGTGGGTACAGTGGGAACAGAATAACTGACACCTTATTAAGTCACCAATTACCAACTTTAATTAGTCACAAACTATAATTTAAAATCAACATGGCATACTCACTCTTATACAATAATTCAAGTTAATTTTGTCCAACACATACGCAATAAATAAATGTCAGCTTCTACAGTTTTGTACTAATTAACACAATAATCACTTTCCACTAATCCGCAACAATCGCTTGATCCGCACCAAATAAATTGCCAGCTGTAAGTCCACAAACTGCACTGTAAGCTGGCTATCACGGACTGGGCTGCTTCAAAAATCCAGTATTTATACCTCCGCCGCCTTGTATTATAGTCAGATAGTGGCCTGGATGCTGGTAGAGTAGTCAAGTAAACATCTGGAAGGGGCATCGAACTCTCGTGTAAGGCACCTAGAAAGTAACTGTGCTGCGTAGAATGGTCTGAAAACGTCTGGAACAATCTTGCGCACCGCCACGTGCCAAGAATCATGTAAGCACTGAGCAATGCAATACTATTTTTTCCTCAGCGTTGCAGTATTATCAGTATCTTGAGAACATGCGCCTTTGTAATAAATTAGTTTTGAAAATAATCTTGCATTTACAAAAAAATTTTACTTCAGGATTAATAAATGATGAAAATTACGGTAATTTTTTATGGCTAATTTAATTTCACATAGTTTATTTATCGCTAACTTAATACAGACTTGATTGAAATAAAATCTTGTTTAGGGAAAAAGAATGGAGAGTATGCATAAACTACATAGGCATGATAATAGTTTGTGTCATTGGAGTCATTAACTGAAATGTGTTAGGTTAATAAGTTCTTCAATTTCAAAATCGGACTTTTTAGAATCCTCATTATAAATTGATGCATTAAGGACAAAGCCATGTGTACATGATACTTTGTGTATTTTAGAACAAAACGTTAACAAAATGCTTGTTTACGTAATGCAGTTGCTGAATACTTGATTATGTCAGTGGTTTTACAAAAGAGCATCTGCAACATAGAATGGATCTTGATTGAATAGATTATGGGCAACAAGTATGTTCAAACACATGAAACCTTAGGGCTTATATAGTATGACTAGCATGGTCTGTTGTAACATTTTCCAATGTTCATATGATATTGTTACGACGGTCTACTTATCGTCGTATGGTACAGTGGAAAACAAAATACAAGACACCAATTAAATCACTAATCACCAGCTTTAATTTTCACAGTTAAACAGTTCGTAATTACAATACAGTCTCTTACAACAAATCAAATAGAAATTGTTCACACACAATAAAATGTCAACTAATATAAAACACAATTGTATTACAATTATACCATCCGATTATAAAACACATCACTTTAGTAATAACCACTTGAACGCACAGAGTAATATCGCCCGATAATAACTGAACCGCACAGTAATATATCGCAACTATAACACACTGAACGTTATTGAGTACTGGTATTTATACCCCCCCCCCCCCGCCCCGCCAAAATACTAGATTATTCCAGATACTACATAAGATGCTCTACACTACGTCATAATTGATTGTGGCTTTGACACAGTGTGTGCGGCCGCGCAAATTCTGGCACAGTCTAGCAAATGCGTCGAGAATCACGTACACCACACACATTACATTCCGGATCCCTCTGGAACGTTCGATAAACATGTAGACTGTTCTATGATGTCATGACAATACCCTATCATAAAGTTGTATTGTTAATTTTAAAGTTTTAAAAGAAGTCACAAAAAAACTGGGAATGATGATCAGAATAAAATGTGTGTGGCCTTAAAACTGAGTTATTTTTAATTACTAAACTACAAAATTCAGCATTTTATTGGAGAAACTTGACATCAGGAACATTATTGAAGATATTATGCTTCTAACCAATGACTAGAACATTGGAGTGCTTCTGTGTTGATGTTGTGCAACCTGTTTAATGTGAGGAAGAATGGTGACAGTAAGGCACTGTACAAACAGATCCAAATGTCACTTCAAAATTTTGCTAAATAATAATTTAAATATTAATTTATATAAATTATCTAGACATGCTAACAATGTTTTTAGTGTATTAGTAGGCATTACAGTAGACCATTGATTATCCAAACCTCTTGGAATGAGGGCATGTTCGGATAATCTATATTTTGGATAATAGATTGTAAATTGAAAACATTATTTCTCTTTACAAAAAACAAAGGTTTTTATTACAAACTCATTTCTAACATACTATTATATAATTACAGCAACATGTATACTGTACTGTAATGTATTACTAAGGCTAAAAATCATTGAATTAAAATTGAGTCTATGTAATAAAAACCGAAAGTTAATTTAAACAAAATTGGAGTTTAATGACAATCATACTATAAAATTAATTAAAATTAAAAAACAAAACAAAAGGTACAGTACCATGGATTTACACTTTTATGAAGAATTGCTCTATCACTGTCTGCTTCAAACCGATACCCAGTTTTCTCGCTGCTAAAGACTGAAGTCGTTTAAGATTCATAAGCTGAATAAAATCTATTTCGTCTTCTGTTTCGGCTCACTTTAGAACAGTTTCTAGTGCGTTAAATCTTTTGCAGACGTAGGTGGTTTTGTATTAGTAGCATTCTCACCGTCTTCATCTGAATCTGGCTTCTGTTTCATTTTCATTACGTTCATTTAATGACTCAACTATCTCTTTATCGGTTAATAATTGAAAACCAGGATCGGCTTCATCCATCTTTAACCAATTTTATTGTTAACTTCTTCTTTGTTACAGTTTTTACAATGAGGAATATTCTGTATCATTTGATGCATGATTTCAATATCTGTGTCTTGATGTTCAGTATCAGATTTATGTTCCTCATTTAACGTTTGATTTAGAAGTTTTCCCCAAGCTCGTTTTAGAGTTTCAGTTTTTATGTATATCCCAGGCATACGCAATCATATACGCACTTTCCTTTAAGTTAAATTCTTTTATTAACTGTTTGGATGCTTCTTCATTTTCACTAAATACTAATGGGTACCGGAGAAAAGATTTGTGGTAAAGCCGTTTAATGTTTCTATAACACTTTGGTCCATGGGTTGTGATATACTTGTCGCGTCTGGTGGGATAAACATCACATCAATATCCTCATACTGAGGTAAAGAATCAGCTGAATAGCAACAATACAGGACCACTAATTTTATTTTCTGTGTTTCTTTTTTTTACCGCAGGGACAAACATGTCATTAAACCATTTAGTAAAATTTTGAGTGTTCATCCAAGTGGTTTTGTTGTTGCTGGGGAATTATTCATATTAACGTCTTTGAAACATCTAGGTTTCTTAGATTTCCCTATAACAGTCAATTTTATTCCGTGGGGACCACTTGCATGTGCGCACATTTTAATTGTAACGCGTTCTTTGTGATCATTCAAACTATCTACCACATTTAAATTGTATTAATAAATACCGCTTACCTTGATTAGCCCAGAGTTCTTCACACAAACCTGTGAATTATAAGCATGATTTAGGGTTTACCTCATTAAAGTATTCGACTCTCATTTTTTGTTAACTAACTCAGCTTTTATTAAACATGTTATTTGATATTCTATCTTTCTTTCGAAAATGATGACAAAATTATTCTGTATCCATTAGGATTTAAGTCTGACAAATATTAATGTTGCGATATATACTCAATTTAATCAAGACAAAACAAAATTCATTAGATTATATTGAATAAAGGCGACCCAGCATTTGCACACGCTCCCATTCATTCATTTTATTACCCCATAATTAAGAGCTCTTATTTTATTTTAATTTAAAATTTTTTATATTTTACATATAGTTACTTCATTCTTGTCGTCCTGGATGTCAGATGTTGTAGTTATTCCATTTTGGTTGTTCACTGTTTTAGTCTGAAAGAGGTTCTCATTTTTTAAATTTTGGTCACGTTCTTGTTTTTAGGATCTCACTGTTTTATGTCCGAAAAGTTTCTGCATGTTAAAATGTCTGCGTCACTGCACTATAACTGCTTTCACATTTTGTTTGTATCACTTTATCTCACACTCTAGTCCATATTTTGAAAGTTTAATAGGTTTTCGGCTTGCGAGCCTTTATACGTTGTAACGTTACATAACCCCTGCCCAAATATGATAACATAATCACCAGAGTTAAAACCAGTAATCACCCATTTTTAAAAGTCAGAAATGGGGATTAGGTATCAAGCTATGAGAACCTTTGTACTCTAAAAACACTGTAAACAATAATCATAAAAGTGCAGTGTACAAAGTGGAACATAGTGTAATCGGTGAAAGTGTAAAACATTTAAAAAGAGCATCTCACAAATTTGTGCTGGAGATGAAAAAAAAGTCAGTATTGTAGCAATAGTCTATGATACTACTGACAAGTTTTGTATTTTTTGTATTTGTTGTAATTTTATATTGTGTAGGCCACAAAGGTCCTGTAACTAGGAGTAATATTTTTTTTAACATAATTATTTTGTTTAGATGTAAGATAATCCAGGGTTATATATAAAATAATAATAATATACCAAATAATACTATGTTAGCAAGATGGCATGTAAAAAATAGTGTACAGTAAGACACATTAAATGAATTATAAATCATAATTCATTTATGAATTATTCATTTAAATCATTCAAATAAAATTCATTTATTTGTTTGACATTCGGTACTCAAACATTCGGTGACAGAGACTTTCGTTGACACAGTTGTTTATCAATTCTAAATGCATTTATCGAAGTTTGTTTATGTGTGTTTATAGATTGTAAGGCCGTATAGGTACAGCATTTATTTATTACTGTACAGTACAGTAATAATTTATAGTATACAATTTTTTATGTTCAATAAATATCCAATATGCCTACACGTGTCCAATACATTACTGTACAGTACAGTACATAATTGTACTTTTTATTGAGTTCAGATAATATATCGTTCGGTTAATGGATGTTTGGATAATTGATGCTCTACTGTAATACAATTTTTTGCCAATTATAATTCAAAAAGTACATACATTTGCAGAATTTTACAAAAAAAGTAATAATAATAACTTCTAACAGTTAAATACAGAAGAATAGCAATTTTAAGTAATGAATAGAACACAATTATAAACAACTTCTTGAAAGGAACTTTTTTCTTACATCACTTTCAACATATATCGCTATCAATAGAAAAGTCAATTAATATGAAACTGTACAGTCATGTAGAGAAATGAACAAGGATTTCAGTGGTGTATTTATTTAATTTTTACCTTAGATATTGAGAAAGATATAATGTTCTAATATTAGGGCTCTTATTTCTTTGAACAGAGTACAGACTATTCAAAAGAGGATGAGAGATGCTAAGTTACTAAAACTTGAAGTAAATCTACTTTTGTAGATTATTTTATGAGCTTGTAATCATCTTGGGTACCATGCAGATCATTTGTTTATATTTTAAGGCATGTTTCTTTAAATTGGTGTGTTAAAAAAAAGTAATAAAAGGTGTATAGACAATTGATAATAAGATTGAAGTAACACAGGTTATGTAAGAATAAAATAGTATATTTTAATTACATTCAGAATTTTCCGTTTCAGGATTTCAAACCTGGGCATGTTCGGCATCAGTGAGTTTAGTGCAATTATTAATCCTCCTCAATGTGGTATTTTAGCAGTTGGTGGCGGCAGATCTGTCTTTAGTAAGTATGCACTATGTGATCTGTGTGTAAGTGTGCATTGTGTGACATCACAGGCTTTTTTGTTAAGTAAATTATATAATATTAAATTGAATGTGTTATATAAATTTGTAAAAAATAAGGTGTTACTTTCTTTATTTTGAAGTGAGGTTAATACCTTCTTGTTAATAAATTCTTGGCAAACCAGGCAGTGAAGTGTTGTGTAAGCCCCATTTCAGAAGACATGCTGTGCTGTACGAGGGGGTACCCAAAAATAACCGGAATTTTTTTTTTAAAGCTATGTATTTAATTTTTTTTACAAAACAACCTTATCACCTTAAAAGTACTCTCCATTACACTTAATACATTTGTCCAATCTGCGATCCCATTCCTGGAAACATTTTTCAGACTTGTCTGTTGTGATGGCCGACAGCTCCTGCCTCGTTTTTTTCTTTACCGCTTCCACGTCGTCAAAACGTTGTCCTTTCATGTCCCTGTTCATTCACGGAAACAAGAAGAAATTGCACAGAGCGAGGTCAGGTGAGTAAGGGGTGTGGGGCAAGGGAGTCATGTTGTTTTTTGCTAAAAACTGGCGATTTTTTAGGACCCGAGGCACAAATTTTGCAGTGACCCTTCTCATCCCCAAATCTTCTGACAAAATTCGCTGAACCGAGCTCCAAGTTATTCCAGATAACGTACTAATCTCTTCAATGGTCCGTCGTCGGTCTTCAAGTATGATTGCATGAACTTTTTCAACATTTTCGTCAATTCTGGAAGTTGACGGACGTCCAGAACGAGGTTTGTCATCAATTGACATTTCACCTTCTTTGAAATGAGAAAACCATTGGTACACTTGAGTTTTTCCCATAGCACTATCCTTGTAAGCTGTTTTCAACATCACAACAGTTTCTGCGGCGTTTTTCCCAAGCAGGAAGCAAAATTGCACAGCAGCGCACTGTTCACTTAAATCCGCCATGACAAAAAACAAGGAGCAAGCGAAACTGCTTTTACAAAACAAATTACTGTGACCGGACACAACCTTCCCAGGCGACAACAATGATGGCACTGAACTCGGAACGAGTTGCACTACGCTCGCCTAGCGGGAGAAATGCGTACTATGTAAGCTTCGCCAATCGCAGCGCTATTCCAGTTACTTTTGGGTACCCCCTCGTATATGGTGCCATGCTGTGCATTTCACAAACACACCATGAAATACAGACTTTTCACTGTGAACATCACAGTGTGTTTTTACTCCATATTGACGGGAGTGTCTGTTTTTACTTTCAGACACTCAGGAGAAAGTGTTGCAGTGGCGGCTTGTCAGGTGACGCAGGTGAAGCGCTGCTTCAGCTAAAATAACTGGTTCAGTGTGTTTCTTTTTACACAAAATTATTTTCAATTTTGTGTTTAAAAATATTTTTTTAAATTAAATTTCGTCTGTATAATAATTAAAATAACATTTACACGCCATGGAAATAGGTTACAGAAGCTGGACATCGCTGCGATCGTAAGCCTACTGGTGGCGGAAAGCGCTGAGACCGTAGAAGCAGCTTTCTGCAACTTGTATACTGCATCAGTTAATACGTCACTAACAATGCTTGGTTTATGACGGTTGCCATGACAACATATAGCCGTACTCAGCGTTCCCCCACCCACGTGAAGCAGTGTCATTGTGCTGTTTCTCAGTTGTGTACGTATACAGTGCTTTACCTATCCAGCGCGTTTGTTTTGTTCGTTGTATTTGATCGTGTGTGAAGTTTTTACAGAATGATTCCTTCATATGACCCAGTTTGTGTTTTATTAGAAACACCATTTTCAAGATGGAATAATGATGATAAGAAGAACTTTTAAGCTGTTAAAAACCTATGCCTATATTGAAAGTAAATAAAGTTGCAAAAATAAAGGGCAAGGTGTACAATCGCAACTTTAAACAAAATTGGTATTCAACGTTCGAGTGGTTGTGTGGCAGTTATTATTTAAATAAACTTTTTTGTATGCCCTGCTTAATTATTAGTGTTAAATCAAGTGCGTGGAATTAGAACGGCTTTGATGATTTCGGTAACGTTACTCGTGCTCTTTCCAAACATGAAGGTTCTTCTGAGCATGCTTTGTGCATTGAGTTTTTCAAAACTAAAGAAAAATTTAAGTACTATCGAGGATGCTTTGAAGGAAAATTCTAGGTTGTATATTAAACACTTCAATGACAACGTTCGGCTTAACAGACATTTCATGCATCTTCCTATTCGTGCAGTTCTTTACTTGGGTAAACAAGAATTAGCATTTCGCAGTCACCACGAAGAGTTATCATCTATTAATCGCAGAAATTTTATAGAACTGCTAGAAACCTTCGTATCGATAAGCCCTGTAAATATTCAAGAACACTATAAAAAAATCTTACCCATCTTTGCCGGCAATTCTAAGACTATTCGGAATGAAATAATTGGCTGCATTTCATATTGATGAGCACTTTGCAAAGGAAATAGAAGATAGTACATTTTATTCAATTCAAGTGGATGATTCCACAGACAATGTCCACAAATCTCAATGTAGCATCATAATTAGATATGTTATTCTCGGAGGAAAGCTGGTGGAAAGATTTTTGGGATTTTAGATGTTAGTTCCAGTCTGACTGCCGACACACTGTTTCACGTTGTGTTATAGTCCCTCGAAAAATTTGACTATAAATCAAAACTTATTCCCCAGTGTTTTGATGGTCAGGGGAATTAAATGGTCTTCAGGCAAAAATCAAAGAAGTAGTGCCACAAGCGGTTTTTGTTCACTGCATGGCGCATCGTTTGAATCTAGTGCTACAACAAAGCTGCAACATCATTTCGCAATGTCAGATATTTTTTGCAACTGTTAATGGTTTACCGTCTTTTTTCCACACTTCTGCTAGGCGAACTTACGCAGTAGACACAGTCGTTGGAAGACGAATCTCTACTTCCGTTATTACGCAATGGAAGTCTAATTCCAAAATTGTGAATAGCCTACTATATATAATGAATGGGATTCATTAAAAGAAGTATTCACTAAAATTGTGAACGATTCAAATTATGATCAAACATCAATTAGGCAGAGTGATGGCTTCTTAAATAAATTTAATGATTTTGAATTTACGCTTTTGGTTGTCGTTTTTAATGATATTTTTGGAGCCACGGATGCTCTCTTCGATGTGCTACAAAAGAATCATTTGACATTAATTTCTGTATCTCGCAAGTTAAAAATACGCAATCACTCATAAATAGCAAAAGAACTGATGATGCATTTATGAAAATTTTCGATTTAGCTGCTTCAGAAACAACAGTTCCAACTGAATACCATGAATGGCAGAAAAGAATTACACTCACACGAGATCAACTTTTTGAAAAATACAAAATTCTGTATTATGAAATTTTAGATAACCTTTCAGTACAAATAGCCACACGTTTTAATGATATGGAAAAGCTTCAGTTTGTTACATTAATGGATACTTCAAAGTGCGTAACGTATTTTGAAAACTTTCCCACGGATGCATTAAGTAACTTAAAGGTGTCCTACCCTAATCTGTTTACAGATTTCCAAAGACTGAAAAACGAATTACAGCTTATTTATGAGGATAAGCAATACAGACAAATGGAAACACTAAATTTGATGGAACTTTTAGCTGTCAACAGGAACATCTTTAAAGAAGCTTACAAACTGTTTTGTTTAATAGTAACTATTCCATCCAAAAGCGTTTCCGTAGAACGAAGTTTTTCTTGTTTAAAAAGAATAAAATCATACCTGCGCAATACAATGACAGAGGACAGACTTACTAACTTATCAAAAATTTCCATAGAAAAGGAACTGTTAAACGAATTAAATAATGTACAACCATTTTATGACGACATTATCGACAAGTTTGCATATTTGAAAGAGAGGAGAATTGACCTTGTGTTCAAGAAATAAAATGCAAGCCTGTAAGCACTTACTATTTTTAACTACTTTATTTGTAAATTTTATTAACATACTTTTCTTTTGTCTCCATATGTTATTCATGACTCCAAAACAGGAAGAAACATATTCACATAAATGATTGGGGGGGGGGGGACTGCCACCGATTCTGCTTCACCAATCCTCGAATCCACGAGCCGCCACTGAAGTGTTGTACTGTGTCTGATATAATAACTGCTAAATTTCTGGTTTTTCAAAGTGGATGATCAAGAAAGATTACTGTAAATGTACAAGTATTTTTACAAGTACAAGTACATGATACTTACAATGTAAAAAGCTACAGAACGGAGGAAAAAAGTGGGTTCATCTGTTAAAAGTTCAAAGACTTGTAGCTGGTGCTTTTGTCATATTATTTAGTCATAAATGACGGAAACAAGTTTTTCAGCTATTCTAGATTCGATGGCAATATTTTATGAACTGTTGAATAAAGGACACATTCTCAGAAAAAATACCAATATAAGAGACGCTATTTCAGCAACTGAAAGACTTACCGTAACTCTGAAATAAATGGTTTTAGAAATTACTCTGTTATTAGAGCATGATTACTTTCAATGTAGTTACACAGAATGTATCAAATTGAAGTATCACCACTGTCATAATGTTAAAGAGTTACTTTGTTATGCGTACTATTTGCTTGCCAAGAATTCTTTCTGGCTCAGCGGTTTCTGCTACTATACACAGTAACAAATTTAGAAACACATTGAAGCATGAAAGGTTCCATGTTACATGTTATATAAACATGTTAATGATGTGTACTATCAGAATGATCATATGATTTCTTAGTTCAACATTTTTATCGTCATATAAATATCTAGTGTTACATGCACTGCAATTTTGTAGCAATTTTAAGATAATCTAAGTTAAATTTTTGATAAAAATTTTAGAGAATTAAAATGACTGACTATGCCAAAAGGTCAATTTATGATAATAGTAATCAATACGCTGTATCTGGCATGGTGCATTGATATACACTGTAGTGATCATGGCAGCCACCCATGGCAAAAAGTCATGATTAAACTGTCTGAAAGGTTCCATATAAGACTGTGTCAATCAAGAGCCACAGTACCGTGTTGGACATGGCACATGTCTGTTTCCTTTATAATAAATGTAGGGTTACCATTCATTTTGCCTTTGTGCACTGAAGTTTTATTGTTGAATAGTGTACTGTCTGACTTTTAGTTGCTCTGCCTAGTAGTGTCAACTTAGTTATTATTTACTTTTCATGGCAATGTGTAAGGCTTCAAGGAAGTTTGTGTAATGACAGGCGTCATGCTTTTACGAGTAATAGTAGTCTTGGTATTCTCTTGCATAAGAACAGTTGTTTATCGTAAGTTAATAGAAACTGTTATTTTTAATAGTGTTATTTAAACAGTAAATTGAAACATAATGTGTAATTGTGCAAATAATAAGAAGAAGCCCCAATACTACTTCACTTACCGTATCAGAAGATTCCTAAAAAACCAAAAGCCCTTGGGTCACCACCACATTTTTGACAGGTTGAAATGTAGAAACCGGAAGACTGTCCCCATGAAAACAATTTTAAAATAAAAAAAACTTTCCCTTATCAGAAGTTCCAAATTTGTGAGACAAACTCGTTGAGCACAGGTTAGGTTAAGGCAAGGTGACGTTGAAATAACGCATATTCATTGTTATTCTCCTAAATTCATTTAATGCTAATATTTGAATTGTTATTTGCTGACCAATTATAGTATTGTGAACACTCAATTTAGTTGGATCCAATGTAATGTGTGTAAATTTTGAAACGATTCTGTGTGTGTGTGTGTGTGTGTGTGTGCGTGCATGCGTGTGCGTGTGCGTGTGCAAGAGTACCTACCAGTATAAGAATTAATTCTTATACATGAATATTGTTATATGACGAGTACGTGCGTCTCGTTATTATCACGCAATGTAAACCTATTTGTTACTAGTAACGGGTATGCTTCTCGGTCTCTCCTCTCTTCGGTCGTGTTAATTTAATTCAATTATTTAGATATCTGAGATATTTGGAGTTGGGGAATATAGTAATTTTATTAACTAATATTAGCTTATCTCTCTAAGAAAAATACCAGTGTTAGTGTGCTTGAAACTTAAATAATTAATGTTTTATTCTATAATTTCGCTCAACCCTAGTATACCTCGAAGAGAATTATGTAAATTTTGTATTTTTATGCTCTTCTCTTTGGTGTCGGAGAATTCCACAATAAGCGCTGCAGTTCCGGGGCAACGAAACTTATAGGTTAATTCACTGTTTACGTTAACCAATTATTATATACTTAGTCAGTTACTTTTGATTCCCAACTCATTAAATAATACCCCAAATGATAAGATTTTGCAACTATACAATGTTTCTTTATTTATTCACTCCTTCAACATTAAATAAGATAGGTTCCAATTAGCATACATAAAGGCTATAGATTGCGTGAATCGATTATTGTTCAGTCCAATACTTTATTTTATATTCGGTTATATAATGTGTTTTTGTTTATAATTAACTTAATTCAGGGTGTGAAGGTTCTTGTAACTGTGGGGAAGATTAAAAATACATAGATAAGAATGCAAGATTTACAAATTTGAAGTGTTGTGTTGTTAATATGATTTATACGATTATAATTTACCAGACTAGAATGAAGCGACTCGTGTAGGCCGTTGATTGATAACCTCGCCGTTCAGGATGGATATGTCGTTCGAGATTCTTTTCTTCGGTTTAATAAAATGGAATTCTTGTCCTGTTCACCTCGGAAATACAGCTCCCTGGATTTATTTACGGCCAGGCTGGTGGTCCTTCTGCAAATTCTGGATCCAAATACGTTCTTCTCTCGTTTGAAGTAATTAGTGATGTTCCGTGTATTTAAAAGGTTATGAGTTCCAGTATGGTGTATATTATTTGTTGTGACACAGTTAACTCTTTATATTGGTTTTAATATATCGTTAATTCTTTTCTGGTATAGGACAATTCAAGTCCTTCCTTGTAGAACCCAGTTATTTATTTTTTATTGTGATACTGTACTATGATCTCATTTGGTTGAACTTTGCTGGCATAAGTCAAGAAGATTATCATTAGAATTTTGTGTATTATAAGAGTATCAAAATAATTTAGAATATTCCAATTACATTAGACATTTCTTGGGTTTTTTAATCTCATCACGTTCAGATCATAAAAGGCAATAATTGAAAATCAACAACTTCTTCATTCCTGTAGTCCTTAGCAACACATTATTTTTCTTCCTTCTCAATGTTTTGTATATAGTGTTTATTTCATATATTTTTCGTCCATTCCTTATTAATTTTCTATCATATCGGAATATAACTTACCTATAGTTTGTTTACTATTTTCTACATATATTCTGCTGGTTTTTTTATCTTAGTCTGTTTCTTTTATATTTATTACTTTTTCGATATCAAACGTTATCAATCGATATCATGGCATTGTGGCATTATCATAATTTGTATAAATTGAGGTGGTTTATTATATATCATTACTTATCAAATGTTTTTTCCTAGCTCTTTGAACCGTATTCATTAATTATTATTAACTTCCGTACCTAACCTTTATGTTATGAGTGGTTATATAGTGTTATTGGCTGTTAGGCCTTTTATGGTATATGGACCTACCTTTGTTTATAACCGGTGAACAACTATAGCCCTTTTACACAAGTTCATACATATAATCAAATCTTAACTATTAACATTTACATAAATAATTATTCTTTCCATAACTAATAACAATTTTATCTTGATCTATGGATCACATATAAGAAAATTGAGATCTATTAACACTAATTAACTGCTTCCCACATCCTTCTATAACAGTAATTGAATAATACATTTTGTTTCATTACTTTCCATTAACTCAACAAGTAATTTGTATAACATAACATAAACTTTATCATAACATTCATTGTCACAAAATAATATCATTTAATTCATAATCCTTACTTAATATTGCTATAAGGTAAATTATTGTCTCGTTTTTTGCTTAATTTCATTGTCATTTACTTTGACATTTTCTGTACTATTTTCTTTCTTACCATTCTCATCAGTATTATATTGATTTACTTTTCACTGAACATGGATCACTAACTATTGTCTAATTTACAGGTTTGTTTATTATTGTTATTTCTACCTTGCATCCTTATTTATTTTTATATATAATTATAAATGTATTTATTAGACCTTTGTGTTATCATGGGAGTTAAATATTGATTTACTTATTAATTTGTTAATACAATATTTATGTAACATGGATGACTGCATTTCTGTTGCGTTACATATGCTCCCTCTCCTAAAAAAGTTTAGTTTACCTGAATGAAGTTTAGGTCAAATAAACTTGTCTTTTTCACATGCCTTTTCTTCATATCAATATTAATGGTTAATGATGGGATTCTCAATGTAACTTTGTTAGACTAGTATTAATAATTCTTTATTTAATAACATTTCATTATTTCTATTAACATTCTTGATCATATTTAATTTCTGTAAACAGTATTTGTTGATAGTTGGCTACAATATTCAATGATACTTTAGGTTCACATCTCTTCTACTTATAATTACTGTAATCACTGTATCTCTCAATTATTCTTCTGTCAGCTATTTTGTGATGGTACAATCATGGTACATTTCATAATTACATAAAATATGGTAAAGAGATCATAAATATTGTATTTTCCTATTTTTTGACATACCCAATCCAACCTCAAACACCCGATATAGAATTTACGGTGAGTGGACTATATTACAGTATTTGCCAGGATTTGAACTAATTCATGACAAAAAACGGTGTCACATCACAAAAACAGTGTGCAGTTATTGAGATAAGCAGAGCCAAGCCTTCGTTACGTCAGAGGCGGAGAATGTGTTGACAACTACAAACAGCGATGTCAACAACTTAGACAAAGGAATGTGACGTCAATACACCCCACTTCCGCAGATTTCAACCAGAAATTGCCGTCATTTCATCTGCAGCTCTGATTTGAGCCGGCCGGCCGCCCATTCACTTATGAGTGAATTTTAACTTTTTAGACCACTGTAGGTGGTTAATAAACAATATAAATATAATAAGTACAGTGCGCCAACTTCAAGATGTGACCGGGAAAAACTCGCCGAACTCGCGGTGCGCGAAGTTCGTGCAAAACGAGGACGCACAGCAACACTACATTGGTGAGAGCGTTCCTTATATATTTTGAATCCTTTCTTTCCCAATATATGTTATTGTAGAAATCAATCATTTAACAAATTATTCAAAATTTCAATCTAAATTTAAGCAGCTCCAAAATTTAAATAAGTTGTACCATGATAATGAAAGGGTGAGTGGTTGTGTGCGTGCATAATTATTCTAAGTGCTGGGTTGAGCACCACTATATAAATATATACATGTTATTATTGTATAATCATTTAATCATATAATCATTAAACTTAATCAAATTTATTATTACACATTATGTTTTTGGAAGGGTTACAGTTGGTTTTAAAAAATGTTATGTAACAAAGTAAAGAATAAAAAGGGGTATTTCATTGGTAACAATTAGAACAGCTGTTTTGTTATTTCAAGCAATTTCCGTTTCCTATGACTTCGCGTAACGAACTTCTGGCCCATGACTTAGTTAATTGCATAGATGGCGTCTTAGTTTTTGTATACATAACCACATTTGTGAGATATATCGTATTTATAAATTCAAAAATAACGTAACTGTACAGGTGGCTTCTGGAACAGGGACATTAGGTGGTATTATTTAAACATATTATTACCTAATGTACGCCTAGAAAGAACGGAACAAATTGCTTGAGGTAACGGACACAAAATTTTATAATTCATAAACATAACCCCACAATTAGGTTATACAATTGTATGCATGCGTGCATTACACAATTGCCAAAATGAGTACTAATGACAATATTACGTTAGAAATAGGTACAACTAATGTAAATTTGACTGGCGAGATGGATGTACAAACACCTCAAACTAGTCAGATTGACGAGGTGCATACGCCTGTATCTGTAGAAATAACGAAAGTCAATACATCCATTTCAACTAGTTTAGATAGTAAGCGGATGAAACTAATGCAATGATGCAACTTTTATTAAATAAATTTGACAGTTTTGATAAAAAACTAGATGAACAGAAAATCGATTCTAATATTAAATTCAATGAATTAAAGAATGAAATAAAAGTGAGTCACAATGAACTTATTAAAAAATGTGACCAGCTGATTACAAAATTAGATAAGTTATATGTGGTAGAAAGTAAATTAGAAAGTCAGAAAGTACTAGATAGTAGTACCCAGCAAAATGCTGTACTGGATAACCTATTTAAAACTGATAATTCCAAAAATGAATGTACTCTAGATAATACAAATAATACAGGTAGTAAGATTGTGGTGGTAGAAGAGGATAAACATGATAATGAAAATATAATGCATGACAATGAAATATTTGAGTTTATGAAGTCAGAAAGAAAGTTGAGAGAAAGTATTTTAGTACAAGGAATGCAGGGGGTAGAATTTTCTTTTAATGTTGTATTAGGGGGTGAAGACAAGTCTTCATGTAGTTTGATAGACGATAGTTCTACAAATAAAGTTTCTTTTAGTTTTTGTGTACCTAAGAGGTGCAACGATTTTATGATAGGGACCCTTGTATATTTGGAGAGAGAAAGTGTATTTTGGTGTTATGGAGAGAAATGTATTAAGAGAGAAAGTATAGAGAGATATTGTGAGAGTAAGAGAGTAATAAAAATATTTAAAGTAAAAAGAAATTACAGACAACTGTTAGAAAGGTTAGGGTTATATGTGGTATATGAAAATGATGACTACTTACCTGATAATAACAATAAATTGAAAATAACAAGAAATGAGAATAAAGACATTAGGTACTTACCTGTGGTGGAATATTATGGGGATAATTATTATATAAACCAATTAATGACATATGATACTAAGACAAACGGAACTCTACTTGATAGTAACTGGAAGTATTTGATTAATAACAATTGCATACAGGAATATAAATATAATGTTGCAAATAATAAAATCTATGTATTAAATAAGAATTTATATAGACCTAAGATTCGTTTATTGTTTAATGATGGTGGATAGACTGTTATATTGTGAAATGAACATTAAATAATAATGTGAAAAGTGGTTTTGAATTGGACTGTTATGGACTGATTTCGATTAATGACACAATAATGAAGTTGGAGTGTATATTTTATTGTATTAACTGTATTTATATATCCATGTATTTTGATGTGTATTATGTATTACAGGTACCCCAGTGTGTATTATTATATATTCTATATATGTAACATGTTTAATAATAATATTTTAATTAATTACTAATGAATAATAATGAATGTTTAAATAATTATTATATTGGAATTTTGAAAAGAGGTATTGTTATAAGGAGGTAGGAGAGGAATTTTATAAGACAATGGTAAATGATTACAGTAAGGTAAGTGTTTAAACAGGAATATAACCTGGGTATTGAATTAGAAGCAGGTGAGTTATGCAATTAATGTAAATGGAGTTAGAAAGAAAGAAATTGAAAGAGTTAGAATTTTTAAGAAAATACAAAGAGAATTATTAGATAGTTAGGGACACAGTAGTTGGTGATTATTTGTAGAGAAGGTGTTTAAGTAAAGGTACATACATATAATTATTGTTGGTGAATTCTGTAGTGGTGGTGAGGTGATAAAGAGTAGCCAACCAATAGTGTTGTGGCAGGTATTAGCGTAGTTTAAGGGAGTGTTTGCCGAATTTTATGGAAGGGCAAAATATTAGAGATGTATATAGCCAGTTAGGGAACACCCAACCCAGTGCAAAGACGAGCGGTGCCATATGATTTAAATGGAATTAGTAATGAAGTATATAATTGAGATATTGGTGTCATGATAGGTAAATTTGATGGTTAGTTAGAAGAAGGTGAGTAAAATTATATAATGAAGTGTAGTGAATATAGGAGTTATCCAGGCTAAACAGAGATAGAAGGTGAAAGGTTAGGTAGTTAGGTAGATAGAAAGTTCAGAGTATAGAGAAAGTAAGAAATGAATAATGAAATAATAATGTAATATGAATAGTAACAATAAGTTCAAAATGTATTTTATTATTATAAATAAATAAATTTGATGTTTAATTAATAACTGAAAGGATAAATTTTAATTTAAATACAACTTTTAAGTAAATTATACAAATGTTAATGCATATCTTGGATATGATTAAATATGATTGAGTGTTTAAAATGTATTAACTGTATTATTAATATATCAGTGTTAATTATTAATGTATTATGTATTTATTTGAAGACTTTTTAACATGATGTTATAATATGTGTGGGAAGAAAAAAAATTTTTAAATGGCGTTGTTAATAATATTTATCAGCCAGATGATTAACTGTTAATAATAATAATAATAATAATAATAATAATACTAATAATCATAATAAAAGTTTATTTTAAGGGTTATAAATAAATAAATCGATTTATTAAATTTCTTGATTTGTTTTCTCCAAGTTTGGGAGATATATAATTATATTTTATATTATATATATTTTATATTTTCAATTATATTTCATTCAATTTTAATCCTTTTTCATATTCTTTTTAATCCTTGAGATTTATTATTTTTATAATTTTTATACTTTCTAATTTTATTTAATATAATTTATAATTTTATAAATAGTAAGCCAACCCAGTGCTTATTGGCACAAACCAGCACTTAGCTAAGGGGAACCAGATCAGTTGAGGATGGAGTGATTCAATAAGCCACTATATTAATATTTTTTATAAATTGTTTCAGTGTTTGGGGTGTGACAGCGGTCCTGAGCTGGCCAACGCGTCAGAGCAGGGGCGTTAAGAGCCTAAGTGGCCTTATGGTGTTGGGATCTCGCATGAGAAGTCCAGTAAGGTCATCTAGGTACGGTCCTCATCACCAGACCAAGGGTGAGTTATTGTTATTTTTTATATAAAATTGTAAGGGGGTTGTGGCGACTTGTCCTGACTGATCCCTTTAGGAAGTATGAAAGGGTCAATGAAAGTTTGTGTGCTTCGTCACACCATCTTTCATTGAGGGGGTTTTGTGATGGTACAATCATGGTACATTTCATAATTACATAAAATATGGTAAAGAGATCATAAATATTGTATTTTCCTATTTTTTGACATACCCAATCCAACCTCAAACACCCGATATAGAATTTACGGTGAGTGGACTATATTACAGTATTTGCCAGGATTTGAACTAATTCATGACAAAAAACGGTGTCACATCACAAAAACAGTGTGCAGTTATTGAGATAAGCAGAGCCAAGCCTTCGTTACGTCAGAGGCGGAGAATGTGTTGACAGCTACAAACAGCGATGTCAACAACTTAGACAAAGGAATGTGACGTCAATACACCCCACTTCCGCAGATTTCAACCAGAAATTGCCGTCATTTCATCTGCAGCTCTGATTTGAGCCGGCCGGCCGCCCATTCACTTACGAGTGAATTTTAACTTTTTAGACCACTGTAGGTGGTTAATAAACAATATAAATATAATAAGTACAGTGCGCCAACTTCAAGATGTGACCGGGAAAAACTCGCCGAACTCGCGGTGCGCGAAGTTCGTGCAAAACGAGGACGCACAGCAACACTACATTGGTGAGAGCGTTCCTTATATATTTTGAATCCTTTCTTTCCCAATATATGTTATTGTAGAAATCAATCATTTAACAAATTATTCAAAATTTCAATCTAAATTTAAGGAGCTCCAAAATTTAAATAAGTTGTACCATGATAATGAAAGGGTGAGTGGTTGTGTGCGTGCATAATTATTCTAAGTGCTGGGTTGAGCACCACTATATAAATATATACATGTTATTATTGTATAATCATTTAATCATATAATCATTAAACTTAATCAAATTTATTATTACACATTATGTTTTTGGAAGGGTTACAGTTGGTTTTAAAAAATGTTATGTAACAAAGTAAAGAATAAAAAGGGGTATTTCATTGGTAACAATTAGAACAGCTGTTTTGTTATTTCAAGCAATTTCCGTTTCCTATGACTTCGCGTAACGAACTTCTGGCCCATGACTTAGTTAATTGCATAGATGGCGTCTTAGTTTTTGTATACATAACCACATTTGTGAGATATATCGTATTTATAAATTCAAAAATAACGTAACTGTACAATTTTCTTTCTGTTTTCTTTGTCCTACTCTTCTGGAATCTGAGGTCATTCTTGCAACGATTCTAATATTCCTTAAATATTTAATTTCCCTAACAATCCCTAATATGTGCGTTGGTACAGTTCAGAGAGGCACTGTTTGGCTTCATACTCTGCTGTCCACACTACACCTTAATATAGTACTGCTGGAATTCATGTACAGTCAGCTATAAAAATATAATAATCTCCTTAATTAATTAATAATAAACATTTGGGAATTTTTTCACATTGTTGCTTTTATATTTATTTATTCCTATCTTCCATACTTTGTGATTCCATTTTAAGTTCCTTAAACATTTTTTGATAATAATTCTGACAGTTATCATTTGTAATTATTTTTGTTTTTCTTTCTTGTTGTGATATTAACGCTAAGTATTTTCTTCATTTGGTCTTCTGATCTCAATATTTTCTAAATAGTTATTGGTTTGATTATTATCATTACTGTGTTTCTGAATAGTTACAGTCCTTAGCTCAACTATTATTTTTCTTATCTTATTTCATTATTTTGGCTGGTTATATTTTAATGAATTATGTTGATAACTATTTTTTCTCGTTTTCTTTAATATTACATTGGTCACAATCAATCGTTTATTGAGGTTGTTCCTTTCACTTGGCAATGTGGTAGGTATTTTAGGTCATATTATTCTTCTTTTATTACTTTGCATAGCTATACTTGATATAAAAAATTTTATCTTGAGGTTTCATTATTCCTTATTCACAATATTTCTTCGTAGACATGTAGTAATAATTCTGGTTTTCTTCTGTAATCTTGGGGTTTGTTATTAACTCTTCTTAATACCTTCTTCATAACTATATTTTAATTCAGACTTACTTCATTTTGAATGACATGTTTTCTATTTATATAATATTGTTCAAAAAATTCTCTCTTATTTACAAGTGTTTTCTCTTCAAAACTGGTAATAAGTTGTTCTTATTGTATTTTAGGATTTAGTGGTTTTATTCAAATTCAAATTCTTTTTAATTCCAAGTATTTTCTCTTCAAAATCGATAATAAGTTGTTCTTATTTTAATTTAGAATTTATTGGATTTATTCATAATATTTCTTTATGGACTCCTGATTGTATGTTCCCTTAATCTTTTTCGTGACAGGGTTCATTATTTCATAGGTATTGTTATTATTATTTTTTGTTATCACATATGGCCCAGTATATAATAATAATAATTTTTTAGTTATTCCCTCTAGAGTGCTGGGTAGCTCCCTGTTTCTTATTAATATTTTCTCGCCCACTTGGTACTTAATTGGTTTTGGATTATTCTTTTCATATTTCCTTTTCTTCATTTCCACCTTTTCCATTACTCGGTTATAAAATTTAACGGTTTCAGACTGATATTCTGGGTTATTTGGAAAATTTATAATATCCTGGATTTCTCTAGGTGGAAACCTTTCAAACATAACAGTATAAGGGGTATTTTCGATGGACTGATGGTAAGATATATTTAAGAACTCCTCGGTCAGTGACAAGTATTCGTACCACCTTCTCTGTTGGTCATGACAGTAAGTTCGGAGTATTCTGCCAACTTCCCTCAATACACGTTCTGCTGGATTGCTGCTGGGGTGGTATACTGAAGTCTTATATGTTCTAATGTTGTGTTTTGGAAGATTATTTTTCCATTTGCTTCCCTTGAATTGCGTACTATGATCGGTGATTATAGATGACGGTTTACCAATCTCTGTTATGTAACGTCCAATGACTATTTCCAGAATTTTCTTGGTCGTGGCTCTGCTAATAGCGTAGAGTTTAGTATATTTGGAAAAGTGATCAAAAATAATAATTATGAATTTATATCTATGGTTCCCTCCACTGCGTGGGAATGGTCCACATATATCCAGAAATACTTTCTCCAGCTTATATTTGGATGTGATAGGGATCATGACTCCCTCCTTCTTCTCATTGTTATGTTTAACCATCTGGCAGATGTGACATGCTTGTATGGATTTTTGCACTTTTCTGGTTATATTTTTTATGTACACTTGTTCTTCCAGGGCTTTGACGATTTTTATGGCTCCCATGTGTCCATATCGTTCGTTCATGGTAATCCAAGATCAATTTGTTTTCCACAGCGGTGAGAATTACTAATTTCCAGTTTATTTGTTTAGGGGTAACTTTAATAAATAATCGATCATCATGTATACAGTAATATTTAGTAATAACTTCATCAGCATTTTGCACCTTCTGGCGTATGTTTATTAATTTGGGATCCAATTTTTGGTGTTGATTAATTTCAGTTGTGATAATTTCTAAATCCTTCCTACTCTTAATAACATTGTACACTTTTGCAATCTGTTCCTTTTCTCCTTCGAACGATTGGTCTTGTATGTTTATTCGGGACAAGATATCGGCTGCTATGTTCTTTCTTCCAGGTATATATTCCCAATCGATGCAATACTCTTGCAATGCAAGGACCCATCTAGTTAGCCGGCCATGACTAAGTTTACATCGTTTTAGAAATGAAATTGACTTATGGTCACTTCTTACGGTCACTGGGTATCCGAGTATGTAAGTTCTAAACTTATTGCATGCATACACTACACTTAGCAGCTCCTTCTCGTTAACGTTATAGTTGCGTTCGCAGTTGTTCAGCACTCTGTTGGCGAAGCTGATTACCATATGATGTCCTTCTTCATCTTCTTGATATAGGGTAGCTCCTAAACTAACATTGCTTGCATCACAATTCAAATAAAAGTGTTTGTTAAAATCAGGGTGGTACAACATAACTGTCTCTAGAAATTTCTTCTTGATTAATTGCAGAATTTTATCTTGTTCTGGTCCCCATGCCCATTTGTCTTTCGATGATAATTGTTTTTGAAACTTGGCAGTTATTTCCGAATAGTTATCTTGGAATTTGCGGTAATAGTTACAAATTCCAAGAAAGGACTGTAGCTGTTTTCTATTTTTTGGAGTAGGGAACAGTTGAATTGCTCCTACTTTTTCTGTTGAAGGTGTGATACCCTCCTCTGACAAATTAAACCCTAAGAACTTTACTTGGTTGGCGATAAATTTAGATTTATTCAGCTTGAGTGTTATGTTATTTTCGGACAATTTTCTCAGTACCTGTTCCACCCGCTCGCAATGTTCATCCCAATGTGAAGAAGTTATAAGTAAGTCAATTACTGTGGAATGCTGTCGCAATATATTGTATCCAATTAATACATTGAACGGTAATCCCGTTGCGACCAAGAATCCTATTGGTAGGGTTATATTATTATTAGTAAGATCGAGCGATACTTGTTTTTTAACTGTTTTATTTTGCCGTCCAGTGGCTCCGATAATTATCACATTATTAACAGGTAAGGTCGGTATAGGCAACTGGCCTTCTCGCTGTATTTTTTCCAGTTCAGTACTGTCTATCAACGAGATGTTGGATCCAGTATCTATCATTATGGTAGATTGTACTCCATTTAAATTTGCTGTTACATATATGATTTCGTTATTACTATTACTGTTTACCTGATTATTATCTTCTTCCAATAAATCTTCTCTAATATTTTTTAAATAGTGGTTATTAATTATAGTTATGGTATTATTATTCTTAGTTTTATTTACAAGTCGTTGTTCCCCAAGATTACGGTTCAGTGAAGGGTATTCATCATTTTTCACTGCCTCTATTAGTTTAAATGAGGGCTTCCCCCATCTTCTCTATTTTCATTTGAATTATTATGTTGATTTTGTACAGGTTCGGTGCGGTCCTCTGTATTAGGTTCCACTATCCTATAATTTCTTTCAGGTTGATAGTTGTCTTCACGCCGGGACTGATTATAATGACTGTCATATCGGTGATTCCTTGGGTAATACCGTCGCTGATTGTTTTGAGGCCTGGAGTAAATATAATTAACGTTATGCCTATAATTATTGGGTCGTCTGTCCCCATCTCCTCTATTATTGCGACTATCGCGGTAATTATAAGGATTATTGCCACGATAATTATAATTCCTGGAATTATTATTCAAGTGATCGTTCTGGGTCCTATTTGCATTAACGTTCTGAGCGGGTCGATTGTGATCATTATTATGAGAATTGGTTTGTGGCTCGTTATTATTATACTTCTGATATTTATAATTTAACATTCTGTTTCTTTGGTATTGATTCTCGTGCTCATAATTCTCAAGGAATTTGGCCATAGCTGAAATCGTGTTGATTTGACTACACATACGTGCATTTTTTATCCCTTCCTCATAATGGTAGGATAGTTGTATCACCAAACATTCTTCGGGAATTCTGGGCTCTAAGTTCCGTGCCATACATACTTTTCCTAGAAAGTATGAAGTAGGAGATTGTCCTATGTTTGTTTCGTATCGGCCGTTACTCAAATTATTTCTAATCATGTTCTGGGTCGACTCCGACTAATATTTCTCTTTAAATTGTTTTTTGAACTCGGTCATGTCCAGTATATCCGGGCGCACCGCTGTCCACCAATTATCATAGGTATCTTTAAATGTCTCATCAATCATACTGCGTATAATACTCCAGCGATTCTCTATTTCTTGCGATCGTCTCTTCCAACCTCTTTAAAAATTCCATCGGATTACGCTTGTAATTACGAAAATTAATCGACTCACGGTTATCGTGGTTATTCGTATGACTATGCTGGCATGTCCTATCCCGCCATGAATCTACTTCTTCTTGTAACTGTAGTTCGCGTCTACTAATTTCCTCTATTTTATTTTTACTGGTATTAATTTGACCTTCCATATTGTTTAAATTGCCATATACTCTTTCAAGTCGTTCACCCACGTCTGTCCGTATTTGCATAATACCTTCCTTATTCTCCTCCTGTACCTGATGTACTTCGTTTTTAATTTGTTCATATTTTCCGACAGTTTCCTGTTGGATTCCTTCGACCATTATTTTACTCTCGATTTTTAGGTCATTAATTTTATTTTGTAGTTCTTCACGAACCTGTACTACTGTTTCGTTAGTTTTTTCTAACCCTTCATTTGTTTTGGCTATTTCTAATTTTCTTTCCTCATTATTTTGGTCCACCTTCTGGTTAACTGTCACATAAATATTCTCAATTTTTTTCATTAATCTGCCTTAAATTTTCTTCATGTATTTGTAGGATGTCTTCCTTCATTTGTTTTAAACCCTCATCATTCCTATCTAACCTTTCGTGAATTTGGTTTAATCTTTCGTTACTCCTATCGAACTTTTCGTTCATTAGTTTTGAGGTTTCTTTAATTTCCTCATTTGTTTTATCGAATTTTTCCTCCAGTCTCTTTGAGTCTTCCTTAATTTCCTCTTTCATTTGTCTGTTGCTTTCCATTATTATCCTCAACAACTCCTGCATACTCATGTCTTCCTTTTTGTTGGATTTATCTGGTTGGTCCCCTTGGGCATCTTCTTCAATTACTTCCTTTTCCTTGTCCGTAATAATTTCAGTTTCTGCTATTTCGCCTGTCTGTTGTTCCATTTCACTGTCTGTGATTATTTCTATTTCCTGTTCTTGTTCATCTATTTCCTTCTCCGTTTCTTCTGTCCTCATCCTTGATCTACCTCTGGTATGCATGTTTATTCTCCCACAGTTGCCTGCTCTGGTTAAGTAATATTAATGTAATTATAGTTACTTAACTTAAGCCCTACACAAGTTGAGCGCCAATTTGTTATATGACGAGTACGTGCGTCTCATTATTGTCACGCAATGTAAACCTATTTGTTACTAGTAACGGGTATGCTTCTCGGTCTCTCCTCTCTTCGGTCGTGTTAATTTAATTCAATTATTTAGATATCTGAGATATTTGGAGTTGGGGAATATAGTAATTTTATTAACTAATATTAGCTTATCTCTCTAAGAAAAATACCAGTGTTAGTGTGCTTGAAACTTAAATAATTAATGTTTTATTCTATAATTTCGCTCAACCCTAGTATACCTCGAAGAGAATTATGTAAATTTTGTATTTTTACGCTCTTCTCTTTGGTGTCGGAGAATTCCGCAATAAGCGCTGCAGTTCCGGGGCAACGAAACTTATAGGTTAATTCACTGTTTACGTTAACCAATTATTATATACTTAGTCAGTTACTTTTGATTCCCAACTCATTAAATAATACCCCAAATGATAAGATTTTGCAACTATACAATGTTTCTTTATTTATTCACTCCTTCAACATTAAATAAGATAGGTTCCAATTAGCATACATAAAGGCTATAGATTGCGTGAATCGATTATTGTTCAGTCCAATACTTTATTTTATATTCGGTTATATAATGTGTTTTTGTTTATAATTAACTTAATTCAGGGTGTGAAGGTTCTTGTAACTGTGGGGAAGATTAAAAATACATAGATAAGAATGCAAGATTTACAAATTTGAAGTAAATATCACTATAATATTGACGACTCGGAACACTAAGTTTTTTATAAGTAAAAACGTAAAGTTTTACCTTACAGCCTAAACCAGCTTTCACCTATAGAAGGCTTCATCAGAGGCTGTCGTTAGTAGCGCTGTTCGTCTTGTTGTTGGCGACGAGATAGTGTTTCGAAAGATCGAAGCTGTGTGTGTGTGGTGAGATGTGTTCGAATAATGCGTGCGATTTGAATTGTGTCTGTTCGTTTAGGATGTCGTTTTTATTTGTTTTTGTGTGTGTTTTTATTTGTTTTTTTGCGCTACTAACGACAGCCTCTGATGAAGCCTTCTATAGGTGAAAGCCGGTTTAGGCTGTAAGGTAAAACTTTACGTTTTTACTTATAAAAAACTTAGTGTTCCGAGTCATCAATATTATAGTGATATTTAGTTAAGTAACGGACACGTCATGGACAACGAAATCCAAAAATTTGAAGTGTTGTGTTGTTAATATGATTTATACGATTATAATTTACCAGACTAGAACGAAGCGACTCGTGTAGGCTGTTGATTGATAACCTCGCCATTCAGGATGGATATGTCGTTCGAGATTCATTTCTTCGGTTTAATAAAATGGAATTCTTGTCCTGTTCACCTCGGAAATACAGCTCCCTGGATTTATTTACGGCCAGGCTGGTGGTCCTTCTGCAAATTCTGGATCCAAATACGTTCTTCTCTCGTTTGAAGTAATTAGTGATGTTCCGTGTATTTAAAAGGTTATGAGTTCCAGTATGGTGTATATTATTTGTTGTGACACAGTTAACTCTTTATATTGGTTTTAATATATCGTTAATTCTTTTCTGGTATAGGACAATTCAAGTCCTTCCTTGTAGAACCCAGTTATTTATTTTTTATTATGATACTGTACTATGATCTCATTTGGTTAAACTTTGCTGGCATAAGTCAAGAAGATTATCATTAGAATTTTGTGTATTATAAGAGTATCAAAATAATTTAGAATATTCCAATTACATTAGACATTTCTTGGGTTTTTTAATCTCATCACGTTCAGATCATAATAGGCAATAATTGAAAATCAACAACTTCTTCATTCCTGTAGTCCTTAGCAACACATTATTTTTCTTCCTTCTCAATGTTTTGTATATAGTGTTTATTTCATATATTTTTATTCCTTATTAATTTTCTATCATATCGGAATATAACTTTACCTATAGTTTGTTTACTATTTTCCACATATATTCTGCTGGTTTTTTTATCTTAGTCTGTTTCTTTTATATTTATTACTTTTTCGATATCAAACATTATCAATCGATATCATGGCATTGTGGCATTATCATAATTTGTATAAATTGAGGTGGTTTATTATATATCATTACTTATCAAATGTTTTTTCCTACCTCTTTGAACCGTATTCATTAATTATTATTAACTTCCGTACCTAACCTTTATGTTATGAGTGGTTATATAGTGTTATTGGCTGTTAGGCCTTTTATGGTATATGGACCTACCTTTGTTTATAACCGGTGAACAACTATAGCCCTTTTACATAAGTTCATACATATAATCAAATCTGAACTATTAACATTTACATAAATAATTATTCTTTCCATAACTAATAACAATTTTATCTTGATCTGTGGATCACATATAAGAAAACTGAGATCTATTAACACTAATTAACTGCTTCCCACATCCTTCTATAACAGTAATTGAATAATACATTTTGTTTCATTACTTTCCATTAACTCAACAAGTAATTTGTATAACATAACATAAACTTTATCATAACATTCATTGTCACAAAATAATATCATTTAATTCATAATCCTTACTTAATATTGCTATAAGGTAAATTATTGTCTCATTTTTTGCATAATTTCATTGTCATTTACTTTGACATTTTCTGTACTATTTTCTTTCTTACCATTCTCGTCAGTTTATATTGATTTACTTTTCACTGAACATGGATCACTAACTATTGTCTAATTTACAGGTTTGTTTATTATTGTTATTTCTACCTTGCATCCTTATTTATTTTTATATATAATTATAAATGTATTTATTAGACCTTTGTTTTATCATGGGAGTTAAATATTGATTTACTTATTAATTTGTTAATACAATATTTATGTAACATGGATGACTGCATTTCTGTTGCGTTACAATATTAACTTTTTTTATCTTTTTCAGCACCTGATGAGAAATTTATAACACAGATGACATCCACATTATCGTACGATGCCCGTGCTATTAGCGAAGCTGATGCAGCAGAGTTCCTTGAAACATTGCAGGGTTACTTGCAGAATCCAGCATCACTGATGCTACCTGCTCAGTCAACGCCAAGAATTCCACGTGCAGCTGCTAACTGAATATAGGTCTGAAAACTGTATAGAAATTATTTATATGCTGTGAGCTTAAGAATATGGTACTAAGAAAAATATTCTGTATTTCTATATACTCTTTCCGTTCTTAGTTCAATCCTGATGTAAACAAACCCCACGTGGCAAATCTGAAATCCCTGTTGACACTGGTCACACAGCAATGTATTACGGGGATGTGCAGAATATCTGTATAGTCATGTGAGTTATCTTGGCACTTAAATTAGGGCATGTCATTTTAAGACTTCCTCCTTATCACTGTATTGTGAATCGTATCGAATTAATTTGGAGCCAGTTGAAATGATATGTTGCCCATCACAACACAACATTAGGTGCTTGCTATGAAACAATTTATTGAGAAGGCGGTAAATAAAATAACGGCGGGAAGTGGAGTCATTGTATGCAACATATAATCAAGGAAGATGATAAGCTATGGCCCATATTACCGACGTCCTTGTGGACAATGAACAATCTTATCAATAATAATGCTGACTCAAGTGATGATATAAGTTCAGACACAGATATGGAAGGCATTGAATTACTCTCTGACAGTAAGTGATAGTATTCAGTACACTGGTAATTATCAAAGCTTCTATTTTCGTTTTAAATAAAATTCACTTTTTGTTTTGTGGTGATTTGTAAACAGTGAATTAAAGAAGCCATTAACTGGTGTTACAAAATGTTTCACTGTCAGTCTGACACTGTCACACAAATTTAACTTTGGTCAAGACAAATTATTACAATTTACATGTGTTTGTACAGTATCAATATTATATGTACCTTCTGTGTACTCCTTGTGTCAGAGTGACACGCCTCTAATTCAAGTAGCAAATAGCATTTCAGATGTCCCATGCCTGTTTGTTTACATCAGGATTAAGTTAAGAATGGAAAAGTATAAGTGTTATGTACGTGACCAAACGTCATGGTATTTAGACTAGATGGTATATGATATGAGCTGTATACACAGCAAGATGTTATAGTGATGTCACAGGTTGTCAACACTTCCTTCCAACTAATACTCAGTTGCTCTTATTCTGTATTCCCTGTAATTTGAGTAGTTTATTTAATGTAATTTTTTTGTATTTACGAGGGCTATTCGGAAAGTAACCTCCGTTGCCACATAGCAAGAGAAGTAGTGGGGGAAGTGGCATGATTCCTGTGCTGACTTGCTCAGTACGTGTCCAGCTGTATAGTGGGAGGGTCACGCTGCCATTCTTTCACTCGTTATAGCCTTTCAATAGAAAATCCCACCAAATGCGATGTGCGTGCTGTGATAAGATTTCTGATGGCAAAAAACCTTTCAGCAGCAGACATTCATCATGGATTGTATACTGTATATGGCCAAAATGTTATGAGTGAAGGTGTTGTGCGTCAGTGGGTAAGTTTGTTTAAAAGTAGAAGAGCAAACATTCACGATGAAGAAAGGAGTGGCAGGCCATCCGTAATCACTGATGAACTCGTTCAGAAAATTGATGAAAAAGTCTCTGATCTCTGAACTTTCTGAACAATTCGCACAAATTTCTCACACTGTTTTGTATGAGGTGGTCACAGAAAAGTTAGCTTACTGGAAGTTCTCTGCTCCGAAAGTGCTTTCCGAGAACCACAAAACACAACGAATAGGCTCTGCTGTAGACTTTATGTCATGGTATGACATGGAAGGAGAAACATTTCTCAACAAAATTGTGACTCGCGATGAGACTTAGGTGTCGTACATAAACGCTGAGACAAAAAAACAGTCAATGGTGTGGGGTCATACCGCCTTACCAAACAAACCAAAGAAAGCGCGGCAAACTTTGTCTGCCAGGAAAGTTATGGGAACCGTTTTTGGGATGCGAAAGGAATACTTCTTGTGGAGTTCATGGAACGTGGAACAACCATCAGTTCTGAAGTCTATAGTGAGACCTTAAAAAAACTAAGAGCCATCCAGAACAAACTCCGAGGCTGCTGACTTCTGGTGTCATGGTTTTGCACGACAATGCTCGCCCTCACACCGGTCGGCAAACACAAGATCTGTTGCATCAGTTCAAATGGGACATTTTTGATCATCCGCCATATAGTCCAGATTTAGTTCACCTGTTTATGAAGACGAAGAAGTTGCTTGGGTCCCAGTGCTTTGATGGCGACGAAGAACTTCACGACGCTGTGACAGACTGGCTGCGATCTCAGGTGGCAGAATTTTATAAAGAGGGAATTTCCAAACTGGTAAAACCCTATGATAAGTGCTTAAATTTAAATGGCTATTATGTAGGAAAATAGTGGAAAGGTGTAGTTTTAAGATGTATATAATAAAACGTATGTATCTACATCCATGTTTTATTTATAGTCAAACGGAGGTTACTTTCCGAATAGCCCTCGTAGTTATAATAGTACTAAATATTACCACAAGCCTACTGGATTCTTACTGGGATTGAAAGCCAACAAATAAGAGATGGCTGTGGAATTACTGTTTATTACCGTTAAAATAAATATTATTACAGTATAAATAAATTATTATTATTTTTATTATTATTATTATTACTGTTTTAAAATAAATTGAAATACAAGGAAGTAGGTGAGGTAGCTATAACTGAATAATCATATTAACTGATTAATTTTTTGTTTTCATTCAATACCCGAATTTAATTACTAACTTTATTGTACTGTCACCTGAGTTTTTCATAAACAGATGAAAACACCCAGATTTCATAAATTTAAATAAAAAACGATATATTAAGAGTCTGAGGTCGTCCCACAGTAGTTTTACAAGTTCTGTATTGCATTTAAAACTGATTTTTTTATAATATCATTTCAATTATATTAAATTTAGTCTTGATGTATTAAGTAATAATTACTATTTTAATTAAAATAATAAAATTAATGAACAGTAGCCTATACGAATGTGACACATTTATAATAATACTAGTGCATTGAGAATAATACTCTAAAACAATCTCAGTGTAAATATATGTAAGAGAGAAATGGGCATGACTTATACAAAAACTAAGACATACATTTCTTGATATTGTGGCATATACAATGTACAATAAGTATATGTTTAGTGGAAACAAAATTTAAGATTTGGGTTACTGGCCACAAAGGTTTTGGGTTAGTGAATTAATACACAATGTAAACATAGGAACAATATGGAGAATTCTGATAGGAGATGACATAATAGATGGATTCCCAACCTATCACCACTAGCTTTAGACAAGGAGATGGCCATGTGTATTTATTACACACACACACACACATTAAGTATGAATACACTAAAAGGATCTCATTGGGCCTGAGTCACATCTAAATATCTTTGTGCAGATGATGCGATAATTTTGGCAGTACCAGGGGTGACTTGTAGTGACTACTTCTTCATTTCTGTTAAGCAGCTAGAGAATTTAATATGTACATTAACAGTTGTCAAAACAAAACCTGTGTCTTGTCGTAGGAGCACATTGTACCAATAAACAGTAAAGCATGTCATAAATTTTAATTATCTGAGAGGGTAGTTGCTGACTCATCAGAACTTGTATCATAAATGAAGTAAGAAACAAAAAAAATGAGTGGAAATTTTTGAGCACCTTAGGGAAGTAATTCGGAGAAATAAATTGTAAAATTAAGGTACGAGGCTTATCCAGAAAGTAAGTACCGTCTGCGCATATTGTAGTACAAAGGTTGCGCATGCGTAGTTACTTCCTTCTATTCGACGACGAAGTAGCCAAGCTATATTGTTTCTTTACGTTGCGATTTACGTTTACTACACATCGGTAATCATGTTTAAAAAAAATCGATCTGCCCACCAGTTGTGAAATAAGAACAGTTATTAGGTTTTTGAATGTGAGAAATCTTCGTCCTTATGAAATTCATCGTCAGATTTGTGAAGATTATGGACAGAATGCGATTAGTGAAGGTATGGTGAGAAAGTGGGTTAGGATGTTTAACGATGGAAGAGAAAATGTTCATGACGAGGAGCGTAGTGGTCGCCCGTCCTTAGTCTATGAAGAATTGCTGCGCAAGTGTTGACGAGAAGGTTCGTTCCAATAGGCGATTCAAAATTTCTGCTTTGTCAGTGGATTTTTCAAACATTTCTAGATCTTTATTACACGAAATTGTGACTGAACATTTACATTACAAAAAACTGTGTTCGAGATGGGTGCCAAAAATGCTAACGGATGGTCACAAAACGAAACGCATGGGAGCAGCCTTGGAATTGTTGCAGCTTATGAAAGAGATGGAAATTGTTTTTTGAAAAGAATTGTCACTGGTGATGAAACATGGGTTTCTTACGAGACACCAGAAACTAAACGACAGTCACTGCAATGGCAGCATACTTGTTCCCCGAAAGCCAAGAAAGCAAGGCCACCTCTTTGTGCAAAAAAAATCATGTGCACCATTTTTTGGGACTGTCAGGGAATTTTGTTTGTGGAATTTATGGAACGAGGCACAACAGTCAATGCAGAAGTTTACTGTGAAACACTCAAAAAGTTACGGCGAGCAATACAAAACAAAAGGCGTGGACTACCGACTTCCAGAGTGGTGTTTGTGCATGACAATGCACGACCGCATACTGCACGTGTAACGACGGCGCTTGTTGATAAATTTCGCTGGGAACAATTCAGTCATCCTCCTTACAGTCCAGATTTGGGTCCCAGTGATTTCCATTTGTTTTTGCATCTGAAGAAATTTCTTGCCGGCCAGAAGTTTGAAAGTGATGATGAGATAAAGGGAAACGTCCAGCAGTGGTTGAAGTTGCAGGCGGCCGAATTCTTTGAAGCGGGCATATTAAAATTAGTGCCAAGATGTGACAAATGTCTCAGCTTGCATGGTGACTATGTAGAAACATATATTAAGGTATGTAGAATTTTTGACAAAAATAAATTAATTTGAAAATGTATATCATTTTCTTAATGCCCAAACGGTACGTTCTTTCTGGATTCTTTCTGGATAAGCCTCGTATAAAGGAAAATATAGACCAGTTCTCGCTGAGGAACCGAGAAAGGGTTGCCCTACAAAAAAATAACTGCTGAGAACCATCTGAATGAATACACTTACACTGGTGTTTTGGTAAAACATGACTGAACAAATTAGGAGATTAGAGATGTTTTCCTAGTGTTGAACATTGTAAAATTTATAAAACAGATAAGAAATGATTTTATTGCTAAATGAACAGAACAAGCTATGAAATAAATCAGAGATTGGAAGCCAGAAGGACATAAAGCCCTGGAAATTGGAAATTGCAGAGATGGGAAAAAATTGGGTGCATCACCGGAATCCATGACACATAATGTTACACCTGCTCATTGAATAGACATTTTACCTGCTCATGAAAATGAACAGTGCATTGTCTTGTAGTACTTTTTTTCTACTCTTATTTAAGCAAGTAACCCATTATCTTATTTCACAGTCGTTCTTAATATTTAGATTATAAACCTCTCAGAATTAACTGACTGATACGGAACTAAGAGAATGGTTACACAAAATGGACAGGCCACATGTCTCCAGACGCGTAGTTTACACAAGATGAAGTGACAACAAATACAGTAGAACCTCACTAATTCGTCACCTATGAGACCAAAGGGGTAACGAATTAGTGAGGAAGTAAGAAACAAACCCATTAAAGACAATATAAAACGTTTTATTACAATACTAGCAACAGTACTAATGTTATGCTCGAACATATTTATTGCTGGAACTTTTCAAACAAACAAGTTAAGCACTGTAATAGCAGAAACAATTTGTTTAATGATTGTGAAAAAATCTGTAATTTTCTTCTGTTTTTTCTGTCGACCATACTTTTGAAGAGCCAAATTATGTATTTGGTGTAGTGAAATTATTTTAGGCAGTTCTGCTTATCTTGGCCTTCGTACCACTTGATTGTTGTAGTCAGTGATTGAATGGCCTTCTTATGAGACATTTGCAGGTTTTATTGGCTGGTCATCTTCTTCGTCATTAGCTTCTGTAGGTTCTGTGGATGCGTATGTAACAATTTCATCATCACTAAACATTTCATAAGTCATCACTACATACGATAAGTCTAATTCACACTAATTTTTAACGGTGTCTTCATTCAAACTGTTAAATTCTGGTAGGGATGTCTAACAATTCCGATGTGGAGGCAAGACTTTCTGGTTCTGTAGATGCTGGTTGATGGCTGTAACTTATTCCAGGCAGTTTTTAGAGCGTTTTTCGGAATACTTTGCCAGGCAGTAGCAATCCGACTGAGTTTTCAGAAACATGTTATGCTGTATTGTGCCATGTACATAAGTACAAAATACCCATTCTTGGAACCAATACCTTCCGCAATCCATTCTCATGGCTACTGTTAGAACCCCACCACAATCAGCACATTTCTGGTTTACCCCGGGTATAATTAGACCGTATACGTTACTCGCTTGTTAATAAAGAAAAATACAACAAAGCTGGAAGAATGGGTGACAGATTAGTGAGGTTCCACTGTAAACTGATAAATTTAAATTTTATTTTACCTACACATGTGAATTGTATACTGAATAACATGAATCTAAAAATAAAAATATGTATAATATAACTAACTGTTACAGATTTGCATACAGTAGAAGCCCTCTCGTCCGGCCACCTTGGGACCAGACCCTAGGCCAGATTACAAAATGGCCGGACAAACCGAAAATACACTATAATGATGAAATAACGCTCTTTAATGACCGTATAATCCATACAATAAATGACCCAATACAGTATATACAAATTACTAATAATTATAACTACTCACCCTTACTCCATGGTAGCAAGCAAAAAAACAAACAAGAAAAATTACTACAAAAGTCACAGAGAGATTACTGGACTCTAATACTCTGAACCGATTCGCCCTTATGGAGATGCTGAAGGGCTTTTAATTTTTGGTCCACAGTCACGAACGTGTGTTTCCGTTTCGCACTCATTTTGGAAAACATTTTTATTTATACAGATACAGTATTACTATATACAGAGATATATTTACACAGACTATATACACAGAAGTCACAACATAAGACATACATCCGCACATGAACAAAAGCGCGAGTCAACTGAGCCACATACATTTTCCGTTTAACAAGTTGGGGCCTGTTGCTGGAGGCTCGTCTAGACTGTGTGACTCATCATATGGCTGGCCGAACCATCCGACGGCCAATCCAACTGAGGCCGGACTAGAGGGCGTCTATTGTATATGTAAAAATTGTAAGGCCTTTTGTTTTTAGTTTCTAGTCATACCTTCTACTCTGTAATAAATCAAGTACTTCATGTTTTGTTTCCAGAATTTCTGTGTATATTTCTATATTGTATATTGTACTAGTTAGTTCGTACAGTGTATTATGTCTGCTTACATACATATTACAAGGATTAATAGTGGTTTTCACGTGTTTGTTCACAGGCAGCTAAGAAGTGGAAGCAAATTATAGTGTGTTCAAAAAGCAGTTAATTTAGTGGTAAATATAGACATTAAAAACAGTGGTAAAAGAGTTTTATTTATACATTTTATGTTAGCTATTTAAACATGGATGGATATTCTTAATGGAAAAAAGTACTCAAAATATTGACTTTTTTGACATGTTGGAAGATTTAAAGTCATTGAGTACTAACAGTGAGAAGTCGGAAGACTAAAAATTCACAAATTGTAAAAATGTAATAATACATGTTATAAATATTTTTTGTTATTGATTGGAGAGAATATTTATTAAATAATGTACGTGTATGAAATACTGAATGATGTACAGATGTTTATGTAATATACTCGACTCTTTGTAATCTGCAAATACAAACTTGATGGTACAGTGAAATCTTAAACTTTGTCTTTTTATGATGAAATTATTCATGCCACAGCGTAAGCTGTGAGTGACCACATTCTGTGAAACTGGCAAACTTATTCTACAGAGAACAATTTTGGGAAACCGAATTTGCTACGACTTTCATTTCATAGTCATAATTTTAGATGTTCAAACACTGTAAATGAAATTTGCAGCTTATTCAGTTTTAAATAAAAAATTGTTCATAGACCGAATATCTGATCAGATGTTTTAGAATTAACACTCCCATTAAAGACACTGTGTGCCCACTGGATGGCTTTTTTAGGTAGTAAAGTTATTTATTTCTGGTGTTGTTACTTTAGTTTGAAAAGTACGGTTATTAAACAAATTCTGGAGTCGCAAATTTGATCACTTTTTGTATCCGTGGAAAACATGTATACTGTATATAAAACGTGCAGTACATTAACTTATTGTGTTGTGGCATATATTACATTCGCTTTGTATATAAGGAATATTTGTTTTGGGATGATTATTTATTATTTATGTATGTGCCAACAGTAACATGAAATTATAGTCTGGTCAACAATACAGATTAACTTTCGCATTTATACAAAATCACAAAATAATTATTTATGATTATTACAAAATTAAAATATCTTAAAACTGAAACTATACTAACCAAAATAAATTTCTGTGTACTGCTGGCGTGTTATTGTTTGAAATATTGTAAATATAATTTTTAATCTCAGGTAAGAATTTTCAGTCCGAAATATACAATCACCACCAGACACAATGCTATGTGTTAATCAAAAAAGTGATTTTGTAAGCTCAGGTGAAAATAATTTTTTTAAGGGTTGTATCTAACATTTTAAGATATACAATGTGTTGTTCTTGTTTTATTTTTTTTAGAACAAATATAATTATTTGAAATTAAATTGTGTCAAAAGACTGATATATGTGAAAAACAAATTTTTTAATAGCGGTTAAATTGTTTTAAGGTAGGTTTCTGTTGTTATGTAGCATTAATAAAATTCAAATACATTAATTAATATCAAAATTATACATTTAACATGTATCTGTTCTATTTTCAGCGTGAAGCTTCAGAACAAATACCTGAATCTACAAATGACAGACAAAATTATGTCACATTGGATGACTTTGAATATAAATTTTTGACACTTGTACTTTAACAAAATTTGTTACAAATCGTTATTTCCAACAATGTAGAATTATAATTTGTGTTAAAATGAATGTTTTCAATCATTTTTTATGAAATGAAAACGTGTTTGAGAATTTTTAAAGAATTGACCAGAATTGTGTGATTGTAATTTATTAGAAATTACATGATTGTGTCAAATTTCAAATCAGGATAACAAAATTGAAACAATTCTTAACATTTAAAGCATTTAATTAAAAATACTTCACTTTTTCAACTATAATAAAATATTTCAGTTAAATAATAGATCTGGTCTGTTGTGTTATTTGTTTATAATAAATTTGTTTCTCCTATTCAGATTTTTTTATTTCCTTTGTTTTTTTTTTAATATTTATATGCATTCTAAAAGCTAAACAGTATCATTTCAATAACACCTCTCTGCATGTCTGCATATGTGCAAACAATTTCTCCAATAAAACAGACCGTTTTTAATACAGTGAAGAAAATACAGCTTATTGATTTAGCAGTCTTGGCGTGTCATCACTGAAACTGTAGGTGTATTTATTACACTTCTGATTTGATGCATGGCGTGTATGTGTTACGGGCAAGTGCCGAAGTCTGGGCAGATCGCGATATGCCCGGGCAAATCGCTATCTGTCTACCAGTTTCGGGCAAAGCCCGATGTATCTTGGTATTTCGGGATGTGCCCGGGCAAATCGAGATATGACCGATCGTCTTTAGGCAAATCGCGATTCAACCAAGTCAAGGGACCATCGTACGTTTATATATGCTTCAAAGGTTTTTAATCAATTTACTGAAATATAAAATAACAATGTAAAGAATAGTGCAAATGAAACAAAGTATTAGCAATATAATCTTATTCCTAAATTTATTTTAGAATTTGTTTAAATTACAAATTGAAACATTACAAAACAAACTTTGAAAATAAACATTTCAATTTAACAATATGATTTTAATTCACAATTTATTTTAAAAAAATTTAATTATAAATTGATACATTACGAAACAATATTTGAAAATAAACGTTACAATTTAATTACATTAAATTGAAGAACATAAAAAAAGTTTATTTAAAAAATTAAGAAACTAATGAATTAAAAATATCTTTATTAACTACTGAATAAAAAAATATCTTTTCTTTAAGAAATTATAAATGATAATCATAAAAAATAAATAAAAACTGAAAGTATTAAAAAATATAAACGGACTTGCAGTTCATTTGTTGGTGCACTGAAGAAACGAATGACACTTTGAATTGCATTTTATGCCGTTTGCATTGCATTTACATTTTTTATTAGAACATTTCTGTTTGCAAGAACAATGAACGTACCCCTGCCCACCAGTACGCGATTCTTTTCTGGTTGCTTCTCTGAGACTTATTTCGTTGTTTGGAATGTCCTCTGCTCTCAAAAATGATTCTTTACAATCACTTATTTGATTTCTTGAGAAAAGACAGTTGATTGTACCGTTTAAAGTACCTAATTTATAATAACCGTCATCAGTCACTTCTAAAACCTACTACTACTACTACTACTCTCCAGCACTACAGCCCATGGTGAGCCTTGGCCTCCGCTACGACCCGTCTCCACTCATCTCTGTCCACTGCCTTCAGTCTCCAGTTCCTAATGCCCATCTTTCTTAGATCTTCTTCCACATCCTGCTGCCATCTTCTTCGAGGCCTTCCTCTTCTTCTTTTGCCCAGTATCGTTCCACTTAATATAGTTTTGGGCATCCTCGTAACATTCATATGGAATACGTGTCCCAGCCATCTAATTCTAGCTGATTTTATGTGTCTCACCAGGTCTTGTCCACCGATCAACTCATTTATTTCACCGTTATTTCGGATCCTATACATATTCCCTTCCTTCACCGGTCCAAATATCTGTCTCAAAATTCTTCTTTCAAAAATTCTTAGTGCACTTATATCCTTATTTACGAGATTCCATGTCTCGGATGCATAAGTAACAACAGGTCTGATCAGTGTTTTGTATAACATCAATTTGGTTCTTGGAGTTAGAAGCTTTGATTTCAGTAATGATTGGTTTGCATAGTAGGCTCTATTGCCGGTTATGATTCTATTTACTATTTCACTGCTCACTCGGTTTTCATTATTCAGAATCACACCTAGGTACTTAAATTCTGTAACTCCTTGGAAACAGTAATGGCCTGTGTGAAGGTCTAGCAGTTCTCTATTTTCCTTTGCAGACACGTTCATGTATTTTGTTTTAGCCTCATTGACTTCCAAACCAATCCTGCTCACTTCCCTCTCTATTTCAATAAAGGTGTCTTTTAATATATTTTTGTTCCTGGCTATCAGCACAATATCATCCGCATATGCTCCTAGTTGCCTCGTCCTTTTGAAGATGTGTCCTCTGAAGTCTATCTTGTTTATAGCATAGTGTAGTGCCAAGTTAAAAAGGGTCGCAGATAATGCATCACCCTGCTTTACTCCAGTACCAACCGTAAAATCTCGGCTTTTGTTTCTTCCCAGAACTACTTTACCCCTGAAATCGTTCAGACTGAGCAGTACCAGTCTCACAATCTTTTGAGGTACTCCTAATTCTTCCAGTGCTATTCGCAACATTATTCGATTTACACTATCGAAGGCTTGCCTGAAATCTATAAACAGTATATGGATGTCAATACCATACTCGAAACATCTTTCGAGTGACTGCCTCATGACGAAAATTTGATCGACTGTGCTCCGGTCGGCTCTAAATCCACTTTGATGTTCACTTAGGATTTCCTCTGCATATACATTTAGCCTATCAAGGAGAATCATGGACAATATCTTATAGACACAGCTTAGCAGTGTTATGCCCCTATAATTGCTGCATACAGTTTTATCTCCTTTTTTAAAAACTGGGCATATTACTCCAGTCTTCCAGTCATTTGGCATTGTCTCTTCCTCCCATACACTACATACTATATCATGAATTTGTGCAGTTAGTGCTCCACCGCCTTTTTTGATCAGTTCAGGGCTAAGCTGATCTTCGCCAGGCGCTTTCCCGTTCTTTAGTCGATTAATTGCTCTTCTCACTTCCTCAACTGAGGGAGTTTCTACATATGGTTCTGGACCTATTCTTACATTCTCTTCTACAGTCTCCACTGTGTCAGGCTTATTTAATACTTCTTCAAAATATTCAGCCCATCTGTTGAGGATCAGCCTGTCTTCTGCTATTAGTTTTCCATCTTTGTCTTTGCAGATATTTAGCTTTGGTTGGTAACTTCTGTTTATACTTCTTACCTCATTATACAGGTTTTTTGTTTTCTTCTGTTCTGATAATTCCTCTATTTTGCGCACCTTCTCCTTCATGTATTCTCTTTTTTTCTTCTTACATAAATGGTTTGCCTCGCGTCTGCTAGCTCTATATCGGTCACTATTCTGTCTAGTGTTTCTCTCCAACATTTTCCTTCTGTATTCATTCTTTCTTTGTATAGCTTCTCTGCACTCGTCATCAAACCATTCGGACTGTTTTCTCTTTTTCACACCTACTATCTCTCTAGCCGCCTCTATAACAGCTTCTTTCATGTTTACCCACTTTTCTTCAATATTATTGATTTCCTTATCAAGTTTGTTAGCTATCATTAGTTGGTATTGACCACAACACTGACCATCTTTAAGTTTATCGACATCCCATTTCATTCTTTTCTCTCCTTTATCTTTTTGGATCATAGCTAGCTTTTCTCTGACCACTGCTCTCACCAGATAGTGATCAGTATCACAGTTTGGACCTCTCATTGCTCTAGTGTCTACTACAGAGGTTGCATGTCTTTTGCTAACAAGAACATGATCAATTTGATTCATTAGATCAGTCCCAGGAGCTCTCCATGTCCCTAAGTGGATTCTTTTATGATCAAAACAGGTGCTTTTTATGATCATTCCGCATGCTGTAGCGAACTCTGCAAGCATTCTTCCATTGTCACTGGATTCATTGTGCAGGGAGAATTTCCTAGCAACGCCCTTCAGAAAATTCTCTTTTCCAATCTTAGCATTAAAGTCCCCCAGAATGATAACTAAGTCGTATTTTGGGACTGCTCCATACACTCTTGTTAATTTTCCATAAAATTCCTCCTTCTCTTCATCTGATTTATCCTCAGTTGGTGCATGTACTGATATGAGTGTTATATTTCTGAAATGGCCTTTCATTCTTAGCTTGCATATTCTATCAGATATTGGTTCAATTCCAATTACCCTGTCAGATATTTTCTTGTTCATTATGAACCCAGTCCCAAACTGACCTGTTCTTGCTGTAGGTCCACTGTAAATGAACTTGAAATCTCTTTTCTCGATCACTCCTTGTCCTTGCCATCTAATCTCTTGTAAGGCAATAATATCCAAATGAAATCTGTTCATTTCATCAGCAACATCCCTCATCTTTCCTGGTTGCAGCATGGTATGTACGTTCCATGTTCCAATGATCAATTTATGCTTCCATTTGTCATCTTTTTTTATTATCTTAATCCGATGATTCGTGATGTGTGCTTCTCCTAATACTGTCCCACCCCGGAGATCCGAACGGGGGACTGTTTTACCTCCGGATATATTTTGAGCATTAGGATCATTCATGATGTTTTCCTTCAACTTCTTCTTTCCCACTGACAAGTCGTTGGGTTTCTCTACAGTTATATTTTATGGTGTGGGTCGTAAGCTCCACGACCAACCCCCATCCTGGAGGACCAGGGACACTTCTGTCGGGGTTACCATACCTTAGCTGGTCTGTTCCAGTTAATTATTTCGGGCGCTGGAAACTCGCCCTTCATCCTCTCTCATGTTTGCTACATGACGCACAAACAGGCACCCCATGCACCCAGGGGTCACGTGACTACAATTAGTCTTCGAGGACGTGAGAGTAGGATTTGTTGGCAGAGCTGAGTTCATCTAGAACCTCTGACTCTTTCGTCAGAAAACAGTGGGCCTTTCTCAGAGTTTTGTTGCTATCTGGGCACCAGCAACCCAGATCGCCTCCGAGACCCTTTACCAACCTTTGACCCCCCACTTCTAAAACCAGCCCCAGAATATTCTTTGCATCGACTTTACTTCTATCTACGCTAGGAATTGGAATTTTCACTGTTGTTCCAATAGCCAGTTTTGGAAACGCCTTTTCACTTGATAATTTCATTTTCTTTGCCTGTTTTTTCAGACTTTCAAGAGCTTTGGTCTTTGATTTTCCTTGTCGCTTCTTAGTATGACATCTCATACAATACAATTTGTTGTCTTCGCTTACTGCACACGTGTCATGAACTGATTGAGAACATATGTTACACACGTGACTATCTTCATGATGCAGCTCACAGATACAACATGATTTTTGTTCATTTTGTACAGGAATTTCATTTGTAGTAATAACCTGACTAGAGTTTATCGCTTCGTCATTTTGTTTGGCTGAATCATCACTTAGGTTATTCTCTTCGTAAACGGTATTTAATGCATGTTGGAGGTCTTCTTCTGAAACTAAGCTATTCAAGACATTATTTGGTAACACAGATGAGTTTAAGCCGATATGAGCTTTACGTCCAAACATGGCTTCGAACGGTGTTTGCTGTATTCCAGTATGTAATGAACTGTTCTTTCGGAATTGGCAAAATCTCAGTCCCTCACTCCACTGCTTTGAATTATTCTCTTCCATCCAAGTAAATATCATATTTTCTACATCCTGGTTCGCACGCTCGACACTTCCTTGACTTTCGGAATGGCGAGGTTTACCATGGACGATCGTCAAGCCTTCCCACATGTTCTTAAGTTCATTTATCACACGATTTGAAAACTCACGACCATTGTCAGACTGTAGCACACTTGGAGCTCCGAAGAAACAAAATACATCAATTAAATTATAAGCAACTTCAGCTGCAGTTTTAGTTTTTAAAGGACATAGACACACAAATTTACTGAGATGATCTTGATAAACCATTATGAATTTGAATTCTCTATCTCTACAGGTCTGCATGTCAATAAGATCTACTTGCCCCCGAGCCTTAATTGCATTAAAAATCATAGGTTTCACAACTAAACCTTTTCTTGGATGACTGAACTTCTTCTGACAGAGTTTGCAAAGATTTAAATATATCATTATGATATCTGTAGATATATTTTGATTTTAGACTGTTTTCCATACGATTTCGACCACCATGACCAGTATTTAAATGAACTGAATATAAAATATCAAAAATTTCATTCTCATGTACATAATAGATTATTTCACCTTTAGTCTTTGTAGTTGGGACAATTAATTTCTTTGTCTCATTTATTGTTAAAACATCAAACCTTTTTATTCTCCTGTAGCCTTTGCACGATTTCTTTGCAGCTTTCTTCGCCCCTTCCACGCCATTCACTAGTTCATAATACTTTTCTTCCTTGAGAAAATCACTGGAATCACTTTTGTTCGTTTCAGCTAATTTCACGTGAAACCGTTCTTTCATATCACCAACACGTGTATCAGAAACTGACGCCATTATTAATAGTTACGCACTACTTGATTGCTTCTAACATTGTCGAGAGCTGGACGAACAATAGCACACACAGCTGCGAGAGTAACCTGGCACGTGGCCTCTCGTAGGCACTGACTCACTCTAATACAAGACAAATAAATAAAAACCGCTGACGAACATTTCCGTTACTGACTACTATGAGGTCACCGTTAATTTTACGTATATATGAGGTCACTTTTCATAATGTATGAGGTCCCTGACATAACAGTCTGCAGAAATAAGCGATTCTCCTTATAAATTATTATTTATTTATTATATAAATTATTTTATATTTCAGTAAATTGATTAAAAACCTTTGGAGCATATGTAAACGTATTGAATTGGTTGAATCGCGATTTGCCCAAAGACGATCGGTCATATCTCGATTTGCCCGGGCACATCCCGAAATACCAAGATACATCGGGCTTTGCCCGAAACTTGTAGACACATCGCGATTTGCCCGGGCAGATCGCGATCTGTCCAATACGCATGCCCGTAACATATGCATGGAAACACTTTCAGGTATCACACTTTTGTCTTTACAGATTGTTTACCTGTCATTGTCTGCAGTATGGATTGTTTACAGCCTTGTGCTGATGGTATTGAAGTACATGATATTAAAATAATGAAACGTGGATTTGGAAATACATGTAGCTTTTCCAGTTAACAAATGGTCTTTTCAAAGTGAGCAGAACTAATAGCATAAATCACAACATAGTACTTCCAGTTGTTTTCTTTGCAGCTTTGCAGCCACTTGTACAGAGTAGCATTGGAGTTTACAAGAATGGCACAAGAAGATAAAGTTTATAAAATATACTTATTAATTGTGAATGGTATTCTTACATTAGGCATAAATTTTTGCATGAATATATTTCTTTTTCTTCTGAACTTCAGGAATTTTTTTTTCTGCTTAGTTATATAAAAAAAAACCTCCGCTCCACAGTCCATTAAGGACCAAGGCGTACCGCGCGGCTTTTGTGTTAGTGTGACGGTGTATGGCTAGTACTACGCGCCACCAGCCGCTAGTTGCGGTATTCACGGCCAGGAGGCAGCGCTGTTATCTCAGCGCCTACTCAGTTTGCCTCACGACGCTGAGTGCACGCCGTATGGAGCCTCCGCCAGGAATTGAACCCGGGACCACGAGCGCATCAATTGCCCGCGTTAGCCACTAGGCCACCTGGAGGCTTTAGTTATATAATGTATAGTTTTTTAATACCTAAATATTTTACTCAAGTTTTATTTAGTTACAGTTAAGTTACATATACATTAAGTTGTACGTTTTTTAACCTTTATTTTACTGAAGTTATCTGTTATGTCAACAAAGATAAAGGAAAATACAATTTTTCTTTCTGCAGATAAAGTGGCCAGTTTTTCAGTCTTTCTTTGCTATTTGTTGGTCTAGGATAATTTTTTAATAATAAAAGTTTTGAGAAGTTCCTGTCACAAGAGGCCACATATTCCAGCCTCAATTGTCTTACCTTTTGGACTGCATTTGGAAGCTCTGTCAAAGTGTTAGGAAAAGTTGACATACACTTATGCCTGGGTATCCTTGAGTTTAGCATACCGACACATTAGGAATTCTAATAAGCAGGAGGCGGAGGTGGAACCAGTATAGTCATTGCTTACATTAGTGGTGTGTCTGAAAAAACAAAAAAATAGGAAGATAGCCACTAAGTTGGGGATGCGTACTGCTTTTCACTCCCGCCATATGTTAGGAAAAATTATTTACCGTTACAAAACCTGTGGACTCTGTGTTCAATACAGAGAATATTATTTATACTATCCTGTGTGAATACAGTTGTGAAAGCATGAGCATATCTTGTCAACCTTTGAAGGTCCGTGTGAATGTTCAGATCAAGAGGTAACACTTCTCGATAAAGTTGGCTACACATGTGTGGGACATGCAATGTAAGAGTTTTATGCCAGGAACCAAAAATTATTAGTAAAGAAAAGAAACAGTTCACACATAACAAAAAACTGGAAAGAAACAAAATTGAGTTAACTTTACAATGAATTCCCAGAAACGTAAATATTACTGGTAATAAGCAGATGAGATAGCTAAGGACACTGAGGTATGCTGTCCCCAATAGAGGAAAGTGTAACATCACTACTGGCTGCCACTTCAGATTTCAACAGAAGACTCACAGAGACATGGAAGGATGCATTTTTGAATTTCACCAAAGGTTCGACATACAAACAGCACATCAGTACACAAGATATCTCCATATATAGAAACATCCCCAGAAGTGTTCAAACTTTCAGCTCCAGAGGAAGACTTGGCCATATTGTAACCCAGTCATACTTGTACAAATTCAACTTGACCCAAACTGCTACCTGTCTACTATGTCATCAGTTTGAGGAGACCTTACAGCACATATTAATGGATTGCCAGACAAGACATCCCAGGAGTGCCAAGACTGAAAACAAATATAGATGCAATATTGAACGACAACTCATATTGGACAAAGGTGGACATCTACAGGAGACATCGTGTCATCAGAGAACAATCCGGAAACACATAATAAGAAGAAGACATGAAGATTTAAGGTAGTTGTTTTTATTATTACAAATAATATTTGCATTAGTCAGGTTAACAGTGAAATTCCTAACACCTGTCTTTGTTCCATTTGTAAAGCACTAGATAGTTGCTGGGTGGCCTTAGCAGTTTGTGCGTGGGCAATGTTTGTTGCCTGCATTCAGTTTCACTATATAAGGGTTACGCTTGTTGCACCCGGTCGCAGTGTTTTGTTGTTTTGTTGACATTGGTAGTATGCAAGTGTTCATGTGCATTGTGCTTGTGTTGTTTTGTGAGTGTTGTGTGTGTCTTTTCCTAATAAGTATTTATAAACAGTACTCTATCAATGACTGATAAAGAGTAAAAGAACTAACAAAAGTTGAACCAGAATATAATTAAAAGACTAAATAATACAAATAAATACTTACTAGGAAAACGCACATCATCATCATCATCAGCCGTGGACCTACAACCCTTGGTGGGTCTTAGCCTCTAAGAGTCGATTCCATTCCTCCCTATTGCATGCCCTGGCTTTTCAGTTTCTTATGTTGAGCTTTCCGAAGTCCTCATCTATCTGGTCTTTGAATCTACTTCAGAGTCTTCCCCTTTTTCTACTACCGTTCGTTGGTTTCTGGTAGAAAATATGTTTTGTAGGCTACCCTTCTTCCATTCTCTCTATGTGTTGAACCTACCTTAGCCTGTATATTTTGATTATCCTGACAGTGTACGGCTCTTTGTAAAGATGGTATTATAGCGCCTGTGCCTCATTCCATTTTCTTGTACTCCTCTAAATATTGTTCTTAGAATCCGTCTTTCACAGCAATCTAGAAGTCTCGCGCTATTTTTTGTCATTATCCAGGTTTCTGAAGCATATGTCAGCACTGGCCTGATAAGTTTTTCGTAGATTTTGCATTTTGTGCTTCTTGAAATGAAGCTAGATGTCAGGTGCTTTTTTAATCCGTAATATGTTTTATTTGCGAGATATATTCTTCTTATTTCAGTGTTTGTGTCATTAGTACTGTTTATCTGGGAGCCAAGATATATTTGGCTTATGTTAAATATTTGTACTTTTTATATAGCCTATGTTATTTACAATATTTAATTATAATATCAAAATGATTTTGTATTATGGTTATGTTGGCTACTCTGCTATTAATAAAGAAACAAGAGACGAAGTTAGTAAAATGGCGTTTTATTATAACCGTACTAACCCTTCCAGTGATATATAAAAATTCATCAGGTTATGGGCCCAGTTAAAGCCTTAACCAGTATAAATCGTAAAATTAAATCGTGTTAATTGAGGTCGCGTAAAAATGTCTAGTGGCGAAAGTGAAATAAACAATATACAAAAACTTAAAGATGCCGACGCTTACACAATGTGGGATTTCGAGGTCAAAGTGTTATTCAAAGCCAAAGGACTTATGGATATTGTAAATGGTACAGAAACTTTGGAGCAACAAGGTGAAGATACAAACAAGGTAAAGACATGGAAATTAAAGGACGCTAAAGCCCAACACATTATACTTATGACCATTGAACATCCAGTAAAATTGCACTTAGTCACATGTGAAACATCAAAGGAAATGTTTGAAACATTATCTAACATTTATAAAAGAGACACATCACAACAAAAATGCTCTCTTTTACAAGAATTCTACAACTACAAGTTTGACAACCAAAAGGACATGATGTCTAACTTAGCCTATATTCAGAACGTCGCATACAAGCTCAATCGACTCGACCAGAAAGTAGACGACACAATGATAATCACCAAAATTCTGAGCATTCTTCCAGAATATTACAAACATTTTTCAAGTGCGTGGGACTCGACAAATTCAACGGACAGAACCTTGGAGAACTTGAAGGCTAGGCTGATACAAGAAGAAGCGAAGTCATCGAGTGATAGTGAGAGTGTAGCTTTTAAAATCAAATCTCAAGGTATGCTTAGAGAAGTAAGATGTTATTCATGTAAAGATACCGGTCATATCCGTCAGAACTGTCCAAACAACAAATCTAAGTTTTGTAATTACTGTAAAAAGTCAAATCATTATGAAAAGGACTGTTTCTTAAAAAATAAATCCTTTAAACGTAAAGTATCATGTAGTATTTGTAAGAAAACTAATCACACTGATAAAGATTGCTATTTCCGTAACAAATCTAAAGCAAAGCCCAATAGGCCTAATGATAGTAAAACTGCCTTTTTAACTAAAACCGTTGAAACTCATTCACCAGTAGGCTATAGCAGTGTAAATCAAAATAGCATTATTCCAAGTAAAACTTTTATCGTAGATAGCGGTTGTACTCCAAACCACATGACAAACGACTTATCCATCCTTAAAAATGTAAAATCATGTAATAAAGACATATCTGTTGCAAAGAAAAATCAGAGTATGCAATCACTAGCTGTAGGCTATGTCGACTCAGAACAGTGTATTTTAAAAAATGTCTCATATGTTCCTGAATTAAGTAATAATTTGATGTCTGTCAATGCAATTACTGAAAATGGTGGTAAGGTATTATTTACTAGAAACAAAGTTCAAATATTGAAAGATGATAATGTAATTTTAGAAGGTAGTAAAAACAAAAATTGTTTGTATGTAGTTAACCTAACTGAGAATGAAAGTGTTCCAAAAGTAGCTGCTGTAAGTAACACTGAACAAAATAAATGTAGACCTAAGGCTAATATAAATGTCAAACAAACAGATGTACCCGTAAGTGTTGATCAATATAAGGGTAAAACTAAAAGTAGTGAAGCTATGGAATGGCATAGGAAATTAGGTCACATAAGTTTTCGTAATTTAAAAATTTTGTCTAAAATGTCTCGAGGTATTTCAGCTAATTTAAATGTATGTGAAGATATTTTTTGTGATATTTGTCTCAAAGCTAAACAAGTGAGATCTTCTTTCAATTCAGTAAGAGACAGAGCTTCTAAACCTTTACAAACAATACATTCTGATCTGTGTGGTCCAATAGAACCTCAGACGCATGATGGTAAAAAATATTTCTTGACATGTGTTGATGATAATACTCACTTTTGTAAAGTGTATCTTTTAAAATCTAAAAATGAGGTTTTCACATTTTTAAAAGAGTATGTTAATGAAGCTGAAGCTCATTTCAATCTTAAAACTTCTAAAATAAGGTGTGATAATGGGGGTGAATACATTGCCTCTGGTCTTAGACAATGGTGTAAATTAAGAGGAATTGTTATCGATTATACAGTACCCTATTCGCTGCAGTTAAATGGCACAGCGGAAAGAATGAATCGAACACTCATGGAAAAAGCTAGAGCAATGCTTTTCGACTCTGAATTACCCAAAGAAATGGGGGGGGGGGAGCTATCCTAACATCTGCGTATTTACTCAATAGAAGTCCAACTGTCACATTAGATACAACACCTGCAGAGAAATGGTATAGTAAGACACCTGACCTATCAAGACTTCAGACATTTGGTTCAGTAGCTTATGCTAAAGTTTTAGGACGGCTTAAGAAACTCGACAGCAGGAGTAAGAAAAGTATTTTTGTGGGATACACACTGAATGGATACAGATTGTGGGATCCAGTGAAAAGAAATATTTTTGTATCAAGAGATGTTGTCTTCAAAAGGGAGTCTGTAAAATCAAAAGCAGAAGAAATACCAGAAATAGTACCATGTAATCAAGAAGAATATATGGAAGAAATCATTGAAGAAGAAAACGTAAATGAAGAAAAAGGAAATAACCCAGTCAAAGAAAATCAAATAGGCCTATAAGAAATTGGACTAGAAACTGATAGGCCTAATACAAATGAACAAGAACAACGTTACAATTTAAGACCACGGGTAAATATTAAACGTCCTACTAGATATGAAGAAAATCTTCAAGATGGACAAGTGATGCTTACTTTCAGTGAATGTATGACAGGAAATAATAAAGAAAAATAGAAGTTAGCCATTAAAAATGAAAAAGAATCTTTGAACAAGAATAACACCTGGGAGATAGTCGATGAAAACCAAGTTGCAGAAAAATAAATACTAACTAGTAGATGGATATTCAAAATAAAAGATGACGGCACATATAAAGCTCGACTACTAGTAAGAGGCTGCGAACAAACAAAAGGAAATTTGGATTTTAAAGATACGTTTAGTCCAGTTGTTGAAAGTGCTTCGTTAAGAGTTTTATTTTCCTTAGCTGCTCAAGAAAATCTTGTTATTCAGACTTTTGATGTCAAAACTGCATTCCTGTACGGATAACTGGAATATGAAATCTATATGAGAATACCAGAAGGATTTGATGAAGAAGGAAAAATTTGTAGGCTAAACAAAGCCTTATATGGACTAAAACAAGCACCAAATCAATGGAATAAAAGACTCACATCATTTCTTAAAAATGAAGGACTTACACAACTCAAAACAGATCAATGTATATTTAAAGACACCAAGAATGACTTATATTTAGCTATCCATGTTGACGATGGAATCATGATGGGAAAATATCCAGAAAAAATGAAGAATCTACTAGAAAAACTTAAAGAAAACTTTGAAATGACAAGTAGTGAAAAGCCATCCACTTATCTTGGAATGGAGATAACTAGAAAGAAAGAAGGAATTTACATTACACAAACAAAGTATGCAAATCAAGTACTCACTAATTTTAATATGACAAACTGCAAGTCAGTAACAACCCCAATTGTACAAGAAGAGAAGACTACTGTAATTGACAACGAAGGAATACAGTTTCCTTACAGAGAAGCCATTGGAAGTCTCCTCTACATGACAAATAAAACCAGACCTGATATCGCATTTGCTGTCAATTACGAAAGTCGTTTTTTGGAAAAACCAGAAAAGAAAGATGTACAAAATGTGAAAAGAACTTTAAGGTACCTAAAAGGAACGCAAAATCTGGGAATATTTTTTCCTGCAATAAAATCAAACAGTATAGAAATTGAAACATTTTGTGACTCAGATTACGCAGGAGATGTGAAAGATAGAAAAAGTACTAGTGGATACGTCGTAATGTTAGGAGGCGCACCAATAGTATGGAGTTCTAGAAAACAACCCATAACTGCCTTATCAACAACAGAAGCAGAATATATATCTGCTGCTGAATGCTGCAAAGAAATCAAATACATCAAAACATTCATCCAGGAGTTGACAAACAAAACTGTAAATACTACATTGAATGTTGATAATCAAAGTGCAATAAAACTAATAAAATCTGGACAATTGAGTAGAAAGAGCAAACACATAGATGTCAGATTTCACTATGTGAGTGAACAATTTCATGATGGACTATTTGATATCAAATACTGTTGTTCAGAGAATCAGTTAGCCGATGTGTTTACCAAACCATTATCAAACACCAAGTTTGAAAGATTTAAAAACATTTTGCTTAAAATTATGTAAGCTAGTAAACATTCTTGAAAAAAAAAAATCAAACTTTGTAAATAGTATTTTTCTAAGATTAAAAACTGTAAAAAAAAAAAAAAATTGTCATTAGATAGGCTGACAGATTATTATGAATTTGTTTAAAAGGAAGCAACAAATATATGGTAGCCTTATTGTAAGTTAAATTAAAGTAGGCTATTTTGTTTTATTAAGTCAATATGTAATATCATTAAAAAAAAAAAAAAATTATGCAGTCAATTTCTTTTGTACTTTATTTTAAAACATTTTGATATTAAGGGAGAGTGTTAAATATTTGTACTTTTTATATAGCCTATGTTATTTACAATATTTAATTATAATATCAAAATGATTTTGTATTATGGTTATGTTGGCTACTCTGCTATTAATAAAGAAACAAGAGACGAAGTTAGTAAAATGGCGTTTTATTATAACCGTACTAACCCTTCCAGTGATATATAAAAATTCATCAATATGAACTCTTTTACTGCCTCTATATTTTTTGTGCCTATTTCAAGGTTTTGAAGGATTGGGTTTAATGTAGTTTGTAAAACGCACAACACTTATCGAATTATTAAAAATTCCAAGTTTGTATTTTGATAAAAATCTGCGGTGCCTGTAAAGTTAAAAAATTTGTACAGCGAACACTACATTTGGATTTGTGTTAAAATTTCCTTTAGTCTGATACCTGACATGTTTTTTTATTACAATTTTTCCAGATCTTTATACTGTTCTTGGGCCTAAAATTTTGAAATTTCATAAACTGAACACTACATTCAGATTTTGGTTAGAGTTCTCTTTAGTTTAATACTCCGTCATGAATTTGTATGATTTTCCCACCACATTTTTGCCTCCTCCCCCTACTTTTGGGTGGATTAATATAAAAAACAATACGGGTCTGTGGGTTAAAAGAGTGAACATGTAGTTCAAGTTTGACAAAAACCCGGTGATGTATTCAAAAGTTAAGAGACATACCCCAAACAAACAGACTGATGCCAAATGGTTCAGTTAAAACTTGAAACACCCTCTGCTCATTCAAATATATCGGAAAATTACTACTTGCAGTTTTATGACAGTATACATTAATTTTATAATAACTGAATGAAGATGGTGGGTATGTCATTTCAATAAATCATTCAACAGGACAACTTAGAATTAGAATTGTACACTTTTCAGAAAGTAACATTTCATTATTTCACACAGTATGGTGCAATAATGAAATATCAGTACGGAGAACCATACATGACTTCCATGTTCTAAGTTTTATATTTAAAATAATTTCCTTGAATTTGGTTCAATAATTTCTAAAAAAAAAATATCTCCCACCCTCAAACTATTTTCACTATTTATAGATATTTTTGTTATTACGGGGTAGTCGTTTAATATAATGTTATTTTCGAGTCACTTTATAAAAATTAGGTACTTTATTCTTATAAAGAAACTGAACTGCACAGATAATCATCCCTCCTCCTCAACTGATCCCCACTATTAATGATATTTACACTTTCATAGAGTAATAGTTTTATCATATGATATTTCTAAGGTATCTTATCCTTCAAAATTAAATATTCGTACTTTACTTGATTTCAGCATCCAATTTTCATAAAATCACCCCGTCCCTCTTCAACTACCCACTCCTTTTATAATTATCTCATTTACCATTTTACAGTGGATTAATATGACTTTATTTTCAGGGCACTTATTTATTAAAATTAAGTACTTTACGTTGTTAAAACGCAAAACAATGCAGGTAAACTACCCCACCCTCCTAACCAAACAACCTGGTTGCTGGCAACAAAATTTTTTTATCTTTAACAATTACCGTTGTTTGAAAACGTTTAAATGAATTTTTAAGTACTGTACTTTACTCTTGTTAAAACGTAAAATGTTGCAGGTAAACTAACCCTTCCCCTTAACCGATCTTCACCAAAATCAATAGGCCTTGAGTTCTCTATAACTGAGGCACATGTGCAAAACATTATTTGATTCTGTTTGAATTTGCGGCAGTTTGTGATTTAACTTTTTATGTCTTATTTAATCGTCACTGTTCGGGTCGTCAATGTAATTTAACTCTCTTTTATTACTTTGTTTTCACATAATCACTTATTAACGTCTATTTCATTCAGACGCCATCTTTAAAGTTTGCCAACTATATATGAAAAAATTGTTACTTACCACTGGGCCAGGTTCGATTTAGGCGAACAGGACAGGATGGTTTATTTGCAGTAAATAACTCGTTTATTTATTTGTTACCAATGACATTTCCCTTTTATTTTCCTTTTCTCCTACACTTGTACATTTAACCCCTTCTTTAAAACATATTTGGCCACGAGGCTCAATTTATAAAACAAATCAAGTAATTATTATCATCAACATTTTCTCTCTTCTCAAAATGAATTATACTAGATCATTTATTTAAACTATATATCTAATCGATCGCAACCAGCACTTCTTACTTCTATAGATTCTGTACACGCACACTTTCGTTCTTTACATATTTGACTTTTTCTTATGACCCCCTTTTGAGCTCATAATTTTCTTTTAAAACCCATATACCTTGTTGTGATTTTAATGACCAATTGAACGATTTCATAATTTATAATAGACTTCTGGCTGTTGTTTACTTATCTGCACATTCCAACGGCTCCGACTGTCTCACGCACTCCCGATTTTTACTCACATCTCACTTACTTTTCCCCGTTATTTTCAACTTTCTATTTCAAAACCACATACTGTTAATCCCCATTATGTTAAAATTTTGTTACTTCACCTTTTACATTTTTTACGTGCGTGCGGGTGCCCTCGATTTCATTCCGGAACTTATGTGTTACTCGCGCGAGTTGTTATTACAGACTGGGGCTAGCGGAACTGCGCTATTTTCTGAAGTGGTCGCGGGTTACGTGACCAAATCTTATTGTTCTTGTTTGTATTACTACGCCAATATGTGAGGCTGGACAAACCGCACCTTACATTCCAGCGTGACATATTTAACTGACGTAATATCGTATGACTGCTAAGTTACATAACTTGCTTGTCACGTATCTAAAAATAACTGTTCTGCTCGCGTCTGGAGCTGACCTTGGCACAAATCCATATGTTTGTTTATTGCGTTGTATAATTCATGAACTCTAAATTTGTTTACTTTCCCATAATTATTATTTATATTATATTTTGTTTCCCCAAAATTAATATTACATAATAAAACATTAGTTTTTTATTAAAACATAATATTTTTATATTACCCCAGGTAGGCCTAAATGTCCCGTTACAAGTTATCGTTCGAACATAGAAAAAATTCTACACACAGACACTTTTCGGAAAATGACTTTTCTTCATGTTTTGAGGGTAGTACAATCAGAATCAGCCCTTATCTCGAACAAGATTTTTTCAGATCACCATACTTCCATTTCCTTAAGGAACACGGAAGTAAAAACATGTTGAACCAGTGATCCACCTGGTGTTGAATAACAGAGAATTTATAAAATGTATTGAAATATCTTTAACATAGAATCTCTCATACAGTTCAATAATATGTTAAATTATTTAGACAAGTTATAATAAACAAGAGATATATATTTATTTAACAAACCATACAATAACAAAATTACAGTTTATTAATATTATACAAATATAACCACATACTTCACGTTTAAAACATTGTTTATGCTTATACATAAATTCACTTATTTAATAAAATATTACAAGCTTATTCTTATCACAAAGCTTACAGATAAACTCTTATCACAGTTTAAATTCATAATTTGGCATACATTAAATTTACTTATTCATAATTCATAGCACCCATCCATAGTCACACACGCACTCACACACACTTATGATTTTAATTATCATCTTCAATCTCTTGTTCATGTAGTCTTTTTTTCTAGGTTAAAGCTTTTGTATATGATTACCCAAATACATGTGCTGTTTGGTGCTTAAAGGGCAAAACCTAAAAAGGGCAAATACTGTATTCATGGGATTAAAGTGCTCCATTAGGTGAGATACAAGATCCTGTTTAATCCACAAATGGTCAATCTCTAGTCCACGGCTATCTTGACTTGACTCCCCAAGCCAAAATATTGGCTACATGAAGACACATTTCTTCTTTAATACTAAAACAGAGAAACTCGAATCTAGCCCCCTTAACATTAAGAATAATATGTTTAAAAACTAGTTGACTATTTAAAATATATGTTACTGTTTGTCCCCTTAATAGTACTATTAAATTTCTGTACGTAAAGGGCTGAACGTTTGTTTATTTAAAATACACATTATCAAGTAAACTAATGGCACCTTACCTGTTTATTAAATAGGACTGGCTCTGGAGGATAGGTTCCCATAACCATATATAATTTTCTTTCCTGTGTTTGTACTGTCACAAGTACATTAATATACTAACAAAGATTGATATTAGCCAACTGTTGCAGTATGAATTATGTTTAAAAAATGCATATGTACAAGGTGTGATCACAAAGTATCAGGATTGATACTGGCAATGCCAAGTCAGCTAACTTGGCTCCAAAAAAGCGACACATACATTTACAGTATACTAATTACTCGGTATAAGTTTTATAATAACAGCTGATCTGGTTTGTTCACAAACACCCATTGTTGTGTTGTGTTTTAATCTCATTTGGCGCATTTACCATGTCAGAAAAAATTTATCACATAATTTGTATCAGATTTTGTTAAAAAATTGGTGAAACATGTAAAGATACATTTGAAAAAAAAACAAGTTTATGGGGAAGACTGTATGAGTCATACACAGGTTTATGAGTGCTTTAAGAGTTTTAAAGATGGGCGTGAAAGTGTTGAGAGTGATGAGCGTTCTGGAAGGCCTTTAACCAGCAAGACTGACCACAACGTTGAGCTTGTCCGTGTTGCTGTGCGAGAAAACCGCCAAATCACCATTCATGAGCTAGCAAATGATTTAAATGTTAGTTTCGGATCACTTCAGTCCATTCTTACTGACGAGTTGGGAATGAGACGTGTTTCTGCAAAGTTTATACCAAAAGTGCTCACAGCTGGCCAAAAAGATGCCCGAGTGTCAGTCGCTCAAGACCTGCTTCAATGTGCTAAAAACGATGAGAACTTCATTAAATCGATCGTAACGGGTGATGAATCACGGGTTTATGGATACGATCCAGAAACTAGGGCCCAGTCTTCAGTGTGGAAGACACCAAATTCTCCAAGAACAAAAAAGGCAAAACAAAGCCGAAGCACCATGGTCACAGTTTTCTTTGATTACAATGGGATTGTTCATCATGAATTTGCTCCAGCAGACCAAACAGTAAACCAGGACTACTACATTTATGTTTTGAGGTGACCGTGGGATACAATTCGACGAAAAAGGTCACAGTTGCATCAGAGTCGTGAATGGTGGCTTCAACACAACAATGCACCCTCCCACATGTCACATGCTGTTCAGCATTTTCTTGCTAAACACAATATTCCACAGCTTCAGCATCCTCCATATTCGCCAGATATGGCTCCATGTGACTTTTTTCTCTTTCCAAAGATAAAAAATCAATTGGAATGGAGATCATTTCAGGACATAGAAGAGATAAAAGAAAATTCGATGAGAGAACTTAAGGCTCTTACTGAAGATGACTGTAAGACATGCTTCGAACAGTTGAGAAAGCGCTGGAAGAAGTGTGTGGCTGCGAAAGGGGACTATTTTGAAGGAGCCAAGTTTACAAATCTGTAACTCTTGCATATTTATGTAAATAAAATTAATCCTGATACTTTTTGATCACACCTCGTATGTATCCTGTACAATACCAAAAACAGCCATGAATTAATGCAATAAGCTAATAAACATAAAAAGTATTATGCTCATTATTGACATTATGCCATGTCTTTTTTGCTATAATTTGTATGCACACATTAAAATTATTAAGTAACAAATAAGTAGCTGTAGAAAGATTAAACAAATCTAGATGCCAAACATACAAAAAAATGGGTTATTAAGCAAAACTGAACAGGGTTTTAAACATAACGTGAAAAAAAAGTACAAGAATTCTGTAGACGTACACAAAAAATTCTTATAACACACACAGTTGAAAAATTAATTCTCTAAGTTAAAATTTAGATACTTAATTGTACACAAAAATACAAATAATACTCTGCTGACTAAAAACTTAACAAATTTTAACATTCAGATTTAAATACACATTTACTGCAAAATTAAAGCACACAAGAATCTCTTAAGACATTACAATCTGTACAATTAATAGCACTGAAAATCTATAAATATACAAAAAATGTATAACACAATACAAAGTGAAAAAGGCTGTAAAACTGTCTGTATTCTCATGGAACACCATCCACCAATAATCTAAATACAATATATGAAAAATAATTGGAATGAACCGTGGATTCAGTGACTTTCTACATTAGATAAGTCAATTTTGTATGTCATTATTGTAAGAATTTATTTATCACTGAGAATAATTAAAAATTTGTTTCTATAATTTCCTACTTTTATTTAACAAAACAAGCTTAGTTATCGTACTGGTATGAAACAAGAGCTCTGTCACAGAGTGCATACTGTGTCAACTTAACCACCTGTATGTATACTGCCTTTCTGTCAGTTTAGACTATATTAGTAACAATAATCTATTATGTTTACACGTGTTTGCATGAGAAATAAATATAGTAGTTTTGTACTGTAAATTTTATATTTATGTTATGTCTTGTACAGTGTACAAATGCTGTACTAATTGCTACAGCAAGTATTAAATGAAGTCAAATAATACTACGAGGGCTATCCAGAAAGTAACAGACGTTTTGAAATAAAAAATTTACAAAATGAAAAAACAAAATTTTATTATATACATTTGAAAGGTACACTCTTAAGCTATTTTTCTACATAATCGCCATTCAAATTAAGGCACTTATCATACCGTGGCACAAGTTTTTCAATACCGTCTCTGTAGAAATCTGCCGCCTGCGATTTCAACCACTGGTTTACACCGGCATGCAGTTCGGCGTCAGTATCAAAGCGTTGTGTAGCGAGCCATGTCTTCATCGCTGGGAAGAGGTGATAGTCGCTCGGCGCCAAATCCGGGCTGTATGGTGGATGATCGAACACCTCCCATCCAAAACTATCGAAGAGCTCTCGGGTACGATTGGCCGTGTGTGGACGTGCGTTGTCGTGAAAAAACAAAACCTTCGCACTAAGTTTTCCCCGACGCTTGTTTTGTATCGCGCGCCTTAACTTTCTCAGTGTTTCACAATACCTCTCTGAGTTAATTGTTGTGCCACGTTCAAGAAAATCAACGAGAATCACTCCTTCAGAGTCCCAAAACACAGTAGCCATGATCTTTCTTGCTGACAGCGTTTGCAAACACTTCCTTGGTTTCTTGGGAGAATTTGTGTGTCCCCATTCCATCGACTGCCTTTTTGTTTCACTATTGACATGCTTCACCCAAGTCTCGTCCCCAGTTACGATACGATCGATAACTTTGTTACCATTTTTTTCGTAATCTTCGAGGAAAGTTAGTGCTGCAGCCAGTCTCTGTTTTTTGTGGTCTTCCGTTAGGATTTTCGGAATCCACCTAGCACAAAATTTGTGGTAACCAAGCTTTTCCGCCACAATTTCATGCACCAAACTCCGTGAAATTTGGGGAAATTGTTTCGAAAGTTCCGAAATCGTGAAACGACGATCTTCACGAATTTTGTCGTTGATTTTCATCACCAGTTCATCAGTCACATGGCTAGGTCTACCACTGCGGTCCTCATCGTGAACATTGGTACGGCCATTTTTAAAATCAATGCACCATTGCCTCACTCGGCTTTCACTCATTATTCCTTTTCCGTACACATCACAAAGTTGGCGATAAATTTCAATTGGTTTGTGATTTTTTGCCAACAAAAACCTAATCACAGAACGCACCTCACAAGTGGTGGGATTTTCTATTGCAGCGCACATTTTAACACGTCACAGAGAGCAAAGTAAGAGGGGCACAGACCGCACGCTACCACAGCTGGTTGCGTACTGAGTGTAGGAACGTTCCGACACCAAGATGGCGGCTCTATCCCCGCCCACCGCCGCGGTCGGTCAAAACGTCTGTTAATTTCTGGATAGCCCTCGTAGTATGCTCCCAGAGCTGCAAAACGTATTCACTATTTTCAGTGACATACATTTAGGATTACATAAAATCTGATATTAGATGATTATTCAATTATGGAAAAAATTACAAAAATCCCAATTACTCTAATAGTTCTTTAGTAGCATACAACTGTAGAGCTCACAATCATACTATAAAGACTAAAATTTAGGAACATTCGGATTTGAGTTACAATTCCTGTTAGTCTGAAACTCTGCTGGATTTTCACAATTAAAAAAAATTAACAATAAAATCAGAATATATAAAACTATAGTCGAAAGTACAGGGCTATATGGAGCAGAACTGTGGGAAATTAATAAAAGAAATAAATCCATAATAAGAGCTATGGAGATGGATTACTGGCGGAGGTGCTGTAGACTAACAAGACTAGATAGAGTGAGAAATGTAGAGATAAGACAAGCGATGGGAATCGACCTTGACATTATAGAAACAACAGAAGCAAGAAGACTGAATTGGTTTGGACACCTAAAAAGAATGTCGGATGAGAGATGGCCAAGGAAGGTATGGGAATGGACTCCACCCTCTAGAAAAAAAAAGGAAGACCTAAACATTCATTGAAAATGGATGTCGAAGATGCAATGAATGCAAGAGGACTTACGGAACAGGGCTGTTTAGACCGGCGCCAGTAGAAGCTAGGATGCGAGAGGCGGCGCCAGCCGTAATTAAATCGCCTAAAAAAAATTGATTTCTTTCTTGGGCCCTAGGTCCCAAAGTTGAAATTTCCACTATATTCACATTTTAGTTAAAATTCCTTTTAATCTGATACTCACATGAATTTTTGTGATTTTATTCAAAATTTTCACTCATTTTAGAGCACTACCATCCAAGCATTTTGAAATTTTCAACAATGAACACTATATTCAGATATTGTCAAAATTTCCTTGAATTTGATACCCCACACAGACTTTTGTGATTTTTCACAATTTTGGTTGTCTCCTTAATTACATCAATTGTTCCCTTATCTTGGTAAAGAAAAATTGATCACTTTTTTTATCTGCTTATTATAATTTTTTACATGTGTCACATTTTTATGTGTAGTCAGACTTGCTGTTTGTTTCAGGATTACATACACTTTTTTGAGATTACTTTTTTATTTTTTCACAAATGTAACAGTAACAGGTCTATAGAATTTTGATGACAAGCACTATTTTGAAACAAGAGTATACGAACATTTTTTAAGTAACTTGAGTATAACTCCATGTTTCATATTCATACAAAACTTATTTGTTATGCAGTAAATGATAAATTTAAATAATACCTGATTTAACAACATATATCATAATTTACTTAATAACATAATGCACATGATTTACTAAACTTTATGACACTATATACAATTATACTTCTTGGTTATAAAAAGACAAGTCACAATAGAAATTCAGACAGTTCTTTCCGCTACATAGTGACTTTTGCCTTCTGTACCCACAAATTCAGTGAACCATAAATCTTTTAAAGATTTTGAAAAATATTTCTGTTGCAATATCTGACACAGTAAACAGTATACATTTACAAATTTCCTCTGTACTTACTATGTTACTTAAAAGTTCCATTCATGTCACAATACTTGAGTTCTGAAGATATATTATAGATAAAGTGATTGTATATTATCATTTTCACAATAAAGTGTCTTGGCAAAAAAAAAACATGTTTAATAAGTAGATTTATACACTATATAAATATAGCACCCACACACCTGCATGCACACGCGCACACACACACACAATTATTAAATTATATCCTATTCAATATTATTTTGTCATTACACAAGCCTTATGGTTTTGGGGAGTTACATATATGTGCGAACAGTTGCAAAATTTATTTACTGGTACTGTAATGATATTCTGATGAGTAGTTGTAATTTCCTTTGTTTTTCTTACTAAGACAGAATCTGTTTTGTACTGTGACAGTATGTTTTCTGTCAACAGAATCTTGGTCGTTTATATAGCACAAAAGAGAAACAGTGTCTAACCTACAGAGGGAATTCCCCAAAGATAAAAATAATGCCATAACAAAGAGCACCAATTGAGAAAGTACACACACTTACAACTCTTGAAACATTTCATATTGTGTAATATTCACTACTGCAGAACAATTATAATAAGTTTAGGATATCAAGAACAAAACTGGTAGCAAAATTATAATATAATTGCATAAATAAACATAAAATATACATTGCAAACACAATATTTACAGACATTTTTTGCAATGAACTATCCATTCCTGAATGTTTAAAAATGTGCCTATTTATTTTGCACGTTTCTATACTACAACTTCATTTGTCCCTTTCCCAAGTTCACAAAATAAAATCTTAACACAGTGCTTTTAACATTAACCTATCCATCTTCCTTAATATAAAATTCTGATTGTGCCAAAAATCCTTATTTATCACATTACTATTTCACACACACACATAAAACAATATATGCAATCATGTACGTGGCATGTACAATACAATATCACTTACAACACACATACAATATAAAATATATTTTAAAACAAAAACACGTGAAAACTATGTTCTTAAACAATGTCATAATTAAAAAACACCTGCATCATAGGACTATGTATTATATGATGTATGCATACTGACATACATAAAACTTTTACCCACAAAGTACAAATATTAACCTGCTTCTAATAACTTTTCGTACTGAGTTTAAAAAAAATCCAAATATATATAATACATATACATAGTCCCCCCCCCCACACAAGCATTTTAAAATTTCAAATTATTAATGGATAGATTAACTGAACTAAACATTATTATAGTGCTCTGCTGCTACGGAAAAGTGGCATGTATCAGCAAAAATTCCGATTTTGAGTTTTATGTTACTTATGACTTATTAACATTTTGAACTTACAGAATACTGCGTACATTATTTCAGAACAATCATTACACATATACTAATGCTGGCTGCATGGGAATGGGCATCAGCATTCTTTATTACTCATAACAGATGTGAAAAAAAAATCAAATACCTAGACCATAAAAACTATAAATGACACTGAAATTTCCTTCTACATAATTCAGCTGTGGAGTACAAGGGCGATTTGAGAAGTTCACGACCTACCATAGAAACAAATGTGTGGCGTTTCTGTTTTGTACCGCATTGTGGCACCACGTTTGCCTCACAAACACGTGTGAAGCATCAATTGATTGTTGCGGAGAAACGGCTGTATACATAGGTTATCTCACAGCAACGCTTAAAATGGAGAAAACTGAACATCGTGGAGTGATCAAGTTTTTTGTTAACAAAGGTTTAACACCCACAGAAATTTTTAATGAGATGAAGAATGTGTTGGATGATGCTGGACCTTCATTTACTACAGTGAAAAAATGGGCTGCTGAATTTAAATGTGGTCGTGCAAGTTTGCAAGATGACCCGCGTACTGGGCGTCCGAAAAGTACCACTATACCAGAAATCATCAGTAAAGTGCCCGATATTGTTTTGGAAGATCGCCGTTTGAAGGTGCCTGAAATTGCTAGGACTGTGAGCATCTCAGATGAAAGGGTACATCACATTCTTACTGAGGAATTAGGTATGAAAAAGCTGTCTGAAAGATGGGTGCCACGTTTGTTGACAACTGACGCGTTTATCTATGGCAAAAATCTCCACGTTGAAGTACGATCTGTTGCACCGTCCGCCTGATTTAGCACCTACTGACTTTCATCTATTCCCAAACCTCAAAAAATTTCTCAAGGGGAAGTGATTTTCCTCAGATGACGAGCTGAAAGTGGCAATAAATGGTTACTTTGAGGACCTAGAAGAATCAGACCTCAACGGGGTAAAAGCTCTGAAACATCGCTGGACTAAGTGTATTGAACTACATGGAGACTATGTTGAAAAATAAAAATGATACCAGAAAGAAAAAGTAAGTCTTTCATTATCAGGCCGCGAACTTTTCAAATTACCCTCGTACTAATTTTAGCTATTAGCAAATGAGCCTATTACTTCGTATGTTCAGCCATATGCTTAAATTAGTGTATTTAATTTTATAGCAAACAATTTTTAATTTTCACCGTGGATGCATTTCCATAATTTATAACAGCATCAACAATTTTTATATTAGTTGTTTCTGCATGATGAAATACAATGTTCACATACACGTTTTTCTAACACTGCTAGTAAAAAGTTTATAAAACTATGCAAGACACGGAATTAATTTGAAATAGAGTTAGCGATCAATTCATGTATTTAGCCACAATGTTTTAAGTGGTTGTTTTTTCTGTTAATACACAAGGAAGGTGTGCACTACGTTACAGTTATTGGACAATTCTTAAATTGAAATTTCATTACTTTAAATTGTTTTTAGCCACCAAAATTTAAAATGCACACATAATATGAATTATTTTATACTCTTTCTGTTCTTAGTTCAATCCTGATGTAAACAAACCCATGTGGCAAATCTGAAACGCTATTGGTCAGGGGCGTTGACACTGTTCACACAGTAATGTATTACGCACATGTGCGGAATATCTGTATAGTCATGTGAGAGTTATCTTGCCACTTAAATCGGGGCACGTTGTTTTAAGACTTCCTCCTTATCTCTGTATTCTGAATAGTACTGAATTAATATGTAGCCAGTTGAAGGGATATGTTGCCTGTCACAATACAACAGTAGCTTTATATAAAACAATTTATTGAGATGCGGTAAATGAAACAACGGCAGACAAGTGGAGTCACTGTATGCAGCATATTATAAACAAAGATGATAAGCTATGGCAACTGCCCACATTACCGACATCGTTGTGGACAATAAACAATCTTATCATTAATAACACTGACTCAAGGGACGGTACAAGTTCCGACACAGGTATGGAAGGAACTGAATTACTCTCTGACAGCAACTGATAGTATACAGTACACTGGTAATTATGACAGCTTCTATTTTAGTTTTAAATAAACTTTAATTTTTGTTTTATGATTTTTGAACGGTTAATAAAAAAAAGCCATTAACTGGTGTTATAAAATATTTCACTGTTGGTCTCACACAAGCACAGCACACAAATTTTACTTTGGTTAGGAGAAATTATTTCAATTTACATGTGATTATACAGTATCAATATTATATGTACCCTGTCAGAGTGACACGCCTCTAATTCAAACAGCAAATAGCGTTTCAGATGTGCCACGCCTGTTTGTTTACATCAGGATTAAGCTAAGAACGGAAACAGTATACACTAATAATTTTTATAAGCATATCCCACCTTTTCTAACATCATGTTTGTTATTAATGACAAAAACTGACACTTGTGATACTATTACTTATGTTAGTTTATAAAGACATTTCCATATTTGCATTAAACTATTACCATCCTAACACTGAGCAGCACTGAAATGGCATGTTTTAGATGGCAACACCACACAAAGTGCAGTTCTGTTGATGTTTACTAGCTGCCTAATAAATTTGTTGCTAAATTGTTGCATTTTTATTATCCCACCCTATAAGACAGACTTGAAATTTATAAATGGTTCTGTTATTACAATACTGTTGAAAAACAGTGTAACTATTGAAAAATGTATTAACAGTAAAACCAATTGCTGCACTTAACTATCCCCCCCAAAAAAAAGACATTACATCTTTTCTTATACAAACTATAAGCATGATTGATATGCACTGCATTAATATTATCAACCCCTGTTTGTCACTCTTGAAAAACAATGACTACAAAACATCTTCTGGAAGAAAACTGCCAGTGTCACTAAAGTTGTCTAAAATACACACACACAATAATTTTGTACATGTTGTTATTTTTATTGATATCTGTACATATTACTATTAAATATAATCAATAATATTAATTCCAAATATAAAAATCATATCACTGAGGAGAATTTGGGAATGTGGGTTCAACTGACCTAGAGAAAGTTGGTGTACGGCCTTCTTTGACAACTTTCAGAGCTAGCATAACGGCTAGATAATCCAGCTCTTTCTGTGATGGTTTCTCATTATCGAGGCAAATATTTGCAGCTCTTCTTTCAAAATGTTCTAAAACTTTGGCTCTGTAATCAACAATTGTGGACACTGGATTCCCGGTTAATATTAAATAATCAAATTTTGGCAAACCTTTAATATACTGAACTTCACTAACATCTGTAATTATATTTGAGCCTAAATCCAACCCTTCTAAACTACTTAGGTTTTTAAAGCCTTTCAGGGATGAAATCCGGTTTTGTGATAAATCAATATAAACAATATTACCAAGCTGCGTACTCAAGTCATCAACGTTTGTAATCCTGTTTGCAGACAGATAGAGGTGTGTCAAATGTTCCAGTTTTGATAAGTTTTTCACTTCAGTTAACTCATTTTCATTTACTGTCAGTCTTTCCACAGTAGGCATCAACAGAACTGATTTGTCTACCAACACACACAAATATATTATTACATTCTGTTTACCCTCTACAAATATATATATATATATATATATATATATATTGTTACAACACAAATAAGCCACCCCAGTACCAGGGATAAAAAAGAGAATACTAAATGTAAAAATACTTCATATAAAATAAAATGTTTAAAAATGAATAAAATATAAATATTACGACATGACGAACGACGATATTACCCAACCCAAGTGATTGACCCAACAACAGAAAACAAAAGAAGGGAACCACGAAAAATACACAGAGACAAAAGGTGATTGACCAAACAAATAGGAACTAACAAAAGAAGGTAAGAAACCAGAACTAAAGAAGAATAAAAGGAAGTGAACAAATTCCTACGACTAAATAGAAATTAAACCAGATGAGAATAGGAGAACCGAACCAAGATGAAGACAATTGAAGTTGAAGAAGAAGAAGAGGAAGAATGAAGAGGAGACAAAGTGAAACCAAGGAATAACTAACACCACATATAAAAGGGAGAAATGGTATACTCAAAGATAGAATACTGTAAATAAATCCCAAATAATTATCCACTAATGTAACAAATATTATTGTTATAAAAGAAATAACTTATATACCTGTTTTAAAACAAAAGACAATTAAAAAGGAACGTAGTGTAGAAAAGTACACTCACCCCAATTATTAAAGTTAGATTTAATGAAATGTAAATAACCAAATGTCATTAATGATAAAAATTATGTTATAAAGAAATAGTGAGAAATCATAGGAGAAATAAGTATAGGGATTACCCACTAAGTAACACTTAATCTAAACAGTGAAACAAAATAAAGTGCAATAGTGAAAGTGTAAATACCCCAAAAATAGTGAGTGTATCAGTGATAAACCTCTGTTAATTAAAGGTGAAGGTGATACGTAGAAATAGATATTTTCAGTAATAAAAATGTAATAATAAAGAAGAAAACACTTAATAAATCATTGGTAAACCAATCAATGATGGGAGTGAGCTTATGAACAATCATATAACTAAGAATAATTAAAAATATTATTTCAAATAGAGATAAGTAAAACATGTGATATTATTCAGGGAGAAAGCTCAGGTAAAAACAGTTTGTATTAACATGGAATGGAGGAAGATAGTAGTATTGAAATAAGGTTTTACATTAAAATTAAGTATACAATGAATAAAACACCCCATGTTAGAAGGGAAATAAATTTAATGAGTTTGAAGGAAGTGATGATGTTTATCACTCAAAGTAATAGCAAAAGAATGAAATTAATGTTAAAACCAACAGTAACTAATAACTTATAAAGAATTGTTTGTTTCAATGTTATGAATAGGATATGGCTGAAAGGAACTTGCAGTCCATAAGCCTAATTGTTATATTTTAAAATATGTGTAATGAAATCTATATTGACTTGTAATCCGAGCATAAACAGAATCAAAACACAACACAAACAAATATAATAACAAAGTGAAGCCCATCAGGCTGAATTAAAATGTAATTTAAAAGAAATAAGTAAATCTTTTGGCTACTTTTGGCTATGAAAACGTCTGTCAGACACACACAAATGTCAATTGTAACAAATTCACAAGGAAATTTACTAATCTAAGACCAGTAAATGGCCAGTAATTATAGGTAAATCATTTTAAAAGAGAAATGTTATTATAGAAGTTTAATTTAAAAGAGGTATGTAATTTATCAAATGTCAAATATTTAGACTAAAGTTAATGTATAATAGAATATGACCTTATGAGGTATCATTTTAAACTTTGAAAGGAAAGAAATATAATAGTGATATTATTTATTACCCCAAAAGGAAGATAAAGGAATAAAATCATTAAGAAATTATATAATAAATTTGAATACAAATTCAAATCTCATAACAATGCTTTTGAAAGAGGCCTTAACCAATCAAAGCGTTTCTGTTACCATAGAAACGGGCCGCTGAATACGAATTTTCCGTTAAATTTATTAGACTTGAAAAAATGACGCGTGGGTAAGCGGCACGCAAGATTGTGATGACTGAAATTTTACATTAAATAGTTAAAAAGACATTCAGAAGTTGACAACAAGAACCAAAGACGAATAGATGCAGAACTACCAAGATTAAACGATGTCCTGGAACCAAATAAAAAGAAATTAAATAGCAGAAAGTCCCAAGACGAGATAGAAGAAGATGCCCGAAGTTTAAACCAGCCCAAAATTGCAGAATTTCCACTACCCCAGATGACAACATATCAACACTGTCTGAACTGATAAGTATCCACTAAATTCTTTCTCCCAGAAACCAAATTACTTTAAATATTTCTCAAAACAATCAAAATTTCTTATTATTAAACAAAGTTAATTTTCTTTCAAAGGTTAATGCATAATCAACTTACGTAAAAACATTTGTTAATTAAAATATAACCTCGCATTAGAGTGCGAACTTTGTAACAAATAATACGACACTACCGAACAATTTGTAAAAACACTTTATACTCTTTAAGTACGTATAAGGTATGGTAGTGTACTTTTTTAATGTAACCAACTTTTATGTCTTATTTTATAATCCAAAGGACCCCAGATTTTGAACAGATTAATATTTTGTATGTAAACAGAGGCCATGATGGCATTGAAATAATTTGTTTCAAAACCAATTTCGCCAACATTGGGATGTATGTTTCATGTTCTAAGCCGGAGAAATTTGTTATTAAACCATTTATAATCCTTTTGTCATATTAATTAATGACTGAATTTGCATTAAAATTACAGTACAGAGTATTACCATCGTTTTATTTCATAGGACGTTGTAGAATAATGTGTTAGCAATTTTTATTCAGTAACCAACTAGCGCTCGTCACGAGTGGACAATACGGCAACCTGTACAGCGGCGGGAACCATTTGAACGCTCCAGCTGTCAACGCTAGCAACACTTATTAACTTGTAATTTAACAAATTTAATTGTTTTAATATAAACAATTTGGCGCCACCCGGGATTCGCAACCCCATGAATGAACAGGTAGGTTGTACTGGTAATTGGGACCATGCTACAGACTTCAGTAGTGACAACTATTATTGTAACGACCGGTGTGAGGCGAACACACCACATTAACACTTATACACATAATAAACAAGTGTAAACATTTTATACAAAGGTACGACCGAGTCTTCGAGATTCGTTACAGATTGACGACTCCAACGTGAAGATTAAATAAGAAGGACGTCACCCTCATATTATCGTTACATTATTAACTTAACAATATTCAGTATTTGAGTTATAATCTCAACTTAATTCCCATTCCAAAAATTTCCTAGCAACAACAGGTACCATTACTATCATTAGTTTGGAAACAGACAAAATTTTATATTTTATTAGAGGATAATTTTTACAGATTGAGAATGCAAAATTTTTCCTTAGATCTGCCACTATAAGTGCTACAGAAAGTATGTAAGTTTTTCTATGTTTATTGTTTAACAATCAAGACTACAACCACAGCTTTTTTATATCAAAGGCAACCACCGAGATCAAGATAACTCAATCTTGTTTTATTTATTACAACACTGTAAATTGAGAAAGGAAAGTGCATATAGAATTCACTACTATTCAATTGTTTTTATGAAAGTAGTAGTTTTTATATTAAAATAAGTAGTAGTAGTAGTAGTAGTTTTCTTTTCTGAAAACAAAGTAAAATTACACTAACATTTTATAGTTAACTTCCCCTTAATATTATACGTAATCAGTGACAGCCTAATCACAACACATTGATGTGCTTTCAGTGGCATTGCAATTCAGGAACAATACAATACAATACATAAACAAGACCACATTACAATAATTTATTACAGTATACAACTTACCAAGTTCCTTTATCTTGTTCTGGCTTAAATCAACTTCAGTGAGGTTAGTCCACATTTTTTCTTCAGGAACATTCTCAGAACAATTTTTGTGTACAGCATCACACAATAATATTTCACCTACAGTTTTTATACCACACTGCGTAGCTGATAACGACTTCAGTGTATTTCGTAGCGTGCCTGTGCTATAAATATTGTACACTGCTATACTTTTGAGAGTAAGCTGTTCCAGTTCTTTCAGTACAGACAACTCAAAGGCACATCGATTAGGCACTATATTACTTGTGCCGATACAATTCCAACTTCCTTCTATCGTAACGTTCAACAGCTGACAACAAAAATCCAGCACGTGACTGAAATCATGACATTTGTCGAATATCTCTGGTGGCGGACATGGCTGTTTTAGTCTTTCACTTACTGCATGCAGCTAGAAACAAAATACCTACTAACATATAATTCACAATACTGACTAAATAATTACATTCCTATAACATACACACAAATATACTGTCAAGTATCATAACCACATACACTCAGTATTATGTTGATGTACTTTACTACGTTGTTAAGGAGACCATATATACATGGAAACTTAACCCTTTGATCAAGCCCTTTGATAGTGAAATTTTTTGAAACTTTGAAAAATATAATATAACGCAAAATTGTCTACAATAATTATAAGGAAACTGATAAAAAAATATATAAACAGAGCTAAATAGATTATATTGACTTTACAATTTGTCAAAAATAGATACTTCATTACCCGATTCATTCGTAAGACATTCATGAATTTGTCCTTAGTCAAATAGTAAAGCCTTTTGCAAAGGTTATTTATTTATCAAATACACTCAAAACTAAAATAAAGTTGTACATATTGTATAACTTATAATATTTGAACAATACGAGTTTATAACGCCAAAATCAGAAATTTTAAATTTCTTATTTTGATTTGAGATGTTTCATTAAGCGCCATGACAGGGAACTGATGTGTTAAAAGCAGAAGTTTGTACACAACAAAGTGAAAGCTAGGGTATACGCAGAAGTGATTGACAGGCAATAAAAGCATGTAACAGCTCCAACGCGCTCACGGAAAGCAGACAGAGTTCATCGCTCTCCATACTAAGAAACGTTAGTTTTTTGACAACTACCTCAAATCCTTAGAAAAAAAAGTACAAATGTGAACAAACCCATTTGAAGAGCAAATGTAAGTATTAACAATAGACCAAACTACGTATACACGCCAGCTGCATATAGTGAAACAAAATAGGGTATACGTTATTGAAAGACTCTAATGGTCAACGACAGGACTTCGATCTTACTCAGAAGAAAGAAAGATTGGGTGTAATGTCCGAACTCAAGGAAAGATGTTTTGATGGAAACGTAGACAAAGAAACGGACATACAAAGGAAGTTTGGTGAGGCCCTTGAGTGACAATAGTTGATGCCATTAGAACGACCAAGTGCAGAAAACAATACTTTGACGAGAAAGTTAAGGGTTGCTTTTGTATACTCCAAAAAAAAAGCAACAGTCAAGAATTTATTGCTACAGTATCTAGCAGCGACGACGACCTCAGTATAGTGACCTAGGGAAGAAATCTGGTGGGAATCCAAAAGCCTATCAGAGGGGTGCTTTCGGAAAAATAGGTGGTCTCTAGATCTGGAGGGTGGTAAAGTAGAACCAATTAGAACACAGCGTAGAAAAAATCAGAAATTCGTGGGAGTGATGCTGAATTCCATATAGGGACGTGAGAAAGGCGCGCTCAAGGAGTTCTAACTAAAATTTTGACGGAAACGGGAGTGTAAGTCTGCGACAGAGATTTCATAATTATTGGACTTAGAGAATTTTCGGTACGATGGTTAGCAAAGTAATATCGGACTTAAAACAATTTCGGTAAAAGAACTGTAATTTTATTAGTGATATACAAGTGAATTAATACAACACAAATAATAATTCAGTAACGCTGTAAATTAGTTTTGCAAATACGTAACAATAACTTTATCTTCTTGGATTTCGTTGTCCATGACGTGTCCGTTACTTAACTAAATATCACTATAATATTGACGACTCGGAACACTTAAGTTTTTTATAAGTAACTTGTTGTTGGCGACGAGATAGTGTGAGCGCAAACCACCTCATTGAAGCAAACCACACATATAAAAACATCGACAATAACATGAACATACTACACGTACACACAAAAGGCCGAAAACTAGACACTCTAGAACAATTAGAAATATACAAACACACAAAAACAAATAAAAACGACATCCTAAACGAACAGACACAATTCAAATCGCACGCATTATTCGAACACATCTCACCACACACACACAGCTTCGATCTTTCGAAACACTATCTCGTCGCCAACAACAAGACGAACAGCGCTACTAACGACAGCCTCTGATGAAGCCTTCTATAGGTGAAAGCCGGTTTAGGCTGTAAGGTAAAACTTTACGTTTTTACTTATAAAAAACTTAGTGTTCCGAGTCGTCAATATTATAGTGATATTTAGATAACTTTATCATCAAGTAATATTACAAGACGAACTAAAATCGTAAATAACATTAGTTTCAATCATAACGCAGTTGATAAATAATAATCAATAATGTATGTGGAAGCGAATAACAATAATAACAACTAACGCGAACTAATTCCGAATGAGTGAAGTTTGGTGTTGTGTTGTGTCTTGTGAGACTCCACGGGATTCCACGATGCAATCTGCTAATCCGGAGGGAATTATTGCCGTCACGCCAGATGATCAACATATGAACCGCACCATATAAACCAGATTTGGATACATACCAAAAGTAAACTTATCATGGTTTTCTTCAAGAAAAGTTCCCATAAAAAACAAATTTCTAATTTTAAAATGGTGTATGTTCACTTTTTACTGTTGTTTAAATGCTTATGGCATTTAAAATAATTCAAATAGTGTACTGAAAAATTTCTGTTTCAAATGTACCTCAGTGTATGCAATACTGAGAGTTGCTTATCTAAATTGAAATAATTGGAAACAAAGGTTATGCTGTATAACATTATGGGTTTATTATACCCTCTAAAATCATTTTGAATAAAAATACATTTACAATAATACAATTCGGATTTCAAAGTATCCGTCTACTGACTGGTCTAGCTCAGTTAAGCACAATATAAAAAACTCTTTTATGTTTATTAACAAAATTTTAATCTTATTTAACTAGGTACCTCAAGGTGAGTTCTTGAAAATACAAAATAGAACGTTATTAATTGCTTTCAATAGATATTACTATGATAGTAATTCATTTTTGGCCTCTTTAAAAACTTGCAATTATATTTTAGGTTAACGAGAATTTCATCAGCTAATATTCTAATTAATATTGTAATAACTAATTCTAACACATATATTCTTACATCAGATTATTAAATCCTCTAAATAAATGGATACAGTGTTTTCTATAAAATGTTTGATTGTTTTTTGCGTCAGTACAAAAGTGTTGATAGCTACGATCAATGGAATATATATAACAATGAAATTGGTCACTGTACTACCTTGATTTTAATCGTATAGATTAAAATAAACACTTTAACGATTGGATTATATTGATTGCTATATAACTGCACTTTAATCGCACTTGGAATGAGAAATAACCCTCTTCTTACTAATACTGGGTTGTGGCCTTTATAGGTTAAGTTAAATTTGCTCGTTCCGAACACACGCACTGTTTAAAAAGATTCACTAATAACTTTCGATGCACTTATATACAATGAATCGACCTTCCAAAAGTTATTTTAATAAAATTTAAAGTATTTACTACTATTGTGTTGTAGTAGATTATTAAAATATAAGACCACGCCGAGCCGCGACTGATTGGCTCGTGAAGAATGAAGCAAATGCGAATTTTTTAGCGTCTCTCTGATTATATACCCCTCTCCTAGATTGCCGTTAGGGACAAATCTCGCTAAATAAACTCTTTTGTGATTGGTACAAAAATCCGTTACAGTGGCGTAATGTTTTTGTTAGCCGCCACTGGCGTGCTTTCTGTACCTAATTGTCGTTATTGTCCGTATTCACAGACAATTTCTTAAATCTGGTTAAAAAATGATGCTAACACTCACTATTAAATTATTACAATTCCAATCTCTAAGTTATTATCATCAAATTAAAGCTTAGTCTCTGCTCTTTATTTTGATGTTGCTTAATGCCGGTTTGAACCTAGCTTTCACTGACAATACATAAAACTATCGTTCTGAAACATGGTTTCTTACTGTTGTCTCTAATAATGCAAAATGCGACTCTTTTCCTATCTTTTACATTTGATTATTTATCTCTGTGTTCTCTTTTGAACATTATTACATAAATAAAATGACATACATTATTACAATTAAAAGCTATTTACAGCGGAACAATATTAAATCTTAATATAATTATGATAATACGTTATTATGAAAATTCCTTATTCTCTAAATACATTTTTACATGGCCTACTCATTTTAAAGGCATACAATATTAATTGAGTGGTGGTATTTCACACCTTATTCGTCATATTTACTATTCTGTAAATTTAATGTTCATTGGGGGTCCTGTTTCCCTATTAATTTACTGACATAGATTCGTTTATGCAGGGCCTAGATACAGTTATGGTACCAGGTTTATTCCCTGTTTATTATTACTTCTAATTACATCTCGTTTAATTAGGAAGTTGCTTATTCACACATAAGGCTTCCATTTATAATTATCCTTATACTATACTGTTACATCTTTGTTGGTAAAGCTAGCTTTTTATAGCTTTGTGGCTATAGCTAGTATAGTAATAGTCTTAATTATTTATGTATCATTGTTCTTCTATTTTCAGCCAAAATGCTGTTATTGTTATTACTTTATTAAAGTCATTGGTTATTTAGTTCCTATCTACATGACTCTACACATCAATGTCATGAACTGGCTCACTTGACAGCTTATTTGTGAACTTCCATGTCCATTAGTCATAGTCAGTCATTGTGTTTAAGTTGTAGTGTCATGCAGTGTATTCATCACTGCTTCTTGGGATACTTCTTCTTTCTTCTATGCTGGTCCCTTCTCTTCTTTATTTCATTCATTACAAATGATTCACTTTATAATTTTCGTGTCGTATTTTACCCTTCTGGTGTGTGTTTTGGTTATGTAACATTTTGTGGTGTTACAACATTAACACTGGTTGTATGCCATGCTGAGTTAGCGTTTCCATCCATGCTTTATTTTGAAATTGTTTACCTTGGTCACTCAATATCTTTTTGATTTGACCATACTTCGGTACGTATTTGTGTAGTATGACATTCAGTATACTTTTTGTGGTAGGTCTTTGAATAGCGTAGAGTCGAACTGCCTTGGTGAACACATCTATACATACAAGTATGTGCTTTGTACCCCCGTGAATAGCTCTCGGAAATAGGCCCAGGAAGTCTACTGCTACTAATTCTCCCTTTTCCTGTGTCTTTATATTTTGCATATCTACGTATGTGTGAAGATTCGGATGTCGTGCTGTTTGACATTCGTAGCATCCTTTTAAGATAGCTTTTATTCTTCTAAACATATTATTCAAAATGAAGTCTTCCTTCAAAGCTAAATGACATTTTAAAGCAGACGCATGTGCTAAACTTTGATGACATGGTATAGTTAGTGTTTTTAGCATCTCTGGTGATAGGACTATTTTCCAATCATAATTTACGAGTTTATATAATATACTATTTTTTATCGTATATCTACTAGATAGTGTTGATAACTTCAAGTGACTTATCTGCGGATCTTTATTTTGTTCACTTGCTATGTTATTTAGCAAATATTTAACTCTATCATCTGTTTGATATGTAATATTTAATATTTTCACATTGTTCCATTTCTTTATACTACTTATTGTTCCCCCTTGTGTAGGACAAATAGGTATTCGACAACATTATTTCCTGTTGTGTATTGTTTCGTGTGGCACGCCGCTCCTGTGTGTGCAGGTCGTTTAACAAGCCTGTCCGCACCGGTATTTTGTTTGTGTACGAGTCGCATTTAAAAACTGTTGGAACTGGCATTTGGCTTCTACTCTGGTGTCATTAATTTTTCTTCTCCCTTGTCGTGCTACTCTCACCCCCTCTCTCTTTGGAAGTTGACGGGCGTGTCAGCTGTTGCACACTTTTATTTTCATAATTATTTTTATTATTATTATGATTATTATTTGCACTGATATTATGTACTTTGCATTGTACGGTTTTAATTGTTTTTTCGACGTACCTGGATGTGAGTACGCTCCTTTATGTGGAGATGAATTACCTTTTTCAAAGGGTTGTTTATATTCTTTCCAATTCTCTTCTTTCTTCACAAACTGCGTCGATTTGTGTTGTATTGGATTTTGTGTAGAGTACTTGTAACGGTACGAAATTGTGAGCCACCCCAGTTTAATTTTATATTAATGTAAATCATCATTTTAAGCACTCTCCAAATTGCCAGACTTTCACCTGTGGGGAGCCTCCAGTACAGCAATGCAACATACATACAGTCAGCCAAAATAATTGCCAGACGTACTGCGTAACCACCCACCAGCAGGCTTGTGTGAAACCCAGTCTGCAGCTTGGTATTGGAGAGTGCACAACAGACAGCCAGCATCAGACAGTAAAGTGCGTAAATTAAAACCAGTGGCCTCGGGCATAAGATAGGCCTCGATTAATTGGGCCTATCTATTTAAACAACTCAAAAACAGTTCCGTGCGGCCAGTCTGCAAAAAATTAGTGCGAATAAAATTAATTCGGCCGACTTAATCATAATGTATAATGTGGAACCTTAATGTATAAAACAGTAAGGGCTTTTAACCACAAACAGTAAACGTGTTAAACGAGTACCGGAGTGCGTGAGATCGAAGCAAGTATTCAACACCAGTTCGCGCAACTAACCCTAGGAGTACGCTGCGTATGGGTAACTAGAAACATTCAATATGCATATTAAAACCAATGCCAACTAACTGGTGATTATTCGTTATAAAAGGAAAATATATAACACCAATACTTTGTACGATAGAGTTCTCTCAGGGGCGGAGTTTATTTAAAGATCAATGTAACAGAATGAGTGTGCGTGTGCTAAGATAGAGGTTATCCACTGGTTCATTTTCAATGTTTTAATTATTTAACAATATCACTTATAATATTAACCAAAATAAAACTCAATAGAGATAAGAAATAATTTCAACCAGTTGTACTATCGTTGAAAGATTGTAATAACATAAAAGAAAGGCGAATTTTTGATAAATAAAAATAAATATGTGTTTTAGACAGTATCACATGTGTTAACGTAATTATTGAACATATCAAATCCAAGTAATCCTTTCTGCAGCTGGTTTCGTCTGAAAGACTTTGGAATAAAAACCCGAAGGTAAGAGTTGATAATTTTGTAATTAATTCGTAGAGTTTCACTGGCGCCCGAACAGGGACGGCGAATATAATTTGTGGTTATATTCGCCAGACCTAATTAAGCTGCAGAACGGGTTATTTGGGAGTGGGGCGAGGTTGTAAGTTGTAGAAACAAAATTAGGCATATTTATCTATATAGAAAAAATAAATAAAAAATGGAAAGTAATAGTTTGACCGAATTAACGGTCATGAGTGGGTTGGAGGTCCATTCGACCCCAATCCCAGTTCAAATTAGAGAATCAAGTAAGTCAGATGAAATAGATGACTCAGGGATTCAGGTAACCCCACCCGTAATGAATCAAAATAATCAACCAGAAGATAATATGATGAAATATCTATGTAGCACATTGTGCAGTTTGAATAATAAATTTGATAAATTGAGTAGTGACGTGAGTGAAGTCAAGAGTAGTTTTGATGTACAGAATAGTAAATTTGATATTATAAACAGTCGTTTTGATGTAAGTGATGTTAAGTTCCATGAGTTAAAGGGCGATATAAATAATATTGACCAAAAATTTGATAAGCGTTTATATGATATGAAACAACAGACGAATGAATGTTTCAATACATTTAAAGAACAAGTGGTAGAACAAATTGAGAAACAAATACAAAAGGTAACTGAAAATTTTGAGTATAAAACAAATGATAATTATAATGATATGTGTAAAAACGTGGTAGTAGAGAGCAAGTTAACAAATGTTAACAATGGTATTGAAAGTGGTAATGTGATTGAAAGGGTGGTATCAGAGAATAATACATTAGAAGTAGATAGTGAAATAGTGAGTGAGAGAGAGAGCGCTATATGCAGTAACGAAGTTGTAATTAGAGTTGATGAATTAGAAAAAGAATGGAAAGAAAGAGTAGATGAATGTGTAGGACAGAGGGTAAATTTTCCCCTTATTTGTGATGAACCAGAGTGTTCAAAAATGTTATTATTGGAGGGCAAGAGACCCTTATTAGTGAAAGATTTGAGTTGTTTATTTTTGTTGAATAATTTTGTACCCTCTGCATGGAATGAGAGAGAGAGTGTGATATGGCATTATGATGAGAGAAGTTTAAATATAGAATGGTGTAGTGAAAAAGAGACAGAATTATATAAAGTAAAGAGAGACTATAATGAGTTGAAAGAGATGTTAAATAACTTGAAGTTCTTACCTGTTAAAATAGAGAGTGAAGATGATACATGTTTAAATAATAATAATTTACTTTATGAAGAAAAAATAACTGACTTGATAATGAATATTACTGATGGAGACTTGACCAATGTACTTAATGTTGACCTGTTCTATGATTATTTCGGTATAGTGAATGAATTTGGGTTTTATGGTGACGACACACAAAACAGCAATTTGTGTGTTAATGTAATTGAACAATGCTATATAAAACAAAGACTTATCTATGACGATGGAGGTTGAGCCTTAAAATCAAATGAACACTTTTAGATAGTTTGTTTATTGGTTCAGACCTCGCAACCTGGGACAATGAAGTGTGATATAACTGAATAAGTAATGATGAAGAATTGTAAATATATGTTGTATACAATTAATTGTGTATGTTGTAAAATGTTAGGTATATGTGTATGTAGCAGAAATTGGTGAGATAATAATAATATTAATATTTTGCAGCTTAAATAAATAACAGAAATAATTTGGAAGAAGATAATGAATGAATTGTAGTTATTGCAATGGGTGAAAGTAATTAAAAATGTTGTTTTCAATAATTGATTTAATTAAAATAATTTGAAATGTTTAAATATTTTGCTTGACTTAAATGTTAGTGTTGAATTTTTCTAAGGGATTTAAATTGCTTTATGAGATTTGATATTAATGTTCAATGGTTTGTATGAAACAACATTGTCGTTAAATGTTTCAGAGGTTACACGGAGATATTGGTGTGTGTGTGTGTGGTGTGTATTTTGTATTCATGTCAAAAAGTGGATTGTAAGTATAAGGTCCAGAATACTAATCAGATAGAATAAAATGCTTACAGGTGTGAAAAGAGTGTACTAATAATAACAATGGTATTGAAATAATAGCATTAAATAGAAATTGTAATTAAAAGAGAAATAATAACTGAAAGGTGAATTAAAATAATATTTGGCTTAAATTGTAAGAAATAGCCATTGACAAATATGTTATCTAAAAGATTTATAAAACTTGAAAAATGTAGCAAGCAGATATGTCAGTATATGATGTAACCAGAATGTTTATACTATGTGAGTCTTGCAGACTAGTGTTTATATAAACAGGTGTGGTATGTTGAGACTAATGTCTGTAGTCATGCTTGGTGACAATAACAAAGAATGTTGCAGTTTGATGAATCAGTATCTTGAGCAAAATCCTATTGTGACATAAAAGAATTAAAGAAAATTTTTTACAAAATAATAATGAGGTATTTGTTGTAACTTAGAGTTGGAGAAATTAAATACAATCAAATTAATTTGGTAATTAAATTAATTGAAAAGATGATTTTTAATAATAAAGTTAAATTTATTTTTGGACTAAATTTCAAAGGTAACGGTAGATTAAACAGTGATTGATGAAAACAATGATTAAAATATTTATAAAAAAAAAAAAAAAAAAAAAGAACGTCCAAGCCAAGATAGTGTTTGGGTATATTACTGTACATATAAACATTACATATGTTAGGAATATTTTGTTCTATATATATAGTAGTTAAGGGATACCTTGTATGATCTGTGTATTATTTTGGAGGGCAACATTGTATGGGGAATATTATTCAATTTAACTGGAATTTATGTGTATCATTGTAAACCGATATTGTTTTATTAATACTATATTTTTTTTTGGGTCTATAATATAAAATGAGCCAGTACGTTGTCAATGAACCAGTACGGCTAAGAGGAAACAAATCAGTTGTGGGATATGGAGTGATGGAAGGCCGCTTGTCGTTTTTTTAATTACATGTTTTAAAGTCAGGCGATACTGGGTCGGGTATCTGTTCGATTTTTCGGTGTTGGGATCTCGAACAGAGAAGTCCAGTAAGATCGGATGGGTGCTGTTGCAGTCGCCAGACTAGGGGGGTAAGAACCCATGATTTAGTAGAGTGTTCAGGGGGGTTGCGGCGCCATATCCTCACCGATCCTCTTAGGTTTAGACAATAAGAGTTTGAACGCTCCGGCCTTCAACCTCTTATTGGGGGGGGTATTGTAACGGTACGAAATTGTGAGCCACCCCAGTTTAATTTTATATTAATGTAAATCATCATTTTAAGCACTCTCCAAATTGCCAGACTTTCACCTGTGGGGAGCCTCCAGTACAGCAATGCAACATACATACAGTCAGCCAAAACAATTGCCAGACGTATTGCGTAACCACCCACCAGCAGGCTTGTGTGAAACCCAGTCTGCAGCTTGGTATTGGAGAGTGCACAACAGACAGCCAGCATCAGACAGTAAAGTGCGTAAATTAAAACCAGTGGCCTCGGGCATAAGATAGGCCTCGATTAATTGGGCCTATCTATTTAAACAACTCAAAAACAGTTCCGTGCGGCCAGTCTGCAAAAAATTAGTGCGAATAAAATTAATTCGGCCGACTTAATCATAATGTATAATGTGGAACCTTAATGTATAAAACAGTAAGGGCTTTTAACCACAAACAGTAAACGTGTTAAACGAGTACCGGAGTGCGTGAGATCGAAGCAAGTATTCAACACCAGTTCGCGCAACTAACCCTAGGAGTACGCTGCGTATGGGTAACTAGAAACATTCAATATGCATATTAAAACCAATGCCAACTAACTGGTGATTATTCGTTATAAAAGGAAAATATATAACACCAATACTTTGTACGATAGAGTTCTCTCAGGGGCGGAGTTTATTTAAAGATCAATGTAACAGAATGAGTGTGCGTGTGCTAAGATAGAGGTTATCCACTGGTTCATTTTCAATGTTTTAATTATTTAACAATATCACTTATAATATTAACCAAAATAAAACTCAATAGAGATAAGAAATAATTTCAACCAGTTGTACTATCGTTGAAAGATTGTAATAACATAAAAGAAAGGCGAATTTTTGATAAATAAAAATAAGTATGTGTTTTAGACAGTATCACATGTGTTAACGTAATTATTGAACATATCAAATCCAAGTAATCCTTTCTGCAGCTGGTTTCGTCTGAAAGACTTTGGAATAAAAACCCGAAGGTAAGAGTTGATAATTTTGTAATTAATTCGTAGAGTTTCATACTGCTGCTGCTGCGGCTGGGTATCTCTTCTTTCGTATTGTTTATTAACAAACTGTGATGATTGCGTTACAAGAATAAGAAGTTCCTCTATGGTTTTAACTCCTTGGGTATATACGGCAAGTCTAATGTGTCTGTCAAAATGGTAGCTTAATTTTAATACTAATTCGTGCTCCGTGAAACTTGGTCTAAGATGCTTACACCGTTCGACGAGATGTATTATGTAGTCTTCCATGGAACGTTTGCTGTTGACGTAATACCGCCCATACTCCAGCTGGTCTCGTACCTCTCTCTGGGTATGTATATTCCAGTATCGATTTTCGATGGATGCCTTGAACTGTTCATAAGTTTCTGTTTGGTCCCGAACAATCGTATACCATTTGGATGCTGTTTCCTGGAAATGTCGACTTACAAATTCTATACGTTCTCTGTCGTTTAGGTTGCTTCCTATTGTTGCTATTTCTCGTTCACACTTATGTAAAAATTCTATGGGATTCTCCCATTTATTACCTTTAAAACTGATCTTCTCTCGATCGTCTACCTTTGCAGCACACATCATCATAGCACTGGGTCGTCTCTTGACTTCTGCTCGTAGTTTTTCTACCTCCTCTTGTAGTCCATCTTTCATATTGTTAATTTCCATGGAGTGGTGCGTAGTTTTCCTCGTGACCTCCTCCACAGCTATTTCTACAGTTTCGGTCCTCACAGTAAGTTCCTTTGTTTTATTAGTGTTGTCCAGGATGCGCTCATTTACATCTTTGTGTCTGAGGTCTTGCTCCTGCTTTGTAATTTTAAATTTCTCATTCCACTGTTTAGCCAGTTGTCAAATGTGTTCTTTAGTTTCACGTGTTGTATATTCACGCTGTTCTTTAAATTTACTATCAATCTTTACAGCTTGTTCATTAAGTGACTGTTGAACTCGCTGTTCGACTGCTTCAACGCGTGCTGTAAGCTCAGTTTTCAAAGTATTACTGACGAGTTCTATATTACTTTCTAAATGAGTTTTCACTTCTTCAATAGTAATTTCTAATCGATTACGACTATCTTCTATCTGAGTTTGTAATCTCGTATTACTATCTTCTAATCTTGCTAATTTATTTCTACTTTTTCATTGCTACTTTCTAATCCTTCTAATTTACTTTTTAACTCTTCATTATTACTTTCTAATTTATTTTCTAATTTTTCACTATTCGTTTTCAACTCTTCTTGAAGTCGTTTAAACATCGTTTCGAAGTCCATTGTTGGTTGCTTCGCCATTTTTTTGTAGACTACTGTGTCCTAACTAATTCGTCATATGAATTATATTTTTATTATTGGTCAACCGTGACTCTGTATTTCTTTATTTAAATTATTGTATTTATCAGTATTAATTTCACAACTCTTTTTCTCTCTGTACTTATATAACAATTTGTAATATTATTTATTGCATAAATTGACTATTAATTCTTTCTTACAATATTTTTGCTAATTATTTATTAGACTTTATTTATTACCAGGGCGCCATTTACTTGTAATGATAATTAACATTTACTTAGCAACACATTTGAAACGCCATTAATTATGACACAATAATTAACGTACATAAATTTATTTGCGTTTGTCTAGCCTCACAATTTTGGAGCGCCAGTTACTATACAACATTATTTTTATACACTTACTTTTACACATACGCTCTTACTCATATGCGCGCACTTACCCACGTCTCGGAGGTATACTCTTCTTCAGCAGTATTTACCTTGATGTTCCCCGGCTGGGTCGCTGGCTTAGGTCGTTGGTTGAGTGTGGATAAGCACGTGAATAATGTTTTAAGTTTTAATTTACAAGTAAAGAGTACAAAGGATTTAGTACTGGTTGTGAAATTAGTACGACTGTTTTAAGAAAAGTATATTCATTTGATTTATTCAAAAATTAAATTCAAATTCTCATGTTATTTAAATGTTTAATGCGGGTTACTTATTATATGAACCCTTATATTCAATCTGAATATAGTGTACTCATAATGTGTTTAACTCTTATTTCTTAAATTTCTAAGACATAGTATACACATGCACAAATTATATATGACCTGAAATAGTACACAGACATATACATATAACACATATAAATATTATAGGAACGTGATTAATACGTATAACATTTAACTACTGATCTTGTCTTTACAAGCGTGGTTTTCAATATATACCACTTAAATAAAACTTTCAATTAATTAAAATATTTATTAAAATATTAATAGAGAACATTTATTACGTTAATTGATTCTATTTTTAATGTCTCAATTAATTAACAATCTTCTAATTATGTAATTCTCATATTTAAAATTACTCATTTATCAATTACAAAATATAATAAAATAATATGGTTCTTGCTTGACCATTTATTTAAGAGATTATTACAGTTATACTCTATTATATTTTGAACAATTATTTATTCATTATTCAAATCTAAAAATATATTGACGTTCTTGTAAACTTGAATATGGAAACTCGAGCTTTTGGCGATAGACTCAGGGTCATTTATAATATTAAATAAATGTTCGACTTCACCTGCATTTTTCTGCACCCATTTAACTTTGTTGTTACCGTCATCTAGACTCTCGAGTTTGTTGTACTCCTCGGTACGGTACCAGCTCCTCTGTCTCTGCGTCGTTGAATTTCTCGCTCCGTCTCCTGGATGCTGAGTTCTGACGTGGACCTCTAGTCGTGATGGTATACGGCTGGATGTAGCTGCATGTGCTGTCCCTGCGTCCTCTCGTCTTCTTGTCTAGTTCCTCGTCCTCTTCTTTCTTGTCCCTCGTAGCTGTCTAGAAGTTCTATGTAGTTACAACTCTCGTAGATTCATTTATATAGTTTCAACTCTCGTAGATTCATTTATATAGTCTGTTTCAAATCACTCGAGTTCTTTAATAACTCCACCGACGTACTGCCGGTTTCATCGCACTTCAGTTTATATACTACCATTTAAAACATTACTAAAACTTTGTAAAATTTACGGTGTCGAGATGCGTGGATTCCTCGTACTAAATAAACTTGATCTGAGAAAGAGTGTGTCGCTCGCTGGGGTTTTATACTGCTGCCTCGTTGGAATTCCTGTTGGAAACTGTTCTGACAACATTGAACAGGCCGGCGCGTCGGTTTAATCGTTAGTTTCAACCTACGCGTCTTTCTATGAAGCGCACACTTTATAAATATTATTACACCAATCGTTCCGTATAATATTAAACCTTATTTATTCAAATTTTGAATGTTACGCTGTGTAAATTATGGCAGTGATGGCAAAATTTCACACGGTGTCCGAACCGTTCCCATGATTAATGACCACTTAACGCCAAATTGAAGCGCCAGGTGTCAGCTATGTTTTTACATATGTCGCTGATTCGTGTGACTTATGGTTCACGTACAGTACTTAAAAAACTGTGTGAAATCTTCCACCGTCTTTTGCATACTTTAACCTGTCTGTTATTTACACATGCACACATACACACACACGCAGACTGATAAACAGGCGACCGCATGTCGTTCTGACATCACCTCTGCGAGTTAGCGCGTGTCAATTGCTCCCCTTCGTTACATTTTAAAACCAACTAAGCCATATGTTTCCATATACATGCTTACTTACAATATTTGATTTATTTAAAAATAAATACTACTTATATTTATTACATTATTTCTTATACCTAACGTATATTTATTATATCATTTTTATTATGTACATCTTACATATTTCATACTTATATATGAAAGCACGTTATCATACCTCAGACAGGGGTTGATACATATACTTATGCTAAACATATCGTTGCAATATATATATATATACATATATATATATATATATATATATATTTATTTCAATCACTTTCTGCTACAGTCCGTTTCTTGATGTATATAATACTATAATACTTATAACTATTTTACCTCAAGATGTATTTTTTCCTTTAGGGACATGTTTCGGGAGATCCTGTTCTCCCATCTTCAACCTTCACCAAGCAAGATGGCGAAGGTTGAAGATGGGAGAACAGGATCTCCCGAAACATGTCCCTAAAGGAAAAAATACATCTTGAGGTAAAATAGTTATAAGTATTATAGTAATATATATATATATATATATATATTGTAATTGCGCGGTGTGCGAGACGTCCGCCTCGTTCAAGCCCCACGATGGAAGCCAATTTGTAATTAAACGATGTCGTCGTATTCTCTACAAAATGTAAAGGTGTCAGAGTGTAATTGGTGTAACGTGTACTCTCGTGTCTTACCAATCCGTCGTCGCTCTGGAACGTAACTTACGCTAATTGTGTCCGTCCCGAACGTACGAATAATCAGGTATCGAAGTCTTTACCTGTTGTTCACTAGGGGTGTGTAAATCCCGCGTGGCGCCAAATTGTTTAATTAAAACAATTAAAAAAATTTAGGATGATAGGGTGAGTTCAGCTCAGGTGGTGTGGAGAATTCAAATTTGTTCCTGCCTCGGTTCGACCTTCTTAATCAGGCCGGTAGTTCGTTGAGTTGGCTACATGAGCGCTTGCCGTCAATACTAGCTGTTTGCTAAAATGTACAAAAGTTATAATACACCTTCCTAATGAAAGTAAAACACAGTGGTTACACTCAGTATTTGTTTATTATTTGGTGATTATTAATTATTCAGTTTAACACAGATTATATTTTGTTTTTTAATACATTTGCACCGGCAATTAATATAAGACAATTTCTCTAGGGTTTGACAAATCGATTTTGAACGTATCAGACAGTCAATGATGGCGACTATGGAAGTTGTTTACAAATATTTTCGTTCAAACATCTTGGATTCTTGTGATTACGATAAAAGAATTATTAATGATTACAACAATAAAAATATACTACCTTACATTATTTATACTTAAATAATATAATGTGTAGCTATAATTTGTTCCTGGAGTGTAGTAAAAGTGTCTCAAAAGTTCGTAAACTAACAACAGGTTATTCTTACTAGTTGACAAATTTTCAGTGTCTTATTTTTTTATTTAATCTTTGAAAGAAATTATATTCAGTTCATAGTGAGAGTTCAGATTACTGTGAGAAATATTTAAAGTGATTTTAATTCTGAAATTTGGGTAATTTAATGATACTTAACACATCAGTAGACTGGATGTACTCAGTTGTTCAGGTAAAAAGGAATGGGGCTGCAATCATATTCAATTTTCAATTGTCTAGGGCGTCTGGCATCTTTTTCAAATTAATCGTAGCAATTTATTCATTTCTTTTTTATTCAATTGGTCCTCAACATCAGTTAAATGTTTTCAAGCAGAATGGTCACTGTTGCACACCACTATATAAAAATTATCCCAATTAGCGCTTTCAAGCTTCACAGCTCATCGTCAGATCGGAACAGACAGAAATTATGTGAAAACAAACCCTTCACCCCTCTCACCCCACCCTGCTCATACACAACAAGCTATAAATTAATGTCCCTTCCCCACCCCCTAAACCCTGTCCCACCATCTGTACAGTTACATATTTTTCTAGCAAATTCCTAGTGTGAGCAGAGTAGAGTGAGAGGGGTGAAGGGTTTGTTTTCACATAATTTCTGTCTGTTCCGATCTGACGATGAGCTGTGAAGCTTGAAAGCGCTAATCGGGATAATTTTTATATAGTGGTGTGCAACAGTGATCATTAGAGACCGGATTATATGCAAATGCATATTTGCATATGCATTTGCATATTTTGGCTATTTTTACAGGTTTTAGCATATTTTACTGAAAACCTACTGATGGGGCATATTTGCGCTTTTTTTACAGATCTTAATAGTTGTAGCCGACCTAAACAATGAAATGCATGGCTCGTATGAGCGAGCCCTCTACCGCTCTTAGCAGCCGCGCGTCTTTTGTCTATACAATTAAACACAGTGACAGAACCGCGTAAGACAAGGATGGGCGACATGCCTACCGCACTACTCCGACACGACAGTCAAAACAAAATGCGCGCGTTGTTGCTGATTATAACTTGCTAGGCTCTGCACGTTTTACGTTAGTTTTGAGATTAACTGGCTATGCTACGCACGTTTTATGTTAGTTCGATCGTCTTTCTTATATTTGTGCCAATTTTAAAGTGTAGGATGCCTCCGGTGAAAAAAGTGTCTCAACGTGGATAGTAGACTATCCTGGAATATTTACTTATGACGGAAACATTTTATATTGTCAAGTTTGCGAGAAAAGTGTTTCGTGCACGAAAAAATTTCAAATAGACCAGCATGTTAAGACAAGTCATCATATCGCAGCGTTGAACAACAAAGGTCCGCGACAACAACTTTTAACACAGGCAAGTACCAGTGTCTCTACTTCTAAAGACAAACAAAAAAATGAGTTTTGCATGGATTTATGTGAAGCATTCCTTGCAAGTAACATTCCGGTTTACAAACTTTCAAATCCTACCTTCAGACGTTTTCTAGGAAAATATTGTTTGAATCAAAATGTACCAGATGAATCAACATTACGTAAAAATTACATACCAACAATTTATCAACATGTCTTGGACGAAATACGGAATGACCTTAATGATAGCATTATATGGATTTCAGCTGACGAAACTACAGATAGTTGTGGCCGTAATATTGCGAATCTGATCATCGGGAAATTGAAACTTGAGCCTTCTTCTTCTTATTTGGTAGGCTGCAAAGAACTTGAAAAGAAAAATCATTCTACCATCGCCAGATTTGTGAATAAGGGTATTAAAAAAATATTTCCTGATCCATCTGTAGATGAAAGAGTGTACATATTTCTCTCAGATGCTGCACCCTATATGATTAAGGCAGCCAAAGCCCTCCAGGTATTTTATCCTAATTTGATTCACGTCACCTGCTTTGCTCACGGAGTCCATCGACTCGCCGAAGAAGTACGATGCACGTTTGGAAAAGTAAATAAATTGATTTCGTCAACAAAGAAAGTATTCCTCAAGTCACCTGCTCGCATTAAGGCCTATAAAGAAAAACTTCCTACTGTGCCTTTACCACCTGAACCAGTGGTAACTCGATGGGGAACGTGGCTTGAAGCTGTACTGTTCTACAATCAACATTTCGATGTCATTAAAGGTGTAGTAAATGACTTCGACAGCGCAGATTGTATGATAGTTCGTCAGTGAAAGGAAGCACTTGAAGACTCTTCTATTAAAAAGAGCATTGCTATGATTAGCACCCATTTTTCCCACATACCGGAGAGTATTAAAAAGCTTGAATCTCATGGTTTGACGTTGAATGAATCCATTCAGTTGATGAGCAAAATCCGTCAATTGAACTCCGAATTGCCAGAGATATTCCCGCATAAACTTAAAGAAAAGTTTGAAAACATTTTACACAACAACCCCGGCTTCGAACCTTTATGTCAAATAAATAGTTTTATTAATGGCATGGGTGAACTTTTACCTGAGATAACATGCGCTAATGTAGCACCTAAGTTCAAGTACTGCCCGGTAACCTCGGTGGACGTGGAACGTTCATTTTCAAATTATAAAAATATTTTGACTGATAGAAGGCACAACCTTACAACAGAAAATTTAGAAAAATACCTGATTGTGAACATTTATAAAAACAAGATTGTTAAAAATAAAGACTGTTGAAAATTTAGAGAAATACATGATTGTAAACATTTATAAACACAAAGATTGTTAAAAAATAAAGATTGTTGATGTAATATTTTTGCATATTTTCACACTTTACTTGCATATTTTAAGCATTTTTCATGCATATTTGCATGCATATTTCAGCCTTTTTATGTTGCATATAATCCGGTCTCTAGTGATCATTCTGCTTGTGATTTCAACCACTAACACAAATTTCTTCATTAAATGTTTTCAGTCATCATCTGCTTCTTTCTTGTTCATTTGTTGTGATTTTGTTTACTTTTTTGACCTTTTAAATTAAAATTTTGGTCGTTCACGATTTGGCTTCTATTCTGCAAGAGCGTCACATTACGAGTAATAAGATTTAACGGAAAATTCGTAACCAACGTCCGTTGCCATGGTTACAATTTCATTCTGATTGGTTAATCTTGCCTTATAACCATTGTTATCAATTTTGAATTTTTATTCAAAATTACTGTATATCTTCTGATTGCTTTTATTCTTCTGTCTTCCTCCCTACATATTAAATATTATCACTACTGTTATTATTTCCTTTCAAAGATTATTTTGATATCCCATAAGGTTGGGTTCTTCAAAATATTAATGTTTGTACAATTATTTTAATATTTGTTAACTATATTTCTCTTTTAATTTAAGTCCTTATTCTAACATTTTTCTTTTAATATGATTTACAAATTATCCTTGGCTGGTTACTCGCCTTGGATTTGTTAATTTCTTTGTTGATTTTATACAATTTGTAGTTATTTGTTTTTTACAGTTAGGCATTTCATAGGCCTAAGTAGCCATTGATTATATTTACTTATTTTATACCAATTATATCTCATTTTACTCTAAAGTGTTTTGTTTTGTTATTATAATTGATTTGTTTATTTGTTGATGTGTTTTGAATCTGTTTTTGTACTGATTATGTGTCAACATTATTTTCTACATCATGGCTTGTCAATTATTTCCTATCACTGATTTACTCATTATTTTGGGGGTTTTTACACTTTCACTTTTGGCACTTCTTAAACTTTTTATTTTAAGTGTTTATTAGTGGGTAATCCCTACCATTACTTTTTCTTTGTCACTTAGTTATTTTTCATTTTCTCACTATATCACAATCTCTCTCTTTCTTTACAAATATTATTTATACTTAATAAGTTCATGTCTTTCTAGAGTTCTTACTTACATATAATTCTAATTCTTGGGTTAGTGTACTTTTATTTATCGGGTTTTATCGATTATTATTTACATTTGTCACTTAGTCAATACTAATACTTATTTTTTACATTGGTTATTTACTGGTTTCGTTTTCTTTATGATATTTGAGTGTATCATTTCTCCCTTCCCTATTCTATACTATTTGTCTGTGTTTTCTCATCTTGTTTCACTTTATTTCCTTTATATTTGGTTTGTTCCATTTTTATTTTCATTTTTCTTCTCCTTCATTTCCATTTTGTTTCATTTTATTTTGGTTTTTTATCTGGCCAATCTCTGGGGTTGGGTCAAAGGCGTTTGTTTGTCAGTCTAGTCTATTCTTTTAATAATTACTTGTGTTTACAATTCTTCCTTCTTCTTTCTTAATTACATTTTATATTTTTTCTTCATTATTTATTCATCAAAATATATTACTTTTTAGCGTTTCTTATATACTTATAGGTATCAAATATGATCTGAATTAGGCGATGTTATAATATATATACACACACACACACACACACACACACACACGTGATTACTGATCAAAGGGTTAAGTAAAAAAAATGACAAAGTGATTAACAGCTGTTACAATAAACAACTTTTATATTTTTTACACAAATAACACAATTGCGTAAATAAATTTTTATTTATATTTATGATAGGCCTACTAGTGACAAAATAATTATTTACAATGAAAACTATGAATTACGATGTACTTTGATAAACGAATAAACGTGTACTTATTACTTACAATAATAGGTCCCATGTGGCTGTTCTGCTATATTATGATTAAGATTGTTGGATACTGCCACATTACAATTTATTGTTCAAAACATTTGTAATTATATGGTCATGTTTGCTTTGTTTGTATTTTTCATTATTAATATTTTGTATCTTTCTACTAAGAATTTTGCTTACTGCACAATAGTGTTTTACTGCATGACATCATTTTACCAAACTGACCATATAACATGGCAATGTAATAAAATGTTATGTCAATCTAAAACTGACATACACTCTGAACTAGACTAGAAAGAATAAAAACTAATACAATTCTCTTACTCTTGGCGTATGAGTTAGCACCAATAAAGTGATGACACAACGAGCTAAACCATAGTGTGATCAAAACCATCGATATGGCGTGACAGAAATGTGACTAATTTTTAAGTGACTACTGTACTTTGATGTGTATCAGTGTTTGATTAAGTTAAGTTAGGTTAGGTTAGACTGCAATTGTATTTAATGTAAAAATTATATGGAATTACCGAATTTTAAATCCAAGGTCTTTTAAATGCTAATTTAGAAATGGAGCCAGCAAACTGATATATGGTGTTGACTTTCCACATAAGTACTGATAAATGAAACTTCTACTTAAATTTGTAATAGTTTTAATGAAAAAATACTTAATATCATTTAGTTATTGTTGTGTATTTGAAAATAAGCTGTCCAAATTAAGGAGAAATTAATAACCAAAATTAAACATAATGTAAAGTTTAGGAAATTTCAAAAATTTGGGCCCAAAAAAGGGCTCAAAAATTTGGAATCTCTAAAAATTCAGCTGGATTTTTGTTTTTTCTAAGTGTTGCAGGAAGACTTCTGCTAGAATGCTGGATATGGGTGAGCCCATGGGTAGGCCCTTCTGTGTGTAGAATTTATTGTTATATGTAAAGCAGTTTTGTTTTGTGATAATGTTCAGAGTTTCTGTTATTTCGTTGATAAGTTCGTCTGGTGTGTTGTTCTGTTTGAGTTTCTTTTGTAGGATGGTGATTGTTTCAGAGATGGGGATGTTTGTGTACCGGTTTTTAATGTCTAAGGAGGCTAAAATCCTCACAAACAATGACAGACACTCACATAAAATATTATATTGGCACAGATACGTTGATGACATTCTAATAGTATACAGGGGAACCAAAAAACAATGTGAACAATTACTAACACACATAAACAAAATATATAAAAACATAACCTTTACTGCTGAATACAAACACAACAATAGCGTAAACTTCTTAGACCTCTCTCTCCATCACAAAACTTGAACACAGTCACAAATTCAGTATATACAGAAAACCGACTACAACTGACACACTAATACACAACTCCTCCAATCACCCAATACAACACAAACTAGCTGCCTTCAGAACCATGATACACAGAATTAACAACATCCCCCTAGATGAAAGAGACTACAAAGATGAACTAAACATGATAAAATATCTAGCAGAATCCAACGGATGTGACAGATCAATAGTCAATAAACTCCTACACAAAATAAACAACAGACAAAGACAGAAAACAACAAATTCATAACACTAACATACATCAACAAACAAACTGAAAAAATAGCCCACAAATTCAAAAAAGCAGGATACAAAATCGCTTACAAAACTACTAACAAAACAGAACACACACACAAAGCACAAAACAAATTCGATCTACCTGGTGTTTACAAACTAAATTGCTCAGATTGCAACAAATCCTACATCTCATAGGCCAGATAGGACGTACCTTCAAACAAAGATACATTGAACACACAAAGGCACTCCACTCCACTACAGAATCCACCTTTGCAAACCACCTCATTGAAGCAAACCACACATACAAAAACATCAACAATAACATGAACATTCTACACGTACACACAAAAGGCCGAAAACTAGACACTCTAAAACAATTGGAAATATACAAACACACGAAAACAAATAAAAACGACATCCTAAACGAACAGACGCAATTCAAATCACACGCATTATTCGAACATATCGCACTTCACACACACAACATCGATCTTTCAAAAATCGATTTCATCGCCAACAACAAGATGGACAGTACTAACAGCGGCAACCTCTGAAGAAGCTTTTAAAAGTGAAAACCGGTTCAGGTTGTAAGGTGAAACTTTTACGTTTTTACCCATAAAAAGTTTTGTGTTCCGAGTCGTACTGAAAGAATTATGTTTAGTTAAGAAACGGACACGTCATGGACAACGAAATCCAAGAAAAATGTATAGGGTATATTGTTATCAGTTATGTATATCTGTGAAAAGTATTAGACATAGGCCTAGAGATATCTATGGAAACGTAAGTAACTTAAAATATAGGCCTAAATTATCTGTCATGCAGGGGCACTATGGTAACAAACTTAACTTAAAAAAAAGTTTGGAATATTTAGTGTTTTTGTAGATTATCTGCTTTACAATTGTTGGTTATTTCATCAAAAATATAGGAGACTAAAAATTATATCAAAATTTTTCTGATAATTTAAAACTAGCTAATACTGAAATTTACCTAATAACAAATGTTTTACTTTTTTTTTAATAGTGAGCAAGTTCTGCAGCTCAAGGAGCTTACTAGTAAATTAATGCCAAAACCACAGCAGAAACTAGTACTGAACAATACCATAAGCACAAAACAGGCATTCTAACAATATAGGCAATGTTACAGACATAATATAACAGTGACCTTTAAAATCATGTAATAGTTTATGCAGAAATTTATATCCTATCAAAAATCCTAATTTATAGATATCCCTCCATCTACAGTTTATTTGCAATAGCCAGTCTCTGTCCTCAAAACAGAGATCAGTAGACTACACTGTTACACTGACAGAACTGTTTTCAATTACACTTTCAATTATAATATCTATATCGTTATCCCTTGCAAGGCAGCAGCATTCTGTCCGCTAAACAATTTCTAAACAGCTTTTTGGAAATGAAAACTAGATGCTTTGTACCTATAAGAAAACACACACACATATCCAGGCCCGTATTTAGGTATTGTGTGCCCCGTGCTCTAAGTAATATGCCCCCCCACACACCACACCACCACCCACACAAACTTACGACTCAAACAAGGAAACAAGCCATGATTTTACAGACATACCAGCTCAAGTTGAGTACATTATAATAGGTAAACATAAACATATGATGGCAGACTGTTGTAGCGTTGTAGGTATTACAAGTTACAACGTAATTTTAAATGGCGTAATTCTCTCGACATTGACATATAATTCATGTAGTGCTAGAACCTTGGTTGGTTGTTTTGCATTCATTACCAGTACCACCAGTATTACTGTACTATTACTTAGGCTACATGAATTTTTGGTTCTTCAGAAATTTTGTTTTCAGTTTTTTCATAACTAAAAAACAATACTAATTTTCTTACTTTTTTAAGGGTGTCATCTTTTTGTATCTTTTCTTCTGCCTTCCGTCTATATGCCGCCCCACTTAGTCTTTTTCTTCCGTCCATTTCAATTTTATACTTAAATATCGATTTGCAATCCAATAAAGAACTAAAGAAGTAAAAAATAAACTCGTACTTTTTTTCATTTTACATCACAGTTCACAGTTTAATAAAAACTAACATAACCTAGTTGAATAGAATAGGCTAGGCAAACGGTAGCACGGAGCGGCGCGCGAGCCAGACCAGAGCGGCAGCCGACAGCGCAGTGTTGCCAACAAAAACCTTCCCTACCTCATTTATACAGACTAGTAGCACTTAGTAGAACAGCAGCAGAATATTGGATTTGGAATGGCAATATGACATATGAGTAAGCGGAAATAACCAAGTGACAGACAGGAATGCAACGTTTGCTTCCTCAACAGTATACACTGCTCGCAACAATCTTCATGAATGGCATTGATTATTTGATTTCATAAATCGTTGCAATTACATTGGAAATTATTTTAATAATTGATTCCTTCAATAGTTGACCAAATGTTATAATTATTGGTGACGAGATGATTAATTGCCAATTATTCGTCAATAATGATTTTAATGCATTAGAAATATCCTTTCATTGTGAATCTAAAAAATAAAAATTCAAAATTTTGCCCCCCTCCAAATCTTACCGCCCTGTGCGCGAGCACAGAATAGCACGTGCCTAAATATGGGCCTGCACATATCATGGATATATGCATAAAAGATGCCTGGATATAAGTAAAGCAATAAAGATACCATCAGTTGCAGATATCATTGTTGTGCAAAGTAAAGCAATAAAGATACCATCAGTTGCAGATATCATTGTTGTACAAACAGCTAATTACTAGAATTTCTACCACCAGTCATAGCAGTTAGACCTAATGAATTTATTTTATTAATGGTTTAGTCCTGATTTTGTATTAATTCAAGTTATATTTTCTGAACACCCCACTGTTTGACACAGACAGTTTAATAGTTCAATAACTTTGAAAACTTAATCACTTCTTAGAAACTTACATTTGGTCACCAGACAAAATTTTAAGAGAGGAGATAAATTAATAAGGGGTCTGACAGCAGACAAGATACACATAATAAAAAATAGTTTCCAGAATCAAAATTTGTTTTCAATATTGAAAAAAATATAACTATCAAAGAATGCCTACAAGGTTTAATTCCAACTGAGACTAACCTACAATAGAACAGAATTTACATTACCACAGTCTATACAAAGAACATTATAAAGATCTACTGCAGAAAATCTCTGTACACATTAATTTTTCCTCCAAATTAAGTACCTAATTGAACCATTCTACTAGCATCATCAAGTGTAAGGAAGACCTAAATACATCCTAGAAATAAAGTGTTTAAAAGGCAATGAATATGACAGGTTTCCAGGGTGATCCATAAAATAAGAGGTAAGAATGGAAGTGGTTAAAGCCGGCTATGCACTAACCATCCCCACTGGATGTCAAGACAGACAGCAAGTCAAAAACGACAGTGCGTAGCTTTGACATCCATCCGCACGTCGTGTATTTTTTGAAGGATGTGCACGACGAAAAATGAGTCCAGCAAGACCATCAGCTCAAGCCACATGATGTGCGGATGTATCGTGTGTAGTGTTGACGCAACCCTCGAAAATTGTTGGCGTTTCCCACTCGCCAGATACTGTTTCCGGGGGGGGGGAATAAAACTTTATTATTTAATATTTACCATGTACCGCTACATTATTCATTAGCCCAGTTTATATTCTGATAGTCCCTTATCGAGTTGAAGATGAAAAATAATTGATTAAAAATAATCAAGCTGGACTAGGCTGAGTGTTTCCTCTTGTGGCCACTAACATGGCGAAGTCCCGACGAGAAATACCATTTGTCTATTGCTACACCAGGGTTGAAATCTTCTAAGGGTGGTCCATTTACTGCCAGCTGCATTAGATCTCCTAATGAAGTGATGTCCAGGGAAAGTCTCTGTTTCACTTTTATCCTGTTAACGAAGCTAAATCCTCGTTCACAAGATGCTGTTGTTACTGCCATGCATGCAACGCCGTAAAATACTTTCTTTAGCTCACCAAAATGCTCAGGAAACTTGTACAGAGTTTTTAATAGCTCACCCAGTCCTTTTGAAGTTATTTGCTCTTCTTTAACCATCATTTTTAATTGAAGCCATTCCGATAGCAAAACATCCTCATTTATATCACCAGTAATAAAAACATGCGCCAATTGAAGAATCTCCTCATTGCCATATGCAGTTAGGGTGTCATCTTGAGGAAGGCACAAGAAATCCAGAACGTGGCACTTGGTGCCTACTACAGTCTCAAGTGTATCAAGACGGCACTTCAAGTAATAAACTGTGCTTTCGATCAGCTTATTACAGATTGATTTGTACTCTTCCTCCCCTTGAGACGTGTTTGTGAGAACAATTCCTTGGTCACCTTTGTATTTTGAGCAATTCAGTTTCTCTGAGTCTGAAGTGTCAGAAAGGAATTGTTTCACACTGGATCCTTCAGATGAAAGCAAGAACTGAACCATTTCCACCGTTACCATCATTGACGATCGTACCTGTGAGACCAGTAACTGTTTCAACTGTAAAGCTTTACAAAATGGCTCTAGTTTCCCATACAGGTCAATCAAAAAGTTTAGTGTTTTTACAAACTTGTATGATGTAAGGATTTTTAGATAGCCTTTTGCTCTAGCTGCATCCGTAGCTTCTCCTGTTGTAGCTTTCCGGTTCGTTATATCCTCAAGATGGATGACCAGAGGTACGAGATCACGCCGCAAAGCTTTCAAAGCGTCAGATTTACTACATAGCCACCGTACATTGTGAATATTTCTGAGTTTTACTATCTCACTTTCTAAAGTTTTCGCGGTGTTTTTAAGCTCATGGAGGCGTTTTGAGGATCGTTTGTAAAATTTGTATATGTTCTTCACAGTTTCGCCAAGCTTTTCTAGGTAAGGGATGGAATTGGCAGCATCAAGTATGGCCAATTGTAGACGATGTGCGGCGCAGTGAATGCTAATTAAATGCGGAGCTTCTTCTTTCAAACGAAGTACGAAACCTGACTTTGAGCCAATCATAGACGACGCCCCGTCAGTTCCCACACTAACCATGTACTTTTCTCTTCTCCAATCAAGCCCTAAGTTATCCAAGAGCCCAGTAACAGCAGTGAAATACGACTCTGCCCTACCGCTCTCGAGAGGCACAAGGCCTAAAAGGTCTTCTCTTATCTCCCCTTCACACACATAACGAGCATAAACAATCACATGTTCCTCAGCACTTCGGTCCGTGGAACCATCAATCAAAATACTGAAACACTGAGCATTTTTTAGTTTTTGAACCACATCTTCTTGTAACTGTTTAGCAATAAAATTAATGAAAACTTGGCAGTTTTTATCGTTTACATATTGTTTTGTCTCCACATTTACACCTAATTTAGTTGCAAGGGCAACTTGCTTAGGGAAGTCAGTGAATGGTTTTTCATTGATGCCTATAAAATAGGCTATGTTGAATAAAGTTGTTAGATGCTCAAACATAGAAGACTCTATTTTCTTAATACATTTGGCAAGAGGAGCTTTTCCTGGTTCTGACTCTACTTCAAGACGCGTTAAATTGTCCATATGTACTAGGCTTTTACCATGAAACACAAAAGTTTCCTTTTTCATGGAACCAGAAAATCCTGCTACCCATTTTGGGTCACTATTTTGAGGGTATTTAGCGCATATAGTACATTTTGCGCGGTCGGAATCGTAAGCTAGCCAGGGGAAGATATGCAGCCAAGCTCTTTGAAATTTTCGTTTCCCAGAGGAACCGTGAGTAGGCCTAAGCCCACTAGAACTCGCGTTTTCCATAGTAGGCATTTCAGTTTCCCTACTAGGCCCGGCACTTAAATCTCTAGCAATAAACGTCGCACTCGCAGACTCACTAGGCGTCGTCGTACTGACAGTAGAACTTTTTTTAAAGAAATAATTAAGTTTAATCTGTTTCATTATGAATAAAATAACACACGAAAAATAAAATACACGCTGAACACGATCTTAGAAATTGAGAATACTCTTAGTACACGAAACAATAAATCACACGCGTAACACATCCGGTCAACTCAACAATAATTAGCAGACTGTACAACTTGGAAGGAGTGACAAAGGCCGCCGGCCCGCACAGAACGGCGTGAAATTTCCGCTTCCCTCGCTCAACAACACTATTTTGTTCGACGTGTTTTAAGATGTTTATATCCAACATAGCAGTTTTGTTTATAAACTTCACACGGTGACAGCTAACTGACGGCCTATGACTTCAACACGCGCCTTTACTAAAACAAAAACATGACGTGTTTTAGTTTCTTTTTTCCATTTTTCATTCTTTCTCTCCTCTTTTCTCCTTTTTTTCACAGTCAAAACCCACTCGCCACTGGCGAGTGGGCGAGTGCAATTTTCGAGGGTTGGTTGACGGATGTCAAGGAATTGTGCATCGTGCATGTTTGATAATGCATACACTTGCTGTCTATCAAATCGTAATTTTCGAGCAAGTACAGTACATGTTTTTAGAGTTGTTTACTGTTTAATTTTACGTTACATTCATTCTTTAGTTTATATTTAATAAGTAACGATACAGATAAAATTTCAGTTTTAAAATTTTAGTTTAGTTTATTCTTCGTTTACATAATACATTCAAATATCATTAGCAGTTATTATTTTAAATATTGTTATTATTAATTTGTTTTTATTACAACTCATAATGGACCATGAAATAACATCAAAATTTATAAAAAAATATAAATTAAATAGATGTCTGTGGCAAGTATCCTTTAATTTGTTTAATTTTAATACAGAAAAAAATTATAAAATGATTTTTACAAAACACAACGAGAACTAAAGAACGTTTGGCATCCTGGACGAGTTGTACGCCAGTGTGGTGTGCACATCCATCACCGATGTCGGGCATGCTGGACAGCGGCGATGGTTAGTGTGTGACCGGCTTAATACCGCCAAAAGTTTAAGACAACAGACACACACACACACATGTGCCTGTGATAATGCTTTAGTTACACAGAATCGTGTGTTTCTATGACATATCGTTCAACTAAAATTATAGTTGAACGAAAAACTAATTATTTTTCTAATAATATGTATAGTCATTTATTTATAAACACATGCACATAAATAACGTTTAATACACACGTATGTATGTTTTAAATATATTATGGTTGTCTACAATAAATAATAAATTATGATTACCTGTAATGGATTGAACGTATAATTCCTAGACTTTGCCAGAATAAGTTCTCCTTGATTTAAAAATAGCATCGACATTTCTTGAAGCATAAACAGTATATCGTACTTATGAAAATCAAGGAATATTATCAAAATCCTTGGCATTGTATGTTGAAGAAAATGGACTACAGCTGACAAGTATATTTCTAGCCCGGTTTTTCGTGTTTCTACGAATGCAGGGTCTCTGTTACCAATTATTTTCTTTGGCGGTAAAATATCTTTTGTAACACAATGATCTGTCACTAATTTATCATGCAGTTTAACGAAATCTTTGTAACGATGCCGTACTGTCCACACAAACTGACCGACTCTTACTGTAATTATATATATTGTAACTCCATCCACATCTTCTACTTGTGGAATTGTAATTTTAAAATCATTCTTGCTTAATAAAAAACATGCCATGTTTGAAAACTGCAAATACTAAACTGTCACTAATCACACTTTTTATCTACGTGTCTTAACCTAAAATAACTTTGTTACAGGTTATGTATCATTTATTTGCTGCTTTCTTTTCTTCGAAATTACGCGGAAGAGATAATAGACGTTATTCATCACATGCACGAATAAACTTGAAGCAATAATAAGTTACATAATAATTTAATAAGACGGAAAAATCACAATCATGAGAAAGCCAATCCCACACAAACATAACTGTAAACACTCTTATCGACACTCCAGAATTCCAACAGCATGTTATCTAGCAGGGATACGAAGATAAGACTTCGATAAATAAGTCGTTCCTAAAAATAAACAACGACACACTACATTGAAATGTTCTTTGTATATCTTTTTTGAACAACAGAATGTGTTGCCACATACTTTTTAACTACTAGTTAGTGTACGAATTAGAGGTGGGCCGATATACCTGTAATAGGTATTTTGGAACGATATTTTTGTGGAACGAATGTAACAGTGACTGAAAAGTTGAAATACCTGTTATTCGCGGCGACGCTGTTCCGAGGCGAGACACGCCGCCCTCGCTGTTCCGAGTCGAGGCACACCCCCTACACACCTACACAGACACACACACAAAAAGTACGCAAGATCACGTAAACCAAGGCCAAATACTAGGCGTACAAAAATATCACTGGAACGCAAGGAACAGCCAGTAACGCGTATTTAAAATACTAGGTATTTCAAATACTAGTGGTATCACCGATACACAAGGAACAACGCGTTCCAGAGTAACACCTAATATTTTAGTAACACCTAATATTTTAGGAACACCTAGTATTTCAGGAACAGGTAGTATCAAGCATATTTCGAGTAGGACATATAGTATGAGCCACTTTTTCGTCCTGTATACTTCATTCTGCGCAAAGAGACGGAGCTGTTTTTAATAAAGGAAATGGGTCTTTCTCTATAGCCTGCGGAAAATTCAACTTCCGTCTCCACGTTTGCATTGTTTTTTCGTGTTCGATGTGTACTAGAACTGTTTTCTTCACAAGTAACTAATGCCAGGTTATGAAGGTTATGTACGACAATGTAACTTAAATAAAATTTACTTTGTTAGTGTACAATAAAAGGGTGTATTTACTGGAAGTACAGAAATTATTTTCCATTTATCGCACATAATTACGGTACACAGACGATTTTTGGAGGTTGTGTCTACGTTTAACAATGCAACTTAACCAAATATCACTATAATATTGACGACTCGGAACACAAAGTTTTTTATAAGCAAAAACGTAAAGTTTTACCTTACGTTTTTGCTTATAAAAAACTTTGTGTTCCGAGTCGTCAATATTATAGTGATATTTAGTTAAGTAACGGACACGTCATGGACAACGAAATCCAAGAATGCAACTTAACCTTTTAGATTTTTTAAATTAATTAGATTTAACAAAAATTTCCTTTGTTAGTGTACATTAAATTATTGTATGGATACAAGGCTGCTGTACATAACATTAAAGGCTGTATTTATTCGAAGTACCGGAATTAAAACCTAGTTCCAATTTAGAACGTAGACCTATAACCTATTTGCATATTTTATTGGGGTTTATTGGCACATATTTTATTAAAAGGGTGTATTTATTGGAAGTACAGAAATTAGTTTCCATTTATCGCACATAATTACGGTACACAGACGATTTTTGGAGGTTGTGTCTACGTTTAACAATGTAACTTAACCTTTTAGATTTTTAAAATTAATTAGATTTAACAAAAATTTCCTTTGTTAGTGTACATTCAAAGGCTGTATTTATTGTATGGATAAAAGGCTGTATATACATTAAAGGCTGTATGTATTCGAATTAAAACCTATCGGTACTTCCAATTTAGAACGTATAACCTAGTAGGCTACGTTATTCGTACATATTTTATTGGAGTTTATTGGTATATATTTTATTAAAAGGGTGTATTTATTGGAAGTACAGAAATTAGTTTCCATTTATCGCACATAATTACGGTACAGAGACGATTTTGGGAGGTTGTGTCAACGTTTAATTATCTAACTTAGATAGTAGGCTTCGTTATTGATGCATATTTTATTGGGGTTTATTGGCACATATTGTATTAAAAGGGTGTATTTATTGGAAGTACAGAAATTAGTTTCCATGTATCGCACATAATTACGGTACAGAGACGATTTTGGGAGGTTGTGTCAACGTTTAATTATCTAACTTAGATAAGTTAGATAGTAGGCTTCGTTATTGGTGCATATTTTATTGGTCCACATGAAAAAAGTTCATTTTTAGTTAAGTGTTAGTGCTGTGAAAGAAGAGATGAATAATCAAGACAACTATATTTTATTGGGGTTTATTGGCAAATATTTTATTAAAAGGGTGTACTTATTGGAAGTACAGAAATTAGTTTCCATTTATCGCACATAATTACGGTACAGAGAAGATTTTGGGAGGTTGTGTCTACGCTTAATTATCTAACTTCACCTTTTAGTTTTTTAAAATTAATTAGACTTGTAGGGGTGTGCATGGCAGAACTACTTGTAGGGGTGTGCACCCACTTTATAATCATATTTTTGGTAACACTGAGAACTTTAAGCCTTCTTTTATGCTTAAACAAATTATATATACACTTAATTATAGAAAAGCAAAAAGCAAATATGTAATTCAAAAGACTAATTTGCTCTAATAAACACATGCTGAAGTTAAAAACAAAAGAGTTTTTACTTGCCTAACTAATCATTAGTTACTAATGTGACAGTTGGGGCTGCTTTTTCTGCAAAAGCTGGGGTATGTTGGATTCAAGAGTGGTTAAAATAAGTCATAAATCTGAGTGTGCGTCAAGTCTATTTCTGTGCTTGCTTTTCACTTGAGATGAAAATCCCATTTCACTCAAGAATGAGGTGGGGAATGGGATGAGCAACTCCGAAAGTTCAGGATATTCATCTCTTAAAGATATCCAGAACTTTGTTAAGTCAGAATCTAAAAGTTTATGGATTTTGTTGTCCATGACATGTCTCATGTTATCACTAACTATACAAAATAATTTACTAAAAATTTAGTTTTAATCCCAGCATCACAGATGATATCACACAATTGCTCATTTAGTTTTACTGAGAACATGTTAGAACTTTCAAAATACAAGAATGGGTCTTGAATCCAATTGAATTCACTGTATCCCTCTGGGAAGCAACTTTCAATCTGGTTATAGAGAGTTAAACATCAGAGCTGGTAAAAAGCAATGGTAGAGCATGAATAACAAAAATGTACAGTTTAGACTATGTACAAAACAGGTTGAATTTAAATTGTTAAAATGATATATCTTAGTTATTTACATGTAGTAGCTTTTTAAGACAGAGTAAATAAATTTCCGAACCTGACTTTGCAACCCTCCAAATGCCCTCTCGGGACCCAGCAGTGGCTCATGCCCAATAGGTTAAGAAATGCTGAACTAAAGGCATGTTTGTGGAGTGAAACATAAAAGATAACCCAGACTTCTAAAATGCTCTTAGTGAAATGGGATTTTCAGGAGTAACAACACACTATTTGGTTAACAAGCACATTTTACTAATATTGTAATACCAAGTCAATTAGATAGCTTGTATGTGTAGTACTCTATGTGATGCTGATCACATACTGTTAATCAGCAGCACTGCAGAATATTCTAGAGCCACACTCTTGGCATTCATCTGGAACCAGCTGAGTTTTAGAAAGTTGGTGTAGTAGGTTGTGCATTCATATAGGATGATATTAGACAGCAGTTTTTAATGAAAGTGACAAACGATCAATTGTTTATTTGTGTTGTAAACTATTGTGATTTTTTTATTACTGTTTGTAGGCTATACAATGTGTCCTGTATAATTATATAAAGAGAACTGTTGTAATATAAGTGTGTTTGTTTTAGCAATTGAGAGTATCTGGTATTCAATAATTCATTCCACTGTTTTAAGTTCATAATTCTTGTCACTGGTTGTAAGAATATTATTTTCATTAATTTTCCAATTCTATGAAGTCTTCAGTAGTTTTACCACGATGAGACTCAACTTTATCACTGAAGATGCCACATCACTGAATGAGCAAAACTTTTCGTTAATAATCTCAACAAAGCATGGTTATCAGCTGAAAAAAAGTTTTAGTATTAAAAGTTTTAATCACGCAAATCTATAAGGGATACTAAAAAGAAATAACATAATAATTGTATTGGACATAAAGTTATGTCCACAAAACAGATTTTGTTGGAAATAAATAAAACACAATTTGACACAAATATATTAATTTTATGAATACTTGTTTGGCACATATTACAGAAGGTTACACCATTAAATGAGTTTGCCTAAGTATAAAATTCTTGTCAGATGAAAAACGTGTACAGTCAGAATACTATTTGTTATGTACAATACAAATGATTCACTATGGATAGCAGTGACACATAAACACTAGACATTGACACTGAATTGTACTTGTTTTGAATGATTCATTGTGTGCTACCTGACCAGAGTACAGGTATTAACCAAGAGATGTTTAGTATACTGCTGTGTAACTGCTACAATGATGAATTATAAGTAGTACTTTTTGTTTTGGTCATCAACCTTGAAAAGGATAATAGAAACTTTGTATACCATACTTCCAGCAGTTTTACATGATACATTCCTAGCACAAATAAGAAAAGTTTAAATCTGCTGATGATCTAAAGGAGTGATAGTTATTTGCAGACTGACAGGGTTATAAAATAATTCTGAAAAAAATTGTTGCTTTTACAATACCATCCTTTATCAACTGACTACTCAAATCTGCCAGTTTTTCACAGAAACTGAAGTTTGATGATTTGATCCATCATGACCTAGTGATGCTCCAAACATTTCAAGGATTCTCCTAGCCTTAAAAAAACTTGACTGGCCTCATTGATTGACATGATTAAAGTTAAATTTACTTTGGGATACTTCCAAACATAATACAGTTTAAAATAAACAAAAAAAAATTTTATTTCTAATTTTTCCAGAACTGTATACACATAATTTGATCTGGATAGAACGTGTATTAAACAATAATACTATTTGATGCAAATAATGAAAATATCCATGTGGAGAACTATACATGACTTCCATGTTTTAAGATTTATATTTAAAATCGTTTTAGAAATGAAATATTTCTACAGAAACTACTTCTATCTTCAGCCTCAACCACAGAAAACACACACACACACACACACTTCCTTTTTTTCTTTATTTAATTTGTATTCTATATTAGAGCAAATGTTTTCAGAGTTTACAATTTTTTTTTTTTAATTTCTTGAATTAATTTTTTTAATTTTATGCAATGTGGACACATACAGAGGAGTGTTAGTTTTTATGTTTTTTTTTCAATAAATAAAAATGAGAGGAGTGAGTGAGAGAGAAAGAGAGAGAGAGAGAGAGTGTGTGTGTGTGAGAGAGAGAGAGAGAGAGAGAGACCAAAAATAACACGTACAGAAATTTCATCAGAACCTTTCCTTTCTAATAGTAAAAATATAACTAAATAATGAATGAGAAAGAACATTAACCAAATGAATGGAAATTATAGTTATTATTTGTTGTCTAATAAACAGGTACTAGTAATGGCTTCATATACTTCACATCTTAAATTATAATCACACATTAGTACATAGTGTTACTAATTTCACAAGTCCACAAAATTTGTAATTATTAAATTCCACTCTAACCCATTATTAATACTTAATCATTTGCGTGTTAACAGAAACTGCACATTGCTTTTTATTGCATTATGTTGAAAAAAGGATTTTAATGTACTTGTTTGGTTATACGTTAGAATGTACTGGGTTCTAAATTGGAAGTAGAATTCTTGAAAAGAACGAATCCATAATATTTTTACCATGTGGGGCGCATTCATTGAAACATGTGGGTGTTAATGCTGTAAAACTCAATGCAGATGTGATGACATTTTTCAGGCATGCTGCAAGTCTTTACTCATTTTTCTCTAGCAGCCCTAGAGAAAAATGTTGGGAAGTTTTGAAAAAACACATTCCTTTATCACTGCAGAGCTTCCCTGAAACAAGATGAAGTGAGAGGATCCAAGCTGTCAAACCAATAATTAAGCACTACCCAGGAGTACTTAAATTGTTGGATATATTTTAGAAGAGATGTCTTCTGTCTAACTCCCTCTGCCTACAACATCATATTAGGGCTTAAGAAATATTTCAATTCCACAAAGAGCTTAATGTTGGCATCTTTTTGGTTCAAAGTGCTTTCATATATTGACTAAAAAAATGTTGTTATTCAAAGCAAAGGAATCACACTCAACGTTGAAATAACTCTAGTGGAAGATTTGCTGACAGAATTGAAATTGTTGCGTGATAATCCAGACAGCATAATTGAAGAACCAAACTTAATTGCAAAAGAACTAATAAAAGTTCCTCCTGAATCTCCCAAAAGGTGGAAAAAAAGTACAGATCAATCCAATAGTGATTTTTCAGTAAACAAAGATCAAGAAAATAAATTTAAAACCTCAGTCATGTACCCAGTATTAGAGTTTGTAATGGGCAACATAAAAACACGATTCACTGCAATTAGTTCAATTCGTGACTTGTTTCCACCAGTATTGAACTTTACGGACATGGAAAATGATGAATTAGAATTGAAAGTAAAAGTTCTCATTAGCAAGTTTAAAAAGGAATTGGCAATGGATCTATTTGAAGAAATATTACACTTGAAGAACATTTATAAAACAGAGTTTGAATCAGAAAAGAATCCACTAAGCCTACTCCAAAAACCTTCAAGCTGTATTTGTGAACTTCTGTCTTGCCTATAGGCTTTTCTGTACTATTCCAGTTACAGTTTCGTCTCCTGAAAAATCTTTCAGCAGGTTAGCGAATTCATTGAAAACTTGGCAGAGAAGCACTACCTACCAAGAAAGGCTTAATAATTTGGCAATTTTAGCTATTAAAAATGAATTGGCTAACAGTATTAATTTATCAGTCAGATGTTTGTTATTCACCAGTTTGCTCAAATGAAAGCAAGAAAAAAACTTTGCACTACTTAAGCCGTTTTAGAAACGGGTCTCTCACTTATAATTGGTTATACTCTTAGACATATTTTTGTTTATCTTTGTAACAACTGACTTAAGTATCACTTATGTGTTGATAAACACAGATTATGTTTATTTTTTGTCTTAAATTTAGACCATAGTAACACTGAATTCCACTCTAACCCATTATTAATACTTAATCATTTGGGTGTTAACAGAAACTGCACATTGCTTTCTATTGCATTATGTTGAAAAAAGGATTTTAATGTACTTGTTTGGTTATAGGCCTATGTTAGATTGTACTGTGTTCTAAATTGGAAGTAGGTTTTAATTCCGGTACTTCAAATAAATACAGCCTTTTATCCATACAATAAATACAGCCTTTGAATGTACACTAAGTAAGGAAATGTTTGTTAAGTCTAATTAATTTTAAAAATCTAAAAGGTTAAGTTAGATAATTAAACGTTGACACAACCTCCCAAAATCGTCTCTGTACCGTAATTATGTGCGATAAATGGAAACTAATTTCTGTACTTCCAATAAATACACCCTTTTATCTTTAAGAGATGAATATCCTGAACTTTCGGAGTTGCTCATCCCATTCCCCACCTCATTCTTGAGTGAAATGGGATTTTCATCTCAAGTGAAAAGCAAGCACAGAAATAGACTTGATGCACACTCAGATTTATGACTTAATTTAACCACTCTTGAATCCAACATACCCCAGCTTTTGCAGAAAAAGCAGCCCCAACTGTCACATTAGTAACTAATGATTAGTTAGGCAAGTAAAAACTCTTTTGTTTTCAACTTCAGCATGTGTTTATTAGAGCAAATTAGCCTTTTGAATTACATATTTGCTTTTTGCTTTTCTATAATTAAGTGTATATATAATTTGTTTAAGCATAAAAGAAAGCTTAAAGTTCTCAGTGTTACCAAAAATATGATTATAAAGTGGGTGCACACCCCTACAAGTAGTTCTGCCATGCACACCCCTACAAGTCTAATTAATTTTAAAAATCTAAAAGGTTACGTTAGATAATTAAACGTAGACACAACATCCCAAAATCGTCTCTGTACCGTAATTATGTGCGATAAATGGAAACTAATTTCTGTACTTCCAATAAGTACACCCTTTTAATAAAATATTTGCCAATAAACCCCAATAAAATATGCACCAATAACGAAGCCTACTATCTAACTTATCTAAGTTAGATAATTAAACGTTGACACAACCTCCCAAAATCGTCTCTGTACCGTAATTATGTGCGATACATGGAAACTAATTTCTGTACTTCCAATAAATACACCCTTTTAATAAAATATGTGCCAATAAACCCCAATAAAATATGCATCAATAACGAAGCCTACTATCTAAGTTAGATAATTAAACGTAGACTCAACCTCCCAAAATCGTCTCTGTACCGTAATTATGTGCGATAAATGGAAACTAATTTCTGTACTTCCAATAAATACACCCTTTTAATAAAATATGTACGAATAACGTAGCCTACTAGGTTATACATTCTAAATTGGAAGTACCGATAGGTTTTAATTCGAATACATACAGCCTTTAATGTATATACAGCCTTTTATCCATACAATAAATACAGCCTTTGAATGTACACTAACAAAGGAAATTTTTGTTAAATCTAATTAATTTTAAAAATCTAAAAGGTTGTTACATTGTTAAACGTAGACACAACCTCCAAAAATCGTCTGTGTACCGTAATTATGTGCGATAAATGGAAACTAATTTCTGTACTTCCAATAAATACACCCATTTAATAAAATATGTGCCAATAAACCCCAATAAAATATGCAAATAGGTTATAGGTCTACGTTCTAAATTGGAACTAGGTTTTAATTCCGGTACTTCGAATAAATACAGCCTTTAATGTTATGTACAGCAGCCTTCTATCCATACAATAATTTAATGTACGCTAACAAAGGAAATTTTTGTTAAATCTAATTAATTTTAAAAATCTAAAAGGTTAAGTTGCATTGTTAAACGTAGACACAACCTCCAAAAATCGTCTGTGTACCGTAATTATGTGCGGAAAATAATTTCTGTACTTCCAGTAAATACACTCTTTTATTGTAGACTAACAAAGTAAATTTTATTTAAGTTACATTGTCGTACATAACCTCCATAGCCTGGCATTAGTTACTTGTGAAGAAAACAGTTCTAGTACACATCGAACACAGAAAGAAAATACAAACGTGGAGACGGAAGTTGTTTTGGCCGCAGGCTATAGTGAAAGACCCCCTGCGGCCAAAGTAACTAATGCCAGGTTATGGAGGTTATGTAGACAATGTAACTTAAATAAAATTTACTTTGTTATTGTACAATAAAAGGGTGTATTTACTGGAAGTACAGAAATAATTTTCCATTTATCGCACATAATTACGGTACACAGACGATTTTTGAAGGTTGTGTCTACGTTTAACAATGCAACTTAACCTTTTAGATTTTTAAAATTAATTAGATTTAACAAAAATTTCCTTTGTTAGTGTACATTAAATTATTGTATGGATACAAGGCTGCTGTACATAACATTAAAGGCTGTATTTATTCGAAGTACCGGAATTAAAACCTAGTTCCAATTTAGAACGTAGACCTATAACCTATTTGCATATTTTATTAGGGTTTATTGGCACATATTTTATTAAAAGGGTGTATTTATTGGAAGTACAGAAATTGTTTTCCATTTATCGTACATAATTACGGTACACAGACGATTTTTGGGGGTTGTGTCTACGTTTAACAATGCAACTTAACCTTTTAGATTTTTAAAATTAATTAGATTTAACAAAAATTTCCTTTGTTAGTGTACATTCAAAGGCTGTATTTATTGTATGGATAAAAGGCGGTATTTTAGGTTGTATATACATTAAAGGCTGTATTTATTCGAATTAAAACCTATCGGTACTTCCAATTTAAAACGTATAACCTAGTAGGCTACGTTATTCGTACATACAGTATTTTATTGGAGTTTATTGGTACATATTTTATTAAAAGGGTGTATTTATTGGAAGTACAGAAATTAGTTTCCATTTATCACACATAATTACGGTACAGAGACGATTTTGGGAGGTTGTGTCAACGTTTAATTATCTAACTTAGATAAGTTAGATAGTAGGCTTCGTTATTGGTGCATATTTTATTGGGGTTTATTGGCAAATATTTTATTAAAAGGGTGTACTTATTGGAAGTACAGAAATTAGTTTCCATTTATCGCACATAATTACGGTACAGAGACGATTTTGGGAGGGTGTGTCAACGTTTAATTATCTAACTTAACCTTTTAGAATTTTAAAATTAATTAGACTTAACAAACATTTCCTTACTTAGTGTACATTCAAAGGCTGTATTTATTGTATGGATAAAAGGCTGTATTTATTCGAAGTACCGGAATTAAAACCTACTTCCAATTTAGAACACAGTACAATCTAACGTAGGCCTATAACCAAACAACTACATTAAAATCCTTTTTTCAACATAATGGAATAAAAAGCAATGTGCAGTTTCTGTTAACACCCAAATGATTAAGTATTAATAATGGGTTAGAGTGGAATTCAATGTTACTATGGTCTAAATTGAAGACAAAAAATAAACATAATCTGTGTTTATCAACACATAAGTCAGTTGTTACAAAGATAAACAAAAACATGTCTAAGAGTAGGCTATAACCAATTATAAGTGAGAGACCCGTTTCTAAAACGGCTTAAGTAGTGCAAAGTTTTTTTCTTGCTTTCATTTGAGCAAACTGGTCAATAACATCTGACTGATAAATTAATACTGTTAGCCAATTCATTTTTAATAGCTAAAATTGCCAAATTATTAAGCCTTTCTTGGTAGGTAGTGCTTCTCTGCCAAGTTTTCAGTGAATTCTCTATACTGCTCAAAGATTTTTCAGGAGATGAAACTGTAACTGGAATAGTACAGAAAAGCCTATAGGCAAGACAGAAGTTCACAAATACAGCTTGAAGGTTTTTGGAGTAGGCTTAGTGGATTCTTTTCTGATTCAAACTCTGTTTTATAAATGTTCTTCAAGTGTAATATTTCTTCAAATAGATCCATTGCCAATTCCTTTTTAAACTTGCTAATGAGAACTTTTACTTTCAATTCTAATTCATCATTTTCCATGTCCGTAAAGTTCAATACTGGTGGAAACAAGTCACGAATTGAACTAATTGCAGTGAATCGTGTTTTTATGTTGCCCATTACAAACTCTAATACTGGGTACATGACTGAGGTAAATTTATTTTCTTGATCTTTGTTTACTGAAAAATCACTATTGGATTGATCTGTACTTTTTTTCCACCTTTTGGGAGATTCAGGAGGAACTTTTATTAGTTCTTTTGCAATTAAGTTTGGTTCTTCAATTATGCTGTCTGGGTTATCACGCAACAATTTCAATTATGTCAGCAAATCTTCCACTAGAGTTATTTCAACATGAGTGTGATTCCTTTGCTTTGAATAACAACATTTTTCTAGTCAATATATGAAAGCACTTTGAACCAAAAAGATGACAACATTAAGCTCTTTGTGGAATTGAAATATTTCTTAAGCCCTAATATGATGTTGTAGGCAGAGGGAGTTAGACTAGAAGACATCTCTTCTAAAATATATCCAACAATTTAAGTACTCCTGGGTAGTGCTTAACTATTGGTTTGACAGCTTGGATCCTCTCACTTCATCTTGTTTCAGGGAAGCTCTGCAGTGATAAAGGAATGTGCTTTTTCAAAACTTCCCAATATTTTTCTCTAGGGCTGCTAGAGAAAAATGAGTAAAGACTTGCAACATGCCCGAAAAATGTCATCACATCTGCATTGAGTTTTGCAGCATTAACACCCACATGTTTCAAGGAATGTGCCCCACATGGTAAAAGTATTATGGATTCGTTCTTTTCAAGAATTCTACTTCCAATTTATAACCCAGTACAATCTAACGTATAACCAAACAAGTACATTAAAATCCTTTTTTCAACATAATGCAATAAAAAGCAATGTGCAGTTTCTGTTAACACGCAAATGATTAAGTATTAATAATGGGTTAGAGTGGAATTTAATACTTACAAATTTTGTGGACTTGTGAAATAAGTAACACTATGTACTAATGTGTGATTATTAGTTGAATTTCTGAATTCCTTTGATTCATTAATAAATTTTACTAATTTGTTTCTTTATGTCTATTTAATGATTTCTTATTAGTTTTTAATCTCTGTGTTTTCATTATTCGTTTGTAAATTCTTGGATTTTGTTGACCATGACATGTCCATTGATTAACTAATTATCATTAAAACACACAGAGGACTGATCTTCTTTTGCAAGATCACAAGTATGTTTCAAGACCATTTGCAGGTCAGGCATTGTTCTGTCTGTTCACTTTCTGAAAGTGGTTGAGGAGCAAGGGCGAGATGTCTCCATTAAAACACACACACTAGCACGCACACAATTCCTTTTTTTCTTTATTTAATTTGAATTCTGTATTAGAACAAATGTTTTCAGAGTTTACAAGTTTTTTTTTTTTTAATTTCTTGGATCAAACAATGTACAATGTTTGATTTGTTCTTGTATTCCATACTTCCAGCAGTTTTACATGATACATTCCTAGCACGAATAAGAAAAGTTTAAATCTGCTGATGATCTAAAGGAGTGATAGTTATTTGCAGACTGACAGGGTTATAAAATAATTCTGAAAGAATTGTTGCTTTTACAATACCATCCTTTATCAAGTGGCTACTCAAATCTGCCAGCTTTTCACAGAAACTGATGTTTGATTATTAGATCCATCATGATGACCTAGTGATGCTCCAAACATTTCAAGGATTCTCCTAGCCTTAAAAAACTGGACTGGACTCATTGATTGACATGATTAATGTTAAATTTACTTTGGGATACTTCCAAACATAATACAGTTTACAATAAACAAAAAAAATTTTATGCCAGTCTAATTTTTCCAGAACTGTATACACATAATTTGATCTGGATAGAACGTGTATTAAACAATAATACTATTTGATGCAAATAATTAAAATATCGGTGTGGAGAACCATACATGACTTCCATGTTTTAAGATTTATATTTAAAATCGTTTTAGAAATGAAATATTTCTACAGAAACTACTTCTATCTTCAGCCTCAACCATAGAATTGTGGTCACTAACATATACCACCTCACATTAGCGCTCTTGATTTTCACTGATGATGGCAGTCGATGGCACTTCCGAAACGTCTGGTTTTGCAGAATACATTGGACCACGGCCAAACAGCCTGGAAAGGAATTTTATCAACAAACTACTTCATCGTTGCCGATAACGTAGTACACATATAAAAAATTATCCCCTCCCCTTCACCTATCATTTTAAATTATAGAAAATTATCCCCTCCCCCTTCAACTTCCCCCTACCACTTTTCATTTATGGATATTTCATCTACCTTTCTAGAGTGGATTATTATGACCTTTTCAGGATACTTTATTTATCAAAATTAAGTACTTTACTCTTGTTAAAACATAAAAACGTTGCAGGTAAACTACCCCTTCTCCTTAACTGACCTTCACCAAAATCAACAGACCTTGAGTCCTCTACAATATGCAAAAAATTATTTGAATTTGCGGCAATTATCGTTCGCCATAGACAAAATTCTATACACAGATATCTTTCAAAAAATTACTTCTTTATGTATTGAGGGTAGTACAATCAGAATCAGCCCTTATCTCGAACACGATTTTTTTTGCCATCCATTTCCTTATGGAACATGGAAGTAAAAACAATTTCCTTCTTTTTATAATATGTATTGCACATGTTTATCATTCAAAACAAGTACAATTCAGTGTCAATGTCTAGTGTTTATGTGTCACTGCTACCCATAGTGAATCATTTGTATTGTACATAACAAATAGTATTCTGACTGTACACGTTTTTCATCTGACTAGAATTTTATACTTAGGCAAACTCATTTAATGGTGTAACCTTCTGTAATATGTGCCAAACAAGTATTCATAAAATTAATATTTGTGTCAAATTGTGTTTTATTTATTTCAAACAAAATCTGTTTTGTGGACATAACTTTATGTCCAATACAATTATTATGTTATTTCTTTTTAGTATCCCTTATAGATTTGCGTGATCAAAACTTTTAATACTAAAACTTTTTTTCAGCTGATAACCATGCTTTGTTGAGATTATTAAAGAAAAGTTTTGCTCATTCAGTGATGTGGCATCTTCAGTGATAAAGTTGAGTCTCATCGTGGTAAAACTACTGAAGACTTCATAGAATTGGAAAATTAATGAGAATAATATTCTTACAACCAGTGACAAGAATTATGAACTTAAAACAGTGGAATGAATTACTGAATACCAGACACTCTCAATTGCTAAAACAAACACACTTATATTACAGCAGTTCTCTTTATATAATTATCCAGGACACACTGTATAGCCTACAAACAGTAATAAAAAAATCACAATAGTTTACAACACAAGTAAACAATTGATCATTTGTCACTTTTATTAAAAACTGCTGTCTAATATCATCCTATATGAATGCACAACCTACTACACCAACTTTCTAAAACTCAGCTTAGGTGGCAACATCCTAATTATCAGGCTAATGTGATAAAGTTCCAGATGAATGCCAAGAGTGTGGCTCTAGAATATACTGCAGTGCTGCTGATTAACAGTATGTGATCAGCATCACATAGAGTACTACACATTTAAGCTATCTAATTGACTTGGTATTAGAATATTAGTAAAATGTGCTTGTTAACCAAATAGTGTGTTGTTACTCCTGAAAATCCCATTTCACTAAGAGCATTTTAGAAGTCTGGGTTATCTTTTATGTTTCACTCCACAAACATGCCTTTAGTTCAGCATTTCTTAACCTATTGGGCATGAGCCACTGCAGGGTCCCGAGAGGGCATTTGGAGGGTTGCAAAGTCAGGTTCGGAAATTTATTTACTGTGTCTTAAAAAGCTACTACATGTAAATAACTAAGATACGTATATCATTTTAACAATTTAAATTCAACCTGTTTTGTACATAGTCTAAACTGTACATTTTTGTTATTCATGCTCTACCATTGCTTTTTACCAGCTCTGATGTTTAACTCTCTATAACCAGATTGAAAGTTGCTTCCCAGAGGGATACAGTGAATTCAATTGGATTCAAGACCCATTCTTGTATTTTGAAAGTTCTAACATGTTCTCAGTAAAACTAAATGAGCAATTGTGTGATATCATCTGTGATGCTGGGATTAAAACTAAATTTTTAGTAAATTATTTTGTATAGTTAGTGATAACATGAGACATGTCATGGACAACAAAATCCATAAACTTTTAGATTCTGACTTAACAAAGTTCTGGATATCTTTAAGAGATGAATATCCTGAACTTTCGGAGTTGCTCATCCCATTCACCACCTCATTCTTGAGTGAAATGGGATTTTCATCTCAAGTGAAAAGCAAGCACACAAATAGACTTGTCGCACACTCAGATTTATGACTTAATTTAACCACTCTTGAATCCAACATACCCCAGCTTTTGCAGAAAAAGCAGCTCCAACTGTCACATTAGTAACTAATGATTAGTTAGGCAAGTAAAAACTCTTTTGTTTTTAACTTCAGCATGTGTTTATTAGAGCAAATTAGTCTTTTGAATTACATATTTGCTTTTTGCTTTTCTATAATTAAGTGTATATATAATTTGTTTAAGCATAAAAGAAGGCTTAAAGTTCTCAGTGTTACCAAAAATATGATTATAAAGTGGGTGCACACCCCTACAAGTAGTTCTGCCATGCACACCCCTACAAGTCTAATTAATTTTAAAAATCTAAAAGGTTAAGTTAGATAATTAAACGTAGACACAACTAAATATCACTATAATATTGACGACTCGGAACACTAAGTTTTTTATAAGTAAAAACGTAAAGTTTTACCTTACAGCCTAAACCGGCTTTCACCTATAGAAGGCTTCATCAGAGGCTCTGATGAAGCCTTCTATAGGTGAAAGCCGGTTTAGGCTGTACTTATAAAAAACTTAGTGTTCCGAGTCGTCAATATTATAGTGATATTTAGTTAAGTAACGGACACGTCATGGACAACGAAATCCAAGTAGACACAACCTCCCAAAATCGTCTCTGTACCGTAATTATGTGCGATAAATGGAAACTAATTTCTGTACTTCCAATAAATACACCCTTTTAATAAAATATGTTCCAATAAAATACTGTATGTACGAATAACGTAGCCTACTAGGTTATACGTTCTAAATTGGAAGTACTGATAGGTTTTAATTCGAATAAATACAGCCTTTAATGTATATACAGCCTTTTATCCATACAATAAATACAGCCTTTGAATGTACACTTACAAAGGAAATTTTTGCAAAATCTAATTAATTTTAAAAATCTAAAAGGTTAAGTTGCAATGTTAAACGTAGACACAACCTCCAAAAATCGTCTGTGTACCGTAATTATGTGCGATAAATGGAAAATAATTTCTGTACTTCCAATAAATACACCCTTTTAATAAAATATGTGCCAATAAACCCCAATAAAATATGCAAATAGGTTATAGGTCTACGTTCTAAATTGGAACCAGGTTTTAATTCCGGTACTTCGAATAAATACAGCCTTTTATCCATACAATAAATACAGCCTTTGAATGTACACTAAGTAAGGAAATGTTTGTTAAGTCTAATTAATTTTAAAATTCTAAAAGGTTAAGTTAGATAATTAAACGTTGACACACCCTCCCAAAATCGTCTCTGTACCGTAATTATGTGCGATAAATGGAAAATAATTTCTGTACTTCCAATAAATACACCCTTTTAATAAAATATGTGCCAATAAACCCCAATAAAATATGCAAATAGGTTATAGGTCTACGTTCTAAATTGGAACCAGGTTTTAATTCCGGTACTTCGAATAAATACAGCCTTTAATGTTATGTACAGCAGCCTTGTATGCATACAATAATTTAATGTACACTAACAAAGGAAATTTTTGTTAAATCTAATTAATTTTAAAAATCTAAAAGGTTAAGTTGCATTGTTAAACGTAGACACAACCTCCAAAAATCGTCTGTGTACCGTAATTATGTGCGATAAATGGAAAATTATTTCTGTACTTCCAGTAAATACACCCTTTTATTGTACACTAACAAAGCAAATTTTATTTAAGTTACATTGTCTACATAACCTCCATAACCTGGCATTAGTTACTTGTGAAGAAAACAGTTCTAGTACACATCGAACACGGAAAGAAAATACAAACGTGGAGACGGAAGTTATCTTTGGCCGCAGGATTTAGTGAAAGACCCCGTATTTACTATGAAATTAAGCAATACAATCTTACAATTGGCACACCTCTTCTTCCGTGGGATTATCGATACTATCACGTAATCAAACATCGAAAATGTAGTTCAAGTAGTTATTTATTTTTTACTTTCATTGTTGGCTGAACTGTTTTATCCAGCGAATGAAATCAGCTGTTCAAAGTATTTTTTAACTTATGAGTTTTGAGTATGAAATAGTTACGAAGTGTGTGAGAGGAGTCATATCAATTTACTATTTTGTTTTGTATTGTGATGCTATTAATGAATAGCAAACATGTTAGAAGGACTTGTAACATGGGTTCTTAACAACTACTTAGGAAAATATGTAGAAAATCTAAATACTGATCAATTGAGTATTGCTCTGTTACAAGGTAAAATATATTTCTTGATCCAAATATGACTAATATTTGACAGAATCAGTCAGCTTTAAAAAAAAAAACAGAAGAATGTTGTTACATTAGCGACTAGACAGAATTTATATTGATGGGCGTTAGTTGCTACGAAAGCGTAATGTCTGTACTGTTGTAAGAAAACCTACAGAAAATGATGTTTATAAGAGTTTTAAACTTAGCATTTGCATTTGTTGTGTAGCTACAGCAGTCAACTTTAGAAACAGTTACAGTGAAAAAATAAAATAATAAGTTTATATTTACGGTACCAAATATATTTTAAAATGTTTCGTTAGCATCTTTGTACCGCATCTTTACAATTAGGCGAATATTCTTACGAGTAAGAATGTTATTCTTATGAGTTTAGTAACTGAATATAGTAGTGATGCCAGTATACAGGCCTATCAGTAACATAAATTTATTGAACATGATTTTTGAGAGATTTGTGTGTAATATTATAAAAATTGTATGTTCATTAAATTGAAGTCTGTGCATTTTAATTATTTGTAAATTCTGTTTCTTGTAGTGTATAGAGAATTTGATTGTTTTAGAATGGAAAAATGTCCTGTAACATACCCACAGTCACGAATGTACTTACTCTTTTAAATATATAAACTTTTTAACCATCATTTTCTATATAGGTAACTCGTAGTTTCTTGCAGCAATTATATAATGTTGTGATGTTATTCAATTTGTTTCTTCTGCGGACAAAAGAAGAAACTTTAAGAATTTTATAAATTATAGAAGAAATTTATAAAATAAATTAAAGAAGAAAATTATAAACTTTTTTAAGAATTTTATTTATGAATATATAATGAATACTAACAGTGCACACATATTTATGTACCGTATAATATTGCACACATATAAGTGGCATGTTGACTTTTTGTTTACACATTGCTCATTTATTAGGTTGTATTACCATGTATTCTAATTATAAGTATAACACTACCGACTCGGAACATTGTGTTGTGAGTCGGTAGTGTTATACTTATAATTAGTTAATCAATGGACATGTCATGGACAACAAAATCCAACCATTTATTCAGTAGGCCTATATTTTTTTTAAGAGTTTGAATTCTTGTGTGTTAGATTATATTACTATTATACATAATGAAATATATTTTAAATATAATGAACAGTTTCTTAATATTCATTAACAGATTGTTAAATAATTAATATTAAGTGCATAGTATTAAAATTCATTAATAAAATTGTCTTCAGAGTTGTATACAGGGTGGCACAAAGTTACTTGACACTGAAATTCAAAAAAGGGTACTGAATTTATTTGTAGCTAGGTAACGTACAGTTATTATTACTTACAAATAGTTTTTGTGTTCAAACTGTTTTCCATCCGCAGAAATACATTTTTCAAGTCTTTCTGGAACACTATTACACACTCTATGGCATAGTCTTCTATCACTGTCCAAATCATAGAATGCTTCCTCTATGTAATCTTTCAGTTATTCAATAAGTTTTTAGAATAAACAGAGTCCTTGACGATACCCCATGCAAAAAAATCCATTGGCATAATATCCGGCGAACGTGGAGGCATGTCAATATCTGCCCGTTGACCACATATCTGAGTCATGGTACCACATAATTTTTTACCATGTCCAAATAATTATCTCCTGTCACTGTTACTTCAAAAAAGTACAGTCCGAGTATGCCAAAAGACTATATTGCCTCCCCAAACACTCACACCTGGTTGATTGAGATGTTTAGATAACAAAAGATGTTGATTATCAGTATACCAGGAAGTGCAGTTATATCTTTTAACTTGCTCATTCAACTTAAAATTGGCCTCATCAGACCACACAGTTTTACTGAATAACTGTGGATTATGTTTATGTTGGTCGAGCATCGAACTAAAGTCATCGATCTGCGTTGTCTTTGAGTACCAGTAACCCATGATGTAAACGTGGAATGTAAACTTTAAATTTTTGCTCGTCCAAAATTCTTTGCACCGACCTTTGTGAAATATCCAGCAGTTCAGAAGCTAATCTTCTTGTCGATTTTTGTGGACTTTAGGTCATAGCTAAACAAACGCACAATTCATTTTCCTCTGTTTGGGCTATTCTTGATTGGCCAGATCTTGGTGCATCTATAACAGATCCATGTTGTTCAAATTTGTCTCGTAAGTCGTACAAAGCTTGTCTGGATGGTGGATTTGAATTGAAATGTGCATTCTACTCTTTAATAACTGCAGTAGCACCACTTTTATAAAAGTTTTTAGAGCAAAAATCCTTTCTTCTTTCGTTAACATCGTAACTACATAACACAGATAATCAACTCACACTCAGTAGAATTACTCACTATGTAACTAACTGACAAACAGGTCTAGACAGGTGGATTGTTTGCCAACCTGTTAAGACAAAATTATCGGTTTTGTAATGCCAACATTATGGGAAAAAATTGTTGTACCTCATTTTGCCAGTGTAAATAAATTCAGTAGGGGTTTTTTTTTTTTAAACAAGTCAAGTAACTTTTGCACCACTCTGTATTTGGATTTGTTCATTTATGATTTAATATTGAGTGTGGCTTTTTTTGTTACTCGATGTAAAGGTAAGATCTTCATTGCCGCTACAACTAATGTACTGTCCTTACTGCTGCCTGTGGTGCTGGTATCACTGTTTGTATTAAACAAACAGTAGTTACCTAACTAGTGCAGCCTTTGTAACAGTTGCACTCCAATAAAATTTGGCTGAAGTAAAATTCTTTAATCTGGTTATATGTGATTAGTTGCACGTAACATGTTTTCTGCTGCGTCGTTGGTCATAAAGACCAAAAATGGGGTAAAACAGTCACACTGTGTCAGTCATTATGATTGGAAAATCAACATTAAATTGTATGCAAAAAAGGTTCATTGTAGCAGAATGGCCTCACCCCATGCCGGCAGAGAATGTGTTAACCATGTTTAGTGAAACATTGTTAATTAAATATAAAACCAAGTACACTAGAGTCCTGATTAACCGAATCGCAGTTAACTGAATTTCCGGATTAACCAAATGATGACGCGGTAATGTTATTTTTTTCAAGAAGTTTTACGTATTTTAAATTTTACCTCAAACAAAACATTTTTTTTTTCAAAAAGTTGAACTAATGTTATATTAATAAGGTTTTATTTGTATTTTTCATTTCATTAATTCATTTTCATTTATTTTTCTTATTTGTTAATTTTTTAATGTACACCTACTGAATGACTTAAATACGTACTACTGAATTTGAAAATGTCGTTTGAAAAATAGTTTTTAGTTTGATTAAAATAAAGTTGTTCTTTAAATTTATATACAGTAATATTGTATGATATTTAAAGCCTGTTGATTTTAAAGACGTCTGCATTTTAATAGAAGTATGTAATAACGGTGCATGAGTTAGCTAGTTTCCCCAAAAAACGATTAAAGGTGCTTGTTGTTCTTTAGCAGTTTTCTCACTGAAAAAGTGTAAATTACAGTACAGTACTGTGTTTCCAACTTAACCAAATTTTCGTTTTACTGAATCACCCTTGGTCCCATCAGATTCGGTTAAATGAGACTAGTGTATTAATATTTTGTTGACATTCACTGAACCATATTGTCAGATGGAATGAGTGACAGCTGTCGTACACTACATGTCTGTGTAAATGAAACATATGAGGCTGTACACCTCCAGAACAAATGACTTATTGACAGATAAACCATCCATAGTCGTGCATCAGCTATATGAAACAATCCTTAAATCCTGTCTGGTAAAACTAAACTAATGTTGTATCAGTTGTGTTTCTGTGAAAGTCGCCAAATTATCTACTTTTTTAACTGAAGTACAGTAAGATTCACTAGACATGAATCAACCGTTTTTGTGCTAACGGCCCAGGTTATGTAATGCGCATGCGTCAGCAGAGAAACAAAAGCTCAGTTTTCTCCGAGACGCTGTGATGATTATTGTGCGCATACTTTTCAAAAAACATCAGTGTTCATCAAATGTGAAGCGTTTAGTTTCATTTCATTTGAATAAAAACAGCACAATAGTAATAGACTGCCTCCTACCATAATGTACAAATAATTCCACCTCCAGCATCATTAACAAAAAAGGCAGACATGATTAACTGGTTAGAGAACCATGACATTCTTTGTAGTCCATCTATGTTAAAACCTGCGCCGTATGCACTAATTAAACAAAATAAAGCAACAACAAAACTTTTAAAATAGATGCTATTTTGGCAAACCATGGATATTTCGTTTTACAACATCCAACCTATCACGCAGATCTTAATCCTATCGAACTGAATTGGGCAACTGTGAAGGAACATGCCAAAAGAAAAAACGTGTCTGTAGACAGTGTCGTAAACTTAGCGAAAAAGGAATTTGATTGTACGAAATGTGAGCACATCATGAACATTGAAAATGACTATGTGAGATCGGACTGAATAATGGATACTGTAACATATAGTTTAGAAATTAATATAGAACGGGATAACAGCGGTGAAGACGATCTGAGTGATAGTGATAGTAGGCTAACGGTGATAACAGTGACGGAAATATTAGTAGGGTGGAAGAACTGACCTGAATAATTGTAACTGCATGTAGGTAAATGTGCTCTATATTACTTAAACAGTTTTAGTCTAATTGTTGCATTAATATTGTATCTCCTGTTCTTTATGGATAGTTTACATCTGCTTGTTTTCTTAAACACACACACACACACACACACACACACACACACACACACACACACACACACACACACACACACACACACACACACACACACACACACACACACACACACACACACACACACACACACACACACACACACACACACACATTTCACGTGCAAGGCTGTTATTGATGTTACTTATTCATACAAATTAAATGCCAGAGCAATGTGGATCATTTTATATTACTACGTAAATCGTAACATATACACAAAGTGTTACACATTCAAAAATATACAAGGATTGTTGATGTCTAGGCTCAACTTTGGAGAAACATTGAAACAGACACAACATGCCAAGTCACTGTTTACAAAATAATGGCAGTATTAAACATTTTATAACTCTGTAAAAATCTTTATATATTGTCTCTTTCTGTTGTGTCTGACATCTTTCATCTTACAAAATGTTCATGTTTACCTGTCTGGTCGTGTTGTGATCGAAATGTAAACTACCTACACCCACATTTTTAGTATTTAGTAACTTAGTAAAAAAATCAGTGAATTAAATATAAAACATACTAAAATGTAAAAAACTTCCAAACAGTTTAAAAAATAACAAAACGATTTTAAAATTATAAAAATAATTGCTTAGTAAAAAGTTAGGTAAGTTAATAAAAAAGTTGTGTGTGTGTGTGTGTGTGTGTGTGTGTGTGTGTGTGTGTGTGTGTGTGTTGGTAGGGCTGTAAAACTTAATTTGCTAAAATATTTAGTGATATAGTTAAAAATGTAGCTAATGAAATGTAGAAAATAATAAATACATAAAAAAACAGTAAAAAATAAAAAAAAACAATTGAAAACATAAGATTGCATAGACAATATAAAATTAAGTAAATAAATTATAAAAATAATAACAAGAAAATAATAGTGAATCGACAAGGCAGTATAACTGCTTTATTTCAGCTGTCATTATAAGCGATTCCAGTTTTTAAATTTGAGTACTTTTACAGGGAAAAACGTAACTATTACTATTTTTTTTCATCTTTAATTAAAGATGCGTAACTTTGGCAAAATAGGTATAAAAAGTTAATCCATCTCAAAATAGATTACTCATCTCATATGTGCGTCTTATTAACAATTCAGAGAGTAGGCCGGAGTAGGCCGGAGTAGGCCAATATTTTCAACTGCGTTAGTAGACATTTTCCTCTCTCGTGGGTTCCACTGCTCCCAACTTCTTCCCATTACAACCTGCGTGCTGCTTCATGTCTGTTTAATTTTACAGTAATAGTAGGTTATCAGGTGAGTAGAAAAAGATTCAATTTTCAATAAATCACCTTCTGTATTACTGTGTCACCTTCAGTTTCTTTCAAATTGAAGTATATTTTAGTGTTAGTGTTCTGTGACATTTTTTGTCGTTAATAAGAGTCAGGAAGGTAAAAGAAAAAAGTAGTGGGTTGTTATGGTGGTAAAGTGTTACTTGTGCGAGCGTAGAATAGAGTACTGTACACACAGGTTAGGTAGGGATTCCTCAAGTTACTGTTTTATTTGTTATCAAAATAGAAATAGAAAATACTATGTAATCAGATTTAAATTCATAGATTTCGTTGTCCATGACATTTGATTAACTAAATATAATTATATCAGTACAGACTCGGAACACAAAGTTTTTTATTGGTAAAAACGTGAAAGTTTTACCTTATAGCCTGTGCCAGTTTTCGCTTATTATAAGCTTCGTCATAAATAAATTCTACATAGGCCAGACAGGACGTTGCTTCAAACAAAGATATATTGAACACACAAAGGCACTACACTCCACTACCGAATCCACCTTTGCAAACCACCTCATTGAAGCAACACACACACACACACACACACACACACACACACACACACACACACACACACACACACACACACACACACACACACACACACACACACACACACACACACACACACACACACACACACACACACAGAGAGAGAGAGAGAGAGAGAGAGAGAGAGAGAGAGAGAGAGAGAGAGAGAGAGAGAGAGAGAGAGAGGGATGTTCTACACGCACACACAAAAGGCCAGAAACTAGAGACTCTTGAACAATTGGAAATATACAAACACACAAAAAAAACATAAAAACGACATCTTAAACGAACAGACACAATTCATATCTCACATAGTATTCAAACATATCACACCCCACACACACAACATTGATCCTTCAAAAGTTGACGCTGTTGCCAAGAACAAGACGGACAGCACTCTCAGTGGCAGCCTCTGATGAAGCTTATAATAAGCGAAAACTGGTTCAGGCTATAAGGTAAAACTTTTACGTTTTTACCCGTAAACAACTTTGTGTTCCGAGTCGGTAGGGACATAATTATATTTAATCAGATTTAGTTGCTTGTATATGAATAATCATCATATGCCCTTTTGACACACTCACATGATTAAAGTAAGTAGAGTATTTAAAGATGTTGGTTGTATTTTTTTTTACGTTAACTGTGCTATGGAAGTTTGCATTGAGAAATCTTTGAATTTTTTGTTATACTGTTTCACTGTATTAATAATAGATAAGAGCTCACATTAAGAAGCCTCCAAAGAAAGTAGAAGGCAGCAGATAATATACCTATTATCAGTATCTAATGTATACTTCTAATCTTACCTTAGAATGTCATAAATCTTGGAGAATGGTAGGTATTGATTTTACTCCTTCCATTCTTTTCCTTACAGTTAAAACATTTTTGTGAAGTACAGTTACAGATTGAAGATAAAGAATTTAAAGAACCACAATGATAGCTCTTTGCAAGATGAACAAATGATTTGCTTATCTAGTGAACCGGTAAAGTGCATACAATGATGTGTGTTGTGACGTCTCCCTTGTTAAGATATCACAAATGTCGGGAACCAGTTCAATTTGTTACCTGTTAATTGAACTAGCTGCCGTTGTTAGTAAACCTTAATCACTAACAAATTATAACACTTTATTATTCAGGAATTAAGCAAGGATTGTATAAATTTATTCACTCGTTGGGTGTTAGCAAAAACATCTCTTTATTAACATATTTATCTCTCATACTTTACTTTACTTTTAAAACTCAGATTATAAAAATTTCTGCATTAAATATTTTATATATTTTACTCTTTATTCTTTCTCTATCAAAATCATTCAGCTAGATATTGTTTTAATTACCCAGGATCCGGGTTTCAACTTAGTTATGTTTTTATTACAACTTCAACCAAATTATTAGAAGAATAAATTTGGTTGTAAATTTTAAAATTAATTTAAATCTAAACATCGTAATGTCATTACTACTTCATTACAGTGATTACAAAAATATATATATTAAACTTTAAATTATCAAAAGTTCTTTACTGTTCTTTTGTTACTGGTCTTGTTGTTTTACAATGAATTTGTGTTACAAGTATTATACTTTTAATATCACCTGAATATAACAATGTGTATGCTGTGGGGTCCATGATGGTCATCTTCAGTCCTCTTCTAGGGTGTGATCCACGGTTCCTCTTGATGTTAAATGAGGTTGATTGTTTCTGGTAGTCTCTTCCTAGACGATTAGATTTTGGTTCTAGAAGTTCATCCGGTTGCTGTTTGTGTTATCTTCTTTCGGAGTCGGTAGTTTACATTTTACTTTTGGTTACAGTTCATATTTTATCAGCACTAAAATCTGGTAATTAACATTTCTCACCATTTACAGCTTGCTAAGAGATGTGTCGGCTAAGTTTCTTTTTTTTTTTATTCTTTGCATGTTTCTTCACGCACTACATTATAATTTTGTTTTTATTATTATTATTATTATACTACATAGTGTGACGATTTAATTGGTAATAAAATATTTAATAATAAAAAAAATTGAGAAAGCAATTAAGTATTTTAAATTGCACAATTAAACCTAATAGCCCTGTACTAACTCAGAATACGTATGAGATTTAAATGGAAAAGGATCTAACTAAACAAGTAATAAAAAATCGTATTGTAAATAGTTAATAATATTACAGTTAACCCTTTAGTAAATCATCATGCGTTGACCTGTTTAATTCTGGACACAACGTGCTTAGCGAACCGTCTGTAACTTAGAAATATTTGAAAATCGTAATGTAAGTAATTAATAATTTGAAGGCACAAGTAGTAGTTAAAATAATTCCTGTAAACTAAATAAATCTAAATAATTTGTTTCATCTTGCTATAAGAATATCTATTTAAAAAAAAAGTTGGAACTATATTATGGCGGAGTACTCGCTCCGTTTCGTTGTTATGTACCAGTCGTATCAAGTAAAGAGTTACGATGCGGTGTTCAGACAGTACACACCTCCAAGCGAGGGCTCTTCAAAAGTGTGTTATGGGGAACTTTAAAATAACGGTTAGCTACCACAAAAAACGTGGGGAGCTAGTGATTTTTTAAATGTATATGATGTGGAAAAAGTTTGTTCAAGAAATGTAGTATATAATGTAGAAAAATTATCAACCCGTAAACAAGGTGACGTCTCTACTTAAGATGTAAACTCCAGTACAACTCTACATGTGAATATGTGACCTGCCAAATTGCACATACGGACGTCTACAACCCATACGACGCTGACCAGGACCGGCGTGGATCAACCCAACTTCATGCAGCATTACATCAATCTACTCACTAATACGGCTATTAGATATTCACCAGAGACACGACACAGATGACTACCCTGACTACCAGAATTCCGAAGAGTCACACCCCAGGACGAGGACAGCAAAGCTTATTTTAATTACATTAAAATACAATTAATTACATTTGAAACATAACTTTTATAGATGAAAGAGACTTTTCAAAGACAATAATTTTCTCTAAGCAATAAATAAAACCTAAGAAATGTAAACTGTAGTAGTGAAAATCATACGTTGTAACGTTAATATTGAAATATAAATTATAATCCCTTTAATAAATAATACCATTCTTCAAATGGTTAATGTAATCTTGCAAGCTCTTAGATGAGCATAGTATAATTCAGACGTCTTTACTATATTTAAAGCAGACTCGGATCCGAGGTAAATTACATGATCAATATGATCCCTTGTTTTACAGAAAACCCTTTTTAATTATTTCAGTATAAATTTTTATGTTATGGGATATTTTTTATATAATTTGTTAATAAAGAGATGTCATCTTATTACACTTTGAAGTGAGTGCATAAATCAGTGAAATACCTTCCCCTTGTGTCCTAATAAATAGCGTAAATATTATTGTTGTTTGTGTTGAGTTTAATTTCAGTTCGTTACAACGTAGGCAGCCTGTATAATTGGCTAGCGTCAATTATGATGGGTTCCCTGGATTTGTAACGTAGCCCGGAACATTACAAAGATGCGCCACTCTGCTGGTTTATATAAAAGGTTGTAAGCATCGTGACGCAAACAAAGATACGTCACTCTGATAATTAAAGATAATTGTTAAGTAGTAAAATAGATAACTCTCTGCTGATCTATGCACTCAGTTACTGTATTTCATGTTAATATTAATTTTCATAAAATTAATTTCATAAATAAATTCACCTTATGAATTTATTTTGTACAAGATTACTCACTAACTTGCGTATGATGTAATTTATTTAAGATACGCAAAATAATACAGACTATCACTGTATTATGCCAATGCAAGTGCGTACATGAATTTTAGTGCTTGTCAAACTGTTCAGTCTTTAATAGGTTTATATTGTGACAATTCAAGACCTGTAGTTTCCTGAATATGCCTGCATAGAATGTAAGTGTATGTCTGTCGTCACGGTAAGAGAAATATAAACTCCTGTCTAAAGTAGACCCGGTTAATTACGTGTAAAGAAATTCGTAACTTAATTTTGTTACCAAAAAAATTAAAAATAATTTCAAAAATTAAAGGTGGAAAGTAAGACAATTAATTACTAAACTCAGACTGTCACAACCGTAATACACCTGTAACTTGTAGAGCGTGTTTCGTTGAATCAGATTCACCCCCTTAGTGCAACTCGCTTCCCCAGTTGAAACCGGTCGAGAAAGATAGCCTTAGCTATTTTTAAAGAGAACAATACTTGAGTGTAATCCTCGCGTTCCCACGCATACAACTACCTTGTCATTGTTTACTAAATAAACTAGGGTGACCTACATTCCAGCGAACAGCTGATCGTTGACTTTACATTGAAGTGTGTGTGTGGAATTTTTGTCGCTCCCTTAGAAGAGAAATTATTCTCTTGTGAACAATGCAAATGATTTACCCAAGAAAGAAATTGTCTATGTAATAAGTGTATAGTGTAGTAAAATAAATTTTAAGTACGTTTTAATGTGTTAGAAATAAGATAAAGATGGCACAATTTAATCCGGATTTACTATTAAAGGACGAGCTGTCTTATGAAGCTCTTTTGCGTGGTCTACCCCATGCTAATGTAACAGTCGCGGAATTGCGTAAGTCAATACGCGAAAGTGGATTTGATACACCCGCGCAATTAAGCAACCTAAGCGGACTCGATTATGAGAGCGAGAGAGAAATTTGTAATGCCAAGTATAGCGAGCTAACTTTATTGTCTCAAACCCTCCAAGACGAGAAATCTCCTGCGATAATATTGCGGACTACTCAAAGAATAGAGCATTTAACCCGGCAAATGAAAAATTTATTGGTATGGCCTAATCTTATGGAAATACCTCCAGAAGTCCAAAATTTTGCTGACGAAGCTTTACGTCGATTACCCACTATTATCAATGAGTTAAGAAGAAAATCCAACTCGTTCCGAATGGATGAAATTGAGAAGTCCTTGAAGAAACTACACATCTCCCCAGTTCAATCCCCTACGACAGATCTGCCTCCACCCAACACGGATCGCGACTCACCCGCCGTATCGCAAATACAACCTACTCACGAGCAATACCCTGATAGAGATTTAAATGCCCCGACTATATTTGAAGCCCCTCCTCCCAATCGTTTCCAGATTCGCCCCGAAACGCACGAATTGACAACCCCAAATGCATCATATCGTCCTCCTAAAGCGATGCCACACTTGAACTATAACGCAGACCTCTATGGAAAAATCACTCATCCCGTGGAGAAACTTTTAACTGAAATCCCATACACTGATGGATTAAATGTCACTAAACTACTGAATTTCATCAAACATCTCCTGCAGATAAAAGATCTACAGCAGCTGAATGACTGGCAAATTTTGCAAGTTCTACCGAAATGTAAACCCCCGTTAAAGAATCGTGTGATAGAATCATTAAGCTCTACCCTTCCAGTAGAAGACCTGCATACCTCAATAATAAAATATTTTATTCCCACCGGAATTTATAGAACTTAAAAGAAAGACCGTACTACGAGTACAAGCAAATCACGAGAGATTGGCCCATTACATCTCAGACATCAGGGAGTCATCTCGACTACTACAAGTAGATTGAAATGAGAGACAGATGGTCGACACCATTTTAGTAGGATTGTCACCAGAAGAAAGATCTCGTTTAGCTTTGATAAATCGACCTAACACCTTTGCGGATCTAGAACAATGCAGTATCCACTCTTCGAATGTATGGTACTCAGATCAGAATAGACATGCGATGAAATCAACCAAAGCGAATAGAAATGAATTGCAAGCCCTAGTGCCCGATATAACAACCCAGCATGAAAGGCGAGTATTCAGTAGACCTCACAATTTGCGCAGCCCTGGTAAGTCAAATGAAACATAACCTAAAATGGAAACTAGGTACCCTCCTCGTAATAAGAACATGTGTTATAATTGCGGTAAATATGGACACATAAGTAAAAACTGTAACAGCAAGCAATACGAACGTAAACACCCTAATCCAAAAAACATGTAAGGCAGGGAGACCCGAAATCCTGTGTCTTCCGCAGCAACTTGAGATCCGGTGAACCTAAAGAAATGTACGACAATAAAAAAAAAGGGAAGGAAAAGAAACTCTAAAGAAATAGATCCCTATATTAGAAAGTTTATTGAAAAATGTAACGCGATAACTAAATGTAACTGGACTAAAAGTCTATTACCCTTAATACAAATTGACCTAGGTGTTACCTCCACAGTCGCATTAATCGATTCGGGATCTACCAGAACCTTAATCAGTCAAAAGTTAGCAGATAAATTATTCGAACACAACCTAGTGAAACGGAGTCAGGCGGTGAATATAAAATGTGCTACCGCCAATAAACGGAATATAATGATAAAACTTAGCATCACCATTAAAGTTAAAATCAAGAACCTAACGTGGTTTTTTACTATGTTAGTATGTAATGAGTTAGGACCCGACTTAATATTGGGAGCAGATTTTATAAGTAAAACGGGAATGATTCTTGACATCCATGAGCAGAAATATTATTTTCGATTCGACCGTACACTGAAGTATAATTTTGATTGTAATACTAACAAACAAGAAAGAACTAGATCATCGACAGCACACGTAGTACACCAAGAGTCTGAATTATCTCATCTAGGAAGTAGAGATAGGCTGAGAATGCAGAAATTAATACAAGAATTTTCCACCGTTCTTACACCTAAGCTAGGACTTACGAAACTAATAGAATATAAGATCAATCTGAGCGATCAGAAAGTAATACGCCTACCCCCATACAAGTTGTCGCCTCCCAAGATGGAAGTGATGAGAAACCATATCAACAAGTTGTTAGAACAAGGAGTCATTGAACCCTCTACGTCTCCATATTCATCACCCTCCTTTTTAGTACCAAAAGGTCATGATAAACATAGACTAGTTGTGGACTACCGGCAATTAAACAAACTAATAGAATTTGAATCTATCCCGCTTCCAGACATCCATAGTGCTTTTCATTACTTCACAAAAGCGAAAGTCTTTACGGTAATGGATCTGAATCAAGCATTTCACCAAATACCCCTTTCGGAAGAATCCAAACGTCTAACCGCGTTTGCCGTTCCTTTTAACATGTACCAATTTCCTAGAGTACCCTTTGGAATATCTCAAGGAAGTTCCGTATGTAGTAGATTATTAGAAAGAATATTTCATGATATTAAATTTAAATATGTGTATCACTACTTGGACGACATCGTTATCTATAGCGAATCAATGGAACAACATCTTAAACATCTGCGTGAAGTGTTATCTCGGTTACAAAAAGCAGGATTAACAGTTAACCCCAAAAAGGTAAATTTTGCCGTCCCACAATTTTCATTCTTAGGTCACATCGTGAAAGCAAATGGAAAAGTAAGCATTGACCCCGAACGAACCCGCGCCATCAGAGAATTTTCACCCCCGCGAGATGCAAAAGGTATAGCCCGATTTTTGGGAATGGTAAATTATTTCCACAAGTATATTCCCCATCTTGCCGAAATAGCAGCACCGCTGAATTCCTTAAGAAAGAAGGGAGCAAAGTTTGAATGGACCGCACAACACCAAAATGCGTTTGAACAACTCAAAGAAAGCATCATATCTCCCCCCGTATTGCAACTAGCAGATTTCACAAAACCTTTCGTAGTTCAGACCAACAGTTCTAGTGTAGCGTTAGGTGCAGTCATTTATCAAGAAATAGAAAACAGTAGACTACCTATTAGTTATGCATCGCGAACCTTGAGCGACCAAGAAAGAAAATATTCTGGATATGAATTGGAATGTTTAGCCATTGTTTTTGCATTTGAGAAGTTTAAACCCTTTCTAGAACATAAAGAATTCCTTTTAGAAACTGATAATCAAGCATTATCTTGGTTACTGAATCACCCTAAACAGGTAGGACGTATTGGAAGATGGGTATTGAGGTTAAACTGCTACAAATTCAAAGTGCAGCATATTAAAGGTACACAAAACGTAGTCACTGATACCCTGTCCCGTATGTTGCAGTCGCCCACAAATACTCCCGGAAACAAGGAGGGTCCGGAAATTAGCCCTTGCTAACGCCGTAATTACTGAATTCCCCCTTGCTTTTGTCAACATTGCTCTATATCAACAACAAGACCCTCTTCTGAAACCGATTATAGAACAACTAGAGCAAGGTATTAAATCCGAGAAATTTAAATTACTTACGTATTAAGTAAAAGTATACTATGCCACAAAATAAGAAATGGAAAGGAATAAAGAATAATCGCCCCTAATATGATTAAGCCCATGCTGATGGAGTACTTCCATTCATCTACCATTGGAGCCCATATTGGAATCAATAAAACCATACATCGCATTCGAAAGGAATATCATTGGAACAATATGAACAGCGAAATAGCTAGTTTTGTAAAAAAGTGTAATTTATGCGCTCTCAGTAAACCGGCCAGAAACAGTCAGGTAAGCCAATTAATTTCAGAAATCCCTAAGACCCCTTTCTCTAAACTTTATTTAGACTTTTCAGGTCCCTACCCACGATCTAAATCAGGTAATACTATGTTACTCATCTGTGTAGATTCGTTCACCAAATTTGTTTGGATGTATCCCATGCGGCGAGCATTAGCGTCGACGACTGTAAATATATTACAAGAGAGATTATTTAAAGATTATGGTACACCTGTACGTATAGTGTCAGATAACGGACCACAATTTAAGGCGAAAGAATTTAAGAATATGTTTCAAGTTAGGAATAGACCATATTACCACTACGGAGTATCGACCGCAAGGCAATATTGCTGAAAGGTATCTACGAAACCTTAAATCTGCATTAATCGCCTACCATGCGAATGATCATACGTCTTGGGACCAGAACCTATCCTGGATACAATACGTCTTTAATTCAGCTTATCACGAAGGACACAAGTCGACCCCGTTTGAGTTACTGTATAAATACAAACCAAACCACCCCTTGTCCACTAAATGGAAAATACATGACTTGCTACCTCCGCAAATAAAGGATAAGCAGATTAAGCAAATATGGAATAAAGCTCGCGCTAATTTAAGAGCGAACCAAGAGAAATCCAGAAAATACCACGAAAGAAACGTTCATAACACTAACAATTTAGTTAGGTACCAAGTCGGTGACTTAGTAATGTACAAGACACACCCGACTAGTAGTGCAATTGATAAGACCACCTCTAAACTATCATACCGATGGTGTGGTCCTTACCAAATCCAGAAGTATTTAACTCCAGTTACAGTAGCCCTGTACGAACCTGCGACTCGAGAATATGTACGGAGAACACATATTTCGCAGATAAAATTGTATAAGAAGAAAAGAGGAAATAGCATAGCCAAAAATAGAAAAGGTAATACTAGGTAGACAAGTTATCTTATACCTCAGTAACCATGCTAAGTGTTAATCGTAGAATTTGGAAATGAGGCCTGATCAACCTGAGATCCTGTTCAGTGAAAGATAAGCAAATGAGTACTCAATGAACACTAAACTGACCTCTAAATAACAAAATATTTAGAAAATTACTCTATGAAGAGAGTAACTAAAACCCAAAGAAAAAACCGGTAGTAGATTTAAGTAGTAGACATAAGAAAAAGTTTTGTGTTTTAAAATGTAGACCTTAAGTGTGAATTTTATGTAATGAAAAAGGTAGTTTGTAAGAAAATATATATGTATATTGTTTTATTATAGAGAAGAAATAAATGTGCATAAAACATGCCAATAACAATGAGAGAGAAAAAGAAAAAGGGGGAGAGAAATTCCACACATTAACGCCAAGCAGACTCCAAGTCCCCACTTTTGAATTTTCCTTACTAAAATTCCTAATGTGGATTTTAAGTGGCGGAGTATGTGACGATTTAATTGGTAATAAAATATTTAATAATAAAAAAAAAAATTGAGAAAGCAATTAAGTATTTTAAATCGCACAATTAAACCTAATACCCCTGTACTAACTCAGAATAAGTATGAGATTTAAATGGAAAAGGATCTAACTAAACAAGTAATAAAAAATCGTATTGTAAATAGTTAATAATATTACAGTTAACCCTTTAGTAAATCATCATGCGTTGACCTGTTTAATTCCGTACACAACGTGCTTAGCGAACCGTCTGTAACTTAGAAATATTTGAAAATCGTAATGTAAGTAATTAATAATTTGAAGGCACAAGTAGTAGTTAAAATAATTCCTGTAAATTAAATAAGTCTAAATAATTTGTTTCATCTTGCTATAAGAATGTCTATTTAAAAAAAAAGTTGGAACTATATTATGGCGGAGTACTCGCTCCGTTTCGTTGTTATGTACCAGTCGTATCAAGTAAAGAGTTACGATGCGGTGTTCAGACAGTACACACCTCCAAGCGAGGGCTCTTCAAAAGTGTGTTATGGGGAACTTTAAAATAACGGTTAGCTACCACAAAAAACGTGGGGAGCTAGTGATTTTTTAAATGTATATGATGTGGAAAAAGTTTGTTCAAGAAATGTAGTATATAATGTAGAAAAATTATCAACCCGTAAACAAGGTGACGTCTCTACTTAAGATGTAAACTCCAGTACAACTCTACATGTGAATATGTGACCTGCCAGATTGCACATACAGACGTCTACAACCCATACGACGCTGACCAGGACCGGTGTGGATCAACCCAACTTCATGCAGCATTACATCAATCTACTTACTAATACGGCTATTAGATATTCACCAGAGACACGGCACAGATGACTACCCCGACTACCAGAATTCCGAAGAGTCACACCCCAGGACGAGGACAGCAAAGCTTATTTTAGAGGTGACTCGATAGCTTGGCTATCGAGAATTAATTACATTTGAAACATAACTTTTATAGATGAAAGAGACTTTTCAAAGACAATAATTTTCTCTAAGCAATAAATAAAACCTAAGAAATGTAAACTGTAGTAGTGAAAATCATACGTTGTAACGTTAATATTGAAATATAAATTATAATCCCTTTAATAAATAATACCATTCTTCAAATGGTTAATGTAATCTTGCAAGCTCTTATAATTGAGGATAGTATAATTCAGACGTCTTTACTATATTTAAAGCAGACTCGGATCCGAGGTAAATTACATGATCAATATGATCCCTTGTTTTACAGAAAACCCTTTTTAATTATTTCAGTATAAATTTTTATGTTATGGGATCTTTTTTATATAATTTGTTAATAAAGAGATGTCATTTTATTACACTTTGAAGTGAGTGCATAAATCAGTGAAATACCTTCCCCTTGTATCCTAATAAATAGCGTAAATATTATTGTTGTTTGTGTTGAGTTTAATTTCAGTACGTTACAACGTAGGCAGCCTGTATAATTGGCTAGCGTCAATTATGATGGGTTCCCTGGATTTGTAACGTAGCCCGGAACATTACAATAGGTCAAATCGAACTCATTATAAACTTGATTAAATATTGTTTAACGGTATGCACCTATGTGTATGTTCACAACACCGCAGCTACATCCTTACATCGCGGTGTCTATCGGGCGAGTGAGTGCAATGTTTAGCGGCAAGGGGTCAGTAGCTGGCGCTGTTTTACGCACTGAGAAAATAGTTCGTTCTTTTAAGTTATATTAATTATTTACTAATTAAGTCGTAATACATTATTTTACCTTTTGGTTACGAATTATGAATTTCTTTATTTATTTTGTACATATTTTATTTAATTAAAGTAATTATTATTATTAGCTAAATAACATCGTTCTTAACGTGTTGGTACGGGACAATTTGCACGTTGTTGCATGAATCTAGGCATAGGTAAGGGGTGGATAATACTCTTACTTATATTGAAAGCAATTTTTTATTTGTGTGATTAAAATTTTTTTTTAAATCGTCACAGTGTTAGGTCTTAAAATGTATACAGTAAAAATTTGTGACTACTGTGATTCTAGCAGTTTCAAGATTGCATGAGTTACTTAAACTAAAATGACCAAATGAGACCAGTGTGCCAATAGTAAAAGAAATTGTGAAGTTTGTAGGTGCCTTGTTAAACAGTGATATAGAATTATGCTTTAAAGTGATTTGTATTTACAAGTGTTACAGAAGGGGGGGATGTTGTCTTTATTTACTTGTTGGTTACTATTTATTTACCTTCACAAGAAGAATGATATAATGTTAGCACATTAGGAGGTTTATACTTTGAATCCTAAAATTCAAGGGAGTATTAGGGAGTATGTTAATTGAATCTTAAAATTAGAATATTCAGTGTACATTGTATTACAATTTTAGTTGGAAAAGTCCACAATATTATAGTTGTAATAAATACACTGAAAGTAGGTTTATATTCACTTGACGCACGTTTCACAGAAATATTCTGTATCATCAGAGGTTTGTTTGAATTGTAATTGAATATTGTAAGCGAAACATTCAATTACAATTCAAACAAACCTCTGGAGATACAGAATAATTTCTGTGAAATGTGCGTCAGGTGAAAATAAACCTACTTTCAGTGTATGTGTTTGAATATATTTCATGGGAGACCTGCAGAAAACTCAATGAGTTACTTACAAAAGAGTAATATTATAGTTGTACACCACGTTTTAAAATTTTAGTAAGTTAGAGAAAATAAAAATCTGAATTATGCTTTCATAAAACACAAAAAGAGGCATGTTTGTAGTGAGTATGGAGAAAACCTATTACAGGCTTAAAACTGTGTCATTGTATAGTGCAGGGAATCTACAATGATGCAACAAGGCTAATAGTGATGTACACATAGAAAGGAATGTACTTTACAATTATGTGAGTGGAAAAGCGGAAAACATTTGGAATGAAAATAATGAAAAGAATGTATGGTTTCAGAAAAGGTAGTGAAGAGTATAGAATTATTTAATTAATACTAAAGTACACCGTATATTGAAGAAGCAAACATAGTGAAATTTATTAGGACATAAAGACTATGATCTGTTAATATAATCTCTGAATAGATAGTTGGAGTGAGGATTTGGGGGGGGGGGGATCTCTCATTTAGCTATTCATAGCTGATATTTAAGATGCTCCCTTATTAACAAAGAAAATTGCCAGTCCTTATGGGCACAGAAAACAGCAGTTTTTAGTGATACAACACATTACATTTTATCTCGTAGTGGTTTGTTTGTTTTATAAGTGTGTTATTAGACAGATAATAATTGTCACACACCAACCATTTCTGACGTCACCTTTTATGTTTATTGGAACCACACAATGAAATCTTCCCAAAACGGCCAACAGATCATGAATTCAATGCATTTCCAGTTACCTGTTTTGTATACAGTCTACAAACCAGGGAATATTGTTTTGTTACCCGTTTATGATATTTCTAGTTCATAAAAATTGTACTTTTTGTAATATTTCATGTTTGTAAAATACAGTAGACTCTCGACTATCCGGCTCGCGACTATCCGGCCTCCGTACTATCCGGCCTCCGTACTATCCGGCCTATTTTTGAACCTACATGGCGTGTGCAAAACACAAGTTGCGACATGAAAAGTGCAGATGCCTCCCTGTACCCTGCTCTTTGTTTCGTCAGTTGTGTATCGGATGTCAACAAGTGATGAGTATGTGTTCCACTGTTCCTGGTTACATATGTAAATTGTTTTTTGTGTGCTTTGTTGTTTTTTTTTTTTTATTGAAGATTACGATATGGGTGATAAACGAAAAAAGGTTGTAGTGACTATGGAGGAGAAACTACGCGCTATAAAATGTCTGGACTCTGGGTAACAGCAAAAACTATTGTTTCGGAGTTAGGAGTTGGGAAAAGTATAGTTGGTGACTGGAAGAAAAATCGAGCAGAAATTTAAAAGTGGTGTGCTGCCCAAGCTAGAGGAACTGGAATGAAAGTAAGAAAAACCATGCTGAAAAGTAAGCATAAAGAAGTTGAGACAGCTTTATTTTTGTGGCATACACACATAAGAGAAAAAGGTTTGCCTGTTACTGGGCTGATATTGCAGGAAAAAGGATTGCAATTTAAGCTAAAATAGAAGAAGATTCAGAATTTACTGCCAGTGATGGATGGTTAGATCGGTGGAAAAAACGATTCGGTATTTGCCAGATTACCATAAGTGGGGAGACTTTACCTGCTGATAAAGAGGCTGTACCTTTGTTCAAAGACTTATCTTTTTAAGCTTATTGAAAAAAAGGAAATTTCTGGGGAGCAGTTGTACAACTGCGATGAGACTGGTTTAAATTATAAGATGCTCCCTAGAAAAACGCTTGCATCAAAAAAAGAAGCCGCTGCACCAGGATACAAGAAAAGCAGGGAACGAGTTGCCATCTTGGCTTGCAGTAATGCAACTGGCACCCACAAGCTTAGATTGACTTTAATAGCAAAATCAAATAAACCTAGAGCTTTTAAAAACCTGGAAAATCAGGAATCACTACCCCTATATTACGCACATTAAAAGAAAGCATGGATGAATTCAGAAATCCTTAAAACCTGGTTCCAAAATGAATTCGTACCAACTGTAGAAAAACATTGGAAAAATAACAATTTGCCGAGAAAAGCTGTGTTAATTCTTGACAACGCATCTTCGCATCCAGCCACTGACGAACTCACAGATAGAGACATCAAAGCTTTACATTTACCAGGCAATGTGACGGCTTTTTGTCAGCCAATGGAGCAGGGCGTCCTTGAAATGCTAAAGAAAAAGTATCGCTGGCGTCTTCTCAGTTCGTTGATATCTGCGACTGATAATAAAGAAGACTACTTAACCACTCTGAAAAAGATTGACATGCTAGATGTCATAAGGTGGTTGACTGAAGCATGGGAAGAGATTCCAAACATATTACTGGTAAGGTCTTGGAGAATTCTTTTCGACCATGAAGGTGGACATTTCAACCTTGAACCTGTGTGTGAAACCGAAGTGGAAGATGAAAACGATAAACTTGTTTCATAAAAGTACCAGGCTGTGACGATGTCAATGCAGAGGACATTAAAGAATGGATGGCAAATGACGAAGTTGATGAAATAACTGACAACAATATTATGGAAATGGTGACAGAGAGAAGAAATAGAAGAGGAGGAGGCATCTTTAGATAACACGAAAAATCGCATCCCACAGGAGGAAGCGACGCCAGCTGATATCATCTGTTGTGTAAGTGGAGGGACATTGCGTCACAGAAGAGGGCTAAAAGAGAGAAGCAGTCATCTATCAAGGACTTTTTCCTTGTACTTTTTTCCTTGTTTGTACATAAGAAACATTTATAAAGTACTGACCTGTTCTAAGAGGTCATAAAATATGAATAAGAGTGGGTTTTGGTATAAAAAGTGTGTTTATAATGGTATGGGTGGGGCAGGAAGTGAGTAATTATAGATCTCCAGCCTGTCTGGCTTTTTTGTTATCCGGCCTGCCCTTCTGCCACATTAGGCCGGATAGTCGGGAGTCTACTGTATTATGTTTAAAAAAAGTTGCAACTAACTAAGCTGTGAATGCTATAAATAAGACAAAACTAATGCAGTGTCCATTATAATTTATTTATCAATTATCAGTTTGTAAAGTTTAATCTCAAATTAAAGATGTTAATGTAGCGTGACCAAATATGCCAGAAATTCATTATTCATCCTGGATAATGTTCATTCCAGTGTAGGGATTGCAATCCGGCATCATTTGCAATCCGACCGGATTCCCAGCGATCCAGCCGGATCCGGTCGGATTGATCAAATCAGGATGATTTTCACTTTTCGGTTCAAAAGGAACTGTTAATGAGTTAATCGAGTGTAATTGTACTTATTATAGGTAGTTTATTAAAAAAACATATATATATATATATATATATATATAATCAACTTTATTTCCAATGTTAAGATTAGACAACGAGCAAACAATTAAAATCTAGTAGTGTAGGGTAAGTAATTAGTAAAATGTTAACAACGTAACGAGTGGTTCAATCTTCCACTTCCTAAATTTCATAGTAAGTAACTTTATAAAATCTAATTTAATTAACCTTACATAATTTACTTAGATGAGAATTGAGATCACAATAATTATTAAAGTATTTATTTGAAAATGCTAACTAACAAGTCTTATAGTTATGACAGACACCATCATGATTTGATGAATTTGTCTGATGAATAGCACAATTATCACAATCTTTATTGTATTATAATTATAGCTCTTTAATTTAGTCAACTTACGATAAATAATTATTTTAAGTAATGATTATTTCAGTATATATATTATCAAAAAATCAATTTTGATTTTGAAAGAAGGATCTTAGAAAACAAATAGTGTTAATTGTGTCATCTCCCAGTCGACTTCTAATGGAGCTACAAATATAGCCTGCGGCCGAAAAAGCCCTTTCAGCTTCTACACTTGTTGGCTTTATTGTCAGCAAATAATCATGAATAGTAGATAAGTATCCTCCTCGAACTCCTTCACTTTCAAACGCAGTCATTTCCTTTTTTAGTACTTTATCAAAATCTTTTTCTTATTGTTAATGGAATAAATCCGCTTATAGTCCAAGCCACGTATTTTATAATCAACTAAACGCTATGTAACTCACCGTCTGTGGTTTAAGTAAATGTCTAGAGCCACATTTACTTAAGTAAAGACATTTACTTAAGCCACAGACGGTGAGTTACATAGCGTTTAGTTGATCTTTTTCTTTTTTAGTATTTATGCTATAACATGTGGATACTTGCTGGATTTGTAATTGTAGTTCTTCCTGTAATGTCAAATCTTTCTTTAGTAATGGTGAATCTACGTTCTCCTCTACTATTTCTGCCACGTTTTCTTTAGACTTATCATCTTGAATAACTCTCTCTAAGATTTTTTTCATTTCTAATCGTATGACTTTTTTCTTTGGCATAGTAAATGTATCATTGGATCCGTTTAGATTTTCATGATATTTCTTTGGATTCTGTAAATATATTAATATTCCTGATACTACAGTGCGGCGTTCTTTAATCCTTGTACATAGTGCTTCATATAATTCATTACTTAACACCGTGTCATGAGTGAGCAACTTCTCTAAAACAAATTTTAGTGTTGTTTCAGCAGTTAACAGGGTCAAATCTCTTCTGCATAGGGCCTCTACAGCCAATTTAAATGGCTGCAAACTGTCAATCAAATCTTTTATTTTCGACCATTCAAGGTCACTAAATTTAATGTCAGATCCTATATCTATTAAAGCTTTATCGACACACACTTTCAGCTTATAAAATCTTTCGATCATAGAGAGAAGACTATTCCAACGTGTGCGGCAATCCAACATCAGGTTTAATTCTTTACCTATATCTTCTTTCACATACTTTTGCAGATACATATCGTATTTAGTAGGCGACCTTTTGAACAGCTTTACTACTTTTCGCACTTTTTGAAGAATATCATTGAATCTAGGAATTACTTCAGCCTTAGAAAGATAAGGATCCCCAGGATCCGTTATTGTAACTATAACCCCTTGTTCAAGTTGTTCTTCATCATTCATTGTGTCTTCGTCATCTGTATCTGTATCTGATTCATTAGATGTTGTTGACGTTGTTGCTAGGCGGTTTTCTGCCTTCTCTTCATTTTTTTTATATAAAACATCGACCACAGCTAATTGTAACCCATGTGCGAAGCAGAGTTGTTGATAGCAATTCATGAGCTTACCTACTTTGACCATAACACTTGCGCCGTCAGTACTCATCATGCCAATAATATCAGTATCAAGACCGAAGCTTTTTAAGCGATTTTTTATTAGTCTGATAGTATGTTCCGCAGTACACGAACCATGGATTCTAATCAAGCCCAGATTAAAGTGTTTTTCTTTGTGGTGTAAATTTAGGTTCAAATATCTGTGATTTTTTTGGGAAGTCCATTCGTCAAAACTCAAAGAGAATCGTTTTCCTTGTTTCCTAAGATATTCGAACTCAATTATCAAGTCTGCTTTAACGGTATTTGCAAAATTTGTTACTATAGATCTTATAGTATTTGGTGAATTAGGAAGTTGAAATCCGCTTTTTCTAAACAAATATCTCAAATCTGGCGATGTACAAAATAAATTGAAGGGCATACCATTTTTACAGACCATTCTCGAGATCATCTTTTCCATCGAGTTTTCCTTTTGAAAATAATTGTCTATTGTTTTAGACTTTTTCTTGGGTATTTCTTCCTCACAAATAATATTATCTGAATCAGTTCTTGATGTGGATGGTTTAGAGAATGAATCAGAATTCGGACGTTTTAATTGGCTATTTTCAGAACTTTGATCAATGCAAATGCAATGCTTTGTTCTCAAATGTGTTCTTAATCCTTTATAAGAACCTTTACTTATTTTTATTAACTTTGAGCACAATATGCATTCGGCGTTGACAGACTTGTCTTTTTGCATTTTTAAAAAATAATGCCGTATAGTTTTCTCACTGTCCCCACCATAATCCTCCTCATTTTGACTTGTTTTTGAAAGTGACATATTTTATAATTTTTTTCAACTAGAATAAACTAATAATAAATTAGTATACTACGAGTAATACCTGTAACAAACAAAAGACAAAACATATTTAATTACAATATTAATTTAAATTTTTGTTCGTACGTAACGTAACTCAATTTAATTCATTTCAAAGTCTAATAATTCAGACAATTTGTGTAAACTATCCAGCATTATTTATTTATTTAATGATCTTTTATATCATTCACACACTCATAAGTCAACAAACTTTATTTGTCGATTGAGCAAAAACAATGTCTATTTCCATTTGAATAAAACACTTTCCAACGGATACTATCGCTAGCATAAATACAAAAAAATAATATATATTTACTTATATTTTGACGAAGCACCGACATAACCAAACACATATTTATTGTCTCGAGCGAGGCGAATAATACTGAACTGATCAACTGGCGTGTTGCGGAGAGAGGGGGGGCTGCGCGGTGTAGTGGCGCGGAGCGTCTCAGCGTCGAACGACTCGCACGCATGCACACACACCACGCGTATCGCATTTAAAGCACCTAATCTTGCAACAGCGCTATTATTTTGTCATAAATTGCTAACACCGGACCCGGTCACCGGATCCGGTATATTGGTGCTGGATCCGATAAAGGTTTAATGATGCCGGATCCGCCGGATTCCCGGTCCGTTTTTCCGGATTGCAATCCTTATTCCAGTGTCATGGAAAAGTACTACTGGGATGCTGATTTGACATAAATTTTAAGTATTGTACTATACGAGTTTTTATTTTGTAAATGAGATAAGAGAATGGGAGAAAATAAATCATTATAAATGAACAGAAAGTTTAGTTTTAGTGTATAAAAAAGTTAGTATTATCATAACACAGCAAGAATTTATAATTATGTTTCAGAAAATAAGCATATTCTGTACATCATAGTGACTCAAATATCAAAATATCAAATATGGATTAATGTCTTGTGTCTTCACACACACACACACACACACACACACACACACACACACACACACACACACACACACACACACACACACACACACACACACACACACACACACACACACACACACACACACACACACACACACACACACACACACACACACACACACACACACACACACACACACACACACACACACACACACACACACACACACACACACACACACACACACACACACACACACACACACACACACACACACACATGCCGTTTTTTAATAATAAACTTAATAAAATAGCAATGAAACAATAATAATATTAGTATCATACTTAACACTTTGAGGTTTATAGTTTCAGGCATTGTGTGCCCCTGTGGACTGTGTGACGATTTAAAGATTATTTAAATAGCACAAATTAATTTTTTTGTTCTTATAACAAGTGAGAGTATAATCAACCCCCCTCTGTACCTAGACACCTGTATCAACTTGCAAAAAAGCTAGTACGAACATGCGAAGTACAATGTTATTAAGTGAAAACTAATAATCATTTTATTTAAATAAAAGACGTAATAATAATAAAGGAAATATCTAACTCCTAACTAAGAAAAGGTAGGATAATTTATCGTAGTTAATTAATGGACAATTAATAATAATAAAGGAACGAACTACTTTTCTCTCAGCGCGTAAACTGCGCCAGCTTCCAGACTCCCTGCCGCTAAACTAACGCCAGTCGCCGGTGAATCTCTGACATGTAAGCAGCTCGAAAATGTGTTGTGAAGTTAAACTTACGTTTATGTCGCTAAAACCGATGTAACAAGAAGTTAGTGCTTCTCATTTAATTAATCCAATGTAGCGTAAACGAAACTTAAAAACTAGTAATGTAGTTCAGACGTTGAGAAAATATTCTTAATAAATAAAAAACTTAGCCGACACATCTCTTTATATAAAAAAGTAAGTGGTAAGATATGTTCCTTACCATGTAAAAGGTAACATCAGTGCTGTTAAAATAAAAAGGAATCAAATGTAAAAAGTGAACACCAACGCCAGGAGAGAAGTTACTACAACAACTGTACGAACTCCAAGTAGCAGAATTCCAGTGCCATGACCTAGACCACAATACAGAAACAACCAACTAAATGGAGGATCCAGATGGACAACGAACTACGCCCAAGAAGACCTACTGAAGAGGATCATCTCGACCACCAGCCGCAGACTCATGTTATATTCAGGTGACACTAAACCATAACTTCTGTGCATACATTGTTTTTAACAACCGCAACAAAAAGAACAGTAAAGTTTCTTGTAAAGACCTTTTAGATCACATAAATATTAGCATATTAATGTTTGTAATTTCTGTAATGCTATAGTAATAACCTGATGATGTTTAAAGATAAAGTTAATCTGAAATTACATCAGACTATTCTTCAAATAGTTTGGATGATGTTAAAGTATGTTAGAATATTACAAAGTTAGAACCCGGATCCGTGGTAATCAAATTAATATACAGCTGTATGATCTTGAGATACTAAGAGTAACAATTTTAAGAGTATTTGATGCAGAATCTATAAGAATTTTCTTTTAAAAGTAAAGTAAAAAACAAAAAGATGACCATTAAAGCTATTATGTTTATATCCGTAGTTAAAATACAATAATAAAGAGATGTTTTCGCTAATATCCAGAGAGTGAATGAATTTATGTAACCTTGGACAAATTCCTGATATATACATTGTAATAATCTGTTGGTAAGTAATTTTTACTAACTACGGCAGCTAGTTTAATTAACAGCAAACAATTAAACTGGTTCCCTATGTTATAATGTCTTAACAGGAGAGACGTTATAACTGGACATTTTTTATGTAACTTTATGGATCTGTTACTTTTTCCCTTACTATTGATGTTCTGCTGATTTCACATAAAAGCCGCTTTCATCCTTTAAATATAGGTATATAATGTACTCACATTTCTGCTAAAATACAAATTGTAGGTTTAAATTAATTATAATACTTTTTTACACTTGTACTTTTTGTGTAACATGTACAAGCGCATAATTATTATCTCTCACATTTGTTATTGAGAGATACTGCCATCAGTGGTGAGTTTTACAACTTACAAAGGGATGTAATAACATAAATGTGCAAATCCCGAACTAATTCCTGTCATTAGACATGGTGTAATAGAGAGCGAAAATGCTAATGAGCTCTTGTTTGGGCACCATCCACAGGGGCAAACTACACTGCCTGAGTACAGTTTGAGCAAAGACCTTAATGTGGTAATAATAGTTGTAATAACTATTATTAATAACGGTTCATTCTTTAAAATGTTGTGGATTTCGTCTCTGACAGTATGTTTTCAGACTAGTTAAAAACAGAACAAATATTTCACCTACTTCAGCTCTGTTTGACAGAGGGGTTGTGCAGGACGAAGGACAAGCCGTTGCCTGCTTGTATGCTGTGTCCCGAGCTTTAATGTAGAGCTCCTACTGCAGGGACCATAAATTTTCTGGATGTTAAGGATGTGGCCTGCTACCAGCCGTGGGAGTCAATTAGTTACCTAATTGAGGGTGAGTGTACGGCGAGGCCATGTCGAAGATTCACCCAGCACAGATGGGTTGCAACTGAGGGCGCTAATCAGGTGATTGCCCTCAAAGCGGGCACAGTGACGATAGAACTTTTGGGAAAGTGTCCGTATGATGGCATTCAGGGAATGGACATGCAGGGATTCTCTGATTACTTTATTAGATGGCAGGTAGTGGGCATCACACGTCCAGCGCAATCCTCAGTCCAGGAGAGACTGAAGCTTTTGGCCAAGTAGCCCCATACAGGTAACCATCAGCACTACATAAGTGGCAACGATGAGTTTCCCTAGGCGGGGGGTTTCAGACAGGTGTCAAATACTTGTAAACAACAGTCAGCTGTTACATGATTCCAAGCTCTGCTAACAGTGGAACACGCGGTAGTATTGCATAATATAGCAGTAGTGGATTCCCACTGTTTGAACTATGCCTTTGAAATATAAGGTGGATTGGCATGTGTACAGGCAACAAGAGGAAGAAATTGAAAAAAAATAATGGAAAGCAGAAAGAGTAGGCCAAGGGTGAGACTGAAGAGGGCTGATGCCCTGGATGAAAACAGGATCTGAGGAGCAAAAGCCTGAAAGTAAAATAATTAGTTTTACCTAATACAAGTTGTAGCTTTTCACAAGTCTTTGGGAGATGCTAAAATGTGGAAATCACAAGAATTACTTATCTTCTTTAAAAGACGGCTGAACTTGCTTAGAATTAATAGAGATTGGAATTTAAATGACATACTTTTGCCTAACAGAAAAATTATAAGGAGCAGTGTTAGGTAGATGTAAAATCCCTGAAATAAAAGCGAGTGCATTTTCGAGCGAGGTATTTGAATACCTCTGCTTTCATCTTTGCGCGCGTGCGCGCGCACACACACACACACACACACTGATAATGTAACAATAATCAAATATGCCATAATTGACAGTCTGTTGTTATCTAATCTGTTTGAATATATTTACTTAGTTTTTTACATTTGCATTTCAATTTTCAATTTTTTACCTGCATGTGAATTTCTAAAACATGTTTCAGAAATTTATGGATTATCATTTAATTTAATGGTATTTTGTAGCAGGGTTTTAATTGTGGGAAATTATATAGTGTGTGTGTGTGTGTGTGTGCACGCACACGTGTGCGTGTGGTAATAAAAAAGTATCAAAGGACTCATTGCATAGGACTTTGCTTTGTTTTCTTTTGAAGCTGCGTGACTGTTTAATTTGTAAAGGCTCCATGAAATTTATTATTTTATAAAGATGGCGGACTTGATGTTGTATGCACGCAGATTTTGCAGCGTTCTAGTTCCTCTCGTGTCGTTTTCATGGTCTTGTTCGTCCTCCAAGACAACCATCACCTCTTCAAGAAACTTCTTCTTGTACAGCCTTTTGCAGGCAACAATGACTCCTTGGTCCATTGGCTGTAAAATTGAAGTGGTGTTCGGAGGGAGGAAGACGCATTTTATTTTTCCGTCGTTGCTAACTAACTTCTCGGAGTTGCGATGGGCCGGTGCATTGTCCAGTAGTAAGACGGCTTTCACTGCATGCGATGGAATTTTCATAGTCTCTTCTTGAAAACATTGCACTTCTGGCACAAAATGATTAAAAAACCAGTCTGAAAAAATACTGAAGGTAAACCAAGCATTTTTGAACTTTCATAAATGACTGGCAACTGGTTCATTATGTTCTTTATCGTACGAGGTTTCTTTGCGTTTCCGACTATGACTGGAGTAAGTCGATGCAAACCATCAGCATTCGCACACAGTAGGGCAGAAATCCGTTCCTTCTTGAGTTTACGGCCTGGTGTGCTAGTTTCATGTTTGTGTGCCAGAGTATTTTCAGGCACAGCACGAAAGTAGAGACCAGTCTCATCAGCATTGTAGACCTGAGACAAAATGAGACCCTCAGATTCGATCGTTTCCTTAATATATGTTGACGAAAAGGCTCAACTTGTTCAGTGTCTGCACTCGGCGCTTCACCACATGTTGATCTATTTGTGATGACATGCCGTTTACGAAAACGCCAAAGCCACCCATCACTCGCCTGAAACTGGATACCAATATGTTTCGCCAGTTATCAGCAGCAGCCCGCAACTCCATACTACGAACAACGATGCCACTTGAATGTTGTTGAATAAACCACTTGTACACAGCATCCTCTAATTGTGTTTGGCTAATTTAATGTGTTTTCTTTCTCCCTCATTCTTCGAACTATCAACACTGTACTTTAGCAAAAACTGAATAAGTTTATCTTTATTCTTTTGAATGTCTGAAACGGTTTGTTTCTTTACACCGTACAGTTCACAAACATGTGCAACAGACGCACCCGCGCCACCTTCAAGTTTACTTATTAGTTCAAGCTTTTGCTTTATACTCAAGTACACACGTTTTTCGTAATGCCAGACATACTTATGCTGTAATTCACTAATAAAGTAATGGACCTTGCTGTAACAACACAAGTATAAACTCGTTAACACACTATTTAACACGTGCAAGGTTCGTACTATAGGAACACACGTAGTGTACACGCTGCGTTCTCTGAATAAACTGATGCAACGCTGTACGAACGTGAACCGCACGTGCATACGAATTATCACGAAGATAGCCGAATATTCAAGAGTGAAAATGCGTTGCTATGGTTATGAACTACCGCCAAATTTAAATCACAACCATGGATTTCAAAAACTTAATCGTGATTTTTCTCGTCTCAAAATTTTTTTTAACATGATAAGGTTTTTAGGCTGGGCTTATTCCACAAAATGCGTGATGCAAAATGTGTAACGTCGTCAAAAAATGTAACGCTCCAGGTGATGTTAGTAATAAATAAATTTGGTCACAGTGAAATAAGATGCATATCAGTGTATATTGTTCAGTGTTAGTTGTCGTGATGTCTTCCACTGAACGTGTGCGACGCCTGCATCAACGACAACACAGAGCTGGGGATCGTGAAGAATTAAATGAATTCTTATCTCCGTTCTCATCAAATACAATTGAAGATGAGAAAATTTGCGTGTTTCAAAACAAGAAACGAAAGAATGCTGCGATAGTCAAGCAATATCGCCAGAACAGGAGAGTCTGCAGTTTATGCACATTATACGTTTCAAAAGCCTAAAAACATTTTCATGCTTCGTTTTGTCTATCAAATTCTGTCCATTAAATCCGAAGTCCGAAAACCGAGGTCCGTTAAATCGAGGGTTTACTGTACTGTGTATTGGTGTCAATCTTAAAGAGCAGAAGGAATTCACATGTGGCAAGTGCAGTGACTGTGGAGTTGATGAGCATCAGCCATGTAGTTTTTAGAGAAATACTGATAAACACTTTTTCAGAAAGTCTTTGTGAAGGTATTATCATAGTGAAAATAGAAATTGATTGTAGCCCCCTCGGTAAGTAGTACTATTTTCATTCAGGCAACTCTAAAATATTTATTGTTAGTCTGCCTTTAGGAGAAAATTCTTTGTGGACATTACCTATACAATAATGTGTTATTCATGTAGAAGACTTGCTGTTACATATACTAATTGTGTGACTGAAATCTATGTCAATGGAGACTTGGGAGCACGTTGATTAGTATTAACTAGAGTTTGAGTGGTTCAACGGTGTCAGTCAAAAAATTATATGGTCTCAGGTACAATTACATGGTCCTAAAATTGATTATATATTATGAACATGCACTTCAAATAAATCAATATTTTGGGCCAGCAATAATACTTATCTGTGTAGATAATATGTTGATTAGACAATTTTTGTTGTGTACACTTTTTTATATAAAAATGATTTTGGATTTTTAGTATGATAACTTATTGGATGTGGGTGGGCTGTAATGTGTAACAGTCTCTACATGGAATAAAAAGCATCCTTGCTTTTGCATATGTGCAGTTGCTCTCTCACGCGCGCGCGCGCGCGCACACACACACACACACACACACACACACACACACACACACACACACACACACACACACACACACACACACACACACACACACACACACACACACACACACACACACACACACACACACACACACACACACACACACACACACCATAAAATTCTGTTTTACAATATTGACACCACTGATTTTGGAACTGATTTATTAGTATATAAAAAGTAATAATAATGTAAGAATAATAGTAATAGTAATAATAAGAACAAGAACAATAATAATAATAATAATAATAATAAGATGCCCATGAGAAACCTAACCCTACACCCAAGGCTACAACATCTTGGCCTTGTTGGTGGGGAGGGGAGGGTGGGCTGGGCAATAGCTTTTACTCTTTAGCTGGGCAACAGAGCAATGCTAATGACAAGATTGTGCTGTACCCCTTGAAAACACACCATCACCGATGGTGGGATCGATGTGCCAATAGGTGGATTGTTCTATGTTACTGAGTCATGACCGAAGGTCTCAGGGCATCAGTACACTACCTGTTGTATTTAACCATAGCTGCGGTACTTGAGGGGTTTGCTGCAGTATTCAGGTTATTTCCCTGGTACTCGTGGGACTCATTCAAAATAATTCTGGCGTTGAGGGATCCCATAAAAACCCTCATCCAGAAAAAACTCTACTCAGAAGACAAAGCAAAGGAGGCATTGCTTTACTGTAGGTGCAGAGAAGTTTTTGCATTGTCAGCGAAAATATTTGATAGTTAAAAGAAAAAAAGACCTTTCATCCCCCAGCCAATACAGTTTTCAGTGTTTTTGTTTTGGGCACACAACATCCATATATACCTGAGTCAAGACATGCTTTTGTGGAAAGTCAGCCCATGGCGATGACCCTGGTGCTGAACCAATGAAGTGCATAAACTGCGGTGGCCAACACTCTTGTCCCCTGTGTATTAACAAGAGATAGCCATTCAAGAAATGAAAACTTTGAAGAAAACCAGCTACCTCAAGGCTAAAACATTTTTTGCCCTGTGAACAAGGGCAAAGTTAGCTATGCACAGGCTGTTAAGTCTGCTCCAGCAGTGACATTGTCATCCATAGTGAAAGAGGTAATGCCGGCAGTTACGCGCTTCATTGAGCGATGCGTAGAAGAACTACATTTGAAGTTACAATCAGTATGGTGGTATCCAGCATATATGTAGATAATTACAGCAGGTCTGCTACAAGAAGGGTGCAATCAAATATTGTGGCTGCAGGTGCATGGAGAACATCCTTCAGTGGAATATTAATTGTGTATCACACTATTGCGAACTGAAGATGCTACTGGTGAGGCATATCCTGCTTGTTTGTGCCTGCATGAAACACATTTGAGGCTACAAGAACTTTTGTGGGAATATGGGTTCTTCTGCTGTGATTTACAGCAAATATCAGAGCTAGGGAAGGCGTTGCTATATTTTGTAGTGACACATGTCCTACCGGATGTATCCTCCACAAGCTGTAACTGTTAGTTTATGACAGCCATGGAAGTGACAATCTGCTGTATATGTTTACCAGATTCTGCTTGGGGAACAGAAGATCTGCAGGATCCGTTCAAGCAGTTACGATTTCCATTACTTCTGGTTGGGGACTTAAACGGTCGTAGTCGCACTTGGGTTTGTCATATGATGAACAGCATGGGATTAAACACTGAAGATCTATTGCTAAACAGCATGCTTGTCTTTTTTAAAGACTGAAACAAGCACACATTTTAGGCTGCTGACACACGGGCCACATAAAAGATTGTGTCATTTAGTATTTACATCAGTTTCATCATGGACTCTGACGAGGAAGTTCTTCTTCTTGCTCTTCTCGTACATCGATGATGACGCCGTCGTAGACAACATCAATTCTGGATGCACCAGATAACGTGTGAACGGATGGTAGTGGGACAGTTTTATACACTAATGACTGAGCTAAAAGCAGACAATGCGAATTTTTAAACTACTTCAGAATGTCACAAGACACATTTTATCAGCTTCTTAATTTGCTACAATTTCACATACAGAGGCAAAACACAAACATGAGAAGGATGCTGTAGGACTGGAAGAAGATCGACCTGTCATACAACCAGAGTGCCCACGGCTTTAGTAATAAGAGAGAAGTTTGCCGAATTCTTTTGTACACAAGAAGGATCACATGGAAAGACAGAACGATATATTGACCTTTTTCAGAGAAACCTTGTCTGATACTGTTTCACTATCGAACCATAGTCCAAATAAAAAATATTTTAACAACTTATTTTGTGTCAACATGTGTTCTTACCTAAAATATATATCTCAGTAGAAATATTTATTTGAAAATAGAAAGGGTTTCTATAATTTCTTAATACTTCCGGGCTGAAAGGCCGTGGTTGAATGCTTGTTGTAATGGTGCTAGGCGTTTCAGCCACACCACCAGTGGGCAACTTCAGTAGCAAAGAAAAGAAAAGTTCGTGAGATGGAATGCCGAACAATTCGCCCAGTGAAACCGGGACAAGCAATAGTAAGACGAGTACGCTGGTTCTATTTTATAACTTTTTGGCCGCTTCAGGTATTTAACGCGAACCAATCAGAAGCCAGCTAATCATTCACCACTCTGATTGGCCGTGGAAAATAAACCATGCCAGACACTATTTAAGGAGATGCTTTCACCTCGGCGGTTCATAGCGACAGACGTATTCTTATGGATATGGATGGACTCCAAATGCAGACGAGTGAAGTAACCCCGGACAGAAGACAACACCCGGGCCTCATCAAACATCACCCGGTGATCGTCGTGGGAAAGAGCGTGTTCAGCAACTGCGGACTTCTCCGGCTGGCCCAGGCGGAAGTATCTCCGATGTTCAGAGAGGCGTGTTCGGACACTATGCTTCGTGGTGCCTATGTATACCTGGCCACACGTACAAGGAATACTATACACCCCGCACGACGAAAGCAGATCCCTGGCGTCCTTCACCGGTCGCAGGAACTGATGGATCTTTTTGGTTGGCTTGAAGACCGTCCTGACGCCCCGTTTACTCAACAGCTTGCCGATGCGGTCAGTCACGCCACGGATGTAGGGCAAGACAGCGGAGCCAACAACCTCGGGCAACACCGACTCGTCCGGCGTACCAGATCTTCTCGGCCGGGCAGCTCTCCTCACCTCCACAGCAGAGTAGCTGTTGGACTGCAATGCTTCCTCGAGATGCCACAACTCATCCACGAGATACCGGGGCTCACAAATCCTTTTTGTCCGGTCAACCACAGTCTTCAGCACCACCCGCTTCTGCCTAGGATGATGATTGGAGGACTTATGCAGATATCTGTCGGTGTGCGTTGGCTTCCTATAAACTTTATGCCCTAATCTGCCATTGGTCCTTTTCAGGACCAACACATCCAGAAATGCCAATTGATCACCGCTCTCGCGCTCTATCGTAAACTGCATGCGCGGGTGCACAGCGTTGAGATGTCCAAGGAAACGTCCCAGTTCTTCCTCCCCATCGCTCCAGACCACGAAAGTGTCGTCAACATACCGCAGCCAACACTTCGGCTTCAGTGGCGCAGATGAAATTGCCAACTCTTCAAATTTTTCCATATAGAAGTTTGCAACCACAGGGCTGAGAGGACTTCCCATCGCGACGCCATCCAACTGTTCGTAAAAGCCGCCGTTCCATTGGAAGTAGGTGTTGTTAGGACCTGCCGGAACAAAGCAGTGATGTCCGCCGGGAACAGTTCTCCTATATAGAACTGTATATAGCCAACCAAACCAAAAAGATCCATCAGTTCCTGCAACCGGTGAAAGACGCCAGGGATCTGCTCTCGTCGTGCGGGGTGTATAGTATTCCTTGTACGTGTGGCCAGGTATACATAGACTCTGGACATGGACATACATGGACTCTTCGCATTTCCTCCGGAGGATCCTGGAGTTGGTGCTGGAGCCTGGTGATGTGCTTGTGAGTTTCGATGTGGTCTCTCTTTTCACGATGGTCCCTGCCCAGGAAGTCTTGGGGTATATAGGAGAACTGTTCCCGGCGGACATCACTGCGTTGTTCCGGCAGGTCCTAACAACGACCTACTTCCAATGGAACGGCGGCTTTTATGAACAGTTGGATGGCGTCGCGATGGGAAGTCCTCTCAGCCCTGTGGTTGCAAACTTCTATATAGAAAAATTTGAACAGTTGGAAATTTCATCTGCGCCACTGAAGCCGAAGTGTTGGCTGCGGTATGTTGACGACACTTTCGTGGTCTGGAGCGATGGGGAGGAAGAACTGGGACGTTTCCTTGAACATCTCAACGCTGTGCACCCGCGCATGCAGTTTACGATAGAGTGCGAGAGCGGTGATCAATTGGCATTTCTGGATGTGTTGGTCCTGAAAAGGACCGATGGCAGATTAGGGCATAAAGTTTATAGGAAGCCAACGCACACCGACAGATATCTGCATAAGTCCTCCAATCATCATCCTAGGCAGAAGCGGGCGGTGCTGACGACTTGGTTGACCGGGCAAAAAGGATCTGTGAGCTCTGGTATCTCGTGGATGAGTTGCGGCATCTCGAGGAAGCATTGCAGTCCAACGGCTACTCTGCTGCGGAGGTGAGGAGAGCTGCCCGGCCGAGAAGATCTGGTAGGCCGGACGAGTCAGTGTTGCCCAAGGTTGTTGGCTCCGCTGTCTTGCCCTACATCCGTGGCGTGACTGACCGCATCGGCAAGCTGTTGAGTAAACGGGGCGTCAGGATGGTCTTTAAGCCAACCAAAAAGATCCATCAGTTCCTGTGACCGGTGAAAGACGCCAGGGATCTGCTCTCGTCGTGCGGGGTGTATAGTATTCCTTGTACGTGTGGCCAGGTATACATAGGCACCACGAAGCGTAGTGTCTGAACGCGCCTCTCTGAACATCGGAGATACTGCCACCTGGGCCAGCCGGAGAAGTCCGCAGTTGCTGAACACGCTCTTTCCCACGACGATCACCGGGTGATGTTTGATGAGGCCCGGGTGTTGTCTTCTGTCCGGGGTTACTTCACTCGTCTGCATTTGGAGTCCTACCATAAGAATACGTCTGTCGCTATGAACCACCGAAGTGAAAGCATCTCCTTAAATAGTGTTTGGCATGGTTTATTTTCCACGGCCAATCAGAGTGGAGAATGATTAGCTGGCTTCTGATTGGTTCGCGTTAAATACCTGAAGCGGCCAAAAAGTTATAAAATAGAACCAGCGTAGTCGTCTTACTATTGCTTGTCCCGGTTTCACTGGGCGAATTGTTCGGCATTCTATCTCACGAACTTTTCTTTTCTTTGCTACTGAAGATGGCCACTGGTGGTGTGGCCGAAACGTCTAGCACCATTACAACAAGGATTCGACCACAGCCTTTCAGCCCGGAAGTATTAAGTAATTATAGTGACACTGGCCGTGAAAGCCTACATACTAGAAGAAAGGGTTTCTGTTTATATGAATACTAGCAAAATACCCGTGCTTCGCTACGGAGTTTCACGTTGTACGTAATTGTACAATTATTGCTCGCTTAATAGTATAGGATTAGATAGATTGTACAAATTCTCAACTCTTAGTTTGTTTATTTACATTCATAGCAACAGCTATTTATTATTTATTTAGAGAAAATCGTTAGAGCCGTTTCCGAGATAAAAAGGACATACATTTATTAATTAATTGAACTTACGAAATTTTCTCAACTATAAGAACCTGCAAACAACGAAGTTTTTTTCAATTTAAAACAATGATTAAAAATGCAGGACTAAATGTATTCGGGGTTTCCAGTAAACTGAGATGTCAACCACTTCATTTACAAAGTATGCAATTCCCGTGATAAATTTCAGTATTTGGTTTTTTGCCCCTTAGGAGTGAAAGTTTTTAAAACCGTTTCTTAGTGAGCACCTAAGACCTATGATGAAGCTATGTTCAAAGTTTCATTGATATCCATTCAGTGGTTTCAGAGATATCATGATCAGTGAGTCAGTCAGTGGTATTTGGGTTGTATAGATATCTATATCTAGCCGATTTATCCAGCGTTCCTCGGGTTCATAATTTATTCATGGGCTCATAGGCACCTATTCTTGTTCTAACGTTATATTAGGCCTACTTGTATATTGTATAATCTTCCTTATATTGTTACGTTCGCATTCTCACTGGAGGAATACTCTGTAGCGCACCTGTTTAAGACCATGTCATAAACTGTATTCTTATATCTGGAGAAGAATTCTGTTGCGCGTGATGCTCCTGCTCGATTTCTAACTCTGGGAGAGGGTGAACAGCTAAATTAGTTTTCAATAAAATGTCTACAGTACTTGCACGCGCTGCGTATTTAACTGTCGTTTTATAATTCATTGTGTTAATGTTGAAATAAGGCATTTGTTAAATTAGTGTCTCCTAAACTTATTCTAACAATACAATACCTCTATAGATTTCAGCTTATCAATTTTTAAATTCAAACTGAAGCAAGTGCATTTATATTGTCTGAACACTATGATCTGAATGCATTCGCTATCAAAACTTTGTTTTTTATACTCGCTTATAACTTACTTCGATCTTAACTTATCCACTTTTAAATTCAAACTGAAACAACTCTGAATTCACACACTATTAAGAAGTTTCTTAAGATGCATACACCACCTTTGATAGCATAACCTATATCTTTATTTATAAAAACCGTCGACTCTGGCCCCGCCGTCTTTCGCGGGATCCGACCTAAGACTCCCCGGGTTCCGTGGATGAACTCCGGGGAAGGCCTGTCGGACAACTCCCGCGCTATTTCCTACGCGGGAGACTTCCACCGATGCCATGGTAACCAGAATTTATTCTATTTGGTTGCCATAGTAACCAGATCTAATAGTTTTTTAAGACCCAAAGGACCCCCTGAAGGATCGTATCAAAAAAACACCTATCCTATGTTGGTTCTCCCGTTGCGTAAAATATTTGTGCAAGTTTGGTTGAAATCGGTCCAGTGGTTTAGGAGGAGATGTGGAAGACCCCAAAGGACCCCATTGAAGAAAACACCTATCCTATGTTGGTTCTCCCATCGCGTAAAATATTTGTGCCAAGTTTGGTTGAAATCGGTCCAGTGGTTTAGGAGGAGATGTGGAAGACCCCAAAGGACCCCATTGAAGAAAACACCTATCCTATGTTGGTTCTCCCGTTGCATAAAATGTTTGTGCCAAGTTTGGTTGAAATCGGTCCAGTGGTTTAGGAGGAGATGTGGAAGACCCCAAAGAACCCCCCAAAGGACCCCATCGAAAAAACACCTATCCTATGTTGGTTCTCCCGTCGCGTAAAATATTTGTGCCAAGTTTGGTTGAAATCGGTCCAGTGGTTTAGGAGGAGATGTGGAAGACCCCAAAGAACCCCCTAAAGGACCCCATCGAAAAAAACACCTATCCTATGTTGGTTCTCCCATCGCGTAAAATATTTGTGCCAAGTTTGGTTGAAATAGGTCCAGTGGTTTAGGTGGATGTGGAAGACCCCAAAGAACCCCCCCAAAGGACCCCATCGAAAAAACACCTATCCTATGTTGGTTCTCCCGTCGCGTAAAATATTTGTGCCAAGTTTGGTTGAAATCGGTCCAGTGGTTTAGGAGGAGATGTGGAAGACCCCAAAGAACCCCCCCAAAGGACCCCATCGAAAAAACACCTATCCTATGTTGGTTCTCCCGTCGCGTAAAATATTTGTGCCAAGTTTGGTTGAAATCGGTCCAGTGGTTTAGGAGGAGATGTGGAACATACATAAAATGGGGGGGGGGTTGCCCCTTAGGAGTGAAAGTTTTTAAAACCGTTTCTTAGTGAGCATCTACGACCCCGTAAGAATATACCTTCAAATTTTGAGATCATTATCTTCAGTAGTTTTTGCTCTACGTTGATTCTCTCTCAGTCAGGACAAAGCCGCTTATATATATAAAATAACATGTCGCAAATAGAAAAAACATCTTGAGGTAAATTTAGTATCATCATATGACATAACAAACATGTACACCAATATCCCAGTAGAAGAAACAGTTGACATAATAATAAACAAACTTAAAGAACAAAATGAAAACAAACAATATATAACCAAAATAAAAAATAGTCTCCAACTAATACTAAAACAAAATTACTTTGAATTTAATAGCAAAATTTATCAACAGAAAGAAGGTTTAGCAATGGGATCACCATTATCAAGCATAATAGCAGAAATATTCCTACAAAACATAGACACCAAAATACAAAATATCATAAAAACACATGACCCAAATGGCATATGGATAAGATATGTAGATGATGGACTATATGTATCAAATAACAAAAACACAAATGCAGAGAACATATTGAAACAAATCAATAACATACATCCCAAAATACAATTCACAGAAGAAAAAGAAAAACATAATAAAATCAACTATTTAGACATAACCATCACAAGACACAACAAACACATACAATATGCAATATATAGAAAACCAACTTCCACTAACATCATTATACCTAACCATTCTGACCACCCACCACAACATAAAATGGCAGCATTTTATTCGTTATTTAACAGAATGTACAAAATACCCCTAAACAAACAAGAAACTGACAAAGAAAGAAATATAATATACCAAATTGGTTATGAAAATGGATACAATAAAAATACTATGATCAAAATAGAAAATAAAATAAAATACAAAATAAAAACTGAACAATTAAGAATTAATCAAAATGAACAACACATAAATAATAACAACAACAAAAAATGGGCCACATTCACATACATAAATAATAAAATGACAAAACTAACAAAACTATTTAAAAACACAGATATAAAAATAGCATACAAAACTAATAAAAATAAATTACAAATTCTAAATAGCTCACACAACAAAGATAATACAACAACTAATGGTATATACAAAATTGAATGCCAAGATTGCAATAAATGTTACATAGGACAAACAAAAAAACTGCTGAAAAAACGTTATTTTGAACACCTAAACGCATACAAAAAACCAGAAATATATAAATCCAATTTAGCCACACATGCAATAAACACAGGACACGAATTCCCAAACATAACCAATGTATCACTAATAAAACATATACCACACAAAGGCACCATAATGAACATTTGGAAAAATCTACAAATATACAAACATAAAACACAAAACAAACTAATACCAGAACAAATACAAATCAATACAAAAGATGACACAATATTCAAAGCACTTAACATCGAAAATACACAAAATACAAAAACATATACCACAACCACACACAATAATACAACTTTAAAAGACCAAAGACCAACAAACAACCTTAATAACATCCAGCAGCCAACACACAAATACTTCACCAGAAACAAGATGGCGAAGGCTGAAGATGAGAGAACAGGAACTCTCGAAACATGTCCCAAATAGAAAAAACATCTTGAGGTAAATTTAGTATAAATATTAAAGTAATATATAAAATAATATAACGAATAGATTTTTCGTTTCACATCTAATTTGTTTCAAAGATTTTGATAGCTTATGTTAAAAACATTATACCCACGAACACTCTCTTTACCTTCCTCCTCCCTCCCTACATCCCTACACACACACACACACACACACACACACACACACACACACACACACACACACACACACACACACACACACACACACACACACACACACACACACACACACACACACACACACACACACAATAATTGTATTTCAATAGACGAAATATTAATCAGTTTGGTGTTGAGTAATCGATTAACTATTGATTTCCTGTAGGCCAGAGCTAAACTTGTCTGCAAATGTAAACTGTCTGCATTGTTCGCAAGGTTGTTTTGACTCATATGTGCTCAAGTAGTGTTTGCATAAAACATTGTTGAGACCGTCTCGCGCGAATTCGCTAATATGCTATTATATAATTTAGAAGTAATTGCTGTTTTTCTTCTGTTGTAATTATGATACTCAACAGTAAACTGATATGACTAGAGGCTGATCTTGCAGAGAGAATATTGTTACGTATTTGTTACACTTGTAGGAGCCATATGGGCAAGATGGAAATGTATAGGCTTACGACTGTTGCAGAGAATGATGTTAAATTTTTGTATGGTGTTATAGTGTAATGCCATACAATACAATAGTTATTAGAGAAAATATTATATTCATATTTACTCAGTTATTCTTGTATTATTTGTATATTATTATTAATAATAAACATTTTCGTGCAAGAATATATTTTTTATTATTTTTTGAATATAACACTTTTTAAAATTTAAATAATTATTAATTTGTATATCTGATGCTGTTAGTTGCAACAGTCTATTGTATATCTCGTACTATTGCAACAGTGTTAAATTAAAACAATAATTACAAATATATTCTTGTACGAAGTCTTATTATTATTAATAATAATAGAGAAAATATAAAAACTTGTTCAAAGCGGAATTGCATAGTACTGAAGTTTTTTCTGGATTGCCCAAGCTCTTGGATTATACAAAAATTAGAAATTAGTAAAATACTGCACTTTTTAGACCTTGTATATGTATTTTGTTTCTATTCTATTACATACACCTTACATTTCTGTCATAATACAATTTCACAATAAAATGTCTACCAAGTTTAGATATTTATGACTTCAGTTGTTTTATGAAGTGTACACATTAGTTTAGTGCAGTAGGCCTACTTTAATATTATTACTACTATTCTAATTTTTATTACATACTTTACTACAGTATTGATTAGAAACATACCTGATTTATTTTTCATCAGGCTGTCCATTTCACTGAATTCAATTATATCAGAATCAAAATCCGACATGATAGTTTTAAATAGTTTTTAGATACAAGAAAGTCTTGAAAAGTTAAAAAAAATTATTAAGAAAACTACCAAAGTTTTATAGAAAACACAGTGTTAATACACGCTTCACAACACTACTCTGAACGCTGCTGTGGCACCACTGAAAGTGGCCCGTGTGCAAGCCCCAACACCACAAATCGTCACCACTCGTGGCGGGGACTGGCTTCTGCGTGCCACAGTCGCGTGCCAAAGTCGCTCGTGTGCAAGGGTACAATTTAAAACTATGCAAAACAACCGGGTGCGACAGAATGGCCCGACTGAGTGGCGCCACAGAGTGGCCCGTGTGTCAGCAGCCTTAATGTTGGAAGTGGCACTTTCTCGGTTATTGATCTTTTGATCTGTAGCCTAAGTCTCGCTCCGCATCTGTCACGGAGAGTGCTGTGCCGCGTTTTGGAAAACGCGGCGATCTTCCGATATCTATATTGTGCTTTATTAAAGAAATTACGTATTTGTCGACGCGAAAGAAGTTGTCCTTTGCTACGGTCAATTGGACTTTGTCATTGTGAATTACCCCTCCGCCACTCGCCTCGCGCGCGCCCTATTGCTGTTGCATACGGTTTTTTTCAAGAGCCAGTTAGTTCAGTTCCAAATACGACGCTCGGCGCTTCACATTCTGGTCTCCGGCTGGCAGAGTAGATTGAACAGTTTTCGTCTTCCTTCTTCTTCTATGAATAAGTAGAAAGCTACGTGACCTCCGGTAAGTCCATTAAAATAGGTATTTTAATTATATATAAAAACAAATTGGTTTGATTTAATATTAAAGTGGATGCGTTGAGATATATATTGCAGTGTACCCTTAGCGCATGGCGAGTTTCAGGTTATAATTTGTTTTATGTATGCTTTATCTCAACCCTGGTTAATTGACTGTAACGTTAAGGATATAATTATGTTTTATATTAATCCAGTAATGCTTCTACTAAATTAACTAAACTAAGATGGGGCGTAAGTCAGTAATTTTCTGATATCTGTATATGTCACGAACTTGTTAAAAGTTGCCAATTCCTGTAAGTGCGTCATGAAAACTTTTGCATAAAGGTTAATTAAAATTATCATCATTATGGAGTGACTATATTTAGACATATTCTATAGTAACATATTTAATGAAGTTATTTTTGAAGTGATTTACCACATTCAATGGGATTCTTGACTTAGGCAATTTTTTCGAGTTTATAAACCGGACAGTCCATGCTATGTCAGTGGGTAAATGTGGTAGTGTGTGTGTTTCATGAACCTATGAGTAATCCCAGATATAATTGTGCAGGGTTTCCGAGGTAGCCGGGAATCTGCCCCGCTCTGGAAGGATGGACGAACAACTGCCTCCGACGATGTAACTTTAAAACCTTCGTCAGCTGTGTCAGCCGGAAGGATGGACTGGACACCCACTACTGAGCCCTCAACATGCACCCTTCAAACCAGGTGACATTTAACCATTTTTAACCTAAACCTTGTGGCCGAAGTACTCGGTGAAACTTTCATGAAACGTTCCAGGGTGGACAGTTATTTACGGACAATGGGTGGAATATTTTAATTGTATTTTGTAAGGCTTACGCCTCCTCAATTACTATCATGTATATCTCGTTCTGAGAGTGAAAACTCGGCCGGGGTCACGCACCGCCCGGGTCGAGGGGAGTTCGGTAGATAGAGTTGTATCTCATTCTATTTCTGTTTTAAGCATGTTGGGATGGTTATGTTAACGATGTTGCTCCATGTGGACACGTATTTTATTATTCATTCATGATCTGGGGGGTGGTTTTAAACCGTGGTCGACTCCCGTTGGAGACGTCCACTGCAAGCCTGTCTATGTCAGATCTTGCTAGATCCCGTCCAATGCCTGACCCTGCCGGTAGTCAAGTTTTGTAACACTGTGAGCTGACTTAATACTCTTATGACTTATATTCTGTATTACAAATTCTGTTCTACTGTTTAGATAATTTGCACACTTTAAAATTTACCATTGTCACAGATTGTATTTTACCATAGCAAATTTTGTAACCATAATTGTAATTGCTTCCTATAACAATTAGTTAACCATAAGACTACACAAGATTGATCAATGTCAGTTATGAATACTCATGGTGGTCAAATTCCACTATTTTTCTATATTTTGTTTTGAAGGTAAAAAAGAAACATAAAATGCAGTTAGGCAACCGGACATCCATGTTGACCTTGTGATGCTACTTTTCATTATAATAATTGATGGGATTTAATTGATTATTAAATATCGGCATGGGATTTGTGCGCGGGCCGCATGGCTTACAGAGAACATTCAGTTAACACTTATCTTGTTAAAACTTGGGGGCATGTCTGCTCCAGTCCTGGGATATTTTAATTGAAGTTTTGGGGAGGGGGTTTTAGTCACCTATTAATTAAACAGTAAGGGGGTTATGGGTGTTGAACAAGATTATTATATGCGCTGATGACCAGGGTGAACATGTGATGGGTTATTTAAATATAAACGTTGTTGATGTTAATTATATGTGTGTGTTGTTTTGTATAATTGTTACTTGTCATGTTGATTATGCCTGTGTATATTTCTGTATATTTATGCCTTGTTATAAAAAGTGATTACTTGCAGGTCGATACTATGTGCCAATTTTTTTAATTGTATTATTCTATAACTACAATTTGTTATTTATGTAACATCCCATGATTTTGTTAGTGAATGATGGTTCAACTATTAATAATTATTCAATACTTAGTGCTGTTAATAGTTATTATTCATTGTTCAACTTGTGGGCAAGGCACATATTAATGAAATTATATTTAACGATCAAAAGACTTATTTATCTGGCCTTTAGAAGCTCATAGGTTGTACTGGCCAAGAACAATAAATTGTTGTTATCTTAAGTTCAGTGTTTCATTTGCAAGTCCCATCATATATACCACCATAGACCCAGCTCAATTTTAGCTTTTCTAGGCTCTTGCCTAGTTCTAAATAACTTGTAACCTCTCTTTCAAAAAGAAAAGGAGACAAAATCAATACTAAAAGCATAGAGAGGTTACAGTGCTCCCAGAACTTCATGAGAGTGACCACTTCCCAGTACTCATAACAACACAAAAGTCTAAGAGAATTATAGGCATGCTGAAAAGATGGTGTATGGGCCATAACACAGTCGACCCAAGTGATAGGAGTATGCAAGAAGATCAGAGCAATTGCTGCCACATCAGTGTTTAAACGTTTAAGCCTATTGCATGTATAGAGCATGACGGTGAATTGATTTGCAATCCTGATAAAGTTGCTGACACCTGGGCTGCACAATACGCTGAGGTGCGTACTACAGAAAGTTATCCTTTCAAATTTCTTGCAAGAAACACTGAAGTTGAACAAGATCTTGAGTTCGAAACTGAAGGGTACAGAACTTACAATGTACCTTTCACGATTAGGGAATTACAGTCTGCTATCTGCTCTGCCACAGCACTATAGCAGGTCCAGATGATATTCCTTATAACATTAAACATTAACTGTCAGGTATAGTATAGTACCCTGCTGGCGCTTGGCACTTTATAATGCCATATGGACGCAATAAGACTATCCTAAATGATGGAAAGAAGCGATCGTCTTTTTGTTTCTGAAGGCTGGAAAGGATCATCTCAAAGCAGAGAACTACCATCCAGCATCACTGACATACTGTTGAGGAAAATTATCTTGCCCCCCCCCCCCAATTTTCCATAGTTGGCAAGCCCTCAAAACATTAAGAAAATAGTAGTAATAATAATAATACACTTTTTTTAACTATAGAAATAGCTAAGATGATACATTGTAGAAGAGCAAATATGAACCGTTATACAAATTTATATATACAGTTACATATCGTGTAAAAAGTAAGTTTGGTAATACTCTTTAGAAAGAATACATACAGACTATAGGCAGAACTCCATAGTACGGTTGTGGGGGGGAGGGCACAAGACCCAATCATGAAAGCATGCAACCACCCTGAATTTGCAGGGTGCAATCAAGATATGCCACTGTTGATGACAGATTTGTGTTTTAGTGTTAAATTGACAACAACAGCATGTATTAGTTTCAAATTTCATCTAGAAACATAATTTTGTGGGGCAGGTCTCAGAATTATTTTCTTTATTTTATTTTGAATTTGTAAAATATGGTTTAATTTTTCTGTTAATCTATTTACAATTCTGGTTCCTTGATTACAATGGGGATATCAATCACTATAGCTGTGATAAAATGTGTATCTAATATAAGCTAATTTTGTTATGGTACTAACATATCTACTAGTTACTATAACTAATAAGATTTTCAATGAAATACATGAAATTAGCTAATTTTCTTATTATACCATTCTCTGGTCTACAAATGAAATTACGTGGTGTAGTGTGTATATAGTGAAATGTACGAGGGGTACCCAAAAATAACAGGAATTTTTTTGTTTAAAGCTATGTATTTAATTTTGTTTACAAAACAACCTTACCACCTTCAAAGTACTCTCCATTACACTTAATACATTTGTCCAATCTGCGATCCCATTCCTGGAAACATTTTTCAAACTCGTTTGTTGTGATGGTCGACAGCTCCTGGCTCGTTTTTTTCTTTACCGCTTCCACGTCATCAAAACGTTGTCCTTTCATGTCCCTCTTCATTCGCGGAAACAAGAAGAAATCGCACAGAGCGAGGTCAGGTGAATAAGGGGAGTGGGGCAAGGGAGTCATGTTGTTTTTTGCTAAAAACTGGCGCACTGAAATGGCTGCGTGAGCAGGTGCATTGTCATGGTGGAAGAACCAGTCCCTCGTCTGCCACAAATCGGGCCTTTTTTGTCGCACGTTGTTACGCAACCGAGCTCCAAGTTATTCCAGATAACTTACTAATCTCTTCAATGGTCCGTCGTCCGTCTTCAAGCATGATTACATGAACTTTTTCAACATTTTCGTCAATTCTGGAAGTCGACGGACGTCCAGAACGAGGTTTGTCATCAATTGACATTTCACCTTCTTTGAAACGAGAAAACCATTGGTACACTTGAGTTTTTCCCATAGCACTATCCTTGTAAGCTGTTTTCAACATCACAACAGTTTCTGCGGCGTTTTTCCCAAGCAGGAAGCAAAATTTCACAGCAGCACGCTGTTCACTTAAATCTGCCATGACAAAAAACGAGGAGCAAGCGAAACTGCTTTTACAAAACAAATTACTGTGACTGGACACTACCTTCCCCGGCGACAACAATGACGGCACTGAACTCGGAATGAGTTGCGCTACGCTTGCCTAGCGGGAGAAATGCGTACTACGTAAGCTCCGCCAATCGCAGTGCTATTCCGGTTATTTTTGGGTACCCCCTCGTATAGGAAGGGCTCCTATTGATACAGAGATACTGACACAAGCTGACTGATGTAGATTGTGTATTTTTTTTTGGTTTTAGGAGCAGTTGAGTTAGAGAACTTACCATTGCGTAAAGACTCATTACGTCAGGTGGGATTACCGATTGAAGTACGTGCTGGTTTTATTGGAAAAATAAAACTGAAAATTCCAGTTAGTCAGATTCGAAGTGCACCATGGGAAATTTCAATAGACAAATTGTACCTCGTCGCAGGTCCTGTTAGGTTATCAGATGTGAGTACTGTACAATTATATTTGTAGTAATTTTTACAAGCATTAATTCATTTGTGTTTTTATGTGGGCGGTGTGTAGTATATTAGTTGTTTGAAGTATAAAACTAATTGAATGTTTAGGTAATTAGTAAGCATTTTATTGCAAATTCTACTGCTTATTATTAACACTGAGTATATTGAATATTGTTACGACATCACAGAACAATCTACGTGTTTATCGAACGTTCCAGAGAGATCCAGAATGTAAGCGTGTGGCGTACGTGCTTGTTGACACATTTGCTAGACGGTGCGAGAATTCACACGGCTGCTCTCACTGTGTCACGCCCGCAAGCAATTACATCGTAGTTTAAAGGTAATATGTAGTATGTGGAATCGTCTAGATTTTCGGCGGCTATAAATACAATTACTCAGGGACGCTCAGTTCAGTATTAGTGCGATATATTGCAACAGCACAGCGTATTCTAGGGAAGAGAAAGTTAGAACCACGGAAACTGTGTGAAGCTACTTACCTTTTTGTATCACATAAAATTAACTAACAAACATTGTATATTTCTCGGGCGCCATCTTACCAACTGTAAGAAAATAATTTACCAAGGTTCGTTTCAGCGAACTAGGAGAACAGAATGTGGTTGCTGAAATAATAACAATCATTTATGTTCATCAATAATTAAACGTTATTATTACTTTATTATTATTCATATTTCATGTTAATAAAATCATACAGACAAAATTTGAATTAATAATTGACAAAACGTGAATAATAGTTGTTGATTACCTTGAATCTCTTTTAATTTACTTACTCGCATTACAATAACAGATTCTTGAAATACATTTTTAAGAATTATAATGGGAACGCAAACCAGCCTTCTTATTACTATAAACTATAGTAAAACTATATTCTCACACACACACACACACACACACAAAGCTACTTTAGAGATCTCATTTTAAATATTTTATACTTTATGATTATGAAATCAAAATTGATTTCCCCATTCCGCCAGTAATTTTGAAAAACCCTTATTAAAATCTCATTGATACATGGCTACTTAGCTGAATTTGAAGCCGATTATTATTCCTGAAACCGTCACATGGTTTTACGTGCGCACTTTACTTCACTCCATGATTATCGAACTGTTATTATATATATAAACTGTTAATTACACTTTTAATACGAAATTTTGATTTTAGTTCATGTTTTAAAATATAGTATTCACATTTTATGGTTTTGCGAGCCCGCACTTACTGCCGAAACTTTTTATAGATACCACTCGCGAGTGGTGATGGCGTTATACTGGGGAGATTTACAGGCGCTATTTTGTGAAGCGGCTGTTGTTCGCCCAACTCTCATTGGTTTACAGTTTGTATCCGTTCGCCAGTGGACTGTTTTTGGCTTGTTGACAAAACTGGTGACACACATCGTTATATAAATTGCTGACGCAACACATCGCCTGATGTCTGGTTGCATAATTGGTTTACAGATTTAGTTACATAACGTGTTTACGTTTTTCGTGTTCGTCATTGTCCTTGAACTGACTTTGGTACATTTGCAGTTATTAAAACGGTCCACACAATTATTAAACAATTCATACAGTCAACAGCAGTGCAGCCACGTTGCGATCGCTTCCACATAACAAATTTACCTCTCGGTCATAAAATTTTCTATCACTCAACAAGTTAATTATTATTTATGAAAAAATACAAATTATGTCATTACCCCAGGTATGCCCAAAAATGCCCCGCTACAATACCCCCTCAATGAGATATTTTATGCCGAAGCATAAAAAATCTCATTGACACATTCATACTTGCTAGAGGGATCAGCCAGGATATGTCGCCACAACCCCCTGTATGGTTTACAAAAAAGAATAATCAACTCACCCTTGGTCCGGTGACTGTGACCGCATCTGCATGACAATACTGGACTTCTCTCTCGAGATCCCAACACCGTAGAGTCAGACAGATACTCCACGCCCCTGCTCTGACGCGCAGGCCAGCTCAGGTCCGCCGCCACAGCATCACCAAACGCTGAAACAACAAATCAAAATATTAAATAGTGGCCTTCTACAACACCATATCCCCAACTGATCTGTTCCCCCCTAGCGGTGCTGGTTTGCGCTAAGAAGCACTGGTTTTGTTTTTCATTTATCGCTAACCTGTATATATCAGAATACCTAACATAACCTAACATAAGAAAACACAGCACATTAGTAATTCATTTTAAAATAAACAACTTACAATTAAAATGTTACACACTTTATATCATTAAATTGGCATATAAAATCAAAAAACTACTTTTAAACTTGATTTACTCTTATTCATTCGTTTCTCAAAATTACAAAATTTTTTTTTTTTTTTTTTTTTCAATTATGGCCATCATTATTCTATTTCATTACTTTGGGTGATTCTACGTTATTCCTTATAATTTACTTTATCAACTTGGCATTTACTCATAATCTTACCCCTTTTATTACTCTAATGCTCCCTTACAAAATCTTTAACTAGTATGACACCCCTCTATCAAAATTTTACTAACCCTTATCTACCTCTAACTACTTACTATTTTAACTCCAATCGCCACCTTCTACTCTTATATAAAAAAAAATACTCTCTAACCCTTTGTACATAGGATACGTGTTTCCCCCCCCCCCCAAAAAGCTCAATTCCCGTTCTCTGGCCCCTGGATTTTTACCTAAGGCGGCCCCTTCCCACTAAAACTATACCAAATCCCGTCCCAACCCTTATGTTGCGGACTCCCACATTACACTACCACTACTACAAAATTGCCATCCCCAAAAAATCTCAATCTCATAACCTCACTACAATTACAACAAATTAACATCAACAAATAAACAATATATCGCTCAAAACTCTACATAAATTCTCCATTCTACTGTGTCTCCACTTATACTTCTCAAAATTCTATAACATACATTAACTCAAAACAACATTGCATTATTTTCATTTCCACTATTACTTTAACTCTTACTTCGATTTGGACAGATCTATGTCCCACAAAATTCAACTTGAACTGATTCAAACATTTTATTCAAACAATTACTATCACCCACTTCTATCTTTTACAACCTATTGAAAATTTTACCTATTACAACTATTTTTCATTTTATTTTAAAATCTATAAACACATTGAAAACATATTATTATATTTTTATAATACTTATTCCTAACATACTAATGCAATCAACACAATAAGACATAATAACACAATATAAGAAGTATTTAGTGCATCTATTTTTTAAATTCAAACAAAATTATTGAGTAGCAAATCATCATTATTAATTAAAATATATCAAATTTTTAATACGTTATCCCCTTGGATAACCTCCCAGCCACACACACTATTTCAATTATGTAAGACTGTGGCGCCTTTTCGCTTCCACAGAGACTGTATATTTTGGAGCAGGGTTTTACCTCTCCGTGTCTCTGCTTCCGCTGTTAAGTTTAAAATTGTTGAACATCAACATGTTCTCGTTAATAATCATGCACCCTTAAACGGATCTACCACCTGGCTCTGCTGTTCCTCCTCGAACAGAGTGGCAGCCGCTGTTCCATAGTTTGGTGATTCCCCTTTTATTACCCCCCATCAATTTCAAAATACACCTTTACAACGATAACAGCTATGGCCAGTTATGGTCAGCGCGTAATCGTAATGTGCCCCAACCATAGCTGTTAAAGCTAAACCAATTCCACGGTCAGGGTTCGGTGAGGCCGTGACCGCCCGAAAATTTGGGGAATCACAAGTAAAATATCTTTCGTAATATTAAATTTACGAATTTATATTTAAATGACAATATTAATTCCTCAGATGGGGTTTTAACCCACTTTATATGGAAGCTTAACCATTATTAACATAAAATATTAAATACAAAATCTACAACCTTCCCCCATAGCAGTTCCACACTACACTGTTATGTCACTTCATTGAGCACCAAACTACCCCCCAAAATTATCCCCACATCTTGTATTGATAACAAGTTCTTATATTACTACACATTTCTTCAAAACGTTCCTATACTCACTAATACTAAAATCTAACAATTATATTTGGTCACCTAATGCTAAAAAATTTAGAAGAAAAAAAAAATTATATCTTAAATTTAAAATTATACACATCCAAAATTTTTTTTTCTTTTTTTTTTTATACTATTTACATAGGAGGCTGACTCTATTGTCATAAACTTACTCTACGTCTAGGAAGATCACAGCCGCCTGAAATGCCGGGTCTTGCTGCAAAAAGAATAGGCACTAGATAGATACACTACGTGAACTCACGTCCCCTCTCTGAAACACACTACCCCCCCTCTCCTACCATTTCTTCTACCCCGCTTTCTATCTTGCGCCGATCCCTCTTGCCCCAAAACTCGTCGTTTCGGGCCAATCAGAAAATATTGTCAAAGGCTCCATTTTAATTTTGCCCTTGACACCAAAAAATTTAAATAGAATGCACTGCCTTTTACTTAAATGCAGCCTCCATTATTTACAAACACTCTAAGGCAGTGCAGGCACGTGACAGGCACACCAAAACCGCTGCACCGGGAGTGTATAAAAAATAATTTGTGTCACGTACCTGTGGGGTCCCCCTCCCCGTTCAAATGTGCAGTTAGGTTTTCTACTTTATACCAATTTTGGTGGAGCCGGACCATCGTTGTTTTCACCACCCGAAGGAAGATCCGCCAACCATGGCCCGCCTCCGAGTTCCGAATTCCACGGCCAGGACTGGTAAGATCGTGACCGCCCGAAAATAGGGGAGGATCCCTTCTGAAAACATACAATAATATTTGAAAAACTTATTTATAAACATAACAATTAAAGTGACCTATATAATTTTAAATTCGTCGCATTTTGAGTACCTACTATTTCCTGCGTCGCTGGGTTCCTCAGCACATACGCATTCTGCATTTTTATTTCTATGATTTCATAAGGTCCTTCATATAACAAGAAAAACTTTTTTATTTCCCTATCTTGAGCACTGGACAAATCATGTCTTTAAGTTTCTATTTCTTTAAGGTCCCTACCAGTCTTATTATCTATAACATCTATTCTAGAAAGTGTATCTGGTACCTTATTATCTGACCCCTTTATGTACTCCCATGAAAAGTTATATTCCTGTAAGGCTAATACCCACCTGGTTAATCGGCTGTGTGTTAGCTTACATGAATTCAGAAATGACAGTGCCTTGTGGTCCGTCCGGATGATCGTAGTATTCCCTAGTATGTACGTGCGGAATTTACCCACGGCGAACACAATGCTCAGAAGTTCCTTTTCTGTTGTCGTGTAATTCTTTTCCGCCGATAACAGCGATCTACTGGCGAAGGCGATCGTTAGGTGTTCCTTGTCGCAGCTCTCTTGGTATAACTCGGCACCTAGCGCTACATTGCTGGCGTCGGTCTGCAAATAAAAGATCTTATTAAAATCGGGATGATTCATCATTATCATGTGACTGAACTTTCTCTTAATTTCATTAAACGCAGCTCGTTCCGCATCGCCCCATCTCCACTGTTTATTCTTCTGCAGGACAGCACTCAGTTTGGATGTTGTGTGTGCGTAGTTCTCCTGAAATTTCCTGTAAAAATTGCATAAGCCTAAAAAACTCTGTAGTTGCTTAATGTTTTTAGGTTCAGGGAATCGCATTATGGCTTCGACTTTGTCAGGGTTGGCTAATATCCCCTCCTGTGTAATAATAAATCCTAAAAAGTGTATTTCTGTCTGCAGAAACTTAGACTTGTCCCAATTCACTGTTAAACCCCCTACTTGTAGCTTATCTAATACGTATTCTATGTGTTCTAAATGTTCAGTGAATGTTCTAGAGGCTATCAAAATATCATCGACATACACAGTTAAAAAGTCTAAGTTCTTAGGTTGTAAAATATTATCTAAACATTTGATAAAACTAGCAACACTGGTGTTTAATCCAAAAGGTAAGCGTTTAAACTGGTAATTCTTACCGTTAAAAAGAAAAGCTGTGTATTTCCTACTCTCTGTTGCTAATGGTACCTGCCAGTATCCAGCGGTCAAGTCTAAAGACGTCATGTATTTGACTCCGCTAAACTTTTGTAAAATCTCATTTATGGGTTCTGGAGATTCTCTGTCCGGTATAATAATTTGATTGATTTTTCTAGCATCTAAACATAACCTTACCTTGCCATCCTTCTTTATCACTACCACCAAAGGGTTTGAATAGGGTGATACTGAGCGTTCAATTATGCCTCCTTGCACCATACGGTCTAATTCCTCCTGTACAGCCCTCCTCTTCGAAAACGGCACCGGGTAGCTTCTCTGCATGTATGGTGCGTGGTCCCGAACTTTCAACTCACAGATGTAGTCCTTTGCTTTCCCTGGTGATTCATCAAACACTCCTCTGTATCGCTCCACAACTGCCCACAACTCCTCTCGCTGATTATTTCCTACAACTGTATTTTCATTGAAAAATTTGTCGGCTCTATCTACCCACACACTCTCATTACACTCATGCATCTCTCTCTCCTCATTTTCTAGACTATCACTCTCTAGACATATATTTATTTTAGTTTCTATTTCTCTATCACTTATCTGTTTATGTAACATTTTGATTCCAGTGACTTTATTTTCATTGACTACTTTCTTAAACTCTATTCTGACTGGTTTATTCCCCTTCTCAAATTTTACTATTTGTTTATTAAAATCTATTACTGCTCCGTTTCTTTCCAAAAAATCATTTCCCAATATTACATCTAGACTTAACCCTTTAACTACTAGGAAAGTGTTTTCAAATTCAACTCCATTTATTAAAATATTTAATTGTACTTGTCTGGTTATTCTTTTACTTCTCACCCCAGTTACCCCCACTACAGTGACCCCTGCAACTGGTAATGACGGTATATTCTTGTTTAACTCTTTTAATTCACCCATGACATTTTCAGAAATTACTGAGATCTCGCTACCGGTATCAATTAAAGTTTTATAATTCTTACCTTCAATGTTAATCGTCACCTCAGTCAATCCTGTTCGGCGTTCCACCACCTTGTTCTCCTCTTCTTCTAACAACTCTTTTGCCATATCCATCTTGATGACGTTGTTTGTGTATTCGTTAATTACTTGGACCCGGTCCTCCGTTGACAATGGCTGGGTCCGCTTCCCCATTGTCTTCCTCAGTTTTCCGTGGATGGACCTGCCACAGCTTGATGATTTCCTCCTCGACTTCTATTGTGATTTCCTCCTCCCCGAGGCGCTCCTCTATAAAATTCTCCTCCTCTCGACTGTTGATTTGGTGGTGGGTTTGTCCTCTCGTTTCTGGCGCACTCCCTGGTTCGATGACATCTAAAACAATTCGTTCTATTAGCATAGTTATCAATTTCACAGGCTCTACACCTCCAACTCTCGCCCCTATTATCGAAACTTCCTCCCCGCGCTCCTCTATGAAAATTCTGTGTACCCCTGTTATGATGGAAATTATTATTATTATTATTATTATTATTATTATTATTATTATGGTGTGGTACTACTGGTGTGTTTGGACGTCGTCCCATGTCGCGTTCTCCTATATTCTGTAATACATCTAACATGTTTTCTAACTCGCTTATATTTGTAATCTCTCTAGTCATTAACGTTATTTGCACCTCTCTGGGCAGGTGTTTGCTAATATGTCGTACAAATGACCGGAATGGCAACGGCGGTTCTAAATACTTTGCTTCGTTATAAATGGTCATCACATATATTGTTAGGTGGTTATTAATCCTACCAAAATTCCCGTTACCCATTATTTTACTTCTTAGTATTTCTTGGTCTTCTTCTGACCAATATTTATTGCGAAAAGCTATCTCAAAATCTTCATAACTTTCCCATTCGGTATGGTGTACTTCCGACCATATCTCGGCACTACCTTTGAAACATTTGATAATCTTCAGCAACTTAACCTCCCAGCTACTATTATTAAACCGATTAAATTCCCTAACCCTATTTAAAAATTGCATTGGGTGTACTCTACGATTGTCACAATTGAAAGTTTCTAATTCTACTTCATTATTTGTATCTCGTGTCATAAATATGCGCTCAGTAACATTGTTTACATTTTGATTTTTCACTAAACTTAATTCATCTCTTATACTACTAATGTTTTGTTCAAGTGAATACAATTTTTTGTCATTACTATACTCAGACTGTACATTATTTTTTGATATTACATCGATAGATTCGTTTACTGCTTGTATTTCTGTCTTATAATTACTTTCAATTTCATATATTCTAGAGTCTATCTTATTTTGGTGTTCATCAATATTCTGACTAAATTTTTCAACTGTCATTACTACACTACTCAACTTACATTCAGTTTCAATATTACATTTAATAATTTTAGATTCTATGTCACTGTTATACTCATTCATTGAATTTATTAATATTTCATTGTTTTCATTGATTTGCTTCTCAACTCTGTCTATCTGGCTATCTATGGCATTAAATTTAATATCTATCTTTTGTATTGAATCATCTAACTTAGTTTCTACTTGGCTGATTTTATTAGTAAATTCTACTTTGGTATTTTCACAACGTCTATTAATTTCTTTAATTTCACCTTTTAATTCATCAAATTTGTCATTAATTATTGAATTTTGCATGTTAAATTTAGCGTCAGAATCGCTCTTTATTTCATTAATTTGGTTTTTTAATTCTCTAAAATTACCATCTTGTTTTTCTACACTATTGTACATCATATCATACAATCTTGCTAACATAGTATCATTATCAGGTTTCTTATTTTGATTTCCTAAAATAGGTGTTGAATGAATCTCAACTGTCTGTATTATTTTTGACTCCTCAAGACTACTGTCAGTTGTTTGAATTCCGGAGTCGCTACTTATTTGATTTACTATCTGACTATCAGATAAACTAATATCATTATTATCTGCCATTTTTCTTAAACATTTTTTAATATATATTTCTTTATTAAAATCCTATTATATGTAACATATACTTATTGAAAAATATTCTACTCACCCATCTTGAACATAACCTCTTATGTCTAATTTACGTACATACGTAAATACACATTCCAAACAACCATTCTGTTCTCCCCATAGGCTTATATTTATATAATATAATTATATAAATTGTCCCTGTTCGGGCGCCAAATGTGAAGCTACTTACCTTTTTGTATCACATAAAATTAACTAACAAACATTGTATATTTCTCGGGCGCCATCTTACCAACTGTAAGAAAATAATTTACCAAGGTTCGTTTCAGCGAACTAGGAGAACAGAATGTGGTTGCTGAAATAATAACAATCATTTATGTTCATCAATAATTAAACGTTATTATTACTTTATTATTATTCATATTTCATGTTAATAAAATCATACAGACAAAATTTGAATTAATAATTGACAAAACGTGAATAATAGTTGTTGATTACCTTGAATCTCTTTTAATTTACTTACTCGCATTACAATAACAGATTCTTGAAATACATTTTTAAGAATTATAATGGGAACGCAAACCAGCCTTCTTATTACTATAAACTATAGTAAAACTATATTCTCACACACACACACACACACACAAAGCTACTTTAGAGATCTCATTTTAAATATTTTATACTTTATGATTATGAAATCAAAATTGATTTCCCCATTCCGCCAGTAATTTTGAAAAACCCTTATTAAAATCTCATTGATACATGGCTACTTAGCTGAATTTGAAGCCAATTATTATTCCTGAAACCGTCACATGGTTTTACGTGCGCACTTTACTTCACTCCATGATTATCGAACTGTTATTATATATATAAACTGTTAATTACACTTTTAATACGAAATTTTGATTTTAGTTCATGTTTTAAAATATAGTATTCACATTTTATGGTTTTGCGGGCCCGCACTTACTGCCGAAACTTTTTATAGATACCACTCGCGAGTGGTGATGGCGTTATACTGGGGAGATTTACAGGCGCTATTTTGTGAAGCGGCTGTTGTTCGCCCAACTCTCATTGGTTTACAGTTTGTATCCGTTCGCCAGTGGACTGTTTTTGGCTTGTTGACAAAACTGGTGACACACATCGTTATATAAATTGCTGACGCAACACATCGCCTGATGTCTGGTTGCATAATTGGTTTACAGATTTAGTTACATAACGTGTTTACGTTTTTCGTGTTCGTCATTGTCCTTGAACTGACTTTGGTACATTTGCAGTTATTAAAACGGTCCACACAATTATTAAACAATTCATACAGTCAACAGCAGTGCAGCCACGTTGCGATCGCTTCCACATAACAAATTTACCTCTCGGTCATAAAATTTTCTATCACTCAACAAGTTAATTATTATTTATGAAAAAATACAAATTATGTCATTACCCCAGGTATGCCCAAAAATGCCCCGCTACAACTGTGGATGACACAGGAAATGTTGGATCTAATAAGGAGGCGTAATAAGCTGAGAAATAAGGATTATCAGGAGTACAAGAGAATACAAAATCAGATTACCTCTATGTGTCGCATTGAAAAAGAAAATTGGATGAAACAACTAAGTCTTGAAATAGAAGATGATTTCAGTAGAGGAAAATGTGATAAGGCATATTTAAGGATAAAATCATTACAGTTGAAGCATAAGACTCGAAGTAATGTTGTTAAGGATAAAAATGGTAAAACACTTTTCGAAAATGATAAGGTCAGCGAGCGTTGGAAGGAGTATATAGAGGAACTATATGATGGGGAAGCTGTGGTAGTCATGCAGGAGTTTCTAGAAAATGAGAATGCTGTAGATAGAGATATGGTAGGACCGCCAATTAGCAGGGTGGAATTTGATTATGCCCTTAAAGGTCTGAGTATGAAAAAAGCGACAGGGCCTGACAGTCTACCAGCAGAGCTTTTGAAAAAGGTAGGGGAGAGAACGAAAGACCAGCTATTTCGAATAATTACTGGGTGCTATGAAGAGGGAGTATTGCCACTTGATTTCATTAAAAGTAGAACAATCACAATACCAAAGAAAGGTAAAGTAGACGACTGTGCTAACTATAGAACGATAGCCTTAATATCTCATGTTGCTAAGATTTTGCTGAACATAGTGAAGAACAGACTGGAAGGAAAGATTGATCACACTTTGGAGGAGGATCAGTTTGGATTTAGAGCAGGTAGAGGAACCAGAGAAGCAATCTTGGCTCTGCGGCAGATCTTGGAGAGGAGAATTGAAGTGAATAGGAAAACCTATTTAGTATTTGTGAAGCTCAAGAAGGCGTTCGACAATGTTGATTGGAAGCTGTTGTTTCAGACTATGAGGAAGTCAGGACTTGACTGGAAAGTTAGAAGGGTAATCTTCAATATTTATAGGTTGCAAAGTACTGAAATAGACATAAATGGATGTAAAAAGGAAGCAATAATAAGAAGAGGGGTAAGACAAGGTTGCCTACTATCACCGTACTTGTTTAATTTGTTTATAGAAGATGTTGTAACTCAGATGAAAAGGAGTTCTAGGGGAATTAAAATAAATGGGGAACAGATACACAGTATTCGTTTCGCAGATGATATTGTACTGATGGCTGACTCAGAAAAGGATATGACCCGAATGTTAGGTACGTTTAACAAAATTCTTCACGCTTGGAGATTGAGGATAAATGTTAAGAAAACTAAAATAATGGTTGTAAGTAAAAAAAGAGAAGACATTAAATCAACCATTATGTTGAACAACACAATATTGGAGCACGTTACTGAATTTTGTTACCTGGGTAGCATAGTTACAAGTGGGAATAAGTGTCTGGTAGAGATTAAGAGGAGAGTAGCTCTGGCAAAACAAGCATTCCAGAGCAAAAGGAACTTATTAACAAGCAACCATATTAGTATTGAAACAAGGAAAAAGTTTGTTAAGGTATTTGTATGGAGTGTTTTAACTTACGGGTGTGAATCGTGGACCTTAGGGAAGGTGGAGAGTGACAGACTTCAGGCAGTGGAGATGTGGATTTGGCGGAGAATGACAAAAACTAGTTGGACAGATAGGAAGACCAATGAACAGATCTTAGAGGAAATAAATGAGAATAGAACACTGCTTAGGAGTATAGAGGTGAGGAAGATTAAGTTGATAGAGCATGTGATCAGACATAGTGCTTTTTTAACTAACATCTTTGAGGGCAAAGTAGTGGGGAAGAAGCCCAAAGGAAGACCAAGAACTGCATACTTCCGCAGCACAATGAGTGTCGTGAATAGTGGGTCCTATGAAGAAATGAAGAATATCGCAAGGGATAGAGTGACGTGGCTACAGCGACAAGGCATTGCCTTTAGGAGTTAATAATAATATTGACAGTGCGGTTCGAGAGTTATAGTAGCGATATTACTGTGCACGTTCCAGTAGTTATTAGTTAGTGGTTATTAATTAGGAGTGGTGTTTTATAATCGGACAGTATAATTGTAATACAATTGTGTTTAATTTTAGTGGACATTTTATTGCGTGTGAACAATTTTCATTTGATTTGTTGTAGAGACTGTATTGTTAATTATGAACTGTTTAACTGTAAAAATTAAAGGTGTGATTAGTGACTTAATTGGCGTTTTGTAATTTGTTTTCCATTGTACCTACGACGATCGAGTAGACCGTCATAACAGTGGTGTCAGAACTAGGGTAAAACGGTTAACAGTGGAAACAGTGGACACTTTGTACAAGATGAGTGTGATTCGTAATTAATTGGAAAACATGGATCCCAGTCAGATGATGGAAGCTTTACAAACACTACTGCGGCAGGAGGCGGAAGAAACAGAAAAACAACAAAAAGAAGAACGAATAGAAGAAAGAGAAGAAGCACAAAAACGACAGGATGAAAAACGTAAGCAGGAAACAGATGACATCAAACCGTTAATTCAAAAGCAAAAGCAGATGTTTTGCAAAAGCAAAACAACATACTACAGCAGAATTGGGTCTCCTACGTGGTGACGTAGAGGAATTATGAGGTGAGCTTAACAATCAAATTACCAGAATATCTTATGTAGAAGAATCCATGTCAAATATAATAGCTGAAGTAGAAAAATCTGTCACGAGTGTGGAAAAAGCTATGTCAACAAAAATAGAAGACTCGATTACAAATATAAAAGGGCAGATTAAAAATGAAGTCGAGCAGTGCCTGAAGTTACAACCAAAACAACTTTGAACAGACTGTACCAATGATAAAGACAGAAAAAGACGCAGAAAATAAGTTAATAGAGAAAGTCACTTTGCCTGCAGTAGGGCAGTTCATGTGAAAGCTCCAACCTTTGACGGAAGCAATCACTGGGAAACGTACCTCCGCTAATTTGAAGCTGCTGCATGTGTAAATAATTGGACAGAGAAAGACAAGGCAGTCTCACTCGTTCTCGCATTAAAAGGACCCGCGGCAGAACTACTACAGAAAGTCCCACCTGACAGCCAGAACATCTATGCCGAGTTGATAAAAGCTCTAGAATTACAGTATGGTGATAAACATTTGCGAGATGTGTACTGCACCCAGTTGAGAGCAAGGCGACAGCATTCCAGGGAGAGCCTTCAAGAGTTTGAAGCAAGTATCGACAGACTAATTAGACTGGCCTATCCTGAAGCGCCAGAAGATTTTCAAACGAGTTTTGCGATGGAGACATTTACGGCCGGTGTCCGAGATAACGAACTACAGCAAGTGTTACGAATGGCAAGACACCAGAACAGTGCGGATGCACTGGTACATGCTTTGCAATTTGAGGCCGCCAAATCAGCGTCTGGTTGGACAAGTCATAAAGTGCGCGCTAAAAGATCGCGAAGGCACAGACGATGAGGAAGAAGAACAAGGAACAGAGACTCGATGGTCGGCGCCACAGAATAAAGTAAGAAAGGATGGAAGACCGAAGTCTTATCGATGTGGGAAACCTGGACATCTACAACGGGATTGTCTGGTTAGAGTTCAGCAGCAGGGAAACGAGCAGTAGTCGGTACAATGGGGTGTGTGCTGACTAACTGGAGGAACGAAGCCGCTAGACAATATGCAATTTCTACACTTCACAAAAACAGTGGGAGCTCGGTAGTTACCAGATTTGTTCAAGAAAGGCCAACCTCGATTACAGTTGACACAGGCGCAACAGTTTCTATTGTGCGCCCCGACGTGGTGAAAGATCTCAAGCCAATCTGGTGCTCTTGCAGCTTGCGAACAGCTACTGGACGGCCTGTAAAAGTGTATGGAAAAGTGGAGATACACCTACGCCTTGGTCGACTTGAGTTTAATCATCAAGTACTTGTTGCAGACATTGTGGATGAAGCAATTCTTGGTGTGGACGTAATGAACGCATACGTTGTAATAAAACGAAGTACTCCCATATTTATCTTTACCTTAAGCCCCACTGTTGGGATCGCCACTTTGTAATAGCTCTTTGTTTGTGGGTGTTAATTAATTTGTATGTACTTACTTTGTTTGTACTTACTTTTTCTCAATACTTACGACGTCAACCGTATTCTCGCAGTTCAGTTTAAATTTTCCGCCTCGCCGTCTGATTGGTTCCCACTGTCTGGCTGAGTCGAATTTGTCAACTAATGTATTTTTATTGTTTATATCCCACACTCTTATATTACCTTTTTAAATGAATCAAACATACAGTGGTTAAACAAATTATGATAGACACTGGATCCAATATTTCGTTAATCGACAGTATTGAGCGTCAGAAAATTCAAGAAGCAAGTAAGACAATTATACTTATGCTACCCATCAGCAACATTGTCCTTGTAGGAGCGACCGGACGACAAAACAGAACCGTCCGAAAACAAGTGCAACTCGAACTGACAAGCAATGGACAAACCGTGACAATGACGTTTTTAGTAGCCAGTGGATTGCCATTCCGGATGCTAATTGGTTGCGATATGCTGCGCCAATACTCGGCCATAATTGACCTGAGCAAATACAAACTTATTTGAAGAAGAATGACATACAATGGATAGCTGAACTGACCAATAGTGAAGAAATACAACCACATGAAACAATGTACCATATCCAAAAGTACAGAAATACTGGAGAACATGTACTAAATAATGGGATTTATGACGAGACCGACAATGAAGAACTATGGCAAGAAAAACTCGAAGAAATCCGAACTTTCCAGAGAGAGAAAACGAGCGCTCAATTAACAGCTCAACAAGCTGAACAACTGATCGAAGTATATAAGCGTTACAAGCACGTATTTTCAAATACACCTGGAAAGGTCAGAGATTATCAGTGCGAGATTCAATTCCGAGAGCCTGTCAACTTGATAAAAAAATCTTACCCGATCGCATTCTCATTAAAGGAGGCGGTGAGAGCAGAAATCAATCGATTAATAGCTGAATACATAATAAAACCAAGCTACTCACCCTACACCAGCCCTATCCTTGCAGTTCCAAAGAAACACGGGAAGGTGAGAATATGTCTAGACGCCCGTGAGATCAATAAGTACATAATAAATGATCGTACATCCCCAGGAGAAATAGATGAGATCTTGAAAAAATTCTATGGAACCAAATTCATCAGTATATGGGACACTGTCTGCGGCTATTGGCAGGTTGAATTACACCCATCCAGCAGAAAGTACATGGCGTTTATATTTGAAGGACGGAACTTCCAATTCAAAAGATTACCCTTCGGATTGGTGAATTCGGTAGCAGTATTTGTAAAAATTATGGACCAGATGCGTTACAGTTCACAACAGTCTATGTAGACGACTTGTTAATAACTTCAGATGTGTGGGACGAACATTGTCACCAAGTAGAATATGTGCTGAAAAAACTATCAAATAACCATATAATCCTCAAGCTGGAAAAATCCAAATTTTTATCTGATGAAGTGCAATTTTTAGGGTTCAACTTGTCTGGAAATGGGATAACACCATCACAAGAAAAGGTGGAGTGCATACAGAAGTTTCCAACACCAAAAAATAAGAAACAACTTCAATCATTTCTTGGTCTATGCAATTATTACCGAAAGTTCCAAAAGAATTATTCTGAAATGACAGCTAAATTTTCACACCAACTGTCATCTAAGAACAAATGGACGTGGGGAGTCAAACAAGATATAACACTCCAACAGATTAAAAATAAATTCATTGAATCAGTAATGTTACGTCATCCTAATTTCACTAAACCATTCTATTTAAATTGCGACGCCAGTGACATTAGCCTTGGATCCGTTTTGTACCAGGAGGATGAAGAGGGAAATCATTGTGTGATAAGTTTCGCAAGTAGAGTGCTAAACAGCAGTGAAAGAAATTATAACGTTACTGAGAAGGAATTACTGAGCGTTGTATTCTCATGTAGAAAATTTAGAACTTACATATTGGGATACCCGATTACAGTGAGGACTGACCACAAGTCCATATCATTCCTTAGAAATTGTAAGTTAAGTCATGGAAGATTGACTAGATGGAGTTTGGTATTGCAGGAGTATGATCTAAATTGGGAATACATCCCAGGCAAGAAAAACATTGTAGCAGATACCCTATCCAGAGTAAACATTAAAGAGCAGACGTACGAAGGAGAAAAGGAAACTGTTATCAAAATATACCACATAATTAAAAACAGAACTGATTTGGCCAACATTATGAAAGAAATGGAACGACAACAAGCACAAGATCCCAAACTAAGCAAAATTCTATCACGCTTAACAGACAAAGATGACCACATATCCCAATATTATTGCAAACACCAAGGGATACTTTTCATAAAACCACAAAATAAATTCATAACGTGGAAATTAGCAATACCTCAAGCCACAGAGAAGGACTTAATTCTCGATTACCATGAGAGATATGGGCACATGGGCGTATTAAAAGTGGTAAAAGCCTTACAAGAGCATGTATACATAAAGGATGCTAACAGAAAGGTAAGGAAATGTATAAAGCAATGTCACATATGCCAACTAGTGAAGGTCAACAATAACAGAAAGGAGGGAACCATGATACCTATAACTACATCTTGTAAATTAGAGAAAGTCTTCGTTGACATATGCGGACCTCAAATACAAATACCTCATCATTGTATTTGACCACTACACAAGGTTTACAAAGCTTTTCCCCATCAATCATGCCACTACCCAAAAAATTTTAAAAATAATCCTAGAGCCATACATTGGTGAAGTGGGAAGGCCCAAATGCATCATTACTGATCATGGAACGCAGTTCAAAGGACGAAGATGGAAGAACACTTTACTAAATCATGGAATAAAAACGTACAAGACATCAGTGTACCATCCCAGCAGCAACCCTGCAGAGCGAGTCTTGAGAGAAGTGGGGAGAATTCTCTGTACATATTGTTGTGAGCAACACAATGAATGGTCTAAATACATACCAGCAGCCAAAAATTTTATAAACTTATCGCACCACCAATTTATTGAAACCACACCATATACTGCAATGTTCCAAAGACCACCACCAAGAGAAATTACTTCCCTAATCCAATTTCCGAATGACGAAGGATATCAATTCGATGAAGTTCGATTTCACAATAAGATACTAGAAAAGACTGACAAAATCAGAGAAAAATATAAGCAAATGCAACTGAAGCCCATACAATATCAGATTGGAGAGCAAATATTACTCAAAAACAGAGGATTACCAAGCACCATGGAAGGGATAGCCAAGAAGCTATTGTTACTGTACACAGGACCCTACATAGTAAGCAAAGACAACCAAAATAATACATATGAGATCGTAGACCCAAAAACACAAAGAATAAAGGGGACATTTAACCAAACCTCTATGAAAAAATATTATTAAAAACGAGAAAAAACCATCCCGAAACCAATTAATAAATAACTAGTGTTAAACAGTAAGAAAAATAAACAAAACAAATAATAATAAAAAGATCATGTGTACCATACCCACTAATAATATCGAATCACTAAGAGCTAGAGAGTGTGAATAAAAGAAAAAGAATATAATTTGAAATAATGTATTGTATAAACTAAATAATAATAATGTGAAGAATCCTACAAATGACATTTATTTAATAGTCGCACTAAGACTACTTGTATAATTTTGTAATGATTGACTGTAGATAAGTCCAGCAATCAAATGTGTATTTTATGGCGGAGCAATGGAGTCAAAAGTACCCCTCCGATCCGATTCATTATAATGATAGGGAAAAATGTTAGGGAATTAGATATCAAAGGGATAAGAACATTAACATAAAATATGATACAAAGATCAAGAAGAATATTGACACTCAAAAATAAAAAGAACCTATTGCTCTAAAATAACCAGTGATTGAGAAAGTAAAATGAAATCATGATTGATAATTCCAATCAAAAAACTGAATGATATTTGTTGAAATAATCAATTTTAGTGGCAGGGCAATATGTAATGGTACATATCTTCACCTAACCATAATGAAGAAGACATGACCAGATAAATTATTTAGTCATTAACACTAGAATAAAGAGGGATGAATTAGAATAGAAAAATGGGTGAATCAGAATAATAAAACGATCAGACATATCAAGGTAGTCAGAACAGTAACTTATATTAATAAAGTAGTAACAAACAAACAAGTCAAAATGGTAAATACAGGAACAAGACGATTTAACCCGAATAGCCCAATAGATGGTAAGTGAGAGAGTAGAACTAGCCCCAAAGGACCAAGAATAACCTAATAGTGACAACTGCAAATGGACTAGAAATAGCCACCGCACCAACATAAGTGTAAATAAGAAGAATAGTGATTAAAAGACAATTAACATAATAAGTGTAATGATACAATCAACCACAACACTAAGGAAGTGACGGATAAAGTATGACAGAATAAAGTGAACCAAGAAGGAATACAAAACTTGTATTAAACCAAAGAAATAGACTCACTAATGAAAATTGTATATAATATTAATAATGGTAAAGACAGACAAGTTAGAGATACTAATTATTAAGTACTTAAGATATAGAAGGGCACAATAACCCCAAACAAATAGAGTAAACTAAGACAAATCACATTAGCATAATACTAACATATTAGTGATACAATAAAACGACATGAACTTGTTAATATTATAATTAAACCTTGTAAAGTGAGAGGTAGAGAGTTAGAGAAATAGTGAACATAGTAAAGTGAGAAAGAGAATTTAAAGTTAGGTAATACCCACTAGTAACACTTAAATTAAACATATAAAGTGCAAAGTGATAGTGTGAAAACCCCAAATTAAATAGAACCCTATTGATAGGGATAGACACCAAATAATCAGTGAAAAAACACTAAAGAGTTAAGAGTGATCAAAAACCATCAGTGAGTGGTAAAAAATAAGTGAAGGCTGATAATGGCTAATCACAGAAAGGACTTGGCACTTAATAGCAATTATCCAGTGAACACAAGTGTATTAATAACAAAATGAAACATGAAACAAAGTGTAACAGACTAGATAATAGTAGTACTTACTACTTGTCATATTTTAGTTTGCAAATCTTAATGTTAGGTAATAATTTGTTAATTAGTATTGTTACTCATGTACTCAAGAACAAATGACTATCAGTGTGTTAATACACCAAAATATATGATTTTATTCACAGAAATAAGAATCCAATATCATTAATTTAAAATGATACATTAAAGAATATTTTTCATGACAAACTGATAATAAAAAAAAGATATTAATATTAGATAGTAAACAGTTGTTGAAGATTCAGTTATGGCTTAATGTCATTTAGAGTTAGTCATAACAATATACCATTGTATTAATATAATTAATTCATGTTTATGTCTTTATTTTTTATGTCAAGTAATAATTATAATTCATCAAAGAGTATGGGGAGATGAAGAGTATGAGTGGATAATATGTTTCAAATAATTATGTTTAAATGAATAAGAATTATGTTTAAATGATAAGAATTATAGCTATGGGAATTGTTAAAACCATTAGATGTTATGTTATATGTTGTAAGAAATAAGATTTTAAAACCAACAGAAACCAGTAAACAAGAAACAAGCCATACATTCAAAAACAATGACACTAAAAATGAGTTATCACAGTAGACAAATTAATATGGGGAAACAATAAAATTACACACAATTACAAGAACCGACGTAAACAGTGAACAAATGAACAGAATCTTGTATTCAAACAATCAGGACCCATTACAAGGAGAATAAAATGTAATATCAGTAATTAAAGAAAAATAGTCAATTGCTGTTTAAGCCTATGCAAATTCCCAACTGTCAACTACAAAAAACTTCAATTTATAGAATTAAACACTGACATTAGGAAGACTAAACCACATAAACTATGAAATACAAATAGACAATCATGTTAATGCAGAAATATTATGATAATAATGTAAATTGAGAAAACAGTATAATTAAATAAAATTCACAAAACTGTCAAAATGTTGATACCTAAGTGAACACTATAATATTGGATGTCAAATTAATCCTTGAGCAAAAATATGAACAGTGGTGATAATATTTACTACTAAAAAGGGAGTACTTGTAGCGGGTCGAATTTTGGGTGTTTTATTTTAACCGTTTGGGGCATATATTTATATTTTTATTTATTTCGTTTTTGGGCGGATTGTCATTGTGCAACGTATTTGTTCGTATAACAGACCAGTGTTGAGAAACAGTTGGAAACAAAGCGAAACGCAATCAGTGGTGTAACACGGCTGAAGAATTTACCTCCACAAAATTCTGAGAACTTTGTACCTGTGTGTGGCAGCGCACATACGCAACTGCTCAATCACGCTCCAAGTGACGCTCTAACAAAAACCAAGATGGCTAGAGAGAATAATTTTTGTCGTTTTCTTCAAGATCTTGCGGAAATGCTGTTTTAAGTCCCACCCACTTTTATGACGTTAGCCAGTGCCTATTTGAAATCGTCTGCTATCGTCACTCCAACAACTACGTGACTAGTATGAGTCGAAACTGGGACGACTAACTGGAAGGCATTGATGTCCGTCGTCTTGACTAAAATGCTCCCGGAGTGGGGAACTGAGAGACGCCAGCAGTTCGTTGTCGACTCCCGCCTGCGCAGGCCGCCCGTCAACCGGGCTCAGAAACAAATTTTTTATAATTAATGTAACAACTAACAATAACAAAGTATGTGACCGCGGTCAAGTAAAAGTGCAGAACATATATATATCTATATATATATATATCGAGTATATATATATTTTTCGGAAAAAAAAAAGAAATACAAAGGAATGAGGAGTGCACGCGAGGACCACGTTGCCGACGGGGAGGGATATTATTAAAAAATGTTAAGGGTTCTATAATTTTTTGTGTGTTTGTGTGGGTGCAAAATTGCAGGCTGGGCAGTCTTGTGTGTGTGTGTATAGTCATCACTAAGGTAAGCTCTTAGAATAAGTAGCATGTAGCAGAGGCTAACCGAACAAGGAAAACTGTAACTTAATCTGTAAAACAATGATCAAAAGTTTTTGAACAAAATTTAAATATGATTCTGATTAATTAAAAAATCTAATTTCTCTTCTACCAAATTGCGAGTTAGTTTCTTTCACAACCTTAGTTCGTTTTATGTACTGTCATAGTTCGTCAAACGAAATGGGTGTACCGCCACTACTCGATCCGGCCAGATCCAAGTTGAAAGGTAAGTGGGAGTTGTGATCTGAATAAAATAGAGTAATAACAAAAATAAGAAAGTTACAATTGGTGCCGTGACTGCAGGATGTAATACAACAAAAAAGTTGTATTACACCGGCCTACATTTTGACAGTGCATTGAATGAAGTACGGTTATGAAAGTGAAATTTTAGTTACGTGAAATGTACGTAATTATGGTAAGGTTTATTTTATATATGCTGTAGTATAACGTTTTGGAAGGGAAGAGTAACCAATTGTAGTTAACACTTAAGTAAAACTAAGCTATAAACTAGAAAAAATGTCTGAGAATACTAAACAAAGCAATATAACTAATATAGAAATGAGTGAAAGTGGCCTTGAGTCGCAATCACTGGATGAAAGTGGCATGTTGAGGGGGGAGACGGGTGCCGTTACAGAAACAGCTGGCGGCAGCAATGTAATAGTTCATTCCACTCCGATTGCGTCTCAACCACAAGTAAATGAAACAGACATTGATTCGGGGATTCAATTGACCCCCGTTTCAATTAATAAAAGTAAACAATCAGAGGAAACAAATATGATGAGTGTTATGCTCAGTCAATTCGAGAGAATGAATAGTAATTTCAATGCAATGAATAGTCGTTTTGATGATAATGATATAATTTTAAATAAGATGAAAAGTGATTTTAACTATAAATTAGACCAATTGACGAACGATTTTAATGAACAGAAAATAAAATGCGAACAGCAAAATATTCAAAATGAGATTAATTTTAAAGAAATTAAAGACCAGAATACTCAGTTTCAGCAGAGTATTAATGTACAATTCGATAACCTGAGTAGGGTATTAGACAAACATATTGATGAACGTTGTGAAAGTATGAAATTACACCTGTCAGATTCACTAAATGAGCAATTAGAGTGCCGTGTTTCTGATATTACTAATAATATAACTAATAAAGTAGAGAAACAGATCACGGAACAATATAGCATAATGAATACAATTTTTGAGCAACAAATAAGTGAATGTAACACCAATACTGAATGTAAGGTTAGTTACGCTATGAGTCAGATTGAAAATAATAACCTTAAAATAAGTGAAATAGAAAACAATTGTAAGATCGAATTTAAGACCATACATAATACAATAAATGACCTTGAATGTGATAATAACCTTAAATTAATGAATGTTAAAAATGAATTGAGCAAGGCCATCAGCCAACAAGTTAACACTGTTACCGAGCGAGTAATCATGACTCGTGACGTAAGCAGTGAAGTTGAGTTAGAGACATTCAGTTGTGATAACAAAAAAGTACACCCTATGCAGTTCATAAGCAGAGTGAGAGAGTTCAATAAGTTTAGCACTAATAACTGGGAAGTCCAATTATTAAAAATTTTAAAATGCTTTAAAGGTAGTTCGGAGATATGGGCCGAAGTACATAAAACGGAATGGGAGTGTTTTGAAAGTTTTGAGTCGGCATTTATGAATAAATATTGGTCTGAAGAAGACCAAGAAGTGTTACGAAGTAGAATCATGGGAACAGGGAATTTCGGGGGGCCCAATAATAATATAACAGGGTATGTGATGAAAATCTTTAACGAGGCGAAATACTTAGAACCGCCATTGCCATTTAGATCCTTTGTGAGGCATATCAGCAAGCATTTGCCAAGGGAAGTACAGATAACGCTTATGACAAGGGAGGTAGCTAATATTAGCGAACTAGAGAATATTTTAGATGTGTTTCAGAATATCCGGGACCAAGAAGTGAGTCGCCGTCAGAACCAGCAGAATGGAAATAATGGAGGTAATCAGGGGCCGCCGAGGGGACCTACAAATGGACCAGCATACCACAGACGAGAACAAAATAACCGAGGACCAAAATGGACTTGTCCAGCATGTTCACAAGAGAATTATGCGACACAAAATTTTTGTTTTAGATGCAGGAGAGAGAGACCGGGTCAGCGACAGGGACCACCACCCGCACAGAACCAGCATGCATACCAGCGAAGGGGAGAGGGCCCAGGAGGAGCACAGAGAGGCCAAACTAATGAACCGCGAGGAAACCAGCATGAGCGAGGATACAACCATGCAGTGGCGAGCACCTCTGCGGGAAACTAAGAGAGACAATGGAACACCGGACCCGACCGTTGTCGCCGGAAGTTTCTGGGGTCCAAATGGATGATAGATACCAAAATAACATTGTGATTACAGATTTATCGGAGGAATTATTGGAGGAGGAAGACTTCGAAGCAGTGAGACGGGAGAATGGACGGACTGAGGTGAAAATCAACATAGAAGGTAAGGAGATTAAAACTTTAATCGATACGGGTAGCGAAATCTCTGTTATTTCTGAACATGTATTAGATGAATTAAAAGAAATAAATAAAAATATTCCATCTTTACCAGTAGCGGGGGTGACGATTGTAGGTATTACGGGAGTTAGAAGTAAGAGAGTCACGAAACAAGTACAGTTAAACATGATAATTAACGGGGTAGGTTATGATAATACATTTCTAGTTGTACGGGGACTAAATCTTGAGGTGATACTGGGAAATGATTTTTTGATTAAACATAAGGCGTTGATTGATTTTCATAAACGGGTATTAGAATTAAATAATGAAGGGGAACCAGTCCGTATTAATTTTGAACGGGTGTTAGATGCGGTAAGAATTTCAGGGGTAAGGGTGATACACAATCGAAATGATAAACGAGACATGGAATTTAGTATGAATGTATGTAGTGAGAGTAAAATAGAATGTGAGGAGAATGTAGATCACTTATGGAATGAAAGAGCACTGAAATTTTGTAGTGAGGGTGGCGTAATAGGGAGTTCTCAACGGGCATCGTTGTGGCGGGTAGTAGAGAATTTTAGAGAAGTGTTTGCCGATGTACCAGGGAGGGCAAGAAACTATGAATGCGAGTTAAAGGTAAGGGAACACGCACCCTATGTGCAAAGAAGTTATCCGGTGCCCTATGCGAAGAGAAGAGCGGTTCAGCTTGAGTTAGAGAAAATGTTAGAGGGAGATATAATTGAGAGATCGGTGTCACCATACTCTAATCCCTTAGTAGTCGTGATTAAAAAAGATGGTAGAGTTAGGTTATGTTTAGATGCCCGCAAAATCAATCAAATAATTATTCCAGATAGGGAGTCACCCGAAGCTATTGAAGAAATATTTCAGAAGTTTAGCGGTGTACAACATATGACCTCTTTAGACCTAACCGCCGGGTATTGGCAAGTGCCATTAGCAGCAAATAGTAGAAAATATACAGCTTTTTTGTTTAATGGAAAAAATTACCAATTTAAGAGACTACCGTTCGGTTTGAACACAAGTGTAGCTAGCTTTATCAAGTGTCTTGACGAAATTTTGCAACCACACACCTTAGATTTTTTAACTATTTACGTTGATGACATTTTAATAGCATCCAGAACATTTGAAGAGCATGTAGAGCATTTGGAATATGTTTTGGAGAAATTATATCAGGGAGGTTTGACAGTGAATTGGGACAAATCGAAATTTTTGCAAACGGAGATACATTTTTTAGGTTTCATCATAACACCTACAGGAATACGTGCCAATCCGGATAAAGTAGAATCCATCCTGACGTTCCCGGAGCCCAAAAATATAAAGCAGTTGCAAAGTTTTCTTGGTCTCTGTAATTTTTACAGGAAGTTCCAGCGGAACTACGCCCAGACGACGGCCCGGCTCAGCGCAGTGTTGCAAAAGAACAAGCAATGGAGATGGGGCGACAATGAAAGAGCAGCGTTCAATGACATCAAAATCAAGTTCGCAGACATGATACTAATGAATCATCCCAATTTTAATGACAAATTTTATTTACAGACAGATGCTAGTAACATAGCGTTGGGAGCAGAACTTTACCAAGAGGACGAGGAGAAGGAACATAAAACCATCGCCTTCGCCAGCCGGACGTTGCTAGCCGCCGAGCGCAATTATACTACCACAGAGAAGGAGCTCCTCAGTATAGTGTTCGCCGTGAGGAAGTTCCGAACGTATCTGCTGGGTAACAGGACCATCATCAGGACGGACCATAAAGCGCTATCGTTCCTCAATACTTGTAAACTCACACACAGCCGGATAACCAGGTGGGTGTTAGCTCTTCAAGAGTATAATTTTTCTTGGGAATATATTAAGGGTGTAGAGAACAGGGTGCCAGACACACTATCACGAATAGACACGGACAGAAATAGAACAGGTAGAGATATCAAAGAGATAGAAATTTATAGACTATCCCGGGAAGATAAACTTTTTGGGGAGGAATTGAAAGATATAAATGTAATGCAAAGAGCTGATAATAAATAAAATAAAATAATTACTAGTATAGAATCAGATGTAGATGAGTTTGGGTATAAACAATATTTTCAAGTGTTCAAAGGGAGTTTGTTTAAAAAAGTAGAGGGGAGAGAGAGAGATTGGAGGTTAGTCATACCTGAAGGGTTGATAGAGAAAATAGTGTGGGACTGTCATTTTAGATACGGGCATTTTGGGGCACGGAAGTGTGTGAATGTGTTAAAGGAATCTTGTCTATTTAAGAACATGGAGAAACGAGTCCGAAGAATACTTAGAGTTTGTGAGTTATGTCAGAAATCCAAAGTTGTAAATTATAGGTTAGAGGGCGAACTAAATTATATTAAAGTAGAAAAACCATTCGATTTAGTAGCTGTAGATTTGTACGGCCCACTGCCGAAAGGTAGGGGTGGAGTGATGCATATTTTTGTTGTATTTGATACTTTTTCTAAATATGTCAGGCTATATAGTGTAAAGCGAGCCACGAGCAAGGTGCTGAGCGAGAAGATCACACGCGACTATATGATCAACGTGGGAAAGCCGAAGGTGATATTATCCGACCACGGTCCGCAGTTCATCAGCGGAAGATGGCGCCAGACTCTTGGATGGGAAGGTATTATCCCAAAGCACACTGCCGTATATCATCCACAGTCGAATCAAGCTGAGAGAGTCATGAGGGAGTTGGGCAGAATTTTTCGAACATACTGCCATGCCAAACATAGTGAGTGGCCACTCTATGTGCAGAAGATTGAAAACTGGCTAAACTGCACCACCCACGAGTCGACGGGGTTCACGCCTTACGAGTTGATACGAGGAAAGCGCCCACAGCGGATTTTGGAACAATTAATTGAATATCCACCGGAAACCAACACTATTAGTAACAATGTTAAGCTGAGACTAGCAAATGAAAGTCTGTTGACAAAAGGGGAGAGGAGAAAACGGAAACATGACATGAAAGGTAAGTGGACGAAGTATGAGGTTGGACAGCTGGTATTGGTACGACGACACGATTTATCAAGTGCACAAGATAAGGAGATCAAGAAGTTTTTCTTATTGTACGAGGGGCCGTACGAGGTAGTGGAAATAAAAATGAAAAATTCATATGTGTTACAGAATAGAGAAACCAGGGAGATAGTGGGTACGCACAACGCTACAAATTTGAAATTATTTTGGTCAGCATAAGTATTTTGTTAATTTGTAAAGGTATGAATGTTATTTAATTATTCTTTTATGTTTTTAGAAGGGCTCCTCCCCCATTTTCGGGCGGCCACGATCTTACCAGTCCTGGCCGTGGAATTCGGAAAGCGGAGGCGGGCCATGGTTGGCAGGATCTTCCTTCGGGCGGTGAAAACAACGATGGTCCGGCTCCAACAAAATTGGTACAAAATAGAAATTTAACCACATATATTTGAACGGGGAGGGGGACCCCAACAGGTACGTGACTCGACTTAAAATTTTTTAATACACTCATGGTGCAGCGGTTTTGGTGTGCCTGTCACGTGCCTGCACTGCCTTAGAGTGTTTGTATATAATGGAGGCTGCATTAAATAAAAGGCAGTGCATTCAAATTAAATTTTTTGGTGTCAAGGGCAAAATTAAAATGGAGCCTTTGACAATATCTTCTGATTGGTCTGAAAAGACGAATTTTGTGGCAAGACGGTTGGGCGCACGGTAGAAAGTGGGGTAGAAGAAATGGTAGGAGAGGGGGAGTAGTGTGGTTTAGAGGGGGGACGTGAATTCACGTAGTATATCTACCTAGTGCCGATCCGTTTTGCAGCGAAACCCGACTTTTCTGGCGGTTACTGTCTTACTAGCATTAATCTCGATTTGAGAATGTTAGTCAGCCTCCAGTGTAAATAGATTTAAAAAAAAAAAAAAAAAAAAAAAAAAAAAAAAAAAAAAAAAAAATTTGGATGTGTATAATTTTAAATTTAAGATATAATTTTTTTCTTCTAAATTTTTTAGCATTAGGTGACCAAATATAATTGTTAGATTTTAGTATTAGTGGGTATAGGAACGTTTTGGAGAAATGTGTAGTAATATAAGAACTTGTTATCAATACAAGATGTGAGGATAATTTTGGGGGGTAGTTTGGTGCTCAATGAAGGGACATAACAGTGTAGTGTGGAACTGCTATGGTGGAAAGTTGTAGATTTTGTATTAATTATTTTATGTTCATAGTGGTTAAGCTTCCATATAAAGTGGGTTAAAGACCCCATCTAAATTAATATTGTCATTTAAATATAAATTCGTAAATTTAATATTACGAAAGATATTTTACTTGTGATTCCCCAAATTTTCGGGCGGTCACGGCCTCACCGAACCCTGACCGTGGAATTGGTTTAGCTTTAACAGCTATGGTTGGGGCACATTACGATTACGCGCTGACCATAACTGGCCATAGCTGTTATCGTTGTAAAGGTGTATTTTGAAATTGATGGGGGGTAGTAAAAAGGGGAATCACCAAACTATGGAACAGCGGCTGCCACTCTGTTCGAGAAGGAACAGCAGAGCCAGGTGGTAGATCCGTTTAAGGGTGCATGATTATTAACGAGAACATGATGATGTTCACCAATTTTAAACTTAACAGCGGAAGCAGAGACACGGAGAGGTAAAACCCTGCTCCAAAATATACAGTCTCTGTGGAAGCGAAAGGGCGAAACAGTCCTCCATAATCTGAAATAGAGTGTGTGGCTGGGAGGTGACGCAAAGGAGTCACGAATTTTAAAATCTTATGACGTAACAGTTTTGCTTATTCAAGGTTTAATCCAATCAAAAATGCTTGTGATCTGTCCACATTATTATATGCTCAGACTCGTAAAATGAGGTTCATACTGTAATTTTAAAGGTATCATTTTATTGTTGTGTGTTAGATATAGTTGTTGACAAAATGTATTTTTATTATGTGTATTTTTTTTTTTCTCGAAGCCAATAATTAGCCGCCTGGCAGGCAATCAACATAATAGAAGTAAGTGTTGATAATGTATTACATGTATTTGTTCAATTTTAAGATGTAGTTTCATTGTGTTTTAATTATGTTAGGATATCAGCTGATCAACAATACCATGTCACTGGTATATTGGTTTGTAAATGTTACAAGTAATTAATGTTTAGTGGGCTACAGATATTTTGAAGTAAAGACAAAAAGAATATGAGAAATAAAATAACAATTTATGCAAATTAATAAAAGATAATTTATGGGTGATAAATGTTTTACGGGACACGTAGACCTGTCCAAATTGAATTAAACGTTAAATGTGAAATGATGGAGATGAATATAATGTAATGCTGTTTTTGAGTTGATGTGATATAACAGAATTTTGTGAAATATAGATGTTGACACAGTGGTAATGGAGACTTTATGTAGAGTTTTGAATGATCTATATTTATGTTTATAGTTAATGAGGTTATTTTGTGTATTTGTAGTGAGGTAATGAGATTGAGATTTTTGGGGATGGCAATTTTGTATTAGGGGGTAGTGTATTTGGGGAGTCCGCAACAAGGGTTGGGACGGGATAGGGACCGATTGGCGCCGGAAAGGGTTACCTAGGGAGGGTCCAGGAACCAACATAAGGGAATGAGTTTTGGGAAGGAAACACGTATCCTATGTACAAAGGGTTAGAGAGTATTTTTTCATATATGTAGAGAAGGCGGCGAATTGTGTTAAATGATAAATTGGGGTTTAGAATGGCTTGATTAGTAGATATTTTGATAGAGTTGGGTGTCATGGGAGTTGCAGTTGATGAATATTAGAGTCAGAGGGAGAAAGTTTATATAGGTATAGAAATCTAATACAGAAAAACGAGAATAAAGTATTTACATCACCCCCAGTAAGGTAGAATTAACTGTCAACTAAAGAGAGGAATTTATAATAAAGAATGTACAATTGTTTTTTTAAACCAGTGACAGAATTTTGATAGAAGTGAAAATAATGTAAAGTCAAGAAGTGTTTAATTTAAATGATTTAAATGCCAATTTGATTATTATTTATATTAATATTTGGGTTATTATAAATATTCTATGTTATTATGTTTTGTATTTCAAGGTAGGATATTGAAAATGTTCAAGGTGTTTTCGGAAATCATACATAACATATGTAGGTCAAGGGTTTTGTACTTGACCTAGTTATGATCAGCTGATGAGTTCATACACCTACTAAGCTTGTAGAGTAGGAATTCAATTTTAATTTGTTTGCTTGATTAATTCAAACTAATCTTTGAATAATTTTAATAAATGTTATTTAACAAATAAATTTAATAAATATTTAATGAATAATTTTTTTGAATTTTAAAATTTTGAAAATTTTAAATTTTTTTTTTGAAAAAAAAAAAAAAAAAAAAAAAAAAATTTGTCGCCTGCCAGCGAGTGAATATGTTAGATAATTATTATTTTATTATGTATGTATTAGTGATGTTTCTTTTATTGTATTGCTTTATATTGGTAGGCTATAAATTGTTCTCATGCTAGAGTAAGGATGTATTTGTATTAATAGGAATGTTTAGGTTAAGTCATTGAAACAAAAATTAGAAAAAAGAGGAAGAGAATTTTTTGGTAAAAGATTTTTTTTGAATATTGAATTTTTTGAATTTATAATAAATTTTAAAGGAAGTTTTCTTTTAATGTGTTATGATAATATGTAATGTTAATGTATGTGAGCCCAGTATCTGCTAAAGGCAGCCCAGCTTGCAAAAAGGGGAAACATATCGGCGGAGGAGCTGGAGTAATTTTAGCCAGGGATTGAGGATTTTGGGGGTAGCATGTTAGAAGGCAAGGTGGGCTGTGGTGCGAGTCTGATCGATTTCTCGGTGTTGGGATCTCTTACGGAGAAGTCCAGTGATCTCGTTCAGATGAGTCCATGGTCGCTGCGCCAGGGGGGTCGTGTACCCATGAGATTATGAACCAGGGGGTTGTTGGCACCAGTTCCTCACCGGTCCTCTTCGGGGTTTATCGATGAGATTTCTTCTGTCATGGACAGCAGAATTCTCATCGAGGGGGTATTGTAGCGGGTCGAATTTTGGGTGTTTTATTTTAACCGTTTGGGGCATATATTTATATTTTTATTTATTTCGTTTTTGGGCGGATTGTCATTGTGCAACGTATTTGTTCGTATAACAGACCAGTGTTGAGAAACAGTTGGAAACAAAGCGAAACGCAATCAGTGGTGTAACACGGCTGAAGAATTTACCTCCACAAAATTCTGAGAACTTTGTACCTGTGTGTGGCAGCGCACATACGCAACTGCTCAATCACGCTCCAAGTGACGCTCTAACAAAAACCAAGATGGCTAGAGAGAATAATTTTTGTCGTTTTCTTCAAGATCTTGCGGAAATGCTGTTTTAAGTCCCACCCACTTTTATGACGTTAGCCAGTGCCTATTTGAAATCGTCTGCTATCGTCACTCCAACAACTACGTGACTAGTATGAGTCGAAACTGGGACGACTAACTGGAAGGCATTGATGTCCGTCGTCTTGACTAAAATGCTCCCGGAGTGGGGAACTGAGAGACGCCAGCAGTTCGTTGTCGACTCCCGCCTGCGCAGGCCGCCCGTCAACCGGGCTCAGAAACAAATTTTTTATAATTAATGTAACAACTAACAATAACAAAGTATGTGACCGCGGTCAAGTAAAAGTGCAGAACATAGTTATATATATATATTTTTCGGAAAAAAAAAAGAAATACAAAGGAATGAGGAGTGCACGCGAGGACCACGTTGCCGACGGGGAGGGATATTATTAAAAAATGTTAAGGGTTCTATAATTTTTTGTGTGTTTGTGTGGGTGCAAAATTGCAGGCTGGGCAGTCTTGTGTGTGTGTGTATAGTGATCACTAAGGTAAGCTCTTAGAATAAGTAGCATGTAGCAGAGGCTAACCGAACAAGGAAAACTGTAACTTAATCTGTAAAACAATGATCAAAAGTTTTTGAACAAAATTTAAATATGATTCTGATTAATTAAAAAATCTAATTTCTCTTCTACCAAATTGCGAGTTAGTTTCTTTCACAACCTTAGTTCGTTTTATGTACTGTCATAGTTCGTCAAACGAAATGGGTGTACCGCCACTACTCGATCCGGCCAGATCCAAGTTGAAAGGTAAGTGGGAGTTGTGATCTGAATAAAATAGAGTAATAACAAAAATAAGAAAGTTACATACTGAAGATTAATTACATTTAGAAGATCTGTAACCAGTTTAAATAAAAATTCAAATACCCTAACAATACTCTTTAGCCAATTTCAGCCAATCAAAAACTTTCAGTAACCATGACAACAACCGAATATTGACTAATTTCAGTTAGGAACAATACTTTATGTAGTGACGCTAAACTGGAGAGACGCCACGCCGTGAAGGGCCCAAATTTTCAATAGAAAAACAGTATAAGTGCCCACAATTTTGAGAAGGAGTAGCAGTACAACCGATGAGAGGCAATTACAACTAATTTACACCAAGGACCAGCTCGGAAATAATCCAGATGACCGGAAAATACCTGTAATTCAACTTGAAGAAGATGACAACCAATTTTTGAGCCCAAGATCAGAAGTAGGAAGAATAAACACCGGCCCATTACTTCACATGGACGACTGACAATACCCATCATATCTACTAACGTTGAGTATTGCTGAATTTATTGGATTATTATAAAACAAATTCTCTTTCAAAAATTCTAACTATAAAATAAAACTCTCACTATCACTGAATATTTTCGAGGATTAATAAAATAAAGAAATAACTTTGTAAACATTGAATGAACACATGATAACCTATGTTACACAACTTCACTGTCACACTTCAACACCACAATATTTAAGTTATAGCAAACCTTGTATAATTTTAATGATCACAAACTTTTAATGGTATGTTCTAATTTTGTTATCTTGTTATATAAACCTCTGTTTCGTACTTAAAAGAACCCAATTGGCAGATTTATTTTGTAAAATAATAACCAGAGTCAATTGTAAACATTGCACTGCCAACCTAGCGCTCCGCAGAGCGAGAGATTATATTGCCGAGGCTAAAATTTTATTATAACAGTTATTATTTTGATGAAGCGTTAGCGATAATTAACAAGCAAAAGCCAAATAAAAAAGTGCGTACTGATAAACTGTCCAGTATTTATTTGTAGAAAATATCATGTGTGTTTTGTTTACTAGCAATGGGACGACATAACCAACATTAATTCAAGTTGGCAACACGTGTTCCCCCACTCACACGAGAATCAGTTACAAGCCAGATGGCGAACTATTCGAATTTTCGATAACAAATCACCATACTATACAAATAAAAACTTTTAATTGTTTTCAAGAAAAACAATTTGGCGCCTACCCAGAATTACTAACAGTGCGAGAAGGGACAGGTAAGGCATGCAGGCTACCAGACGCCTCCGAACGACACAATTTATTTTCGATAAAACTAACAACTACACAAACGTTCATAAATATTTTTATACACACGACACAGATCGCTTACTACAATATATATATATTATAACATCGCCAAATTCAGATCATATTTGATATATATATAAGTAGGTAAGAAATGCTAAGAAATAATATATGTTAATAAATAAATAATAAAGAGAATAAAAATAGTAAATGTAATTAAGAGTGAAGGAGGAAGAATAGTAAACCAAAGGTGATTATTAAATAAAAAATACAAACTAGACTGACAGACAAATGACATTGACCCAACCCCAGAGATTTGCCAGATAATAACCAAAATAAAGTGAAACAAGATGGAAGTGAAGGAGAAGAAAAATGAAATTAAAAATGGAACAAACCAACTATAAAGAAAATAAAGTGAACCAAGGTGATAAAACACAGACAAATAGTATAGAATAGGGAAGGGGGAGATGATACCATCAAATATCATAAAGGAAACGAAACCAATGAATAACAAATATAAAAAAGAAATGTTAGTATTGTCTAAGTGACAAATGTAATTCATAATAAATAAAACACCGTTAAATAAAAATACACTAACCCACGAATTAGTAGTATATGTAAGTAAGAAATCTAGAAAAAGACATGAACTTATTAGATATAAATAAAATTTGTAAAGTTAGTGAGATAGTGAGAAATATAATGAAAGTAACTAAGTGACAAAGAAAAATAATAATAGGGACTACCCACCAATAAACGTGTAAAATAAAAAGTTTAACAAGTGATAATAGTGAAGGTGTAAATACCCCAAAATAATGAGTGTATCAGTGATAAACACCAATTAATTAAAGGTGAAAGTGATAGGTAGAAAAAGATATTGTAAATGATAGTATGATTAAAAAGATAGTAATAGATAAGAAAACACTTAATAAATCAATGATGAAACAATAAATGATTTAAGAGTGAGCTTATAAAAATTATATAGTTAAGGGTAATTAGAAATAGTATTTAGATTAGAGATAGATAAAGGATACGATGTTATTCAGGGAGAAAGCCCATGTAAGATAAACAGTTTGTGTTAACATGGAATAAAGAAAGGGATTAGTAAAGAATTAAGAAATTAAGAATATAATTAATAAACACCCTATGTTATAAGGGAAAATAAATTAAGTAAGTTTGAAGGAAGTGATGATGTTTCTCACTCAAAATAATAGTCATGTTAAACCAACAGTAACTAATAACTTGTAAAGAATTGTTCATTTTAATTTTATGGATAGGATATGGCTGAAGGAAGCTTACAGTCCATAGGCCTAATTGTTATATTTTAGGTATTAAGATATAGAAAGTAATCTTGACACATAATCAGAACACAAACAAATTCAAGACACAACAAACACTAAACGAAGCAATTATAACAACAGAACAAAACACGTTGTTATAAAATGAAATATAATGAGAATATATTAAGTAAAAATAATCAATGGCTGCTTAGGCCTAGGAAATGTATAACTGTCAATAACAAATAATTGCAAATTGTATAAAAACAACCAGGAAATTAATAAATTCAAGGCAAGTAAATAGCCGAGAATAATTTGTAAATCAGTTTAAAGGAAAAATATTAGAATAAGAACTTAATTGAAAGGAGAAATGTAAATACCAAATATTAACATAAATGTACAAACATTGATATTTCATAAAACCATACATTATGTGGTACCAAATTAATCTTTGAAAGGAAATAATAACAGTGGTGATAATATTTAATGTGTAGGGAAGAGGACAGAAGAACATAATCAATAAGAAGATATACAGCTATTTTGAATAAAATTTCAAATTTGATAACAATAGTCATACTTCAGAATTAACCAATCAGGATTAATTGGTTACTATGACAACAGTCGTTTGGTTACTAATTTTACCGTTAGATTTCTTTACTTGTAATATGACGCTCTGGTTGAATAGACGCCAGTTTTTGAACGATCAAAATTGTTAATTAAAACATCAAAATATCAAACGAAATTACTAACAAGTGAATACCAAGGAAGCAGACGATGGCTGAAACCATTTAGCTGATGTCGAAGCCGAATTAAAGAAAAAGGAAAATAATATATTGCCGATTAACTTGAAAAAGATGCCCGAAGCCCCGAACAATTGAAAATTAAATATGATTGCAGCCTAATTCATTATTACCAGATCAGCTGAATTCATCCAGTCTACTGAAGTGTAAAGTATTTCTTAAATTACCCCAAATTTCTGAATAAACTCACGTTAATTATTTCTCACTGAAAGCTGAACTCTCACTAAACTGCACATAATTACTTTCAAAGATTAAATTAAAAAACTAAGACACTGAAAATTTATCAACTGGCAAAGTTAACCTGTCATTAGTTAGCGATATTTTGTAACACTATTACTACACTCCAATAAACAAATTATAACTACACAGTATATTATTTAAGTTTAACTGATGTAAGGGTGTATTTTTATTGTCGTAATCATTAATAATCCTTTTAACACAATCTCAAGAACCCGAGACGATCGAACAATAATAATTTTATGTATAATTCCAACAGACGCCATTACTGAAAGTCTGTTGTTAAGTTCAGAGATCGATTTGTCAAACCCCAGAGATGTGTCTCATATAATCTACTGGTGCAAATGTATTACAAAAGAAAACATAATTTGTATTAACTGAATAATTAATCGTTAACCAAAAATAAATAAGTACTGAGTATAACCACTGTATTATAATTTCATTAGGAGGTGGGTAATAATTTGTGTACATTTTAGCAGATAGGTAGTATTGACGGCAAGCGATCGCACAGCCAACGCAATGAACTACTGGCTGATCCAGACGGCCATGGCGAGGTGGGAACGAATTGAATTCTTCAAACCGCCTGAGCTGTGCTTGTCATACAAACTTACAATTTTTTTAATTGTTTTAATAAAACAATTTGGCGCCACCCGGGATTCTCACACCCCTAGTGAACAACAAGTAAGAGCATCGAGACCTGGTTATTCGTGCGTTCGCAACGGACTAAAACTGCGTAAGTTAACATTCTAAAGCGACGACGGATAGAGAAGACACATTACACCCATTATACTCATACACATAATTATCTAAAACTTCCGGGCTGAAAGGCCGTGGTCGAATGCTTGATCTTCTACAGCTAGACGTTTCGGCCACACCACCGGTGGCCATCTTCAGTAGCAAGAAAGTGTTCGAAATAGATGGTACGCCGAACACGTCACCCAATGAACTGGGAACAAGCAACAGTGAGTTAAGGCTACGCTGTCTCTATTTATAACTTTTTGGCTGCTTAAGGTGTATCACGCGGACCAATGAGAAGCCAGCTCATCATTCTCCATTCTGATTGGCCATGGAAAATAAACCATGCCAGACACTATTTAAGGCGATGCTTTCACCTCGGCGGTTCATACGTACAGATGATCACTTCACTTCAGCTGCTCGATCTGGAAGGTCCTGCTCTCTTGGACAGCTCTCTCTGGACGACTTCCGAAGCTTTGTCGCTGTTTACAGCTGCTGCCCTGCTGCCTTCGAATTGAGGACAGACATACTACATCTGCTGCCCTGCTTGCTGGACAACAACAGGACTTAGAAGAAAGAAGACTACAACTCAGCTGGCTGGTGAACTGAGTAGCCAGCACAACAGCTGAGTCGTTCGTCGGACCTTCTAAGGGCCACCAGCCAAGTGACCCTTTTCAGTACCACCAACTGCCGTTGAAGAGGAAGCATTTTCAGCCTGCCAGAGCTGTAAGTTGCGCAGCGCATCTAGCCCGCTGACGCTCAGGCTCTTAGGTAGCGCTGCCTAGGAAGATCCTTGCGAGCCCCCACCAGTGGTAAGCAAGCTTGGATATCGCCTAGGTAAAGAGGCCGGTGGACACCTCTCTTGGTAAGGAGAGGTATCTAACGAAGCCGGTCATTTGCCCAGCTCATAGTAAGCCTGAGCGTTTCAGTCCTGCTTGCGATCCGGCACGGGCCGGACCCTAGGTCCCTGGTTACCGCCGGAGGCAGCCTGGCTGCCTCTGGTCGGCAAACCTCCCGCTCGTTGACGGAAATGCCCGCTCCGGGCGCGTCAACGAGCACGCAGTCGCTCGCCTCCTCCATACCCCACACGAGCGATTCGCCGTGTTCTCCGGCTATGGATGCTGACCAAGTAGTCGATCCCCGGACGGTTCCACTGCCCGGTGACGAGACCGACGCTTTCGTGGCGGTTGGGCCACGGGGGCGCCCGGTTAAGAAACTGAGGCGGAATCGGTCCTCCTCAACCTCTTCCTTGGTGTCCGCCATGGAAGTTGTCCCCGCCGATGGCGAATCCGGCTCGGGGCCGACTGTGCCCGGCGCTGCCCAAGCACCACCGGCCACTCGTCGCATCCCGCCCGTGTTCGTTCACGGCGTGAACAACGTCACCGGTTTTTACCGGCAACTCATAGTGGCTCCCGGACTTTCCCCAGCCAGCGTTGACCTGAAGCTCCTTGGGGGCGACGCTGTCAAGATCGCTGTCCGCGGAATGGACAAGTACCGCAGCATCATGGCGTTCGTTGAATCCGCCAACCTGCAATACCATACCTTTACCCCGAAACACGTGAAGCCTCTGTCCCTCGTGCTCAGAGGCTTAGACGTGGACTCTCCTCTTGAGGAAATCCTCGATGAACTGCGCGAGCTGGGTTATCCGGTTCGCGCGGTACATCGGGTGTTTTCTCCCGCCGGACCAAGGCGTCCAATTCCCCTGGTCCGCATCATGGCCGAGAACAGCGAGGCAGGCGCAAGCCTACTCTCTCTTACGCGGCTTTTTGGTTTCCGCATAAAAGTGGAAAGAAGCCGCGCTCCCGGGGGTCTGCCTCAGTGCTACAAGTGCCAACGCTTCGGGCACCACTCAGAGACTTGCTCTAACGCTCCAGCGTGCGTGAGGTGTTCTTTGCCTCACGCCAGTAAACACTGTGATGCTCCAGCCTTTAAAAGGTGCATCAACTGCGGCGGAAGTCACCCCGCCAACTACCGGCCATGTCCGGTGTTTCAGCGGGAGCTCGAGCGGCGAAAGCCGAAAGGGCACCTGCCACCACCGAGGCATCCGGAAGCTGGTTCCAGACCTGCAACCGAGCAGCCAGGCCCTGCGCCTCCTGCTACGGCTGCCGTGTCTTTCGCCGCAGTTGCCAACAGGCAACGAAAACGTAGCAGAGGCCCGAAGCAGACACCTGTGGTACAGGCATCTCCATCTCAGGCTCCTCCCCAGGCCCCTGTCCCGCCTATGGCGAAAAAGCGCCGTAACCTCGCGGCATCTAAACAAAGTGAGACAGACCTGCCATTGTCCATCATCTCGGTTGTGGAGCCTGAGAATTCTCAACCCTCCCCAGCACCGGAGAATCCTGCCCCTGCTTTAGAAGCAGCCTCGCCTGACCTTCCGCCCCCGCGGTACCCTAATGCAGGTAAAAAGAAGCGGCATCGTAAGCCCCGTGGCGCTCGCTCCCGGGCTCCTGCCAACCCAGCCGCACAGTCCAGACAGCCTGCGCAGCGCGTGAAGACCGACGTTATCGCATCTGTCCCTCTTCCTAGCACCTCCGCTAGAGGCGCTACACCTGGCCCCAATAAACCCCTGGCTTCCACCAATCCCCCGATTGACAAGCCTCGGCGCTCTTATGCGCAACAGTCTCCGGGCACTCTGCCTCAAAAACCGTTCCAGACGACTATCAGGTCGTCAAAGACTTCCTTGCGGAATTCGACCTCCGCAAAGTTGCCCAGACCTTCAGGTCCATCCGCTCCCGCTTGGAGACTGCCGATACAACCGAGAGATTCATGCTCTTAGTGGAAGCCGCCACTTGTGTAGGTTTTCTATGAGTCGGGTCCTCAAACGTGATCTCTCAATTCTTTCCTGGAACGCCAACGGGTTGTCCAACAAGATCCAGGAACTCCAAGAATTACTGGCCCGACTCAAACCCGACGTAGTCCTTCTCAGTGAGACCCACTTGACTCCTGCGAGTCGGTTACGACTGGCCAACTATGTGTGCTATCGAAACGACAGGCCGGGCACTGCTGGTGGCGGTACTGCCGTCGCGGTGAGGCTCACTCTCGAGCATCACCGAATCGTCTTGCCTGCAATGACTCACCTCGAAGGCACCGCTGTGGAGTTGTTAAACACTCTAGGCGGCGTACAGATGGTCGCGGCGTATAAACCGCCGCAAAAAGAGCTCCTTCACCCCGATCTAGCTGTCGCGTTCGATGCACACAGGAGGGTCATCATGGCCGGCGACCTGAACTGCAAACATCACGATTGGAACAGTCGCTTGACTGCCCCAAACGGGAAACGTTTGCGCAGGTTTGCCGATTCTCGCAGGATACAAGTGATTGGGCCTACCCAACCTACGTTCTACCCCTCACAACGCAACGCGGCTCCTGATGTCTTGGACATAGCGGTGATCCAAGGAATTGACTGTCCGGTCCATGTGTCCGCGCTAACGGAACTATCGTCCGATCATCTTCCCATCTTGATACACGTTGCTACCCAGCACGTCGTACGCAGAGATGTCAGGAAGGTGGTAGAATGGGACCGCTATATCCCGGCATTAAGTCGCCGATTGCCAGATGCGGGACCACTCGAAACCGTCCGCCAAGTCGACGAGGCAGTTGCCGCGTTTGACGAGGCTGTCGTAACTGCGATCGACGCATCTTCCAGGATGAAGCCTGGCGTCACGCCTCACTGGCAGCAGATCCCTGAGGAGACGAGTGCTCTCGCTTGCGAGAGAAATCGGCTCCGGAGACGCTGGCAGCGGACCCGTGATCCGGCCGACAAGGCAGCGTACAACCGGGCGACCGTCATTTTACGTCGTGAAATGCAGGCCTACCGGAGACACTGTTGGGAACTCGCCGTGGCCCAAGCAGGGGACGGATCGAACGAAAGTAGCCCTTACCGGATACCTTCGGCGTTGGTAGGGAAGAGGCGCCGGCCTCGCATCCTGGCCATTGCTGAACCTTTCGGTCAACTCCTGGCTCGCCCGGAGGCGAAGGCCGAGTACTTGGGCGCGTGTTTTGAGCGACAGTTCGCACCTAACCCGCCCATGGACTGGGACTTCGACGAAGATGTCGAGAACGAAGTGGAAGACTTTCTGTCTCTTCCGATCACTGCGGAGCCCGAACCCATTACTAGGGAAGAGGTCACAGATCGGCTCGTTGAACTCGTGCCGAGAAAAGCTCCTGGCTCGGACGGCGTCTCGAACGCCGCTCTTACTCGACTCCCGGAGCGAGGAGTACTTTTCTTGGTCGTGCTGTTCAACGCGTGTCTTAGACTGGCCTATTTTCCCCAGAAATGGCGTAAGGCGACGGTCATAGTGATCCCGAAGCAGGGAAAGGACGCTTCCCGTCCTGGCAACCTCCGGCCCATTAGTCTACTGTCAGCCACGTCAAAGGTCCTCGAACGTCTCGTACAACGGAGAGTACTAGATCATCTAAGAAATTTCGATGTACTGGTCCCTGAACAGTTCGGCTTCCGTGTGGGGCATTCCACCACTCATCAACTGATGAGACTGGTGGAATACATCACGGGCGCCGGGTGTCGGAAAGAGCAGACTGTCACCTGTTTCCTAGATGTGAAAAAGGCCTTTGATAGTGTCTGGCATGACGGGCTCTTGTTCAAGCTCCGGGAAATCCAGCTCCCAGATTGCTACCTTTGCTTGATTGCTAACTTTCTGACGGAGAGGACTTTCTGCGTGCGAATAGACGACCACGTCTCTTCCGAGAGACGTATTACAGCCGGGGTACCTCAAGGTAGCGTGCTAGGGCCTCTCCTGTTCTCAGTGTATGTCAACGACGCACCCAGAGAGCCTGGAGTCCAGATGGTTCTGTTTGCCGACGACACGGCGGTCTATACCGCCGATCGGAACGCAGACTTTGCTATCCCACGACTTCAGCGCGCACTCGATGCGTATTCGACGTGGACGGAAAGCTGGAGAGTTGCTGTCAACGAAACCAAGAGCTCCGCGGTGCTATTCACAAAGCGCCGGAAAGAACCACGAGGCCGAGTGAGACTCGGTAGAACGTACTTGCCCTGGTCGAGAGAAGTAAAGTACCTCGGTGTCCACCTTGATCGTCTGCTCACCTGGCGTGCCCACGCTGAGACGATGCGAAAGAAAGCGTCCGCTCGTCTCGCACAATTGTTTCCGATACTTGCCAACAAGGCTATGACCCGCAAGCTGGGTAAGTTGATCGTCAACGCGTACCTGTTGCCGATCATTACCTACGCTCTTCCTGTCTGGGGTTACCTCGCAACCGTTCATAAAAGAAGGTTGCAAAGCGTTCTCGATAGAGGTCTTCGGCTAGCGGCCAAAGTCCCCTATCGGTTTTCTTCTCGTCTCCTGAGAAGAGGACTCGGTGTCCGCTCCTTGGATGACACCGCAAGGCGACTTGCACGTAAATTTTACGTCCGAGCTGCGAGGACCCAGACAAACCCACTCATAGCTGGCCTTGGCAGGTACCGCACACGTCCAGGTGAATCTTGGAAGCGGCCTCGACAAATACTGTACTAGTCGACCTAGTACGAGCATGTCGTTGTAGCGACCACTAAAAATTAAACATTCCGTCTGGACAGGACCACTAGGCAGGAGCCCCTACCGGAGGCTCGGTACTAGGATACCATTGGGTCGTCTCACGACGCACAACCCAACAGCTCTGAACACTGTCGGCGGTTCATAGCGACGGACGCATTCTTATGAATATGGATGGACTCCAGATGCAGGCGAGTGAAGTAACCCCGGACAGAAGACAACACCCGGTCTTCATCAAACATCAGCCGGTGATCGTCGTGGGAAAGAGCATGTTCAGCTGCGGACTTCTCCGGCTGGCCCAGGCGGCAGTATCTCCGATGATCAGAGAGGCGCGTCCGGACACTACGCTTCGTGGTGCCTATGTAGACCTGGCCACACGTACAAGGAATACTGTACACCCTGCACGACGAGAGCGGATCCCTGGCATCTTTTACCGGTCGCAGGAACTGTTGGATCTTTTTGGTTGGCTTGAAGATCGTCCTGATGCCCCGTTTACTCAGCAACTTGCCGATGCGGTCAGTCACGCCACGGATGCAGGGCAAGACAGCAGAGCCAACAACCTCGGGCGACACCGACTCGTCCGGCCTACCAGATCTTCTCGGCCGGGCAGCTCTCCTAACCTCCGCAGCAGAATAGCCGTTGGACTGCAGTGCTTCCTCGAGATGCCAAAACTCATCTTCGAGATACCGGGGCTCACAGATTCTATTTGCCCGGTCTACCAAAGTCTTCAGCACCGCCCTATTCTGCCTAGGGTGATGATTGGAGGACTTGTGCAGATATCTGTCGGTGTGCGTTGGCTTCCTATAAACTTTATGCCCCAAGCTGCCATCGGTCCTTTTCAGGACCAACACATCCAGAAATGCCAATTGATCACCGCTCTCGCGCTCCATCGTAAACTGTATGCGCGGGTGCACAGCGTTCAGATGTCCAAGGAAGCGTTCCAACTCTTCATCCCCATGGCTCCAGATCACGAAAGTGTCGTCAACATACCACAGCCAACACTTCGGCTTCAGTGGCGCAGATGAAATTGCCAACTCTTCAAATTTTTCCAAGTAGAAGTTTGCAACCACAGGACTGAGAGGACTTCCCATCGTGACGCCATCCAACTGTTCATAAAAGCCGCCGTTCCACTGGAAGTAGGTCGTTGTTAGGACCTGCCGGAACAAAGTAGTGATGTCCGCTAGGAACAGTTCACCTTTTATACCCCAAGGCCTCCTCAACAGGGACCATGGTGAAAAGAGAGACCACATCAAAACTCACTAGCACGTCGCCTAGTACATAACTCTTGTGATGTAAGATTGAATCATTGCTCAAACTAAATAAAACCATTCTTCAAATGGTACTTAAGTAATATAGTAATCGTGTAAACAAGTAAAGTAAATTTGAAACTTCTTAACTAGGTTAAAGAGAGACTCGGATCCGAGGTTAACACTTTGTCAGTATGATCATTTTTAAGACAGAAAACCCCCTTACAATTTCTGAGTAAGTAAAATTTTTATTTGTAATGTGTTACCTATCATATGTAAATAAAGGGATGTCATCTTTGTTACATACTAAAGTGAGTGCATAAATCAGCTAAATTCCCTCCCCTAGTTTCCTTTAATTAGAGTAAGTATAATTATTGTTAGTGAAGTGTTTGATTTTTCAGTTTGTTACAACGTAGGCAGCCTGTATAATTGGCTAGAGTCAATTATTACGGGTTCCCTGGATTATAACGTAGCCGACACGTTATAAAATGCGCCACTCTGCTTTGTAAAAAAAGTTAATCGTGTACGTAGTGTCTCATATAGGATGCGGCACTCTGCAGATCTATGCACTCAGTTAATGTATTGTATGTAAAAACAAAAAGGCTAAGTAGCATACAAGAATAATAGTGACAATATTAATTTTCCATTGTGAATTTTGTGTGAGATTACGCACATTCTCGTATATCATTTACTTAACATACGTGAAAATAATAGCTTGTATTATTATTATTGTATTGTAATTGTTTACACCAATTCATGTAGGTACTTGTCAAAATGTTCAGTCAAAAAATGTCTATTTTGTGACAATTCAAGACCTGTAGATTTCCTGTGTATGCCTGCATAAATGTGTAATTTGTATTTCTATTGCCACGGTGAGTCATATAAACAATTGACTAAATTAAAGAAATTCAATTACGTGTAAATAAATTTGTAAGTCAAATTCTACTCCTTTCTAGTAGCAGAATTCGATAAATTGAAATAATTAGTACGTAAAACTAAATAATTACTAAAACTCAGTTTGATAATGGGCTGTAACTTGTTTAAAACGTATTTCGTTGCGCATCGCACATACCCCCCCCGTAGAATCTAGGCGATACTGGTGTGTAAAGGAAGCCGTCAGCTGTTGTTGAATAGAACAATAACATTCTCACCCCCGAGTGTGATTCTCCCCTCCTTATGCATACTACTATGCCATTGTTTAAAAGGAAACTAGTGTGACCTACATTCCAGCGTAACAGCTGATCGTTGAAAGTAAAGTTGACGTCTGTGTGAATTTTTTCTCTTTCTCTGAAATGATGAGTAATTCTTAGAATTAATTAGAATGTTTTACCATGAACTAAATTGTGTATGCAATAATTGTATAGTGTAGTAGAATAAGTTTTAGTGTGTTAGATATAAGGTAAACATGGCCCTATTTAATCCAGACTTACTATTAAAAGACGAACTGTCTTATGACGCTCTTTTACGTGGTTTACCCCATGCGAATGTAACAGTTGCGGAATTGCGCAAGTCTATACGCGAAAGTGGATTTGATACACCCGCGGAGTTAAGTAACCTAATCGGACTCGATTATGAGAGCGAGAGAGAAACTTGTTATGCCAAGTATAGTGAGTTAAACCTTATTGTCCCAAACCCTTCAAGACGAGAAATCTCCTGCGGTAATATTGCGGACAACTCAAAGATAGAACATTTAACCCGGCGAATAAAAAATTTGTTATACTGGCCTAACCTGACGGAAATCCCTCCTGAAGTCCAAAGTTTTGCAGATGAGGCTTTACACCAATTACCCACTATTATCAATGACTTACGAAGAAAGTCCGACTCGTTCAGAATGGATGAAATTGAAAAATCCTTGAACAAACTACACATCTCCCCAGTTCAATCTCCTACGTTAGAACAACCTCCCCCCAACGCGGATCAGGAATCACCCGCCGTATCGAAAATACCACCGACTCGAGAGCGAAACTCAAATAGAGACTTAAATACCCAGACTATATCTGAAGCCCCACCTCCCAGTGGTTCCCAAAATCGCTCCGGACTGTACGAATTGACTACCACTAATGCATCATCAGGTCCTCCTAAAGCGATGCCACATGTAAACTATAATGCTGACCTCTACGGAAAAATCACTCATCCCATAGAAAAACTCTTAGCTGAAATTCCATACACGGATGGTTTGAATGTTACTAAACTACTGAATTTCATCAAATATCTCCTGCAGATAAAGGATTTACAGCAGCTAAATGACTGGCAAATTTTGCAAGTCCTCCTACCGAAATGTAAACCACCATTAAAGAATCGTGTGCTAGAATCATTAAGCTCTACCCTTCCAGTAGAAGAACTGCATACTTCTATCATAAAATATTTTATTCCCACCGGAATTTATGAGGAACTTAAGAGAAAGACCGTACTGCGAGTACAAGGAACTCATGAGAGACTGGCCCATTACATCTCAGACATCAGGGAGTCTTCTCGACTACTGCAAGTAGATTGGAATGAGAGAGATGGTCGATACCATTTTAGTAGGATTGTCTCCAGAAGAAAGATCTCGTTTAGCGTTAATAAATAGACCCAACACCTTTGCGGATCTCGAACAATGCAGTATTCACTCGTCAAATGTATGGTACTCAGATCAGAACAGACATGCTGTGAAATCAACCGAGCCGAGTAGAAATGAAATGCAAACCCTAGTGCCCGATGTGCAAACCCAGCGTGAAAGGCGATTATTTAATAGACCGAACAATTTGCACAGCCCTGGTAAATCAAATGAGATGCAACCTAAAACGGAAGCAAGCTATACTCCTCGTAATAAAAATATGTGTTATAACTGCGGTAAGTATGGACACATAAGTAGAAACTGTAATCGCAAGCAATACGAACGTAAACACCCTAATCCAAAAAACATGTAAGGCAGGGAGACCCGAAATCCAGTGTCTTCCGCAGCATCTTGAGAACCGGTAAACCCAAAGAAATCTACGAGAATAAAAAAAAAGAAAGAAAAAAGAACACTAGAAAAATAGATCCCTATGTTAGAAGGTTTATTGAGTGAATGTAATGCGATAACTAAATGTGAGTGGACTAAAAGTCTATTGCCCTTAATACAAGTTGACCTAGGTGTTATGTCCACCCTCGGATTAATCGATTCTGGATCGACTAGAACCTTAATCAGTCAAAGGTTAGCTGATAAATTATTCGAACACAACCTGGTGAAACGCAGTCAAGCTGTGAATATAAGATGTGCTACGGCCAATAAACAAAATATAGTGATAAAACTCAGCATCACCATTAAGGTAAAAATAAGAATCTAACGTGGTTTTTTTCAATGTTAGTATGTGATCCTTAGGACCCGACTTAATATTGGGAGCTGACTTCATCAGTAAAACGGGAATAATTCTTGACATCCACGAGAAGAAATATTATTTTAGATTCGACCGTACACGGAAGTATAACTTTGATTGTGAAACTGAGGAACAAGAAAGTACTAGATCATCGACTGCACATATAGTACACCATGAGTCTGAATTATCTCATCTAGGAAGTAGAGATAGGCTGAGAATGCAGAAACTAATAAAAGAGTTTTCAACTGTTCTTACCCCTTAGCTAGGACTAACGAACCTAATAGAATACAAGATCAATCTGAGCGATCACAAAGTAATACGCCTACCCCCATATAAGTTATCGCCGCCCAAAATGGAAGTAATGACATCCATATCAACAAGTTGTTAGAACAAGGAGTCATCGAACCCTCTACGTCTCCGTATTCATCACCCTCTTTTTTAGTACCAAAAGGTCACGACAAACATAGACTAGTTGTGGACTACCGGCAATTAAATAAACGAATAGAATTTGAATCTATCCCACTTCCCGACATCCACAGTGCTTTTCATTATTTCACCAAAGCGAAAGTCTTTACTATTATGGAGCTAAATCAAGCATTTCACCAAATACCCCTTTCGGAAGAATCCAAACGTCTAACCGCTTTTGCTGTTCCTTTTAACCTGTACCAATTTACGAGAGTACCCTTTGGAATATCACAAGGAAGTTCCGTATGTAGTAGACTATTAGAAAGAATATTTCATGATATTAAATTTAGATATGTGTATCACTACCTGGACGACATTGTAATCTACAGCGATTCGATGGAACAACATCTTAAACATCTGCGTGAAGTGTTATCTCGATTACAGAAAGCCGGATTAACAGTTAATCCCAAAAAGGTAAATTTTGCAGTCCCACAATTTTCATTTTTAGGTCACATCGTGAAGGCCAACGGAAAGGTAAGCATAGACCCCGAACGAACCCGTGCGATCAGAGAATTTTTACCCCCGCGGGATGCAAAAGGAATAGCCCGATTTTTGGGAATGGTAAATTATTTCCACAAGTATATTCCCCATCTAGCCGAAATAGCCGCACCTCTGAATGCCTTAACAAAGAAGGGAGCGAAATTTGAATGGACTCCACAACACCAAACTGCGTTCAAAAAACTAAAAGAAAGCATCATATCACCCCCAGTATTACAACTAGCAGACTTTACGAAACCTTTCGTAGTTCAGACCGACAGTTCAAGTGTAGCCTTAGGTGCAGTAATCTATCAGGAAATAGAAAACTGTAGACTACCGATTAGTTATGCTTCACGCACTTTGAATGACCAAGAGAAGAAATATTCCGCATATGAACTAGAATGTTTAGCTATTGTATTTGCTTTTGAGAAGTTTAAACCCTTTTTAGAACATAAAGAGTTCCTTTTGGAAACTGATAATCAAGCATTATCTTGGTTACTGAATCACCCTAAACAGTTAGGATGAATTGGAAGATGGGTATTGAGGTTAAATTGTTACAAATTCAAAGTACAGCATATTAAAGGTACACAAAATGTAGTGGCTGATACTCTGTCCCATATGTTCCAGTCGCCCACTAATACTGTCGAAAGCGAGGAGAGCCTGGAAACACCCATTGTTAACACCGTAATTACTGAATTCCCTCTTGCGTTTACCAACATCGCTCAGTATCAACAACAAGACCCTCTTCTGAAGCCAATTATAGAACAACTCGAGCAAGGAATTAAATCAGATAAATACGTATTGAGTAAAAGAATACTATGCCACAGAATAGCAAACGGAAAGGAATTAAGGATAATCACCCCTGATGTAATTAAGCCCATGCTGATGGAATACTTCCATTCATCCACCATTGGAGCCCATATGGGAATAAATAAAACAATACATCGCATTCGTAAGGAATATCATTGGAACAATATGAACAGCGAAATAGCTAGCTTCGTAAAAAAGTGCAAGTTATGCGCGCTCAGCAAACCGGCAAGAAACAGTCAAATAAGCCAATTAATTTCAGATATCCCTACTACCCCATTCTCTAAACTTTATTTAGACTTTTCAGGTCCCTACCCTCGATCTAAATCAGGTAATACGATGCTACTCATATGTGTAGATTCGTTCACCAAATTTGTCTGGATGTATCCCATGCGGCGAGCGTTAGCGTCGACTACTGTAAAGGTATTACAGGAGAGATTATTTAAAGATTATGGCACACCTGTACATCTAGTGTCAGATAACGGACCCCAATTTAAGGCGAAGGAATTTAAGAACATGTGTTTCCAGTTAGGAATAGACCATATTACCACTACGGAGTATCGTCCACAAGGCAATATTGCTGAAAGGTATCTGCGGAACCTCAAATCTGCTTTAATAGCCTACCATGCGAACGACCATACGTCTTGGGACCAGAACCTATCCTGGATACAGTACGCCTTTAATTCAGCTTATCACGAAGGACATAAGTCTACCCCGTTTGAGTTACTGTATAAATAAATACAAACCAAACCACCCCTTGTCCACAAAATGGAAAATACATGACTTGCTACCTCAGCAAATTAAGGATAAGCATATTAAACGAATCTGGAATGAAGCTCACGCAAATTTAAGAGCGAACTTAGAGAAATCGCGAATATATCACGAGAGAAGTAATGATAACAGTTTAGTTAGGTACCAAATTGGTGACTTAGTAATATACAAGACACACCCGACTAGTAGTGCGATTGATAAGACCACCTCTAAACTATCATACCGATGCTGTGGTCCTTACCAAATCCAGAAGTACTTAACCCCAGTTACAGTAGCCCTGTACGAACCTGCGACTCAAGAATATGTACGAAGAACACATATTTCGCAGATAAAATTGTATAAAAAAAAAAAAGGAAATGGCAGAGCGAAAACTAGAAAAAGGTAATACTAGGTAGACAAGTTATCTTGTACCTGAGTAACCATGCTAAGTGCTAATTGTAGAATTAGGAATGAGGCCTGATCAACCTTAGATCCTGTTCAACAAAAGATGAGCAAAATAAGTAGTCAGCTAACCACTACCTGACCACTAAGTAAGAAATTATCTGGATAGTAACTCTCAGAAGAGAGTAACCAAAACCCAAAGAAAAAAACCGGTAGTAGATTTAAGTAATAGAAATGAGTAGAAGTTTATGTGTTTTAATATGTAGTAATTAAGTGTGAATTTTACGTAATTTAAGAATTAGTTTGTAAGGATATATATATTGTTTGATGCTCAAAGGAAATAAGTTGTGTATAACTCATGCAAAAAAAAAAGAAATGAAAGTAAAAGGGAGAAGAAGGAGAGAAACTCCACACAGTAACGACAAGTGTGCCCCAGTACCTTACTTTCGAATCCACCTTATTAAAAGTTCTCCCCCCCATGTCTATTTTAAGCGGCGGAGTATGTGACGATTTAAATTGTAAAAAAAAAAAAATTTAATAATAAAAATATAAAATGGGAAGTTAGTTAAATCCATTAAATCGCACTATTAAACCAAATACCCCTGAACTAACTCATAATACTAATGAGAATTAAATAAGAAAATTTAACTAAAATAATTAATTTGAACTGTGAAAGCAAAAGTTAAAAATAAAACTGTTAACCCTTTATTAAATTTATCATGCTATGACCTGTGTATTCCGGATCCAACTTGCATACCGACCCGACATTAAATAAGAAATACCTGAAAACTTTAATGTAAATAGTTAATAATTTAAAGTCACTAGTAGTAGTCGTAATAAATTCTGTAGACAAGCAAAGTCTCGATTGTTTATGTTGTCAAACTGTAAAACTGTATTGCTAATTAAAAGTTGGAACTATATTATGGCAGAGTATTCACTCCGCGTCGTTGCAACTTTCCTGTTGTAACAATGTAGGACTTATGATGCGGCTTTAAAAGTGTAAAGGGGCTCTTAACAAATGTTTATTTTTTTGTATTTTATTAGAGTGTTAGCTTCCACTGAAAGTGTGGAGAGCTAGATATAAGTAACTAAGATGTAGTGAGTATTTTTGTGAAACAAAGATGTGAAAAAGAGAAAACGAGTGTAAAAGGTGACATCTCCTGTTAATTAAAATAACCAATCAAATATGGTTCAACTTAAAGGTAATTCTAACATAATGTAAAGAAAATATGTAAACTGCAATACGACAGTGCCACTAAACATGTGAAGTGAAAAACTGTGAATAGTGACGACTTTGACCTATACTGCATTTACACTATCGCAGATGTTCAGGACGACTTCACGCTAGATGACACCACAACATCCTTTTCATCATTAATTGCCTCCGAGGACATCCACTGGAAAGACTACCCCGATGACCAACCCGACTAAGAGAGTACAGAAGAATCACACTCCGAGGACATGGACAGATAACGTTTATCTAAGAGGTGACGCGGAAGCTCGTCTTCCGTGAATTATGTATATTTAAAGTGTAAGTAATTATCAATGAAAAAGACTTTTAAAAGACAATCTATAAGCGCTAACTTTTAAAATGGTGTACCCAGAAATTTCTGAAATCATACGTTGTAACATAACTCTTGTGATGTAAGATTGAATCATTGCTCAAACTAAATAAAACCATTCTTCAAATGGTACTTAAATAATAAAGTAATCGTTTAAACAAGTAAAGTAAATTTGAAACTTCTTAACTAGGTTAAAGAGAGACTCGGATCCGAGATAAACACTTTGTCAGTATGATCATTTTTAAGACAGAAAACCCCCTTACAATTTCTGAGTAAGTAAAATTTTTATTTGTAATGTGTTACCTATCATATGTAAATAAAGGGATGTCATCTTTGTTACATACTAAAGTGAGTGCATAAATCAGCTAAATTCCCTCCCCTAGTTTCCTTTAATTAGAGTAAGTATAATTATTGTTAGTGAAGTGTTTGATTTTGCAGTTTGTTACAACGTAGGCAGCCTGTATAATTGGCTAGAGTCAATTATTACGGGTTCCCTGGATTATAACGTAGCCGACACGTTATAATTTCATTGTGTTATTATTATGACGTCGCCAGATATTAAGGCATTGTTAACTGCACCTTGCATTCCAATGTTATATATATGTGGGCTACTGACGTCATATGGTGTGACCCCATCTGTGCATAGTTCATAGGTCAACTTGCTAAACATAATTGTTTCTAGCAGCTTGATTGGCGACCTTGATGTTAATTCATATACGTTGTTTCTCCATAACATTTTCCAATACAATTTAAAACTTTACTATTACAAAAATATCCCTGGTTGGGTCTGCCCCATTACAAAACGAACTTGTAAAGACAAGAAAATTAATAACTCTAATGATTTATGTGTTAAAGTGGGATGAAGAAAGCCAAGAACAAGCTAGTCATATATATAAGCTTAGTCTTTTGGATGCAATCGAAGCACGATGGAGAGCAGAGACTGATACCTCTCCAGAATACAGTTACTACGCATCAAGTTACTCTTCATGGTTGAATTACGGCACTAGTCTAGCCACTAACATTGTTGAGAATTTGCAGGTGAGTAGATTTTGAACGTCTGTTTTGTTCACTAATTATTATAGATAATATTGTTAATGCAACTCAAGTATAATCATTATTCCTTTTCTGTTGACAAATAGATATTGTAATAAATGAATTTTTTACCATTGGAACGGTAATGTTATTTGAAAAAGTGAACAGTGGTGCTTCAGGTTACACCACATGCCCAATACTGACAAAAGTTATTGCCTATCATGTTTTTAATTTTGCTTGTTTCTTGATCGCTTTTTATCATCTTATATTATAAGTACTGCTTTAGACCGAACTCTATGTCCCTTAGAGGAATATGACTTAGAGAGAGAGAGAGAGAGAGAGAGACCGCGCGCGCGCGTAGACATGTGCATATGTAATGATTGTAAACAAACGACTACTACTGAGAAATACTGATTCACATTATCTAAACTTATTCAATGCTCACGTTTCTCGTATCTAAAAAATGTTTCTCCCAGATTCCCGAAAACTTTTAATTTGCACAAGGCATCATTACAACTTCTGGTTTTTCAATTACCACTTCTCTTTAACTTTTACATTTCTTCCACTTGAATCCCACACTTTTAAGCACTTGTTTTAATGTTTTAGCCCCGTATAGGAAATGAAATATAGGTAGCCCCTTTCTTTCGCAATAGGTAGGAGTTTTTTAAAAGTGGGCACAATGTTTTGATTTTTACAAAAATCCTGAACAATATTTCTTAACTACACACTTATTGAAACCATCAAGAAAAAGTTTCCTTTTCTCACATGTGTTAATTTTTTCTTGGTGTGGAGAGTTTTCCTTCTGGACTGCATTTCCTTTGCTTTCTCAAGTATTTAACGAAGCCTTCCTATTTATTACAGTAATATGCAGCTCATTGGTTGCTTGATTCAGAGGGTATGTCAGTAAGTTTTATTGGTTTTCTTCATAATATTTTTCAGTTATACTGCCAATTATTTCGAGACATTCACTGTGAATAACGAAACTTCTTTTTCTTTCTTTTGATGACCCTTGAAGAGACATTATGAATAGAGAGCTACAAATAAACAAGTAACAGAATAATTCACTTACTAACTGAAAGTAACTAAAAGTATATTAATCCTAAACGATAGTTCAAATTTTTTAATGTTACTCTAACACAACCTACTTGAAAAGTACTAATTAAGAAAGTTGTGTTAGTGGTTATAATCACAAACAGAATTATCACTGTTGCACACCACTATAGAAAAATTACTCTGATTAGCGCTTTCAAGCTTCTCAGCTCATCTGACGATGTGATGATGAAGATTTCCGATCTGACGATGAGCTGAGAAGCTTGAAAGCGCTAATCGGAATAATTTTTCTATAGTGGTGTGCAACAGTGATAATTTTGTTTGTGAAAAGTACTAAGCTGTAAACACAAACCAATAATAATACGTCTTTGAGTGCACTTGGTTTCGCAAAGTCTGTAACATCTGATTGCGTTTGTGAGTGGATGCCAGTCTGACTATGAACATGGTCTTGAATCGTTGGCCTTGACAAACTAATGACACTAACACAAACACACTCAGTCATACTTTATCCCCTCCATCAGAGACACAGAGTTCAGTCTCATCCTGTAATGTATGTATTATGTTGCTGTCCATTATCGGGCAGCAACATATTTAACAATTTATTCTCCAGTCGATTTTCAGCTGAATAAATCGTCATGAATGTTTATAATAAAAATTCGTAATACGTTTTGAATGTCACATACATATATTTGTGTGTGTGTTTACAGTTAACTATCACGGATGTGCATCTAAGGTACGAAGACAACGTAACTATTCCAGGATCAAAAATCGCATTAGGCGTGCTAATTGAATCTCTTACGGCTCAGAGTTGTGATAGTACGTGGACTCCGAAGTTCTTAAGTAGTGATAATGGCGGGTCGTCATTTAAGCTTCTTCAGTTGTCAGACCTTGCCGTTTACTTGGATACAGTTACAGACGATCAGTTGTGGGGAGATTTGTCGATTTCAGAACTTGCAGTAAGTTAGTTTTTCTTAAGGTTTGTCTGAGGCTTACACGGCTGGAGTCTATGTTATTAAAATTATTGTCTTCCAGGCTGTTTGACCATGGTCCAGGCTGTTGATTGCAGCAGACGTTTTAGCCGGCCTTTGATGGCTGTCTTCAGTGCTAAATTTGAGGTAAACACTAACACAAATGTCACGGTGAATGACCACAGAGTACTGTGGTAAAGGCTGGGTTCAATGACTGGCTCTTCTATGGCATTTATTCTATTTCAGCCTAAACATTAACTGTGACATCTGTTTAGTGTTTAGATCGAATTTAGCACTGAAGATGGCCGTCAAACGTCTGCTGCGATGGACCATGGACAAACAGCCCAGAAGACAATAATTTAATTTATACGTAAATAATTAGCCCATTAAGAAAATTATATTTGTAAAAAGAAAACATTTTGTGTACTGTTACTTTGTTTTCTATAATGCTCCACAGTTGCGTTTACCCTAATTGTAGAGTGCATATGATGATATAGGTGTGACAAACTATCAATTTGACACTACTGATATCAGTTATTTGAACTGTTATTTCCGGCTAAGATTTTTCTGTAATTGTATATTTTTATATAAAATACATGTTTTAAGTATTGCCTCATAAAATCAAATTGCCTTGTATTTTGATGAAATAAAATGTAAAACAATTATTTTTCCAGTTTCATTGTCTCAGTTATGGATATTTCTAATTACGATTGCAGGTAAATCTATATTTTAATGTAAATGCATAAAACTTAAACATATTTTAAACCAAAAAGAGATGTAATCTGTTAACCATAATATTGATTGTGCGCCTTGTTTTGTGAATTGATGGAATTGTTGTGGCCAGACAGTATTCATTATGACAGTGTGTTTCTGTATTTAACCGAGAAAGTTCATACATGAAAAAACAGTCACAGGGCTGTGTGTGATCTGTGTTTGTGAGTTCAGTTGTATGCGACTTTTAAACTACAACTTTAACAGAGTAAAAGTATTGTTTTAGGCTAAAACAGTGTGTGTGTGTGTGTGTGTGTGTGTGTGTGTGTGTGTGTGTGTGTGTGTGTGTGTGTGTGTTTCACTGCCCATGCCATATCTGCAAAATAATACAAGAATTATTTCTTGACTTGGGATGTTTAATTAGGTTTGTAAAAGCACACCTCTGAATTGAAATATTTCACAACGGCCGCAGACACATGCCCTCCCACCATAGCCATTGTTAAACACTGGGCCACAGTTTGGCAAATTCCAGTTTTAAAATGGATCTGGTGTATATTAAATCTATCCCATGTTTACAATAATTTCTGTAAACAACCTCATAAGTGTACAGATCACTTGCTAACATAGTTCTAATGGTGAAGAAAGTGGGCAAGGGACGAGGATATACCCAAACAAGAAGCCACATTACTGTTAAGAGAACTGCCAGATTAGCACCACATATGATATAGAAGTTAATGTACAAAACAGTTTGTTTCATTCAAATACATAAAATGCTGTGTAATGTTGAACAAGCCTTTCCATGATGTAAGGCCTTATTTTGTGACAGTTTCCAGTGAGATACTAGCAACCGTTTGAAAAATCATCTTTATTGCACACTGGAATGATGAGATGCAAAAGTAAATAAAATAGTAATTTTACATTATAAGTCAGTTTTCCCAGTTTTGCTTGAAAGAGTTTTAGTTCATGCTTTTAAGTTTTTAGCATATGTTTTCACATTTGTATGGCATAATTTCATAAACGTTTTCAAAAGGTTTAGCTCATAAAAATTGTATCACTAGTTATTATGTTATAATGGCATAATCTAAAGTCTAGAGGAAGATAGAGAGGGAGAGAACGAAAGAGAGAATACATATGCATTTATGTTTATATATGAATTTATGCATTTATGCTGATGTCATTATTTATTAATATAGGTGATAAATATTATATGTATAATACTGTCAGATGATAAATTATTTTTGTTGTGTTGAAATGTAGTTTCATATAGCCTTATTCTTATTTCCTGCTAAATGCACACACACGCACATGCGTGCGCACACACACACACAGACACACATTTATATGTATGGAATATGTGAAAGAGTATTTGTATTTCAGGCAGCCATGGGCCAGAAGTCTTCTACACCTCTTAAACATGACTACTTATTGGTACCAGTGAGTGGGAAAGCTCAAGTTAAACGCAATCGTTCAGAACACCCGTTACGATCCCGTGTGCATCCTCGAATTGTGTGCGATCTTAACTTTGAAGAAGTGCAATTATCACTCAGTGATGTAAGTTTATTATTAGAGATTTTATATCGAGAGAATGATGAATTATTGCAGTAATTTTTTTTGCATAAAATTTATAACTGTTTACAGACTGTGACTTATTTAAGTTCTAATGTATAAATGTACATTTTCACTCCTGTAAATTACGTTGTATAGTAGACTAGTGTTTGTATATAGTAATGTTTAATTAAGGCTACATATAATGTACAACCTCTTAGATGATTAACAGTTCTTTAATGTAAGAGAGAATCACCTTGGGAGGTGATGTGCCACGATATATATAGTATGTCCTGTTTTAAGTTTATAAATTTGTTGATAAGAATGGTGACTGGAACCATATGTCATGTCAGTTTAGTGAGTGCATGTGCGTTTGTGTGTGGGTACAAGTATTTTTATACACGTAATACATTTTATATTGTTTTCTATACTTACGACTGAACACAGAACACATTTGCATCCTCAGTAACTGAATGTATTATAATGAAATACAGATCAGTTGCTCGATAGGTTAGAGGTCACTGGGCCTCATTATATGCAAATATTATTATAATGACGCTGGCTAAGTACCAAATTTATTCAATATTGTAACTCAGTTTCAGCCTTTGAACCAAATTTTAGAATAGTTGCAGAATTATATGATTACAATCTTTTGAATTTTATTTTTTGAAGAGTTTATCTTACATTTATTAACCCTTCGGGGACCAGCATTTTTACATTAGTACTTGTGAAAAGACACAGGCCGTTTGTGTGGTTTTTGTATTAGCTGTGATTTTTCTTCATCCTCTTCCACATATGAAACACACTTGGGTACAAACAGTACCAGTTTTTCTTAAGGTATAATTTGGTGGTACAGATTATAGTATAATGTAATATATTAATTAATTTATAAATAAAAATATTAATAAAATATTAAAATGATAATGTGCTCTTTGGGTGATAAAATTGTATTCAACTCACTCCTTGTCTTACAAAAAAAAAAATCTCTGGCACTCCAAACTGCCATAGTTGATTCCCTTATACATTACTGTAACAGTGTGCAAAGAACGAACATTCTGTCTATAACCGGAGAAAGCTAATACCATAAATGTATGTACTATATGCGGCAAAATACATGAAGTCTATAGTGCAAAACATAAACACTCTCATGCAACACCGAAGTTTAAATCAATTTTTGAAATTAGTACACAGTTATTTTAACAAAAACTTGTATACCGTATTTTGTCGCATAATTAACGCACTTTTTTGACGAAAAATACCGGCGAAAATTTCGGGTGCGTAAATTATTCAAGGATTTCAGATATACCCAAATTTCATTTGAAATTTATTGACATTTAAAAGATACATTAAATATATTATACACAAAATCAGTTCAACTCATTGAAGTTATCGTCATTTGGTGTAAAATTACGGTTGAGTTTTCTTCTGAACAATCAAATAGAGTACATTAGGCAAGTTGGACACACAGTTTCAAGTACGGACACCGGAAAATATTCTTCCCGTCACGAGCTGATAGTACGACCTGAAGCAAAATAAATATGAATTAACGAAAGTACTAACGACGTAAGTAATAATGACATACCTGCTAAAAAGGAAGAAAAATAATCTTACCTTTTATAGGCTACCGAGTTGGTCGTCGCCACTGGAAATGCAGGAAGAATTGGTGCTGCTATCACTGCTCACATCTCTCCATAAGAAGTCATCTTCAGTCCCGTCTAACGCATTCGAGATTCCCGTCTTTTAGAAGCTCTTTTCAATCACCTTCGAAGAAATCATGTCCCAAGCGCGCAATATCCACTCACAAAGGAGTTCCACAGATGGTTTCCGAATTTTGCCTGTTGGAGTAAGTTCGTGCACATTTTCCGCCATCCAGCACTGATAGAGTTTTCGCACATTGTCCTTGAATGGTTTATTTATCGAAACGTCCAAGGGTTGAAGTACTGATGTCAGTCCACCAGGAATCACTGCCAAATCGGTTTTCATAGTTTCCAATAATTTTTTAGTGTTTTCCGTCAGATGGCCACGAAAACTGTCCAACACGAGAAGAGCCGGGCACCGAAGGAGGGACCCGCTCTATTTCCCCAAACCGTTCGTATCCAGTCTTCTACGAGTGACGTGTCCATCCACCCTTTTCTTGGACACGAACGTGGATCCCACGTGGAAATTTTACTTTCTGCATTGTTTTTCGCTTCAGGACAACGTACGGTGCAAGCTTTCTGCCATCAGCTGTTACTGCAAGCATTACCATACACCGTTGTTTTTCACTTCCAGTAGTGCGCACAATAACACTCGATGTTCCTTTCGTATCGATTGTTTCGACTTTGTGGCATATCGAAACTGATGGGCGTCTGATCTGCGTTTCCTATCTGGGAAAGCAAATATTTCTTCAGAATGATCACTGTTGCACACCACTATATAAAAATTATCCCGATTAGCGCTTTCAAGCTTCACAGCCCATCGTCAGATCAGAATAGACAGGAAATATGTGAAAACAAACCCTTCACCCCTCTCCCCTACCCTGCTCACACACAACAAGCTATAATATAAATAACCCTTCCCCACCCCCTAAACCCTGTCCCACCATCTGTACAGTTACTTATTTTTCTAGCAAATTCCTTGTGTTTCAGTGTTGTGTGTGTGTTTAACATTCATGTTTCGTATGGTATCCAAGTCACTTTTTTATAATAGTAAGTGATTACCTGTATGCGGTCCGCCGTGTGACTTCTCAAACTTGGTTACAAACGTAACCAAGTTTGAGAAGTCACATGGCGGACCGCATACAGGTAATCACTTACTATTGTGTGTGTTTGTGTGTGCGCGTGTGCATCCTTTTAAACTTACCCTCTTCCTCTCCACACACGTGGGTCAGTCACACACCCTTATTTTAAAACATCCAATTAGTACTATGCAATATAATTCTTAACCTTATCTATATGTCCTCTATCATTTACTTCTTAATCATGTTATAAAATATTTCTTCATTATCAAATTTAATTTTAATATTAATTAAATTGTCTAACCCTTTTTCTCTTTCTTTCAATATTTCTAACTCCTCTCTAAGCTTCCTTTCAACTGTGTTATTTACTACTTTTACAATTTCGTATTCTTCCAAAGGATTAACAAACTTATGGTTGTCTTCTATGAAATGTCTTGCATATAACGAATTGGTTGTTCTATTACCTTCTCCACGTTTGTGGCCAGAGAACCTGCATACGAATTTTCGTCCTGTCTCACCTAGGTACACTTTGTTGCAGTCTTTATATTTTAATTTATAAATTCCACTTTTCTGTGATACTGGAATTTTTTCTATATTCTTATTCCGTATCAAATACCGTTTCACATTTTTTAATAGCTATATCTACTCCATATTTATTAAAACATTTTATAATTTTTCTAGTATGTGAACCTATGTATGTCAATGACCCTGCATAATTCTTTTGTTCTGGTTCTATTTTAGCTTTTTGTATGTTAACCCTTTTCATAACTTTATCCACTATGTTGGTGTTATAATTATTATTCCTTACAATTCCCTTTATCGTTTGGAGTAGATATAGGAATATGGAGTAGAATATGGAGTAGATATAGCTATTAAAAAATGTGAAACGGTATTTGATAAGATAAGGAATAAGAACGAGAAAAAGAGAAAAAGGGTTAGACAATTTAATTAATATTAAAATTAAATTTGATAATGAAGAAATATTTTATAACATGATTAAGAAGTAAATGATAGAGGACAGATAGATAAGATTAAGAATTATATTGCATAGTACTAATTGGATGTTTTAAAATAAGGGTGTGTGACTGACCCACGTTGGTGAGTAACACACACACACACACACACACACACACACACACACACACACACACGCGCACGCACGCACGCACGCACGCACGCACGCACGCACGCACGCACGCACGCACGCACGCACGCACGCACGCACGCACGCACGCACGCACGCACGCGCGCACGCACACACACACACACACACACACACACACACACACACACACACATACACACACACACACACACACAACACTGAAACACAAGGAATTTGCTAGAAAAATATGTAACTGTACAGATGGTGGGACAGGGTTTAGGGGGTGGGGAAGGGTCATTTATATTATAGCTTGTTGTGTGTGAGCAGGGTAGGGGAGAGGGGTGAAGGGTTTGTTTTCACATATTTCCTGTCTATTCCGATCTGACGATGGGCTGTGAAGCTTGAAAGCGCTAATCGGGATAATTTTTATATAGTGGTGTGCAACAGTGATCATTCTGATTGTGTTTTCAACTACTAACACAAATTTCTTCATTAAATATTTCTTTGGTTTCCGTTTCCTAATCACGAAGCGATGAAAATCAAAGACTTTTTGGTCGAAATCATTCGGCATTCTTTGACATAAGGATGTTCTTCGAAGAGAGAGTCCATTTCTCTTCATAAATTTAATCACCCAGCCTCGGCTAACCTTAAAATTCGAGACACTGATCCCATGTGCTGCAGCTATTTCTCGTCCTTTAAAATACAGCATTTCGTAAGAAACGGCATATCCATCATTGTGTAACGAAATCACATATTTCAGAAGATAGTCCTTTACTTGCGGAAACTTGCCACTTTTTGGACCGCGAAATGCTCTACGAGACTTGTTGGTCTCTTGAAAGGCAATTTTCTGTTTTCGCCAGTACCGCACGTTACACTCGGACACAGAATATTTGCGGCCTGGTGCCCTATTCCCATGTGTTTCGGCGTAAGCGATCACCGCAAGTTTATATGACGCAGTATTACTCGAATACTTGCTCATTGTGGATTAATGAACGACTTTGAGATCACAAAACATCCGTGTACCCGAAACACTCGTAAAATGAGTTTTTACCAGACTGGAATAGATCGTCACTAATCACGTCTCTTCGCTGATTCACTCACCGGACTGAAATACCGCAGTGAGTAATAACAGGAAGTTGCACGAGGGTTTGAAATGCGAGGTTGCGCAATAGGAAAGCTACTACTTGACATCTTAAAGCGTTACGAGCTTTAAATAAATATTTAAAATCTAGAAATCTGTGTATATAACTGAAACTCTACTTGTTTAATAAAAAATTTTAATTGGTATCACTTACCTTCTTAGCGAATTATCAGGGTGTCGTCTGATGTACTTAGGCAGAGAAAAACAGGCAATGCAATGACAAACACACATTAATGTGTTTAATTGACACTTTTTATTAACTTTTAATTTTTAATATTAATTATTAAACTTTAACTCCCTCTTCATCAATTTCTTTTACATTACATCGTTAATAATTATTGGAATATCAGTTTAATTTTAATTTACTAGCGGTTCATTCGAAAAACTTTGCTTGGAAGCATTGATACTTGTTATACATGAAATGAAAATAGTTGCGATACTTATGACTAAACACTTAACATTCTAACCATGGTATCTAAATTATGAAAGCGACCCATATTGCTCTCTCTCTCTCTCTCATACTATAAAATTCCCTATAATTTAGTTATAACCCCCCTTTTTTTATGAATTTGAAAAATAATTGAAATTAGGTTTGAGTCGACTACTTAACCAGAGTCCTTCGGCTGACCGCGTGTGGCGTCGCGCATGTATATGAATGTCCTGTTTATTTGTCACATTTTTCACTTTTGCTGTACACTCTGCTAACTTCGTTTACACTGTCGGATTAACTGTTTATCTTCAACTTTACTGTTACACTTCAGAATATGTTAAAATGCAAAATTTAAGGGTCGCGAACTGCGAACCTTGTCCCGGCCGGGAATGGGTGATTTCGTCGACTGACGACGCTACAAGTGCGTTGGTCAAAAAACATTTCCGCCAGCTCGTGCTGTGATTGGCTGCGGCATCTCACATGGCTGGTTCCGGTGATCGACTTTGGTGTCGAGAGTACAGATAGCGGGACACGGGCGCACACGCACTGCCACATTCGATTGTCGTTGAGCGTTATTCACCAAGTTTTTGTTACTCCTCCCCAACGGAGGATACACGCATGTGCGCACAAGCTGACATTCCACGGTGTTATCGTTGTGCGCTAGGCACGGACCGGTACAGGATTGTATACAGGGTGTCCAAATAAGTGTTAGTGGTCTCGGTGGCCGCAAAGGGTGTCCAAACCGATTATTTCCCAATAGTTGATATTAAATGAAAATAAAAAACATACCTCCTTCAAAATTGTTCCATTACAATACCCCCCCAATGAGAGATCTTCTGCCGAAACGGAAGATATCTCATTGCCAAACCCCTAAGAGGACCGGTGAGGATATGGAGCCAACAACCCCCCTTTAATTTCTTAACACATCATGGGTAAACTACCCCCCTGGCTCGGCGACTATGGACTCATCTGAACGAGATCACTGGACTTCTCCGTAAGAGATCCCAACACCGAGAAATCGAACCGACAAGTACCACAGCGCACCTCACCTTCTAACATGCTACCCCCCAAAATCCTCACTCCCTGGCTTATATCATACCAGATCCTCAACCAATCTGTTCCCTCTTATATGCAAACTGGGTCGCCTTCAGCAATACTGGGCGCATACATGTACTTGTTAATTCCTACCTATCGAATTTTAAAAGTTTCTGTTAAATTAACATCAAAAAAATTCCTAAATCATTCCTAAGTGATATTCTACATATCAATAATTATATACTATATATCAGCTGACATCCCTAGCTAATTGTAAACACATTTCAAAATTGAGCAAATTGCATGAAATATATTTTTATCAATTCTTATATCTAACGTACAACAATAATAATAATACACTTAAAATTATAGCATGAACAACTTGTATTGACTTGTCTGAGCAGCTAGTTATTTAACAGAGCACAAGCAGTTTTTTTATAGGATCAAATTTGAATTAGTAAAACATTTTTATGTTATAAGATTTACATTCGTGGCTCCTCTGAGCCACCTCCCGGCCACACACTCTATTGCAAATTGTGTAAGACTGTGGCGCCTTTTCGCTTCCACAGAGACTGTACATTTTGGAGCAGGTTTTACCTCTCCGTGTCTCTGCTTCCGCTATTAAGTTTTAAAATAGTGAACATCATCATGTTCTTGTTATAAAATGATACACCCTTAAAACGGTTCTACCACCTGTCTCTGCTACCCCTACACGGGCAGAGTGGCAGCCGCTGTTCCATAGTCTGGTGATTCCCCTTAATTTCACCCCCCATCAATTTCAAAGTACACCTTTACAACGATAACAGCTATGGCCAGTTATGGCAGAACGTGACGCAATGAGCCCCAACCATAGCTGTTAAAGCTAAACCAATTCCACGGTCAAGGTTCGGTGAGGCCGTGACCGCCCGAAAAGTTGGGGAATCACAAGTATAATACTTCCTTTTAAAATTAAAATTGATAATTTATATTACATGACATTTCTAGTCTTGGTGGTGTTTTAACTAATACATTTCTTTCTTAACTATCTTAATGTCCATTTACATAAAATACATAATGTGTATAAACAATAATAACAATTTATAATAATAGAATATAAAAATGTCTATTTAGCTATGAAAATATTAATATTCATAAATACATCCATCATCACTCAGCTAGATAATACTTTTTTAACTGGGTCACATTATAGGTTCCCTTTATTTCTCGAGTTTGCAAATCTACTAAAACATACGCATTCTCCATTTTCACTTGGCTAACCTCATATGGACCGTCATACAATAGGAAGAATTTCTTAAAATTTCAAAATTATTATTAACATATGTTTTAACAATTATGTCATTCCACAAACTAAACTATTTAAGATTTATTTATTCATTAATTGTTTTTCAATTGAAATTTCATCAAATAATTTAAATATCTCATAAAAATTCAATCATACAACATTAAATCACAACATTTAACCATCTCAAATTATTCACTTCAATTGATTATTAAACTCAACATATTTCAATTATTATCAAAATTTACAAGGCATCAATTATGGTCTTCATAATTATTTATGTAAACTGCAAAATATTAATAATATATCTACACAAATGAATTCACAAACTGTTCAATTGTTTCACGCTTCATATGCCCAAATCTGCAAGGTCATTACCAAAATTTACAATATTCACCAATGTCTATATACTGATATTTTAGTTCATCCTCCATCGTTATATATATATCTAATGTATTTGTAACATGCTTCATTGTTATACACACTCAATTTGCTATTACTATCATTATAATAATCATCCATTACCTTTACTCCATTCATTAAGTCATTATAATTGATAGGGTTATTCCCTATTAATATTTCATACCATTTGTCAACATAAGTTACAATTGTCCAGTCTCCATCGGTAAATACATTCATGATCGGGTTAATTACTTTTGTCAGATAATTATTTACATTATTCTTCAAGTATACTGTTAAATTTTCTCTCCATTCGTCATACTTTCGATTCACATTATATAATTCTGTTACTTTATTAACATACCATTCTCCACTTATATCTCTCTCATCACAATACCAAATTAAACTTTCAACATCATTATTATTACAGACAGAGGGTACAACATTATACAACATCAATTCACTTATCAATACGGGACTCTTTCCCTTCTTAAACAACACTTGTGAACACCTTGGTTCAGAAAAATTAATAGGAAAATTTACCTTCTGCCCCACATACTCTATTCTCTCTTTCCACTTTCTCTCTAACTCATAATAATTTCTCTTTAACTTATACAATTCTATTTCTCTATCTGCATACAACTCTATATATAAATCTCTCTCACTCACATTAGTTAACATCTGATTAATGGATACATTTAAGTCTTTTCTGACTTTAATTATTTCACGCTCATGTTCTGCTTGTTTATTCTTTAAGCTAGTTACATTAATTATACTTGCATCAACTGGTTCACCGTTACTTCTAAGTTCATCATTTATATTTTCTTGTATGTCACTTTGCTCACACTCATTAATTAAACATTGAACATTACAGTCCATTTTGTCATTTGGCTTTTTGATTTTATCATTACATTTACTTGTCAATGTGTCAAATTTTTTATTTGTCTCTAGCATTTTCTCTTTTTGTTCTTCGTTAATTATTTTTCTATCGTTTCTCATTTCGTCCTGTACATTATTTATAACACTAGTCAGTTCATCTCTCATTCCAATAATAGTCTCATTCGTGCTTTCCAAACGGCTATTCATATTTATTTCACTCGCTCTCAATTCGCTCCTCACACTTATGAACTCGTTATTTAAATCAGTCAGTTTAATATTTATAGTATTCACTTCTGATTTAATCTCATTTTTAAATTCATTTAAACATGTGTTTAGATTATTATTTTCTGACTTCATTTTCTCGTCTTGTTTGTCAAGTTTATCATTCATTCCTGACATCATCTCCATCATCAATGCTAACTGATTAAATATATTTACATTATCGCTTATTTTTGCGTCTACTGTCTCAATCGTTAATTCGTGTGTTGTATTGTCTACACTCTCGTTAATATTTGTCGATACTAAATCGTCTTGCGTAACATTTAAAATTGACCCCTCCACAATATCTTCACATAAATTTACACTCTCGCTTTTCTCTGCCATTTTTCGATTAGGTTGTAAATTAATTTATTTTATATTACATTAAAAATTAATTTACAATGTCCACTGTTCAGGCACCAATTAAAGCGTTACGAGCTTTAAATAAATATTTAAAATCTAGAAATCTGTGTATATAACTGAAACTCTACTTGTTTAATAAAAAATTTTAATTGGTATCACTTACCTTCTTAGCGAATTATCAGGGTGTCGTCTGATGTACTTAGGCAGAGAAAAACAGGCAATGCAATGACAAACACACATTAATGTGTTTAATTGACACTTTTTATTAACTTTTAATTTTTAATATTAATTATTAAACTTTAACTCCCTCTTCATCAATTTCTTTTACATTACATCGTTAATAATTATTGGAATATCAGTTTAATTTTAATTTACTAGCGGTTCATTCGAAAAATTTTGCTTGGAAGCATTGATACTTGTTATACATGAAATGAAAATAGTTGCGATACTTATGACTAAACACTTAACATTCTAACCATGGTATCTAAATTATGAAAGCGACCCATATTGCTCTCTCTCTCTCTCTCTCTCATACTATAAAATTCCCTATAATTTAGTTATAACCCCCCTTTTTTTATGAATTTGAAAAATAATTGAAATTAGGTTTGAGTCGACTACTTAACCAGAGTCCTTCGGCTGACCGCGTGTGGCGTCGCGCATGTATATGAATGTCCTGTTTATTTTCACATTTTTCACTTTTGCTGTACACTCTGCTAACTTCGTTTACACTGTCGGATTTAACTGTTTATCTTCAACTTTACTGTTACACTTCAGAATATGTTAAAATGCAAAATTTAAGGGTCGCGAACTGCGAACCTTGTCCCGGCCGGGAATGGGTGATTTCGTCGACTGACGACGCTACAAGTGCGTTGGTCAAAAAACATTTCCGCCAGCTCGTGCTGTGATTGGCTGCGGCATCTCACATGGCTGGTTCCGGTGATCGACTTTGGTGTCGAGAGTACAGATAGCGGGACACGGGCGCACACGCACTGCCACATTCCATTGTCGTTGAGCGTTATTCACCAAGTTTTTGTTACTCCTCCCCAACGGAGGATACACGCATGTGCGCACAAGCTGACATTCCACGGTGTTATCGTTGTGCGCTAGGCACGGACCAGTACAGGATTGTATACAGGGTGTCCAAATAAGTGTTAGTGGTCTCGGTGGCCGCAAAGGGTGTCCAAACCGATTATTTCCCAATAGTTGATATTAAATGAAAATAAAAAACATACCTCCTTCAAAATTGTTCCATTACAATCTTTATTTCGAAACGCACCCGGAACTGCGTGATGAAATCATCGAGAAAGTGGGTGCATCAAATACACAAATATTTCTTTTTTCCCACTGTGAACCCCCCAGAAATGGGATGCGTAAATTATGCGGGGGCGTTAATTATGCGAGAAAATACTAAAACTACATTAAATAAACATAGAATGATGTTAATTCAACAATATCACTTATAAAATTAGAAATATAATGAAAAAAACATTGTAAACATAACCAACCTGAACACCAGCAGTAAAAAACAACACAAGAACACTGTTCTTCTTGATTTCAGTATCATGTAACTTCTACAAAAATGGAAATTATGCTATCTGGTGTTAGGATTAAAAACTATGAATGTAAACAATCTGACACATTGGCAGCACTCAAAAACAGCAGCAATTTTAATGACATCCAATATATTGGACATTAGTCCTTTTCAACAAAACCAAGATGTCCAATATATTGGATGTCGGTCCTCAAATGGTTAAGGATGTAAATAGTGAAATCTCTACTTCTTCTGGGTGTATTCCAAGTTTAAATTATAATATATTGTAGAAGTAATAATTTTGTATTTGTTTATATAATAAGTGTTAATAACATTATGTAATGATATTATATAAAAATTACTTATTGTTTGTTGCTACATGTATAATTAAAAGTACAGTAAGAACTAGATAATACAGTTTTAGATATTCATCATAATAAAAACGTTTTTGTGTGGATGTAGCGGATTCTTGTGTAGGTATCTGTTTGTGGAAGTAGTGAAGAGACTGAACTTTCGGACTGAAATTATAAGTTAGTGGATAGTTGTGAGACTAACCGACCATAGTATATACAGTAGCTAGTGAATTCCAAATTAGATAACTTTTAATTTAAATCTATTCTAAAAAAAATAAATTCATTATTTCATTGTCTTATTTCATATTTACAACTTACAGTATAAGTATTGATTGTCCAGCATCATAAGAATAGTGTATATTGTATTGTTTATGTTTATGGGGTTGCAGGTTCAATATGGGCAAATGGTAAACTGTATTAAAGGTTTAGATTACATACAGTTAAGCCAGAGGTATCACAAGCATAGACCATCGTGCACAGTAAAAGAAGATCCAAGAGTGTGGTGGAAATATGCGATTACTTGTGTTACAATTCCTAAAGCGACGTGGAATATTGTTCTTGAAAAGGCAAAGGAAAATGTGGCATATGTTGAAATTTACACGAGGCTTTTGTCTAATCATACTGCGTCGTCACCTTTGTCTCCTGAAAAGAAACAACTCAAGGAAAAAGTTGAGTGGGAAAGAAGTTTTGATGAACTTCGAACTCTTAGAGAGGTAATAATTGACTAATAATAGTAATAAAGTATTTTTAATTGTTTTCTTAATTATTAGTAAGTTATAGGTCAATTAACTTCATTATATGTAAAAATTATGATAGGTAAAGCCAACAGACTACCTAAATTCACAGATTTTTAATAAACATACACATATAAGAAAACAAAGGTACTGTCCCAATTACCTGCACTCATTTTTGATATTTCGATTATGCGATTATTGGCATCGATATGTAGTGAATATCGCATATAATTTTACTTGGAGAATAGAAATCGTGAAAATTAATTTTTGTATGTTATAGTTTGTTGACGATTGCAATCGTGTTTTATTGTCATATTTTTTACGAAAACTGTTTCTAGCAATAATATAACTCTGATGTGTGCCTGCGATGCTAATAGTTGGTGTTGTTAGGTTAAAATGAAAACTAAAATTACACATGGAAACAATTATGCTTTTAAAAAATATTCATTTTTAAATACTTGCTTTTTGTGAAATCCACATAAAAAACCCCAACTCAAAGTAAGGCAGGGTGGCCTAAGGGCCACTCCTTGCCTGTTACTATATGTGTCTCCCTTTTTATGCCAGAACTCGTTTTCCACTAATACTCATTGTTTCACTAATACTCGAATTTTGTGCAGACCACTGGAAAAGCAACCAACTCTAACGAAGGTGGGATGTTATATATTATGTCCCCATTTGTTTTGTGTTTCATACAAAATTTGCTTCCAGTGGAGTTTTTGAGATTTTTCTAAATAATATAAAAGTATATTGACCACAAATCTTGAGGTGGTCTATACAAGTATACGAATAACAAATCTTGTTTTCATTTGTTAATATGTTGTTTTTTTGTTTTAATCTTCACTGTCAGGTACAGATGTACCAGTCCTGGAGAAATATACACAATGCAAAGACCTTTCATTTTTTTCTTTGTGTTATTTATAGTTCTCCGTGATTGATGAAACTGGTAGACTGATGAAACTGATAAAAAACAGTAAATTTGTTAAGTCATTTAATAATTATAAATTAATTGTTGTTTTAAAATACAGCTACCTATGTATAAAATCTGTACGGTACTTATTTTAACATGTTGAGTGTTTCACTCTGAAATCATTACACTATAATGTTGAAAGTGTTCCTTTATTTATATTCGCCTAGAATGGATACTGTTATGTACATAAATACTAGTACTCTATTCCTTTAATTAAACTCCATTTGAAAAATTTTAACTTGTTTTTGTAAAGCATTATTTTTTGCATTAAATTTGTCATAGTTTTAATTTCATTCTCTCTGAAATCATTATTTGAAATTCAGTTTTGTTTCTGAAATTGGCTACAATCATAGAAGTTTCATTGGATGTGTCATGTAGTATTCATTTTATATTACATGTGTATACATTTTTGTACTGAACTGTTTTTTTCACACGGTGTAAATATTATTATAAATCATAATTTTGTGGTAAAATTATTGAAATTTAAACTGTGTCACTGTATACCTACAGTGATTTATATAGACTTTTTAAGAAGAGGTAAATATAGTTTATAAAGAACATTATCTGAGTAATAGAAAGTCCACAGTGTCTTGGTCAGAGGATCCAACAAGGATTGAACAGTAGATTGTTATGTTTCACTTACATACCTTTCTTATATCATTTTATTTATTTCACTTTCGGCTGGTATAGCCGCCATGTTGTTATTACCAACATAAAATTTTACTTACGGGTCCAGGTGTTCGAATCAGCGATTAGGGAAGTGCAGACTGGTTATTTAAGAAAATACAAATGAATTACCATCAAACCTATTTAATTCCTTATTTTCCATACTACAAACGAAAACATGAAAATAGCCCTTGACATTACTTCACATACTATATTAACACATATTCCCTCCTCTTGCTTCTTCTATTAATTTGGGCAACAATAACATTTATTATTCATGATTTTCCTTTTAAACTAGGAATGAATACATTTTATAGCCTATGCTCAATTCTATATAACGTAAACCAGTGCTTTACATTTTGTTTTATATTAAAGTAGGTACCTACACCCTCTCACGCATACACACACATACTATTTTTCACGGTACATTTTTGTTTTATTTATTGAGCTCAAAATTTTAAAATGAAAACAGTATTTTACATAATTGAGAAGTGTCTACTTTCCTGAAATTCGACGCCATAGGCTTCAACTCGTGGCTTACAGTTGATGATTCACGGAGTTCTCACTTACGGCCGAACTGTTAAAATTTTACTAATTTCCCTCCCTGTCTCTACTCTGTTATTATACAGAAAACTGTTTAATATAGAATTATATCAAAAATTCACATTTAGTTACTTTGCTGGCCAGCAATTTACCTAACGTGCCACTCGCACGAGCGATGTCTGCAGACTGGGAGAGACAGTATTGCGTTCATTTCTGATGTGGAGATAGTTGTCACGTCACCAATTTCATTGTTTTTGATGATGACCTCCGCTTTTAAAGGCTAGGCGATTACGTACTGCATTCTTTATGTGACGTTTTCATAGGTTCGGCCGGTTGTTTGGCAAAATTAGCTGTCGTTTTGCACGTACACCGCTGACCTTGGCGCAATTCCTGCATCGTTTACTACGTCGTTTCACACTTTATAAAACTTTACCCTCATGGATTATGATTTTGAAATTACAATAAAAATTTATATATGGTTTTCCCCAAAATCCCTATACGTACCGGATTTTCCACAATATCATTTTCATTAATAGGATTATTCCATATTATTTTATTATATAATTTGTCATGATCGAGTATAGTCATGTCTCCTTTGGTATAATCTGTCACAACCAGGTAAGTTATAAATTCGTCATGAACAACATCATCATCTACTGCTGCTATATCAGCTTCAACACCAGGTAATATTTCAATATAATTATCCACTATCTCTATACCTAACCTTTCCACAAATTCTTTATAATTTCTATTCACCTTATATAATTCTATCTCCCAATTAACACACAACTCTCTTTCACAATATCTCCCATCATAATGCCATATCACATTTTCTCTACTAAACCATGCAGAAGGTACTACAACTTTATTACTGCACCATCTATCAGATACACAAAAAATCACGGGATAATTATCTGAAGACCTCATGTCTTCCTCTAAGAGACTCTTGCCCTTCAACAACAACAATGAACGCCTTGGTTCACAATAAACCTGGGGAAAATTTACCTTCTGCCCCATATCCACAAAATAACTCTCTTCACACTCTCTCTCTAACTTATAAACACTTGTTTCTATCACTTCATTATCAAATTCTACTCCCACTATAACTTCATTAGTACTCTCAATATTCACACCCTTACTCTCTAACACCATATTTGTAATTATATTATCTTAATTCTCAACCCCACTTACCTTATCGTCTTTATTTTCGTTTAATTGGTCTGTCTCTCTACCATTTTCTACCCCCACTTTAATCTCATAATTATCATCAACACCATTACTACCACTTACCTTTCGTTTTCTACTTTCGTTGACTCCTCTATTACTTGTATTACCATAGTACTAAGTCATTCATCAACTTCTTTTAAACTCTTATTAATATAGACATTGTGTTGTTTTATCACATTTCTTATTTCGTTAATTTTGTCATTCATTTTAGAATTCACTTTTTCAAATCTAGCATTTATTTTAGTATCACTAACGTCAAAACGACTGTTTACTTCATCAAATTTGGCATTTAAGTTAACATTTTGAGCTTTCATAAAATTGAACAAATCATCTAACGACACTTTACTGACTGTAGGTGTCGACTTAGCATTTACTCCGCTCATAATCATTGATTCGGTTTCGCTTAGCTCAACATTTACTGGACTCTCTGTTTCCATGTCAGTTAAGCTGACGTTTTCATCATTATCTGCCATCTCAAATTTTATATATTTTCTTTTTCAAAATTCCAATATGTAATATAACATAAACTTATCATCTAACAAGATCTCTATTTATTCATGCTAGTCACAACATAACCTTATTTTCTACACGCATATTTTTAAGTATTTCAAAATTTTCTGTTACCTCAAATAACTGTTCTGCTCTTCCCATAGGCATGTCTTTATATAATTTGTTTATATAAATGTCCCTACGTTCGGAAGCCACTTGTTATGTTTCACTTACATACCTTTCTTATATCATTTTATTTATTTCACTTTCGGCTGGTATAGTCGCCATGTTGTTATTACCAACATAAAATTTTACTTACTGGTCCAGGTGTTCGAATCAGCGAATAGGGAAGTGCAGAATGGTTATTTAAGAAAATACAAATGAATTACCATCAAACCTATTTAATTCCTTATTTTCCATACTACAAACGAAAACATGAAAATAGCCCTTGACATTACTTCACATACTATATTAACACATATTCCCTCTTCTTGCTTCTATTAATTTGGGCAACAATAACATTTATTATTCATGATTTTCCTTTTAAACTAGGAATGAATACATTTTATAGCCTATGCTCAATTCTATATAACGTAAACCAGTGCTTTACATTTTGTTTTATATTAAAGTAGGTACCTACACCCTCTCACGCATACACACACATACTATTTTTCACGGTACATTTTTGTTTTATTTATTGAGCTCAAAATTTTAAAATGAAAACAGTATTTTACATAATTGAGAAGTGTCTACTTTCCTGAAATTCGACGCCATAGGCTTCAACTCGTGGCTTACAGTTGATGATTCACGGAGTTCTCACTTACGGCCGAACTGTTAAAATTTTACTAATTTCCCTCCCTGTCTCTACTCTGTTATTATACAGAAAACTGTTTAATATAGAATTATATCAAAAATTCACATTTAGTTACTTTGCTGGCCAGCAATTTACGTAACGTGCTACTCACACGAGCGATGTCTGTAGACTGGGAGAGACAGTATTGCGTTCATTTCTGATGTGGAGAGGGTTGTCACGTCACCAGTTTCATTGTTTTTGATGATGACGTCTCCGCTTTTAAAGGCTAGGCGATTACATACTGCATTCTTTATGTGACGTTTTCATAGGTTCGGCCGGTTGTTTGGCAAAATTAGCTGTCGTTTTGCACGTACACCGCTGACTTTGGCGCAATTCCTGGATCGTTTACTACGTCGTTTCACACTTTATAAAACTTTACCCTCATGGATTATGATTTTGAAATTACAATAAAAATTTATATATGGTTTTCCCCAAAATCCCTATATGTACCGGATTGTACCGTTACAAGATCAGTAAATAGGGGGTGAGAAACCACACACAAATGGATACTAACATTAACTTTTATAAGGTACCATTAGTTAATCAAGACTCCATAATGAACAGATGTAGATATTATAACTTAACGGTTACCTCCTCTCTACTTTTGTATGTAATATAATTAAAAGAATACTCTTAAAGTACTGTTGTTACGATTGGTAACACACACGTACGTACCTTTTGTGTAGATCTGGTCACGTCTGTATGTCAGTAATGGTTACACTATATGTTGTTGTATTGAATAAAATAATAATATAAAATATAAAAGTTACACTGTTTTAAAGTTGTGTGATAATATTTGAGATTTGCTTGGGTGCCATATGGAATCTAAATGCCAATTCCATTTTATTTTAATAATAAAAAACTAATCCTTTTTGGTTGTTTTGAACTATTAATTCTAATATAACTGAAATATGGTTGATTGTGTTGATAATTCACTTGTTGTGTATTAAAAGTTTAAATATGGTTGGCGCCGCTGAAGTTCGGTGTTGCCAACTTAATCGTTTGAGTGGCTGTAACATAACTTTACAAGTTATTAATTAATCACATATTATATACAATCATAAATAATAGAAATGAATTATGAATAGTAATAGTAAGTAAGAAATTGTCATGTATGTAAAAAGGCAAATGTGTAGAATAAGAATGAATAGGGCGAGGCCCAATGCGCCGACAGTCTGGTGCTGGCCAAAGTAAAAATATAATGTACGTATGTACCTTGCATGTCATAAAAACATAAAACACTTTGTATGATCAAAACAGCAAAAAACACGTAAGTCCCGTTAGAAAGGCGAGACAGTGACCTCCAAAGGATAATAGGCTACACCCCGACATAAAGTGTGAAAGTTAGAAAATAGTGTCATTTTTAACAAGTTAAACGGCCACGCTGTAACTTTTATATTTTTGGTAAAATTATTTTATTTAAATTAAATTAACCCTTCCACTTACCTTACGATTTTGATCTGGCCGGATCTCGTAGTGTAGGTAAACCCATTTCGTTCGACGAACTCTGACGATACATATAACGAAATAAGGCATTGAAAGAATTTAACTCTCAATTGTATGGAAGAGAAATCAGACTTTTTTATTACTCAGAAATGTTGAAATGTTAAATCTTCTTGTTACATGTTGTGCAACTTTTGCACCTTACAGACTATAGCTTACCTTATGTTTGACCAGACACAAATGCAAATATAACATACAAAAGAAACAGCCCAGCTTTGCTTGCACACGCTCTCATTCACAATTTAAAATACCCTTAACATTTTATTATTAATAAAATTTCCCCCACGGCAGCCACGCGGTCTTCACGCACAGTCATCTTTCTATAAAATGTTATAATGTTGAGGTCCGAAATAACACTCGGTTAGTTTCTACCGCACGGATGTATTATCGTCACATACTTTTCTTCACTGATATTTGAATTTAAAGTGAAAATAATAGAAAAACTTCTGCGTGTAGCCTAATTCGTTCCTAGCCGGCAGGCTTCAGTAGTGGAACTGCGTAATGTGCTGGGTTAAACTGGCGGAAGCGGCAATTCAATGCCACCAAGTTTTAGTCGCCGTTGGTGATTAATTGTGGTGGCATAACCATTTTATGCATGGATCATAACTGGCATGTGTGTGTGTCCAGAGGCCGATATTGGCATCTGCTCTGCTGATGTCGCTCACAGTAGGCGGAGTTTAACGCCGTTTTCCGGTAGTCGGTCGATTGGAACTACTAAATGTTCGTCCCAACGCCATGTTTGTCTCAACTGTCGTGTCTTTCACGGCGTCAGTGCCGATCCCCGCCCGGCTGAGTTGCATACGGGCGTCAAAACACATGCACAGAGTTCTTAGAATTTTGGTGGAGGTAAATTCTTCAGCCGTGTTACACCACTGAAATTGCGCATTGCCTTTTGTTCCAAACGCGGTTTCTCAACCTCGTGCTGTTGCTTGGACAATAACGTTGCACAATACAATTACAGTTTTTTCCAATTTATTATACCAGTCCGCCCGAAAACGAAATAAGTAAAAATATAATAATGCCCCAAACGGTTAAAAATAAAAACACCCAAAAATGACCCGCTACAATACCCCCTCGATGAGAATTCTGCTGTTCACAACAGAAGAAATCTCATCGATAAACCCCGAAGAGGACCGGTGAGGAACTGGTGCCAACAACCCCCTGGTTCTTACTCTCATGGGTACACGACCCCCCTGGCTCAGCGACCATGGACTCATCTGAACGAGATCACTGGACTTCTCCGTTAGAGATCCCAACACCGAGAAATCGATCAGACTCGCACCACAGCGCACCTCGCCTTTTAACATACTACCCCCGAAAATCCTCAATCCCTGGCTAAAATTATTCCAGCTCCTCCACCGATGTGGATCCCCTTTTTGCAAGCTGGGCTGCCTTTAGCAAATACTGGGCTCACACACTCTCACGTTACATATTACCATAACACATTAAAAGTGGAAAATTTGCTTTTAAAATTTATCAAAATTTAGAAAAATTAAAATTCAAAAAATAATTGTTTATCAAAAAATTCTCTTCCTCTTTTTCTCTTTTTTCTTTAACATGACTTAATCTAGACATTTCTACGAATATAAACACATCTATTCTAACATGGAGAATCACTTATAGTCTACCAATACAACATAGCACAATAAAAGAAACATGGTTAATGCACACATAATAAAATCCTTATCTAAAATATTCATTCGCTGGCAGGCGAAAAATCAAGTTTTCTTTTTTTTTTCCAAAAAAATTTAAAATTTTCAAAATTTTAAAATTCCAAAAAATTTAAATTTATTCATTAAAAAATTTTATTAAATTTATTTATTAAATATTTATTAAAACTATTCAAATATTGGTTTGAATTAATCAAACAAACAAATTAAAATTTGATTTGATTCCTACTATACAAGTTTAGTAGGTGTATGACCCCATCAGCTGATCGAAACTAGGTCAAGTCCAGAACCCTTGACCTACATATGTTATATATAAGTTCTGAAAACACATTGAACATTTGCAATATCCTAACTTGAAATACAAAACACAATAACATAAAATATTTAAAATAAACCAAATATTAATATAAATAATAAACAGATTGACATTTAAATTATTTAAAACAAACAATTCTTGACTTTACATTATTTTCAAATTTTATCAAAATTCTGTCACTGGTTTGAAAAATAAACAATTGTATATTCTTTATCATAAATTCCTCTCTTTCTTTTCAACAATCTTACTTTGATCTACTGTGGGTGATGTAAATTATTTATTCTCGTTTTTCTGTATTAGTCTCTATACATATATACTTTCTCCCTCTGACTCTAATATTAATCAACTCAATTATCATGACACCCATCTCTATCAAAATATCTACTAATCAGGACATTCTAAACCTCAACTTATCATTTAACACAAAACGCCACCTTCTCTACATATAAAAAAAATACTCTCTAACCCTTTGTATATAGGATACGTGTTTCCTTCCCAAAACTCATTCCCTTATGTTGGTCCCTGGACTCCCCCTAGGTAACCCTTTCCCTCTAAAATCTATCCCTATCCCGTCCCAACCCTTGTTGCGGACTCCTACATGACACTACCCTCTAATACAAAATTGCCATCCCCAAAAAATCTCAATCTCATTACATTACTTCAAATACACAAAATACCCTCATTAATCATAAACATAAATATATATCATTCAAAACTCTACATAAATTCTCCACAACTACCGTGTCAACATCAATATTTCACCAAATTCTATAACATACATTAACTCAAAAACAACATTACATCATATTCATTATTTCACTTCACTTGGAATTCAATTGGGACAGATCTACATGTCCCACTAAATATTTATCACCCAGAAACTATCTTTTGTTATCTTGCATAAATTGTTATTTTATTTCTCATATTCTTTTTATCTTTACTTCAAAATATCTGTAGTACATTAAACATTAATTACTTGTAACATTTACAAATCAATATACCAGTGACGTTCTTGCTGATCAGCTGATATCCTAACATAATAAAAACACATCTTAAAATTGAACAATTTACATGGAATATACCTATTTATTTTTATTTATTCTCACTTCTCACCTCATTGTTTCCCCTTTTTTCTGATTCTGATGCTTATGTTAACCTGCCAGACGATTTACTTATTGGCTTAAACAAATACACACATAATAAAATTACATATACTTATCCATGCTTATCTAATAGACAACAATAATATAATACACTTAAAATTATAGCATGAACACCTTAATTTACGAGTCTGAGCATATAATTATGTGGACAGAGCACAAGCATTTTTGATTGGATTAAACTTTGAATAAGCAAAAACTTTTGTCATAAAATTTTAAATTCGTGACTCCTTTACGTCACCTCCCAGCCACACACACTATTTCAGATTATGGAGGACTGTCTCGCCCTTTCGCTTCCACAGAGACTGTATATTTTGGAGCAGGGTTTACCTCTCCGTGTCTCTGCTTCCGCTGTTAAGTTTAAAATTTGTGAACATCATCATGTTCTTGTTATAAAATCATGCACCCTTAAAAACGGATCTGCCACCGGTCTTGCTGTTCCTCCTCGAACAGAGTGGCAGCCGCTGTTCCCTAGTTCCGGAGATTTCCTCTAATTGTCCCCCCATTGAATTTCAAATATGTACCAATTTCAAGTCAGCTATGGTCAAGGGACTTGATATGACCATAGCTGGCCGCTAGCCAAAACCACGGTTAGTGCTGGTAAGACAGTAACCGCCCGAAAAGTCGAGGAAATCTAACTCTAATTTCACTGCCTGTTCCACATCAATATTATTATGTGCGACACATTATTTAATATTGTGTGTAAAAATTTTTTATTTTACACGGAGAAGGTGTGCCGCACATTTATCGCCAGTTTGGCCTCCGATGGAGGTAACACTCACTGCTACCCCCAACCCTTTTCGCTACTTGTGAGAGCACAGGCCACCCCCACAATAGCCACTTAATAACTAACTAATTACAATTGACAACTAATTAAAATTTGTATATACATTATCATATAATATTTGCATCAACACTCATTTAACCCATTCATAACCTTTTACCAATTGACTTTCTTAAAATTTTCAAAATTTATTATTAATAATCATTATATATCATTTTTCATTTATTATAAAAAATTTTAATTATCATATTTATTCAACACAATGATTGCATTAACACCTCAATCACACCTGTAAACATTTTTTATTATTATACATGATTATAAAATTTTCATACTTACACTCCATTTAACACGATATACACACAAAACATAATCACTACCATCTCTGAAACATTTTACACAAAATTAGTTTAAAGTAAATAAGTAATCATTCATTGCCAACTTTCCATCTCGTAAACTAAATTAAATTCATAAAAAATTAATTAATTAACATTCAAATAATCAATCAAAATATTTAAGCATCTCAAATTGTTTTAATTAAATTAATTGCCAAAAAATATAAATTATATAGTTATCGAAACAATCATCATTAATCAATTACTGTTTTCAAAATTAATTCTGATATTTATTTACTTGCAAATATTTCAATATTATTATCACAACAATCATCTTACATACACACATATGAATTCACTACATTTTATTTACAAACTCTTATTTATTGTTCAGTTTTTCCGCACTTCATTTGTCCCATTCTGCCATGTCACAAAACCATAAAACAAAATATTTATACTGTCTTTTATTGTTTTAATAGTTTAACCTCCATCGTTCCAAATCAACCTTGGTTCTACATAACATCGTTCAATATTATCAGCACACAAATGACTGTTTTGTGTGTTGTAACCAGAAAAACTAACTTCAATCAACTTATTCACATACTCGTTAAACCAGTCTACGTTAGGTATTTTTGTCAAGTCTCCATCAGTAAATTCATTAACTATCGGGTTAATCATTTTTATTAAATCATTGTAATCATTATCATTCACATATATTTCTAAACTTTCCTTCCATTCATCATACTTTCTATTTAAGTTATATAATTCTGTTCCTTCATTAACACACAATTCTCTGTTTACATCTCTCTCTTCGTAACCCCAAATCACACTCTCAAAAGTATTACAGACAGAGGGTATAAATTCAATTAAATCTTTCCTGATTTCTCCAGGAAAAACAAAAAACTTCAAAAAACAATTATTTGTAGCCCACTTGTCTACACAATATATACGTGAAGGTCTTCCTTCACCCCCCATTCTACCTCGTAAACAATTTACCCCCTGTTTCATAACTGTAATATAGCTCTCTCTCCACTCTCTCTCTAACTCATTAACACACATTAACATCTCATAATCACATTCTACAACTTCATTAGTACTCTCAGATACCAATTTTTTGACTACATTATTATGCTCATTATTCTCAACATCATTATTATTTATTAATTCATTACCTAACACAACACTGTCATTACAACTTTCGTTTGTATTATTCTTACTCTGTTCTACTTTATTCAGACTATTTCTTGTCATTTCATTGACATTTTCAAGACATACATTCTTGTCTTGTATACTATTTATTAAACCATCGAATTTTATATTTATATTTTGCTGAAACTGAATATTCTGTTCTTTAATTTCATTAAAAATAATATCATTTTTAATATTCTGCTGTTCGCATTTTATTCTCTGTTCATCTAATTTATTGTTAAAATCACTTTTCATCTCGTTTAAAGTTATTTCGTTACTATCAAAGCGTTTATTTAGTTCTTTAAATTTGTTATTCTGAACATCAAATTTGATATCATTATCATCAAAACGTTTATTAAAATCATTATTTTGTTTATCGAAATTGACTTTCATAAACTCCAATAGGTCATCTAATGACAATTTTTTCTCTTTCGTTTTATTTGATTTGATCAATACCGGGGTAGATTTTGCTTCTGCGTGATCGACTATAATTGACCCAGTTAGGTCGGCGTTAGCTATTGATTGCACGCTCAACTCAGCTGTTGGCCTTGACTGACTTACTTCGCTCACACCAGGTGACGGGTTCATCGAACCAAGGCCACTCTCACTCATAATTGAATCTACTATACTGCTCTTCTCTGTGTTTTCAGACATTTTTATTTCATCTATTTTGTCTTACGTAACAACTACCAATGATCAGTCTTTTTTTTCAAAACTGATATTACAACATCAATTTACTTTCACAACCCTACTTCGCTATGCATCGTCAGATGTAGGCCGGCGTTAAGATAACCCCTCTTCAGTTATATTAAATCCTGGTCACGCCGCACCAATTGTAACTTTTTTATATTTTTGGTAAAATTATTTTATTTAAAGTAAATTAACCCTTCCACTTACCTTACGATTTTGATCTGGCCGGATCTCGTAGTGTAGGTAAACCCATTTCGTTCGACGAACTCTGACGATACATATAACGAAATAAGGCATTGAAAGAATTTAACTCTCAATTGTATGGAAGAGAAATCAGACTTTTTTATTACTCAGAAATGTTGAAATGTTAAATCTTCTTGTTACATGTTGTGCAACTTTTGCACCTTACAGACTATAGCTTACCTTATGTTTGACCAGACACAAATGCAAATATAACATACAAAAGAAACAGCCCAGCTTTGCTTGTACACGCTCTCATTCACAATTTAAAATACCCTTAACATTTTATTATTAATAAAATTTCCCCCACGGCAGCCACGCGGTCTTCACGCACAGTCATCTTTCTATAAAATGTTATAATGTTGAGGTCCGAAATAACACTCGGTTAGTTTCTACCGCACGGATGTATTATCGTCACATACTTTTCTTCACTGATATTTGAATTTAAAGTGAAAATAATAGAAAAACTTCTGCGTGTAGCCTAATTCGTTCCTAGCCGGCAGGCTTCAGTAGTGGAACTGCGTAATGTGCTGGGTTAAACTGGCGGAAGCGGCAATTCAATGCCACCAAGTTTTAGTCGCCGTTGGTGATTAATTGCGGTGGCATAACCATTTTATGCATGGATCATAACTGGCATGTGTGTGTGTCCAGAGGCCGATATTGGCATCTGCTCTGCTGATGTCGCTCACAGTAGGCGGAGTTTAACGCCGTTTTCCGGTAGTCGGTCGATTGGAACTACTAACTGTTCGTCCCAACGCCATGTTTGTCTCAACTGTCGTGTCTTTCACGGCGTCAGTGCCGATCCCCGCCCAGCTGAGTTGCATACGGGCGTCAAAACACATGCACAGAGTTCTTAGAATTTTGGTGGAGGTAAATTCTTCAGCCGTGTTACACCACTGAAATTGCGCATTGCCTTTTGTTCCAAACGCGGTTTCTCAACCTCGTGCTGTTGCTTGGACAATAACGTTGCACAATACAATTACAGTTTTTTCCAATTTATTATACCAGTCCGCCCGAAAACGAAATAAGTAAAAATATAATAATGCCCCAAACGGTTAAAAATAAAAACACCCAAAAATGACCCGCTACAACGCGGTAAAGAAACAAGCCCGCAGCCACACAACCAATAAACGAAAGCATCAGTAGGGAGCGCGAAAGAATAGTGATGTATGACCGGGTATATTCAAACATACCGGGGAATATTTCAAAATAGAACCAATGGGAAAGGAATCAGCTATGACGGAAGAGAGGGTATATTCAAGCAAACTATAAAAAGAGAAGAATGTTAAAAAATCGAGGAAGTGTAAAGTTAAATTTTGACATAGACACGGGGAATCTATGTCACTCCGTAGAATAACTTAATCAATGTAATTATAATGGCTACGTTACTCCAGACTTGTAAATAATGTATAGATTGTTATGATAATGAGTAGTAAGGGAATAAGTAATATCGTGGAATGAAGAATATATAGATTAGTGCGTAGAAGTACGAGACAAGAAAGTGTTGTAGCGGGTCAATTTTTGGGTGTTTTTATTTTAACCGTTTGGGGCATTTATATATTTTTATTCATTTCATTTTCGGTCGGGAGCCTTATAAAATATTGCGAAATAACTGTATTATTGTGCAACGTATTTGTCAGTATAACAGAACAGTGAAACAAAGCAATAAGACGCAGGTTGTTGTTGAGTAATGCGGCGAAGAATTTACCACCCCAATTTTTCGCAGAACTTTGCGTGTGTATGATCACGCCCGTATGCAACATTGATGGGCGGCGCGCCGGAGTAACGCTTGGAAAACAACCCACGCTGTGAAACATGGCGATGTAGCAGACCGTTTGCCGCAGCTATCAACTCAATACCGGAAGTCGCATTAAACTCCGCCTACTGTTGGTGACATCAGCAGAGCCAAGTCCAATATTAAGCTCTGGTCACACACATATATCAGCTCCATTCCATATATAAAATGGTTACCCAACAGCAAATGAGCAATGAGCGACGAAAGCAGGGTGGCAGTGAACACAGCTTCCCTCCAGAAAAAGGAACAAGTACCTGTTACGTTCTCGGTGACGGTCGACATTAGTCAGAGACACTAAGCAGCAGATTGTACAACAGCGTGTAGATGTAGTTAGTGAGCCGCGGGCCCCGGTCGGTCGAAACTTTCTAAATATGAATAACTCAGTGTAATACCGACGTATTACCGACCGGGACCCAAGGAAATAAGGAGGTTATACAGGAGAAGTGTAGTGAACTGCGGGCAAATTATTCAAAGTGACGCGAACTAACGAACGAAGCAACGTGTACCCGGGTGGTGTCTCGAGATATATACAGTTTTAAAGTAAAATGGGGTGTTTCAATTAAATGGTTCTAAATCGTGTGAATGTGTGTGTGAGCAGCTGGGCTGACCTGTATAGGGTAAGAAATATCTAAATGTAAGGCATATCTGTATCTATTTCAGAATTTGTTTCTCTCATGTTTGTGTCATAATGATTTTGATCCGTCTTAACAGTAATTAAAACTATTTGCTTCACTATAATTATGTGTTAGTCTAAGTTATTTCGTCATTACCACTGTCTTATTTCTGTGTTGAAAAAATTCGTCTAACGAAATCGGGGGTTTTCTGAAATTCTTTTACAGTCAGATAGCGGGGTTTTTATAAGGGCAAGAGTGTATAAGTTTTCGATATTTTACCTTCTAGAAAAATATTGTGGCGACCTTGGGCAGTTTTCAAAAGATAAGTTTTACGGGGACCATGACGGTAAGTGAAATTCTGGCAGCGGTAAGTATTATTTTATGAAGAGTGGAACGTGTTAAATATAAGTGCAGAAGTAAGTAACTTCACAGCGACGACCCTGCCAGGATGTTCGTATATAAATTTTATAGGAACTAGACCTATTTTAATACACAGAAAATAGGATGTGGTAATGACGAATGTATAAAAATTTTATCGTACATAATTAAGTAGGTTAGGTTTATATTATTGTGATTCACAATGTGTTAGGCGTTTTAAGTATAGAAAGATAGTAGTTTCATATATAAAAGTGATACAAACGAACTTTAAAAATGTCCATAATACAAAGTAATGATAGTGATTTTGCATGGGATGAGTGGGAGAATGAATTTCGAGGTGTTGTGGGTGAGATGACAGACGAGGAATGGGGTAATTTAGACAATAGATTAACCCGAATGGAAGAACAAGAGGAAGGAATATTTGCGGAAATCAATAAACATAGTGAGATGACCAATGTTAAAGGTAAGATAGCTGAAGTAAAACTGGTAGAAAATAAGACAGTGAATAGGCCTAATGATAACGATAGTGTAGGGGTGGAAGAAAAGGAGTATACATTGAATGACATATTTGACCTTTTAAAGAAAGGTTTTGACGAAAATAACAAAATATTGAAGGAATGGGCGCAGGAACTAAAGACAGACCGATTAAGGGAGGAAGATAGAGGTCAAATAAAAGTTGAATTAACACAGGTAAGTGGTAATAATGTCTTTGATAATAGCGAAGAAATAATTAACAAGGTAAGTTACAGTTGTAAAAATTAATTAATAAATAATAGTGATAAAATAGTTGAAAACGAGCTATTTAAGAATGATGTGATGAAAACAAATAGTGATGATGAAGTTTGTGGTGAAGTAGAATTTAATAACAAAATGTTAGCGAGTGTTGATGAAATTGAGAGAGAGTGTGATGAAAGGTTAGGGTGGCAAAGGGCAAATTTTCCCCGTGATGTAAGTGGAGTAAGGACTCCGCTAGTAGTGAATTTTGAGGACAGAGTTTCCTCCGTTAATTATGTGGAAGACAAGGTGTCTTCAAGCAGTCCCCTAATTTTTTGTAAACCTGGAAAAGCCAGGAAGTGGTATAGTAAGTTTGTTGTACCCTTTGCATGGAGTGAAGTAGGTCAGTGTTGTTGTGACGGGTATTGTGATGAAAGTGATTATGAGGGAGAAAAAGAGTTAGAGTGGTTCAAAATAAATAGAGGTTATATAGGGCTGATAGAGCAGATGGATATTAAGAGGGTTATGATAAATAATGTAGACATACCTTGCGTAGTAGTAGACAGTGATTATATTGATGATAAATATGTACCTGTAGGAAGAATTAGTGTACTTGTAGTGGAGGAATATGATGAGAAAATAACTTACCTGGGTGTAACAACAAATATTCACGGAGGCTGGATAAAAACAAATAATAGTGACAAGTCTTATGGAATAATAAAAGGGAAAATGAATGACATAGAGGTAATGGTTTATGATAAGAATAATAATAATAAATTGGATGTAAATAAAAATCATTTAATCTATAAATATGTAAGATACCTTTTTGACGATGGAGGCTAAAATATGAAACAGTAAAAGACAGTTAAATATTTTGTTTTAAGGGATTTGACTTTGCTGATTTGGAAATTGAGATGTGATAACTAACTAAATAATGAATCGGATTTGTAAATAAATATGTAGTAAAGCCAATTGTATGTGTTGTGGTTAAGTGAACAGTGTATGTAGGTAATTAATTGTTGTAATAATAGGATCAATATTATGCAATTTAAAGAAAGAATAACAGTAATTTTGGAAACAGTAATTGGCTAATTGTACATGTTTAATTAATTTAATTAAAATAATTTGAAATGTTTTGATTAATTCAAAGATTATATAATTGAATTTTCTGATGAATTTAAAGGGTTTAACGAGAAGTGAAGTTGGTAATTAAATGATGAATTGTTGATTTGAAATAACTTTTTGTTAAATGTTTCAGAGGTTACTTGGAGTAGGGGTGTATGGTGTATATAGTTGTGTATGTCAGTATATGAATTATGGACTGTAAGTATAAAATTTTTATGATACAAGTCAAATATAATAAAATGTACACAAATGTTTAACTTAATGGAACGAATTTTAACTTCAATAATTTTAACTTGAGATAAGGATTTAAAGGGTAATAATAATGAATTTGAAAATTTTAAGTAATCGAATTGTAGAAAGTTATGAAGGATGATTAATGATTGATGATGGATGAAGATGTCACATTAGAATGTTGTATATAAAAAATTCTATTAGTTAGCTATTAAGTGGCTATTAAGGGGGTGGCCTGTGCTCTCTTAGATAGCGAAATGGGTTGGGGGTAACAGTGAGTGTTACCTCCATCGGAGGCCAAAATGGCGATAAATGTGCGCCACACCTTATCCGTGTAAATAAAAAATTTTACACACAATACTAAATAACGTGTCGCACATAATGAGATTGATGTGAAACAGGCAGTGAAATGAAAGTTTGGATTTCCTCGACTTTCGGGCGGTTACTGTCTTACCAGCACTAACCGTGGTTTTGGCTAGCGGCCAGCTATGGTCATACCAAGTCCCTTGACCATAGCTGACTTGAAATTGGTATATATTTGAAATTCATTGGGGGGTGATATTAGAGGAAATCTCTCCGGAACTATGGAACAGCGGCTGCCACTCTGCCCGCTTGGGGGTAGCAAGACCGGTGGTAGAACCGTTTTAAGGGTGTATGATTATATAACAAGAACATGATGATGTTCACTATGTTTAAAACTTAATAGCGGAAGCAGAGACACGGAGAGGTAAAACCTGCTCCAAAATATACAGTCTCTGTGGAAGCGAATGGGCGCCACAGTCCACCATAATCTGAAATAGTGTGTGTGGCTAGGGGGTGACGCAAAGGAGTCACGAATGTAAATTTTATAACATAACATTTTTTTATTCAAAGTTTGATCAAATAAAACTGCTTGTGCTCTGTTCAGGTAACTAGCTGCTTAGATATTTAAAAATAAGGTGTTCATACTATAATTTTAAAGGTATCATTTTATTGTTGTGTGTTAGATATAGTTGTTGATAAAATATGTGTTTTAATCATGTGTGTATATTTTTAACTAAGCCAATAATTAAATCGTCTGGCAGGCGGTCAATATGAACTATCAGAATCAGAGAAAAGGGGAAACCAGAAGGTGAGGAGTGATGATAAATAAATATGTATATTCCATGTAATTTGTTCAATTTTAAGATGTATTTTCATTGTGTTAGGAGGATCAGCTGATCAGCAATAATATGTCACGGTTTGTAAATGTTACAAGTAATTACAGTTCAATGTAATGTTTTTGATGTATTACAGATATTACAAATAATTTGCTACAATGAGAAATAAAATAACAATAATTTATGCAAGTTAATAAAAGATAGTTTTTTGGGTGATAAATATTTTAGGTGACATATAGACCTGTCAAAGTTAAAGTTGAATTAGTAGAGATGATATAAGGTAATGTTGTTTGGTTTATACATGTTATAGTATTTTTTGAGAAGTATTGATGTTGACACAGTAGTAGTGAGTATATGTAGAGATGAGTAATGTGAATGAGATTTAAACATATTTGTTGATGATATTTTGTAGTAAGGGTGAGGTGGTAAGGTGTGAGCAAAGTGTGGCGTTGTGGCGAGAATAGAGTAGTTCGCGTGAGTGTTTGCCGATATTTTGGAGGGGCATTGGCTCGTATGGTTATAGCCAGGTAGGGAACACACATCCTAGTACAAAGATGAGCGGTGCCAGAGGTAAATTGAATTTAGAGTGTTTTGATAGATATTTTTATAGAGAGGGGTGTCATGTAGTAAAAGTTAATAGTAGAGTCAGGGGAATAAAGATTATATATGTATACAGATCTAGTAGTACAGTCAATGAGAATAAATAGTTCAAGTCACCCACAGTAGAATAAAGTAAGATTGTCAAATAGAGAGAGTGATTTATGATAAAGATATAAAATTTGCATTTTTTTTGCCAGTGACAAAATTTGGATAGAATTGAAAATAATGTAAAGTTAAGAATTGTTTATTTTATTATTATGTAAAAGTCAATTTGATTATTATATTAATATTTTGTTCATTTTAAATATTTTATTTTATTATGTTTTGTGCTTTGAGTTAGATTGTTACAGATGTCAAATGTGTTTTAGATAGAAATCATACATAACATATGTAGTTCAAGGGTTTTGGACTTGACCTAGTTTCGATCAGCTGATGAGGTCATACACCTACTAAGCTTGTATAGTAGGAAGTCAATTTTAATTTGTTTGTTTAATTAAGTCAAACCAATATTTGAATAATTTTAATAAATATGTTATTTAATAAATAAATTTAATAAAATTTTTTAATGAGTAAATTTAAATTTTTTTTTGAATTTTAAAATTTTTGAAAATTTTAAATTTTTTTTGAAAAAAAAAAAAACTTGATTTTTCGACTGCCAGCGAATGAATATTTTAGATAATGATTCTTTTATTATGCGTGCATTAATCATGTTTATTTTATTGTATTACATTGTATTGGTAGACTATAAGGGGTTCTCATGTTAGAGTAAGGATGTGTTTATATTATTGGAAATGTCTAGGTTAAGTCATTTGAAACAAAAATTAGAAAAACCAGGAAGAGAATTTTTTGATAAAATAATATTTTGAATTTTTTTTAATTTTTAATAAATTTTAAAAGAAATTTTTTATTTTTAGTGTGTTATGGGAACATATAAGGTTAGTGTGTGTGAGCCCAGTATCTGCTAAAGGCAGCCCAGCTTGCATACAAGGGGAAACATATCGGTAGAGGAGCTGGAATAATTTTAGCCAGGGATTGAGGATTTTGGGGGTAGCATGTTAAAAGGCGAGGTGCGCCGTGGTACGAGTCTGTTCGATTTCTCGGTGTTGGGATCTCTTACGGAGAAGTCCAGTGATCTCGTTCAGATGAGTCCATGGTCGCTGAGCCAGGGGGGTCGTGTACCCATGAGATTAAGAACAAGGGGGTTGTTGGCACTAGTTCCTCACCGGTCCTCTTCGGGGTTATCGATGAGATTTCTTCTGTTATGGACAGCAGAATTCTCATCGAGGGGGTATTGTAGCGGGTCAATTTTTGGGTGTTTTTATTTTAACCGTTTGGGGCATTTATACATTTTTATTCATTTCATTTTCGGTCGGGAGCCTTATAAAATATTGTGAAATAACTGTATTATTGTGCAACGTATTTGTCCAGTATAACAGAACAGTGAAACAAAGCAATAAGACGCAGGTTGTTGTTGAGTAATGCGGCGAAGAATTTACCACCCCAATTTTTCGCAGAACTTTGCGTGTGTATGATCACGCCCGTATGCAACATTGATGGGCGGCGCGCCGGAGTAACGCTTGGAAAACACAACCCACGCTGTGAAACATGGCGATGTAGCAGACCGTTTGCCGCAGCTATCAACTCAATACCGGAAGTCGCATTAAACTCCGCCTACTGTTGGTGACATCAGCAGAGCCAAGTCCAATATTAAGCTCTGGTCACACACATATATCAGCTCCATTCCATATATAAAATGGTTACCCAACAGCAAATGAGCAATGAGCGACGAAAGCAGGGTGGCAGTGAACACAGCTTCCCTCCAGAAAAAGGAACATGTACCTGTTACGTTCTCGGTGACGGTCGACATTAGTCAGAGACGCTAAGCAGCATATTGTACAACAGCATGTAGATGTAGTTAGTGAGCCGCGGGCCCCGGTCGGTCGAAACTTTCTAAATATGAATAACTCAGTGTAATACCGACGTATTACCGACCGGGACCCAAGGAAATAAGGAGGTTATACAGGAGAAGTTGTAGCGGGTCATTTTTGGGTGTTTTTATTTTTAACCGTTTGGGATAATTATATTTTTATTTATTTCGTTTTCGGGCAGACTGGTATAATAAATTGGAAAAAACTGTAATTGTATTGTGCAACGTTATTGTCCAAGCAACAGCACGAGGTTGAGAAACAACGTTTGGAACAAAGGCAATGCGCAATTTCAGTGGTGTAACACGGCAGAAGAATTTACCTCCACCAAAATTCTAAGAACTCTGTGCATGTGTTTTGACGCCCGTATGCAACTCAGCCGGGCGGGGATCGGCACTGACGCCGTGAGAGACACGACAGTTGAGACAAACATGGCGCTGGGACGAACAGTTAGTAGTTCCAATCGACCGGCTACCGGAAAACAGCGTCAAACTCCGCCTACTGTGAGCGACATCAGCAGAGCAGATGCCAATATCGGCCTCTGGACACACACACATGCCAGTTATAATCCATGTATAAAGTGGTTATCCCACACAATCAACAGTATACGGCGACTAAAACTTGGTGGCATTGAATTGCCGCTTCCGCCAGTTTAACCCAGCACATTACGCAGTTCTACTACTGAAGCCTGCCGGCTAGGAACGAATTAGGCTACACGCAAAAGTTTTTCTATTATTTTCACTTTAAATTCAAATATCAGTGAAGAAAAGTATGTGACGATAATACATCCGTGCGGCAGAAACTAACCGAGTGTTATTTCGGACCTCAACATTATAACATTTCATAGAAAGATGACTGTGCGTGAAGACCGCGTGGCTGCTGTGGGGGAAGTTTTATTAATAATAAAATGTTAAGGGTATTTTAAATTGTGAATGAGTGATGAGTGTGCAAAGCTGGGCTGAATTAAGTGTATATGTGTGTGAATGAAGTTATATAATTGTCCATGATAAGGTAAGCGATAGTCAGTAAGGTGTAAGAGTTGCACAACATGTAACAAGAAGATTTAACATTTCAACATTTCTGAGTAATAAAAAAATCTGATTTCTCTTCCATACAATTGAGAGTTAAATTCTTTCAATGCCTTATTTCGTTATATGTATCGTCAGAGTTCGTCGAACGAAATGGGTTTACCTACACTACGAGATCCGGCCAGATCAAAATCGTAAGGTAAGTGGAAGGGTTAATTTAATTTGAATAAAATAAAGTAACAAAAAATATATAAGTTACAAAGTGTAGTGAACTGCGGGCAAATTATTCAAAGTGATGCGAACTAACGAACGAAGCAACGTGTACCCGGGTGGTGTCTCGAGATATATACAGTTTTAAAGTAAAATGGGGTGTTTCAATTAAATGGTTCTAAATCATGTGAATGTGTGTGTGAGCAGCTGGGCTGACCTGTATAGGGTAAGAAATATCTAAATGTAAGGCATATCTGTATCTATTTCAGAATTTGTTTCTCTCATGTTTGTGTCATAATGATTTTGATCCGTCTTAACAGTAATTAAAACTATTTGCTTCACTATAATTATGTGTTAGTCTAAGTTATTTCGTCATTACCACTGTCTTATTTCTGTGTTGAAAAAATTCGTCTAACGAAATCGGGGGTTTTCTGAAATTCTTTTACAGTCTGATAGCGGGGTTTTTATAAGGGCAAGAGTGTATAAGTTTTCAATATTTTATCTTCTAGAAAAATATCGTGGCGACCTTGGGCAGTTTTCAAAAGATAAGTTTTACGGGGACCATGACGGTAAGTGAAATTCTGGCAGCGGTAAGTATTATTTTATGAAGAGTGGAACGTGTTAAATATAAGTGCAGAAGTAAGTAACTTCACAGTGTTATTTGTTATGTGCACTTAAGTGCGAAGCAAGAAGTATATTTATACATATGTGCGCGTAAGTACGAAGCAAGAAGTATATTTATACATATGTGCGCGTATGTACGAAGCAAGAAGTATATTTATACATATGTGTGCGACGTGTTATAGACACGAACATGTGATGCAAAAAGCAAAGCTAAGTAATAAATCAAATGTGTCTATTAGTGTAGTGAAGTGTAGTGAGTAATGTGGAGACACCAGTCATCTCAGAGGAATCCTGCAAAACAAATAACAGAATACCATAATAACAATTCACAAATCAATTAATTTCAAAACGTAGTAATTAATGTCTACCGAACTTAAACTCATCTCATTCTAAAAGATCCCACATTTCGTTCAGATCGTAAGCAAAGTAATTTATGTGTTATGACATGTCAAGAAGGATACTAAGTAGATACGTAGATATAGTTAAGTCTCTATAACGAAACGTAATAAGTGGAATAAGATATAGTAATAATTGGAATCAAGTAAGAGGCTAATTAACTAACAAATGTTAGTATATTAATAAATTCATATTGGTTGATGAAATATTATGATGTGCATTAAACATGATATCGATTAAATATTTATGTTGTATGAGTAAGTGTAATATTACAAACCAGTAATTCAAGTTACCTTATGAGTAATTGTAATCCTGAAGATTAGTAATTCAATTAAATTTTGTTTTTAGTAAGTAATTGTAAGTTTGATGCTCAATAAGTCAATTGATATCATATAAAGAAAGTGTAATGTGGAGAATTAGAAATTTAGTTTACATGTCTGTAATATGAATGATTCAATATAGAGTATTATTAGAATCTGAACGAGAAAGAGTCATTATTTGATAAACCCTGAGGCACTCTGCTCTGGCGCCCAACAGTAATTATTGATTTGACATGATAATGAGCAAATATACTTAGTTATCAGACACAATAACATTCGTAGAATTAAGAATCTTTATATTTAGCGCGAATCGTAGAATTAAAACTCTTTATATTTGACACCCCGAAACAGGGGTATCCCAAAATTAAGTTATATGGCTTTAAAAATCCAACTCTCATAAATAAGAAAAATTAATTTAAGTTTCTGAAATGATATGTTAGACGTTTTTAAATTAACATACAATTCATTTATTTGTTTCGTTAATGATATTTTTCTCAATTTGAACACAACTAAACAATGTTTACTTAATTAACAATTGACCTGGCTTATTATGTTATTAACCCAGCAGGTTGGCAATATTGACTTCGATAATAATTTTTTTTTATATTTTAACTCTCAGAGGTGAATTCTTTTGATCTACAAGATAAAACTCAAATGCCATGAATTAGATGCTTTACAATTAATCTTCTGTTAGGTTAGATACCATTAATAACTTATAACTAATAACAATTGGTCGTTCGTCTTTGCCGAACTTTGAGGTTAATTACGGTTAAGTATAATGATCATTTCCAGCATGGAATTCAATTAATTAATAATTAAAAAAGTGTTCACAATAGTTATTTATGGTGATATTATTGTATGGTGATGCAGTACATAGGTGTATACAAGTGAATGTAGTTCTAACAATAATGCAATAATAATATAATTATGTTTAATTATTTTTCACTTTACTCCCTTGTTAATAATCCTTACTGATTATTTTCACTTCACTTTCAATCTCACTTAATTGCCCATGAAACTTCCACTGTTCACTAATGACACATAATACGTATTCGATGTGCCGACTTTGTTTACTTGCACACCTAACCTCGTTACATACTGGTCCGCACTGCTGATTTAAATGATACTGTTATTTGATGACTTCACTCGCTTCCGTATTTAATTAAACTGTATACTTGTTTACTATTAGCTTTAAGTAAACATCACTACTTTTGCTGATAATTACTTTTAGGTTATAATTTTGATATTGAGCGGCGTGGATCTTGCTTCTGAATAGTTCGAAAGAAATTGAAAAACTGTTGTTGGTGCTCGGTGCGTCTTCTTTATATAGTCCCAGCGATTGTCGCCAAATTCACTTCTGAACATAATTTTTGATTGGTCGAAAATGATGTAATGTCACGTGACATTACGTCATTTTGTGGTTGTCATTACGTCATTTTACTTAAAGTGATGGTTTTGGCGTGGGGTGTTGTTTTTGTTAGTATTACTCCTTCGATTCTAAATTCACAGAATTCTATACAAAATGTTGATTATTAACTTAAGTTTCTCCTTTATTCTAATTACAAAGTTTATTATTTTATTAACATCGTATTGTTTGCTTCCTGCTGGTTAATTTAAGTCCAATAGTGGCCAGTTTTAATACATTATTAATTAATAACACAAATCTTAATGATGGCCTATGCTAATGCATAGTTTTACCATGAGTGTTTTTTGTTACAATCTGTAGTTTATTTTCTTGTGTACAGTATAGTATTTAATTAATAATTACTTTTAAGAACATTCAATAAAATTATAATCCTTAATTTAATAAAAAAAACTCTCAACATTCAACATTCATTTTGTACTCAATTCAACATTGATGATTCTTTTAACTAATTTGCCCTATTATAATCAAATGGTAGTTATATTCTACTTTTAAACAATTTATGCAAAAACTATTACATGTTATCAACTTTTATTACAAGTTTGGTGATAGGACACCCTTTATATTTTACAATTAATTAAATTTACTATATCCAGTATAGTCATGACTCTCTAGTTCACATGTCTGTCTATTTGATAATACTTTCTTATGAGTTTACACTCATTTTAAGATGAATTATATCCTACTCTATGTACATTAGTTCCTTCTTTATACATGGTATATTGATTGTCATAAGTTTATGACTTATTATGTCATTATTCTTTTATCTAGTATAGGCATTTTGCTGTATGGCATTGATTTTTGTCTAATCATATTATTTTCTACTCAAATACAATAATTTTAGTTGGTATATGACTCTTAGTCATTATTCAGTTCTATTATCATTCTTTTATTTACAAGGTGAGCTACTTTACTTCCTCTTTTGTAACTTTATTATTATTTAATAAAAAAAATTAAACTCCCTTCACCTCATATTTGAATACATTGTTTTATAAAATTAACATGTTTATGATATACTTATAACATAACATTCTTTACCTTACTTGTCTCTTTATACATTATTTATTCATAAAAAATATAAATTCGATATATTCAGTGTTTTATCTTTAATCAGTAATTATAATGCCTTGGCATACCCTTTGTAACAATAAAAAAGAGGCCTAAATATATAAAATAAATAAAATACCCTGCCAGAACTTACCTGCACGCAATTACAACACTTACCTGTTATTGAAATTTTACCAGAAGACCAAGGTCGCCACGATTATTTTTTATAGGATAAAATATCGAAAACCTTTACACTCCACCCTAAATAAAACGGACAATTTAGCAATCTGACCCACCCAATTAATAACTCAGAAAGATTCCGGAACGTTAGACGAATTTTTAACACAGAAATGAGGAAATGGCAATGACGAAATAACTTAGACTAACACATAATTATAGTGAAGCAAATAGTTTTAATTACTGTTAAGACGGATCAAAATCATTATGACACAAACATGAGAGAAACAAATTCTGAAATAGATACAGATATGCCTTACATTTAGATATTTCTTACCCTATACAGGTCAGCCCAGCTGCTCACACACACATTCACACGATTTAGAACCATTTAATTGAAACACCCCATTTTACTTTAAAACTGTATGTATCTCGAGACACCACCCGGGTACACGTTGCTTCGTTCGTTAGTTCGCGTCACTTTGAATAATTTGCCCTCAGTTCACTGCACTTCTCCCGTATAAACTCCTTATTTCCTTGGGTCCCGGTCGGTAATACGTCGGTGTTACACTGAGTTATTCATATTTAGAAAGTTTCGACCGACCGGGGCCCGCGGCTCACTAACTACATCTACACACTGTTGTACAATCTGCTGCTTAGCGTCTCTGACTAATGTCGACTGTGTGGCTGTGAACGTAACAGGTACATCTACCTGTTCCTGCATGGAAGTTGTTCTTCAATGCCACGATGTTTTCATCGTCGCTCCTTGTTCCTTTGCTGTCGTGTAACCATTTTATATAAGGAATGGAGCTGACATATGTGGATGACCAGAGCTTAAGATTGGGCTTGGCTCTGCTGATGTCATTTAAGTGGGCGTGGTCTAAACGACACTTCCGTAGTGAAACCAAATGAATGATGAAAATTTCACTCTCTGGCCATCTTACTTTTTTGCCAACGCTTGGGTAGGCGCCCATGCTTGGTGTGCGCATGGGAGCGCAATGCCACACTCTCGCATAGTTCTTGGAATTTTGGTGGAGGTGCAAATGCTCTGCCGCATTCCTCAACAACAACTGCGTCTTCTAGCGTTGTTTCACTGTTCTGTTACACTGACACATACGTTGCACAATGACAATCCGCCCAAAATGAAATAAATAAAAATATAAATATATGCCCCAAACGGTTAAAATAAAGACACACAAAATTTGACCCGCTACAATACCCCCTCGATGAGAATTCTGCTGTTCACGACAGAAGAAATCTCATCGATAACCCCGAAGAGGATCGGTGAGGAACTGGTGCCAACAACCCCCTGGTTCTTAATCTGCACGGGTACACGACCCCCCTGGCTCAGTGACCATGGACTCATCTGAACGAGATCACTGGACTTCTCCGTAAGAGATCCCAACACCGAGAAATCGATCAGACTCGCACCACAGCCCACCTTGCCTTCTAACATGCTACCCCCAAAAATCCTCAATCCCTGGCTAAAATCGTTCCAGCTCCTCCGCCGATGTGGATCCCCTTTTTGCAAGCTGGGCTGCCTTTGGCAAATACTGGGCTCACACACTCTAACATTACATATTACCATAACACATAAGAATAAAACTTTCTTTTAAAATTTATCAAAAATTTAAAAAATTCAAAATTCAAAAAATAATCGTTTATCAAAAAATTCTCTTCCTCTTTTTTCTAATTTTTGTTTCAATGACTTAACCTAAACATTCCTATTAATACAAATACATCCTTACTCTAGCATGAGAACAATTTATAACCTACCAATATAAAGCAATACAATAAAAGAAACATCATTAATACATACACAATAAAATGATCATTACTCAAAATATTCACTCGCTGGCAGGCGGAACATCAAAAAAAAATTTTTTTTTTTTTTTCAAAAAAAATTTAAAATTTTCAAAATTTTAAAATTCAAAAAAATTATTCATTAAATATTTATTAAATTTATTTATTAAATAACATTTATTAAAATTATTCAAATATTGGTTTGAATTAATTAAACAAACAAATCACAATTGGCTTCCTACTATACACAAGCTTAGTAGGTGTATGAACTCATCAGCTGATCATAACTAGGTCAAGTCCAAAACCCTTGACCTACATATGTTATGTATGATTTCTGAAAACACTTTAAATATCTGTAATATCCTACCTTGAAATACAAAACATAGTAACATAAAATATTTATAATAAACAAAATATTAATATAATCAATCATCAACTTGACATTTAAATTATTTAAAACAAACAATTCTTAACTTTACATTATTTTCAAATTTTATCAAAATTCTGTCACTGGTGAAAAAACAATTGTACATTCTTTATTATAAATTCCTCTCCTTAGTTAACAGTTAATTCTACCTTACTGGGGGTGATGTAAATTATTTACTCTCAATTACCGTATTAGATCTCTATACATATATAAACTTTCTCCCCCTGACTCTAATATTTATCAACTGCAACTCCCAAGACACCCAACTCTATCAAAAATATCTACTAATCAGGACATTCTAAACCCCAACTTATCATTTAACACAATTCGCCGCCTTCTCCCCATATATAAAAAAAAATACTCTCTAACCCTTTGTACATAGGATACGTGTTTCCTTCCCAAAACTCATTCCCTTATGTTGGTCCCTGGACTCCCCCTAGGTAACCCTTTCCGGCGCCAATCGGTCCCTATCCCGTCCCAACCCTTGTTGCGGACTCCTACATTACACTACCCTCTAATACAAAATTGCCATCCCCAAAATTCTCAATCTCATTTCATTACTACAAATACACAAAATAACCTCATTAACTATAAAAACAACCATATATCATTCAAAATCTACATAAAGTCTCCATTACCACTGTGTCAACATTAATACTTCACCAACTTCTATAACATACATTAACTCAAAAACAACATTACATCATACTCATCTCTACTATTTCACATTCACTCTTTATTCAATTTGGACAGGTCTGCATGTCCCATAAAACATTTATCACCCATGAATTATCTTTTATTAATCTGCATATTCTTTTTATCTTTACTTCAAAATATCTGTAGTACACTAAACATTAATTACTTGTAACATTTATAAACCAATATACCAGTGACATGGTATTGTTGATCAGCTGATATCCTAACATAATTAAAACACCATGGATACCTTTCAAAATTGAACAGTTACATGTAATACATTATCAACACTTACTTCTATTATGTTGATTGCCTGCCAGGCGTCTAATGATTGGCTTAGAAAAAAAATTACACACATAATGAAAATACATTTTATCAACAACTATATCTAACACACAACAATAAAATGATTGCACAAATAGCAATAAACCTGGATTATTAGCATACATCAAACAAACAATTCTCTTTTAAATAATTTATATAAAAATTTATAAACATTATTATTTAAAATTTTTCATTAACTCTTTTTATTTATCATCATGATGAATTTATCCTGTGTTGTAATCAGATTTTCAAAAATTCTAAATTTATTATTAATATATATTTTTAACCATTATTTTTATTTAGCACAATTATTTCAAAATATTTCATTACTGAATTAACATATCAATCACTCCTGTCAACCTTTTTGTTATACATTATTCATATTGTAAAATTTCAATACTTACAGCCCATTTCTCAAAACATATACAACATACCACAATACTCTCACCTCACCACTGAAACATTTCACAACATATTAGTTCACCTCAAATAATTCAGCCATCTATTATCAAAATGATTTAAATTCCTTAAAAAGTTAATTATACAATATTGAAATAGTCAAACAAAATATTTAACATGTATTAAATTGTTTAATTAAATTAATTATTAACAATATAGAATTCATTACCATCCAAACAATTATAATTCTCTGATTACTTGTTTTCAAAATTAATTTGGTTTATTTATTTAAATTGCAAGTATTTCCATATTATTCTTACAACAATTAATTACCTACATACACTGTTCACTTAACCACAACACATACCATTGGCTTTACTACATATTTATTTACAAATTTACTTCGGTATTTATTCAGTCATCACATCTCAATATCCAAATCAGCAAAGTCAAATAGCTTAAAACAAAATATTTAACTGTCTTTTGCTGTTTTCTATTTTAGCCACCATCGTCAAAGATTAATCTTGGTTTTGTATAACACTGTTCAATTATATTGACATACATATTGTTGTCTTGTGTGTCATAACCAAATAATTTCAATTTATCCGTTATACCATAATAATCATTCACCAAGTCTACGTTAAGTATTTCTGTTAAATCTCCGTCAGTAAATATTTCCAATATCGGGTTAGTTACTTTTGTATTATCAATTAGATCATTCTTGTTTAAATACACTTCTAATATTTCTTTCAACTCACCATAATCTCTCTTTAATTCATATAACTCTATCTCTCTCTCAACACACAATTATCTATTTAAATCGCTCTCATCATAACACCATATCATACTTATAAAATCCTTCCACACAGAGGGTATAATATCATACAAATAAAATAAACTCAAATCTTCTACTACCACGGGACTCTTGCCCTTTAAAAACTCTTGTAACCACATTAAATCATCATAAACAATAAAAGGAAAATTTCCCCTCTGTCCCCACTCTACTACAACATTATTTTTCCTCTCTCTCTCTAACTCACTGACACACATTAACATCTCATAATCACTACATTCTACACTTTCATTAATACTCTCATTATTCATTTTTTCCGTATCACTTTCTGATACCAATTTCTCAAACACATTATTATTCTCAATATTACATTCATTATTTTCAACATTGTTATTATTTGTTACCTCTTTATCTGGTACTACATTTTTGTATTTGTCATTGCAAGTTTCATTTGTATTATTTTTCTCTGTCCTCATCACACGTACTCCCATTCGCTCAACACTCTGTTCTAACTTATTCAAATTAGATCTTATTATTTCGTTAGTACTTTCTACACATTTACTCATTTCTTGTATTTCATTTTTCAACTCGTCAAACTTGTCATTCATTTTATTGTATTTGACATTGGAATCAATTTGTTGCTCTTTATAATTGCTATTTATATTTTCAGACATGGTTTTCATTAGATTAAACAGGTCGTCTATCAACACCTTTTTTTCTTCCACCCCTACGCTAGCGTTAGGTCTATTCTTATCTTGTACATCGGTCATTTTCAAAATTTATTTATATCATACCCTTTATACAACGTCCCCTTAAATCAAAATACCCCATACAGAAAACAGTTATTAATACGTCAAAGTAAACACCCGCTCGCTCTACCTAAACATAACCTTACTTAGCGTAATTATATACGATAAATCATATTTATAAATTCGTCATTACCACATCCTATCTTCTGTGTATTAAAATAGGTCTATCTCGTATAAAATTACAATTAAACGAAAATCCTGGCAGCGCGTCGACATTTGTAACAATAAAAAAGAGGCCTAAATATATAAAATAAATAAAATACCCTGCCAGAACTTACCTGCACGCAATTACAACACTTACCTGTTATTGAAATTTTACCAGAAGACCAAGGTCGCCACGATTATTTTTTATAGGATAAAATATCGAAAACCTTTACACTCCACCCTAAATAAAACGGACAATTTAGCAATCTGACCCACCCAATTAATAACTCAGAAAGATTCCGGAACGTTAGACGAATTTTTAACACAGAAATGAGGAAATGGCAATGACGAAATAACTTAGACTAACACATAATTATAGTGAAGCAAATAGTTTTAATTACTGTTAAGACGGATCAAAATCATTATGACACAAACATGAGAGAAACAAATTCTGAAATAGATACAGATATGCCTTACATTTAGATATTTCTTACCCTATACAGGTCAGCCCAGCTGCTCACACACACATTCACACGATTTAGAACCATTTAATTGAAACACCCCATTTTACTTTAAAACTGTATGTATCTCGAGACACCACCCGGGTACACGTTGCTTCGTTCGTTAGTTCGCGTCACTTTGAATAATTTGCCCTCAGTTCACTGCACTTCTCCCGTATAAACTCCTTATTTCCTTGGGTCCCGGTCGGTAATACGTCGGTGTTATACTGAGTTATTCATATTTAGAAAGTTTCGACCGACCGGGGCCCGCGGCTCACTAACTACATCTACACACTGTTGTACAATCTGCTGCTTAGCGTCTCTGACTAATGTCGACTGTGTGGCTGTGAACGTAACAGGTACATCTACCTGTTCCTGCATGGAAGTTGTTCTTCAATGCCACGATGTTTTCATCGTCGCTCCTTGTTCCTTTGCTGTCGTGTAACCATTTTATATAAGGAATGGAGCTGACATATGTGGATGACCAGAGCTTAAGATTGGGCTTGGCTCTGCTGATGTCATTTAAGTGGGCGTGGTCTAAACGACACTTCCGTAGTGAAACCAAATGAATGATGAAAATTTCACTCTCTGGCCATCTTACTTTTTTGCCAACGCTTGGGTAGGCGCCCATGCTTGGTGTGCGCATGGGAGCGCAATGCCACACTCTCGCATAGTTCTTGGAATTTTGGTGGAGGTGCAAATGCTCTGCCGCATTCCTCAACAACAACTGCGTCTTCTAGCGTTGTTTCACTGTTCTGTTACACTGACACATACGTTGCACAATGACAATCCGCCCAAAATGAAATAAATAAAAATATAAATATATGCCCCAAACGGTTAAAATAAAGACACACAAAATTTGACCCGCTACACCTTCCTTAAAGGTTAGGTTATCAATTCTTATTCCTACTTGCTTAATCTTACTTTACATTTTCAATTATCATTGTTTATCAATTATTTCATTTAATACTTTTACTTGAGATTGTTGATCTACAATTTATTTATTATAATATCTATTCTTACTTTCATTCTCAGCTAATATGCTTGTCATATGACTTCATGTTATTTTCAAGTATAAATCATTTAAAATTTTATTTATTTATGATATTTTTATTATTATATTCTATCTATTTTCACTTAACTAACCTTTTGGGTAACTAGTATTTGCCAAAGTCATAGTCTGTTTGTCAATTTATTTAATGTGTGTCTTATAATGCTGCTTGTAGCCTTCTACTGTTCATGATTTGTTACTAATCTTCTTCATTTGTTCACAGCTCATAGGTTTATTTAATATCATTCTTCATTTTTATATTTCAATTGCTTTCAGTAATTCGCAATCTTTAACTAATTTTAACATTCCTTTTGAGTTTATTTGTATGGAACATTTGGTGATGTTACAATATGCAGATGTGGATAAGGTTAAGCAGATGCAGATGTGGATGTGTTAAGGTTATGCAGATTGTGTCTTTAGTGTGCATAATAAAATGGTGGAACACATAATATTTTAAAAAGAACATTTTTACAGGAGTATGTAAATGGTTAATTGTAGTGAAGAGTGTTGGGAAACAATTGTGACCAACTTCATGGTAATGCGCATTAAAAAATGACTACAGTTTAGTATAGCAATACAATCAGAATTTCTTTCAGGGAAAGGTTTTCATATTTCTATGAATACATCTACAAAAACTAAAAGAAAATTCTCGATATTTGGTACTGATTTTTTAGAAATCAACAAAGTAAGTGTGGAAGCGTAAAAGTTACATTATGAGATATTAAAATTTAACAAAGTTATGAAACAATAAATGAAAGTCAGTCACATTATAAATGAAACAAATGACACCAGAGAACTAGCACAAATATTTTAAAACTTCACATGTCTATAAATGTTTGCAGAAGTGTAATTATATTGGCTTACTTGTTTTGCCACAGAAGTCAGTCAAAGATTTTCATAAAGTTGGCACTACAGGCCCTCAAAAAACTAAACTTATTCCAATCATGCAGTGGGGTGTGTGTAGATACATGGTTTGAGTAACAGACACTTTACAGAATGGCATTACATCCAAAGTACTAATTTAAAAAATATGAAAAACATTACTAAGTACCTTCAGGACATTCTCTTTTAAGTCCATAATGAATCCGTAGGCATTCATAATGTCCGTGCCAAGAATCATTTCATCTCCAGAAACACAGATCTGCTGGGCTAGCTGAGAAACACGTAGAACGGCACACTCCATTGTTCCAGAAAGTTCCATCGTTGTTACAGTATAAACTCAGTAAATTGTATATATAATATTACTTATGTCTTGTCATATAACTGTGTATGTGCGCGTGTATGTGTTTTTTAAATATTTCATTTCACTCCAAAGACAGTAATAGTTAGAAATTGTGATACGTGTACTACTGTATTTTATAGAAAATTTTATCATTTGGATGCAATAATAATAAAATAATAGCAACATGTAGAAAGAATAATAATGATTTACTTTGATGGATTTACTGATTCTCGTTTCATTTTTAATGTTTTAGGTGGCAATGTTTAAAGTAAGGCCACCTGTTGTTAACAAGAAGGACACCGATGCCCATAGTCAGGGACGAAGTATATTGGTTAGTTGGTTTCCCCAGTGGTGGGGATGGTATTCGACTCCTGCTGTAGCTCCATCTTCTCCTCAGCAGCAAGGAGAAGCAGCCGCAGCCACAGCTGCAGTCACAGTTGCTCCTAATGAAAAAGTGTCTACTGCAACAGCTGCATTAGAAGACGAAATTTTGGATGCCTTAGCAGACTCAGTCGAAAATAATACATTACTGAAAAGGGACACTGTTTTTGGACAGTTTAATTTCACTTTAAAGCAAGGAACGTTCAATTTATGTCAGCAAACTCCAAACAGGTGAGAGATTGTATATGGTTGTGTGGGTGCGTATTATTTTTGACTTTTGTGTAATAATTGTTCTGTAGTAATTTGAATATAGTTGTAAAACGATACATTATACCACAGTATAGTTGTAATTATAACATCTCTACATTTTTATTACATTTAATCATTTTTAAAAATTATACTTAATTCATTCACATAATAGTCTGAAAGTTAGACTTATATTTTGTGAGTATTAAATCGGTTTAGAAAGGAAAATTTTATAACTTGTTTGTGTGTGTGTGTGTGTGTGACAGCAAATGGGAGTATTATATGTACACTCATTGTTAGTTTTAAATCACTATTTAATATTAAAAACTACCATCCCTTCAATTTCAAGTACTATGTGTACATTTTTAATTTTTTAAACAAAGACATATTTACGAGTTTTTGTGTTGTGTTTAGACAGTCAGTAATGGAACTGCAGTTCGAGAATGTGCAGCTTGGAGTAGAATCACGACCAAGAACAGCATCACATTGTTTTCATATGACATTAGGAGCTGTGTCATTAAGTATTTCTGTTATGTTTAGACGGTCAGTAATGGAACTGCAGTTCGAGAATGTGCAGCTTGGAGTAGAATCTCGACCAAGAACAGCATCACATTGTTTTCATATGACGTTAGGAGCTGTGTCATTAAGTATTTCTGTTGTGTTTAGACGGTCAGTACTTGGAGTAGAATCTCGACCAAGAACAGCATCACATTGTTTTCATATGACATTAGGAGCTGTGTCATTAAGTATTTCTGTTGTGTTTAGACGGTCAGTAATAGAACTGCAGTTCGAGAACGTGCAGCTTGGAGTAGAATCTCGACCAAGAACAGCATCACATTGTTTTCATATGACGTTAGGAGCTGTGTCATTAAGAGATCATTTAACAGAGGATTCCTGTTTTCCTGTACTTATTTCTCCGCAGAGTAAGTTACTCCTCTACTCATATATAGTCAATAATGCATGCCATACAATTATAATCGACACATTTTAAGACATATGGAAATACTTGTACTTGCAACATCCTGAAGCTAAAGATATGTAAAAGTCTCATTATTTTGATGATAAAATAAATATATTTCTTTTAAGGCAGTTAAAAAATTGTTATGTACTTAATATATTTTTTGTAGGCAGTGAGTCAGCACCTTCTGGACGCTCAGCACGAAACTTGCCTCCAGGACTGGCTCGTCTTTTAAGCCAGGAAGCATGTGGCACTAAAGCTCAGCCATTATTTCAGTTGTGTTATGAATATAAACCATTTAATTCAAGTACAGATTATAGGTAAATGTTGCACTTAATTTCTGCAGAATAAATATTTTTTTTTTAGAAACACTGTTAAATTGTTAAAATTAATATTAAAAATGTAGATTACAGATACATTCAGAATCGCTAGATGTTGTGTATAATCCAACTGCTGTCAGGTGGTTGATAGAATTCTTTACAAAGCCACATCAGACGTCGGATCCAAATTTCCGAGCTGCTGCAAGGCAAGGTTATAATGCAGTAAAACAGCGCACAAAACAGGAATTGCTGCGAAACTGGGATAACATTTTACAGGGACATTTGGTACAGTATATTACAACTGTAACATTTGGTAGAATGTACAGCTGTAAGATTTGAGGATAATTTAAGAAGCACTTTTGCTTATTATAAGTGTCATTTAAGATTTGTGAATAGCAGGTTGAAGTTGAGGTAGTCAGTAGAAAATTGGTAGAAGGGAAAATTTTAATCCTTTGGGGACCGGAATTTTTACACTAGTACTTGTGAAAAAAACCAGGCTGTTTTTGTAGTAGCTGTGATTTTCTTCATCATCTTCCACATATGAAACGTACTGTGGTACAAATGGCGTTTTTTTTTTTTAAATGGGTAATTTGGGGATACAGAATATAGTATAATATTGTGTATTAATTACTTTCAAAATAAAAATATTAATTAAATATTAAAACGATAATATGCTATTTGGGTGACAAAATTGTATTCAACTCATTCCTTGTCTTACAAAAAAAATCTCTGGCACTCCAAACTGCCATAGTTGATTCCGTGCCTAAGATTCTCCAGAGAGAGTATCAGTGTTCTGTGTGAACATATCACGTTAATGAATGACAGCTGTATTTTCACTTAAATGGTGGTTTCTGTCAAGACAGTAGTGTGCTGGACTGCGTTCAGCTTTTGAAACCCGCACGTTCTCCACCGCATTTAAAACTCGCGCGACTGCTACTGCTTAGTGATCGCGCATCGACCAGTGAAGTGAGCGAGTCGGAGTCAATTTGTGAAGAGCGGCGATGATATCAGTTCGTCCTGCACTGCTGATTTTTGGTCTCACAAGGACGCATATTTTAGATTTCGTGGTTAGATTACGCAGTTGATCCACTCTCATTTCTCATCTTACCCTTGACTGAAGCGTTTCGGGACTGGTGGCTTGATCTTCTTTTGTTCGTTTACTTCTACTAGTATGGAAGCTTAATTCTAGAGAGTCCCAGGGTTCTCAGTCAAGCTGATGAAGGGGTGTCGGAGGATGACCGTCCACCTGTCGTCCTCCCGTGCAGAGAAAAAGATCTAAGCTCCTCGACGCCGCCTGTCACGAACAGCCCACAGATGAGGATGCAGCTCCAGAAGTAACCCTTACTGTCATCAGCTGTGTATCTGAACCACATGCCCGGATAAAACCTAAAATTGGAAAACTCAGGTGGGATCTTTCAGTATTATATCATTTCTTCTGACGTTTTCTACTTTCCTCCAGTTTAATCTGCAGAAACCATGTGAAAACAGACTTATAAATTGTAAACTCATGAAACATTAACCTGTAAAGTTTGGTGTGAACATGCATCAGGCATGTGTGAAACTGTAGTCTGGTTTTGTAAGATAGGATCCCAAACTGAATTGATTGTGGTTTTACATTATTCAAATATTTTTGATACACTCATGTAAAGGAGGAATATTTATACATATACATATATCTGAGTGAGTAACTTAAATTCAAAGTCACATGAACACTGTTTAAATATAGCTGGGTATGAGTGGGTGATACGAGTCCCCTTATGTAGCTTTTCAATCTTACATAATCTAGTGGGATAGATGATTAACCTACACATTTCGGGGATATGAATCTCAAAACGGGTTTAATGAATTCTTAATTCTGTCTTTATGATTTCTTCCTGAGCATACCAACACTGGAGCTGGGCTCATTATGAATTGCTGTTATCATATTTTACAGGGGACATTGGGTTATTTTTGGATGAATTGATGTTACACCTTGGGGAGAATTGATGTGGTGTTACCAGCAAGGGGGTTTCACCCAAGATAATTACTTGAAGTAATTGTAGGTAGTATGTGTATGTTAATGTGTTGTGGTATATGTATGTATGTGTATATTTTTCTCAAGGGGGTTAATAATGTATAACTGTATAGTAGCACATGTGTGAACTGTTAAATGAGCTGGCTGATTCAATGCATTGGTACTTAAGAGATCTCAATGAGCTAATTTCTCTAATATCTTATAAATAATTGGTGTCATGTTATATTTGCATATCTCTAAGCATGTTAGTCAACTTAAATGTCTGTATGAGTTGCAACCTCAGAGTATTCAACAACCAGATTCAAGTGTAATCAATTACTGTGTAGATATACATTGCTGTATGCAGATTTGTGTATGTAAGCCATTGTAAAAAATTAAGCCATTGTACTATCAGCAACTGTTATGTATTCATGAGATTTTAATAACTGAATTCCATTCAATGGATTTGCTATTTGTATGTGTTGCAACTTAAGAGATCTTAAAGCGAATAATTTAACATCTCTTAACAGTTTAGCAACTTAACAGCTTTAAAGCGAATAATTGTTATACCATGTCATGCAAGTGTTATAAATTTTTGAAAGAAACAGAAACACCAATAAATAAGAAATTTGTTAATGTTATATGAGTTAAATTCTTGGATTTCGTTGTCCATGACGTGTCCGTGTCCGTTACTCTAACTAAATATCACTATTGCATTAACGACTCGGAACACTAGGTTTTTTTTTAAGTAAAAGCATAAAGTTTTACCTTACAGCCTAAACCGGTTTTCTCCTTTATAAGGCTTCTTCAGAGGCTCATAGTTTTACCTTACAGCCTAAACCGGTTTTCTCCTTTATAAGGCTTCTGCTTTATGAGCCTCTGAAGAAGCCTTATAAAGGAGAAAACCGGTTTAGGCTGTAAGGTAAAACTTTATGCTTTTACTTTAAAAAAAAACCTAGTGTTCCGAGTCGTTAATGCAATAGTGGGTTATATGAGTATTTCATTCTGCAAGTCCTGTCACCATAGCCAATAGACATGTTTCAAATGGTAGCTTGGGTTCCGGCACATTTTATGCTTCATCTAGGTTGAGTGCCTAGTCTTAAATACTAAGTTACACCCCTCAAAAAAAAAAAAAAAACTTACACAAAATTTGGGGGTATGTTTCAGTAGTGTGTAATTAAAGTACATCAACTTCTTGGGTGTAAGAATAATCAAAATATAGTTTTCAAAAGAACTTTTGTGGTTTATACAATGCAAATAATTTGATTAAAAAATTGTCTAACAAAGTTAATCTCTATGATTATGTTTGCATATTAGCATTACATTAATCACAGGTGATCTGAAATTGTAGCTTAAGAATTTTGAAGTTAACATCGTATCTGAATCACCACAAGTGGCTTTATGTTGTAATCATCTTTACTTTGCTATATTTTTCTTATGAAAGTTGTATTATGTCTGAAATTACACACACACACACACACACACACACACACACACACACACACACACACACACACACACACACACACACACACACACACACACACACACACACACACACACACACACGAATCTTAATACTGCTATAATTAATTTCAGACAGGAGGTATATATTAACAGTATTTTTATGCTGTTCTTGCATTTTACTTAGGTTAGGTTTGCATGTTATATTTTATTATACTGTGTCAACAAATCACACAAATAGAAGAAGATAGTGTTTATTAATAACAAAGATAGTGTAGTTGTAAACACATTATAAACCAGTCAGCATATACATCTTATATCTTTTGACAGAACTCGCGAAAGATTTGGGATATAGATTTGGCGATATCAGCGCCGCAGATTTTCTTAGTGGAACACTTTAATGACAAGAACTCGGTACTTTGTGTTGTGGACTTTGGAAGACTACACTTCACCAACAGAGAAAATGAACCAGTTCCTATAAAACAAGACAATACAAAAGTTGACGTTAACGACGATGACGATGAAGATGATGAAGGTAGTATTTGTAATGTTTAAGTTTTAGATAATACATTATAATAGTCAGATTTAAAAAAGTACAAAATAATAACTTTATTATTATTATTATAATAAACTTTTAAAGTATTAACATTAATGAACTTAGCAGCTGTTGGTTTTGTAGGCCTATTTGTATTGTGCGTTGGAAGTTATTGCTATATAAGCCATCTTTTTTATGAGTAGATTTGTCACTAGGCTGTGTTATGTCTCCGGTTTTAGAGATTTTACAAACTAACATAAATACAAGTAAATAATAAAAGTATACATATTTGTTTTATTAAAATATAACTAATTTTAGAAATTTATTGCCTGTTACAGTAGTTATATTGAAATATGATTCACTATAATCATAAATTTCAAACATAGTTGTATATGAGTGTTTATTGTTATGTTTGTTTATTAGAACTGATTATTCACTTCAGTTATTTATTCTACTCTTTAAAGACCACGATCCATGCAACCACCGTAACAATATATGTACATTACATTTTATTTTGCTCCTTATTGATATCAATAAAGATAACATGAAAATGATGTTTAGATAATAATAGCAACATTTTAACTAGCATTGAAACCAAAATAGAGTACACTAAAAACTCGTTTATCTGAATTTGATGGGAATGAGCCCGTTTCGGATAAACCGAAACTTCTATTTAAATAATAATACATAAAATATGTAAGTACAGTAACTTTATTTAATAATAATAATTTAAAAGTTACAGTGAATATGACACAATAAACTATAAAACGGCACCAAACTGTAAATTATAGTTTCTACAGTACTGGAACAGTCCTATTGCTTGTTCGTACAGTAGTCAATCATAGTTTTTTGCCTAAACTTTAAAGCTTGTTTGCTGGCTGCCCGATCTCAAATTTGTTTCATTGTTAGAAGTTCTGCAGGGGTAGTTTTCAATGTTTACATTTATGTTTATGTTACTTTATGTTTACAATATATGAACATAATACTTTATATTCGAAAATCCAAACAAATTGAAAATTTGGAGTACCCCTTGTCCCAATAGTTCTGATTATTGACAAGGAATCGCTTGTCTACGCTATTAAATATAGATTATAGCGACAGGAAAATGCTTTTGTGTATTTTTAAAATTTACTAAAAATTGTTTCAGATAAACTGGATTTTCGGATAAGTGAGTTTTTAGTGTACATATTGTAACAAGACATATAACCACGATATTTTAAACCATCAAAATATAATTAACATGTCCTAATAATTGAGGGGAACAAGACCCATTAAGTATTTACAATGAGAATGCCAAGCATGAAACTACATAAACACACAATTAAAGAAGAATGAAATCACAATGCAGGAGTTAATATAGTAATGGTAATAATGATTCATAACAAGAAAGAAAATGCATTAAATAGTGATTATACAACAGAAACAATAACCCAATAGATCCGGTCAGTAAGAAGCCAATAAACCAAGAAAGAAACATATTATAAGGAAGAAATAATAATACTGATGATATCAATCAGAATGGTGACCTAAGAAGAACCACAAAACTACAATAACAATGAGATAAGAAGGCCTGATGTGAAGTAAATAGCCAACACCAGTAAAGTACTAACTGAGAGACTTACAAATTGCAGACAAAACACTAACTGACTAACTTAGATGACCTGTATATGACCACTAGTCTTGTAAATGAGTAGGGCATCCAATATTAGCCAAGAGAGTGAGAGTAACAATAATGTTAGTACAATAAGAAGCTGTAAACAACAGCATAATAACATATTATGAACAGCATTAATGTAAATAAAAAGAGAATCAAAATTGTCAAATAACAGTAATAATTGTTAACTAAGTAATGGGAAAATGATAACAGAAAGAAAAAAGAACTAATTAATAAATTACAGGTAATAATTAATAACATAGTATTAGTAAAAACAAGATTAAAAATGTAAATTTGAATCAACTCAAATCACCCATTGTTGCTATAAAGGGGGAAGACACATAACCTAAATACAGGTACTTTCCACCTAGATTCATACTTATTAATAACTAAAACATGTTTAAACTAAAATCTCTTGTACACAAAATCAAGTAGAGGTGATAAGGTTTCTACCAGTACCAAGATCAGCTACCTAGAGTAATTTAATTACCTTGTATCCGTCAGTGACTTCTTTCTAGCGTTTTTTATATAGACGCGTTTCGTGACATGTGTCACATCATCAGTAATCCTCGTCAAATGTTAAAATTTACATAAAACACATAAAAACACATTTGCACATATTTACTAAATCACAATAACGACACACACATAACACGATGTAACTTCGGCTTCATTGGACCGGTCCGACCGCGCGTGTAGTTGCCGAGCCACTAATTAACTAAGTCAATCCTTATCACTTACCGTCATGCGTGATTATATTTAGGGCTGTATCATATAGTGAGTGAGATTGAAACCTTAATTGTTCGTTTAATATACTGTTATTGTTGATATTCTTGTCTTTAAATGATTTATAAATCTCAAACTCCTCGAGAGCGTCCATTAACCTACCCTTACCGCATACATGGATTGCTTTGAAATTAGTATTGAAATCTGTGTAATTATGGTTATGCATCACTAGATGGCGTGCATAATTAGATTTGGTCTTGTCTAAATCATTCCTTGGTAGATGTTCTTTGTATCTTTTCAAGAAAGATCTGCCAGTTTGACCCAGATAGAAACAATCACAATCATCGCATGACATCCTGTAAACACCTGTTTTCTCTTCTAAGGGGAATGGTTGTTTTATGCGTAACAAATTAGAAATATTATTATTTGTTTTAAACGCGACTTTTATATTAAATTTAGAAAACACATTGGATATAATGTAGGTAAAAGGCTACCGTACACTGTCGTTATATACTTTTTATTATTATTTTTATTTTTGTTAACTTTATTATCATCGATGGTATTATGGTGGGATCTAGTTTTATATAGGTGTCGCTTAAGAAATCTATCTGTCATCGAACTCTTGTACCCATTCACTATTGGTATGTGCCTTATTACATCCAGTTCATCCTGAAAGTCCTTTTGGTTAAGTGGAATCGTTACCAACCTATGAACAAAACTGTTGTAAGCCGCCATTTTCTGACTATATGGGTGATGAGAATCGGCGTGTATTTTAATATCTGTGGTGGTGGGTTTCCTATATATTTTATATTGAAATTTATTAAGATACTTTGTAACAGTCAGGTCCAAAAAGTTGAGTTTATTGTCAACCTCTGTTTCGAGGGTAAATTGTATGTTCTTGCTAAGGCTGTTCAAATAATGTTTCAATTTCTCTATCTGTCGTAGCGTGCCATGAGAAACTATAAAGGTGTCGTCTACATATCGTGCATAGAATTTAATATTATTATAAAATTTGTTATTCTCTGAGAACATGTAAGTATTTTCAAAATGATGCAAGTATAAATCAGCCAGCAGTCCTGTAACAGTACAAAATTGTCTGTATCGGAATAATGGGATGTAAGGGTATTTTTATTATGAATTTTATGGTAATCATCAAGTTAAGTTAGACAAGGTTAGTTTTGGCCCAAGTCCCAATAAATATGTAAATTCGCCGGTGGAGAGACGATCCAAGGTCAGAGGCGTACGAGCAAATTGAACCCACGAAAATGGCAGTGTTGGCGCTAAAACACGGACAATACTGACTTTCCATTGGTCTACGATAATAAATCGTCACCAAATCAATGACGAGTTAAAAACAATTACGTATTAACCAAAACAGTGGTTAGAGAACAATAGACAATGACGTCAGATGCACGACCACTTACATAACAATTGCGTCTGAATCGCCCCCAGTCGTCAGTAGCAACTCAAAGAGAGCACATGCTCAAACAGTGTAGTAGGCAGTTTTTGCCATAAAAATGAAAGAATTGTTTAAAAAATGTAATGATCAACAATAATGTAGCATCAGTGGACAACCAATGTAAAAGTTTAGTAAATTCAGTGCACAAAAAAGGACAAAGAGAGATTCGGCCGAACATCTGCCAGCCAACATGGGAGTCTTCTGAGGAGGCTACGCCGCATCAATTTCAGGAAAGCCCTTTCAAAATTACTTTCTAAATTTCAAACATGAGCTCTAAATCTATAAAATAAAATGTATTCAGTATCAGAAAAATGAATGTTGTGTGTGATAGTGTGAACGTGAGAGTTGGCCAACCTTAAGTAAATATATCTGAGGCGTTGGTTCGTGATCAAGTTTAGAGTAACTATTAACAGAAAGAAAATTTAAAAAACATTTCTCTTGAAGCTTTAACTGCAGTAAATGAATTTGATAAAAGCCTTAATTTCAAAGAAAACGGCTAGGTAACCATGAAAGCATGGCTAGAAAACAGAAGTCATGAAGCCGCCATTTTGCATTTTATCAAGTATTAATTGACTCTAATTGTTTGTAATCGTAAAAACAGTAATAACTAAATAAAATCTAATTTGTTATCCTCATGTTGTGTGAATGGTTATTTCAGTACCCGAATACCTCTGTCTTGTCTTGCTTAACGCAATTCTGGACCAAAAGCCTAATGCAAGTAAATGAGCAAAACACGTGTTACTCCGGTGATAAGATTTATTATTCAAATTATACAATATTAAGTATCATACATTCAGTACTAATAATTGTATATAAAATACACAAAAAGGGGTAAGTTAACAGATGGCAGCCCGAACTTGGACTTTATATATTAATAAAAAAATATATAAATAAGCAGACAAGCGGAGGTTAGATGGGTAAAGAAATAAACAGAAAAGAGAGGTTATCTACAGAGATTACCTATAGTATAAAAGACGTACACAACAAATAAAAACAAAGTTTAGTACCATCAGTACGATAAAATGGCAGATAACGAAAGCATTAACGTAGAAAATACAAACACAGAATCATTGATGTTGAGCACGCCACAAGCGAACTCAACGCCTATAGTAAATACCAGAATGGAAGAAAATGACATAATAAAAACGATGAAACTGCTTTTCAATGAGCAGAGCATCAAATTCGATGTACAATTGAGTGATATTAAAAAAGAAATTAAAAAACAAGGTTGCAATTTTGACAAAAGATTAAATGAATATGTACAAAGTTAGAAAAAATAGAATTAGAAAAGAAGAAATTAGAATTAAACAAAGTTGGAGTGAACGAAGAGGACAAGGTAAGTGGGGTAGAAAATTACGATAAAATAGATGAAAATGTAGTAATAGGTGATAATAGTGTGGAGGTTGGTAGTATAAATGAAATTTTATGGGGAATAGAATATAATAATAAAGGAATGATAGTGTGTTTTGAAGGTTTAAAGAGTGGGTGTAAAGAGAGATATATTGAGAGAGAGAAGTGTTATTGGGAGAGTTATTATGAGAGATATTTTAAAAGAGAGAGATGTTTTGAAAGTGAGAGATATTGTGAGAGAAAGAGGGAGATAGAGATTTTTAAAATAAATAGAACTTATGGAGAATTTATGGAAAAGTTAGGAACAGAGATGATATATAATAAAAATATGAAATACTTACCTTGTAAGGAAGTTGATATAGTAGTAGGAGATGATAATGAAAATAATGACTTAGTAACTTATCTGATTGTGACGAATTATACTGGAGGTGACAGGACAATGACCAATCATGACAGATTAAATGAGTTTGTGGACAATAATGAAAATTTGAATGGTATATGCATTTATGATGTTAATATAAGAGATTCAATAATAAGCAATGTATATAGATATAAGATAAGACTATTGTTCGACGATATGGGGTAATTGTTTATTGTGTTATGAACATTTAATTGTGTGGACAGTGTTTTTTAAAAATGGACTGATTCGGACTGATTATGGCAAATGATTTAGTGATTATGTGAATTGTATATTTTTGTGTATTGATGTCTATGTATTTGTGTATTTTTGCTGTTGTGTACTTTATGTATTTTTTATGTAAACATGTATTGTAGAATTTTAAATAATTGAAGGAAGTTTAATAATGATTTTAAATGATATTATGAGATTTAGATTCCAGTGGTTAGTAAATGATTATGCATATGATATATTTGGATGTTGAGAGGTATTGTTGTTAGCAGATAAGTGATGAATTTTGTAATGGTGTATTAAGTTGAAATGTTATAAAGAGTTTGGGAATAGTGATAAATAAGGGCATTGGAGTTATTTAAATAGAGTTATTGGGAGTTAGAAAAAATAAAGTGCTGAGATGTGGATGATATATAAAGAGGCGTTAGATATTTTAGGGACACAGTGGTTAGCAATTATATGTAGAGTTGAGTAATGTGAATGGTAATTATATTTGTTGTTGTTGGTGATATTTTGTAATAAGGGTATTGGTGTAGGAGTCCAACGAGAGATGTTGAGACAGGAAGGGATCGTTGTGTGCCGGAAAGGGTTATCTGAAAGGGTCAGGAACCGATAAGGGAATGAGTTGGTTAGAGGGAATACACACATACTAGTACAAAAATGAGCGGTGCCAGAGGTTTTAAATGGGATTTGTGAAAGGGGGTTATTATTGAGATATTGGTGTCATAATGTATAAATGGTTAGAAGCGGTTGTTAGTAGAAAAAGGGAGGTGAGTAAGGTTAGATTGACGAATACCAAAATAAGATAGAGAAAATAGTGAGTAATTGAGAGTCACCCAAACTAGTCAGGATAAAAGGGTTAGAAAAGGGAAAATTCATAGTAGAAAGGTAATGGTATATTTGAAATTTTGTTGTTGTATAGAATCTAAATGAATGTTAAATGAATAAAAGTTAATAGAGAATTGTTGAAGTAGTAATGTGATAAAGTTTGGTACAAATCATGTAAATTTAAATTGTTTAATGTAAGGTAAATGTAACAATGTTAATATGTAATGTACAATGTTTTATGATGTTTTATTATGTTGATGATAGAGTGTGTGGTTAGGAGGCTACTGTAAGGGTAGTGACCATAATAACATAAAAAATTGTGTTATAGTAACCAGTCTCTAGGAAAAAGTGATTCTGTAGAAAAGGGTTTGAAATTAAAGTAAAGAAATTAACAAAGAAATTTAGATAGTATTGAAGTACTGCCATGCTAAATAAATGTAATGATTAATTGAAGTAAGTGAATAAAAATAGTAGTTGTTGTTTGAGAATCAAAAAAAATTTATGTTGTGTTTATTATAAGAGTATAATTTTATGATGAAAGAGGCAAGTTAATATTGACGGGAGTCAAAGCAATTGATACAAATATGTAGGAGTGTTGTTAAGTAGAAGGCTTATCTATCCTAAATCTTGTTATGTTTTATTGTGTTGTTTGGTACTTTGTAAATAACTAAAACCAACGCCTCAAATCACAAACCAATGCATCTAAGAGGAAACATATCAGTTGCGGATATGTAAATGAATGAGACCACTATTTTAAAATTTTGTATTGAATGTTTCAGAGTTTTTATGGTGTTGTGACCGCGATCCTGAGCTGGCCGGAGCGTCAGAACAGGAGCGTGCAGTGCCTCATGGCCTTATGGTGTAGGGATCTCTCAGGAGAAGTCCAGTAAGGTCAGACGGGTACGATCGACACTATGGAACCAAGGGTAAGTGATTGAGATTTTTTTATTTTATTAACATTACAGGGGGTTGTGGCACATATCTGAACTGATCCTTTTAGAGGAGTATGAATGAGTCAATGAAAGTTTTTGTGTCTCGACACAAAACCTTTCATTGAGGGGGTTTTGTAACAGTACAAAATTGTCTGTATCGGAATAATGGGATGTAAGGGTATTTTTATTATGAATTTTATGGTAATCATCAAGTTAAGTTAGACAAGGTTAGTTTTGGCCCAAGTCCCAATAAATATGTAAATTCGCCGGTGGAGAGACGATCCAAGGTCAGAGGCGTACGAGCAAATTGAACCCACGAAAATGGCAGTGTTGGCGCTAAAACACGGACAATACTGACTTTCCATTGGTCTACGATAATAAATCGTCACCAAATCAATGACGAGTTAAAAACAATTACGTATTAACCAAAACAGTGGTTAGAGAACAATAGACAATGACGTCAGATGCACGACCACTTACATAACAATTGCGTCTGAATCGCCCCCAGTCGTCAGTAGCAACTCAAAGAGAGCACATGCTCAAACAGTGTAGTGGGCAGTTTTTGCCATAAAAATGAAAGAATTGTTTAAAAAATGTAATGATCAACAATAATGTAGCATCAGTGGACAACCAATGTAAAAGTTTAGTAAATTCAGTGCACAAAAAAGGACAAAGAGAGATTCGGCCGAACATCTGCCAGCCAACATGGGAGTCTTCTGAGGAGGCTACGCCGCATCAATTTCAGGAAAGCCCTTTCAAAATTACTTTCTAAATTTCAAACATGAGCTCTAAATCTATAAAATAAAATGTATTCAGTATCAGAAAAATGAATGTTGTGTGTGATAGTGTGAACGTGAGAGTTGGCCAACCTTAAGTAAATATATCTGAGGCGTTGGTTCGTGATCAAGTTTAGAGTAACTATTAACAGAAAGAAAATTTAAAAAACATTTCTCTTGAAGCTTTAACTGCAGTAAATGAATTTGATAAAAGCCTTAATTTCAAAGAAAACGGCTAGGTAACCATGAAAGCATGGCTAGAAAACGGAAGTCATGAAGCCGCCATTTTGCATTTTATCAAGTATTAATTGACTCTAATTGTTTGTAATCGTAAACAGTAATAACTAAATAAAATCTAATTTGTTATCCTCATGTTGTGTGAATGGTTATTTCAGTACCCGAATACCTCTGTCTTGTCTTGCTTAACGCAATTCTGGACCAAAAGCCTAATGCAAGTAAATGAGCAAAACACGTGTTACTCCGGTGATAAGATTTATTATTCAAATTATACAATATTAAGTATCATACATTCAGTACTAATAATTGTATATAAAATACACAAAAAGGGGTAAGTTAACAGTGGCGAACCCATTGCGAGACCAAACTCTTGTAGATAAACATTATTATTAAAAGTGAAGTAATTCTGCTTCAACAGGACATTCAACAATAAAATTAACTCATCTATTTGTTTGTGATTCAGCTTCTCACCTTCAATGAGAAGATCTTTTACAATTGAAATTGTGTCATGAACCGGCACGTTTGTGCATAAATTAACTATGTCAAATGAAGCGATTTTGTACATAGGTAAGAGTTCGATATCCTGGACCCTTTTAATAAAGTCAATATTATTTTTTATGCTGTGATTATTTTTTAAAACGATACTATTTTTAATAATATGATATAATTTCTTTGCCGTCTTATAGCCAGGTGCAGATGTGTAATTTATGAGGGGTCTGACAGGAATGCCTTATGTATCTTCGGTAGTCCCGTGAGCTGCGGGGCCCGTGCATGTATTGATTTTATATAACAGCGAACATTATCATCAAACAAACTACTGCAACGATTAATAATGCCATTTAGCTGTTTGACGTATTCATTGGTAGGGTCACTATTCAATGTCCGAATGTTATTGTTATCTATAAATTCAAGTACTTTGTTATTATAGACCTGTGTATCTAATATGACAATTGTGTTCCCCTTATCGGCTTTAGTGATCACGGCATTATTAGAAGTAAGTTTGTCTTTAATTTGTCCTAATATTTTGGTTTCTGTGGCATGTTTACGGTATGTTGTCAGTGATTTATTAAGCTTAATACGTTTATTGAGTTTGACATTTATTAACGCACGTAATTCGTTTTGTATTTGATGGTCGGATACAGTTTTAATGGCTGCTTCAATATTGACAATCTCATTGATAAAGCGGTTATTATTACGTAAGTTGGGTGGAATGTTATATTTTAAACCTTTGTTGAGTACGTCCAATTCTTCCTTATCAAAGACGATCGAAGTTTGATTAGATATGCGTGTGTAAAACTTATGTTTGTGCTCAATATTGATCTTACTATGTCCTTTGTTCGCTAAGTTTAAAAACTTCTTATTCTGGGTTATAGAGGTTGACAATAAACTCAACTTTTTGGACCTGACTGTTACAAAGTATCTTAATAAATTTCAATATAAAATATTTAGGAAACCCACCACCACAGATATTACAATACACGCCGATTCTCATCACCCATATAGTCAGAAAATAGCGGCTTACAACAGTTTTGTTCATAGGTTGGTAACGATTCCACTTAACCAAAAGGACTTTCAGGATGAACTGGATATAATAAGGCACATAGCAATAGCGAATGGGTACAAGAGTTCGATGATAGATAGACTTCTTAAGCGACACCTATATAAAACTAGATCCCACCATAATACCATCGATGGTAATAAAGTTAACAAAAATAAAAATAATAATAAAAAGTATATAACGACAGTGTACGGTAGCCTTTTACCTAACATTATATCCAATGTGTTTTCTAAATTTAATATAAAAGTTGCGTTTAAAACAAATAATAATATTTCTAATTTGTTACGCATAAAACAACCATTCCCCTTAGAAGAGAAAACAGGTGTTTACAGGATGTCATGCGATGATTGTGATTGTTTCTATCTGGGTCAAACTGGCAGATCTTTCTTGAAAAGATACAAAGAACATCTACCAAGGAATGATTTAGACAAGACCAAATCTAATTATGCACGCCATCTAGTGATGCATAACCATAATTACACAGATTTCAATACTAATTTCAAAGCAATCCATGTATGCGGTAAGGGTAGGTTAATGGACGCTCTCGAGGAGTTTGAGATTTATAAATCATTTAAAGACAAGAATATCAACAATAACAGTATATTAAACGAACAATTAAGGTTTCAATCTCACTCACTATATGATACAGCCCTAAATATAATCGCGCATGACGGTAAGTGATAAGGATTGACTTAGTTAATTAGTGGCTCGGCAACTACACGCGCGGTCGGACCGGTCCAACGAAGCCGAAGTTACATCGTGTTATGTGTGTGTCGTTATTGTGATTTAGTAAATATGTGCAAATGTGTTTTTATGTGTTTTATGTGAATTTTAACATTTGACGAGGATTACTGATGATGTGACACATGTCACGAAACGCGTCTATATAAAAAACGCTAGAACGAAGTCACTGACGGATACAAGGTAATTAAATTATTGTGAAAAAGTGACTTGGATACTATATAAAAACAAAATACCTAGAGTAGTATTTATATGAGAATTAATGTAAACCAAATGAACAAAAACAGACAAAATGAGAATCACCATGTAGAACTCAGATAAAACCTATTGTAAAATTAAACATGAATAAAAAGGGGGATACCTGTATAATAAATAAGATGTTATATCACTAATATGATAGTGTAAGAGAATTATTATCAGTAATGTAAAATATATTAATCATAATTAAGCACATCTGTCATGTTACACTAGATGTAAATATTGTTATTCAATTCTCTATACAAAAGAACAAACAAATGTATTAAAAAACACCAGATTAGAAATCAATGTAATAACTGTAGTGAACTATTCTGAACCAGATAGGTGGCCTGAAAGGACACTACTTAATTAAAAAACAAAATAAAGTAAGGGGACACATGATAGTACTATACAGAGGTCACTAAATTGTATACTTACGTTTATTTTGATTTTATAGATACGATATATCTCACAAATGTGGTTATGTATACAAAAACTAAGACGCCATCTATGCAATTAACTAAGTCATGGGCCAGAAGTTCGTTACGCGAAGTCATAGGAAACGGAAATTGCTTGAAATAACAAAACAGCTGTTCTAATTGTTACCAATGAAATACCCCTTTTTATTCTTTACTTTGTTACATAACATTTTTTAAAACCAACTGTAACCCTTCCAAAAACATAATGTGTAATAATAACTTTGATTAAGTTTAATGATTATATGTTTAAATGATTATACAATAATAACATGTATATATTTATATAGTGGTGCTCAACCCAGCACTTAGAATAATTATGCACGCACACAACCACTCACCCTTTCATTATCATGGTACAACTTATTTAAATTTTGGAGCTCCTTAAATTTAGATTGAAATTTTGAATAATTTGTTAAATGATTGATTTCTACAATAACATATATTGGGAAATAAAGGATTCAAAATATATAAGGAGCGCTCTCACCAATGTAGTGTTGCTGGTTGTTGTAGCTGGCGGTAAAACTTCGCGCCCAGTACCGCGAGTTTTACGTGTACACGTCTCGGTCACATTTTTTACGGTCACGCACTGTAAGGTGTTTTACACAATTATTAACCACCTACAGTGGTCTAAAAAGTTAAAATTCACTCGTAAGTGAATGGGCGGCCGGCCGGCTCAAATCAGAGCTGCAGATGAAATGACGGCAATTTCTGGTTGAAATCTGCGGAAGTGGGGTGTATTGACGTCACATTCCTTTGTCTAAGTTGTTGACATCGCCGTTTGTAGTCGTCAACACATTCTCCGCCTCTGACGTAACGAAGGCTTGGCTCTGCTTATCTCAATAACTGCACACTGTTTTTGTGATGTGACACCGTTTTTTGTCATGAATTAGTTCAAATCCTGGCAAATACTGTAATATAGTCCACTCACCGTAAATTCTATATAGGGTGTTTGAGGTTGGGTTGGGTATGTCAAAAAATAGGAAAATACAATATTTATGATCTCGTTACCATATTTTAGTATATTATGAAATGTACCATGATTGTACCATCACAAAACCCCCTCAATGAAAGATGGTGTGACGAAGCACACAAACTTTCATTGACCCTTTCATACTTCCTAAAGGGATCAGCCAGGACAAGTCGCCACAACCCCCTTACAATTTTATATAAAAAATAACAATAACTCACCCTTGGTCTGGTGATGAGGACCGTACCTTCATGACCTTACTGGACTTCTCCTGCGAGATCCCAACACCATAAGGCCACTTAGGCTCTTAACGCCCCTGCTCTGACGAGTTAGCCAGCTCAGGACCGCTGTCACATCCCAAACACTGAAACAATTTATAAAAAATATTAATATAGTGGCTTATTGAATCACTCCATCCTCCTTAACTGATATGGTTCCCCTTAGCTAAGTGCTGGTTTGTGCCAATAAGCACTGGGTTGGCTTACTATTTATAAAATTATAAATTATATTAAATAAAATTAGAAAGTATAAAAATTATAAAAATAATAAATCTCAAGGATTAAAAAGAATATGAAAAAGGATTAAAATTGAATGAAATATAATTGAAAATATAAAATATATATAATATAAAATATAATTATATATCTCCCAAACTTGGAGAAAACAAATCAAGAAATTTAATAAATCGATTTATTTACTTATAACTTTTAAAATAAACTTTTATTATGATTATTAGTATTATTATTAACAGTTAATTATTTGGCTGATAAATATTATTAACAGCGCCATTTAAAAAATTTTTTTTTCTCTTCCTACACATATTATAACATCATGTTAAAAAGTTTTCAAATAAATACATAATACATTAATAATTAACACTGATATATTAATAATACAGTTAATACATTTTAAATACTCAATCATATTTAATCATATCTAAGATATGCATTAACATTTGTATAATTTACTTAAAAGTTGTATTTAAATTAAAATTTACCATTTCAGTTATTAATTAAACATCAAATTTATTTATTTATAATAATAAAATACATTTTGAACTTATTTTTACTATTCATATTACCTTATTATTTCATTATTCATTTTCTACTACCTCTCTCCTCTGAACTTTCTATCTAACTAACTACCTAACCTTTCACCTTCTATCTCTGTTTAGTCTGGATAACTCCTACATTCACTATGCTTCATTATATAATTTTACTCACCTTCTTCTAACTGACCATCAAATTTACCTATCATTGACACCAATATCTCAATTATATACTCCATTACTACTTTCATTTAAATCTTATGGCACCGCTTGTCTTTGCACTGGGTTGGGTGTTCCCTAACTGGCTATATACATCTCTAATATTTTGCCCTTCCAAATAATTCGGCAAACACTCCCTTAAACTACACTAATATCTGCCACAACACTATTGGTTGGCTACTCTTTATCACCTCACCCCCACTACAGAATTCATCAACAACAAATATATGTATGTACCTTTACTTACACCTTCTCTACAAATAATCACTAACTACTGTGTCCCTAAATATTTAATAATTCTCTTTGTATTTTCTTAAAATTCTTATCTTTCTAACTCCATTTACATTAATTGCATTACTCACCTGCACTTTATCTATACCCAGGCTCTATTCCTGTTTAAACACTTACTATAATCATTGACAATTCTCTTATAAAATTCCTCTCCTACCTACTTATAACAATACCTCTTTTCAAAATTCAAATATAATAATTATTTAAACATTCATTATTATTCATTAGTAATTAATTAAAATATTATTATTAAACATGTTACATATATAAAATATATAATAATACACACTGGGGTACCTGTAATACATAATACACATCAAAATACATGGATAAATACAATAAAATATACACTCCAACTTCATTATTGTGTCATTAATCGAAATCAGTCCATAACAGTCCAATTCAAAACCACTTTGCACATTATTATTTAATGTTCATATCACAATATAACAGTCTATCCACCATCATTAAACAATAAACGAATCTTAGGTCTATATAAATTCTTATTTAATACATAGATTTTATTATTTGCAACATTATATTTATATTCCTGTATGCAATTGTTATTAATCAAATACTTCCAGTTACTATCAAGTAGAGTTCCGTTTGTCTTAGTATCATATGTCATTAATCGGTTTATACTATAATTATCCCCATAATATTCCACCACAGGTAAGTACCTAATGTCTTTATTCTCATTTCTTGTTATTTTCAATTTATTGTTATTATCAGGTAAGTAGTCATCATTTTCATATACCACATATAACCCTAACCTTTCTAACAGTTGTCTGTAATTTCTTTTTACTTTAAATATTTTTATTACTCTCTTACTCTCACAATATCTCTCTATACTTTCTCTCTTAATACATTTCTCTCCATAACACCAAAATACACTTTCTCTCTCCAAATATGCAAGGGTCCCTATCATAAAATTGTTGCACCTCTTAGGTACACAAAAACTAAAAGAAACTTTATTTGTAGAACTATTGTCTATCAAACTACATGAAGACTTGTCTTCACCCCCTAATACAACATTAAAAGAAAATTCTACCCCCTGCATTCCTTGTACTAAAATACTTTCTCTCAACTTTCTTTCTGACTTCATAAACTCAAATATTTCATTGTCATGCATTATATTTTCATTATCATGTCTATACTCTTCTACCACCACAATCTTACTACCTGTATTATTTGTATTATCTAGAGTACATTCATTTTTGGAATTATCAGTTTTAAATAGGTTATCCAGTACAGCATTTTGCTGAGTACTACTATCTAGTACTTTCTGACTTTCTAATTTACTTTCTACCACATGTAACTTATCTAATTTTGTAATCAGCTGGTCACATTTCTTAATAAGTTTTTCGTGACTCACTTTTATTTCATTCTTTAATTCATTGAATTTAATATCAAAATCTATTTTCTGTTCATCTAGTTTTTTATCAAAACTGTCAAATTTATTTAATAAAAGTTGCATCATTGCATTAGTTTCATCCTGCTTACTATCTAAACTAGTTGAAATGGATGTATTGACTTTTGTTATTGCTACAGATACAGGCGTATGCGCCTCGTCAATCTGACTAGTTTGAGGTGTTTGTACATCCATCTCGCCAGTCAAATTTACATTAGTTGTACCTATTTCTAACGTAATATTGTCATTAGTGCTCATTTTGGCAATTGTGTAATGCACGCATGCATACAATTGTATAACCTAATTGTGGGGTTATGTTTACGAATTATAAAATTTTGTCTCCGTTACCTCAAGCAATTTGTTCCGTTCTTTCTAGGCGTACATTAGGTAATAATATGTTTAAATAATACCACCTAATGTCCCTGTTCGGGCGCCACCTGTATACTTACGTTTATTTTGATTTTATAGATACGATATATCTCACAAATGTGGTTATGTATACAAAAACTAAGACGCCATCTATGCAATTAACTAAGTCATGGGCCAGAAGTTCGTTACGCGAAGTCATAGGAAACGGAAATTGCTTGAAATAACAAAACAGCTGTTCTAATTGTTACCAATGAAATACCCCTTTTTATTCTTTACTTTGTTACATAACATTTTTTAAAACCAACTGTAACCCTTCCAAAAACATAATGTGTAATAATAACTGATTAAGTTTAATGATTATATGTTTAAATGATTATACAATAATAACATGTATATATTTATATAGTGGTGCTCAACCCAGCACTTAGAATAATTATGCACGCACACAACCACTCACCCTTTCATTATCATGGTACAACTTATTTAAATTTTGGAGCTCCTTAAATTTAGATTGAAATTTTGAATAATTTGTAAAATGATTGATTTCTACAATAACATATATTGGGAAATAAAGGATTCAAAATATATAAGGAACGCTCTCACCAATGTAGTGTTGCTGGTTGTTGTAGCTGGCGGTAAAACTTCGCGCCCAGTACCGCGAGTTTTACGTGTACACGTCTCGGTCACATTTTTTACGGTCACGCACTGTAAGGTGTTTTACACAATTATTAACCACCTACAGTGGTCTAAAAAGTTAAAATTCACTCGTAAGTGAATGGGCGGCCGGCCGGCTCAAATCAGAGCTGCAGATGAAATGACGGCAATTTCTGGTTGAAATCTGCGGAAGTGGGGTGTATTGACGTCACATTCCTTTGTCTAAGTTGTTGACATCGCCGTTTGTAGTCGTCAACACATTCTCCGCCTCTGACGTAACGAAGGCTTGGCTCTGCTTATCTCAATAACTGCACACTGTTTTTGTGATGTGACACCGTTTTTTGTCATGAATTAGTTCAAATCCTGGCAAATACTGTAATATAGTCCACTCACCGTAAATTCTATATAGGGTGTTTGAGGTTGGGTTGGGTATGTCAAAAAATAGGAAAATACAATATTTATGATCTCGTTACCATATTTTAGTATATTATGAAATGTACCATGATTGTACCATCACAAAATAGACTAAAAAACCAGGGAATAACAATATATTCCCATTAACAAAGTCAATCAGTAGTTGTAATGACACTGTATATATAATTGGGTCAACATAGGAATTGCCCAGAAACTATTGCTCATATATAATTAATCAATATAGTTAGTAGACTCATAGGCCTAAGAAAATGTTAGAATAGGAGATGTATTTTGTTCATAATCATAAGTAAATAATAAGTAGAGAGTGTCAAAGGACTTGAAAGGCATTATCTCGAAGAGATGTGATTGTCATTAGCTAGTTATAATCAAGAATATATAAAGTTAGTCATAAGTAGTGCAACGTGTTCATCTCAAACAATATCTTCCTTAATCATGGACGAAAACATATCATAAGTGGACTCTAAATTAAGAGCCAAATGTTAGCCATGCAGTGGTATGTTTAGATTCACAATCTAAGGAGTGATAAGAAAGTTATGTCAATTTTAAAAATATTTGAGTTAGTTTGGAAAAATGTCTAGCGTCAGTTCGTAATCTCGAACCCAGCCACCCACGCTTATTACAACAATTAAATAATTTCGCGAAGGGGGTATGTGCGCTAAAGTAAAGATCATCAGCCAATCAAACAAGAGAAATCGACAAATTTTACAAGGATTGCAGACGGGAACGGCAGCAACATATGCCACCTCGAGGCACTTTTTGAATAACCTTTGATGAGTACAGATGGCAGCTCGACTTTGCCAGAAAACAGCTGTTTAACCTAGCTTGTGCGTGTGATCGATGTAAACAAAAGCAAACCTAACCTCAATTTGTGCGATATCATAACAACATTACAATTGAAGCTGAATGAAGAATAAACAGTGCGAATACATGAATTGCTAAGTGTATAATCCCTAGCAATTCCGCGATTTACAGGGAGTAAAGAGATTTTTTTTATATTAATAAAGGAAGTTGAGAAATGACGATATATTTATCGAACAACATTAATGCAATGTGTATAGACTAAAGTATAAAGGGCATAGCACCCTATTAATTTCATTCAGTAATTATTTATAGAGAGAATCCTCAAATTCATTTTATATAATTAATAAATAAGAGTTCTGAAGACAATAATAGTTTGTTATATATAAACACTGAGTGTGTACAATTAATAACACCTAAATGAAGTTATTAACGTTAAACCAAGATTAAACTAATGATAGTTAGTAAGAAATTTGAGAATTGTCAGCTGACAAAATTAATTAACAACAGTTAACCAATGCAAATATAATTTATGTTTATTAATTTAGGAAGAGTCTACTACTATTGAAATATTTCTATATATTATTAATAAAGGAAGGTCGTATCAAGCGACATAATATACTAATAACTAAACGATTACCTCTTTGAAGGAATCCAGTATAACGGTTCAGATGATTCTTTAAGGAACACTGAATTGAGTTATTCTTTTATTGCGTTCACATTTTATGTGTTGTAAAGAGTTCTTTCAACGTTCATTAACGTTCATTAAATCATTTAACATTCATTGTCGATTAACAATAAAACAAGTTAACCTATAATGCTGGAATCAGGCATGGTCATTATTTTATCTATTATACATTAAGATGTAATTGATTTGTAATCACTCTCTGACTACCTAATAATGGTAGAATAAGTTTTTCTAGTTACTTTATTTGTATTCTGCAGGCTAAAAGAACCTACACTTTAATAAAATAGTTAACCAAAAAATATGTTAATCTAGTCTGATGTTTGTAGATCAGAACTACCAACCCTGAGACAACATTTTTATAAAAGTAAATTCCAATGTAAAACAAATTTGAACCTAGAAGGGTTTATGATATTTTGAATAATTAAAGAGATGTTAACATGAAATAAATTACAATTTTCATACAGCAAATTAGAGTCAGACGGTTTATTTCAATAGACTAGGTCATTACAGGATAGGTGAACGTCTCTCAATGGATGGCACGACAGACAGCGGCAATTTGAATTGTGGCAATTAAATCTAAAATTAGATTGTCACACCAACACTGCAAGGTCAGCCAGACTCACTAAAGTAAGTAGTTATTTCATACAAAACTAAATGTACTTTCAGTAAGAGATCGACTTCACAGATTCACCTAGTCGACAGAAGAACGTCTCACCATAAACAAACTTCGAAGAAAAATAAAATGAACAATTTTTAACACTTTAAATATTTTTTTAAAACAACGTCAAGAGACATTAACCCAACATTAATTAATGAAATTAACCCAACATTAATTAATTTAATTAAACAAATTAAATTCAAAACAAAAATAAATAAACTTCAAGTTAAATTAAATAAAATGTAATCAAAGTAAGACCGGGCATACGTTTAGTTACAATATATGTTGGCAGAACTTCCACTTGATGGCATTTGCATAGTAGTTGATTATTCATCCCCCTTCCCCCCACCACTCAGAATTTCAAAGTGGATAGGTCCAAGTGTAAGCTGGGTTCTGAGCACAGGCCCTTAGCTTCTAATTCTACTATACGTACCCCAAGAATACCACATACTATTCCCACTTCACATTTTAACAGTTTGCTTCTTACACTTATGTACGTTACATGCTTTTATAAACATATATTTGTTGCCTTTTTGTTATTGTATGTTAATTTGCAGTAATTTTGTTTTTACCTATATTTCTATATAATTTTGTACATATTTATATACACTTTCAAACTAACATTTTATTTTAATGTATCATAGGATTACACATTACAAACAGTTATTTGTTTTGCTCTTGGCTAACATGAGAGTTTCCTATTTTTTCAATTTTAAATTGTGATTTTAAAATTCTAGACTCTTCAGTCATTGTTCAGTGATTTCTCTATGGAAACAATTCTTGTTGAATTCATTGTGGCACTCTACTAACTAGTTCATTCCTTCAGCTTGGTTGGGGCTCTTGTGCTATTATATTTAATACACAATAATAAAATAATAATTCATTTCTCACCTACCTTGATTTGAGCCCCGGGTTACGTTGCACGAACCTGTGAATGCTAAGCGTGACTTAGGGTTATACCGTTAAAGGACTCGACTCTCATTTATGTAACATAACTCACATTTTATTGCATTTTATACTCTTAAAATTCAACTTTTATCTCCTCTCAAAAGTTATGGTTTTTTCAGAAATTAAGTTAAACCAAACATGAATTTCTACATTCTAAACTTATCCTAATACTTATTTAAATGAAAAAAAACCCAGTTTGCCCACACTCCACACTCACACAATTTTACCCCCCATTAATTTACTTTAGGCCTTTTTTACAAAAATATAATTTCGATTAAATATGGTTACTTGTTGTAGCGGAGTCCTCGTCGACCACATGGTGCGTCCTATAATGTTTTTCACTCGATAGTCCGGAAGCGTGTTCTTTCACTTTTATAAAACTTTCACTTGTTTAACTGGATTAAATTGAAGTTCCACACTGTTTACATATTTTTTAGATACTGGATCGGTCGGTATACACTTTCAGGCTCGCTAGCCGGTTGTATTCATCCGGCTGCAGCCTACAGGTGAAGTCGACTGGGGAGAGCGTTACCAACGTGCCTCCCTACCACGGTTGTTCAAAACGGGAAACCACAGCCTGCATATGACCAAACGTTCATCGCTGCACATGGAACACGGGCTATCAATGCTCCCAAGATGATGACGATATCTCACTGCCACGGGTCACGAGTCTAAGGTGTCTTACCTAGACTTCCGCCAGCATCAAGCACGTGGTGATAGAAATTTCTACCGCTTCGACATCTTATTAGCGTCCCTTCAGCGCGCATGCTATTGTTCGCGCGTTTGAGTGCGTAACACAACGCTGAAATTCTGGGAATAATACTGCGTTCTATTGTCACCTCGCTCACACAGCTATGTTACTGCGTTTGTTGTTTGACTAAAACCGTTCTTCAGCTGGGACTTTCTGCGTTGATCACATATATATTTAATAAAATTGAATAAAAGAAAATACCCCTTTTTCGCCCCGTTACACTCTCAACATGGCCTCTTGTATGTATATAGCTATCTTATGTCTCCATCAGATTTGCTACCCACAGAATTGTGTATCCACATAATTATTTTTCTGCCTCTTTTACCAGGTTTTGTCTAGCCCTTCCATACTTCTATGTGTAGTTCACAGTTTTTTTATCATTATCATATTTGTTGTCCATGTGTCCTCTAAAGAAATCATTGCACTACATAAAACAGTTCATTTTTAAAAACAATGAATATGAATACTTGTTATCCTCCATTATATTACCTGTATTTCCAGTTGCCCTCCAATGATCTTTTGTGATTTATAATTTCTTTGATTATTTCTAATTCTAAACAATTTGGAATCTGTATTATGTTTATACTAACGAGCTTCCGTACTCCATACACGATGTTGTATCTTTACTTATCAGTTTTCACCTGCTTATCTAACGTTCTAATAAGACTTTGTGTAAAATACTTCAAACTGTTTTTTTGTTTTAATATGTGCTGTCTCACTTATTTTGTGTTTTTCGACCTTCTGACTTTTCAGAGGGTCATACTCTCCCCTTTTCTGCCATTTCACTATTTTTATTTCTGAACTTTTACAAACGAATTTTGTGTAGTTTTAAGTAACTTTTAGGTACTCCTTGATACAGTGACACTATAAAGACCATATTTAGTAGAATATAGGATTTTGTATAACATAATTATGAGGTAAATATTAGGAAACCATTTCCCAATACTTCTTTTTTTATAAATAAGACATCAATTCTTAAGAGAATAAAAAGATTTACTTATGTTAAACAGCAATCTCCAAGAATATCAAGAATCCAGTATGGATTTTCATAAATATTTTTGGAATACTCATGATCTACATCTTGAAATGTATTTTTATTATCCTTGTTTTACATTATGCATAAGTAGTACTAATATTTTTATCGATAGTAAAATGTTAATCTATTATTGAAAAAATATTAAAAAATTAAACTTTTTTTTGATGGTGTGTTATCAGAAGCATTTCAGACACCATGCTCAACGCCCCCTGGGAGTGAAGCCAGTGCCAGTTCAGATGAAATTGTAAATTCCCTGGTTGATACTACATTTGATCGGAATGGAAGTATCAGTGAGTTGGCATTACACCATAAACTTTATGACAGGTACTGTTTTGTTGTTATTATTGACTTTTTAAACAGTATCAGAAAAATATAAAGTTATATTTGTGTAATTTTAAGTTCTTGTTATATCTACAAGATATCCACTACAAGGTAGGGCATAAACAGCGAACTGTTCAAATAAGTGTTAATGCTCTCTGTTTATATAAATATGTATTTTATTACTATAGAAAAACACAGAGTATCACAGTGTGTAAGTTGATGATCCATACTATAATATATAAAGTTGTTATGCAATACAGAACGTACTGGTACAATGGAGAACGTTATTCTATGCATTTCTCGCTTAGCCCAGTACATGCGTGTTTCTGCCAAGGCCGCACTGAAGTATCCTTTAGAGTTTTCTAGTACTTGTTAAGGACGCATATTATGAAATCCTGCAGACTATAAATAGCCCACACCCGCTGCTTAGTTTCAGTTTATGTTGGGCGATTTGTCAAGTGGTATCAAGTGGTTGTGTGTTATAATTAGTGTGGAATCAGAATTGTTTATAGTTGACATTATTATTGCATGTGGACAAATTTAACTGGAATTATTGTATGAGTATAATCTTGTCAAATAACTTGTTGATTTCAAACTGTTAATTGAGATTAATTTAAGCTGGTGATTAGTGACTGAAGCTTAAAGGTGCTCAGTAGACCAGTGGGTATGGCACCTGGCTACTAATCTAAAGGTCCCGGGTTTGATTCCCGGGCCCGCACCATAAAATCAAGGTGCGCTTTTAGCCCCCAGGTCGACTCAGGCTGTTGAAAATGACTACCTGGGATAACATCTTGGTGTAAAGTTATTTTACTTTCTTACTTTTTACACAAAATCAGCTGTGGCTTGCATCTACTTTTGGACGTCATCTTGATTGTTACCAACTGCATATTTACTTACCGTGGTCCAAGATTCTTTTGGACGAGCTAGAGAGCAGAATGGTTATTCGAAATAAATAATTAGTCTAACCCAGTTTTATAGTTCAAAATTTCGATACTTTTATTGATTAACTTTTCAATGTTTAATTTTCTGTTTCCAAGTAATCTAACTTTTATTTCATTTGATATAAAAATCTTTTCTCCACCTCTTAACTACATTTTACGTCTTATTAATACATATAAAGAAGAACAATATTAAGCAGAAGCAAATATAAACTTAATTTCCCCAAACCAGCACTTCTTAAATTTATTACATAATTTTCACCCCCCCCCACACACACACACACACATGCACCCCATGCCCTTATGAGATCTCAATTTTAATAATGCAAATATTTTTTTCTGTAAAACTCTCAATATGGTATTTGATATTATTTTGTATGTTTGAAAAACATTTGTTTGCCCCCGCTGTTACTTATCTGATGATCGTCCAGATGACTTCACATTGTCCCACACACTTTCACCGTATTTTTCACTGACTCTATTTTAGAAGATGTTAACTGTTATGTCATTTGATTATGTTAAGATTGGTTGTTTTTACATTTTAAAATGTTTTAAGCGGTGGGCCCACTTAGAAAACTCGTCCGCAGTCTTTTGCAGCCGTACGGCACAAGACAGTTAAAAGATCTGGTGCAGAGAGATATTAGCTCATAGTCTTATTGGGAGGGGCGGTCATGTGGTCCCAATCCTTTGTTTAGCAGCTGCCACGTATACAGAAACCAAGGCTTGGCTCTGTCCAACCTACATTCCAGCATTAGATCATCTAAGGTGCAACTCATGACGTCGTGTGGCCTGATTCCAAATGCACAAAGTTCGAAGGTCAGATCGCTAAAAATAGATGTCTTCCACTGCTCGACTGGCGATTCTGTAGCTAATTTACACAGTAACCTTTCCCCAATAAAATTCACAATAAAATTATTAATATTCCCAATATGTCCTTGGACTGTATTATCTGTACCATTACAATACCCCCTCAATGAGACACTTTATGCCGAAGCATAAAAACTCTCATTGACACTCACATACTTCCTAAGAGGATCACCCCAGATATGGTGCCATAACCCCCTTTACATTTTATTAAAACTATGGGTTTCTTACCCCCCTGGTCCAGTGACTGTAGCCGCACCTTAATGACCTTACTGGACTTCTCTCCCGAGATCCCAACACCATAAGGCCAGACACACCCGACGCCCCTGCTCTGACGCGTGGGTCAGCACAGGACTGCCGCCACAGTATCACCAGACACTGAAATATTAAACCAAAACATTAAATAATGGCCTTGCATTGATATTACCATATCCAGAACTGATCTGGTCTTCCTTTAGTTGTGGTGGTTTGCGTTAGAAGCACTGGTTTTTTCTTAACTCCTAATACACATTTTACGTCAACAAACTACTAAACTTCAAAATATTATATGACCATCTCCTTATTATTCCTTATCCCCAATTCAAAAAATATTTCTGATTCCAATCAGAATTTAAATAACCGCTTCCCATTGTAGCGGGTCAAATTTTGGGTGTTTTTATTTTAACGATTTGGGGCAATTATATATTTTTATTCATTTCGTTTTCGGTCGGGAGCCTTATAAAATAATGTAAAGCTGCATTATTGTGCAACGTATTTGTCAGAGTAACAGACCAGTGTTGAGAAACAGCGTTTGGAACAAAGGCGATACGCAATTTCAGTGGTGTAATGCGGCAGAGGAATTCGCACCTCCACCAAAATTTGCAGAACTCTGTACATGTGTTTCGACGCCCGTATGCAACTCAGCCGGGCGGGGCTCGGCAATGACGCCGTGAAAAACACCAAGGTTGAGGCAAACATGGAGATGGGATAAAAAGTTAGTAGCTCCAAGTGACCGGCTACCGGAAAACAGCGTTAAACTCCGCCTACTGTTGGTGACGTCAGCAGAGCCAAGTCCAATATTAAGCTCTGGTCACACACATATACCAGCTATAATCCATGCATAAACTGAATATGCCTCAGCAAATCAACAGTATACGGCGACTAAAACCTGATGGCCGTGACTGCTCATTTCCCGCGACTCAACGAAGCAACATGTACCTGTTACGTTCTCCGTGACGGTCGACTTTAAGTAGAGACGCCATACAGTCAGCTAGAGCCGCATTCAGTAACAGACGCCTATATATTTTGTGTCGGGCCCGGTTGGTCAAGTTTTCGCCAAATGTAGTTAATCCAAGAAGACCGACCGGGACCCGAAGAATTGAACTAAGTTATAAACAGTTGCCGGGCAGTGACAGTGGCAGATTTAAAGGAATAACGAACCATGTAACTGAAAACGAAAACACGTGTTCGGTCGGCGGCGGTAATCGGGTTACCGCGGATAAAGAAACAGACTTCGTAAAACTCAAATAAGGGGGAATATATTCAATTGTATGATTGTGTGTGAGAGCAACCTGGGCTGTTATTTTGATGTTATTTTCATTTATACTTAATTATAAAACGGTAAGCTATATGTAACGGATTCAAAAGGTGTTGTAATATCTATTGTGTTGTGCTTGTAGTAAGGAATTCCAGTCATGTAAGTAAAAGTTTTTATCTCACAACCAAAATGTATTAGTCTAAGTTATTTCGTCATTACCACTGTCTTATTTCTGTGTTGAAAAAATTCGTCTAAACGTTCCGGAATCTTCTGAATTATTAATTGGGTGGGGTCAGATTGCTAAATTGCCCGTTTTATTTAAGGTGGAGTGTAAAGGTTTTCGATATTTTATCCTATATAAAAAATAATCGTGGCGACCTTGGTCTTCTGGTAAAATTCGAATAACAGGTAAGTGGATAGGATTGCGTACAGGTAAGTCCTGGTAGCGGTTTTATTTATTTAATATATTTCGGCTACTTTTTTATTGTTACAAATGGCTCTCGCTGCCAGGATTTTCGTTTAATTATAATTTTATACGAGATAGACCTATTTTAATACACAGAAAATAGGATGTGGTAATGACGAATGTATACAAAATTTTATCGTACATAATTAAGTAGGTTAGGTTTATATTAAAAACATGAATGTGCATAACACAAAGGAAAAAGATAATACAGAGGATTCAGGGATTCAAGCAACCCCGACCTCAACAAATTTCAATAAGGTGGATGATGATCCAATGAGTATTGTACTTAATTTATTAGAAAAAATGAATAATAAATTTGATAGTCGTTTTGACAGTACTGACATAAAATTAGATAGACAAAGTAGGGATATTAATGAGTTGAAACATGAGATACAAGAAATTAATAAACATTTAGAAAGCACTAACGAAACAATAAAAACCAGTTTAAATAAGTTAGAACAGAAGTTTGAGAAATTAGGTGACAATGTTTTAAATATGACAAAATGTAAAAATGACGAAATAGTAGACAATTCTGAGAGTATAGTGGGGGTGAAGAATAATGTAGAAGCAAATGATGAAAATATAATAACAAATAGTACTGATGAAGTTTTAGAATGCGATAATGAAATGTTAATGAGTGTTTATGAAGTAGAGAGAGAGTGGAAAAATAATGTTGTAGTAGAGTGGGGACAGAGGGGAAATTTTCCTTTTATTATCTATGATGAGTTAATGTGGTCACAAGTGTTTTTGAAGGGCAAGGGTCCCGTATTAGTAGAAGATTGGAGTTGTTTATTTTATTTGTATGATATTATACCCTCTGTGTGGAATGATTTTATAAGTATGAGATGGTGTTATGATGAGAGAGAATTAGAAGTATATGAATTAAAGAGAGATTATGGTGAGTTAAAAGAAATATTAGAAGTGTATTTAAACAAGAATAATTTAATTGATGAAAAAGTAACTAACCCGATATTGGAAATATTTACTGACGGAGATTTAACAGAAATACTTAACGTAGACTTGGTGAATGATTACTATGGTATAACGGATAAATTGAAATTGTTTGGTTATGACACACAAGACAACAATATGTATGTCAATATAATTGAACAGTGCTATACAAAACCAAGATTAATCTTTGACGATGGTGGCTAAAATAGAAAACAGTAAAAGACAGTTAAATACTTTGTTTTAAGCTATTTGACTTTGCTGATTTGAATATTGAGAAATGATGACTGAATAAATACTGAAGTAAATTTGTAAATAAATATGTAATAAAGCCAATGGTATGTGTTGTGGTTAAGTGAACAGTGTATGTAAGTAATTAATTGTTATAACAATAAGACTAATATTTTGGCAATTTAAACAAATAACTGAATTAATTTTGAAAACTAATTGGCTAATTGTAAATGCTTAATTAAGTTAATTAAAATAATTTGAAATGTTTTAAATATTTTGATTGATTCAAAGACTATATAATTGAATTTTCTGATGAATTTAAATGGTTTAACGAGAAGTGAAGTTGGTCATTAAATGATGAATTGTTGATTTGAAATAACTTTTTGTTAAATGTTTCAGAGGTTACTTGGAGTAGTGGTGTATGGTGTATATAGTTGTGTATGTCAGTATATGAATTATGGACTGTAAGTATAAAATTTTATGATACAAATCAAATATAATAAAATGTACACAAATGTTTAACTTAATGGAACGAATTTTAACTTCAATAATGAAAATAACTTGAGATAATGATTTAAAGGGTAATAATAACTGAGATATGATAAAAAATAAATATTAATAATGCATTTGAAAATTTTAAGTAATCTAATTGTAGAAAGATTAATTTCATTTATTAAGTAATTAGGTAGTTATTAAGTGGCTATTGTGGGGGTTGCCTGTGCTCTCTTAGATAGCGAAATGGGTTGGGGGTAGCAGTGAGTGTTACCTCCATCGGAGGCCAAACTGGCGATAAATGTGCGGCACACCTTATCCGTGTAAATAAAAAATTTTACACACAATACTAAATAACGTGTCGCACATAGTATTGATGTGAAACAGGCAGTGAAATAAAAGTTTAGATTTCCTCGACTTTTCGGGCGGTTACTGCCTTACCAGCACTAACCGTGGTTTTGGCTAGCGGCCAGCTATGGTCATATCAAGTCCCTTGACCATAGCTGACTTGAAATTGGTATATATTTGAAATTCAATGGGGGGACATTAGAGGAAATCTCCGGTACTATGGAACAGCGGCTGCCACTCTGCCCGCGTGGGGGTAGCAAGACCGGTGGCAGATCCGTTTTAAGGGTGTATGATTATAGAACAAGAACATGATGATGTTCACTAACTTTAAAACTTAATAGCGGAAGCAGAGACACGGAGAGGTAAAACCCTGCTCCAAAATATACAGTCTCTGTGGAAGCGAAAAGGCGAGACAGTCTTACATAATCTGAAATAGTGTGTGTGGCTGGGAGGTGACGCAAAGGAGTCACGAATTTAAAGTTTATGACATAAAAGTTTTTGCTTATTCAAAGTTTAATTCAAATAAAACTGCTTGTGCTCTGTTCAGGTAACTAGCTGCTTAGATATTTAAAAATAAGGTGTTCATTATGCGTTTTAAATGTAGTGCTTACTTGTTGTATGTTAGATATAGGTATTGTAAAAATAGTTAATTTCATGATGTGTGTATGTTTTTTTTTCCTAAGCCAATAATTAAATCGTCTGGCAGGCTAACATAAATAACCAGAATCAGAGAAATGGGAAACGATGAGGTGAGAAGTGAGAATAAATAAAAATAAATATGTATATTCCATATAATTTGTTCAATTTTGAGATGTGTTTTTATTATGTTAGGATATCAGCTGATCAGCAATACCATGTCACTGGTATATTGGTCTGTAAATGACAAGTAATTAAGGTTTAATGTACTACAGATATTTTGAAGTAAAAATAAAAAGAATATGAGAAATAAAATATAAATAATTTATGCAAATTAATAAAAGATAATTCATGGGTGATAAATGTTTTATGGGACATGTAGACCTGTCCAAATTTGAATTAAAAGTTGAATGTGAAATGATAGAGATGAATATGATGTAATGTTGTTTTTGAGTTGATGTGATGTAATAGAATCTTGAGAAATATTGATGTTGACACAGTAGTTGTGGAGAATTTATGTAGAGTTTTGAATGATATATATTTATGTTTATAATTAATGAGGTTATTTTGTGTATTTGTAGTAATGTAATGAGATTGAGAATTTTGGGGATGGCAATTTTGTATTAGGGGGTAGTGTCATGTAGGAGTCCGCAACAAGGGTTGGGACGGGATAGGAATAGATTTTAGTGGGGAAGGGGCCGCCTTAGGTAGAATCCGGGCCGCCAAATAAGGGAATTGAGTTTTGGGTAGGGAAAACACGTATCCTATGTACAAAGGGTTAGAGAGTATTTTATAAGAGAGAAGGCGGCGAATTGTGTTAAATGATAAGTTGGGGTTTAGAGTGTTCTGATTAGTAGAGATTCTGGTAGAGATGGGTGTCATGGTAATTGAAGTCGATTAATATTAGAGTCAGAGGGAGAAAGTTCATATAGGTATAGAAATCTAATACAGAAAAACGAGAATAAATAATTTCTATCACCCACAGTAAAGTATAGTGAGATTGTTAAATGAAGAGTAAGATTGTTGAATATAAAGAGAGAGTTTCATGATAAAGAATATACAATTGTTTATTTTTTTCAACCAGTGACAGAATTTTGATAAAATGTGAAAATGATGTAAAGTCAAGAATTGTTTATTTTAAATAATTTAAATGTCAACTTGATTATTATATTAATATTTTGTAATTTTAAATATATTTTGTTATTATGTTTGCATTTCAAGGTAGGGTATTACAGATGTTCAATGTGTTTTCAGAACTTATATATAACATATGTAGGTCAAGGATCTTGGACTTGACCTACTTACGATCAGCTGATGGGGTCATACACCTACTAAGCTTGTATAGTAGGAATCCAATTTTAATTTGTTTGTTTGATTAATCAAACCAATATTTGAATAATTTTAATAAATATGTTATTGAATAAATAAATTTAATAAAATTTTTTAATGAATAATTTTTTTTTGAATTTTAAAATTTTGAAAATTTTTAATTTTTTTTGAAAAAAAAAAACTTGATTTTTCGCCTGCCAGCGAATGACTATTTTAGATAATGATTCTTTTATTATGTGTACATTAACCATGTTTATTTTATTGTATTGCATTGTATTGGTAGACTATAAATGGTTCTCATGTTAGAGTAAGGATGTGTTTGTATTAATAGGAATGTTTAAGTTAAGTCATTTGAAACAAAAATTTAGAAAAACAAGGAAGAGAATTTTTGATAAAATATTTTTTTTTTTTGAAATTTGAATTTTTTAAATTTATAAGAAATTTTAAAAGGAAGTTTTATTTTTAATGTGTTATGGTAATATGTAATGTAAGTGTGTGTGAGCCCAGTATCTGCTAAAGGCAGCCCAGCTTGCAAAAAGGGGATCCATATCGGCGGAGGAGCTGGGATAAATTAGCCAGGGATTGAGGATTTTTGGGGGTAGCATGTTGGAAGGCGAGGCGCACTGTGGTACGAATCTGTTCGATTTCTCGGTGTTGGGATCTCTTACGGAGAAGTCCAGTGATCTCGTTCAGATGAGTCCATGGTCGCTGAGCCAGGGGGGGTCGTGTACCCATGCAGATTAAGAACCAGGGGGTTGTTGGCACCAGTTCCTCACCGGTCCTCTTCGGGGTTATCGATGAGATTTCTTCTGTCGTGAACAGCAGAATTCTCATCGAGGGGGTATTGTAGCGGGTCAAATTTTGGGTGTTTTTATTTTAACGATTTGGGGCAATTATATATTTTTATTCATTTCGTTTTCGGTCGGGAGCCTTATAAAATAATGTAAAGCTGCATTATTGTGCAACGTATTTGTCAGAGTAACAGACCAGTGTTGAGAAACAGCGTTTGGAACAAAGGCGATACGCAATTTCAGTGGTGTAATGCGGCAGAGGAATTCGCACCTCCACCAAAATTCGCAGAACTCTGTACATGTGTTTCGATGCCCGTATGCAACTCAGCCGGGCGGGGCTCGGCAATGACGCCGTGAAAAACACCAAGGTTGAGGCAAACATGGAGATGGGATAAAAAGTTAGTAGCTCCAAGTGACCGGCTACCGGAAAACAGCGTTAAACTCCGCCTACTGTTGGTGACGTCAGCAGAGCCAAGTCCAATATTAAGCTCTGGTCACACACATATACCAGCTATAATCCATGCATAAACTGAATATGCCTCAGCAAATCAACAGTATACGGCGACTAAAACCTGATGGCCGTGACTGCTCATTTCCCGCGACTCAACGAAGCAACATGTACCTGTTACGTTCTCCGTGACGGTCGACTTTAAGTAGAGACGCCATACAGTCAGCTAGAGCCGCATTCAGTAACAGACGCCTATATATTTTGTGTCGGGCCCGGTTGGTCAAGTTTTTGCCAAATGTAGTTAATCCAAGAAGACCGACCAGGACCCGAAGAATTGAACTAAGTTATAAACAGTTGCCGGGCAGTGACAGTGGCAGATTTAAAGGAATAACGAACCATGTAACTGAAAACGAAAACACGTGTTCGGTCGGCGGCGGTAATCGGGTTACCGCGGATAAAGAAACAGACTTCGTAAAACTCAAATAAGGGGGAATATATTCAATTGTATGATTGTGTGTGAGAGCAACCTGGGCTGTTATTTTGATGTTATTTTCATTTATACTTAATTATAAAACGGTAAGCTATATGTAACGGATTCAAAAGGTGTTGTAATATCTATTGTGTTGTGCTTGTAGTAAGGAATTCCAGTCATGTAAGTAAAAGTTTTTATCTCACAACCAAAATGTGTTAGTCTAAGTTATTTCGTCATTACCACTGTCTTATTTCTGTGTTGAAAAAATTCGTCTAAACGTTCCGGAATCTTCTGAATTATTAATTGGGTGGGGTCAGATTGCTAAATTGCCCGTTTTATTTAAGGTGGAGTGTAAAGGTTTTCGATATTTTATCCTATATAAAAAATAATCGTGGCGACCTTGGTCTTCTGGTAAAATTCGAATAACAGGTAAGAGGATAGGATTGCGTACAGGTAAGTCCTGGTAGCGGTTTTATTTATTTAATATATTTCGGCCTCTTTTTTATTGTTACACCATTAGTCTTTCACTCAAATATTTACAATTACAATTTTTTCACTCTGCCTTAGAATTTTTTTATTTTACTTATCACTACTAACTCTATACAATACAAAATCTTGTTACCAGAAAATCAAAATGAAAACGACATCATTAATACAGTCAATCAAATGTATTTCATACTGTCCTAGTGATTACATGATCACTCTCCTCTTATCTTATTATCTCTTTACTCCTCCACATCATTTTATAATATCTCCCCTAAGCCCGTTACAATTTGGTAAATAAAAGTGATTCGCGGCCATTTTGTTTGTTGTGCTTGGTAAAGAAACAAGCATCCATTTTGTTTTTATTTGGGTTTGTATTTCCAAAAATGTTTAAAATTAAATTACCAGTTTTCAATAGGAATATCAGCGTTTATTATTTCCAATAACCATTCTATCTCTGTGCTCGCTTAAAAGGACCCGGACCCTTACCAAGAAATGTTAGGTTGGCAACAGCGCGACGTGGTGAATCCAAACGTAAACAAAATATGAGTGTAACGAGATTTTAAAGGTAAGTCACTGTGTAAAAATAATATCTCGTAATATGTTAGTTAACAATGTAATTAAAAAAAAAATTAAACGTAGATTAGGTGAACAATTGCTGTAATTTTGAATAAGTTGCTAAAATCAGATATAATGCGGGAGCTAGTGATCGGTATACACCTTAACACATTACTTACTATAATAGATACTTGTTATCTCTTTTAAAAGAACAGCCATGAGCGTTATTGAAAGTATGAATTATTTAAATGATAATATACATATAGCCTTATCTCGACACTTGAGCTTCTAATGATTTATTGTACAGTTATGTAAATGGCAATGTATGCACAAATGTACATATGAAAATCTAGTTAAGATGAAAGATTATGCTCACATGATAATAATATCTGCTTACGTAAAAGTATCAATAATACCATATTAAATGTAAAATATTATTAAGTTTGTTGTACTCATACATTATATATGAACAATTGTAAAGAAAAATGAAACTTTATAATCACGTTGAAACTCTACGAATTACATTACAAAAGTATAATTATATTTATCTCTTACCTTCGGGTTTTTTACTCCAAGGTTCGTTCAGACGAAAACAGCTGCAGAAAGGATTACTTGGATTTGATATGTTCAATAATTACGTTAACACATGTGATACTGTCTAAAACACATACTTATTTTTATTTATCAAAAATTCGCATTTCTTTTATGTTATTACAATCTTTCAACGATAGTACAACTGGTTGAAATTATTTCTTATCTCTATTGAGTTTTATTTTGGTTAATATTATAAGTGATATTGTTAAATAATTAAAACATTGAAAATGAACCAGTGGATAACCTCTATCTTAGCACACGCACACTCATTCTGTTACATTGATCTTTAAATAAACTCCGCCCCTGAGAGAACTCTATCGTACAAAGTATTGGTGTTATATATTTTCCTTTTATAACGAATAATCACCAGTTAGTTGGCATTGGTTTTAATATGCATATTGAATGTTTCTAGTTACCCATACGCAGCGTACTCCTAGGGTTAGTTGCGCGAACTGGTGTTGAATACTTGCTTCGGTCTCACGCACTCCGGTACTCGTTTAACACGTTTACTGTTTGTGGTTAAAAGCCCTTACTGTTTTATACATTAAGGTTCCACATTATACATTATGATTAAGTCGGCCGAATTAATTTTATTCGCACTAATTTTTTGCAGACTGGCCGCGTTATACTGTTTTTATGTATAGATAGATAGATAGGCCTACTAATTATTTCAGCCTATCTTACACTCCCGAGGCCACTATTTTTCAATTCACAAAACTTTACTGTCTGAGGCTGGCTGTCTGTTGTGCACTCTCTAATACCAAGCTGCAGACTGGGTTTCACACAAGCCTGCTGGTGGGTGGTTACGCAATACGTCTGGCAATTGTTTTGGCTGACTGTATGTATGTTGCATTGCTGTACTGGAGGCTCCCCACAGGTGAAAGTCTGGCAATTTGGACAGTGCTTAAAATGATGATTTACATTAATATAAAATTAAACTGGGGTGGCTCACAATTTCGTACCGTTACAACGTGGAATCCTGGCGTGTTCAAAACTGCTTCGGTCCTGTTGGTTCCGTGCTGATCCCGTCCGGCAATCCTTTGAAGTTGGCGCACCGCCTGTTTGTGCTGGTTGGGTGATGCTTGACGTTGTAGTTCTGCGTAATTTTACAGTTGTGGAATTTTGCTGCCGTCGAATAACTGTCTTGTAGTGTCAGATTTGACGCTCTGCAGAATCTTGCATGTCACTTATGAAGTTTGTTTTTATGGCAACAAAGGCATGACACGGCCAGCAATCTAAATTCGAAAGTATTTAAGCTTGAAGATTGGATCCATGTTTTTTGGTATCCAGGCCACTTATAGTATATAATTAGTAAAATAGTTTTACCTTTTTCTTGTCCGTCTGGTGGCCTTTTCTCTATATTTAATTCTACGCATTTCGGGACATATGCCCCATCATCAGGAATATCCCTTGGTTGTGATGGTACAATCATGGTACATTTTGTGATTACTTAAAATATGGTAAATAAAACCATAACTATTGTATTTTTCTAATTTGGTCATAATCAAACAAACCTTAAATAACCGGTATGAAGATATAGTGAGTGAAGTGTATAATAATATTTGTCAGGATTTGAACCAATTCATAGCAAAAACTGTGAAGCATCACAAAAAACAGTATGCAGTTTGTGGCGATAAGAGTGCCGATCCTTAATTACGTCAGAGGCTGAGAATGTGTTTACATCGACAACACGAGGCTGTCAACAGCTTAACAATGGAAGTGTGACGTAGGTTCACCCCACCTCAGCAAAATCTAACAAAGACTCTTGGTCATTTCAACTGCAGCAGTGATCAACGCCGGCCGGCAACCCGTTCACTCATACGTGAATTATAAATTTTGAACCACTGTAAGTGGTTAATAAACAGTATAAATAACGTGAATATGTGCTGAGGAACGTTAAAAAGTTCGGCTTTGTGTAGGCGTCATCGGCCGATGAATCGTCCCATGGAGATTGGCGTATAGAATCGGTCCGAAGGGTTACGTAGGTCGACACGACGGTGCGCCGTAAAACGCCGTAAAATTTTACCGATTGTGCTAATCGGGACGATACTAGCAGTGCGAGGAGGCCTACACAAAATGGGTGAGAACGTTCCATCAACACCTTAATATCCTTATTTTATTTCCAAGTTTCCTTCATGTAAAATGACCAAATCACAAATCATATAAATTCAAATATTCAAAATTTCAATTACATAAAATGAGCTCCTAAAATAATAAAATTTGTACCATGAGAGAGAGAGAGAGAGATTGCGTGTGTGTTGAGTAATTTCTAAGTGCTGGGTTGGGCACAATTACATATATTACTATTTTATAATTACTATTAGAAAATCACATATTTACTTGCATTATGCTTTTGGAGGGGTTAGAGTTTGTTTCACATTTGCAAAACTGTTATGTAAGAGTTAGATAAAATAAAAAGGGTATTTCATTGGTAAAACTTATAAACAGATGTTTTATTATTTCAAGCAACTTCCGTTCATCATAACTTCGCGTAACGGATTCCTGGCCTATAACATATGTAACGAAGATGGCGCCCGAATTTTGTAAACATAATCCTAAGTGTAACATACAATGTATCGTATACATAAAATCAACCGAATCGTAAGATCACATGGTGAAGTTCGTCGATCATTAAAATATTAAAAACACTTTATATACAATTTATACACATAACAATAAATATAATATAAACATAAAAAATATATGTAAAATCCCCAAACGTGAGACACACGCGATATCAGTGGTGCGCACCACGACATGCTATAGTCGACTGCAGTGTTCATGTTGTTATATGTCGTGCACTATGGACCTTGTTCTGTATTCTTATCGCTGTGTCGTATAATAGATTTGACTGGAAATTCAATTGATCGTTAAGGATGACTTCTTCTGTTTTTTTTATTTTTGTAAGCCTTATATATTTCGTATTCTTCGATAGCATTCATATAATTTCCTTTTCTGCATATATGGAGGGGTTGAAAGTTCGTTGTGAAATCAGTATAACTATGGTTTTTGTCCATCAGATGACGCGCGTAATTTGACACTGTTTTACTAAATTCTTTTTTAGGTAAATGTTCTCTGAATCGTTTTTTAAAAGGTCTACCAGTTTGGCCTATGTAAAAGCTATCGCAGTCATTGCATATTATCTTATAAACACCCGTCTTGTCCTCAACCGATTTTGAATGTTTAGGTAAGAGTATCTTATTAATGTTATTATTAGTTTGGTAAGCCATTTTCACATCTATCCCACTGAATACTTTGTTTAAAATTTTGGTAGGGTGTTACCATATTCTGAAGCTATATACCTAACTTTATTTCTATTATTTTCTTGTAATTCTATGTTGTTTTTCTTTTTTCTGTGTTTCTTGACTAAATTATCCACAATTGAGCCTTTATAACCATTGGCTTTAGCTATGTATTTGATCGTGTTCAGTTCTTCGTGAAAATCTTTGTCTTCTAATGGTATGGAAAGTAACCTATGTATTAAACTATGATAAGCTGTCATTTTCTGAGAAAAGGGGTGATGTGATTCAGCATTTATCGTGAGATCCGTGGTTGTCGGTTTTCGGTATATTTGATATTATTATATAACTCATGTGTCGTCTTCAATCTCGTACCTCTGTAAAATGTAACAGTGTGTCTGAGTGTAATTTGTGTCTGTGTTTCTTACCACTTTGTCCTCGCACGGCGATGTAATTCACGATGTTTAAGTCCGTAGCGAACGTACTGATGACCAGGTATCGTGGTTCCCGATCTGAGGTTCAAACGTAGTGGATAATCCCCGGGTGGCGCCAAATTGTTTATGTAAAACAATTAAAATTGTCTCCTTATCAATGTTTTATTCGAACGATGTGACGAATTCAATTCGTCCCACCTTTTCTCGATTTTTTGTTAATCGAGTTAGCAGTTACAGTATTCGCTACTTGCGCGCTAGGTGTCACATCAGAGACATTCGCTATAAATTATAATTTTAAACATACACCTTTCTAATGAAAATAAAACACAATTTAACACACACAGTATAGATTTATTATTAATTTGAAGTTAATATTTTATAGACACAAGTTGTAATTAATTTTTTATACAATTCTGCACCGGTTAATACTTTATAAGACTCTACTCAAGGTTTAACCAATCGATTTTGAATGTACATAAACATACGGCATGGCGTGCTATGACGCCAATCAACAAATATTACTTTCGACGGTTGTGGGCTCTTTTGATCACGTTAAAAGTCTCAGATGCAATTACAATATTAAAAATATACAACCTTACAATGTTTTTTTCTTAAGTATGGTAATGTGTAATGATAATTGGTTTGTTTAAGTGTTGTACAAGTGGTTAAAAAGTTGTACATAAATATGAGGTTAGTTCTATAGTTTAACAAATTTTCAGTGTCTTAATATTACAATTTAATCTTTGGAAGAGAATAAAAGTGATTCAGTGGTATTCAATATATATTGAGAAATATTCAAAGTGCGTTTATTTTGGAAGTTGAAATAATTTAATAGATACTTAACAGCGTTGTAGTACGTAATCACTCTGTAGGTTGGGAAGGAAGGATTGTGGTAGCAATATAATTCATTTGTCCTTTATTTCGGGCTTCGGCATCTGTTTCAAAGTTGTTTGGATTTATTTATATACTTCGTCTTCAATTAAACGTCTTCTTCGTCAGGTAATGGTGTTCAGTATTCATCAGACTCCTTTTCAGTATTCATCAATTTCTATACATTATTTTACTTTTAAAGTACAGTGGAACTTGGTTATTACGGCCTCGGCTGTTACGTCAACTCGGGTGTAGCGTTATTTTGTCGTAAGTCCTGTCAAACTGATATCTTTAACATTATAAAAATTCCCGGTTTTAACGTCACTAAATATTGTACTACTCTGTTATAGCGTCAAAAATTTCTCAGATATTTTGTTCTAAATTTCATATAAACATATATATGTGCGTGCGCTACGCCCATGGCTACAGACATACATTGTATGCAAGCGAATGTGTGTTTCATCATTATTGAAATGGTTCAAACAGTGTCGATGTTCAGATATTCCTGTGAGTGGGCCAATTCTGAAAGAGAAAGCTACAGAATTCAGAAAATTGTTTGGTATTGATTTTACGTGCTCCAACGGATGGCTAGATCGATTTAAGGCCCGACACTCTATTTCATTTGTAAAAATTTGTGGTGAGGCAAAATGCGTAGATCTGAACGTTACAGGCGATTGGGTGCGTAACACTTGGCCAGAAATTAGACGATCATATAAAGATGAAGACATCTTTAATGGAGATGAAGCCGGAATTTTTTATAAATTAACTCCAGATAAAACTTTCAAATTTAAAAATGAAAAGTGCGTTGGTGGGAAGCTCTCTTAACAAAGAGTTACAGTTTTTGTTTGTGCGAACATGACGGGAACCGAAAAAAGGAAACTTTTAGTTATCGGGAAAAGTTTGCATCCTAGATGTTTTAAAAACATCAAAAAACTTCCTGTAAGTTACACTGCCAACAAAAAAGTGTGGATGACTTCTAGTATTTTTGAAGATGAACTAAGAAAGTGGGATAAAGAACTGTCATCGAAAACAGAAAAATTCTACTTCTAGTTGACAACTGTGCAGCCCATCCAAAGTTAAATTTGACAAACATTAATCTGGTCTTCTTACCGGCCAACTGTACGAGTGTCCTGCAACCTATGGACCAAGGCGTCATTAGAAGCCTAAAGTGTCACTACCGCAAGCAACTTAAAAAAAAAATTATTTTCTGTATGGACACGGCGCAACCTGCCACAATTTCACTCTTAGATGCAATACAATTCGTAGACGACTCTTTGAAGAGTGTAACACAGAAGACGATAGCAAAGTGCTTTAGTAAAGCACAACTCGTACATGAAAATTTACCCGATGATGACGAAGACGACGACTTGCTGCTCTCGGAGTGGATTAAGAAATTCGACGTAAATGAATTTGGAAATGAACTTGACTCCTAAGCATCAGTGGATGACCAAGTAGAAACATTCCAAGTGTTGAGTGACGCAAAAATTATCGCGGAAGTAAAAAACATAGAAGCAGAAGGTAGTGTTGAATAAGATGCTGAGCAAGAGGAGGATGCCGACATCGTTTGTCCGACAGTACAGGAAGCAATGAGAGCCGCCGAAACTCTTTCACGATTTTACTGCTTTAGAGAGACGTCTGACGACACGTTCAATGCAGTGCAGCATCTCCACAGCACAACAGAAAGAATTTATTTTTCAGAAAGGAGCGTTCAAAAGAAAATTACGGATTACTTTCGACAGTAAGCCTAAATGTAAGTTACATGTACTTTCTTTTTGATCTTTTAAAATATTCTTCATGCTGTTTGTATAAATTAAATGCACTGTGTAAACTTTAGAATAAATATCACGAATAATGTTAATAATGCAAAGATCTTTTTTTTATTTCTCCTTCCTTACTAGTGATTAAAAAGGGTCTTTTATAACGACTCTTTTATAACGTCACTCGGACATAACGTCATTATTTTTTTGGTCCCTTCAATGACGTTATAACCAAGTTCCACTGTATTTTAAATATGAAAATGTGTCGTACAGAATTCTCGCTTCTGGTTTGCGTGAGCGTCACTTTCTAAGTAATTGTATTCAACGGTAATTACCTCGTCAAACCGTCGTTTCCATGGTTACATCATTAATTTGATTAGGCGAGCCGGACATGAATACATTGTTATCAATATTTGAATTCCTTTCAAATCTTCCTATATCTTCTGACTTCCTTCCTCCTCTTATCTTCCTTCTTAGTTATTATCTATTTGCACTGTCATTTGTATTTTCTCACAAAGATTATTTTGGTATCCCACAATATTGGGTTTTTTTAAGTTTTCTAAGTTTACAATTAATTTCATACTTACTAATTACATTTCTCTGTTTATATAATTCCTTAATTTAATATTTTGTTTTTAATAATAATTATCATTCATCCTTGGTGAATTAGTCACCTTGGATTTGTCCATTACATGGTGATTTTTATACAATCAGTAATTGTTTATGTTTGACCGTTAGGCCTATTTCATATCTAAGTAGCCATTACTGTTTTTTTTTATGGCTTCATACACAACATATTTCATTTAGTCCTAAATCGTTATTTTGCTTTTATATTTATGTTTAATGTCTCTGGAGGTGTTTTAATTTAGTCTTTTTGTGATCTTTGTATGTAACCACTGTGTTATTCAATATTACTTGCTAATTATTTACTAACAGTTTTCTTCCCTATAACTCAAACATTGTTTTCTTTCCTTATTTTAAGAACTCTGCCATGGTCAATAACATGGCTATTAATTACTATTTATTTCTAATATAACATATAACATTTAGGTTTATGTTTGGGATATTTACCCCATCCATCTTCTATTCATAAACAATTGTTTACACAATTCATCAACACTGATTATTTAATATGTATGTGGAATTCATTATTTCTTATTTATTGTTCGGGTGCTAAACAATCTCACCTCTATTGAACTTTTTTCATTAAACTTCCCTTATAACATGGGTATTTACTTAATGTTAATACAGACTTATTTTCTAATGCTCCTTGCTCTCCCTTCCATGTTAACATCATCTTATTACTTTTTCTTGTGATTCACACCTTTAAACTTTTACAATACATTCTTAAGTTTATAACAATATTATTTCATAGTCACATAGTTAATATCACTCCTTAGTGTTCATTATTTACTGAATCAATGTTCTAATCTAAATATTATTCATTGTAACTTTGTTGAATGTTATTGTTCACTCTTACAACTTAAACATAGGTTATTTTACTAAGTATCTATCTTAGCCTACTCTCCTCTTACTATTTTTATTGCAGACAATATTTTTATTTATTTCTCGCTTGCACTTTCTTAAATTATTTAGTGTTCATTATAATTCACTTAGTGTTTCTTTTGTATTATATCACTCTAGGATAAATCACATTCACTATTTCAACTTCCGTTTATTTCTCATCATTTTATTCTCTTTCTCTACACACTATCTATATAAAATTATTAATATAATGTCTTTTTTTGTTAACAAATTACATATATCCCTAACTCTTTGGTTAGTGTACCTTTATCTATTGTTTTCTATTACTGACTATTTACAATTGTCATTCAATCAATACTAACATTCATTAATAGTTTTGGTTCTTAACCAGTTTCATTTTCTTTATTATTTTGGATTACATTATTTCTCCCTTCTCAATTTTTTATTTCTTGTCTGGTTTTCTTGACGTGTTTCATTTTGTTCTCTCTTGGTTTTCATTCTTCTTCTCCTTCGTTCGTCTTGTTTTCTTTATTTTGGTTTCTTAACTGGCCAATCTCTGGGGTTGGGTCAAAGTCGTTTGTCTGTCAGTCTATACTTGAGTTTCTTTATTAATCACTTTTGGTTTATTACTCCTTCTCCTTCCAATTTAATTACTTTTTATATATTTTTTACTCTCCACATTATTTATTTATTCAAATATAGTATTATTTAGCATTTTTTATACATACTTATTGTTATCAATATTGATCTGAATTTGGCGACGTTATAATATTGAAATTTTTCATCTAGTCTTGTAATTGTCAGGTCGAGGAAGTTAAGTTTATTATTTATCTCCGTCTCAAGTGTGAACTGTATGTTTTTATTGACACTATTCATGTATAATTTTATATTTTCTTTTTGTCGTATTGTGCCATTAAAAATTATAAACGTATCATCAACATAACGTGTATATGATATTATTTTCTTGGAAAGTTTATGTTATTGAGCAAATATGTATTCTCATAGTGGTTTAAGTATATGTCAGCTAGTAAACCAGATAAAGGTGACCCCATGGCTAGACCCTTTTTTTGGATGTAATAATTATTATTAAATGTAAAATAATTTTGGTCAAGTACAACTTCCAGTAAATTAACTAAATCATTGATTTCTTCAGAGTTACATATTTTGGCGTTAATAAGATTTTCTTTAAGGATAGTGAGAGTTTCTTGAACAGGGACATTCGTATACAAGTCAACAATGTCAAAACATGCTATTTTATAATTAGGTCGTAATTTAATGCTTTTCAATTTATTAACAAAGTCAATGTTATTTTTTATACTATGGTTATTACTTATCTTTATACTGTTTTTTATTTTCACTGCAAGTTTTTTGCTGACATTGTAGCTCGGCGCAGTTGTGAAATTTATCAATGGCCTAATCGGTATATTGGTCTTATGGATTTTTGGTAGGCCAACAAATTGTGGTGCTTCTGCGTTAATGGGTTTTAGTGCACGGCGTGTGGCGTTATCAAACAGCCGTGTACATAGGTTAATTTTATTATTCAAAACTTTGGCGAACTCTGCTGTTGGGTCCGTTTGTATCATTACAATATTATTATTTGATATGAACTCATTAACCTTTGATGTGTATTCGTCTCTGTCTATTACGACTATGGTATTCCCCTTATACGCTTTTGTAATCAGTGCATTGTTATCTATCAATTTAGTTTTTATATGTTTAAAGGTTTTATTTTCTTTCAAGTATCTTTGATTAACTTTACGGAGCTTTTCATTATTTGTTATAGTTTTTAGGCATTTATTCAAGCTATTGTTAATTACAGCACGGGTTTCATTTTGTAAAGTCTGGTTTGGTATTGTTTTTACGGCGGCCTCTGCACTAATAATTTCTCGAATTATGTGGTCTTTACCGATATAAGGAATATTATAATTTAGCCCCTTGTTAAGAATATCTCTTTCATCAGATGTAAATTGTATACACGTCAAATTTAGCTGGATTCAAGTGCAGTTTTTCTGTCTGACTGCATGAGACAGCTCCCCACACGTGTTTCCTTAATAAATCAGCTATCAATACAAATGCAACCATATCATATTGGTCAAACTTTGAACCTTGTAAACTTTGTATTCTGAATACTGCATTGCGACACGTGTAGATGACGTCACGTTTTTGTATGTTATCTACAGCCGGTCTTTAGCAGGGCTGACTGTAGTAACAATTACGTTAGTTCTACTCAAGACTCCGAGGAGGCCACTCATTTCAATAACCAGCCGCGGCTACAGGATTTTTATTATTTAAATTATTAGCATGTTCAACATGCGATAAGTCTACTTAGGCGGTCTCAGCCTTACTCCTCACGATTATGTCAGTCGATATTTAATTCTAATTTAATTAGCGGGCACCATGCCACGGTAATTACTACACGTGCCAGCAATCGCATCAAATATATTTCAATAAACAATTATTTATATAAAAAGCGTACAGTCCACTTAAAACTTCCTAAGAATAACTCAAGAGTACATCAAGAGCTTCTAATACGTTACATTTTTGGTCCTCCGGGCCGGATTTTATTTTGGCCTTACGGGCAACATTTTTGGTCCAACGCGACCGCATTTTTCAGCGACCGCATTTTTGTCCACCACGATTTCAAAATATTTCACTTAATGGGCCCAAACAATCTGTGGCCCAAACAATCTTCAAGTATATAATTAGTAAAATAGTTTTACCTTTTTCTTGTCCGTCTGGTGGCCTTTTCTCTATATTTAATTCTTCGCGTTTTGGGACATATGCCCCATCATGTGCTAATATTTTATCCTTACAAATATAAATACCTAATTTATTATTGAATTGGACCTACCTGTTGAAAATTATCTTGGTCCAGGATTCTTTCACACGAACGGAGGATGCAAACGTGGTTTACGGGTTATTGGAATAACTTACGCTACTCATCGTTTGAAGAGAATTATGATTTTATTTCTTTACTTTAAGAAAAAAAACTTTTGTTAGACTATTTCGTCAAAATTTGAAATGAAATATAAGTATAATGGTATAATGGTTCTCCGCTATTTGCTACATGATTGATACAATTACTATTCTATCTTATATTACCATCTTACCTTAATTATCTTAATACAGACATCAGACCGCCCAGTCTGCCTTCACACACACACACACACACACACACACACACACACACACACACACACACACACACACACACACACACACACACACACACACACACACACACACACAATATTAACACCTTACCCCTTGTTTTTATTTTACAAATTCATTTCGATTTAAACTGTTCACTACCGAGACTCCGGCCGGACACGTGTTTTTGTTCACCGATTCAATGTACATTAATTAACTTGGCGCTGACAACTTCACTTCGCCCGTTATAAATTTAGTAAGCCCATTATTTCCTTGGGTCCCGGTCGGTATGAAAGCGGTATTATATTTAGTTGTTCATATTTTATAAAGTTCAGGCCGACCGGGCCCACGCGGCACTATCTGCGTCTGTAAGCAAACTGGGAGAGCGTCTCTACGCTTACTATCAACTAGATTGCCGTCCCACAAGGTGGAAAGCAATGCCTTCTATTTCATCGCCACTGTTGTGTCACATTCAACACATGTGGTTTTTTGTGTGTTTGACGTGGATGACATTCGGTAAGCACTGGTGGACGTCACAAAAGAGGTTGGGCTTAGACTTACATCCGTCGTTTCGAGACCATGTGCGTCCAAACTTTCGTCTCTAAGCCATTTTGAGTTTTACTACTGTGGCGTCGTCTGCGCACCTGCTTGTGTGGTGCGTTCGGGCGTAACTGCCGCACACCCGCACAGTTCTAAGAAATGACGCCTGGTACATTCTTTTGTAAAGGTTGCACAACAGCTATTGCGTATTGTTCCTTTGTTCGCACAATGCTTTATTCAACACGTGGCCGTATCCCAGTTGGAAAATGAATTTATGAATATTTTATAACAAGTCCCCAAAAATTAATAAAATAAAATCCCTCAATTTGACCCGTTACAGGTACATCAATTTCCCCATGGATTTCGTAAAAGGGGAATGGGAAAATGGTTTTAAGTCATGTGGAGAATCTTTGAACGAATCCAGGCAAACAGGTTCATCAAACTCCCTGGTCGACAGCAGGGAGATGTCTAATGTTTCGCAAAAAAACTCCAAACAAAGTTGATAAAATGAATTCATTCAACTCCTACCCACTTAAAGTTAAGGGAGAATTGGAATAGTGTTTCACAGACAATTTTTCATGGAATGTGGCAAAATGGATTCAGCCATGTCCCCTGTTGCCATGTTGTGACCTTAAACTCATTATAACACACGCCTGTTAATTCATGTGGCAAGCCTGTGTAGCTAGCGAATCATACAAAATAACAGTACACTTTTGCAGGTACAAACACGAAATTTTTATGTGTTAGGTTGCACATATAAGACAGGTACAGTTTTCGGAAGGACATTTTAAGGAAAAAGTCCATCATGTTATGTTTGGGCTAATACAGTATACAGTTATTGGAAAGCAAGAAAAGAAGTGGCAAGAACAAATTGAGAAGAATATATTGACAAGAAGAAGGGTTATTTTATGTGATTCTTAGACGGCCAAAATTGAAATAAGAGAAGAAATTACATGTTTCTTTTTTTTTATTCATTGAAGTTTTAATTTTTACTAAATATTTACATCTGAATATTTCAGTAAAGAGTGAGTCAGATGTAATAATTCAAAAATGGTTAGTGTTTACAAGCACCCTATGTGAAAATGTTAAAATATGTAACATCGTAGTAGTGAGTGAACAATGTTAAATGGCTTTTATGACTTGTATGATAAGAATTTAAAGAATGTTTTCTTTTGAAGAAAAGCCTTCATTGTAACTTGCGAATGAAGTAATAAGGTTTTACAAGATTTTCGTATATGTTGTGAGTGATTAAATAAGCGTGTTGTTCTTTAGCACGCAATAATAATAGTTATAGTTTCTGCCTTTTATACACTTGACTTGGTTAAGTGTCAATGTAGGTAACATTATTTAAAACCATTTTATAATAATATTGAAGTAATAACAAAGAGAAAAGTGTAAAATCGTGTTATTGGCCATTTGAAAAGACACTGACATACATGACCAAGAGGTACAGGATTTGGAACACTTCCTCTGCCAGTGTTTTTTGGTAATTGTGTCCTGTGCCAAGTAGGTTGGTTTTTTTTGTTGCATTCAATATTATTTTGATTTTCAGTAATAATGACCGACGTGGCAGAGAATATGTTAACATAGAGTTGCATGACTATCTACAGTAAGTACTGTGCTATTTAATTACTCTGAAGTCTAAACTACGTAGCAATAGAAAGCAGGTTAACTCGAACTTTGAGTTTTATTTTGAGGGAAAGAGGATTTATTGTGTTACCTAGTATTTCATCCAGAATTAAGATGATATTTGTTTTATTGAATTTGACTGTATAGCATAACTAGGAAGTGAATTCATTATTTTGTAACTAATGTCTTAGGCCAGCCACACACTGGAGCAACATTTTGTTTAGCAACAGAACCGTTTTGACGCATCATGTTGCAAAGTGTCGCTTCATTTGAGAGAGGCTTGAGACATTGGTTCACGACAAAACAATTTCTCATCAGCTATTTTTGAGCTGTAAAATTTCGTGATTCTGGGTTCATGACAGGCATTATTTTGCACCAATTTGTGTTTCAATTATAGCTACATTTGTTTCATTTTATACTCAGTACAGTTAATAATAATAATAAATACACAACAGTATCTGAGAATCAGAGTGAAAATATATTGCAAGTGCTTTCCATGGAGGATTAAGTAAGCGTAATGTAAACTTGCCACCTTGTATGGTTAGACTTCAGCGCATGCACAGTACAAAATGTCACAAGCTGTTTTGTTGGAAGCTTCATCTTTGGTTGTGAGGGGTCTCGCGATGCCTCTAGACAGTGTCGCAGCCGGTATGTGGCGCTTTATAGATCCTAATGACTGTAGAGTCATCTGTGAAGCTTTGCAACCCAATGTGCTAAAACGGTTCTGTTGTGAAACAAACTGTTGCTCCAGTGTGCAGCCGGCCTTATGCTCTCGCAGCCAGCGTCAACTCTCTTAAAGCTGTTACTCAGTGCCAGGGTGCTGTGGGAACTGCTGAACACCGTATCAATGAACCTTTTCAATTATTTATACTGAAGATGGCCTCCACTAGTGGGACCAAACCGTGTTCAGCATTAACAGCATTAGACCATGCCCTAATACCCTGGCAATGAGTAATAGCTTTAACACAGTCATTATTTTGTGTTAGACAAAAATCTGTAGTACTATATTTACATTTTGTTGTATATTTAACATCTGAATATATTTTACAGGTATTCTGTTGAATTATCTGATCTTCAGATACTTGTCGGGAAAGTAAGAGATAACTGGAAATTTGCACATCTCAAAGGGACATCAACATTACATGTGCTCGATCGATTTAACATATCACTTCAGGTAGAAAAGTGTGTTTGTATATCGTATAGATGATTAGAACCTATAACTTGTTATATTACTTATAATAAAATACAATATCTTTACACTTTGCACTTAGCCAATAATTGTTTAATTTCAAAGGTCGGGTGCCATCTTGATATGCAAGAACATAAATGCAAACTTGAAGTTTTACTTACCTTTAAGGGCAGGAATTCGTTTAAGCAAACTTCTTGAGTAGCGGAAAGTGTTATGTGAAATAATGATTTTTAAATTGTTTACCAAATGATATTACCCTGTTTATTTCATCTCTCTCTCTCTCTCTCTCTCTCTCTCTCTCTCTCTCTCTCTCTCTCTCTCTCTCTCTCTCTCTCTCTCTCTCTCTCTCTCTCTCTCTCTCTCTCTCTCTCTCTCTCTCTCTCTCGTACAATTTTTAATTTTATGAGCTCATTTTTTAAGCTCATTTTTTATTTAATGAACAATTTTTTATTGAAATGAATTTACTGAATTGGTCATTTTTGTATTTTCTTTGATATTACAAAAGGTTGTATCTGATACTTAGCTTCGAGTTTATAGAATGTCGCACACCACGAGTTCGCCGATTCTGGACGATCACACCTCACTCACACTTTGCCGAATTGTATTGTACTTTGAACTGTATCGGACCACTGTTATTTATTCATTTTGTTTTAATTGTCTCCAAGTCACGTTACTAATATTTAGAATTAATATTAGGCAATTACCTGTATTAACTTCCGTCTTGTGACTTCTTTAGTTTTTTCCTTAAAACAACGCGTTTCGAGAATAAATTCTCATCATCAGGTTTTTTAAAAATTATAAAAACATCAAATTCACCCAAAAGCTGCCTGAACTTTCTTGATCTCACTATCAGCAAATATAATGACCGTTTTAGATTCAAAATTTATAGAAAGCCCACCACCACGAATATTACTATTCATGCTGATTCGTACCATCCATATTCCCAAAAAATGGCAGCCTTCAACGCGTTCGTTCATAGAAGCTTGCTATTCCCCTTGAGCAAAAAGACAGAGTGGAAGAGACTAATATAATCAAAAGTATAGCTATCGCTAATGGGTATAACAGTGGAATCATAGACAAGCTTATAAGAAAACACTCGGTAAAAATCAATAGTAAAAGCAGATTAACCGGCCCATCTAAAGAAGATACTAAATTTATAGTAACTGAGTACACAAATGTACTACCAGTCATTGTAAAGAATGAGCTGAAAAAACGTAAAATAGCAGTGGCCTTTAAAACGACAAATAACATAAAAAAACGTTTGGGACAAAGAACTCATATCCCGGCTGAAGAGAAAACTGGAGTGTACAAGCTTGAATGCGATGACTGTGACAAATTCTATATAGGACAAACGGGCAGGCCGTCAGCCGAACGTTTTAAAGAACACCTGCCCAAAAATGATATCTCGAAAACTAGATCCAGTTACGCTCAGCATTTAATGCTGTATAATCATAAGTACTCAGACTTCCACACAAACTTTAAACTGCTTCATAATTGTAAAAAGGGTGCATACATGAACGCTGTGGAGGAATATGAGATATACAGGGCTTCTAAGTTACAAACGGACCAGCTACTTAATGACAAAGTTTCGTTCCGATCGAATCTGCTGTACAACACGGCCATCGATATCGATGGGTCAGCGGGCAATGATAACGGTCGTATAAGACAAAGTGCAACAGTTGGTCGTTGGCGGCGAGACGATGCGCATCGGACTGTGCTGTGACTGTGTCGGTGTTTAATTATGTGTGGTGTTTTTGTGTTTGTGTATTTTAAATAGTTAACGACCCCTTTTGGGTGAATTTGATGTTTTTATAATTTTTAAAAAACCTGATGATGAGAATTTATTCTCGAAACGCGTTGTTTTAAGGAAAAAACTAAAGAAGTCACAAGACGGAAGTTAATACAGGTAATTGCCTAATATTAATTCTAAACACTGTTATTTAATCCACTTTTGGTGGTCTAAAGTTTAAATAAACACTTAGTGAATATGCCGGCCGCGTGAAGTGCCGACCGGCCCAATTCACGGTCCAGGCGAAAATGACGAAGTTTCATCAGTCAACATTGCTGAGGTGGGGCAGAACTACGTCACGAGTTCTTTGTTTAGAAACCCAGCCCAGTCGAATACAAAGCGTCTTACATTCCTTGCGTCTGACGTAATCGTGGGCTTGGTTGTTTACTGCTTATCTGTGACAAATAGTTTTTTGCGACATTTGTAGCTTTTCAGCGAATTCGACCGAAATCCTGTTAACTCCAAAGTGCGTTGTTTAAAATATTCTATAGTTTATTCACCAAAACATTATAGGGATTATGAAATAAAATTATTATTATTACAAAATAAATGGTTAGAGAATAAAAATACAATACTTATGGTTTTTAGGACCATAGTTTTACAAAATTATTATCGTACCAGAATTGTACCGTCACAAACTAAACATGGGAAGTGTGTCTGAAGAAATAGGCATTTCTGTACATACCATTTTTATATATTTTCTGTATTATGAAAAAATGATCAGCTTCTTTTTCCATTGCAAAAAAATCTGCTGCCAGTGTTATTATCTGTATTGAGCATCTCATTGAAACTATTTTAAACACTATTTTGTTGTTTACTTATTCAACAATTGATGTAATTGTGTCATAGTCTTTATAAGCAAAGATCTCCTGTTTTTATTACATGTTCTCTGATTGTTTTTATTTGAAATGTTAGATGCAAAGATTTTATTATAGTGTTTTTACACGTTTTTGCCAAAGGTTTAGAGACAGTGTTATTCCTTTCGTATAAGACAAAATGCTGCATCAAATGCAGATGTAATAAGTAAGTTAAATAAATTTTACAAATATTGTAATTGCACACACACACACACACACACACACACACACACACACACACACACACACACACACACACACACACACACACACACACACACACACACACACACACACACACACACAAATTTGTACATCATATCACGTTTGTTCTTGTATATTATTTTTAATACATTAAAACATTACTTACTATATTGACACAGTACAGTTAGAAAGACAGGACTCATTAATCTGTATAGTCCCTGGGGATGAGACATGGATGCCACATGAAACCCGTGAATTAGTTACAGTGGCAGTCCATGGGGGCACACTTCATTGCCAACAAAGATGAAATTCAAGAGAAAATTTTATATTGAGAACATCATATGCATTATGTTTTGGGTCTGCAAGGTGTTTTTCTTGCGAATTTCTGGCCTCAAGGCTGTACAATCAGTGTAGATATCTGTTGGAAAATTCTTAACGCTGTGTCGTGCAATCCAGACTAAATGACACTGTATGCTTACACTGGATATCATAACAGTGCCCACCCGCACGCTTTCCCACAATGTGACACCTCGACACCTCATCAACGCCTTCATCTGGAAATAATTCGGTCACCTCCTTACAGTCCAGAACTTGCACCAAGTGGTTAGCATATGTTTTTGTACTTTGGTGATTGAAGTGTGATAGTACTGCTTATTTAAATTATAAATTTGTCCCTAGTTCAGGCGTCATTTGTACTAGTACTTACCTTTTTATAAATTAATAAATAGATTTTATTTGTTTATTATGCATCTGTAGGCCCTTGTAGCCACCGTGTTATCTACCAACTTAAAAGTTTACTCGCCAGGGTTCGAATCAGCGAACGGGAAAATCAGAACTGGCTATTTGAATAATAACGATCATTTCTTAGTTTACTAAGCAATTCAAATTTTATTGATCATTTCTTGTTTTTATATCCCTTTCAATTCCAATAATTCTTAACAAATTTTTACATATCAAAATGAAAATTATTCAGACAACAACTTAATTTTTCTTATATATAAATTTATAAGTAAAATAACAACATCTTTAAGACTACCATCAAAATTTAATTAACCCAAACCAGCGCTTCTTGTTTTATCATTTTTATTATTTTTATTCATGCTCGCATTCATACATATGCCCCCTGCCCATTTGAGATCTCAATTTCTTTATTCAATGATAAATTGAGTACTCTAAAAGAACATAATTTTGAATTTGATATACCACTCTGGTTACTGATCTGGCTTACGAAAGAGTCCAATGTTCCGTAGTACCTTCCATCACTCCGCACATATTCGTCGCACCATCTTTTATCGAAACTGTTACTTTATTTAATTACTCACTGTATAATCATGTTCAGATTTAAATTATACATTCGGTTTTAAAATCACATTTTGTTTGAGTTGTGGGCCCGCATTTTCGTTCCCGAACTTTTTTCACTACCGAAAAAAAAACCGAAAGAACTACGTTGAGTTCTTTGTTTCCATCACATGTTCAGCTCTGGAATGTTTCGTACGTGTCTCTCATGCTGTTCACAGCGTCACACCCATGCGCACATACGCGTGAATACGCCCCCTCGCTGATAACTTTTACATTCCCAGACTCTTTAATTGCTTTTTTGCGACACGTACATACGGCTTGGCTTCGTACCGCACTGACTGCAAGGTGTCAAAAAAAAATCCGTCATTTGTGATCCAAATGTTGTTCAGCTTGAGTGGTTGCTATATTTTACAATTATTTAAGAATAAAATAAACCCCAATAGTTTGTCCCGTTACAGAACTTTTGGAAATCCTTCCTTGCTCGATGGTTGCCTCTCTCATTCAAAACAGACCTTCCTTTTCCTTTTCCTGGTGTTACAACCCAACGTCGGTTTTAGCCTGCTCAATGACTTTCTTCCATTTTGCCCTCTCATTACACATCGGTCTCCATCCCCTCACGTTCATACATCTCAAATCACCCTTCACATCGTCCAACCACCTTTTCCTAGGTCTGTCTATAATTCTTCCTCCTACTTGTCTCCAATCTGCAATTCTCTTAGCCATTCTTCTGTTATGCATTTGCCTTACATGGCCCAGCCACTCAAGCCTCCTACTCATAATAAATCAGACTATGTTGGCACCCTGAATCAGTTGGTCCAGTTCACAGTTCATTTGAATCCTTCAATAGCCATTTTCAGTTTGTATAGGTCCAAAGATTTTTTGCAAGACTTTTCGTTCAAATATTCTTAGATGTTGCTCATCTGTGCTGGTTAATGTCCAGGCTTCGCATCCATATGTTACTACCAGTCATATAAGACTTTTGAATATAGTCAGCTTAAATTGTTTGTTTACCATCCTATATTTGAAAAACTTTTCGTAGGAGTAATAACACCTGTTGCCACATACGATGTGGGACTTTGTTTCATTGCTGCAAGAGTTGTTCTGAGTAATTTGTGAACCTAAGTAAGAAAATTGTTGGACATGTTCAAATGTATAATTGCCAACTGATAGATATGCCTGGTTGTTTGTGACATTCCGTTGAAGTTCCATATATTTAGTCTTGGCTTCATTTATTCTTAAAAACATCCTGTATGCACTTCACTATGTAGTTGTAGTAGAATTTTCTCTAGCCCTCTTTTATTCCTGCTGATAATAGCTATGTCATCAGCATAAGTGGACACTTGCGATCACAGACCACATTTCACATAATCAGGAACATCAGTTTCTGAAACATTATAAATGCAAATAACAATGGTTACTGACTGGGAAATGTCTCAAACTGACATCAGTACCTTGCAATAAATCAATAAACTCAACACACATGTTGCATCAGTGCAACCCTAGCACTACAGAGGCAATATTTAAGAATGGAACTTGCTTTCTTGATATCTCTCATACACGGAGGGAATTGTGTACTGTTATTTATAAAATAAATTGTATGCATATTTCTGCACAATTTTATTATAATTTAGTTATACAGTTAAATAGCTGAATGACGATTATCAGTGCAACAATAATTTCTTCTACAACGATAGATTATTCTGGTTCCATAATTATTTCATTAATGGCAGTAAAACTCTTATAAGTATAACAACATTCTCAATCTGTGTATTATGATCATTTTTCTGACCCATTTATCTTAGTACTGTGACAGTATGAAGTGAAGAAAACAAAATCAGGAAGACCTGTTGCTCTCATGAAAAGACTGAATTCATCCTTTCGATCTGCCATCCTATAAAGTCAGTTTTTCATCACCTTCATCATGTGTACCTGTGCATTTGTCAAGCAATTGTAAGACTTGAATATTATGCATTTTGAAGTAATTAATGCTGTTCAATTCTGAGATATTTACCTGTTGAAATGAGAACAGATTACTGCACTGTATGCCAAATTTTGTGTGTAATGATTACTTCCTCTACATCAATATTTTTTTCTGATCAGCACAATATCGAAATTATTATTTATTATTTATCGTGTCTCAAATATATTACTTAAAAAATACCACAAGTATTCTTTTTGCTGCTGTTAGAATAATGTCTTCCTGTGTAAATTCCATAAATGTAATACTTGTTGATTTTTTTTTTAAAGGTTGAACGCAGAGTAGTGTATACATCAGATCCACAATTTCCAAATTTGACATTATCAGGAAATTTACCAAAGTTAGTTGTACATGTTAACGAACAAAAGATACAAGCATTAAGAACTCTGTTGGATGTAATTTCAGGCAAAGGATTACCTACACCTTTCAGGTAAAGTCTAGATAAATCATTAGATCTGTGTGTGTGTGTGTGTGTGTGTGTTTACAAAAGGTAAGTCAGCAAGAAAAGATCGCAAGGTAAGTAAGAGTCCGGCAGAGTATATTTTTAATTTTTAATTTATAAATTTGTTTGTTTCTTAACAGTGTGTGTGTGTGTGTGTGTGTGTGTGTGTGTGTGTGTGTGTATGTGTGTGTGTGTGTGTGTGTGTGTGTGTGTGTAAATTCATTTATAATACTGAAAATCCTCTGATGATACTGATATAATCAGAGAAATGTACATCAGGTGAAAATACAATAAAAGTTTTTTACTAGTAGAAGTAGTTAGTATCTGAAGAACTATTCACACACACACACACACACACATGCGCGCGCGCGCGCGCGCTCACGCTCACACAAAAAGTATTAACACTACAACTGTCTGTTAGATAAATTCCTTGTCAGAATGTTATGTGATCTAACATTATTCATTACTGTTAATTTTGAATGAATTGAGACCCAAAACAAAAAATTGCGTTTGGTATATTCAATGTTATAAATATTCTTCTTCTTCTTGTTAGCGAGTTTCCAGCCCCGAAGCGCTGATCTCTCGATGTCTCTTGTAAACTCTATGCGCCAGATCCCAGAGAAGTGGTTTGATAGTTATTTTTGCCAGTGATAACTCCTCTTTTCCATGTTCCTTTACCAATTCTTTAAGTCGGTATCTCTCTTCACACTGTCCAGTACAATTTAATAGGGTATGCTCAATGGTGTCCTCCTCTTCATTACACACCTTACACATTGGTGAATCGCTAAGGTGAAATCTATTTAGGTAGCTTTCCATCACCAAATGCCCAGTTCTTAATCTCGCTCCAAATGTCTGACTTGATCTACTAATATTTCTGTATATACTAAGGTCGTTTGGTATTTTCTGTATTTTGAAGAGCTGGCGGCCAGTAGTTTCCTGATTCCAGTTCCGTGTCCATTGGCTTTTTTTAAAAGTTTTATTGCTTTTTGCGACACAACTTTGAAGCGACCGTACTGCTGGAGGTTTCGGTCCAAGTTGTAACGGTATTGTTCTTTTACCATTATAAAATAATACAATAATAATACTACAATATTATATTACTAAAACTCACTGCTGCCAGAATTTTACCGTCATAATCCCGTTAAACTTACCTTATTTAACTGCCCAGGTCGCCACGATATTTTATGGTTTAATATCGAAACCTTTACACTCTTGCCCTTACAAAAATTAAAATAATCCCACTATCTGACCACCCTTAAACTCAGAAAATCCCCCAGAACGTTAGACGAGGTTTTCAGCACAGAATAGGAAATGGTTATGGCGTAATAACTGACTCTACCACATGTTTTATATTAAAACAAATCTTATTTTATTCACAATATCATATTCCCTTCTTTCTCAACAATTAGAAACAAATCTATTTAACCAAAATTCTTTGAACAACTACTTTTAACTAGGAACCAGTACTTTGATTAATTATTGCTCCCCTTTTCACTCGCGTACACTCTCTCACTCTTTACAATTGCTACATCTACTTTTTATCCCCCTTTTACTAAGCGCTTTACTGTTTTAAAATTCAAAAACTTACTGGCCAATGTATTCACTGTACTTAACTTTTCTCGCTATTCCACTTATTCTGCCATCTTCCCGTGCACTTTCACTTAAACCACACGTACCCTGTTCTAATTACTTTACTTTACTTTACTTTACTTTAAGAATTCATCATATATCACGTTCACTGTTTCTTTATAGTATTCTTCATTGAAGTTTCAATACGTTTCGGTAGGTCTAGGCTACACTTTCCGCTTCAACCTACCGAAATTTCCGAGGCCACTAATATAGAGTTTAACTTATAGACGACTGTTCTCTGCTACTGTCTGATGCAAAACTGGGGTGACAATGTGCTTTACTGTGATTCACCGGCAAGAGACTGAGCTGGCAAGCTGTTGCGTAATACGTCTGGCTGGGCAGACTCAGACATAAACAGTCTGCAATAACAGTGTATGTGTTGCTGGTTACTATGGGGTACCCCTTAGGTGAATAATGACTACTTTAGAATTAAAACTGAAATCTTTGTAGCACACACAATTCTGTACCGTTACAAAGTGTAGATGCCATTTTAGCTACTTCATCAGCCGTCTCATTTCCAAATATGTCACAATGACCAGGGATCCATTGAAAGGTGATAATTTTATTTTTCAGTAGTTGAAGTAGATGGAAAATTTCTTTAGCTCTAAAATAATAATTTGAAGGGTTATACTGTATAATTGTTTGTAGTGCTGATTTTGAGTCCGTAAGAATACAGATCTTCATGTATTCCAAGGATAGACAATGCTGTAGAGCAGCTGATATTGCCAGCAATTCAGTGTCCAATGAGGATCCGAAGGATGAGGTGATGTAATATTTTTCTCCGGTCTTAGGAACATAGTAGCCAGCACCTGACAGACCCTCATTCAAGCACAGTGAACTATCTGTATAGATGTGTAGGTGGTCATTGTAATTTTCTTCTATTGTACGCAGGGTCACTTGCTTCAAAAATTCTGGTGTCTCAGTCTTTGTAACATCTCTTGGCAGAGAAATGAAAACATTTGGTGGAGTCCATGCCCATGGTGGCATATAGTTCACAAAAGGTCTTTCTTCAGGAGTTAACTGATCCTGTCCTTGGCATATTCTATATACTGTGTGGCTAAAGGACTGCTTATGTTATAAATATTGAACACTAGAAACTGGTAATCGATAAATATTCATTTTTTTTTTTAATTTGGTTAAAAAAAGTTAGCACCCAAACATGTATATTATAATATAGAATGCAATGTTTCGTGTTTACTTGTCAATTAATAATTCTATAATGTTTAATTTATTATTGTGTACTTGTGTTGTGATGCGTCTTACGCCTCACCGTTGTAATCGCCACTTTGTAATGTAAATTTGTTTGAGGTTTAAATAAGCTCCACGTTATTAGTAATTTGTAATAATATTACTAACGTGCATATTCTGTATATATGGTTATTTTGCCGCACGTAGGATGTGTAATTCTATAACTAGTGTTTTCTGTATAATGTTGTTCTGATAAAAGCGTTTGTATTTGTGGGCTAGTGCTTTAAAATTTTCCCGCACTTCTGGTTGACGCGGCGACCGGCTCTAACCGTATATTGGCAATTGTAGGTTACTATTTCTTTTATGAATTTGCTAACTGCTATAATTTTTTATTCTTCGACTAAGCTTTTCGTCATTACTGACATCTTCAGGTCTTAAACAACCTGAAGTTGTTTAAGACCTGAAGATGTCAGTAATGACGAAAAGCTTAGTCGAAGAATAAAAAATTATAGCAGTTAGCAAATTCATAAAAGAAATAGTAAGGATGGCTGCTAATTTAAACAATACGAAGAATTGTAGGTTAGTTTGTTTCTTTTGTCGCCGGCAAAGCTATGTTCGCCTTGCGTACCTGCTCGCTCCCACAAATACCTGTGAACAAACTCTTATTCTACTCACACACATGAAGTGACAACTCTGGTATTGGTAATCATAAGTTTGTTTTATTATTTTTTTCAGCTTATTGGTTAAACAACACAAGTGGTTCGGTCTTGGGTCGACCTTAACAGTTCAGTATCGATTCATGTTTGAATCCGCTCTTCAATGATTTGTAAATAATTTTACAATTTTAAAGGGCTAGGGTTCTTTGGGCCAGTTATGAAGTCAGAAAAATGCCTTAAAAGGGAGTACAACACATTACAATTACATATAAAACAATAAAACTGAATTATCAATGTTTACAAAATAAAATATTTAGTTTTTTTCCACCGTCAGCGGTAACGAACTCTGTCGGCACTGGAAATTGTATAATAAACAAGATGGCCGCTTAGTTGGCTAACCCAAACGTCATGTATGAATGTTTTTTGGTTTTAAATAAAGTTGTTTTTATCGTTAATCACTGTGTTAATGATCAACGGGTGTTCCAATTAGCACTGTAAATTGTTTATATGGTGTAGTGAAGTGGATTTGTGTATATTGTGGTAATGGAAATACTTCGGATTTATAATTACATTCCTGTAGTACTGCAAGCAATCACTCGCTAGCGTCTTTTGTGGTTCTGAGGTAGGATAATGCTTCCCTCGGTCAGTATTTACTTCTTTATAATGTCTGGGAGTTTTTCTTTACTTCACTGGTTTATTTTACAACATTGGCTGAGTATTACTTGACTAGTTTGGTTTTATCACAAGCGTCCGCTATAAGACTCAACTCTTCAGCGTGGCATCTAACAATACAACTATCCGTTCATCTCGTCTTTGTAACGGCTTTTTGACCAGTAGACTAGGGTTCTGATTGGTCAGTTTCCGTGAACTTGAGGTCAAGCGGCATATATTACAAAATTATATCCTTGCCTTTACAGTCAAAAAATACTCCCTTGTTAATTTTTATTTAAACTAGAATTGGTTTACATATTTCTGTTCCTTTTTTAAAGGTCTACATTTTGGTATATAATTTCGTATAAGTTAACTTCATATTAGGTGACCTTTCACCTTTACAAAATCTATAAATCTGGACTATAACACTGCCCTTACATTCACTATGATACAATACTTAATTTTCATTAGATTAATTTCATTTGATACACAATTACTCTAAGACTTGTCCATTATTAAATTTTGATCCTATTTTGTTATTATTGTATTATATTGATTTGATAACTTAATCATTTCTGACATTATTTTATTTTATATTTCATGTTTGGCCTAGGCCTCAAATTTGACTTCATACTCATTGTCTAAATTACATTAATTATTAAATTGTTTTCTGGTTTGAACCCTTTTGCCTGATTACATTTGTTCTAAAGATTACTACATTTTTCTTTAACTTATTCTAACAATGTTTATTAACTAACACAAAATTCTTTAACATACTAACTAAAATTGTTGCCTTCATGGCCAAGACTAGATTCCTTAATTCACAAACAATAACATAAAATATTTAGTTTACTATAATACCCATTACATTTCCATACTATTAAGCTCTACTAATGGATCGTTAATAGTGTTTATATGAGACCTCTATTTAAGTATTTTTGGGTATTATGCTGTAACATATACCTTCTATTCTGCCTATAGGCTTAATACACTCCTTATAATCCTTTACATATGATTTATTAATGATAATAATTATTGGCATTGGCCTAAATAAAAGAAAAATAAACATGGTGAAGCACTGCTAATGCCTTCTACTTTAACAACCAACAACATGGGATAAATAAATATAAAACCTTTCAATAAATAATGCTACATTACTACAATTGTTTGTTTACACTCTAAACATTTAGTATGTCTGTCACTTTACAATGTTTTTAAAAGTTGTATCTCTTGTATAGACCTATTTGGTTTTTTTACATTTAACATAATTAGAGGGATCACTGATCTTTACAGTCTTATCTGTGTGATTAATGATCACCCTTGTTTTCCACTTTCCCCACTTCTCACTTATGCACTTTTCACAGGTTTTGTCTTATTATCTATAGTACATGGCTTCTTATTTATCACACTATTGTGTTGTACTTTTTATTTTAAATTGTTACATACTGGATTTTATTTATTCTGACTTTATTATTATTATTTGGGCTATTTTCGTTAATCGTTGTTGGGACTCTCATTATGTCACATTACATAATTGCTCCCCCCCCCCCAAGATATGGTTATTTTTTCGAAACCGGGGTTTAGGGAAAAGTAAGCTGTTACTTTTATTCATGGAATTTTTTCATTTCCTATGGTTTCAGGGATTGGGTTGTGATGAATTTTTTTTTATAAGTTGGTTATTATCTCATAATGTACGCATAACTTCCTTTCTACTTTGGCGAGTCTACGAAATATATTAATTCTTTTCATCTTCTTCATATAGGCTATTTAGTTACCAACTGAATGTTCCTTTCCTCTGGGGTTTCTTCTGTTCCTATGGAGTAATTGGGTTTATCAACTCCTCCTTAACTTGAAATGGCACGGTGAATGCATATCGGCTGTGAGTGGCACTATTCTGACCTATTCCTCACCCGACCATCACCCCGTGCATGGTACAGTGCTCGTTGGCCCCTGCCCATCATAATAATTATTGAGTGGCGCCGTAGCTTTCTACACTCTCATAAAAATGGTAACTCTTGCGTTACTTTAAATACCCTCGGAATCATGTTGTCTTCTTACTTCTTTTCATTATTATAAATTGCATCCCAGCAGTTCCCCTTACTTTCAAATAACTTATTTTCAGTTTTGGTAAAAATCCTTTGTATACTTCTTCTTTTCAATTTAATTTCATTTCGTCGTTAATTGATTCATTAGCCACTATGTTATTCATCTTCTGTTTCAATATCCCTTTTTAGCAGTTACAAATATAGTTATTATTATTCCATTTATTCACAAACATCAATTTTTTCTGCAAGTTCATTTGTTTTAAGTACTTCTTTTCTTCTTTTTCATTATTGTCCCCTGGTTATCGTTGTTAACTGTCTTTCTCTTCTTTATTGATCCAAAATAAATTCTCAAAAGTATCCTGTAAGATGACCTTACTCATTTTAGAATTTGGCGGGTTATTTGTCCCTGTTTTTGAAATCTTCATTGGTCATTACCTTTATCATCATTTTTCCTTCTCAATTCTCCGATAGTTTGCCTGGTCGGTAATCATTGATTTGTTTCATGGTTTTTATAGTGTATGATATTTAGTTTTTATCCATGGTCCATCATCTCCTCTGCACTTGTCGTTAGGATTCTTATGGTGTGCAGAACTATTTCCTTCCTTGTGATATAGGTCTCTGCTACCTCATACACCAGTTCTTCTAATACCATGTGTTCTTTAGTATCAATTTCTACCTCAATTACTTTAGCATTTTGGTTATTGCTCAACGAAGTTACTCGCACCTCCATCATTGCTCTTCTCACTGATATCTTATCATGTATTTCCGGTGTATTCATTTTACTTATAGACTTTTTTAATTTGTTACTCACCATTTTGTTGTGAGTCCTTTTTAAAGTTTCTTTTAAGTTCCTTCTTTGATTTTTAAGACTCATTATTTCATTCTGGTCGGTCATTGATAGATTAAGTTCATTAATTAGTCCATGCTTCATCATCTCCACTTCTTCTCTTGTTTTTACTAGTTTCTTTTTATATATTTTTCCTATATCTTTTGTTTTCTTAATCTTCTTAATTATTTGGTCCTTCTTTACTTCTCTACAGTTGGTTTGTATGTGCTTAATTTTCTCTTTGTTTTTGTTATTTCTGTTTTCGGAAAACAATACACTTGAGTCTTCTTTATTCTCTATTCCCTTCCTACTATCTTCTTCAATTTCCGGATTCAGTTGTTCCATATTGTTATTGTTTGTTATTTCTTCTACCTTCGTTTTACTTCTATCATTTATTGACAGCTTTTGTTGTTCCAAGTTTTCATCCTTGTGTACTTCCATCCTCTGGCTAAGTGTCTTTCTGACATCTTCAATCTTCACATTTAGAAGATCCCTTAATTCTCCCTTAATACTTTCATTTGTACTGTCTATTTTCTCATTGATTTTCTCAATTTTATTTTCCAAATTCTCATTCATTTGTCTATTATCTTCCTTGATCTGTCTTAAACTCTCATTAGTTTGTTTAACATCCCCCTTCATACTGTCTATTTTTTCATTTGTCAGTTTATTATTCTCCTCCATACGTTTAAAATTCTCTTCATTTGTCAGTCTGTTATTCTCCTCCATTCTGTCTATTTTTTCATTGGTCAGTCTGTTATTCTCCTTCATACTGTCTATTTTTTAATTTGTCAGTTTATTTTGTTCGGTTATGAAATCCATCAATTTCTGTAATTCTGGTGAACCCAGGCCTCCTCTAGCTTCTTCTCCGTCACCCGCCTGTTGTTCCATTTCAGTGTCTTGTTGTTCTGCTGTTTCTTCTTCCTGTTCTTGGTCCTTTGCCAACCTCTTCGATACTCCTCTTGTATGCATCTCGAGACTTATAACCGCCGCCTGCTAAAATTAGGTTGACTGTATTGTTTAATAATGGTATTACAGTCCGTAATTTTTCCTAATTCAGCCTCACTAGTTGGACGACAATTCTATAATATAGAATGCAATTTACGGGTGAATTTTATTTTGTTATGGGGCTTATGATGTCGTGGGTTACTCTCTCTTAAGCCCCGTGATGGAAGCCAATTCTATAACGTATAATGTAATGCTTCGTGTTTACTTGTCAATTAATAATTCTATAACGTTTAATTTATTATTGTGTACTTGTGTTGTGATGCGTCTTATGCCTCACCGTTGTAATCGCCACTTTGTAATGTAAATTTGTTTGAGGTTTAAATAAGCTCCACGTTATTAATAATTTGTAATAATATTACTAACGTGCATATTCTGTATATATGGTTATTTTGCCGCACGTAGGATGCGTAATTCTATAACTAGTGTTTTCTGTATAATGTTGTTCTGATAAAAGCGTTTGTATTTGTGGGCTAGTGCTTTAAAATTTTCCCGCACTTCTGGTTGACGCGGCGACCGGCTCTAACCGTATATTGGCAATTGTAGGTTAGTTTGTTTCTTTTGTCGCCGGCAAAGCTATGTTCGCCTTGCGTACCTGCTTGCTCCCACAAATACCTGTGAACAAACTCTTATTCTACTCACACACATGAAGTGACAACTCTGGTATTGGTAATCATAAGTTTGTTTTATTATTTTTTTCAGCTTATTGGTTAAACAACACAAGTGGTTTGGTCTTGGGTCGACCTTAACAGTTCAGTATCGATTCATGTTTGAATCTGCTCTTCAATGATTTATAAATAATTTTAACATGAATTAAATATCTCAGGGCTAGGGTTCTTTGGGCCAGTTATGAAGTCAGAAAAATGCCTTAAAAGGGAGTACAACACATTACAATTACATATAAAACAATAAAACTGAATTATCAATGTTTACAAAATAAAATATTTAGTTTTTTCCCACCGTCAGCGGTAACGAACTCTGTCGGCACTGGAAATTGTATAATAAACAAGATGGCCGCTTAGTCGGCTAACCCAACGTCATGTATGAATGTTTTTTGGTTTTAAATAAAGTTGTTTTTATCGTTAATCACTGTGTTAATGATCAACGGGTGTTCCAATTAGCACTGTAAATTGTTTATATGGTGTAGGGAAGTGGATTTGTGTATATTGTGGTAATGGAAATACTTCGGATTTATAATTACATTCCTGTAGTACTGCAAGCAATCACTCGCTAGCGTCTTTTGTGGTTCTGAGGTAGGATAATGCTTCCCTCGGTCAGTATTTACTTCTTTATAATGTCTGGGAGTTTTTCTTTACTTCACTGGTTTATTTTACAACATTGGCTGAGTATTACTTGACTAGTTTGGTTTTATCACAAGCGTCCGCTATAAGACTCAACTCTTCAGCGTGGCATCTAACAATACAACTATCCGTTCATCTCGTCTTTGTAACGGCTTTTTGACCAGTAGACTAGGGTTCTGATTGGTCAGTTTCCGTGAACTTGAGGTCAAGCGGCATATATTACAAAATTATATCCTTGCCTTTACAGTCAAAAAATACTCCCTTGTTAATTTTTATTTAAACTAGAATTGGTTTACATATTTCTGTTCCTTTTTTAAAGGTCTACATTTTGGTATATAATTTCGTATAAGTTAACTTCATATTAGGTGACCTTTCACCTTTACAAAATCTATAAATCTGGACTATAACACTGCCCTTACATTCACTATGATACAATACTTAATTTTCATTAGATTAATTTCATTTGATACACAATTACTCTAAGACTTGTCCATTATTAAATTTTGATCCTATTTTGTTATTATTGTATTATATTGATTTGATAACTTAATCATTTCTGACATTATTTTATTTTATATTTCATGTTTGGCCTAGGCCTCAAATTTGACTTCATACTCATTGTCTAAATTACATTAATTATTAAATTGTTTTCTGGTTTGAACCCTTTTGCCTGATTACATTTGTTCTAAAGATTACTACATTTTTCTTTAACTTATTCTAACAATGTTTATTAACTAACACAAAATTCTTTAACATACTAACTAAAATTGTTGCCTTCATGGCCAAGACTAGATTCCTTAATTCACAAACAATAACATAAAATATTTAGTTTACTATAATACCCATTACATTTCCATACTATTAAGCTCTACTAATGGATCGTTAATAGTGTTTATATGAGACCTCTATTTAAGTATTTTTGGGTATTATGCTGTAACATATACCTTCTATTCTGCCTATAGGCTTAATACACTCCTTATAATCCTTTACATATGATTTATTAATGATAATAATTATTGGCATTGGCCTAAATAAAAGAAAAATAAACATGGTGAAGCACTGCTAATGCCTTCTACTTTAACAACCAACAACATGGGATAAATAAATATAAAACCTTTCAATAAATAATGCTACATTACTACAATTGTTTGTTTACACTCTAAACATTTAGTATGTCTGTCACTTTACAATGTTTTTAAAAGTTGTATCTCTTGTATAGACCTATTTGGTTTTTTTACATTTAACATAATTAGAGGGATCACTGATCTTTACAGTCTTATCTGTGTGATTAATGATCACCCTTGTTTTCCACTTTCCCCACTTCTCACTTATGCACTTTTCACAGGTTTTGTCTTATTATCTATAGTACATGGCTTCTTATTTATCACACTATTGTGTTGTACTTTTTATTTTAAATTGTTACATACTGGATTTTATTTATTCTGACTTTATTATTATTATTTGGGCTATTTTCGTTAATCGTTGTTGGGACTCTCATTATGTCACATTACATAATTGCTCCCCCCCCCCAAGATATGGTTATTTTTTCGAAACCGGGGTTTAGGGAAAAGTAAGCTGTTACTTTTATTCATGGAATTTTTTCATTTCCTATGGTTTCAGGGATTGGGTTGTGATGAATTTTTTTTTATAAGTTGGTTATTATCTCATAATGTACGCATAACTTCCTTTCTACTTTGGCGAGTCTACGAAATATATTAATTCTTTTCATCTTCTTCATATAGGCTATTTAGTTACCAACTGAATGTTCCTTTCCTCTGGGGTTTCTTCTGTTCCTATGGAGTAATTGGGTTTATCAACTCCTCCTTAACTTGAAATGGCACGGTGAATGCATATCGGCTGTGAGTGGCACTATTCTGACCTATTCCTCACCCGACCATCACCCCGTGCATGGTACAGTGCTCGTTGGCCCCTGCCCATCATAATAATTATTGAGTGGCGCCGTAGCTTTCTACACTCTCATAAAAATGGTAACTCTTGCGTTACTTTAAATACCCTCGGAATCATGTTGTCTTCTTACTTCTTTTCATTATTATAAATTGCATCCCAGCAGTTCCCCTTACTTTCAAATAACTTATTTTCAGTTTTGGTAAAAATCCTTTGTATACTTCTTCTTTTCAATTTAATTTCATTTCGTCGTTAATTGATTCATTAGCCACTATGTTATTCATCTTCTGTTTCAATATCCCTTTTTAGCAGTTACAAATATAGTTATTATTATTCCATTTATTCACAAACATCAATTTTTTCTGCAAGTTCATTTGTTTTAAGTACTTCTTTTCTTCTTTTTCATTATTGTCCCCTGGTTATCGTTGTTAACTGTCTTTCTCTTCTTTATTGATCCAAAATAAATTCTCAAAAGTATCCTGTAAGATGACCTTACTCATTTTAGAATTTGGCGGGTTATTTGTCCCTGTTTTTGAAATCTTCATTGGTCATTACCTTTATCATCATTTTTCCTTCTCAATTCTCCGATAGTTTGCCTGGTCGGTAATCATTGATTTGTTTCATGGTTTTTATAGTGTATGATATTTAGTTTTTATCCATGGTCCATCATCTCCTCTGCACTTGTCGTTAGGATTCTTATGGTGTGCAGAACTATTTCCTTCCTTGTGATATAGGTCTCTGCTACCTCATACACCAGTTCTTCTAATACCATGTGTTCTTTAGTATCAATTTCTACCTCAATTACTTTAGCATTTTGGTTATTGCTCAACGAAGTTACTCGCACCTCCATCATTGCTCTTCTCACTGATATCTTATCATGTATTTCCGGTGTATTCATTTTACTTATAGACTTTTTTAATTTGTTACTCACCATTTTGTTGTGAGTCCTTTTTAAAGTTTCTTTTAAGTTCCTTCTTTGATTTTTAAGACTCATTATTTCATTCTGGTCGGTCATTGATAGATTAAGTTCATTAATTAGTCCATGCTTCATCATCTCCACTTCTTCTCTTGTTTTTACTAGTTTCTTTTTATATATTTTTCCTATATCTTTTGTTTTCTTAATCTTCTTAATTATTTGGTCCTTCTTTACTTCTCTACAGTTGGTTTGTATGTGCTTAATTTTCTCTTTGTTTTTGTTATTTCTGTTTTCGGAAAACAATACACTTGAGTCTTCTTTATTCTCTATTCCCTTCCTACTATCTTCTTCAATTTCCGGATTCAGTTGTTCCATATTGTTATTGTTTGTTATTTCTTCTACCTTCGTTTTACTTCTATCATTTATTGACAGCTTTTGTTGTTCCAAGTTTTCATCCTTGTGTACTTCCATCCTCTGGCTAAGTGTCTTTCTGACATCTTCAATCTTCACATTTAGAAGATCCCTTAATTCTCCCTTAATACTTTCATTTGTACTGTCTATTTTCTCATTGATTTTCTCAATTTTATTTTCCAAATTCTCATTCATTTGTCTATTATCTTCCTTGATCTGTCTTAAACTCTCATTAGTTTGTTTAACATCCCCCTTCATACTGTCTATTTTTTCATTTGTCAGTTTATTATTCTCCTCCATACGTTTAAAATTCTCTTCATTTGTCAGTCTGTTATTCTCCTCCATTCTGTCTATTTTTTCATTGGTCAGTCTGTTATTCTCCTTCATACTGTCTATTTTTTAATTTGTCAGTTTATTTTGTTCGGTTATGAAATCCATCAATTTCTGTAATTCTGGTGAACCCAGGCCTCCTCTAGCTTCTTCTCCGTCACCCGCCTGTTGTTCCATTTCAGTGTCTTGTTGTTCTGCTGTTTCTTCTTCCTGTTCTTGGTCCTTTGCCAACCTCTTCGATACTCCTCTTGTATGCATCTCGAGACTTATAACCGCCGCCTGCTAAAATTAGGTTGACTGTATTGTTTAATAATGGTATTACAGTCCGTAATTTTTCCTAATTCAGCCTCACTAGTTGGACGACAATTCTATAATATAGAATGCAATTTACGGGTGAATTTTATTTTGTTATGGGGCTTATGATGTCGTGGGTTACTCTCTCTTAAGCCCCGTGATGGAAGCCAATTCTATAACGTATAATGTAATGCTTCGTGTTTACTTGTCAATTAATAATTCTATAACGTTTAATTTATTATTGTGTACTTGTGTTGTGATGCGTCTTATGCCTCACCGTTGTAATCGCCACTTTGTAATGTAAATTTGTTTGAGGTTTAAATAAGCTCCACGTTATTAATAATTTGTAATAATATTACTAACGTGCATATTCTGTATATATGGTTATTTTGCCGCACGTAGGATGCGTAATTCTATAACTAGTGTTTTCTGTATAATGTTGTTCTGATAAAAGCGTTTGTATTTGTGGGCTAGTGCTTTAAAATTTTCCCGCACTTCTGGTTGACGCGGCGACCAGCTCTAACCGTATATTGGCAATTGTAGGTTAGTTTGTTTCTTTTGTCGCCGGCAAAGCTATGTTCGCCTTGCGTACCTGCTTGCTCCCACAAATACCTGTGAACAAACTCTTATTCTACTCACACACATGAAGTGACAACTCTGGTATTGGTAATCATAAGTTTGTTTTATTATTTTTTTCAGCTTATTGGTTAAACAACACAAGTGGTTTGGTCTTGGGTCGACCTTAACAGTTCAGTATCGATTCATGTTTGAATCTGCTCTTCAATGATTTATAAATAATTTTAACATGAATTAAATATCTCAGGGCTAGGGTTCTTTGGGCCAGTTATGAAGTCAGAAAAATGCCTTAAAAGGGAGTACAACACATTACAATTACATATAAAACAATAAAACTGAATTATCAATGTTTACAAAATAAAATATTTAGTTTTTTCCCACCGTCAGCGGTAACGAACTCTGTCGGCACTGGAAATTGTATAATAAACAAGATGGCCGCTTAGTCGGCTAACCCAACGTCATGTATGAATGTTTTTTGGTTTTAAATAAAGTTGTTTTTATCGTTAATCACTGTGTTAATGATCAACGGGTGTTCCAATTAGCACTGTAAATTGTTTATATGGTGTAGGGAAGTGGATTTGTGTATATTGTGGTAATGGAAATACTTCGGATTTATAATTACATTCCTGTAGTACTGCAAGCAATCACTCGCTAGCGTCTTTTGTGGTTCTGAGGTAGGATAATGCTTCCCTCGGTCAGTATTTACTTCTTTATAATGTCTGGGAGTTTTTCTTTACTTCACTGGTTTATTTTACAACATTGGCTGAGTATTACTTGACTAGTTTGGTTTTATCACAAGCGTCCGCTATAAGACTCAACTCTTCAGCGTGGCATCTAACAATACAACTATCCGTTCATCTCGTCTTTGTAACGGCTTTTTGACCAGTAGACTAGGGTTCTGATTGGTCAGTTTCCGTGAACTTGAGGTCAAGCGGCATATATTACAAAATTATATCCTTGCCTTTACAGTCAAAAAATACTCCCTTGTTAATTTTTGTTTAAACTAGAATTGGTTTACATATTTCTGTTCCTTTTTTAAAGGTCTACATTTTGGTATATAATTTCGTATAAGTTAACTTCATATTAGGTGACCTTTCACCTTTACAAAATCTATAAATCTGGACTATAACACTGCCCTTACATTCACTATGATACAATACTTAATTTTCATTAGATTAATTTCATTTGATACACAATTACTGTAAGACTTGTCCATTATTAAATTTTGATCCTATTTTGTTATTATTGTATTATATTGATTTGATAACTTAATCATTTCTGACATTATTTTATTTTATATTTCATGTTTGGCCTAGGCCTCAAATTTGACTTCATACTCATTGTCTAAATTACATTAATTATTAAATTGTTTTCTGGTTTGAACCCTTTTGCCTGATTACATTTGTTCTAAAGATTACTACATTTTTCTTTAACTTATTCTAACAATGTTTATTAACTAACACAAAATTCTTTAACATACTAACTAAAATTGTTGCCTTCATGGGCAAGACTAGATTCCTTAATTCACAAACAATAACATAAAATATTTAGTTTACTATAATACCCATTACATTTCCATACTATTAAGCTCTACTAATGGATCGTTAATAGTGTTTATATGAGACCTCTGTTTAAGTATTTTTGGGTATTATGCTGTAACATATACCTTCTATTCTGCCTATAGGCTTAATACACTCCTTATAATCCTTTACATATGATTTATTAATGATAATAATTATTGGCATTGGCCTAAATAAAAGAAAAATAAACATGGTTAAGCACTGCTAATGCCTTCTACTTTAACAACCAACAACATGGGATAAATAAATATAAAACCTTTCAATAAATAATGCTACATTACTACAATTGTTTGTTTACACTCTAAACATTTAGTATGTCTGTCACTTTACAATGTTTTTAAGAGTTGTATCTCTTGTATAGACCTATTTGTTTTTTTTACATTTAACATAATTAGAGGGATCACTGATCTTTACAGTCTTATCTGTGTGATTAATGATCACCCTTGTTTTCCACTTTCCCCACTTCTCACTTATGCACTTTTCACAGGTTTTGTCTTATTATCTATAGTACATGGCTTCTTATTTATCACACTATTGTGTTGTACTTTTTATTTTAAATTGTTACATACTGGATTTTATTTATTCTGACTTTATTATTATTATTTGGGCTATTTTCGTTAATCGTTTTGGGACTTTCATTATGTCACATTACAATATGCACATATTTAAACAAGTATATTATATTTAAAATGTATAGGTCAGTGGATGAATCTCCGAGTGATGAATTAGTGGACATTGTTCAGAGTGATCAGGAAGGTGAAGATGTGCATATCAGTGAATTCAGTGATAATGGATACGCTAAACTTCTCATGCTGCAGTTTTGTGTCGATCAAATGGCGCTTGAGGTGAGATAATAAAAAAACATTGCAGTTGTATACTAATTACGTTTAATGCAAAGTTAATTATTGATTGACTGTAAAACTGCTGACAGCGTAGTAAGGTATTGCTGCCTCACTTTAGCCATCAATGCTTCAGTCATATAGTTACGTTGTTTATATGTTCCTGTTTGTAACTCAGAGGTCCAAACTGACAGCAGACTGGCTTGTCCCCAAGTTGGCCTCATTGAAGATAATAAGTTGCAGTTGATAACTAATTGTGTCAACACTACGTCCATGTGATAGGATAGTCTGATTTCTGATTGACACATGTAGTCCTAAGATATTATTTTTAATTCTAAGAACATAATCAGAGCAAAATATACTAGACACAGTTTGATAGACCTAGAAGAATTACAACTCAGAGCTTTTCTCTGTATACATTATTTTTAGAGAAAAACCAACTTATTGTTTCTGATGTGCTATATTTTTTTATAGTCTTGACCCCTTTCATATTCATTGATCAATTTTCAATCCTAGTAATCATAGATAAAAATCCTATAACTAGGACATGGAACCAAATATTTTATTGTAATTGTTACTCCTCCATCTTTTTATTTTCCCTTTTTTTATTTGATGGGGCCCTGTGATTTTCATTGGTGGTTGAAGTATAATGGAATGTCTTGGTGAAGCAAAAAGAGTAAAGAAATTAGTGTAGTTAAATACATAAGAAATTCGCTAGTAAAGTATTTTCTGTAAAAACGCAGATGGGAAACAAATACTGCGTAGGCTAAGACCTAGGCTTATCAAACAGGCAATGTGCTATTAGAAAATGTGGATTATAAGCTAGTTCAATACAGTGTATTTTTCTCCACAGTTTGTATTAATACATATGTATATATACACAGGTACAATCTAGAGGACGCAGCGTAGCAGAGTTACAAGTGTCTGGTGTGAAAATGTCATTTACAAAGCGCCCATATGATACAAGTCTCTCACTGAGCGTACATGGGTTGTTGTTGGTTGATGCTCTCCAAACCTTTGGGCCTAATTTTGAATTGCTTTTAGCAAGCCACAAGCATGTTGGGTAAGTGGTTACAGTTGGTTTGAAGTTGCAGTTCATTAATGTCAGGCTAAGTAGAAATGTATTTTTGCTGTTTATTTACTGTTTTAACTGATGAACAGTAATTCCTTGATTGTTGTGAATAAGGTCTTTAACTTACAAAATGTTCTCTTGTGTAATCTGCTTCTGGGACATGTGTGAGTGAGGCTAGGAACTTCTTACTGACCTTCGCACAAAATCTTATGCGATGTGTACACTTGAGCCTTCGTTAGTGTATATTTGCCAAATTGAGCATGCAATCTGCACAAAATTTTAGCTGCCTGTTCATACTGAAAATTTAATAATTAAACACTATGCAACGGACACATTACCTTGTGTTCATTGCACATCCCTTGACAACAATTAAACAAATACCTTGTAATGGAGCGAAAAGGGGGATTTTATTTTTTATTAAATATATTTGAATGCGTATGTGATCAATGCAGAAAGTCCTATACGTAATACGGTTATATTCGGACAGTGAACAATGACTATATTCGGACAGTGAACAATGACATAGCTTTGAGAGCGAGGTGTGGCGATACAACGCAATACGGTTCCGAGAAATTAAGATTGGTGTTACGGTCTCATACATGCAACATGAGCACACGCGCAGAAGGGACGCCAACAAGATATCTAAGTTGTAAAATTTTAGTCGCCACGAGGTTTGAGATGACGGAAATCAAGGTAAGACTCCGCCCACCTGAGTCTCGTGACTCGTGGCACTGGAATATCATCAACACCTTGGGAACATTAACAACCCATGTTCCCTGTACACTGATGAACAATTTGTCACAAGCAGGCAGTGTGCATTTCCGTCTGCCACACAGAGTGGTGGTATGAAGCTGTGTGCGTAGTTACAGTGAGTCGACGACAACACCAGGCCACGCGTGGTTTTAAAAAATCTATACTCGAGTAAAAATAGGGTCGGCCGACCCGAAAAGTGTGTGTAAAAAACGTATATAACTGCAAAAACCATGTAAGGCAAAAACACCATTGAAATCCATAGTGAATATACATTTTCGGACTTTTGCGTGAATCTCCAGAGTGAAACAACGTGGGCTACCAAGTGAACAGAGAAGTACCAGTGCAACCTTTTCTTAATTTTTACTATATTAAATTTTTATAAATGCGCTAAACAAAATAAATGGGGTTTTCTTTAAAAAGTATGAATGAGTGAGTGTAGCAAACTGGGTCGCTTTTGTAGAGAATAAGTTAATCATTATGTTATAGTCAGTAGTAAGTGAATTTTGATAGCATGCATATGTGAATTAAATATTGCTCGGAGTGTTACTCCTAGAAAAAGCATAACTCAACAGTAAAAGTCACAATTTGAAGTAGTTGTCATTATGTATTATGTCGTACGATAAAAGGAACGGGGTATATCCGTAGATTCAAATTAGAAATCAAAAAGAAAAAATGTCATGCTAAAGAAAATAAAGTAACATATTATTTGAGTTTATAAAAATATGTGTTTGTTAATTTGCATTCACCTGTGGTTTTACTCTGCCAGAGTACATCAGACTGATGTCTGATGTTGGTGTTGGTAAATTATCGGTAAAGGTAAGTGACTAGAATTTCAATATTTTAAACATTAATAAACATGTACAGCTTCAGTTGATGCCCTAAAAAGGGACAAAATTTAAATATTTCAATCATTAATTAACTCGTAAAGCTTCAGTTGGCGCCCGTAACAGTTGACGTTGTAAATTAATTTTTAATTTAATATAAATTGAATTAATTTACAACCTGATCAAAATGGCAGAGAAAAACAAGAATGCAAATTTATGTGAAAGTGTAGAGGAATCTATTTTAAACGTTACGCAAGACAATTTAATTTCAATAAACGAAAATAGTGATGAGAATGTACAATTAGAAATACCGAATGTAAACGAAGCAGTCGAAGTAGAGTGTAGTAGTAAAAGCAGTAATGTAGATATATTTAACCAATTAGCGTTGATGATGGAAATGATGCCAGGAATGAAAACTGAGATCAAATCAGAAATAAACATAGTAAATAATAAACTTGACAAACAAGACGAGAAAATGAAATCAGAAAATGATAATTTAAAAACGAGTTTGAATGAATTTAAGATTGAAATTAAGTCAGAAATAAATGCTAGTAACATAGAACTGAAAACGGAAATAAACAAACAAGACAAAAAATTAAGAGAAATAGACAATAAATTAGAAGAACAGAATAAGACTATTGCGGAAGTGAAAGATGAACTAACTATAGATATAAATAAAATAGAAACCGAAATGAGAAATGATATAAAAATAATTAACGAAAAACAAAATGAGAAAATGCTAGAGACAAATAAAAAATTTGACGTATTAACAAATAAATTTAACGATAAAATTAAAAAACAAAATGACAATATTGACAGTAATGTTCAAGGTGTAATTGATGAGTGTGAACAAATTAAACAAGCAAATAAAATACAAGAGAATATAAATGACGAATTCAGAAGTAACTTTGAGCAAGTTGATGCAATTAAAATTAATGTAACTAGTTTGAAAAATAAACAAACAGAACACGAAAAAGAAATAAAGTCAGAGAAGACTTAAGGGTAGCAATTAACCAAAATTAACTAATGTGAGTGAGAGAGTGAACATGGAAGGGGAATTAGGTTATTTTAGTAATGAAAGTAGGGGGGTGAACCCCATACAATTTTTGAACTCAGTTAAAAGTTTCAATAAATATAACCAAGAAAGTTGGGAAATTAAGTTAGTACAAATTTCAAAATACTTTAAAGGGGATGCTAAAATATGGCGGATGCTCATAATGATAATTGGATAGATTTTAATAAATTTGAACAAGCGTTTAAGAATAAATACTGGTCGGAAGAAAAACAAGAGGGTTTACGCAGTACCATAATGGGATGGGGTAATTTTAATATTAAACACATGACTATTACATCGTATGTGACAAGTCTATATAGCCACGTTAAATATTTAGAACCACCAATGCCTCTTTCATCTTTTATAAGGTACATTAGTAAGCATTTACCTACGGTCCACAATCAGAACCCGGGAGTTTGCTAATATTGCAGAATTAGAAAAGATACTAGATACTAGTATATCAGAGTATGAAGGAGGAAGAAGATAATAAATATCAGTTTAGATTTAATGAATCAAATCAAATAAATACTGAAGTAAGACAACCAGACCATTTTGTTAGTAATACGAGTAGATCGGGGGAGGGGGCATGGTTATGTCCAAACCCTAGTTGTAGAGCTAATAATTATAATGCTTCGCGGAATCAATGTTATAGGTGTCAGGGTCCGAGGGGTAGTGCTCAAGGGAGAGTAGAGAATCATAGTGAGTTTAGAGGGAGTCATAGGGGGAGAGGCTTCACCAGTAATCAGGGAATGCTGGGAAATTTCAACCACAGAGGTAGAGGGGGATATGTTAGTAACCCAAACGACACTAGGGGTATAGAAGCACCTTCTAACAACCAAAACAGTAGAGGGGATCATAGGGGGGTTTACAGCGAACCACCACCTCCAATACAGTTAAATTAATCAGGGCGGTTGAAAAGGAAAGCCCCCAGCCATCTAGAAATCACATGACAATAGGGTCACTTATCACCAACATACATAATGATTTATCCGATGAAGAAGTGGGGGAGAGCAGCAATACTTTTGGGATGGCAGAATTTGAAGCCGAAGTGTTTAATTCTAAATACACTTTTCTAGTAGATTCAGGGAGTGAACTGACTGCAATAGATGATAAAATTAAAAAAAAAATAAAAAAATCAAACTACCGAGACAATTCCACAACTACCAGTACTGGGAATTAGTGTTATAGGGGTAACGGGTGTTCGCAGTAAAAAGGTAACTAAACAAATAATGCTACAATTAAAGGTAAATAAAAACACAATAAATGTGCCTTTTTTGGTCATTCCAGGGTTAAATATGGGAGCTATAATGGGTAATGATCTTTTAAATAATTTCAAAGTGGAGTTGAACTATTACACACAGACGATGAAATTAAACAATGATAATAATATAATTGAAATACCATTTATACAAAAGAAAACTGTAGAAATGAAAGCATTAAAAATAATTAATAAGGGAATGTTAATTTCTGATAACGATATAAACGAATGTAGGCCCTTTATGATTAATTATTGTAACTTGAGGGTAAATAATAATGATTTATTTGAAATTTAAACATTTTTCTTGCCTCCAGAAACGATTAAGACTATAAAAATAGGTTAATTACCTTCTGTCAACGTTTCTTAAAATCCTTTTAGGATAACTCGATTTCGACACCAAAGGATTTTAAGAAACGTTGACAGAAGGTAATTAACCTATTTTTATAGTTATTTGAAATTGAAAATAGTTGGGGTGAAAAAATGAATAAAATCTTATATCAAGTTGGGGAATTTAGTTATCAAGATAGAAGGTAGTACAAGTAATAAATAAAAATAAGTTAGTTTTTTCAAACAAACCAGGTTTAGTAAAAAATTGTAAGGGTAAATTAATCGTTAAAGAAAAAACACCTTTTGCACCTAAAACCTATCCGGTACCATACTCCAAGAGGGGGTTAGTACAGGAAGAAATAAATAAGATGTTAACAGAAGGTATAATAGAAAAATCCACCTCACCATATTCCAACCCTTTAGTAGTGGTTACCAAGAAAGATTTATCGATAAGACTGTGTTTAGACGCAAGACAAGTAAACAGAGTAATTGTTCCAGACAGAGAATCACCAGAACCAGTGAGTGAAATTCTTCAACGTTTCAGTGGAACCAAGTACATAACAACATTGGACTTAACAGCCGGGTACTGGCAGATAGAGCTGGAGGAAGAATCCCGTCAGTATGTGGCTTTTTTATACAACGGCAGGAACTACCAATTCCGTAGGTTACCTTTCGGAACGTAACTGAACGTAAGTGTTGCGATTTTCATTAAATGTTTAGACTACGTATTAGGGAGGGAGATTTTAGAATTCACAACCATATATGTGGACGATATAGTTAATACATCACCAGACATTAATACACATTGCAAAAGATTAGATAGAGTGCTAGATAGGCTGCATGAATATGGAATAACAGTGAAGTTTAAGAAGTCAGAATTTTTGAAAGAACAAGTTAATTTTTTAGGCCATATAATTTCAGCAAAGGGTATCAGTACGGACCCTAAAAAAGTAGAAATAATACAGAATTTTCCTATACCAAAAAATGTTAAGCAGTTGCAAAGTTTCTGAGGTTTGTGCAATTATTATAGGCAATTTGTAGACAAATATTCCTATTTAACAGTACAATTGGGGCATTTACTAAATAAAGATAATCGATGGCAGTGGAATGCAAAAGAGCAAACTATATTTGAATTAATAAAAATTAAATTTTTAAATACAGTAATATTAGCTCATCCTAATTTTCTAGAACCATTTTATATACACACAGACACATCGGACATCGCTTTGGGAGTAGAATTATTCCAGTTAGATGGGAATGGTAATCATATGTAACAGTACATAAAGGCCTGTTATCATAATTATGGGATTAAGGGATTTCATATTGTATTTTTATTATATTGATGAATGTCAACCATGGTTAGGTCAGTTTACCAATTCAATGAGATTTCTTCTGTTTTGGACAGAAGAATTCTCATTGAGGGGGTATCCCAAGAAACAAGGGGAATGATTCCAAGGTCACCGGCTGACGGGCGAAACCGAACATATGCAATGGCGGTGTAAGTGAAGAAAGACTTTAATAACAATTCTTATTGGTCCACAAGGCTGTGTCGTCATTAATAAATGATAATGACGCATCGACAATAACGTGCAAACCAGGGCGTTGGCTGTATGAACAAAAGACGGTGACGTCAGATGTACTAATACATACGCAAAATTTGCGTATAACCAGTTCTCAGTCCATTACAGCACATCACAGTGTTAACACGCTCAAATTGTTGCTGGCACAGTTTGCCAGTAGAAGTGTTTATTAATTAGTTGAAATGTGATTAAACAATAACTATTATGTAGCATTGCCAGCTGCTACCTAACATGTCAAAGTAAATTCAGTGCAACGCAAAGAACAGACGAGATTATGAAACGCGCCGAACATCTGGCCCTAACTGGAGGACTTCTGAAGGGAGACAGCAATCATAACTCAGGAAAGTTTCAACTTAATTAACCATTATTCTTTTAGCGAAAATGAGCTCTAAATTCTAAAGTATAATTTACAAGAAGGTACCAATAAATAACATGGGGGTAAAGAGTGTGTGTGTGTGTGCGTAAGAATATCTCTGTACTTATAAATTATGAATAAGTAAATCGAGGCATTGGTTTCTGTCTTTTATAAATGGATAAACCATAGAGAGAGAACTGCAGTCTCTTTGAAATGTTTTGTAACAAACCAAGTATCCACTCAAATCACGAAATAAGAGAAAATAAGTAATGTTAATAAAGCGGAAATACATGTAGAAATCATTTTGTTTGTGATGGTAAGGCGCCATCTTTGTTCTTCTTTGTAAGTGTAATTAACGAAAAGATAGAGTATTAAACAAATCATATGTCAACACAAACGTTATTAGAATTATTATTTCGAAAACCTCTACTGTTTCTGAATCTCGCTGAGAAAAAGAATCCTGGCCCTTAGAGATGAAATTCATGTTGTGTATAAACCATGTGCTCGAACCGGATGTGGTATGGAACAGTCGGTAAGTAAATGTATTTTATTTATTAGTAACAAATATAAAATAAAAGTGTAATAAGTAAGACTACAATTGGCCCCCGAACTGTGACTTTATATAAAATTATTTTATTTAAAATAGGCCAGATTCGGAAACAGCGGGAGTGGCGAAACAATTCGTAACATTAACACGTGAGAGGTTATAGAGACGAGTAGGTTATGTTGACAAAATAAAAACATATAAACGACAAATATAATTCAATCGTTATTTTATTATTAGAGCAAATTTTATTAAAATGGCAGAAAATAACGAAAGTATAGAAATGAACAACACCGAAACAGAATCGATGATATTGAACGAAATAAGTGCCAATTCGACACCTATGGCAATTAGCAATATAGTGTCATTGGAAGACTTATTTCAATTAATAAAAACACAAAATAATCAATTAAGAGAACAGATTGATGAAAAATTTGACCAGCAGAATGTTAAATTTGACGAAAAGTTTAACCAGCAGAATATTAAATTCGATGAAAAATTTAACCAGCAGAATATTAAATTCGATGAAAAATTTAACCAGCAGAATGTTAAATTTAATGTAAAGTTTGACAGTTTTGATATCAAATTAAATGAACTAAAGAAACAAAGTAATTTGCAAAATGTAAAATTAAACCAATTCGATGAGAAATTTGAAGACATAAAATTGAAATGCACAGACAAAATTTTAATGTTAACAAGAGAATTAACGAAATGGAGACGCGTTTAGACGAGATAGAATTAGAAAATGAGAGAGGAATAGACAAATTAGAATTGAACAAAGATGACAAGGGAAGTAGGGGAGAAAATTATGACAAAATAAATAAAAGTATGATATTAGAAAATGATTATGTGAACAGGGGTAGTGATAATGAGATTTTATGGGGAATAGAATATGATAATAATGGAATGATAGTGTGTGTTGAAGGGTTAAAGAGAGTGTGTAAAGAGAGTATAATTGTAAAAGAGTTGCAGGGGGTAGATTTTTCCCTTAATGATGGAGTAGGGGGTGAAGCCCAGGTGTTGAGGAAGGACGAGAGTGCCTTCGATGTATATTTGGGAGACATGGTCTACAAATAAAGTTGTACCTGGTTTTATTAGTGCACTTCACAGGTGGTGCAATAGTTGTGAATTAGTGTCCCCTGCAAACGTAGAAAGAGAGAATGTAGCTTGGTGTGGTAGAGAGAGATGTTTTAAAAGTGAGAGGTATTGGGAGAGAAAAAGAGAAATAGAAATTTTTAAGATAAGTAGAGACTATGAAGAGTAAATATGGAAAGGTTAGGAGGAGAGATGATATATAATAAATATAGTAAGTACTTACCTTGTAATAAAACTGAAGTAGTAGGAGATAATGAAAATAATGACTTTGCAAATTACCTAATTATGACTGATTATACTGAAGGTGACAGAACCATACCCGATCATGAATTATATGAGTTTGAGGATAATGATAAAAAGTTGAATGGTATATGTATTTATGATGTTAGTATAAGAGAGTCAATATTAAACAATGTATATAGTTTTAAGATTCGGCTATTGTTTGACGATGGAGGTTAATTATTTTATTGTGTTTATGAACATTTAATTATGTGGACAGTGTTTTTCAAGATGGACTGCTTTCTGACTGAATTTTGATAAATGATAATTTTGGATTGTATATTTTTACGTGTTAATGTCAATGTAGTTGTGTATTTTTGCTGTTGTGTATTTTATGTAAACCATGTACTGTAGAATTTTAAATATTCAAGAATAATTAAGTTTGATAATGATTTTAAATGATATTATGAGATTCAGATGTAACGGGGCAAAAGGAGGGGCTTTTTATTTCATTAAATTTGGGTTTTATTTTATTAAAATATTATTAAATTCAGTTTCATCTGTGTGGACAGGCACGTGTTCAAATGAAGCGTAGTTAGAACAAAGGACTTGTGAGGTGATGCCAATGCAATGGAATGTCGTGTTGTTGACGGTGATACAATTCTTGGAACTTTGATGCTGTGTGACACCCGCACACAAGCGCGCTAACTCCAGCAGGTGCGCAGACGACGCCAAGAAGTTTAAAACAATATGGCTCGGAGACGAAGGTTTTGTTCGCACGTGGTCCGAGCTGGAGGATATAAGTTTAAGTCACGCCTATTGTGTGACGTAAACCTCTGGACACAAATATCGTAGACGTCCAACACACGAAAATCACATGTGTTGGCTGAACAGTAACAATGACTTTGGTACACAAGGCATTGGTTTCCGCCTTGTCGAAGAATTGAAAGTGGAAGGGATTTGGTGAACGCTCTTCCCAGTTCTCTCACCGACGCTTACCTGGCCAGGTAACCGCCCCACGGGGCTCATTAAAAATTTGTGAATATCAAGTAAAAGTGAGTTCCAGTTATTAAAAAATGTGACAGTGATGCTAGTTTTTGGCAAAAAGATGACATCATAAATTGTTTTTGGACATAGACGAACTTTGTAAATGAGGTAACACGAGGTCGAGGAGACGCCACGTGCCGGCAAGGGGTATCTGGTTAATTTTGGGGTAATAAAATGGGGCGCATATGTATTTAAAAAAGGGTTTTGAATGGTGTGAATGCGAGAATGGGCAGGCTGGGCTGTTTTCTTTAAGATAAGATGTAATCGAATTTTAGTAATATATAACCATGTCATAAATATCGTCAGAATGTTTTATTTATTTTAAATTTTGGCAAGAAGTAATTAAATGGTTAAAGAGGTGAATAACCAACATGTTAAAAAATCTAAAGAATTTAATAAAATTTAATTTGTTTTTCTCTTCCTAAATACGAGTTGCGTACGTTATTAGTGTAACCTTGCAATCATGTTTGCATTCACAGTTCATGTTGGGATCCTGGACAGAAGTTAAGGTAAGTGAAAAGAAATACAATTTTATAATCCGTAATAAAACGTAGTATAACACAGAGTCTAATGGTTAGTAAATGATTACGCATATGATATATTTGGATATTGAGTTGTTTTAGGATTGTAAGATAAGTGATGAATTTTCTGGTGGTATATTAAGGTGAAATGTTAAAAAGGAGATAGAATTTGGGTAATAATTATAAATAAGGGCATTGCAGTTAGTTAAGCATAGATTAATGGGAGTTAGTGAAAATAAGAATGTTGAGATACAGATAATATATAAAGAGGGGTTAGATATTTTAGGGACATAGTGGTTAGTGATTATATGTAGAGAGGTGAGTAATGTGAATGGTAATTATATTTGTTGATGATGGTATTTTGTAGTAAAGGATGAGGTGGTAAGGTGTGATCAGCGTGCAGCGTTGGGGCAGGCAGAGTAATTTGGGTTAGAGTGTTTGCCGATATTTGGTGGAGGGCAAATGGTTAGGAATGGATATGGCCAGGTAGGGAACACACATCCTAGTACAAAAACGAGCGGTGCCAGAGGATTTAAATGGGATTAGTGAAGGGGGTTATTATAGAGATATTGGTGTCATAATATGTTAATGGTTAGTAGCGGTTGTTAGTAGAAAAAAGGGGTAGTAAGGTTAGATGGACAAATGCCAAAGTAAGATATAGAGAATAATGAATAACGGGGTCACCCAAATTGATAAGGATTGAGAAAAGGTTAGAAAGGGAAAATTCATGGTAGAAAGGTGATGTAACAGGAAGGTAAATGATAAATTTGAAATTTTTTTTGTAGAATATAAGGATATAACAAATGTTAAATAATAAAAGTTAATAGAGAATTGATGATAGTAATGTTATAAAGTTCGATACAAGTTATGTAAATGTGAATTATGTAAGGTAAATGTAACAATGTTAATTTTTGATGTACAATGTTTTATTATGTAGATGGTACAATAGTGTGTGTGGTTAGGAGGTCGCTACAGGGGTAACGACGTTAGCAATTGTTAAAAGATAGTAGATCTTAAATGTTAAAAGGATAAAGTTAGAAATGGGTTTGAATGAAATATAGTCTGATGCCATTGTAAAATATAATATGCTTATAAAGTTGAGTAATAAAATTTGAATAATGAACTTGTTTGCCATGGTAATTATAGGTTGAATTTTATAGAGATAAATAGGTGATGATGTTTTGGGAATTTTGAAGGAATTGTTTACGTGTTATGTTAGCTATAGGAATATATATATTTTTCTCTTATAATGAAGAGAGTGAGTTTAGTGTTGATTAAAGATCAGTCTATTTTGAATTCTTGTTGTTGTTGTTGTTTTGGAGAAATTAATTGAACAAACCAATGCCTCAGACACAAACCAATGCATCTAAAGGGAAACATCAGTTGTAGATATGGAAGTATATTAGACCACTATTTTAAAAAATTTTGTATTCGATGTTCCAGAGTTTGGTGGTGTTGTGACCGCGGTCCTGAGCTGGCCGGTGCGTCAGAACAGGAACGTTAAGTGCCTCATGGCCTTATGGTGTTGGGATCTCTCCTGAGAAGTCCAGTAAGGTCAGACAGGTACGATCAGCATCATTGGACCAAGGGTAAGTGATTGTATTTTTTTTATATTAACATTACAGGGGGTTGTGGCAACATATCTGGGCTGATCCTTTTAGAAACGTGTGAATGAGTCAATGAAAGTTTTTATGTTTCGACATAAAACCTTTCATTGAGGGGGTTTGTAACAGTACATAAAGGCCTGTTATCATAATTATGGGATTAAGGGATTTCATATTGTATTTTTATTATATTGATGAATGTCAACCATGGTTAGGTCAGTTAACCAATGTCCCAAGAAACAACAAGAGGGGAATGATTCCAAGGTCACTGGCTGACGGGCGAAACTGAACATATGCAATGGCGGTGTAAGTGAAGAAAGACTTTAATAACAATTCTTATTGGTCCACAAGGCTGTGTCGTCATTAATAAATGATAATGACGCATCGACAATAACGTGCAAACCAGGGCGTTGGCCGTATGAACAAAAGACGGTGACGTCAGATGTACTAATACATACGCAAAATTTGCGTATAACCAGTTCTCAGTCCATTACAGCACATCACAGTGTTAACACGCTCAAATTGTTGCTGGCACAGTTTGCCAGTAGAAGTGTTTATTAATTAGTTGAAATGTGATTAAACAATAACTATTATGTAGCATTGCCAGCTGCTACCTAACATGTCAAAGTAAATTCAGTGCAACGCAAAGAACAGACGAGATTATGAAAGGCGCCGAACATCTGGCCCTAACTGGAGGACTTCTGAAGGGAGACAGCAATCATAACTCAGGAAAGTTTCAACTTAATTAACCATTATTCTTTTGGCGAAAATGAGCTCTAAATTCTAAAGTATAATTTACAAGAAGGTACCAATAAATAACATGGGGGTAAAGAGTGTGTGTGTGTGTGTGTGTGTGTGCGTAAGAATATCTCTGTACTTATAAATTATGAATAAGTAAATTGAGGCATTGGTTTCTGTCTTTTATAAATGGATAAACCATAGAGAGAGAACTGCAGTCTCTTTGAAATGTTTTGTAACAAACCAAGTATCCACTCAAATCACGAAATAAGAGAAAATAAGTAATGTTAATAAAGCGGAAATACATGTAGAAATTATTTTGTTTGTGATGGTAAGGCGCCATCTTTGTTCTTCTTTGTAAGTGTAATTAACGAAAAGATAGAGTATTAAACAAATCATATGTCAACACAAACGTTATTAGAATTATTATTTCGAAAACCTCTTGTGAAGTTAATTAATACTACAAATATAAATACATAAAATTATTTATTTTCCACCTACCTTATAAACTGTTTTCTCCACCTAGGGTCTCGTCACATGAACGTTAGAATGCAAGCATGGTTTACAGGTTATGTGAATAACTTACACAACTCGCTTTTCGTGAAGAGAAATTAATTAAATTTAATTTTTTATTTAAATTTTTTTATATCAAATTATTCTTTATTCATTCCTGTATCTTTAAAAAACAATCTAGTACTTCTAGTCAAATTTTAAATTGAATACAAATTTCTTGAAATAATTGAAACCTAATCTGGTACCATTTAACTTATTTAAGACATCTTACCTTATTTTAAACAGACAGCCCAGCCTGTTAGCATTCTCACATTCACTCTATTTAAATAAAAAAACCCCTTTTTATTTTAACATATGTGATAAAACCCCTTGTAAAGAAAAATTGACATGATTCTGATAGGTTACCCAACCGATGTTACTCCTTTCTTGTCCACGTGCGTATTAGTTACAAGTTCCACTCACATCTTCACTTCACTTTCTTTGTTCTATTTATTTTCACTAAATGCCGTTTTAATTTAGCTCGCCCGTTATTTTTCTTGGATCCCGGTCGGGAGGATAGTTGTATTAGACGGGGTCCTTCATGTTCATAAAGTTCAGTCCGACCGGGTCCACGCGGTACTGTGTTCATCCGTTAGGTGTTGTGGTTTCTCGTGGACTGCCCATACATGATGCCGGACATTACTGCCTCGGCTGCAATCAAATTTCTTCGTCGTTCACGGCCTTCGCTGACAAAGTCTTGGTCACTGTTCAGGTAACACGTGTGTTTTTCGTGTATTTGACGTCGACGATATGTAGTGGGCACTGGCCGACGTCATGTGAAGCTACTAATTTATCACCATTTAATGAACTTAGAAAACCATACCATAATAAAAAAACTTACACTTACCGTTTTGCGAGTTCTTGGGTCCAGGGTCTCATACGTACTTTGGGATACAAGCGTAATTTTCAAGGTTGTGTGAAGAACTTATACAATGCATCTTGGAAGAGAAATTATTTTTTGTTTATTAATCAGAAGATTTGAATTGATACTTTTTTTTCAAAAAATAGTTTTTTACAGGTTTCAAAGGTATTACAAGTGTATAGGTTGTGCAACTATTACATCTTACTCACTATCCTTATTTCCTACTACTTACATACTCTAAGATAGCCCAGCCTGCTTTACACACGCACTTACATACATTATTTTAACAAAACTTCATTATTAAACCCCAAATACCATTTTATAATAAAGCCCCAGCCCTTACTGAAAAAACGCCGGCAACGTGCTTCGCGCGCGCACTCATCGTTCCTGTAAATTACTTGTTTTTTATTGTCCGAAAAACATTTGATTCGGTTCCACTTGTTGGATGGACCGCGGTCACATGAAATTTTACTGTTGTTACACTGTTTACTGAAAAAGAATAAAAAAACTTTGCAGAGAGCTTATTCAGCTCCTTGCCTGCCGGCAACTATAGTGGAACTGCCCCATGTGCTTGGTTGAACTGGCGGAAGCGGCAATTCAATGCCACCACGTTTTAGTCGTCGTATACTGTTGATTTGCTGAGGCATATTCAGTTTATGCATGGATTATAGCTGGTATATGTGTGTGACCAGAGCTTAATATTGGAGTTGGCTCTGGTGATGTCACCAACAGTAGGCGGAGTTTAACTCTGTTTTCCGGTAGCCGATCACTTGGAGCTACTAACTTTTCGTCCCAGCGCCATGTTTGCCTCAACTGTGGTGTCTCACGGCGTCATTGCCGAGCCCCGCCCGGCTGGGTTGCATACGGGCGTCGAAACACATGTACAGAGTTCTGCGAATTTTGTGGAGGTGCAAATTCCTTTGCCGCATTACACAACTGAAAGTGCGTATCGCTTTGTTTCCAACTGTTTCCCAACACTGGTCTGTTATACTGACAAATACGTTGCACAATAATGCAGCTTACCATATTTTATCCAAACCCGCCCGAAAACGAAATAAATAAAATTATATAATTGCCCCAAACGATTAAAATAACACCCAAAAATTGACCCGCTACAGTCACAATTGTGGGCTGGACTTAACTTTCATTTCCGTCAGCTCAGACCACGAGGCGAACAAAAATTCTTCTCCAAGCCATCTTGTGTCTAACAACTCCGCGTCGGTCTGCGCTCCGCCGATGTAGTGCGTTTGGGCGTAGATGCCACACAGCCGCAAAGTTCTAAGAATCGATGACTGGCACATTCCTTTGCAAATGTTTCATCACCCAGCTACAGAGTACCGTTTCTTTGTTCGCACAATGCTTTTATTCAAACACGTGGCCTTACACACAGATGGAAAATGAATTTAGAATTTAATAAAATGAAACCCAAAAATTAATGAAATCAAAAGCCACCTTTTTCCGCCCCGTTACAATACCCCCCCAATGAGAGATTTTCTGTCGAAACAGATGAAATCTCATTGCTAAACCCCTAAGAGGATCGGGGAGGATATGGTGCCAACAAACCCCCATTTGTTCTTATACATCATGGGTAAACAACCCCCCTGGCTCGGCGACTATGGCCGCATCTGAACGAGATCACTGGACTTCTCTATACGAGATCCCAACACCATAAAATCGAACAGACACGCACCACAGCGCACCTAACCTTCTATCATGCCACCACAAAATCCAAATCCCTGGTCTTATATCATGCCAGATCCTCAACCGATATGTTCCCCCTTACCGTGCACACTGGCTGCCTTTAGCAGTTACTGGGCTTGTACACACACTTATAACTACATCCTAGCAAAACTTTCATTTCTATTTTCATAAATTTATTTAAGTTAAAATTACTTTCTTCAACATAAAAAAAAAATAAAATTCTTTTATCTGAATTGATTAATTCTCTTCGTTACTATTGATAATTCGAAAAACAAATAAATTGAACTTTTACTTAAAACCTGAACTTCCTTATCCTAACAGTTGCTTATGCATATATCCTAAACAATATAATTCAATAACACTATTAATACACACAAACAATAATATAATCAAAATTCAAAACATCAATTAGATGGCAGGCACCAAAATCAATTTTTTTGTTTTTTTTTTCAAAAAAAATTTAAATTTATTAAAATATATTTTTCTCAACATTCAAAAAAAATTTTTAAATTATTTAAATTAAACAGCAAAATTGGCATTAATTCATTGCCACAACAGGTCTAGTATATAACATCACCCATCAGCTGATCAAACTGGGTCAAGTCAAGAACCTTGACCTACACAGGCTATACATAAGTTACATCAGAAAATACATTGAACATCTTTAAAATTCTATCTTTAAACACAAAAACATAATAAAATAAGACATTTAAAATAACAAAGTATTATTATAATTAACAATAAAATCGACATTTAAATTACTCAAAATTACATATTTTACAACTTTACTTTACTCTCAAATTCTATTAAAATTGTCACTTGTTTTAATTAAAATTCTATATTTTTACTATAACTCTCTTTCTTTAATATTCTCATTCCCCGTTAGCTTGGGTGATCTAATTATTCATAATGCCTTGATTGTATCCACATGGCATTTATATATATATAATCTCCCCTCTGACTCTAACATCACTAACAACTTTAACATGACACCCCACCTCTATCAAAAACATCTATCAAACAATCTCTAAACCCAACTTACTACTCAACTCAATTCGCCTCACTTCTACCTTTATATAAAAAAAATACTCTTTACCCCTTTGTACCCAGGATGTGTGTTCCCTCCCAAAAACTCATTCCCTTATTTGGCCCCTGGATTCTAGCTAGGCGGCCCTTTCCGGCGCCAAACGGTCCCTTCCCGTCCCAACCCTTTTGTTGCGGACTTCTACCACACTATCTCCTCTTACAAAATTCCCATCAACTAATTACCATTCTCCCTACTTCACTTCAACTACAACAAAATACCTCAATTTACTTATTACATCAATATATCAATCAATACTCTACATATATTCCCCATATCTACTGTGTCACCATTACATCTCAAATTCTACATTACATTGATTCACAACAATATTATTCTCTCTATTACCACTTTAAGCTCAGCATGGACTGATCTACATGTCCTAACAAAATATTAATCACCCAAAATCTACCTTTTACTATCTTTCACAAATCCTTTAAAATTCTCAACTATATCAAATTATTTTCATCATTTAAAATAAAATCTTTTAACACATTAAAATAACTATTCCAACATTAATTACATTCCATTTTCCTCATATTCAAAGATTTAACTAACCTGAAAAAATTGCAAATCGTTTACAAGTGATATTGTACAGCTGATCAACTGATTTTCTTAGCAAGGTGAATGACCTTACTACAAACACATTTCAAAATTCTACAAATCACGCATTTTATCAAACCTTATCTCTAACACAATAAAATAATACATTTATAAGACAGAATAAACACAGCATAATAAACATCTAAAACCCTATTTCTCATAGCAAGATACAACTATTTAATTTGTGTAAGAGTGAGTTATCTTTAAGTTATGACATTTTAATTCGTTGCTCCCCTGAGCCACACACACTATTGTTTTTTTCTGTTGGACTGTGGTGCCCATGTGCTTCCACAAGGACGGCATAGGTGGAGGAATTTTACTTCTCCTTGTCCTTGCTTCAGCGTTACATTTGGAAGATTTAGATATCAACATATCTTTTGTTACATAATTACACACCCTTAATGCGGGTCTACCACTTGGCCTTGCTGTCCCTACTCGAACAGAGTGGCCGCCGCTGTTCCATAGTTTCCGGGATTTCCCCTAGTTTCACCCCCCATCAATTTCTAATATAAACCAATTTCAAGCCAGCTATGGTCAAGGGTCTTAATATATGGCCATAGCTGACCGCTAGCCAAAACCACGATTAGTGCTGGTAAGGCAGTAATCGCCCGAAAAGTCGGGGAAATCAACTCTACTTTCAGGCATGTTACAATCGTCATTAATCTGTACGGCACTGCAGTCTATCAAGGTACAATATACAATTGTACAAAAGGGTGTGCCGTGCATATTACGCCATTTTGGCCTCCGATGGAGGTAACACTCTCTATTACCCCCAACACTTTCCGCTATCTACTGTGGCACATGCCACCACAGCGATAGCACACTAATAACTAAACTAAAACTTTCTACAGTAGCAGTCCCTATATTCCATTATTTTATCACTTCTATAAACACCACTCTACCCCCCAAGACTACCCACATATCTTGCATAATACCTTACATAACATAATAAACAAATAGACATTTACCTTGATTGTTAGCATACATTAAACAAACAATTCTCTTTTAAATAATTTGTATAGAATCTTATAAACATTATTACTTGAAATTTTTCATTAACTCTTTTATATATCATCATTTAATTATTTATCCCTGTCTGGAATTAGATTCCTCAAAATTTCAAATTTATTATTAACATTTATTTTACATTACCTTTCAGTTATCATTATTTTTTAATTATAGTTTCTATTTAACACAATTATCTAAAATTGTTTTCATTATTGAATCAAAATCTTTTCACACCTGTAAACATTTTATTCTATCTGACTTGTATTATAAATTTTATACTTACAGTACATTATTCACCTACTGACATAAACACAAAATATACACACCACACACACCAATATCTCCATGTAACCTCTGAAACATTTAACAACAGTGTTATTTCATACCAAATAATTTAACATTTATCTATTTATTACTATCAAATTCACATCTCCTAAAATAGTTTCAACTCATTAGAAAAATTCAATTATACAACATTTAAATCAATCAAAATATTTAAACACCTCCAATTATTTTAATTAAATTAATTATTGAAAACACAACCTTTTAATTACTTTCACCCATTACAATAATTACGATTCATTTGTTATCCTCTTCAAAATTATTTTGTCCTTTATTTAGACTGCAAAATATTATTATTATTATCACAACAATTTCTACTACATACATACATTGTTTACTTAACATTTTACAATACACACAATTACTTTCACTAGCAATTTATTTACAATTCTTCATCATTACTTATTCAAATTTATCACACTTCATTGTCCAAGTTTGCAAGGTCAGAACCATAAATCAGGATATTTAAAATTGTCCATTTATTAATTTATGTTCAGCCTCCATCATCAAAAATTAGTCTGGGTTTCACATAACAGTTTTCAATTTTATTTACATACCTCATATGGCTATCCTGTGTGTAATAACCATAAAATTTTAGTTCATTCGTTTTACCATAATAATCATATATAGGGTTACTTCCCATTATAATTATTTTAATCAGAATGATCAATATTGCACACCACTATATAAAAATTATTCCGATTAGCGCTTTCAAGCTTCACAGCTCATCGTCAGATCAGGAATAGACAGAAAATAGTTAATACCCAACCCTTCACCCCTCTCCCCCACCCTGCTCACCCACAACAAACTAAAAATTAATGACCCTTCCCCACCCCCTAAACTCTGTCTCACCATCTGTACAGTTACATATTTTTCTAGTAAATTCCTTGTGTTTCAGTGTGTGTGTGTGTGTGTGTGTGTGTGTGTGTGTGTGTGTGTGTGTGTGCATCCTTTTAAACTACCCTCTTCCTCTCCACACACGTGGGTCAGTCACACACCCTTATTTTAAAGCAACCAATTAGTACTATGAAATATAATTCTTAATCTTATCTATCTGCCCTCTCTCATTTACTTCTTAATCATGTTATAAAATATTTCTTCATTATCAAATTTAATTTTAATATTAATTAAATTGTCTAACCCTTTTTCTCTTTCTTTCAATATTTCTAACTCCTCTCTAAGCTTCCTTTCAACTGTGTTATTTACTACTTTTACAATTTCGTATTCTTCCAAAGGATTAACAAACTTGTGGTTGTCTTCTATGAAATGTCTTGCATATAACGAATTGGTTGTTCTATTACCTTCTCCACGTTTGTGGTCAGACAACCTGCATGCGAATTTTCGTCCTGTCTCCCCTAGGTACACTTTGTTGCAGTCTTTACATTTTAATTTATAAATTCCGCTTTTCTGTAATACTGGAATTTTTTCTATATTCTTATTCCTTATCTTATCAAATACTGTTTCACATTTTTTAATAGCTATATCTACTCCATATTTATTAAAACATTTTATAATTTTTCTAGTATGTGAACCTATGTATGTCAATGACCCTGCATAATTCTTTTGTTCTGGTTCTATTTTAGCTTTTTGTATGTTGACCCTTTTCATAACTTTATCCACTATGTTGGTGCTATAATTATTATTCCTTACAATTCCCTTTATCGTTTTTAACTCCCTATCTTTTGATTCGGTCTCTTTTAAACACTTCTGAGCTCTGTAACAAAAGGAATTGATTGGCGCCATTTTATATCTGTATGGGTGGTACGACTCTCTTGGTATAATTATATCAGAATACGACTCTTTCCTAAATATCCCAAACTGAAGTTTCTCATTATCTTTAATTTCTATGTTTAAATCTAAGTAATTTATTTGCTTACCTCCTATCTCTTCCTTAAATTGTAAGTTTTTATCCTTATTATTTACCTCCTTTATAAATTCATGCACTTCTTCTATGCTTCCTTCCCAAACTACTAATACATCATCAACGTATCTAGACCATAATTTTATATTGTCTTTATACTTAGTGGAAGTTATTAATTGCTTTTCAAAATCATTCATGTATATTTCAGCAAGAATAGGGGATAATGAAGACCCCATAGGTAAACCTTTTTTCTGTATATAAAACTTGTTATTAAACCTAAAATAGTTCTGATTTACACATTCTTTAATTACTTTCATCAACTGCTTTTTATACCTGTATTCTCCCATATTATTATCGTTTATTAACTTAATAACTTTATTTACTGTGATATTAGTAAACATGTCCTTAACATCCAGTGATATCAATTTTGTATTTACATTAATGCTAATATTTTCTAATTTTTCTATCAATTTTATATTATTCTCTATGTTGTATTTTGTCCCAAATTCATATTTCTCTTTCAGTACTCTGCTAACTTCCTTTGATAATTTATAAATAGGTGCATTAATAAAAGAAACAATCGGTCTAATTGGTTTTCTTTCTTTATGTATCTTAACCTGACTTTTAAAAGTTGGTGCTGTTAGATTACTTTCCAATAAATACTTTTTCTTTTTTTCTTCTATAAATGTTATCTGTTTCATCATTTGTTTTATCCTTGACTGGTACTTACTTGTATAATCATACTTTATTTCCTCGTATGGTCCTTCCCTTATAAATTCTTCCGTTTTCTGTATGTATTCTTCCTTTCTCATTAGTACCATTGTATTTCCTTTATCCGCCTTCGTAACTATAATATCATTCTTCTTTATTTTATTCTTTAGTTTAGTTACAGTTGCTTTGATTTTTTGTTCATTCTTTGAAAGGAAGGAAGAATACATAAAGAAAATGGAAGAATTTATAAGGGAAGGACCATACGAGGAAATAAAGTATGATTATACAAGTAAGTACCAGTCAAGGATAAAACAAATGATGAAACAGATAACATTTATAGAAGAAAAAAAGAAAAAGTATTTATTGGAAAGTAATCCAACAGCACCAACTTTTAAAAGTCAGGTTAATATACATAAAGAAGGAAAACCAATTAGACCGATTGTTTCTTTTATTAATGCACCTATTTATAAATTATCAAAGGAAGTTAGCAGAGTACTGAAAGAGAAATATGAATTTGGGACAAAATACAACATAGAGAATAATATAAAATTGATAGAAAAATTAGAAAATATTAGCATTAATGTAAATACAAAATTGATATCACTGGATGTTAAGGACATGTTTACTAATATCACAGTAAATAAAGTTATTAAGTTAATAAAAAATAATAATATGGGAGAATACAGGTATAAAAAGCAGTTGATGAAAGTAATTAAAGAATGTGTAAATCAGAACTATTTTAGGTTTAATAACAAGTTTTATATACAGAAAAAAGGTTTACCTATGGGGTCTTCATTATCCCCTATTCTTGCTGAAATATACATGAATGATTTTGAAAAGCAATTAATAACTTCCACTAAGTATAAAGACAATATAAAATTATGGTCTAGATACGTTGATGATGTATTAGTAGTTTGGGAAGGAAGCATAGAAGAAGTGCATGAATTTATAAAGGAGGTAAATAATAAGGATAAAAACTTACAATTTAAGGAAGAGATAGGAGGTAAGCAAATAAATTACTTAGATTTAAACATAGAAATTAAAGATAATGAGAAACTTCAGTTTGGGATATTTAGGAAAGAGTCGTATTCTGATATAATTATACCAAGAGAGTCGTACCACCCATACAGATATAAAATGGCGCCAATCAATTCCTTTTGTTACAGAGCTCAGAAGTGTTTAAAAGAGACCGAATCAAAAGATAGGGAGTTAAAAACGATAAAGGGAATTGTAAGGAATAATAATTATAGCACCAACATAGTGGATAAAGTTATGAAAAGGGTCAACATACAAAAAGCTAAAATAGAACCAGAACAAAAGAATTATGCAGGGTCATTGACATACATAGGTTCACATACTAGAAAAATTATAAAATGTTTTAATAAATATGGAGTAGATATAGCTATTAAAAAATGTGAAACAGTATTTGATAAGATAAGGAATAAGAATATAGAAAAAATTCCAGTATTACAGAAAAGCGGAATTTATAAATTAAAATGTAAAGACTGCAACAAAGTGTACCTAGGGGAGACAGGACGAAAATTCGCATGCAGGTTGTCTGACCACAAACGTGGAGAAGGTAATAGAACAACCAATTCGTTATATGCAAGACATTTCATAGAAGACAACCACAAGTTTGTTAATCCTTTGGAAGAATACGAAATTGTAAAAGTAGTAAATAACACAGTTGAAAGGAAGCTTAGAGAGGAGTTAGAAATATTGAAAGAAAGAGAAAAAGGGTTAGACAATTTAATTAATATTAAAATTAAATTTGATAATGAAAAAATATTTTATAACATGATTAAGAAGTAAATGAGAGAGGGCAGATAGATAAGATTAAGAATTATATTTCATAGTACTAATTGGTTGTTTTAAAATAAGGGTGTGTGACTGACCCACGTGTGTGGAGAGGAAGAGGGTAGTTTAAAAGGATGCACACACACACACACACACACACACACACACACACACACACACACACACACACACACACACACACACACACACACACACACACACACACACACACACACACACACACACACACACACACACACACACACACACTGAAACACAAGGAATTTACTAGAAAAATATGTAATTGTACAGATGGTGAGACAGAGTTTAGAGGGTGGGGAAGGGTCATTAATTTTTAGTTTGTTGTGGGTGAGCAGGGTGGGGGAGAGGGGTGAAGGGTTGGGTATTAACTATTTTCTGTCTATTCCTGATCTGACGATGAGCTGTGAAGCTTGAAAGCGCTAATCGGAATAATTTTTATATAGTGGTGTGCAATATTGATCATTCTGATTGTGATTTCAACCACTAACACAAATTTCTTCATTAAATATAATTATTTTATCATAAACCAAGTCAACATTAATTATTTTTGTCCAGTCTCCATTAGTAGTTATATTCAATCAGAGGTCAGTCATTTTCTCATCATAAGTTAAATTATTATTATTTAAACACACTTCTAACATCTCTTTCCACTCATTATAATCTCTCATTAATTTATATAATTCTATCTCTCTATCAACACACAACTCTCCATCTAAATTTCTCTCATCATCACACCATCTCACACTTTCAACACCATTCCACACAGAGGGTACTAATTCATACAAAAAGGGGAAACAAATTAAATCTTCCACTAATAAGGGACTCTTGCCCTGCAACAATAACATTTTTGAACACCTTGGTTCCTCACAAATATGGGGAAAATTTACCCTCTGCCCTACATACTTATCTACTCTCTCTTTCCATTCTTTCTCTAATTCAACAACACTAATTACTACTCCGTTACTACCTATTACTTTCTCTCTCTCACTTACTCTCTCACTATCTATTTTCAGTGTATCACTCTCTGGTATCACATTCTTAATCATATCACCATTTTCGACATCATCATTATCATTTGTTACCTTATTCTCTAATACCACATTTTTATACACTTGTTTTTCTACTGACTCTACCATTTTCTCTATACTATGTTCTAATCTGTTACAGCTAGTTTCTATTATCTCATTGGTATTCTCAAAACGTTTATTAATTTCGTTAATTTGGTTTTTTAACTCATCAAAACTATTCTGTTGAACATCGAATTTCTCACTAAAATTGTGATTTTGAACGTCAAAACGACGCTCTAGTTTATCGAATTTCTCATCGAAATCACTACTTTGTCTGTCAAATTTTGCATTTATTTTAGTGTCACTAACATCAAGTCTAGCATTTATCATGCTATATAAACGTGTTAACATCTCATCTGTATCAGATTTTTTACTTTGGACTGGCGTTGAGTGAATTCCTTCATCCATAATTTTTGACTCAGTCCCACTCAATTCAATATTCATGTGGCTTTCGTTTTCAATGTCAGTTAAGCTGACATTCTCGTTATTATCTGCCATTTTTATATTGTAAATTTACTAATTTTGTTTCACTACTCTTTAACTTACCTCTACAACATCTTATATTTGATCTAATCTTAACTCATTGTCTTGCGTACTTTATGTAATTTTTTACGTACCGTTATTTAACCTCGAATCACGCTTGCATTTTACTTGTAGGTGTGGTCTTTATATTTAAATTTTAATTTACAAAAACTGTCCCTTTCGGAAGCGCCAATTGTGAAGTTATTTCAATACCACAAATATAAATACATAAAATTATTTATTTTCCACCTACCTTATAAACTGTTTTCTCCGCCTAGGGTCTCGTCACACGAACGTTAGAATGCAAGCATGGTTTACAGGTTATGTGAATAACTTACACAACTCGCTTTTCGTGAAGAGAAATTAATTAAATTTTATTTTTTCTTTAAATTTTTTTATATCAAATTATTCTTTATTCATTCCTGTATCTTTAAAAAACAATCTAGTACTTCTAGTCAAATTTTAAATTGAATACAAATTTCTTGAAATAATTGAAACCTAATCTGGTACCATTTAACTTATTTAAGACATCTTAACGTATTTTAAACAGACAGCCCAGCCTGCTAGCATTCTCACATTCACTCTATTTAAATAAAAAAAACCCTTTTTATTTTAACATATGTGATAAAACCCCTTGTAAAGAAAAATTGACATGATTCTGATAGGTTAACCAACCGATGTTACTCCTTTCTTGCCCACGTGCGTATTAGTTACAAGTTCCACTCACATCTTCACTTCACTTTCTTTGTTCTATTTATTTTCACTAAATGCCGTTTTAATTTAGCTCGCCCGTTATTTTTCGTGGATCCCGGTCGGGAGGATAGTTGTATTAGACGGGGTCCTTCATGTTCATAAAGTTCAGTCCGACCGGGTCCACGCGGTACTGTGTTCGTCCGTTAGGTGTTGTGGTTTCTCGTGGACTGCCCATACATGATGCCGGACATTACTGCCTCGGCTGCAATCAAATTTCTTCGTCGTTCACGGCCTTCGCTGACAAAGTCTTGGTAACTGTTCAGGTAACACGTGTGTTTTTCGTGTATTTGACGTCGACGATATGTAGTGGGCACTGGCCGACGTCACAATTGTGGGCTGGACTTAACTTTCATTTCCGTCAGCTCAGACCACGAGGCGAACAAAAATTCTTCTCCAAGCCATCTTGTGTCCAACAACTCCGCGTCAGTCTGCGCTCCGCCGATGTAGTGCGTTTGGGCGTAGATGCCACACAGCCGCAAAGTTCTAAGAATCGACGACTGGCACATTCCTTTGCAAATGTTTCATCACCCAGCTACAGAGTACCGTTTCTTTGTTCACACAATGCTTTTATTCAAACATGTGGCCGTACACACAGATGGAAAATGAATTTAGAATTTAATAAAATGAAACCCAAAAATTAATAAAATCAAAAGCCACCTTTTTCCGCCCCGTTACACTCTACTGTTTCTGAATCTCGCTGAGAAAAAGAATCCTGGCCCTTAGAGATGAAATTCATGTTGTGTATAAACCATGTGCTCAAACCGGATGTGGTATGGAACAGTCGGTAAGTAAATGTATTTTATTTATTAGTAACAAATATAAAAAAAAATGTAAATAAGTAAGACTGCACATAAAGTGGTAGCTTTTGCTAGTAGGTCCTTATTACTTAGTGAAAAGAACTACACAACCACAGAAAAGGAAGCGTTATCAATAGTTTTCGCCTGTAGAAAGTTTAGGACATACCTATTAGGAAATAAAGTAATAATAAGATCAGACCATCAAGCTTTAACATTCTTAAAGAACTGCAAACTAACTCATGGTAGATTGGTGCATTGGATGCTAATATTACAAGAATATGACTTAACTATCGAGTATTGTAAGGGTAAAGAGAACGTAGTAGCTGACGTCCTGCCCAGAACCGATTTTGATAACAGTACCGAAGTAGACATAGCCAATACGTATAAGATATTTATAACAAGAGAAGTGGGGGGAGTAGATATGAAAAAATTAATAAATGACTTAGCGACCGACCAAGAGAAAGATGCCGAACTTGGCAAGATAACGTTAGCTTTAAATCAAATACCCAACATACCTCACAAGTGGGAAAAGCATTTTAGTTTGTATAAAAACATTTATTTCACCGTACAAATGAACAGGGAGATGATTGGAAAGTATGCATCCCTAAGGTTATAATATCTGAAGTAGTGAGAGATTGTCATTTAAGGTATGGTCATATAGGCCCCAAGAAATGTAGTGACATATTGAAAGAGTCATGTAAATTCAATAATATGGAAAGAACGGTGCATAAAATATTACAAACATGCGAAATTTGTCAGAAAGCCAAGGTAAATAATCGTAAACAGGAGGGTCTAATGCAACGTGTAATACCAGACAGTCCTTTAGCAATAGTTGCCGTCGATTTATATGGCCCCCTACCCAAAGGTCGAGGAGGGGTAAATTATTTATTTGTTGTGTTAGATGTTTTTACCAAATTTGTAAAATTGTACCCGATAAAAAAAGCTACCTCCTCAGTGTTAGCTAGGAAAATAGTAAATGAGTACATTACGGAAGTAGGTAAACCCAAAATAGTATTATCAGATCATGGTTCTCAGTTTACCAGCAACACCTGGCGGGAAACTCTAGGTTGGGAAAACATTTTAGTTAAACATACATCAGTGTATCATCTACAATCAAATCCTAGTGAGCGTGTTATGCGGGAGTTAGGGAGAATGTTTAGAACTTTTTGCCACAAAAAACATTCATTGTGGGCTACGTTTGTGTGCAAGATAGAAGGATATATTAACAGTAGTTTACATGAATCCACTAGCTACAGCCCATATGAGTTGATGTTTCAGAGAAGGCCATCACGCATATTGGAAGAACTGATAAAATTTCCGAACCGGACAGAGATGCCACATGGTAGGAAATTGTTGCTTGCAAAGGAGCGGCTGCTAAGTAAAGCTGAACAGCGTAAACGAAGACACGACCGAAATTTAACACCCATACAATACGAGGTAGGACAATTAGTATTGATAAAAAATCACGATCAATCATCAGCCTTAGACAAAGAAATTAAGAAATTCTTCTTATTGTATGACGGTCCATTTGAGGTTAGCGAAGTGAAAATGGAGAATGCTGACATTTTAGTAGATTTGCAAACCCGAGAAATAAAAGGAACATATAACGTGACCCAATTAAAAAAGTATCTAGCTGAGTGATGTTAGACATTTTCTATTTATTTTTAAAGTTAATACATAAATATACATTATAGCATATTAAAAGTAGAAGGGATCCTCCCCCATTTTCGGGCGGTCACATTCACCACCTCTGATCGTGGTTTTTGGCATTCTGGAGGCAGGCCATAGTTGATGGTAGCCCTGTAAAGGGTGAAATCAACGATGGTCCTAATCCACAAATTGGTGTAAACTAGAAATTTAACACTGTCATTGAATGGGGAGGGGGACCCCTAGTTTCAGTGGGAAGGTAAGATAGATTCATATTGTAACGTAACGAAAATATGGTCTCCTACGTTACATAAATAAGTTTATAAGTTGTAAAATAAAAATAATAATTATCCATACTAGTAAAAGGTCAGAAACACAACCCACTAGTGAATAAATGAATAGTCCCACAATAAGAACACAAGGTAAAAGAAAAAAAATTAATAATGTTAATAAATACAAACTTCAGTGTTCAGTGAAGAGGTGTAAATGATAGACATGGACAAATAATGTAGAAACTAACTTCGACAGTTTTTTAATAATTGATGATGTAAAGGAGAGGAGAATGATTAACTATTGGATGATTTATTTCATAAAAATGTACCTGTTATTACGTTGTATCATGTTGTATTATTATCATGATAGTTATGTTATTTTTTGTGTGTAGCAAGTGGAGTATTTAAAAGAATATCAATTAACTGATATTAATTTCATGTTTTGTGTTATCAATATATCATTATAGAGCTGTTGTTAAACTTTATATAGTTAAGTGTTTGTATACATGTACTTAGTTAGTATGCAGATTATAATTGTAAACTTGGCCAGAAAGGCTATAATTGTTAATGAGATACAAAAGGGTTTAGTGTAATCACATAATAAAACAAATGAAGGATTCTATAATAATCCAAGTAGTAACAAATTAAAATCAGAAGTAGATAAAAATGTAATGATAGGTCTAAAACCAGTAACATTGTATAGTAAGTCAGGTCAGAAAGGTTAGGTAAAGAAATTTGTAAAAAATACTAAATAGAATATAATAAGTTAGGAGAAGTTAATAATAATTGCTGATAGCAGATAAATAAATTCAATTTAAATAAAATCTCAAAATGTAATAGTGCAATGATACCGAAAGGTAATATTTTGTAACAGAAAAATAATACTTGTTAGAGTAAGTAAATTAAGAGGAACGTAAGCAAAATGTATAAAATTTAGTAACAAACAATATGTAAAAGTATAATAGGATATAATGTAAATTTAGTAAAGGATTATTTTAGTGAGTGTAAGAACATTGTATGATAATGGTTATAGTATAATATATAATATCCAATAAGAGGTGACAGGATGGTTGTCAAGGACGACAAGAGATATAAAATTTGTTGATTCAATTATTGAATTATTATCCATGAACGAAGATGGATTAGTTTTGATGCACTCAGAAAAGAATTAATCAAATTAAATTAAACCAATGCAATTGTGTAACAAATTAAGTAATAAATCACCATAATATGGCTCACTGACATTCGACAGTCTTAGATAACCGAATAATTATAAACCTGTACATCAAAATTGACGAAAAATCTAAAGGAAGAACTCTACCAACAAAACTCAATATAATGAATAATAATTAACTTAATTAATAATCCTATGCAGAGAAATAACTACCTGGATAGAGTTATATAATCCAGTATTGTAAAGAACGAGAACAAAACACCAAATTACACTTGAACGTCAACTTCCACAATTCAATAGAAAAAGCGTAGTTGGACACGAAATACGTTGAAACCCATAACCACAAAACTCGGACATTGGTGAACAAAAGGAGCGGCCTTTCCGCATCATCCCAGGACCAGGAATTCAACTTTTATTTCGAACTTGGAGTGAAGACTGGCGAGGATTAATTCATCTGCATTCCGTTATTGACCAAACACTGCGACGAGGTTAGCTGTACACTGCCTTACCAAGTAACGATGTTCAGCGGACGGTAAAACTCCACTTATTTTAAATATTATTTAATAAAAAATTAATAGTATATTGTAATACCTTGTAATCCTATTTATGCATTTTCTGACCTTACTAATAGTTCAAAGAACCTTCACACCCTGTGTTTAAAGAAATACCATTATAGTTAAAATAATATATAACCCTGAATCCGATCGATAATTGATTACTTCTAATACGATCGACTTTTGTATCTCCGTAAAGGAAGAACTTTGTTATCAAGAAATACAAAAATAATAATAAAGAATAATTTCAGAATTTAACGATATCTTCTCATTTATATAATGTTTAGTACAGTAGGAACCAGTTGTAATATAAGTAGAGAGTGTAACGTAGGAATTATTGTACGTGGATAAGTAACCTACAATTTTCAGCTGTCTGTGAACCACAGCGCTACCTCGTGGGCCGCTATTGAATTAAAGAGAACGAGAAACAGATGAGGATTCCCTCTATTCTCTTCAAACGCGGGCTAGGCTTGAATGAGAAATTTAGAATTACACACGTAATACATAAATTTAAATCACAACTAACACATATTATATATACTAAATAGAGAGGAAGGTCGAAGAAGTAAATTATAAATTGACGCTCCATTAGTGGGGTGTAACGTTGACACACGTTACATTATAAATTGGAACCCAACAGTGGGACTTTAGAAGATAGTGATATGGGAGAAAAGACGCTATACACGTTGTATTATAATATACATATAAAAAAAAAAAAAACTGATGGTAGTATTTTTCCACGAACTACAGTAGTTTGTTTTAGAAATTGAAACTAGAAAATTAGAAAAATTTTAGAAATTAGAAAAATTAGAAAATGAAACAATCAAAATTATGTAACTTAAATACTTAACTTTTCAAGGAGTTGTTTTCCTTCATAAAACAAAATGTATTTTACTTTTAATGTAAATTTGTAAGATGATCCATTGTTGTAGTTCCTATTTTGGTCATAGAGAAAATATTAGGGAAAAATGAAAGCTTGGACTTGCGAAGGTGTCTATGTGAAAATATATTAAATAAAATAAAAGAACTTGTTATCATACAAGGTTAAAGGGTGATTTTGGGGGGTTGTTTGGTGTTAATCGAAGTGTAAATCAATTATGGCATGTAGAGACTGCAAAGTAGAAGGGCTTAAGTTTAGCTATTAGTTATGCTATTGCAGTGGCGGCATGTGCCACTGTAGATAGCGATAAGTGTTGGTGCTAATGTCAAGGCATGTTACCATCATCGGAGGCCTAAATAGGGCGTAAAATACACTGTACAAACTTATATAATATTATGTTATATGTTAATATAATATTCATGTTAATTGCTATCGTACAGTGTATAGAAATTATGACGAAAAAACATGCTAATGAAAGATGATTTCCCCGCCTTTTCGGGCGATTACTGTCTTACTAGCACTAATCGTGGTTTTGGACGCAGCCAGCTGTGGGCAGCAATTGTAAAACTGACCATGGTTGGCTGTCCTTGAAATTGGTGAAATTTGAAATTAACGGGGGACCACTAAGGGGAAATCCCCGGAACTATGGAACAGCGGCTATCACCTTGTTCGCGTAGGAACAGTAAAACAGGTGATAGACCTGTCTTAAGGTTGTCAATATGTAAAATCAGATATTATGATATCTGACCCTTTTAAAATATGTAACGCAGAAGCAAGGATAAGGAGATGACAAAATTCCTCCAAAACTTCAGTCCTTGTGGAAGCAGCTGAACGCCACAGTTCAGGGGGGGCATAGTGTGTGTGGTAAGGGGTTACTCAGGGGAGTAACGAACTAAAATTTGAAACTTAATGATGCTGACTAGCTGATGAGCTAACTAAATGATTTTATTTTTGATTCAAGAAATGCTATTGCAGTAGATGTTTAGAAGTAATTGACTTCTGTGTAATAATTTCATAAAGGACTCTACTGATTCTGAAAAGACTATGTCAAGTATAGAAGATTTATCACATTTTGTTTATTATGTTTTATTGTGTCATTATTGTTATTATGTTAGAGTGTTAGGATTATGAACAGATGATGTGTAATTTTCATGATATAGTTTTGTATGATGTATATAGGGTAAGGTCATTCACCTGACCCAGAGAGATCAGCTGATAACTGATGTTAGAGACAGGATAGGTTTTTAGTGATTAACTAATGAATTTTGTTACTTCAATTAAATTAAATAATTTTATTTTTTTCTTGAAATTGATAAAAGAAATATTTTGGAAAATTAAAAATTTTTTTGTTGGAAAAAAAAATTTTTGTTCTATTCTTTGTATTAAAGAACGTTATTGTAAATTGTAATGTTCCTTATAAGTAGGGAAGGTGTCAACTGATTTATGAGGTGTATTTTATGTTATCTTTTGTACTCAAGTGCATTTATTTTGAATTTTGAAGTTATAGTAGAAAAAGTTGTGTATTTTTATTCGTTCATTATGATTTGTTCATTATTATAAAAAGTAAGAAAAGTTATAAATTCAATAAAAGATTTTGAATAAGTAAATTGAGAAAGGAAATGAAATTTAAAAGGTAAAACATTTTATGAATTTTGAGTAGGGAGTTTGTGTACAATACAATAATGAGTAGTTGTACGCACCCAGTAATTGCTAAAAGCGACCCAGCATGCATGTAAGGGGGAACATATCGGTTGAGGATCTGGTATGGTATAAGGCCAGGGTTTTGATTTTGGGGTGGAATGTTAGAAGGTTAGGTGTACTATGGTGAGTATCTGTCCGATTTTATGGTGTTGGGATCTCGAACAGAGAAGTCCAGTAATCTCGTTCAGGTGCAGCCATGGTCGCTGAGCTAGGGGGTAGTTTATCCATGAAGTGTTTTAAAGAATAAATGGGGGGTTGTAGGCACCATGTCCTCTCTGATCCTCTTAGGGGTTTAGCAATGAGAGTTCTTCTGTTTCAGCAGAAGACCTGTCATTGGGGGGGGGTATTGTAATGGAGCGAAAAGGGGGATTTTATTTTTTATTAAATGTATTTTAATGCGTATGTGATCAATGCAGAAAGTCCTATACGTAATACGGTTATATTCGGACAGTGAACAATGACATAGCTTTGAGAGCGAGGTGTGGCGATACAACGCAATATGGTTCCGAGAAATTAAGATTGGTGTTATGGTCTCATACACGCAACATGAGCACACGCGCAGAAGGGACGCCAACAAGATGTCTAAGTTATAAAATTTTAGTCGCCACGTGGTTTGAGATGACGGAAATCAAGGTAAGACTCTGCCCACCTGAGTCTCGTGACTCGTGGCACTGGAATATCGTCAACACCTTGGGAACATTAACAACCCATGTTCCCTGTACACTGATGAACAATTTGTCACAAGCAGGCAGTGTGCATTTTCGTCTGCCACACAGAGTGGTGGTATGAAGCTGTGTGCGTAGTTACAGTGAGTCGACGACAACACCAGGCCACGCGTGGTTTTAAAAAATCTATACTCGAGTAAAAATAGGGTCGGCCGACCCGAAAAGTGTGTGTAAAAAACGTATATAACTGCAAAAACCATGTAAGGCAAAAACACCATTGAAATCCATAGTGAATATACATTTTCGGTCTTTTGCGTGAATCTCCAGAGTGAAAAAACGTGGGCTACCAAGTGAACAGAGAAGTACCAGTGCAGCCTTTTCTTAATTTTTACTATATTAAATTTTTATAAATGCGCTAACCAAATAAATGGGGTTTTCTTTAAAAAGTATGAATGAGTGAGTGTAGCAAACTGGGTTGCTTTTGTAGAGAATAAGTTAATCATTATGTTATAGTCAGTAGTAAGTGAATTTTGATAGCATGCATATGTGAATTAAATATTGCTCAGAGTGTTACTCCTAGAAAAAGCATAACTCAACAGTAAAAGTCACAATATGAAGTAGTTGTCATTATGTATTATGTCGTACGATAAAAGGAACAGGGTATATCCGTAGATTCAAACTAGAAATCAAAAAGAAAAAATGTCATGCTAAAGAAAATAAAGTAACATATTATTTGAGTTTATAAAAATATGTGTTTGTTAATTTGCATTCACCTGTGGTTTTACTCTGCCAGAGTACATCAGACGACACCTTGGTAAATTATCGGTAAAGGTAAGTGACTAGAATTTCAATATTTTAAACATTAATAAACATGTACAGCTTCAGTTGATGCCCTAAAAAGGGACAAAATTTAAATATTTCAATCATTAATTAACTCGTTGTAATGGGGCGAATTAGGAGGTTTTTTTATTTCATTAATTTGGGTTTGATTTGGTTAAAATTGCACAATTCAATTTATATATGTGGCCAGCCCCAGTTTGAATATAAAGCGTAGTTCTAACCAAGGAGCAGTACGCAATAGCTGTTATGAAATATTTATAAAGGAATGTCATGTTGTCGACTGTCACGATTCTAAGAACTTTGCGTCTGTGTGACGTCCACTCACAAACGCACAGACACCAACATCTGTGGAGCGCCTAACTTTACATAAACGAAAGTAAAGGCAGTGAAATTTCGTCGCCATCCAACACACATAAAAACTCATGTGTTATGAACAGTGACGAACGATTCGATCATGAGGCATTGGAAGTTCCGCTATGCCTAACTTATGGTGGGAGACTTTGTTAGTAACTCTCAGCCCATTTTGAACAAAATTCTCAGCCCGGCCGGGTGCGTGAAAAACCGTGTGCACATAACAGTTTAATTTCATCATGTAAAAAGTGGTAACCAAGATATAATATTGCAGAACAGAATTAGTGAAGTGAGCGGGCCAAAATAAACTTTCGGGCATTTAAAGAATACGAGCCACGTGGGAGCGAAAGGAGTGAGTCGTCGGTTAACCTGTAACCGGAATTTCAACAATTTTTTTTATAAAGGGTTTTTTGTGCAAACATGTCAATTAAATAATAGTAGTTGGTTTTGTAAAGGTGTGAATGTGAGTGTAAATAGCAGAGTGGGCTGTCTAATTAAGGTAAGGTGTTTATTGTAATTCTGTAAGTATAAGTGTAATAGCATCATGTAACTAACAGTAAGGGTTTCATGCATTTTCCATGATTTGAGCCAAGAGGCCAAATAAATAACAATTTAATACTTAAAGAAAATTTTGAAGTAAAAAATAAAATTTTAATTTCTCTTTAAAAATGTGTTGCGTAAGTTATTACGATAACCTATAATCATATTTGCATTTTAATGTTCGTGTTGCGGGCTCTGGCAGAAGACGAAAGGTAGGTGGAAAATAAAATAATTTTTTGTATTTGTATGCGAAGAGTATCACATTTGGCGCCCGAACAGGGACTCGAATTTGAATAATTAAAATTCCACACCTACGATAAATGCAAGTTTGATTTGAGGGTTAAATAACTACGTAAAAATTACGCAGCACATACAAATTAGTACAGAGGTTAAGAGTTAAGTGGTAGATGTTTTTATGTAAGTAAATCTAGATTAATAAATTTATAAAAATGGCAGGAAAGAATGAGAGCAATATAAATGAAACAACTAGTGTCGAAAACTATAATGAATCAAATAGTATGAGTGATTTTGAAATCCACTCGACTCCAAACGTGAGTCAGGAAAATAAAACAAAAAATAATGCAAATGAAATAAAGAGTACAGACGATTCGGGGATACAAATAACCCCAAAATCGAGTAGGGAAAGTGAAATGAATAATGAAGAAGTCAGCTTCACTGACAAAAATGTAGCAGCACAATTTACTCCAACGACAACACGAGTCAAAGAGTTGTCGATGGACGATATATTTACTTTAATGAAAACAATGTCTGAGAGTTTGAGTAGTGATATCAATAAAATGAATAGCAGTATCGATGTAAAATTCGATGTTCAAAAGAATAGTTTTGACAGTAAATTTTGTGGTATAAACAATCGTTTTGATGAAATTAAGACTGAAATTAAAAGCGAATTTAATTGTAAATTTGATGTACTCAAATTTGACATTGATGAAGTAAAAATGAAATGCGAAAATAGTTGTAATGAATTGAAAGGAGATATTGAGAAAATAGTAGAGTCAGTAGCCGAACAGACTAAAAGTAAAAATACAAATGATGACAATAATGTCGAAAATGAGAATATAATTAAAAATGTGGTATTAGAGAGTAAGGTAACAAATGTTAACAATGATATTGAAAATGGTAATGTGATTGAAAGGGTGGTATCAGAGAGTGATATGTTGAAAATAGATAGTGAAATAGTGAGAGAGAGAGAGAGAGAGTGATATGTTGTAACGAGGTAGTAATTAGTGTTGATGAATTAGAAAAGGAATGGAAAGAAAGAGTAAATGAATGTGTAGGGCAGAGGGTAAATTTTCCCCTTATTTGTGATGAACCAAGGTGTTCAAAAATGTTAGTATTGGAGGGCAAGAGACCCTATTTAATGGAAGATTTGAGTTTTATCCCTTTTTTGTATAAATTAGTACGCTCTGTGTGGAATGGGGTTGAAAGTGCGAGATGGTGTTATGATGAGAGAGATTTAGATAGAGAATTGTGTGTTGATAAAGAGATAGAATTATATAAACTAATGAGAGATTATAATGAGTTGAAAGAGATGCTAAATGATATGAAATACTTACCTGTTAAAATAGAGAGTGAAGATTATTTTGATGATACATGTTTAAATAATAATAATTTACTTTATGATGGAAAAATAACTGACTTGATAATGAATGTAATTACTGATGGAGACTTAACCGATGTACTTAACGTTGACTTGTTTTATGATTATTTTGGTAAAATGAATGAATTTGGTTTTTATGGTGACGACACACAAGACAGTAATTTGTGTGTTAATGAAATTGAACAATGCTATATAAAACAAAGACTTATCTATGACGATGGAGGATAGGCTATAAAACGATAAAGGACAGTTATAAATATTTTGTTTTATGGTTTTGACCTCGCAACCTTGGACAATGAAGTGTGATATAACTGAATAATTATTGCTGAAGAAGTGTAAATACATGTTTAGTGAAATTAATTGTATGTATTATAAAATGTTAGAGAAACAATGTATGTATGTAGTAGAAATTGTCGTGATGATAATAATAATATTAATATTTTGCAGCTTAAATAAATAACAAAAATAATGTGGAAGAAGATAATGAATGAGTTGTAGTCATTGCAATGGGTGAAGGTAATTAAAATGTTGTATTTTTAATAATTAATTTAATTAAAATAATTTGAAATGTTTAACTATTCAGATTGATTTAAAGGTTGTATAATTGAATTTTTTAATGAATTCAAATTGTAGGAGATTTGTAAATTTGGTAAGTAAATGATAAATTGTTTGATCTAAACTAACAATTGTGTTAAATGTTTCAGAGGTGAGGTGAAAGTAGGGGTGTATGGTGAATATGTTTTGTGTATGTCATTTTAAATGGACTGTAAGTATAAAGTTTATAATACCAATCAGAGAGAATAAAATGTTTACAGGTGTGAAAAGATTTGGATTCAACAATAAAAAATGAATTGAGACAATGGTATTAAATAGAAATTGTAATTAAAAAGTAATAACTGAAAGGTGAATCAAAATTATATTTGGTTTGAACTGTAATAAATAGACTTTGACAAATTTGTTAACATTAAAAGATTTATAGAAAAGTACAGGTAGTAGAGGTGAGGTAACCAGAATGTTTAGACTATGTGAGTGTTGAGACAGAGTGTTTATAACACCAGTCTGGCAGACTACTGTTTATGTAAACAGGTGTGTTGTATGTTTTGACTAATGTTTACAGCCAGAGGTGTTGAAGCTGAGTTGACAATAACAAAATGTTGCAGTCTGTTGAATCATTGCCAAGAGCAGATTCTATTAGGAAATATAATAGAAACCTCAGATGTGATGGAATGTAGATAATATCTTTTTTGGCCCTTTGTAAAATGTTATTTAAATAAATAAAGTTGTCTCGAACAAATAAGATTGAAATAATGAGGTAATTACCATAATTTAGAGTCTTGAGATAATAAAATTAAATTAATTTGGTAATTAAAATAAATTGAAAAGATAATTTTTAATAATGACTTTAAATCTATTTTGATCTGAATTTTGATGGTAATGGTAAAATAAATAATTGACAAAAATATAATGATTAAAATATTCATTTAAAATTGAAAACTGAAGGAAATTTTGTATGGGTATAATAAAAATGTTCAGGCTAAGATAATGTGTGGGAAAATAAGATGTATATATTACTCCCCAAGTAACTTGTATCAATGACAATCCATGTTTTATGTTTAACTGTAGATTCTCCACCTAAGTGCGGTCATGACCTCACCGGACCATGACCGTGAAAGTAGTTAATTGTGGCAAATCATAAATTTTACTTGATATAACCGGCTTGTGGTTTGTTTTATTTTGTCAACCCGGTGGTTTGTTAGATTTAGTAGGGGGATTATCTTTTTGGGGAATCTACTAAATTTTGGAACAGGGCTATTTTCACCCAGATAGGGGTGGTAGTCCATTAGGGGTGTATAAATAAAAAAAAAAAATGAGTAGGTGTAATACCGAATTTTATTGTAACGCCGAAGCAAGGATGGGGGTGGAATAAAAGAAAAAAATGTCCACCCCTTCCGCATCAGTCCTTGTGAAAGCAACTAGACGCTACAGTCTAGGGGGGGGGTAATAGTGAGTGTGGATGTGCGGTGACCCAGTTACAGGTCACGAGGGAGATGTGATTACGGCTAGATTGAGGTCTGCGAGGGCCAAGAAGTCTAGTGCTGCACACAGTAGAATGTAACGGGTATCAGGGGTTAAGGGATTAAAAGGGGTTAAGTAGAAAAAAAAAAGAAAAAAAAATTTTTTTGGTTCCTGCCATCAAATTGATGTTTTGTATTTTTGATTGTATTATTGTTTATATGTATCAATAGTATTAGTGTATTGAATTATATGGTATAGGATATATGTATAATCAAATGTTAGGATAAGGCAGTCCATGTTTTAATTAAATATTCAATTTATTTGTTTTTTTTTTATCAGTAATAATAACAAAGAGAATTAATCTATCCAGATAAGAGATTTTTTTGTTTTGATACAATCTGATTTTGAACTTATTTTAAATGACGAGTTTGTTTATAAAATATTATGAGAGTGTGTACAAGCCCAATAACTGCTAAAGGCAGCCCAGTGTGCATGATAAGGGGGAACATATCGGCTGAGGTTCTGGCATGATCTAAGCCAGGGATTGAGGATTTTCGGGGTAGCATGATAGAAGGCGAGGTGCGCTGTGGAGCGTGTCTGTTCGATTTTTCGGTGTTGGGATCTCGTACAGAGAAGTCCAGTGATCTCGTTCAGATGCGTCCATAGTCGCCGAGCCAGGGGGGTCGTGTACCCATGAAGTATAAGAACAAGGGGGTTGTTGGCACCAGTTCCTCACCGGTCCTCTTAGGGGTTTAGCAATGAGATTTCTTCTGTTTCTACAGAAGATTTATCATTGGGGGGGTATTGTAATGGGGCGAATTAGGAGGTTTTTTTTATTTTATTAATTTGGGTTTGATTTGGTTAAAATTGCACAATTCACTTCATATATGTGGCCAGCCCCAGTTTGAATATAAAGCGTAGTTCTAACCAAGGAGCAGTACGCAATAGCTGTTATGAAATATTTATAAAGGAATGTCATGTTGTCGACTGTCACAATTCTAACAACTTTGCGTCTGTGTGACGTCCACTCACAAACGCACAGACACCAACATCTGTGGAGCGCCTAACTTTACATAAACGAAAGTAAAGGCAGTGAAATTTCGTCGCCATCCAACACACATAAAAACTCATGTGTTATGAACAGTGACGAACGATTCGATCATGAGGCATTGGAAGTTCCGCTATGCCTAACTTATGGTGGGAGACTTTGTTAGTAACTCTCAGCCCATTTTGAACAAAATTCTCAGCCCGGCCGGGTGCGTGAAAAACCGTGTGCACATAACAGTTTAATTTCATCATGTAAAAAGTGGTAACCAAGATATAATATTGCAGAACAGAATTAGTGAAGTGAGCGGGCCAAAATAAACTTTCGGGCATTTAAAGAATACGAGCCACGTGGGAGCGAAAGGAGTGAGTCGTCGGTTAACCTGTAACCGGAATTTCAACAATTTTTTTTATAAAGGGTTTTTTGTGCAAACATGTCAATTAAATAATAGTAGTTGGTTTTGTAAAGGTGTGAATGTGAGTGTAAATAGCAGAGTGGGCTGTCTAATTAAGGTAAGGTGTTTATTGTAATTCTGTAAGTATAAGTGTAATACCATCATGTAACTAACAGTAAGGGTTTCATGCATTTTCCATGATTTGAGCCAAGAGGCCAAATAAATAACAATTTAATACTTAAAGAAAATTTTGAAGTAAAAAATAAAATTTTAATTTCTCTTTAAAAATGTGTTGCGTAAGTTATTATGATAACCTATAATCATATTTGCATTTTAATGTTCGTGTTGCGGACTCTGGCAGAAGACGAAAGGTAGGTGGAAAATAAAATAATTTTTTGTATTTGTATGCGAATAGAGTATCACATCGTAAAGCTTCAACCTTTAGAAAAATGCACATAGTGCTGTGGATGTCTAGGCACTACTACCCACTGATGTCAGCATCAATGAGTATTAAAGTATCACATGCCAATTTCAAAAATCTCATTTATATTTGGTCGACCCTCTTATAACAGTTTAAATATTTTATGGGATATAAAAAGAAAATTAATTTTCCCAGTAATGTAGAAATATAGTGTGAACTACTAGACTGAACGTGTGAAGATTATCTGATTGTATAATAAAAAAGTGACAGTTATTTTTGTAATCATGAAAATAGTGTATGAAAAATATATATTAATTTTTTGCTTTTACTACAGATCAGATAAAGTTTATGAATTAACCTATTCTAATGTAAAGAGGAAATACTAGTATGAACCATAATGAAACATTTAAAGTCATTACAGAAATGATAGTTGAGGAGCTTGGTAATTTTGGGGTGATAAACATTTGTAGTACTGCTTCACACTGTAATAATTTAAATAATAAAAAGAAAAGAAGAAAAAAGAAAATGCCCCAAAACTAACTTTACATACTTTACTTCTTTCCAGAAGATTCCCAAAAGCCCTAGGGTCAACACCACATTAGGAAATGTGGAAACTGCATCTACTTTCCCCATGAAAACAATTTAAAATAAGAACTTTCCCTCACAGAAGATTCAATAATTCGTTAGAAGAACAGTTGGAGCACAGATCATAGGTTAGGTAGATGACATAAAAATAATTTAACACATATTTATCATAGTTCACCCAAATTTATTAATTTATATTAATATTGCAAATTTGTTTATTGATACAAATTCCACAAATGATAATGAAATAATGTGTTTTACAAGATATATCGTCCTGTATAAGGTAACCTATCTGAACGGTTACTGTCTGTGGTTCAGTCACCTTTTACGTGAGAGAATTTTGAAAAACTACATTTTAATTATTAATAACAACACAATGTTAACTAAACTTAACTAAATCCGTATAAATATTATATCAAATTATAAATTAATTTAGTACAAATCAGTACGTTTTCTTTATGATCCTGTAACTTTTATCTTTTCGGTATATTTTATTTATTCAAATTAAGTTAACCCTTCCACTTACCTTACGATTTTGATCTGGCCGGATCTCGTAGTGTAGGTAAACCCATTTCGTTCGACGAACTCTGACGATACATATAACGAAATAAGGCATTGAAAGAATTTAACTCTCAATTGTATGGAAGAGAAATCAGACTTTTTTATTACTCAGAAATGTTGAAATGTTAAATCTTCTTGTTACATGTTGTGCAACTTTTGCACCTTACAGACTATAGCTTACCTTATGTTTGACCAGACACAAATGCAAATATAACATACAAAAGAAACAGCCCAGCTTTGCTTGTACACGCTCTCATTCACAATTTAAAATACCCTTAACATTTTATTATTAATAAAATTTCCCCCACGGCAGCCACGCGGTCTTCACGCACAGTCATCTTTCTATGAAATGTTATAATGTTGAGGTCCGAAATAACACTCGGTTAGTTTCTACCGCACGGATGTATTATCGTCACATACTTTTCTTCACTGATATTTGAATTTAAAGTGAAAATAATAGAAAAACTTCTGCGTGTAGCCTAATTCGTTCCTAGCCGGCAGGCTTCAGTAGTGGAACTGCGTAATGTGCTGGGTTAAACTGGCGGAAGCGGCAATTCAATGCCACCAAGTTTTAGTCGCCGTTGGTGATTAATTGCGGTGGCATAACCATTTTATGCATGGATCATAACTGGCATGTGTGTGTGTCCAGAGGCCGATATTGGCATCTGCTCTGCTGATGTCGCTCACAGTAGGCGGAGTTTAACGCCGTTTTCCGGTAGTCGGTCGATTGGAACTACTAACTGTTCGTCCCAGCGCCATGTTTGTCTCAACTGTCGTGTCTTTCAAGGCGTCAGTGCCGATCCCCGCCCGGCTGAGTTGCATACGGGCGTCAAAACACATGCACAGAGTTCTTAGAATTTTGGTGGAGGTAAATTCTTCTGCCGTGTTACACCACTGAAATTGCGCATTGCCTTTTGTTCCAAACGCGGTTTCTCAACCTCGTGCTGTTGCTTGGACAATAACGTTGCACAATACAATTACAGTTTTTTCAAATTTATTATACCAGTCCGCCCGAAAACGAAATAAGTAAAAATATAATAATGCCCCAAACGGTTAAAAATAAAAACACCCAAAAATGACCCGCTACAATACCCCCTCGATGAGAATTCTGCTGTTCACAACAGAAGAAATCTCATCGATAAACCCCGAAGAGGACCGGTGAGGAACTGGTGCCAACAACCCCCTGGTTCTTACTCTCATGGGTACACGACCCCCCTGGCTCAGCGACCATGGACTCATCTGAACGATATCACTGGACTTCTCCGTAAGAGATCCCAACACCGAGAAATCGATCAGACTCGCACCACAGCGCACCTCGCCTTTTAACATACTACCCCCGAAATCCTCAATCCCTGGCTAAAATTATTCCAGCTCCTCCACCGATATGGATCCCCTTTTTTGCAAGCTGGGCTGCCTTTAGCAAATACTGGGCTCACACATACTAACATTACATGTTATCATAACACATAAAAAAAAATAAAATGTACTAAAAATTTAAAAAATTCAAAATTCAAAAAAAATAATCTTTTATCAAAAAATTCTCTTCCTCTTTTTTCTAATTTTTGTTACAATTGACTTAACCTAGACATTTCTACTAATATAAACATTTCTATTCTAACATGGAGAATCACTTATAGTCTACCAATAAAATGTAATACAATAAAATAAACATGGTTAATGCACACATAATAAAAAAATCATTACTCAAAAATATTCATTCGCTGGCAGGCGAAAAATCAAGTTTTTTTTTTTTTCTAAAAAAAATTTAAAATTTCCAAAAATTTTAAAATTCAAAAAAAAATTTAAATTTATTCATTAAATTTTATTAAATTTATTTATTAAATAACATATTTATTAAAATTATTCAAATATTAGTTTGAATTAATCAAACAAACAAATTAAAATTGGATTCCTACTATACAAGCTTAGTAGGTGTATGACCTCATCAGCTGATCGTAACTAGGTCAAGTCCAAAACCCTTGACCTACATATGTTATGTATACTCTCTGAAAACACATTGAACATTTGCAACATCCTAACTTGAAATACAAAACACAATAACATAAAATATTTAAAATAAACCAAATATTAATATAAATAATAAACAGATTGACATTTAAATTATTTAAAACAAACAATTCTTGACTTTACATTATTTTCAAATTTTATCATTAAATTCTGTCACTGGTTTGAAAAATAAACAATTGTATATTCTTTATCATAAATTCCTCTCTTTAGTTAACAGTTTAATTCTACATTACTTTGGGTGTTGTAACTCATTTATTCTCAATTACTGTATTAGATCTCTATACATATATAAACTTTCTCCCTCTGACTCTAATATTAATCAACTTCCATTCTCATGACACCCATCTCTACCAAAAATATCTACTAATCAGGACACTCTAAACCCCAACTTATCATTTAACACAATTCGCCGCCTTCTCTACATATATAAAAAAATACTCTCCAACCCTTTGTACATAGGATACGTGTTTCCATCCCCAAAATCTCTATCTCGTTACGTTACTACAAATACACAAAATACCCTCATTAATTATAAACATAAATATATATCATTCAAAATCTACATAAAGGCTCCATTACCACTGTGTCAACATTAATACTTCACCAACTCTGTTACATCACATCAATTCAAAAACAACATTACATTATATTCATCTCTATCATTTCACATTTAACGTTTAATTCAATTTGGACAGGTCTGCATGTCCCATAAAACATTTATCACCCATGAATTATCTTTTATTAACTTGCATAAATTATTACTATTTTATTTCTCATATTCCTTTTATCTTTACTTCAAAATATCTGTAGTACATCAAACATAGCATTGAACATTAATAACTTGTAACCTTTATAACTAACCTACCAGTGACATCATTGCTGATCAGCTGATCTCCGGACATAATAAAAATACATCTTAAAATAGAACAAATTACATGGAATATACATATTTATTTTTATTTATTCTCCCTTCTCACCTCACTGTTTCCCATTTCTCTGATTCTGATGCTTATGTTAACCTGCCAGACGATTTACTTATCGGCTTAAACAAATACACACCTAATAAAATTACATATTCTTATCAATGCTTATCTAATAGACAACAATAATATAATACACTTAAAATTATAGCATGAACACCTTAATTTACGAGTCTGAGCATATAATTATATGGACAGAGCACAAGCATTTTTGATTGGATTAAACTTTGAATACGCAAAAACTTTTGTCATAAAATTTTAAATTCGTGACTCCTTTACGTCACCTCCCTGCCACACACACTATTTCAGATTATGGAGGACTGTCTCGCCCTTTCGCTTCCACAGAGACTGTATATTTTGGAGCAGGTTTTTTACCTCTCCGTGTCTCTGCTTCCGCTGTTAAGTTTTAAATTTGTGAACATCATAATGTTCTTGTTAATAATCATGCACCCTTAAAAACGGATCTGCCACTGGTCTTGCTGTTCCTCCTCGAACAGAGTGGCAGCCGCTGTTCCCTAGTTCCGGAGATTTCCTCTAATTGTCCCCCCATTGAATTTCAAATATATACCAATTTCAAGTCAGCTATGGTCAAGGGACTTGGTATGACCATAGCTGGCCGCTAGCCAAAACCACGGTTAGTGCTGGTAAGGCAGTAACCGCCCGAAAAGTCGAGGAAATCTAACTCTAATTTCACTGCCTGTTAAACATCATTATTTTTATGTGCTACACTGTCATTTAGTAATGTGTGTAAAATTTTTATTTTACACGGATAAGGTGTGCCGCACATTTATCGCCAGTTTGGCCTCCGATGGAGGTAACACTCACTGCTACCCCCAACCCTTTTCGCTACTTGTGAGAGCACAGGCAACCCCCTTAATAGCCACTTAATCTAATTACAATTGAAAACTAATTAAAATTTTTGTGTACATTATCATATAATATTTGCATCAACACTCATTTAACCCATTCATAACCTTTTACCATTTAACTTTCTTGAAATTTTCAAAATTTATTATTGATAGTCATTATATATCATTTTTCATTTATTATTAAAATTTTTAATTATCATATTTATTCAACACAATGATTGCATTAAAATTTCACTATTGCATTACCACCTCAATCACACCTGTAAACATTTTTTATTATACGTGATTATAAAATTTTCATACTTACACTCCATTTAACACGATATACCCACAAAACATAATCACTACCATCTCTGAAACATTTTACACAAAATTAGTTTAAAGTAAATAATTAATCATTCATTGCCAACTTTCCATCTCGTAAACTAAATTAAATTCATAAAAAATTAATTAATTAACATTCAAATAATCAATCAAAATATTTAAGCATATCGAATTAGTTTAAATTAATTAATGACTGACAATATAAATTATATAGTTATCGAAACAATCACCATTAGTCACTTACTGTTTTCAAACTTCATTCTGATATTTATTTATTTGCAAATATTTCAATATTATTATCACAACAATCATCTTACATACACACATATGAATTCACTACATTTTATTTACAAACTCTTATTTATTGTTCAGTTTTCCGCACTTCATTTGTCCCATTCTGCCATGTCACAAAACCATAAAACAAAATATTTATACTGTCTTTTATTGTTTTAATAGTTTAACCTCCATCGTTCCAAATCAACCTTGGTTCTACATAACATCGTTCAATTTTATCAGCACACAAATGACTGTTTTGTGTGTTGTAACCAGAAAAACTAACTTCAATCAACTTATTCAAATATTCGTTAAACCAGTCTACGTTAGGTATTTTTATCAAGTCTACATCAGTAAAATCATTAACTATTGGGTTAATTATTTTTATTACATCATTGTAATCATTATCATTCACATATACTTCTAAACTTTCCTTCCATTCATCATACTTTCTATTTAAGTTATATAATTCTGTTCCTTCATTAACACACAATTCTCTATTTACATCTCTCTCTTCATAACCCCAAATCACACTCTCAAAAGTATTACAGACAGAGGGTATAAATTCAATTAAATCTTTCCTGACTTCTACAGGAAAAGCAAAAAACTTCAAAAAACAATTATTTGTAGCACTCTTGTCTACACAATATATACGTGAAGGTCTTCCTTCACCCCCCCATTCTACCTCGTAAATAATTTACCCCCCGTTTCATACCCATAATATAGCTCTCTCTCCACTCTCTCTCTAACTCATTAACACACATTAACATCTCATAATCACATTCTACAACTTCATTAGTACTCTCAGATACCAATTTTTTGACTACATTATTATTCTCGTTATTATCAACATCATTATTATCTATTAATTCATTACCTAACACAACATTGTCATTACAACTTTCGTTTGTATTATTCTTACTCTGTTCTACTTTATTCAGACTATTTCTTGTCATTTCATTGACATTTTCAAGACGTACATTCTTGTCTTGTATACTATTTATTAAACCATCGAATTTTATATTTATATTTTGCTGAAACTGAATATTCTGTTCTTTAATTTCAATAAAAATAATATCGTTTTTAATATTCTGCTGTTCGCATTTTATTTTCTGTTCTTTGAATTCGTTACTTAAAATTTCAAGTTTCTCGTCATTTCTATCAAGACGCTTATTTAATTTGTTGTCCATTTTTCGTAAAAAACTCATTATATCTAGTTCCTCTGATTGTTTACTTTTATTAGTTGACACGGGGGTCAATTGAATCCCCGAATCAACATCTGTTTCGTTTGGTTGTGGTTGAGACGCAATCGGAGTGGAATGAACTATTACATTACTGCCGATAACTGTTTCTGCAACAGTACCCGTCTCCCCCCTCAACATACCACTTTCATCAAGCGATTGCGACTCAAGGCCACTTTCACTCATAATTGAATTTACTATACTACTTTTTTCTGTATTCTCGGACATTTTTACTTTATCTATTTTGTCTTACGTAACAACTACCAATGATCAGTCTTTTTTTTTAAAACTGATATTACAACATCAATTTACTTTCACAACCCTACTTCGCTATGCATCGTCAGATGTAGGCCGGCGTTAAGATAACCCCTCTTCAGTTATATTAAATCCTGGTCACGCCGCACCAATTGTAACTTTTATCTTTTCGGTATATTTTATTTATTCAAATTAAGTTAACCCTTCCACTTACCTTACGATTTTGATCTGGCCGGATCTCGTAGTGTAGGTAAACCCATTTCGTTCGACGAACTCTGACGATACATATAACGAAATAAGGCATTGAAAGAATTTAACTCTCAATTGTATGGAAGAGAAATCAGACTTTTTTATTACTCAGAAATGTTGAAATGTTAAATCTTCTTGTTACATGTTGTGCAACTTTTGCACCTTACAGACTATAGCTTACCTTATGTTTGACCAGACACAAATGCAAATATAACATACAAAAGAAACAGCCCAGCTTTGCTTGTACACGCTCTCATTCACAATTTAAAATACCCTTAACATTTTATTATTAATAAAATTTCCCCCACGGCAGCCACGCGGTCTTCACGCACAGTCATCTTTCTATGAAATGTTATAATGTTGAGGTCCGAAATAACACTCGGTTAGTTTCTACCGCACGGATGTATTATCGTCACATACTTTTCTTCACTGATATTTGAATTTAAAGTGAAAATAATAGAAAAACTTCTGCGTGTAGCCTAATTCGTTCCTAGCCGGCAGGCTTCAGTAGTGGAACTGCGTAATGTGCTGGGTTAAACTGGCGGAAGCGGCAATTCAATGCCACCAAGTTTTAGTCGCCGTTGGTGATTAATTGCGGTGGCATAACCATTTTATGCATGGATCATAACTGGCATGTGTGTGTGTCCAGAGGCCGATATTGGCATCTGCTCTGCTGATGTCGCTCACAGTAGGCGGAGTTTAACGCCGTTTTCCGGTAGTCGGTCGATTGGAACTACTAACTGTTCGTCCCAGCGCCATGTTTGTCTCAACTGTCGTGTCTTTCAAGGCGTCAGTGCCGATCCCCGCCCGGCTGAGTTGCATACGGGCGTCAAAACACATGCACAGAGTTCTTAGAATTTTGGTGGAGGTAAATTCTTCTGCCGTGTTACACCACTGAAATTGCGCATTGCCTTTTGTTCCAAACGCGGTTTCTCAACCTCGTGCTGTTGCTTGGACAATAACGTTGCACAATACAATTACAGTTTTTTCAAATTTATTATACCAGTCCGCCCGAAAACGAAATAAGTAAAAATATAATAATGCCCCAAACGGTTAAAAATAAAAACACCCAAAAATGACCCGCTACAATCCCCCCCTCTCTCTCTCTCACCCCCCTTCTCTCATGCTCTCTTTCTCTCCCTTTATACTTTCTTTATACCCCCCTTTCTCTTATGACACTCTAATTCTCTTTCATAAACCGCCTGCCGACTGTTGTTTATTATATTATATTTTTATAATTTCCCTCGCTGGTTAATTGTCCGTTGATCGTGTTGTAGTTCCACCACGTGATTTCTCTCACACACAATACGAGGTCGATACTACACACTATATTTAATTTACTCCTTTGTTACACTTTAGTTTTCTTGTAAAGTCTGTCTGAAAAATAAAAACTTGCAATGGTCAGTAACTCATAAAACTTCACCGATGCAAATTATAGTAAATTATTGTAGGCCTACATGCTTACGCCCGCGGGCACTGAGTTACCGTAATTATGATGTGGGGACTGTTCGGTGAGTGTTTTTCTACTTTTAAAACTCAAAACTCAGTTGTTAGTAACAATTTCACAATGATGAGCGTGACCTCCTTGAATCGCTACTGCTGTTCTTGCCGTGCACGCTCTATGGTGTCGTAACTGTGACTGGCTGACGCTACACCAAAGCGTCCTACCCCTGCTTCTCTCTGCGTTCCCACGCTAACCAGTTTTATCTGCTTTGCTATGAGAAAATCGTCCAGTGATGCTGACACAATGTTCCTTGGGCGTTCAAAGCTGAATTTTAAGCATGTACAGCTGTCGAATATTTACGCCGCAACAACACTTCTCATACCAAAAGTCATGAACGAAAAATTCCAAGCTCTCGCTTTCTGATGTCTCTTGGACACGAAAATAGGTTTTTACGTTACATTGAAAATGTGTTTTTACTATGCTGAAGGAAATGTACCATTACAATACATGATCAAGTTTGTAGATGTATAAAAGAAGTGTGTTTGTTTAGAATGGACAGTGTAAGTGGAAGTTTGAGAGACAGTGAACCTACGTCACCGACATCTCCTGGTTCACCAGATCCAATCTGCAGCCGTGCTTTGAGAGCAGTAGCAGGCACGTCACCATCTGCAATTACACACGCTTTGTCTGCTCTCACTGTTATGCAGGAACCACACAGAGGTAGGCTGTGTCACCAACATATATCATTATCATCCTGAGAATTCTCTTCTCCCTTCATTCCGCTGAATTTAGTTGTATTCAGTTTTATAAAATTATTGAATCTTATAAACTGTTTTGTGTAGTAGTGATGGGTCATTTGTGAATGAGCCAGTTATTGTGACATGGTTCTTTAGATTGAACGAATGATATGGTTCTGAGATGTGGTAAAAGTTAAAGTAGTAATGCACTTGTTTTGACACCTTACAATTATTACATTTGAGACAGTTCTACTGAAAATTTGTGCTTATGAAGGATTTTATTATTATAACATGTTTGTTTTTACTTTTGCCTGACTGATAAACTTGAGCGTTTACATTCATTTTACTGATTTTTCTCAAGCGGAAAATTAATTAGAGCATCATCAGACGTTTTAAAGATTGCAAAATATATGTATATATAATTATCTTGTTGATCCATCCTCTTCGTTCACTTTATAAAATATTATTATATATATAAACTTTCACAACATGAACTTACTTTCTTTATCACTTCCCCAGACGTTTCGAGGTGATGTGCCTCTCCTCAGTGGGTGTAAATACTCTACTACACCTACTCCACGGGGTATACATTTTAGCCGCCATCAATTTGACATGGAAAAAACACGTGCCCCACATATGGAAGAAGGCCGAAATCATCCCTATCCTAAAAAAGGGAAAACAAGCAGACTCAGCAGAAAGCTACAGGCCTATCTTCCTGACGAGTGTCCTGTGTAAACTAGCAGAAAAGATGATCACAAACCGTTTGAATCAACTAGTTGAGGCTAAACAAATTGTTGACCACGCCCAAGCCGGATTCCGCAGACACCGCAGCACGATGGATCACGTAACCAATTTCACACAACACGTCAAAGACGGGTTCCACAGGAAAATGTCAATGTTAGCAGTGCTAGTCGATATAAAAGCTGCATATGATACGGTATGGAAACCCATGCTTATCCATAAGCTGGCCATACACGGAATATCTGGCAAACTATTCAAATGGATTAAGTCGTTTTTGTTCCAAAGACAAATCCGAGTCCGATATTCAAATTGCACATTGAAATTTTGCATCCAACAGTAAGGACTAGCCCAAGGAGCAGTGCTGAGCTGCTCGCTGTTTAATATCATGATCGACGACATTCTCGAAGCAGTAAGAAGTGTGCCAGGCGTCAAAGCGCTCCTCTATGCGGACGACCTTCTCATCTGGGCAACCAGTGGAAACACATTGTCACTTGAGGTGTGCCTGAACGAGGCCTTAATAAAACTCGAGATGTGGGCAAAGCGAAACGCAATGACAGTAAATTCTGGCAAAACCACCTTTCAACTGTTCTCACTCTCTACAAAAGTACCGCCAATTAGCGTATTTTACAGCGGGACAGCGCTGGAAGAAAGCGCCATTTCTAAATACCTGGGAGTACAATTGGATAGGCGCTTAACGTGGAAACCTCATGTGGACCAAAGCGCGGAAAGGGCTTTAAAAAGAACATGACTACTAAAGAGATTGACAGCCACTAAGTGGGGAGGTAACCAAGCTGTCCTAAAGACTACCTATAAAGCATATATTAGACCCATGCTAGAATATGGAAGCTAAGTCACCGTCACAGCAAGCGCCAGCATACAAAACAAACTCGATCTCGCACAAAGTACAGCCCTAAGAGTAATAACAGGCGGTGCAAAATCCACCCCCATCGAGGCCATTGAGGCACAAACCCAGATAGAACCATTACAGTCATATAGAGAAAGGTCAGCACTGCGATTCTGGCAGCGTTCCAGGCGTGTCTACAAGCGTCTATGGAACGACTACTGACAACCTACTCCCAGGCTAAAGACACAAATAACCCCACTAACCATGTACAAAAACATCGCCGAAAAATATGATATTGCCCTCACAGAAACAGCGCCGCTGAATACCCATCAGGACTTCTTCAGTCTCTTACCTCAAGCCAGCTACCATCTTAAGAACCACTCAGCACCTAAACATGCATCCACAGATTTAGAATTAAAGCAATCAGCTTTGCAAACCATCCACGAAGATTATCCCGAGCAAGAGTGGATCCATATCTACACTGACGGCTCATCAATTCCGAGCAATGGAAAAACAGGAGCTGGGTACTATAGCCGCCTTTTCCAAGGACACTTAGCCGTAGGCAGCCCCCTTAGTAACTACGATGGGGAAATCGAAGCAGTTTACGCTGCCGTTTATGAAATGGAAAAAATCACTCCCCCTTCAAAAGCTGTGCTCCTAGTCGACTCGCAGGCCGCAATACGCAATCTATCACGGAACTCTCAAACCGACTGCCAAAGAACTATCGACTGTAGAAGGAAACTGGAGACCCTGGCGAGTCGAGGGTGGATCCTAAAACTCCAATGGATACCCAGTCATGTCAACATCTGGGGCAACGAGGAGGCCGATAAACTGGCCAAGCAAGGCACAACCCTACCCCAGCCTACCCGCCCGCAGTCCCTACAATCTTCCAAAGCTCAAATAAACTCCGCCGTCAGCATATGGAATAAGCGAAGACTGTCTGAGGCGGCCGCCGGTAAAAAATGGGAAAGCCTCGTCACCGAGGGTTCAATCAACCCCAACCTCCCTCGTGCAGTGTGTGTCGCCAACTTCCGACTAAAAACCGGACACGACTATCTCGCTTCACATCTGCACCGCCTCCACACGCTGCCAACCCCTGAGTGCCAGCTGTGCGGCCACGCGACGATGGATGCTGACCATCTGAGAGACTGCCCGGCCTTAGACCACACCCCGTCCAACGAGGACACCGAGATCGCCGAAGCCCGACGCTACTGGTCAGCGCGTCGCCTAATGGCTCAACAGCCAAGGGTGGGCGTTGGCTAGTAAGTAAGTAAGTAAGTAAGTACTCTACACCTACTCTAGAACTCTCTCAAATGTAATAATTGTAAGGTGTCAAAACAAGTGCATTACTGACTGAATGACTCGTTTAAAACACTTGTTAACTTAGCGCCAAACGGTTTATTGCCCACCATTGTGTGGGAAGCTTTGTACGTGCTTCGGACCGTTTCTGCCGTTCACTTTGCCTGTCAGTGGGAGTATTTACACCCACTGAGGAAGAGGCACATCACCTCGAAACGTCTGGGGAAGTGATAACGAAAGTAAGTTCATGTTGTGAAAGTTTATATATATAATAATATGTATATATATCTGACAGTAAACTTAATACCAAAAAAAAGATCATATCAGCTTGCAAAAACTTTGCCGGCACAGTGTTTAGAAAACATATTTCAAACAATGATTTTTCTTAAGACAGCCATGAAGTGAAACTTATCAAATTAATAGGGACAATATTTTATAAAATCTTGTGCTATGATATTGCTAAGGGAAGAACCGCTGCAGCTACCTTCTCTAATCTTGGTGTCTGCCAAAAGTTAAATACATTTGTATTATTTAGTAATGTTTAATGTAAACAATTTTTATACAATTAATACATAGCTAATTAAATAAAATAAAAAAATTTAATGTAAATTAGCATTGCAAATTGAACACTTCAATGACCATGGCGAGCGTATACGCCAGCTTCTTTTACGGAGTAAACATTTTAAAGTTTACGGCTCACGTCTTTTATTCTTTGTTTCCCTTATTCTTATCTTTATTCATGTGGCTTCAACATTAAATGTTCATAAATAAGAACACAACAGAACTTAGCGACAAACTGAAATAATGTGTTAGAACACTGAAATCTTACAGTGAAACAAATGTGTTTATTTTGGAAAAGAACTTATTAAAAACCTCCCACTTTGGAGTCATTAATTGTTAAAATGACATAGCTATACCATTTAACACAAAATGTTCTCTGCTAAAGCAACAAAAGCTGTAACAAAGCAGAAAAATCAGACTTTGTACAGTACAGGTACAGTGTATAGCATACACAGTGTTCTTGCCCACCACTGGTGCAGCGGTCGGACCGAATTCAGTGAATGCAGCACGCGATCCATATAGTATACATCGATGAATGTGACACACTTCTGGAATGTATTAATTAATTGAACATTTTTAAATAGTGTTGTGAGGTTTTCAGTTTACACAAAGATTACAAGAACCTCATGTAATGTAAAATTGTACAATTTAATAACACAATCCTCTGGTGAGACTCAAGTGAAAGCGGTGCTAGAGTAGCTGTTAAAAAAAGAATATTTAAATCATAGACTCAGCTTACCTTATTACAAATTCCTCATGCTTCGAAAAAGATTTAAACTGTGGGAAGAAAGGGTGGACAGAATAAAAGGGTGTACCTGCATTGATGAAGAAATAAAGAATTTAGAGACGATCTGGGGGCGATTATGTAAACCTGGTTCCTTAGACGGATGCTATGCGGCCATGTGGTATTGAGCCTGTCCCTACTACATCCTACTCGTTCAGGCGTGCACAGCATGGCACACACACAAAGTGTCTAGCAAAGCAGTTGCTTGGGGCATGCAAGTAAATCCATGTACACGCAAGTTGATTTATGTACGTGTGAGTTGAGTTCAAGCAGGCAAGTATTCCACATCCCAAAATACTGAACAAGTGTTTTTTTTTCTGAGTTAACATATTCGATACATTATTTTAACACTCAGAAGTTATGAAAAGTGTATATTAATTAAATCAAATCAATTAATTAAATTAAAGTAATTAGTGAGAGAATTAAATCGTAACAAATCAATATATTTTGTTTGCAATATATTTTAGTATAATAAATTAAGTATTTCTGTATGACAGAAATGTGAATTCATAGTATAAAAATACACATTTTATGTGTGTATTTTCTATTGCAAAGTAAAACGCTAAAATTTGTGACTTTGAATATACAAATAATTTTTATAAATGTTATATTAATATACCTCATACTGTCTGAGAAGTGCAAAAAAATCTGGATTATGAAATTGCTCTAAACGATTCATGATTACAATTTCAGTGCAGTGCAATGTAGAAAAAGTTAGATAAAGTTAGGTTATATCTTTTAAAAGACTATATGTGATGTCCTGTTTGTTTCTCGTAAGCAGGTCTGTGTTATTGTGTATAAGTAAAACAAAGAAATCTGAAATTATGAATGCAAGGAGTTGACTTCAAGGTCAACAAATGTGTATAATGTTTAACTGTTTTCCTTCATTAGCAAGTGCAGACCTGTAGTGGGAATGAATGAACAAACAAATAAGGTGCAGGTGGTCACTGTTCCTTGTTTGTAATACTAATCTGTAGTAGGAATGAAGGAACAAATGAATAAGATCCGGACGTATTATAAAAACAGGCATGTGTAGTACCTACACTTTGAGCTGGCATACTAGCAAGTTTTTTTTTAGACAAAAGCACTGACACCTTGTAACAAACTGGTCACAACTTTTCTTAATGCAGTCTTATAGCTGCTTTGTTTCAGTAATTTATCTGAATTGGTAACATCAAAACTGTGTTGTACCTGGATATAGCAATGCATGAGGCTGATGCTAAATTACGATTGATAAAGAGTGTGCTGTTTATAGCAAGAGGTAGTAGTGTGTGTTTACGTTATAACTGTACTAAGTGACATCCTTAGTTTCTCCGTATGTGTCCATTTCCCTGAATGTCTCCAGACATTAAAGGCAAACAAATTATTTTTCATCCTCTTCAATTTCCTTACTTCTGTAGCGTCTTCTTCATATTTTCTTAGTATTTTATTAATGCTTATCTTTAAGTAGAGTAAGTGAACATGCCTAAATAGGGCATATTATGCCAACAGCTGACTATTGAGAAGCAAACTCATTAGTCATAACACAGACGTAAAAATATGTAAGACACTTATGAGACCGGTTGTTACTTAATGGAGGCGAGACATGGACATTAACAAAAAAGGAACAAGAAACACTTATGAAGGTTTGAAAGAAAGATTATAAGACGTGTTTATGGTCCAGGTAAAGAAGATGACAAATAGAGAATAAGGAATAACCAGGGAATAAATGAGCTATTCAATCATGAAAACATTGTAAATTTGTAAAGGCTCAACGAATGCAATGGTCAGATTATCTAGAGCGGATGGATGATCAGTGTATGCCAAAGAAAGTCCTGAGTGTACAGGTCAATAAAAGCAGAAAGAGGGGCCGACCTAGGATAAGATGATTGGATGATGTGCTAGAAGATCTCAGAAGAATGGATGTGACAGGTTACACTGAGATGGCAATGGACAGGAGACTTTAAAGAAGATTTGTGTTGGAAGCCAGGGCTCACGTTGGGCTATAGTGCTGAAGAAGAAGAAGTGAACATGTCACAAACTTGTTCACAGAAAGATAATGTGTTCACATAATGTCTTTACTATAGTACTGTTTGGATAATTTAAGTTTCTTACTGCAAACATACATGCTGCGTGTTCCATTTGTATTCTGTGATCATGTGGTTCATAATATTTAGGAAGGGCACATAAGTGTTCGCTTGTTACAGTGTCTAAATTTGTACATTGATTTGTGTTTTCTTTTCTGCTAATTCCTTCTGAGAGACATTTGTAAACAATTTAAATTAATGAGCATACAGTAATATTATTGAGTAAATCATGATCTATAAATTGCTTTCATTAATATGTACAAATTTTGTATTATATGGAGGATGGTGATCTTGTTCCTAACAATATGCAATTATTATAATTACACAAGCTGAATAAGTATTTGGTGTTTATTTAGCTGTTGTTTATTTTATTACAGCTAAGTCTCCAATAAATGTGTGTCCGTCTTCACCACCAAATTTTAGCCTTGGTTACAGTGGTCCTTGGCCATCACCAGCATCTCTGAATCTCGATCTGCCAAATACTGAAGCACTCATTACAGTTGAATTTGTATTTGTCAGTGCGAACTGTCCCACTAATGTGGATTCTAGTGAAAATTTACAGATTGCCAACATACAGTTTAATAATCTAGACATAATAGGTAAGTAATATATTTCTGTATTGCATTTGCAGGATTAAGAGTAGTGTTATGAGTAAGAGTAATATTGTAGTACTTTGAAAGACAAAGTACAGTTGACTGCTCTGTAGTGTGTAGAGGGAGCACTAACCCCCTATACATGTAACACACACACAAACACACCACATTAATCTTTTGTTGTGTATTTAGTTTTTATTTTTATATTTATTGTCACCGGACAAAAGGCTTGCCGCATGACAACTGGCGCCAATCGTACACACTATCGTTTTTGGTGGCCCTAAAAAGGACCTTGTGGCGAGAAAGCTGATGTTGGTCGTGCCGCGCTGAGATGTTCAGCGGCTGCGCCCGCTGATCGTGGCGTACTGCAGTCCTCCTCTTCTTTCGGCACCGGTTGTAGAGTCGGCTGCCGGCCCAGCGAAATCCATCGCTGGCGCGGAACGGGAGTGCGAAGACGCAAGAACGGCGGCGGTTCTATTCTTCGGCTGTTCCTTCCGGCTGACTCCGCCCCGATGTCGTCCGAGAAAGGAGAGGAGATGAAGTGCGTTCGATGGCGTGGCGATGAAGAGTGCTCAAAATTTTCTGCCGGCCCGGGTTTTATTAACTAACCGGGATCGCTGATTGGCTAGCTCCGAACACGCAGTTGGTCACGTCTCGGCGGCTGCTGATGCCGGATTGGCTCGCTGTGTCCACCGCTGGTACCGGAGAACAGATGTTCGCATACCGCTGCCGTCACAACTCCACCGGGTCTTGAATGCTCTCCGGTAGCCAGCCTACTGCTCTTCTCCAGAAGTGGTGGAGGTGTCTGTTGGGCGCCATGTTGATTGGTGTGCCGGCTGGTAGCTCGCTGGCGTGGCTGGATCTTGCATCCGCAAGATGATCGCTGACCCACGTTGGGCGCCACTTGTCACCGGACAAAAGGCTTGCCGCATGACAACTGGCGCCAATCGTACACACTATCGTTTTTGGTGGCCCTAAAAAGGACCTTGTGGCGAGAAAGCTGATGTTGGTCGTGCCGCGCTGAGATGTTCGGCGGCTGCGCCCGCTGATCGTGGCATACTTCAGTCCTCCTCTTCTTTCGGCACCGGTTGTAGAGTCGGCTGCCGGCCCAGCAAAATCCATTGCTGGTGCGGAACGGGAGTGCGAAGACGCAAGAACGGCGGCGGTTCTATTTTTCGGCTGTTCCTTCCGGCTGACTCCGCCCCGATGTCGTCCGAGAGAGGAGAGGAGATGAAGTGCGTTCGATGGCGTGGCGATGAAGAGTGCTCAAAATTTTCTGCCGGCCCGGGTTTTATTAACTAACCGGGATCGCTGATTGGCTAGCTCCGAACACGCAGTTGGTCACGTCTCGGCGGCTGCTGATGCCGGATTGGCTCGCTGTGTCCACCGCTGGTACCGGAGAACAGATGTTCGCATACCGCTGCCGTCACATTATATTTTGTTTTTTTAAAGTTCTCAATTTTGTTGAAATCACAATACATTTTACATCACATCCATGATTGTCGTGAATTGAATTTATACTATAAAACTAATTACTTATATATAAAATTTTAGTTAACATATAACATTGAACAAGACGTAAACTGATAAGAAAATATAAATCATAAAACACAGACACTTGTATGTAACAAATTCTGCTGATTGAAATGACATTATATTTTAGCTCAGTATTTTGTATTATGTGGCTATGAAGTGTTTATTTACAATAATATTATGACTTTGTCTATTTATTTCACATGTTCTACTGTTATTAATTACTGTTCAAAAGAGAATAGCTTTGTGCAACACCAACTACCATTGAGTGTTATTCTTTGTTTATAAGTAATTTAATGATATTCTCATTTTTATTTAATGAAATTGTTTGAACTTATTTTTATAAATGAAGTGGCTTATGGTGGTTTATGTAAATTAGATAAATATTATAGTGTAAGAGATCAACTTTTATTTCTTCAGTCCCTAAACTCAACCCGATTACTATTTATTTAGTAATAATATAACAATTGTACAGCACCCAGTCATACAATAAACTTCAAAAATTTGAAACATTTCGATTTAGGTTACCCGTCCCCCTATATTTTTTTTGGGGATCAATCTTTAAACATTAGGTTCTGTAGGTTAAAAGTATGATACACATTCCAAGTTTTATGAACATCAGTTGATGTGTTCGAAACTTATCGTGAGATATACCCTAAATATACAGACAGACAAATGCTTTGCTTGAATGTTTCGCTCATTCAAAGAAAAAGACGGCAGTTTGGCTCTCTGTCATCCCGTCATTTTTTATAGAGGTTATTGAATGACCCATCAACAAAACAACAACAGTGGAGAGAATGAACAGGCCATCTTCCTTCCTTTGTGTCGATTTCTTGCTTGTCGATATGGATAATACAACACAGCCAGATTCATCTTCCATGAGCAGTATGAAATGAATGTGGGAGAACTTATACAGATTTTGGCAGCGCCAGTACAATTCTGCTACTACCACAAACTATGCGTAACATTATTCTTTGCCGTGCGGCAAGTATTTTATGTCGTGAGCATGAGCTGTGAGGCAAAAAACAAAAAAACTTTGTTGCACAAGTGCATAAAAGGGGCTAAGCTCTTGATGTAATGTTGAAGGGTGTCATACTAATAAAAACTGCAGTTTGCAGGATTCTAATATTTGTTTTTCAGTATCCTAAGCTTGTCCGTATTTCACTTTTATCCATTTCTGGAAAGAAATATCTCAAACCATATTAACAGATTTCCTTTTGATTTCTTGTTGTTAATTTACCTAAAAGCATGTATTGACACGGTATTTTAGGTTACTTTTGAGTGTAAGAAAATAGCAAGTACATATTTTGGTTAAACGCTTTCTTGAAAGTTTGTGTAAATCTGATATCTGGTGAGAAGTGTTTCAGTTTTATCTGAAACTTTGTATTTTTAAATTATGTGAAACTGCGTATCACAGAACCAATTTAATATATTTAAAATCATATGTTCTTGTATTGTAGCATAATGAGTGTGAATGCTGTGTGTTGGCATGATGACAGTTGATCTCTTGTTTACCAGGCTTAATGATAGGTATGATAATCAACCCTCGAAAATTGCACTCGCCTACTCGCCAGTGGCGAGTGGGTTTTGACTGTGAAAAAAAGGAGAAAAGAGGAGAGAAAGAATGAAAAATGGAAAAAAGAAGGACGTCTATTAAACCAAAACACATGTTTTTGTTTTAGTAAAGGCGCGTGTTGAAGTCATAGGCCGTCAGTTAGCTGTCACCGTGTGAATTTTATAAACAAAATTGCTCTGTTGGATATAAACATCTTAAAACACGTTGAACAAAATAGTGTTGCTGAGAGAGGGGAGCGGAAATTTCACCCCGTTCTGCGCGGGCCGCCGGCCGCCGGCCTTTGTCACTCCTTTCAAGTTGTACAGTCTGCTAATTATTGTTGAGTTGACCGGATGTGTTACGCGTGTGATTTATTGTTTCGTGTACTAAGAGTATTCTCAATTTCTAAGATCGTGTTCAGCGTGTATTTTATTTTGTGTGTGTTATTTTATTCATAATGAAACAGATTAAACTTAATTATTTCTTTAAAAAACGTTCTGCTGTCAGTACGACGACGCCTAGTGAGTCTGCGAGTGCAACGTCTACTGCTAGAGATGTAAGTGCCGGGCCTAGTAGGGAAACTGAAATGCCTACTGTGGAAAACGCGAGTTCTAGTGGACTTAGGCCTACTCACGGTTCCTCTGGGAAACAAAAATTTCAAAGAGCTTGGCTGGATATCTTCCCCTGGCTAGCTTACGATTCCGACCGCGCAAAATGTACTATATGCGCTAAATACCCTCAAAATAGTGACCCAAAATGATCTCGTACCTCTGGTCATCCATCTTGAGGATACAATGAACCGGAAAGCTACAACAGGAGAAGCTACGGATGCAGCTAATGATTGTAACGGTGGAAATGGTTCAGTTCTTGCTTTCATCTGAAGGATCCAGTGTGAAACAATTCCTTTCTGACACTTCAGACTCAGAGAAACTGAATTGTTCAAAATACAAAGGCGACCAAGGAATTGTTCTCACAAACACGTCTCAAGGGGAGGAAGAATACAAATCAATCCGTAATAAGCTGATCAAAAGCACAGTTCATTACTTGAAGTGCCGTCTTGATACACTTGAGACTGTAGTAGGCACCAAGTGCCACGTTCTGGATTTCTTGTGCCTTCCTCAAGATGACACCCTAACTGCATATGGCAATGAGGAGATTCTTCAATTGGCGCATGTTTTTATTACTGGTGATATAAATGAGGATGTTTTGCTATCGGAATGGCTTCAATTAAAAATGATGGTTAAAGAAGAGCAAATAACTTCAAAAGGACTGGGTGAGTTATTAAAAACTCTGTACAAGTTTCCTGAGCGTTTTGGTGAGCTAAAGAAAGTATTTTACGGCGTTGCATGCATGGCAGTAACAACAGCATCTTGTGAACGGGGATTTAGCTTCGTTAACAGGATAAAAGTGAAACAGAGACTTTCCCTGGACATCACTTCATTAGGAGATCTAATGCAGCTGGCAGTAAATGGACCACCCTTAGAAGATTTCAACCCTGGTGTAGCAATAGACAAATGGTATTTCTCGTCGGGACTTCGCCATGTTAGTGGCCACAAGAGGAAACACTCAGCCTAGTCCAGCTTGATTATTTTTAATCAATTATTTTTCATCTTCAACTCGATAAGGGACTATCAGAATATAAACTGGGCTAATGAATAATGTAGCGGTACATGGTAAATATTAAATAATAAAGTTTTATTCCCCCCCCCCCCCCAACCGGAAACGGTATCTGGCGTGTGGGAAACGCCAACAATTTTCGAGGGTTGTGATATTGCTTTTGTCTGTCTGTTGGGTTTTGTGGTCCAAATTTTAATGTAAACAGGTAATAGAATCTTGAGTGTGTGGACCAGATTCTTCAATGTATTCTTAACAAAATACACGAGGTCTGGTTTGTGCTTTTTACCTTAAGATTGCAGATTGCTTGTTGTTAAGAAAGTTGTTCCAGAAGGTGTCCTCAGATGCTTTGTAGCTGTTTTCCAATTTCTGTTCTGATATCACTTTCCTGTCATATCATTTGAAAGTTTCACTTATTTTCTGGGTGTATGTGATGTCTTTTCTGTTACTAGATTGAGTGTTAACATAGATTATATTTTTGCTTTTTCAAGAGTTGTTTCAAGAGTGTTTTTTTTTTTTGCCTTTCAAAAAGTAATATTTCATCACCACATAAAATTACAGCAGTACTGGATCAGTTCAGATGACTGTCAAAAATAGAATTATGAATGTTTCTGAGTGGAATGTGGTGTATGCTCCTAGCAGAGATGCAGGAAACTAAGAATGATGTCAACTATGTATGTACAGTGAAACCTTGATATAATGCTCTTCTGCGGACCGGCCAAAAAACGCTTTATATCGGGCGTCGCTTTATGTAAATTTAACTATTTAATTTGCTGGGACCATGAAAAATGAGCTTTATATCAAGGGTCGTGTTATATCACAGGGGTGTTATATCGAGTCGAGGTCTTCTTCTTCTGCACTACAAGGATTAGGCATTTGCCTATTATATCGAGGTTCCACTGTATTACGGGCACCAATACTTGATTTAGCAAGGGGTTATCAAACACCCTTGTATTTGTTCACTCATGTTGGTGTTATCCCAGTACAGCAATGAATTAATTTTTAATAACATTTTAAAATAATCAGTCCTTTTTTTATTATAACATAATACTTTTGATGTTGTTAATTTGTTGTACTAACCTCTTTAGTGACTAAATATGTTCAGATATTTCCAGTTCTCTCAGCACTTTGAAAGGTTCCAGTTACACTTGTAATGTTCTGGAAGATATTTGACTGTAGGAATTATTTGACTGGAATGATATTATTTATATCGTTTCAGAATTGAACACACACACACACACACACACACATTTTCATATGACTGTTACTAGACTTTAAAATGTTAGGTTTACATTTTTATTTTCAAGTATCATTTTTTTAGCAGTTTTTTTTTATATATTTGCAGCAAATCAAGAGACTGTAGTGGAATTGATAGGATTCGTGAAACGTGTGTTCCCTCAACACAAAACTGCTCCAAAAACAATTCACCAGACTGGCAGCAGTAAGTAATACAATTTATTTCTTGTTAACATTGAAAGCGTACTCACTGACCAGTCAAAATGCACATGCACATAGTGGAAGACTGCTATGAAGATCTAGTTTATGTAACAAGTTGAATAGACCTGTCATTATGATATTATGAGGGCCATTCAGAAATAGCAGAGCATGCAGTTGTGTTGTCCCATTTATGTCTATTGTTGTTCAGCAGTCTCAGTGATGTCTATTGAGCCTGTGTGAGTTTCAACAGTCTTTTATGTTTTTTTCTGTGTATGTTCAAAATGTAAAAAACAATCAATACTGGCACCACATGTGAAGTAAGCTCCATAATTTGATTTCTTCATGCAAGAAGTATATGATCATTTGAGATTTGCTGTCAAATCAGTGAAGTATTCTGTGGCAGTGAATTGCCATCAAATCAGGTAATATAATGAATGAATCATTATTAAGACAATGGTATCACAGTTTTGACGAAGGGACAGAGAACGTTCTTGATAACGAATGAAGTGGTTGTCCTGTCGTTACGGATTATTTGCATTGTTGTGTTGACAGATTCATCAAACAGGATTGGCATATCACACTTGATGAAATATTTAACCATTAATTTTCATTTATTTCTTGAACCGTTATGCCTTAAGTCATCACTGTTTGTCTCAGTAACCAAAAAATTGTGTAAAGTGGGTTCTGCAATGACAAAAAAAAGAGTGCTGGTTTGTATTTTTGAATCATTATTCAAAGGTTGGAGATTAATTCCTAACACATATCTTAACAGGGGATGGTACATATGTTTCTTATGCTATGCCAGAGAGTAAATGTCAGCCTATGCAATAGTTTCATCCTCATTCACCATCCACACCAAAAAGTTCAAACAGGCCGTCTAACTAAGTGGGGTCGGAAAGGGTCACTTGTAGAATTTATGCCCCATGGAACTATAGTAAATGGTGGCATATATTGGGAAACATTACAACAATTGTGACAGGCCATTGAAAATTGCTGGAGGGGCCTGTTATTGAGTGGCATTTTGCTTTTTAGTAACAGTACATGGACTCGTACTGCAGCCAAAATGTTACTTAAGTGAGAAATCTTCAAACTTCCAACCTAGAGCACATATCTCCCCTTCCCACCAGCTATTATGTGTTTTCTAAACTGAAAAAAGGTTGGGAAGGAAACTGTTTCGAAGACTTGCTCATATTTGTGAGGAGTGATGAAGACTTACAGAAAATAGGGACTAGTTATCTTAATGAACTGACAGCTATATGATGCGGGAATATAAATTCTCATTAAATGGTATGGTAAATGTTTAAGAATACAAGGTGAATATATAGTTTAAGTTAATTTAAGTAAATAAAAGATTTTGTTAAACAATTTTGTCTTGTAATTTTTGATCATAAGATAGGTATTACTTTACAAACAGCCCTGGTATTAATATTCTTTATTTAACTGTTTATGGTCAGATGCAGTCGTTTTAAAATTGTCAGGAACAATTCAAAGGTCATTTTTTCAGCCAGATACTTGTTCATATTAATTTCATAAATCTTATTTTGAATGATCATCACTTCTTTCACAGCACTTTAACAATTAATATTTATCCTTCGTATTGTTTAAACTAGCAGCCATCCTTAGTATTTCTTTTATGAATTTGCTAACTGCTATAATTTTTATTGTTCGACTAAGCTTTTCGTCATCGCTGACATCATCAGGTCTTAAACAACGTCTATCAACTGTACGTTGTAGGCTTTTATACTTTAGGCCCCTCCCCTTATGTCATCGCCCCTCCTATTGGTTCTAGCTGCTGCTGCTCTTCACGGGAACTTTGTCTACATTTTTCCGTTAGGCATTTTTCTAACGTCCGTCAAATTGTTTTAAGAATCTCCCGTTAATTTCTTCATTCTTGACTTATAATTTTTTTGTAACCTTTTACATTTCGTCATTTTTAGTGTTTATTCTTATTATTTTAATTTACTTTTGTTTATTGTTTAATATATAATAAAATATTTCTTCATTTGTAAAATCCACTTTTATATTCATTAATTTATTTTTATCTTCTTTTTTAACTTTAAGTATTTCTAGTTCTTCTATTAGTTTTCTTTTTTGTGGATTGTTTTCTATTTTGATTATTTCCATATTTTTATTTGGCTTTATGAATTTATGGCCTGATTCATTGAAATGTCTTGCATATAGTGAGTTCGTTACTCTAACCCCTTCTCCTTTTGCGTGTTCATTCATTCGAATTTTAAATTTTCTTCCAGTTTCGCCCAGATATATCTTATTACATTCCCCACATTTTAGTTTGTATACGCCGCTTTTTTCTGTTAATGGAATTTCTTCTGTTTTAGCATTTTTTATATATTCGAATACATTTTTCGTTTTCTTTATTCCTATCTGTATTTCATATTTTTCGAAGCATTTTTGTAACATTCGTAACATACATTCAAACAAAAATGTTACAAAAATGCTTCGAAAAATATGAAATACAGATAGGAATAAAGAAAACGAAAAATGTATTCGAATATATAAAAAATGCTAAAACAGAAGAAATTCCATTAACAGAAAAAAGTGGCGTATACAAATTAAAATGTGGGGAATGTAATAAGATATGTCTGGGCGAAACTGGAAGAAAATTTAAAATTCGAATGAATGAACACGCAAAAGGAGAAGGGGTTAGAGTAACGAACTCACTATATGCAAGACATTTCAATGAATCAGGCCATAAATTCATAAATCCAAATGAAAATATGGAAATAATCAAAATAGAAAACAATCCACAAAAAAGAAAACTAATAGAAGAACTAGAAATACTTAAAGTTAAAAAAGAAGATAAAAATAAATTAATGAATATAAAAGTGGATTTTACAAATGAAGAAATATTTTATTATATATTAAACAATAAACAAAAGTAAATTAAAATAATAAGAATAACACACTAAAAATGACGAAATGTAAAAGGTTACAAAAAAATTATAAGTCAAGAATGAAGAAATTAACGGGAGATTCTTAAAACAATTTGACGGACGTTAGAAAAATGCCTAACGGAAAAATGTAGACAAAGTTCCCGTGAAGAGCGGCAGCAGCTAGAACCAATAGGAGGGGAGATGACATAAGGGGAGGGGCCTAAAGTATAAAAGCCTACAACGTACAGTTGATAGACGTTGTTTAAGACCTGATGATGTCAGCGATGACGAAAAGCTTAGTCGAACAATAAACATTATAGCAGTTAGCAAATTCATAAAAGAAATAATTAATATTTAATGCATTTTCACTTGTGAAAAACTTATTTTTTTGTTATTTCCTCAAACGTACGTTTCGGAGTGGTTTACTCCTTCCTCAGTGAGGTATAAATGCGGAATGCGTCAAGGTGTTGGTAATCTGTAACAGTTTTTTGGTGACTGGTTGTGTGTGGGGGTGTGTGGAGATGGAAGGGGGTTGGCGCGGGATTCTGAATTGTATGCGTTGTGTATTATTGTGTCGAAAGTGTGTTGGATTTAAATTGTAATTGTTCATTGAGTATGTTGTTTGGTTGTGTTTGTATATTTCGTATTGTTCTGCGGTGTTGAGTTTGCGACTTTTGGGTATGTAGTGTAAAATTTCAAGATTGTTTTTTATATTGGTGTAACTGTGGTTTTCTGTCTGGATGTGTGTGGCAATTGTGGATTGTAAGTTGTTATTGGATAAAGCTTTTGTGTGTTCAGAAAATCTGGAGTAAAATGATCTTCCTGCCTGGCCTATATAGGATGTATTACAATTGTTGCAGTTTAATTTATATACGCCTGTTTTGTTGTATATGTCTATATCTTTGTTTGTGTCGTTAATGCGTCTCTTGATGGTATTGTTAGTTCTGTATGCTATTTTGTAATTGTGTTTTCTGAATGTGTTGGCAATTTTGTGTGTGTTAGAGTTGTAGTATGTGAGTGTGATGTATTTGTTTTGTAGTTGTCTTGATTATTCATCTCTTCTTTCACAGCACTAACACTTAACTAAAAATGAACTTTTTTCATGTGAAAAACTTTCTATTTTATTGTACGCGTTTCGGCTTAGTATCCGCCTTCTTCAGCTTTGGTAACAGACTGCCAGCATTTTGTAACGGTTGTGTGGAAGGTGAAGTGGGGGTGGTGTGTGGAGGAAGGGGATTGGCGCGGGGATTCAACTTACTGTTTGTTTTCTGTATAATTGTGTCAAAAAGTGTATGTGATTTATATTGTAATTGATCGTTGAGTATGTTGTTTGGTTGTGTTGTATATATAAATACAATTTATTTATAAATATATAAACACCACACAACACAACCAAACAACATACTCAACGATCAATTACAATATAAATCACATACACTTTTTGACACAATTATACAGAAAACAAACAGTAAGTTGAATCCCCGCGCCAATCCCCTTCCTCCACACACCACCCCCACTTCACCTTCCACACAACCGTTACAAAATGCTGGCAGTCTGTTACCAAAGCTGAAGAAGGCGGATACTAAGCCGAAACGCGTACAATAAAATAGTAAGTTTTTCACATGAAAAAAGTTCATTTTTAGTTAAGTATTTGTTTTGTTGTGTGTTGTTTGTATTTTTTGTTGTTTTGTTGTTTTTGTATAGGATTTGTCTATGTAATTTGTTTATTAACTCAGGGTTGTATCCATTTTTTATTGCTATGTATTTTATTGTGTTAAGTTCTTCATTGTAGTCTTGTTTATTTAGCAGTATTTTTGTGAGTCTGTGTAGCATATGATTTAAGGCTGCATGTTTATGTTGTGTTGGATGACTTGATGTGTTGTGTATGACTGTGTCTGTTGTGGTTGGTTTTCTGTAGATTTTATATGTGTGCGCATTGTTTGTTTTGTTGATTGTTAAGTCTAGAAAGTTTATACTGTTGTTTTTTTCTATTTCTATTGTGAATTTTAATTTTGGGTGTATCTTGTTTATGTATTTGTGAAAATTTTCTACTTGTCTTGTATTGCCATTGTATAATAATAATATGTCGTCTACGTATCTTGCCAATATATAATTTTGTTGGTATATTTGTTGTTATGTGTTATATGCTCTTGTTCTATGTGGTGTACGAATATTTCAGCTAGTATGCCAGATATGGGGGAAAACCCATGGGTAGTCCGTCTGTTTGTGTGTATATTTTGTTATTGTACGTGAAGTAATTTTGTTCTGTGATTATTTTAGCGAGTGTGATGATTTCTTGTATGTGTGTTTCAGGTGTGTTGTTTTGTCTGAGTAATTGTTCAAGTGTTTGTATGATGTCTTTGACAGGTACATTTGTATATAAATTCGTTATGTCAAATTGCTAAAGTTGAGTTGTGTGGTATATGGATATGTTCTAATTTTTTGACAAGTTCTATGTTGTTTTTAACAGAAGTGTTGTTGGTTAGGTTTATATGTTTTCTGATTAGTTTATCTAGGTGTTTGGCGATTTTGTGGGATGGTGCTTGTGTGTTATTTATCAAAGGTCTAATGGGTATATTGGGTTTGTGTATTTTCGATAATGCGTTTAATTTTGGGGGTTTGGTTTAATTTGTTTTAGGTATTTATAAATTAAACCTAACCCCCCCCCAAAATTAAATGCATTACCGAAAATACACAAACCCAATATACCTATTAGACCTTTGATAAATAACACACAAGCACCATCCCACAAAATCGCCAAACACCTAGATAAACTAATCAGAAAACATATAAACCTAACCAACAACACTTCTGTTAAAAACAAAATGGAACTTGTCAAAAAATTAGAACATATCCATATACCACACAACTCAACTTTAGCAATTTGACATAACGAATTTATACACCAATGTACCTGTCAAAGACACCATACAAACACTTGAACAATTACTCAGACAAAACAACACACCTGAAACACACATACAAGAAATCATCACACTCACTAAAATAATCACAGAACAAAATTACTTCACGTACAGTAACAAAATATACACACAAACAGACGGACTACCCATGGGTTCCCCCATATCGGGCATACTAGCTGAAATATTCGTACACCACATAGAACAAGAGCATATAACACATAACAACAAATACACCGACAAAATTATATATTTGCACAGATACGTAGACGACATATTATTATTATACAATGGCAATACAAGACAAGTAGAAAATTTCCACAAATACATAAACAAGATACACCCAAAATTAAAATTCACAATAGAAATAGAAAAAACAACAGTATAAACTTTCTAGACTTAACAGTCAACAAAACAAACAATACGCACACATATAAAATCTACAGAAAACCAACCACAACAGACACGGTCATACACAACACATCAAGTCATCCAACACAACATAAACATGCAGCCTTCAACCATATGCTACATAGACTCACAAAAATACCGCAAAATAAACAAGACTACAATGAAGAACTTAACACAATAAAATACATAGCAATAAAAAAACGGATACAACCCTGAGTTAATAAACAAATTACATAGACAAATCCTATACAAAAACAACAAAACAACAAAAAATACAAACAACACACAACAAAACAAATACATCACACTCACATACTACAACTCTAACACACACAAAATTGCCAACACATTCAGAAAACACAATTACAAAATAGCATACAGAACTAACAATACCATCAAGAGACGCATTAACGACACAAACAAAGACAGAGACATATACAACAAAACAGGCGTATATAAATTAAACTGCAACGATTGTAATACATTCTATATAGGCCAGACAGGAAGATCATTTTACTCCAGATTTTCTGAACACACAAAAGCTTTATCCAATAACAACTTACAATCCACATTTGCCACACACATCCAGACAGAAAACCACAGTTACACCAAATAAAAACAATCTTGAAATTTTACACTACATACCCAAAAGTCGCAAACTCAACACCGCAGAACAATACGAAATATACAAACAACCAAACAACATACTCAATGAACAATTACAATTTAAATCCAATACACTATTCGACACAATAATACACAATGCATACAATTCAGAATCCCGCGCCAACCCCCTTCCATCTCCACACACCCCCACACACAACCAGTCACCAAAAAACCGTTACAGATTACCAACGCCTTGACGCATTCCGCATTTATACCTCACTGAGGAAGGAGTAAACCACTCCGAAACGTACGTTTGAGGAAATAACAAAAAAGTAAGTTTTTCACAAGTGAAAGTGCATTAAATATTAATTGTTCATAAATCTTATTGATGTTATGATCTAGCTCTTGCAGAAAGGTGATCTTGTTTCAGATAAATGGGATTGTTGTTATTCTGTAAATTCTCATCACCAATTTAGCACTAAAGTAATCTGTGTGCCAATGAACTAATCACATTTACTTGAAGTACGACTTGTTAATCAGAATTAGAAATATTTAAATTTGTACCTGTTCGGGCGCCATTTGAAGCCTGACTTCTTAATTAGTTATTAAAAATCTGTAAATTCGTATTACCTACCTTTAAAGGTAATATACCAAGGCGTCGTCTGATGTACTTTGGCAGAGAAAAAACAACAGGTGGTGCAATGACAAACACATATTTATATGTCTAATTAACACATTTTATTGTTATCTTATTTTATCGTCAAATGATATCAAAACTTTACATCGATAATAACTGCTGGATGATAACTTTAATTTACGTATTACTCATTGTCTTCAAAAAATTACTATTTCTTTCACATTCATTTAAATATTTACTTTTACGTTAATTCATTGTTAATTTCTCTTTCCTCATTTGTTTGTTATACTTAAAAAAAACTTGTTGTAATACTTATAGCTAACAATCTTAGATTCTAATCATAATCATAATAATAATGAGACAACCCAGTTTCCTACACACATTCATTCATTCTTATTTAAATCCCCATTTAAATGTATTTATAGCGCTTTGAAATAAAATTACTGATGTTGTGTAATTGTTGGTGGCTACTTAACCATCGCCGCGTCGTACTGCGTGTATGTCCGAAAAGTTCTGCTGTTCACATTTCTAGTCACCCCGCACTTTTAGTTATTAAATTTGATGTCGTATGTTCCCTTCCGTTTTGTCTCACTTCAAATTAAACTCTCAACTGGACTTTTCCCACATTTTATTTAAATTTTGAAAAGGTTTTCGACTCACGAGTCTTGATACACACCTGGCCAGGCGTATGATGTCTTGATGACTGACTATGCTTACCTAAAGGCTGGCGAGCATTTCCGTTTGCACCGTATACATGACGTTGGCGGGAATACAATGACGTCCAGACAGCTCATTGGTTCTTTTCGATCGTCGACGCTGTTCTATGGTAATACAACAGGCCGTGGCTCACCACTTCCGTCGTCTTCCACAACATGTGGTGAAAGAAATTTTATAATTTAGACATCTTGTTGGCGTCCCTTCTGCGCGCGTGCTCATGTCGCGCGTATGAGTGCGTAACACAAAGCTTGATTTTCCAGAACCGTATTGTGTTGTTACTGCACCCGCTCACAAAGCTATGTCACGGTTCATTGTCTGAATAAAACCTTTTTACGTGGGACTTGCTGCGTTGATCACATACACATTTAAATACATTTATTAAAAAAAATAAAATTCCCCTTTTTACCCCACATTACATACTGCTATAATTTGTTCAGTTCAATGGAAAATGATTCACTCTTACTTCAGGCAGAGTTTATAAACTTTTTCTCATAATTTACATTTTGTAAATAGTGTCATATAAAAGTGATTAAAACAGTTATTTTTAATTTCTTTAAAAAATAAAAATGCCATCATGTTTACTCCACGTAGTACTAATTGTAAGTAACCAAAGCAGTACTATTATAATAACGTTAGAGGTTTTTGTAAAAATGAAATGTATAGAAACTATTACTGCATCAGGTTTATTATATTACTAGCAGGTACCCGCGGCTTCGCACGCGAATATTTGTAGACTATATGATTGTTGTGGTAACTGTCGAGTTGGTAAATTGCTAATGGTACATCTATATTAATAATATTCTTATATTGTAAGTTATGAATATCCAAAAAGTGCGAAGCAATAGATCCAGTATTCATGTTTCTTCGATACGTAAAATCAAAATTTGATAATTCAGTAGATATTTACAAACATGCAGTAACCCAATTAGATGAAATGTTTATTCATATAGAATAATACAAATAGTGTATACATAAGTATATTGATATCAGTTAGGTGAAACCTTATGTGCTAAGTCAGTCTTAAACTTTTTAGTAGAATCTTTATATACGTAAATGTATGACAGTCCAGTATACTCAGTTTTTATATACATTTTTACACCAGTGCCTCGTTATAAACTACATTTTTCGTTCTGCCATTATCAGAGCAAATAAAGAGCTCACTGCTTCTGGTTACTCGAGAACATGCCACATACAGTTGTCCGTGAGAAAAGCAAGCAGCTCTTAAATCCACACCAACTGTACGTAAAGTTTGCCCTGGTGACTTATTGATAGTCATTGCAAAGCATAAATTAACCGGAAACTGAAGTATTTTAAATTGAAATGAAAAGTTATTGGGTATGATTGGAATTCTTTGGATAAATACTGTTTCCCCTTTGCCGCAGCCTGTTAAAAAATGAGTTTTTTTTTTGCTATAACTTTAGTTCTTTTTAACCTATCGTTATCAGATAAAGTGGAAAACCTTCCATTGGGTACCTGCTATCAGCGTGCAAAGTTTCATTGAAATCGGTTCAGTAGATTCTGAGATTACCGGGGACAAACGTAGACCCCCCTAGAGATTTATTATATAGATTCATATAAACATGGAAGTTTCTAAAACTGTATACCCCTGCACCTATGTATAATAAATAGACATAAAAATGAAAACAAATCAGACAATTAAATAGTATATAATGCAAAAACAATTTTATTAAGTTTGTTGTTGTATTGGTTTTTGTATAATAAACAATTCTTTGTTTAGGCAATGTTGATGGTGACACCAAAGACATAGCAACTGAGGACATTTTAGTTGCCAGCTCATTGCCTTCTGCAAGTCGATCACCAATAACTACTAAAGTACAGCTGATGTTTGACTTTCATAGGCTGAACATTTTATTGCTGAGAGCTGTCCTAAAAGACAACGTAATGATTGGACGTAAAATAGCTACTGCAACCGTGAGTCAGGCCAAGATTAATGCAACTGTGGGTCAGTTCTGTTTTTTCTTTATTCTTAACAAATTTTACTCATAAATACAAAAACAAAAACAGTAGAACCTTACTCACCAATTTGTCACTATGGTACTGAAGGGGTGAGGAATTGGTGAAATGGACGAATTAGTGAGGGATTAAGAAACAAACCCATTAAAGACAATATAAAATGTTTTATTACAATACTAGCAATGTACAGTACTAATAGTATGCTCAAATATATTGGTGTAAATTTTCAAACTCAAACAAGTTAAGCACTGTAATTGGAAAAAAAAATTGTCACTAAGTTGTCACCTATGGGACTGAAGGGGTGACAAATTAGTGAAATAGATGAATTAGTGCGGGATTAAGAAACATACCCATTAAGAACAATATAAAATGTTTTAGCACAACACTAGCAATGTACAGTACTAATGGTATGCTGGAATATATTTATTGCTGTAAATTTTCAAACTCAAACAAGTTAAGCACTGTAATTGGAAAAAAAGTATTTAATGATTGTGGAAAAAATCTGTAATTTTCTTCTGTTTTCTGTCGACCATACTTTTCAAGAGCCAAATTATCTATTGGCCACAGTGAAATTATTTTAGGCAGTTGTGCTTCATTTTTGCCTTTGTACCAATTGATTGCTGTAATCAGTGATTGAATAACCTCCTTATGAGAGATTGGAGATTTCATTGGCTGGTCATCTTGTTCATCATTAGCTTCTTTAGGTTCTGTGGATACGTTGTAACAGTTAAAATAAACGAGAAGAGAATATTATCATTATTTACAACTTACCTTAACAACAAATTCCAAGGACGTCCAGACGAATTCTTGATATGGAAATGAGGTTATGGTTTTGTGGCATAATTATTATACTGACACATTATTAGTATTACACAATCATCTTTTATTTAGATAAAACACAATTCAAATAAAAATTATAAAACTGTAGTAAACAGTTATGAGACAAAAATTGATATACAAAACGTTTTATGACCAAATTTTAACACACAAAGAAAAATGTTTTACTGCGCAAATCAGTACCTTCTTATTACTCGCACTCTCTTTCTCTCTCTCTCTATTTATTTATGAGCTCTCATTTTTCAATTGTTTAATACATTTTGACTGAAATTGAATTTTGACCATTTTGTCCTTTGTTATTACTGTTACTTATCTTTTTCGTAAGTAGTCTCCGAGTCGGAGTTACACCATGTTGTTGTTTTCCCGACGAACAAGTAAAATACACCAGTAAATGTTCCGAACACTCAAATATATATCCACTTGTAAATTTTGATTGAAGTATTCTTTTGCAAACACTTCTAAAAGTTCTTTTGTTCGGTAGGCCTACCTTAGCTGTGCGCGCACACTACATCCGCTCTGTTTGACGTCGGGCTGGAGACTCACTGTAATATTGGCGTTACGCCTGCGTCTCGGTGTTAAAATTTTCGTTTGGTGACGTCTTTAAAACCAGTTCATTCCATTCCCTGCCACCCATCTCGTCCTTGTTGCTGTAAAGTTCCGCTGTACTTTGTAACACCACTTTAACTCGATACAACCATATTTTCATCAACAACATTCCTTTTGTGTGATTCACTGGTCACAAATAAACTCCCTGGCTGTGTCATCAACTTATATGGGCATCGTCTTCCAATGTTACGTTATTACAATGAAATTATTTTGAAAATTATTACACAACATTTTGTTATAAATTTTGCCCCGTTACAACTGAGCCACCATATTGACAACATCCCCTCCATTACCAACTTCTCCCCCACCATCGAGTATCAAGAAAATCGAATTGACAAGACAACTCTTCAAACTACTCAAAATTTATAAATTTTGACTTTCTTAATATATATCTATATTTCTATAGCTTACCTGGATGACCGGCTCACCTGTTTAGAACTAGGAAGGCGCCTCCTAGAGGAAGAAAAGCATCGTACTGGGGAACCATTAGGTTAATTAATTAATGCAGTGACCTCAATTTCCAAAATTCAACAAACAACATTTATTGGTTCTTATTTCCCTTTTAAAAAATGCTTACAAGGATGAAACCTTAAGGGTTTTACACTTTTTCCAAAAACTGTTGTTAATAAAATCATTTCAAAACATTATTTATCTCAGTTTCACTATTAATTTAATGATCTTTAGTTATTTAGAAATTTTCAGATATATAAACATTATTTCATTCCATTTTTTTTTACAATTAATTTAAACACTGTTAATACTGAAATTTTCACTAATGTAAAACATTATTTCATACTATTTTACGAATAATTTAATCACTGTAACATATTCTGAAATTTTCACAAATTCAAAAAATTATTTCATTCGGCATTATTATTACTTTAATGACCATTACATTATTTTATTCCATTTTACAATTAATTTAACCACTGTTACTTATTTCAAAATTTTTAGAAATTCACAACATTTCAATCCGTTACACTATTCATTTAATCATCATTAGTTATTTAGAAATTTTTCAGTTATTCAACATAAGTGCAACACATGGGATGTATAGTTCAGTACCTGTCATGACAATGCTTCATGCAATTCAAAATATATTAAATTGAGAAAACGTTATTAAGTTTCATTAAATTCACTTATATGAAAAATTAACATTGGTTTTAAATTCCAAAAACATAAAGTTATTCAACATCAGTGCAACACATGTGATGTATAGTTCAGAACCTGTCATGACAATGGTTATACTGTGATTATATTTTTACATTACTATTATAAATACAGAAAATTATCTCCACTTACCTCCAAAATTCTTCTCGTAACCAGGGTCGCGGCACACGAACGTTAGAATGCAAGCATGGTTTACAGGTTATGTAAATCACTTACGCAACTCATTTTTTTGAAGAGAAATTAATTAAATTTTATTTTTTAAACTTTTTAAACCTTCATGTCAGACTATTTCTCCAAAATTAGAAAATGAAATACATACATAATATTTTTTCTGTGATTCACTTCATGACTACGACAATTACTGTTTTAATCTTACTCTAACATCTTACCTTATAATATATAAATCAGACAGCCCAGCCTGCCCATTCTCACATTCACACATACAATTTTAATACCCCTTTATTTTTTAAAACCCCATTTTTAAATAATCTTGATATACATTGATACTACGGCCGGCCGCGTGGAGTCATCCCGACTTCTTTTTTAGTCGCACACAGTTTTCTGTTATGTCCGAAAAAGAATTATTATTTCATTTTTATGCGAACTGTACTCACTCTCGGATTTTTTCCAAGTTGCACTCACATTTATTCGATGTTAAAAGTTACTTTTTTGAGCCCGGGTTGCCGGGCAACCTGCGCGGGTTGAAGTAGCTGATGGACTGGGCAGCGTCTATCAGTCCCCACCTCCTGCATATTTGTTGCAGAAGGCGGAAAGCAATGCCTTCTATTTGATCGTCACTGCTGTGGCACATTCAACACATGTGTTTTGAGTGTTGGAGACGTGAATGACATTTGGTGAGCACTGGTTGACGTCACAAAATAGGCGGGACTTAAACTTTATTTCCGTCAGCCAGGACCATGAGGCGAACAGAAATATTGTCTTCAAGCCATGTTGCTTTAACCAACTCGGCGTCGTCTGTGCACATACTGGTGTAGCGCGTTTTGGCGTTGATGCCACACAGCCGCAAAGTTCTAAGAATTGACGCCTGGCACATTCCTTGGCAATTGTTTCACAACAGTTATTGCGTACTGTTCCTTTGTTCGCACAATGCTTTTATTCAAACACGTGGCCATATACACAGATGGAAAATGAATTTAGAATTTAATAAAATGAAACCCCAAAAATTAATAAAAATAAAAAATCCTTTTATTTGACCCATTACAATACCCCCCCAATGAGAGGTCTTCTGTCGAAACAGAAGAAGTCTTATTGTTAAAACCCCCTAAGAGGACCGGTGAGGATATGGTGCCAACAACCCCCCATTTGTTCTTATATATCATTGGTAAACAACCCCCCTGGCTCGGCGACTATGGCCGCATCTGAACGAGATTACTGGACTTCTCTGTACGAGATCCCAACACCATAAAATCGAACAGACATGCACCACAGCGCACCTCACCTTCTAACATGCCGCCCCAAAAATCCAAACCCCTGGCTTATATCGTGCCAGATCCTCAACCGATATGTTCCCCCTTATCATGCACACTGGGCTGCCTTTAGCAGTTACTGGGCTTGTACACACACTTATTGCTAGATCCTAGCCAAAAATTCATTCTTACCTTCCAAAATTTATTTACGTTAAAATCAAACAGCTATTTTCTTCAAAATCGAAAATAAAATCTTTTATCTGAACTGATTAATTCTCTTCGTTATTATTGATAATTAGAAAAACAAATAAATTGAACTTTTATTAAAAACATGAACTTCCTTATCCTAACATTGGATTAGACACATATCCTAAATAATACAATTCAATAAAAAACCGTATCAATACACACAAACAATAATATAATCAAAATTCAAAACATCGATTAGATGGCAGGCACAAAAAAAAATTTTAATTTATTAAAATATATTTTCTCAATATTAAAATTATTTAAATTAATTAAGAAACAAATTTTAAATTGGCATCACTTCATTGCCGAAACGGGTCTAGTATAGAACATCACCCATCAGCTGATCAAACTGGGTCAAGTCAAGAACCTTGACCTACAGAAGTTATACATAAGTTACTACAGAAAATACATTGAACCTCTTCAAAATTCTATCTTTGAACACAAAAACATACTAAAATAAGACATTTAAAAATAACAAAGTATTAATACAATTAACAAATAAAATTGACATTTAAATTGCTCAAAATTACACATTTTACAACTTTACATTTTTTCAAATTCTATTAAAATTGTCACTTGTTTCAATCAAAATTTTATATTTTTCCTATGACTCTCTTTATTTAATAATCTCATTCTCCATTAGTTTGGGTGATCTAATTATTCATAACAATTTAATTTACAACTTGATATGTATACATTTATAATCTTTACCTCTTTGACCTCATATCACTAACAACTTTAACTAACATGACACCCCTCTCTATCAAAACATCTATCAAACAATCTCTAAACCCAACTTACTACTCAACTCAATTCGCAACATTCTACTCTTATATAAAAAAAATACTCTCTAACCCTTTGTACCCAGGATGTGTGTTCCCCCCTACCCCCAAAAAGCTCATTCCCTTATGTTGGTCCCTGGTTCTACTTAAGGCAACCCTTTCCGGTGCTAAACGGTCCCTTCCCGTCCCAACCACTTTTGTTGCGGACTCCTACCACCCCATCCCCTCTTACAAAATTCCCATCAACTTATTACCATTCTCATTACATCACTTCAACTACAACAAAATATCACCATTTACTTATTACATTTATATATCAATCGTTACTCTACATATATTCCCCATATCTACTGTGTCACTATTGCATCTCAAATTCTACATTACATTACTTCATAACAATATTATTTTCTCTATTTCCACCTGAAACTCAACTTGGACTGATCTACATGTCCCAACAAAATATTAATCACCCGAAATTTACCTTTTACTGTCTTTTACAAATCATTTAAAATTCTCAACTATATCAAATTATTTTCATCATTTAAAATAACATCTTTAGCACATTAAAATCACTATTCAAACATCAGTTACCTTGGAAATTAGCAAACAATTTATAAATGACTTCTACAGCGGATCAGCTGATTTACTTAGCAAGGTGAACAAACCTTACTACAGATGCATTCTACAATTTTATGAACTACATATTTTTACAATCCTTATATCTAACATACTACACATAATTAGTACACATCTACATCGCTTCATTGTTTCCCCCTTTTCTGACTCTGGTACAATTAGATAAACAACCTGCCGGTCGGTCTAGGTATTTACTTGATTATAACCACATTTCAAAATTATATAGATTACATATTTCTTCCATCCCTATATCCCTAACACAATAAACTAATACATTTATGAGACAGAATAAACATAGTATAATAAACATATGAACACCTATTTATCAAATCATAATACAAGCATTTAATTAGTGCAAAAGTGAGTTATCATTTTTACGTTATGAAATTTAAATTCGTTGCTCACCTGAGCAACCCCCTAGCCACACACACTATTGTTTTGTTCTGTTGGACTGTGGCGCCCATGTGCGTCCACAAGGACGGCAAGGTGGAGGAATTGACCATCTCCTTGTCCTTGCTTCGGCGTTACATTTGAAAGGTTTAGATATCAACATATCTTTGTTATATAATTATGCGCCCTTAATGCGGGTCTACCACCTGGCTTGGCTGTCCCTACTCGGACAGAGTGGCAGCCGCTGTTCCATAGTTTCCTGGATTTCCCCTAGTTTCACCCCCATCAATTTCTAATATCAACCAATTTCAAGCCAGCTATGGTCAAGGGACTTAATTTATGGCCATAGCTGACCGCTAACCAAAACCACGATTAGTGCTGGTAAGGCAGTAATCGCCCGAAAAGTCGGGGAAATCATCTTTACTTTCAGGCATGTTACAATCATCATTAATCTGCACGGCACGAAAAATCTATCAGTATACAATATAAGTTGTATAAAAGGGTGTGCCGTGCATTTTCACCCTTTCGGCCTCCGATGGGGGTAACACTCTCTATTACCCCCAACACTTTCCGCTATCTACTGTGGCACATGCCACCACAGCGATAGCACACTAATAGCTAAATTAAATCATATAACATCGCTTCAATATTTCTCACTACAATTATATTCCTCAAAAAATTTCAAATTTATTATTAACATTTATTTTACATTACCTTTCAGTTATTATTATTTTTTGAATTATTATCTCAAGTTATTTTCATTATTGAATCAAAATCTTTTCACACCTGTAAACATTTTATTCCATTTAATTGGTATTATAAATTTATACTTACAGAACATTATTCACCTACTGACATAAACACAAAATATACACACCATACACACCAATATCTCCACGTAACCTCTGAAACATTTAACAACAGTGTTATCTCATATCAAACAATTTGACATTTATTTATTAATTAATTATCAAATTCAACTCTCATAAAATAATTTAAACTCATTATCAAAATTCCATTATACCACATTTAAATCAATCAAAATATTTACGCATCTTCAAATTATTTTAATTAAATTAATTATTGAACACATTTTAATTACTCTCACCAATTACAATAATTACAATTCATTTATTATTTTCTTCAAAATTATTGTTGTTATTTAGGCTGCAAAATATTAATATTATTATCACAACAATTACCTACATACACCTTGTTTACCTAACATTTTACAATACACACAATTAAATTCACTAAACATTTATTTACAATTCTTCATCATTAATTATTCAGTTATATCACACTTCATTGTCCAAGGTTGCGAGGTCAGAACCATAAAACAAAATACTTAAAATTGTCCATTTATGAATTTATGTTCAGCCTCCATCGTCAAAAATTAGTCTGGGTTTCACATAACAATTTTCAATTTTATTTACATTCCACATATGGCTATCTTGTGTGTAATAACCATAAAATTTTAGTTAATTCATTTTACCATAATAATCATAAACCCAGTCAACATTATTTATTTCTGTCAAGTCTCCATTCGTAATTGTATTCATTATCAAGTCAGTTATTTTTTCATCATAAGGCAAATTGTTATTTTTTAAACATGTATAATTAAAACAATTCTCACTCTCTATTTTAACAGGTAAGTACTTCATATCATTTATTTTTTCCACTGCTAACGTTTCTTTCAACTCATCATAATTCCTCTTCAACTTATATAATTCTATCTCTTTATCAACACACAATTCTCTGTCTAAATCTCTCTCATCATAACACCATCTCACACTTTCAACACCATTCCACACAGAGGGTACTAATTCATACAAAAAGGGGAAACAACTCAAATCTTCCATTACATAGGGTCTCTTGCCCTCCAATAATAACACTTGTGAACACCCTGGTTCATCGCAAATAAGGGGAAAATTTACCCTCTGCCCTACACATTCATCTACTCTTTCTTTCCATTCTTTCTCTAATTCATCAACACTAATTATTACTCCGTTACAACCTATCATTCTCTCTCTCTCACTTACTATTTCACTATCTATTTTCAACGTATCACTCTCTGATACTACCTTTTCAATTACATTACCATTTTCAATATCATTGTTATCATTTGTTACCTTATTCTCTAATACCACATTTTTAATTATATTCTCATTTTCAACATTATTTTTATCGCTAGTTACTTTTTTATTATCATTATTATTTTTACTTTTAATCTGTTCTCCTACTGACTCTACTATTTTCTCAATATCCCGTTTCAATTCGTTACACCTACTTTCGCATTTCATTTTTACCTCATTAATATCAAATTTCAGTTCATCAAATTTACAATTAAATTCACTTTTAATTTCGGTCTTAATTTCATTCAATTTTACATCGCTATTGTCAAAACGATTATTTAATTCGTTAAATTTGTTATTTTGTACCTCAAATTTGCTGTCAGAATCACTCTTCTGTTCATTCATTTTAATATCACTAACATCAAAACGACTGTTTACTTCACAAAATTTTGTCTCTATCATACTATACAAACGTTTCAACATCTCATCTGTATCAGAATTTTTACTTTGGACTGGCGTTGAATGAATTCCTTCATCCATAATTTTTGACCCAGTCCCACTCAATTCAATATTCATGTGGCTTTCGTTTTCAATGTCAGTTAAGCTGACATTCTTGTTATTATCTGCCATTTTTATATTGTAAATTTACTAATATTGTTTCACTACTCTTTAACTTACATATACAACATCTTATATTTGATCTAATCTTAACTCTTTGTCTTGCGTACTTTACGTAATTTTTTCGTACCGTTATTTAACCTTCAACCATACTTGCATCTTATTTGTAGGTGTGGTTTTTATATTTAATTTTTTTTTAATTTATAAAAACCGTCCCTTTCGGCAGCACCATTGTGATTATATTTTTACATTACAATTATAAATACAGAAAATTATCTCCAATTAGCTCCAAAAATCTTCTCGTAACCAGGGTTGCGGCACACGAACGTTAGAATGCAAGCATGGTTTACAGGTTATGTAAATCACTTACGCAACTCATTTTTTTTGAAGAGAAATTAATTAAATTTTATTTTTTAAACTTTTTAAACCTTCATGTCAGACTATTTCTCCAAAATTAGAAAATGAAATACATACATAATGTTTTTTCTGTGATTCACTTCATGACTACGACAATTACTATTTTAATCTTACTATAACATCTTACCTTATAATATATAAATCAGACAGCCTAGCCTGCCCATTCTCACATTCACACATACAATTTTAATACCCCTTTATTTTTTAAACCCCATTTTTAAATAATCTTGATATACATTGATACTACAGCCGGCCACGTGGAGTCATCCCGACTTCTTTTTTAGTTGCACACAGTTTTCTGTTATGTCCGAAAACGAATTATTATTTCATTTTTATGCGAACTGTACTCACTCTCGGATTTTTTCCAAGTTGCACTCACATTTATTCGATGTTAAAAGTTACTTTTTTGAGCCCGGGTTGCCGGGCAACCTGCGCGGGTTGAAGTAGCTGATGGACTGGGCAGTGTCTATCAGTCCCCACCTCCTCGATATATTTGTTGCAGAAGGCGGAAAGCAATGCCTTCTATTTGATCGTCACTGCTGTGGCACATTCAACACATGTGTTTTGAGTGTTGGAGACGTGGATGACATTTGGTGAGCACTGGTTGACGTCACAAAATAGGCGGGATTTAAACTTTATTTCCGTCAGCCAGGACCATGAGGCGAACAGAAATATTGTCTTCAAGCCATGTTGCTTTAACCAACTCGTCGTCGTCGGCGCACGTGCTGGTATAGTGCGTTTTGGCGTTGATGCCACACAGCCGCAAAGTTCTAAGAATTGACGACTGGCACATTCCTTGGCAATTGTTTCACAACAGTTATTGCGTACTGTTCCTTTGTTCGCACAATGCTTTTATTCAAACACGTGGCCATATACACAGATGGAAAATGAATTTAGAATTTAATAAAATGAAACCCCAAAAATTAATAAAAATAAAAAATCCTTTTATTTGACCCGTTACAATACACTCAATATGTATGACTACCTGATTTCCTTTTTTAAGACTTACATACACTTCACAATTTACACACAAGACAGTTAAATAGACATTTACACACAAGACAGTTACATAGACAACACTGATAAATAACTGAGAGACTTTCTCAGGAAAAATAAACGAACGATGCATGACTCCTTCTAGTAATGCTGAGAAGTGCTTACACACAGTATAGTTTAAGTAAATGCCAATTCACCAGCTGCAGCTTAACTTTTTTTTTTTTTTTTTTTTTTTTTTTTTTTTTTTTTTTTTAGTATATAACGTATATAGCAAATTCAAATTCATTTTGCATATAATGTATCACTACCACCTACTAATTATACTTGTAAGGGTAAAAAAAAATTATTTCAGAAGCCAGACTTGTTCAACTGTATTTTGAAAGAAAAACTATTGTTCAGTTGTTCAGATATAAATTCGTTATCATTAAAATAAACTGGTAACAGTTTAAGTAATGTAAAGATGATTAAGCAAATGTCTTTTTTTTTATATGTTAAGTCAGCTTGCCTTGTCACTAATTGACCAGAGTATCAAGTGGTACAGAAGGTACAGATATGCACACCAAAAAATTAAGTTAGTTCTCCATTTAACCTAAGTAATACTGTCCACTGTCTAGAATTATTGCTTTGATCATTATAATAAAAGTTTACTTGCACAGCATACACCAGAAAAGTTCATCAGGGACATACGTTTCATTTTTGGCAGGAGCACGTTGCATACTTACGCGCGTTCCTTTATTTTCTTCACATTTCTTTTTTTTCCTGGTCATCTGGTCACGGTTGAGCGTGCCGGAGACACCCCAGGGCACACCTTAGTTCTTAGCCAGCCATGGTAAATAATTTACGCCCGGTATTAACAAAGAACAATACAATTCAATTTTCTTTGATCACATGCAGCCCGGGTTGAAGGCCGAACAAGACGAGACAGCCCCACACGCTTACTGCCTTCTCAACAACAACCAACGCCGCCACTCCGCGCGACAGGAAAATCAAGCTGACTAATCTCTACTAGATAGCGCGACCATACAGTAATTTGACTTAATAATTTTTTGTATGTTGCCGTAACAAAATTCCTAAGTTACGGCACACCCCCACAACAAAAGGAGTCCAACGGGTTGGACGACATTGGGTCGGCTACAACTGGAGGAAAGCTGGGGACTAAATAAAACTGTTTAAAAGGTAAAATAAAACGGAAGTTGAAAACGAAAGGACACCGGAAAGAAGGACAAGGTGTGTGTGTGTGTGTGTGTGTGTGTGTGTATGTGTGGAAGATGCTGGAAGTGTGAGCGGTCGCGACCTAAAGAGATAGAAAGAGGAAAGGAAAGGAGAGGAGCTAAAATCCATCTAAAAATTTTAAAACCCCATTTGACCCCCCTTAAAACGGTTAAAAACTCTAACAGGTAAAACCATTAAACCCAAAAATTATTAAACCAGATCCTCCAGGAAAGCCCCCCCCCAAAACCAAACCCAAAGACTTTAATTAATCCTACTGGGGTAGCAATATATATATATATATATTTCTCTCAAGGAACCTCTAATTGAGGACACGCTTTCAAATGCGAAACATGCGCCACTCTCACTAGCATTCCGTCCTCTAGACCCACCAGGTTGGCAGTTACCGGAGAGACAAATTTTGAAATTCGGAATGGTCCCATCCACCGATAACAGAGCTTGGCGGAGCGACCCTCCACTCTAGAGCTGAGCGGGTGGCTCCTACAGTACACCAACTGTCCCACCTTAAAAGGGTTGGGGACTCTCCCAGCGTTGTAACGATGCCGCACGCGCTTGTGCGATCGGAGCCGAGCTCTCCTCACCTCTTTCCACCTGTGCGAGACCCCCCCGTTTGGCGAATCCTGAAGAAGATCCTCCAATCTCCACAAATTGCTAAGGGGGTGAACAGGGGAGAAACCAAACATGACCTCAAAGGGCACGGCTCTATGACTTTCATGAAGGGAGGAGTTGAAAGCCAGTTGTAACCACCTAAGATTCTGGTCCCACGTGTTCTGCTGTTCCGCGTGGTATGCAATGAGGGCGGATCTGAGGTTGCGATTAAATCGTTCAGCGTGGGAAGGTTGCGGGTGATAAGGTGAAGTGGTTACATGTTGAATGCCGTGCTTGAAACACGTTTCGGAACTGCCTTGAGATGAACTGGGGGCCATTGTCCGAGACAATGATGGAGGGAAGCCCGAAATGCTGAAAGATGCTGGTCTGAAGGGCTGTGATGGTAGTTGCAGCACTTGCCTGATGCAAAGGAAGTAGCCAGACAAACTTAGAGAAGGCATCCACACAAACAAGGAGGAACGAATTCCCGGCCTTGCTACGTGGAAACGGACCCACGTAGTCGATGAAAACCTTCTCCATACGTTTGCTAGCCACCTCAGAAGACAGCAACCCCAACTTGGTGTTCTGAGCGGGCTTGCTCAGACTACACAGATGACAACACTTCACTCGGGTGGCGATGTCCGGTCCAGGCCTTTCCAGATGAAGGTCTTCCTAATCGTGGCGATGGTCTTAGAAACACCCAAATGGCCTCCCACCGGGGAATTGTGACAGTACTGGAAGACCATTGGTACAAGCTTACTCGGCAGCACTATCTTATGAACCCGTCCTCTACATTCCTTGCAGCAGAGGACGCCCTTGGACAGAAAATAAGGAGCCTTAATCTCGCCTGATTTAATATTTTTGATTATAGGACCCAACGCCTCATCATCAAGCTGATGAGGGATGACATCAGTAAAGGCAAGGGGAAACTCCCAAGAGTAAGGCGCAGGGTTCATCTATTGGCTCCTCACTGGGTAGATGGTACATTCGTGATAAAGCGTCGGCAACAACATTTTGGGTCCCCCGTATATGTTGTGCCCTGAACTTAAATCATGAGATTTTGACCACCCAGCGGCCAATTTTACCCAGTTGTCGGGGATGCACCAGAAGCCAAGAGAGAGCCTGATTGTCGGTCTCTAGTTGGAACTCAGCATGTTCCAAATACCTTCTAAACTTGTCAAGAGCGAAGACAACTGCCAAACACTCCAACTCATAAACAGATGATTTCTTTTCGGTGTCGGTGAGGGTCCTAGATACAAAAGCTACTGGCTGCCGAGCACCATCCACCTCCTGCGAGAGCACGGTGCCGATCGCAACAGAGCTGGCATCAGACTGCAAAATAAAGGGCCTCATGAAGTCAGGCATCCGAAGCACGGGCAGCGACAGAATGGCCTCCTTCAGGGTCTCAAAGGCCCGCTGCTGTTCGTCGCCCCACACAAATTTGACACCCTTTTTTCTCAAGGAATTTAGGGGAGCAGCAATCTCGGCGGCCGCAGGAATGAACCGCCGATAAAAATTCACCATCCCTACAAAGCGGGCCACCCCTTTAGCGTCCCTTGGAGGAGGAAAATCCCGAATAGCCTGAGTCCTCTCTGGGTCCACCGTGACCCCTTTATGAGACACAAGGTGACCGAGGAAAGAAATTTCCTCCTGGGCAAATTTCACCTTGTCGGGGTTTACTGTTAGCCCCGCGCGCCTCAGGCGACACAGCACCTCACGGAGGTGATCCATGTGTTCCTACAAGGTGGTACTGTAAATCAGAAGAATAGTTAAATATATACTGGAATTTTACATCATGGAACACAGTGTCAAGTAGACGGGTTAGCGTCTGAGCACCATCAGCCAGTCCCATGGGGACTCTCTTATATTGGTACAGGTTCCACGGTACGCAAAAAGCCGTGTACAGCCGAGAATCCTTGTGTAAGGGTATCTGGTGGTAGGCGGAATTTAGATCGAATATAGTGAAATAGCGGGCCTGCGAAAACCAGTCAAAGGCCGAATGCAGGTCCGGGAGGGGCACCGACTCAACCTCTATATTTTGATTTAATTTTCGATAGTCAATAACCAGCTGATGCTTCCCTCCCGGTTTAGGCACCAAGAATGCTGGACTGGCATAGGCTGATGTGGAAGGTTCAATGACACCCTGGTCTAACAATTCTTGAACCTTCTCACGCAAAATGGTCATTTTGGGAGGGGCACGTTGCATACTTACGCGCGTTCCTTTATTTTCTTCACATTTCTTTTTTTTTTCCTGGTCATCTAGTCACGGTTGAGCGGGCCGGAGACACCCCAGGGTACACCTTAGTTCTTAGCCAGCCATGGTAAATAATTTACGCCCGGTATTGACAAAGAACAATTCAATTTTCTTTGATCACATGCAGCCCGGGTTGAAGGCCGAACAAGACGAGACAGCCCCACATGCTTACTGCCTTCTCAACAACAACCAACGCCGCCACTCCGCGCGACAGGAAAATCAAGCTGACTAATCTCTCTACTAGATAGCGCGACCATACAGTAATTTGACTTAATAATTTTTTGTATGTTGCCGTAACAAAATTCCTAAGTTATGGCACACAACGTATGTAACAATTTAATCATCACTAAACATTTTGTAGCCTGCATCCGGTAAGTCTATTTCACACCAACGTTTGACGTTGTCTTCATTCAAACTGTTAAATGCTGTAGCGATTGGCAGATATATAACATTTCTGATGTGGGGTCAAGACCTTCTGGTTCTGTGGAGGCTGGTTGCAATTCAGATGGCTGTAACTTATTCCAGGCAGATATTAGAGCGTTTTCCGGAAGGCATCAGCTGCATTATATTGCATCCTTTTTAGTATGTGCTTTCCAGAATTGTTCAATGTCCACATCATTTTTACAAAGTGCCAAATTTTGTAAAAAGGACAACACAACACAACATTTATTGTGCCACGTGCACAAGTACAAAATACCCATGCTTGGAACCAATACTTTCCACAATCCCTTCTCCTGGCTATTATTAGAACCCCACCACAATCAGCACATTTCTGGTTTACCCTGGCTATAATTAGAGCTTATAATGTTACTCACTTGTTAAAAAAAAAGAAAAACAAGCTTGAGTGGGCGACGAATTACAGAGGGAGACTAATTAGTGGGTGACGAATTAATGAGGTTCCACTATAGTGCATTGTTACCAATTAACGTGCATATGTAAATCACAGTTAATAAATTTTATTTAATTTGCTTAAATGTTCATTGAGGTATTATAATATTAAAACTATGATGTATAGAGATTGCATATGATATTGTGAAATTATTTGATTTGATTGTTTATTACAGGAAAAGAGTTGGTGATAGAAGGTTCTTTAGGAGGTTTGCAAGTTTTGGATTTGACTCCAGAAGGTCAAACACACCAACGTATTTTGAGTTTAGGCCAGGATCCACTGACTGAAACAGAACATACTCGTATAGATGTTATGGCTTGTCTTAGTGCAGACTTGTATAGCATGCCTGGTGTTTCATATCCACTTAGAAAACAGGAGATTCCACCAGAAAAGGAAGCGTTCAGCTTCAATTTAAAGAGGAACCTACAAACTGATGCAGGTACAGAAGTATAACATGATTTCTTGTTTGCAGTTTTTAAATATATTTAAAAGATATCTGTAAAATTTTTGTGACCTAAAATACTATGAGATATCCTTTAAGTTTATTAGTTTTTGTAGCAAGGTTTTGTGAAGTGTTATGAATTATATTTGTATTCTGTTTGATTGTGCAAATAGTAGTTGTTATGTTAAAAATGTATAAATGATAAAAGGTTTAGTGAGATTTAGCCAATAAATAAAACACAGTTTTTTCTGCAGAAAAAACAAATTTCTCATGAACCTTAAAAATGCACCAAAATTTCTGGTAACAGATATTAGTCAAATAGAGAGGGTTCGAAAATTTACGTATCTCGGAGAAATAATTCAAGAGAATGATTTAGAAAAATCTGCTATAGAAGAAAGGATTCATAAGATGGAAAGGGCATATGCAGTGGCGGCTTGCCCATAAGGGCTCTGGGGCACAGCCGTCCCAATAAAATAAAAAGTAATAATTAATTATTAATTTTTCACCAGATCAATTAAAAAAGTTCCTGTACGCATCAAAACAATAATACAACGGAAAACATTTGATGTTTAAAGTCCGGAGTTGAGTTGCGGGCGTTGGCCATAGAGCCCAAAGCTACTGTGTGCAGTGTAAATGGAAAATACAGCATACAGGTCTAACCGTGCGGTGACGTCAATCAACTGTGTTCTTACGGACATTCTGGGACTCCATCCTTGGCCACGCATGCGCAAATCATCTCAGCCAGCGCCAGCGGCCAGCAGTTATTGGCACTCCTTGTTTGCAAACAGAGTTATTGTGTTTAGTGTGTGATTAATGTGTGTCATACTGAATAACACAGATTCTAACTTTGTAATTACGAATGATGTAAGTAAAATTATTAGCCAAGGGATAAAGAACTTAGAGCACAGGGTTGAACTTAAAAGATTAGGGCCTCCTAGGCCTAATATGGTGATTAATCAAGTACAAAAATCCACTAAGAGTAGGAATAGCTACAATCGGAAATTTAGTATTCATTTGTATAATTATGCTGATTGGTTGTGTGGGTGTGGAATAAAAAACTAATTTTTCTGTTACCCGTGCATAGTAATGGGTGTACAGGATCGCACCTGGACTGTAGATGGTGTCTCGGATATTAAGCATTTGAGTGAAAAACTTAAAAAACATAAATTAAGTGAAAAACATATAAATGTGTGTATCGAGTATGCAGTACTTGGGAAGGTTGACATTAGATCTCAGTTAGACAGTGCATATAGATTAAGAATTCAAAAGTTAAATGAGGAAGTATCAAAAAATCGGTACATTTTAAGTAAGTTGATTGATGCTGTGAAGTTTTGTGGGGCTTTTGAACTTGCATTAAGGGGGCATGACGAAAGTGGGACTGACATCTAACAACCCTGGCATATTTCGTGGTCTTGTCAACCTAATGGCAGAGTTAGACTCTATACATTAAAACAACATATTGAAAAAAGCAATAACCGAGTATTTTTAGGGCTTTTCAAAACCATCCAAAATGATTTACTTGATTCCATATATGCCGTGTGCTTGGAAATTATATGCGACGAAATTACTCAAACTAAATATATTGCTATTGAAGCCGATGAGACAATGACTGTGCTACATTGTCTTAGCTAGTGTTTGTTGTCAGATACGAGTTAAATGGGGTTGTAAATGAAAGATTTGTTAGTTTTGTAGTACCCAAAGGTCATGACGCAGCATCTGTTAGTGAAGCAATTTTTAACGAGCTGGAAAAGCTAAAAATTGACAAAACACCTGAAAGAGTGATTGCTCAAAGCTACGATGGCACTTCTGTCATGAGTGGCCAGCACACAGGTCAAAGCTGTGTACAAAAATGCACATTTCGTACACTGCTACGTGCATCAACTAAATTTGATCATTGAACGCTGCACAACACAAAATAAACAGATAAAAATATTTTTCAGTAATGTTGAAGCATTTTCATCCTTTTTTTCACAATCGACTAAAAGAACAGCAGTACTTGACGACATTATGAAAAAACGAATACCAAAGAGCTCTGGCACTCGTTGGAACTTCAAGTCTAGAATTGTCAGCACATTATTTAAGTATAAAAATAAAATAGAAGAATGCTTAAATAAAATATTAGACAACGACAGCAATGATTATACAACTGTAAACAAAGCAGTTGGTTTAAGCTGTAACTTATGTCCCTGTTCTTTCGGGCGCAATTTGTAACTTATGGCTTTTTATCGTTTAATTAGTTACCATAAAAATTTACTTACCATAAAAATGACATACTGTTTTTTGTGATGCTTCACGTTTTTTGCTCTGAATCGGTCAGAATCCTGGCAAATATTATATAGTCCACTCACGATATATTCATACAGGTTATTAAATGTTTGTTTAATTTTGACTAAACTAAAAAATACAATATTTATGGTTTTTTATACCATATTTAGGGTAATTACAAATTGTACCACAATTGTACCATTACAAAGCAACCTTCTTAAAGACAACGATTTCATTTTCTGGGTAACATTTTTTAATAAAATAATGCCCCATTGTGATATTTTGTACAACGAGCTTCAGAACAAGACAATCGACTGCATCAAGGCCTTAAAATATATAGGCGAGTTTAAGTCTATAATCCAAAAAATAAGAAACTTGCCTGAGGTTGACCAGCCCTGTTCTAGCGAACTTGATGGAACTGAAAATGATTTAACTTATTCAGGCCCCAGTAGAAAACGTGGCCGATTGAAGATAGAAGACACATTGTGGCAAAAGAAGTGTGTAATGTTATCATGAAATTTCTTAGATCATTTGTCGGTAGCTAGGTTATTTCAGCCAAGTTTGTTTCCTGAGTTCAAAAATAAATTTCCTGAAAATGAATTAGAAATTGCTGTAAATTTATTCCAGTTGAATAAAATAGAACTGAAACAAGAGTTGGTAGTAATATACAGTAGAAGTGATTTTTCTGAGGCAACAGGCTCATTACGGTTGCTTAATTTTATTTATGATAATAATCTGAGAGATGTGCTCCCCGAATCAGTGAAATTACTTCAGATCATCTGCACAATCCCAATGACCACTGCAGAAAGTGAAAGATATTTTTCAACTTTAAAGCGAATAAAGACTTTTACCAGGAGCACAATGAAAGAAGGTAGACTCAGTGCACTCGCCATGTGTTCAATTGAAAAGAAATTATTATCTACCCCCAATTGCAATGAACGTGTGATCAACCACTTCGCTGCACAGAAGGAGAGGAGGATGGACTTCTTCTACAAACAGTATAACTAAAGGTATGAATTTTCAGTCGTAGATTAATTTATTTTTGATATTAAATGTGACTAAGTATATTTAAAGTGGTAGAAGATTAATACCTTGTTACTTAATACAACTTCCTCCTGAATTCTGATGCTTGGTCTAATTTTAAAAATATAGCTTTCACATTTGCCCTGTGGTATATAGCTATGTACTTCTGTTCTATAAAATATTTTGAATTTCCACTCTTATTATTCACATATCTTAAAAATAAAATACATACAGTAAAATCAAATGTTATAAGTAGACTAATTTTGACAATTTTATATATTTATAAAAATACATACAAGAAAGTGAATGAGTGTGTGTATCTGTGTGTGCGCGTTCGCGTGCGTGTGTGTTTGTGTAGAGATAGTTATGACCTTATGAAAGAGCCCCTCCCATGTTCATAATGACGAGCCGCCACTGGGCATATGGTATAACTAAAGATATTTACAATAAAAACTGCATATCTAAAAATGTGAAAATAAGGCATTACAGTACAGTAGTGAAGCCAGAATGCCTATATGCAAATGAATGTCTAGCATTGAATTATAATTTAGACGAACTAGAAATATTGGAAAGACGAATCATTAGGAAAATATTGGGCCCACGGAAAACTTCAGAAGGTTGGAAATTAAGAAGTAATGATGAAATATATCAAAGTATAGACAATATAACAGAAACAATGAGAAAAAGAAGACTATTATTTTTTGGACATTTATATAGAATGAATGACAATAGGTTAACAAAGCAGATCTTCAAATATCTGTGAGGGAATAAGTCAACATCAAGTTGGATTAAAGAAGTCCAAAAGGATTTAGGAAAAATAATATATACGCAGAAGAAGCAATTGAAAGAGAAGTTTTTCAGGCAAGAGTATTAAAAATGGGAGGAGTTCAGTGTAGAAGAGAGAAAAATACAGGTTTAAAGTGAACTGGAGACAGGAAGAAGGGACACAGTGAAAAGATGAAAGAATATTGGAGAAAAAGGAAAGAACAAACAATAAAAAATTGAAATTGACATGTGGTCCTTAGATGGCTGATACAAAAATAAATAAAACACAGTTTTTAAATATGTGTGTTGGCATTTTGGCGAAATTTATGGCCACTTTTAAGACAGTTATGGACAACCAAAATTATAGTGTGCATCTAAATACTCACAATATACATGTAAGAAAAAAATAGGGTGCATAATTTATGAAACTGTCCTGTACGTCCAGCTGTAGGCTTTGACTTTCTGAGGGGTCACATTAGTCTTGCCAGTTAACATTGTTAGCATTTATCTATAACTAGAATATCACTATCTGCATTTGAAATTCAAAACTTGTTACTAGCCTAGCATGGTTGCATTTATTATCTGTTTATATTTTAATAAGCTCTTGTCACTTTCTCTCTCTGTAGTACTCTTCAATCAAATTAGATGTGTACTGGGATCGATAATAAAAAATAAACAAAAGTACACATAGAGATTAGATAATTAAGAGTAGTGATAGAGCAAGAAGGTTTTGAAGGTTAAAACATATAAAAAAGGATGAGGGATAAAGAAGGAAGGAACTGTAAAAAATTAAAAAAAAAATTCACATATAAAAATATAGTCATGTAAAGCGAACTGAATAATTGGACTAATTAGATAACCGAGTACAAACATTTTTAATTGCATTATGCAATAAGTTGTCTTGAAAATATGAAACCAGTTCATTTAAGCATTGCTAGTTGTGTGATGGCTGAGGGATGGCTCAAATTCTTTTCCTAGTTTTTGAGATAGTCCTCTTATGGGTTGGAAAGAGATACACTTCGAATGTTAATCAAGCCCCCAGTATACTTCAGTTTATGATATTTGAAGTGCCAGAATTAAAATTTTTCCACAACAACTTGAAGAATTTCTATGTTAAACAAGTTTTTTCTTGCTGTCTGAATATTGTACAGACGTGCTTATTGTTTTATGTGGTCTTTTGAACTGTATTAAAAATGTATTTTGTAATTTAGTGCTTTATTACCATGTCAATAACAAATCAACCATATGTGTCTATTATTCCATAAATACATAAACTTAAGACCAAATGTGGCATCCAGAATGCTGTTTACAAATGTTTCATAGACTCTATCAGTAAACTGATTTGTATGCCAAACTTCAACAAAATAAGTGGCCAGCCATGATTTGCAAAGCTCGTAGTGCAATTTTAAAATATTTGTTTTTTTGAGGCCCTGTAACATTTTATGGAAATCTCTTCATAATTTCTGTGGCAAAACGAGTAGTGAAGATTAATTTCATTTGCTACAAATGTTTATAAAGATGTGCTCACTAATATGAAGTTTTAAAAAATTAATACAAACAATTTTAAAACTATCTGCATAAGACGAGAGACCTTCTTGATTATAACAAAATAAGTAGAGAATAGTGAGTTATTTTTTATATGTTTTGGTTTTATTCACAAAAATGTAAACCCTCCTCCCCAGAAGGAAATCCTGAAAGTAGCCCCTGGTTAATAGTTATGATAACACGCATTATCAGAGTTTTGTGTTTATGTACTTATAGACATGTCTTTACTTACAGACGTTGCAAACATCTCTGTTCGATTTGCGTCAGTGTGGTATACACATTCACCACGTCTACTGTGTGAACTTCAGTCGTGTGCTACAGAATTTAAGCAGTATTTGTCCAATTTGGCTCGTTCAATAGGTTCTGCTGCTACCGAGATGGCTATAGGCCTTGTTCATGCCAGGTTATACTTTTTGAGACTGCTCTATTGTATTAAATTAGTTTCTGCTCTGACAATTAGTTTAATTTTTACATGAACGGATGAGGAGGTGACTAAATACTTGTATTAGAATCTATGTCTACGTTGTTGCTACTGTTAAGTATTAATTAATTTGAATATGTGTTTGACTCAACTGTTCATTGCCTTTAAAATTTTGAATCAATGGTTGCAAAATTGGTAGATTCAATTATTTTTTGTTGTAATTTCTGAAGTCAGTTTAACGAATTGAATTCACAGTCCTTAGTTCATGTGAAAATACTTAACAGCTGTCTGAATTCTGATAAATTCCAGTAACATTTAATTAAATTTTGGGGCGTAACTATTCCAGTAAATTACCTATTACTGGAATAATAGGTAAAGGTTTACCTATTACTAAAATTGTAATACTAAAACTACAATACTAAAAATTATGTTACTAAATTCCTCCTCCTATGGCGCTACAGCCCAAGTCGGGCCCTGGCCTCCAATCTACTCCGCCTGCAATCTATTGCAGCCCTCCTCCAGTTTTGTATCCCCATGTCCCTCGCGTCCTCTGCAACGTTCCAAGAGACAAGTCCATATTCCGTTGCCTGAGTCGTTTCCGATAACACATTCCTTTCCGAGGCTTATTTGATGGTTTCGTAACATCAGATTTTCCGGGAATGGGTTGTTAGCCCATAGCCCAACCTCCAACCTGGAGGGCCAGGATTGTTATCGAGGTTTTCTCCTCTAGGTAGGTTGCTTTCCCACCTACCCCCTCAGTCACAGTACCACAGCCAGATGGGTCAAATTTTGACTACCGCCTGCAATAATCCAAGACATAGGCCGGTCCAGGATAATTTCCTATACGCCCTACCTTGGTACTGTTGGATACTGCTGCCCTCCACCAGGAATGTTTATCGACCTTCTGATCTAGATCCGTACTGTTCTGCGCCAACGGGGTCACCTCTAGTACGATGTGGCTCTTCACCACGCAGTACGGTCTTGCCTGGAGAGAGGCTCGTGGCTCCATTGGGAGCTACCATTATATCATCCAACCCTGGGAACTTGTGAGGACCAGTGCCCAGTCAACCCGAAGCAAAGGTTCTACTTCTCCAAGTTCCCTCGACCCCTGTTACTAAATTACTACTACTATAATACTAATGGTAAAATGGTAAAGGTAAAATTTTAGTGAATAATAAAGTGCCTCAATTGTTAATGTACTTCGTAGGCTTGCACGGCCAGAGTCAATGTTGTTAAAATTCCTTCCCGGGCTGTTTGGCCGTGGTCCAGTGTTTTCTATAAAAACAGATGTTTTGGCAGTGCCATCGACTGCCATCTTCAGTATAAATTGAGTTATGATAACGTGTGGTGGTATAGTGGTCAGTAACATATACCACCTCACGTTACCGTAACTCGACTTACGCTGAAGACGGCAGCCGATGGCAATGCTGAAATGTCTGTTTTTGTAGAAAACAATGGACCAAACAGCCCAGGAAGGAATTTTAATGGCATTGCCTCAATTATTTTCTATAAGCAGTTAATTCATAAAGTAATAATTTATTTAAAAATTGTCAGAAGCCTTAACATTAATACAGTATGACTTACACTTATATCTGTGCCACTGATATACTATCTTCAAACGTCACACAATACTCTTTAAAAAAAAAAAAAACTTGTGAAGGAAAATGAGAATATTAATGTTAGTTTTTGAGGAAAAGTACAAAGGTGCCTTTAAAAGTACAAAGGTGCCTGTTTTTTAATACTCGGAGGTGATATTAAGTAAAACTTTATATCGTACTTTATGCTTACTTCCACTTATTTATCTCTGTTGGTACTTCACACATGCGTACGACTTGTTGGCTCTCCATGCTCATTAGTTACAATGATGTCTAATGAATAATATCAATTCAGTGTATAATGCATGACCTAGTGCGTACAGTATGGTGATAATGTATTATTTAGTAACTGCAGCATATTCCCTTCATATGAGGCCAACCTTTGTTGTGCCATTGGAATTTTGCTATCGTAAAAGTGATTGTGTAAGTGATACAAGAATGTGTCAACAACACAGCTACATAGGCAGAGCTAAATGAGTCATTAAAGTTGATAAGAATTTTGCTTTGATAGCTGATGTTAACTGTTCCAGCGATTTAAAAATAAACTGTCTTTTTCATTGTTAAATGATCACACGCATGCACGTTCAACTTACAATGACCACTCATTGCTTCTTATGAATGTGTTCAAACATTGCTGAATATATCTGATATGAGAGAGAGAGAGAGAGAGAGAGAGATGCGGACAGTGTCTCAACCATAATACAAAAATGGTATCATTTGTCAACAATAAGCAAAATGCCCTTTTCTAAGGTTTGCACAGACTAAATACAAAATACCATATGAACAAAAAAAAAAAATTTGTATACTGTGTAGAATACCATGATAAACGACTTTGTGACTTAAATATTTTCATAACTGACAAAGTGCTTGTGGCATTTGTGGCAGAAGAGCATTAAACCAATGATTTCTGACACATTTCAGTCAACTGTAAGTTAATGAAAAATCCAAAAAATATGAAAGTGCACAGTTACATAGAAAAACAAGTGGGGATATCAATGGTGTATTTATTAAAGTCATATCATCATGTGCGAGGATTAAACCAAGGATGGTTTGTTCCGGTCTAAAACACTCAAAGAGTCTAGAGCTGGTCACTCCAGCACTTCCTCGGATGTCCCACACATCTGCTTGTAGTTCCATAGTTGTTTGGTGATGTGGCAGTCATCCATTCGGCAAAGATGTTCCCACTAATTCAGCCGATACTGGCCATTCCTGTCGAGTATACTTATAATATTCAGTTCTGCCGTATATCTGTGTTTTCTCTACGATCATGGAGAGTATACCCTGCCACGTGCCTGAGAAATCTCATTTCAGTTGCTTGGATACAACTGGCCTGGCCTTTCGTTAAACTTTGATTCTCAGATCCATAAAGAAGTGTGGGAAGAGCCATCACCTTGTAGAATGTTAGGCGTTTTTCTTTACTTACTGACTTAAGAGTGCGCCTGATGATCCTGCACATAAGGTTGAACTTATGCAACTTATTCACAGTATTTATTTAAGTTTTATCTAAAATAATCTGAACATTACAGAGTAGAGCTTTCCTTTCTTTGAACAGAGTATAACATTGCTATGATGTGATGAAGCACGTAAGATTGAGGCATTCTGTATGCAACTATCTGTTACATGTATCCATTGTAACCATATGTAACATTCACGTGTTACATCACTCCATTTTGTGGTGTTTGTGTAATATTTTGTATTGTGGGTGCAATTCCTTCACACCTAAGTGTTGCTTAATTTTAATTCTAATGTTAATGAAGCTACAATAATATGGACATCATTAGTCTTGAAATTAGTGTTTTAATCCACCAGTACAGTCCTCGAAAGATAATGTTGTCATTTGTTTTACAGAGCAGAATCTTTAGCACAAAGTTTATCAATGAGTCTGTATGGGTCATCGTCTGACATAGCATCAACGCCAAGAAGACGGCAACGCAGTTGGTCTCAGTCTATAGAACATTTAGAGTCTGGACAGACGACAGGTAGAGGAACAAGTACACCATTTAGTCCAGTTGATGACATGGATACGCGTACTAGGATTCAGTGAGTAATCTCATTATTGTGTGTAGTGTGAACAGTAAACATTTTAGATGTTTGTTAACTAGTAAATATGATATATCATTGAACACAAACATAAAATATTATTATATATATAAACTTTCACAATATGAACTTACTTTCTTTATATATATAATAATATTTTATAAAGTGAACGAAGAGGATGGATCAACAAGATAATTACAAACATAAAGTATAAATTGTTAGAATTACTCCTTGCCAGCCTTAACCACAGTACTGTGGTCAGTGTGTTACAATCTTTTCTACACTGAAGATGGCCATCGAAGGCACGGCCGAAACATCTGTGTTTAACAAATTTTGACCACAGCCTTACAACCTGGCAAGGAGTAATTCTAACAACATTGACGCCAGCTGTGAAAGCTTCAGATAAAGTATAAGATTTTACTTAAGTAATCAGTAGCACTTCAGTAATCAAACTTTTATTATTTCAGCATTAGGCTTACTACTGAAAACATAAAAGTTTATGAGGGCAGTCTGAAAAGTTCTCGGCCTCGACCACAGACGGCAACACTGTCGCCAGTATTTTTTCTATGTTGGCATTGCATGTATTTTTAGCATCCATATGAAATTTCTGGTCATGCTGTCAAGTAATTTGTTTTATACTGCCGTTTGAAACAGAAGTGTTATCCATATTTTTTAAAGTGGAGGACATTGAATATCGCATGGGCATAATTTCTTTGTGAAAGAAAGTTTAACGCCAAGTGAAATTTATTCAAGGTTCATTAAAGTGTATGGGGGACTCTTCTCCTTCATTTTCAACAATTACAAAAATGGGCTGCCAAGTTTAAACGTGGTCATACCAGCTAAGAAGACGTTCCACATGAAGGACGTTCAAAAACAGCAACAACACTGGAAACCATTAAAAAGTGCATGGTGTGGTATTAGACAATCGGCGAATTAAAGTGCATGAAATTGCTGAGACTATAGGCATTTTAAAATAATGTGTCAGACATATTTTGTATGAGGAATTGCAAATGAAAAATCTTTGTGCTAGGTGGGTGCCATGCTTGCTCACAGCAGATGAAAAATGCGTGCGCATGTTCATATCTGTACAATGCTTGAAGTGTTTTAACAAGAACAAAACAAATTTTGTACATTGGTTTATTATGATGGATGAAACTTAGATCCACCACAACACACCGAGTCCAAAGAACAGTCAAAGCAGTGGACAGAAGCTGGTTGTTCAGTGCCTAAGAACACAAAATCAATTCCATCAGCAGGAAAACTCGTGGTGCCGGTGTTTTAGGATGCTAAGGGTGTTTAGTACATCAAAATTACCTCGAAAAGGGTGCAACAACTACCAAGGATTATTATTCCAATCTTTTATTGAAAGTAGATAAAAAAATTCATGAGAAAAGACCCATTTTGCAGAGGAAAACAAACTTTTTATCAAGACAATGCACCTACCCACAAAAGTGTTTTGGCTATGGAAAAATTTAAGAGATCTTGACTACAAATTGTTGGAACATCCTTCCTATTCCTGAGATTGGGCTCTCTTAGACTGTATCTTTCCCAAAACCCAACTCTTTCTTTCTGGTTAGTGTTTATCTTTCTGATTAAGAGGTGATTGCAGCTGTAGAGGAGTATTGTGCAGACCTTATGAAAGACCACTTCAGGGACAGAATAATGGTGTTGGAACATTGATGAAATAAATGCACTAACCTAAAAGGAGATTACATTAAAAATTAAATTTTTTTTGAAATTATATATTTGTTTTTCATTGTAAGGCTGAAAACTTTTCAGACCACCCTGTAAGTAGAGTCATGAATGTCTGATTATGAAACACTATAACAATCTATGTAATTGTTTAAGTTGGAATTTTAAAAATATTGTAAAGTTACTAATCATTTTTAAATAACTTTATTGAACCATAAAATACTTAAAACTCACAATTTCCAAATTCTTACCTTCACTGGGATCTAGGGTTCTATACGCGAACTTGTGACCTGTAAGAGTGGTTATTGGGTTGCATAACATAATAAATCTCTACTCTCATTTATCAACTTTAAACCAATTCGTTTATTTACTAACTTTGACATCTCTATCTTCTTTCTTTCTTTTTATATTCTTTACAAAGTTATTACTGACTCTTATTCCATTTTCAAAACAAAACAAATATTAATGAACTTAATTATTAAAATAGCTATATCTTTATTATACAAGAGGATCCAGCACTTCGCTCTCTCTCTCTCTCTCTCTTTCTCTCTCTCTCTCTCTCTCTCTCTCTCTCTCTCTCTCTCTCTCTCTCTCTCTCTCTCTCTCTCTCTCTCTCTCTCTCTCTCGTCTCTCTCTCTCTCTCTCTCTCTCATACTTTTCACCCCCCCCCCGCCCGAATAAGAGATCTCTTTAATATTGATTCATTTTAGTGGGTCTGTGTATACTGCAGTATTAATTTATAATTGAAGGTATTAAATGGTACTCATCCTGCTCGTTGTTACGCCAACACTGTTTTACGCTTGAATGTCCGAAAGATAACTTGAGCTGTTATAATTTAGTAGTTTTACTTCTAAAGTTGTTGTTGCACTTTTTTATCACCACATTTTCACAATTTTACAATATTTTGGCTCGCGAGCACTTTTACATTGAAGCGCGCGGTTCGATAGTATGACGCTAAGTGAAGTGTTTTCACAATGGCCAGCATCATTCTAAGCGTGGCAACTTGCCTTCTGATTGGACGGGCGAGCGTCTCGTGATCTCTCGTTATTTCTCGTACGATCACAGGCGGCGGCAAGGAAAACTGTGCATGCTCTTCACTCTGTCAAAATCGGCGCACACACGCTCGTACACTTTCCGATGCTCGAGACTTCGTCGCACCTCGCCTGGCTTATGGGTAGACTGACAACTGGGTGTTCACAAAAGTTATGCTTTGGTTATTAAAACCGGGGCTCAGTGTGGGTGACTCCACTCATTACAATTATTAAGGAATAAAAATAAACCCCATAGTTTGTCCCGTTACTATACCCCCCTAATGAGAGGTTTTCTGTCGAAACAGAAAAACTCTCATTGCCCCCCCCCAAAAAAAAAAAACCTAAGAGGACCAGCGAGGATATGGCACCACTAACTCCCCTTAATTCCTTACTAAAATCATGGGTAACTTATCCCCCTACTCTGGCGACTATGGCTGCACCTGAATGACCTTACTGGACTTCCCTCTCAAGATCCCAACACCGCAAAGTCAGACAGGCACCCACCACAGTATCACCTGACTCTGTAACATTCCAAACAAAATGTCAATAATTGGTCTTCCACCAAACCAGATCCTCAACTGATTTGTTTCCCCTTAGACATACTGGATTGCCTTTAGCAAAGTACTGGTTGTGTATATATGTGCCTTCTTAATATAAACATATTACATTCCTATTTCACAAAAACCTAACCTCAAAATAAACATTACCAACTGTAGGTTAACATAACACATATCATTTTGGAATCTACATAAAATTCACTAACATTATACAACTTTTTATTTCAATTTATATTAATTAAACATTTTAACTATTTATCTTGCATTATCATTTCAAATCAAAAATAAATTATTGAAATTTCAATCACTGCATTTTCCTCGGTTATCATTTATTTTACAATTCAAATCAAAATAAATCTAAGTTTTGAGACAATCAACACTGATTAATAATTATTTAAAACAATTAAAACCACCCAAAAATTCAAATTCCCCTTTCTTATATTTTCGTTCTTACCTGTGCTTGGATCCAGGGTTCTATGTACGAACTCGTGACCTGTAAAAGTGGTTGCTGGGTTTTACGGCATAATAATTACTCTTATTTACTACGTTTAACCAACTTTGTTTATTAAAATTATCTCCCACATACTTTCTTTCTCTTTCTTCTTCTGTTCTTTACAAAATTGTTTTTACTTGATTCTTATACATTTCCCAAAACATTGGTTACTTTATTTATAGCATAGGTTCTATTTTATGCGCCCTTTCTGAATATGGTTTTGCCCTATAGTTTATACATCTTTAACATTCTATTATTCGACTTATTTCTATAACATCTATATATATATATATATATATATATATATATATATATATTGTAACGAAGAGATCCTTACATACTCTTTTAAAGTGTATGTTTGTGTGTGTTCGCCTCACACTGATGTCGTTACTTTATGTTGCGCTGACGATGTCCGTAGCGATCCTTCAAATTACCAGTACACAAATGTGGGAACCTTACCTGTTCTTAATAGGTGTGCATAAATCCCGGGTGATACTGAAAAAACAATTAAAATACAAAATAGTTCGATGGAGCATTCGTGGCTATGACGGTCTGGTGAATTCAATTATTCCCGCCTGTACGGGTTTATAAATCTCGCTGGTAGTTCACCGAGTTTCCGACGTGAGCGCTTACCGTCATCTGCTTCTTGCTAAATAATACACAATTTATATAATGCACTCCCTATGAAATAAAAAACGGTGGTTAACACTCTGTACTAGTTTATTTAATTGCGATTTGGATTTATTCAGTAAGATATAAAATTATATTTTTGTTATTAAACAAATTTGCACCGGCAATTATTATAAGACAAAAATCTCAAGGTTCAGCGAAGCGATCAGAACGTATTATTCAGTCAAACATGGCGATTGAAGCTGTTTGTTTACAATCAATTATGTTCAGATTCTGGATTCTTGTGATTACAAAAGAAATATTAATAATGATTACAATAAAGTACACTACCTTATATTAGTTGTACTTAAGATAATATACTGTGTAATTATATTTTGTTCATGTGATGTGGTAAAGTGTGTTTCAAAAAGTCGTAATTTTCATACAGGTTATTTTTCTAGTTAATATAATTTTAGTGCTTTAATTTTTATTAATCTTTGAAAGAAATAATATTCAGTTTATAGTGAGAGTTCAGATTGTTGTGAAAAAAAAAATTAAAGAGATTTTAATTCAGAAATTTGGGTATTTTAGCAATACTTATCAAATCAGTTGACTTGTGGTATAATGTCATTCAGTTGTAATGGGTTGTGTTCATCGATAGTCATCAATTTTCAATATTCTTGGGGCTTAAGTACGTCTGGCATCTTTTTCATATTAGTCGTTGAAATTTATTAATTTAGAATTTGTTAAATTGGTCCTGGGCATCAGTTGAATGTTCTAGTCCTTCGTCAGCTTCTTACGTCTTCCTCTTTTTGAATTTAGATTACTTTTTGAACATTTTATATTAAAAGTTTGGTCATTCACCGTTTGGCGTCTGTTCCTGAAGAGCATCACTTATGGAATAATAGGTTTTAACGGAAAATTCGTAACCAACGTTCCATTGTCATGGTTACTGATTGCTCTTGATTGGCTGATCATGACTTAAGACCATTGTTATCATATTTGAATTTTTATTCAAAATTACTGTATATCTTCTGATTGCTATTATTCTTCCTTCTTCCTTTCTATGTATTAAATATTATCACTACTGTTCGTATTTTCTTTCAAAGATCATTTTGACATCCCACAAGGTTGGGTTTTCTTATGTATTATTGTTTGGACAATTATGTTGATATTTGTTAATTACATTTCTTTCTTATTTTAAGTTCTTAATCTAACATTTATCTTTTAATATGATTCACAAATTATCCTTGACTAGTTATTTGCCTTGGATTTGGTAATATTCTTGTTAATTTTTGACAATTTGTAGTTATTGGTTTTTTACAGTTGGGCATTTCATAGGCCTAAGTAGTAATTGGCCTTATTTTCTTATTTTATACTAATTACATTTTAATTTACCCTCGTACATGTTTTGTTTTGGTATTCTAAGTGATTTGTTTACTTGTTGTCTTGTTTTAGATCTGTTTTTATAATAATTGTATGTTCCCATTAGTTTCTACATTATGGTTTGTTAATTATTTCCTAACTGCCCTTCCAGTGTTATTAGATTTGCATAAATCTATCTTTTTACTTATTTATTTTGTCATTGTTTATAAATTGGCTATTATTTATTATTCTCTATTACATAAAACATAACATTTAGGCTTATGGTCTGTATAATTCCTTCAGCCATATTCCTATTCATAGATTTAATCAAACAATTCTTTAACAGCTATTATGCAACGTTTGTTTACAATTCGTTTCATTCTTAATTATTTTTTGGGTGATAAACATCATCACACCATTTAAATTTACTTAATTTAATCCCTTAGAACATGCGTTGTTGATTGATTTTGCTCTTATTTTCTTTACTATATTTTTTCTTATACTAACTTTACTCTCTAGCCATGGTAACACTAACTTTTGACCTTCCATGGGATTCCTCCCCTGAATACTATTGTATCCTTCATTTACAATTAATCTTAATACTATCAATATATAATAATATTGTTCACCATTAATCATTTAGTGTTCATCACAGATTATTAAGTGTTTATACTTATCAATAGGGTTTCTAGTTATTTTGGGGTTTTACACTTTCACTTTTCACTTCTTATCTGTTATTTAAGTGTTATTAGTGGGTAATCCCTAACATTACATTCTCTTTGTCACTTATTTATGTTTACTATCTCACTATCTCTCTCTTTACAAAGGTTATTTATACTATGAATAAGTTCATGTCATTATAGAGTTCTTTATTACATTTAAACTCTATTTCTTTGGTTAGAGTACTTTTAGTTTTTTCATTACTTTATCGGGTTTTATCAATTATCATTTACATTGATCATTTAGTCGATTCTAATACTTATCTATTACATGTGTTATTTATTTGTTTCTTTTTCATTATTATATTTCAGTGTAACATTTTTCCTTTCTCTGTTCTATATTATTTGTTTGTGTCTTTTCATTTCTTCTTGTTTTGTTTCATTTATACTTGGTTTGTTTCACTTTCATTTCCTTCTTCTTCGATTTCATTTTATTTTGGTTTTCCCCTTCTCATTTGGTTTAATTTTATTTGGTTTATCTATTGATTCAATCACTTGGGTTGGGTCATGTAGTCGTTTGTCGCGTCATTGTCATTTTATTTTAAATATTTTATATAGTTGATTCATCGTTTTTTCCCTAGTATTGGGGTGGCTTGTTTGTGTTGTAACATAATATTGTAACGTTACATAACCCCTGCCCAAATATGATAACATAATCACCAGAGTTAAAACTAGTAATTACCCATTTTTAAAAGTCAGAAATGGGGATTAGGTATCAAGCTATGACAACCTTTGTACTCTAAAAACACTGTAAACAATAATTACAAAAGTGCAGTGTACAGAGTGGAACATAGTGTAATCTGTGAAAGTGTAAAACCTTTAAAAAGTGCATCTCACAAAGTTGTGCTGGAGATGAAAACAAAATCAGTATTGTAGCAATAGTCTATGGAACTACTGACAAGTTTTGCATTTTTTGTAATTTTATATTGTGTAGGCCACAAAGGTCTTGTAACTAGGAGTTATATTTTTGTTTAATATAATTATTTTGTTTAGATGTAAGGTAATCCAGGGTTATAAATGAAATAATAATAATATATCAAATAATACTATGTTAACAAGATGGCATGTAAAAAAATATTGTAGAGTAAGGATATATTAAATGAATGATAAATCATAAATAAATCAAAATAAAAGGGATTAAAATATAAAATACCAGTTTACAAGTTTAAGGAAAAATATTGTAACGTTACCAAATATGGTAGTTACATAAAGTAAGCAATTATAACGTCAAGTGACGGGAAAGCATGAAAGTATTTCTAGATAAATAAAACTATGTGAACAAAAGTGTGTATCTACAGATATATTAGTGTAAAGTTCCAATTATGAAGGAGAAAGTATAACATAGCAGCATCGTACTCGAAATGAAGAAAGAAAATGACCATGAGCCAAAATAAAATGTTAGAAACCAGGCCCAATAGATTCCAACAGTGAGGGGAACCAACAAAGATAATAGATAATAAAGTGTAAAAGAAGACTACCAATAGATTCAACAGTGAGGGGAACAAATGAAGATAGTGACTATAATAAAAGTGTAATGGAAGACAACAGGATTCCAACAGTGAAGGGAACCAACAAAACGACTATGCAAAACAAAGGAAGAGACAACTCAAGAGCAACCACAATGATGGCAGACAAACTAATATATTTACAAATATGAATATTATGAAACAACGACTACTACAATGAAAATATTGAAGAAGACGTTCAAACCTAAAGAAGAAAGGAAGAAGAAGGACAAGGAAAACATGACATGAAGAGAGAAGAAAATGGATAGACCATACAAGAAATCATCATTCATCAAGTGTACTAGAGACAATACTAGTAACTAAAAGAATAGTGATTGTCAACTATGAAGAAACAGTGTTTAACATTTTAAGAAATCACAAACAGTTATAGTGAGTACTTAATATAAGTGTGAGAACCTGTGACCAGTTAACTAATTTTAACCTAATAAACCCCACAAACAATTCCAGTGATAAGGTTTATAGCGGAAGAAAAAGTGTTACTTTCATAGTGGAAACATCAAGGATTAAATAGTCAAAAAATACACAAACAGTTAGTGTGACTAGTTTAATGAAGATTGTGATCCAAATAGATAGTCATAAGACCACCAAACAATGTAAGATAGAACAGTTATATTATTGTTTATAGAACTTGATAAATAAAAACCTTTGTAAATTTCAAAAGAAATGTAACTGAATGCCACGGCAAAACAGAATACAATACAAAGAAAGGCCAGAGAAAATAATAACAAACAAAGTAGTTTGTTAAATATCAAACAAATGTGACATAATTTAGTTACAAACCATGACAAGAAAGGTATTATCATTAGTTCAAGAATATTTGTATTATTGTTTAAGAAGAAGTAGTGTAAACATGTGTATTAAAACGATTAAACTGTTGTAATAGAATACCATACTGAAGTCATGTTAGTAGTAGCAAAATGCTGCATTAGAATATGTTGTACATTGTTACATAACCCCATAGGTAAGGCACCTATGAAACAAAAAATCATACATGTTAGTTTAACCAAACAACCATCAACAATTGTGTCAATCAAAGATTCATTCTAAGTAATGATACACCCTAATAAACAGTGTATTATATTGAAATACACTACAAATAAAGTAGACCAAATATGATAGCACAAAGCTATAGGAAATGGAACCTAATATGCCAAATTAGTTAAACAAAATACATTGTTAAAACATGTGCAAAGATTGATGAAAGTATTACCAGTAGTTAGATGAACATCTGGTACTACTATGAGAACAGATTACAAGTATAATGACAATAGTTTTATGATCAAAATATTGTAAACTAGCTGACTATGAATGCATAGCCAGAAGTGAGCAGAGGCAATGTAACCAACTAGTTAAGCAAAATACTTTATTAAAACTTGAACAGAGATTAATGGAAGTGTTACCAGTAGTAAGAAGGACACTTAATACTACTATGAGAATGGACCATAACCATAAGAATAGTCATTTTATAGATAAATTATTAAAAACTAAATGACCATGATGGTGGAATCAGAATGTAAACAAACAATATGTAGCAAGTTGTTTAGGCAAAATGCAACATACAAACTTGTTCAAAAGTAGATAAAAATGTTATCAATGATCAGAAGGATGTCTGATACTACTTTGAGAATCTATGTCAAATATAATAATAACAATTTTATTATTGATTTATCAAAAAATAACTGACTACCATGTCATGACCTAATGTAAACAAACCCATTACTAGAAATTGAAGGGTTCTCAGATAGCTAAAGGCTAACAAATATATTAAATGAATTAGGTACTATAGTTGTACACTAGTTGCATTTATAACATAATATACCTTATATAGAAAAACCATAAATAAAGTGACAATTTTAAGAAAAAAGATAGGAGGGTAGTGAAACAATACTAATAGTATATGAAACACAGCCCTGTGCATATACTAAAGTACAAATCCATGTGAATAAACAATTATATTATTGTTAGATTACAATACCGATGTTATTAGATAAGAAAAAATAGTTTTAAGGACAATTGTGAATAATCGAATATGGACGCTAAAGACGCCATGATCAAACATTGTTTGGGTGACAATTATTCCCAAATTTTGTATTAAACAGTTGAGAAATAGACTCAGATCATTTAATCAAAAGTGTTTTAGTGTAATTAGTTAAGTTTTGGTGTAATAAACTTATTAAATATAAGATGCACCATAAAAATCGATAAAATCGTTGTAGTGATTTAAATAATGGACGGATTATAATCTTGTTTGGACTTTATATAAAGCTCAGGATGTCCGGGATTTATTGGCACTAACCATTCAACGATTAAGCAAATAATAAGAAAGTTATCACGATTTTAAACTTTTTAATTATTTTTTGCACCAGTGCTTACGTCATTCTAATCTCAAACCCAAACGCAAAATTGGTAATAAATTAAAAATTTTACTAAGTCAAGGTACTTTGGGTCGGAGAGTTCAAAGAATTCAACCAATCGAATGAATGAAAACCGGCAGACAAGCCGCAGACGTTCCGACGGAGCGTGACAGTCATCTATCAGTCATCAACTAGACAGGACGTATCACTCGGCGGACCAAATATATGAAGAAGTTTATTTTGAATTGTGCGCGACACGTAAACATCAGTAAACAACATACACCTAACCTAAATACCACACAAAGCATTAACGTGTGTACAGTGCGGAGTGAATAAGATTTAAATACGACCAGTGTATAATATCGGTCGTATTTTCGAGTGTTGTGTTGAAAATAAACCAGGGAGTACAATATTTTTCATTAATTAACAATAAAACAGAAATAAAAAATTTCTGAAAAAACCGATTGTTTAGATACTACGCTAATCAATAATAGCGAAGTATAATAATGCTGATGAAATTTATCAGAATTGGCGAAAGAATTATTTCGCAATTTTTAACTTGATAAATAAATGTTTTAATTATTTTTCATAATTAAAAGAGTCACGATTAATGTACTTATTACAAAATACGAGCACAGCAAATAGTCGCTCAATTGACTAATGTTGTTTTTGATTGTTACTATTGAAGATAAATATTTTAATTTTTACGCGAAAGAATATTCTATTCTACTGATAGTTAGGCATCAGAAATATTATAAATAATATATGTATGTTTAGATTAAGAAGAAATTAATGCTTAATATAATTAACTCTAATAACTATTCACATTATGAGATAACCTAAAAATCATAACCACAATTTGCCGCCTTTTTGTCATAAGTCTGTTCTCATATAATCCAAACCAGATGAAAGCTATAACAAGAGTTTTTTTTTTATATAACTTTTTCTCTTGTAAATAAATAATTCCTACAGTGAATTATTAAAATATAATAATATATTTTAGCAGTGCAAATCAACGCACTTGTTTATTGTCAAAGTAACTACTGTGTACTGGGTACGAATTCCCGCGTACGATAATACCATAATTATCTATTATATGGTACCAATTTTCAATTTTAACATTTGTTTGTTTGTTTTTTATTAATTGTTTATTAAATATCATTATAAAACGCCACATCTTGTATCTGGCATCATGTTACTTAAAAGAATCACACAAACTTGGTAATTAACTTATGTAAGAGGACATAACCTCTCTAAATAAAAACTATTGTATAACCTACAGTGTTACCAGCCTGAGGCTAAGAAGAGTTTCATTTTAAATTTGTTCATTGTAATTATTCTCAGTGAAATTATTAATGACTGATTGTAAATTTTTAAAGATCTTATAGCATTCTTAACTGTTAATAAACCTCTATATTTTGTTACCAGTGGAAAAGGAGTTTAATTTCAAACTTAAAATAATTCATTTTTTCATAGCCAGTTCTATCAAAAGGTGGCGGAAGAGTTTAAATATTCCTGATAATTCAGAACATTATTTAGTTGTTATATTATTATTATTGTGCATGCTAATCACGTTTGATATTCAAACAGAATATCTACTTGTATGTGTAGCGTGTGTGTTACAGCTGAGCAGTCACCTAACAGAACAGCAATATCCACATATGGTAAGTGGGGAGGTTACCAGCGGAGTGCGAAAAATACTTTGAAATTAAAAGATTTAACCTGCGATACCCACACATTTACTAACCACAATCAGACTGATAATAATAATTATAATTTTGGATATTTTATCGTACAACATTATTGCGGATACCGGAGCGTATCTGCAAGTAACACACAATCAAAACACACTTACATCTACATCTATAATATTACATTATAATATAAAGAAAAACCTTAAATAAATTAAATTTGATTATAGATAAAATCTATAAAGGATTATTTTTTCTAAAAAGAAGAAATGAAATTATAATAATTATTAATCGCCTATATTCTAAAAGATATATAGATTAGCCAATAAAAAACCATAAAAAATTCTTGGTTACTAAGAGTAACTAACTAACAAGAATTGAATTCAATTGTTCAAATATATTGGAAGTGAGCAGTTTAAAAAAAGTGTAATGTCTAGAAAAATTTAAGAAATTTATAAATACCATTCGGAAATAATCAGTGACAAATTAATAAAATTAATGAGCGATATCCACTACATCTTCGACATCTTTCGAACAGAATAATTTACGCCCGCAAATTGACAAAAATTGAAAAATCAGCCTTCCACTTTTTCAAGCCTAGCCTACCGAAATTTGACATTGTTGGTGAGATCGTTACGTATTAAAATTAAACTAAATTACACTTCAACTATAAACTTATAACACTAGAAACAGCACAATTTCTTTAAATACTTCTGGTAAAGAGGTGAACATAAACTTCATTTTTTTTGTTAACCAAAAAACAGCAAAACGTGGTTTTGTTACTAACATTCCCACAGCCATGATGTTTAGTGCTTGTTGTCATCTGTGAAGAAACGTAATCTGCACTCTAGCGGTCAACAAATCAACTGCATAATATAGATTATACTAAATTTTAAAATAATTCATGTAAAGCTTGGTACTGACCTGTATACATTTCTGACTTTCTCAAAGTACAAAGAACTCTAAAATAACCCTGGGAAATTAATTAATTATTTCTTTCTTGTTATTAAGACTGAAAATAAAAATATTTGTTATATGATATATGTTTGTAAAAGCAAGATCGAATTAACTCTGTGTTTTATATAAGAATCGATTATCCATTTTTGTTTTGGGAGACCATAAAAAACGTGAAATAAATTCAAGGAATGCCTTGTGGTTTAAATAATAAAATGTGTATTATTTCCAGTAGATGGTAGTTAGTTACAGATTGTAAGAAGATCGAGAGAAGAACGGACATCCAGAATTTATTATGTACCATTTGGAGTCACTTTAACCTCAAATTGGTTCGTAAAAGTAGCAGTCAGCTGGTACCACGAGCGGAAAAATTTGAATTACTCAATCGTATACTAAGAGAGTAATTCTCTTTGCACTCTCTCTCCTAACTACTGTCAAACAATGGTATTAATTTCACATAAATAAAATTTAAGAAGATCTTTCAGATATCTTTGCATAATCACACACCTTCGATTTTGAAAGCATATAACATAAAAATAACAAATTCTGTGACTCTTAATTAAGCGAGCGCTCTGAAAAATAACAAATATTTAATTTAAATATAGATTTAGTTAAGTTTTTTCTATAACTTTTCAAAACAGTCAATTCTCTGTAATTAACGATTGGGAGATGAAGTACATTAACCAGCCCACTCTTAATCATATCTACTTCTTCCCGTGTATTTTTCTGTTTGTTAGGACATATTATTCCTCTTTCTTTCGTTTTCTTAATTATTTGTTTCTTTACTCCCTTAATGTCACTTTTTCATCGCAAAATTACTCGCCTCAAGAAATATACAATTGCGATGAAACTGGGTTAAATTTTGAGGCATTGCTAAACAAAAGCCTCGCCGCCAAACAAGAACTTAATGCACCTGGTTTCAAAATGTGCAAGGAATGTGTGACTGTTTTAGCATGCAGTAATGCAGCTGGGACGTAGTAATGCTAGATTCACGTCTTTACGCCAGCAGAGAATAACTGATTTTGTGCAACCAGTGAATAAGTGAAGTGTTAATACTGAAGTGTTTATTTGGAAATTCTGTTAATAAAGTATAGAAACTGTAATCTAAGTAACAGTACAATAATTGAATTCTGTTTTTATAGTTTTGTTTAAGAATTTTATTCCAGTAATTGTAGGCCTACTGATTAATACTGTTACGACGGTCTACTCGATCGCCGTAGGTACAGTGGAAACAAAATAAGTACAAGACACCAATCAAGTCACTAATCACACCTTTAATTGTTACAGTAAAACAGTTCGTAATTAACAACACAGTCTCTACAGCAAATCAAATGAAAATTGTTCACACGCAATAAAATGTCTACTAATATTAAAACTCAGTTGTATTACAATTATACCGTCCGAATATAAAACGCAACACTTCACTACTAACTACTTGAACGTACACAGTAATAACTCGAACCGCTCTGTAAATATATCGCACTAATACTGTCGAACCACACTATCCAATATCTCGCATGGAACTGAAAACTAAGGCCGCTACCCGATATATTTATAGTCACGCTCACACACCAGAAGCTTCCAAACTACGTCTTATCTCTCGTGAACTATGTAATTACTACGGCCTTGACACAGTCCGAACGCCCGAGCGAAGCCCGGCACAGTCGAGAAGATTCTCGCAAAATGCGTCTAATAGCACGTACACCACACGCTTACATCGAGATGCTTCTGGCACATTCGATAAACACGTAGATTGTTCTGTGCTGTCGTAGCAATACGTATTACAGTGGTTAGTATTATTTTCTACTGATTTTGCAAAATGTAACCATTTTATTAGAAATGTAATGAAATCATTTGTCACTTCATGGAATCTGCAGTTGTTTTTATAGCTTTCCTTGCCTATTTGGTTCCTGGAGGTGGTTCGGATTATCCGGAATTTCAGACTAGCAGGGTTCGGACTAATGGGGTTCTACTGTATGTTGTTTTTGTATGTAGCAAGTAGAGTAATTGTTTTAAGAGAATATCAATTAACTGATATTAATTTCATTTTTGTGTTATCAAATATATCATTATAGAGCTGGTGTTAAACTTTATAAAGTTAAATATTTGTATACATGTACTTAGTTAGTATGCAGATTATAATTTGTAAACTTGGCCAGAAAGGGTATAATTGTGAATGAGATAAAAAAGGGTTTAGTGTAATTATATAATAAACAAATGAAGGATTCTATAATAATGTAGGTAATAACAAATTAAAATCAGAAGGAGATAAAAATGTAATGATAGCCCAAAAACCAGTAACATTGTATAGTAAGTCAGGTCAGAAAAGTTAGGTAACAAAATTTGTAAAAAAATACTAAATAGAATATAATGAGTGAGGAGAAGTCAATAATAATTACTGATAGCAGATAAGTAAATTCAATTTAAATAAAATCTCAAAATGTAATAGTGCAATGATACCGAAAGGTAATATTTTGTAACAGGAAAATAATACTTGTTAGAGTAAGTAGATTAAGAGGAAACGACAGAAAAATGTATATAATTTAGTAACAAACAATATGTAAAGGTATAATATGATATAATGTAAATTTAGTAAAGGAGTATTTTAATAAGTGCAAGAACATTGTATGATTATGGTTATAGGATTATAAATATTATCCAATAAGAGAAGACAGAATGGTTGTCAAAGACGACAAAATGGAATAAAATTTGTTGATTCGATTATTGAATTGTTACCCATGAACGAGAACAGTTCAGTTTTGATGCACTTAGAAAAAACGATAAAGTTAAATTAAATAAATTAATGAGTGAACAAAATTAAGTAATAAATAATCATAGGAAGGTTCACTGACTTTTGACGGTCACATATAATCGAATACTAATAAACCTATAAATCAAAATTGACGAAAATCTAATGGAAGAACTGTACCAATAAAACTCAGTATAATGGGTAATAGTTAAACTTAATTAATAAACCAATGAAGAGAAATAACTACCTGAATAGAATATTATAATCCAGTATCCTAAAGAACGAAATCAGAACTCAAAATTTTACTCGAACATCACCTTCCACAATTCGATAGAGAAAGCATAGTTTGACACGAAATACATTGAAACCCGTAACCACAAGAATTGGACATTGGTGAACAGTAAGGAGCGGCATTTCTGCGTCATCCCAGGACCAAGACATCAACTTTTATTTCGAACTTGGAGTGAAGACTGGCGAGGATTTATTCATCTGTATTCTGTTGTTGACCAAACACATCGAACAAGGTTAGCTGTACATGGCCACCACAAGTGACGATGCCAATCGGACGGTAAAACTCCACTTATTTTAAGTAATAATTAATAAGAAATTAGTAATATATTGTAATACCTTGTAATCCTATTTATGCATTTTCTGACCTTACTAATAGTTGAAAGAACCTTCACACCCTGTGTTTAAAGAAATACAATAATAATTAAAAATAATATATAACCCTGAATCCGATAAATAATCGATTACTTCCAATACGATCGATTTTTGTATCCTCGTAAAGGAAGAACTTTGTTGTCAAGAAATAAAAAATCAAAAATAAAGAACCATTTTTGAATTTGACAATATCTTATCATTTGTATAATATTTAGTGCAGTATGAACAAGTTGTAATTTATGTAGAGAGTGTAACGTGGGAATTATTGTACGCGGACAACTAACCTACAATATTCAGCTGACTGTGAACCACAGCGCTAGCTAGCGGACCGCTGTTGAATTACAGAGAACGAGAAACAGATATAAGGAGTTTCTGTCCTCTCTCAAACCGTGGACTAGGCTTGAATAAGAACATTAGAATTACCCACTATATCAAATGGTATTGAACGCTATTATTACCGAAAGCACTAAATTAATACCGAATATTGAGATATTCTTAATATTTGATTAAGATCACCCTTTAGAAGATATTATTTATTTACAATAATCGAACATTGCGGTTCTATAAGAGAAACCAATCGACACATAATAAATAATTCAAATCACAACAAAACACATATTATATATACGAATAAAGAGAAGACGAAGGGTTAGATTATAATATATATATATATATATATATATATATATATAATCACGTTTATCCATCATTAGCTAAACATGCAAGTTCTGACCAGAGAAGTTCATCTTTTTGAGACCCCATATATAAAAGTTACGAGTAAGCTTAGACATTTTATTCTTACATATTCGTAATCAGCATAAAAAACCGTAAAAATATATATCCGTTTCAAGATAGTTTGTTGAAAAAAGTTGAATAATAATTACCCTGTTAACTTTATCGTTACAAACCACTCACACGTTTAAAAAAATGCATTACTATTTTATCACGGATATCGGTTTAGCTTTTACTGATGAAAAATATGCACAGTGTTGCCACAAAATGTATATAAAGTCACGAAGGTCACAACGTTGCCAAGTCTACTGAACGTAAGCAATTCCTGCAGCTGCTGTGTCTCGGCTGTGTATTCCAGTCGCCTACGTTTAATTCCTGTATACGATCTTAGTTATTTTTAATTTCAGTACCGTAGTAAAAATAATCTTTGAAAGACGTAATCAACTATTTTTCAACGCTGTTATTAAAAAGTGGGTTAATCATTCAATGACAGAAAACATATAAGGTATAAAATGTTGTGATCACTTTATTCACACGTTCTTTTCTTGACACGTAAATAACTATATACTAAATAAAGATATAATAAGTATATCTTCATTGTACATTAGTAGTAAACCAATAGAAACGTCTAAAAAAACACGTTCTTCTTCTGTGTATCTTCTGTAATTGTTAATTATATTAATTGAGATTTTGGCTACTTATAGAGATTTAATTACTGAACACAATGCAGTTTTCAGAATTGCTGTATATTTATTGGTTTTGAAGTTATCGCAGGTTGAACTGCAAAAATGGATCGACTAAAATTTACTCATCTGCCGCGTGTTTCACTGACGAAAGTAGAGCGAGATAGTTGCTATTATACCCTTTCTGTCTAGCGTACGGCGCAGCGCACAGTGTCCTTTTCAATACAGTATATTTAATGTATCTTTTAAATGTCAATAAATTTCAATGTAGATAATGTAGAATGTAGAAAATGTAGATAAAGAAAATGATTATGATATTGATTATAATTATAATAATTGGAAGCTTGTTTCAAATATATTATACTACATAGAAATGTTTATACACGCACTCATGCGCGCACGCGTGTGCACGTACGCGCACCCACCCACGCAGGCATATTATATATATATATATATAAAATTTGTGATGTTTTCAATTTGTTTCTTCTGCAAGTAGTATAATTTCGTATATTCTTTTTAACACCTGACGCACGTTTCACTGAAAAATATCAGTATCATCTGAGGTTTCTAAGTAAATTAATAACAATCGAAATAATTCTATTAATATAAAATTAACGAATAATAAAAAATTCCGACTTAATTTTACATCTTGTGCCATTTTGTCAATGTTATATGTGGACAGACTTGCTTACTTTTCTATTAAATGTAGAAATAGATTTTACCATTATTTTTTGCCGCAAACCATTTAATCTTGTTGTTTAATCCTTTTTCTATATGAATAGCTCATTACAATTATTGTTAATATTTCGTGTAAACAGCAGAGAGATGCTAAGTAGGACATTGTCTCAGGTAAGATTGCATGGTAAATCAAGACTCGCGCGTATTTCTTCCACCAGTCGGACGTCACGCGGCAAAAACAGCTGATCGCTAGGTTAGCGCGGGAAGCCGGAATGGCCCCCCCTGTGTTGTGGCTATTCAGCGCTAACACCACAAGATTTCTCATTCCCGTCAACATGAGTACCTACTCAAGGTCAAATAACATTCTTAATGTTGTAATGACAGACGTGTACGTTTACAAAACACTGTTTTGGCTGACACATATATACACATCTACGTCTGAACTCGCAACCTCTTATTTATCAGCTGGCCGGTTTTACGTTTCCACCAAACGTGTTCCAGAAAATCATATTAAAATAATATGAATATTTTATAGTAAAAACATAATAAAAATAATAATAATATACAATTTAAAAAGTTAATACACTACCTCTTGCTTATCCTAAGTTTTGTGCCGTATCACTTTTCCAAGGATTCATAAAATTGTTATCTCGAATGATACATGGATCTTGTAGAGCTCGTAATCCTAATGTTCCTTGCATGATTGATGGAATATGTACACATAATAACCGAGCAACATTTTACGTTAAACTATTGAAAATAACAATGGTTTTCCAAAGTACCGGAGACGAGATGACGGAATTGTTGAACTAAAAGGAATACCGTATATCATTTGATAATCGTGATTCGTTCAATACAATCGCTTCCTAATTCTACAGTACAATGCTCACATCAATATTGAAAACCGATAAATACATGTATAAATAGGCTTACCATACGTCCCGGTTTGACCGGGATTGTCCCGGTTTGACGACCTGATCCCGGGGTCCCTGCCAGTTTGTCAATTGTCCCGGTTTGAAAATTGACGAGAGTAGTTTCCGTCCGGGCGAAGACGTTGTGCAAGCTAAGCTCCCGATTTTTGGTTAAATCAATAGAAAAGAGAGTTTGAAAGATTAAAAGTAATTTTTCATGAATGGAAAATTCAAAAGCTGCAGTAGTGACTTTGCACGAGTATACACATTCAAATGACTTAGGGAGCACAAAAATCCTAATGTGTGCTACACTTGCTTTCCTTCGAAAAGATGTAGAATGTGGCTGGTAGTATATCCATGGTCAAGTTCCAGAGGAAGAGAAACTCGATTAATTCTTTAATTGTTTCGTAGAACAATAGCTAGACAATGATTAGTGCCACAGGAGTTACGGAACTGCTACTTCCGACGTCATACAATGAATAATACCGTACAAGCACGCATCAGAAACTAAACAGCCACGTTGGAAGACCACATCCAAGAATAAGAAACATTATCAAATGTTTATAATCTGAGGCAGAGAAATGTATTCAGAACACGATGTAACGATGGAGTGAGTTTTTTAAGCTATGAAAAGGACGAAAAAGTATACTGAATTGGATAAACTAAAAGATATGAAAAAGATTCTGAAGTTGGGATGTTTCTCAAGATCACGTCGTCCGTTCTACAAGTTGACTAATGAAAATAAATAAAAAATAACCTTCCTTTTTAATTTAGAGAGAGAGAGAGAGAGAGAGAGAGAGAGAGAGAGAGAGAGAGAGAGAGAGAGAGAGAGAGAGAGAGAGAGAGAGAGAGAGAGTGAGGGAGCGGCTATGCAAGTGTGTGTGTGTGTGTGAGTTTTATAAAAATTGTAACTTGGTAAACGTAGTTGGTAACAAAAAATACATTTAACGAATTATAAAAACATAAACACAATACAGGGTGGATGTACATACATCGTTGTTTGTGTGTTCGCAAGTGGGAGGTACTCTCACGTATCAAAAATTAATTACGTGTCTTATCTACTTGAGTGTTCGCAAGTGAAACGAGTTGCAAGTGCCACTGTTCGTAAGTGGGAGCACACCATCGTCGGCCGGATATGAAAAGCAGATTAATTTACCTGGTTTCTTCGAGACAAAAGCATCAACATGAATCAAAAAATTTAACTTGCAACCATTATTTTAGTAAAACGTAGATGATTGTGGGTATCATAGCTTAGGCTTTTAGAGCATAGGCTTGTACATTTATCTAGGATTTACATTATGTAGCTGATGATAGAAGTTCAAATGCGAGTTCCTGGTCCCTAAAAACATGGGTATCTCAGCTGGGAGAGTGAACTCCAAGACAAAGTACTGATCCTTCAAATGTGTGCGTGTCGGGTAGGTATAGGCCTACTCTGGGCTCCTTAAAAAAGCTACTGCTAAAATAACAGTGATTTGTTCTAATTTTGTTTGCTACATAATAAGGTGACGCCGTATAACATTAAAATTTGGGTTTGGCAAAGATTATCAGAATTGGCACATTCAACAATTAAAAGTTTTGTACGAATGAGCAGAAAATAATGGTATTTAAAAGGAACTATAAAGACATATCTTATGGTCATAAACAAACCGTAGAAGAAATTACTATTGTAATCAGTATAGTCATATTTGGACAGGTGTAGAAAAATATGGAGAAGCCTGTACAGGTGTGTCGGTGCTGATGGGAACACACATAAAAACGTTTGTATGAGATTAAACGTATGTATCCAAGATAAATACCGTTTTATCTACAACAGGTGGCTTCAAAATATGAATTTGGGGATTTCCCTTTTATTTAGGGGGAATTGTTATAAGGTAAATACAGTACAACCTGTCACATACGGACCTGTGATATCCGGAACCTTCCATATCCGGACGTATCTCCAAACTAATTTTTGCAATTCTGTAATTGTTAATTATATTAATTGAGATTTTGGCTACTTATAGAGATTTAATTACTGAACACAATGCAGTTTTCAGAATTGCTGTATATTTATTGGTTTTGAAGTTATCGCAGGTTGAACTGCAAAAATGAATCGACTAAAATTTACTCATCAGCCGCGTGTTTCACTGACGAAAGTAGAGCGAGATAGTTGCTATTATACCCTCTCTGTCTAGCGTACGGCGCAGCGCACAGTCTCCCTTTATGTACATAAATATGTAGGAAAAATAAGGAAAATATGTAGCTAAATATGTAATATTTAAGAAATATGTAGTATTAAAATACTTTCACATCAACAATATAATTTACATTTTACGAGAACATAATAGTGCCCTCTTTGAAAGGTTTTGAAAATAATAGGTGCTTCATTTTAAACTTTTTAAAATCACTTTCAAAACATGCAAATATATTTTGAGCAAAGTCAATGTAATCCATAAAATACTAATCAAGTTCGGGGCTGACACTAATCACCAGTTAGATTACCACTTCTGTTACAGAAAATAAGTTAACCCTCAGAATACACAGTATCTGAAAGTTCAACTCTTTGTTGAAGAGTTTACAATAAGACAGCATGCATAAGAAATGAATTACTTTTCAATTGTTTATTGTACTTTAGAAAATTTATGAAAACATATTTTAGAAAACAGTATTAAAAAAGAAACCTTGATATTATAAAATTAACAACAACAAAGTATTTTACCTATGGATTTCTGTAGTATAGGACATGAGTATAAAGTAAAAAATTGAGAATTATTAACTATTTAACAAAGTATTTGACTAGGAGAGTTGAAATTACTATAAAATTAAAGGTAGATTTTTGACTTGAAAATCTATATTGTATATATATATATAAAACTCTACTATAACTCTGCATAAGAATAAAGTGTCCATGTAAGTTTTTTTTTCCACTGTTTAGTTGCACAATTAATTATTAAATACTTTTCTATATTGTCTGTTGACATGGACTGTCTTCGGTCTGAGAGTATGTTTTTATAGATAGAAAAGGATCTCTCGACATCACATGTCGTCACCGGCGCACGTTTATATAGAGGAATCGTACTTGGAAGAATATTCTCAATCGATTCTACAGTTTCGCCGTTACATATGCGATAAATGGTATGTAAAGTTGAGTAACCAGGGTTTCTATTCAGCACAGCATTTAATTTAGTAGAAACTTTGTCACCGACTTCACCCTGCACAGCATTTAACTTGTTAACTGCTTCTTCAACTATTCCTATGGCCTCTTGGAGAGTCAGACCTGCAGTCTCCAGTTTCTTGATACAACTGAAATGCGTTTTGATGTACGAAACTGAACATATCACCTTAGAGTTGTTGAATGCAGACAAGGATTCGCTCGCTGACACTGCAGAATCGGGAGATAATGTTTCCACCACATACTTCACAGCTTCAAAGTTGTCACTGTAGAAATTTACGGCTTCGATCCAGGTTCCCCATCTTGTAATTACGGGTTCTGGAGGCAGAGGTGTGTCAGGTAGCCTTTGTTTGTAGCACTGGATACGGTAAGGAGCTTTCAAGAACACCTTTTTTGTTGCTGATATTAATGTATTTACTTCGGGGAAAAGGTCTCTGACAGTTTCAGCTACTCGATGCAATCCATGAGCCAGGCATGTAACATGTAGTAGGTTGGGGTAAAACACATTTAGAGAATTACCTGCTTTTAACATGTATGCTGCTGCATCTGTATACAACAGCAGTACCTTCTCTTCTTTAACACCATTTGGCCATAACAAACTTGGCAAAATACAGCTTTATCGTCAGTTGTAAAAGCACTGTCAATCTGTACCCATGATTTTAACTTAGATGACAAAGATGATGCGGTCGGTGCCATGATAAAACAAGGATATTTGTATTTAAAACTCTTAAGAACTTGCGTTGAACAATACCGCACAATATATTATTTAAGACGTCTTTTGTCCAACAACGAGAATCCGCCAAGGCAAGAAACAAGCAAGCGCAGAAGTGTAGGCGAAAGACAAAACACTGACTTGACAATAACTTCAACACACCACACTGCACGCCAGATTGTTATTTACGTGTAGGCTTACACTCCGAGAGCGTCGATAATACTGGCGTCAAAAATCACATTGTGCCCTACAATAGCATAGAGTTATATAGATATTTGTTTGTTTAGGTAGATGGAATCCGTTGCGAGAATTGCAAGATCTGCGAAGAGTATTTATTTACCGCGGACAGCACGTTCTTTCCCCACCGAGCCCGCTGAACGTGCAAACAAAACGTAAATGAGTGGGGCCGCGCATACCATTCTCATCTAACATCCCGTGCAAAATGCCTTACTTGTCGCTTGAGCTCGTAAAAAATTTTACTTCTTGAAAGTAGAATCTATGTGTGCAATTGCAACAGATGCAATATTTTGCCTTTTCTTGTAATAAATTTAATTGGACCTGATTCTGATTAATTGCACATTTGCGCATCTGAGTAATGTTGTTATAGGCCTAACTATTTTTTGCCATTTCAATTTTCAAATTGAAGTAAAGTATAGTAAAATATGTAGAAATATGTAAGATGGAGTGAAATATGTAATATGAACAAAATATGTAAAATTAAACTCGCGGATAAGACACCTATTGGTATGATTCGCCGATATCTGGCTTTTCCGTGTAAATGTGCACTCAGCATTCAAATATGTAATTACATAAAAATCCGGGCCTTAATCATCACCTACACCTGCATAAATATGAATGTAGGGGCTACTCATTACAGTATTCACTTCCCCTTCCTTTGTATTTTGATTTGACAGCATTACAGGATGTTTACACTACCTTGTAAGCACGTATGTTTCCCCTTCTGTTTTGTCCAATATACAGTAGATTTGATAGAAATTTTAAATGAAGAAGGAAACTGCTACTTGGTAAATTAATATGTATTGTGCTTTTAAAAGGAAAAGAGAGATAGCTACCGTTTTTCTAATTCTATCAGTAGGATAGAAAACAGATATAATATAAAATGTATGAGACCCCATTAATATTAAGTATTTATCTCTAAATCACCAGTCGATTGTCTCAAAATAATGCGAAAAATTGCGAAAGAAACTACCGTGTAGTTATTTTTATCTCGCAAGGGTGTGTACGATGAACTATAGAAAAGAAACTTGTAGATAAATGTTTTTAAACAATGCCGTTTGGTTGCTAATCCCCGACCTTATAACTTTTTTATATACTTGCTTTTGTATAGAAAAGTCTTATGAAGTGAAAAGAAATTAGTAAAAGAGAATGGAAAATTCCAGGGTGAGGAAGAATATTTAACGTTACGAATTATAAAACGAAGGAGATATTACAGCTGCAATAAAGAGCAGGCAACGAATTATATCAAGGGCTCAAGAGAGAAGTAACGCAACGGAAGGCTGATTGGAATTCCTCAACTTAAATGTGAAGGAGGTATTGTATAATATTAATACTACCTGTAACTACCGCAGACCTTCCTTTGTCATAAACCGTCTCCTCACCATTCCCGATGGACCTCCTCCCAGAAACCCCCGCCAACGGAGAAATAGAAATAATTAAGTCTCTTCGTCATACTTACTACACCTGGCTTCCTTATTGATAACTTAACATCTTAAATTTTCCTATCTACCTATCCAGTCTTTATCCCTCTCCTTTGTGCCTCCCCGCCTTACCTTGACGCCTCTCTGACACCTCCCTCCAGCTTTGGCGTCCTGCGTTACTCGACTTCGTCTTGGCTGTCGTTTGACTTATACTTTTATTATGGCTCTACCATCACCCATTTGGCTCTGCACACTACGTAAACACACAAATACACATCCATACACTACACTCTATCCTGAATGCCTCCACCTACTTCGCCACCGGTCCGCGCTGCGCTGGCGTGCGACTCCTCTAAATCTCCAATCGGCGGAAGGGTGCTTGCCCCAGATCAGCCTGAGTCTTATCCTCTGAGACAAGTCTCAGACAATGCAAAAAAAGGTATAATATTATAGCCTACTGTCTACTATGACTGTGAGACGCGAATATGACAGCAGATACGCAAGAATGTAGGAGGCTACAGAAGAATAAAGGAACGGTCCAACTTCGGATATTATGGCTTAAGTAATCATATTAGAAAGGATTATTACAATTTATTTTATACACCACACAATATATGTATAATTTTAATTTTTTATTTATCTATAAATTTTGAAACGAATTAAGACCTGTATTAACATCAACCGTTGTGTATATAATTCTTTTCACTCAGACTTTTCACAAAGTTTAGTGATATATTAAAACCATGTGTAAGATAATCAATTTTTGTGAAACCTATAATATACCCATTGAATAGTGTAGACTAGACAAGTATGATAGTAGCTTAATACAGTCTTTTTTCCGGGATGAAAGGGAAATTATAATATTGTGCGCTTAAGAATGAAACTTTTTTTGTTACTAGACCAACGTTTATGAAAATCTATTTGGCTTCATTTCTCAGATTGTAATAAAATTGGAATCAATTATAGCCTATATCAAATTAAAAATTTTTGCCAAAATTATTTGTTACTAACCAAGTTTACTTTATTTTCTTAACCGATGGATTTTTGCATATCAAATTCCGTTTATTAGACATCGATTTTGCAATATAAAATTGGTCTCTTAGATTACTGATTTGCGTTAATGCGTCCAAGAAAAATAGTAGTTTGATAAACCTTATTACTAAGTTTTAATGTTTGTTTACATACGGCGTTTTCAAGAAACTGTAACAGTGTTAGAATAAATAGGCCTACTAAAAAATTTGATTACATACCTGCACCTAGTTTCGTATACAGAAGCAGTGTAAAAAGTATTTTGTAAAGCTTTCTTACAAAATTATAACATAACTGAAGCCCAAATGATGTTTAAGATTTTGCACGTTAAGTCATATGAAGTTTACTTAAGAACCTGTTACGTTCAGACTTCCTGAGATACAGTTATTGAGAAGAACAAGAGTAACAGAAAGAAAGAGAGAGAGAGTGAGAGAGAGGTCAAAGTACATGATGTTTACTACAGTTGGCTACTTATAAGGAACTTGAAAATAATTAAACTTATTGTAATGTAGAAAGTTAACGAAACATGAACCAAAAGCGAGGATTATGTGCAGCAGACTCAAGAGTTTTATTAACAGGATCCAAACAGCCTTTGGTGAAACGATTATTACGTTAAATAATTTATTCGCAATTAAGAAGTGGTACATTTTGAAGAAAGGAAAAAACCGAGGATGAGGAACTTATAAGTTGCTATTAAAATATGTAACTTACCTTTTGGATACCTAATTATTTTACAAGCAAGTTACGGAAACTATAAAAAAAAATTAATTCTTAATATATAAGCCTTCACGTATTATTTCAAAAAAATTAGATTACTGCTCACTGTGATATACGAAAAGCAAAAATATAATTAATGTAACATTACAACTCTTCAACTCTGTAAGATATAAACTCTTCTGCTTCTGCAGGTTGTTATTTATATTATTGGTACTTGTAGAAATTTTTATTAATCAGAATGGTGAATAAATTTCCAACGGATGGGAGTCAACTTGAAACATGTTGCTTCGGTACTACTGTATACCAATAACTGCATAACTATATTCTTACAAATGATATTCGGTATGAATGAGAATAATTAAAAATTCGTAATTCTCTCTCCCCCGTCTCTCTTCTCCCCCTCACTCTTTCTCTTTCAATTTTCCCCATCTACCTCACTAATAGGGGCAAACCTCACTACTACCTTTAATTAAACATGACTACCTCACTATTAATTTCCTTTTATTTTCATTAAGTTAGCATGGCAGGTCCTTCTGCGACTGCACCCAAAGCGCGCCTCTTTAAGTGTTTGTTGAAATGTTACACTGCTACAAACAGATTACTCAAGTTTGAATGTGTAGTCTGTACAAACACAATGAATGATTAAACAAACAGATACAAACAAACAGTGAAGGATTGTGTGTAACACTGAAATTGTTGACAAAAAGAAGAAACTGTACGAGTTGGCGCGCGTGCGTGTGCGCGAGAGAGAGAGAGAGAGTGAGTGAGTGAGTGAGTGAGTGAGATGACTGAAAGAGAGAACATGGGCAGAGGTAAAAAAAATCTGTCGCATTAAATTCACGCCAACAACATTCTTAATGTCGTAATGACACAACAGGATGTAATTTCGAAACTGTTAATTTCCTTCAAGTGTGTACTAAAGTAAAGAATGTTACAATTTATAAGTTGGTAATTACACCAGGTAATGCTAACAACCAGTAGCCTACTGATTCGAATGTGTGTGTGAAGAGGGCTTTTGAGTCGATAATAACGCTATTACCTACTTGACACAGAAATTCCCGTGTCACCTGCATTTTGTATTATACAAACGTTCGGAGGATGTAAATTTTTCAACAACATTGTTGGAGTGCCAACCTTTAGAATGAACCGTTGTGGCGGAATGCAAGATTGATTTAAAGAATTCAAAAATTCTTGGAGATAGTACACTATATTTTCAATATTAAATACGGTGTTAATAGATTCTTCGGACTTTTTATTATCCCCAGAAAATTTTTCCAAACTTGTATCATTATTTTCCTTCACAGATTCGATTCTTTGGGAATAACCACTTGTAATTTTTATCAAGTAAACACTTGACGTTTTGCACAGAATTTAGCAATTAATACAGTGTTGTACTATTTACTATGTCCCAGTTTTTCGTCAATTTCTGTGAAGCTATCGTCATTAGGAACACTACCGTCACCGAGGTGCAGTAAGTTTGTAGAAAAATCACCATCTCCTCCTCCTCCTAAATGGGCTCTCATATTGCTTTGAAAATTTAGTCTGAATAGCATTCCACATCGCCGAGGACTTTAAACACACTGAGACAATATCAGCGCGGGTTCCTCTTGCAGTTACCGGTAATCTCTAGCGAGAATCCTCTGAAATAACAAATGTTACGCTACCCACTAATTTGTTACAATTTCTTAAGTCTTGGAGAGTTTGATTGACCGTTTCTATACAGTCCACAAATTGCCTTCGTTTTACCGTTCATGATTAGTTTCCGTTTTGATCGCTCTTTCTTTTGTCATGCCTCCTCTTCAATACGAATTGCTTTTTTAATAGGAGTCAGTGAGAATACTTGACTTTTTCTTCTTGGCGCATTTCTATTTTATTTTTGCAGTCGCTTTCGGATAAGGGCGAATTTATTCTGGTGTCAATTGTGATAAGGTATTAGCAGATGTCTCGTTTATTTCCGACGTGGGAGGTCCGGCTACTGTGGTCTCTTGACAATCTTTTGTTGGTGTTAATCTTCCTTCATAATTACTTTTGTCTCCTATCTCTCTGTCAATTACAGGTGAACACAGAAACTCTTCGATACTGAATATATTTTCATTTAATGGCCAAATTCCAGTTGAACTAAAACCTGCTGTCAGTTAGATGGTGTAGCTGCCTTTGAAAGAGCATCTTTTGCTAGCCCAGGTATGTCATGGTTTTACCTGGGTTTATTGTCATCCAGCTCTCAGCGGCTGCACCGAAACAGGCCATATAAACACTTGTCTAATGGCTGAAGTCAGATTGTAACGGGTATGAGGTATAAACTGTTTCATAAATAGTAAAAAAAGAGAGGCTGTAATTTATCTTGATGGATGTGCTACTCCAATACAACCTGCTGGTCCATAAATAATCAAAGTGATATCTACATAACACTCTGTGGATATAACGATAAGTGGTGGTTTCCAGCTGCCATCTATGAAAATACCACTGGTTTCACCCTTTTCCAAAGGGGTAACCCTGCTGACTTGTTTATTTCCCTTCAAACTGACAACTTTGTTAGTGCACTGTCGTTATGCTGCCTGGTTTCCTTCACATTCCAAATATTGTGACAGTAAAAATGAAGGCGACTTATCACAGAATTCCAATATTGAAGAAAGTTTTATGTTATGTTTATTAAAACTAAATGCTATTGCAAAACTTGTTGCTTCAGCCTCTCTAAAAGACAACCTTGAATGTCGCTGCATGAAGCCAGTAAAACAATCTTTTACCGGCCCAGTTCACCAGAAAATCGACATTATTTGCAAACAAGTATTCGGAGGCTAACATACGAATATTCTTAGGGTACAAACCATAATAACTAACAGAATAGTGCAGATCATAACACAGAAATCTGATTTTTCTTTTTGTTCTTTCCTAAATACAAGTTGTGGAAAACGCCGAGTCTTTGTAGGGTTTGTGAGCTACATCGCCCCAGAAAGTTTTTCACTTGTACGTTTGAACCAAATATGAAAAAAAGAAAACAGAACAAAATGTTTTACTTACATTGTACCAACATACCACTTTCCTTCTGGTGAAATTGAAGGTACACCTTTAATTTTAAAATTAGGAATTGATATTAGAAATAACCACTAATTACCAATAGTAAAGACTGTAAAAGATAAACAAAATGTAATCTAATAATAACCAATAGATATACCAGTACTACATAAAGTCAAATAAATCAAATGTAATACAGAAACACAAAACCGACAATAATCCATTGTTGTATATAATAACTATATGCTTGCCATAGAATGGATGCATGACGAACAAAATTATCTTGTAAACTTATCATAAAAGAGTAGGAACTAAACCAACAACATTGAATGAGGCAGAATACTATTCGAATAAGTAAATTCAAGGATTATAGCCACCCAAATACTAATAATAACCATAATAATAAATAAACCATGTTGACAGCTAGATGCAAGTAATCTTGATTACTTTAAACCAAAGCAATTTTCAGTATAAATGCAGAATGAACTACTGCACAATAATAACAGTGCTATCAAAACAATGATAAGAGATATTCAAGGAATAACGAGAATAATTTGATAGGATTACAACCCATATAAAAAGGTAACTTCCTAAAGTATAGTAAACTCACTTAACAAACTATAGTTAAGGTAATAAAACCACAAGATGAAGAAAAAGGACACTATCAGAAGTGACAATGACCAATGCAGTATGCATAGGCCATAATAAAATGTTATTAACTATTAATGTTATAATAATATTAAGTATCATGTACATGTTGTGTTTATGTTAGTGTCTATACAGGAAAGTACAGAGCAACTCACCGCAGCTAATAATAGAAGAGTCAACGCAACTTCTTCAGAATCGAACTCATGAAATGGAACAAAAAACATTCTAAACTATTTAAACAAAATTAATAAACGATGTCAAAGAGTAAGTAAACCGATTTATTCATATCGGATTCAATAATAGATTGAATTGGGTAGAATAAATCAATAAACCAAAAATTAATAATAAAAACCAAAACGTTAAGAATAATAATAAAACAGACAATCTCGTCGTGCTAAAATGTTCATACACACTTTTTAAGAGAAAATTACTTAAAACTTCGAATCTAACAAGAAAAATATTGTGTCGAGTATTCATAATGCAAACCCTTAGATATCAAATATGAAATGAAAATATAAGTACCAAGTAAAATGTATATTCTATAGCCGGCAGAATAAGGGAAGGACAAATAAAATAGAGGCAGGATATCAAGAGAATGGAAAACATGGGACTACCTAAACAAGTAATAAGATACAGAACTCAGGGAAGACGAGATATAGGTAGGGCAAGGAAAAGAGATGCCTTCAGTGAAGGCAAAACAGGCTGTAATCCTATACCTTGACATGGAGAAGATTCCTAATACTTAATAGCACACTTAAGAACAAAATATTGGTATGGAGAATCATACACGACTTCCATGTTCTAAGATTTATATTTAAAATCATTTTTGAAATGAAATATTTCCATTGAAACTACTTCTTTCTACTTACTGCTTCAGCCACTTACTGTGGGCACTAACGTATACCACCTCACGTTATCGCACTTGATTTTCACTGATGATGGAAGTCGATGGCACTGGCGAAACGTCTGGTTTTGCAGAAAACATTGGTCTACGGCCAAACAGGCCGGGAAGGAATTTTAAAAACAAACTGCTTCTTTGTTGTCAATAACGTAGTACATATATACAAAAAATTATCAGGTAAACTATTACGTTACAACAAAAAAATGTTTCAGGTAAACTACCCTTTCCCTGTAACCGATCTTCACCAAAATCAATAGGCCTTGAGTCCTCTATAACTCGGGCACATATGTAAAAAAATATCTGATTCTGTTTGAATTTACGGCAGTTATCGTTCATCATGAAAAAATTTCTCTTGTTACAACATAAAATATTGCAGGTAAACTACCCCTTTATCTTAACCGATCTTCACAAAAAACAATAGGTCTTGAATACTCTACAATTCAGGGCTGTATGCAAAAAATTATTTGATTCTGTTTGAATTTGCGGCTCTTATCGTTTGCCATAAAAAATCTAGACAGACACACAGACACTTTTCGATAAATTACTTTTTTCATGTTTTGAGGGTAGTATAATCAGAATCTGCAAAAATCTCTAACACGATTTTTTTTGCCATCACCATACTTCCATTTCCTTATGGAACATGAAAGTAAAATCAAAGTAAAATTCTGATGGCAACAAAAATCAAATATTTTATCAAAAATTGGGGATATACATTTTTGGTAGGTATTTGGTAGGCCTACTTGCATTGCACAAGGAATGTGTTATTTTCAATAGGTTATTGATAAAGAAAGACTTACAAGTACATTGATTTTTATTACAAAATTTATACAAAACAGTTTCAATTCTAAGGTATCAATAATTAATAATTATTAAGGATAATGAACAAATTATTTCTTCATAGAAGATACATAAAAACATTGCAAAAATAATACATATCAGACAAATATTATTACAACAAAAATACCACACCGACATTTGGGCTTTGTTACTTTATCAGTAACTATAAGATTACATTCATAAAGTACATAGAATATTTATTTACAAGAACATAATTACAAAAAGTGAAAACACCTTTGATGAAATAAACATTTTATTTATTACATCAAACATAACTAAACTCAGATGACAATATAAATGAACTAAATATAGGTTTTTCTGCGAGGGAGTGTAGGATTGATTAGGGGTTCAATTAGTTGAAATTATTAAAAAAAAAAAAAAAGCATAAACTATAAATAGAAAAACTAGACTGGTATGTTTACAACAAAATGAAAACTTCAAGTTACATTTAAGAGATATTCCGTGTCAAATCAACAAGTGCTACAACCTGACCCTCTTAGATTTATTTGAAATTAAGTATGCATGTAGTATTCATAAATAGTAACACAAATCAATTTTTTCACATTTTTCTGACGAAAGGTTACTGAGTAATGGGTGCTCAAAAATGAAAAAAATAAATAAAATTTTTGACTTGCGCAACAATATTGATTTGTTCACAACTTGTGTTCTAATTAAGCTAGAACAATGACATCGAGTTCATTTGAAAGCTCTTTTAAAGGGCTTTCATATGATATAAAACATAATTAGTTGAAAATATATATATTTTTTATAAACACATCATTATTGCATTTACTGAATTTTGAAAAACTGTATTTTTAAAATTCTCAAAAAAATATATGTGAAAGATATTGTTTTCCTCTACATATTCTGAAAGTTTCAACTTGGGATGAGCATGGGATCACTATCAAAAGTAATTTTATGTTTATCACGATTCTGTAAAACGTCATTCAGATCGGTGAATTATTATTATTTTTATTTTCCTACCCGTGACAATTTTTCAGAATCATAGTTGGATTTATTACTTGGCCTACAAAATTGTACTTTTCTTTCATACAAATAACTGTGTTTTAAAGCTTAGCACTAGCTAAATTAATAGCTCAAAATTAATAAATTGACCTACATATCTAAAATATATATCTTAATACAGTGATCCAGGTTTTCCATGTACAAGCAAAAAAATCTCATTTTAAAGACTATATACAAAATGGTTGGTTGGTGTGACTATCTCCCATCTGTTTAGTATTTTGTCATCGGATAATATTCAGTCAGCTGTTGTCAACTGTTGTTGAAAGTGACCTGTAGATTTTCTTTTGGTGTGACATAGCCTATAAAGTGAAAAAAATGTGATTAATTCTGAAATGTTGTGTTTTGAAATTAGCTTAAAGGTACTTTTGTAGAATTCTCACAACAGTGTATAAGTTTATATGCCTACAACCAGTTAATATTGTAACGAGACATATGAGCCCAAATATTTCAGTAACCAAAAATATTAACACATGTCAATAATTGAGTGAAAGAGACAAACCAAGTGTTTCTTCTAAAAGGCCAAGCATGAAACTACATGAGCTACTCATCACCAAGGATAAACTCACAACAATAAGAGTTAATAAAACTAATGGTAACTAACAAGTGAAATAACATTATAAGAAAAAGAAGATGCACCGAACAATGGTTGTACCACAGGAACCAACAACCCAATAGTTTTCGGTCAGTAAGGAACCAATGAAGACAAGGAAGAAACATACTACGAGAAAGACACCTAACAACCATGGTATAAAATATAGATTCCAAGAGCCAGTCAACTATAGAACATCTTACCCGTATATGCAATGACTGAACAACTTACAGATTGAAGAGATGGACAAGAACTGACTAACTGAGATGACCAATATTGTAACGCAACAGAAATGGTAGCACTCAAGTTACATAAAAACAAGGTTCACAGAATAATAAACAAGTCAATATTTAACCCCATGATAGAACAAAGATCTAATAATTATATTTATAATCATAGATACAGGTAAATAAGGATGCAAGGTAATATTAACAAGAATAACCGAACCTGTAAGTTAGACAATAGTTGATGATATATGTTTAATGAAAAACAAACAAAAAATGAAACAATAATTTACTAATAGCAAATAAGAATTTTGAGTTAAGAGGTATTATTTTGTGACAACAAATGTTATGATAAAGTTTATGTTATGTTATACCAAATATGTGTTGAGTTAAAGATAATGAAACAAGATGTATTATTCAATGACTGTTGTAGAATGAAGTGTGAAGCAGCTAATTAACGTTAATAGATTTGAATTTTCTTATATGTGATCCATAGGTCAAGATAAAATTGTTATTAGATATGGAAAAAATAATTGTTTATGTAAATGTTAATAGTTAAGATTTAATTATATGTATGAATTTATGTAAAAGGGGCTATAGATGTGTACCAGTTATAAACACAGGTAGATCTGTTTACAATAAAAGGCCTAACAGCCAAAACCACTATATAACCACTCATAACATAAAGGTTAGGTACATCAATTAATAATAATTAATGAATACGATTTGAAGAGCTAGAAAAAACATTAAATTAATAATGATATATAATAAAATTTATACAAATTATGATAATACCATAATGCCATGATATCGATTAATAACATTTAATATCGAAAGTGGATTAAATATAAAAAAAGGAAAAAAACCGGCTTATATAAAAAAACCAGCAGAATATGTGTAGAAAATAATAAACCAACTATCGGTAAAGTTACATTCCGATAGGATAGCAAATTGATAAGGAATAGACAAAAAATATATGAAATAAACACTATATTCAAAACATGTGGAAGGAAGAAGTCGTGTGTTGCTAGGGACGACAGAAGAAGAGGAAGTTGTTAATTTGACAATAATTGCTTTGATGATCTGAATGTGATGAGATTAAAAAAACCCAAGAATTATCTATTTAATCGGAATATTTTAAATCATCAGACACGATTATAAAACACAAAATCCTAATGACAATGTTTATGACTATCACCAGTACAGTTTAATCCAAATAACACTACAGTATGAAATCACAATAGAGAATAAATAACTGGATTATACAAGGAAGAACTTGAACTGTCCCATATCCGAAGGGAATTGATGATATATTAAACCAAATAGAAAGAATTAACAGTATCACAATTAATAATATTCACTACACCAGAAGTTATAACCTTTCAAAAACACGGAACAACACTAATTGCTTCAACCAAGAGAAGAACGTATTTGGATCCTGGCGTTGCAGAAGAAGCATCAATCGGGCTGTAAACCAATCCAGACAGCTGTAATTCCGAAGTGGACAGGAGAAGAATTCCATTCTATTAAATCGAAGAAAGAAAATCGTACGGCATAATTGTCCAGAACAGTAAATTTATCAATCAACCGCCTACACGATTGGCTTCGTTCTAGTCTGGTAAATTATTATTATATTAATCATACTAACTACACAACACTTTAAATTTGTAAATCTTGCATTCTTATCTATGTATTTTTAATCTTCCCCACAGTTACAAGAACCTTCACACCCTGAATTAAATTAATTACAAATTAAAACACATTATATAACTAAATTTAAATAAAGTATCAGAATAATCAACAATCGATTCATACAATCTATAGCTCAAGCGTATGTTAATTAGAACATATATTATTCAATGTTAAAGAAGTAAACAAATAAAGAACCTTTATATATTGGCAAAATCTTGTTATTTGGAGTATGGTTTAATGAGCTAGGAATAAAAAAGTAACTGAATAAGTATAGAATAATTGGTTAACATAAACATTGAAATAACCTATAAGTTTCGTTGAGCCGATACTACAGCGCTTATAGCGGAATTATCTGACACCAAAGAGAGAGAGTAAAAATACAAAATTAGACAGAATTCTCTTCAAGGTATAATAGGGTTGAACGGAATTATAAAATAACTCATTAATTATTTAAGTTACAGGTACACAAACACTGATAGTTTTTAGAGAGCTAAGTTAATAATTAATTACTTACATCAATACATCCCACAACTCCAAATATCTCCGAGATTTACATAATTAAAATAATTCAAAACACATTGGCATAGGTGTATGTACAAATTGACAAACACAACAGTGGGGTTTTAAGGAGAGGAAACCCATTCCTGTACAATATACAACAGATAATATTATAAATGTATAGGACAAGATATGTTATAAAAGAATGAAAGTAACTAGACTGTTAACTGAATAGAAGCTGTGAATAAAAGCATAGTAACATGTTATGCATAGCACCCATGTAACATAAAGAAGTATTAAAATTGTCTCATAATAATAACAAATATTACTCAAATAGTCAAACAATCATGTAAGATAAGAAAAGGCAATAACTAAAGAGTTATTAGTTATCATTAATAAAACCAAACTTGAGAAAATAAGGTTAAAAGAATGTAAATTTGTATCAACCTAACATACACATTGTTGGTACAAATTTCACCTAAATTCACATCTATCAGTAGGAAAAGCCTACCTAAACCAAAATGTTTTGTGCCTTAAACCAAGAAGAACTGATAAGCTTTCTACAGGTACCAATATAAGATACCCAAAATGGATTTTAAATAAGAATTTAAGTAAATAAAGTGAACCAAAACCGACCAAAAGGGGATTCACTAAGTAAAACGTGAACAAAACCACTTTATAATACCAAATAGAAGTAAAAGGTTAATGTCTATACCACAAGTAAGGTGTAATGCCACTATTGTAATAGTATAAGAATATTATAAGAAAGGACATAATGTATTATAATCGTAATTAAGAACACCTGTCATGTGACACTAGGTGTAAATAATGTTAGTCAATGATATACACTAAGGGACAGACCAGTGTACAAAAAACACTAAACCAATTATAAAGAGACTACTATGATTAAACTATTGTAACTAAATAATAGTAGAAAGAGATAAAAGAATACCAAATAAGAATGGAAATAAGTATACACCTCATAGTGCAAAATAGAGGTCAGAGAGAGATAACTATATAAGAATACAGCAGTTCTATAAGGAGAAATTTACCTCCAAACTTATAAATTTTGCACAATCATCTGGCGATATAAGAGCTTCTACAACAATGGACTCTGTAACAAAGAAAGAATTTTAGCTAACAGAGAAAAATAATTATCATTGCCAGTATCAACAAAAGTGCAAATTACTAAATGAAATAATTGCAATTTTATGGGAAATAATGTTATTAAACTAATTATGTACTTTATTAAGAACTTTTGTTTTCCAGCAGCTTCCAAAACTCTTTATATAAAAAATAATATAAACAAACTTATTTAGAGCTTCTAACAATACTTATCTTAAAATTATCATATGATTATACTTTCCAAAGGAAGCCCCTGATTTGAAAGCATTGACACATAATACTACTAATTAAAAATGATTCCAACTACTATGTTACTAAATTTTCTCATTTAAAATGTAAATGGGACTGTTAATAACTTTATATTGTTGTTATTAACAAGACAAAAGAATCATTAATGTCTATTTTATCACAAACTTCAAAATCTCCTATAAAGCTTGCTCAATGAAATAGGACATTCCTGATGCAGAAAATTAACTTTGCCATAACACAAATTAAATAGGCTAACACCCAAACAAAAAAATGCTTTGAAAACAAAACATTAATGAAATATGGTATGAATTAATTGTGCTACATTCAAAGCTGATTTTCTTAATTGATTTAAAGTACCTATACAAGTCTAGTTTGTCAAGTAAAGATAATTTAGGTAAACCTAACACTACATATGAAACAAACATTAAATCAAATATGCTAATGTTACAAAATTCACAAACAGAAAAAAAAAATTTTAAATTATCTATAGGCTAAATTGCTTTGATTATATTACCTTCTCCACTTCATATGTTTTCCACATCAATATCATCTGATGTCGATACTACTGATGGTGCAATAATAGTCATTTTTTCCCAGTCAATTCTGGAAAGTTCAGGAGGAACCTGAAAGATCATTACAAAACTCATACATAATTTTTCACTAAGTTAATAATTATAATAATATTAAGCTAATAATTAAGAGAATAATTTATTTTCTTAACCTAGCACAATATTTGTAGGTTAGCACTATGAATTTACAAAAAGTTAATGGATTTTGTGTAAATTTCTAAAAAAAATTAAATTTACAGCATAATCTAGTAGTTATTTTATAGTAATCTATTTTAATTTAAATGAACTCAAGTCACTATTGCTTGGTTACATCCCTGCACTGAAGATTCCTGAAAAAGATTTCTAATATAATCACACAAACTCGAAAAACAAAAACTGTTCAAATGATTAACATTGAATAATATAATCCTGATTATAAAGTTAACTAGAGTTTAAGGGGTGATTTTATACACCGAATATAAGGTAACATGAATAAATTAACACTGAACTTACTACGTTCCCAGTCAAATATGAAAGTAAAGTATGAAAATATATGTAGACATGCACTATTGGTGTAAGTTCTGGAGCTAAAGATAATTCAACTGTGATACAGAACTTAGTCTATTATACTTAACACCCAGGCCTATAAACTTTTGATCTTTTTCTAAAAGTAATTAATTTTATTTCAGAGTTAGGTTAGGCTTACAGGCTAATCCGCAGTAAGTTTAGCTAAATCAGTTATATTATCATAGGCCAGACTTAATCTAAATAAAATTATTCTGTGTAAAGGTATCAGTAACTTGATATTTATACAGAATAAGCATTTAATACAGAATACATATTTCATTTAACTGGAGTCAGTTCCCTCACAGGGTCTTTTTCAAAAATGGGTTAATTAATTTTATATTTTTAGTTGATTAGAGTTAAGGGGTGCTTTTATACACTGAATATAAATAACAATTAAAACTATATGTACCTTTTTTTGCTGTACGTCTCCTAGGCCTACTTTCACAGTCATCTGAAAAGTAAAATATGACAATTGATGTAGACATGCAAGTATCTGGAGCTAGAGACAATTTACTGTGATAAAGAACTTAGCCTATTATACTTAACACCCATGCCTACATAACAAAAACAAATTTTGATTTTTTCCTAAAAGTAATTCATTTTATTTCAGAGTTAGGTTAGGCTTACAGGCTATTCCGCTGTAAGTTAATCGGCTAATGCCCTGCTAGTTTGCTAGTTTTGTTAACATAATTAATCACTAACTAACTAAGTGTGTTTCATATTTATGTAGCATAAGGTGACGCGTATATGACAGGTTTTATTAATGCAGTAAAGGAACAAATCTAATTTAAATAGTCTTTGTATTATTTTGGAATTCAATTTTTTAAAGCAAATGATGGCCAAATGATAATACCTTATGCACCTTTGTAAAGGTTTTTACTTATTGGGGATAAGTGAACTGAATTAAAACATCAAACAAATGATTTTTGTTTCACAATCAAAACAATACGCCTACTGTATTAAATTTATTATGGCAATTCTATTTACCCTAAAACACTACAATACAAAACTCCAGAATTTTTGTTTTTGTATAAATTGGCCCGCTAATAATGAAAAAATAAAATTGTATTAATTAAATTAGAATGCTAACTTGCTCAATTATTAAATTTTGGGCAGAACACAGTGCTATTAGGCATAGTTGGTTCTATAACAGATACGTGTTCGACAAAGTAATCTAGACATGAAACATAACCTAACGTATTTCTTTTATGAATTTTATGAAAAATACTGAATTTGAAAGTATATTTAGAGTAATATAGCTGGACTGAAGAATTAAATAAAATTTGTAACTAGTTAAATACGAGCAGAGTTCAAATTAAATATATTATAGTAAGGCGTACCATCTTGTGTTAGGTAGGACCACATTTTACGAATAAAATGATTTACAAATTGGATACATTACACATATATAGGTAGGCTAGAGTAGACAAAATAATTGTCAGACTTACAGGTCTTTATATATCTATAATAAAGAAACTTTATTTAATTAAATTGCTTCAGTGCCTTACAGGGACTTTTTTTAAAAATTAGTTAATTACCCCTTGGGTAATTATGAAGATTCTCATCAATGCTGATATTGCGCTGATATATTTTTATTCTATTCTTCTATGTTATATAAACACGAGAAAAATAATTTTAAACGGCGGTCGAACCTATTTACGGAGACAAAAAATTAAATTTTTACTCCCATAAGAACGCATGGCGTTAGCCTAGGTATATTGTATTAATTAAATTAGAATGCTAATTTGCTCCATTATTAAATTTTGGACAGAACACAGTGATATTATGTATAGTTGGGTCTATAACAACCGGTAGGCCTAGTGTACAACCCAAAGTAAGCGAGACATTCATACATAACCTAACAGCTAATTTCCTACAAACAACGGAGAACATACACTAAATAAATGATCATCTTACCTTTCATTATTATTCCTAGCGCCTCCAACATATTTTTACTTCGACTTGCAATCACAAACACTTCATATGAATTACAAAATTCTGTCCCACACACGTTAGAAAACTCAACGAATTACCGCACTAGACGACTAAACAGAATAAATTATGGCAGGTCCAATATTTCGTTATACCAACTAAACAGAATAAAAACACACTTTCCTCTGTAGTGTCTGTCTTTTTTACACATGTTACAAATTTTATAGAATAATTATTACGAATGCCAATATGGCCGACTAACTACCCATATTTCATTATATACATTTGTATATATCGAACAGGTTGTCTGGCTTCAGCGTACAGCAAAAATACGATGTATAAAAATTTGTATAAGTTTTTCGTACGCTGACACACCATAACTTGGGCAAAATAACTTCTTCACCTAAAGATGTACTTATACAAGTTCCTCAAATTTGTTTTAGATACCCTGGGTAAAAATTGGCGTGTGATGAAGAAATTATGCGGCGCTAAGTCTATATATATATATATATATATATATATATATATATATTTCAATCACTTTTTGCTACAGTCCGTTTCTTGATGTATATAATACTTTAATATTTATAACTAAATTTACCTCAAGGAAAAAAGTATATCTTGAGGTAAATTTAGTTATAAATATTAAAGTAATATATATATATATATATATATGTATATATATCTAAGAAAAAGGCATTCCAGCACTTCGCTCATTCACTCTCTCTCTCTTCCATACTTTTCACCCCCCTAAAATTAGAGATCTCTTGGTACCCACATTATTATTTTCATTTTATTAGATTTGATATAGTTACTTTCCTGCTGTGGCCATCAAAATGTGGTTGTAACACTACCGTTGGTTCATTTTTTGTTCACTTTATTGTCCGAAATCTTGACTAACTGTTCCGACTTTAAACTCGTGAAGTACGTTGATGCTGCTTACATTTCCTTTTTACTACTTTATTTTAATTCACACTACTTTTTAAACGGTCGACCATATATTTGCTCGAGCACTATTTTAACGACCGCGCGGTCTGAGGGTGTTCGTCGACTGTATATTTGCCGAACGTTGGTTTAATTGAATTTCCACTGCTTTTAACGCAATTTAAACAAACTTTTCTTCTTGGTCGGCCGGCTTACATTGTTCGTGTGCCCGGTTTTTTGGCGAACCGCGCGTTAACGCACTTGCGCGGTTCGGAAGTTAGACGCCGACTGCAGTTTTCAAAATGGCTAGGCGTCCCTCTGCGCCCGGCAACTTGGCTCGTGATTGGCGAGTAGCATCTCGCGGCGTTTCTGTCATCTCGTACATGGCGAGAAGGAATTCTTAAATGTCACTTTCACGTTGTGAAAAGCGGCACCCATGTGCGCTCATACGCATGAATACGCACCCTATTGACAATAAACATTTTTGTACCGTGCTGTGCCTTACACGGAGCTACAGTCAGTGACCAAAAAATACACTCTGGTTAAATAAAAAGGTGAAAAGCTTTAAATTATAGACCCCCATCAGTTTGTCCCATTATTGTTCCTAACTAAAATTCACATTTTTAAATTAATTAGACCATCTCTTCCAATTAATTGCTTTAATTGCATTATTCAAAACAAGTCAGTTAATTTAATTTCATCTTGTATTTATTTACTTTCATAATACAATTCATTTATCATTTTTATAACCTTCAAATCAAAACTAATCAAATTTACTACCAACATTTCTATCTTTTAAACGAATTAACCTTCATCATATACCTTCATAATTATATATTGACAATTATTAAAACAATAAAAAACTTGTTATTATCATCAAATCAATTACAATTATATACCGATTACACCATGCAACAGCTGATGTCTTATCAGCCTATGAACATAACCTTACTCTAAGTACCTTTAACACATGTAAACCGAAACATCAAATTACGAGGGTTATTCGGAAAGTAAGGTCCGAATCGCCGTAGCTAATCGAATGACGCGCGAACATTGAAACGTGCATGCGCACCGACTCCCGGCATGCCTTGCGCGTCAAACGACGCCATTTGCATTGGTATTGTTGCAGTGTGCTGTTTACAGTGTCAGTTCAAAATGTTTAAAACAATTGATCAGCCCGCCGACTGTGAAATACGTTCAGTGATTTGGTTTTTGACAGCAAGGAACGTTTCACTAGCGGAAATTCATCGACAGATAAGTGAAGTGTACGGCCCCAATGCGATGAGTGACAGCAAAGTGCGTAAGTGGGTGAGAGCTTTCAAGGACGGACGGGAAAATGTCCATGATGAACCTCAATCAGGCCGACCATCAGTGATCACAGAAGATTTGGTCAATGCCGTGACAAAAAAATTCGTGAAGACCTGCGATTCACAATTTCAACTTTAGCATTGGAATTTCCGAATGTGGGTAGAACAACTTTGCACAAAATTGTCTCTGAAAATTTGCAATTTCGCAAATTGTGCTCATGTTGGGTTCCCAGGCTGCTTACTGAGGAACACCAAATGAAAAGAATAGCTTGTGCTCTTGATTTTTTGGACCGATATCATAAGGAAGGTGATCAACTTTTAGAGAACATTGTCACAGGGGACGAGACGTGGGTTTCTCACATGACCCCAGAGTCTAAACGTCAGTCAGTGGAATGGCGTCAAACGACATCACCAGTCAAAGTCAAGGCCAAGCAGACAATCTCAACACGCAAGGTTATGGCAGCCGTGTTTTGGGATAGACATGGAGTCTTGTTAGTCGAGTTTATGCAGCAAGGGACAACAATAAATGCAGCTGCTTACTGCGCTACCCTAACTAAACTTCGACGTGCAATACAGAATAAGCGACGTGGCCTTCTGACGTCTGGAGTTTTGTTGCTGCATGACAATGCCAGACCCCATTCTGCCATTCAAACCCAAAATCTGATCAGATCTTTTGGATGGGAACAGATTGACCACCCACCATACAGTCCAGACTTGGCGCCGAGCGATTTTCACTTGTTCCGCTACCTAAAGGAGTTTCTCGGCGGCAAGCGCTTCGCCACAGATGACGAGGTGAAAGAAGCAGTTAAAGACTGGTTATCCTCACAGGCGGCAGACTTCTATGACTTCGGCATACAAAAGCTTGTAGAACATTATGACAAATGTTTAAACAGAAATGGAAACTTTATAGAAAAATAGAGAAAGATGTAAGGAATTAAATAAAAAAGTTTTTTGAAAAAATCTTTGATGGTGTATTTTTTATAAGAAATCGGACCTTACTTTCTGAATAACCCTCGTATCTACAATGTACTTCATTAAGTGTTCTTGTTAACCACCAAATTGTTACAGTATTACATTCAGTATTCAAAACCATTAACTCTCATCATTGAATGTTCATTAATAAACCACCATCATTGAAAATTAACTTTCTTTTAATACAACACAAAGCATAACCATTACAAAACAGTAATTGATTCACAACAATAACAACCTCTCTAATCAGAGCAAAGCAAACTCGATTTCACCGTGATTACGGTCAAGTAACTCCTAACTGAATATTCAGTTATACTTCTTCTTCTACATCATTTTATCATATTCCCCCCCTTATGAATCCCTTAACCCCTGATACCCCACGTTACAATTTGGTGTAAGCCTGCGCCAGGCTTCTTGACCAGTGGCCTCATCCCGAAATTACACAAACTCGCATAAATGAAGTTTCTCCCTCATGGCTTGTAACGTTGCCACCTCCATTCCACACTCTCTTTCAATCTTATCAACCACTATCTCATCATTAATTTCTACTTCCACTAAAACTTCATCACCACTATCATTATTCACCACTTTACTCTCTAACACCACATTTTTAATTATATCATCAATATTCTCACCCCTACTAACCTTTTCAATTACATTTTTGTTATTATTCAACATTACACTTGTACTAACCTCAATTACCTGGTCAACTACACTTTCATTATTTATGTTCTCATCTACACTTAACCCGTTATTATTATTATGAATTTCACTTTTAAAATCGCTTACCTGTTCTAATTCACTTTCCCTACTCTCTCTTCTTTTTCTGATTTCACTGACATTGTCTTGTAATTGTTTACGACAGTACTACAACTTTCATTAATTTTGCGTATGATATCACTTGTTACTCCGTTGACTCGAGTATTTACTTTGTTAATATTACTATTAGTTCATTGAATCTGGTATTTTGTTCATTTAATTTGACATTTACTTCATCGAACTTACTGTTTTGTTCATTAAACTTCAGGTCATTAATATCAAAGTGTTTATTTAATTCATCAAACTTGCTTTCGAATTTCTTATTTTGTTCATCAAATTTACCATTTACTTCATCAAACTTATTATTTAACACTGTGTGTTGCTTTTCTGAACTTTCTTTCATACTACATATTATACTATACAAATCTTTTAACATACCACTGTCATCAGCTTTCTTATTTTGACTAATTGAAATTGGCGTTGAATGAATTTCAACTTCATCCATTATTTTTGATTCGATTACATTACTTTCATTTGTTAGCATTAAAGCTGTTTGAATTCCCGAGTCACTCGTGTCAGCTGACTCGGTTGACATATTTTCTTTGTTTATAAACATTGACCCATTTTCAGATTCATCGCTGATGGTTACGTCAATTTCATTTATTTTACTCTCTGTATTTTCCATATTTTAAATTATGAAATTTTCATATACTAAAAAAACTCAAACTTAGGATTATTTTACCAATCACTTACATATAACATAACATCATTTATTTGTACGTAAGTTATACGTAATCTGCCTTAACCTCCAATAACCTCGCTCTTACATTCACAATTAGGCATAGCCTGTACAAATTAAATTTATACAAACCGTCCCTGTTCGGGCGCCACTGTAAAGTTACTAATAATTTTTAAATAACTTTATTGAACCATAAAATACTTAAAACTCACAATTTCCAAAATTCTTACCTTTACAGGTCGAACTCATGACCTGTAAGAGTGGTTATTGGGTTGCATTATGTAATAAATCTCTACTCTCATTTATCAACTTTAAACCAATTCATTTATTTACTAACTTTAACACACTTCAACATCCTCTATCTGCTTTCTTTCTTTTTATATCCTTTACAAAGTTATTATTGACTCTTATTCCATTTTCAAAACAAAACAAATATTAATGAACTTAATTATTAAAATAGCTATATCTTTATTATACAAGACAATCCAGCACTTCTCTCTCTCTCTCTCTCTCTCTCTCTCTCTCTCTCTCTCTCTCTCTCTCTCTCTCTCTCTCTCTCTCTCTCTCTCTCTCTCTCTCTCTCTCTCTCTCTCATACTCCCCCCCCCCCCGAATAAGAGATCTCTTTAATATTGATTCATTTTAGTGGGTCTGTGTATACTGCAGTATTAATTTATAATTGAAGGTATTAAATGGTACTCATCCTGCTCGTTGCTACGCCAACACTGTTTTACGCTTGAATGTCCGAAAGATAACTTGAGCTGTTTATAACTTAGTAGTTTTACTTCTGAAGTTGTTGTTGCACTTTTTTATCACCACATTTTCACAATTTTACAATATTTTGGCTCGCGAGCACTTTTACATTGAACCGCGCGGTTCGATAGTATGACGCTAAGTGAAGTGTTTTCACAATGGCCAGCGTCACTCTAAGCATGGCAACTTGCCTTCTGATTGGACGGGCGAGCGTCTCGTGATCTCTCGTTATTTCTCGTACGATCGCAGGCGGTGGCAAGGAAAACTGTGCATGCTCTTCACTCTGTCAAAATCGGCACACGCACGCTCATACACATTCCGATGCTCGAGACTTCGTCGTACCTCGCCTGGCTTATGGGTAGACTGACAACTGGGTGTTCACAAAAGTTATGCTTTGGTTATTAAAACCAGGGCTCAGTGTGGGTGACTCCACTCATTACAATTATTAAGGAATAAAAATAAACCCCATAGTTTGTCCCGTTACAATATATAAAACATTTATGTTACGAACTTCAATTATGTGTTGCCAATCATGCATGTGGTTAATAATTTAAACCAAAAAATAAATAGTTAAAAAAAATGTAGACAATATAAAATGTGTAATTGATTTTAATCCAAAAGTCAGATGAAGCTTTCACTCCAATCCACTAATTTTCTCAAAAGTTTATTACATTAATAAAAGTATTATCTGCTTGGGAACCAAAAATATTATTTCTCCACAGAAAACCAGGTTTTTTACCTGAAAATTCGTGGAAGTTATGTTTTCAATTTATTTTGAACTGTTCAGGAGTCTGCTATGTGTCTTCTTTTCTTCCATGTAAAATTAAAGCTCACAGATAATACAAGCTATCAACATTTAAGAAAATTAATGGGAATTTTAAAACTCATCTTGCCTGTAAAATGCATATTTGGCATGATATGTATTTCATTCAGTGCAGTTACAGTTAAGAAAATTTACAGTGAAACCTTGATATAATGCTCTTCTGCGGACCAGCCAAAGAGCGCTTTATATCGAGGGTCACTTTATATATAAAGGTCCCAAGTTTAATTATTTAATTTGCTGGGACCGTGAAAAATTAGTGTTACATCAAGGGTCACGTTTTATCACAGGAGTGTTACTTCGAGGTTCCACTGTATATAGATATTTCATCACATTTACTACGTGTAATAATAACATTATTAAACAATCCTTGAGACTTGTAAATTGTATTGTAATCACCCATAATCGAGTAAGTCTTCTGTGATGTATTGCTTATGTTGTGGTTTGTTTTTCATTTTGTGCTAGTATCTAGTTAAATAATTCTTATTATTTTGTAATAATTTTAAACCACGATTTAAATTGTATAATTAATTGTGTACAATTTTTTCTAATGTAATAAGCTTTGTATTGTTGTTTAATGTGATAGAGAAAGTGAACATTTATCATATTTGAACATATATTCAGAAGTTGTCTAGTTTTTAGGTGGGAATTTTGAATATAATATTGAATTGTGTAGGCTAGTTACATTATACAAAACCAAGGCTTCTAATATGCGTCAGATTCATCAGAATAATTTGCACATCCTAAAATTATGGAATTTTCATTTCCAGCAGTGTGTAATTTATTTTATTTGGTGTTCTGCCCTAAGGCAGGTCTTCAAATGGTAAGAGCTCTTCAAGCTGCCCTATCGCATGCCAGTCTTTTCGTTTCTTCATAACACCCTCTGATTTTAATGCTATCTATTAACTTCATTCTTATATGCCCTCTTCTTTTTTCTCCTTCAGTGACACCCTCCATGGCAGTTGTAAGCAAGCAATCTCTTCTTAAACAATGACCTAACCAATTCCTTTTCCTATTTCGTATTACCTTCAGGATTCTTTTCTCTTCCCCTATTCTTCTTAAAACTTCGTCATTCCTTACTTTATCAACCCACCTCACTTTTTCCATTGCTTGCCAAACCCACATACTCAAATGCTTCTAATCTTTTCCCATCCACTTTCCTCAGTGTCCATGTCTCTGCACCATATAAAGCAATGCTCAGCACATAACATTTGGCCAACCTTTTTCTGAAATTCTTATTATTTTGCTACACAGCAGTCTTTCCTTCCCATTAAATGCTCTTTCGCTACAGCAATTCTTGCTCTAATTTCATGAGTGCAGAAGTGTGTAATAATAAAGAGTAATTGAATCCAGGTAATTGTACCGAGTACTGTTTTTGTTATGTAGGTGGGATGTCATACTGGACACACCAGTTGTTGTACTGCCTCGCTCAGCTAACAGTGAGCAAGTTCTGGTTGCACATTTGGGTAGAATGTCTTTGACAAATACTCTGGACACACCTAATGCTCTGTCTTGGGGAGATGAACAGGAACTGACAGAACATTATGACGTTGAGATTCGTGATATGAATGTGTACACACTAGACATGCAAGTCCGCACGTGTAATACACAGTAAGTATTGCTATTTGTGAGTTGATCATGATGTATGAATGTGTAACGGTACAAGATTGAAGGGCCAAGATAACATTTTTTAAAAAATTACATTCTCTATGCAGTCATTGTTAACCCTTGTAGAACCCCGAGTTAGTCAACCAGATAGGCTGTGTTTATTGCAGAAAAACATCTATGTTTTGTCTCCGCACTCTTGCAACGCAGACCGATTGTGAAATAACATCAACCTGCGCCTCAGACGTGAATTACGAAAGAGAGTAAGGTAACTGCACATTGCGCCAGGCGGCAAAAACATTGCTCACCTTCCCGCCTAGGTTAAGGCGCCCTTTCAATAGCACCAATGGGAGCACATATGCACGATCACGTGACCAAAAAACACGGTATGCAATTTAGCAAACTAATGCCAGTGCTATCGCAACTCTTGGCTGCGCGGCCAGCCTACAACAATTTCTTAGTGCGAATAAAATTATGTCGGCCGACTTAATCATAATGTATAATGTGGAACCTTAATGTATAAAACAGTAAGGGCTTTTAACCACAAACAGTAAACGTGTTAAACGAGTACCGGAGTGCGTGAGATCGAAGCAAGTATTCAACACCAGTTCGCGCAACTAATCCTAGGCGTACGCTGCGTATGGGTAACTAGAAACATTCAATATGCATATTAAAACCAATGCCAACTAACTGGTGATTATTCGTTATAAAAGGAAAATATATAACACCAATACTTTGTACGATAGAGTTCTCTCAGGGGCGGAGTTTATTTAAAGATCAATGTAACAGAATGAGTGTGCGTGTGCTAAGATAGAGGTTATCCACTGGTTCATTTTCAATGTTTTAATTATTTAACAATATCACTTATAATATTAACCAAAATAAAACTCGATAGAGATAAGAAATAATTTCAACCAGTTGTACTATCGTTGAAAGATTGTAATAACATAAAAGAAAGGCGAATTTTTGATAAATAAAAATAAGTATGTGTTTTAGACAGTATCACATGTGTTAACGTAATTATTGAACATATCAAATCCAAGTAATCCTTTTTGCAGCTGTTTTCGTCTGAAAGACTTTGGAATAAAACCCTAAGGTAAGAGAATTATAATTTAATTAATTGAGTAGTTACAAATGTAACTGAAATGGTATGTTACCAATTTTTTGAATCAGTCTACACAAATGGATAAGTAATTAAATTAAAAACCCTCCTTGCATCATTGTGTATTTATTCAAGTGTACTTGTATATGTATGCACCATGTACATAGAGTGCCAGTTGCTCGTAGTGTTATAATGAGTCAAGATCAGTAATAGTAACTGAATGATAAAGAAAACTGGCATCAAAACTAATATGTCTTGTGATCAGTAAAAGTGAAAATCTGTGACATTCTAAAGATGTTGTTATATCTTATAAACAGATTGTGCCTACTTTGGCTACATTGCCCGCAAGAAGCATGGGTGGGCATTTTTCCCGTGTATGTTACCTGCGCTTGTTGCAGACGTGTCTGCTTATGTGTGTAAAAATTTAGTTACATAAAATTTATAAGCTGTGTCACCTGGAAAGTAATCTCACATATTTAGTTCATGAAAAAAATACAGAGTGCAGCACTTTTGCGTTTTACATTCTGTTTATTGCAAATAGGATACATGTTTTCACAGCCATTCTGTGAACTGAGTTGCTGTTTACAAGCATGCAGTGTGGATTCTAACGATCGTTATTTGACCAAAGATGAAATTCATGAATTATTATAGACGATTAGATATTACAGTAGAGTCTCGTTTATCTGACCTTCGCTTATCCGACATTCCGTATTATCCGATGTCCCACCGCAAAAAAAAAAACAACAACAAAACGCATTAATCGGCAACAAGAACTGCAAGTTGCGAGCGTGAGCGTAGTCTATTTTTTTTTTGCTCCCGACTCTTACCGCAGCTAATTAGTTACCCCGACTGTACAGTCTACACTATGACTCATGTGTCTGTCATTCGCCCCACCCTCATTCACTCACTGTCACAACTCACTACTCAGTGCAGTGCAGTTTATCATTGTATACAGATCGGTTTATCATCTGTTACATGCGTATGTGTCCGTGTGTGTTAATTTGACAAACGTTGTTGTGTTGTTTAAAAGTTGAAATTTACGCAAGTATGGCGACGAAAAGAAAGAAAGTTGTTGTATCGATGGAACAAAACTTGAGGCAATCAAGAGCCTGGACAAGGGAGAGACAATGCAGAAGGTAGCTGACGACTTTGGCGTTGGACGGGTAACAGTAGGAGACTGAAAAAAACGAATAGAAATAGAAAAATGGTGTGCATCAAGAGTTACGGAGGGTGCATTAAAAGAAAGAAAAACTATGAAAAAATGTGACTATGAAAAACTTAGTGAAGCTTTGTATGTTTGGTTTAAACAGTTCAGGGACATAGGTGTGCCTATTTCAGGGCCTATTTTATAGCAAAAGGCATTGCATTTTCATAATGAATTCAATGAAGGGGACCCAGATTTCACAGAAAGTGTCGGTTGGCTCGACTGATGGAAGAAACGTTACGGTATCCGTCAGTTAAGTGTTTGTGGTGAAAAACTATCATCGAATTTTGAAGAAATGGAAGCATTCAAGAAAAGATTTCAGAAATTTATTGAAACTGAAAGCCTAACGGGTGATCAGATATTTAACTGTGATGAGTCAGGCCTTAATTACAAAATGTTACTAGTAAGAGTCTTGCAGCCAGAACTGAAGCGGCAGCCCCTGGCTACAAGCGTAGTAAGGAAAGGCTGACAATTTTAGCATGCAGCAATGCTACAGCAAACCTCAAAATGGACCTTGCAATGATTGGAAAGTCCAAAAATCCTAGAGCCTTTAAAACAGTTTCAAAAAACGCTCTTCCTGTAAAATACTACAGTCAGAAAAGCGCATGGATGAGCAGTGAAAAGTTCAAAGACTGGTTTTTTAAGGAATTCATTCCTTCATCAGAGAAGTTTTTGAAAGAAAATAATTTACCCAGAAAAGCAGTTTTGTTGGTAGATACTGCTCCAACGCACCCTGATGCAGAGGAGCTTCAAGATGGTGACATTAAGGCAATGTTTCTGCCTCCCAATGTAACCGCCATATGCCAACCTATGGATCAGGCCGTTTTGGAAACGATAAAAAGGAACTATCGCAGGAAGCTACTGTCCACAGTGATAGAAGAAATTGAAGAAGGACAAGACATGATTGAAAAATTGAAACGCATCAATGTAAAGGATGTTGCTTATTGGGTTGCAAGGGCCTGGGCTGACATAAGGGCTCCAACAATTGCCAAATCATGGAAGAAGCTGCTAGGCGATGATGAAAGTATGGAAACGGAAAGCACAGATGAAACTGAAGAAACCATTCTACCTTTAGTGCAACGTATCCCTGGATGTGAGGATGATGATGAGTATGTAACTGATGGAGAAATTGTCGCTCTTGTCAATTGTGATGACAACGAAATTGAAGATCAAGACCAAGCACCAACTGTTGAGCCTCTCACAATTTCACATAACGACGGAGTTAAGGCTCTAGAAACTGCAATTAAATACATTGAGCAACAAGAAGAAGCTACAGGAATCGACATAATGATGCTGCAAAGATGGCGAGACTTGGCAGCGAAGAAACGGCACTTGTCAGGAAAGCAGACTACGATCAAAAATTTCTTTAAATCATCACAAGACTGAACTTTTTAAGTGTATTTAACTTCAGACAATTCTGTAACTCTAAGTTCATTTTTTCAGTTAATTTTTTCTGTTGTTTTGTTGTAAAACATGATTATTAGGTTCGTAATGTGTAAAATTATAACATAGTTTGAAATTATAACATAGTTTGACGTTTAATAGGCTTTTTCTTAATACCTCCCTATTATCCAACATTTTCGCTGATCCGACGTTCTGCTGGCCCGTTATGTCAGATAAGCGAGACTCTACTGTATATTAGATGATCTGTATCTGAAAAATAAAATCTTTTGGTTGATGTAGTATGTTTTCACTCAGTATAACATCAAAACTACAGCTAGTAGATTAGGGAATAATATAATATTGAATTGAAAGTACATAACCAAAAAAGAATTTTAATGAAGAGTGTTAAACTTATAAGGGAAAACTATCATTACCCTGAAGGATTGCATAGCAGAAATATCTACAGTTTGGTCTGTTGTGATATTCAGGACTGACATGAGGAATCCAGAAAAAAATTATAATAAACAAAAAAATATAAATATTCAATATTCCAGTATAACCAACAAAACAGCTGCTTAAGTAAATAAACATTAAAACAATCAGTAACTAATTGACCTAAATCGATTATCTGGTATTTTACATTAAAATCGAAACAAACTTGATTATTCACTAGTTTCTACGTATATTAACATAGACTTATTTCAATTGTTATTGACTTACAAGCCTCTGATGATGCTCATTTTTTCAGTGATACGTGCGTAAGGTATTGAAACAACAAAAACGCAATACTCTACTTGCAGAAGAAACTGAAACTGTATTTATTTACTGCAAATAGATAACATCTTACTCTTACCTTCCGGGATAGGGTCCAAAGTCGTACAGACGAAAACAGCTGCAAACAGGGTTACTTAGGTTGGCGTTACGAAATATAATAACACAGTTTATTCTGGCTAAAATAACTTACTTGGATTTTATTTAATGAAATTATATAAAGTTTTACAGCTATGCAATAACGTGGTTGATTACTACATCGATCAAAAGTTTCTCTAGTTTCCTGTTATATGGAAATCACATGTAAAGTATCGATATATCTAAATAAAAAAATTCTTACAATTACTATATTTTTATGACTACAACAAGGTTTTAAAATGTTTAGTGCCCAGTACTTTGTCTCACGCACTCATTCATACTTTTTACATTTTTATCTTTTAACCCCGTTCTTAGAGCTCTGTGTTTATTTTTATTTCATGGATTTATAAAATTGATTTTGTAATGTTGAGAAGGGTACTTAACCAATCCACGGCGTCTTTCACAGTTTCATCACCGTCATGGGTTACTCACGGTATCACTCCGAACTGTCATTTATGAATATTTTTGATGTCACAGTACACTCCGACTTCTTTACTTTAACATATTTGAGTTTAGTTTTAAATTTCACTTTTGGTAACGTTTTGTCGGCCTACAGTTGAACTGGCCGCACGTTCTACTGTTAATGCACTTTTATAAATGTTTTCCCACTTTTAATACTTGTTACTGCTTTGAAAGATAGGCCTACTCTTAATTACGGCCTATCTTGCACCCGAGGCCCCGTTTTAATTTTAAACCACTTTTTACTGTCTGATGCTGCTTACTACTGTGTGTTGTGCACTATCTGATGACAAACTGCAGACTGGGTTTCACACAAGCCTGCTGCTGGGGTGGTTACGCAATCCGTCTGGGCAATTGTTTAGACTAGCTGTATGTGCATTGCTGGTTGGGGCTCCTTACAGGTAAAAGTGAATTTATTAATTACTGAATTAAAATTAAAACTGGATCACACACTTCTGTACCGTTACAATAACCCCCCAATAAGAGGTTGAAGGCCGAAGCGTTCAAACTCTTATTGCCTAAACCCTAAGAGGATCAGTGAGGATATGGCGCCGCAACCCCCCTGAACACTCTACTAAAATCATGGGTTCTTACCCCCCTAGTCTGGCGACTGCGGCAGCACCCATCCGATCTTACTGGACTTCTCTGTTCGAGATCCCAACACCGAAAAATCGAACAGATACACGCCCCAGTATCGCCCGACTTTGAAACATTCACTTGAAATTCAATAAACGGCCTTCCATCACTCCATATCCCGCAACTGATTCGTTTCCTCTTAGCCATAACGGCTCATTTTTTGCAAAGTACTGGTTCTGTTATTTGCAGAGTACTGGCTTTTAGTTTAAAATAATAATATAATCTTACAGTCTACTTGCAGTTCAATCATATAAACAGAATAATATTCCCCGTATAATATTACCCATCCAAAATAACACCTTAATTATACGAAATGACATTAAATCCATTTATACTTAGCTACTATAAATTTTTTTTTTTTTTCTTTACGACCCCCCTTTTATCCCTTAACCCCTGATGCCCGTTACATATTAATGTGTTCTGCGCTAGGCTTCTTGGCCTTTTCCAGCCTCATCCTAGCCATAAACCACATCTCCCTCGTGACCTGTAACTGGGTCACCGCCCATCCACACTCACTATTACCCCCCCTAGACTGTAGGCTCACAAGGACTGATGCGGAAGGGGTGGACATTTTTTTCTTTTATTCCACCCCCATCCTTGCTTCGGCGTTACAATAAAATTTGGTATTACCTACTATTTTTTATTTATACACCCCTAATGGACTACCACCCCTATCTGGGTGAAAATAGCCCTGTTCCAAAATTTAGTAGATTCCCCAAAAAATAACCCCCCTACTAAGTCTAACAAACCACCGGGTTAACAAAACAAAACAAACCACAAGCCGGTTATATCAAGTAAAATTTATGATTTGCCACTTTCACGGTCATGGTCCGGTGAGGTCATGGCCACACTTAGGTGGGGAATCTACAGTTAAAACATAAAATATAAATTGTTATTAATAAAAGTTTACATGGACAGTGATATACACATCTCAATTTCCAGACACTATCTTAGCCCAAACATTTCCTTTACATGAATATTTGTTTTCATCAATTACTATTTAATTTATAATTCCAATGAAAATAAAGTTAAGTTCATTATTACAAGTTCATTATTAAAATCATCTTTTCAATTAATTTAATTACCAAATTAATTTGATTTTATTATCTCAAGACTCTAACTTATGGTAATTACCTCATTATTTCAGTCTTATTTGTTCGAGACAACTTTATTTATTTAAATATCATTTTACAAAGGGCCAAAAAAATATTATCTGCATTCCATCACATCAGATGTTTCTTTTGTTTCATAATAAAATCTGCTCTTGGCATTGATTCATCAAACTGCAACAGTTATCAACTTCAGCACTTGACTGTGAACATTAGTCAAAACATACAGCACACCTGTTTACATTAACACAGTTACAAACACTCTGTCTCAACACTCACATAGTCTAAACATTCTGGTTACATCATATACAGACAGATATACTTCCTTCGAATTTTTGGTTTTTGTAAATCTTTTAATGTTAACATATTCGTCAATTACTACCAATTCAGATCAGAGTTAATTCTGCTTCAATAATCAAATTAGCCATTTTAAATTATTTGTTTAACTTAGAAATTCTTTAACAATCTCCACTCAAAACAGTTTAACTTTAATTACAGCTGTATGAAGTTAATGTATAAAATATATAAAATTACAATTTTAATTTGAATCAAAATGAAGTTAAACACAGCACTAACATTTACAATATTAAGTTACTCCAAGGACCACTACACTTCTATTTAATCTCTTCGTCCGTTCAGGACAAATTAAACAAATGTTTAAAACATATCAAATTGGTTTAATTAAATTAATTACTGAACATACAAATTACCTAGCTATCAAAACAATTACAATTAGCCAATTTCTGTTTTTCAAAATTGATTCTGTTTATTTATTAAACGGCAAAATATTATTATTCTTATTATAACAATTGTCTTACGTACACACATTATTTACTCAACATTCTACAATGTACACAAATAAATTTACTACATTTTATTTACAAACTTTTGTTATTGACTGTTCATTTTTTCCGCACTTCATTGTCCAAATCTGCCATGTCAAAACCACAAAACAAAATGTTTATAACTGTCTTTTATTGTTTATATCTTTTATAGTTTAGCCTCCATCGTCATAGATTAACCTTGGTTTTATATAACATCGTTCAATCTCATTAACACACAAATTACTGTTTTGTGTATTATAACCATACAAACTAACTTGATTCATCTTACCAAAATACTCATTAAACCAGTCAACGTTAGATATTTTTGTTAAGTCTCCGTCAGTAAATTCACTCATTATCGGGTCACTTACTTTTGTCAAATCATTATAGTCATTATTATTCAAATATACTTCTAAACTTTCTTTCCATTCGTCATACTTTCTATCCAAATTATACAATTCTGTTACTTTCTCCACATACAATTCTCTGTTTAGCTCTCTCTCATCACCATACCAACTCACACTCTCAAAATTATTATAGACAGAGGGTACAAAATTACACGACAAAAATAAACACTTCAATTCATCTACCAATACGGGTCTCTTGCCCTTCAAAAACAATATTTGTGAACACATTAAATCATCATGAACATCATAAATAATAAGGGGAAAATTTACCCTCTGTCCCCACTCTACCACAACATTATTTTTCCTCTCTCTCTCTCTAACTCATACACACACATTAACATTTCATTATCACATTCCACAAATTCATCAGTACTTTCATTATTTAATTTCACCTTATCGATTTCCGATACTAACTCTTTACACACATTATTATTCTCAATATTACATTCTATATTTTTGACATTATTGTTATCATTTGTTAACTCTTTATCTGGTATCACGTTGTTACACTTATCATTATAATTCTCATTTGTTTTGCATTCAAAATTCTCAATTACCTTTTGTCTTTGTTTATCAAATTTTTCCACCACATTACTCTCTATTTTGTCAATTCTGTTATTCATATTTTTTAATGAACGACTCAACGTTTCATTTAATTCATTTGTCAATCTGATAAAGTTACTCTCACATTTGATTTGTACTTTATTAATGTCAGTTTTAAGTTCATCAAATTTTACGCTAATACTCTGCTGAAACTGAATATTCTGTTCTGCGAATTTTTTATTATTATCATTCTGTATATCTAATTTCTCATTTACACTGCTTTTAAATTCTTGCATTTCGTTTTTCTGTTCATCAAACTTTACACTCTGTTTTTCTATCATTGCTTGTATTACTTTAAACATTTCATAGGTATCGTCAGATTTTTTACTTTGGATAGGTGTCGATTGATGTTCGACATCTTTCATTACTTTTGATTCTGTTAACTGGCTATTACTGTCAGTGAAGCTGACTTCATCATTATTTTCACTCATTTGAATTCCTGAGTCGCCTTTATTGGCCGGCTCAGTTGACATGTTTTCATTCTCCATTCTGAAATTACTCTATTTACGCCCTCACTTCCAAACAACCCGTTCTGCAGCTTAATTAGGTCTGGCGAATATAGGTTATAAACCCTATACTCGCGTCACTGTACGGGAGCCAATGAAACTGTATTTATTTACTGCAAATAGATAACATCTTACGCTTACCTTCCGGGATAAGGTCCAAAGTCGTACAGACGAAAACAGCTGCAAACAGGGTTACTTAGGTTGGCGTTACGAAATATAATAACACAGTTTATTCTGGCTAAAATAACTTACTTGGATTTTATTTAATGAAATTATATAAAGTTTTACAGCTATGCAATAACGTGGTTGATTACTACATCGATCAAAAGTTTCTCTAGTTTCCTGTTATATGGAAATCACATGTAAAGTATCGATATATCTAAATAAAAAAATTCTTACAATTACTATATTTTTATGACTACAACAAGGTTTTAAAATGTTTAGTGCCCAGTACTTTGTCTCACGCACTCATTCATACTTTTTACATTTTTATCTTTTAACCCCGTTCTTAGAGCTCTGTGTTTATTTTTATTTCATGGATTTATAAAGTTGATTTTGTAATGTTGAGAAGGGTACTTAACCAATCCATGGCGTCTTTCACAGTTTCATCACCGTCATGGGTTACTCACGTTATCATTCAGAACTGTCATTTATGAATATTTTTGATGTCACAGTACACTCCGACTTCTTTACTTTAACATATTTGAGTTTAGTTTTAAATTACACTTTTGGTAACGTTTTGTCGGCCTACAGTTGAACTGGCCGCACGTTCTACTGTTAATGCACTTTTATAAATGTTTTCCCACTTTTAATACTTGTTACTGCTTTGAAAGATAGGCCTACTCTTAATTACGGCCTATCTTGCACCCGAGGCCCCGTTTTAATTTTAAACCACTTTTTACTGTCTGATGCTGCTTACTACTGTGTGTTGTGCACTATCTGGTGACAAACTGCAGACTGGGTTTCACACAAGCCTGCTCTGGGGTGGTTACGCAATCCGTCTGGGCAATTGTTTAGACTAGCTGTATGTGCATTGCTGGTTGGGGCTCCTTACAGGTAAAAGTGAATTTATTAATTACTGAATTAAAATTAAAACTGGATCACACACTTCTGTACCGTTACAAAACTACATTGAACAATATCACAATATTATATTATAAATATAAGAGCTGCAAGAAACTTCGAGTTACATGTATAGGAAATGATATATATATATATACAGTAAACCCTCGATTTAACGGAGCTCGGTTTAACGGACTTCAGATTTAACGGACTTCAGGAAAAAAAAAGTATGAGGCTTTTGAAACGTATAATGTGCATAAACTGCAGACTCCTGTTCTGGCGATATTGCTTGGCTATCGCAGCATTCTTTATTCGTTTCTTTTCTTCTTGTTTTGAAACACGCAAATTTTCTCACCTTCAATTGTATTTGATGAGAACGGAGTATTCCTGTCTTTGCGTTGTTGTTGACGCAGGCGTCGCACAGTGGAAGACATCATGACGACTAACACTGAACAATATACACTGATATGCATCTTATTTCACTGTGAAATATTCGTCCATCGGCTAATACAGCAAGCATTACAGTGGCACGTAATTTTTCATTTCCCGTAATCTTTACTGTTACAGATTTGGTTCCCTTTTGGTCCACCGTAAATATACGTAAATAAAAAAGACGGGCGTTTCATCGGCATTTCCCATGTATTCAATGAATAATTATGCTTCTTGCGTAAATGAATGACAAACCACTGATACTGTAGGAGTTTTCTTCGTAGTCACTCGGTAGTTTTAGCGCAAGTGATGCACGTCATTTAAGCGCAAATCCATTTCGCCGCATCATTCGTCTTATACACCCGAAGCTGGCTTTAAAACCGGAGACTTTTAATTCTTCTGCAATATCTAAAGCTTTTAATTTTAAAACATGTCTAGTGACAGGGAGTCCTTGCCTTCTTAAAAGCTGTACGTATTCACAGACGCTGGACTCTACTGCTACAAAACGCCCAACTTGAGGTCCCGCGCGCGAATGCTCGTTGCATAGTATTTCCATTTAAAAGTCGTTCCTTCTGTTTTCTCCATCGTCGAATACAGGATTCATCAATATCAAATTTCCTTGCGGCTTCGCGATTGCATGTTTTTTCTACATTTTGTATCACAATTAATTTATAATTCGCATCGTACGGGTTACGTTTAATTTGATTTGACTGTGTGCCTTTAGTCTCCACAATATCACTCATACCGCAAACGCACTATAAAAACGCCGAATGAAAACAAAGTATAGATAAGCAATGTTGTCGCTGTTACAATAGAAAACCACACTGGCAGTTTACCTGTTATTTAGAAACATGTTACACACCCTCTACTCATCCTTTGTCTTGCTGCCTACAGAAGGGTGCGAGCACGTGCGCGTGCGCACGCACTTACACTTTATCTTCCTATCACTTTATCTTCCACATATTCCTTATCTTACACTTACACTTTATCTTCCACAACCACACACAATAATGCAACATTGAAGAACCAAAGACCAACAAACCACCTTAATAACATCCAGAAGCCAACACACAAATACTGCACCAGAAGCAAGATGGCGAAGGCTGAAGATGGGAGAACAGGATCTCCCGAAACATGTTCCTGAAGGAAAAAATATATCTTGAGGTAAATTAGTTATAGGTATTATAGTATTATATACATGAAGAAACGGACTGTAGCAGAAAGTGATTGAAATAATATAACCATACAAGGTAAATAAGCCTACAGTGAAAAAACGAAAAGTGAGGTTATAAAACAAAGCAAAAACAAAAGTGTATAGTGAAGAAAAAAATAGTGAAGTGAATAGCAAATAAGTGAAATCAACTACCAAATAACGGATAACAAACCATCTCTCACATAAATATACATTAACATGTACACAAACAACGTAACCACAAGTCCATATAACCACATTACCAAATTGTTAAACAAATTTCAAACACGAAAAAACAACTAATGAACACAAACATAAACATATACTTCAATAGACAATGCCAAAAACATAAATTAACACCTAAATACATCAACATAAACACAAACAACAAAAATATGACTGCACAAAAAACTATAAAACAAGCACAAAGGCTATGGATACAAAACGAAATTAATCAATTATACAGTAAGAAAAATAGCATAACACTAGACATATACAAACTACACTTAGAGCTAACAAGTTTATTACATCCAATCACTTGGAATAATAAATACAATAACATAGAAAATAAAATAAGATTTGAGAAAAACAAAAAGACTTATACAATCAACAAAAAACTTAACACATTAAAACAACAAAACAAAAATCAAGAACAAAAAAACAAAAATAAACACACATTTTACCCTCGAACCATTAACCTCAGCAATACAGAATTTAACAAAAAAGAAACAGAATATTTAAACAATATGTCAAAAACTAACATAACCCAAAATGCAAACAAAAATCTAGAAAATTTAATAGTAGAAACAGAATTTGCCATTAACCTAATAAAAGACAATATACAAGAAGAAAAAAGAACAGAAGCAACACATTTAATTAAGAAAATAATCACTAGCGAAATGAAAAACAAAGATAAACAAAAGAAAAACAATAAAACAATAAAAGAAATTAAAAATAAAGTAAAGAACAATAATTTAATAATAACTAAAGCAGACAAAAGTCAAGCAACAGTAATCATTGATAAAACAGACTACATCAAAAAAACCGAAAACTTCATCAACAATAATAAATGCGTACAACTAGATAAAAACCCAACAGAAAACTATCTTAAACAAACAATAAAACTAATAAAAACAAATAAAAACATTTTCAACAATAAAAACATAGACATATATATAAACAATAATCCAGAACCACCTAAAATGAACAGCCTAATAAAAATACACAAATTAAACAACCCAATACGTCCATTAATCAATTTCAAAAAAGCTCCTACATACAAAATAGCAAGAATAATAGCACAAAAACTAAAAAATAACCATCTAACAAATAACCATCATAACATAAAAAATACATACGAATTAATAGACAAACTAAAAATAATAAATATAAATGAAAATACATTTTTCACATCATATGACATAACAAACATGTACACTAATATCCCAGTAAAAGAAACAATTGACATAATAATAAACAAACTTATAGAACAAAATGAAAACAAACAATATATAACCAAAATAAAAAATAGTCTCCAACTAATACTAAAACAAAATTACTTTGAATTTAATAGCAAAATTTATCAACAGAAAGAAGGTTTAGCAATGGGATCACCATTATCAAGCATAATAGCAGAAATATTCCTACAACATATAGACACCAAAATACAAAATATCATAAAAACACATGACCCAGATGGCATATGGATAAGATATGTAGATGATGGACTATATGTATCAAATAACAAAAACACAAATGCAGAGAACATACTGAAACAAATCAATAACATACATCCCAAAATACAATTCACAGAAGAAAAAGAAAAACATAACAAAATCAACTATTTAGACATAACCATCACAAGATACAACAAACACATACAATATGCAATATATAGAAAACCAACTTCCACTAACATCATTATACCTAACCATTCTGACCACCCACCACAACATAAAATGGCAGCATTTTATTCGTTATTTAACAGAATGTACAAAATACCCCTAAACAAACAAGAAACTGACAAAGAAAGAAATATAATATACCAAATTGGTTATGCAAATGGATACAATAAAAATACTATGATCAAAATAGAAAATAAAATCAAATACAAAATAAAAACTGAACAATTAAGAATTAATCAAACTGAACAACACATAAATAATAACAACAACAAAAAATGGGCCACATTCACATATATAAATAATAAAATGACAAAACTAACAAAACTATTTAAAAACACAGATATAAAAATAGCATACAAAACTAATAAAAATAAATTACAAAATCTAAATAGCTCACACAACAAAGATAATACAACAACCAACGGTATATACAAAATTGAATGCCAAGATTGCAATAAATGTTATATAGGACAAACAAAAAAACAGCTGAAAAAACGTTATTTTGAACACCTAAATGCATACAAAAAACCAAATATATATAAATCCAATTTAGCCACACATGCAATAAACACAGGACATGAATTCCCAGACATAACCAATGTAACACTAATAAAACATATACCACACAAAGGCACCATAATGAACATTTGGGAAAATTTACAGATTTACAAACATAAAACACAAAACAAATTAATACCAGAACAAATACAAATCAATACAAAACATGACACAATATTCAAAGCACTCAACATCGAAAATACACAAAATACAAAAACAGATACCACAACCACACACAATAATGCAACATTGAAGAACCAAAGACCAACAAACCACCTTAATAACATCCAGAAGCCAACACACAAATACTGCACCAGAAGCAAGATGGCGAAGGCTGAAGATGGGAGAACAGGATCTCCCGAAACATGTTCCTGAAGGAAAAAATATATCTTGAGGTAAATTAGTTATAGGTATTATAGTAATATATATATATATATATATATATTGTAAAAATAGATGGCGTGTCGTGTGTATTCAATTATTATTATTTAAAGTTTGTGTAGTTGTTATTTTTGTCGAACGTAAATTGTGTCGTTCGGAAGCGTCTGGTAGCCTGCGTGCCTTACCTGTCCCTTCTCGCACTCTTAGTAATTCCGGGTAGGCGCCAAATTGTTTTTCTTGAAAACAAATACAAGTTTTTATTTGTATAGTATGGTGATTTGTTATCGAAAATTCGAATAGTTCGCCGTCTGGCTTGTAACTGATTCTTGTGTGAGTGGGGGAACACGTGTTGCCAACTTGAATTAATGTTGGTTATGTCGACCCACTGCTAGTAAACAAAACATACATAATATTTTCTACAAATAAATACTGGACAGTTTGTTATCAGTACGCACTTTTTTATTAGGCTTTTGCTTGTTAATTATCGTTAATGCTTCATAAAAATAATAACTGTTATAATAAAATTTTAGCCTCGGCAATATAATCTCTCGCTCTGCGGAGCGCTAGGTTGGCAGTGCAATGTTTACAATTGACGTTGGTTATTATTTTACAAAATAAATCTACCAATTGGGTTCTTTTAAGTACGAAACAGAGGTTTACATAACAAGATAACAAAATTAGAACATATCATTAAAAGTTTGTGATCCTTAAAATTACACAAGGTTTGTTAAAATTTAAATATTGTGGTGTTGAAGTGTGGCAGCGTCGTTGTGTAACATAGGTTATCATGTGTTCATTCAATGTTTACGAAGTTATTCTTTAATTTATCAATCCTTGAAAATATATTCAGTGATAGTGAGAGTTTTTATTATATAGTTAGAATTTTTGAAAGAGAATTTGTTTTATTAAAATCAAATAAATTCAGCAATACTCAACGTTAGTAGATATGGTGGGTATTGTCAGTCGTCCATGTAAAGTAATGGGCCGGTGTTTATTATTTCTACTTCTGATCTTGGGCTCAAAATTTTGTTGTCATCTTCTTCAAGTTGAACTACAAGTATTTTCCGGTCATCTGGATTAATTCCGAACTGGTCCTTGGTGTAAATTAGTTGTAATGGCCTCTCATCTGTTGTTCTGGTACTTCTTCTCAAAATTGTGGGCACTTATACAGTTTTTCTGATGAAAATTTGGGCCCTTCACGGCGTGGCGTCTCTCCAGTTTAGCGTCACTACATAAAGTATTGTTCCTAACTGAAATCAGTCAATATTCGGTTGTTGTCATGGTTACTCAAAGTTTTTGATTGGCTGAAATTGGCTAAAGAGTATTGTTAGGGTATTTGAATTTTTATTTAAACTGGTTACAGATCTTCTAAATGTAATTAATCTTCAGTACTCCCTTTTTAGTAGTAAATATTATCACCACTGTTCATATTTTTGCTCAAGGATTAATTTGACATCCAATATTATAGTGTTCACTTAGGTATCAACATTTTGACAGTTTTGTGAATTTTATTTAATTATACTGTTTTCTCAATTTACATTATTATCATAATATTTCTGCCTTAACATGATTGTCTATTTGTATTTCATAGTTTATGTGGTTTAGTCTTCCTAATGTCAGTGTTTAATTCTATAAATTGAAGTTTTTTTGTAGTTGACAGTTGGGAATTTGCATAGGCTTAAACAGCAATTGACTATTTTTCTTTAATTACTGATATTACATTTTATTCTCCTTGTAATGGGTCCTGATTGTTTGAATACAAGGTTCTGTTCATTTGTTCAATGTTTAAGTCGGTTCTTGTAATTGTGTGTAATTTTATTGTTTCCCTATATTAATTTGTCTACTGTGATAACTCATTTTTAGTGTCATTGTATTTGAATGTATGGTTTGTTTCTTGTTTACTGGTTTCTGTTGGTTTTAAAATCTTATTTCTTACAACATATAACATAACATCTAATGGTTTTAACAATTCCCATAGCTATAATTCTTATCATTTAAACATAATTATTGGAACATAAACCTTAGTCATTAAAACATAATTCTTATTCATTTAAACATAATTATTTGAAACATATTATCCACTCATACTCTTCATCTCCCCATACTCTTTGATGAATTATAATTATTACTTGACATAAAAAACAAAGACATAAACATGAATTAAACATATTAATACAATGGTATATTGTTATGACTAACTCTAAATGACATTAAGCCATAACTGAATCTTCAACAACTGTTTACTATCTAATATTAATATCTTTTTTTTTATTATTATCAGTTTTTCATGAAAAATATTCTTTACTGTATCATTTTAAATTAATGATATTGGATTCTTATTTCTGTGAATAAAATCATATATTTTGGTGTATTAACACACTGATAGTCATTCGTTCTTGAATACATGAGTAACAATACTAATTAACAAATTATTACCTAACATTAAGATTTGCAAACTAAAATATGACAAGTAGTAAGTACTACTATTATCTAAAACCTACTTATTATCTAGTCTGTTACACTTTGTTTCATATTGTCATTAATACACTTGTGTTCACTGGATAATTGCTATTAAGTGCCACAGTCCTTTCTGTGATTAGCCATTATCAGCCTTCACTTATTTTTTACCACTCACTGATGGTTTTTGATCACTCTTAACTCTTTAGTATTTTTTCACTGATTATTTGGTGTCTATCCCTATCAATAGGGTTCTATTTAATTTGGGGTTTTCACACTATCACTTTGCACTTTATATGTTTAATTTAAGTGTTACTAGTGGGTATTACCTAACTTTAAATTCTCTTTCTCACTTTACTATGTTCACTATTTCTCTAACTCTCTACGTCTCACTTTACAAGGTTTAATTATAATATTAACAAGTTCATGTCGTTTTATTGTATCACTAATATGTTAGTATCGTGCTAATGTGATTTGTCTTAGTTTATTCTATTTGTTTGGGGTTATTGTGCCCTTCTATATCTTAAGTACTTAATGATTAGTATCTCTAACTTGTCTGTCCTTACAGTTATTAATATTATATATAATTTTCATTAGTGATTCTATTTCTTTTGGTTTAATACAAGTTTGGTGTTCCTTCTTAGTTCACTTTCTTTTGTCATACATTATACGTCACTTCCTTAGTGTTGTGGCTGATTGTATCATTACACTTATATGTTAATTGTCTTTTAGTCACTATTCTTCTTATTTACACTTATGTTGGTGCGGTGGCTATTTGTAGTCCATTTGCAGTTGTCACTATTAGGTTATTCTTGGTCCCTTGGGGCTAGTTCTACTCTCTCACTTACCATCTATTGGGCTATTCAGGTTAAATCGTCTTGTTTCTGTATTTACCATTTTGACTTGTTTGTTTGTTACTACTTTATTAATATAAGTTACTGTTCTGACTACCTTGATATGTCTGATCGTTTTATTATTCTGATTCACCCATTCTTCTATTCTAATTCATCCCTTTTTATTCTAGTGTTAATGACTAAATAATTTATCTGGTCATGTCTTCTTCATTATGGTTAGGTGAAGATATGTACCATTACAATATATATATATATATATAAGTTTTTACCTTAATGTAACTTGATGGTTACCAGTCAGTACAGTACAAAAGTAATTTTCTGTAGAACAAATTTTTTATATAATGATGTTTTTGTTCTATTTCTTTAACAATTTGTTATAAAGAAGTTCAACTATATTGTTTTGAGATTCTAACATTGTATGACATATACAGTAATGTGACAAATATAACTTAAATGAAACAAGTTTCTTTTGGAAATTATTTAGGAAGCATTAATGATATTTATAAAGTGAAAATTGTAATTAATCGTTTTCTTTGATGAGGTAACATTACATTATAGTGTGAATAGATGCAGCATGTTAAGGAAGAAAAGTGCCACATAATTGTCATGCAAGATTAAGGCCAAAATGTGATATGTAATTCTTACAACAGACTGCAAATTAATATAGTAACTGAAGTAATATTACAATAACATTTCCAGTTTGCCAAGACTTCATAAAGACTGTAACATTAATTAATAGATAAGAATTACCTCTAAAAACCGCAAGCAGTTGTACTGTAGATACGTGCATAAATTGTTAATTGAAACTTATTCTACAGTATGGCTACTGTTTATATAGTATAAATATTTTATTATTTATTAGCATGTGAATGTATTTTTTCTTCCTATTGGTGTTATGCCTCTAACTTCATCAGTGATTTTTTTTCCTTAGCTAATTTTTTCCTGAAGTTGGTCAGTGTGTACTTGTTTTGTCAACCAGTGTTGTATTGTCTGTGTTGATGTCATATCAAGTGTATAACCTACATGATTACAAATATTATCACACCCAGAAGATGATGTCAATACAGATGTTAACATAACTGTCAACAAAACATGGTATATCAAGGGAAGTGAATAATATTGAGACTTAGATGTAATGCAGTGTGTTAGACATGGAAAACTGCCTTCTTTTTTACAGTTGTTAATAATAGTGTATCTACATATTATAAAAATTGCTATGTTTTCATTTGAATAATGTTTCCAAAATAAAAGCTGTGATAACAGCATTTATTCATTTGAACATATTATTTGCCTCCAAGAGTGTTTAAGACTATAAAACAGGTTAATTACCTTCCGTCACGCTTCTTAAAATCCGAATACAGGATTACTCGAGTTTCAACACATTAAGTGTCATCATCAGATCCTCAATGAATATTGGTAAAACTACATTTGTTGATGTTTGCACATCTCATCAAACGATAAAAACAACACATACATAATAACGAAAATATTTAAATAAATTAACACACATTAAAAACAAGACAAAACAGAACGAAACACAATACACGCAGCCGCCGCGGACCTGCGCAGGAACACGGTATACAGTAAAATTAATCGATACCGATTTGACCTTTGATAAACTTTATCGATCTGACACAGCTAATATCTCGTTCTATATCGTTGACTCTATTAAATAAAATATTATTTTTATATATTGACTTTTCATTTAGGATGCGATCGTAATTCTCTTTAGTGGCCTTATATATCTCAAACCGTTCGAGAGTGTCCAGTTTATGAGATTTCCTGCATTTATGTAATGTGTCCAAATTCTCACTAATACTTTTTATGTTGTGATCTTGTGAGCTTAAATGTTCCGCGAATGTGGATCTTCCTATATTTGACTTCGATGAGATTATCAATTTGACAAAAGTAATTTTGGAACAAAATTACTTTACTTTTGATAATAAATATTATTTATAGCAAGATGGTTTAGCAATGGGATCCCCACTATCAAGTATCCTGGCGGAAATTTATTTAAACCACATCGAAACTAACGAAATATTATCACCAAAAAACAAACATTACAACAAAATCTTATTTTATCGTCGATATGTGGATGACACAATAGTGATCTATAATGGTAATTGTAGACAATTTGAGATGTTTTATATCATTGATATTTAATAAATATAATTTGAACTAATACTACTGTTACTGTATTTACTGTTTACTGTGGTGTGCCATCTCGTTACCAACTACGTATCAAAAATATATGTGTACTTACCATTTTTTTCTCGGGTTCTTTTCGACGAACCCAGGAGATCAGAAGTGGTTGTTCCAAATAAAGAAAAACTTTATTTTGTTTCCCAGGAATAGAGTTTTATTGACATTTTTTTACTATTTTTTTTTTATTATTAACAAACTACCTCCTGTACATCCTCTCTCTACTGGAAATTCACATTTACGAAAGTTATTAATTATATAGTCATTCTGCTACAATGAGAATGAAAACATGGTATACAAATTCCAAATAAATTTTAAGAAATTAAGTATGAATTAAATTAAAATACAAACAACGCAAACCAGCCTTCTTTGTCTACACGCTTGCTCACGCACACACACACAATGATTTTCTGATTTGAGAGCTCTCGTGTTACATGTTATTAAAATTTATTTCCCCATTACTTAATTAATTTTAAAAGAAAACCTTTGTTGAAATTTTAATATGAATGCATGACTACTTAGCTGTTCAGTAAGTTGGTGGCGTCACACTTTTCCGCACATTGTCCGTTTTAATGATTAATTGCCGAAAACTGTTTTTATAATGAAGAAATAAAACTGTTAATTACTTTTGTATTTTTCTAGACTTTACTTCACATTTTTTTTTATATGTTGCGGGCCCGCACTTACTGCCGAAACTTTTTATAGCTACCACTCGCGAGTGGTGATGAGATGAGACTGGGCAGAGAAAACAGCGCTATTTTTTCAAGCGACGGTTGTTGTGTGTTTGATTCTATTGTTTTTTAGTTTGTATCCTTGCGCCAGTACACTACTTTCGTTTGCTGAGTGTCTGACGAAACTGGTGACACACCTCGTTATATAATTCAGTGACGCAACACATCGCCTGATCGTCTCGTTGCATAATTTGTTTACTGTTGTTTTCGTCCTTGAACTGACTTTTGCACAGTTTGTCTGTTATTAAATACATTCATACTGGTTTTACAAAACATTGTTAAACAATTCTGCACAGTCAATGCTGCCACTGTTGTTTTCGTTTCAAATAACAAATTTACCGTTCTTTATAATTTTTGTCCCTATCACTCAACAAGTTAATTATTATTTATTTATGAAAAAATACAAATTATGTTATTACCCCAGGTATGCCCAAAAATGCCCCGCTACAATACCCCCTCAATGAGATATTTTATGCCGAAGCATAAAAAATCTCATTGACACATTCATACTTGCTAGAGGGATCAGCCAGGATATGTCGCCACAACCCCCTGTACGGTTTACAACAACAAAAATTATAATCAACTCACCCTTGGTCCGGTGACTGTGACCGCATCTGAATGACAATACTGGACTTCTCTATCGAGATCCCAACACCGTAGAGTCAGACAGATACTCAACGCCCCTGCTCTGACGCGCAGGCCAGCTCAGGTCCGCCGTCACAGCATCACCAAACACTGAAACAACAAATTAACATATCAAATGGTGGCCTTATACAACACCATATCCCCAACTGATCTGTTTCCCCCTAGCGGTGCTGGTTTGCACTAAGAAGCACTGGTTTTGTTTTCATTTACTTATTTCTAACATCTCAAAACATCTAATATAACATAATATAACATAAGAAAACATCTTAACATAAGAAAACATCTTAAAATAAACAATTTGTATGTAAAATTTATACACTTCACATCATTAAGTTGGCATATAAAATCAGAAAATTACTTTTAAACTTGATTTACTCTTCTTAATTCGTTTCTCAAAATTACAATTTTTTTTTTTTTTCCACTTTAATCTTTGTTTTACCCATCATTTTCATTTATCATTCTCTTTCATTAATCTGGGTGATTCTACGTTATTCATTATAATTTACTTTATCAACTTGGCATTTACTCATAAACTTCCCCTTTTATTACTCTAACGCTCCCTTACAAAATCTTTAACTAGTATGACACCCCTCTATCAAAAAATCTACTAACCCTTCTCTACCTCTAACTACTTACTATTTTAACTCAATTCGCCACCTTCTCTCAATATATAAAAAAAAATACTCTCTAACCCTTTGTACATAGGATACGTGTTTCCCCCCCCAAAAAAAGCTCAATTCCCGTTCTCTGGTTCCCAGATTTTACCTAAGGCAACCCCGTCTCCACTAAAACTATACCAAATCCCGTCCCAACCCTTATGTTGCGGACTCCCACATTACACTACCCCTACTACAAAATTACCATCCCCAAAATCTCAATCTCTTAACCTTACTACAATTACAACAAAATAACATCAACAAAATAAACAATATATCGCTCAAAACTCTACATAAATTCTCCAATTCTACTGTGTCTCCACTTATACTTCTCAAAATTCTATAACATACATTAACTCAAAACAACATTGCATTATTTTCATCTCTACCATTTCTTTAACTCTGACTTCAATTTGGACAGATCTATATGTCCCACAAAATTCAACTTGGACTGATTCAAACATTTTATTCAAACAATTACTATCACCCATTTCTATCTTTTGCAACCCATTGAAAATTTTACCTATCACAACTATTTTTCATTTTATTTTAAAATCTATAAACACATTTAAAACATATTATCATATTTTTATAATCCTTATACCTAACATAACATAACATACTAAATGCAATTACCACAATAAGACATAATAAACACAATATAGGAAGTATTTAGTGCATCTATTTTTTTAAATTCAAACAAAATTATTGAGTAGCAAATCATCATTATTAATTAAAATATAGCAAATTTTTAATACGTTATCCCCTTGGATAACCTCCCAGCCACACACACTATTTCAAATTATGTAAGACTGTGGCGCCTTTCCACTTCCACAGAGACTGTATATTTTGGAGCAGGTTTTACCTCTCCGTGTCTCTGCTTCCGCTATTAAGTTTTAAAATTAGTGAACATCATCATGTTCTTGTTCTATAATCATACACCCTTAAGACGGATCTACCACCTGGCTCTGCTGTTCCTCCTCGAACAGAGTGGCAGCCGCTGTTCCATAGTTCCCGGGATTTCCCCTAAGTTCTCCCCCCATTAAATTTCAAATCTATACCAATTTCAAGCCAGCTATGGTCAAGGGACTTGGTATGACCATAGCTAACCGCTCGCCAAAACCACGATTAGTGCTGGTAAGGCAGTAATCGCCCGAAAAGTCGGGGAAATCAACTCTTCCTTCAGGCATGTCTACATCATTATTATTATGCACGACACGGCAATTTATCAAGTACAATATAAAATTATACAAAAGGGTGTGCTGTGCATATTCGCCATGTTGGCCTCCGATGGAGGTAACACTCTCGGTTACCCCCAACACTTTCCGCTATCTACTGGGGCACATGCCACCCCAGCGACAGCAACTTACTAACTAATTAATTAATTAAAATCTTGTACACATTATAATTCTATTATAATCTGTTCATCAATAATCATCTAATTCATTCATACCTTTATACCATTTGACTTTCTTAAAATTTTCATAATCATTATCATTAATTAATATATATATCATTCTCAATTATTATTAAAAAAAAAAATTTTTTAATCATTATTTTTATTTAGCACAATTATTTCAAAATATCTCATTACTGAATTAACATATCAATCACTCCTGTCAACCTTTTTGTTATACATTACTCATATTGTAAAATTTCAATACTTACAGCCCATTTCTCAAAACATATACACATACCACAATACTCTCACCTCACCACTGAAACATTTCACAAAATATTAGTTTACCTCAAACAATTCAGCCATCTATTATCAAATTCCAAATCTAGTAAAAATGATTTAAATTCCTTAAAAAGTTAATTATACAATATTGAAATAGTCAAACAAAATAGTTAACACGTATTAAATTGTTTAATTAAATTCATTATTAACAATACAAAATTCATTACCATAAACTATTATTATTCAATTACTGTTTCTCAATATTAATGTTATTACTTATTTAACTGGCAAAATATTATTATTATTATTACCACAATTACACACATTTATTTATTTAACATTCCACATATACACAATCAAAGTTACTACATTATTATTTACAAATTTCAAATTTACAAAATATTCGTCAACAACTGTTCAAGTGTATCTCACTTCATGTCCAAATCAGCAAGGTCATTACCAGAATTTACAGTCTCTAACAAGGTCTATACACTGATATTCTAGTTCAGCCACCATCGTCATATATATATCTAACATATTTGTAACATTCATCATTATTATCCACACACAAATTATTATAATTGTTGCTATCATAATAACCCATCCATTCTATTTCATCCATTATACCACTATAAATCTTGTTACCATAAGTTAGGATTGTCCCGTCTATATCAGTGTTATTTGTTAATGTCAGGTAAATTGTTTTCTCATTTTTGTATTCCTCAACTACTACGTCAGGTAAGTCCTTATAGTTAGGTAAGATATTATCAAAATTATTCTCTATCTCTCTTTCAACAGGTACGTATTTCACATGATTCATCATCACCCCTTCTAGTATTTTTCTCAATTCATCATACTTTCTTTCTAACTTATATAGTTCTATTTCACTCTCAATACATAACTCTCTTTCTTCATAGCACCACATCACACTCTCACAATTATTACGGACAGAGGGTACAACATTATACAACATTAATTCATTTAACAATAAGGGTCTCTTGCCCTGAAAAAACAACATTAAATCATCATCATCATTATAAACAATAAGGGGAAAATTTGCCCTCTGTCCCCATTCAACTACTATATTATTCTTCCACTCTCTCTCTACTTCATAAACACTCATTAACATCTCATAATCACTACATTCTGCAATTTCATTAGTACTATTTGTTATTATATTTTCATCATTTGTTTCTCCATTATTCTTCACCCCCACTATACTCTCAGAATTGTCATTAATATCATTTTCACTACTTGATACTACATCTTTCATTATTTCATCATTATTAATATTTGTTATACTCAAAACATTGTCACCCAACTTCTCAACACTCCGTTCTAATTTATTTAAACTGGTTCTTATTGTTTCGTTAGTGCTTTCTAAATGTTTATTAATTTCTTTAATTTGGTAGGTTAGCTCATCGAATTTACTGTCAAAACTATTCTTTTGAACATCGAACTTCTTATTTATACTACTTTTGAACTCTTGCATCTCGTTTTTGTGTTCGTCTAACTTTACACTCTGGTTTTCTATCATTGTTTGTATTGCTTTAAACATTTCATATGTATCGTCATTTTTTTTATTTTGGATAGGTGTCGATTGATATTTGACATCTTTCATTATTTTTGATTCGGTCAACTGACTCTCTACATTACTATCATTCGTTTGAACTCCCGAATCGCTACTAAACTGACTGTCAGATAAGCTGACAGCACTATTATCTGCCATTTTTCTTAAAATGTTTAATATATATTTCTTTATAAAATCTTACCATATGTAACGCATACTTATCAAAAAAAAATATTCTACTCGCTAATATTAAACATAACCTTTTACGTCCATCTTACGTATATACGTAAATACAAACTCCAAACAACCATTCTGTTCTCCCGAGTAGGCCGTATTTTATATAAATTTATTTATATAAATTTATATAAAATTGTCCCTCATCTTCGGGCGCCACTGAGATGTTTTATATCATTGATATTTAATAAATATAATTTGAACTAATACTACTGTTACTGTATTTACTGTTTACTGTGGTGTGCCATCTCGTTACCAACTACGTATCAAAAATATATGTGTACTTACCATTTTTTTCTCGGGTTCTTTTCGACGAACCCAGGAGATCAGAAGTGGTTGTTCCAAATAAAGAAAAACTTTATTTTGTTTCCCAGGAATAGAGTTTTATTGACATTTTTTTACTATTTTTTTTTTATTATTAACAAACTACCTCCTGTACATCCTCTCTCTACTGGAAATTCACATTTACGAAAGTTATTAATTATATAGTCATTCTGCTACAATGAGAATGAAAACATGGTATACAAATTCCAAATAAATTTTAAGAAATTAAGTATGAATTAAATTAAAATACAAACAATGCAAACCAGCCTTCTTTGTCTACACGCTTGCTCACGCACACACACACAATGATTTTCTGATTTGAGAGCTCTCGTGTTACATGTTATTAAAATTTATTTCCCCATTACTTAATTAATTTTAAAAGAAAACCTTTGTTGAAATTTTAATATGAATGCATGACTACTTAGCTGTTCAGTAAGTTGGTGGCGTCACACTTTTCCGCACATTGTCCGTTTTAATGATTAATTGCCGAAAACTGTTTTTATAATGAAGAAATAAAACTGTTAATTACTTTTGTATTTTTCTAGACTTTACTTCACATTTTTTTTTATATGTTGCGGGCCCGCACTTACTGCCGAAACTTTTTATAGCTACCACTCGCGAGTGGTGATGAGATGAGACTGGGCAGAGAAAACAGCGCTATTTTTTCAAGCGACGGTTGTTGTGTGTTTGATTCTATTGTTTTTTAGTTTGTATCCTTGCGCCAGTACACTACTTTCGTTTGCTGAGTGTCTGACGAAACTGGTGACACACCTCGTTATATAATTCAGTGACGCAACACATCGCCTGATCGTCTCGTTGCATAATTTGTTTACTGTTGTTTTCGTCCTTGAACTGACTTTTGCACAGTTTGTCTGTTATTAAATACGTTCATACTGGTTTTACAAAACATTGTTAAACAATTCTGCACAGTCAATGCTGCCACTGTTGTTTTCGTTTCAAATAACAAATTTACCGTTCTTTATAATTTTTGTCCCTATCACTCAACAAGTTAATTATTATTTATTTATGAAAAAATACAAATTATGTTATTACCCCAGGTATGCCCAAAAATGCCCCGCTACAAATTAGAGAGGCTTAATAAATATTTGAATAACATAACAAAAAATTTACAATTTACATTAGAAACGGAAAAGAATAATAAAATAAATTTCTTAGGTTTGTCTTTAACAAAAAGAGATAACAAAGTTAACTTTAATATTTATAGGAAACCGACAACCACTGATCATGCTATTCATGCCTCATCTTACCACCCTTTTTCACACAAAATGGCATTTTTTAATAGCATGGTACATAGATTGCTGTCGTTGCCCCTCTCCACAGAAGACCATAAAAACGAGGTCGACATTATTAAACACATAGCAGTAGCCAATGGATATAAAAGCAACATAATAGATAAAATAATAAATAAGAAACAAAATAGATTAATAAATATTGACGTACCTAAAGAAAAAGTAAAATATATCGCAATAGAGTATGGCAAAATGTTACACCATACAGTACAACCTGTCATATCCGGACTAATATGGCGACCGGCCGATCCGGATATGGAAAAATCCGGATATCACAAGGTCATTTATAAATACTGTATTTTCTCGCATAATTAACGCACTTTTTTGACGAAAAATACCGGCGAAAATTTCGGGTGCATAAATTATTCAAGGATTTCAGATATACCCAAATTTCATTTGAAATTTATTGACATTTAAAAGATACATTAAATATATTATACACAAAATCAGTTCAACTCATTTAAGTTATCGTCATTTGGCGTAAAATTACGGTTGAGTTTTCTTCTGAACAATCAAATAGAGTACATTAGGCAAGTTGGAGTTAAAGATGTTAATAATAAGATAGAGCAAACTAATAAATAATCCATTTTTTTTATACCGAGGAGGGGTATATATAACGATTCATAATATGTCATCATATCTGAGCGTTATATGAAAGGGACAGACTGTGCGCCGTAAGCAAGGCAGAGAGCGTATAATAAGCAACTATCTCACTCTAACTTCGTCACAGTAAAGCACGCGGTCGGATCAGACATGAATTTTACTCAATTCATTTTTGCAGTTCAACCTGCGATAACTTCAAAACCAATAAATATACAGCAATTCTGAAAACTGCATTGTGTTCAGTAATTAAAGCTCTATAAGTAGCCAAAATCTCAATTAATATAATGAACAATTACAGAAGATACACAGAAGAAGAACGCCAAATGAAATACAGAGAGAATTAGGCTACGTACAGATTAGGTGTTTTCACACACACACAAGTTGGATCCCATGTGCTGCAGCTATTTCTCATCCTTTAAAATACAGTACAGCATTTCGTAAGAAACGGCATATCCATCATTGCGTAACGAAATCACATATTTCAGAAGATACTCCTCTACTTGCGGAAACTTGCCACTTTTTGGACCGCGAAATGCTTTACGAGACTTGTTGGTCTCTTGAAGGGCAATTTTCTGTTTTCGCCAGTACCGCACGTTACACTCGGACACAGAATATTTGCGGCCTGCTGCCCTATTCCCGTGTGTTTTGGCGTAAGCGATCACCGCAAGTTTATATGACACAGTATTACTCGAATACTTGCTCATTGTGGATTAATGAACGACTTTGAGATCACAAAACATCCGTGATTCACTTTTCCATCCCTAACCATTTCGCTAACCAAAATTGAAAAATTAGTTTGGAGATACGTCCGGATATGGGAGGATCAGGATATCACAGGTCCGGATGTGACAGGTTGTACTGTACTTTAAAAAACCAATTGAAAAAACAAAATATTGTATTGGCTACAAATGCAAATAATAAACTCGAGAACAAACTTAAGTTTAAAAATCAAAATAGGTCTTTCGATGAATACGACGGTACTGGTGTATACAGGCTTAATTGTTCGGATTGTTCAAATTTCTACATAGGACAAACGGGTCGTTCGTTCAAATTGCGTTATAAAGAACACATCCCAAGCTCTAAGTCAAATATAGGAAGATCCACATTCGCTGAACATTTAAGCTCACAAGATCACAACATAAAAAGTATTAGTGAGAATTTGGACATATTACATAAATGCAGGAAATCTCATAAACTGGACACTCTCAAACGGTTTGAGATATATAAGGCCACTAAAGAGAATTACGATCGCATCCTAAATGAAAAGTCAATATATAAAAATAATATTTTATTTAATAGAGTCAACGATATAGAACGAGATATTAGCTGTGTCAGATCGATAAAGTTTATCAAAGGTCAAATCGGTATCGATTAATTTTACTGTATACCGTGTTCCTGCACAGGTCCACGGCGGCCGCGTGTTTTGTGTTTCGTTCTGTTTTGTCTTGTTTTTAATGTGTGTTAATTTATTTAAATATTTTTGTTATTATGTATGTGTTGTTTTTATCGTTTGACGAGATGTGCAAACATCAACAAATGTAGTTTTACCAATATTCATTGAGGATCTGATGATGACACTTAATGTGTTGAAACTCGAGTAATCCTGTATTCGGTTTTTAAGAAGCGTGACGGAAGGTAATTAACCTGTTTTATTCATTTGTGCGCCTCTGTTCACTTCAGTCTGTCAGTAAATCAATGCGGGTCTTATTATTAATTATTCTAGTTCTGGTTCCAACTACCTGTTGTTACGAGTAGACAAACTTTATGATTGCAAAGAGGAAGGCAAGCCAGTTTTACATGACACAGTGATACAGTTGGCAATAGAAAGAGAAATGGGAAAACTGAAGATGCGTCAAAATGAGGAAATACTTTTGGAAAGTGGTCCTGACTTTACTTCAGCTGAAAGACAAGACACTATACAGGTAAGTTATCTTGTCAAATTATTCTCTCTCATTGATTCATCATTTTAGTATAGAATTTTTAATACTTGACAATTGAGTGGTATTTTTCATTTATTGTTTTTGTTAAGGCTAACAATTATTTCAGTATATTTTTAAAGAATATTTTGGTGTAGGAATTTTTTTTCAAAACAGATTTTTCAAAAACAATTAGTTAATGGTTTTTGTAGTCTAACACAGGGGTCTCCAAACTTTTTCACTTGAGGGCTGAATTGAAAAGTCTTGGAAGTCAGGCGTGCCAACACACACATATATTGTTAACTTATTTTTTTTTAGTTTACGAAATAATCAAGTCAATAAAATAGGTATTCAAATGAAAATTAAGCAGACTGATCCAAAGAAAACAAATTCTTTTGTTCAGAATAATGTAAATAAGTAAGGAAAAAATAACATTCAAAGATATTTCTTATGTATTGTTTTTTGGCTTTCTTATGTACATATGGGATTTGTCGAGTTGCTTCCGACATATAATGTCTGTCCATTTTGGGTCAGATTTTGAGTCCACCTGATTAGAATGGATTTCAAGTGTTCGTCTGACAAGTTAGCCCTGTACTTTGATTTTACAAAGTTCATTTTTGAAACGTTTGTTCCCAGATATAGGTTAATCCGAATGTCAAAAGCATTGCTCTTTCAAAGCTTTTTATTTCCTTGAAATCATCACTGAATGAGATGCAAGTGAAAAGCGTGATTCATTCAAGACAACCAGACGAACGAGCACATTAACTACGTAAGTGTTTTAAACTAGTACAAAATATTGTAACATTTTACTGAACTTATTTCTTGTTTAGTTTTTTAGTAACATGTTATAATATTTGAAGTATTTTGATGGTGTATTTAAAAACTGCACTCAGCACCGGCCGGGTTGCCGCAGGCCAGACAATAACCCTTCCATAGTTTGGTAGTTCTCCACCAGGCTGTTGTTTGGAGACCCCTGGTCTAACAAATAGGTTATAAAAATGAATAGGTTATAAAACATCACTTTGTATGGTGTTTTCATTTATCTTTTCGTTGTTGGTAATTCTTGATTGTTTGTTAGAGTCATTATTATTGTAATGTTTAATTATTAGTAAATAACAAATAATTAAGTAATACTGTTTATTGTTAGTAATTAATAATAAGGATTATTAATAACTATGGTGTGTGTATATATATTAATACACTCCCCTTCGTACATATCTTTTTATTTTATTATTTTTACTTATCACTGAATTTAATCTACTACTCTTCGTTAAATGATTTTTAATTAATAATTAATTATATAATTGGGTCAAATTAATTATCTTGTTTAAATAATTGTTGTGTATTCCTTTTGAGTAATTATTTGGTTGTAATCCCCGTATGTTCTGAATGTAAACAGTTTTGTAAACCTCTTGAAGTTCGTTCGCACTCCCGTTGAATTATGTCGTCTGTGTAAGTTAGTGTATAGTTTAGACAAAGTTATTTATATAATTCAAACCTGCACGTACCTTTGATGTCGTACTAGAAGTTCAGTCGGTCTCAGTTGATTAATAAACTGTCAAGTTTTTCTATAAAGCAGTATAATAGTGCTGTTAGTGTTTAAGTGAGCACTTATGATTTTACCTGGGCGCCATATGGAATTTCGTGAGAAATATTCCATAAAAAGAATTCTTTTGAATAATCGAATGATTGTTTTTGATTGATTATAAGTTAGTAATTGATTGAGTGGTTGAATCAATATCAGGAATTAATTTCCCTTTTATCTGTTTAATAGATTTTAACTGTTGGCAGTTAACTTGTCTGAATTTTAGCCAACTTTCCTGGTTGCTTGCCTTGAAATTGCAACTCATTAACTAGTAAAAAAGAAGTAATCACTTACTTAAATAATTGCTGACACTATTTGTTAATTCACAATTCATTGGTTTATTGTTCACTCTATGCGTGGATTAATTAAATAAATTCAGTTTAATACAACACACGGATTACAAATCATCCGGCTTTCAATTTTCTTAGCTCAGTCTGTTTGCTATGACGACTCTAACCCTAATCGAATGATTATTTATAAATATTAGCTATCTCAAGGGTGACTTCTTTTAATTTACAGAATAAAACGCCACTGCTCCACTTTACAATGCTATTACAAAACACTAGATTATTAGGTTAGACACCTTTAGTTATTGAAATAAATTAACGAAAAGTTCGTTCAATCTGGACAGATTTTAGGTTAGTTAGGATAACGTTATTACATGAAATCTTATGTCGGAATATTATAATTCCTCTAAATAAAGTTAAAACAGTGCTTAGTATTTATTGTATTATTTTTTCCTGCATCAGTATACAGGTGTATTATATTATACTGCTAACAGCTTACTCGTAAACAATGTAAATAGGTGCACGGTACTCCCTGATTAATAATCTCGATGATTATTTATTAACACTCCTCACGATCTGGTACACTGATCGTGGTTACACTTCACTTATTTCGCACATGAACGATATTTTCTTCTTGAATGACTATTTAATTGGTTATGTATGCTACTTAACCTCGTTCTCTAACACTTCTAGTAAAAGTATCACTACTGATATTGATGCACTGTTATTTAATTACACTTCTTACTTCTGGTTGATTATAAAATTTTGATGAGAATTCGGCCTGGATTAGTTGTTGTTGATTGAGTGGAAAGAGACAAAATGCTCCTTTGTTTACAATTGCATTCGTATATATATATCAGGGTGTCTATGACCTGGGAAACCCGGGAATTTTCAGGGAATTAAGAATTTGTGGAATATTCAGGGAAAAATCAGGGAATTTCTTCGTTAATCAGGGATTTTCCTCTTGGGCTACTCTCTGTAAACGTAGTAGCGATACAGTAAACCCTCGATTTAATGGACTAATTGTGGCTGAGGGGTGTCCGTTAAATAGAAAGTCCGTTAAATCCCAAATTTTGTTTTTTGAGGATATATTTAAATCAAATAGGCCTATAACACTTGAAATTTTAATACTATTAATATCATGCAAATACCGTATTGTTCCGAATACAAGCCGCACTTTTCTCCTAAAAACATGGTCGCTAAATTGGCCTGCGGCTTGCATTCGCGGACTAACGAAATTCGAAGTTATACCTGACTTCTGGCGGGACGAACGCTTTTGGTATCTATGAGTTGTGTACTGCGTAAGCAACAGCAATTTGCCTGGCTGTTGTTAACGCTGGCATTATGATTTATGACTGCAACCGTACGTTTTAACAGCAAACTGAACAATGAATAGGAAGAAAAGTGTACGTACCTGCGCATGCGTGCGTGCTCGGACCCTTCCGTAGGCGGCAAGACAAAGGATGAGTAGAGGGGGTGTGAGTAACATGTTTCTAAATAACGGGTAAACTGCCAGTGTGGTTTTCTATTGTAACAGCGACAACATCGCTTATCTGTATTTTAATACGTACTATTAATATCATGCAAATACAATGTTATGTACACACCTTTATTTATTCTGGATAAAAGCATCAAGAGTCAGTTGTTTTCCACTAGAATGTTGCTTCTTTATTATTAAAGATCTAAACTGTCTAAAATGGTCATAATAAGCACACACTTCCGGATCTAAAGACTCCCCAATGTACGCGATAATTTCGTCCATGCTGTTTCTTATTGCTGATAATTTAGGGCCTCCTGTAACAGATGTTTCTTCATCGTCATCATCTCCATCTTCTTGATCGTCGTATAGAACAGATTCCGCGATCTCTTCCTGACTTAGGATTTGGTAGCCTGGATCACCCTCGTCCAAGTTTAGCCACTGTTCTATGTCATTCTCGTTTACGTCTTCACCAGCCTTCTTTACGGTTTCACAGAAATCGGATGTTTCAAATCCTCTGAAATCGTACTCCGGTTCAGTCCCATTCAGTAACTGTGTCCACCCATTAGCCAATGTTGTTTCCTTCATCTCCTTCCATGCGGCAGCAAAATTAAAGATTGCGGACTTGATGTTGTATGCACGCAGATTTTGCAGCGTTCTAGCTCCTCTCGTGTCGTTTTCATGGTCTTGTTCGTCCTCCAAGACAACCATCACCTCTTCAAGAAACTTCTTGTACAGCCTTTTGCAGGCAACAATGACTCCTTGGTCCATTGGCTGTAAAATTGAATTGGTGTTCGGAGGGAGGAAGACGCATTTTATTTTTCCGTCGTTGCTAACTAACTTCTCGGAGTTGCGATGGGCCGGTGCATTGTCCAGTAGTAAGACGGCTTTCACTGCATGCGATGGAATTTTCATAGTCTCTTCTTGAAAACATCGCACTTCTGGCACAAAATGATTAAAAAACCAGTCTGAAAAAATACTGAAGGTAAACCAAGCATTTTTTGAACTTTCATAAATGACTGGCAACTGGTTCATTATGTTCTTTATCGCACGAGGTTTCTTTGCGTTTCCGACTATGACTGGAGTAAGTCGATGCAAACCATCAGCATTCGCACACAGTAGGGCAGAAAGCCGCTCCTTGTTGAGTTTACGGCCTGGTGTGCTAGTTTCATGTTTGTGTGCCAGAGTATTTTCAGGCACATCATGAAAGTAGAGACTAGTCTCATCAGCATTGTAGACCTGAGACAAAATGAGACCCTCAAATTCGATCGTTTCCTTTATATGTTGACGAAAAGCCTCAACTTGTTCAGTGTCTGCACTCAGCGCTTCACCACATGTTGATCTATTTGTGATGCCATGCCGTTTACGAAAACGCCAAAGCCACCCATCACTCGCCTGAAATTGGATACCAATATGTTTCGCCAGTTTATCAGCAGCAGCCCGCAACTCGACACTACGAACAACGACGCCACTAGAACGTTGTTGAATAAACCATTTGTACACAGCATCCTCTAATTGTTTGTGTTTGGCTAATTTAATGTGTTTTCTTTCTCCCTCATTCTTCGAACTATCAACACTGTACTTTAGCGAAAACTGAATAAGTTTATCTTTATTCTTTCGATTGTCTGAAACGGTTTGTTTCTTTACACCGTACACTTCACAAACATGTACAACAGACGCGCCACCTTCAAGTTTACTTATTAGTTCAAGCTTTTGCTTTATACTCAAGTTCACACGTTTTTTCGTAACGCCAGACATACTTATGCTGTAATTCACTAATAAAGTAATGGACCTTGCTGTAACAACGCAAGTATAAACTCGTTAAGACTCTATTTAACACGTGCAAGGTTCGTACTATAGAAACACATGTAGCGTACACGCTGTGTTCTCTGAATAAACTGATGCGACGCTGTACGAATGTGAACTGCGTGTGCATACGAATTATCACGAAGATAGCCAAATATTCAAGAGTGAAAATGCGTTGCTATGATTATGAACTACCACCAAATTTAAATCACAACCATGGACTTCAAAAACTTAATCGTGATTTTTTCGTGTCAAAATTTTTTTTTAACATGATAATGTTTTTAGGCTGGGGGTCATTCCACAAAATGCGTGATGCAAAATGTGTAACGTCATCGAAAAATGTAACGCTCCAGGTGATGTTAGTAATAAATAAATTTGGTCACAGTGAAATAAGATGCATATCAGTGTATATTGTTCAGTGTTAGTCGTCGTGATGTCTTCCACTGAACGTGTGTGACGCCTGCGTCAACGACAACGCAAAGACGGGGATCGTGAAGAATTGAATGAATTCTTATCTAATTCTTATCTCCGTTCTCATCAAATACAATTGGAGATGAGAAAATTTGCATGTTTCAAAACAAGAAACGAAAGAATGCTGCGATAGCCAAGCAACATCGCCAGAACAGGAGAGTCTGCAGTTTATGCACATTATACGTTTCAAAAGCCTAAAAACATTTTTTTTCCTGTTAAATTCTGTCCGTTAAATCCGAAGTCCGTTAAATCGAGGGTTTACTGTACTTTCGAATTTTGCGGGACGTAATCGATCGCTACTCGATTCCCGTAGTCAGCCAATGAACACTCGTTCCCAGCGCGGGACTGAAGTATGCTATTTGATTGGTTCCCAGCGCTGATTGGTATTTGACCCAACCTTGGGCGGGTTGTCTGTTCAGTATTGTCAACTTAGCGGGTTTCCCGCTCAATCTTGCAGATTTAAGTTTTTGTTTAGCGGGGACGTTTTGGAAATTTAACAATGAAAGTGTAGGGATTTAATGGATTTTCGACCTTCGACAGCGGGAAGAATATTGTTATTTATATTGTGAATATAGAGTTTTATCGGAATTTCAACAATTTTCGCAACGTTGAAAAGTTTTGAGTGTTGGCTACACTTTCGTGATTTCGCGCCGTAATAGTGTTTACATCTCTTCATTTGTTGTTTACCGGTGCTTACTGTATGTGTTGCGTTCGCGCTTGAGTGTGTTATTGTGATTTGAAATTCTTGAAATCTGTTGCGTTGTGCGCGAAATCTAAAGCAGAAGCTTTGCAATTAATTGCGTGCTCTTAATTCTTTAGTGGTGCGGATTAAAATGCTTTTAGTGTCATGTGCGTTCGTTGTTAAAAACACGTGGGCATCCAAATTCGTGACTGTGCAAAGTCGTTTGAAAATTCCGTTTTATTATGGCGTGCAAAACTCGTTTTCAGTCAGAGTGGTTGAATGACCCAAAGTTTAAATCATGGCTAGAAGCAGTGAAAGACAGCCCTTTTCGGGCGAGTTGTAGGTTATGTCGGTATTCGTTTTTATTAAGCAATATGGGCAGGCGTGCAGTTAGTAGCCATGCTGAGGGCTCCAAACATAAAATGGCTGCAAAAAATTCTGGCGCTATTACTAATTATTTTAGTTCACCTGTGGATGCTAAGCCGCAGTTTAATAACCCTGACCCTAGCAGTTCTCAGCCTGTTGCAACCGACGATGGAAATGATTCTTCATTGCTTCGAAGAAATTCAAGAGTGAATGATTTTTTGATTAAAGAAGACTCCACTAGGGCTGAAATTTTGTGGTGTATTCAGGTAGTGATGAATCACCGAACCATGAGGTCTGCTGCCAGGGATGTTGGTGTTTTTAAACGGATGTTTTCCGATAGTGAAATTGCAACCAAGATTCAGCTCCAGAAAGACAAAATGGGGTATGTAATTGTTCATGGAATTGCTCCATACTTCAAAACCAGATTATTTCACGAGATTGAGCTAGCGGATGTTATAACAGTTGGTTTTGACGAATCGCTGAATAAAGTTTCTCAGATGCAACAGATGGACATTGATATCCGCTATTGGGACAATTCCAAGGATGAAGTAGTAGTACGCTACTGGTCCTCTGCTTTTCTTGGTCACACAACAGCAAGTGATTTACTTGCAGCATTCAACAAGAAGATTCCGCCCCATTTTATGAAGAAGGTAATTAATATATCAATGGATGGCCCTAATATAAATTTTAACTTTTTAAGAGATTTCAAGGCGTCCATCAAGGAAATTGGAGGCCCTGTTTTGCTTGAGGTGGGAAGTTGCGGCTTGCATACAATGCATTGTGCCTATAAAGCTGGATTTCAAGAAATGGGATGGATGTTGGTGAAATTTCTGAGGGCTTTGTTCAATCTTTTTAAAAATGTTCCAGCTAGACGCGCAGACTACAGACGCCTAACGAATAGTAGCATCTTTCCACTGAAATTTTCAGCGGTCCGGTGGCTAGAGTGCGCAAATGTAGCTCAACGAGCAATAGAAATTGTCCCGAATGTGAAAGTGTATGTGAGAGGAATTGAGCAAGGGAATTCTGCACCCTCTTGTATGAGCTTTGGTGAAGTGAAGAAAGCATTACAGGATTCTTTGCTTGCACCAAAACTTGCGTTCTTCAGAACAGTGGCATCGGATCTGGAACCTTTTATGACAGAATTCCAATGCAATCGCCCTATGATACCATTTCTGTATTCTGCATTGTGTGGGGCTCTGAGGATTATCATGGACAGATTTGTCAAGAAGGAAGTATTGGAGGAAGCCAGCAATCCTTCTTGCATCAACGTAACTCAAAATGAAAATCTGTTACCAGTGAAACACGTGAAGGTTGGATATGCCACGATGGCAGAGCTGAAGAAGGTAAAGAAACTGAAGGAATTGGATGTGATGTGACATTCAAAAGAGATTGTAGAGAGTGTCTCGTAAAAATCTGTCAGAAACTGGTGACTCGCTCGCCTCTTTCATATAAATTTACAAAAGCTGTCTCCTGCTTTGACCCGCAATTAGTTAGTTCATCAAAATCATTGGCAGAGAGCAGATTACAAACCTTGCTCTCCATTTTAGTGGAAAATAAATGGATCGATGGTCCTACTGCTGATCAAGCTGCGAGAGAATTCTCAAACTTTGTGTCCCAGCCCAGTGCCTCTGATAGACTAAAATCATTCGATAGATTGTCAGATCGTGCAGACCACTTTTGGAGAGATTTTTTTGGAAGGTCCAGTCCAGAATTGAGGATTCTAAAAGTCATGAAAATGGTTCTTGTCATTTCCCATGGTAATTCCAGTTTAGAACGAGGTTTCTCTGTTAATAAGGAAGATCTTATTGATAAAATGGCCAACGAGACCCTGGTAGCAAGGCGATTGGTGTATGACTCTGTGAACACAATAGTGGGCCCCAATGTACAGGACCTCGTGATCGATAAGAGTTTGATACATTCCACGAAAAATGCAAGAAGTCGTTTATATGGAAGAAATTTCTAGAAAGAAAGCCGAAGATGAGGAAAGGCAGCTAAAGCTCAAAAAGAAAAGGCAGGTTGAACTGCAGATCATGGAGTTGGAAGCCAAGAGAGCAAAACTTAGGGAAGAAAAGGATAAAGAGCTGGAACTGCTTGAAGAAAACATCAAGAAGTTGGCTGAAGAATCGAACAAGTAAATGGAAGCAGACTTCTGTTGCAATTTTACATAAGTGTAAAAAGTGCTTGGTGTTTAATTAAAACAAACATTGTGTTATTGTTATTTCTATTTTGTGAGGCACAGTGCTGTGTGGTGCATGCAAATTAAAGAAATTTGAAAACTTGAAAACTTTATAAACACTGTTCTTGAATTATTAAGGCATGGGGAAGGTGATGATAAGAATTTATTTCAGCCAAATGGCCATAAGCTTACGTACACAAATATGTTTGATTTGATCTAACATTCTCTATACTCAATCAGTGATTTACTTCTTTCACGGCACATGCTAAAATAAAAACGATCGCATAAAGTCCGGTACAAAACATATACACACTGGTACTTCATTCATGGAATCCTTTTGTACGCTTGCCTTGTGATGGAAGCCGTGTACAGCCAATCTGGTGAGAGCGCTGAGCTTACAATTATTTGGTCCTGTCCAGTTGCAATCTAGCGTAGCATCTGTGGAATAGAAGTCTGAGTAAATCATCTCTTGCTTCTCTGGATTTGAGTAGTTCCTGCTCTGGATGGGTAGATGGGGAAGATGTATCATTTTATTTTTTTAAAAGCTTTAATGTTGACAGTCGATCTTCATCTATTATTGTTCATCTTCAAGGCAAATAACCGGTATTAATATACAGAGCAGAGTAGGTTATTTAGGTACCGTATTTATGGATATTCATGCCTTCTCATAAAATCGCTTACATATACTCCCGGCCACAGGCCACTTGTTCATGTTACTTTTGTCATTCTGAAAAATATGATTGTGAGAAATTGCCATGACTTTAGTGAAAGGCCCCTCTCATATGAATACATATTTTAAAATAAATGCAGTTTTGAGTGTTGATTCCTCTTGTAGCATATATGATGAGTGAAATGGAACACATTGGCACAGTTTGACCTTTGGTGGGAAAAAATTTAAAATGATTTTAAGCGAAGCCCTGAATATCCATAAATACGGTACCTAAATAACCTACTCTGCTCTGTTTTCAAATCTTCCATTCGTCTTGTCTTGGAACACTTTACTGCACAATGTAGCGGTCAATAGCTGTAACAAAAGCTGAAAATGTTGAGCTTTTTTTCTTTAATCCATCTTTTACGGGGTGCACTCAGTTTGGTGACATTCTCCATGGTTAGAAATAGGAGGGATTTGGGGGGGAATTTGTCCTTAGCGTACTGACGCAGAATTTGCCTGGTGTTGAAAACAGAAAACCATCTTCGGGTTGGCCGAGGCAGGATTCGAACCTGCTACAAACTGCACGCTACAAGTCACACCTTAGCGCACTGAGCTAAATGTGTTCGGTGCAGTTGTAATATTATCTTCTACTCATAATTAGAATTTAGTTAATGTTAATTTTATTGACGGTTTTCTTTCTAATTTTTTCGGGCACCATCTTGTTACCAACTACGTATGAAAAAAAATATGTGTACTTACCATTTTTCCTCGGGTTCTTTTCGGCGAACAGGAGATCAGAATGGCTGTCGAAATAATGAAAACTTTATTTATCTATTTGTTACCAAAAGACGTTTCCTTTTATTTTTTTATTTCACTCCCACAGTTATACATTTTATTTCTTTTAAACCATTTGAACATATTTGGCCACGAGGCTCAATTGATAAAACAAATCAAGCAATTAATTAGTAATTTAGAAGTTATAAGATAACAAATAAAGTGATTTTAAATAACTTATAATTAATCGCAACCAGCACTTCCTAATTATATAGATTCTATACTCTCACACAGACACGCACACACAATCATCCCATTCCCCTAGAGATCTCGTTTATAGAAATATGATAATCATATTAAAATTTTGAGTGTTTGCCCTTATTTAAAGATTGTTCTGCCCCCCCGTTTTGTTACTTATCTTGCAAATCAGTCCAAAAGACGTCATATTGCTCCACACGCACTACATCGATTATTTTTTAACTTTCACTGGCTTTACATGTTTTTTAAAACTGTTATTTCATTCTGATTTAAGTTAAAATTTTAATACTTCACTTTTTACATTTTTACGTGTGTGCGGGCGCCCGCAATTTTAGTTCCAGAATGTTATTTCAGACTGGGAATAGGCCACCGGCACTATTTTGTGTTGTCGCCGTGGTTGTATGACCAATTCTTATTGTTCATATGTTTGTATCACTACGCCAATATGCACTTAATATGTGAGGTCTGGCCGACACACCCTGCATAGCAGCGTGACGCATGCACTGACGTAATATGGTCTGATGTTCCGTTACATAACTTGTTGACGCTGTTTGGTGTGTCATTGGTTGACCTTGGCACAATTCCAGCTTGTTAAATCTGTTCGCTTCAATAATTTTGTATTTAATGTCCCAAGCAGTGCTGCCACTGTCGCTATCGTCACAACCACTGAATTTACCTTTGTTTGCGTTTGTCCCTATTATTCGAAAAAATGTTATTTGTTTTATAAAAAAAAATACAACCGCCTCAAAATTAGGCCCAAAAATGCCCCGTTACAATACCCCCTCAATGAGATATTTTATGCCGAAGCATAAAAAATCTCATTGACACATTCATACTTGCTAAAGGGATCAGCCAGGATATGTCGCCACAACCCCCTTTATGGTTTATAAAAAAAATAATCAACTCACCCTTGGTCCGGTGACTGTGACCGCACCTGAATGACAATACTGGACTTCTCTATCGAGATCCCAACACCGTAGAGTCAGACAGATACTTAACGACCCTGCTCTGACGCGCTGGCCAGCTCAGGTCCGCCGCCACAGCATCACCAAACACTGAAACAACAAATCAAATATCAAATAGTGGCCTTATACAACACCATATCCCCAACTGATCTGTTTCCCCCTAGCGGTGCTGGTTTGCGCTAAGAAGCACTGGTTTTGTTTTTTACTTATTTCTAACATATATCAAAATACCTAACAACCCAATATAACTTAAGAAAACATAGTACATTCATAATTCACATTGTTATTATTATCTTAAAATAAACAATTTGTATTTAAAAATTTATACACTTTACATCATTAAATTTGCATATAAAATCATAAAGTTACCATTTAATCTCAATTTACTTTCATTAATTCGTTTCTCAAAAAAAAAAATTTTTTTTTTTTTTTTTTTTTAACACGTCATTTTATTTATTATTCCATTTCATTAACTTGGGTGATTCTCAGTTATTCATTATAATCCACTTTATAAGCTTGGCATTTACCCATAATCTTACCCCTTTTATTACTCTAACGCTTCCTTACAAAATATTTAACTAGTATGACACCCCTCTATCAAAAAACCTACTAACCCTTCTCTACCTCCAACTACTTACTACTTTAACTCAATTCGCCACCTTCTCTCTATATATAAAAAAAAATACTCTCTAACCCTTTGTACTAAGGATATGTGTTTCCCCCCCCCAAAAAACTCAAATCCCTTATATGGCCCATGGATTCTACCTAAGGCGGCCCTTCCTCACTAAAATCGATCCCAAACCCGCCCCAACTTATCATTATGTTGCGGACTCCCACATTACACTACCCCCTACTACAAAATTGCCATCCCCCAAAATCTCAATCTCATTACCTTACTACAACTACAACAAAATAACATCATCAATTATAAACAACAATATATCAATCAAAACTCTACATATATTCTCCATTACTACTTACTGTGTCTCCACTTATACTCAAATTCTCTATTACTTGTATTTCATCTCTCATTCTCTTTAATACCCCAATATATTCAACTTTGACTGACTCAAACGTTTTACTCAAACAATTACTATCACCCAACTTCTATCTTTTGCAACCCATTGAAAATTTTAACTATCACAAATTTATTTAATTTTTTATTTAAAACCTATAAACATTTTGAAACATATTATTATATTTTTATAATCCTTATTCCCAACATACTACATGCAATTAACACAATAAGACATAATAAACACAATATAGGAAGTATCTAGTGCATCTATTTTTCAAATCAAAACAAAATTATTTAGTAGCGAGTCATCATTATTAAAATACAACAAATTTCTAATTCGTTACCCCCCTGGATAACCTCCCTGCCACACACACTATGACCCCCCTGGACTGTGGCGTCCAGTTGCGTCCACAAGGACTGAAATTTTGGAGGAATTTGACATCTCCGTGTCCTTGCTTCTGCGTTACATTTTAAAAGGTTTAGATATCAACATATCTCTGTCTATAGTTATGCGCCCTTAATGCGGGTCTACCACCTGGCTTTGCTGCCCCCATGCGGACAGAGTGGTAGCCGCTGTTCCCTAGTTTGGTGATTCCCCTAAATTACCCCCGTCAATTTCAAAATTCACCTTGACAACGATAACAGCTATGGTCAGTATGGTCAGCGCGTAATCGTAATGTGCCCCAACCATAGCTGTTAAAGCTAAACCAATTCCACGGTCAGGGTTTGGTGAGGCCGTGACCTCCCGAAAAGTTGGGGAATCACAAGTAAAATATCTTTTGTAACTCTAAACTTAATAATTTATACTTAAATGACATTATTAGTTTGGATGATGTTTTAACCCCCTTTATATGTAAGCTTAACCATCATGAACATAAAATATTAAATACAAAATTTACAACCTTCCACCATAGCAGTTCCACACTACACTGTTATGTCACTTCTTTGGGCACCAATCTACCCCCCAAAATTATCCCCACATCTTGTATAATACATTACCTAACATACTAAACAAATAGACATTAACCTGGATTATTAGCATACATTAAACAAACAATTCTCCTTTAAATAATTTATATAGAAACTTATAAACATTCCTTCTTAAAATTTTTCATTAACTCTTTTATATATCATCATTTCATTATTTATCCTTTGCTGTAATTAGTTTTTCAAAATTTATTATTAATCTATTTATTTTAACAATTATGTTATTCCACAAAATAAACCATTTAACATTTATTTACTCATTAATTGTTATTTAATTGAAATCTCATCAAACAATTTAAATTCATTATAAAAATTCAAACATAACATTCAATCACAATATTTAAACATCTCAAATTATTTACTTCAATTGATTATTAGAACACAACATATTTCATTACAAATCATCAATTATTGTCTTCTTAATTATTTTATTATTTATTTAGACTGCAAACTATTAATAATATTACTATTATTATCACAACATTTTCTACTACATATATACGTAACATTTCATAATACACACAATTGAATACACTACAGCATTTACAACTTATTCGTCGATAACTGTTCAATTGTTTCACACTTCATATGTCCAAATCTGCAAGGTCATTACCAAAAATTACAATATTTAAAATTGTCCATTCACTGATTTTTTATTTCAACCTCCATCATCGTATAGATATCTAATATATTTGTAACATGCATCATTGTTATCCACACACAATTTGTTATTATTATTATTATTATTATTATTATTATTATTATTATAATCCATTAATTTTATTTCATTCATTATGCCATTAGAATTTATAGGGTTATTCCCTATTAATATTTCATAAACCTTGTCAACATAAGTTATTATTGTCCAGTCTCCATCAGTATTATCGGTCAACGTCAGGTAAGTTGTATTATCATTTTTATATTCCTCTACTATTACGTCAGGTAAGTCATTATCGTTTATAAAAATATTATCAAAATAATTCTCTCTCTCTCTTTCGACAGGTAAGTATTTTATATGGTTCATCTTCACCCCTCCTAATCTTTTTCTCAATTCATCATAATTTCTTTTTAACTTATATAATTCTACCTCTTTCTCAATACACAACTCTCTCTCTTCATAACACCACATCACACTCTCACAATTATTACAGACAGAGGGTACAACATTATACAACATCAATATACACTTCAATTCATCTACTAATACGGGTCTCTTGCCCTGCAAAAACAACATTTGTGAACACTCTGGTTCAGAAAAATTAATGGAAAAATTTACCCTCTGCCCACATTCAACTACTATATTATTTTTCCACTCTCTCTCTACTTCATCAATACACCTTAACATCTCATAATCACATTCCACAAACTCATCAGTACTCTATAATATGACATTTTCAATTATATTATTATTCTCATTATTTTCAACAACAACATTATCATTTATTAATTCTTTATCTGGCATCATATTTTTACATTTGTCACTACAATTTTCATTTGTTTTATTTTCTCCCACACATACACACTCTCTTGACTCCTTGATTTCTCTACATATTTCATTCATTCGGTCTTCAATGCTACACAGTGAATTAGTTAATACATCAAAACGTTTGTTTAATTCTTTCCCATTTGTGTCAAAACGACTATTCATGTCGCTACTCATTACATTGAATTTGGTCTCAAAATTACTATTCATTTTCTCGAATTGACTGAGCATAATACTCATTATATCATTATTATTCTCTTTCTTAACTGAGGTCGGCGTCGATTGACTTGTCACGCCTTCCATTATTCTCGATTCAGTCTCGCTTAAATTGCTATTTATTTGACTTTCAGTTTGACTATCAGTGAAACTGACTTCATTGTTAATATTTTCATTATTATTCATCATTTTTATTTAATTCTTACTTATTTATAATACACATCTATCAATCATATTATAACCTTACTACTTATGTTTACTCATTTTTTAGTTACCTTAAACAACCATTCTGCTCTCCCAAGTAGGCCTATATTTATATAAATGTATTTATATAAATTGCCCCTACGTTCGGAAGCCAATTGTAATATTATCTTCTACTCATAATTAGAATTTAGTTAATGTTAATTTTATTGACGGTTTTCTTTCTAATTTTTTCGGGCGCCATCTTGTTACCAACTACGTATGAAAAAAAAATATGTGTACTTACCATTTTTCCTCGGGTTCTTTTCGGCGAACAGGAGATCAGAATGGCTGTCGAAATAATGAAAACTTTATTTATCTATTTGTTACCAAAAGACGTTTCCTTTTATTTTTTTATTTCACTCCCACAGTTATACATTTTATTTCTTTTAAACCATTTGAACATATTTGGCCAAGAGGCTCAATTGATAAAACAAATCAAGCAAATAATTAGTAATTTAGAAGTTATAAGATAACAAATAAAGTGATTTTAAATAACTTATAATTAATCGCAACCAGCACTTCCTAATTATATAGATTCTATACTCTCACACAGACACGCACACACAATCATCCCATTCCCCTAGAGATCTCGTTTATAGAAATATGATAATCATATTAAAATTTTGAGTGTTTGCCCTTATTTAAAGATTGTTCTGCCCCCCGTTTTGTTACTTATCTTGCAAATCAGTCCAAAAGACGTCATATTGCTCCACACGCACTACATCGATTATTTTTTAACTTTCACTGGCTTTACATGTTTTTTAAAACTGTTATTTCATTCTGATTTAAGTTAAAATTTTAATACTTCACTTTTTATATTTTTACGTGTGTGCAGGCGCCCGCAATTTTAGTTCCAGAATGTTATTTCAGACTGGGAATAGGCCACCGGCACTATTTTGTGTTGTCGCCGTGGTTGTATGACCAATTCTTATTGTTCATATGTTTGTATCACTACGCCAATATGCACTTAATATGTGAGGTCTGGCCGACACACCCTGCATAGCAGCGTGACGCATGCACTGACGTAATATGGTCTGATGTTCCGTCACATAACTTGTTGACGCTGTTTGGTGTGTGTCATTGGTTGACCTTGGCACAATTCCAGCTTGTTAAATCTGTTCGCTTCAATAATTTTGTATTTAATGTCCCAAGCAGTGCTGCCACTGTCGCTATCGTCGCAACCACTGAATTTACCTTTGTTTGCGTTTGTCCCTATTATTCGAAAAAATGTTATTTGTTTTATAAAAAAAAATACAAACCGCCCCAAAATTAGGCCCAAAAATGCCCCGTTACACAGTTGACCTTTAGTTGCTCACGACTACAATGTGGCTGATCGTGTGGTCATCAGTAGTCCACTCTAGTTGTTTGTTTTGTAAATGCGTAGTATTTTGGCCACTTATGTTACTCAGGGAATTTTCTTACTTATCCTGGAAAAATCAGGGAATATTCAGGGAATTCTTTTATGATGAGTTGGTAGACACCCTGATATATACTTTTCTCCGATAGCCGCTAGGTAGTGTTCCCTCGTCTCTAAAGTCGTTTCTTGATTGGTAGAAAATGATGTCATTATGACGTAATTCTATTTATAATCATTACATAATTGTATTGGGAGCGTCTGATTTCAATGTTACTAGTATTTGTTGTACTTATTCGAAATTCACCAAATTTATGATGCTAATGTTAATATCTCAGTTATTACAATTACAATTCAGGTTCTACTATTAGCATTGTAAAGCTTGTTTATTTCTCTTTATTTTGACATGTCTTGGTGACAGTTTGGTCATAGTTTTCATTAACAATTCTTTATTCTAAACTAAATAATGCATGGTTTACAGGCGTCGTCTGCTGAATGTTGCAGATCCGACTATTAACATTTTTCTTATTCTTCGTTTAATTATTCTTAATTTCTAATTTGAACTTGATTATTTAAATGAAAAGAACACATTATTATATATAAATGCTGTATCCAGCTGAACAGTATTAATTATTAGTATACATTTGTTGATTTTTTATTATAAACTTCCATATTTAACTATTCTTACTTCAATATGTCTTTCTTATTTCTTATTCTTATAACATCACTCAAGTAGTGGTGCTTTACATTCTTTTTGTTATTATTTACTGCAATTACTGCAGACTCTCTCTACACTTTCTCTCTAACTCATCAACACTCTTTATCACTCTATTATTAAATTCTACCCCCACTAAAACTTCATCAGCACTCTCAATATTCATAACCTTACTCTCTGACACCATATTTTTAATTATATCATCATAATTCTCACCCCTACTTACCTTATCGTCTTTATTTTCGTCTAATTGATCGGTCTCTTCACCATTTTCTACCCCCACTATAATCTCATAATTATCATCGTTATTCAATATTTTATTCTCTAACGCTACCACTTCCACTATTTTACTTTCACTAACCCCTTCACTTACCTCATTACTTCGTTTACTAGTGTCATCACTATTCTCGTTCAAGAAAGCGTATAATCCCGTTTTTTGTTCTTTCATTTGTCTAAGCTCATTATTGAATTTATGCCAATCATCCTCAGTCATTCTTTCCAAAACCTTTTCAAACTCGTGCATGAATTCCGTACTATTCCATGCCTCCCCTGATCCACTTACTGTATTTTCACGTGCCTCTGCCATGTTCAAAATTATGGTATATTTATTATAATCTCCTTTATATAATACAATAATTATACATATTAATTCACACCCGCTACAAAACATCAACACCAATATTTTACAGTAAACAAATAATTCATCAGATACATCGCACTATCGAAACATAACCCCATATCTACGTCTATTTTATGTACATACCAATTTATTTATTTCAAACAACCATATTGTTCTTCCATGCAGGTCCACATTTGCATAATTTTATTTATGCAAATGGTCCAGCTGTTCGGGCGACATTTGTTACGTTCTTCTTACATTTATCATTTAATTGTCCCTGTTCGGGCGCCATTTGTTATGCTTCACTCTCTTTTATTAATAACGATTTCTTTATGTTTACACTTTCGGCTCGTGCAGCCACCATGTTGTATTGTACAAAAAAAAAAATATATATATACTTACTAGGGCCAGGTGATCGTCTAGACGAGCTGAAAAACAAGATGGTTGCTTTGGAATAAATTACCTCAAATTTATTGGCATTTTTTCAAACTTGTATTTATTCATTATCTGAGCATTATATATTGATAACAAAAGCAAAATTTACTCCCTCCATCTTTTACAAATTCAAACATGAATACAATACATTTCTTTACATCAAACGTTCTTCAGGGTATATTTAAGCAATATAATTCAAATTCAAATTAAACTTGTTACACATTGAAATAAATGAGGAAAATTACTAAACTATTTTCCCTTGACGTAAACCAGTGCTTTATATTTTTGCTTTATATTAAAATAGGTACCTACACACACACACTCACGCTATTTTACCCGGTACATTTTTCTTTTATTGAGCTCAATTTTAAAAAGGGGCAGTATTTTATATAATTTGGAAATGTCTATTTTCCTGTGTTGATGTGTAGAAAGCCGACCCAGGCGTCAAATCATGGCTTACGCTGTTTACCGTTTTTTTGATGTTCTCATTTTTGCATTACGGTACCTGTTCCTTTTACGGCCGAACTGTTAATTTTTTGCCAATTTTACTCACTGTCTCTACTGGTTTTATAAAAGACTGTTTAAATCAAATTTTTCACATATTTAGTTGTTTTGCGTGCCCGCAATTTACGTTCCGGAACTTATACGTGCGATTTGCACTAGAGATGACGGTAGACTGAGAGCGCATATATTTCGTTATTTTCTGAGGTGGAGAGGGTGTCACGTCACCAGTCTCATTGTTTCAAGACTATGACGACTCAAATATTAAGGCGAGGCAATTACGCATTGCATTCTTAGATGACGTATTTTGCAGGCTTGGCCTGTTGACAAGTTTGTTTGGCAAAAAATAGCTGTTGTTTTTGCACGTATACTGTTGACCTTGATACAATTCCTACACTGAGTTTACTACGTTCTAAAACTTTACAAAACTTTACCATTATTAATTATGATTTGAATGAAATAATAAAATTTATACATGTTTTTCCCCAAATTGCTATAGGATGGAAATGTATCGTTACACCCAATTCTTCCTTTAAATCTGCTTTTAAAGTTTCTGTATTTTCTTTCATCTCTCCGAATTTTTCCAGCGTCATCCTCATAACGTCTTGTAAGCTTACGTCGATTGACTGCATGGGCTTCTCAGGTTGGTTTTCCAGGGTATCATCTGTCGTAACTTCCATTTCAGATGTTGGTTGTTCTTCCTGTACCTCCACGTTCACTTCGGTGTCTGTTCCTCCGTTTTCTCTTGGTCGGGACTTCGATCTGGTACCGTGTTTGTGTGTGTGAGGCATGGTCGTTCTACTGTAATTGCCGGGGCTAAATTAGGATAATTGAAATAAAATATAATATTCTCCTGTCTATTTAAAGCCGCACTAGTTGGTCGCCAGTTTAATACATTCCTCTTCGTACATATCTTTTTATTTTATTATTTTTCTTATCACTGAATTTAATATACTACTCTTCGTTAAATGATTTTTAATTAATAATTAATTATATAATTGGTTCAAATTAATTATCTTGTTTAAATAATTGTTGTGTATTCCTTTTGAGTAATTATTTGGTAGTAATCCCCGTATGTTCTGAATGTAAACAGTTTTGTAGACCTCTTGAAGTTCGTTCGCACTCCCGTTGAATTATGTCGGCTCTGTAAGTTAGTGTATAGTTTAGACAAAGTTATTTATATAATTCAAACCTTCACGTACCTTTGATGTCGTACTAGAAGTTCAGTCGGTCTCAGTTGATTAATAAACTGTCAAGTTTTTCTATAAAACAGTATAATAGTGCTGTTAGTGTTTAAGTGAGTGCTTATGAATTTTACCTGGGCGCCATATGGAATTTCGTGAGAAATATTCCATAAAAAGAATTCTTTTGAATAATCGAATGATTGTTTTTGATTGATTATAAGTTAGTAATTGATTGAGTGGTTGAATCAGTATCAGGAATTAATTTCCCTTTTATCTGTATAATAGATTTTAACTGTTGGCGGTTAACTTGTCTGAATTGTAGCCAACTTTCCTGGTTGCTTGCCTTGAAATCACAACTCATTAACTAGTAAAAAAGAAGTAATCACTTACTTAAATAATTGCTGAAACTATTTGCTAATTCACAATTCATTGGTTTATTGTTCACTCTATGCTTGGTTTAATTAAATACATTCAGTTTAATACAACACACAGATTACAAATCATCCGGCTTTCAATTTTCTTAACTCAGTCTGTTTGCTATGACGACTCTAACCCTAATCGAATGATTATTTATAAATATTAGCTATCTCAAGGGTGACTTCTTTTAATTTACAGAATAAACGCCACTGCTCCACTTTACAATGCTATTACAAAACACTAGATTATTAGGTTAGACACCTTTAGTTATTGAAATTAATTAACGAAAAGTTCGTTTAATCTGGACAGATTTTAGGTTAGTTAGGATAACGTTATTACATGAAATCTTATGTCGGAATATTATAATTCCTCTAAATAAAGTTAAAACAGTGCTTAGTACTTATTGTATTATTTTTTCTTGCATCAGTATACAGGTGTATTATATTATACTGCTAACAGCTTACTCGTAAACAATGTAAATAGGTGCACGGTACTCCCTGATTAATAATCTCAATGATTATTTATTAACACTCCTCACGATCTGGTACGCTGATCGTGGTTACACTTCACTTATTTCGCACATGAACGATATTATTTTATTCTTGAATGACTATTTAATTGGTTATGTATGCCACTTAACCTCGTTCTCTAACACTTCTAGTAAAAGTATCACTATTGATATTGATGTACTGTTATTTAATTACACTTCTTACTTCTGGTTGATTATAAAATTTTGATGAGAATTCGGCCTGGATTAGTTGTTGTTGATTGAGTGGAAAGAGACAAAATGCTCCTTTGTTTACAATTGCGTTTGTATATATATATATACATATATATATATAGTTTTCTCCGATAGCCGCTAGGTAGTGTTCCCTCGACTCTAAAGTCGTTCGTGATTGGTAGAAAATGATGTCATGATGACGTAATTCTATTTATAACCGTTACATAATTGTATTGGGAGCGTCTGATTTCAGTGTTACTAGTATTTGTTGTATTTATTCGAAATTCACCAAATTTATGATGCTAACGTTAATATCTCAGTTATTACAATTACAGTTCAGGTTCTACTATTAGCATTGTAAAGCTTGTTTATTTCTCTTTATTTTGACATGTCTTGGTGACAGTTTGGTCATAGTTTTCATTAACAATTCTTTATTCTAAACTAAATAATGCATGGTTTACAGGCGTCGTCTGCTAAATGTTGCAGACCCGACTATTAACATTTTTCTTATTCTTCGTTTAATTATTCTTAATTTCTAATTTGAACATGATTATTTAAATGAAAAGAACACATTATTATATATAAATGCTGTATCCAGCTGAACAATATTAATTATTAGTATACATTTGTTGATTTTTTTATCATAAACTTCCATATTTAACTATTCTTACTTCAATATGTCTTTCTTATTCTTATAACATCACTCAAGTAGTGGTGCTTTACATTCTTTTTGTTATTATCATTATTTTACTTCCCTATGCTTATTAGGGTCTCTACCTGATTCTTACTTTTATGACTTAATTGTGTCATTTTTGGTTTGTTATCATTCTTTTGCAATGTTTTGTTCCTTGACTAATATTACTTTTCTTTACATATTTGATCTACTTATAATGTTACCTGAATACATTCAGTGGTTACATTGATTGTTATCTTTAATTCGTTATGACATATATTATTGGTTTTCTTATTATCTTTTATTGTTTATGACTAATCATAGTATCGTTCTTTATATTTGTCCTTTTAAATCAGTACTTTGATATGGATCAGCTAATGTGCTGTTTCTATTTACAATACGTGATACAAATATCATTCATGTCATCTCTTATCTTGCTTATTTTATTTGACTTTATTCTTTAAAGATTTTATTAAGCTCACTTAACAGTTTATGTGGGAAACTTGTCTTGTCAATTCGTCTTTGTCATTCTGTTTGTTACTTCCATATACCTTAAGGAATGGAAGTATGGTGATGGCAAAAAAAATCGTGTTCGAGATTATTGCAGATTCTGATTCTACTAAACTCAAAACATGAAAAAAAGTCGTTTTCCGAAAAGTGTCTGTGTGTGTGTGTGTCTGTGTGTCTGTCTGTGTGTGTGTCTGTCTGTAGATTTTTTTTCTATGGCAAACGATAACTGCCGCAAATTCAAACAGAATCAAATAATTTTTTGCATACAGCCCTGATTTGTAGAGTACTCACGACCTATTGTTTTTGGTGAAGATCGGTTGAGGGAAAGGGGTAGTTTACCTGCAACGGTTTTTTTTTATCAAGGGAAATTTTTTTTTTTTGGCAAACGATAACAGCCGCAAATTCAAACAGAATCAAATAATTTTTCGCATACAGCCCTGAATTGTAGAGTTCTCAAGACCTATTGTTTTTGGTGAAGATCGGTTAAGGGAAAGGGGTAGTTTACCTGTAACGTTTTATGTTTTAACAAGGGTATTTCCTATGGCAAACGATAACAGCCGCAAATTCAAACAGAATCAAAAGATTATTTGCATACAGCCCTAAATTGTAGAGTTCTCAAGACCTATTGTTTTTGATGAAGATCGATTAAGGGAAAGGGGTAGTTTACCTACAACGTTTTTTTAACAAGGGTATTTTCTATGGCAAACGATAACAGCCGCAAGTTCAAACAGAATCAAATAATTTTCTGCATACAGCCCTGATTTGTAGAGTACTCAAGACCTATTGTTTTTGGTGAAGATCGGTTGAGGGGAAGGGGTAGTTTACCTGCAACGTTTTTTATCAAGCGTATTTTCTATGGCAAACGATAACAGCCGCAAATTCAAACAGAATCAAATAATATTTTGCATACGTCCCTGAATTATAGAGGTCTCAAGGACTTTCGATTTTGGTGAAGATCGGTTGAGGGGAAGGGGTAGTTTACCTGCAACCTTTTACGTTTTAACAAGAGTAAAGTACTTAAAAATTTTTTTTAACTTTTTGAAACAATGGTAATTGTTAAAAATAAAATAATTTTGTTGCCAGGCAATAAAATTATAATTTTTTCATTTATGTATTTTTTTCTCAGTTATGTACTGTTTATTCCTGTAAAACACCTTCAAAAATCTAGGATCATCTTATATGTGAGATGTCTTATTAAAACAGTAATTATTGTCTGTTTTGGTTATCTGTTCTGTGATAATCTCATTATGTGGCCACACTATATAAGCTATATGTTTCTATTCTGTCCATTGACATAATATTCTTCCTAATTCCATGAGTATATAGATGTTGCAACTTGGACACTCCACTTGTTTACTTCCATATTCCTTAAGGAATGGAAGTATGGTGATGGCAAAAAAAATCGTGTTCGAGATTATTGCAGATTCTGATTCTACTACACTCAAAACATGAAAAAAAGTCGTTTTCCGAAAAGTGTCTGTGTGTGTGTGTCTGTCTGTCTGTGTGTGTCTGTAGATTTTTTTTCTATGGCAAACGATAACTGCCGCAAATTCATACAGAATCAAATAATTTTTTGCATACAGCTCTGATTTGCAGAGTGCTCGCGACCTATTGTTTTTGGTGAAGATCGGTTGAGGGAAAGGGGTAGTTTACCTGCAACGGTTTTTTTTTAGCAAGGGTAATTTTGATTGTTTGGCAAACGATAACAGCCGCAAATTCAAACAGAATCAAATAATGTTTCGCATACAGCCCTGAATTGTAGAGTTCTCAAGATCTGTTTATTTTGGTGAAGATCGGTTAAGGGAAAGGGGTAGTTTACCTGTAACGTTTTATGTTTTAACAAGGGTATTTCCTATGGCAAACGATAACAGCCGCAATTCAAACAGAATCAAAAGATTATTTGCATCCAGCCCTAAATTGTGGAGTTCTCAAGACCTGTTGTTTTTGGTGAAGGGAAAGGGGTAGTTTACCTGCAACGTTTTTTTAACAATGGTATTTTCTATGGCAAACGATAACAGCCGCAAATTCAAGCAGAATCAAATAATGTTTTGCATACGGCCCTGATTTGTAGAGTACTCAAGACCTATTGTTTTTGGTGAAGATCGGTTAAGGGGAAGGGGTAGTTTACCTGCAACGTTTTTTTATCAAGCGTATTTTCTATGGCAAACGATAACAGCCGCAAATTCAAACAGAATCAAATAATTTTTTGCATACGTCCCTGAATTGTAGAGGTCTCAATGACTTTCAATTTTGGTGAAGATCGGTTAAGGGGAAGGGGTAGTTTACCTGCAACCTTTTACGTTTTAACAAGAGTAAAGTACTTGAAAATTTATTTAAACTTTTTGAAACAATGGTAATTGTTAAAAATAAAATAATTTTGTTTCCAGGCAATAAAATTATAATTTTTTCATTTTAATGTAATATAATATTTTTCATTTAATACAGCAATAAAAAGGCAGGTAAGACACAGCCTGGCTGTTTGGCTGAAAATGATTTTAAATATAAATCTTAGAATATGGAAGTCATGTATGGTTCTCCATACCGATATTTTATGTTGTAGTGTCATGTTATGCAGATAGTGGATTTACCACTGTTCACTTGAATTTCTTCTCTCCTTTCATACTTTATTGGTTTATTATATTTACTGTTACATTCTTCCTGGTTACTCATTTATAGTTATTTTAGTATCATTCACCCTTCTGGTGTTCATTATTATTATGGAACGTTTTGTGACGTTACAATATATATGTACAGATGGTGCATGTTAATTCTGTGAAATCTGTTTTTTTTGTATTCAGTGTCATTAGATGCAGTACTGTTTTTTTCCGTGCATTAAAATATCTTTTTCACGCATTGTACCTATAAAGTGAGTGCATTCCCTCAGTAAATGGATTTAGTAAGTTTCATTTTAAAGTAAGGCCTTTTTATCGACTTTCACTTCTAAATACATTTGCTGATTTGTGTTTTATTTGTTGAAGATTACTGGAAAAGTAGTAACCCCTCTTAAAGTGTCACTGTCTCGTCAGCAATATGAGCAAGTGCTAGAAACTGTGAGTTCAGTCTTAGCAGATAACAGTTCACCGGTTATTGATAGTGATTCAATGATACCATCTGGTCAAGGTAACAGACCATTAATGAATATTGAAGAAGACACAGAGTTACATACTGGAGTATCGACTCTTAATCTGGATCCAGCTTTGCGTGCCAGAATGCTGTTAAGAAAACCACATGAACCAGTCACAACTCAGCAACATTCTATCATACTTAAAGGTATGCTGATAAATTTTTAATGAATGTTGGTTAGCCGTGTGATGACATGATTAACATTTTTTTACATACATCTCTTTGAAGTTTACAACTTCAAGGGCTGTCTAGTTTTAATTATCTAGTTTAAGTGTGACTAAAATTGTGTAGTTTTATTTAATTATAGTCCATTTTACCATGATGATTGTTACAATTACCAGCTACATTGTCTTAATTTTAACTTTATTCACATGTTATAATAACTCTGACTATTTTAACTATACATAGTATATGATTACGTACAATTCTGTAAATTCTGTCATTTGATGAATATGAATGGTGGTCATATAGATCTAGGATGTGAGTTATATTTATATTATTTTCTTAAATATTTCATGTGGAGTGGCTAAATCACATACACTTTGTGTTACAAAACAATCTAGACGCCCTATATACACATGTCTTGACTGTTATGAGTATACGAGGTGTGACAATAAAGTTTGCAGACTAATGCTGTAAAAATCATTTATTGAAAAAAGTAATATAATTACAAATTGGACCCTTCAAAGTAGTCCCCCTTAGCTGTAATGCACTTCTCCATTCTCCTTTTCCAGGCTTCGAAGCACTCGTAAAATTGTTCCTCTGTTACCCCTGACAGGGCCTCTGACGATGACTTTAATGGCCTCCAGAGTCTAAAAATAGTGCCCTTTCAATTTTTGTTTAATTTTTGGAAATAAAAAAAAATCACGGGGCCAAATCCGGTGAATGATGGGGGGGGTTCAAGGACCGTGGTGGGCGTTGTGGCTAAAAACTGCTTGACAGTGATGGCTGTGTGAGAGGGTGCATTGTCATTGTGAAGCACCCACGACTGGTCTTGCCACAAGTCGGGTCTCTTTCTGAGAACTCTTTCACACAGATGTTTCATTACTTCCAGGTACAGTAGTAAGCAGAATTAACTGTCTGACCCTGGGGAACCCATTCTTGGAGCACAATTCCACGTGAGTCAAAAAAACCCACCAGCATTGCCTTGATTTTTGATTTTGACATCCTGGCTTTTTTTCGTCCGTGGCTCATCTGGTTTTTTCCATTTCATGCTCTGCTTCTTCATCTCAGGAATCCAAGTTTCGTCTCCCGTAATCACGTTTTGAAAGATATCTGCATTCTCCAACCAATCTTGACAAACATGCAACCTATTTTCCTTTTGTTCACCTGACAATTATTTTGGAACGATCTTCGCACAACGCTTTGACATCCCCAACTCTTGTGTGATGAAGTACTACAAGTTAAATAGGTTATTAAAATCTGTAAATTCGTATTACTTACCTTTAAAGGTAATGTACCAAGGTGTCGTCTGATGTACTTTAGCAGAGAAAAACACAGGTGATGCAATGACAAACACATATTTATATGTCTAATTAACACATTTTATTGTTATCTTATCTTATCGTCAAATGATATCAAACTCCCACATCAACAATTTCTTTTACGTTACATCGATAATAACTGCTGGATAATAACTTTAATTTATGTATTACTCATTGTCTTCAAACAAATTTCACATTCATTTAAATATTTGATTTTACGTTACTTCTGTGTTATTTTCCCTTTTTCTCAGAAAACATTGTTATTCATCTATTATACATGAAATAAAAACTTGTTGAATTACTTATTGCTAACAATCTTAAATTATAATCATAGTAATAATAATAAAGCTACCCAGTTTGCTCATCATACTCACACACATACAGATTATGTAAAATAATAATAATGGGTTTGGTGGAATACTGTTACTGCTTTGTCATAAAGTAAGTAATCAATATTATCACTTTTATCATTTGCTGTACCAACTACTTCGCAAGGATTCAATATTATTAATTCTCGTAATATCTAACCTCTCTGCTAATTCGTTATAACATCTGTTCCGCTTAAATATTTCTCTCTCTCTCTCTTTCCCTCTCCCTTTCCCTCTCTCTCCCCCCTCTCTCACTTTGTATTTCCATCAAAACTTCATTGCCACTATTATTATTTATTCTGTTATTTATTTTATCTTCTAACACCACATTTTTAATTATATCATCATAATTACCACTAGTTTTAAATTCGTCACTTACCTTAGTATCACTTGTACCTTCAATATTTTTGTTTTCGTTATACTCACCTGTAACTGTATCATTTTCTACCTCCTCCTTCAGAGTTCTACTTTCGTTTACTTCGTCTTGTTTATTTATTTTCGTTTTCAACTCTACGTTACGTGCCCTTATCGCTGACTTAATTTCAATCTTAAACTCATTCAAACTCGTTTTTAAATTATCATTTTCTGATTTCATATCAGTTTTAAATTTATTTAAACATGCGTTTATATTATTATTTTCTGACTTTAACTCATCTAAACTCGTGTTTAATTTATTATTTTCTGATTTCAACTCATTTAAACTCATATTTACGACGTTTATTTCTGATTTGACTTCCGTTCTAAATTCGTTTAAATTCGTGTTTTGTTGGTCAGATTTCTCATTTTTTTGATCAAATTTACTACTCATCATTTCCATAAATAATGCTAATTGACTAAGTACGTCTACATTGTCGACTCTGCTACTCTTAGCGTCTACCGTCTCAATCGTTAATTCGTCAGTTGTATTGTCTATGCTCTCGTTAATATTTGTCGATATTAAATCGTCTTGCGTATCATTTAAAATTGACCCCTCCACAATATCTTCACATAAATTTGCACTCTTGCTTTTCTCTGCTATTTCGATCAGATTGTAAATTAATTTATTTTAATTTTTAATTCACAACGTCGCTGTTTACGGGCGCCATTTGAAGTACTACAAGTTAAATAGGTTATTAAAATCTGTAAATTCGTATTACTTACCTTTAAAGGTAATGTACCAAGGTGTCGTCTGATGTACTTTAGCAGAGAAAAACAATAGGTGGTGCAATGACAAACACATATTTATATGTCTAATTAACACATTTTATTGTTATCTTATTTTATCGTCAAATGATATCAAAACTCCCACATCAACAATTTCTTTTACGTTACATCGATAATAACTTTAATTTATGTATTACTCATTGTCTTCAAAAAACTACTATTTATTTCACGTTCATTTAAATATTTGATTTTACGTTACTTCTTTGTTATTTTCCCTTTTTCTCAGAAAACATTGTTATTCATCTATTATACATGAAATAAAAACTTGTTGAATTACTTATTGCTAACAATCTTAAATTATAATCATAGTAATAATAATAAAGCTACCCAGTTTGCTCATCATACTCGCACACATACAGATTATGTAAAATAATAATAATAGGTTTGGTGGAATACTGTTACTTTCTGAGGCGGCGTCATTGTCGACCGCGTGGCGCGTCCTGCATGGTTCGCTCGCACTATGTCCAAACTGTTGTTATTTTACTTTTGATAAGAATTCACTTAGTTTTACTGTGTTCCATTTTGTTTTAAACTTTTCTACTGATTTACATCTTAGATACACGCTTGAATGGTCGGCCGACCCTAATTTTTGCTTGCACAAAAGATTTTTACTGACCACGCGTGGTCTGCAGTTTAAGTCAACTGGGACGCAACTCTGTACCCCCGCTCCCCACCTTTGCTGGTGGCTTAACAGGGAAGGCACTGCCTTTGGGTTACGAACTGTTCATCACTGTATATGTAGCGTGGATTTTCAATGTGCCCAAGTTGTTGACGATATTAACCGGCGACGATACAGGAGGCACAGGTAGGTGTGGCCTCTACTTAATTTCCTTCAGCATCGGAGCACATTGTGATATAATTGTTCAGCCTCGCCATTTTTTCAAAGCGTCGTTTCAGTCTGAGGTGCGTCATCTGCGCGCTTGCTCGTTTTGCGCATACTCCGTGCATGACAAAACACTCGATTTACTAAAACACTATTGCGTTCTATTACAACACCCCGTTCACAAAGCTATGTCACTGTTCATTGTTTGAAATGAGCCTGGTTATATGGAAATTACAATTGAAAGTTAAATAAATTTAATAAAGAAAAAAAAACTTCCTTTTTGCCCCATTACAGTGAGGATGAGGCGCACGGTTTCTCGGTTGATTCCGGTGACCTCAGCGACATCTCTGACCGTGAGGCGACGGTTTGAGTTGATGGCTTGTTCAATTTTCTGCACAGAAACATCATTTCAAACAGTGGAGGGGCGCCCCGAACGTTCATCGTCCTCTGTTGAGGTTCTCCCCTCTCTGAACCTCGCCACCCACTTGAAGAATGAACTTCTTTTCACGAGACGGTCTCCATAAACAGGGTTCATCATTTCAAGAATTTCCAAGTTCGTTTTCCCCGCTTTCACAAGGAATTTCATCACAACTCAGTGCTCTTCAAAATCACGATTGATTTCCATAGTCACAATAGCAAAACACACATGTACAAAAATCAGAGCTACACTCAACACGTTATTTGTACATACTCAATAAGAATTATCAATGTTAAGTTCCCAAAATACAATGTACATACACATAATATAACCTATTATACAATCCATACTGCCTGTAATCTCAATACATAAACACCTTTTACGTTTAATTATTTATCATTTATTATACAATTCAATTCAAAATAAATTTCCCAAATTTATTACCAAAGTTTCACATCTTTTAAATAAATTAACCCATCTCAAATTAATTTAATTCCATCATTTTTCAAAACATTGTAAGTTACTTTAATTACATTATTCAAAACAATTTCAATTCATCTAATTTCCTTATAAAATTCACAATTACATCCTGTTAATTATTTTATTAATGAAATATTATTATTATTATTATTATTATTACTACAAAAAATCAATCCCTACTACAAACCTTTGTTACATACATTACTGTGTACAACACGGCCTATTACACAAATACATTTAATACCAATACACGTTTATATACAATCTGTTTTACATTAATAGTCATTGTTTACCAAAAAAATCATTCCTTTATTCAGCCAATATTTAAACCCACTACTTTCACATAATTAAATGTTCACCAAAAATGTCTAACCATCATCATCAAAATTTAGTCTGATATTATTCAAACACTTTTCATTTTTGTTTACATTTATCATATTATCTTTTTTTTATATAATACCCATTTATACCCAGGTAAGTGCTTATTCTCAAAATACTCATCATTCGTTACTGTGCTGTTTACTTTATAAGGTAAGCCTTTATTTTATTAACTCTCTCTCTATTTATACTCTGTCTTGACTCTTCATAATCTCTATTCACCTTAAATATCCCCTTAAGGGTCTCTCTCTCTCTCTCTCTCTCTCTCTCTCTCTCTCAAATTTTAGATCTCATTATTTTCTAAATGGAGTACTTTAATAATAAATAGGCAAATAGTTATTAATTGTTGGCCAGTCAATCTAGTCTTAAGTACTTAGCTGTAGAAGTTATTCCAAATGTTGCGCCATTATAGTCCAGTCGGGATCTGTATTGGGTTGCTTTTTTTCCGTCGGAACTCAAATGTTTATTGGAATGTCTCCCGAAGGATGCCTATAATGAGAATTTCGGTTTGCACCAGTAAAAAAAGTTGTGCTAACCTCAGCAAAAATCGTAGAGTGAAAAAATAGACATTTTGGGTCCTGTTTTATGGCCTTTTCGTTCGAATATCTCGGTAAGTATCGTATCTACGTGGAAAATGAATAGAGGTTAATTTGTTCGCAATAAAATTTCCTATCGGAGTATGCTTTTGTAATTTGGAAAAGTCAATTTTCCGCATCACAGGAGTGAAAATTCATGAAAAAAAAAGTTGAAAAAATGTCGCTTTGGAAAACTGCTTATCGGAAAATGAAGAAAACTCTTAATGCTTCTAATAATGTAGCTAGAAAACTTTAAGTTATAACAAAACAATCGTGCAAGAAAAAACACGATATCTTTTTTCGTTTTTGCACAATAATTTTGCAATCTAGCTCTCTCCGGAAAATCTGAAAATTTTAAAAATATTGGTGATTGAAAAATACAGTCTTGTATGAATCGCTGATTTTTTACTCATAGAAGAGCATTCAAACTTTTAAACCCATTTTGAAAAATTCAGATCGGTTAATTAGGAGAACCTAGGGAATTTTTAGAAATTGTAATTAATTTTTTTACTTATAAACAAATAAAATATTTTCGCGAATTTTCAACCTATCAAATTCAAAAATTACAGGATGAAAGTACTCAGCAAGACACTTTATTACAAAAAAAAAGTTGAAATTCGTTAATTCGTTCCCGAGATATTGCCCGTCAAAGTTCACCGGTGTTTACTAGCAAACAATTAATGGTATGAGCCTCATTCTTGAACAAAAGCCTTCGTTTTTCCAAGTACTTTTCATGTGAACATTTTTAAAACTTGCACCCTTCGGCAACATAGAGAAAATACCGAAGAAAGTTTCACCTACCGCACGAAAAGTTGCTGGGAGGTGGTGGTGGGGGAAGTCAAAACTGAACTCGCGAGTTCAAAATAGCGGCGCGCTCTAAAATTGACAATATCTCGGCTTCTAACCAATCGATTTAGATGATTTTTTTTTTAAATCGAGGTCTCGTTTGATAAGGAGTCCAATTACGACAATCGCAATAACAAATTTTAATAACAATTTGTTGTAACAATATAACAATTTTTAAGGGGGTCTAAAAGTCGAATTTTATCCCTGATTTGATTGCAGGTCGGCAGACAGATTTTTGTACTCCCACCACTCGTTCCTATATTTAGTCCTTTTCAGTTTCCCACACTGCACAGAACGTCGCTGGAGGGGCGAAAACGTGTTCAAAAGTGCGAAAGAAATGCCTTCTATCGGTGCACGAAAAGCATATTCCGATAGGAAATTTTATTGCGAACAAATTAACCTCTATTCATTTTCCACGTAGATACAATACTTACCGAGATATTCGAACGAAAAGGCCATAAAACAGGACCCAAAATGTCTATTTTTTCACTCTACGATTTTTCCTGAGTTTAGCACAACTTTTTTTTCTGGTACAAACCGAAATTCTCATTATAGGCATCCTTCGGGAGACATTCCAATAAAAATTTGCGCTCCGACGAGTACAGTCAACCAAAGCATTTTTTTTACAGATCCCGACTGGACTATTACTCGTTCAGTTCACATTTTGCTCCCACACTCACAAAAACTGTTCCCCACTGTTGATTAAATTTTCCAGTTACATTTACACTTGAAGACATTAACTTATACTAGTTTTAGATTCAGTGTCACACTTTCTTGTAGGCCTACACTGAAATGTGTCCGCGGACTCGGTTCAACATTACCGTACGGCGCTTTAATGTTGTTCGAACTGGGGCGAATGGCGACTGGTAATCGTATATTATCCAGGCTGGTCACGTGGTTCCCTTGCTCCCCGCTTCCCCTCTCATCTGGACCCATCGAAGAATCTCGAAGTTTGTAAAATCCAAAACTGCGTTTCGTTATTGGAAAACACGTGTTCCGTTCATGATATTATCGTGACGTCAGATGGGCCATAACATTCTTTACCTTATAAGGTTCAGTTTATTTAGTTTGAGATAGCAATGCCTACGTCATATTGGCTGATTCCTACCATTCAGATTTCTAAAGTCGTATTTTACTACGGTTACATAGATCGTGTTATTGCATAATATTAAAATGATTCTACCCCTTTTTGTACCATTACAATCTTAGATGAAAGGGTACATCACATTCTTACTGAGGAATTTGGTATGAAAAAGCTGTCTGCAAGATGGATGCCGCGTTTGTTGACAAGTGACCAAAAACGCATGCGAATGCAAGTTTCTCAGGAATGTTTGGACCATTTTAAGAAAAATCCGAAAGATTTTATTCGTAGATTTGTAACATCTGATGAAACTTGGGCCCATTACTTCGCTCTAGAAACAAAACAACAGTCGAAACAGTGGATGCATAATGATTCGCCACCTCCAAAAATGGTAAAATCAATTTTGTCGGCTGGAAAGTGTATGGATCCATTTTTCTGGGATGGTAATGGGATATTGTTACTAGATTGCCTTGAAAAGGGTCAAACGATAAATGGAGAGTATTACGCTAACCTCTTGGGCCAATTAAATGTAAAAATTCGAGAAAAAAGACCAGGTTTAGCAAAGATCATTTTCCATCAGGGTAATGCACCCCCTCACATATGCCTTGTGTCTAAGGCAAAAATCGCCAAGTTGAAGTACGATCTGTTGCACCATCCACCTTATTCACCTGATTTAGCGCCATCTGACTTTCATCTATTCCCAAACCTCAAAAAATTTTCAGGTGGAAGCAATTTTCCTCAGTTGACGAGCTGAAAGTGGCAGTAAACGGTTATTTTGAGGACTTAGAAGAATCGGACTTACTCAACGGGGTAAGTGATGAGGTAATGACTTGATTCACTGTTGTTCGTGAGGCGAACGTGGCGCCATGATGTGGTAAAAACAGAAACGCCACACATTTGTTTCAATGATAAGCCACGAACTTTTCAAATCCCCATAATATTTTACCCTTCTGAGATTCAAGAATAGTCTACCACTTACCAGTCAATGCGACAAGAATTAATGTGTAGTTACAGGTACTCTGGAACTTGCTAGAAGCTATGTTAATACTTTTATTACATATACCGCAGACCAGTTGCCACCACATCGCACAGGTTGTCTACCTCATTGGGTGTAAAACTGCTGCTGCTCACGCTATATGTATGTGCAGACACCTTCTCTATCTCCTCAGCATAGCAGTTATTTAACTGTAACTGACATTATATGTTACTCTTAATTGAATAGCATACAAACGAAAATTTAATGATTAAACAAAGAAGACAGTCAAATGGAAAAATAAAAAGGGTATTAATTATACCAAATTGCATGTGTCTACAAACCAAAACGTGTGCTCTTTGCTCTTCAGATATAACATGACAACCGGTGGTTGTCTTTCCTGTCCATGCAGAACACTTACTGATATAGTGATTTTATGGTTTTAATTGAAACTAACTTTAAAGATCAAAAGAATCCTATTAAAAACAAGCTTGTATAAGGCAGGGCAACAGTTTTCTTTACCCTAGGTTTGTGTAAATTGTTATACTCTATATCAAATTAAATTTATTAATTACCAAATTACAGTAATTTCCACCTACCTCCACGATCTCTTCTGCCGGGTTCCAGGATCCGATCACAAGTACGTTAGATACAAACATGTGTACAGGTTTGTGCAATAATTAACTATACTCATTTTTGGAAGAGAATTAATATTTTTTTCTTTATTCAATAATCAAACGTGATGAATTTATAAGTTTTCTCCTAAATAGGTCTTTGTTTTACATGTTTCAAATGTTGTGCAACTCTTATATCTTACTTGTAATAGGTACTTACGAACTATGGCTTACCTTATGTATCATTCATAAATACACAAACAGCCCAGCTTTGCTCACTCACACATACACACAGACCCCGAAAAATTATAACACCCTTAACATTTTGGAAGATTCCCCCGGCGGCAACGTGCTTCACTCATGCTCATTATGACTTCTCGCTTTTTTCACTGCTTGGCGTCCGAAACCGATATTTATGTTCTTCAATTAACTAAACACTCCACTGTATATCCATGAGATAATATTTTCACCAATAGTTCCACTTTTACTGAAAATTAGGAAATTTTAAGATGAGCCCACTTGGGATTATACCTGGCCAGGTAAGGTGTGGGATCGGACTGCGCAGAACGGTAAGGCGTTCACCGCTACCTCGATTTCGTCGTTTGTTGAGGAAACCGATGCCTGTTATTTGTTCATCACAGTTTCGTCCTATGCTATGCATGTAGTTGTTGGAGTGACGATAGCAGACGATTTCAACTAGGCACTGGCTAACGTCACAGTAGGGGCCGGACTTAGACATTATTTCCTGCCTCTCAAACACACATTGCTGAATTAAATTCGCCCAAGCCATCTTGGTTTTTGGGCTGGCGGCGTCCCTCGAGCGCGTGATTGTACTGCTCGTGGGCGCGCGATCACACTTATGCACATTTCTGAGAATTTGAGGGTGGTACGAATTCCTTGCCGTGTTACACAATAGAAATTGCGCCTTGCCTTTGTTTCAACTGTTCTACTTGCCACGTGTTCTGTTCCAATAGAGTTAATGTTTTGTAACAATAAAAAATATAGCCGAAATATATTAATACATAAAATCCACTACCAGGACTTACCTGTTATAATTACGCTTACTTGCTGCAGAAATTTTATCAGAAGCCCAGAGTCGCCACCTATATCTTTGAAGGACAGATATGGAGACCTTTACACTTTACCTTAATAAAACGGACAATTTAGCAATCTGACCCCACCCAATTAATACTTCAGAAAGATTCCGGTTCGTTAGACGAATTTTTTAACACAGAAATGAGAACATGGTAGTGACGAAATAACTTAGTCTAACACATATTCAAGGTAAACCAACTGATTTTGATGAATGTTAAAAGACACTGAAAAATAGGTTTTAAAATATACAGTGATCCCTCAGACTTAACTAACATAAAATATCCTCTAACCTATCAAGTATTATAATAATTAAGGTAGCCCATTCTGCATCACACACACACACATGCCATTTTTACACTTTACCCATTGATGTTTCATATTGAATTCCCGGTAATAGTATTTAATTCATGTTTTAATTCACTGTTCACTGCCGACCAAACACGTGTTTCTGTTATCCGATTCCTCTTTTAAAGATTACGTATTTCGTTTATCACTCCATGTCACTACACCAACCGTCCGCCAATCACAGTAATATGGTTATTAACTTCTTGGGTCCCGGTCGGTCTTATTGGATGAATTACATTTTATGAAAACTCGACCAACCGGGTCCGAAACGAAACTGTAGGCGTCTGTAGCGGTACTCTGCACCTCGTGGACCGCTTAGCGTCTCTGCTTAATGTAGACTGGGCAGCATGCTTGCTTCCGCAGGCGGGAACGGCGGTTCACTGCCACCAGGTTTTAGTCGCCGTTCATGCTCATTTGTTGAGGCATATTCAGTTTATGCAGGGACTATAGCTGGTATATGTGTGGTGGGCGATGACGATATTGGCCTCGGCTCTGCTGATGTCATTAGTAGTAGGCGGGGTTTAACGACGTTTCCGGTAGCCAGTTGTTTAGAGCTACTAATTTTTCGTCCCAGCGCCATGTTTGCCTCGACTTTGGTGTTTTTCATGGCGTCACTCCAGCGCCCCGCCCGGCCATGCTAACTGCGAGCGTGAACACACATATACAAAGTTCTTAGAATCTGGGGTGTTGCAAATTCCTTTGTCGCGTTACACAATATTAATTGCGTCTCGCCTTTGTTCCAAACTGTTCAGTCAACACGTGGTCTGTTATAATGAAATGAATCCTTGTCGTAATATGAAATTTCACAATGTTTAAATAAAACTCCCGCACAAAACGAAATAAATAAAATACCAATGCCCCATACCGTAAAAAAAATAAAAGGACCCATAATTGACACGTTACAATACCCCCTCGATGAGAATTCTGCTGTCCATAACAGAAGAAATCTCATCGACAAACCCCGAAGAGGACCGGTGAGGAACTGGTGCCAACAACCCCCTTGTTCTTAATCTGCATGGGTACACGACCCCCCTGGCTCAGCGACTATGGACTCATCTGAACGAGATCACTGGACTTCTCCGTAAGAGATCCCAACACCGAGAAATCGAACCGACAAGTACCACAGCACACCTCGCCTTCTAACATGCTACCCCCAAAATCCTCCATCCCTGGCTTAAATTATTCCAGATCCTCTACCGATATGTTTCCCCTTGTATGCAAGCTGGGCTGCCTTTAGCAGATACTGGGCTCACACACACTCACATTACATGTTGACATAACACATTGTAAAATTGAAAAATTCTTTTAAAATTTATGAAAAATTTAAAAAAATTCAAAATTCAAAATAATATACTCAAAAAAAATTCTCTTCCTGGTTTTCTATTTTCTACTTAAAATGCATTAATTTAAACCTTTCTCCTAATCTAAACACATCCTTAATCTAACATGTAATCACTTATAATCTAACAGTACAATGTCATACAATCAATCAATAAAAACAAACATGTTAAGTACACACATAATAAAATAATCATTGCCTAAAATATTCATTCGCTGGCAGGCGAAAAATCATTTTTTTTTTCAAAATTTGAAATTTCCAAAATTTTTAAAATTCAAAAAAAATTTAAATTTATTTAAATGTTTCCTTCATATTTAGACATTATTTGAAAATTGTTTTAAATTGATTAAATAAACAAATTAAGTTGACTTTCAACTATACAAGCTTAGTAGGTGTATGACCTCATCAGCTGATCGAAACTAGGTCAAGTCCAAGACCCTTGACCTACATATGCTATGTATGCTTTCTGAAAATACATACAACATCTGTAATAATCTAATGTGAAACACAAAACAATAAAATAAAACATTTAAAATAACAAAATATTAATATAAATAATAAGCAAATTGACCTTTAATTATTTAAAATAAACAATTCTTAATTTTACATTATCAAATTCTCTCAAAGTTTTGTCACTGGATTTAAAAAATGAAAGTTTTATATCTTTATTATCAATCACTCTCTTTATTTAATAATCTCATTCTACATTACTTTGGTGATTTGAACTATTTATTCTCATTTAATGTACTACTTGATCTGTATACATATAATTAACATTGCTATTATTACCTCAAAATAACGAACTGTTATTAATTAACCATCAATTATTTATCATTTGATTCTATGCAATTCAAATTTATTACTAACCTTCCTGTTACATTATATTTCATCTCTGATTACCTTTCTACTATGAATTTTCTATCTAACTTTTCACATTTCAATCATTGCTTAAACTGGGTGACCCCTGTATTCTCTATACTTTCACTTGAATAGACATTTTAATATTACTCCCTTTCTTACTACTAACCACTATTAACCCTTTATGACACCAATCTCTCATTTATAAATACCTTTCACTAATTCCACTTACCTCTGGCACCGCTCATCGTTGTACTAGGATGTGTGTTCCCTACCTGGCTATACCCATACGAGCCAATGCCCCTCCAAAATATCGGCAAACACTCACTCAAACTACTCTATTCCCGCCACAACGCCGCACGCTGGTCTCTCGCCACGCCGCACGTTGCTCACACCTTACCACCTCACCCTTACTACAAAATATCATCAACAAATATGTTTATATCTCATTCACATTACTCATCTCTACATATACTCACTACCACTGTGTCCCTAAATATCTAACACTATCTCTGTGTGTTACCTGTATTTCAAAATTCTTATTCTCTTTAACTCCCATTAACTTTAATTCTACTTAACTCACCTGTCTTATTTCATTATCACCCAAAATCTATTTTCCACATTTTACCTTGATATAACACTAGAAAATTCATCACTTCTCCCCTTATAACAATATACCTCAATTTGAACGTATTATCTGTTTAGTCATCTACCCATCATCCTAGAATCTTAATTTCATAAAATCATTTAACTTCATTCTCAAACTTTCTTTTATACAACCTTAATTAAGTAATTATTTTTCAATTATTTAACAGTTCACCATTATTTTCATCGCTTAATTAGTCTGTCAAATTTTATAATTATTATTAATTTATACTGGTTAATTGCAAATTCAATTTAATTGATAATTAATGTTATCAATTTCTCCTACATATACACATTGTTTACATAACATATAGTACACTATAATGTAGTACACAAATACACTTAACAGAATGACATTAATGCATAAAAGAATATACAGTCCAACTTATTTCTTATCATTAACCACAAATCATTCCATAAGACAATGCACTTCAAAACCACATTATTCATATCATTAAATGTTCATGAACAATAAACAATACACAATTACCCCATATCGTCAAATAATAGTCTAACATATTTGTAACATAGATCATTCTTATTTATATCAAGTTTATTAATATTATTATAATAAACCACTACTTCTACGTCATTCCTTATCCCTTTTATTGGTTCATATACCTGTTCAATATTGGTCAATTTTGTCCAGTCTCCGTTGGTATTATCTGTTAACATTAGGTAAGTTATATTATCACCATTCACCTCATCTACTGCTATCTCAGTTTCACTATACGGTAAGTACTCATTCTTTTTATTATTTCTCTCTATGTCTAACTTTTCTACGAATTCTTCATAATTTCTCTTTACTTTAAAAATCTCTAGTTCTCTCTTTCTCTCTCTCTCAAAACATTTCTCACCATCATACCAAACTACACACTCTCTCTCAAAATATGCAGGGGACATTAATTCATCATTATGGCACCACCTATAAAGTGCACCAAAACCCAAGGGAAATTTATCTGTAGACCTATCGTCTTTCACATACTCACGTGAAGCCATTTCTTCACCCCCCACTACAACATTACGGGAAAAATCAACCCCCTGCATCCACTCTACCTGTAAATTCTTTCTACTTTCTCTCTCTAATTCATCACACACAAACATCTTATCAACTTCTACTCTTTCTACAATTTCGTCATCACTATCAACATCTACACAAACATTTTCTAACACCATATTTTTATTTGTATTGTCATTCTTATTACTTGTCAACTCATTATTTAAATTATCATTTCCACTACTACTTACCCTGTCATCTTTGTTCGATTTTAATTTGCTTATTACTTTCTCATTTTCTAATTCTATTTCGCCTAGCCGCGTCTCTATATCACTCAATTTCTTATCATAAATACAGCCTTGTTCTTGAATTTCTTTTTTCAATTCATTCAAATCATTTTTCTGTTCACTAAACTTTTTGTCAAGGTAACTAAAATTTTGATCAAGCATTTCCATCATTTTCATTATTTCGTTATCTCGTACTTCCCCCATATTTAAAATTTATTTTTATAACACTTTTTATGTATAAGAAACCACTATTATTGTAAAATCAAAATACCTAACAAAACTGTATACTTTACTAACACAAACATAACCTATGTGTGTAATTATATACGCTAAATCATTTTTATAAATTCATCATTACCACATCCTATTTTCTGTGTATTAAAATAGGTCTATCTCATATAAAATTACAATTAAACGAAAATCCTGGCAGCGAGAGCCATTTGTAACAATAAAAAGGGGCCGAAAATATATTAATACATAATAAAATCCACTACCAGGACTTACCTGTACGCAATCCATTACTTACCATATCCAAATTTTAGCAGAAGACCAAGGTCGCCACGATTATTTTTTATATAGGATAAAATATCGAAAACCTCTACACTCCACCTTAAATAAAAAAGGACAATTTAGCAATCTGACCCCACCCAATTAATAACTCAGAAAGATTCCGGTCCGTTAGACGAAATTCGCAGCACAGAAATGAGAAAGTGGTAATGACGAAATAACTTAGTCTAACACATTTTAGTGATTAAATGAATACTTTTAATGTTCAAATAAAATTATGATCAATTGTAAACATAGTGATTGCATTATGGTGTTATATTTGTATCTGTATTAATTACGTTTATTGTTCTTAGTGTAGACATGGTAATAGAATTATTATATAACAATTACATATACTTATAAGTACAGCCCAGCCTGCTCATTCTCTCTTACTATTTACAATACCTTATGTTCTGAAAATCCCATTTGTTCTTTGAATACGCACAACTATATATATCGAGGCCTCGCCCGAACACGCGTTCACGTTTCGTTAGTCCCGGCACCTTATATCTCTCACTCGCTGACCACGGCACTGTTTTCGTTATATGTTCGTTGCTTCCTCGGGTCCCGGTCGGTATGAAGACGTTATTTCATTTAGTTACTCATACTTAAACAGTACAAACCTACCGGGCCGCGTGTAACAACTACGGCTGGATGTGAACCCTGTTGCTAGACAACGTGCACCGCTTAGCGTCTCTGACTAATATAGACTGGTAACGATAACGTAACAGGTACTGCTGAGATGATCTCATGCTTTCTACGGAACGCACTGCCTTGATCTTCGTCGTCGAAGCTTCGTTCCATGCCATGCATGTAGTTTTTTGGAGTGAATATAGCCTACGACCTCAGCTAGGCATTGGCTGACGTCATAAAAGGGCAGGACTTAGCCATGATTTCCTGCTGTTCCCCGACCATGTGCTCGTATAGTTTCTTGCTTTTAGCCATTTTGAGTTTTTTATGGCGTCACTTCAGCGCTCCGCCTGGCTGTGTTACGTACGGGCGCCGACATACATATACAAAGTTCTTAGAATTTCGAAGGGGGCGCGAATTCCTTTGCCGCCTTACTCAACTGCAAACTGCGTTTCGCTTTGTTACACCACTGTGTCTCAACACGTGTTCTGTTATAATGAAATTGACGTTACACAATAATTTTTATGAAATCCTGCACCAAAACTAAATAAATAAAACCGTAAATACCCCATCCTGAAAGAAAAATAAAATGGCCCAAAATTGACACGCTACACCATGGCCCGTCTCCCAGTTCCGAATTCCACGGCCAGGACTGGTAAGATCGTGACCACCCGAAAATGGGGGAGGATCCCTTCTGTAATCATACAACAATATTTGAAATCTTATTTATAAACATAATTAAAGTGACCGATATAATTTTAAATTCGTCGCATTTTGAGTAACTACTATTTCCTGCGTCGCTGGGTTCCTCAGCACATACGCATTCTGCATTTTTATTTCTACAATTTCATAAGGTTCTTCATACAACAAGAAAAACTTCTTTATTTCTCTATCTTGAGCACTGGACAAATCATGCCTTTTTACTAACACTAACTGACCTACCTCATACTTGGTCCATTTACCCTTGGCATCATGTTTCTGTTTTCTTCGCTCTCCTCTCGTAAGTAAGTTCTCGTTTGCCAATCTAATTTTCATGTTCCTGTCCGAAACTTGACCTTCTGGTGGGTATTCGAAAAGTTGTTCCAATATCCTGGGCGGCCTTGTTCCCCTGATCAACTCATGCGGCGTAAATCCTGTGGACTCATGGGTGGTACAATTCAGCCACTCCTCTACTTTTTTCACGTAGGATGGCCATTCTGTGTGTTTGGCGTGACAGTACGCCCGAAATATCCTGCCAATCTCTCTCATCACCCGTTCTGCTTGGTTCGACTGAGGATGATACACTGCCGTATGCTTGGGTATGATGCCTTCCCATCCAAGCGTCTGCCGCCACTTGCCGCTTATAAACTGTGGACCGTGGTCAGATAATATAATTTTTCGGTTTTCCAACATTAAGCATGTAGTCTTTTACTATTTTCTCACTGAGTACTTTACTGGTCGCTCTCTTAATGCTATACAACTTTACAAATTTTGAAAAAGTGTCTAGAACTACAAATACATACAATACACCCCCTCTACCTCTGGGTAACGGTCCATATAAATCTACTCCAACCAAATCAAACGGTTTCTCTACTTTTATGTAATTCATCTCCCCTTCTACTTTATAATTCACTACTTTCGATTTCTGACATAAATCACACACTCTTAACACTTTTCTCACTCTCTTCTCCATATTCTTAAATATACATGATTCTTTCAAAACATTTGCACACTTTCTCGCCCCAAAATGACCATACCTTGTATGACAATCCCAAACAATTTTATCTATTAACCCCTCAGGTATAACTAACCTCCAATCACGCTCCCCACTATGTACTTTTTTAAACAAAATACCTTGATATACTTGAAATCGCTCATTATATTCAGATCCCTCTACCTCTGTTTCTAAACTAATAATTACTTTACCCAGTTTGCTATCAGATCTTTGCATGTTTTTAATATCACTTAGTTCTTCACCAAAAATTCTATCTTCTCTAGTTAATCTAAAAATTTCTATTTCTTTAAGATCCCTACCAGTTTTATTGTCTATAACATCTACTCTAGAAAGTGTATCTGGTACCTTATTATCTGACCCCTTTATATATTCCCAGGAAAAGTTATATTCTTGTAAAGCTAATACCCACCTGGTTAATCTGCTATGTGTCAGCTTACATGAATTAAGAAATGATAATGCCTTGTGGTCCGTCCGGATGATCGTGGTATTGCCTAGGATGTAGGTCCGGAATTTGCCCACGGCGAACACAATACTTAAGAGTTCCTTTTCTGTCGTCGTATAATTTTTCTCAGCCGACAGCAGCGGTCTACTGGCGAAGGCGATCGTCAGATGTTCCTGGTCGCCACCCTCCTGGTAGAGCTCCGCCCCTAGCGCTACATTGCTGGTGTCGGTCTGCAAATAAAAAGTCTTATTAAAATCGGGATGATTCATCATGATCATGTGACTAAACTTTCTCTTAATTTCGTTGAACGCATTTTGTTCCGTATCGCCCCATCTCCACTGTTTATTCTTCTGCAGTACAGCACTCAGTTTGGATGTTGTGTGAGCGTAGTTCTCCTGAAATTTCCTGTAAAAATTGCATAGGCCTAAAAAACTTTGTAATTGCTTAATGTTTTTTGGTTCGGGGAATCGCATTATGGCTTCTATTTTGTCAGGGTTAGCTAATATCCCCTCCTGTGTAATAATAAATCCAAAAAATGTATTTCTGTCTGCAGAAATTTAGACTTGTCCCAATTCACTGTTAAACCCCCTTTATGTAGCTTATCTAATACGTATTCTATGTGTTCTAAATGTTCAATGAATGTCCTAGAAGCTATCAAGATATCATCGACATATACGGTTAAAAAGTCTAGATCCTTAGGTTGTAATATATTATCTAAACATTTAATAAAACTGGCAACACTGGTGTTTAATCCAAAAGGTAAGCGTTTGAACTGGTAATTCTTACCATTAAAAAGAAAAGCTGTGTATTTCCTGCTCTCTGTTGCTAATGGCACCTGCCAGTATCCAGCTGTCAGGTCTAAAGACGTCATGTATTTGACTCCACTAAACTTCTGTAAAATCTCATTTATGGGTTCCGGAGACTCCCTGTAAGGTATAATAATTTCATTAATTTTCCGAGCATCTAAACATAACCTTACCTTTCCATCCTTTTTTATCACTACTACCAAAGGCTTTGAGTAGGGTGATACTGAGCGTTCAATTATATCTCCCTGCATCATCCGGTCTAATTCCTCCTGTACAGCCCTCCTCTTCGAAAACGGTACCGGGTAGCTCCTCTGCATGTATGGTGCGTGGTCCCGAACTTTCAGCTCGCAGATGTAGTCCTTCGCTTTCCCTGGTGATTCATCAAACACCTCTCTGAACCGCTCCACAACTGCCCACAGCTCCTCTCGCTGAGTATTTCCTACAACTGTATCTTCATTAAAAAATTTGTCGGCTCTATTTGCCCACACACTCTCATTACGCTCATGCATTTCTCCCTTCTCATTTTCTAGACTATCACTCTCTAGACATATATTTATTTTGGTCTCTATCTCTCTATCGCTTATCTGCTTATGTAACATTTTTATTCCCGTGACTTTACTTTCATTTACTACTTTTTTAAACTCTATTTTGACTGGTTTATTCCCCTTTTCAAATGTTACTATCTGTTTATTGAAATCTATTACTGCCCCGTTTCTTTCCAAAAAATCATTTCCCAATATTACATCTAGACTCAACCCTTTAACTACTAGGAAAGTGTTTTCAAATTCAACTTCCTTTACTAAAATATTTAATTGTACTTGTCTGGTTATTCTCTTACTTCTCACCCCAGTTACCCCCACTACTGTAACCCCCGCAACTGGTAATGACGGTATATTCTTGTTTAACTCTTTTAATTCCCCCATGACATTTTCCGAAATTACTGAGATCTCGCTACCGGTATCAATTAAAGTTTTATAATTCTTACCTTCAATGTTAATTGTCACCTCAGTCAATCCTGTTCTGCGTTCCATCACCTGGTTCTCCTCTTCTTCTAACAATTCTTTCGCCATGTCCACCTTGATAACGTTGTTCGCATATTCGTTGGTTACTTGGACCCGGTTCTCCGTTGACAATGGTTGGGCCCGCTTCTCCATTGTCTTTCTTAGTTTCCCGTGGATGGGCCTGCTACAGCTGGATGATTTCCTCCTCTTCCTCTATTATAATGTCCTCCTCCTCTGGGCGCTCCTCTATAAGATTCTCCTCCTCTGGGCTGTTGATTTGGTGGTGGGTTCGTTCTCTCGTTCCTGGCGCACTCCCTGTTTCGATGACATCTAAAACAATTTGTTCGATTAGCATAATTATCAGTTTCACAGTCTCTACACCTCCAACTCTCGCCCCTATTATCAAAACTTCCTCCCCGCGCTCCCCGCTGAAAATTGTGTATTCCCCTTGGTTGATTATGATTCCCATTTATATGTGATATTGGTGTGTTTATCCGCCTACTCATATCCCGTTCTCTTATATTCTGAAATATGTCCAAGATTTTCTCTAATTCCGTGATTTCTACAATCTCTCGAGTCATTAATGTAATTTGTATTTCTCTTGGTAAGTGCTTGCTTATGTGACGGACGAATGACCCAAATGGTAACGGTGGCTCTAAATATTTTGCCTCATTATATAGTCGCATTACATACATAGTTACGTGACCCCCTTGGGTCCCAAAATTACCTGGTCCCATAATTTTACTCCGTAATATCTCTTGTTCCTCCTCCGACCAATATTTCTCTCTAAAAGCCGTCTCAAAACACTGATAATTTACCCAGTCTACTTTATGCACCTCCGCCCATACCGCGGAATTCCCTCTAAAACACTTCATGATTTTTAACAATTGTACCTCCCAGCTACTTCTACAAAACTGATTAAATTCTCTGACTCTATTCAAAAACTGCATAGGGTGTACCCCCCTGTTTTCGCAATTAAATAACTCCAAATCAATATCGCTATTCACATCTTTAGTAATGACTATGTGTTCAGTAACCCTATTAAGTTTTTCATTTATAGCTATATTCAATTCATCTTTAACATTAACTATACTCTGCTCAATTGACACAAATTTATTATTATTTAAATACTCAAACTGTTTATTACTTGTATCTATAGTATTTACTGTCTTTTGTATAGCTTGTATCTCTGTTTTGCACTTATTTTCTATTTCATTGATTTTAGAGTCTACCTCATTTTGGTGTTCATCAATGTTCTGACTAATTTTTTCAACTGTCACTACTACGCTACTCAACTTACATTCAGTTTCAGTATTACATTTATTAATTTTAGATTCTATGTCATTCATTGAATTTATTAACGTCTCATTCTTCTCATTTATTTGTTTATCAACTCTTTCTGATATCTGCTTATCTATCTCATGAATTTTACTGTCTAGGTTTGTTACGTAACTATCTACTTTAGTATTCAACTCATCGAGTCTACTGGCAAACTCTTCATTATTGTTTTCAAAACGCTTATTGATCTCACTAATATGGTTTTTTAACTCACTGAAATTGCTTTCGCACTTTATTTTCTGTTCATGTATTTCGCTTTTCAACTCATGGAATTTAACATTCTGCTCATCGAATTTAACACACAACATTGCATTCATGGCACACAAATATCTCATTACATCACCATTCTCAGATTGATTATTTCTATTAGTCGATATTGGGGTTGTTTGAATCCCCGAATCTTCAGTTACATTACTCTGATCACTCATATTTAATTCTGTTTTATCTTTACTCACACTTGGAGTCGAATGTATTTCAAAATTGCTCATATTTGAGTCGTCAAAATTTTCGACCCTATTTTCATTTATTTTATTCTCGTTATCTGACATTTTTTATAACTGATATTCAAAATATTAATAATCTAATTAATTAATTTTTGTAATGTGCTTTCTATATTACTTTCGATATAGCTTTGTGTACATAACGCATTGTTATTTTGCTACGCTAACCTAAAACACATGTTTGTATCTTCATTGTAGATGTGGAATTTATTTAATTATAATTAATTATAATTCGTGCCTGTCACGGGCGCCAATTGTTATACTCTATATCAAATTAAATTTATTAATTACCAAATTACAGTAATTTCCACCTACCTCCACGATCTCTTCTGCCGGGTTCCAGGATCCGATCACAAGTACGTTAGATACAAACATGTGTACAGGTTTGTGCAATAATTAACTATACTCATTTTTGGAAGAGAATTAATATTTTTTTCTTTATTCAATAATCAAACGTGATGAATATATAAGTTTTCTCCAAAATAGGTCTTTGTTTTACATGTTTCAAATGTTGTGCAACTCTTATATCTTACTTGTAATAGGTACTTACGAACTATGGCTTACCTTATGTATCATTCATAAATACACAAACACAGTTACAGACACAAACAGCCCAGCTTTGCTCACTCACACATACACACAGACCCCGATAAATTATAACACCCTTAACATTTTGGAAGATTCCCCCCGGCGGCAACGTGCTTCACTCACGCTCATTATGACTTCTCGCTTTTTTCACTGCTTGGCGTCTGAAACCGATATTTATGTTCTTCAATTAACTAAACACTCCACTGTATATCCGTGAGATAATATTTTCACCAATAGTTCCACTTTTACTGAAAATTAGGAAATTTTAAGATGAGCCCACTTGGGATTATACCTGGCCAGGTAAGGTGTGGGATCGGACTGCGCAGAACGGTAAGGCGTTCACCGCTACCTCGATTTCGTCGTTTGTTGAGGAAACCGATGCCTGTTATTTGTTCATCACAGTTTCGTCCTATGCTATGCATGTAGTTGTTGGAGTGACGATAGCAGACGATTTCAACTAGGCACTGGCTAACGTCACAGTAGGGGCCGGACTTAGACATTATTTCCTGCCGCTCAAACGCACATCGCTGAATTAAATTCGCCCAAGCCATCTTGGTTTTCGGGCTGGCGGCGTCCCTCGAGCGCGTGATTGTACTGCTCATGGGCGCGCGATCACACTTATGCACATTTCTGAGAATTTGAGGGTGGTACGAATTCCTTGCCGCGTTACACAATAGAAATTGCGCCTTGCCTTTGTTTCAACTGTTCTACTTACCATGTATTCTGTTCCAATAGAGTTAATGTTTGCACAATAATTTTATAAAATCCCGCAAAATGAAATCAATAAATTTGCAAATATCCCACAACTGTACGAAATAAAATGACCCAATTTAGACACATTACAAAATGTATATTATTCACTTAAATCATACTGTTAGCAGATGTTGGTTTTGATTCATACACATTTTAATGGGTACCTATAATAAACTGTTAATCTTTGAGTAAAGTAAATTTGTGTTTTTCTTAGTTTAATATTACAGACAATGTTATTTCAAAAAGAAATTTTATATCATAGAAGCAGTGATTTTCTACAAATGGTTTTGTTTAGTGAATACATTTTATTAAATGGATTATTAATACAAAACTAAGGCTGCTTTCATATTCTGTTTACTTCTCTGTTTGTAGTTTTATTTGATTTGCCAGTCTTCACTGTTGAACTAAAAGCGGATTTTGGTTTTGGAGAACAAGGACTCGTTGATTTGTCATTTAGAGATTTGCAAGTGCAGTATGACAGATCTCATCATTTGGAAACCAGTATCCAGGTTTGTTTCTGTAACTCTTACAGTGTGCGTGCGTGCGTGCGTGTGTGTGTGTGTGTGTGTTGCAACTTTAGTATGTGCATGTGTATGTTAAAGTTTTATAATAGGAATAAAGATTTTAATTGAGCATATAATTCAAATAATTATTTCTCTATAACATTGACTTATATTATTCATAGCGGAATATTAAATGTATGCACTTAGTGATTACACAAAAAATTTACTTAAAATATGTTATTTTATGAGTTTGTGTTATAATTTTTATACGGTACAGATGTAAATATATGTTTTTGTATATTATATGACAGTATATGAAGTCTGCTATAAATACAGTAAACTTTTTCTACAGGCTTCTTAGTTATGGCACAGAATTATTGTAAAGAAGTAGGGGTACTATGTTTACACTTCTTGAAAGTAATACCCACTGTCATGAGATGATTGCTGCGTACGTTATTACTGACTTCAGCCAATATTACAATTTAATTAACATATCAGTGGTAATCTTCTCGTGCAAAAATGAGAATTACATTAAAAAAAATTATCTATTGTCAAATAAAACCCATCATCATCTGAACTAAGAATCACTAAATGAATATAACATGAGCATAATAAATTATAAAAATTTCCTCATCAGTGATAAGTCTGAGTGCGATGAATTTCACTATACGGTTGTAGTGTGAACACAACAGCCACCAACCAGAAGGAGCCAACTCTCCCATATGCAGCCCCACCTCAACATGGTGGGTGTAGGCAGACCTACCTATATTTTGTTTTTATCCTATTTGCCTAACTATTCTGTTCTGTGTTTCTTTTTTGCCTGCTTTTTTGTTTTTTGTTTAATTGCAGCTAATTCTTCCTTTTTAGAAGCTTCAACCACAATACTTCTTAAACTCACAAAGAAGTAAAGGCAGCTCCGTAACAAAAATTGTTGATTTTTCAGTTACCTGCTCTGTTACCGCACCCTTTTACTTCTCCAGTAGGTGTTCACACCTTAGTCTCCCCAAAAAACTGTTTAAAGATGGCCATATTTCCCACATTTATAATACTGTGGCTCCTTAATTTTCCTAAAATCCAAATTATTATAGTTCTGTAAGTTATTTAAATTGGTGTCATGACTTTTTAAAGTTTTGTTTTGAATCATTTTATTTACTCTGTCTATTATAATCTAATGTGCTACTGGAACCTTTTGACTACAACACAGTGACATAATTTCATTGATGTAAGTAAAGGCACCCACCAAAGCAACACGACAAGTGATGCGATAGAAACACGACAGCAACACGATAATAAATCAACACTCAATACTCAAAGCACACCAAAAAGTCGTAGTACATGAGAATGTCGTCGTCGTCCTCGTCTTCTTCTGCTGATGATGCTTTAGCACTGTTAACGTTAATAAATATGAACAATTATGAATGCAAGAAACGGCGTTACGGGGTGCATCCGTATTTGAGAGTAATGAACGAAAAGGGCGCGTTAAATGTTTTTAAAGATCTAAACATGTATCCTGAAAGATTTCAAGGTTCATATTATTTGTATAGTCTCCAGACCGCTGTTAGAATTAAATTTAAATAATTTACCTTATATTTTTAATCCGCAAAGCGATCTCTGTTATTATGTACTACTACAACATGTTTCCGGGATAAATCCCCATCCTCAGGTAAAATGTTTATTCACCCTAATGCATAGGGGTCGTCGAAAATGTTAACACACGCAAGCACATCACATACAAGTCATGAACAAATCAACGGACGAACGGAAAACACATGAGCGCGCGATATGTGACCCAGTGCACTGGCCGGCATCCGATCGTCAACTAGCCCCCACGCGTGTTTCACTTCTTATCTTCAATGCGGTATCATAGAGCATGTTAGGCTTAAATATCAGCTGGTCGTTAAGTAATTGTTCTTTATGTATTTTTGAGGCCTTGTAAATTTCAAATTCTTCTAGGGCATTCAAAATATGACCTTTATTACAGATGTGTATAGGTTCCATGTTTTCTTTAAACCCGGTATAATTATGGTTTTTATTTATGAGGTGAAGTGCATAATTGATGTGGTTGTGTTAGGGTTCTTCTTAGGTAGATGTTCTCTAAATCTATCGATGAATCTTCTGCCCGTCTGTCCAATGTAGAAACTATCACATTCACTACATCTAATTTTGTACACACCTGAACAATCTTCTGTTAATGTTGGAACTCTTGGTTTAAGTATATTTTTTAATTTATTATTGGTCCTGAATGAAACATTGATTTTTAACTTTTTTAACTTATTTTTTATTATATTAGGGAGTATATTCGTGTATAATGCTGAAACATTATTGAGTTTTACTTTTTGCAACATTTTTACTATTTAATTTTTTCAGGTGTTTATATATTATTTTATCAACCATTTCACTTTTATAACCACTTTTTAAGGCTATGTGTTTTATTATGTTGACTTTGTCATTATAATCCTCAGTGTTCATAGGTATATTCACTAATCTATATGCAAGTATATTAAATGCCGCCATTTTTTGTGTATACGGATGATTTGAATTAGCATGTATAACCAAATCTGTTGTGGTGGGTTTTCTGTATATTTTGAAAGTGAGAAGAGTATTTCGTTTTTGTACAGATACGTCAAGGAAATTCAAGCAGTTATTGTGTAATAAAGGTCATCTTTTGAATGCCCTAGAAGAATTTGAAATTTACAAGGCCTCAAAAATACATAAAGAACAATTACTTAACGACCAGCTGATATTTAAGCCTAACATGCTCTATGATACCACATTGAAGATAAGAAGTGAAACACACGTGGGGGCTAGTTGACGATCGGTTGCCGACCAGTGCACTGGGTCACATATCGCGCGCTTATGTGTTTTCCGTTCGTCCGTTGATTTGTTCATGACTTGTTGTATGTGATGTGCTTGTGTGTGTTAACATTTTCGACGACCCCTATGCATTAGGGTGAATAAACATTTTACCTGAGGATGGGGATTTATCCCCGAAACATGTTGTAGTAGTACATAATAACAGAGATCGCTTTGCGGATTAAAAATATAAGGTAAATTATTTAAATTTGATTTCAAAGTTTTTACAGAATGCGCAGGGAGACGTTTGATTTATTAGTGCAAAAAATTACGCCAAAGATTATAAAAAAGAATACTAATTTTAGGCCATCTGTGACGCCAGATGAATGTCTTTTAATAATGTTGAGGTAAGTGCGTTTGTTAATTTATATACAAATGTTAAATATTACTGTAGAAATAAAGAAATAAACAACACTCAATATGTATTTGTTTTAAAGATAGTTTTAGTTTATTTTTGTCAAAGTACAGTAATAACATTTGAAGTACATTATTGTTGAGCTAATTTTGAATTGGATTATTGCAGAACTGTTGAAGTAATATTAACTAAATAATAATAATAAAAATTTTGAAATAAACATATAAATCATTCAGAACGTATTAATTACTTTATTAAACTTGTTAACAAACAAACTTAATCGAAATAAATAAATAAATAAAATAAAACCTGCCAGAACCTTACCTGCGATCTTTTCGCTTACTTACCTTTTTATAAAACAGCCATCAGAATCCAGAGTCGCCACGATGTTTTAGGCTATACATTGAAACCTTTACACTCTACCTTAATAAAACAAAAGGGATAATTTTGCAATCTGACTACCCCCCAATTCAGAAGAAACCCGGGAACGTTAGACGAATCTTTCAGCACAGAACACTGGGAAGTGGTAATGACATAATAACTTACAACTAACACGTATTTATGACGATTCAAACATTGTTTTATTTACCATAATAATTAACTTCTTTACTCTTCCAATAATTTGGTTAATAGGGTTACAATATTATAAATTCTATAGATTATACAAACCAGTAACGTTTTCTTTCTCCCCCTTTTTTCCCTTTCTCTCTCACACACACGCTCTCTCTCTTTACGTATTCGAATAAACCCCCGTTATTGAGCTCATTATGAATTTACTGTTTACTATAAACTTTTGGCCAATTATTATAAATTTCACTTTTACTTAACTGTATGAAGTCCCCGGTATTGCGCACTATGTCTACTCAATCTTCTTCACTTAACTCCCAGTTTTCATTCACTCCACTCTTTTATACACTGTTCCTCCGGTTGAACCACTGTTTACTGTTGTTTTATTACGATACACTCTTTGGTAGACCTACTTTTAACTTTTTCGGTCTACCAAAGTTTTTCCGAGGCTGTGAAATTACGTCTGCACCGTCTGATGAGTTGTAGAGAACTGCTGCGTGACGACTGACTGTGTGTGTGTTGGTTGCCTAACCGCCCAGGTGTTAGGCATCGCCGTCAATGTATTCTGTATTGCTTTTAGAAATGTAAGTACGTGCCATCTTTTGTGTGAACATTGGCCAAGGTGTGCGCCCTTACACATTCCCAGACGCTTTAATTGCTTTGGTACCTCGTACGGCTGGTTACGCATGAACTACAAGGTGTTCCAAAAGTCGAAATTTCGTGATCAAAACGTTCAGCTTGGGTTGGTTACAAATTTTTTACAATTATTTTGAAATTAAACTAAACCTCTTGGTTTGTACCGTTACAATACCCCCCCCCCCCCGCAATGAGAGATCTGCTGGAACAGAAGAACTCTCATTGCTAAACCCCTAAAAGGATCGGTGAGGATATGGTGCCAACAACCCCCCATTAATTCTTAACACATCATGGGTAAACTACCCCCCTAGCTCGGTGACCATGGCTGCACCCATACGAGATTACTGGACTTCTCTATTCGAGATCCCAACACCATAAACTCGGACGGATACTCACCATAGTACCCCTCACCTTCTATCATTCCACCGCAAAATCAAAACCCTGGCCTTATACCATACCAAATCCTCAACCGATATGTTCCCCCTTACATACATACTGGCTCGCCTTTTAGCAAAGTACTGGTGGTATACTTATTCATTATCACATTAGTGATGTGCAATTGCCGACAACCTAACATACACATCATGAATCAGCTGAACTCTTCTCTACCTATATTGAAACTAAAATTTGACATAAACCTCTTTACTGCCAAGAATAGAAATTTTTTTTTTTTTCCAAAAAAACTTTAATTTCCAAAATATCTCTTTTATCAATCTCACAAAAATAAAACCATTTGATTTACTTAAGTAACACCCTTGTGTGAATTAATTAACAGAAAATGGTTCTGTCTCTAACATCAGTCATCAGCTGATCTCTCTGGGTCAAGTGAATGACCTTGACATATATACACTACACAAAATTATACAATACAAAACATATGTTGATAATTCTTACATTAAACAGTACAACATCCTACAGCATAGTACATTCATAATTAACATTGTTGTATGCCTGTAAATAAACCATTCACATTTTAAAATTTACCAAAATTACACAATTTACAATTTAATTTTAGTTTCTAATTTTATTAAATTCTTCACTTGTTTTGATTATTATTACCATTCAATTAAGACTTTCCATTTAACATTTTCATCATTTTTTAGTTTGGGTGATTCTCAGTTATTCATAGTAATTCACTTTATCAACTTGGCATTTACCTATAATCTTACCCCTTTTATGACTCTAACACAGACTAACAGAATTTTTTTTTTTTTTTTTTTTTTTTTTTTTTTTTTTTTTTTTTTTTTTTAGTATGACACCCATCTCTCAAAATATTTACCTTTACCAACAGTTCTCTACCAGCTTACCACTGTAACTCATTTTGAATCATTCTACCCTTATAACAAAATACTCTCTACCCCTTTGTACTCAGGATGTGTGTTTCCTTCCCTATGCTCATTCCCTTATTTGGTTCCTGGACCCTCCCTAGGTAACCCTTTCCGGCACATATTGGTTCCCCTCCCGCCACAACGCTTTTCGTTGAGGACTCCTTATCACACCACCCCCTTACAAAATCCCCATCATCTAATTACTCTCCCATTACATCATTTTCATCTAAACAATATCACCTGGTTTATTACACCAATATATTACTCTCATTACTTTACCTATATTCCCCATTTCTACTGTGTCACTATCAATACTCAGTTTCTACCTTACTTTTATTCACAAGAATATTATTCTCTCTAACACCACTAAACTTGGCCTTGATTGACTTAAATGCCCTACTTAAACAATTACTATCACCCAAATTCTATCTTTTACAAACCATTGACCATTCTTAAATACCTCAAATTTATTTCATTATTTATTTGAAATCTTTGAACACATTGAAAATTTATTCTATAAACCTTAATTATTAATAAAATATGCAAATCAGTGAAATACTACCTATATAACACCAGTAATCAGCTGATGTGTCTAGGTCAGGTGGATGACCTTACTCTGAATCTCTTTCAAGCAATTCTACTGTGTAAAAGACATAACTTATGCTTACAATCCTTACTCTCTAACATGATAAAATAATAACACAATAAAACATATTAAACACAATATAATAAACATCTACTGTACCCTTTCCTCAAATCAAAATAAAATTATTTAATTAGCTCAGTAGCGTGTCACCATCATTAAGTTACAAAAAATTTTTTTTTATTCGTTACTCCCCTGAGTAACCCCCCTGCCACACACACTATGACCCCCCTGGACTGTGGCGTCCAGTTGCGTCCACAAGGACTGAAGTTTTGGAGGAATTTTGTCATCTCCTTGTCCTTGCTTCTGCGTTACATATTTTAAAAAGGGTCAGATATAATATCCGAAGTTTATAGTTATAACCTTAGTGGCGGGTCTATCACCTGTTTTACTGTTCCCACGCGAACAAGGTGATAGCCGCTGTTCCATAGTTCCGGGGATTTCCCCTAAGTGGCCCCCCCCGTTAATTTCAATGTTCACCAATTTTAATGGCAACCAACTATGGTCAGTTTTACAATTGCTGCCCACAGTTGGCTGTCGTCCAAAACCACGATTAGTGATGGCAGGGAACCCGAAAAGGCAGGGAAATCAACTTTCATTTCATGCATGTTCTACTTCATCTCATAATACACTGCACGGCAACAAATCAACATATAATATGAAATTATATAAAAAGTTGTGCAGTGTATATTACGCCAGTTTGGCCTCCGATGATGGTAACGTGCCTTGACGTTACCACCAACACTCATCGCTATCTGCAGTGGCACATGCCGCCACTGCAATAGCATAACTAATAGCTAAACTTAAACCCTTCTACTTCTGCAGTCTCTACTTTCCATAATTATTTCACTTCTATTAACACCAAACAACCCCCCAAAATTACCCGTATCTCTTGTATGATAACACAATATAACATTATAGACAAATAGACGTTAACCTTGAACATTAGCATTGCTGCATTCACATTAAACAAACAATTCACTTTTAAATAATTTATATAGAAAATTATAAACATTATAACTTGAAATTTTTTGTTAACTCTTTTATATATCATCATTTAATTATTTATCACTTACTACTGTTAGATCCCTCAAAAATTTCAAATTTATTATTAACCTTTATTTTACATCACATTTCAGTTATTATTACCTTTTAACTATGGTTTCTATTTAGTATAACTATCTCAAATTAGTTTCATCATTGAGTTAAAATCTTTTCAACACATGTAAACATGTTACTCTATTTAACTTGTATTATAAAATTCATACTCACAGTACATCATTCAAAACATATGATTCCTGTTATCGACACAAAATATAAACAACTGTTACCACCAAATCATGTACACAACTCCATTTATCTTCTGAAACATTTTAACAACCATGTTATTCCACAAACTAAATACATTTCACATTTATTTATTAATTATCAAATTCCAATCTCCTGAAATCATTTAAATTCATTAGAAAAATCTCTTTATACAACCTTTTAAATTAATCAATTACTTCATCTCAAATTATTTTAATTCCATCAATTATTTAAAAACACAACATATCTTATTTACAAATTTTTGTCATATCCAATTATTAGTTACCACACTTCATTACCTAAATCAGCCAAGTAATTTTACCTATTATACTCGCATAATTAAATGTTCATTCATGTATAGTCTAACCCCCGTCATCAAAAATTAGTCTTTTCTGCACATAACATTGTTCAATTTTATTTATACACATCATATGGCTATCATTTGTGTAATAACCATAAAAATTTATTTTTTCCATTGTACCATAATAATAATGCATAGGGTTACCTCCCGTTATTATTTTGTCATAAACCAAGTCAACATTATTATTTTTTGTCAAATTTCCGTCAGTATTTTTTGTTATTCCCAGGTAAATTACGTTATTATCACAATTGTCTGCTATTACCAGTACACTAACTCTCCCCACAGGTACATATTCATCATCAATATAATCATTGTCATTGTTTCCTACTGAACAAGGTAAGTCTACATTATTTATCATAATTCTCTCACTATTTAACTCCTTAACTAATCCTTCATAATCTCTGCTTAATCTGAACAACTCAATTACTCTCTCTCGCTCTTCATACCTTTCCCAACCCCTTTTTACTCTCTCATTCCACGCAGAGGGCAACACAACATTATTACAACACATCCTGGCCTTACCAGGGAAACCATAATACATAAAGGGACTATTATTTGCAGACCTTTTGTCTTCCAAATAAACTACTAAGGAACCTTTGTCCTCATACACCACTTGTGAAACCTTTACTTCTGCCCCCCCATATCCCATTAAACTCTCTTCGTACCCTCTCTCAAACTCATCAATACTCACTAGTACACCATTATTAACCTCAACTGACTTTAAACTCTCATTATCACTGCTATCACTTACCGTATCATTCTTAGATACCCCATTTTCAACTATATAACCATTATTCTTATTTAACATATAATTTCACCATTATAATTACTTATATTAACACCACCACTTACCTTGTCTACTATTCCTTCATTATTTATATTCTCATCGGCGTATAACTTACCACCATAATTGCCGTTTTCTGTCACCCATACACTTACCTCGTTACTTCGTTTACTAGTGTCATCACTAATAGTGCCACCACTATTCTCTCTTAACAATTTGTATAATTCCGGAATTCGTTTAACCCTCTCATTAAATTTACGCCGATCATCATCAGTCCTTTCTTCCAAATACCTCTCGAAACTGTCACGGAATTTCTCCCATTTCTCCCCAAAGGTTTCTTGTGCCCCAGCCATTTTAACCTAATTTTTTATTATAATCCCCTTTATATAATACAATAATTATACATACCCAATCAAATACTCCACAAACAAACTCGTTATCCCAATGTAAAAGTAACTACAATAATTTCACAAGCAATTAACCGGTACGCTATCAAAACATAACCTAATCTAACGTAATTATACACTATAATTTCATACATACGTCATTACCAAATCCTATTTTCTGTGCTTTAAAATAGGTCTACCTCGTATAAAGTTATACTAGGATCTTGGCAGGGTCGCCAATTGTTAACAAACAAACTTAATCGAAATAAATAAATAAAATAAAAGCTGCCAGAACCTTACCTGCGATCTTTTCGCTTACTTACCTTTTTATAAAACAGCCATCAGAAGTCCAGAGTCGCCACGATGTTTTAGGCTATACATCGAAACCTTTACACTCTACCTTAATAAAACGAAAGGGATAATTTTGCAATCTGACTACCCCCCAATTCAGAAGAAACCCGGGAACGTTAGACGAATCTTTCAGCACAGAACACTGGGAAGTGGTAATGACATAATAACTTACAACTAACACGTATTTATGACGATTCAAACATTGTTTTATTTACCATAATAATTAACTTCTTTACTCTTCCAATAATTTGGTTAATAGGGTTACAATATTATAAATTCTATAGATTATACAAACCAGTAATGTTTTCTTTCTCCCCCTTTTTTCCCTTTCTCTCTCACACACACACGCTCTCTCTCTTTACGTATTCTAATAAACCCCCATTATTGAGCTCATTATGAATTTACTGTTTACTATAAACTTTTGGCCAATTATTATAAATTTCACTTTTACTTAACTGTATGAAGTCCCCGGTATTGCGCACTATGTCTACTCAATCTTCTTCACTTAACTCCTAGTTTTCATTTACTCCACTCTTTTATACACTGTTCCTCCGGTTGAACCACTGTTTACTGTTGTTTTATTACGATACACTCTTTGGTAGACCTACTTTTAACTTTTTCGGTCTACCAAAGTTTTTCCGAGGCTACTGTGAAATTACGTCTGCACCGTCTGATGAGTTGTAGAGAACTGCTGCGTGACGACTGACTGTGTGTGTGTTGGTTGCCTAACCACCCAGGTGTTAGGCATTGCCGTCAACGTATTCTGTATTGCTTTTAGGAATATAAGTACATGCCATCTTTTGTGTGAACGTTGGCCGAGGTGTGCGCCCTTACACATTCCCAGACGCTTTAATTGCTTTGGTGCCTCGTACGGCTGGTTACGCATGAACTACAAGGTATTCCAAAAGTCGAAATTTCGTGATCAAAACGTTCAGCTTGGGTTGGTTATAAATTTTTTACAATTATTTTGAAATTAAACTAAACCTCTTGGTTTGTACCGTTACAAACTATAAAAAATTTCCCAAGTTTATGTCAGCAGCGTCGTTGTTCTCATAAGGACAAGTGCTTTGAGACAGTGGTTGACAAGGGTTCTGAGGTAGTGCTGAGGGTGTATACTCACTCAAAAGCTGTCCAGCCAAGTTTAAAACTCCAATTTTGAATCGTCGTTTTTGATCAGCATTCACCTCTCTCATGTCTGGAAGGAATACTTCTGAAAAAACCTAAGTCTGGGTTTTCAGTGTTTTTCTCTGTAATAGCCTTTTTGTACTCAAAATATTCTAGTGCCGATTTATTTACCTCTTCTAGAGAAACACTGACTTTCCGAACTGTAGAGGTAGACATAGAGGTATTGGTTGGGGTTGAGAAACTGCCCCCTTGTGAGGACGTGTGAGCTATGTTACTCGATAAATGTTCTGAAAGTAAATCTTCAGAACCGTCTTCAAAATTATTTATGTCATTCTGTTCTTTGTGTATTTCTTCTGGATAGTGTGATAGTGGGACCGGAATATTTCCTATTGATTTACATGATTTTGTAAACGGTTGGAGAAAATGTAAATGTTCTGCTAGGTAATAGGGTCATTTTGCCTTAGCTGCAGAGCCCGAAGTTCCGGATAATGATTTTAAGTGCCTAGTATAACAGATCCTCAAATTCTTCCAACGTTCTTTACAATCTTGAACTGCAACAAAAAGGGATTCAAGACTTCTGTTAGTAATAGCAATATGCCCTTTTCTTTTAATTTATTATAGAGATTACGTATTATAGGTTTACAAAGATGATTACTAAAAGTTACTTAAGCTACATGTGTGGAATTTCCTCACTGTTCGCAATGTTGCTACAGTGCTTAGATATCTTATTTTACGTGTAATTAGCTTGATAGCACCACTTTCTTGAAAATGTTATATTACTACTTACGGGTACCAAAATTTGGCACACGTACCTTATATTTATTACAATAATAATACTGGGTTATTTTCTTTAAAGAAATTACAAAACCTAATTAACTGAATTCTTTCCAGATATTTCACTGCCTGTTCCTTCAAAGCACTGTCATTTTAGTTCCTGCGGGGACACACTTTCGAAAAACTGTGGCAGAAACAACTATAGCAATTTGGAAAACTTTATAACCTGAATATATGCCAGTTCCTACAAAAGAGCGCTGGTTGAATGTATCTGAGCGTTATTGGGAATTGTGGAATCTTCCTAACTGTGTTGGAAGCATAGATGCTAAACATATTAGAATTAAAGCGCCTCCTAAGAGTGGGTCAGCTTTCTACAGTTATAAAGGATATTTTTCAATAGTTATATTAGCTGTAGCGGATGCTGATGGAATATTTTTAAGTGTGAATGTTGGTGAATATAGCCGTAATAGTGATGGAAGGGTGCAAAGAAAGTCCATTTGGCAAAGCATTGTTCAGTGGTCATCTCCAATTACCAGAACCCGCGCCATTACCAGGAGAAGATGTAAATAAATTGTTTCCCTTTTATTTTGTGGCAGATGAGGCTTTTCCTCTTACTAACAATATAATGAAGCCATATGCTCGCCGACAATTAACAAACAAGAACAGAATTTTCAACTACCGATTATCTAGGGGTCGGAGGTCAGTTGAATGTGCCTTTGGTATGTTAACGTCCAAGTTCAGATTGCTGGAAACATCAATTTGTTGCGACATTAATAAAATTGACCACATTATTCAAGCTCTTTGTGTCTTACATAATTTTATTCGAATTCATGACAGAAAATTTTCCAAACCAGGAATGCAACCCTTAGTGGAAAGCATAATGCAACAAGTTTTTTCAAATTCTGGGGTCAGTAATCGCCAGAGACCGGCAATTTCTGCCCTAGATCTCAGAAATACTTTACGTGATTTTTTTTGCAACCCAACGGAGCACTTCCGAACCAAGAAAAATACACTGTTTAAGAAAAATTTATAACAAAGTACTTTGTGTAATAAATTATTCCTTAGGCTTTCACGGCCGGTGTCACTTGAATTGTGAAAGATATCCGGGCTGTTTGGCCGTGGTCCATGGTTAAAAACAAAACCAAACGTTTCCGCAACTCCCCTGGCTGCCATCATCAGTGGAATAAAATTTCTGCACTTTGGGTGTCTACGTGCAGGCCCACAGTACTCCACAAACAAAGTGGAGCTGCCGAAACGTTTGGTTTTGTTTTTAACCATGGACCACGGCCAAACAGCCCGGATATCTTTCACAATTCACTTTGTGTAATAATTTTTGTTTTTTCCTCTCAATATACAGTAGTTTTATTAGTGAGTTACATTATTGTAATTATTTATATCAGTTACTTAAAAATGTGTTATTAAATATATGGAAAATCAAATGTACTTACCGGATTCTGAAATTTCATTCGCAATTTCCTCCCATGCCTTATCCTGCAAATTCCTTTTGCAGTAATCAGCACTTGTGTAATCATATAAACAAGGATGCTTTTCTATTAAAGATGCAAATTTCGCATTAAATTCTGCATCGTCTTTCATTTTTTGAAGGCACTTATCACTAAAACTATTAAGTTACTGATAATTAATAAAGCCAAAATTGTCAGAAAACAGTAACAACGGACTAACAACACGCAACAAAAGTGGAACATGCAGCATTCTTACGACAGAGATACGATTGTTGCTTATCGTTTGCGTGTTGTATCGTGTCTGTGGGCGCTGACTCATACCCTAACCTGCGTTCAACTTCTAATCTACATCGTATTGCTGTTGAATCTCAGTCGTATCGCTATCGGGTCATTCCATTGGGCGCTCGGCTTAAGGTTACCCAACTGGCAACTTCGAACTAGAGAGAACTTTGTAACGGGACAAACGGGCCTGTTGTCATAATTATGGGCTTTGAGGATGTTACATAATATTTTTATTGTATTCATATATATAGAGAATGGTTAGGTGCAGTTTCCCTATGTCTGCACAAACAACGCAGTTTCATCAATATGATTTAATTCAAGGCCGAAGGCGTACGTGTGAAGGAAAACGTATACAATGGCGATTCTGATCGACACAAACAAAATGATATGACAAATATTGACACCCATCATAACGATGACGAAGAACAATGCCGTCAGCTGCTGCAGACAAAGAGTGGATCACAATTGATCCCCCCCACCTGTCGATAATACGACACAATGTCTGCCCACTCTGAAGACATCAGCCCAAGCGGCAACAAGTTGTACACTTCCGCTGGCCGTCATGGCCATTAAAAGTGTAAAAAATCAGCTAACATGTGAATAATTCAATATTAGTCAACAATACAGTACTTTCAAATCAGTTAATTACAAGTGGAAAATGTAAATTCTAAATTCAGTGCTTAAAAGGAGAACAGAACAGTTGAACCGTGAGACCTTGGCCCAAAATTATTAACAGCAGAAGTAAACCGGACTACAAGAACTTCGAACCTACAAGCAGGAAAGTTAAAATCCAAAATTTATCCAATCTTTTAATATATACGAGCTCAGAAATAGAAATGAAATAATAACAATAATGTGTGTGTGTGCGTGAACGCATGGTAGAGTGAAAGGCCAGCCTAGAAGGTAGACATTGGTTGGTGGAATGTACTTTTATTACCATCAGTAAATTTGCAATAACGACTGACAAAAAGATATTAAGCCAAAATAAATAAGTAAATAAGAATGAAACACTGAATATTAAATATCGTTGTACGAGTAATTTGTAGACGCCATCTTGTTTTGTAGGAAATAACGTCATTGTAATCTGTATTAAAAATATGCAAAATTGGCTTGAGTAAAAGTAATGTTCATGTCTAAAAACGCTAATAGAGTTTTTATTTCACACTCCACTGTTTCCGCAATCTCGCCTATAACGAACCTGGACCCAATAAATAAAGTAATAAGAGCAAGTGAACCATTGAGTACCGGAGCAGTATACCATAATGTGGTAAGTACGATGATTATGTACTTGATAAAAAATAAATAATAAGTCACGGTAGGAGTAACTCTACAAATGGCCCCCGAACTGTGACATTATATAAAATTATTTTACATAAAATAGGCCAGATTCGGAAACAGTGGGAGTGGTGAAACGATTTGTAACATAACACGTGAGAGGTTATAGAGATTAGTAGGTTATGTTGACAAAGTAAAGACGTATAAGCGACAATTAAAATTCAATCGTTATTTTAGTATTAGATCAAATTTCCACTAGAATGGCAGAAAATAACGAGAGTATAGAAATGAACGACACCGAAACAGAATCTATGATATTGAACGAAATAAGTGCCAATTCGACACCTATGGCAATTAGCAATAAAGTGCCATTGGAAGACTTGTTTCAATTAATGAAAACACAAAATAATCAATTAAGAGAACAGATTGATGAAAAATTTAACCAGCAGAATGTTAAATTTGATGAAAAATTTAACCAGCAGAATGTTAAATTTAATGTAAAGTTTGACAGTTTTGATGCCAAATTAAATGAACTAAAGAAACAGAGTAATTTGCAAAATGATAAATTAAACCAGTTTGATGTAAAATTAGATGAGATAAAAAACGAAATCAAAGAACGAAATGATAATTTTGATAAACATTTTGAGGAGTTACACATGAAAATGAATAAAGTAGATGACAATTCTAAGAGTAGAGAAATAGACAAATTAGATATGAACAAAGATGACAAGGTAAGTAGTAGTGAAAATTATAATAAAATAAATAAAGATATGGTATTAGAAAATGATTACGTGAACGTTGGTGGTGATAATGAGATTTTAATGAGAGTAGAGGTTAATGGTGAGAAGATAGTTGTTGATGAGAGTGAAAGAGGGGGTAAGGAGAGTTTAAGTGAATATAGTAGGCAGAGGGTAAATTTTCCCAGTGGTAGGAGTGGAGTAAAGACTCCAAAATTGTTGTTTGAGGACGAAGGTTCCTCTAGAATTTATGTGGGAGACATGTGGTCTCCAAATGATCCCTTCGTTTTTTGTGTTAGTGTACCTGGTGAGGCCAGGGGGTGTTTTTATGAAGTAGTAGTGCCCTATGCAAATGTAGAAAGAGAGAATGTAGCTTGGTGTGATAGAGAGAGATATATTAAAAGAGAGAGATGTTTTGAAAGTGAGAGGCATTGTGAGAGAAAAAGAGAAATACAGATTTTTAAGATAAGTAGAAAGTATGAAGAATTTATGGAAAAGTTAGGAGGAGAGAGGATGTATAATAAAAGTAAATACTTACCTTGTAATGAAACTGAAGTAGTAGGAGATAAGGGAAATAATGACTTTATAAATTACCTAATTATGACTAATAATACAGAAGGTGACAGGACAATGACCAATCATGACAGATTTTATGAGTTTGCGGAAAATGATGAAAATTTGAATGGTATATGCATTTATGATGTTAATATAAGAGATTCAATAATAAGCAATGTATATAGATATAAGATAAGATTAATGTTTGACGATGGAGGTTAATTATTTTATTGTGTTTATGAACATTTAAATATGTGGACAGTGTTTTTGAAATGGACTGCTTATGGACTGATTTATTGTAAATGATAAAATGATAATTTGGATTGTATATTTTTGTGTGTATTAATGTCAATGTATTTGTGTATTTTTGCTGTTGTGTATTTTGTGTATTTTTTATGTAAACCATATACTGTAGAATTTTAAATAATTGAAGAAAGTTTGATAGTGATTTTGAATAATTATGAGATTTAGATTCTAGTGAATAATAAATGATTAAACATGTAATATAATGGGATATTGAGATGTATTGTTATTAGTAGGTGAGGGATGAATTTTCTAGTGGTATATTAAGGTGAAATGTTGTAAAAGGGTTTGGGGAATAGTGATAAATAAGGGCCTTGGAGTTAGTTAAATAGAGTTAATGGGAGTTAGTGAGAATAAGAATGTTGAGATACTGATAATATATAAAGAGGGTGTTAGATATTTTAGGGACACAGTGGTTGGTGATTATATGTGGAGAGGTGAGCAATGTGAATGGTAATTATATTTGTTGATGATGATATTTTGTAGTAAGGATCCGGTGTAAGGAGTGACCAGCGTGCAGCGTTGTGGCAGGCGGAGCAATTTTGGGTTAGAGTGTTTGCCGAGATTTGGTGGAGGGCATATGGTTAGGGATGGATATGGCCAGGTAGGGAACACACATCCTAGTACAAAAAACGAGCGGTGCCAGAGGATTTAAATGGGATTTGTGAAGGGGGTTATTATAGAGATATTGGTGTCATAATATATAAATATGGGTGTTAGTAGCGGTTGTTAGTAGAAAAAAGGGGTAGCAAGGTTAGATAGACAAATGCTAAAATAAGGTATAGAGAATAGTAAATAACAGAGAGTCACCCAAACTAGACAAGGATTGAGGAAGGGTTAGAAAAAGAAAATTCATAGTAGGAAGGTGATGTAACTGGAAGGGTAATGATAAATTAAAAAATTTTTTTTGTATAGAATCTAATGAATGTTAAATAACTAAAAGTTGAATAGAGAGTTGAAGTAGTAATGTTATAAAGTTTTGATACCAGTTGTTTAAATGTAAATTGTTTAATGTAAATGTAACAATGTTAATGTGTAATGTTCAATGTTCTATGATGTTTTTATTATGTTGATGGTAATAGTGTGTGTGGTTAGGAGGTCGCTACAGGGGTAACGACGTTAGCAAATGTTAAAAGATAGTAGATCGTAAATGTTAAAAGGATAAAGTTAGAAATGGTTTTGAACAAAATATAGTCTGATGCTGTTGCAAAATATAAGATGATTATAAAGTTGAGTAATAAAATTTGAATAATGAACTTGTTTGCCATAGTAGTTATAGGTTGAATTTTATAGAGATAAATAGGTGATGGTGTTTTGGGAATTTTGAAGGAGTTGTTTACGTGTTATGTTATCTATAGGAATATATATTTTTCTCTTATAATGAAGAGATTGAGTTTAGTGTTGATTAAAGATCAGTCTATTTTGAATTCTTGTTGTTGTTTTGGAGAAATTAATTGAACAAACCAATGTCTCAGACACAAACCAATGCATCTAAAGGGAAACATATCAGTTGTAGATATGGAAGTATGTTAGACCACTATTTTAAAAATTTTGTATTCGATGTTTCAGAGTTTGGTGATGTTGTGACCGCGATCCTGAACTGGCCGGAGCGTCAGAACAGGAGCGTTAAGTGCCTCATGGCCTTATGGTGTTGGGATCTCTCCTGAGAAGTCCAGTAAGGTCAGACAGGTACGATCAGCATCATTGGACCAAGGGTAAGTGATTAAATTTTTTTTATACATAAACACTACAGGGGGTTGTGGCAACATATCTGAACTGATCCTTTTAGAAACGTGTGAATGAGTCAATGAAAGTTTTTATGTTTCGACATACAACCTTTCATTGAGGGGGTTTTGTAACGGGACAAACGGGCCTGTTGTCATAATTATGGGGTTTGAGGATATTACATAATATTTTTATTGTATTCATATATATAAAGAATGGTTAGGTCCAGTTTCCCTATGTCTGCACAAACAACGCAGTTTCATCAATACGATTTAATTCAAGGCCGAAGGCGTACATGTGAAGGAAAACGTATACAATGGCGATTCTGATCGACACAAACAAAATGATATGACAAATATTGACACCCATCATAACGATGACGAAGAACAATGCCGTCAGCTGCTGCAGACAAAGAGTGGATCACAATTGATCCCCCCCACCTGTCGATAATACGACACAATGTCTGCCCACTCTGAAGACATCAGCCCAAGCGGCAACAAGTTGTACACTTCCGCTGGCCGTCATGGCCATTAAAAGTATAAAAAATCAGCTAACATGTGAATAATTCAATATTAGTCAACAATACAGTACTTTCAAATCAGTTAATTACAAGTGGAAAATGTAAATTCTAAATTCAGTGCTTAAAAGGAGAACAGAACAGTTGAACCGTGAGACCTTGGCCCAAAATTATTAACAGCAGAAGTAAACCGGACTACAAGAACTTCGAACCTACAAGCAGGAAAGTTAAAATCCAAAATTTATCCAATCTTTTAATATATACGAGCTCAGAAATAGAAATGAAATAATAACAATAATGTGTGTGTGTGCGTGAACGCATGGTAGAGTGAAAGGCCGGCCTAGAAGGTAGACATTGGTTGGTGGAACGTACTTTTATTACCATCAGTAAATTTGCAATAACGACTGACAAAAAGATATTAAGCCAAAATAAATAAGTAAATAAGAATGAAACACTGAATATTAAATATCGTTGTACGAGTAATTTGTAGACGCCATCTTGTTTTGTAGGAAATAACGTCATTGTAATCTGTATTAAAAATATGCAAAATTGGCTTGAGTAAAAGTAATGTTCATGTCTAAAAACGCTAATAGAGTTTTTATTTCACACTCCACTGTTTCCGCAATCTCGCCTATAACGAACCTGGACCCAATAAATAAAGTAATAAGAGCAAGTGAACCATGAGTACCGGAGCAGTATACCATAATTATGTGGTAAGTACGATAATTATGTACTTGGTAAAAATAAAAAACAAGTCACGGTAGGAGTAACTCTACAACTTTTGTGATGCAACTTTCTTAAATCTTATAATATTACTTAGTCTCTAACAGCATCTTTTAATGTACAGAAAGCAACTGCATTTGGAAATACTCCAGTGCTTCAGGATAGGCCAATTATTGGTCAGGCCATATTTGCTCCAAACTGATGCAGACTCTCTTGAAGACACTGTTGCCTCACTTCCATAGTCACAGGTTATTTATTTATATATATATATATATATAATATATTATATATATATTATAACGATTCATATTGTCGTTATATGAAAGTGTCAAACGGAGCGAGTATAGCGACATAAGCAAGAGAGAGAGAGGTATAATTGCAGCCATCTCTGTCTAACCTCGTCACTGCTATGACAAATGCCGGTACAGACAGGAAATTTTACTCAATTGAATTATGTGTTAAACCTGCAATATCTTTAAAACCAGTAAATATACAGCAATTCTGAAAACAGCATAGTGTTCACCAATTAAAGCTCTATAAGTAGCCAAAGTATCAACCAATATAATTAACATTTACAGAAGATATACAGAAGAAGAACACCAAGCAAAATAACTCGAGAATTATGCTAGGTACGAATTAGGTGTTTTCACACACACACAGATAAAGACCTAAGCAACAATATTCTGTGATCAGATCTTTGAAAACACGTTTGCAAATACCTGTAATCAAACAATTTGCAAACAAAGGAAGTACGATTTTAGCCAGTAATACTGTGCCGTCTCAGACCTGTCAAGGGGCGTTTAGTCGACCTGTCCGATATTGTTTCAAATGGAAAACGCATGATTTATTTGGAACAACCAATCAGAATCCTGCATTTAGAACAGACGCCAACTCTGACGGAGGGTAGCGAGCACTCTTCGTTCAGATCTTCAGTGCGCTAGACGTGTGTAAATTACGTGCTTAATTTCACAAACACGCAAAGTTTCATTTAAGTAAAAAGTTCGAGAAGTAGTCCGCAGTTGCAGAGGAACTAGTACAGTTCGACAACAACTCTCGCTGTGTAACACCACATTAATTAATTAATAATCAATTGTGAAGTGACTGGTGCAACAGAGAGCTGCAGCATCTGTAATTGCCCAGATCATCGTTCAACAGGATTGGTCAACATCATTTCTTCTGTGCTGAACCATCAAAAGGAGGATCTCTATGGATTCCTATCTACAGTCGACGCATCAAACAGTAAGAAATAGATTCATTGATCAATGAAATAAATAATAAATAAATAATTAAAAAAAATAAACAATTTTAAAAGACACTAAGTAACTTCACACTTTGTATTTAATTAGTAAGATTAGTTATAACCTAGTATAGGAGTGTTGAATGGAAAGTGAGGTGTAGTATTGAACGTGCAAATTATTGCAGACTTGTTCTTTAGCACTGGTTTGGGAGATATAAATTTTCTTAATTAAACCAGATAGAGCAATAGGTCGTTTGGACGTTTTAATCTTCACTTTTCACGCACACTCATTAATTATAAGAGTTAGGGTAGCAATAAGTCCTACAATTAGCATTTTCAAGAAGTTAACAAAATAATTAAAATGTTAATTAAACAAACTCAAGCAAATTTTAAAGTGTTATTTGTAACGATTCCCCTTGAATTCCACAATCACTGAACGAATCCTGAGAAATTGAGTCTCTATGCTCTGAGCTAAGCTGAAACCGTGTCATTTGTATCTGGGATTTGTTCTGGCACCCAGGTAAAGTAAAATCACGGGTAAGTAACGTTTTATCTATCATTAAATATATAAGTATGTTAGATAAAAGTAGCGTTGTAATATATATATATATATTGTAGCGCAACAAAAATGATCGCATTTATGCTACATAAAAGAAGATTCACAGATTGATAAATAAATTGATACTTAATCCCCTAATAGAACAGAGACCCAATTATGACAATTATAGTCATAGACAAAATAAATAAGAATGCAAGGTAGTGTTGAATAGAATAAACAAACCTGTAAAATAAATAATAGCTAATGATATATGTTTAATAAAAATCAAAACAGAAAAATGAAACAATGACTTAATTTATGGTAATAACAGATAAGAATTTTGTGTTAAAAAAGTATTATATTATGACAAAAATGTTATGATAAAGTTTATGTGATGTTATATCAAATATGTGTTGAGTTCATGAAAAATAATGAAACAAATAGTGTTATTCAATGACTGTCATAGAATGAAGTGTGAGGCAGTTAACCAATGTTCATAAGTTCGAATTTTATTGTATGTGATCAAGAGATCAAGATAAATTTGTTATTAGATGTAGAAAAATAATTGTTTATACAAATGTTAATAATTAAGTTTTGATTGCATGTACGAATTTATATAAAAGGGACTATAGATGCCTAACAGACATAACCACAGGTAGATCAATTTACAATAAAAGGCCTAACAGCCAAAAATACTAAATAAACACTTATAACTTAAAGGTTAGATACATCAATTAATAATAATTAATAAATACACTATGAAGAGCTAGAAAGAAGAGAAAACATTAAGTTAATAATAATATTTAATAAAATTTATACAAGTTATAATAATACCATAATGCCATAATATCGATTGGTAAAAAATAATATCGAAGGTGGATTAAATATAATAAAAAAGGAAAAAAACGGAATTATATCAAAAAACCAGTAGAAGATGTGTATAAAATAATAAACCAGCTATCGGTAAATTTACATTCCGATAGGACAGCAAATTGACAAAGAATAGACAAAAAATATGTGAAAGAAACACTATATAATCAAACATGTGGAAGCGGAAATTAATATAGGTTGCTAGGGAAAAATTTAAGAAGAATGTTGTTGATTTAAAAAATAACAAGAATTGCTTTTGTAAAAACTGAACGTGATGATTTAAAAAACCCAAGAAGAATATATTGAATCGTAATATTCGAAATCAAGAGATACGATTATAAAGAAGATAAAATTCTAATGATAATACTTACATCTATCACTAACACAGATTGATAAAATAACGATATATTATGAAATAATAATCGAGAACAAATAACCAAATTCTACAAGAAGAAACTTGGACTGTCCCATGTCCGAAGGGAATTGATGAAAAGTTAATCAAATATAAAGAGTTAACAGTAACACAAATTATAATATTCACAACACCAGAAATTATAACCTTGCAAATACACGGAACAACACTAACTGCTTCAACCGAAGGAAGAACCTATTTGGATCCTGACGGTGCAGAAGAAACATCAATCGTGCTGTAAAACAATTCAGAAGCTGTATTCCGAAGTGGACAGGACAGGATTTACTTTTATTAAACTGAAGAAAGAAAACTGTACTTCATAATTGACCAGAACAACAAATTTAGCGATCAACCGCCTACGTGATTGGTGTCGTTAGAGTCTGGTAAAAATTATATTATATTAATCATACTAAATACACAACACATAATTTTTGTAAATCTTGCATTCTTAGTATGTATTTTTAGTCTTCCCCACAGTTACAAGAACCTTCACACCCTGAAATAAATAAAATACGAATCAAATATAATATATAACCAAATATAAACAAAGGATTAAATAATCAACAATCGATACCTGAATCTATAGTCCCAACATATATTAATTGGAATATATCTTAGTTAATGTGAATTGATAAACGAATAAAGAACCTTTATATATTTGTCACACCTTGTTATTTGGAGTATGGTTTAGTGAACTGGAACAAAAGTAACTGAATAAGTAGAGAATAAATAGTTAATATAAACATCGAATAACCTACAAGTTTCGTTGAGCCGATACTACAGCGCTTATAGCGGAATTACTTGACACCAAAGAGGGAGCGTAAAATATAAAATTAGACAGAACTCTCTTCAAGGCATAATAGGGTTGGATGAAATTGTAGAATAAATCTTAAGTTATTTAAGTTCTAGGCACACTAACACTGATAATTATTAAAGAATTAAGTTAACATTAATTCAGTACATCCATATGTTCCACAACTCCAAATATTTCCGAGAATTTATACAATTAAATTAATAGAACACAATTGACGAATACAACAGAGGGGTTTTTAAGGAGAGGAAACACGTGTAAGTACAAATTGGCGCTCAACTTGTGTAGGGCTTAAGTTAAGTAACTGTAACCATATTAATATTACTTAACCAGAGCAGGCAACTGTGGGAGAGTAAACATGCATACCAGAGGTAGATCAAGGATTAGGGCAGGAGAAACAGAGAAGGAAATAGATGAACAAGAACAGGAAATAGAACTAATAACAGATAGTGAAATGGAGCATCAGACAGACGAAATAACGGAAACTGAAATAATTGCGGACAAGGAAAAGGAAGTGATTGAAGAAGATGCCCAAGGGGATCAACCAAATAAGCCCAACCAGAAGGAAGACTTGAGTATACAGGAAATGTTTAAACTACTATTGGAAAAATCAAAGAAGCAGGAGGAAAGCAATAGACAAATGAAAGATGAAATTAATGAAAACTCAAAGAGACTGGAGGAAAAATTAGATAAAACAAATAAGGAAAACTTAAGGGAACAATTTAGGAAACAGGAGGAAAAATTCGATAAAACAAATGAGGAAACTAAAGAAACCTCAAGACAAATGAACGAAAGATTGAACCAAATTCACGAAAGGTTAGATAGGAATGATGAGGGTGTCAAACAAATGAAGGAAGACATCTTACAAATACATGAAGAAAATTTAAGACAAATTAATGAAAAAATTGAAAATCTTCATGTGACAATTAACCAGAAGGTGGACCAAAATAATGAGGAAAGGAAATTAGAAATAGCCAAAACAAATGAAGGATTAGAAAAAACTAACGAAACAATAGTACAGGTTCGTGAAGAATTACAGAATAAAATTAATGACACAAAAATTGAGAATAAAACATTGGTCGAAGAAATCCAACAGGAAACTGTCGAAAAATGTGAGCAAATTAAAAACGAAGTACATCAGGTACGGGAAGAGAATAAGGAAGGTATTAAGCAAATACAGACAGACATGGGCGAACGACTTGAAAGGGTCTATGGCAATTTAAATAATATGGAAGGTCAAATCAATACCAATAAAAATAAAATAGAAGAGATTAGTAGGCGTGAGTTACAATTACAGGAGGAAGTAGATTCATGGCGGGATAGGACATGCCAAAACAGTCATACAAATAACCATGAGAACAGAGAATCGATTAATTTTCGTAATTATAAGCGCAATCCTATGGAATTTTTAAAGAGATTGGAAGAAGTGATCATAAGAAATAGAGAGAGTCGCTGGAGTATTATACGAAGCATGATTGATGAAACATTTAAAGATACTTATGATAATTGGTGGACAGCGGTGCGCCCGGATATACTGGACATGACTGAGTTCAAAAAACAATTTAAGGAGAAGTATTGGTCGGAATCGACCCAGAACATGATTAGGAATAATTTGAGTAACGGTCGATACGAAACAAATGTAGGCCAGTCCCCTACTTCATACTTTTTAGGAAAAGTATGTATGGCGCGGAACTTAGAGCCCCGAATTCCCGAAGAATGTTTGGTAATACAACTATCCTATCATTACGAGGAAGGGATAAAAAATGCGCGTATGTGTAGTCAAATCAAAACGATTCCAGCCATGGCCAAGTTCTTGGAGAATTATGAACACAAGAACCAATACCAAAGAAATAGAATGGTAAATCATAAATATCAGAAGTATGATAATAACGCGCCACCAGCCAATTCTCATAATAACGATCGCAATCGACCTGCGCATAACGTTAATACTAATAGAACACAAAATGAAAACACGAATAATAATTCCAGAAACTATAATTATCGCGGCAATAACAATTACAATTATCGTGATAGTCGCAATAATAGAGGAGATGGAGACAGACGACCCAATAATTATAGACATAACGTCAATTATATTTACTCCAGACCTCAAGGTAATCAGCGACGATACTACCCAAGGAGTCACCGATATGACAACCATTATGACCAATCTCGGCATGAAGACAACTACCCACATGATGGAAATTATAGGATAGCAGAACATAATACGGAGGATCGCACGGAAACAGTACAAAACCAACACAGTAATCAGAATGAAAATAGAGAAGAGGGAGTAAGCCCTCATTTAAACTAATAGAGGCAGTGAAAATTAATGAACACCCATCACTGAACCGTAATCTTGGGGAACAACGATTAATAAATAAAATTAAGTGTAATCATAAAATAACCATAATTAATAACCACTATTTAAAGAATATCAGGGAAGATTTGTTAGAAGAGGATCAGAAACATGTAAACAGTAATAGTAATAACGAAATCATATATATATCAGCAAAATTCTAAAAGACAGTAAGACCAACTTACACAAATTATTTGAAATAACTATTATATATAAAACGAATTTAGTAAGAAACAAAAATTACTAAATCCAAAAGAAATATAATGAATAAATTCTAAAATGAAGTAAGGACAACTTATTACCTTATATTTGAACAACTTCTGGATTAACAAAAAGAAAAAGAATTTATATAAATGAATAAATTCTAAAATGAAGTAAGGACAACTTATTATCAATCTTGAAGAAAAATACTTGGAATTTAAAAATAATTTGAGTTGAATACTACCACTAAATTTTGAAATACAATAAGAACAACGTATTATCGATTTTGAAGAAAACAAGAATTATTGTTAAATGTTTATAAAGAAATAATGTGTATAATGAATGACAAACCCCAAGATTACAGAAGAAAATGATAATTATTATTATTATGTGTATAAAGAAATAATGTGTATAATGAATAACAAACCCCAAGATTACAGAAGAAAACGATAATTATTATTATTATGTGTATAAAGAAATAATGTGTATAATGAATAACAAACCCCAAGATTACAGAAGAAAACGATAATTATTATTATTATGTGTATAAAGAAATAATGTGTATAATGAATAACAAACCCCAAGATTACAGAAGAAAACGATAATTATTATTATTATATGTATAAAGAAATAGTGTGAATAATGAAGAATGAACCCCAAGATAAAAGTTATTACCTCAAACCTACTTATCCAAAATAAAGAAGAAAAAAAAAATCATATGACCTAAAATACATACTACATTGCCACATGATGGAACAATCTCAGTAAACGATTGGATGTAACTAATATAATGTTAAAGAAGACAAGAAGGAAAGAGTATTTATGAACATAATTCATTAAAAAATAAACAGCCAAAATAGTGAAATACGATAAGAAGAAGAATAATTAAGTATAAGGAATATATTTAGTAAGAAATACAATTATAATGATCAACACACAACAACTGATTAAAAAATATTGAGATCAGAGGAAAAAAACAAACGAAGAAGATACTTAACATTACAATCTCAACAAAAATGAAAACAAAAATGATTACAATTGATAACTGTCAAAGTCAATATTAACGAATGTTTAAGGAATTAAAATGGAACTACGAAATATGAAGAATAGTAATGAAAAAATATAAATGCAACAAAGAAAAAATCTTTTCCCAAATATTTATTATTAAATGATTAAAGAGATTATTAGGAGATTATTATTATATTTTATAGCTGACTGTAGATGAATTCCAGCAGTACTATATTAAGATGTAGTGTGGGCAGCAGAGTATGAAGCCAAACAGTGCCTCTCTGAACTGTACCAACGCATGTGTTAGGGATTGTTAGGGAAATTAAATATTTAAGGAATATTAGAATAGTTGCAAAAGTAAATTCATTTTCCAAAGGAATAGGACGAAGAAAACAGAAAGAAGCGAGTTGACAGAAGAATAATGAAAAATGCAGTAATTATAGTAATTATAAATAGGAGAGATGTAAAACTAATGTATCAGTGAATAGTGTAGCCAGTTACCAACAAATAATGTGTACAGAAAAAAAAAAAAATATCAAGAATCAAGAATGTTAAATAAAATGATGAAATGTTATTAAATAAAAAAGGTACTAGTACTAGTCTAATGAAGTTACATTGAGAAGACCATCGTCAACCATTAACAATGAAATTAAGAAAAGGCATGTGAAAAAGGCAAGTTTATTTGACCTAAACTTCATTCAGGTAAACTAAACTTTTTTAGGAGGGGAAGCATATGTAGCGCAACAAAAATGATCGCATTTATGCTACATAAAAGAAGATTCACAGATTGATAAATAAATTGATACTTAATCCCCTAATAGAACAGAGACCCAATTATGACAATTATAGTCATAGACAAAATAAATAAGAATGCAAGGTAGTGTTGAATAGAATAAACAAACCTGTAAAATAAATAATAGCTAATGATATATGTTTAATAAAAATCAAAACAGAAAAATGAAACAATGACTTAATTTATGGTAATAACAGATAAGAATTTTGTGTTAAAAAAGTATTATATTATGACAAAAATGTTATGATAAAGTTTATGTGATGTTATATCAAATATGTGTTGAGTTCATGAAAAATAATGAAACAAATAGTGTTATTCAATGACTGTCATATAATGAAGTGTGAGGCAGTTAACCAATGTTCATAAGTTCGAATTTTATTGTATGTGATCAAGAGATCAAGATAAATTTGTTATTAGATGTAGAAAAATAATTGTTTATACAAATGTTAATAATTAAGTTTTGATTGCATGTACGAATTTATATAAAAGGGACTATAGATGCCTAACAGACATAACCACAGGTAGATCAATTTACAATAAAAGGCCTAACAGCCAAAAATACTAAATAAACACTTATAACTTAAAGGTTAGATACATCAATTAATAATAATTAATAAATACACTATGAAGAGCTAGAAAGAAGAGAAAACATTAAGTTAATAATAATATTTAATAAAATTTATACAAGTTATAATAATACCATAATGCCATAATATCGATTGGTAAAAAATAATATCGAAGGTGGATTAAATATAATAAAAAAGGAAAAAAACGGAATTATATCAAAAAACCAGTAGAAGATGTGTATAAAATAATAAACCAGCTATCGGTAAATTTACATTCCGATAGGACAGCAAATTGACAAAGAATAGACAAAAAATATGTGAAAGAAACACTATATAGTCAAACATGTGGAAGCGGAAATTAATATAGGTTGCTAGGGAAAAATTTAAGAAGAATGTTGTTGATTTAAAAAATAACAAGAATTGCTTTTGTAAAAACTGAATGTGATGATTTAAAAAACCCAAGAAGAATATATTGAATCGTAATATTCGAAATCAAGAGATACGATTATAAAGAAGATAAAATTCTAATGATATACTTACATCTATCACTAACACAGATTGATAAAATAACGATATATTATGAAATAATAATCGAGAACAAATAACCAAATTCTACAAGAAGAAACTTGGACTGTCCCATGTCCGAAGGGAATTGATGAAAAGTTAATCAAATATAAAGAGTTAACAATAACACAAATTATAATATTCACAACACCAGAAATTATAACCTTGCAAATACACGGAACAACACTAACTGCTTCAACCGAAGGAAGAACCTATTTGGATCCTGACGGTGCAGAAGAAACATCAATTGTGCTGTAAAACAATTCAGAAGCTGTATTCCGAAGTGGACAGGACAGGATTTACTTTTATTAAACTGAAGAAAGAAAACTGTACTTCATAATTGACCAGAACAACAAATTTAGCGATCAACCGCCTACGTGATTGGTGTCGTTAGAGTCTGGTAAAAATTATATTATATTAATCATACTAAATACACAACACATAATTTTTGTAAATCTTGCATTCTTAGTATGTATTTTTAGTCTTCCCCACAGTTACAAGAACCTTCACACCCTGAAATAAATAAAATACGAATCAAATATAATATATAACCAAATATAAACAAAGGATTAAATAATCAACAATCGATACCTGAATCTATAGTCCCAACATATATTAATTGGAATATATCTTAGTTAATGTGAATTGATAAACGAATAAAGAACCTTTATATATTTGTCACACCTTGTTATTTGGAGTATGGTTTAGTGAACTGGAACAAAAGTAACTGAATAAGTAGAGAATAAATAGTTAATATAAACATCGAATAACCTACAAGTTTCGTTGAGCCGATACTACAGCGCTTATAGCGGAATTATTTGTCACCAAAGAGGGAGCGTAAAATATAAAATTAGACAGAACTCTCTTCAAGGCATAATAGGGTTGGATGAAATTGTAGAATAAATCTTAAGTTATTTAAGTTCTAGGCACACTAACACTGATAATTATTAAAGAATTAAGTTAACATTAATTAAGTACATCCATATGTTCCACAACTCCAAATATTTCCGAGAATTTATACAATTAAATTAATAGAACACAATTGACAAATACAACAGTGGGAATTTAGACCGTACGTATCCGATCTAGTACAAATTGGCTTCCATCGCGGGACTTGAACAGTAGAGGACGCAACGGGAATTAGTACAATATATATATTACCATTACCATTCATGTTGGCTATCATGTAGACATAACAATATACAAAATGGCCATTATGTAGTTACAAAAAATTAATTAAAAAAAATGTAGGCTCAGTTGGCAGTAATTATCTTGAGATTGAAGTAAAGTAAATTACTTGCTACCTAGATAAGAAAGTAAGTAGGTAAGAGATTAAATGAATAAGTAATAGATAAGTAAATAACACACACATAGGGGAACTTAACTTACTTCCCTGACTCAGGTAGTAAAATTAAATTATGATCAGAGAAGCAGTGGTTTATAGTGGACTGTGAAGTGTAAGTGTGTATGTGTGTGTGACCCGTGTAAAAACTCTTGTAAGTTTTTGATGCCATTGTGATGAACAAAATGTTAGTATGCAATATTAATATCTGGAAAATTTGTTATAGATATCTTTGAAGTCATTAGGAATGGAAGATTTACTACAACCACCTGATTCAAAGTACCGGTGCATTATGAGCTCTTCGTTTCCACCGTCAGGCACATCAGCAGCAATGTCCAGTTTTGTTTCCAAATCTTGTCCTAATTTGTCTCCATTTCTACATCATCACTATATGCCGGATATACACGCTTCATTACCAGACCGCCTTGAAGCTGAAACTGTTTTCGGAGCTGCAATTAAAAAGTCAAAAAATCTGCAAGGTATTTATAGATGAATGAATACAAAACTAAAATAAAATAAGCATTTGTGTGGTAAACTATTGTTACACTAAAATTTTTACAGGAGAGGGATTGACGTTTGCAATGATGCCATCGCCATGTTGCCACTTCGTAACCACGTGTTTCTGTTGAATGTCACGCAAGTGTAACTTTCGTTACTGCATTCACTCAAAACATACTTCTCGCAGACAAAACAAATCCAGTACATGCAGACTAAATATGTATTCCCCTACTTAAAAACTAATCTTCGATTTCGTTGTCCATGACATAACACTACGACTCGGAACACAAAACTTTTTATAGGTAAAAACGAAAAAGTTTTACCTTACAACCTGAACCGGCTTTCGCCTTTTAAAGGCTTCTTCAGAAGTCTCGCCTTTTAAAGTTTTGTGTTCCGAGTCGTAGTGTAATAATTATATTCAGTTGTAACTACAGATAATTCATAAACTAAAAATGTGAATTCTTACGAGAATAATAAACGAGAACTTAACTAACTTCAGTGTTTTTTTTTAAATTAACTTCAAATGTTCAGAATCTTTAATTTTTTGATTTAACGATAAATGTGACAATGTGCAAATGTGCAATAATCAACTTAGTGTATAAATAAAGTAAAAATTAATAATAATAAAAAATATAAGACAGCAAAATAAGAGCCAATGTTTTGTTTTTATTACTTTTACCATAAAAACAAAACTGAAAATGAAATTATTATTACCTGTCTGTAGTTTTCTGCCTGTGCCGTTAATCTAAAGGTGTTACACCACTTATGTCGCTACCAGAGTGACTCGAGTCACTGGATTCTGTCCCCAAATTTATTACCAGTTGTTCCACGGCGTCTTCTAATATGCCTTCGTTGCTCCATGCTTCGTCAATTACTTTCTTTGTATGCATCACTGCTTTTCTCCAATCGTCTGCAGTAACATTCGTAATGCCCTCGCGTATCAATTTTTCTACTTCAGTTCCTGTAAAAGTCTTATTATTTCTTGCTACATATCCCTTTACTTGTGCCCAAATTAACTCAATGGGGTTAAAATGACAATAATACGGTGGTATTCTTACTACATTATGGCCATGTTCTTGCGCTATTTTGTCAATTAGCGGGGTTTACAACCTGACACCAGCTCCAATAGCTCTGCTTTTTTCATGCTAACAGTCGTAGAAATGTTATGTTCATGAAGCCAGTGAATAATTTCTTCTTTACGTGTAGCTAATGTTGGCGCTTTGTCGTATATAACCAAGTGATAAGGGGCGTTATCCATTACAACAGTTGACCGCACTGTGAGGTTTTTTAATAACGAGTCTGTGAACCACTTGGTAAAGTTTTCAGAGTTCATTTCTTCGTGGAAGTCACTCGTTTTCTTTGACTTAAAGGCATAAAAACAGTTAGGTATGAAACCTTTTGATGTCCCAGCGTGTACAATAATATATCTACCCCCTCGTCCTAAAGGTATTTTCATTGTTCCTTCCACAGTATCATCTGTCCAGCCTTTTCGTAAACTGTGACCTATGTTTACCCATGTTTTGTCTAACCAGACTATGTCTTCAATAGATTTAGTTTGAATTTCTCGTAGAAATCTACAACGTAAAACAACTGCACTTTCACTTTCCATAAGAACTTTTCTCCCCGAAATCTTTGTAAACCTAAAACCGATATTTTGCAATACTTTCCTAGCAGATGATTTACTACCGGCAAAAAGATCAGCTGCTGCTAACGACTTATGAAGTTTATTTATTGTTGGGTGCTCTTTTCTACAATAGTAGCTATAAATATGTGTAACAGGGCTAAAGGGAAGGGTTTTTATTTTATTTAAAAAATTATAATTTTATTTTTTTTCCATCTGCACGTTCAATCCCAACGTGAAACAAAATTGTCGACAAAGGAACAATGAAGTGAGATTGTGAACGGCGAGTTGGCAATGGAATGCGATGGCTAGTCTAAACACAGGGTAATTAAGCATTGAGGCATGTACAAAGACATGAACACGCGCGCGTAGACGACGCACATCAGACTCCGAAAGGACGCCACGAAAAATGGTGAGAGACGAAGCCTTTTGTTTCATGTGGTTCGTTGCTGACGGATACTCTTAGAGGCCATGCCTTCCACAGCCTCAATATTTTCGCCAGTCAGCATCGTCAACGCCAGTGCCCAATGCCAAACCATGCTACCTAAATGGTAACGAAAAAGCTTAGTAATCGCAGTGGCCGTGTATGTGCCCGGAAACAGTCAGACAATGTGGGGATTTAGTTACTGCGGGTCATAAAAGTTACATATGCTGTCGAATTGCATTTTCTTGGAAAGAATCTAACTTCGTAACTTTTTTGTCTATATTTCTTTTTTTATTAGGTGTATGAAACTTGGGCTCTGTATCACTAAAATCAGTAAGAAGATCGTCTTTCTCTTTTCCTATACGTACTATAAGATTCTTCCCTACTTCGCACGCGGCAGCTGTACGCTCTAAAACTTTATTAAAGGAAATTAACGGCCCCCGTTTGCTTTTTCTTTTTCAAAATATTCACGTACTGAACAGGTAAGTTGTCTTGCCTGTCCATTAAATACTTTCCTTTTTCTTGTCTTGCGTGTAGCTGAAGCACTCGTACTGGCGTCGGACATAGCTGAATGGATAATATTTACAATCAGTATCACTTAGTCCACTAAATACTTAAATTTTACCACAAAATCACTTCTCAATATTAGACTAATAATCACTAAATTTAAAAAATATCACTCAATCATGCAAATGCACTAAAATATGATAATATTGTAAATTTTAAAACTGTTAAATTTCACTCACATCAAACCGTAGTAAACGCACTAGGCCTGCTGTTCAATTTACTACGCGCACGTGGTAACGCACAAACAGCGGAACAACAAGTACGAGTTGACAATGCTGTGCTGTATAGTTTCGGCCAATCAGACCACTCTAAACACCACTTCCCCCCTCACTTGCAGACAAATGTCAATCACTCTCCTGTAAAAATTGTAGTATAATTGGTGTTCTTATTGTGTATTAGTTTTCCTGCCATACTAAAACTCTCCTGATAATGCTTAAAAAGTACTGACAAAGTTTTGGTATAATACATGCATACACTAAATGCATTATACAGATCCCCTGTGCAGACAGTTAAGAAAAATAATAATAGTTATTTTAAAGCAGTGTATTGTGCAAGGAACAAATGTATTCGAGATTCACGATTTTGAAGAAAATTCCAGAGCTATACAAAATTTTAACATTCAGTCAGAAAGATGATATCAATTGAGAACTTATACTTAAGGTTCTGGGGTATTATATTGATATTGTTACGCTGGTCTACTGATCGCCGTATGGTACAGTGGAAAAAAATTACTAGGAACCAATTAAGTCACTGATCACCAGCTTTAATTAATCTCAATTAACAGATTGTAATCAACAAGTTATTCATCAAGATTATACTCGTACAATAATTCAAGTTAATCTGTCCACACAAATAATAATGTCAACTATAAAGAATTCCACACTATAATCACTTTTTACTAATACACCACTTGCAGTACACTGTGTAAGTCACCCGACAACATTTGAACCTCACTTGAATAAATCGCCACTTAAACTGTAACTGGGCATCACTGAATGCTTATATTTATACCCTGTTGAGATTCCAGAATAATCCGTATTACGCATCAACACTGCTAGAAAACATTAGAGCATAATTGCTTGCAGATTTGAACACAGTGCGTGCACACCTTTGAAGTCTGGAACAGCCTCGGTCAGTGTGACGCATATTAAGAGTCATGTATGCACACAATATTACAGCTGGTTCTCCTGGGATAGCCGACAAGCATGTAGAATGTCTTGTAATGGTGTAACAACCATTAAATCACATTTAAAATATTTTATTTATTGGTTTTTATATTTTGTATTTTACTTATTATTTTATTTATTTTATTGGTTATTTTTTAGAGTTGAAAGGCTCTTCTGCAGCTTCATTTCTCTTTTACAAACTATGAAACAATCTAACCTCAGTATATTATATGCATGTTACCCTACAAACGTTTACGTCCTTAAGCAAATCAGTATTGTTATTTGCTGATTAATTTAAACAATAAACTCATGTGTTTTTGTTATAGTTGAGATGCCTAAGCGTGTCAAGAAAACGTCAGAAACAGTATACCCAACAACACCACCTCCTTCACCAAGACAAGAGAGTCCACCTGATGTTTTCAAAGAAGACAATTTAGTTCACATCAATGTTTTACTGCGAGCACCAAAACATCATGGCATGAATGTAATTTAAATTTTGTTTATATTTAAATTTCAGCAAACATTTTTACTTCCATCTTCTGTAAACCCTTAAACATGAAGAAAAGCCATTTTCTGAAAAGTGTGTATTTCTGTACATACAATTTTTCTATGGTGAATGATAACTGCTGCATATTCAAACAGAATCAAATAATTTTTGCATATGTGCCTGCATTGTTTTGAGTTTTAACAAGAGTAAAGCACTTAATTTTGATAAATAAGTGTCCCGAAAATAAAGTCATATTAATCCCCTGTAAATGGTAAATGAGATATCTATAAATGGAGAGGATAGTTGAAGGGGGTGATTTTTTGAAAATTACTTTTCTAATATCAAGTAAAGTATGAATATTTAATTTTGCAGGATAAAACTATTACTCTATGAAAGTGTAAATATCATTAATGGTGGAGATCGGTTGAGGCTGAGGGATGATTATCTGCATAGTTCAGTTTCTTTATAAGATTAAAGTACCTAACATTATATTATACGACTACCCCATAATAACAAAAATATCTATAAATAGTGAAAATAGTTTGAGGATGTGGGATATTTTTTTAGAAATTATCGAACCGAATTCAAGTAAATAGTTTTAAATATAAATCTTAGAAAATGGAAATCATGTATGGTTCTCCATTACTGATATTTTGTATTATCATAGATTATTCAGAGAAATAAGAACATATGTTTGGCAAAATGTTATTTGTGTTCAGTATATAGTATGGGGTGTGATCAAAAAGTTTGTGCAATTTTTGTTTATTTGGTAAATTATGCTTGGATTCACCTACATTTATACCACCCCCTTCAAAGCAGCCTCGATTTGACATGACATGATTAAGCCGTTTCTTTCAGTCTTCAAAACATTTTTCGAATGCTTTTTTTGGTATAGTCTTAAGCTAGCTAGCTCAGCAATTTTTGTTTTACTTCTTCAGCAGTTGTGAAACGTTGTCCTTCTGTAGTAGTTTTCGTTAGTGGGAAGAGGAAAGATCCTGTTGGGGCATATTTGGGGAATACGGTGGTTTTGATATCATTACAATGATTTTTTTTCCTAAAATTCTTGAACAAGCAATGACTTGCGGCCTGATGCATTGTTGGGTGCACTTTCCATAAATTATCCTTCATCTGGCTATTTTCTATGAAGAGCTTCACACAAACATCATAAAATGCCCAACCTAGTGATAAAAATTCATGGAACACAAAACCACAATCTTGGAATCATGACAGTCATTGAAGCTTTTGTACTATTTCTAAACCAATAGTTCACACATGTCAGATTCTTCACTAGTTCACTAGATGCCTGCTGCACACTTTCACTGAGGTAGAGCAGTTTATCTCATTCTTTACACAAAATGTAATACATTTTCCTAAAGTGTGCATTGTAGAATAAAAAAATCGCCAAATACACCAAAACACAGCTTACTGAATTGTCAGATTGTCAGATTACTGAACTGTGTCCAACAGGGCTAAAATTGTATCATTAAAATATGTAACAGCCTCATATAAAAACAGTTTTTTAATCAAACTCGTGTAGTATGGCGAAGTCAAAAATTGGACGAACCTTCAATAAAACATCGTATTTTTGTTCATTAATCTTAAATCTTAAATTACACATGTTAAAATTTATTAAGTAAGTTAGATGAAATTATTTGTGGGTTTCTGCGCAACGATTTTTGTACAATCTATCTGATATACATAATCTAAACTACTAAACTATTAAGTGTTCTCTATACGCTGTTGTGTTTTTTGCATTCTCTGAGGTATATACATAATCTAAACTATTAAGTGTTCTCTATACGCTGTTGTGTTTTTTGCATTCTCTGAGGTAAGTGGTATGCCTACCAAGGGACGTCCTCCAAAAAAACGAACTTTTAACTTTAACCAGCGACCACAGGAACAGCCAGAAGATGAACGTCAGGAGCAAATGGAACATGTGACCAGTTCGGCTGATAACCCTGTTCCTGGTACCTCAAGGGACTTTGGACCTTCGAACGAAGAAAATTTTCCCACTTCTGTAAGACCGGGCCGGAAAGCAAAGACGACATGTATCAATAGATTAGTTGGGATCATTAATGATCTCATCAATTCTCAATCTCAGGAGACTAACGATCTTAAAAGAAGAAAACGAAATGTTGAACCTGCTGAGGATCGTCAACGACGCTTAGATCAGATGCGCGAACGTACACTTCAAAGACGAGCTGGAGAACCAGAACAACAAAGAACTCAGCGGCTCCAAGACATGCGCGAACTAGCAGCTCAAAGACGAGCAGGAGAACTAGAACAACAAAGAACTCAGCGGCTCCAAGACATGCGCGAACTAGCAGCTCAAAGACGATCAAATGAAACTGATGATCGCCGGCAATAAATAAATAATTAATAATAAATAAGGTTTTTTAAAATCTGTATATTTATAAATAAATGTGAAAACCGAGCAAAGCTCGGTCACCCTTATATTATATATAAAACTCGAAGTCTGAGATTTATGTGTACTGAATACAAATCCACACCATTACATCAATTGCCACCAAATTTTTCACAGGTACCTTTGACACAAGGCACAAAATACTGTCTAACTTTGGAATTTCATATTTTGCCTCGTTCGCACGATTTAGGCCCTTTTAATTATGCCTTTTTGTTGACGCGTATAAAGATGTCAACAACACCATGGAGACCAGAATTAATTACAATGTAACGGGACAATTTGGGTATACCCGGGATAATTAGAAAAAATGGGAAATAAAAAGTACAAATAATAATTTTGGGGTAACAACATAAATAATAATTGTGAGATTTTATAAGACGTAGTATGCCAGCGATTGAAAGGGAGTCAAGGTCAACATTGCAGACGCAAAACAACAGTTATATTTAGCCAAACGAACTTTGACTGATGAAGTCACCAGTTACATAACGGCCAAGCGTGTAAATACGTCACTTGGAATGTGAGGCGCAGCCAGTCTAGCCTCAGAAATTGGCATAGTGATATTAATAAAACAATGCAAAGTGGTCATGTGACCCCCCTTCTCTCAGATTTTGTAGCAGTTCATCTCGCGCATTTTGAATTACTCCTGGTGCCGGCCGGTCACGAACAAAAGTTACTAAACCAAAATGTAGCCCGCAAATCTAAAATGTAAAAGGTGAAGTAAAAAGTTGTATATCAACTAATTCGGAACAGCTATTATTTTATTTAAAACAAAACATCGACAGCAAATAAAAATGTGCGGAGTGACGAGGAAAACCGGACAGTTTGGGACTAAAATTGCCAGATAAATAACAAAACGGGGAGATATTTCTAAACCATTCAAAATTAAAACCTTTTTAAAAAATTTAAATGAGCTCATAGGGGAAATTTAAATATGTATCGTGAGAGAGTGGATGGGCGTATGTAATAATCATGTAATAAAAGTAAGAGGCACTGGTTTGTGAATAAATGGGGTATAACTATTTCTGTGTTATTTTAAATGTGTCTATTGTAATCAAGGTAATACCAATTTTATGAATAAGGAATTATTGTAATTTTACCATGAAGGATAATATCAAAATTAAGAGAGAGAATGGAGATTTTATTTATGATGGGATGGTAAAAGAATCTGAGTTTTTCTGTTGTTTGATTAAATGCAGTTGAATTGTTTTGAGAAAATAAAAGAATAAGATGTGTACGAGAGTAACCAATATGTTTAATTTCAAATAACCAGTTCTGAACTTCCCGTTTGCTGATTCGAAACCTGGACCCTGCTGAGTAAAACTTTAAGTTGGTAATAGACAACATGGCGGCTGTAAGAGTCTAATATTAGTAAACAAATAAAATCTATTTATGAATTTATAAAAAGGTAAGTACTAGTACAACAATAGTAACAAGTAAATGAACAAAAGCTATTTAGTGGCATCAGAACTGTACCTTTATGCGTTCCTGCAGTACATTTTTGATGTTTTATATAATATGCAATTGTATCGATGTATTACGATTTGGAAAAGAAAAAGTGTACTAATTGTAAATTGTCCTGTTTCTTAATGCAAAACAATAATACGTGCGTGTTGTTTTCATTTGTAAGGTTAGGTAACAACGGTTTTTGGTTGAAAAAATCCATGGTTGAGGAAAACATAATGTTTAATGTGCTATACAGTGCTTATAACAGTAACACTTAAAATAAAGAACCTAATGTTTTTGAGTTAACGGGTACTTTATAAATATCTCCAAAGACTTTATAAATGGGAACTTTTAAATCTCCAAAGGCTGTTGCGCCAACATAATAATTTAGTACAAGTGTTCAAAACAGCTTTGGAGAGAATTTGAGTAATGAGTACAAAATTGTTATACTAGGTGACAGAACGGCATGTAGACATATACAATAAAAATTATATTAAAAAACATTAAAAGTCAAATATTCGCGTGCGAAGCCACGGGTAACAGCTAGTAACTAATATAATGTACGTGGAGTTTGGGGTACATTTACCTAATATGATTTTTGTTCACCATTATTTCCAGATGTCTCGTTTTGTGACTATAGATTTTAACAGTTTGGATGTAGTCGCAAACGTGGAATCATGGGTGGTTGTTCTAGACTTTTTTGGCATCAGTTCAACTGAGATTGATGTGCAAAATCATGATGCTACTGATGAAGCAGTAACTAAAACACAACAAGCAACTCGTAAGTATTGTAATAATTTGCTTACTGTAGTATTAAGTAAATAATTTGAACTAACTGTTAACAGATTATACATTGTAGTTACTGCTTTGATTTACCTAATGTGTACCACTGTACATAATAAGATTATGACATTCTTATTGTAACTTCAATGTAATGTTTTGTAGGTGGTCATACGAACAGCAGGTTTATACTGCCAATGTTCCTCTGTTTAAAGTATCTATATCCTTACAGACCAACCACTTGATATAAGAACACATTTCTTGGCTTTCCTGAAATTTCTGCCTTCAACTTTTGGGTCATTCCATGACCAACCAAAAAATTTTAAGATTCAACCTGACCATTTCAGATTTCAATGAAACTTTCAGGAATCATTCTCCCTTATGATAGAAATGAGAATATATTTGTAGAATTTTTTTATCTGTTTGGGTTTTGATGTAATTCATTTTTAAAATTTAGAAAAAATACCGTTTTTCTATTCACAAACTTTTTAATTCCTGAATAACTCAAGTTCTATAAGGCCTAGAGACTTGCTTGACCCCTCATTTTAAAGAGAATCTTACAAGGTTTAATTTGATATGCTACTTGACTGGTGAATTTTTTTTTTTTAAATCCAAAAAACATTTTTACATACATTTTTGAGATAGTGTTTTTTAAAAAAATGGAAAAAATATGTTTCTTGTAATATTATAAGCTATAAACCCTGAAACGTTTAGAGTTGGATCTCAATGGGATCAGGAGCTATGACAAATACCTTAAAGTAATGTACTACGCATCTATAGGCTAATAATTTTTGTTTTGTGTTTACACGGTAACAGACGATTTGTAAAATCTACATTTTTTGTTACTTACATCATACTAATACATAGTCAATCATCATAACAAGGAAGGTTATGTATCTGGTTTTACATGATAAAAATAATAAGTTTTTTTCTTGGTTAGCACTCAGTCACTTTGTAATCGCACCAAAATACCTAAATAGATCTTAGTTCTTCTTTAATTTAACAGATAATTTCTTGTTTGCCTTTTTTTTCTAAGTCTGTAAGGCGATAAACTCTTCCTGTTGCTGTTGTAGGATCAACTTTTGTTAAAACCTCACTTGTTGCACAAATAATATGTCAGTAAATGGTGGGTATTTGAAAGATGGAGAAGGGCCATGTGGTTCCAAAAAACTTATTTTTACTTCATCTCCTGTGACGTACTGATCGATCACATTTATTATTATTATTAAATTTCCAATTAGTTGTTACTTACCGTTACGATAACTCTTACAGGGTCACAGGATTCGATCACATGTACCTAGATACAAACATGGTCTATAGGTCATGCAAAGTACTGACACAACTCATTTTGGAAGAGAATTAATATTTATTATTATTTAATCTTGACTGCTTGTAAACTCATGGAGATTCATTGAGTTACATTTCTGCAAAGTGGTGCAACACTAGCATAACACTTAGGAACTACAGCTTACCTTATTATTTCACAAGACACAAATGCAAATATCAAATAAAAACACAAATATACACAAAAGCTGCCCAGCTTTGTACACTCCCACATTCATTCACATTTTAAAGAAACAAAGAACCCCTTAACACATTTTCCTATAATAATGCCCCCACATCGATCACGCGGTCATCGCGCCCGTACTAAGTCCCCGTTCAGGTGTCCGAAAGATATACGAAACTATTAACTCATTTATGCTCACTCATGACTGTTGTTATTCCCCTTAGACACTGTTGATTACGTTCCAAATTTTAACGGTGAGGTCGGCCGACCTAAAGAAAAACTGTTAACGAAATTTAGATGGACCGCATGCGGTCGGTTGGTAAGAGGCACTGGGGAGAAGTTTTTTCTCTGTTCCCTCTCCACAGTTTTCAATACGGGAACTCACTGCCTTGGGCGTCGTCGCCGAAGCTTCGGCCCATGCTATGCATGTTGTTTTTGAGTCAATGTCGCATATGATCTTCTATAGGCATTGGCTGACGTCATTTAAGTGGGCCGGACGTTTAAGTGAAGCCAAAGGAACGATGAATAATTTTACGCTCTAGCCATCTTGGTTTTAGTCGAGAGCGTCCTTTTGAGCGCGTGCGGGTGTAGTTGCGCTTGAGCGTTGACACACATGTACAGAGTTCTTAGAATTTTGGTGGAGGTGCGAATTCCTCTGCCGCATTACACCACTGAAATTGCGTATCGCCTTTGTTCCAAACGCTGTTTCTCAACACTGGTCTGTTACACGGACAAATACGTTGCACAATAATGCAGCGTTACAACATTTTATACAAGCCCGTCCGAAAACGAAATGAATAAAAATATATATATACCCCAAACGGTTAAAACAAAAACACCCAAAAATTGACCCGCTACAATACCCCCTCGATGAGAATTCTGCTGTTCATGACAGAAGAAATCTCATCGATAACCCCAAAGAGGATCGGTGAGGAACTGGTGCCAACAACCCCCTTGTTCTTAATCGGCATGGGTACACGACCCCCCTGGCTCGGCGACCATGGACTCATCTGAACGAGATCACTGGACTTCTCCGTAAGAGATCCCAACACCGAGAAATCGAACAGACTCGCACCACGGCGCACCTCACCTTCTAACATGCTACCCCCCAAAATCCTCAACCCCTGGCTAAAATTACTCCAGCTCCTCCGCTGATATGGATCCCCTTTTTGCAAGCTGGGCTGCCTTTAGCAAATACTGGGCTCACACACACTAACATTAATGTTACCATAACACATTAAAAGTAAAAAATTGCTTTTAAGATTTATTAAAAATTTAACAAAAAATTCAAAATTCAAAAAAATAATATTTTATCAAAAAATTCTCTTCCTTGTTTTTCTAATTTTTGTTTCAAATGACTTAACCTAGACATTTCTACTAATATAAACACATTCTTATTCTAACATGAGAACCATTTATAGTCTACCAATACAATGTAATGCAATAAAATAAACATGGTTAATGCACGCATAATAAAAGAATCATTATCTAAAATATTCATTCGCTGGCAGGCGAAAAATCAAGTTTTTTTTTTTTTTTTTCAAAAAAAAAATTAAAAATTTTCAAAATTTTAAATTTCAAAAAAAAATTATTCATTAAATATTTATTAAATTTATTTATTAAATAACATTTATTAGAATTATTCAAATATTGGTTTGAATTAACCAAACAAACAAATTAAAATTGGATTCCTACTATACAAGCTTAGTAGGCGTATGACCTCATCAGCTGATATTAACTAGGTCAAGTTCCAGACCCTTGACCTACATATGTTATATATAAGTTCTGAAAACACACTGAACATCTGTAATATCCTACCTTGAAATACAAAACATAACAAAACAAAATATTTAAAACAAACAAAATATTAATATAATAATCAAGTTGACATTTAAATTATTTGAAATAAACAATTCTTAATTTTACATGATTTGCAAATTTTATCAAAATTCTGTCACTGGTTAAAAAAATGAAAAATTTTATATCTTTGTCATAAATCTCTCTTTTTGCTTAACAACCCTACTCTTCATTTAACAATCTCGCTATACTTTACTGTGGGTGATATAAATTATTTATTCTCATTTACTGTATTACATCGGTATACATACATAAACTTTATTCTCTGACTATAATATTCATCACTTCAATTACCATGACACCCATCTCTACCAAAATATCTCCTAATCAAAACACTCTAAGCCGCAGCTTACCATTTAACTCAAAACGCCGCCTTCTCTACATATATAAAAAAATACTCTCTAACCCTTTGTACATAGGATACGTGTTTCCATCCCCAAAGCTCATTCCCTTATGTTGGTTCCTGGATTCTACCTAAGGCGGCCCCTTACCCACTAAAATCTATCCCTATCCCGTCCCAACCCTTGTTGCGGACTCCCCAAATACACTACCCCCTAATACAAAATTGCCATCCCCAAAAATCTCAATCTCATAACCTTACTACAAATACAACAAAATAACCTCATTAATTATAAACATAAATATATCACTCAAAATCTACATAAAGTCTCCATTACAACTGTGTCAACCTCAATATTTCACAAAATTCTATAACATACATTAACTCAAAAACAACATTACATCATATTCATCTCTACTATTTCAACTTCAACTTTTAATTCAAATTGGACAGGTCTACGTGTCCCATAAAACATTTATCACCCATGAATTATCTTTTATTAATTTGCATAAATTATTGTTATTTTATTTCTCATATTCTTTTTATCCTTACTTCAAAATATCTGTAATACATCAAACATTAATTACTTGTAACATTTACTAACCAATATACCAGTGACATGGTATTGCTGATCAGCTGACCCTACTAACACAATGAAAATACATTTTAAAATTGAACAAATTACATGGAATATACATATTTATTTTTATTTATTCTCACTTCTCACCTCATCGTTTCCCATTTCTTTCTGATTCTGATGCTTATGTTGACCTGCCAGACGATTTAATTATTGGCTTAGGAAAAAACATACACACATCATGAAATTAACTATTTTTACAATACCTATATCTAACATACAACAAGTAAACACTACATTTAAAAACGCATAATGAACACCTTATTTTTAAATATCTAAGCAGCTAGTTATCTGAACAGAGCACAAGCAGTTTTATTTGAATTAAACTTTGAATTAACAAAACTTTTACGTCATACAATTTAAATTCGTGACTCCTTTGCGTCACCTCCCAGCCACACACACTATTTCAGATTATGTAAGACTGTCTCGCCTTTTCGCTTCCACAGAGACTGTATATTTTGGAGCAGGGTTTTACCTCTCCGTGTCTCTGCTTCCGCTATTAAGTTTTAAAGTAGTGAACATCATCATGTTCTTGTTATATAATCATACACCCTTAAAACGGATCTGCCACCTGTCTATGCTACCCCCACGCGGGCAGAGTGGCAGCCGCTGTTCCATAGTTTCCGGGAGATTTCCTCTAATGTCCCCCCATTGAATTTCAAATCTGTACCAATTTCAAGTCAGCTATGGTCAAGGGACTTGGTATGACCATAGCTGGCCGCTAGCCAAAACCACGGTTAGTGCTGGTAAGGTAGTAACCGCCCGAAAAGTCGAGGAAATCTAAACTTTTATTTCACTGCCTGTTTCATCAATACCATTATGTGCGACACGTTATTTAGTATTGTGTGTAAAAAATTTTTATTTACACTGATAAGGTGTGCCGCACATTTATCGCCAGTTTGGCCTCCGATGGAGGTAACACTCACTGCTACCCCCAACCCATTTCGCTATTTAAGAGAGCACAGGCCACCCCCTTAATAGCCACACAATAACTAATTACAATTGACAACTAATTAAAATTTGTATATACATTATCATATAATATTTGCATCAACACTCATTTAACCCATTCATAACCTTTTACCGTTTAACTTTCTTGAAATTTTCAAAATTTATTATTGATAATCATTATTTATCATTTTTCATTTATTATTAAAATTTTTTAATTATCTTTATTTCTTGAACCAACTGATTTCCAAATAACATCTTATTACTGAATTAGAATCTCAATTACACCTGTAAATATTTTTATTACACATGATTATAAAATTTTTCTACTTACAATCCATTTAACATGATATGCCCACAAAACATAATCACCACCATCTCTGAAACATTTCACAAAATTTATTAATTTAAATTAAATAATTTATCATTCATTACCAAATTTCCATCTCGTAAAACAAACTGAATTTACAAAAAAATTAATTATACGACATTTACATAATCAATTAAAATATTTAAAATATATCAAATTGCTTTAATTAAATTAATTATTAGCAATATAGAATTCATTACCATCCAAACAATTATAATTCTCTGATTACTTGTTTTCAAAATTAATTTGGTTTATTTATTTAAATTGCAAGTATTTCAATATTATTATCACAACAATCATCTTACATACACACATCTAAATTCACTATATTTTATTTACAACTCTTGTTAATTATTATTCCATTTTTTCCACACTTCTGTCCAAATCTGCCATGTCAAAAAACCATAAAACATAATGTTTAATTGTCTTTTATTGTTTTACAGTCTACCCTCCATCGTCACAAATTAACCTTGGTTCTACATAGCACTTTTCGATTTCGCTAACACACATACTGATACTTTGTGTGTCATAAACCCAAAAATCAAAGTCATCCGTCTTACCAAAATAATCTTGCAACAAGTCAACACTAAGTATATCTGTTAAGTCTCCGTTAGTATTTTTCTTCAATATCGGGTCAGTTACTTTCGTATTAAACATCAAATCATTCTTATTTAAATACTCTTCTAATACTTCTTCCAACTCACCATAATCTCTCTTTAAATTATATACTTCTAATTCTCTCTCATCATAACACCATCTCATACTTATAAAATCATTCCACACAGAGGGTATAATATCATACAAATAAAATAAACAACTCCAATCTTCTACTAATATGGGACCCTTGCCCTTCAAAAACACTTGTGACCACATTAAATCATCATAAATAATAAAGGGAAAATTTGCCCTCTGTCCCCACTCTACTACAACATTATTTTTCCTCTCTCTCTCTAACTCACTAACACACATTAACATCTCATAATCACTACATTCTGCAATTTCATTAGTACTCTCATTATTTATTTTTACCGTATCACTTTCTGATACCAATTTCTCAAACACATTATTATTCTCGGTATTACGTACCTTATTTTCGACATTATTGTCCTTATTTGTTACCTCTTTATCTGGCATTACATTTTTGTATTTGTCATTACAGGTTTCATTTGTATTATTCTTATCTGGATTCATCACATTCGCTCCCATTCGCTCCACACTCTGTTCTAATTTACTCAAACTAGTCATTATTGTCTCATGGGTACTTTCTAAACATTTATTTAGTTCTTGAATCTCGTTTTTTAACTCGTCAAACTTGTCATTCATTTTATTGTATTTGACATTGGAATCAATTTGTTGCTCTTTATATTTTGTGTTTACATTACTATTTATATTTTCAGACATGGTTTTTATTAAATTAAACAGATCATCCATCGACAACCCTTTAGTTCGTGTTGTCGACGGAGTAGATTGTGCTGCTATGTTTCCGTCAGTGAAGCCGACTTCTTTACTATCAATTCTACTTTCCCTATCTAATTTCGGGGTTATTTGAATCCCTGAATCTTCATTTACTTTACTTTGATCTGTTATACTTATTTCTGCTTCACTCTGACTCACACTTGGAGTCGAGTGTGTTTCATAGTTACTAACGTTTGAGTCGTCGAAATTTTCGACGCTACTTTCATTTATTTTATTCTCGTCATCTGACATTTTGTATTGTTAGTGTAAATTAAATTATATAAATTGCTTAAACCAGAATAATTAATTAAATAAATACAGTAATTATTTATATTTTGTAATATACTGTTACGTTGCTAAGCTAACCTAGAACACGTTTGTATCTCTGTCGATGCGGAATTCAATTAATTAATTATAATTAATTCAATTCGTGCCTGTTCCGTGGCGCCACTTGTGACGTACTGATCGATCACATTTATTATTATTATTAAATTTCCAATTAGTTGTTACTTACCGTTACGATAACTCTTACAGGGTCACAGGATTCGATCACATGTACCTAGATACAAACATGGTCTATAGGTCATGCAAAGTACTGACACAACTCATTTTGGAAGAGAATTAATATTTATTATTATTTAATCTTGACTGCTTGTAAACTCATGGAGATTCATTGAGTTACATTTCTGCAAAGTGGTGCAACACTAGCATAACACTTAGGAACTACAGCTTACCTTATTATTTCACAAGACACAAATGCAAATATCAAATAAAAACACAAATATACACAAAGCTGCCCAGCTTTGTACACTCCCACATTCATTCACATTTTAAAGAAACAAAGAACCCCTTAACACATTTTCCTATAATAATGCCCCCACATCGATCACGCGGTCATCGCGCCCGTACTAAGTCCCCGTTCAGGTGTTCGAAAGATATACGAAACTATTAACTCATTTATGCTCACTCATGACTGTTGTTATTCCCCTTAGACACTGTTGATTACGTTCCAAATTTTAACGGTGAGGTCGGCCGACCTAAAGAAAAACTGTTAACGAAATTTAGATGGACCGCATGCGGTCGGTTGGTAAGAGGCACTGGGGAGAAGTTTTTTCTCTGTTCCCTCTCCACAGTTTTCAATACGGGAACTCACTGCCTTGGGCGTCGTCGCCGAAGCTTCGGCCCATGCTATGCATGTTGTTTTTGAGTCAATGTCGCATATGATCTTCTATAGGCATTGGCTGACGTCATTTAAGTGGGCCGGACGTTTAAGTGAAGCCAAAGGAACGATGAATAATTTTACGCTCTAGCCATCTTGGTTTTAGTCGAGAGCGTCCTTTTGAGCGCGTGCGGGTGTAGTTGCGCTTGAGCGTTGACACACATGTACAGAGTTCTTAGAATTTTGGTGGAGGTGCGAATTCCTCTGCCGCATTACACCACTGAAATTGCGTATCGCCTTTGTTCCAAACGCTGTTTCTCAACACTGGTCTGTTACACGGACAAATACGTTGCACAATAATGCAGCGTTACAACATTTTATACAAGCCCGCCCGAAAACGAAATGAATAAAAATATATATATACCCCAAACGGTTAAAACAAAAACACCCAAAAATTGACCCGCTACACTCCTTCTACTCCTAACACACAACCTAACCACCACTTGTCTGAGTATTGACATGTGACAAAGCCAACAATGTCATTAGTATCCAAATCAGCATCAGTGTTGTCAGCTGAAACTATTTCTACACTTGATACCTCTGAAAATGAGTGGCTTTTCACTAAAACTCTAGTCTCACTCACATGAGTGTAACTGTGACATTGCTGAGTGCCCTTTATTGTTGTTGCTGCTTCAAACCGTCTCTTCAAGGTCTGTTCCTCTGCCTCATGTTCGTGTTTAGAGGAATACAAAAAACTGATGTTGTCAATAATGGCTTTAGCCCAATCATAAAGTTGGCGAGGGGTCATGATTTGTTCATTGTAAACCATACGTAGACTGGCCAATGCTGCTAAACGTTTTACAGTTCCTCCTACACCATCACATGCATTCTTTCCATCTGACGATGCAAAAAAGTTCCATTCAGCCTTAATTCCAAAATCGTTCTCAGATGGCAGAGACTGAGGAAGTTGGATTTGTTTTTGTACTGTGATGCTGCTCCATCTGAAAAATAATGGGGCTTTTCGGGCTTATGAGGCAGGTTCTGTTTAAGAAAGTCAATCATGAGATGTTGAAATAAATGAACAGCAATGGTATCGTGTGTCATACAATCAGAAATGATAACTAAGCTAAGGTATGCCAGCTTTTTGCTTTCCTCATCCATGTAGTATATAACAAACGGATGTATTGTTGCTTGACCATTATTCCAGTGAAAGCCTTGTGCAGCATCTTGAAGTACAAATGCATAATTTTCAGCAAAATCACAAAGCACAATGCATTGGTTTTGAGGTAGATTTTCTTTTAAGTGTCGCAAGTACGAAGACTGTTGAGTAGCAATGAAAGAGTGTCTTAAGAGTTTTGGCAAACTCTGAAACAAATAATCCACAAACTCTTCTGTTGGTTTTGTAACAGTTTCCAGGACACACTTGTTATCAACTGGCATCCATTGTTTGAAACTCACATTTTCAATGCTATTTAGCTCAAAAGCTTCTTCAAACCTAGTCTTCAAATCGTCACTTCCTGGGCAATTAACACAATTTGCAAAATAACATTTACATGTTGGAGTTTTGCAAATTATATTGCTTGTTACATCTTTGTATGTTTTAATAGGGAGCTCACCATTTGTTAATTCAGGTATTTTACACTGAGCCATCATTAATTTGGCATTCTGATGTATTGTGCAACGCACACAGTGTGTGTCCCACTGGACCCAGGAAGAACACAATGCTTGGGACGAAGCTCACAAAATTTAGTAAATCCAATTTTTTGATCTGGGTAACGCTCCTTGAATAGTACATATGCTTCTCTTAATGCACTTAGAATTAAATACTCTTGCACATGTACACGTTTGCCATATTTTTTCACCGAAACACAGTCTTTTTTACCTGGCATTTGACGACTAACTTCATCATTTTGATAGAAGTCCTTGACTAAGGCCACCGTTGCAGGGTCCAATGTTCTTCCAGGCTTTGGGTCTGGGGATGACATAACACCTTTTTCATGTAACAGTTTTTTTGCCTTTCTAGCCATAAAGTTAGACACTACAAATTCAGTTTCAATTGTCTTTAGAGTCCAGCTTTTGGGAAGTGTAGTTAGAATCTGCATTCTTGTAATTATACTTTTACCTACCACATAATAATTAATACAAACTCATCTTACCTTTCGTATGCCAGGGTTCTTCACACGAACTCGTAGTCTATAAGCGTGATTTAGGGTTTAGGGTTATGTGTCGCAATAATTACTCTCATTTACGGTTAACTATTTCAACTTCATTTATTGAACAAGTTGTGTAATATTCACTTTTAGGCATAAAATAATGATATAACTTCCATTACAACTAATAATCAGAGTTCGAGTACAACAGATTTTAATATTGAGGGTTACACCCCATTTACCAAAGATATACAAAGTGTAACATTCTTATGTTTTTCTTTTTTATATTATACTTAAAGTAAGTAATTACTTAAATTATCGAAAGGCAACCCAGTAATCTGCTCACACACACACTCACATCTTTTACTCCCTTTATTTAATTTTAGCGCTTTTATTAGAAATTTTCATATTTGATTTATTTATATTCGGTTACTTGACTGGCGGCGTCCCTGCAGACCACGTCGCACTCCGTATTTTAGTTCGTCCAGATTGAGTTCTCACTAGTTCACTAAAGTTACTTTGATGTTTCAATTTAATGTTATTTTATCATTTTATGGTTGCAATTTAGTCACCATTTACCATATTTTAATAAATTTTCGGCTCGTGAGCCTGTATATTGAACCACGCGGTTCTACTAGTTGACGCTAAGTAATTTTTTCAACATGGCCGAAAACGTTCTTCTGCTCACCAGCTTGTTTGTGATAGGTCCAACGGGCGTGTCGTGATATCTTCTGGGGTCCGAGTTTGTGTACCATAAACTTGCGTTCTGAGGCTCGCTCAAAGTTCGTGCCATTTTCGTGGGAATGTTGGCCGACACCTGCGCTCGTCCGCGTGAATGCGCACCCTCACTGATAACATACATTCCAGTGCCTCACCACACCAGTCCCGGAGCTATAGTTCGTTCACAAAATATACACGGGTTATGAAAAAAACAAAAACTTTAGATTACAGACCCCTTCATTCTGTACCGTTACAATACCCCCCCCCCCAATGAGAGGTTTTCTGCCAAAACAGAAAAACTCTCATTGCTAACCTAAGAGGACCAGCGAGGATATGGCGCCAACAACCCCCCCTTTATTCCTTAACCAATCATGGGTACTCTACCCCCCTGGTTCGGCGACTATGGCTGCACCTGAATGACGTTACTGGACTTCTCTGTTCGAGATCCCAACACCGTAAAATCAGACAGGCACTCACCACAGTACCACCTAACCTTGTAACATTCACTAAAAAATATCAATAATTTGCCTTATACCAAACCAGATCCTCAACCGATATATCTCCCCTTATACATACTGGATTGCCTTTAGCAAAGTACTGGGTGCGTACACATGTTCATTACTAGCTTAAATACAAGATCTCTAAATATTCATCATTACTGTAAAATTCACATAAACATTTCATATTTACCTTTAAATAAAATTTACTCCCATTTCTCAAACTTTAATTGTTTGCTTGACATTATTATTTCAAATCAAATTAAATTATTTAAATTTCGTTCAAGTAGTGAAATAAATCTAAGTCCATTACCAACAATCCGCATTAAAGTTAATTTACATCATACCTTTTAGTTAATCTTTTTAATCGCAATTTTCAAAATTCAAAGTCTTTAAATGAATTTAATTTTCCTTAGAAATCCTCATAATTAGATGCTAACAGTCATAATAAACAAAATAAAATAAACAACTTCTCTATCATCAACTCCATTACCACTACATTTGGTTACAAAACATAACATATAAACACTATTGCTCAGCTGATACCTCATCAACATACATAATCTTTACTTTCAAAGAAAATTAAATTTTTTTTTTTTCATATAAATTCCAGAAACATATATTCTGACAATTAATAAAAGAAACAAATTATTAAATTAAATTAATTAACAAAAGAACATATGAATGGATTACATTAAACATTATACAGTCCACACCAGTCATCAGCTGCTGCCTCATTGTCAGGTGAATGACCTTTCATAGGCACATTGAATACAAATAACACAAATACCCAACATTATCCAATTTGATTCATATCATGTCCTGGTTGATTATACAATCATTACAATATTGAATCTAGCACTTAAAATCATTTGTTCTCATAAGTGAATGTTCAGCACTAATCACTGAAGCATAAACTTACAGTAAACGTTACCGAACAGGAACTGGGTCATCAACCACCAACTCTCTAGTTAGAGTAAGTAAACTTGATTGTCCTGCTGTTACAGTGGTTGTTACCTCTCACTGATTTCTCAGCTACTTCTCCTACTTCATCATTTCATTATTTCCTTACAGTGGTTGTTACCTCTCACTGATTTCTCAGCTACTTCTACTACTTCATCATTTCATTATTTCCCCCCTTATACCCAGTTACAATTAGGTAAATAACCTGCCGGGTAAACCGGATCAAGTATTTACCTTGTGCACAGATGCGTTATCTGTGCCCCTGGCTTGTAACGGCCAGCTCCTTTTCCACACACACTATTATTTCCTGATGGTGGACTGTAGCGCCCATTTGCATCCACAAGAACTGAAGGTTAATTAGGGTGTAGACGCTGCCTACCCCGTTCTTGCTTCAGCATTATAAAAAATTCGGCATTACTGATGTCCGAGGACACCAGTAATCCTACTAAATATTACTTATACGCCCTTAACACGGTCTACCATCCCATTCGATGGTAGCCGCTGTTCCATAGTTGTGGTGATTCCCCTAATTTACCCCCCGGTTAATTTCTAAATTCACCAATTTTGAAAATAATAAGTATGGCGAGGATACAATCTGCCTAACCACACTTGCTACCAATACTCCAAATCCACGGTCAGGGTTCGGTGACGCCGTGACTGCCCGAAAGTGGGGAAATCACAAGTCAATAAATTATGTTTAAAATTCCTACACACTAACATAATAAACATAATACAACATAAACATTCCTAACGAACATGAACCTCATTTAATTACAAAAAACATCTCATTTGCATCTGAATACAATTTATAAACATTTCAATTTTAATTTTAGTTTCAAATGCTATTAACTCTTTCACTTGTTACATTTATTATTACATTTCAATTTCTACTAAGTATTTGCATCATCAATTGGTTTGGGTGATTCTCAGTCATTCACAATGATTTGTTTTATTGAATGGGTATTAACTAACCTTACCCACCTTCTTCCTTCTAACGACCATTAACGGATTTACGTAAGGTGACACCAAACTCTCAAAAATATTTACCTCCACTAAATTCTCTAACTCAACTTAAATCATTCTCCTCTTATTATGAAATACCTGATACCCTCTTTGTACCTAGGATGTGTGTTTCCTTCTCTTACACTCATTCCCTTATTAGTTCCTGGCCTCTCCCAGGTAACTCTGCCAGCGCTCATTTAAAACTATTCCTCCCGCCACAACGCCTTGTGTTGAGGACTCCTTACAACACCACCCTCACTACAAAATTTCACCACCTCCATTTACATCACTCTCACTTTCTCTACATACATGCACTCTCGCTACTGTGTCCCTATTACTGACCCGTTTCTGTATTACTTTTATTCCAAAATTTCTTATTTTGTCTAATACCCATTTAAAATTACCTTTGACTGTCTTAACTGCCTTACTGAAATAATTATCACCCAAACTCTATCTTTTACAACATTTTACATTAATATGATCATTGAAAATTACACTAGAAAATTCATTACTACCTCAATTTAATCACCCAATTTAGAACCTTTTAAATTCCTTTTAATTTCATTATTAAAACATTCTACCTTACTTCAATTTCGTTATAAATTTCATACTTACATTACATCATTCAGTTGAACAAAAACATGATTACTGGTCATAAACTCAAAAACATAAATATTTATCACAACAAATTTTACTTTATGTTTTTGAGGTCGCTGAATATGAATCCGAGGTTATTTTTTACCTAGGAATGGGGGAACACTGCACAAAATGGCAACGAAGTGAATAAATAGAAAAAAATATTTTAACGTTTTTTCCTGTTTAACTTGCTATATCTTCGGCAGTTCTTGATATTTCTTTTTGAAATTTTAACCACTAATTCTTTGAAGTATTAACATTAAAACGCGACATGTTAAAAGTCTGTAAAGCTTGTCTTTGTTGAAAAGTGAATTTTCAAACATTTTCCGAATGGTTTTGTGGATCGTTTCATTCGGCCGCAAAAATTGAGTGACAAAGTTTCGAAGTTCTAAAATCTAACTATTAGGTATTAAAATATCATACCTAAGGAAGTTTTCTGGAAAGTTACAGCTTTTTATCTCAAATAGAAAAAAAGATATGCGTTTTTGAAGTTCAGTATTGGTTCCGCGGGCGCGCGCTCGCTGCGTGCTCAAGTCCGCGGAAGCGCTTTATTATAAAATAAATTATTATAAAAAATAGAAAAATAAACCCTCAGCTTTATTTGCCCCGTTACACCCATTTACCAAACATATATGAAGTGTAACATTCGTGTTATGTTTTTCTTTTTTATATTATACTTAAAGTAAGTAATTACTTAAATTATCGAAAGGCAACCCAGTAATCTGCTCACACACACTCACGTCTTTTATCCTCTTTATTTAATTTTAGCGCTTTTATTAGAAATTTTCATATTTGATTTATTTATATTCGGTTACTTGACTGGGGGCGTCCCTGCAGACCACGTCGCACTGCGTATTTTAGTTCGTCCAGATTGAGTTCTCTAAAGTTCACTAAAGTTACTTTGATGTTTCAATTTAATTTTATTTTATCATTTTTTGGTTGCAATTTAGTCACTATTTACCACATTTTAATAAATTTTCAGCTCGCGAGTCTGTATATTGAACCGTGCGGTTCTACTAGTTGACGCTAAGTAATTTTTTCAACATGGCCAAAAACGTTCTGCTCACCAGCTTGTTTGTGATAGGCCCAATGGGCTGCTCACCAGCTTGTTTGTGATAGGCCCAATGGGCGTCACGTGATATCTTCTGGGGTGCGAGTTTGTGTACCATAAACTTGCATTCTGAGGCTCGCTCAAAGTTCGTGCCATTTTCGTGGGAATGTTGGCCGACACCTGCGCTCGTCCGCGTGAATGTGCACCCTCACTGATAACATACATTCCAGTGCCTCACCGCACCAGTCCCGGAGCTATAGTTCGTTCACAAAATATACACGGGTTATGAAAAAAACTTTAGATTACAGACCCCTTCATTCTGTACCGTTACATTCTCACACTTTTGTCTGTAGTAGTGTTGAACTTTTCTTTTAATTGATTAATAACTTCATTGTCATTATTTTTTACGGCGTCAGAGTCTACCTGGACTTAAATTTAGAACTTTTGTTCGGAAAGCTTCAGTCACTTTTTTGATCTTTTCATCTGGGTATTTTTTTTTCACTTAAACGTTTTCTTTTTATTGGCGTTTCATCTATAGCAGCAAGACTTTTGTTTACGGCTTCAATTGCCTCTACTTTCTCTGGAGTTGAACATGTGTTTCGAAGTTGTACTTCAGGAACATTCAAATCATACTGCGATTCTGAGCTGTCCGAATGCAATTCTTCTTGCTCAGTTGGAATTTCTGGTAGCTTTAAAACAGCTTTACGACAACCACAACATATCTTGTCGCCTTCACGTAAATTGGCATTACGTTTTAAAACATTTTCATTCACAGGTCTCAAGCTTTTTTTGTAGTAATAATGACCAGCCTTTTTAAACGGATTACAACAATATACTGAAAAATGTTTTGTTTTACTGGGTTCACCCATATTGTTATCACAGGAGAACACTTCTTTCACATCCACTAAAAAAGTAATAACATATAAAAATCATACTTTTATGCAAAACACTTTTTAAGTGATACTCCCAACAACTAACTGTTCACTCACTGAGATCTTAAAGGAAACTAAGCAAAAACTGAGCTACAGTGGGTATGAGTCACACTCCTGTAAGAACATGAATCAGACAAGTCTGTACAGGCTTTCTGTACTGTGCCAGAACACCTGTAATTGGCAGATATTTTATTCACAATGATCTTAAATAAGTTATGGCGTGATTATTTGTTTGTAGGTTTAGTAAACCTTTATTATAATCCCTATTGTAAATTGGTTACCTTAGAGTCTATGTATGTTTTTTACCTTTAAAAAATTTTAAGATTGATTGAAATCTAGCCCTTACCTTAAAACATTGTCATACATTTTTTGGCATAACTCCTGATTTAAAAGTTTCAGGATCTATAGCTTATAATATTACAAGAAATATATTTTCAAATTTTTTAAAAAACACTATTTCAAAAATGTACCGGTATGTAAATGTTTTTGGATTTTCAAAAAAAAAACCCTAGTCAAGTAGCATATCAATTAAACCTTGTAAGGTTCTCTTTAAAATGAGGGTTCAAGCAAGTCTCTAGGCCTTATAGAACTTGAGTTATTCAAGAATTAAAAAGTTTGTGAAAGCCGAAAAATGGAATTTTTTCTAAATTTTAAAAATTAATTACATCAAAACCCAAACAGATAAAAAAAATTAAAAATATATTCTCATTTCTATCATACGGGAGAATGATTCCTGAAAGTTTCATTGAAATCTGAAATGGTCAGGTTGAGTGACAGGTTGATTTGGCATGGAATGACCAAATCATATATCATTAATTTAATTAATCATATCATTAATCATATATCTTTTAATTCTTATATCATAAGGTAATAGCTGTTTCAACCAATCCAGCAATCAGTATTTCTTTGTAATTGAGCTTTTCTACAATCAGCCATTTCATCTGTGTCCCTCCATGAAATCTTCCACACTGTTTTCCAATAATTGTTCCTTGTACTTTTTCATCAATAGTAGTGTGGGGAAGATAGATTTATATATATATATAAAATTCTTATCATCAGGAAATTGGTAATACAGACTCGTAGAATTTACATTTACATGTCCGTTTTCAAAACCCATGGATAAATTCCAGACTAGAATTAATTTATAGTGTATGTGGCATCATCATCATCATCATCAACCATTCAAGGCTTAGGAGCATTCTCCTGTTCCAGACTCATGTTTCTTGCCACCTTACTTCCGGTCGTCCAACATTTCTTCTTCCATGTGGCTGATAATTATAGGCTAACAGTGGAATGCGGGTATTACCCATTCATTGCAAGTGGCTTTTCCATTTTTCTCTATGCAATACTATCTTTTCTCTAACTGAAAATATATTCAAATCCTTTCTTACATCCTCATTTCTTATACGGTTTGCTTTTGTCCCTTTACTGTTCTTACATATTTCATTTCTGCTGCTTGAATCTTATTCCAGTCTCTTTTCCTCATTGTCCAAGATTTTCAGCCATATAATAATCCTGGAACAGCCAGCGTCTTATAAAATTTTTAATTAGTATAATTTTTAGTCTTTTCCAGAGTGTTTATTATTACACTGAAAAAGGTTGTTGACTCATTTTGCTGGTCAAACCCTCATTATGCCCATATGTGACACAACGCCCTAAGTAATTCATCTTTCCAACCTGTTCCAGAACATTATCATACAAGACAATTTTTGACTGAACCGGATGTTTCCCACAGAAAGCAATAATTTTTGTTGTTATACCCGATACCCTGAGATCGTACTCTTCAGCTGCTTTTCCAAATTCATAACTATGTTTCTGCAAAGAATTCTCACTCTCCTGAATAAACATCATGTCATCAGCAAAGAGCAGCATATTAATTGATGTAGTCTTATCTAGCTTTATACCTGAAGGAACTTTCTCTTTCAGTCCTCGGATAATATTGTCTATATAGAGTAAATAATAGTGGGGACAGACAGCACTCTTGTCTCAACACTTTGTTAGTAAAAATTTCCTTCAAAAATTGTCCATTGCTCAGCTGAACATTTAAAAAATGTTTTGTTCGTTCCATTATAAGCAGTCTTTATTATATTTATTAAATGTTTAGGATATCCCTTCCTATCTAATATTAACCAGAGTTTCCTCCTCTTCACTCAGCCAAATGCCTTGTGTATGCCAGTGAAGGGTATATGAGTCTCGTGGTTATATTCTCTTCTTTTCTCAATTATAATTATTTGACTTACAGAAAAAATGTTATCACAACAGGATCATCACTTCCTAAAGCCACATTGGTTTTCTACCAGGATAGGTTCTGTTATCATGCTTAGATGTGCATGTACTATTTTCATATATGGCTTATACCCTGCATTCAAGAGACTAATTCCCCCTATAATTAAAACAACTATTTCTTTCTCCTTTCTTAAATATGGGGATTACATGAGCTTCATACCATGTTTATGAATTTTCTTGAACCTATAACATTCGTTAGTAAAACTTAACAATCTCTTATGCAGTTTGTCTCCACCATAAATTAATAATTCAGCATTAATACTGTCGGGTCCAGGAGCTTTTCTGTTTTGTTACTTGTATATGTGGCTTATCATAATATATTCAGTTACAAACTATAAGTACAAAGTAACTAATACACATAAAAATGATTTTAATAACTGATGTTTAATAGAATTTATGTCACTGTTGCAGAAGCAGAACAAACACCTGTAAATTCTGAATTTGAAATCAGTGTTAGATCTTTGACACTGGTACTGAACAGAAAAGATTATGAAGTAGCTCGTGCCAATATGAGTCAATTGAATGCACACATTACTACAATTGGAGGAAGTGGAGTCACAGACACTGAAGCAAGAGTGGGATCGTTGAGTCTTAGTGACCTTACCCCTGTCCACAGTCAGCTGTACAGAGAAAAATTTATAACAGCTGGACTGAATTTAGTTATGAAAAAGTAAGTAACAGATCAGAACCAATATATCCAGTTTTGTTAGTTTTATTAGCAGCCATCTTTACACCAACTTTGTCACTACTTATTGCCACACTGCTAAATACTTCGTTCTTGACGAGGCCTTTCGGTGTCTACACCATCTTCAGTCATTTAAATCTTCTTAAATGACCTGAAGATGGTGGAGACACCGAAAGCCCTCGTCAAGAACGAAGTACGAGGGTGATTTGAAAAGTTCGTGGTCTAACATATAAACGAATGTGTGGCGTTTCTGTTTTTTACCGCATCGTGGCGCCACGTTCACCCCACGAACAGCTGTGAAGCGTCAAGTTGGGTCAAGTCATTGTTGCGGAGAAACAGCTGTATAAATAAGGTTATCTCACAGCAACGCTGAAAATGGAGAAAACTGAACATCAAATTTTTTGTTAAGAAAGGTTTAATGCCAACAGAAATTTTTAATGTGATGAAGAATGGACCTTCATTTACTACAGTGAAAATATCGGTATGGAGAACCATACATGACTTCCATATTCTAAGATTTATATTTAAAATCATTTTCAGCCAAACAGCCAGGGAAGGAATTTTAACAAAAAAAAATACTTCTTTGTTGCCAATAACGTAGTACACATATAAAAAAAAATTATCCCCTCCCCCTTCAACTATAATTTTGATTTATAGAAAATTACCCCCAGCCCGTTCAACTAGCCTCTTCATTTATAGATATTTCATCTACATTTCTACAGTGGATTATTAAGATCTTATCAGGATACTTTATCAAAATTAAGTACTTTACTCATGTTACAACAAAAAATGTTTCAGGTAAACTACCCTTTCCCCGTAACCGATCTTCACCAAAATCAACAGACACTGAGTTCTCTATAGCTCAGGCACATATGTAAAAATTTATTTGATTCTGTTTGAATTTACGGTAGTTATGGTTCGTCATATAAAAAATTACCCATGTTAAAACATAAAACATGAGATTTATAAAACATATCTAAGATTTATATTTAAAATCATTTTTGAAATAAAATATTTTCATAGAACCTACTAACGCTGGGGAAATCTGAGGAGCCAATCAGAGTTGGGCCTACCTGTCACTCTGCTGAATTTGGTGGAAATCCCTGTCACTGTCGTCAAAGTATCAGCCTTGACAGGGTCCTCTTTTTCTGCAAAATGGGAGAGGCTTGAGATGGAGTGAGTGACATGGTCCCCACCTCAATGAAGAACCCATTGTTTTATAAAAATATATTTAAATTTTGAAAACTGAAAATTCTTTTCTTGTTGTAAATATTTATATTTTATAATCAAAATGACTTTATTTTTGTTACCTGGCAACAAAATTATTTTATTTTCAACAATTACCATTGTTTCAAAAAGTTTAAATAATTTTTCAAGTACAGTATTCCCTCGCCAACCGCGGGGGTTAGGTTCCTACAAAACATCGCGGTTAGTGAATCCGCGGTTGGTGAAGTTAACTTTATATGGGAAAAGTAAGGTTAGGGGAATCTGAAACAAAGCCAGAAATATAAAATACTGTACAACTCTTAATTATACGAGGTGTGTTCATAAAAAGACCAAACGTTTTGAGTAAAACATCAACCCGCACAAACGACGCGCCAGGACTTTGCGCGCACTTAGCGATAGTTTTTGACAACAAACTGCCACTTATTGTGTTCCGCTATTAGCAGTAGTCTTTGAGGTATATCACATTGAGTGATATACCGCTGCACACGCTGGCCGGCGGATTAGTGACAAAGCGATTAAGAAAGACCGCGAGAACAACGTGTGCATATGAAATTTTGCAGCAAAACTAGGCTAAAACTTTTCTGAGACATTCTGGTTTTCAATTAAGCATACGCGGAAGCCTGCATGAGGCGAACGATTAGTTTAAGAATTTTTAAAGAGGGAAAAACAATGGTTGGTGCAGATCAAAGCGATATCGAAGATCATGGGAAGAGAGCTCATGATGTGGTAATTGCAAATCATTGTTTAAATGCGGATACTTTCTGACAGAATCCATTTAAGATCGTAAAATTAAATTTTGATAGAAAAATTTAAATGTATCGTATCACTGAAAAATTCTTACTGTGTTTGTTGACGATGATCAGAAAGAGACCCTGTTTTGAAATCGGTAACAACTGCGTACCAATGCAAATGGTAATGAAATCTTTGGAACACAATGGAAATAGCTCTGTAAAGATTTTACATTATTGTTCTTAGAAGTTGACTCATTGACAGCCATTAACCTGGCCACAGATGCAGCGCTTTCGTCGCGCCCTAACCTGTTCAAAACATCGAGCTTTTTCTCCAGCGAAAGTACATTCCTAGCCCTTTTGGCTAGCTTATCACCGCCAATTATGTTTTCCGAACGTTTGGAACACATTATGACGAAAGGATAGTTTATAAAAGAGTAAATTAACACTTAGATAATAAGAACAACGCACACTAAAAACTAAAGAACACGCAACACGTCATGGCAGAAGAGCAACGCGCGACTGACTGACTTCAATACGATTTGAAGGGATATGTGTGCACGAAGCGCTGCCTAGCGGATGCTGCTACAAACCGCGTATAAGCGAATTTCAGCCCCGCGGTTGGAAACTACTGCGCATTTATAAAACCGCGTATAAATGAATTCCGCGGTTGGAGAACCCGCGGTTGGCGAGGGATTACTGTACTTTACTCTTGTTAAAACGTAAAAGGTTGCTGGTAAACTACCCCTTCCCCTTAACCGATCTTCACCAAAATCTAAAGGCCTTGAGTCCTCTACAATTCACTGACGTATGCAAAAAATTATTTGATTCTGTTTGAATTTGCGGCTGTTATCGTTTGCCATAGAAAATACGCTTGACAAAAAACGTTGCAGGTAAACTACCCCTTCCCCTCAACCGATCTTCACCAAAAACAATAGGTCTTGAGTACTCTACAAATCAGGGCTGTATGCAGAAAATTATTTGATTCTGTTTGAATTTGCGGCTGTTATCGTTTGCCATAGAAAAAACCCTTGTTAAAAAAACGTTGTAGGTAAACTACCCCTTTCCCTTAACCGATCTTCACCAAAAACAATAGATCTTGAGAACTCTACAATTTAGGGCTGTATGCAAATAATCTTTTGATTCTGTTTGAATTTGCGGCTGTTATCGTTTGCCATAGGAAATACCCTTGTTAAAACATAAAACGTTACAGGTAAACTACCCCTTTCCCTTAACCGATCTTCACCAAAAACAATAGGTCTTGAGAACTCTACAATTCAGGGCTGTATGCGAAACATTATTTGATTCTGTTTGAATTTGCGGCTGTTATCATTTGCCAAAAAAAAAAATTTCCCTTGATAAAAAAAAACCGTTGCAGGTAAACTACCCCTTTCCCTCAACCGATCTTCACCAAAAACAATAGGTCGTGAGTACTCTACAAATCAGGGCTGTATGCAAAAAATTATTTGATTCTGTTTGAATTTGCGGCAGTTATCGTTTGCCATAGAAAATACCCTTGTTAAAAAAACATTGCAGGTAAACTACCCCTTTCCCTCAACCGAACTTCACCAAAAACAAAAGGTCTTGAGAACTCTACAATTTAGGGCTGTATGCAAATAATCTTTTGATTCTGTTTGAATTTGCGGCTGTTATCGTTTGCCATAGGAAATACCCTTGTTAAAACATAAAACGTTACAGGTAAACTACCCCTTTCCCTTAACCGATCTTCACCAAAACCAACAGATCTTGAGAACTCTACAATTCAGGGCTGTATGCGAAACATTATTTGATTCTGTTTGAATTTGCGGCTGTTATCGTTTGCCAAACAAACAAAATTACCCTTGCTAAAAAAAAACCGTTGCAGGTAAACTACCCCTTTCCCTCAACCGATCTTCACCAAAAACAATAGGTCGCGAGTACTCTGCAAATCAGGGCTGCATGCAAAAAATTATTTGATTCTGTTTGAATTTGCGGCAGTTATCGTTTGCCATAGAAAAAAAATCTACAGACAGACAGACAGACACACACACAGACACTTTTCGGAAAACGACTTTTTTTCATGTTTTGAGTGTAGTAGAATCAGAATCTGCAACAATCTTGAACACGATTTTTTTTGCCATCACCATACTTCCATTCCTTAAGGAATATGGAAGTAAAATGAGCTAATGAATTTAAACGTGGTCATGCAAGTTTGGAAGATGACCCATGTACTGGGTGTCCGAAAAGTGCTACTACACCAGAAATCATCAATAAAGTGCACGATATTGTTTTGGAAGATTGCCTCTTGAAGGTGTCTGAAATTGTTAAGCCTGTGGGCATCTCAGATGAAAGGGTACATCACATTCTTACTGAGGACTTGGGTATGAAAAAGCTGTCTACAAGATGGGTGCTGCATTTGTTGACAAGTGACCAAAAACGCATGTGAATGCAAGCTTCTCAGGAATGTTTCGACCATGTTAAGAAAAATCCAAAAGGTTTTATTCATAGATTTGTAACAACTGATGAAACTTGGGTCCATTACTTCACTCTAGAACAAAACAGCAGTTGAAACAATGGATGCATAATGACTCGCCGCCTCCAAAAACTGTAAAATCAATTTTGTCAGCTGGAAAGTGTATGGATCCATTTTTGTGGGAGAGTATTATGCTAACCTTTTGGGCCAATTAAATGTAAAAATTCCAGGTTTAGCAAAGAAGAAGATCATTTTCCATCAGGATAATGCAATGCTGTCACATATGCGTTGTGTCTATGTCAAAAATCGGTGAGTTGAAGTACGATCTGTTGCGCCATCCGCCTTATTCGCCTGATTTAGCGCCATCTGACTTTCATCTATTCCCAAACCTCAAAACATTTGGGGGGGGGAAGCGATTTTCCTCAGATGACAGCTGAAAGCGGCAGTAAACGGTTATTTTGAGGACCTAGAGGAATCGGACTTCCACAACGGGGTAAGTGACGGGGTAATGACTTGACGCTTCACTGCTGTTCATGGGGCAAATGTGGCACCACGATGCGGTAAAAAAACAGAAACGCCACACATTCGTTTCTATGGTAGGCTGTGAACTTTTCAAATCGCCCTCGTATTTAGCAGTGTGGCAATAAGTAGTGACATAGTTGGTGAGAACCAATATAGCTAGTTACAGTTTTTTAATAATGATTTTCAATTGTATATTCTGAAGACTTCTGAACATGTACATAGTTTGGTTCCTTGGATTTTCAGGAATCGATTTTTACATAATTATGTTTTTAAAGGACTGAATAGTTGTTCTTTTGGTTAGGGAAGTAAGTATTGTGAACCATATTTAACTTATTTTCAGCAAACAAACTGTACTGAATTGGCTGGAAAATATACGTGACATGAATCCTATAGGAAATCTACAAATAAAAATTCACAAGGATGGATTGTACTTCAAAAAATAACTTAATTTCTGCCATGATAAATATGCGGTATCATAATGAAAAAGTGAAACACGTTGTAAAACACTTGTAGATACTTTGCCAGAAAGATTAAACATGTTAATTAAAGTTAAGGATGGTTATACTAAATAGTAAATTATAAATAAGTAAACATATTGATAACGTATTGTCATGACGGTCTACTGATCGTCGTTTGGTACAATGGAAAACAAAATACAAGACACCAATTAAGTCACTAATCACCAGCTGTAGTTATCACAGTTAAACAGTTTGTAATCAACAAGATATCTCTTACAACAAATCACATAAAAATTGTTCACGTGCAATAAAAATGTCAACTAATAGAGTCCTGCACAATTATAAAACACAACACTTCGCCACAATACTTCGAACCGCACTGGAATAAATCACCACTTAAACTGAACTAAGCATCGCTGAAGTCTTCTATTTATACCCCACTGAGATTCCAGAATAATCCATACTATGTGTCAGCGTTACTAGAAAACACTAGAGTGTAATTGCTTTTGCCGCCTTGAACACAGTGTGCGTGGACCAATTAAGTCTGCATCAGTCTCGGCTACAGACGCGTGATAAGTGTCACGCAATTGTTCTTCATCTCAAAGTAACAGCAATATTTACACATATGCGGATTATAACCGGGCTCCACTGGAACAGCCGACAAACACGTAGAATGTTTTGTATTGGCGTAACAATATTTACAACGAAAATTTTTTTAAAGAAAAAAACGTTTTATTTCATTAGTTTGCACGAGGGCGCAGAAGAAGCCACAAAAACAGTTTTTATTTATACTATTGTTCAGGTCAGTTCTGTTGATAGTTTTAATATTAGTGTAAAATAAGCTATAAAAATAGCATTTTTTTCCGGTGAAGCGTTTGTGAGGATCGGTCAGAAAATATAACACAAATTTTAGCTTATTTGTGTCGACGTTTCGACAGTGTTTATTGTCATCATCAGGACAATTGTTGCTGACACCAAACACCAAGCACCAAGACTCATTTGTGTGTTTGATGTCAGCAACAATTGTCCTGATGGTGACAATAAACATTGTCAAAACGTCGACACAAATAAGTTAAAATTTGTGTTATATTTTTTGACCGATCCTCACAAACCCTTCACTGGAAAAATTGATTGATTGACCAGTCACTACAAATTTAATGATATAAAAATAGTATTTGTGAAGACCAGTTGTTATTGTTAGGTACAACACAGTGGATGTCAATAGAAGCAGAGAGGTAGACATGAGTCTTAAGATGGACATGACTTCTGTTCTGTATATGCACACACAGCGCTTTGTAGCAGAATTGCAGGCATTCTTCAGACATTTCTCTCAACTCCAAAAGCTTCTTGGTAGTATACGTTCTGCTCGGAAAGTGAGTATTTGTTTTTTATATCAGTCTTTCATAACTCGTTTGCATTATTACAAAATTGTATTGTTTTAAATGTCGACTGTAAAATTTTGTAGTTGACAAAGTAAAATTTTAATTTTCTTTAAATATAAATAAATATATGATGTGGGATATACTACTAAAGAAGTTTATGTAAATAAATCAGTTGGTGACTATCAGTCATCTTTACAGTGTTTTGTATGGGTTTATGCTTGTAACTTACCTTGCTTGGCTTGTTTAGTTCTCTATTACCCACATAATCATCATCATATCACGTGGTATTCTGCCATATGACAGGTTCAGATACCACTGCTGCTCCATTTGAGTCTAACTGATCGGCGTATGGTACAGTGGAAAACAAAATACAAGACATGAATTAAATCACTAATCACCAGCTTTAATTATCACAAATTACAGTTTGTAATCATCTTGTACAATAATTCCAGTTAGATTTGTCCATATGCAATAACAATGTCAATTACTAGAGTTCCACACAATTATTAACACGATAAGTCTTCACTTCGACAAACACTCGATCCGCGCTAACGAAAGTTGCTCACGTACTTATCTGATAACCTGGCTGCTATAGCTTTATATACGTCGCGCAGAGATCCAGTACAGCTTTCCCTCCTTACTGCATGCTGCCTTAATGCGTATCTCAAGTGTTCCTGGAACACACTGCACAGGGGAAGTGGAGAATGTTCTCAGCTGTTCTATGTGGTTCGATACCATACTCGTAACAGTGTGTATTGTAGGCTGGAGCATTCATCTCTTCATACAGCACGCCATATTGTATGTCATATGTATTGTAATAGGACTTATAGAGCAGATAGTGAATTGCAGCTAGACTGTTAGTTAACACCAGTTCAGTTTTGCAATTAAGCACAGTGAAACCAGGTAAAATTAGAACAAATATTTGTGTCAGTATAATAGTTATTTCAGAAGTCACCCCATATACTCTGTTCTGTGTTCAGTGAGTTCACATAAGTGGACCTCGGAGGGGGCGATTGATGTTAAGTGAGAACATTGTTTGAAACTGTTTAACTGGGACAGTGAATTGGCTTCTGTATACCGGCTTTCAAATATAGACGGCAACCCTAGGTTTTTGTTTCCCATATTTCTTTGAATGTTCTAATATTGTACGTTAGAACCTTAAGAGTTTCAGTCTTCTTTGCCTCTTCTTCTCTTCTTCCACTATTGTCTCAAAAACCGTAATTACAGTCCAGTTTCTGTTTATTCTTGATTCTTACCCACCTTGATTCTTTCAAGCCCCACTTCAGTGTTCATTTTATCCTCCCATATCATCGTCCCAGGTGATAAAGTCCACAGTTCCTTTACAGTTTTACTGACACACAATGTTACTTATCTGTGTATACTTCAGGTTGTTGGTGTAGTTGTAGTATTTTCCATTGAGTTCCTGTGTCTGTTCGCGCACAACATGGGGCTATATTTCTGTTATTTCGCACTCACTTTGCTTGTCTCATTGTCTCAAATTCTGCACTACAGTTGTACGATGACTTGTCTGTATTACTTCAGAACTTCTGATCACTTTTTATACCAAGGCACAACTGACGTATTTGACTCTGCTGTTTACTTTTTTGTACCAAGGCACGGCCTTTATGAATGAGACACGGTTGCTGGCATCTGTTCGCTTTGGTGTTAAGTTTGCGATGACTGACCATATGGCAAGGCATCACTTACCCAGGCCTCGCACTAAACTTGTTTTTTCCACTTATTCCATGGGAAACTTAACAGCTGTGATTCCTTTTCGTCTGGCATGAGACTTCTAAGCATGTGAAAATACGTTTTGAGCACACACACGTGTTAGAAACTATCCCTTTTCCCAAGCCCAAGTCACGCACACAAAAAACCCATGTTGTCCAATGTTCTGTTTCATATACGAAAATTGTAGTCTGTATTATGAGGAGTAACCCCAAAATAAGGTCTCCAAAGCGCTAGAGCCGCAGAGAAATGTTTTGGGCGGCAGTTGGCACCACTGCTGTATTCAGCCATCCCTCCTCTTTCAAACAAGCGGTCGCCAAGCTCGCTAAGTCGATTAGTCTTGGCTTGGCAGCCGTTACCAATGGAGCTCCCGATCGCCGTTCCTGCCAAGTCCAGACTTCACAAAGTCATTCGATTTCTCAACACAAAAGGTGTTCAACCTATTGAAATTCATAGACAGTTGATTGAAGTGTATGGGGCGGGGTGTATGGATGTCAAAAACGTCCGCAAGTGGTGTAGAGAGTTTAAAGCTCAACAGAAACAAATGAAATTCATGATGAAGAAAGAAGTGGGAGACCATCAGTGTCAGACGAGACGTTCAGGAAAGTTGAAGTCGTGCGTGAAGATCGGAGGATCACTATCCACGAGCTCTCTTGTTTGCTTCCTGAAGTTTCAAAATTAACCATTCAGAGGACTTTGTCTGAAAAGTTGGGATATCGGAAGGTGGGTCCCACGAATGCTCACAGAAGACCACAAACGGCAATGTGTCGAAGCTGCCTGCGAATTTATTGAGCACTATGCGGACGAAAGAGACGACTTTTTGAATTCCATTGTCACACATGATGAAATGTGGGTTCACCACTTCACACCTGAATCCAAACGACAGTCACTTGAATCCTGGCATTCAACTTCGCCAAGGCCACGAAAATTCAAACAAATACAGTCTGCCGGCAACAAGATCGTGGCGACTGTGGTTTGGGATTGGAAGGGAGTATTGTTGATTGATTTCATGGCTACTGGGACCACAAGAAACGCAGATGCGTATTGTGAGACACTCAAATACTCAAACGGGCGATTCAGAACCGGAGAAGAGGAATGCTCACTAAGGGCGTGTCCATTCTTCACGACAATGCTTGCCCTCATGTTGCCCGCACAACCGTTGATCTTCTGAAACAATTTGGATGGAACATTATCACCCACCCCCCATAGTCCGGACTTGGCACCCACGTGACTATCATTTGTTTACATGTTTGAAAGAACATATGGGTGGAATGCGTTTCGATAATGATGATGAGGTGAAAGTATAGGTTGTAACAGGGCAAAATTTGGGTAATTATTATATAACAAGTTAACGTTTTATTGTAATGAAGCGGATTGTAGAGGTGGGGGCAGGTGATGCCCAAATAAGGTAACAAGTGATTCTGTTGTAACCAGTGAATCATACAAACGGCACGTGTTTACAACGACACAGGCAGTCTCCAAGCGAAGTGGGGATACAAAGTAAAACGCAATTTACAGACTATGAAGGCACGCATGTAGAAATCCGCCTGGAACCAGTTTCAAAGGTGTTGTAAAAACGGAATTATAACATAGACGCTAAGCGATGCGAAGCCAGTCTCCAGCCTGACGTTAAACAGAAAAGATGTAGTCTAAAGTGTGCGTGTGCAGTTACGGTAGGCTGAAGCATTTACGTGAACTGCGAAGTGTGGTGCAACGACACGGAGGCTCTACTAGAAAATAGCCAAGTACAAAATATGAACAGAAACAGTTTCCCACTAAAATAGAAATTTCATTGTCTTTAAGATAAAATACTATAAAGAAATAATATAAAAGAATCAATGAGAGCTCAAACAATAGAGAGAGAGAGGGGGGAAATTTCATCACAAAAGTGCTGATTTGCGTTTAAATAATTTATGTCTTATAATTTTGTATTCTAGTTTTGGTAAGGAGAAGACAAATGTTTGTTAATACAATAAAATAAGATTTTATTATCATAATGTGCTAATTTGATTAACACGCCATTTTACCTTGACCTATTCTCTGTATCGACGAGTTCGTCTAGACGGCCTTGGAATTTTTCTGTAAGGGAATTTAATTATTTATGTTATTTAATAAATTGTTTCATTGGGAAGAGTGAAATGGTTTCTACATTTACTCCTAAAAATGTAGTGGCGGCCCATGGACTTTGGGAATCTTCTGCGTAAAGGTAAGTCGTAAAGAGTAATAATCGGGGTTAAGTGTCTTCTCTTTTATTTATATATATTTTTGTATAGTTATAAGGTCAAACGCTACCTCAGTGAGTTGGTGGCAATCTTCTATGACACTGGCAAACTAACACGGCCACAGCAGCGCGAAAAATGCATCGAAATGCACGGTGGTTATGTTGAAATTAGTGTAGTGTTATGCTGCACAACCATGTAAAAAGTTTTGAAAATAAATGTTTTTTTCTATTTTCAAAAAATATGGAGACCTTATTTTTGGGTTATCCCTTGTCTGTTGAGTAAAATGTCCCATTACAAAGTAACTGGTGAAGGAAGTTATAGTGGTGCCTGTTGGGACTATTCAGAAGATTTAAACTTTTTGAAGCGAGTCTTGTTCAGATGAGTAAGTACATGAAGCAAATAACTTGTTGTTTGTTGTATGTATTCTGTATTAAAAACAATATCAGTTGTGTAAATAAACTAAAACTAAAAACTAAACTAAAAGTAAATATCTTACTTTTTGATACCGACTTCGAAAACTTTAGGTGGCATATAAATGAGGTATTGTAATACAGTTTTGAATCAAGATAACGTGCATAATTTTACTTCAGTAAATTCACATATTTTTTCTTACTTGTAGGCATATAGCAAATAAGTCATTGTTAGTATAATTGTATAATTACTTTTTTATTAGTATACGTTGTTTTTAAGATTATATTAACTTTTTAAAATAATTTCATGGTGCAAATTGTGTTCAGGTATCAGACTTTGATGGGCCATCAATGCGCATTAAATTAGACCTGCTCGCTGCATCACCTGTTATTCTGTTGCCCATGAGTTCTCGATCGTCAGAAGTACTTATTGCTGACTTAGGCAGACTTTGTGTCAGCAACAGATTCCTCATGTCAGGGTCTGAAGGGACAATCAGTTTTGTCCAAGACGGCTCTAAAGGTATGGGTGTTGCTATAATTGTAGTTATTACAATCTATTTTCCTTTTGTTTAGTATGATTTTATAAATACATAAGTCAATAAAATAATAATAAATGCAGACAGATTTTATCAATATACAAAGTAAAATACTACATTATATTTATTACTAATAAAAAGACTTTTTTAGGAATTATATTTTCTTATAGAAAGATCGTTCCATAACAGAACTTTAATTTTTACCAGCCTGGCTTGCCATGTTTGATAATTTAATCGTACTTGTGAAAATGAAAATTAAACAAGTATATTTAATGTGCACATAAAATATATTTTTTATGTGCACGGTAGCCTTTCAAAAATATAAAGAAGTTCAGAATTACCAAACATCATGTGATACATGTAGTTATACAGCTTACAATAAAAAAGGTCTGAGGTTAGTTCTATAAAAAGGAACGTCCATAACGACATGCCCAGAGCAGGGACAAGTAGGACATGGTTACCCTGAAACTGAACAATTCCATTCCATTTACATCAGGACCACATGGCATGTTTATAGTTTTTTTATTTGCAATTTTACCTCAAATTTGAGCAAAGAGCTAGTACCAGATTTTGTGCAATACTTAAGAACTGCATCACGAAGAACATGGATCTAGTTAAGAGGTAAATCTGATACGTTTAGAAGGGATATCTGGTATGGAGGTTTGCCCCCCCCCCCAGGTATAGCAATAAAAGCTTTGTTTTCCGTTGTCATGATCAAGTTTGAAATGATATAAAGCGTATTTAAGCAGTAATCCAAGTAAAATGTCATGGATGGCACGTATGCTTGAGAGGCAGAGAATTAAATGGTTTTATGACTGTTAGATTGTCACAAGAAAGTTACTGAAATAGTAAACAAGTGATGTGGAACAGCGCATGAAGTCCTCACATTTATCGAACCTGTGCACCATATTGTTGCCAAGTTCAAGCCCAGACTCCTGACCCTAAAACAGGAGGAGTGCTATGTTAAAGTCAACATAATCATAGTCAACAGACCTGTCATGATGAGATGATTATTATATTAGTGTCTCTCAGAATTTATGGGTAGCTTGTTTCCTGCCATAACTCAGTTATTTGTTATTGCATTTGAACAAACAAGGTGTCATTGTGTTTACAATAAAGTGCTTAACATTTTACTTGGTAAACAATAATTTATTAAAATTAAAATTTACACAGCTGTTGGTGATAAAAAAAAATTAAAATAGCCACTATTTTGAAATTTGAGACCACAAAATAACCATGATTGTTTGTTTATTAAAGAACATTGATGTTAACAAGTGTACCAATTTCATTAAGACATCTCAGTCCCTTCTTCATATATAAAGTTTTCCATACACATAATTGCGGCCAGATGGGAAACTAGACATTTCCAGACCTGTGTTTATAGCAACTTTTTTTCTTATATTGGTGCATAGAATCCGAATATGTATAGTGAGGACACCTTTTACATTACACCCTCTATGTATTTTTACACATCAGTCAAGTGCTGGAAATGCCAACTTCCACTTTTGAGATTATTCAAAACCATGCGGCTTTAATTATGTATTAATTTGTATCATTTTAGTCCATTGTTGGGAATAAAATTATTTTATTTTATTTAAGTTTTAATGCTTTTAGCCATTGTGCACACTAACATAACTGAATGGCTGTAATTACATTATTCTTCCCATACACATTCTCCAAATGATACGTATACAACACTGTAGTTGCACTCTTTTTCATTGACACTGTACACTTAAGTTTACTGTTTTTGTATTAACCCTATTTTAAATCCAAGTTCTTTAATTTAATAATAATGTGCAAATGTATATATTTTCATTTTCATCCTGTATAATTTAATTTTGGCCCATAATAAATAAGGCCTCTTATTGTACACACAGTGTGGAATGTTGTCACATAACTGTTGTGCATGTGTGTGACATGTATTATTACTGTTACTGTATTGTTATGTTTATTTGAAGCAAGTGATAAATATTTGGATTTTCAGAATTATTACTGGAAGTAATGAACATACAGTTAGACAACATGGACTTGTTGACGGGTGAAAGGTGTACAGATGAGACAGAAGATTGTATTAGTCTTGGCAGCTATTGTGTGCGGAGACGACTAGGATCACTCCTTAGAGAGAAATGCCAGTTGCAGCTGAAGGTAGAACGAAATCTGATGACACATATCTCACACAATGGTAATCATACACTGTGAATATTATTAATACTGAAGAAAACATGAAATTACTAAATAATATAGAATATAGAACTTTCACTTGTGAAACTTACTTGTTTTTCTTTCCGTACGCGTTTCGGTGTGGTGTTCGCCTTTGTCAGCAGTTTGAGACAGACTGGCCAGTAACACGTAACGGTTTTTGTTTGGAAGGTTTAGTGGGGGTGGTGTGTGGAGGAAGGGGATTGGCGCGGGAATCCAAATTATTGTTAGTTTTATGTATAATTGTGTCAAACAGTGTGTGTGATTTATAGTTTAATTGGTCGTTAAGTATGTTGTTTGGTTGTGTTTTGTAGTGTTTGTATATTTCATATTATTCTGGTGTGTTAAGTCACATCCAGTAACCGTTACGTGTTACTGGCCAGTCTGTCTCAAACTGCTGACAAAGGCGAACACCACGCTGAAACGCGTACGGAAAGAAAAACAAGTAAGTTTCACAAGTGAAAGTTCTATATTCTATATTATTTAGTACTGTGAAAAAAGAGAAAAAAGAAGATGAACAATCAAAACAACTATGAAATTACTGTTGACACAACATTGTCTCTGTAATAGTATTATGCTCAACTTCTTGAATATTTGTTATAAGTTTTTATGTACATTCTTAATGATAAAGTAGAAATAGATTATAAAGTATTCTTAAATTTCCTTATAAGTTGTAACGGTACAGAATTGTGAGCTACCCCAGTTTAATTTTATATTGCATCAATTCAATCACTTTTCAAATTGCCAGACTTCACCTGTGAGGAGCCCCAGTACAGCAATGCACACAGTTAGCCTAAACAATTGCCCAGACGTATTGCGTAACCGCCCAGTAAGCAGCAGTCCTTGTGACACAGTATGCAGTCTATCACCAGTTGTTGCATCAGCCAGTAGCAGATAGCAGTCTTCAACCAGAGCGGTCGTAAGTTAAATAGTGGCCTCTGGTGCAAGATAGGCCGAAAGTACTATAATTGGCCTATCTAGTAAAGTGCGCAATACAACAGTAAACTAACTACAGTACCGGTTATACGAAAAGCTTTAAAACAAACTTTGTTGTTGGAGTAAAAAGACGTAATTGCAGTACGTGACCAAGTGTAGATAAGCAGCAGTGAAAACAGTCTATCAAATAATAATCCATCATTTGTTTTTTTATAAAGTGTACACAAATAAATAATGAGATCTCAAACAGTGGGGTTTAAAAACAAAGTGTAAAAAGAATGAGATAGTGGGTGAGGTAATAAAGGGGGAGAAAGAAAACATTAAGGAGAGTACTGGTTCGTATAGTAGATATATAATTTACATATTTTGATATTGCAACCTAATTGATAAAAATTATAAGTAAAGAAAAAAAAAGGAAAAGAAAGAAGTAAATTTTTATGTTAAATAAAATAGTATTTGAATTATTATAAACATGTGTTAGCCTAGTTATTACACCATAACCATTTCCTAGTTTTCTGTGCTGACAACTCGTCTAACGAAATCGGGGGTTTTCTGAAATTTTATTACAGTCAGATAGCGGGATTTTTATAAGGGCAAGAGTGTTCAAAGTTTACATGTATAACTAAAAAACATGTTGGCGACCTGGGTAATTTAATAAAGTAAGTTTTACGGGGACTATGACGGTAAGTAAAATTCTGGCAGCGGTGAGTATTATGATGAGTGTAGTAGTATTTTAAAAAGGTAAAAAGGTGAGGACCTTTACAATGGCGACCCTGCCAGGATGTTCGTATATAAAAATTATAGGAACTAGACCTGTTTTAAAGCACAGAAAATAGGAATTGGTAATGACGCATGTGTAAAAAATTATCGTACATAATTATGTTAAATAAGGTTATGTTTGGGTAGAGCTATTGTGTGTTTACTTTTACGTATTGCTAACTGTTTTATGTGTGAGGTATTTTGATTTAAGTAACAGTGGCAGAAAATAAGGCAGTAAATATGCCTAGTGATAATGATGATAGTGTGGTGGTGGTAAATAAAGGTAGAGAGACAGACCAAGTTAACAAAAATAAAGTCGATCAGGTGACAGATAATAAGGTAAGTAGGGATAATATGAGTGAATCTGAATATAAGACGTATATGTTGAACCTTATAAAAGCAGAGATGGTTAAGGGTTTTGATGAACTAAGGGGTGTTATAAACAAGGGTTTTGATAGGATGGATAAACATTTTGACGAACTAAACACAAAGATGAATAAACAGGACGAGAAATGGGAAGGAGATAGATGTCAATTAAAGGAGAATACAGAAGTTGAATCAAAACAGGTAAGTGATAATGGTGTTGTTAATGATAGTGAGGGAATAATTAACCAGGTGAATGATAATGATAATTCTAATAATGAATTAATAAATAACAGTGACAAAATAGTGGGAGAGGTAGTGTTGACTAGTGAAGATAATGATGGTGATTACAATTCTGAGGTAAGTGGGTGTAATACAAGTAATTATAATGATGAAATAACATTAAATAAGAATAATGATTATATAGCTGAAAATGGGGTATCTAAGAATGATACGGTAAGTAACAGTGGTGAAATTAAAAATGTGGTGTTAGAGTGTAAGGTTGTGAGCAGAGAAAGTGTTGATGAGGTTATAAGAGTGTGTGTAGAGAGGTTAAATGGGCAAAGGGCAGATGTTCCCCAAGTTTATGGTGAAACAGAGTTTTCACAGGTGTTTAATGAGGACAGAGTTTCCTCCTGTATTTGTATGGAAGACAAGGTGTCTTCAGATGGTCCCTGTATTTTTTGTGATTTAACTGGTAAAGCCAGTAGAGGTAATAAATATTTAATGGTGCCCTTTATTGCATGGAATGGGAGAGTTCAGTATGGTTATGAGAGGTGTTGTAATGAGAGAGAGAGAGAAATAAAAATTTTTCAGATTAATAGAGGTTATGAAATGTTGGTGCAGGTGTTAAATATTGAGAGAGATGAAGAAAGTGAATTGCATTATGAAACAGAGAGAGAGGAATATTTGAATAAAACTGTTATAAATGATAAAATAACTGACTTGATGTTGAGAAAAAATACTTACGGAGACTGGACAAAAATAATTGATATTGACAAGTTTTGTGACATAATAAAAGGGATAATGAATGATATAGAGGTAATGGTTTATTATAATAATAATAAACTGGATGTAAATAAAAATGATTTATGCTATAAATACGTTAGATTCTTGGATTTCGTTGTCCATGACGTGTCCGTTAAACGAACAGACACAATTCAAATCGCACGCATTATTCGAACACATCTCACCACACACACACAGCTTCAATCTTTCGAAACACTTTCTCGTCGCCAACAACAAGACGAGCAGCGCTACTAACGACAGCCTCTGATGAAGCCTTCTATAGGTGAAAGCCGGTTTAGGCTGTAAGGTAAAACTTTACGTTTTTACTTATAAAAAACATTGTGTTCCGAGTCGTCAATATTATAGTGAAATACGTTAGGTATATACATGACGATGGAGGTTGAATTAAAAAAGCAGTGTATGGACATTTTAAATACTTTAGTATATGGTAACGACTTGGCTGAATCAGGTATTGAAGTGTGACAAATAATAATTGGATATGACAAAAATTTGTAAATAAATGCATTGTGTTAATGTTATTTTGCTGCAATGTACAATATAGCTTATAGGTAACGTATGTTTGTAATAAGAACAAATGGCATAATAATATTTAAATCTATTTTGTATGATGTGTGTATATTAGAAATGTTTTAAATAATATAATTACAGCTAAATTGTTTTGAGTGGAGGTTATTAAATAATTGTCAAGTTAAACAAATAATTTAAAAAGGTTAATTTTATTTGGATTTGGAACTGAATTGGAATAAAAAATTTAAGAGATAAATATGTTAACTAAAAGATTTATAAAAATTGAAAAGTGCAGTACAGGTGTTAGAGGTGAGGTAACCAGAATGTTTAGACTATGGGAGTGTTTATAACTGTGTTTATAACACCAGTCTGGCAGACAACTGTTTATGTAAACAGGTGTGTTGTATGTTGTGACTAATGTCTACAGACATACTTGGTGACAATAACAAAAATGTTGTAGTCTGCTGAATCATTGCTAGTAGAAAATCCTATTATGTAATAAAAGAAATTAAGATGTGTTGGAATGAAGCTAATTTTTATAATGTAAGGAAATGACAATGTTTTGATTGTGAGACAATGAATATTTGTGTGATAGGTTGTTGTTAATGTAAAACCATTTTGAAAAATGTAATTAATTTTGAAATTGTTAATTAAGACAATATGAATTAAATTTATTGAAAAGTAATTAAATAAATTGAAAAGATAATTTTAATAATGAGTTTAAATTTATTTTGATTTTATTTTGATACCGTAATTGTAAATGCAAAATAATGATTACCTTTAATGGTAAATAATGAGTAATACATGTACTGTACTTAAGGAAATGTTAGTAAAAAAAAAAAAAAAAAAAAAAAAAAAAAAAAAAAAAAAAAAAAAAGGTTAAATATGATTGAACTGTAGGTAGAATGTAAGTTTATATTATTAATTTTAAACCAAACCAGTACTTTGCAAAGAATGAGCCTTTATGGCTAAGAGGAAACAAATCAGTTGTGGGATATGGAGTGATGGAAGGCCGTTTATTACATATTATGTTCCAGAGTCAGGCGATACTGTGGTGGGTATCGGTCCGAGCTTATGGTGTTGGGATCTCGAACAGAGAAGTCCAGTAAGATCGGATGGGTGCTGCCGCAGTCGCCGGACTAGGGGGGTAAGAACCCATGATTTTAGTAGAGTGTTCAGGGGGGTTGTGGCGCCATATCCTCACTGATCCTCTTAGGGTTTAGGCAATAAGAGTTTGAACACTTCGGCCTTCAATCTCTTATTGGGGGGTATTGTAACAGTACAGAATTGTGAGCTACCCCAGTTTAATTTTATATTGCATCAATTCAGTCACTTTCCAAATTGCCAGACTTCACCTGTGAGGAGCCCCAGTACAGCAATGCACACAGTTAGCCTAAACAATTGCCCAGACGTATTGCATAACCGCCCAGTAAGCAGCAGTCCTTGTGACACAGTATGCAGTCTATCACCAGTTGTTGCATCAGCCAGTAGCAGATAGCAGTCTTCAACCAGAGCGGTCGTAAGTTAAATAGTGGCCTCTGGTGCAAGATAGGCCGAAAGTACTATAATCGGCCTATCTAGTAAAGTGCGCAATACAACAGTAAACTAACTACAGTACCGGTTATACGAAAAGCTTTAAAACAAACTTTGTTGTTGGAGTAAAAAGACGTAATTGCAGTACGTGACCAAGTGTAGATAAGCAGCAGTGAAAACAGTCTATCAAATAATAATCCATCATTTGTTTTTTTATAAAGTGTACACAAATAAATAATGAGATCTCAAACAGTGGGGTTTAAAAACAAAGTGTAAAAAGAATGAGACAGTGAGTGAGGTAATAAAGGGGGAGAAAGAAAACATTAAGGAGAGTACTGGTTCGTATAGTAGATATATAATTTACATATTTTGATATTGCAACCTAATTGATAAAAATTATAAGTAAAGAAAAAAAAAGGAAAAGAAAGAAGTAAATTTTTATGTTAAATAAAATAGTATTTGAATTATTATAAACATGTGTTAGCCTAGTTATTACGCCATAACCATTTCCTAGTTTTCTGTGCTGACAACTCGTCTAATGAAATCGGGGGTTTTCTGAAATTTTATTACAGTCAGATAGCGGGATTTTTATAAGGGCAAGAGTGTTCAAAGTTTACATGTATAACTAAAAAACATGTTGGCGACCTGGGTAATTTAATAAGGTAAGTTTTACGGGGACTATGACGGTAAGTAAAATTCTGGCAGCGGTGAGTATTATGATGAGTGTAGTAGTATTTTAAAAAGGTAAAAAGGCGAGGACCTTTACAAAGTATGCATGTAACAACACATACTCTTAACAGACAGTGTTAACACACGCAGACACAGTGTTATTGTTGAGACAGTTTTTCTCAAGTTTTGTCATTGTGTTGCCAGTTGCACTTGTATTTTAATAGCATGTAATAATGTAACGTTTCAAAATTTTGGGTCATTTTAATTCTTACAGTATGGGGTATTTGCATTTTTATTTATTTCATTTTTTGCGGGATTTTAGAAAATTATTGTGCAAACATTAACTCTATTGGAACAGAACACGTGGCAAGTAGAACAGTTTGAAACAAAGGCAAGGCGCAATTTCTATTGTGTAAGTCGGCAAGGAATTCGTACCACCCTCGAATTTCTCAGAACTCTGTATATGTGTGACGATGCGCATACTCGACATCTCAAGCAGGGGCGCTGTTAGTGACGCCGAGAAACTCAACCGGCGCTGTAAAAAATGGCGCTGGAGCGAACGATTTGGGACCTCAACCAGCCAACTACAGGAAACATAGTTAAGCCCCGCCTACTGGTAGTGACATCAGTCTAGCAGCGTTGAATATGGTCTACAAACTGGGCTGATATAACGACTATGTTCCATGCATATAGCTCATACGCCACAACAAATTCATCTTGAACGACGACGAAAATCAGGTGGCGGTGAACGGCAGCTTCCTACCGCCCACACAGTCTACATTAAGTCAGAGACGCCAAGCGGTCCACGAGAGGCCAACTCAAGTAACAGACGCCTATATTTTTGTGTCGGGCCCGGTTGGTCGAGTTTTCGCAAAATGTAGTTAATTCAAGAAGACTGACCGGGACCCGAGAAATTAACGACGTAATAAATTAGTGTAGCGAAAGTGCGAAACGACAACAGTGGAAATACGGACAGTGAAATCGGACATCAAAACACGTGTTCGGTCGGCATCGAGACAGTTATTGAATGTAACGAAACCAGAATATATGAAGGCTAACGATTTTCTATATTAACTATAATATTTAAAGGGGTTTAATTGGTGTGATAGTGTGTGTGGGCAAAGCTGGGCTACTTTCTTTTGTATACATAGTATGTAAGGTAAGGTCGATGTAACCAGTAATTAATGTGTTATTCTTTTGTGTTGTATGTGAGGAATTTACGTCTTTATGAGAGTAAGTAAAGTATTCATTCAATAACCATGTGTTAGACTAAGTTATTTCGTCATTACCACGTTCTCATTTCTGTGTTGCGAAATTCGTCTAACGTTCCGGAATCTTTCTGAATTATTAATTGGGTGTGGTCAGATAGCAAAATTGTCCTTTTTATTTAAGGTGGAATGTAAAGGTTTTCGATATTTTATCCTATAAAAAAAAATAATCGTGGCGACTTTGGTCTTCTGGTAAAATTCAAATAACAGGTAAGTTGTTGTGATTGCGTGCAGGTAAGTTCTGGCAGTGAATTTTATGTATTTAATATATTTCGGCTTATTTTTTATTGTTACAACAATAATTGGATAATTATAGTGTGTGGGATTCCTACACTGTGCATCTTTTGTTTGTTTGACAAGCTGTAATGTTTATATAGTTGAAAACATTATTTGCCAGGATGTTAGGCTATGGTCTATAGTTCGTGTTGACAGACATTTCTGCTTCACCATTGGAGGCCATCATCATTGTTGGAAACAGTTGGCATTAGTGTCCGTTAATTCACTCCAGTGATGAGATAGAGACGATGTACTTTGTCTAAAAAGGCCCACTTATATAAAGTTTCATACCAGCACGATCTAAGCTGGAAAGCAGCACCAACCAATCAGCATCAAGTGCTGTCTGATTGGCTTGGGAGCACAGCATGCCAAATCCTATTTAATAGTACACTTTCTCCTCTTTGTTTCATAGCGATGGAGCCGTGTTTAAATATCCATGCCATCTAAGGGCGGATTTTTTATGCCATCTTTTTTTCTAAGGACAAGGAAAGGGTGCTAGCAAATGCGGGAGGTTTTAAAAACGGTTGTTGTTTTCCATTGGCTGGAATATGGCTCATGCCATCATCACTCCTCTAGCATCCCAGTAGAGACAGCTGCAACATCCCTTTACAGGATCGTGATGTCTAGATCATCTTTATTCATGACAGCATTATCCCTGAAGATGGTGCACTGGTCTGTTGATGCTAATCCAATACTCTGTGTATGTGTTTGTTGAGATAGATGTGTTCAATTTCCAGTTAAAACAGTAGTAGATGATTTTCTGGGTATACACCAAATATTTTTAGTATATTGAGCTATGTTTCCTTATATGCTGTCTTCTAGTATGCAGGTTTCTGTTCTATGGTGCTGCGTTTCAGTCACAATGCTGTTTATTTCACTACTGACGAGTGTGATATTTGAGGGGTGTTTGGTAAGTCCGTACAAAGTCATCAGATGGTGCTTTTAGTATACAGTTAACATCATCCTTAGTTCTTACATCTCTGCTAGGAGTGTATACCACATTTCAGTCAGATGCATTTGTAATTCTATTGTTGACAGTCGTTTGAATTGATCGGGTATTGTGATTTGCGAAAAATGGATGAAAGGGGATTTCGTGTGATAATGAAACATTATTACTTACTGAAAGACAAAACTGCACAGGAAACTAAATCAAAGCTGGATAAATGTTATGGTGAGTCATCTTCATCAGTTAGAACAATTTACAAGTGGTTTGATTATTTTTGTAATTTTCACATGACTACAATCGATACTGAACGTTCCAAATGGCCACTAGAGGTTACAACTACAGAGAATATTGAAAAAATCCATGATATCGTGATGGAGGATAGATGATTGAATGTGTGTGTTATTGCGAAGACAATATTTATGACTATATTAAATTATGTTTATTAGGTTTTATTTTGCCGTAAATGTTAGTGAGGATCTTCACTAATTCATACAGTTAGCATTTAACTTGATAACTAAAAGACCAAGTAGATAACAGTTGTGGTAATGTTTATTTCAGTGGTTCCTGACATGAGCGTGATGGGGACTCTCTCAACATTGGCAGTTACAGTAGACCTTGCTCAGTACCAGTTGATACGTGGCTTACTGACATACAATATTGGTGAATACCTAGACGACATACATTTACAAGATAATTCATCCAGTCAAAGCACTTTACTTCAGGTAGTTTATTAGCACTGTATATTAACTGTAGTGTGAAGTACGACTAAAAAAAGAAAATATTAAGAAAAGTAGTTATCATTTTAACTTTTAAGGACTGTAAATTAGACCATACCATCAAAGAAAACAAAGATTTTTATCAACATTACATTGGGATGTGAGAAGATTATGTTAACTTATACGTTTACTCATTTTTAAATTGTGCCTGTTCGGGCGAAACATTTGTTAACTTACCTCTTATTACTTTTAATTTCGTTAACATTTTACACTGTTTACACTTTGTTTGTTCGGGTAGTCGCCATGTTGTTGTTACCAACATAAAATTTTACTTACGGGTCCAGGATTCTATAAACGAGCGAAGAAACACAATGGTTGTAGAGAAATAATAGACTTTGATTGCATTAGATAAAACTTGTGTTTATTAATTATCTGAATGTTTCATATTTTAATAACAAAATGGAATCATTCTCCTTCCACAAATCCAATATGGCTGCGATACATTTCCTCTACATCAGCCTTTATGTATGATACATTTATGCAATATATATTTTGTATATATTTTGACTTCAAATTATATTGAAGTGAATACAGACAATTACTGCTGTTTTAATAATTCAAATTACTTAGTTCTGTAAATCACTTAACGTAAACCAGTGCTTTATGTGATTCGTTTAGATAGGTACCTATGCTCACTCACTCATACCCTCACGCATACTATTTTACATGGTACATTTTATATATTTTGATTGAGCTCAAATTAATATGGGTCTGTATTTTAAATGGTGTGAAAATGTCTACTTTCCTGTTTTGCTGTGTTGCAGATCGATTCAGGCGTCACTCATGTTTAAGCTGTTACTCTGCCGAACTATTAAATTTTTCCTTTTCCAACTGCACTCACTGTCTTTACTTTACATTTTTATACTTTTAGATAACAAAATAGGTTGAAATTTACATTTTTTGGTTACATCGCTGGCCAGCAATTTAGGTAACGTGCAAGTCGCACGAAAGATGGTAGTCGACTGGGCATAACAGTATGGTGCTCATTTCTGATGTGGAGAGGGGTTTTACGTCATCAATTCCTTTGTCTTTGCTTATGACGTCTTAGTTTTTTAAGGCGCCGCAATTACGTACCGCATTCTTTATGTGACGTTTTCTTAGGTGTGGCCTGTTGACGAATTATTTTGCGAACTTGCGTTGTTGTTTCCGCACGTACACCACTGACCTTGACGCATTTTCGGCTTGCTTGGTATTACGTCGTTTCACACTTTATAAAACTTTACCCTTATGGATTATGATTTTTTAATTTACAATAAAATTTATACATGTTATTTCCCCAAAACACTGTAGGGACCTATTTGTACCGTTACAAGACCCCCTCGATGAGAGGTTTTATGACAAAGCATAAAAACTCTCATTGACACATTCATACTTCCTAAAGGGATCAGCCAGGATATGTCGCCACAACCCCCTGTATTGTTTATATAAAAATAATATCGATAACTTACCCCTTGGTCCAGTGATCGTGACAGCACCTGCATGACCTTACTGGACTTCTCTTTCGAGATCCCAACACCGCAAGGCCAGTCAGGCACTCGACGCTCCTGCCCTGATGCACTGGCCAGCTCAGTACCGCCGCCACAGCATCACCGAACTCTGAAACATCGAATAAAAAAATCAAATAGTTGCCTTGTATCTATAATATATTTGCCAAAGCCCACTCACTGACTCATCACTGTATCTCAACAATGACAAGGCCTAGAAAGATGAAACTTTACATAGATATTCACTAGATACTGTAGATGTGCAATAAGACAGGGTTTGACAAAATTCAAAATTTAAGGGGGGTTTTGGAGGGGTCAAAGTGACCGAATATTCTCATACTCACTCACTCACTCATCACTGTATCTCAACAATGACAAGGCCTAGAAAGATGAAACTTTACATAAATATTCACTAGATACTGTAGATGTGCAATAAGACGGGGTTTGACAAAATTCAAAATTTTATGGGGGTTCGGAGGGGTCAAAGTGACCGAATATTCTCATAAGAAATACATGACAGTTAAAACGTGACAACTGTTAGGCAGCTTCTAGATGAGATAGAAACATGAAATTTGTTCTACAAGTTAACTTAACCCTATTTTAAAGAACATAAAAGACAATCTTAAATAATTTTAATTAAAACGTCCCTAAAGAAATCTATAATATATTTGCCAAAGCCCACTTACTCACTTAGTCATCACTGTATCTCAAGAACAACAGGCCCTACAAAGAAAATATTTCCTAATAAATTGATTCAAAGTTGTAAAAGGAGCGTAATAAATATATAGAAAATATTTGTCGGTAGAAATTGTCGATATATTAACTATTGTCTTAAATAAATATTAATTAATTATGAACACATGAATTTTATGCATTCCTGCGATAAGAACGTGTTCCCAGAAGTACTATCACACAATTTACATAACATATTTGTTTACGTTGCAATGTAGTCCATAAAGAGTTGTTATGTTTAGTCTGGTCTGGACACAACTCAGACACACTTGCGTCATGGGGGTCAGTCTAAAGGCCACTGATAACAGGCCAGAATGCTGCTTTGTTCAGTTCAGTTCAGTCGCTACACTGCCACTGCACACTCCTGCTACTTTGTTTAAGACGATTATTTTGTTAGTTTTAGTTTGAACATTGGATATTCTTGATTTTTTATTAGTTTGTACCTTATTTTTACTTCCATATTCCTTAAGGAATGGAAGTATGGTGATGGCAAAAAAAATCGTGTTCGAGATTATTGCAGATTCTGATTGTACTACACTCAAAACATGAAAAAAAGTCGTTTTCCGAAAAGTGTCTGTGTGTGTGTCTGTCTGTCTGTCTGTCTGTGTGTAGATTTTTTTTCTATGGCAAACGATAACTGCCGCAAATTCAAACAGAATCAAATAATTTTTTGCATACAGCCCTGATTTGTAGAGTACTCATGACCTATTGTTTTTGGTGAAGATCGGTTGAGGGAAAGGGGTAGTTTACCTGCAACGGTTTTTTTTGTATCAAGGGAAATTTTTTTTTTGGCAAACGATAACAGCCGCAAATTCAAACAGAATTAAATAATGTTTCGTATACAGCCCTGAATTGTAGAGTTCTCAAGACCTATTGTTTTTGGTGAAGATCGGTTAAGGGAAAGGGGTAGTTTACCTGTAACGTTTTATGTTTTAACAAGGGTATTTCTTATGGCAAATGATAACAGCCGCAACTTCAAACAGAATCAAAAGATTATTTGCATACAGCCCTAAATTGTAGAGTTCTCAAGACCTATTGTTTTTGGTGAAGATCGGTTGAGGGAAAGGGGTAGTTTACCTGCAACGTTTTTTTAACAAGGGTATTTTCTATGGCAAACGATAACAGCCGCAAATTCAAACAGAATCAAATAATGTTTTGCATACAGCCCTGATTTGTAGAGTACTCAAGACCTATTGTTTTTGGTGAAGATCGGTTAAGGGGAAGGGGTAGTTTACCTGCAACGTTTTTTTATCAAGCGCATTTTCTATGGCAAACGATAACAGCCGCAAATTCAAACAGAATCAAATAATATTTTGCATACGTCCCTGAATTGTAGAGGTCTCAAGGACTTTCGATTTTGGTGAAGATCGGTTAAGGGAAAGAGGTAGTTTACCTGCAACCTTTTACGTTTTAACAAGAGTAAAGTACTTGAAAATTTATGTAAACTTTTTGAAACAAGGGTAATTGTTAAAAATAAAATAATTTTGTTGCCAGGCAATAAAATTATAATTTTTTCATTTTAATGTAATATAATTTTTTTCATTTAATACAGCAATAAAAAGGCAGGTAAGACACACACACACACACACACACACACACAATTCACGTTATTTCTGGCCTCACTCATGTTTATTTTCTTACATTTGCACGCTTTTTAAATGGAAAGTGCCGAAACCCACACCAACATAATGCGTGCAAGCCGAAAAAATGGACATCAATTTGCTTGCTGGCGAAGCTAGTAGTTAATGAATGGGTAGGCAAAAATCTTAACTTAAATTTTTTTTAAGGAATCACTAAAAGGACGGTGGTTCAAATCGGACGCTGAGGTAGAGTTTGCTGAATGGTTCCACAAACAGCCGTAAGAATTTTACTAGCAGGGAATCTACAGGTTAACGCAACAGTGGAACTCATGTCTTAATGTTATTGGAGACTTCTTTTAAAATCGTTGAATAAAAAATGCTTTACGGCTCTATACGTGTTTCTATTGAACAATCCTTGTATTAGTCATACACAATAATACAACTCATTGAACTTCAAATTTTTAAACTTGATCAGTTTCTATATATATGTTTAATGTTACAAATAATTCAAATAACAATCTTGATCATCTGTTAGTTCAGCGGAATAACAGTGACACTTTTAATAACCGCATAAAATAAACACTTAGAAACAACACAGGCGCTTTAACTTAACTGTTTGGACCACAGAAGTGAGGCATGCCTCAACGCTCTATGTGTACAGCGCGGGACAATCCCCCCTCCCTACACTTCCCTATCACACCACTACATTGCTTACATACGATGTATACAAAAAACGCTGAGGCAAGTTCAGGTTGCCTCATTCGCTTTAAACGAACTATGCCGAATCTCACCTGTCACCATCTAGCGGTCGCTCAATAAAGCACGTTTTGGTTTAATAAATTTGACAGTCGCAGTAACAATGTATAATCTTTACGTTATGTAGTTCATACGTATTTATAATTTTTATTCTATAGAATTTTTTAGGGTAGGCATTGCCTCAATTGCCTCCATGTAACTTCGCCACTGATATATATGTGTACAACGTTATCGGCAACAAAGAAGTAGTTTTTGTTAAAATTCCTTCCCGGGATATTTGGCCGTAGTCCAATGTTTTCTACAAAACCAGGCATTTCGGCAATGCCATCGACTTCCATCATCAGTGAAAATCGAGTGCGATAACGTGAGGTGGTATACGTTAGTGACCACAGTACTGTGGTTAAGGCTGAAGCAGTAAGTAGAAAGAAGTAGTTTCTATGGTAATATTTCATTTCGAAAATGATTTTAAATATAAATCTTAGAATATGGAAGTCATGTATGGTTCTCCATACCGATATTTTAGTTTATGTGTCAAGTTTGCAAGTTTGACTATTTTTCTTATTTTTGCAGTGTAGATTCCACTTTATTAAATAGGTTTTTGTTCTACCGCCGTTGTTGCTCTTACAGTTTTTGTTAAGAAGAGAATAATTTTGTTTTAGTTTGTTTTAAATAAGCTTTCTTTTCTACTTTTTCTATTTGTTTTATTAGTTTGTATCTTATTTTTTAGTTTATTTGTCAAGTTTGACTATTTTTCTTATTTTTGCAGTGTAGATTCCACTTTATTAAATAGGTTTTTGTTCTACCGCCGTTGTTGCTCTTACAGTTTTTGTTAAGAAGAGAATAATTTTGTTTTAGTTTGTTTTAAATAGGCTTTCTTTTCTGCTTTTTATATAAATTCTATATCCCTAATACATGAATAAATTGAAGTTGATAGGATCATGGTACCTCACCGTATTGTGCCTTTGGGTGCAGATGGGTCGTGCTTCTTTTACTCCCTGTCTTACCTCGTGTACGGTACTGTCTCCCATGCGCCTCAAGTGCGAACAAGCGTTATACAGTACATTTGTAACAACTGGCAATGGTTTGAGGAGCACACAATGATGGCGTGTGGTAACATTTATAGAAGTTTGGCTGAATACCGTGCTCACATGTCTCTGTACACCACATATGCCACCCACTGTGAAATTCAGGCTGCTGCCGAAATATACCCTTACCATCTGGTGGTGTATCGTGATGGTGAGGTGATTGTACAGCCTGATGAGTATGAGGAGGGAAAGCCCATATTGCGATTCAAGTGTTCTGGACCCATGATGAATGCCCACTTTGAACCTCTTAGTCCTCAATACATTCCTCCTCATACATCAACTGTTGTTAACCGTCCCATCTGCACCTCACTTGGTACTGAGAGCCTAGAAAAAATCGTTGTCGAGCAAACTGCCCAAGACCAATCCGACGATGATATACCACTTACTGTTGTTAACTGTCCCATCTGCACCTCGCATGGTACTGAGAGCCTAGAAAAATTCGTTGTCGAGCAAATGCCCAAGACCAATCCGAGGATGATATACCACTTATTTATTTGCTAAACGTGATATCCAGAACCGTTGTGTGACGCCCTCTACTGACCTAATTTCGTCTTCCTCAGAGATCAGTGCTACAGTTGATTCAAGTGTTGGGAAGAAAAGAAGAAAAAAATCGACGTTCAAGAGTTAATGACAGAATCAAAGACACAAAAATAGGGAGTCCGTAAGAAAATACAATAGCAAAAATCCTGAAGTTCATAGAGAGGCTGTTAAAAGATACAACAAGGCAAACCCTGACGTTAACAGGGGTTCAGTTTCTAGATACTCAAAGAAACATTCGGAAGTTAATCAGGAAGCTGTTCGAAGGTACACGTTATGCTGCAGCAATGGCAAGGTTCGTCTTCCTTCTACTCAACAGATTCCTGAGCCGCTCCATAGTCTTCTTACTTACAGTCACCGTCAGTCTCAGCATTTTTTATCAAATACCAGAAAGTATAACGGATGTTTTCAAATGACTTCATTTGGAGCTAAAGAGGTGCACGAAGGAAATATCATGCCAACTTTTAAGGTCTAAGGGCAGGTTTACCATAGAATAGGAAGTTTGTTACCTTCTCCCCAGCAAGACCCCTCTTTTCTACAAATTTATTTTGTTGGAAACGATGAAAAAAAAACAGAAATCAGATCCAACCTCTTTACTGTGGTTAAGCCTTGGTTAGTTGGCCAACTTCAAAAATGTCTGCATGATAACAGTCCCTACATACGAGATTTTAAAACCGCAATGGAAAATGTTCCGGAGGGGCAGGAGTTCAAAGCTGTTATTCTTGCAGACAGGAAGCCTGCAGTTGAACATAGGGGTCGTTACAACGCGCCAGCAACAAGCGAGGTAGCTTTGGTTATTGTGGGACAGGAGTTTGAAAAGAGACATAATTCTTCACAGCAGAGACACAAAGTTGGTATGGATCAGCGAAACTCATCGTGCATACGACGCTCTCCAGTACCCTCATGTTCTGCCATGGAGAAGACGGCTACTCTATCAATATTCCACAATATGATCCAATATCTAAAGCATCTCTCAAGAAAACAGTTTCCGTTTCAGACTTCTACGCTTACAGAATAATGGAAAGACAAGGTGAAGAAAGTTACCTATTGCTGTATCGTAGTCTTTTCAACCAGTTTTTGGTTGATATGTATGCCAAGATAGAGACAGAAAGGCTTAACTTTATAAGATTCAACCAGAGTAAGCTGCGAGCAGAAAACTGTGTTCATCTTAAAGACGCCATGTGTAAGGGGGATGCTAACGTTTCAGATATGGGAAAGAGAGTCGTGTTACCATCCAGTTTTACTGGTGGGCCCCACTATATGCACGAGAGAACTCAGGACGCCATGACATATGTTCGTCACTATGGTCGTCCTGATTTATTTATCACATTTACATGTAACCCGAAATGGTCTGAAATTGGAGCTGCCTTAAGAGACAGACAAAAGCCTCAAGACAGACATGACATCATAGCTCGAGTGTTTCATTTGAAAGTTAAAAAACTTATTCATCTTTTAACTAAAGGTTCCATTTTCGGTCAAAGTAGGTGTTACATGTATACTGTGGAGTGGCAGAAGCGTGGCTTGCCTCACGCACACATCTTGCTATGGCTGCAGGACAGGATCATGGCCGACCAAACTGACAGTGTCATAAGCGCAGAGGTACCTGACCCTGAAACGGACCCTGAACTTCATGAAATTATTAAGTCGACAATGATTCATGGCCCTTGCGGAAGCTTAAACAGGAACTCGCCCTGCATGGTTAACGGCTCATGCTCCAAAAGATATCCACGTCCTTTATCTAAAGAAACCCAAACTGCTGACGATGGCTACCCCTAGTACCGTCGAAGGTCTCCTGCTGATGGTGGTTTTACAGTCAACATCAATGGAGTAGACCTAGACAGTCGGTGGGTGGTACCGTACAATCCTGTTCTGTCACGTACCTTTTTGGCACATATCAGTGTCGAGTTGTGTAACTCTGTCAAATCGATAAAGTATATTTGCAAATACGTGAACAAGGGCAGTGATCAAGCAGCTTTTGTGTTGGAAAATGAGTGGGATGAAGTGTCCAAATATGAAGCAGGCCGTTACATAAGTAGTTCCGAAGCGGCATGGCGTATATTTTGCTTCCCAATCCATGAAAGATATCCTCCCGTAATGCATTTGGCTGTACACCTTGAAAATGGCCAGAGAATTTATTTTAATCCCGGAAACGTTCAAGACAAAGTTCAAAATCCACCCAAAACCACTCTACTGGCATTCTTTTAACTATGCAAATCAGGCAATTTTGCCAGAACCATAATCTACAGTGAAGTCTCTGCTTACTACACCTGGAAAAACAATAAGTTTAGTCGGCGGAAACAAGGCAAAGCCGTTCCCGGACATCCAGGAGTGAAAAAAGATCAAGTGCTCGGTCGGGTTTATACTGTACACCCTAACAATGCAGAATGTTACTACCTACGTCTTCTCCTTCATGAAGTTAAAGGGCCTACGAGTTTTAATGATCTTAAGAGGGTATCTGGCATAGTTCACTCCACTTATCAGTCTGCCTGCAGAGCGTTGGGTTTACTTCAAGATGACAATCATTGGGACATCACCTTGGAGGAAGCTGCTCTGTCGGAGTCACCACAGAAAATCAGACAACTGTTTGCTGTCATTTTGGTGTTTTGTCAAGCAGCGGATCCCTTAGTGCTGTGGGAGAAACACAGGGACAGTATGTCAGAGGACTTCAAGAGACAGATGGAGTATGAATGTCCGGGCTTAGAGCTTGAACTACGGAACAACATCATTTACAACAAATGCCTACATTCATTAGAAAACTTAGTCTCTTCAATGTCCAATCAATCCCTCCAACAACTCGGTCTTCCTTCTCCAAGTCAAGAGCCCAACAGTTCTGCAGTCAACCACGAGTACCTGAAAGAACTCTCTTACAACACGGTCCATCTATCTGAATTGGTTGCTGAAAACGTGCCTAAACTGAACGACGAGCAGAAAAATGTCTACAATGAAGTAATTGCGAGCATTGAATCAGAGGCTGGACGACTATTTTTCCTTGACGCACCAGGTGGTACAGGGAAAACCTTTTTGATTAATTTAGTAGTAGCCACGGTAAGACAAGATAGGAAAATTGCTATATCTGTGGCTTCGTCAGGTATAGCAGCAACGTTGTTGGATGGAGGGAAGACAGCTCATTCTGCCTTCAAACTGCCTCTCAACTTAAACCACTCTGAGACCCCATTTTGCAACATATCAAAACAAAGCGACACAGCGAAGGTAATTAAGGATTGTAAGTTGATAATTTGGGACGAGTGCACCATGGCTCACAAGGGAGGAATTGAAGCTTTGGATAGAACTCTGCAGGACATTAGAAGCAATAAAAACCTGATGGGTGGAGTCACACTTCTAATGGCCAGAGACTTCAGACAGACTTTACCTGTTGTACCTAGGGGAACTCGAGCAGATGAAGTTAAAGCCTGTCTAAAGAGTTCTGTCCTGTGGCCTAAAGTCCAAGTTCGTTCCTTGAGAGTCAACATGCGGGTGCATCTTAAAGGCAGTTTAAAGGCAGACGAGTTTTCAAGTTTACTTTTACAGATCGGTAATGGAAATCTACCTGAAGAAAATGGCAAAGTCAATATTACAAAAGACTTATGTGAAGTTGTATGCGACTTGACAACGTTGGCTGAAAAAATTTACCCAGATTTAACTAATTTTTACTTGAAAGATGTATCTTGGCTGAAAGAAAGAGCTATCCTTACTCCAAAGAATGACACTGCTGCAAATATCAATAACACATTATTGGAAAAACTGCCAACTGAGATTGTCCAGTACCAGTCCGTGGACTCTGTGGTGGAAGTAGAAGATGTGGTCCATTACCCAGTAGAGTTCTTGCACACGCTTAATCCTCCAGGCATTCCACCGCACAATCTTTGCCTTAAAGTTGGAGCTCCAATAATGCTGCTACGAAACCTGGTACCGCCTAAGCTTTGTAATGGTACTAGGCTGCAGATTAAATCGTTGCACAACAACGTCATAGAAGCAACAATATTCACTGGATGTGGTCAGGGGGAAGCAGTCTTCATTCCACGCATTCCCTTAATTCCATCGGATTACCATTTTCAGTTTAAAAGACTCCAGTTCCCTGTCAAGCTCTGCTTTGCTATGACAATAAATAAATCACAAGGGCAGTCTTTGAAAATGGCCGGTGTTGATCTGAGGGAAGACTGCTTCTCCCATGGCCAGTTGTATGTTCCTTGCTCACGAGTTAGCTCTTCTGAGAGTTTAACTATCCTTCAGCCACAGGGTCAAACAAAGAACATTGTCTACAACGGAGTTTTATAAGTGCTGTATTTCGTTTCACAAAACGATTTCAGTAGACTTAGTATTAGCACCCATTTATGCTTTTAAAAATTTGTAAATATTGCATTTATACAATGTGCTTGGTTACCCAAGGTTAAAAAAAAAACCACCGAACCAATGTGTTTATTCAGTAAAAACCGTAAGGAAGCACGGGTATACAGCACCATATCCCTAACTGATCTGTTTCCCCTTAGCTGCGTACTGGTTTATGTTAATAAGCACTGGTTTTTTCCTTAACGCCTAACACATATAATACATATATGAACACAACATTTATTATATAGCTGTATCCTTCTCTTATTTCACTCCAAAATATGTATGAAAATTTTGATTCCAATTGATAATAATTAATTCTTTCCCATTTCACAAGAAGAAATATAAGTCCTTACACTAATGCAATAATATTTAAAACAATTAATTAAGTTTAAGAGAATAAACAAAACAATGTATCTATATAATTCTTATATTGAACAAAACACAAGTTTACTACTTCAGAACAATCTATCTATTTGAAAATTATTAATCATCTTTCATGATCCTAATACTTTAATACAAAATCATAACTATAATATATGATCAACATCATCAACATTATATATTTAATATTCATTAAAACGTTACTACCAATCTAGTAACCTCCTTCCACACACACACTATGACCCCCCTGGACTGTATCGCCCAGTTGCTTCCACAAGGACTGAAGTTATTGAGGAATTTTGTCATCTCCTGTCCTTGCTTCGGCCTTACATTTTAAATTCCAGATATAATAATATCTGATTTCATAGTTATAACCTTAAGACGGCTCATCACCTTTTTTTTTTACTGTTCCTACGCGAACAGTGTGATAGCCGCTGTTCCATAGTTCCGGGGATTTCCCCTAAGTCAACCCCCCGTTAATTTCAAGTTCACACCAATTTCAAGGGCAACCAACCATGGTCAGTTTTACAATTTCTGCCCACAGCTGGTTGTCATCCAAAACCACGATTAGTGCCGGTGAAACAGTAATCGCCCGAAAAGGCGGGGAAATCTTCTTTCATTAGCATTTTTAAACTTCGTCATTCTTGATACACTGTATGATAATAATTGATATATAATATAATATTATATAAAGTAGTTGTACAGTGTATATTACGCCCATTTAGGCTTCCAATGATGGTAACGTACTTTGACGTTACTCATCAACACTCACCGCTATCTGCAGTGACACATGCCGCCACTGCAATAGCATAACTTATATCTAAACTTATGTACTTCTGCATTTGCTATTACTACATTCCACAATTGATTTGCTCTTCTAATGTCACCAATCAACCCCCCCAAAATCACCCATTAATCTTGCATAATAACATAATAAACATTAACATTGCTACATTAAAATTAACAATTCACCTTTAAATCATTTGTATAGAAAATTATAAACATTACAACTTGAACTTTCTATTAACTCTTTTTATATCAACCTTCAATTATTTAACATTTATGGTATCATTAGATTCTCCACAAAATTCAAATTTATTATTAACATTCATGTTGCATCACATTTCATTTATTATTACATTTCACAATTGATTTTCTATTTAACATTTTGATCATTAATTAGTTTGGGTGATGCTCAGTCATTCACAATGATTCGATTTATTGAATAGGCATTTATATCTATAACCTTACTCCCTTTTTTCCTACTAACAACCACTAACAGATTTACATAGGGTGACACCAATCTCTCAATAATAACCCCCTTCAACACTAATTCCACGTAAATCACTTTCCTCTTATAATAAAATATCTTATACCCTCTTTGTACCTAGGATGTGTGTTCCCTAACCGGCAATTCCATTCATATCCTTTCGCCCTTCCCATAATCTCGGCAAACACTCTTCGACCCTTCACAATTACCTGCCCCAACGACGCACGTTGATCACTACCTACACCACTACCCTTACTACAAAATTCACCATCACCTATTTACTCTCCTATTACATTACTCACTTTCTCTACATATATGCACTCCCACTGTGTCCCTACTACTACCCTGTTTCTGTATTACTTTTATTCCCAAAATTCTTATTTTGTCTAACTCTCATTTAAGTTAACTTTGACTGACTCAAATGCCTTATTGAAATACTTATTATCACCCAAACATTTTACAACATTTCACCTTAATATGATCATTGAAAATTACACTAGAAAATTCATCACTTACCTCATAAGAATAATGTAACTCAACACCTAAACATATTGTATGTTTAATCATCTACTAATCATTAGAGCATCTAAATCTCTGAAAATCATTTAAACTCATCACCAAAGTTCATTTATACAACATTAATTAATTAATTATTCTTCAATTATTTAATTCAATCAGTTTAAAATTTCCCAATTACTCTCATTTATTTAGTAAAAAAAATATTATAATTATTATTAAATCAATTCCTATTACCTACATACATTGTTTACATAGTACATAATACACCTTAATGCCATACACAAATACATTTGACATTAACACACAAAAGAATATACAATCCAAATTATTACCTGTTATCATTTACCATAAATCATTTCATAAGACAATCCATTTTGAAACCACACTATTCACATAATTAAATGTTCATAAACAATAAAACATTTACCCTCCATCATCGAATAACAATCTGATCTTAGGTCTACACAAATCATTTTTTAATAAATACATTATATTATTACTATCAACATAATGATTATTTAATTTTTCATATTCTTCCATAGTATCATTATAATTAATAGGATTATTCCATATTATTTTATCATATAACTGGTCACGATCGAGTATAGTCATATCGCCTTTAGTATAATCTGTCACCACCAGGTACGTTATAAATTCATCGTTAACATCATCATCTACTGCTGCTATATCAGCTTCAACACAAGGTAATATTTCAATATAATTCTCCACTCTCTCTATACCTAACCTTTTTACTAATTCTTTATAATTTCTATTCACCTTAAATAATTCTATATCCTCATCAACACACAACTCTCTTCCTAAATATCTCTCATCATAACTCCATATCACACTTTCTCTACTAATCCATGCAGAAGGTACTACAACTTTATTACTGCACCATCTATCCGATGCGCAAAAAATCAAGGGACAACTATCTGAAGACCTCATGTCTTACTCTAAGGGACTCTTGCCCTTCAACAACAACAATGAACGCTTTTGTTTACAATAAACCTGGGGAAAATTTACCTTCTGCCCCATATCCACAAAATAACTCTCTTCACACTCTCTCTCTAACTTATCAACACTTGTTTCTATCACTTCATTATCAAATTCTACTCCCCCTATAACTTCATTAGTACTCTCAATATTCACACCCTTACTCTCTAACACCATATTTGTAATTATATTATCATAATTCTCAACCCCACTTACCTTATCGTCTTTATTTTCGTTTAATTGGTCTGTCTCTCTACCATTTTCTACCCCCACTTTATTCTCAGAATTATCATCGTTATTCAATATTTTGTTCTCTAACGCTACCACTTTCACTATTTTACCATTAATTTTCATTATATCACTTTGAAATACTTCATCTACTTTATTCATTGTAAAGTTATTAATTATGTTTATTAAAATTAAAATTTTGCTGTTTTATTTCATCTTTACTTAATCAAATTTGGCATTTAAATTAACATCTTGAGCTTTCATAAAATTGAACAAATCGTCTAACGACACTTTACTGACCATAGGTGTCGACTAAGCGTTTACTCCGCTCATAATCATTGATTCGGTTTCGCTTAACTCAACATTTACTTGACTCCCTATTTCAATGTCAGTTAAGCTGACATTTTCATAATTATATAATTACCTTTTTATCCACTCAAGTGACACAAAGGTTCGTCTAATTATGACGCATTTCGGGACTAAGTCCCATCCTCAGATAACACTGATTTTAATATAAACAACTAATACAATATAAAATCGTAACCATGATTTTGGTTATGTCAATAAAATAAAATAAAATAAAACTTCAAATCGCATGTGAATTGTTATACGAAGCATGGCTGGAGCTCCCGCATGCGTTCACCCTCAACCGCGATCGTCACGCGACTGGTCAAAGATTAAATCCAAACCGATGGCAGTGTCGAACAAGTAGTTCGATGCAAAATTTATCTGATCATTTAATAAAATGTTTTTGGTGGTACTATTTTTTATAGCTTTATAAATTTCAAATTCCTCCAGACTATCCATCCGTTTACTTTTTTTACAAAAATGTAACGCTGTTAAATTTTCTTCAAAGCTCGTATATTTATGTCCGCTTGATATTAAATGTTGTGCAAAATTGGATTTAGTATTACTTGGCTTGAGAATATGTTCTAAAAATCTATAATATATTTGCAAAAGCCCACTCACTGACTCATCACTGTATCTCAACAATGACAAGGCCTAGAAAGATGAAACTTTACATAAATATTCACTAGATACTGTAGATGTGCAATAAGACGGGGTTTGACAAAATTCAAAATTTTAGGGGGGTTTTGGAGGGGTCAATAAAATATTTGGCATAATACCTGTGAAATTAGCAGAAAGATATTTACAGTTTTTATTACTTGTTTTTATACAGTTTGATTTTTTTTATTTTCTAAACGTTTTCTATGTTTATTTATTATTTTGTCTACTATTGTAGATTTATACCCGTTGTTTATAGCTATTTGTTTGATAGTGCTAACCTCATTCAAGTAGTCCTCCTTTTCGAGAGGAACATTTAAAAGTCTGTTGACAAGACTGTTAAATACTGCCATTTTTTGTGTAACGGGATGATGTGAAACGTAGTGTATTACTGTGTCAGTAGTAGTGTGTTTTCTAAAGATTTTGTATTTTAAATTATTCCCGTTATGCGATACAGTTAAGTCTAGAAAATTGATACTTTTGTTGTTTTCGATCTCCATAGTAAATTTTAATTTATTATGAATTTTGTTTAAGTAATTTTTAAATAATTCTATTTGTCTGGCATTCCCGTTAAAAATAATAAAGGTATCATCTACATATCTGGAATAATGGATGATTTTATTGGCGAAATAATTATCTTTTATAATTTTTGTGTTAATTTTAATGGGAATAATTCAAAATACAAAATCTTTAGAAAACACACTAATACTGACACAGCAATACACTACGATTCACATCATCCGGTTACACAAAATATCGGTATGGAGATCCATACATGACTTCCATGTTCTAAGATTTATATTTAAAATCATATTCAAAATGAAATATTTCTATAGAAACTACTTCTTTCTATTGCTTCAGCCTTAACCACAGTACTGTGGTCACTAACGTATACCACCTCACGTTTTCGCACTCGATTTTCACTGATGATGGCAGTCGATGGCATTGCTGAAATGTCTGGTTTTGCAGAAAACATTGGACTACGGCTAAACAGCCCGGGAAGCACTTTTAACTAAAAACTACTTCTTTGTTGCCGATAACGTATTACACATATAAAAAATTCTCCCCTCCACCTTCAACTATAAATTTTAATAGAAAATTACCCCCACCCCATTCACCTAACCTCTTCATTTATAGATATTTCATCTACGTTTCTACAGTGGATTTTTATGAGCTTCTTATCAGGATACTTTATTTATAAAAATTAAGTACTTTACTCTTGTTAAATCATAAAATGTTTCAGGTAAACTACCCGTTTCTCTTAACCGATCTTCTCCAAAATCAATAGACCTTCAGTCCTCTACAATTCAGGGATGCGTGCAAAAAAATATTTGATTCTGTTTGAATGTGCGGCAGTTATCGTTCGTCATGGAAACATTTCTCTTGTTACAACATAAAATGTTGCAGGTAAACTACCCCTTTCCCTTAACCGATCTTCACCAAAATCAACAGACCTTGAGCTCTCTACAACTCAGGAAAGTGTGCAAACAGTTATTAGATTCTCTTTGAATTTTCGGCAGTTATCGTTCGTCATAAAAACAATTACCCTTTTTAAAACATAAAACGTTGCTGATAAACTACCCCTTTACCTAAACCGATCTTCAACAAAATCAACAGACCTTGAGTTCTCTTTAGTTCAAAAAGGTATGCAAAAACGTAGTTGATTCTGTTTGAATTTACGGCAGTTATCGTTCGTCATATAAAAAATTACCCTTGTTAAAACATAAAATGTTAAATATCACTATAATATTGACGACTCGGAACACTAAGTTTTTTATAAGTAAAAACGTAAAGTTTTACCTTACAGCCTAAACCGGCTTTCACCTATAGAAGGCTTCATCAGAGGCTGTCGTTAGTAGCACTGCTCGTCTTGTTGTTGGCGAGGAGATAGTGTTTCGAAAGATTGAAGCTGTGTGTGTGTGGTGAGATGTGTTCGAATAATGCGTGCGATTTGAATTGTGTCTGTTCGTTTAGGATGTCGTTTTTATTTGTTTTTGTGTGTTTGTATATTTCTAATTGTTCTAGAGTGTCTAGTTTTCGGCCTTTTGTGTGTACGTGTAGTATGTTCATGTTATTGTCGATGTTTTTATATGTGTGGTTTGCTTCAATGAGGTGGTTTGCGAAGGTAGATTCTGTAGTGGTGTGGAGTGCTTTTGTGTGTTCAATGTATCTCTGTTTGAAGCTGCGTCCTGTCTGGCCTATGTAGTATCTAAAAAAAAATTTAATTTCCAAAAAGAATTATTTTGTCAATAAAAATTATTATTATTCAATCATTAACTTATATTGATTAACAAAGAAAATCTACCAATCAATTATAAGGAACATACTACATATCTAACAGCAGTCATCAGCTGATGTCTCATGGTCAGGTGAATGACTTTACCCTAGATACACTTCAAAAAAATTATACAATGTAAAATGCATCACATGTTTACAATTCTTACACTCTAACATAGTATAACATTATAAAACATAATAAACACCTTCTCTCCTCGAATTAATCTTTTGCAAAATCTGTAAAATCATTTATAAAATGTCATAGAGAGACACACATATTTAAATCAATTACTTGTGAACAAATTATCTGCCTTAGGATCTCTTGAATCAAAATAAAATCATTTAATTAGCTCATCAGCTCATTTGATTTACGTCAATTTAAGATTTTAATTCGTCACTCCCCTGAGTAACCTCCTTACCACACACACTATGGCTCCCCCCCCTAGACTGTGGTGTCCAGTTGCTTCCACAAGAACTGAAATTGTATTGGGGGTAGACGCTGCCTACCCCGTTTCTTGCTTCAGCGTTATATACAAATTCGGCATTACTGATGTCCGAGGACACCAGTAATCCTACTATAATGATTCATACGCCCTTATCACGGCACTATCACCACCTTCGATGATAGCCGCTGTTCCATAGTTATGTAGATTCCCTTATTTACCCCCCGGTTAATTTCTAAGTTATACCAATTTGACAGGCAACCAACTGTGGTCAGTTTACAATAATTCTGCCCACAGCTGATTGTCATCCAAAAACCACGGTCTGGGCTGGTAAGGCCGGGACCGCCCGAAAGTGGGGACTCTACTTAAAAAGACATACAGTTCGTTTACAATTACATTGCTACTACAATTCACAAAAAGTAAAAACCATTATATGTTACAATAAATTTATATATAATCTATTATCCACCTTCATGTTACATCACATTTCATTTATTATTACATTTTAATTATAATTTTCTGTTTGACATTTTCATCATCAATTGGTTTGGGTGATTCTCCAGTCATTCACTGTGATCTAATTTATCGAATGGGCACTAAAATATAACCTTACCCCCCTGCTTTCTTCTAACCACCATTTACAGATTTGCATAGGGCGACACCAATCTCTCAAAAATATTTACCTCAATTAACTTACTACTCTAGCTCACCTTGAATCATTCTACTCTTATAACAAAATATCCGCTACCCTCTTTGTACTTAGGATGTGTGTTCCCTCCCTATACTCGTTTCCTTATTAGTTCCTGGTCTCCCCCAGGTAACCCCGCCAACGCACATACGGTTCACCTCCCGCCACAACGCCTTTCCCTGAGGACTCCTTACCACACCACCCTCTTTACAAAATTTCACCACCATCTATTTATTCCCCAATTACATCACTCTCATTACTCTACATATACGCACTATCACTACTGTGTCCCTACTAACACTCAGTTTCTATATTACTTTTATTCCATAAATCTTATTCTGTTTAACACCCATTTAATGTTAACTCTGACTGATTCAAATGCCTTATTGAAATATTTATCACCCAAACTCTAACTTTTACAACGTTTTACATTTATATGCTCATTGAAAAATCACACTAGACAACTCATGACTACCTCAATTTTAATTTCATCATTTAATGTAAACCTTTAAAACTCATTTAAAATTTATTATTCAAACATTTAAACATTTTACTTTACTTCAAGTCGTTATAAAAATTCATACTTACATAATGGCAATCACTCCATCTACATAGCACATGATTACTGTCATTAATTCCAAATATAAACATTCATTATAACAATTATCACGTACATAACTCCATTTATCTTCTGAAACATTATAACAATCATATGATTCCATAACTAAACACATTTTACGTTTATTCAATTACTGTTTATTATCAAATTCCAATCATATAAAATCACTTAAATTCATTATCAAAATCTCTTTATATAACATTTTAAATTAATCAATTAATTTATCTCAAATTATTTAATTCAATCAATTATTTAAAACACATGTTGTTTTAATTACTTTACTCCAAAACAATTACAATTCATTTATTACCAACTCTCATTATTTATTTACTCTGATACAATATCCTTATTATTAAAATCAATTTCTACTGCATACATACCTTGTTTACATAACATACATTTTACAACACAAACACAATTAATTTCACTATAATGTATTTACAATTCTTTGTCATTGATTTTTCTGTTTACCACACCTCATTTCATAAGTTAGCTAGGTCATCACCATAAACTAAAATAATTAAAATGTCCATTTATTTATTATTTATTTAACCCCCATCATCATATATTAACCTGATGTATTTATAACATAAATCATTCTTATCTACATACATTACATTTTAATTATTATTGTAATGACCACTTTTGTTAATATCATTAACACAGTAATTAACTACATATTTGTCTCCCATTATTTCATAAAGCCCGTCTACATTGGTGATTTTAGTTCTGTCTCCATCAGTATTTTTGTTTAACATAAGGTACATTCTATCACCATATTCCTCCACTATATCCATCACAACATCAGGTAAGTTTTTATCATTTCCAACCGTATCCTCAAAATAATCATCCATGTCTATTTCACAAGGTAAGTATTTTATATCGTCTATTTCCTTCAATTTGAACCTCTCTTTCAACTTTTTATAACTCCTACTTAACGTAAATAACTCTATTTCCTCATCTACAAACAACTCTCTCTCTAAATATCTCTCAACATCATAACACCTGTCACCACCCCACTGACCTATTTCATACCACGCAAAGGGCACAACAAACTTACTATATTTCTTGGTTCTTCCAAGAACACCACAAAAAAATTAAGGGACTATTTGAAGACACCTCGTCTTCCACACAACAACCGGAGGAAACCTTGTCCTCATAACACCACGGTGAAAACCCTGTGTCACTATATACTTGGGGAAAATCTGCCCTTTGCCCACCTAACCTCTCTTCACACTCTCTCACAGTTTCATCAACACTTTCTATGCTCACAACCTTACTCTCTAACACCACGTTTTTAATTACCTCATTGTTATCACTTGTTAACTCATTATTATAATTATCGTTATTACTCACCTTGTCTATCGCCACCTGTTTTGCATTTAAACTAACACTTATATTTCCGTTATTTTCATTTATTTTACACTTACCTATATCTGTTCTCCACTCTCCCATTCTCTCAATATTTCATTCTAATTTGTTAACGTTACTTTCAAATATCTCATTTGTATTTTCTAAACGCTTATTAATTTCATTAATATCATTTTTTAATTCATTATTTTGCTTTTTTAATTCATTGAAATTCCCTTCACATTTTAATTTTTGTTCATGTATTTTGCTTTTTAACTCATGGAATTTAACATTCTGTTCATCGAACTTGCTATTAATTTTATTGAATTAAACATCAGAATCACTCTTTTGTTCATTGAATTTCCTATCTAACATTGTTTGTATCATTTTGAACATTTCATAACTATCGTCAGACTTTTTACTTTGGACCGGCGTCGACTGACTCGTTACGCCTTCCATTAATTTTGACTCGGTCAAATTACTTTCACTTATTAACATTACCTCTGTTTGAATTCCTGAATCGCTTTTATCAGCCGATTCAGTTGACATACTTTCAAACATCGATTTATTTTCGGCTTCGTCGCCTACAATTACGTCAATTTCATTTATATCATTTTCGTTATTTCCTGCCATTTTTATAAATTTACTGATTTTCATTTAAATGATTCTCTTAACTTACATATAAAACATCTTACACTTAACTCAAAATCATTTTATCACTCACTTAACCTAACATTGTTTGTACGTAATTTATACGTATTACTACTCAACTTCTAAATCACTTATATACTAGTAGACGTGGTCTGTACAACATTTAATTTGTACAAACTGTCCCTAGTTCGGTTGCGCCATTGAAAACTTACAAGTTTATAATAAAATAATATTTAATAAACAGGCAATAAATATTTTTTACATCTCTTACCTTGCCTCGGGTCCCAGGGTCTTCACGTGAACTCGTACCTATAAGTGATTTAGGGTTACTTCATAATAATTACTCTCTTTGAGTATTTGTTACTAAACTCAACTCTTTTTATTAAACTTTCTTTATACGCTTTTGAATTTTTATACTTTCAGAATTCTACTCCAAACAACATTTAGGTCAAATCTACTTATAACAGATGCTATCAATGATTAATATTCTTTCTTATCATACTGAACAGAACACAAAAAAATAATTGCTTAAACTTAATTACTAATAAAGGTGACCCAGCATTTGCTCACGCTCACGCTCATTCCATTTATTACTCCATAATTTAGTTTAGAGATCTCTGTACATTATAAATTTGATGATTCGAAATGTTTATATAAGATACGGTTACTTGTTTTTGATGATTGGGTCGACCTCCTGCTACACTGGTTGTCCAAATTGCGTTTTCACTATTTAATTTTGATGTCACTGTTGATGAACTAATATTTCACAGGTAATTCACGTTATATTATTGTTAAACTGAACTCACATTCCAATATTTTCGATAATTTTCGGCCCGCAAGCCTTTGTGTTTGTCTGGCCGCAGCCGCGGCTGTAAGTCGACTGCTACTGTTTTCGTTACATTTTAATATACGGGCGAAATGGAAAATGTGCCCGGCCGGCGGCGCTCACCACTGCTCGCGTCTATTACGTTCAGATGTTTTTAGCCGACTGAGACAGTTTTTTGCGTGCACAGCGCGAAAGAATGTATTAATACGTGACTAAACCATGGGAAAGTTGGCCGCCTGAGTGCGCGGGTGGAGGCGCATACGCTCCTCGTTGATAAATGCACATTCTTTAGCCACACCGCAACAGTTTCGACTATACAGTCCACTCACCATATTTGCTTATTCACAATCCCCAATGCGTACTTTCTGACGGTTACTGACCAGTACCCAGACTGGTTTAAAATAATTAAAAATAATTTACCCCTTTTGCCCTGTTACAGTTTTGATAGTAGTGATGAAAAGTTCGATAGAATAAATAGTCGTTTCTATGTTAATGATACTAGAATGAACAAACAAAATAGTAAAATTGATAAATTAAGTAATGACATTAATGAACAGAAAATAAAATGTGAACAACAATGTTAAAAACGATACTAATTTTAAAGAACTTAAAGAACAAAAAGCGAAGTTGGAGAATAATATAAATGTAAAATGTGATGAATTAATTAAATGGTGGGATGAGATAAAAAACGACAAGGTAGGTGCTGTTAATACAAGCGAAAATAACGGAGATATAATAATAGTAATGGTGTTAGTTTAAATGCAAAACAAGTGGCAGTAGAAAAGGTGAGTAATAATGATAATTATAGTAATGAGTTAACAAGTAGTGGTGATAAAATAGTTGAAAACGGGGTATTTAAAAGTGATACAGTGTGTAATAGCGATGATGATGAGAGAGTGAATTTATTAGAAGTGATAGACGGAGTAGTAATTAGTATTGATGAATTAGAGAAAGTGTGGAAAGAGCATTTACCGGTAGAGGGGTTGCAGAGGGTAAATTTTTCCCGTGGTGTTGTTGGTGGTGAAGAAAGGTCTTCACGAATGTATTGGGTAGATAAATGTTCTACAAATAATTGTCCTTTGAGTTTTAGTGTTATTCCTGGAAGAGCCAGGAAGTGTTTTTATGATTTAGTGCCCTCTGCATGGGATGGAAGAGAAAGTGTGAAATGGAATGATGATGAGAGATATTTTGAGAGAGAGTTGCATGTCGATAGGAAGGTAGAGTTATTTGAGATTGGTAGAAGGTATAAAGAATTAATAGAAAGGTTAGATATAGAGAGAGCTGATAATTATATTGAGTACTTACCCTGTGTTGAAACTGCTATAGCAGCAGTAGATGATGATATAACTTACTTAATTTTAACGGAAAATACTACGGGAGAATTTACCATACCAAATGTCGACAGGAATTTTGAGTTAATATTATGCAATAAGGTTTGTAACTACTATATTGATACAATGGAGAAAATTGATGATAATGATTATTGTAATAATAATAACAATATGTCTTTAATTGTAAATGAATCGTGTAAACGTAAGATAAGACTAATTTACGATGATGGTGGTTAGAAACAGTGAATGAACATTTAATTATTTTAGTTTATGGTGATGACTTGGCTAACTTATGTAATGAGGTGTGGTAAACAATAAAATAATGACAAAAAATTGTAGATAAATTTATAGTGAGGTTAATTGTGTTTGTGTAGTAGGTTGTTATATTAATTATTTACTGCCATAATATTAATATGGAATATCAATAATATTCACCAACACTTTTTTTCAGGCACCATCTTGTTATATACAAGAACATTAGATTTACTTACCTTTAAGGGCAGAATTCGGTTAAGCGAACCAGAAGACAGCGGAATGTGTTATCTGAAATAATTTACGCTTGCTTGAAATGTTTACCAAATGACATTACCTTTTATTGTCATATTACGTACAAAACATGTGACTCTACCGTGCACAATAAGCACGCTGCTATACCATTAGGCGTTGCGCCATGAGACGCAGTTTATAATATTTAAGTTAAAATTCCCCTTAAACATTTCAATAGCCCTCCAAAATAACATATTCAATTGTATTTTTATGATATCATAATTATAAGTAATTTCACAACCCAGCACTTGTTATTTAGTTAGACATTCTCTCATTCACTCACGCTCGCATTCTTGGTACAATTTTCTTTTAATTTTTTCCCAAATTGAGCTCATTTTTATTATTGAATACTGAAAAATTTTGTATTGCCCTTATCTAAACTTTTGGGTACCCCTCATTGTTACTTAGCTGAAATTATTGTCCAATAGTCCTGCAGAAATCCCATAGCTGAAAACGCACTAATAGGTGTTAAAAACTTTTACGAAATCTTTTGTTTACGTTTTACGTTGCACTTGTTACATTATTTTATATAAATACTGCACTTTTTTGTTGCACGAGCGGACGTTCGAGACTTAGTTTTAGAGAATTTTGATACACAGCCGGCCGGCGATGCTGCTGATTTAGGACTGCCAACAGTTTGCAATGCTTCAATACCGAGGTGGGGATTAACTACGTCATCAGTTCCTTTGTGTAGATTTCCACTCCTTAGTTGGTTACAGGCGCATAAATTGCGTTTCTCATACTTTTGGATGACGTATACATGGGTGCAGCTTGTGACACATTTGTATGACAAAATGTTGTTGTTGTTTCTGGACATATACGCTCGACCTTGACGCCAATCCTGTCCACTCAATTTTGCGCAGTTGCAAACCTTCATAAAACCTTACCAATTTATTATATGTGACTTGGAAATAAAATACAATTTATATTGATTATTCCCCAAAACACAGTAGGGCCAGAATTGTACTGTTACATGTATGTTGTACTATGTATTTTATGTAAACAATGTGGGTATGCAAGGTGAATTGATTGTATAATAATGATAATAATAATAGTTAATCAGGCTAAACAAATCATGATGAAGTTTATCATTAAAATAACTGAATTGTAATTGTTTTTGAATAAGGTGATTAAAGTAACTTTGTGTTTTAAAAACGGATTGAATTAAATAATTGGAGGTTAATTAATTAATGTTGTATAAATGAATTTTGATAATGAATTTAAATGATTTTTCTGAGATTTGAACTTGATAATAAATAGTAAATGAGTGAAGGTAGAATGTGTTTAGTTGTTGAGTCATATGGTTGTTATGATGTATCAGAAATTACATAGGGTTATGTACGTTATATTGGTTGCAATGAATGTTTATAATTTGGAATCTATGACAGTAATCGTGTTTTTATTCAATTGAGTGATGTAATGTAAGTATGAAGTTTATAATGAGATTGAAGTAAAGTAAAATGGTGTAACAATAAATTTTAAAGGAATTTAAAAGTTTTTAAATTAGGCGATTAAATTAATGTGAGGTAGGTATGAATTTTCTAGTGTAATTTTCAATGATCATATTAATGTAAAATGTTGTAAAAGATAGAGTTTGGGTGATAATTATTTCAATAAGGCATTTAAATCAGTCAAAGTTAATTTTAAATGGGTGTTAGACAAAATAAGAATTTTTGGAATAAAATAATACAGAAACGGGTCAGTAATAGGGACACAGTAGCGGGAGTGCATGTATGTAGAGAAAGTGAGAGTGATGTAAATGGAGAGTAAATAGGTGAGAGCAGGGTATATAAATTTTGTAGTGAGGGTGGAGGTGTAAGGAGTCCTCAACGCAAGGCGTCGTGGCGGGAGGCTAAAAGTTTTAAAGAGGGTCACGGGTTACCTGGAAGGGCCAGGAACAAATAAGGGAATGAGTATACAATAATATTGCATTTAAACTTGCCATATATGTGTTAGCATAATCATTTCAACAACCTAACTTCATTTTCTGTGCTGGTAAATTCGCTATACGAAAAAGGGTTCCACCACTAGATGATCTGGCCAAATAAATAAAAAAAAATTCAAGGTAAGTGGGAGTTGTGTGGTTGTTAAATATTTCAAAGTAAACAAAAAAATTACAATACTTATTTCATGGTCATACGTTATTGTTCCATGAGAGGAACACAAGACTCTTTAATCACATATTCACTTATTGTTTTAGCCCTGATTCAGTACTGTAATGCAAATACTGTAATATTAACTTTAAATGCAAGGTGTGGAAATTATCCTTCTCTCTCAAACACCAGTCTGGTTTTGTAGGTGACTGTGGAAAACTGGTTTTCATTTGTCACCCACCACCTATTCTTTTCAGAAACCCACTTTGTGATTGTTTTACTTAATAAAGTAAAAACTTGCTTCTTTTTTTGCTCCCTTCAAATCTCCTGCACTTGTATAACGGTATAACAACTTGTCTTTCTTGGTATATTATTTTCCTTGTTTCCTTTAAAAATATATGTTATTTTCCCATCCTACAACCTCTTTAGATGTCCAGATCACTTTAGTTTGTTCCCCAGCTGTAACATGGAATGTGTGTTAACAGTGTGCTATGTTCATATTGTTTTCTGTAAACAAAAAACTAAAAAATGGTAAGAGGTTTATGTAACACAGAAATCAACAGAATTATATAGTACTTAAATATGTAACTTTTAATATCCCACAACTTGAAAAGGTAATTTTCAGTTGTTTCATTAATTTGTTTTAATGTGTCTTATGAAGTTATAATTGTGTAATTACTTTAATAATTTTTCTTTCAGGATGAAGGTGACCATGTAAATGTTTGGATAACTATGTCTATTAGTCTGGAGTTAGTAGATGTCAGTGTGTGCCTTCAACCTAGTCCTGATCTGACACTAGCGTGTGTAAATTTTGTGAAGTCGCATCTTGTAGTGGAAAGCTTCAGTGACCATACTCAAGATATTGATCTTGTATCTCAAGAAATTCTTATTACTGACACACGGTTTATTAGTAAGTTTCGGTACAAAAATTTACAACTTCATTATTGAGTATCATAATACTAGTAACTAAAAAGTGTCTTTAAAAGATGTTAGTGATGGGTTATTGATGTTAGGCCAACTAGTAAGATGGACTTCTTCCATCACTGCTTTTTTTATTAAAAAGTGACGTTTTGTCTACCCAACAAATCAGTAGCCATCTTCAAGCAAAAACAAAACTAAAACATCACAAATAAAAATGAACAGCATTCTGTCCAACAGGGGGTCCAAATGGGGTGTGACGCGAACATATGCTTTCATAGAAGAGAAAAGCACCAGCCTCGCCACCCCAACTCCTCTCTCACCTACACGTCGGTGGGCCCTGTTATTCCGAGCAATCCACTTCAAGGTTGTGGTAACCAATCCCTTCGGCAGAGTGGATTGGTAAGCAAACGAGAGATGGTGTCAGGACTATCTGGGGGTATCCTGTGTCCTGGCCTGGCAGGATGGTGCACATCGGTAGCAGGATATGCATCTAGTGTGGAGGCGGAGGAGGCTATAGTAGCCCAACGGCTGCACACATGGGCTGAGTCAGTTAGCCTACTGTGACCAGGCAGAGAAAGCTCGTCAGCTGAGGTGAAAGCAACTCTCTAGGGGAAGAGCACTCTGAAATCAAAGTTCCTGATCCTGCAGGTTGGGGGTTGGAGAATTCACATATCCCATCTGTCAAACTCTTTTATGTGCAGAAACCTAAGAAAAGGAGGCCTTGACTCAGTAATGGGTTGTTGCGCCGCTGAAGAAGAAGATTGTGTCCCACAACTGACAGAGCCGAAAACACACTAAAGTACTATATGCACACCAGTTTTATTCCCGAGACGCTTAAATGTGTAGTATTACAGTGATGCATGCAGTGGAATGGCATACGTCACCACATTCTTTGTTTGGTAGCAAAGGTGAACTGCTGATAGTAATTATGTAATATGTATTAAGTCATACACACACACACACACACACTGAATACACAAGACACATGAACACAAACACCTACTATAGTGTTTTGACTTTCTGTCAGCTGTGGAACAGAATATTGTTTATCTTTTATTTGTGAAGATTCAGTTTTGTTTTTATTTGAAGATGGCTACCAATTTGTTGTATAACCAAAACGTCACTTTTTAATAAAAAACAGCAGTGATAGAAGTCTGTCTTACTAGTAGGCCTAGTGTTGACTAAAATATGTATGTGTTTTGAACACGTGAAAGAATATGGTCATATTTTTGTATACAGTTGTTACTATTACTAATTAAAAAATCGGTGTGGAGAACCATACATGACTTCCATGTTGTAAGATTTATGTTTAAATAATTTACTTGAATTCAGTTCGGTAATTTCTAAAAAAAATATCACCCACCCTCAAACTAATTTCACTATTTATAGATATTTTTGTTATTATGGGGTAGTCGTTGAATATAATGTTTTTTTCTGTCACTTTATCCATAAAAATTAGGTAGGCTTACTTTATTCTTATAAAGAAACCGAACTATGCAGATAGCTCCTCCGAAGCGCTCCGAAGTCACTCATGGACCCTGACATCTTGCAGAGGGTTCATTCCCTAAAGACGAAAAGTCTGTATATGAACTGTTCCTCTGTAAACACGTACAGTTACACTGCCCAGTGATCCACAGGAAGCAAATCGCTGTCCACGCTGGACACTTTTTCAGCTTGCACGCATTGTGTTGGTGTGAGTTTCGTCACTTTCCATTTAAAAAGCATGCAAATGTAAGAAAATAAACATGAGTGAGGCCAGAAAAAATGCAAATTGTGTGTGTGTGTGTGTGGGGGGGGGGTAATCATAATAATAAAATGGAAACGTAAACATTACATAATTGAGATATGATTGCCTGCCACGAACGATATATTTTCTCTCATACATGATTTAAATTAATATCGGTATGGAGAACCATACATGACTTCCATGTTCTAAGATTTATATTTAAAATCATATTTGAAATGAAATATTTCCATAGAAACTACGTCTTTCTACTTATTGCTTCAGCATTAACCACAGTACTGTGGTCACTAACGTATACCACCTCACGTTTTCGCACTCGATTTTCACCGATGATGGCAGTCGATGGCACTGCCGAAAAGTCTGGTTTTGCAGAAAACATTGGACTATGGCTAAAGAGCCCGGAAAGCAATTTTAACAAAAACCTACTTCTTTGTTGCCGATAACGTAGTACACATATAAAAAATTCTCCCCTCCACCTCAACTATCATTTTTAATAATAGAAAATTACCCCCAACCCCGTTCACCTAACCTCTTCATTTATAGATATTTCATCTACGTTTCTACAGTGGATTAGTATGAGCTTCTTATCAGGATACTTTATTTATAAAAATTAAGTACTTTACTCTTGCTAAATCGTTTGCCATAAAAATACCCTTTTAAAACATAAAATGTTTCAGGTAAACTACCCCTTTCTCTTAACCGATCTTCTCCAAAATCAACAGACCTTCCGTCCTCTACAATTCAGGGAAGCGTGCAAAAAAATATTTGATTCTGTTTGAATGTGCGGCAGTTATCATTCGTCATGGAAACATTTCTCTTGTTACAACATAAAATGTTGCAGGTAAACTACCCCTTTCCCTTAACTGATCTTCACCAAAATCAATAGAGCTTGAGCTCTCTGCAACTCAGGAAAGGGTGCAAAAAATTATTTGATTCTCATTGAATTTTCGGCAGTTATCGTTCGTCATAAAAAAATTACCCTTTTTAAAACATAAAACGTTGCTGATAAACTACCCCTTTCCCTTAACCGATCTTCACCAACACCAATAGGTACTGAGAACTCTACAATACAGGGCTGTATGCAAAACATCATTTGATTCTGTTTGAATTTGCGGCTGTTATCGTTTACTATAGAAACAAATTATCCTTGATAAAAAACAGTTGCAGGTAAACTACCCCTTTCCCTTAACCGATCTTCACCAAAAACGACAGGTCTTGGGTACTCTACAATTCAGGCCTGTATGCAAACAATTATTTGATTCTGTATGAATTTGTGGCTGTTATCGTTTGCCATAGAAAACACCCTTGATAAAACATAAAACGTTGCTGGTAAACTACCCTATTCCATTAACCGATCTTCACCAATAACAATAGGTCTTGAGAACTCTACAATTCAGGGCTGTATGCAAAACATTAGTTGATTCTCTTTGAATTTACGGCAGTTATCGTTCGTCACAGAAAAATACCCTTGTTAAAACATAAAACGTTGCTGGTAAACTACCCTATTCCCTTAACCGATCTTCACCAAAACCAACAGGCCTTGAGAACTCTACATTTCAGGGCTGTATGCAAAATAGTATATGATTCTGTTTGAATTTGCGGCTGTTATCGTTTGCCATATTATTTGCCATATCATTTACCCTTGATAAAACAAAAAATGTGTCAGGTAAACTACCCCTTTCCCTTAACCGATCTTCACCAAAAACAATAGGTCTTTATTACTCAACAAAACAGGGCTGCATGCAAAAACGTATTTGATTCTGTTCGAATTTGTGGCTGTTATCGTTTGCCAAACAAACAAAATTACCCTTGATAAAAAAAACCGTTGCAGGTAAACTACCCCTTTCCCTCAACCGATCTTCACCAAAAACAATAGGTCGCAAGTACTCTACAAATCAGAGCTGTATGCAAAAAATTATTTGATTCTGTTTGAATTTGCGGCTGTTATCGTTTGCCATAGAAAAATACCCTTGATAAAACAAAAAACGTGGCCAGTAAACTACCCCTTTTCCTTAAACGATCTTCACCAAAAACAATAAGTCTTTAGTACTCAAGAAATCAGGGCTGTATGCAAAAACTTATTTGATTATGTTTGAATTTGCGGCTGTTATCGTTTGCCATAGAAAATACCCTTGTTAAAACATAAAACGTTGCAGGTAAGCTACCCCTTTCCCTTAACCGATCTTTACCAAAATCAACAGATCTTGAGAACTCTACAATTCAGGGCCGTATGCGAAACATTATTTGATTCTGTTTGAATTTGCGGCTGTTATCGTTTATCAAACAAACAAAATTACCCTTGATAAAAAAAACCGTTGCAGGTAAACTACCCCTTTCCCTCAACCGATCTTCTCCAAAAACAATAGGTCGCGAGTACTCTACAAATCAGGGCTGTATGCAAAAAATTATTTGATTCTGTTTGAATTTGCGGCTGTTATCGTTTGCCATAGAAAAAAAACTACAGACAGACATACAGACAGACACACACACAGACACTTTTTGGAAAACGACTTTTTTTCATGTTTTGAGTGTAGTGTAACCTCTCTATGCTTTTAGTATTTATTTTATTTCTTTTTAAATTTCTATCTCCTTGCTTGTTGGTTTTGAAAGAGAGGTTACAAGTTATTTAGAACTAGGCAGGAGCCTAGAGAACCAAAATTATGCTGGGTCCAGTATGACGGGACTTGCAATGAACTCAGCCATAATATAACAATAACAGATTTATTATATCTCTGGAATTCATACAGGTGTACAAGATAAATATATGTATCTATAAAAAAAAACTACCAAAAGGTACATCATGGCAAGCATGTATAAATTAAGTGTACATCAGCATAAGTGTGCATAAGGGTGCACAAAGTAAATGTATATACATATATATAATATAAAAATGTTACATCACAACAAGCATACATACATCCAGTGTGCATCAGAACAAGTGTATATAATTGCATATAAGGTAATGTAGATATATATATAAAATATGAAATGCACAACGTAAATGTAAAATTTTCTCCATCGTGTGGCTAGCTAGATACATAACAACACACACAGAACACAAGGTACACAGACTCACAATCATTTATTTTCAACACGCATGCCCCTGTAATGCACCCACCCACCGGGTAAAGCAACTATCATCTTATACCCCGGCAGTGATAAAATATACGCCCGTCGGCAACCCGTTCAGTAGGATAACATAAACGCCAAACCCCTTTAAAGACGAATAATTCATTAAGCATAAATGAAACCGGACCACCCATTTGTCTAGCATACCGTTTATCAATGACCCATGATGAGTGTGTGAACCTTAGTTCCATTCGCAGCATTAAGTAATATTAACAAAACTCATCACCTACTTTCAGACAGTGTTCATAAAATTCTAGACAGTAGTGACTTCACAAAATTCCAAAAGGAATTAAATCCTTATGTACCTTAATAGACAGAAATTAATTACTTGAGGCTTTACAATTTCAGAAGATTTTGACAATATATATATATTTAATTTACCCAAAAAAGGAAAATGATGAAAACCAGTGTTATATTCAAAATTAAACAGCAAGTTCTATACGTGGGAAGTCAACCCATATGTGTATGCCAGTTAAGAAAACAATCAGTTTAGCCCTTGTGCAAGGGGCAAATCAGCTAAAATAATTCAATAACATTAGTAAATGGTTTCTATTAGCCTCAGATAACTGTAGAAAATAATTTAAAAAAAGAATACAATAAGGTGGTTGAGCTCTGGCATCTGTGGGAGCGCGCCCACATGTAGTTGACAGAACTTGACAGGACATCAGCCTGTCTGATAATGCCCCAGCGCGTGTCCAAGAAACTAAGTTCCCTTTTGTAAACCCTTAAAACGTCCCCAAAAAAACTTCAGGAAAGCCCCCAACCCTTAAATGTGAAACCACAGTCAATATAATTTTTTTTTTTATACACCACTGTTCCAGCCGGAACAGGGCTACAGGGCCGTAACCTAAATTTGTGTAAAGAGTAAAAGCGAAAAGAGATACAACTGTAAAATGGTACAAGAGTGAAATGGCTGGCGCGCTCCCGCAGTGCAGCACGCACTTACAGTCATAGCATTTAGTGTTATAGAAAAGGGTTATAAAAAGTTCAGTAATTTTTTATCGAGAGTGTTCAGAGTCATGATCACAGTTCACTTCCCAATAGACAGTCTGGACACGTGGTCCCCTGGCTTCTAAGTTATTCACATAAAACAGGCACACTGCCGGTTCGGCCCCCAAAAAGAAAAAGCATAAATGTCACCTCATAAGTGCTGGTGAGTGCAACATAGTGATTCCGTCTCCATCTCCCTCTTCGTAGGCGGTCTTGACATGGTTCACAGCTCGGGCAGATGTTCAGCCCACCGCAGACCAGGAAACCGACTTAGTGCGAGAACCCTAAGAAATCAAGTAAATTAGAGAACGTCTATAGAAAGGGTACACCCGAGTGGAGGTAATTAACCTCTTAAAGGGCCGCCAGATAACTCTCACTAAAAGGCACAATATTCAACAATTAAAGTCTTCACAACTTAATTAAATGGTCTGAATTCAGTCAATGAATAAGTAAGTTTGAGCCATGAACAGACTTAATTAAATAGTGGCTTAATACAAGTGAACTGTACTCAGTCAACATGCTTCGACAAAATTTTGCAGGTTAAACCAGCCACGTGCAGAGCAGTAATCATTATTTGGTCAAAAAAAATTTAACAGCAAGTCACTCACAGCATTGAGAATGTTTTACCTTCAATTAAGTTTCATACACAGACGCTCTCACACTTCATTCTCTATTTGTGAAGATAATTAACAAAGACGGCGACAGTATACTACATGCACCGACACAGTTCACTACTTGACTGCGCACCAAGTTTTTTTGATTAATTTTTATGTAATGCACTTTTACTATGAGAATGACTCTTGAAACTTCTCGCATTACTACAGAAAATACTAAGGCATGGCTATACAAAGGGCGTTGCGTACAACAGTAAAAAAATATCTCTTACATAACTTTGTCAGGTCGCACACACATATTATTACGTATTTTATACTGTAGCATTTAGTTATTAATTATTCAAACAAATATAATTATTTATAAGCCGAATAAATACAAAGACAAACTTACCGGGAGCCAATTTACGCTTAGCCAAGCATAAGATAAAGTTACTGCGTAGAACGAATCGAAGAGAGGAGATGGAGGACAATTCTTCTAGCAGAGGCAAGCGTTGACTGCCGGACACCGGCACACAATCGTAACAGCACAAGTAGAGCTGCGCGCGCAACGGCACACAATGCCGCTCCCCCTCACACCGCCGAACAAAGGTCGCGAGTGCTTCACGTTATGTTGCAATAAAATGAAACTGTTCTAAAATATTTTGTAACGGCCGGCTCCGCGCCGGCACAGTAGTACAATCAGAATCTGCAATAATCTCGAACACGATTTTTTTTGCCATCACCATACTTCCATTTCCTTAAGGAACATTGAAGTAAAAATGAAAAAATTAGAATTTTGTTAAAATTAAATGAAATGTTTCCATAGAAACTGCTCTTTGTTGTCAATAACGTAATAGATATATAAAATTTATAAAAATTTACCTACTCCATCATCAACTACCATTTAATTTATAAAAAAAAATACCCCCTCCCCCTTCAACTACCCTTTTCATTTATAGATATTTCATCTACCTTTCTACAGTGGATTATTATGACCTTCTTTTCAGGATACTTTATTTATCAAAATTAAGCACTTTACCCTTGTTAAAACATAAAACGTTGCAGGTAAACTACCCCTTTCTCTTAACCGATCTCCACCAAAATCAATAGGCCTTGAGTCCTCTGCAATTCAGAAATGTATACAAAAAATTATTTGATTCTGTTTGATTGTGCGGCAGTTATCGTTTGCCATAGAAATAATTCTACACATAGACAGACACACACACACACACACACACACACACACACTTTTTGAAAAATGACTTTTCTCATGTTTTGAGGTTAGTACAATCAGAATCAGCCGTTATCTCATACACGATTTTTTTCGCCATGACCATACTTCCATTTCCTTATGGAACATGGAAGTAATTATGTAAAAGTGTTATGTGGAAAGAGAATTGTTAAGAGTTTGATTGTTTTAATGTTTAGATAAGCCTGCAAATAAAAGGTCAAATATGTTCACAAATATCCTGCAACCTATTTTCATGTCTTCTGAAGGTACTACAGTACAGGCTCAGGTGCATCACAGGTAAATTATTTCTTTGTTAATTCAGTGAACACTCTGTTTGCATAATAGTTTGTTCAAATTACAAAATTTTTATATAAGAAACTTACATGATTGCTGGTTTTCTCATTTGTTGTGTGTGTGTGTGTGTGTGTGTGTGTGTGTGTGTGTGTGTGTGTGTGTGTGTGTGTGTGTGTGTGTGTGTGTGTGTGTGTGTGTGTGTGTGTGTGTGTGTGTGTGTGTGTGTGTTTATGAGAGAGGGGAGAGAGAGAGAGAGAGTGTGTTGAAGTTCACCAACACACACTGCAAAAAAATCTCATCTACAAAGGAATAGCATGGTGGGTTTGCTTTACAAAAAAGGGAAGGAACATCTTAGTGAAAATGTGAAGATATTAAGCAAAGTATAACACCATTGTCAGGATGTTCAAGTTTCAGTGACCAAGGTAGAAGATGTGTTTTAAGAGTATGTACAGTGGACTTGAAACACTTGATAAGTTTCAAGTTACTGGAATTATAAGCAGCAAGTGAGTGTTTTTCCTTTTATAGCTTATGAGTCAGAACACACAATGTTGCAAACATTTCAAAAATCAAGGAATTAATTAAAAGAATATGTCGTTTAAAGATGAATATAGTGAATACACGTAGCTTAGATTGTGCTATACCAACAGTTCAAAAAAAGGACAAGAAAAAATGTAAGGTTAGGTCTACTACAAGGCAACAAGAACTACCCTACTTACGTAGAAAAAAAATCAGACTTTGTCTCCAATCACGTTTGTAAAGGCATTGGAAAGGCAGCACCGTAGAGCTGCTTCACTGTCCCCATTAAATAAAACAAATTGAAAACACTAAACAGACCTTATTCCCCCTTAAATAAATTTACCAGTCTCATTAGACGAATTCGTTGGGCACAGGTCAGGTTAAGGTAAGGTGATGTTGGAAATAGCTTAACTCATACTCATTCCTGGATTTTGTTGACCATGACATGTCCGTGGATTAACTAATTATAAATATATCTCTACTGACTTGGTACACTAAGTTTTTATTGGTAAAAATGTAAAACTTTTAACTTGTTGCCCGAACTAGTTTTCGCTTACTACAAGCTTGATCAGAGGCTGCTGCTAGGAGCGCTGTCTTCTTATGAACGTTACTGTTAAGTGAACTTGTTGTTTTTTGTATTTGTCTGTTTGTCTAGACCTCACCATCATAAAATTAGAACACATTCAGTATATACAGAAAACCCACTACAACTGACACACTATACACAACTCCTCCAATCACCTAATACGACACAAACTAGCTGCCTTAAGAACTATGATACACAGAATAAACAACATCCTACTAGTTGAAAAAGAATACCAAGACAAATAAAACACGATCAAATATATAGCAGAAACCAGTGGATGCAACAGAACATTAAGCAATAAACTACACAAAACAAACAACAAACAAAGACAGAAAACAACAAGTTCATGAAACTAACATACATCAATAACCACACTAAAAAAATAGTCCATAAATTAAAAAAATCAGGATATAGAATCGCATACAGAACTAAAAACTGAAGCTCTACGAGCTTTAATCAAATTTTATTAATGTTTAAATATAGATAGTTAACTACTTTTCCAGGGTCTCGTCAGGTGTACTCATTAGCAGAGAGAAACAGGTGAACGCAAATGACCAACACTTTTGGTTAACGAACACTTTTTATTTTATGCTACTGACTCCCATCTCGTCAACTTCTTTCATACTATAATTTGAACATGAATATATTTGGCCACGAGGCTCAATTAATAGAACAACTCATACTTAATTAATTATTAACTACAAAATGAACTTAATTACTATACAAATAGTTACGCAACCAGCACTTCTTAAATATAGATTCTTTACATTCACTCAAACACACACTTTCATGCAGTACATTTTTTTATTTATTTATATTCCCCTCTTGAGCTCATTTTATAGTAAAAAACATTTCTTTCAATGACAAATTTGAATTGTGTTTGAATTTATTTATGTCTGGTTGAAAAATTATATTATGCCTCGTTCTGTTACTTATCTGTTTCCAACCGGTGAGTCCATTTTACTGCGCACTTTTAACTATTTCTTATATTTTCTTGGTTTCCCACACTTTACTGAAATAATGTACTTTTACATCGGAAACTGTTAATTAATTTTGTGCAATTCCGACCCGATTTTGTTGATATTTTCACATTTTTGTTGTATGCGGGCCCGCAAAAATACGTTCCGAACTTAGTATGTGTTGCTCGCGCGAGCGTTGAATTTAGACTGGCAACAGGCTACCGGCGCTAATTTGTGGTTGGATGATCAAGTCTTATTGTTCATAGTTTTGTATTCCTCCGCCAGCAGACTGTTTTGCTGCTGTGTGTCACAAAACTGCTGTCATAGACACACCCTGCATAGCAGCGTTATGTAAGGCGCTGACGTAACGTTCGCCTGTTGTTAGTTACATAACTTGTTGACTGGTTTTGTGTTTGTCATTAGCTGACCTTGGCACAATTTGTCGGTTGTTGAATCTGTTTTACAAAATATTATTGAATAAATGTCACGTATAACGTCAACAGCAGTGCTGCCACTGTCGCTACTAATAAAACACCTTTTGGTTTACGTTTGTCCCAAATATTCGAAAAAATGTTATCTACTTTATTTAAAAAAAAAAAAAATACAAATTTCCTTATTACCCCAGGTAGGCCAAAATACCACGTTACAGTACCCCCCTCAATGAGATATTTTATGCCGAAGCATAAAAAGTCTCATTGACACATTCATACTTGCTAAAGGGATCAGCCAGGATATGTCGCCACAACCCCCTGTATGGTTTACAAAAAATTAATCAACTCACCCTTGGTCCGGTGACTGTGACCGCACCTGACTGACAATACTGGACTTCTCTCTCAAGATCCCAACACCGTAGAGTCAGACAGATACTTAACGCCCCTGCTCTGACGCACTGGCCAGCTCAGGTCCGCCGCCACAGCATCACCCAACTCTGAAACAACAAATCAAATATTAAATAGTGGCCTTATACAACACCATATCCCCAACTGATCTGTTTCCACCTAGCGGTGCTGGTTTGCGCTAAGAAGCACTGGTTTTGTTTTTTACCTATTTCTAACATATATATCAAAATACCTAACAACAACATGATACCCATTTTAAAATTCCATAATCTCATTCTATCTACTTTCTCTTGCTAACTTTTATCCCAAAATTCAAAATTATTGCCCTGATTCCCATCAGAATTTAAATAAACATTTCCCATTACCATATCACATTTCTCTCATCCCCAATTTAAAAAGCATTTAAAATATTTAAATTCATAAAATTCTCTTACACTAACAAACACAATATAACATAAGAAAACATAGTACACTCATAATTCACATTGTTATCCTTATCTTAAAATAAACAATTTATATTTAAAACTTACACACTTAACATCATTGAATTTGCATATAAAATCATAAAATTATTTTTTAAACTCACTTTACTGTTATTAATTCGTTTCTCAAAATTTTTTTTTTCTCAATCTTCGTTTTTCACATCATTTCATTTATTATTCCATTTCATTAATTTGGGTGATTCTACGTTATTCATTATAATTCAATTTAGCAACTTGGCATTTACTCATAATCTTACCCCTTTTATTACTCTAACGCTCCCTTACAAAATCTTTAACTAGTATGACACCTCTGATGTATTATTTAAAATACAATAATTTTTATTTTTTTTTAAATCGTTACCCCCCTGGATAACCGCCCTGCCACACACACTATGACCCCCCCCTGGACTGTGGCGTCCAGTTGCATCCACAAGGACTGAAATTTTGGAGGAATTTGGCATCTCCGTGTCCTTGCTTCTGCGTTACATTTTAACATTTGAATATCAATATATTCTTGTTTATAATTATGCACCCTTAATGTGGGTCTACCACCTGGCTCTGCTGTCCCTACTCGGACAGAGTGGCAGCCGCTGTTCCATAGTTTGGTGATTCCCCTTAATTTGACCCCCATCAATTTCTAAATACACCTTGACAACGATAACAGCTATGGCCAGTTATGGTCAGCGCGTAATCGTAATGTGCCCCAACCATAGCTGTTAAAGCTAAACCAATTCCACGGTCAAGGTTCGGTGAGGCCGTGACCGCCCGAAAAGTTGGGGAATCACAAGTATAATATTTCCTTTTAAAATTAAAATTAACAATTTATATTACATGACATTTCTAGTCTTGGTGGTGTTTTAACCTAATACATTTCTTTCTTAACTTTCCCTACCTTGATGTTCATTTACATAACATGCATAACTTGTGTCTAAACAATATTAATAATTTATAATAATAGAATATAAAAATGTCTGTTTATGTATGAAAACTTTAATATTTACAAATACATCCATCATCACTCAGCTAGATAATACTTTTTTAATTGGGTCACATTATAAGTTCCTTTTATTTCTCGAGTTTGCAAATCTACTAAAACATAAGCATTCTCCATTTTCACTTGGCTAACCTCATATGGACCGTCATACAATAGAAAGAATTTCTTAAAATTTTATAATTATTATTAACATTTATTTTTAACCTTTATGTTATTCCACAAACTAAACTATTTAAGATTTATTTAGTCATTAATTGTTTTTCAATTGAAATTTCATCAAATAATTTAAATATCTCATAAAAATTCAATCATACAACATTAAATCACAATATTTAACCATCTCAAATTATTCACTTCAATTGATTATTAAACACAACATATTTCAATTATTATCAAAATTTACAAAGCATCAATTATTGTCTTCATAATTATTTATGTAAACTGCAAAATATTAATAATATATATACACAAATGAATTCACAAATTATTTACAAATCATTCGTCAAGAACTGTTCAATTGTTTCACACTTCATATGTCCAAATCTGCAAGGTCGTTACCAAAATTTACAATATTTACCAACGTCTATACACTGATATTTTAGTTCAGCCTCCATCGTTATATATTATAACATTGCCAAACCCTGATCACATTTGATATAAAAAAGTATGTAAAAAATGCCAAGAAACAATATATTTTGATAGATAAATGATAACGAGAAAGAAAGTAGTAAATATAATCAATAGTGAAGGTGGAAGAATACAACCAAAGGTGGTCACAAAACAAGAAAATACGAACTAGACTGACAGACAACTGACATTGACCCAACCCCAGAGATTGGCCAGATATTAACCAAAGTAAAGCGAGACAAGAAGACAGTGAAGAAAAAAGGAAAAGAAAATAAAAAATTACATGGCCATAACAATTAACTCACAAGATTGTTTTAAAAGAGAATAATTTTTTATTATTGTTAATAAGTTATGTTTAAATTTTTATTAGTGGTAACTTGTAAATGACAGTATCTCAGCAATTGTTATACGTAAAAAACCATGTGTAGATATGATTGTATGTATATCCTTATCTATAGGTGATGTGTCAGCTGTTGTGTTTAAGGTTACACTCATACAGACAGGGAATAGAAATGTGTGCGTGGTTCAATCAGAGAACAAATTGTATATCCTACTATATACTTTGGAACTTTTACTAAGATTATATCAGCAGTGTGTATATTATTACAGTATTATGTGTTCGAAAGTATAAGATGTTGGAGAGTTTATTTATTCAATAACATTATTGCTATTGCTACAGATATAGTAGATTTCAATTAACACAATATATTAACATTATTAAACTGTTGTTATTATTACTAATTATGACATTTCAGACCAATTTTTATCACTTTAATGACAAAATATATACAAAGTTATGTTTTATTTGAAAGAGGTATTTACAATACCATGTTGTTTGCATATTATAAAATGATATGTGACAATCTGAAGGTACCAAAAAAGACATGAACTCATTAGATACAAAAACTTTGTAATAATAGTGAGATCGTGAGAAATATAAGGGTAATTAGAGATAGGTAGGGAGTGACAAAGTTGAACAGTGAAGTGATAAGTGTAATAAAATAAACAGCATATAATCTTAAGAAAAAAGAGTTAAACAAGTGTGACAAACCCAAAATATAAGCACATGTTAAATGAGCAACTAAGTTAAGTATATTAGACTGAAAAAACACAAAATAATTGTGAATGTAAAAAAACAGAAAAAATATTATCTCAGTATAAAAATCACCAGGATGATTACTGTTATAAAAGAGATGGTGTAGGTATAGCACTCACCAAATTTGTTCATTTGTTAATTTAAAGAAAGAAGTTATTGGCTTAATGTTTAAGGCAATAATTACCAGAAGAAATAGTTTTACAGTAATATGTTAGTATGTTTTAAGTAAGTAAGGAATTTATAAAGAAAATAATAGCAATACCTTTATAAGAAATAATAGGCAAATTATATTAATTATGTGTAACGAAAGGGAACATGGCAGAATTATATTAAAACTTAGAAATAAGTAAATTATGTATTAACATAGTATTATCAATTTTGGACTAAAACATTAATACATGACTTAGACCAATCTTGTAAGATATCACTCTAATTGTTGAAAGAAAATAGGAACATCTATGTAAAGATTACAACCATTGAAATTATCCCCAAGTAAATATAGCCATTATAAAATATTTATTCAAATTAAACAAAAAATTCAAGGTTTGATAACAATGGGTTTATTTTGAGATCGACCAGGTAGAATAATTACGTTACCATGGAAACTGTGGAGTAACAAGCCAAAAATACCGTTAGATTATTTACTGAATGTATGACGCTTTAATGAGATAGACGCTAATTTTCGAGTGACCAAAATTGTCCATTAAAACATAGAAAATATCAGAAAAAGTTATTACTAAGTGTATATCAAGACATAAGATAAAGGCTGGAGCCAGATTATTGAAGTTGAGGCCAAATTAACGAAAAAAGAAAATAAATTACTACCAGTTAAACTGAAAAAGATGCCTGATGTCCTGAACCCAGCAAATTAAAGAAGATTATAGTATAACCCATGAATAACAGATCGTATGAATTCGCCATAACTACGGAAGTGATAAGTACCTCTTAAATTACCCGAAATACATAAATAAACTCACGTTAAATATCTCACTAAAGGTCGAAATCTCACTGAACTGAAATTCATTACTTTCAAAGATTAAAAAGAAATTTAAGTCACTGACAATTTATAAACTAACCAAAATAAACTGTTGTTAATGATCCATAACTTGTAAACACTTTTACTACACTGCGCTAAACAAATTACACCTACACAATATGTTAGTTAAGTTTACTTGATGTAAAGGTGTGTATTTTTATTGTTTTTAAAACATTTGTAATCCTTTGAACGTAACCTCAAGATCCTATGACAAACGACATTAATAATTTGTATACAATTTTTAACAGACGCCACATTAAACGTCTGGTATCAATTCAAATATCGATTGTCAAACCCTGTAATTGTCTCATATAAATAACCGGAGCATTTGTATTAGAATAATTTGTATTAAATGAATAATAATCACTAATAAAAAATGTGTAAGTATTGAGTGTAACCACGGTGTTATAATTTCATTAGGAGGTGCACAATATTTTATGTACATTTTAGCAGATGACTGACGATTTACACAGCCCACGCATCGAACGGCTGTGTGCTACAGTGGGCCTAGCTAGCGGAAATATTTGAATTATTCAAACCGCTTGAGCGGCGCTAGTCATACGCCTTTGAATTTTCTTTTAATTGTTTTAAGAAAACAATTTGGCGCCACCGGGACTTTCTCACCCCTAGTGAACATCAAGACCTGGTTATTCGTACGTTCGCCACGAACGAAATCTACAGAAGTTGCACGCATTCGAACTACGGATCGAGAAGACACGTACACTCATTACACACAAATTGTACATTATTTACATTTTGCAGAGTAAAACGGTAGCCGGAAGTCCCGCTATAATATTACAAATTGGCGCGCCAACTAGTGGAGCTAGAATAATAAAGAATTTATACAATTAAACCCTATAAATTCTAGCGGCGATTACGAAAGATTACAAAATGCACACCAGCGGAGTGTCGAAAAAATTGGCAAAGGAGAAGGAGATGGAAGAAAACAGAGGGGAAGAAGAGGAAGGAACACCGATTGAAGAAGTGGAGACAATAATAACTACAACAGAACCAAGCCAAGACGAAGAAACGGAATTACAGGCGGGCGACAAGGGAGAATTTAGAGGAGACCCGAACATACTAAAATTAATGGAAATGATGAACAATAATTTGAAGGAGATGAACAATAAATTCGACAAGAATGAGGAGAGCTTGAAGGAGATGAACAATAAATTCGACGGCATGAAGAAAGAAACCAATGAAAATTTCAAAAAACAGGAGGAGAAAATAGATGAAAAATTGGACAAGAAGTTTGAGTCAATTAATGAAAAAATAGTGAGTACTAAGGAAGAATTGAGGAAAACAGTCAACCAAAATAATGAAATACTACAACAACGATTGCTGGAGGAAATTCAGCAAAGAAGCGAAGAATTGAAGGAAGAATTGAGGGAACAGCTGAAGGAGGACCACGAGAAAAATAAAGAAGAAATGAAGCTACAAATGGCACACCAATTAATGGAGTACCGAGAAGAAGCAAAACAGCAGGTTACGGAAATCAACGACAAATTAGAGGAAACGTTGGAGAAGCTAGAGAAGACCAACGAAAATGTTTCTGGAGTCCGCAAGGAGGTACTCGATAAAATGAACCGTCTCGAAGGAGAAAATAAGAGAAGAATTGAGGAAGGTCATGAAGAAACAGTCAGAAGATGTACCCAGATAGACCAGGACATACACCAAGTCCGGGAAGAAAACCAGAAAGAGGTAGCAGCTGTACGAACAGACTTGGGAGAACGAATGGAAGGAGTTTACAGCAACTTAAATAAAGTAGATAGCAAAGTAGACAAAAACCAACAGAGGATTGACGAAATGCGCAGAATAGAAGAGTCATTACGGGAAGAAGTGGATGCCTGGCGTGACCGACCATGTAATAATAATCATGTCATGAACACAGACAACAGAGATGCTATTAATTTCCGTAATTATAAAAGAAACCCTATTGAATTCTTGAAGAGGGTAGAAGAGTTAATCATCAAGAATCGAGAGACTCGATGGACTACAATAAGAGGGATGTTGGACGAAATGTTCAAGGAGACATACGACAACTGGTGGACTGCCACTCGACCAGACATCCAAAACCTTCAAGACTTTAAGACTCAGTTCAAGGCTAAATACTGGTCTGAGTCAACTCAGAATATGGTCCGCAATAACCTGAGCAATGGAAGGTATGAAAACCAGAATGGACAATCCCTTACCTTCTACTTCTTGGGAAAAATCTGCATGGCCAGGAATTTGGAGCCACGTATACCTGAAGAGTGTCTGGTAATACAATTATCTTACCACTACGACGACGCCATCCAAAAGGCACGGATGTACAGCCAGGTAAAGACCATCCAAGATATGGCTAGCTTACTAGAAAGCCATGAACATGAGTGGCAGTACAGGAAAAATAGAGGGTACAGTTTCAGAAATAATAGAACTAATGAGGGACAATTGCCACAGAACCAACAGGGAGATAATAAACCACCGGTAAATAACCCTAACAATTACCAAGGGAACACACGGGGCAATAACGCGCCCAGAAATTTTAACAGAAGTGGAAACCATAATAATAACAACTTCAGGAACAACCACAGGGGTAATTTCCCGTCGAATGGTTACTACAACAATTATCGCCCCGGAAACAACAGTAATCAGAACAATAATCCAGGATACCGGCCACAGGTAAATTACATAAGGGGGCAAAGACAAAGGAGCCCAAGAAGAAACTATCCCTCATCTAACTATCGGCGAACGTACTATAACCAGGTACCCGATACGAGAAGTCACCCATTCGAAGAAGATCACAGACACAGCGTGGATAACCGGAATAATCAACAGGAGCCGAACGCTAACCAACCATCAAACACTACTGATGTTGGGGGCAATGAGGTCAACCCTCATTTAAACGCTTAAGGCCAGTGAAAACTGCGGACAGCCCATCACTGGACCAATCTCTGGGTGAATATAAGACAACACATGACAAGAAGATCACAATAATATGTACTAATTATTTGAAAAATATAAGGGACGATTTGATCGAAGAATAACCAAAACTACTGAAGAAAGAACAATTATGTGAAATCCACTGAAGAATTTATAAACTTAGCTTACCACGACTTTACGGAAGCTACCCCATACACAATGATGTTTGAGCGGCCACCGCCTAGAGAGATAACTGATATGATCCAATTCCCCACCAACACCGAATATCAATTCGAGAAAAAAAGATTCTATAACAGAATAGCCGAAAAGGTAGAGCAACAAAAGAATAAATACGGTAAGAACCAGAAAAAGACTATTAAGTACGAGGTAGGAGAAAGGGTACTGTTAAAAAACAGAGAATTACCCAGCTCCATAGAAGGCATCACTAGAAAGTTACTATTATTATACGTGGGACCATACACTATAACAAAAGACAAGGGCAATAACACTTACGAGATCACTCACCCCGTCACCAAGAAAATAAAGGGGGTATACAATCAAGCCTCAATTAAGAAATATTATGACAATCAACCATAACTGTAAAAAACAATTTAAAGTAAAAAACCAACAAAAATACTTTAAATAAAGAAAAAAAATAAAATAAAGTGACAAACAAACAAGTCTGCCAATGTCATAGAGAAAAGATCTCTAAAGTACGTCAAAATTCCAAAACATTCGTAAGTACAGCTTACACTAAGCATTAGAGAAACCATTATGATGAATAAAAATTGTAAAAAATCAAAAAAAGATATGTAAGAAAAGCTTACCCAAATATCTTAATAATATTTTAGAACAAGTAAAAATGGAGAGATAAAAGTCACAAGGCATTCAGATAAAGTAAGAGCAACCAACTTACTACAATATTTAAATAAAAATTAACAATAGAGGAGTGTAGTTACAAAACATTCCTCCAAAATAAGGTTAAATTACCATAATATTTAGCCAAAAAATGAGGCATAAAAAGCATAACATACTGTAAAGGAATAAGCTACAAAAAATTCCTAACTAGTAAGAAGCCATAACTTACTATGATATTTAAAAATTATGAAAAAATATCAATCAAAATGATCAGCTTCCACAACTATTTAGAAAGAGGGGAAGTAAAATTACCCAAACCAATGATCACAAAACAATATAAATGAAATAAACGTTCTAAGAGTTATAATGTGAAATGAGATGAAACAAAGAGTAATTAAAAATGAATAAAAATGTGAATTGTATCAATAAAAAACAATGCTTCAAATAGTATCTATAAAGAAAGATGAAACAATATATGACTCGAACTGAGCTATAATGAAGTATAAAAGTAAAAGATTCCCAACAAATATTATGATTATGATTATTATTATTATTATTATTTTGAGTCACGAGTTGACTATATTTAAGAATTATTAATTGAGATTGTCTGTTGAATGAACCAGCAATCATTTTACTGAGCAGGGATGATGTTCCCCTGATATCAGTATAAGAGTAGTTTTGATGAAAAATAAGATTTATAGGGAATAAGTTATAATAAAAATTCAATAAGCCAGTTCGCAATATGAGAAGATAATGAAGAAAAGACTAAGAAGAATGGAATTAAAGGATACAGAATTAATTATAAAAAATGAATGAGAAGCAGGAGAATTTGAAAAAAAAAAAATAATAAAAAAAAATAATAAAAATTTGATACGATACAATTGATAATTTCATCAAACTCAAATTCCCGTTTTTATAAAATGATCAATTTTGGTGGAAGGGCATTATATAACATTGCCAAACCCTGATCACATTTGATATAAAAAAGTATGTAAAAAATGCCAAGAAACAATATATTTTGATAGATAAATGATAACGAGAAAGAAAGTAGTAAATATAATCAATAGTGAAGGTGGAAGAATACAACCAAAGGTGGTCACAAAACAAGAAAATACGAACTAGACTGACAGACAACTGACATTGACCCAACCCCAGAGATTGGCCAGATATTAACCAAAGTAAAGCGAGACAAGAAGACAGTGAAGAAAAAAGGAAAAGAAAATAAAAAATTACATGGCCATAACAATTAACTCACAAGATTGTTTTAAAAGAGAATAATTTTTTATTATTGTTAATAAGTTATGATTAAATTTTTATTAGTGGTAACTTGTAAATGACAGTATCTCAGCAATTGTTATACGTAAAAAACCATGTGTAGATATGATTGTATGTATATCCTTATCTATAGGTGATGTGTCAGCTGTTGTGTTTAAGGTTACACTCATACAGACAGGGAATAGAAATGTGTGCGTGGTTCAATCAGAGAACAAATTGTATATCCTACTATATACTTTGGAACTTTTACTAAGATTATATCAGCAGTGTGTATATTATTACAGTATTATGTGTTCGAAAGTATAAGATGTTGGAGAGCTTATTTATTCAATAACATTATTGCTATTGCTACAGATATAGTAGATTTCAATTAACACAATATATTAACATTATTAAACTGTTGTTATTATTACTAATTATGACATTTCAGACCAATTTTTATCACTTTAATGACAAAATATATACAAAGTTATGTTTTATTTGAAAGAGGTATTTACAATACCATGTTGTTTGCATATTATAAAATATGTGACAATCTGAAGGTACCAAAAAAGACATGAACTCATTAGATACAAAAACTTTGTAATAATAGTGAGATCGTGAGAAATATAAGGGTAATTAGAGATAGGTAGGGAGTGACAAAGTTGAACAGTGAAGTGATAAGTGTAATAAAATAAACAGCATATAATCTTAAGAAAAAAGAGTTAAACAAGTGTGACAAACCCAAAATATAAGCACATGTTAAATGAGCAACTAAGTTAAGTATATTAGACTGAAAAAACACAAAATAATTGTGAATGTAAAAAAACAGAAAAAATATTATCTCAGTATAAAAATCACCAGGATGATTACTGTTATAAAAGAGATGGTGTAGGTATAGCACTCACCAAATTTGTTCATTTGTTAATTTAAAGAAAGAAGTTATTGGCTTAATGTTTAAGGCAATAATTACCAGAAGAAATAGTTTTACAGTAATATGTTAGTATGTTTTAAGTAAGTAAGGAATTTATAAAGAAAATAATAGCAATACCTTTATAAGAAATAATAGGCAAATTATATTAATTATGTGTAACGAAAGGGAACATGGCAGAATTATATTAAAACTTAGAAATAAGTAAATTATGTATTAACATAGTATTATCAATTTTGGACTAAAACATTAATACATGACTTAGACCAATCTTGTAAGATATCACTCTAATTGTTGAAAGAAAATAGGAACATCTATGTAAAGATTACAACCATTGAAATTATCCCCAAGTAAATATAGCCATTATAAAATATTTATTCAAATTAAACAAAAAATTCAAGGTTTGATAACAATGGGTTTATTTTGAGATCGACCAGGTAGAATAATTACGTTACCATGGAAACTGTGGAGTAACAAGCCAAAAATACCGTTAGATTATTTACTGAATGTATGACGCTTTAATGAGATAGACGCTAATTTTCGAGTGACCAAAATTGTCCATTAAAACATAGAAAATATCAGAAAAAGTTATTACTAAGTGTATATCAAGACATAAGATAAAGGCTGGAGCCAGATTATTGAAGTTGAGGCCAAATTAACGAAAAAAGAAAATAAATTACTACCAGTTAAACTGAAAAAGATGCCTGATGTCCTGAACCCAGCAAATTAAAGAAGATTATAGTATAACCCATGAATAACAGATCGTATGAATTCGCCATAACTACGGAAGTGATAAGTACCTCTTAAATTACCCGAAATACATAAATAAACTCACGTTAAATATCTCACTAAAGGTCGAAATCTCACTGAACTGAAATTCATTACTTTCAAAGATTAAAAAGAAATTTAAGTCACTGACAATTTATAAACTAACCAAAATAAACTGTTGTTAATGATCCATAACTTGTAAACACTTTTACTACACTGCGCTAAACAAATTACACCTACACAATATGTTAGTTAAGTTTACTTGATGTAAAGGTGTGTATTTTTATTGTTTTTAAAACATTTGTAATCCTTTGAACGTAACCTCAAGATCCTATGACAAACGACATTAATAATTTGTATACAATTTTTAACAGACGCCACATTAAACGTCTGGTATCAATTCAAATATCGATTGTCAAACCCTGTAATTGTCTCATATAAATAACCGGAGCATTTGTATTAGAATAATTTGTATTAAATGAATAATAATCACTAATAAAAAATGTGTAAGTATTGAGTGTAACCACGGTGTTATAATTTCATTAGGAGGTGCACAATATTTTATGTACATTTTAGCAGATGACTGACGATTTACACAGCCCACGCATCGAACGGCTGTGTGCTACAGTGGGCCTAGCTAGCGGAAATATTTGAATTATTCAAACCGCTTGAGCGGCGCTAGTCATACGCCTTTGAATTTTCTTTTAATTGTTTTAAGAAAACAATTTGGCGCCACCGGGACTTTCTCACCCCTAGTGAACATCAAGACCTGGTTATTCGTACGTTCGCCACGAACGAAATCTACAGAAGTTGCACGCATTCGAACTACGGATCGAGAAGACACGTACACTCATTACACACAAATTGTACATTATTTACATTTTGCAGAGTAAGACGGTAGACGTACTCACGGTAGAATACAATATATATCTAATGTATTTGTAACATGCATCATTGTTATACACACTCAATTTGTTATTACTATCATTATAATAATCATCCATTACCTTTATTCCATTCATTATGTCATTATAATTGATAGGGTTATTCCCTATTAATATTTCATACAACTTGTCAACATAAGTTATTATTGTCCAGTCTCCATCGGTAAATACATTCATGATCGGGTTAATTACTTTTGTCAGATCATTATATTCATTATTCTTCAAGTATACTTTTAAACTTTCTCTCCATTCGTCATACTTTCGATTCACATTATATAATTCTGTTACTTTATTAACATACCATTCTCCACTTATATCTCTCTCACCACAATACCAAATCATACTTTCAACATCATTATTACAGACAGAGGGTACAACATTATACAACATCAATACGGGACTCTTTCCCTTCTTAAACAACACTTGTGAACACCTTGGTTCAGAAAAATTAATAGGAAAATTTACCCTCTGCCCCACATACTCTATTCTCTCTTTCCACTTTCTCTCTGACTCATAATAATTTCTCTTTAACTTATATAATTCTATTTCCCTCTCTGCATACAACTCTCTATCTAAATCTCTGTCACTCACATTAGTTAATATCTGATTAATGGTTACATTTAAGTCTTTTCTGACTTTAATTATTTCACGCTCATGTTCCGCTTGTTTACTTTTTAAACTAGCTACATTAATTATAATTGCATCAACTGGTTCACAGTTACTTCTGAATTCATCATTTATATTTTCTTGTATCTCACTTGCTCGTTTGATTCCTCACACTCATTAATTATATATTGAACATTACAGTCCATTTGGTCATTTGGCTTTTTAATTTTATCATTATATTTACTTGTCAATGTGTCAAATTTTTTATTTGTCTCTAGCATTTTCTCTTTTTGTTTTTCGTTAATTATTTTTCTATCGTTTCTCATTTCGTCTTGTACCTTATTTATAACACTAGTCAGTTCATCTTTCACTCCAACAATAATCTCACTCATACTTTCCAATCGGCTGTTCATATTTACATCACTCATTCTTAGTTCGCTTCTTATGTTAGCAAATTCGTTATTTATGTCTACTAACCTTTCGTCTTGTTTGTTAAATTTACTATTTATTTCATTTATCTCTGATTTTAACTCATTCAAACTCATGTTTAGATTATTATTTTCTGACTTCATTTTCTCGAATTGTTTGTCAAGTTTATTATTTACTACATTTATCTCTGATTTGATCTCAGTTTTCATTCCTGACAGCATCTCCATCATCAATGCTAATTGGTTAAATATATTTAACCCCTTGTCTTTACTACTCCCCGCTACTACAGTTTCGTCTACATTTGTTTCAACACTCATCAACAAAATCATTGGTTGTTACCATATGATCTTGCGTAACATTTAAAATTGATACTTCTACGCTACTTCCACCTAAGTCTGCGTTCTTACTTCCCTCTGCCATTTTTCGACCTGTTTGTAAATTTTTGTTAACTCAATTTACAAAGTCCATGTTAACGGGCGCCATTGAAGCTCTACGAGCTTTAATCAAATTTTATTAATGTTTAAATATAGATAGTTAACTACTTTTCCAGGGTCTCGTCAGGTGTACTCATTACCAGAGAGAAACAGGTGAACGCAAATGACCAACACTTTTGGTTAACGAACACTTTTTATTTTATGCTACTGACTCCCATCTCGTCAACTTCTTTCATACTATAATTTGAACATGAATATATTTGGCCACGAGGCTCAATTAATAGAACAACTCATACTTAATTAATTATTAACTACAAAATGAACTTAATTACTATACAAATAGTTACGCAACCAGCACTTCTTAAATATAGATTCTTTACATTCACTCAAACACACACTTTCATGCAGTACATTTTTTTATTTTTTTATATTCCCCTCTTGAGATCATTTTATAGTAAAAAACATTTCTTTCAATGACAAATTTGAATTGTGTTTGAATTTATTTATGTCTGGTTGAAAAATTATATTATGCCTCGTTCTGTTACTTATCTGTTTCCAACCGGTGAGTCCATTTTACTGCGCACTTTTAACTATTTCTTATATTTTCTTGGTTTCCCGCACTTTACTGAAATAATGTACTTTTACATCGGAAACTGTTAATTAATTTTGTGCAATTCCGACCCGATTTTGTTGATATTTTCACATTTTTGTTGTATGCGGGCCCGCAAAAATACGTTCCGGAACTTAGTATGTGTTGCTCGCGCGAGCGTTGAATTTAGACTGGCAACAGGCTACCGGCGCTAATTTGTGGTTGGATGATCAAGTCTTATTGTTCATAGTTTTGTATTCCTCCGCCAGCAGACTGTTTTGCTGCTGTGTGTCACAAAACTGCTGTCATAGACACACCCTGCATAGCAGCGTTATGTAAGGCGCTGACGTAACGTTCGCCTGTTGTTAGTTACATAACTTGTTGACTGGTTTTGTGTTTGTCATTAGCTGACCTTGGCACAATTTGTCGGTTGTTGAATCTGTTTTACAAAATATTATTGAATAAATGTCACGTATAACGTCAACAGCAGTGCTGCCACTGTCGCTACTAATAAAACACCTTTTGGTTTACGTTTGTCCCAAATATTCGAAAAAATGTTATCTACTTTATTTAAAAAAAAAAAAATACAAATTTCCTTATTACCCCAGGTAGGCCAAAATGCCACGTTATAAAACAAAACAGAACACACACAAAGAAACAAATTCTACATAGGCCAAACAGGACGTAACTTCAAACAGAGAAACATTGAACACACAAAGGTACTACACTCCACCACCGAATCCACCTTTGCAAACCACCTCAGTGAAGCAAGCCACACATACACAAACATAAACACCAACATGGAAATTCTACATGTACACGAAAAAGGCCAAAAACTAGACACTCTTGAACAACTAGAAATATACAAACTCACAAAACCACATAAAAACGACATCCTAAACGAACAAGACACAGTTCAAATCACACATACTATTAGGATATATCACACCACACACACACAACATCGATCTTTTGAATGACGGCGCTGTCACCAAGAACAAGACAGACAGTGCTCCTAGCGGCAGCCTCTGAAGGAGCTTGTAATAAGTGAAAACTAGTTCAGGGTACAAATTAAAAGTTTTACATTTATACCAATAAAAAATTAGTGTTCCGAGTCAGTAGAGATATATTTATAATCATATTCATTGTTACATGAATATATTTGTTAATGATCATTTAATTATACGTGTTGAACAGTATTACTGTCAATTATTCTATCACATTCTTTGGTTGCACCATGAGACTTATTCAAATTAAATGTGAATCGTTAAGCGATAAAATTAAGTGTTAAATACTGAAATTTATCAAGTTACCAAAGAAATAAAAATAAACACTGTAATAACAAATACTCAGTAACTTACTGTATATTTGACAAAATACTTGCTAATACAGTGGAGCAGAGATACAAACGCAGACAGCTGAACTCAGACAGAAACTTTGTATGAAATGATAAAGTTTTGAAGTTTGACTATGGAAAGGGAGTCCTCCAACGCGATGCTCCTGCTTGCCTCCTCTTCATTCCTGCCTTAGAAAAAGCTATGAGAGGTGCTGGAATAGATTCCTCTGGGACTGTATTCAGCAGGTTGGTGCAGGTCCTAGGATACACTGATGACCTAGATATAATCGGGAGGTCCCTTCGAGCAGTCGCTGAAGCCTTTCTTGCTCTTGAAGGTCCCGCAAGGAGGCTGGGTCTCATAACAAATGAAAGCAAGACAAAATACATGGTCACAGGACAGGAAGCTAGAGAAGGAGAGCATGTCCAAATTGGCATCTATTTCTTCGAAAAAGTCAACAACTTTATTTGTTTAGGATGCCAAGTTAACTCTGATGGGGAAACAACAGAAGAAATAAAGCAAAGAGTCACCTCAGCTAATAGGTGCTTCTTTGGTCTCAGACCCGTGTTCTAGAGCAGAACAATTGCCAGGAGTATCAAGCTGCTTCTTTATAAAACACTAATCCACCCAGTTCTTACCTGTGGTTCTGAGATCTGGACCATTTCTATAAAGCCTGAGTCAAGCCTGCTGGTTCATGATCACAAAATCCTCTGCAGCATTTTTGGTCCGATATGTGTGGGAGGTGACTGGAGGAAAAGGACTGAACACTCTTCTGAATGAACCAGATATTGTGAAAATTATAAAACTCGGTAGACTAAGGTGGGCTGGACATGTGATCAGAATGGGGGAGAATGAAATACCGAGAAAAGCACTCACAGAACAGATCTATGGCAGCAGGAGAGTTGGTAGACCCAAACTACGTTGGGAAGACGATGTGAACTATGATGCGCGCCATATCCTTGGGACCCGGAACTGGAGAGCAGCTGCACTTGACCAGGCCAACTGGCGGAGGCTGTTAAAGGAGGCCTTGACTCAGTAATGGGTTGTCGCACCGCTGAAGAAGAAGAAGAAGATGAAGTTTTGAAAACTTGCAAAACAGAAATAGGCCAAACGTCAACAGTTGAACTTTCTTTTTAGGGAAACATATAAATTTTAAGCTTTATTGTGTATAAATTATTTTATAGTGTATAAGAATAGTTTAGTTCTCAGTAAAAAACAGTTTACAAAACAAAGACCAAGTGTTAACTTATTTGTTCACTTTGTATAAAAATAGTGTATATTTACCACATAGTGATATTATGTGAATGTTTTTAGACGACTGTCAGACTTGTCCAAGTTCACAATACTTTTAAATAACATGCGTTTAATGGCTATACTGGATTGGTGGGAAGCTGTCAGAGATTTTATCATGGAGAGTCCAGAAAACCCTGAACCAGGTAATGTGTCGAATCTACAGTGGTTATATTAAGAGATATATAATGTAACGTGTATACAAGATATATATGCTTATATTGTGTGTGTGTGTGTGTGTGTGCGTGCATGCGTTCCTTAAGGACTATTAACTTTGTCATTTCATTGTAATGGTTTCCTGTCATTTCATTGTAATGGTTTCCTGTTTGAGCTTTTTAAAAGTTAAAAACATGAAGTAGGATTTTGTTGGGATGAAAGTTTTTTTTGAACTAGTAGTTAATAAAATATTGTTACGAGAAGCTGTTATGTCCATTAATAAATGACATAATAATAATACAAAATAAACGTTAAGAAACTTCTACTTACCATCACTCGGCTTCAGGGTTGCGTCATACGTACTTTCGGATACAGGCGCAATTTCTTAAGGTTGTGTGAATAATTTGCACAACACATTTGTATGAAGAGAATTGAGATTTTAATTTTGATCAAGTCATTTAAATTTACATATAAAAACAAATGTTATCCTGCTTTTTTCATCTTACTCGTAATAAAACTTACAACTATGGCTTACCTTATGTATCATTTTTAATCACACAAAATACAATTATAAACACAGACACAAACAGCCCAGCTTTGCTCACGCACACTCACATTCAGAATTTATAATGCCCTTAACCTTTGAATACTGATCAAATTCCCCCACACGACGGCCACGCATTCTTCGCGTACACTCATCTTCCCGTGAAATTTCTTGTAAAAGTTTGGTCCTAAAGTTATAAATCACTTCTCCAGGTTGGATTGACCACGGTCACATAACAATTTGCTGTAACTACAACTTTTTTACTGATAATTTAAAAACTTTTATGACGAGCCTACTTTGGCTGTCCCGGCGCCGGCGGATTCAACTGGTAGACTGGGAACGATAACGTAACAGGTACTTCTCAGGTGGTCTCAGACTTTCTACGGAAAGCACTGCCTTGCTCTTCGTCGTCGAAGCTTTGTCACAAGCTATGCATGTAGTTTTTGGAGCTAATACGGCATATGATCTCAGCTAGGCATTGGCTGACGTCATTAAAGTAGGCAGGACTTAGCAGCACTTCCTGACGATCTGTGAAGAGACGATGAATAATTTTGCGCTCTAGCCATCTTGGGTTTTTAGTTGAGAGCGTCCCTTGGAGCGCCTGCGTGAGTAGTTGCGCTCGTGCGTCGACACACATGTACAGATTTCTTAGAATTTCGTGGAGGTGCGAATTCCTTAGCCGAATGACACAATACAGTAAATGCGTCTCGCCTTTGTTACACCACTGTTTCTCAACACCGTTCTCTTATAATGGAATGAATATTTGGCGTACTATAAAACTTTCACCATAATTTTTAGAAAAGCCCACCCAAAATGAAATAAATAAAAAATATAATTACCCCATACGGTAAAAAATAAAAACACCCAAAATTGACACGCTACAATACCCCCTCGATGAGAATTCTGCTGTTCACAACAGAAGAAATCTCATCGATAAACCCCGAAGAGGACCGGTGAGGAACTGGGGCCAACAACCCCCTTGTTCTTAATCTGCATGGGTACACGACCCCCCTGGCTCAGCGACTATGGACTCATCTGAACGAGATCACTGGACTTCTCCGTAAGAGATCCCAACACCGAGAAATCGAACAGCTAAGTACCACAGCGCACCTCACCTTCTAACATGCTACCCCCCAAAATCCTCAATCCCTGGCTCAGACTATTCCAGATCCTCCACCGATATGTTTCCCCTTTTTATGCAAGCTGGGCTGCCTTTAGCAAATACTGGGCTCACACACACTCACATTACATGTTGACATAACACATAGTAAAATTCAAAAATTCTTTTAACATTTATGAAACATTTAAAAAAATCCAAAATGATATACTCAAAAAATTCTCTTCCTGGTTTTCTGTTTTCTACTTAAAATGCATTACTTTAAACCTTTCTCCTACTCTAAACACATCCTAAACCTAACATGTAATCACTTACAATCTAACAGTACAATGCAATATAATCAATCAATAAAAACAAACATGTTAAGTACACACAATAAAATAATCATTACTCAAAAATATTCATTCACTGGCAGGCGAAAAATCAAGTTTTTTTTTTCAGAATTTAAAAATTTCCAAAAATTCTAAAATTCAAAAAAATTTTAATTTTATTAAAATGATTCATTTATATATATAATTTGTTTAACATTTATTTGAATTGATTAAAATAACAAATTAAATTGACTTCCTACTATACAGGCTTAGTAGGCATATGACCTCATCAGCTGATCGAAACTAGGTCAAGTTCCAGAACCCTTGACCTACATATGTTATGTATACTTTCTGCACCTACATTAAACATCTGTAATAACCTAATTTGGAACACAAAACAATACAATAGCACATTTAAAATAAACAAAATATTAACATAATAATCAAATTGACATTTAAATTATTTAAAATAAACAATTCTTAATTTTACATGATTTCCAAATTCTGTCACTGGTTTCGAAAATAAAATTTTTATATTTTTTATCATAAATCTCTCTCTTTATTCAACAATCTTACTTTAATCTACTGTGGGTGATGTAAATTATTTATTCTCATTGACTGTATTAGATCTGTATACATATATAATCTTTCTCCCTTTAACTCTAACTCATAGCTTCAACTACCCTGACACCCATCTCTATCAAAATCTCTACTAATCAAGACACTCTAAACCCCAGCTTATCATGGAACTCAAATCGCCACCTTCTCTACATATATAAAAAAAATATTCTCTAACCCTTTGTACATAGGATACGTGTTTCCCCCACCCAAAACTCAATCCCCTTATTTGGCCCCTGGATCCTACCTAAGGCGGCCCCTCCTCACTAAAATAAAATCTATCCCTATCCCGTCCCAACCCTTGTTGCGGACTCCTACATTACACTACCCCCTAATACAAAATTGCCATCCCCAAAAATCTCAATCTCATTACCGTACTACAACTACAACAAAATAACATCATTAATTATAAACAACAATATATCACTCAAAACTCCACATAAATTCTCCACAACTACTGTGTCAACATCAATACTTCACAAAATTCTATTACATTACATTAACTCAAAAACAACATTACATTATTTTCATCTCTACTAATTCAACTTTAACTTTGACTTTAACTTGGACAGATCTATATTCCCCACAAAATATTTATCACCCAAAAACTATCTCTTATTAGATTTCACAAATTCTTACTTTACTTATCACTTTATCAAATTATTTTTATCGTTACTTTAAAATATCTGTAATACATTAAAACATTACCTTGAACATCAATTACTTATAACATTTACAAACCAATATACCAGTGACCTGTTATTGCTGATCAGCTGATCTCACTAACACAATTAAAGCACGTCTCATACTTGAACAAATTATATGAAATATATATATATATTTATTTATCATTATCTCTCACCTCCTTGTTTCCCATTTCTCTGATTCTGATCATTTTGTGTTACCGCCTGCCAGACGTTTAACTATTGGCTTAGTTTAAAGTATACACATATCATGAAAACACATATTTTATCAACACATATATCTAACTTGCAACGATAAAATAATACACTTAAAATTATAGCATGAACACCTTGTCTTGAGTGTCTGAGCACTAGTTATTTAACAGAGCACAAGCAGTTTTATTTGATCAAAATTTGAATAAAAAATTTTTATGTTATAAAATTTACATTTGTGGCTCATCTGAGCCACCTCCCAGCCACACACACTATTTCAAATTATGAAGGACTGTCTCGTCCTTGCGCTTCGACAAAGACTGTATATTTTGGAGCAGGTTTTACCTCTCCGTGTCTTTGCTTCCGCTATTATATTTAAACATAATCGAATATCAACATATTCTTGTTATAATCACACACCCTTAATGCGGGTCTACCACCTGTCTTTGCTACCCCCAAGCGGGCAGAGTGGCAGCCGCTGTTTCATAGTTTCCGGAGATTTCCCCTAGTTTCTCCCCCCATTGAATTTCTAATATGTACCAATTTCAAGTCAGCTATGGTCAAGGGACTTGATATGACCATAGCTGGCCGCTAGCCAAAACCACGATTAGTGCTGGTAAGGCAGTAATCGCCCAAAAAGTCGGGGAAATCTAAACTTGCATTTCACTGCCTGTTACATCCATTACTAATATGTGCGACACGGTCGTTTAGCAGTGTGTAAAATTTTAATTTACACGGAAAAAGGTGTGCCGCACATTTTCGCCATTCTGGCCTCCGATGGAGGTAACACTCCCTGCTACCCCCAACCCATTTCGCTATCTACGGGAGCACAGGCCACCCCCGCAATAGCAACTTATTAACTAACTAATTAAAAATTTTATATACATTATCATATAATATTTTCATCCCTAATCATTTAACCCATTCATAACCTTTAACATTTGACTTTCCTAAAATTTTTTAAAATTTTATTATTAATAATTAATTATATCATTCAGTTATTATTAAAAAATTTAAATTATCATTTTTATTAAACAAAATTATTTCCAATAATCTCACTATTGAATTAGAATCTTAGTTACCTGTAAACATTTTTGTTATACATACTTATAAAATTTTTTATACTTACAATTTAGTTAACACGATATACACACAAAACATAATCACCATATCACAATACTTTTCACCTCACCTCTGTAACATTTAACACAAAAATATTAGTTTACATCAAATAATTTATCATTCATTACCAAATTTCCAAATCTCGTAAAATAAATTAGATTCATAAAAAATGTAATTAATTAATATTTAAATAAGCAATCCAAATATTTAACATGTATCAAATTGTTTTAATTACATTAGTTACCAAAAATATAAATTATATAGTTATCGAAACAATTACCATTAATCAATTACTGTTTTCAAAATTAATTCTGATATTTATTTAACTTGCAAATATTTCAATATTATTATTACAACAATCATCTTACGCACACACATTATTTACTTAACATTCCACAATGCACACAAATAAATTCACTATATTTTATTTACAGACTTTTGTTATTTATTGTTCAGTTTTTCCGCACTTCATTGTCCCATTCTGCCATATCAAAAACCATTAAACACAATGTTTATACTGTCTTTTATTGTTTTAATAGTTCACCCTCCATCGTCCCAGATAAGTCTTGGTTTTATATAACATCGTTCAATTTTATCACCACACAAATGACTGTTTTGTGTGTTGTAACCATAAAAACTAAACTCATCCATCATACCAAAATACTCATGAAACCAGTCTACATTAGGTATTTTTGTTAAGTCTCCGTTGGTAAATACATTCGTGATCGGGTCAATTACTTTAGTCAAATCATTATAATCATTGTCACTCAAATATACTTTTAAACTTTCCTTCCATTCATCATACTTTCTATTTAAGTTATATAATTCTGTTACTTTCTCCACACACAATTCTCTGTTTAAATCTCTTTCATCACCATACCAAATCACACTTTCAACATCATTATTACCGACAGAGGGTACAACATTACACCACAAAAATAAACACCTCAATTCATCTATTACTACGGGACTCTGGCCCTTCAACAACACTTGTAACCACATTAAATCATCATCGTAAACATCATAAATAATAAAGGGAAAATTTGCCCTCTGTCCCCACTCCACTACAACATTATTTTTCCTCTCTCTCTCTAACTCATACACACACATTAACATTTCATTATCACTGCATTCCACCAACTCATCAGTACTCTCACTCTTTATTTTTACCGTATCAATCTCCGATACTAATTCTTCAAATACATTACTATTATTCTCACGATTTTCAACATTATTGTTGTCATTTATTACATCTTTCTCTGGTATCATATTTTTACATTTGTCACTACAATTTTCATTTGTTTTATTTTTCTCTGTACTCATCACATGTACTCCCATCCGCTCAACACTCTGTTCTAACTTATTCAAGCTTGTTCTTATCGTTTCATTAGTACTTTCTAAACATTTATTTAATTCTTGAATCTTATTTTTCAACTCATTATTCTGATTTTTTAACTCCTCAAAACTATTCTTTTGTTCATCGAATTTTCTGTTCTGAACTTCAAACTTTGCATTAAAATCGCTACTTTGTCTATCAAATTTATCATTCATTTTATTGTCACTAATATCAATTCTAGCATTTATCATGTTATATAATCGTGTTAACGTCTCATCTGTATCAGATTTTTTACTTTGGACTGGCGTTAACTGACTTTCTGTTTTATCGTCAGTGAAACTGATTTCGTTATTATTACTTTTATTTTCTCTATTTGATTTTGGGGTCGTTTGGATCCCCGAATCATCTGTATTATTTGGTTCATTCGTTTTTGTTACATTCGTAATTTTGTAGTCTTGACCTACATTCGGTGTTGAATGTATTTTAGGACTACTCATCACAGCTGATTCGTCAACTTCAGCTGTTTCGCTCATCACAGTCGAGTCGGACAAATCGACTCCGTTCTCTGCTGTATTTTCCATTATTATTATTTTTAGGTATTTACTCTGTTTCTTATGTGAACAAATATTCTTTACTTATTTTGCGTAACTTTACATAAGTACCTTTTGCGTATTTTCACTCAACCTCTAAATTACGCTTGTATCTCATTTGTAGGTATGGAATTTATATTATTAAATTTGTTCCGGTTCGTGGCGCCACTGTTATGTCCATTAATAAATGACATAATAATAATACAAAATAAACGTTAAGAAACTTCTACTTACCATCACTCGGCTTCAGGGTTGCGTCATACGTACTTTCGGATACAGGCGCAATTTCTTAAGGTTGTGTGAATAATTTGCACAACACATTTGTATGAAGAGAATTGAGATTTTAATTTTGATCAAGTCATTTAAATTTACATATAAAAACAAATGTTATCCTGCTTTTTTCATCTTACTCGTAATAAAACTTACAACTATGGCTTACCTTATGTATCATTTTTAATCACACAAAATACAATTATAAACACAGACACAAACAGCCCAGCTTTGCTCACGCACACTCACATTCAGAATTTATAATGCCCTTAACCTTTGAATACTGATAAAATTCCCCCACACGACGGCCACGCGTTCTTCGCGTACACTCATCTTCCCGTGAAATTTCTTGTAAAAGTTTGGTCCTAAAGTTATAAATCACTTCTCCAGGTTGGATTGACCGCTGTCACATAACAATTTGCTGTAACTACAACTTTTTTACTGATAATTTAAAAACTTTTATGACGAGCCTACTTTGGCCGTCCCGGCGCCGGTGGATTCAACTGGTAGACTGGGAACGATAACGTAACAGGTACTTCTCAGGTGGTCTCAGACTTTCTACGGAAAGCACTGCCTTGCTCTTCGTCGTCGAAGCTTTGTCACAAGCTATGCATGTAGTTTTTGGAGCTAATACGGCATATGATCTCAGCTAGGCATTGGCTGACGTCATTAAAGTAGGCAGGACTTAGCAGCACTTCCTGACGATCTGTGAAGAGACGATGAATAATTTTGCGCTCTAGCCATCTTGGGTTTTTAGTTGAGAGCGTCCCTTGGAGCGCCTGCGTGAGTAGTTGCGCTCGTGCGTCGACACACATGTACAGATTTCTTAGAATTTCGTGGAGGTGCGAATTCCTTAGCCGAATGACACAATACAGTAAATGCGTCTCGCCTTTGTTACACCACTGTTTCTCAACACCGTTCTCTTATAATGGAATGAATATTTGGCGTACTATAAAACTTTCACCACAATTTTTAGAAAAGCCCGCCCAAAATGAAATAAATAAAAAATATAATTACCCCATACGGTAAAAAATAAAAACACCCAAAATTGACACGCTACAAAGCCTACCGAACAATCCAGAACATTCTCCACTCCCCCGTCCAGTGTGGCAGCTGTGTGTCATTCAACTACATGATTCTAGTGAGTTCCAAGAATACTTGAGATACTACGCATTAAGCCGCCGGCATCGTGCAGAAAGGAGGTAAAGCTGTACTGCATCTCTCCGGGGCCTATATAAAGCCATAGCAGGCGGATTGTCAAGTTAGTTACGTGAGCGATTTTAGCTAGTGCGGATTGAGTGTGTTGAAGTGAAGTAGTATTGTGTTAATAATTGTGTGACATTAATAGACATTGTGTAATATTAATAGACATTGTTATTGCTTGTGGACAAATCTAACTGGAAATATTGTACGAGTTAATTACATAGCCTATGTCTTGTATTTTGTTTCCACTGTACCTACGACGATCAAGTAGACTGTCGTAACAGTGGTGTCAAAACTGGGATAGAACAGTTAATGGTGGAAACAGAGGACACTGCGTAGAAGAGTCGAGTTCGTGATAGTTGATAAAAAAAAGAAGAAGAATGGATACCAGTCAGATGGTAAAATCATTCAAAGCAATGCTACAGCAGATCGAGGAACGACGCCGCCAGGAGGCAGAAGAGGCAGAGGAAAGATGCCGACAAGTGGCGGCAGAAGCACAAAAACGGCATGATGAGAAATGCAGACAGGAAAGAGAAGCGGCAGATGAACGACAGAAAGCACTAGTGGAAGAATGACTAAAAGAAAAATGTAAGCGTGAAAATAAAACACCAGAGAGTCGGCAAAAAGAAGAATGTAGTCGTCAAGCAGATGACGTTAAGACTTTTATACCAGAGGATACCACTCCAAAAGTCGTCCTGTTACGAGGTGAGCTGAACAAACAAGTTGACAGAATATCTGAAATAGAAAAATCTGTGAAAACAAATATTTCAAGTTTAGAAGATTCTATTACATATTCAATAAAACAAATTAAAAAGGAAGTCGAACATTTAGTAAAAGAAATAGTTAATAATGTAAGACCATTAATAAATGCTGAAGAAGATTCAAAATATCAGAGAAATCTAACTGTAGTAGGGCCAGTTTACGCAAAGGCCCCTACATTTGATGGAAGCACTCATTGGGCAACTTATATTCGCCAATTTGAAGCTGCCACTCACTTAAATAAATGGACAGAAGAAGAGAAAGGACTTTCACTAATTCCTTGCTTTAAAAGGGCCTGCCGCAGAACTAATACAGAAAGTGCCATCTGACAGTCAGAACGTCTATGAAGAATTAACTAAAGCTCTGGAATTACGGTACGGTGACCAGCATTTATGCGAAGTGTACCGTGAACAACTTAAAGCAAGGCGACAGCGTTCAGGGTAGAGCCTTCAAGAGTTTGAAGTGAATGTCGCCCGACTAACAAGATTGGCTTATCCTGAAGAATCGGAGGACTTCTGGAAGTGGATTTCTCTCATTATGTTTATTGACTGTATCAGAGATAGTCAGTTACAACAAGTGTTAAGAATGGCTTGGCATGATAATAAATCAGACGCTCTTGTTCATGCTCTCCGTTTTGAAGCTGCCCAGTTGGCGACCTACATTAATCAAAGTATGCCATCACGTTGTAGCCAAATGGATCCAATACCACAGTAACGTCATAGCGGACAGTATAAAGAGACGATTCAAAAACAACAGTTTAAGAAGTCAGCAGCACCACAACGATCTTTCGAACCAAAGGATAAAGACAGAAGACCGAAGTGTTACAACTGTTGGAAACGTGGTCATCTACAGGTAGAGACTGTTGGGAGAAGAAAATACCGAGAGAAGGGAGTGATCGCACCAATTGGAGAAGTAAAGCTCCAGAACAGCACACAGTTTCCACGCTACATAAGACTAGTGGAAACCTGTTTGTTACTGGATTTGCGGAAGGTAAACAAACATCATTTACAGTTGACATGGGCGCTACAGTGTCTATTGTGTGCCCTGACTTAATCAGCAACCGACGGCCTCAAATTAGCTCTTGTACAATACAGACTGTGACTGGAAGCCCCGTTAATGTGTTAGGAAAGATAGACATACGTGTACGCCTGGGTCTTCTTGAGTTTAACCACCAAATGCTCGTTGCAGACATTGTCGATGAAGTGATTCTTGGCATGGACATTATGAATGCCTACAGAGTCGTTGTGGACTTAAGAGAGAATGTCCTGAGGGTCGGCCAAGAGAAGATAAATCTTTGCATGGCTAAAATGACAAGGTCTACCAACCATTCGATTAAGCAAGTGGCATTGGCAAAAGAAGAAGTCAACAAGTTTGGTCAAGAGGAACCTTTCCTATTCCAGGCGGAAATGAAAGAAGAACTAGCAGAGGAAGTACAAATACGTGAAACGGCAAAAGGACTGACTGGAAAGCCAACTATGGGTGTCAAGGAAAATCCCTTGTTTGTTCGTGAGTTAATAGAAGCGCCCGGGGGAAAAGTTGCTGAAAATGAAGTTACACAAGAGGTTGTTGATGAGAACCAAACAGATGTGTATCAGCCAGTGGTGTGTAGATTATCAATACATGACACAACGGGAGTGATTCCAGCAAAACTAGTGGTTGCGCGGAAGACTCGTATTCCTGGGAACTTGATGTTCAGATCACAATAGAATATTCTAAAATAGAACTTTACCTTTGTTTACAGCTTAAGACAACTCTCGTTTCACAATGGATTTTAGATTCACACTGTATTTGAGTTCTTTCTGACAACTTATAAAGTCCAAAATAAACTTCTTATTTGACAGTGTGAATTAATATGTTAACCATTTACCTGTTTGTGAAGAGCCCAGCCTAGTCGTTTCACAGAAACAGAAACTGAAGATGAAACTCAAGCCACCAGTAACTTTCTTTTTAATTTTGTTTTACTCAAATATAGAACTAACATTTACTTGAAACCTAAGAAAGATATGTATATCTCAGAAGTCTAATAAATAATTTGGTTATGTTCCGAACACTTGATGTCCTCAGGTCCTGATTCAAATGCCTGACTGTATTATGAATGATGAAAAACTAGAAAACTGCATATGGTAGAGACTGTATAGGTGCAGCCCGAGTACTTCTCTCTCTCTCTCTCTCTCTCTCTCTCTCTCTCTCTCTCTCTCTCTCTCTCTCTCTCTCTCTCTCTCTCTCTCTCTCTCTCTCTCTCTCTCACACACACACACACACATACACACACACGACAAAGTTCAGGGAATGAAACAAACAAACTGTATTAATTGGTCTATTTGGTCAACTGTACTAGGGAAGTGCATTTTCCCAATAATGAGCAAATGGCCAGAAAACCTGAAGTTTCATATGTTACCTGTTATAACAGTTGCATAACTGAATTAAAATTTGTGTAATAATTTTATAAAATCAAGGATAAATTTTATATATTTTTAAAATATAATTTAATGTGTAGTTACTTTTATTCATAAATCATTTTGTTTTAGAAGCTGCAGCTAGAGATATTGCCAAGCAGATTTCTACTCCAGTGCAAATACCATTTGAAATGAAGCTAAATATTACAGACTCGGAAATAGTATTTGTTGAAGACACGTCCCAGTGGGATACAAATGCAGTGATATTGAAGGTATTTTTATTTTTATATTTTGTTTTCTGCAGTGTGTGTGTGTGTGTGTGTGTGTGTGTGTGTGTGTGTGTGTGTGTGTGTGTGTGTGTGTGTGTGTGTGTGTGTGTGTGTGTGTGTGTGTGTGTGTGTGTGTGTGTGTGTGTGTGTGTTTTCTGTTAGCAACTGTAGTAAGGAACAGAGTTGAAAAGGAGAACATAGCAACTTTTGTGACGTACCACAAAAGTGTTAATCGACTGGGGAATATGAAACTACTTAAGATGGTCTACGTTTAGAACTTTGTTATAAAAACTGGAAGAATAAGTGTTTGTTCATTAATGGGGAAAAGTCACATTATTGGCTTAGATTGTAAGAAACACTGTATTGACATTGTTGTCTTGAGGTGGAAAAGAAAAAGTGTAATGAAAAGATTATTGGTAGGGAAAGTAATTAAGCATTACAGTGATTTTATCCTGACAATAAGAGGATAGGATTGTCTATCAGGATATTAGCCTGAAGAAATTAGTTTGTATTTTCTACTAAAAATTCATTCTTTGATAAATGTAAGTGTATATTCATATAAAGGAAAGCATAAATACATTTATGTACCTTTATATTCACACATCTATGTACATAAAGTTTGCTGCGATTTTTATCATTAGATTTTAGTAAACATGTAGTAACCAAACTTGCAACATCTTGTAGTAATCAAACTGTGTATTTTTATAGTAATAAAAAACCTGTTTCAGAGTACAACTGTAATTACATATCGACCACAGTTTAGCGAGAAACCGGTGTCATGTAACCTGAATCACTGTGAGATGTTCTCATGTGTTCTTGGTATGGAAGATGAGACAGCATTGTCCATTATTGACCCGGTTACAGTAAATATGGAAGTAGTGAAAGTATCTTCTACAACCAAAGACTTTAAAGTACTAAAGGTAAAATGATATTTAATAATATAAGTATTTTGCTAAACATTATGCCACTGATTTGTTATAATATTATTATATACATACCACCAAATCAGTAAAGTTTCAATTTTTTTAAATTATTGAAAAAAAAATTGAAACTTTACTGATTTTGGTGGTATGTATGTAATAATAATATAAACATTAACCCTTTGGGTACCAATGTCCAATACATCGGACGTTTTGGTTTTGTTGAAACGGACCGACATCTGATATATCGGACGTCATTTAAAATTGCAGCTGGTTTTACAGAAATAGTTTCTGAGCACTGCCAACATGTGAGATGGTAAATAAACATTCGTAGTTTTCAATCCAACCACCAGATAGCATAACTTACTTTTTTTTAAGTTACATAATATTGAAATGGCAGTGTTCTTGTGTTGTTTTCTGTTGCTGGCGTTCGTGTTGGGTACGTATATGTTATTTTTTCATTGTGTTTCTAATTTTATAAGTGATGTTATTGAATAAACATAATTCTACGTTTATTTAGTGTGGTTTTATCAGTGTTTTTGTTAAAATAAATATGTACTAATTTCAAAAAGTTGATTTTAAACTTTGGTGTTGCACGAGTTTCGCTACTCCCTGTATTTTGCCACATATAATACACACATTTATGCTATTATCTTGTCTTCTATTATAGACAGAGTACTAATTTTTTGCACCCAGACTAATATATAAAGGAAACAACTATGGCAGTTTGGAGTGCTAGAGATTTTTTTTTGTAAGACAAAGAGCGAGTTGAATACAGTTTGATTGCCCAAATTATTGTTTTAATATTTTGTTAATATTTTTATTTAGAAAGTAATTAATAGACTATATTATACTATATTCTGTATCCCAAAATTATACCTTTAAAAAAACACCATTTGTACCCAAGTATGTTTCATATGTGAAAAAATCACACCCACTACAAAAACACCAAAAACGACCTGGGTCTTTTCGGAAGAACCAGCGTAAAAATTCCAGTTCCCAAAGGGTTGAACGCTTATTACTTGTATGCATGTATGATAAACTAACATCACTCTTCTATAATAGCATAATACATATTTTTTCTAACCGAAATTTTCAGCTATAAATATCATTCCCAGATAGTATACGTTTTATGTTATTATTTATCTTTTTTTTACTCAAAGGCAATATTTCTAAACATTTCTCAGTATTAAAATAAACAGATACGAATAGAATTTAATGAACTACTTCTTAAAATAAAATTATTTATGTTATTGTTTAGGTGCAGATGGTAAGACTAAGTTTGCGTCTTTCATATCACGATGTGCGAATGTTTTCTCAAATGCTGAAGTCTCTACCTAAGCAAACGCAGTGGGCACGCAGTCATTCAGTAGAAGATGAAGATTCAAAGCCTGTTAATTTCAGAAGTGAGAATATAATGTAGTTAGCATACAGTAGTTTAAGCACTGAATATGCGATTCGTTTATTCAGGTGAAGCTTTTATTTTCATTCTGTGTTGACACATCTTTTTTGTTGAAAATTTCTGAGTGCTCTGAGTGATTATATATTTTAAGGCAATTATCTTTAAATAATCTTTGCATGCCATTTTGTCCATTGCATATGTATTTGCAATTAGTTCTATAAGAACTTTTTCCTTAACTGATTGCTTGTATTACTTTTGTTCTGAGCTACTTATTTTATTTACTTCATTGGTAAATTTGTCTCTGATATTTCCAATAGTTTATTCATTATTGTATTTTAAAAGTGTGTGCTTATACTCATAAAGTATCCATTTTATCTAGTGTACAGTTAAAGTGTAGTTTTCTACAGTATTAATAACAGTGTTGCTAATTTTCTTCAACTTAGTGTCATGTTTCAGTTGGTGTCTAAATTGGTAGCTTTTAAAATCATGAAAAACCCCCACCCCGTGTGATTCTCTTTTTGTAAATGATAATTTTTATTTAAGTAAATAAGTTTATGATGAAGCCAATTTTTATTAAAGTAAATAAGTTTATGATGAAGATGTAAGATGTGGAATATTCTTTGTGCGCACACTCAGAATAATTCTCACTTGTATGAATTTTCATAATCTCAATAACATGTCTATGTAATGTATTCCAATTGGAACACGATTACTCAAAATTGATCTTCTTATAAAGCTCAATAAAGCATCAATTTATTCATTTAAATAATTAATAATTGAAACTGTTCAGTATTTAAAATTACGTTGTGACGTTTCAGTCTCGCTTATATATATTTTAATAATAATAATGGTATGATGATCATGTATTATGTGATTTGCATAATTTAAACCACACATCCGGTGAAACACGTGCTCAGTTTTGGTTAAATGCATTAGGCTTTTAGGGTCCAAGATTGCGTTAAGCAGAAAAGACAGAGGTTTTCGGAGTATTGAAATAACCATTTACACAACATGAGGATAACAAATTAGATTTTATTCAGTTACTTACACTATAGGTTATAAACAATGGGAGTCATCAACGATTATTAAATTTCAAAATGGCGGCTACATTATTTCCGCTTTCGCCATACGTTTAATGCTATATGCATGGGCTTTGTTTTCTTTAAAATAATTCTTTTTTAAATTCTATACTGCAGTTACTTTCAAATTATTATTTATTTCTTTAATTTGAATAATTACTCTGTAATTAGACACAAACCAACGCCCCAAATATAACTGATTTAAGGTTGGCCAACGATTACTTTCATTCAATTTTTTAAATGATTTCTGCATTTTTGAAAACAATTACTGCATTTCTACGGCAAAAGCTGCCCACTGCACTGGTCGAGCATGTGTGCTCGCTGAACTGTTATAGACGACTGGGGCGGAATCAGACGCAATTGTTATGTAAGTGGTTGTGCGTCTGACGTCATTGTTCATTGTTTTATAGCCACCGCCCTGGTTAATACGTATTTGTTGTCATGCCGTCATTGTTTATTTATGACGATCTGGCTTTGTGGACCAATGAAAAGTTCGTATTATCAGTTCGTTTCACTTATGCCGCCATTACACATGTCAAATTCTGCTCGTACCATGATGACCTTGGCTCGGCTCCCCTCTTGTTGAATCTGCGTATTTATTGGGACTTGCGCAAAACTAACTTAGCCCTTGTTAACATTTATGATCAGAATAAAATTTACAATAAAAGATTCCTGAATCCCATTATTATGGTAATAGGTATTTCTGTACTGTCACAAAACCCCCTCAATGAAAGGTTTGGTGTCGAGACACAAAAACTTTCATTGACTCATTCATACGTTCTAAAAGGATCAGTCCAGATATGTTGCCACAACCCCCTGTAGTGTTAATATATAAAAAATTTCAATCACTTACCCTTGGTCCTATAGTGTTGATCGTACCTGTCTGACCTTACTGGACTTCTCCAGAGAGATCCCTACACCATAAGGCCATGAGGCACTGAACGCTCCTGTTCTGACGCTCCAGCCAGCTCAGGACCACGGTCACAACACCATAAAACTCTGGAACATGTAACATAAAATTTTAACATAGTGGCCTTATTTATCCACATATCCGCAACTGATATGTCTCCCCTTAGATGCATTGGTTTGTGTTTTGAGGCGTTGGTTTTCTTTACTCATAAAATTCCAAATAACACACAGAAAAATATAACAAGATTTTAGACAGATAATCCTTCTACTTTGCAACACTCCTATATATATTTTTTATCAAATTCTCTGACTCCAGTCAATATCAACTTACTTCTCTCATCATAATGAAATATACCCTTATACTAAACATAAAACAAATTCTACTCTCAAACAACAACTACTATCTCTACTCATTTATTTCAAATAACATCAGTATATTTAACTATCATGGCAGCAATTCAGAACTATTAAATTTCTCTACTCAACTTTCTTTATGTTAATTTTCTTTTTATAACAGAATCATTACCATAGATTTGCTAACCAACATAAAATTTATCATTATTACCGTCACTACCCCTGTAGTAACCTCCTAGCCTATTGTACCATCAACATAATAAAACACAATAAAACATTGTACATCATAAAACATTAAACACTAACATTGAACAATTCACATTACTGGATTCATATTTACATAACTTGTAGCAGAATTTTATAACATTGTTATTATCAACTCTCGATTAACTTTTAGTTATTTAACATTCATTCATCAGATTCTATAAAACAATTTCCAATTTATCATTTACCTTTCCAGTTACATTACCTTCCTACCGTGAATTTTCCTTTTTCTAACCTTTTTATCCTTATTAGTTTGGGTGACTCTATTATTCACTATTTTCTCTATCTTATTTTGGCATTTGTCAACCTAACCTTACTCACCTCCTTTTAACTAACAACCGCTTCTAACCATTTACATATTATGACACCAATATCTCTATAATAACCCCCTTCACTAATCCCATTTAAAACCTCTGGCACCGCTCATTTTTTGTACAAGGATGTATGTTCCCTACCTGGCCATATCCATCCCTAACCATTTGCCCTCCACCAAATATCGGCAAACACTCTAACCCGAAATTGCTCCGCCTGCCACAACGCTGCACGCTGGTCCCTTGCCACGTCGCACGCTGATCACTCCTTACACCGGATCCTTACTACAAAATATCATCAACAACTATATAATTACCATTCACATTACTCCCCTCTACATATATAATCACTAACCACTGTGTCCCTAAAATATCTAACACCTCTTTATATATTATCAGTATCTCAACATTCTTATTTTCACTAATTCCCAATAACTCTATTTAACTAACTCCAATGCCCTTATTTATCACTATCCCCAAACCTCTTTACAACATTTCACCTTAATATACCACTAGAAAATTCATCACTTATCTACTAACAACAATACCTCTCAATATCCAAATATATAATCATTTACTAACCATTAGACTCTGAATTTCATAATTATTTCAAAATCATTATCAACTTCCTTAAATTATTTAAAATACACAAATACATTGACATTAATATACACAAAAAATACAATCCACATTATCATCTTATCATTTACCAAAAATCAGTCATAAACAGTCCATCCTGAAAAACACTGTCCACATAATTAAATGTTCATAACACAATAAAATATTTAACCTCCATCGTCAAATAATAGTCGCACCATAAAACTATATACATGGTTTAATATTGAATGTCTTATATTATTACTACCAATATAATACTTATCTAATTCTTCATATATTTCCACAATACTATTTAAATTAATATGCTTATTCCATATTACTATCTCATATAATTTGTCACGATCGAGTATGGTCATGTCGCCTTTGGTATAGTCTGTTACAATCAGGTAAGTTATAAAGTCATCTTTATCAACATCATCTCCCACTGCTGCTATATCAGCTTCAACCCAAGGTAAGTACTTTGAAACTGTATTTATTTACTGCAAATAGATAATATCTTACTCTTACCTTCCGGGATAGGGTCCAAAGTCGTACAGACGAAAACAGCTGCAAACAAGGTTACTTAGTTTGGCGTTACGAAATATAATAACACAGTTTATTCTGGCTAAAATAACTTACTTGGATTTTATTTAATGAAATTGTGTAAAGTTTTACAGCTATGCAATAACGTGGTTGATTACTACATTGATCAAAAGTTTCTCTAGTTTCCTGTTATATGGAAATCACCTGTAAAATATCGATATATCTGAATAAAAAAATTCTTACAATTACTATATTTTTATGACTACAACAAGGTTTTAAAATGTTTAGTGCCCAGTACTTTGTCTCACGCACGCATTCATACTTTTTACATTTTTATCTTTTAACCCCGTTCTTAGAGCTCTGTGTTTATTTTTATTCATGGATTTATAAAATTGATTTTGTAATGTGGAGAAGGGTACTTAACCAATCCACGGCGTTTTTCACAGTTTCATCACCGTCATGGGTTACTCACGGTATCACTCCGAACTGTCATTTATGAATATTTTTGATGTCACAGTACACTCCGACTTCTTTGCTTTAACATATTTGAGTTTAGTACCAAAATTACACTTTTGGTAACGTTTTGTCGGCCTACAGTTGAACTAGCCGCACGTTCTACTGTTGATGCACTTTTATAAATGTTTTCCCACTTTTAATACTTGTTACTGCTTTGAAAGATAGGCCTACTCTTAATTACGGCCTATCTTGCACCCGAGGCCCCCGTTTTAATTTTAAACCACTTTTTACTGTCTGATGCTGCTTACTACTGTGTGTTGTGCACTATCTGATGACAAACTGCAGACTGTAGACTGTGTCACAAGGCTGCTGCTGGGCGGTTACGCAATACGTCTGTACAATTGTTTTGGCTAACAATGTGCATTGCTGTACTGGAGGCTCCTCACAGGTGAAGTCTGGCAATTTGAAAGTGATTGAATGGGTGATTTGTATTAATATAAAATTAAACTGGGGTAGCTTACTTACATGAAGTGAATTTAAAATCTTTATAAAATCGAGACCAAAATCAATAAAATAAAAAACCTTCCAATTTGACCCATTACAATACCCCCCCAATAAGTGATTGAAAGCCGAAGCGTTCAAACTCTTATTGCCTAAACCTAAGAGGATCAGTGAGGATATGGCGCCGCAACCCCCCTGAACACTCTACTAAAATCATGGGTTCTTACCCCCCTAGTCTGGCGACTGCGGCAGCACCCATCCGATCTTACGGGACTTCTCTACCCGAGATCCCACCACCATAAGCTCGGACCGATACCCACCACAGTATCGCCTGACTCTAGATCATTCAATTAAAATTTAATAAACGGCCTTCCATTACTCCATATCCCACGACTGATTTGTTTCCTCTTGGCCATACAGGCTCATTATTTACAAAGTACTGGTTCTGTTATTTGCAAAGTACTGGCTTTAGTTTAAAATAATAATATAATCTTACAGTCTACTAACTATTTTAATCATTAGGTTTTTTATCAATTAGTATTTAATTTATAATTCCAGTTTGAATTTGAATGAAAATAAAGTTTAAGTTCATTATTACAAGTTCATTATTAAAACCATCTTTTCAATTAATTTAATTACCATTTTAATTTAATTTAATTCATATTGTTTTAATCAACAATTTCAAAATTAATTATATTTTTCAAAATGATCCGGCATAAAATATTACCTACATTATTCAAAAAATTTACATTCCTTTCTTCACATATGGTATGTCTTTTTATTTCATAATAGTAATTTCCTGCTGGCAATTGTTCAGCAGACTACAACAGTTTTGTTATTGTCACCAAGTATGTCTGTAGGCATTAGTCACAACATACAACTACAACACACCTGTTTACATAAACAATAGTCAATTTTTTATAAATCTTTTAGATAACATATTTATCAATGTCGATTTCTTACAGTTCAACCAAATATAATTCTAATTCACCTTTCAGTTATTATTACTTTTTAATTACAATTTCTCTTTAATACCATTATCTCAATTTATTTATATTATTGAATATACTTACATACATTATCCACCTATTGACCTGGACACAAAATACACACCACACACACACACCAATATCTCCACGTAACCTCTGAAACATTTAACAACAATGTTATTTCATACAAACCATTTAACATTTATTTATTAATTAATATCAAATCTCATAAAACAATTTAAACCCATTAGAAAAATTCAACCATATAACATTTAAGTCAAGCAAAATATTTAAACATTTCAAATTATTTTAATTAAATCAATTATTGAATACAACATTTTTAATTACTTTCACTAAGTACAATAATTACAACTCATTAGTTATCCTCTTCCAAATTATTTTGGTTATTTATTTAAGCTGCAAAATATTAATATTATTGTTATCATCACAACAATTTCTACTACATACATACATTGTTTATCTAACATTTTATAATACATACAATTAATTTCACTAAACATGTATTTACAACTCTTCAGCAATAATTATTCAGTTATGTCACACTTCATTGTCCAAAGTTGCGAGGTCAGAACCAATAAAACAATATATTTAAAATTGTCCATTTGTGAATTTAAGGCTCAACCTCCATCGTCATAGATAAGTCTTTGTTTTATATAGCATTGTTCAATTTCATTAACACACAAATTACTGTTTTGTGTGTCGTCACCATAAAAACCAAATTCATTCATCTTACCAAAATAATCATAAAACAAGTCAACATTATTTGTTCCTGTCCAGTCTCCATTAGTAATTATATTCCTTATCAAATCAATTAATTTTTCATCACAAGGTAAATTATTATTATTTAAACAGGTATCATCAAAACAATTCTCACTCTCTATTTTAACAGGTAAGTACTTCAAATCATTTAGCATCTATTTCAACTCATTATAATCTCTCATTAGTTTGTATAATTCTATCTCTTTGTCAACACACAACTCTCCATTTAAATCTCTCTCATCATAACACCATATCATACTTTCAACATCATTCCGCACAGAGGGTACTAATTTATACAAAAAAGGGAAACAATTCAAATCTTTCACTAATAAGGGTCTCTTGCCCTCCAATAATAACATTTTCGAACACCTTGGTTCATCACAAATAAGGGGAAAATTTACCCTCTGCCCTACACCTTCTTTCTACAACCTTTTATCTACTCTTTCTTTCCATTCTTTTTCTAATTCAACAACACTAATTATTACTTCATTACAACTTATCATTTTCTCACTCTCACTTACTGTTTCACTATGTATTTTCAATGTATCACTTTCTGATACCACCCTTTCAATCACATTACCATTTTCAATATCATTGTTCTTACTCTCTACTACCACACTGTTAATTATATTCTCATTTTCGACATTATTGTCATCACTTGTTAATTTCTTACTGTCATTATTATTTTTACTTTTACTCTGTTCTGCTACTGACTCTACTATTTTCTCAATATCTCGTTTCAATTCATTACAACTATTTTCGCATTTTGTTTTTACTTCATCAATGTCAAATTTAAGTACATCAAATTTACAATTAAATTCACTTTTAATTTTATTCAGTTTTATATCATTATTGTCTAAACGATTATTTAATTCGTTAAATTTGTCATTCTGCACATCTAATTTGTTATTCTGTACTTCTAATTTACAGTTAAAATCACTTTTTATTTCATTCAATGTTATGTCGTTACTGTCCAAACGATTATTTATACCATCAAATTTATCATCATTACTATCAAATCGTTTACTTAGAAGTTTAAATAAGTCATTCATGGACATCTCTTTTTCTTTTGTATTTGTTTTAATTGTAATAGGGGTGGAAGTTGCTCCCCCCTCATTAATTAATACAGATTCGTTTACATTACTGTCACTGATTGACAGTGACTCTGTCTGAATACCTGAATCGCCTTTATTGGCCGACTCAGTTGACATATTTTCATTTACTACCGTTTCGGTTACTATTGTTTTTTATTTGATTTTCAGCACTAGTGCTAGTTAAATCAATAGTGTTTTCCATGTTTTCAAGTATTTACTTATACACAATTTATATACTTATACTGACAATCGCCCTCACTCCCAAACAATCCGTTCTGCAGCTTGGTTAGGTCTGGCGAATGTAAGTTGTAACCTACACTCGCGTCACTGTACGGGGGCCAATGAAACTTTATGAATTTACGCCAAATTATAAAATACTCGGGTCCCTAGTTCGGGGCCAATGTAACTGTATTTGTTTACTGCAAATAGATAATATCTTACTCTTACCTTCCGGGATAGGGTCCAAAGTCGTACAGACGAAAACAGCTGCAAACAAGGTTACTTAGTTTGGCGTTACGAAATATAATAACACAGTTTATTCTGGCTAAAATAACTTACTTGGATTTTATTTAATGAAATTATGTAAAGTTTTACAGCTATGCAATAACGTGGTTGATTACTACATTGATCAAAAGTTTCTCTAGTTTCCTGTTATATGGAAATCACCTGTAAAATATCGATATATCTGAATAAAAAAATTCTTACAATTACTATATTTTTATGACTACAACAAGGTTTTAAAATGTTTAGTGCCCAGTACTTTGTCTCATGCACGCATTCATACTTTTTATATTTTTATCTTTTAACCTCGTTCTTAGAGCTCTGTGTTTATTTTTATTCATGGATTTATAAAATTGATTTTGTAATGTGGAGAAGGGTACTTAACCAATCCACGGCGTTTTTCACAGTTTCATCACCGTCATGGGTTACTCACGGTATCACTCCGAACTGTCATTTATGAATATTTTTGATGTCACAGTACACTCCGACTTCTTTGCTTTAACATATTTGAGTTTAGTACCAAAATTACACTTTTGGTAACGTTTTGTCGGCCTACAGTTGAACTAGCCGCACGTTCTACTACTGTTGATGCACTTTTATAAATGTTTTCCCACTTTTAATACTTGTTACTGCTTTGAAAGATAGGCCTACTCTTAATTACGGCCTATCTTGCACCCGAGGCCCCCGTTTTAATTTTAAACCACTTTTTACTGTCTGATGCTGCTTACTACTGTGTGTTGTGCACTATCTGATGACAAACTGCAGACTGTAGACTGTGTCACAAGGCTGCTGCTGGGCGGTTACGCAATACGTCTGTACAATTGTTTTGGCTAACAATGTGCATTGCTGTACTGGAGGCTCCTCACAGGTGAAGTCTGGCAATTTGAAAGTGATTGAATGGGTGATTTGTATTAATATAAAATTAAACTGGGGTAGCTTACGTACATGAAGTGAATTTAAAATCTTTATAAAATCGAGACCAAAATTGTAGCGGGGCATTTTGGGCCTACCTGAGGCAATATAAGGAAATTTGTATTTTTTTTATGATAATAAATAACATTTTTGAGTAATAGGGAAAAACTTATGTAAATTTGGTGAAAGGGAACAAAAATTTATAAAGAGAGGTAAATTTGCTGTTTGGAGCGATCGCAACGGTGGCTGCACTGCTGTTGACTTTATGCGCTGCAGAATTATTTAATAATATTTTATAAACGAGAGAACAGATTCCATAACCGACAAACTGTGCCAAGGTCAACAAATGACGAACACGAAACCAGTAAACAAATTATATAACCAGCGTCAGGCGATCTGACGTCAGAGACGATCTTTGTTATGAAATGCCGTTACATAACGGTGACATGCAGCTGGCGGAGTGATACAAACTCTAAGACAATAAGAATTGAACATCCAACAACAGCCGCTTCACAAATTAGCGCCTGTAGTTCTGCCCAGTCCAACTTCATCACTCGCGCGAGTGGGACATAAAGTTTCGAAACGTAAAAGTGCGGGCCCGCATACCATAAAAATGTGATTTTAAATTCAAATTAATAAGTATACAGTTTTACAGTTATGAAGTGAAATGAAGGACATTTACTAGTGACCCGGCGAAAATTACAGAAAAGAACGAAATGTGCAGTGTGGTAAAAGAAATGGGGAGCGGACGGAGGCTGGACTGAATTTTATGGACGAAATGGCAGATAAGAGAATCAATTACCTTATTCTATTATATTCATACATTAAGAAAGAAAAAAAAAATTGAAGTCACATTTTATAACCATTCAAAATTGAAACCTTTTAAAAAATAAAAATTGAAATGAGCTCATAAAGGGAAAATCTAAGCTGGTCAGTATGTGAGTGTGTGTGGGGTTTGGTTTAATTATATATATATAGATATAAGGAAGTGCTGGTTTCCGTTTCAAACTAATCCTAGGTGTATACAGATCATTTCTATTTTAATATCTTGATTCCTTTTTATACTAAAGTCTTTTATATTCAATGTTTATACTATATTTCAATTTTATTTTCATGTGAGTTTTTTTTAGAATGAGAATCGGGAATTGTTAATAAAACGTAATTATGGGCAACAATATAACGTTTTTCTTTATTTTCGAACAACCAATTCTGATTTCCTGTGTTCGTCTAAAAAGAACCCCAAAATGATAAGTACACATATTTTGTTATACGTAGTTGGCAGTACAAGATGGCTACAGGAAAAATTAGATGTTCTGAATTTACTTTAACCATGTTTTTATCAATCATAATTTAATATCAATATTATCAAACGTATCAAAATCAATAAAATAAAAAACCTTCCAATTTGACCCATTACAACTTATTATATTTATTATATATCATCTCTCCTCCTAACCTTTCCATAAACTCTTCATAATCTCTGCTTATCTTAAAAATTTCTACCTCCCTCTTTCTCTCACAATATCTCCATCATAACCCCAAATCACATTCTCTCTCTCAATATATGCAGGGGACACTACAACTTTATTCTTGCACCACCTATCAGGTGCACACAAAAAATCCAGGGACAACTATTTTCAGACCTTTTGTCTCCCAAATCTACATTGAAGGCACTCTCGTCCTTCCTAAAAACATGTATATCTCCCCCAAATACACCATTAAGGGAAAAATCTAACCCCTGCAATTCCCTAGCAATTATACCTTCTCTACGCACTCTCTTTAAACCTTCAAAACACACTATCATTCCCTTATTATCATATTCTATTCCCCATAAAACCTTATTATTACTACCAACATCCACACTATTATCTCCTATTACCATATTTTTATTTATTTTATCGTCATTTCCACTACTACTTACCTTGTCATCTTTGTTCAATTCTAATTTGTCTAATTCTAATTCTGTTTTTTCGTCTAACCGTGTCTTTATTTCACTTAATCTTTTATCATAGTGACAGCTTTTTTCTGAATTTCTTTTTTAATATCGTTAAATTTATCATCAAATTGATTTAATTTATTATTTAATTGACCATTCTGTATTTTCATTAACTGAAAAAGATCTAACGAAACTTTATTGTTTATAATAGGCGTTGAGTTCGCCTGTGGTTCGTTTAACACCAATGATTCTGTTGCTGTGTTTTCTATATTGATACTTTCACTGTTATCTGCCATTTTTATTATACTGATAGTAATAAATTCTGTCTTAATTGTCATACAATTCTCTTCATACCACACATAACCTACATAGATAACCTCTACTGTTACGTGTATTCCACTACCCGTCTACCTCTGTTTTTCGCTTATTTATACAATTTAGTTTTATATAAAGTCTAAGTTCGTGCGCCATCTGTGACGTTTCAAAATAATTAAAATAATAAAGTCCCTAGTTCTGGGCGCCATCTGTGATGTTTCCCTCTCTTTTATATATAAATTAATAATAATAATTGTATGATGATCATGTATTATGTGATTTGCATAATTTAAACCACACATCCGGTGAAACACGTGCTCAGTTTTGGTTAAATGCATTAGGCTTTTAGGGTTTTTGGTTAAATGCATTAGGCTTTTAGGGTCCAAGATTGCGTTAAGCAGAAAAGACAGAGGTTTTCGGGGTATTGAAATAACCATTTACACAACATGAGGATAACAAATTAGATTTTATTCAGTTACTTACGCTATAGGTTATAAACAATGGGAGTCATCAACGATTATTAAATTTCAAAATGGCGGCTACATTATTTCCGCTTTCGCCATGCGTTTAATGCTATATGCATGGGCTTTGTTTTCTTTAATTTGAATAATTACTCTGTAATTAGACACAAACCAACGCCCCAAATGTAACTGATTTAAGGTTGGCCAACGATTACTTTCACTCTCTCACTTTCACTCTCAATCATACTGTAATATTGAACACGTTTGTTATTTATTCTGCTTTGAGCTCATCTTTTATATTTTTAAATTTAGAAAAGAAATTTAAGAAGGGCTTTCCTGAAATTGATGCGGCGTAGATTCCTCAGAAGACTCCCATGATACTGGCAGGTGTTCGGCCGAACCTCCTTCTGTCTCTTTTGGTGCACTGAATTTACTGAATTCTCATATTGGTTGTCCACTGATTCTACATTATTGTTAATGATTACATTTTTTAAATGATTACTGCATTTTTGAAAACAATTACTGCATTTCTACGGCAAAAGCTGCCCACTGCACTGGTCGAGCATGTGTGCTCGCTGAACTGTTATAGACGACTGGGGCAGAATCAGACGCAATTGTTATGTAAGTGGTTGTGCGTCTGACGTCATTGTTCATTGTTTTATAGCCACCGCCCTGGTTAATACGTATTTGTTTTCATGCCGTCATTGTTTATTTATGACGATCTGGCTTTGTGGACCAATGAAAAGTTCGTATTATTAGTTCGTTTCACTTATGCCGCCATTACACATTTCAAATTCTGCTCGTACCATGATGACCTTGGCTCGGCTCCCCTCTTGTTGAATCTGCGTATTTATTGGGACTTGCGCAAAACTAACTTAGCCCTTGTTAACATTTATGATCAGAATAAAATTTACAATAAAAGATTCCTGAATCCCATTATTATGGTAATAGGTATTTCTGTACTGTCACAACGTAATAATTGAATTTACCTATCAAATAAATTTGTCCCTAGTTCGGACGCCAACTGAAACTGTTCAGTATTTAAAATTGTGTAATAATTGACTTTACGTGTTAAAGGTCAACCAAGGATATCGTTTAGTGTACTTGGCAGAGAATAGTAGCCAAATACAATTAAACAAAATACATATTTATCAAGTTAAAATAAAATATTATTTTATTTTTCTTTATACTGACATTCTTTCTAAATGAAAACATCTATTCTGCCATGAGGCGCAATTGATAAAAACAAGTTACAAGTAATGATACCATTAATATTTTACTCTCTTGTAAAAAATAGATTATACTAAATCATCAGTTTAACTATATATATATATATATATATTTGATCGCAAACCCAGCACTTCTTAAATATATATTCTTTATTCACACAACCACACACAGTTTCACACGGTACATTTTTTATATTCCCCTTTTTGAGCTCATTTTATGTATTTCATAAAATTGCCAGATTTTATTGATTCTAGTATGATTTACTTCCCTTTCATGATCCGTAGAGGTGCACCCATGGGATGTCTCCTCGTGCCCGCGCACTATCTAGACGTCTCCTCGTTTTCACCTTTTTATTTTACCGCCGAACTGTCATTTTGCTTCAATTTGTCACTGTTATTTATCTTGCGAATCAAAATACTGTTTTTTAGATTTAATATGTAAAAATTCACATTTTATGGTGTGCGGGCGCCCGTGATTTAGTTCCAGCACTTTTACGGCGGTACAGCACGAAGGAAGATGGTCGACTGGGACTTCGAAAAGATTTGGCGAACGATCATGTGGTTGGTTTCATTGTTACATTTGTGTTTCAACACCAATTTTGACGGGATCATTAATTTGGATCGACATTCCAGCGGTCACGGATCACTGGGATCGGCTCTGACGTCAGATGTTTTGCTCGCCGTTTACGTAGGTCAAAGTTCATTCGGCTAAAAATAGCTGCTACTCTGTCGTTTCGCTGTTGACCTTGACACGAATTCACTCTCACTGAATACGTCATTTCTTGTTCCCAAATAAAATTTACCATTATGATTTATTTTTGTTTCCCCAAAATATTCTTTGGTGGGCTTAAATGTTCCATTACAATACACCCTCAATGAGAGGTTTTATGCCGAAGCATAAAAACTCTCATACTTCCTAAAGGAATCAGCATGGATATGTCGCCACAACCCCCTGTATGTTTTATTAAAATTTGTGGTTATCTTACCCCCTGGTCCAGTGACTGACTGCACCTGAATGACCTTACTGGACTTCTCTCTCGAGATCCCAACACCGCAAGGCCAGACAGGCACTTGACGCCCTGCTCTGACGTGCAGGCCAGCACAGGATCGCCGCCACAGTATCACCAGACACTGAAACATGAAATCAAAATATCAAATAGTGGCCTTGTATAATACCATATCCCTAACTGATCTGTTTCCCCTTAGCTGTGCTGGTTTGCGTTAAGCAGTTTTTTTTTTTTTTTTTTTTTTTTTTTACATATATGGATGAATACTTAACCTAACATGATACATTTTAAAAATTCCATACCAACATTCTGTATACCCTGCCCTCATTAACTCTTATCCCAAAATTCAAAATTATTGCCCTGATTCAGAATTTAAATAAACATTTCCCATTACAACATACAAATACCTTCCATTATATAATTCACATTTCAAAATTAATAAACTTCTTATATAGAGTAAAACACATTAAATCACAACAAATTATTTACTTAACAATCGTTAAGCATCCTTGAGTATCATAATACTCCATAAATCAATACAAAATCATTCAGTTACATCAGAAAATCAATTACACACTCTACATCATTGGTGTAACTCATTTTAATATTTAATAACTCGTTACTAACAACTTAGTAACCACCTTCTCCATCATCATATAATATCCCCCCTTATTGATCCCTTAACCCCTGATACTCCGCATTACAAAAAGTGTCAGTGACCTCAAGGACTTTCACCTATCTTAGTATGACACAAGCTCACATAAATGAAGCCTCTCCCTCGCAGCATGTAACGTTGCCACCGGCCTTCCATCTCTCTATGTCCCCCCATGTCTGGACTGTTGCGCCCAGTGGCTTCCATAAGGACTGGATCAGCTAGGGTGTAAACATTATTTACCCCGTCCTTGCTTCGGTGTTATAATAAAATTCGGCATTACTGGTATCCGAGGACACCAGTAATCCTACTACAATGATTCATACGCCCTTAATACGGTTCTATCACCCCATTCGGTGGTAGTCGCTGTTCCAAAGTTATGGTGATTCCCCTGATTAAAACCCCCTGTTAATTTCTAAATTGTACCAATTTCATAGGCAACCAACTGTGGTCAGTTTTCAATAAGTCTGCCCACAGCTAGTTGTCATCCAAAACCACGGTCTGGGCTGGTAAAGCCGGGACCGCCCGAAAGTAGGGAATCTAAAGGTTATACTTTTATGTACTCCCCATTTCATTAAATTATAAAATAATCTGTATTTATTTATTAATGATTTTAATGAATTAAAAGAACAATTAACATTACTCAGATAAATAATACCTTTTTAATTGTTACATTATAAGTTCCTTTTATTTCTTGGGTTTGCAGGTCTATTAATACATAAGCATTTTCCATTTTTACTTCACTAACCTCATATGGACCTGCGTATAATGAGAAGAATTTTTTAATCTCTTTATCCAAGGCTGACGATTGATCATGGTTTTTTATTAATACCAGTTGCCTTACCTCATATTTGACGGGTGTTAAATTTCTATCATGCCTTCTTTTCCGTTGTTCTGCTTTACTTAAGAGCCGCTCCTTGGCAAACACCAGTTTTCTCCCATGTGGTACCTCAGTTCGCGTCGGAGATTTTATTAATTTCTCTATTATGCGTGATGGCCTCTTCTGAAACATTAACTCATGGGGACAATAATTTGTGGACTCATGTAAGCTACAGATAATGTACCCTTCTATTTTATTCACAAATGTGGCCCACAATGAATGTTTTTGGTAGCAAAAGGTTCTAAACATGCGCCCTAATTCCCGCATAACACGCTCACTAGGGTTTGATTGGGGATGATATATCGATGTATGCTTAACTAAAATATTTTCCCAACCTAACGTTTCCCTCTAAGTGTTACTGGTAAACTGAGAACCATGATCCGATAATATTATTTTAGGTCTACCTACTTCAGCAATGTATTCACTGGCTATCTTTTTAGCTAATACCAGAGATGTAGCTTTTTTAATAGGGTACAACTTTACAAATTTAGTAAAAACATCGAATACGACAAATAAATAAATCACTCTGCCTCGACTTTTGGGTAGGGGGCCATATAAATCAACGGCAACTATTGCTAAAGGACTGTCTGGTATTACATGCTGCATTAAACCCTCCTGTTTTCGATTATTTACTTTAGCTTTCTGACAAATTTCACACGTTTTTAACATTGTATGTACGGTTTTTTCCATATTATTAAATTCACAGGATTCTTTTAATATGTCACTGCATTTCTTAGGACCTATGTGACCATACCTCAAATGACAATCTTTCACTACTTCGGATATTAAAATTTTAGGGATGCATAATTTCCAATCATCACCTTGTTCATTTGTCCGATGAAATAAATGTTTATCATACAAGCTGAAATGTTTTTCCCATTTGTTAGGTATATTGGGTATTTTATTTAATGCTGTTATTATTTTACCAAGTTCTGTATCTTTTTCTTGTTCCGTTGTTAGGTTATGTATTAATTTTTTCATATTTACCCCCTCCACTTCTTTAATTATAAATATTTTATATGTATTTGCCGTATCTACATCAGTATTATTATTAAAATCAGTTCTAGATAGGACATCAGCTACTGTGTTCTCTTTACCCCTACAATATTCTATGGTTAAATCATACTCTTGTAGTATTAACATCCAACGAACTAACCTACCATGTGTTAATTTACAAATTTTTAAGAAGGTTAAGGCTTGATGGTCTGATCTTATTATTATTTTGTTTCCTAACAAATATGTCCTGAATTTTTTACAAGCGAAAACTATCGATAGTGCTTCTTTTTCTGTTATAGTATAGTTCTTTTCACTAGCTACCAAGGATCTACTTGCAAAAGCTATCACATTATGGTTACCCTCCCCATCTAATTGAAATATTTCTACTCCCAAAGCTATGTCCAATGCATCGGTGTGTATGTAAAATGGCTCTATAAAATTAGGATGAGCTAATTATGACAGTGTTGAAAAACTTATTTTTTATTTGTTCAAATGCAGTTTGCTCGTGTAAACCCCATTGCCATTGATTACCTTTTGTAACGGGGCAGAATGGGATGAGGGATTTTAATTTAATTGTGAGTGCGACGCAAAATAGTACCCACATAGGGCCTCAGTCTTTAACCATACACATTCCTGCTAGGGAACGCCCATCTGCATGTTGGTCCAGAAAATCTATCAACATGCACTGTTTTCTGATGCTCTGGAATGTGAGAGCGTGCGGAAGTGCGTGTCTGTACAGTTGAATAAGTACGTACTCGGCTCGCTGGTCTCTTAGAGTGAATATACTATACATGGGGTTAACTCCTTATTGTGTCACGTGGTTCCCTTTTGCGCCAATCACAAAGCAATGTGATGCATATGAAGAATGCCTGGCCATCTTGTGAGCGTCATTTTTGGCGTCTGTCGATCTACAGCTGCGGCTCGCGGTCGGTTGAACATAAAAGGCTCATGAGCCAAAAACCTTTTAAAAATCTTCAAAATGTGTTAAAAGTATAATTTAAAGTGAGATAAATTGGAAAGAAACGTACAACACCAAAGTTAACAATTAAATTCGACTGTGTGACAAAAAATGTGGACGAACTAAAATATACACAGTGCGACACGTGGTTGGCAGAGACGCCATAAGTTAAGTAACCGACGACCAAGTAACTATGTAACAAATTTAAATTAAAAGAGCTCTAAATTATGGGGAAAGAACTTAAATGTGTATGAATGAGAGAATGAGTAAGATGCTGGGTTGTCTTCCTATAATATAATTAATTTTTTACGTTAAGGTTTGGAAGTAGTTCTTAGAATGTTTACCATGTTCAAGTAGCCTAAATGTTTATTTTGTAATTTTCCAAAGAAAAGATTATTAACATGAACAGTAATAGTTTGAGATGAAAATGAATACTAAGTAAATTTAACAGAAAAGTAAAACAAATGTTGCAATCGAATAATAAACAGAGCTGATTAATATGGTCAAAAACCGTGTTTATTGTGTAACGAACCCAGTAACCTCTCTTACAGACTGTGAGTTCGTGTAACAGAAGCCTGGACCCCGAGAAGGTAAGAGTTCTGAGAATTGAAAATAGCGTTAAAAATACATTTATATGTCTTTTATTAAAAGTGTAAAAAGATGAAAGTTATCACTTTATTTAATAAATGCCCCAGTTGTACAGTTAAATAGGAATACTTTCCTACGAATTTCCTATAATAATTACACAGACCTAAAAAACTTTGCAGCTGTTTAACATTCTTGGGTGCTGGAAAACTTTGTATTATCTCTACTTTTTTAGGATGTGTACTGATAACCTTAGCTGAAATTATGTGGCCCGAAAAAAATAACCTGTTCCTTTAAAAACTCTGATTTTTTAAATTTGACAGTTATTCCATATTCATGTAATTTATTCAATACTCTATCTAGTCTTTCACAATGTGTATTAATATCTGGTGAAGTTATTACTATGTCGTCTACATAAACAGTTGTAAACTCTAAAATTTCTCTCCCTAACACGTAGTCCAAACATTTAATAAAAATTGACACTTACATTCAGTCCAAAAGGCAATCTACAAAATTGATAATTTCTCCCATTATATAGAAATGCTACATACTTGCAAGACCCCTCCTCTAATTCGATCTACCAATACCCAGCCGTCAAGTCCAATGTAGTAATGTATTTAGTACCACTAAAACGTTGTAGAATCTCGCCCACTGGCTCTGGTGATTCTCTATCTGGAATAATTATTTTATTTACTTGTCTAGCGTCTAAACATAGTCTTATTGATAAGTCTTTCTTAGTAACCACTACTAAAGGGTTGGAATATGGTGAGGTGGATTTTTCTATTATTCCTTCTGCTAACATTTTGTTTATTTCTTCTTGTACTAACCCCCTTTTAGAGTATGGTACCGGATATGCTTTAGGCGCAAAAGGTGTTTTTTCTTTAACAATTAGTCTACCCCTAAAACCTTTTACTAGACCTGGTTTATCTGAAAAAACTAATTTATTTTTATCTATTACCTGTACTATTCTCTCTCTATCTTGATAACTAAACTCCCCAGTTTGATATAGAATTTTATTCATTTTTTCAGCCCAACTATTTTCAGTTTCAATTAATTCATGCCTATTTACCTTTAAATTACAATAATTAATCATCAAGGGTCTGCATTCATTTATTTCATTATCGGATACTAATATTCCTTTACTAATTATTTTTAACACTTTCATTTCTACATCTCTTCTTCGTATAAACGGTACTTCAATTATATTGTTTTCATTGTTTAATTTTATAGTTTGTGTATAAAAATTTAATTCAACTTTAAAATTGTTTAAAAAATCATTCCCCATTATTGCCCCCATATTCAAACCTGGAATTACTAAAAAAGGTACAGTTATTTTGTGTTTATTTATTTTTAGTTGTAACATTATTTGCTTAGTTACTCTCTTACTCCGGACACATGTTACACCTATAACACTAATTCCCAATACTGGTAGTTGTGGAATGGTCTCAGTGGTTTGATTTTTTATTTTTTCAAAAATTTTATCGTATATAGCGGTAATTTCACTCCCTGAATCTACTAGAAAGGTGTATTTGAAATTGAAAACTTCGGCTTCGAACTCAGCCATGCTAAAGTTATTAATGCTCTCATCTACTTCTTCCTCTGATAATTCGTTATGTATATTGGTAATAAGCAACCCTATTGTTATGTTATTACTAGATGGCTGGGGACTTTCCTTTTCAACCGTCCTTATTAGTTTAACTGTGCTGGTGGTGGTGGTTCGTTGTACGCCCCACTATTATCCACTCTACTATTATTATTATTAGAAAGTGGTTCAGTACCCCTAGTCTCATTGACATTACCAACATATCCCCCTCTCCCTCTGTAGTTCAAACCTCCCGGCATTCCCCTATTACTGGTAAAACCTCTCCCTCTATTATTACCTCTAAACTCATTGCCATAATTTTCCCTTCTATTATTATCAAACCCTCTATTATAATTAACGTCCCTCCCTTGGGAACCACCCCTAGGACCCCGACATCTATAACACTGACCGAGAACTATTATAGTTGCTGGCTGTACAATTAGGATGTGGACATAACCACGTACCCCCCTCCGATCTACTCATACTATTATCATGTCTATTAAAATGGTCTGGTTGTCTTAATTCAGTACTTATTGGTCTCGACTCATTATTTCTAAATTGATACTTATTGTCTTCTTCTTCTTTCATACTCTGGTGAGCTTCTAATATTTTCTGTAACTCAGCTATATCAGTAAACTCCCGGATTCTAATTGTGGACCGTATGTCTTTAGGTAAATGTTTACTAACATACCTTATTAAGGATGGAAGAGGCATTGGTGGTTCCAAATATTTAACTTGGCTGTATAGTCGCGTCACATATGCAGTAATGCTCATATTTTTAATATCAAAACTACCCCATCCCATTATTGTGCTACGAAAACCCTCTTCTTTTTCCTGTGACCAATATTTATTTTTAAACGCTCGTTCAAATTCATCAAAATCTGCCCAATTATCATTATGAGCGTCCGCCCAAATTTTACCATCCCCTTTAAAATATTTCAAAATTCGTACCAATTTTATTTCCCAACTTTCTTTGTTATACTTATTAAAACTTTTTATTGAATTTAAAAATTGTATGGGGTTCACCCCTGTGACAGTACAAAAAGGCCTGTTATCATAATTATGGGATTAAGGAATTTCATATTGTATTTTTATTATATTTATGAATGTCAACCATGGTTAGGTCAGTTTTACCCATGTCCGAGGAAGCAACGCATATTCAGCAAGAGCGGAAGGATTCCAAGGTCACCGGCTGATGTGTGCAACCAAACACATATAATGGCGGTATAAGTGAAAACAAACTCTATATATAAAATCTGATTGGCCAGCAATGTGTGTCGTCATTAATAAATGATAATGACGTATCAGTAATAACGTAGAAACCAAGGCGTTGGCCGTAGAAACAAAAGACGGTGACGTCACATATACTACTACATATGCAGATTTTGTGTATAACCCGTCCCCAGTCTGCATTACCAACTCAGAGCGTACACACGTTCAATTGTGTGCTGGTCAGTTATTGCCAGCAAAGGTGTTAAAAATCTGTAAAAATGCAATCACACAATGTAACTAGCTTCAGTGAACAGTTTAAATGAAGTAATCTAAATTCAGTGCACTCAGGAACAGACAGATCACAAAGTTCGGCCGAACATCCGCCAACCATCATGGGAATAGTCTGAGGAATGCCATTACCACTACAACTCAGGGAAGTCCTTTTAAATATTCCAAATTCTAAATATTCAAATGAGCTCAAAATATTATTAGTACAAAAATGTAATCATCATCAACGTATGAAATGTGCGAGTGAGAAAGTGAGATTGAATGGTTGCCGGCATTTACAAACCATCGTCTGAGGCGTTGGTTTGTGTTATGCACACATATTATTTAATGAGTATAACGAAACAAGTAACTTTGAATTAAATACTGCAGTATAAAATATATTTGTTTAAAAGATTAAACTCCAGAACAAAGCAAATGCTATATAGAGGTCAAAGCATGGTAAAATGGCGGAAGTCATGAAGCCGCCATTTTGATAATTGTTTAGATGAGAAATGACTCCAATTGTTCATAATATTTGAATATTGAAAATAAAATAAATCTTAGATTGTTTAACTACATGTTGTGCGAATGGTTATTTCGAAAACCCGACTACCTCTGCCTTTTCGCTTAACGAAGCCCTGGACCCGAAAGATAAAATTAATTGTGATAATAAAGCCACGTGTTTACACCGGATGTATGGTGAGTATTGTTTTACTTACAATTAAAAACATAAAAAATAGCTTCTCAATATTTGTAAAAAGTTAAAGAGTTAACAGATGGCGCCCTGAACATGAGACTTTATATAAAAATTTACATTATATAAATAAGCCAAAAGCAGAGGCAGATGGGTAGCGAAGTATACATAAAACAGAAGCAACGTAGGTTAACAGTATAGGTTATGTTATTGTTTGAATGAAGTACAGAACAACTACTAAAAATAAAATTTATTATTAATATGATCAAAATGGCAGATAACGAAAACAGTAGTATAAATAATACAGCAACAGAATCTCTATTATTAAATGAACCACAAGCTAACTCAACACCCATTATAAATAATAAAGTGTCATTAGAAGACCTTTTTCATCTGATGAAGGTACAGAATAATGAATTAAATGATAAATTAAACCAGTTTGATGAACAATTTAATGATATCAAAAAAGAAATTAAAAAACAAAGTTGTAATTTTGATGAAAGAATAAACGAAATAGAAATACAGTGTGACAATATCCAAAAACAAACAGAAAACAGTAATGAGCAATTTCATAACAAAATAAGTAAGTTAGACGACAAAATTAAGCAAATAAATGAGACAGTTCAGAACCAAATAGAAACACAATATGAAGAAATAGAGAATAAATGTTTAACCATAGTTAATGAGCAGATAGAGAGTAGAACTAATTGTGAAATAAATAGACAGATAGAAATGAAAACTAGTGTTTTACAAAATAAAATAGAGAAATATGAATTAGATGTAATAGACATAACCAAACATATTGAAGTAATAGACCAAACAGTATCAAAACATGAGAATAATGCTAGTGATAGAATGAGCATGTTACAAAGTAAGATTAAAGAAATAGATGACTTAGCTATACAAAACAACAATAATATGCATGTTAAATGTGATGTGATTGAAAATGATTTAATGAAAGTGAAAAATGAGTTACGGGGGGAAATTCAGAAAAAAATTACCGGTATTACGGAAAGAATAATTGTGACTAGGGACATGTACAACGAAATAGAGTTAGAAAATTTTAACCATGAGAACAGAGTAATACACCCTATGAGATTTTTAAACCAGACACGAGAGTACAATCATTTTAGTAACCAGAACTGGGAAATACAACTAACGAAAATTGTCAAATGTTTTAAGGGTAATTCAATCGTATGGGCGGAGGCGCACCGAGTAGAATGGAACAATTTTGAAACTTTCGAGAGGGCATTTTAAGATAAATTTTGGCCGGAAGAAGTACAAGAGAGTCTAAGAAGTCGTATTATGGGAGTAGGTAACTTCGTAGGACATAATAATATAACGATGTATGTGACAAAGCTGTATAACGAGGCGAAATACCTCGAACCGCCTATACCATTCAAATCATTCGTCAGGTATGTGAGTAAACATCTACCTAGAGAAGCACAGATTACCTTAATGACGAAGGAGATAGAGAATTTAAGTGAATTAGAACGAATTTTAGACATTTTGCAGAGTATTGGGGATCGTGAAACAGTTAGATGACCTATACAGAATAACTACAATAATAGTAACATGGAATTTAACCGACCTAGGAATAATTACCAGGGAAATAATGATAATAATAATAATTATAGACATAGAAATAATTTCCAGCAATAAGGTGAGTGGAGTTGTTTCAGGTGCGGGATAGAGAACTACGCTCACAGACAACAGTGTTTCAGGTGTAAACTGCCAAAAGAAGAACAGAGGAGGAGAGAACACACGAAACAGTGTGTACCAACCGACAAAGGAGGACCAAGTACCAGTGGAATGACGAACCACAAACAAGGACGGTCGAGTGGTCAACAACAACAACAAGATATGAACAATGGTGGACGACAGCCGGAAAACTAAAACAGACAGTGGTAGCCAGGACCCGACCACTGTTCAGAGAAGCGCATGAGGTCCAACCAACAGAAGACATCCCAAGTAACGTCATTAAAACGGACATAACAGCTGATTTGTTGGAGGAGGAGAACAATACTCTAAAGGAGGCAAGAGCAGGACTGACGGAAATCCAGGTAACTATAGGAGGTAAGCATTTTAGAACACTGGTTGACACCGGAAGTGAAATTTCAGTTATAGCAGAAAATATTTTAAGTGATTTGAGAGAATTTAACAAAAATATTCCAATTTTGCCAGTAGCAGGGGTTACGGTGATAGGAGTCACAGGGGTACGAAGCAAGCGTGTGACAAAACAGATACATTTGAACTTTTTGATTAATGGTGTAGATTTTGATAGTACATTTTTGGTAGTTAAGGGTTTGAGTTTGGACATTATTTTGGGTAACGATTTTTTATAGAGGAATAGAGCGGTGATAGATTTTAAAGAGAAAGTGATAGAATTAGATGGGGTGACCGGTCGGTGAGAGTTAATTTTGAAAGGGTGATAGATAAAATTAAAACAACTGGTGTAAAGTTACTAAAGAAACGAGTAGATGAGAATAATATCGATACTAGAATTAATTGGTGTAGAGAGGCGGAGTATATTAATTATGATGATAACGAAATGAGTAATATTAATGATGCAGTGTGGGAGATAAGGGCAGATAAGTTTCGGAGTGAAGAGTCCAGTGTAGGGAGTGGCCAGCGTGCGGCGTTATGGCAGGTAATAGAGCAGTTTAAGGGAGTGTTTGCCGATGTTCCAGGAAGGGCAAAAGATTATGAATGTATGTTACAGATAAGGGAACACACACCATTCATGCAACGGAGTTATCCTGTGCCTTACTCCAAAAGACGAGCGGTGCAAGAGGAGTTAAATAAAATGCTGGAAGGAGAAATTATAGAGAGATCAGTATCGCACTACTCGAATCCTTTGGTGGTAGTAATAAAGAAGGACGGCAGAGTCAGGTTGTGTTTAGATGCGAGAAGAATAAACCAGATCATAATACCCGACCGAGAGTCACCAGAAGCGATTAATGAAATATTCCAGAAATTCAGCGGCGTGAAGTACATGACATCGCTGGACCTTGCTGCAGGATATTGGCAGGTACCACCAATTGTTCATAATATTTGAATATTGAAAATAAAATAAATCTTAGATTGTTTAACTACATGTTGTGCGAATGGTTATTTCGAAAACCCGACTACCTCTGCCTTTTCGCTTAACGAAGCCCTGGACCCAAAAGATAAAATTAATTGTGATAATAACGCCACGTGTTTACACCGGATGTGTGGTGAGTATTGTTTTACTTACAATTAAAAACATAAAAAATAGCTTCTCAATATTTGTAAAAAGTTTGAGAGTTAACACCCCCTTACGCTCATTACTGAAATAACCTAACTCAACGTCAATGTTCACTCTCTCACTCATATTGGTTAGTTTTTGATTAGTTATTGCTAAGCTTAGATCTTCTCTAACTTTAATTTTTTCTTGGTCATGTTTTGTTTGTTTACTTTTTAAATTAGTTACACTAGCTTTAATTGTATCAATTTGTTCAATGTTACTTTTGAATTCATTATTAACACCCTCTTCTAGCTTATTTGCTTTTTTAATCCGTTCACATTCATCAATTACTTTTTGAACATTACTCTCAATTTCTACTTCATATTCATGTATCTTTGTAACAATTTTCTTGTTCGTGTCCATCTCAAACTCAACTTTAAACTTCTCCACATTACCGTCAATTTTTTCATTTTGTTTTTTAAGTTTATCGTTAAACTTATTAGTTAACGCATCAAATTTTTTGTCTGTCTCTAGCAGTTTCTCATCCTTCTTTTCACTAATTGTTTTTATATCATTTTTTATCTCGGTTTGTATTTTATTTTATTTATAGTCATTTCACCTTTTACTCCCGCAATAGTCTCACTCTGTTTCTCTAGTTTATTATTTATTTCAACGAACTTCTCACTCACTCCATTAAAACTCTCACTTATACTTTCAAATTGGTTGTTCATACTTAAATTACTCATTTTTATTTCGCTTCTTATATTCACAAATTCGTTATTTATGTCTCCTAATTTCTCGTCTTGTTTGTTAAATCTATTATTTATTTCATTTATCTCTGCTTTTATTTCAGTTTTGAGCTGTATGTTACTTGCATTTATCTCTGACATTTACATATGTGCCTGAGTTGTAGAAGACTCAAGGCCTATTGATTTTGGTGAAGATCGGTTACGGGGAAAGGGTAGTATGCCTGAAACATTTTTTGTTGTAACAAGAGTAAAGTACTTACTTTTGATAAATAAAGTATCCTGATAAGAAGATCTTAATAATCCACTGTAGAAACGTAGATGAAATATCTATAAATGAAGAGGTTAGTTGAATGGGGTGGGGGTAATTTTCTATAAATGAAAATTATAGTTTAAGGGGGAGGGGATAATTTTATGCGTACTATATTATCGGCAACAAAGTAGTAGTTTGTTGTTAAAATTCCTTCCCGGGCTGTTTGGCCGTAGTCCAATGTTTTTCTGCAAAACCAGACGTTTCGGTAGTGCCGACGACTGCCATCATCAGTGAAAATCGAGTGCGATAACGTGTGGTGGTATACGTTAGTGACCACAGTACTGTGGTTAAGGCTGAAGCAATAAGTGGAAAGAAGTAGTTTCTATGGAAACATTTCATTTCGTAAATGATTTTAAATATAAATCTTAGAACATGGAAGTCATGTATGGTTCTCCATACTGATTTTTTTTTAATATGTAAGGCTAATATAATATTTCTGAGAAATGTCATACTTGGATTTTTCTTACAATATGACTGAGAAAATTAAATTGTCACAGTTACAGAGCAGATCAAGAAACTCAGTGCCTTAGGTTTCCGCCTTGAAGACTGCAATGAAGCGCTGAAACATTGTAATGGTCAGTTGGATGATGCTGCTCTGTGGCTTACACAGAACGCTACACCTGCTGTTGTAGTACTTCATGGTAATGGTGCAACATCCGACAGAGCATTTTCTCGGCTTGAGGTAACATTCATTTTAGTTAACACTTTGAGTACTATGACCATCCCCTATGACCAGCGGGTTTTTGAAAAAAAAGCATTTATTTAAACATTCATAAATACTTTATACAGTGTAATACTACAAAAATAATTATACCACACTTTTCCCCAGACTTTCCTCTTATGAAAATACTCATAATATTTTTATTATTGATTAATAATATTTATATATTGCAACTGAAGCTGTTTAAAAATACATTTCGTCCAAATTTAACAAGAAAAATTGTGTCAAATATTGTTTATCGATTTGGTAACTAATAATATAGTAATTAAAACAAACATACTCACTACTGTCAATAACACACAAAATAAACACGAAGTAACCTCAGAAAACCCACAAACCTCATGTAAACAAAAACCACAACTTCCACCTTGAACACGCAAAATGTAAACAAAGTCATGACGCTTGCCAACTGTACAGATTTGTTAACTACCAGCTATTATTCTTTTTATATACATAAACTATGGTACTTATATATGTATAATGTTGGTCAAAACATGGTACACATGTGTACTTACCGGGATCCTTGCCGGTGAACATGTGCTTCTCTGTTTTAAACACTTTTTTACCTAAGGGGTGCCAGGATTCGTAACAGCGAGATTTGTTTAAACAGAAAAAGTGACACAATGAAGACACAAACTCTTTAGCTACTGTAACTACTCGTTTTAATTTCCCACATAATAAAATATATATTCGTAAAACATACATAAAGGCCTAACCCAAAATGGCTGCCAGTATTAACTCAAAAAAACAAAATGGCGGCTATCTTTCTTCATTGTTTTCTTTTATTAATTTAATTAAATCAGTACTGAGAAGCCTCATCATTAAAATTAGTTAGATTCCTTTTTATTTTATACTGCAGTTAAAGTATTGTATATCAACACAAACCAATGCCCTATACGTATATAGGCATGGCCACGCCCTAGTGCAATCACACGCTCACTCACACGTTACTGTAATTACATTTTATACAATTTATTATTTCATTTATTGAGCTCATGAATAAATATAAAGAGAGATAAATTGTGACTTCTCTGTGGTAAGCGGATCGTCGCTCCCTCGCTGGCCTCAGATGTATCCCAGGAGTATGATCGGTGTTGAATTCATTACAAGTTAGATTTTTCTGCACTGACTCTACATTAAAGGTGTTATAATATGTACTTTGGTTTACTGTTCTCTACTACATGTTTGATATCACATTTTACAAGATTCTAATTGTTGTTCACAACTTTTGATGAAAATTAATTCCACCAGCGATACATCGCTGTGGCCTCTCTAGTGGACGGTGATGAACTGAGACCGATTAATGTACAATTTTATGCTTGTGTGCGTGACTTTGACGTCATTAAGCTCTGTTCTGCAGAACAACGCCCTAGTCGTACGCATTGTTTTCAGTGCGTCATTGTTTTTTCTATGACGGAATAACTTTATTGTCCAATCACAATGTATATGTAACAGACTTCATCACCATCTCCGCCATGGCTGTTTCCGACTCCCGCACGTTCCAACGGTGACCTTGGTATGATACACTGCCTGATTCTGCTTGGATCTCTCTTTATATTGGGACAATGGACCTAACCACTCTGTATGTTCATAGTTACACAATAAAACATTGCAAATCACCCTTATAACCCATAATTATGTAATGGGGTCAAAATGTACTGTTACAAACCCCCTCAAGGAAAATTTTTGTGTCGGAACACAAAAAATTTCCTTGACTCATTCACACTTTCCTAAAAGGATCAGTCTAGAAATGTCACCACAACCCCCTGTATTGTTATTATATAAAAATTTTATCATCACTTACCCTTGGTCCTATGATGCTGGTCGCACCCTCTGACCTTACTGGACTTCTCCGGAGAGATCCCTACACCATAAGGCCATGAGGCACTCTACACTCCTGTTCTGACGCGCCAGCCAGCCCAGGACTGCGGTCACAACACCACAAAACTCTGAAACATTGCATACAAAATTAAAATAGTGGTCCAGTACACTTCCATATCTACAACTGATATGTTCCCTTTTAGATACATTGGTTTGTGTTCGGGCATTGGTTTGTTTTTTTTTTTTTTTTTTCTTCAAAAGTTTCACTTATCCACAACAAGACTTAAAATACATCGATTTTTTCCACCACCAAATTCAACTACTTCCTTGTAAGAAAATAAACAACCTATATAGGTAACTACCTATAACACAATATATCAACAATTCTTTAGTATACCCCAAAATACCTTCAACTACTTATTTCTATAAATTCAACTTACAACTATCATGGCAGACACCTTTACTTTAAACTTTGTTGCTCAACTTATAATCATTTATCTATTTTTGTAAATGGCAGCTTACTAGACTATTTCATTTAACTTCATTTTTAACTTTAAACTTCCAACTTTAAAATATACTATCTTTTAACACTTGTTATCGTCATTACCCCTGTAGTGACCTCCTAACCACACACTCTATTGCCCCCCAACCTAATAAAACATCATAAAACATTGTACATTACATATTAACATTGTTACATTTACCTTACATTAAACAATTTAAATTTACATGATTTGTACCAAACTTTATCACATTACTACTTCAACAATTTTCTATTAACTTTTAATTATTTGACATTCATCAGACTCTATACAACAATTTCAAATTTATCCTTACCTTTCAGTTACAATTACCTTCCTGCTATGAATTTTCCTTTTCTAACCCTTCTATCCTTACTCGTTTGGGTGACTCTCTATTATTCATTATTTTCTCTGTCTTATTTTGGCATTGTCAATCTAACCTTACTACCCCCTTTTCTCTACTAACAACCGCTTCTAACCATTAATATACATTTTGACACCAATATCTCTTAATAACCCCCTTCAAATCCCATTTAAAACCTCTGGCACCGCGCCTTTTTTGTACTAGTATGTGTGTATTCCCTCACTATGCTCATTCCCTTATCGGTTTCTGACCCTTTCAGATAACCCTTTCCGGCACACAACGATCCCTCCTGTCTCAACATCTCTCGTTGGACTCCTACACCAATACCCTTATTACAAAATATCACCATCAACAACAAATATAATTACCACTCACATCACTCAACTCTACATATAATTACTAACCACTGTGTCCCTAAAATATCTAACACCTCTTTATATTTTATCAGCATCTCAACACTTTATTTTTCCTAACTCCCAATAACTCTATCTAACTAACTCCCATGCCTCTATTTTATCCTTACTACCCAAACTCTTTTACAACATTTCAACTTAATACATTAGAAAATTCATCACTTACCAACTAACAATACTTCCTCTCAATACCCAAATCTATTACCTGCTTAATCATTTACTAACCCTTATAACCTGAATCTCATAATATCATTTAAACTTCCTTTAGTTATTTAAAATCGTACAATACATGCTTACATAAAAAAAAATACATAAAGTACACAACAGCAAAAATACACAAATACATAGACATCAATACACAAAATATACAATTCACATAATCATGAAATCATTCACCATAATCAGTCCTAGTCAGTCCATTTTTTAAAACACTGTCCACACAATTAAATGTTCATAACACAATAAACAATTACCCCATATCGTCGAACAATAGTCTTATCTTATATCTATATACATTGCTTATTATTGAATCTCTTATATTAACATCATAAATGCATATACCATTCAAATTTTCATTATTTTCCACAAACTCATTTAATCTGTCATGATTGGTCATTGTCCTGTCACCTCCAGTATAATTCGTCACCACTAGGTATGTTATAAAGTCATTATTTTCATTATCACCTCCTACTACTGCTATATCCGCTTCATTACAAGGTAAGTACTTATTATTTTTATTATATACCATCTCTACACCTAACCTTTTCCTAAACTCTTCATAATTTTTCTTTACTTTATATATCTCAATTTCTCTCTTTCTCTCTCTCTCAAAACATTTCTCACCATCATACCAAGCTACACACTCTCTCTCCATATATGCAGGGGACTCTACTACTTTATCACTGCACCACCTGTGAAGTGCACAAAAAAACCCAGGGACCACTTTATTTGTAGACCTTTTGTCTTCCAAATACGCATTGAAGGCACTCTCGTCCTTCCTAAACACACGTGAAGTCTTTACTTCACCCCCTACTACAACATTAAGGGACAATTTTACCCCCTGCAACCCCTTTATCTGTAAATTCTCTCTATACTTTCTCTCTAACTCATCAACACTTTTTATCACTTCATTATCAAATTCTACTCCCATTATACTTTTATCACCACTCTCAATACTCACACAATTATTTTCTAACACCATATTTGTAATTCTATTATAATTCTCACCACTACTTACCTTGTCTTTATTTCTATCTGATTTGTCTACCTTGTCAATGTTACAATTTTGTTTCTGTATTTCGTTTTTAAATTTTTCTAATCTCTCTTCTAATTGGTTCAATTTTACATCTTGCACATTATTTTGTTTTTTCAATTCATTTTCGAGGCTATCAAACTTCTCGTCAATCTCTTTTAACACACTATTTTGTGTTTTAATCAATGCGAACAGGTCTTCTAATGATATTTTATTTTCGACTGCCTTAGGCGTCGAATTCGCGCTTATTCTGTCTAATAAAACAGACTCTGTGTGTGTGTCGTTTACACCTAACATACTATTATTGTGTTCTGCCATAATTTAGCTGTTTCTATTACTCTCTGTATTTTTATTATATAATTATTGGTTGTTTTGTTTCGTCAACATAACCTTTTGTGTTTTTTGGTTATGTTCTGTTTTGCACCACCTTCTCTGTTTTCAAATCTGGCTGTTTATATAAATTAATATTTATATCGTCCCTGTTCGGGCGCCATCTGTTAACTACCAGCTATTATTCTTTTTATATACATAAACTATGGTACTTATATATGTATAATGTTGGTCAAAACATGGTACACATGTGTACTTACCGGGATCCTTGCCGGTGAACATGTGCTTCTCTGTTTTAAACACTTTTTTACCTAAGGGGTGCCAGGATTCGTAACAGCGAGATTTGTTTAAACAGAAAAAGTGACACAATGAAGACACAAACTCTTTAGCTACTGTAACTACTCGTTTTAATTTCCCACATAATAAAATATACATTCGTAAAACATACATAAAGGCCTAACCCAAAATGGCTGCCAGTATTAACTCAAAAAAACAAAATGGCGGCTATCTTTCTTCATTGTTTTCTTTTATTAATTTAATTAAATCAGTACTGAGAAGCCTCATCATTAAAATTAGTTAGATTCCTTTTTATTTTATACTGCAGTTAAAGTATCGTATATCAACACAAACCAATGCCCTATACGTATATAGGCATGGCCACGCCCTAGTGCAATCACACGCTCACTCACACGTTACTGTAATTACATTTTATACAATTTATTATTTCATTTATTGAGCTCATGAATAAATATAAAGAGAGATAAATTGTGACTTCTCTGTGGTAAGCGGATCGTCGCTCCCTCGCTGGCCTCAGATGTATCCCAGGAGTATGATCGGTGTTGAATTCATTACAAGTTAGATTTTTCTGCACTGACTCTACATTAAAGGTGTTATAATATGTACTTTGGTTTACTGTTCTCTACTACATGTTTGATATCACATTTTACAAGATTCTAATTGTTGTTCACAACTTTTGATGAAAATTAATTCCACCAGCGATACATCGCTGTGGCCTCTCTAGTGGACGGTGATGAACTGAGACCGATTAATGTACAATTTTATGCTTGTGTGCGTGACTTTGACGTCATTAAGCTCTGTTCTGCAGAACAACGCCCTAGTCGTACGCATTGTTTTCAGTGCGTCATTGTTTTTTCTATGACGGAATAACTTTATTGTCCAATCACAATGTATATGTAACAGACTTCATCACCATCTCCGCCATGGCTGTTTCCGACTCCCGCACGTTCCAACGGTGACCTTGGTATGATACACTGCCTGATTCTGCTTGGATCTCTCTTTATATTGGGACAATGGACCTAACCACTCTGTATGTTCATAGTTACACAATAAAACATTGCAAATCACCCTTATAACCCATAATTATGTAATGGGGTCAAAATGTACTGTTACAGATTATTTCCTAAAAACTATTTTCTTCAGTCAGTGCTGCAATCTGATGGCAGAAACATGAACTACAGTGTCAAGTAAAACTTCTGCATTTGTTCTGTGGCATAATAGTAAGACATGAAGCGTTTGAAAGCATTGAAAAGTGAGCGGCGTAAATGTGCCAGTCTGTAAAAATACCAAGTCCACTGGCAGTACAATATTACGATGTTGCTCCTCAAGGTGTTAAAGTAGAAAATTAAAGTATCTGGATGAGAGTAAATGGCCAAACAATCAAGTCATGCCATTTGGCAGTTTTAGTCCCATGATTCTTGCTACACACATAAATATGAGACGTTTATATGTAAGCTTACTTTTTGTAAATGTTGCACGCACATCCATCATCTTTTCGTTTTTAGTAGATTGATTTTTTTTTAGTTTGACATTTACTCCCATCCCCAAATATGTTGTCTTTGGATGAAGAAGGGTCTCTTGTGAAGACTTCAGGTGATGAATAGTGTCATACAAACTCTTCCTTTCATCACAAGTTCACCATCAAAAAAATTCTCTCCCAAAATAGTAATCATCTGCTTACTTTCTAAAAAATTTCACTGTTTTGTAAGGATAATTAAGGTTACAAAAGAGACGGGATTCCTAAGAAGAAGAGAGTTCCATGGAGTGAATGTTCAACAGATTTCCAAGTAAACTGGTGCCATTATCTAGTGACCAATTATTCCATAGCATTCACTTGCTACATAACACAATGTTCCATACTATCAACTGGTCATTGCGTAGAGACTACCTTACAGATATTTTTGATGAAGACAAATCCTCCTTCAGTAATTTTTTATTTTTCGTTTTAACTTTACACTCTGTCTTTGCATACAACATTTGCTTAAATATTAAATAAAGCTAAACAAGTGTTAAAGTTGTCACCCCAAAGACACAAACTCAGCTCTTATAATAAATTTTATTAATTGCATTTTACTTGGTTAGAGAGAATGGTAAGAGGAATTATGAAGTATCCAATCAGTAGAAGATATTTGCTGGAATCAATCCATCAGCCAGATAGTTACCATTAAAGAAACAAGTAAGGGGTATTGTTATTGATTATACAGTAATAGAAAGTTTTTTTAATGTTTTTTTTTACTGAAATTATAATATTTATGAAACAAGTTCAGGATATTATTTAATTTTACACACTTCAGTCATTCAATGAACTTACAATGAAACATTAAAAATTATTTGATCTACATGATTATTAATGTACTTAACCATTTGATTCTAAGCTTTGAATTTTCAGTTTCAATTAAATAATTTGATTATGTGACATGTGTTCGGAAATAATATTTATTTTTTATGTTTAATCAATAAAATAAAAGTTTAATGTTTGCTTGCGTGTTTAGGTGGTAACTGATTGTTTATCGGTGTGTGTAATTGACGACTGCAGAGATGCCGACGTACCTCTAATAGAATTAACGATGACCAATTTGATACTGAAACAAGACGTTGTTGATGGTAGTGGGACAGCAAATTGCTCACTTTCCAGTGACTATTACAACAGGCTGCTGTCAGGATGGGAACCATTTCTTGAACCATGGACGTAAGTTTGTCCTCCAAAACCCAAGTTTCTGTTATTCACTTTGAGTACTTATAACGTATTTGTTATACTTTATTAAAAGTTCAAACATTTTTTGCTACTTTATTCAAAGTAAATGCCTTAAAATTGTGTTTTGTCTGAGTCATTGATATGTAATGCCTTTATTACACTACACAACTGATTGCAAGCAACTAGTTTCAAGCCTACATGAATCTAGTTTCGGGGTAGTAAAAATAGGCTGCAGCTGCTCTACAATCAGTTGCAGAGAAAACATGGCGTCTATACTACTATTGTAAAGAGGTAAAATTTGTATTGTCGTCTGGGCTAACTCAGAAACTACTGATCTGAGAACAGAAAATCTTCATGACATGTTCCTTGAAGTTTGAGGATGGTTTTAGACATAAATTTGAACCAGTAACTTTAATAATTTTCAAGAACAGAGATTTAAAATGGTCCCATGTTGTGAAATTTTTGGCATGAGATAAACTTTTGTTCTATAAGAGATAGCTATATGATGTCAGCGAGTGAAATTTAGAAAAAATTACAAATTTTATTTTGGTTTTTGTTTCAACAATATCCTCCTTTTCGTTTTAGAAATATTGGCAGTTTTGTAAAAATTGAATATGTTGTGTTGGTCCCATGTCATGAAATTTCTTCATTGTCTACAGAATTCGCACGTAGGCGAATTGCATGCAGTCGGTTGCATAGTGTAAATGTAATCGTACAAACAATCTACCAAATAATATTTAATAATACACACTTCTTACCTTCATCGGATTCCAGGGTTCTCACTTGAACTCGTAGCCTATAAACGTGATTTAGGGTTTATGTTATCAATAAACTCGACTCTCATTGTAATTGTTAATTAATTCAACTTTTATTAGACATTTTGTTTAATATTCTCCCTTTTGTTTATGAAATAACGATATAATTTTTCTTTTGTATTCTTCCGTATTTATCAAACGGATTTTCATATATAGACATAGTCTCAATTTAACTACGACAAACAAAACTCTACATTTTTTTTTTTTATTATGCTTAAAGTAAATGGTTAATTATTATATAAAGGCAACCCAGCAATTTGCTCACACACACACACTTTGACACTTTTACTCTCTTTAATTTAGATTCAGCGCTTTTGATAAAATTTTCATGATGATTATTTTCTTCTATTATACTGTTACTTTGCTGTGGATATCCCTGCAGACCACGTGTTGCACTTATTTCATTTTTTTATACTAGTTCATTCAAATTACGTTCTCACTAAATTTTGATCACTGCCGAACTGTTCAGGTTTAATTTTTTCCCTTGTCTGCTGGTCGGACTACATTTTAATTAAGTTTTTGGTGGACCGCGCGCACATGCAACTTTGCGGGTTCGATGTTATTAGCCGACTGCCTCCGAACTGGACGTTTTTCAAGATGGCCAAAACGTCCTCCTTGAGCGGGTACTTGCTCCTAATAGGCCGAGCGGGCGTCACGTGATATCTTCTTGAGAGTGAGTTTGTATACCATAAGCTTGCGCTCTGAGGCTCGCAAAAAGTTTGTTCCAATTCATCTGTTCGCGCGGGCAGACGTGCACGCTTTCACATTCCACAGCATCTGGAATTGTCGCCTGTTGTGGGTTTCACTGGACAAACGTGCAACTGGGTGTTCCACAAGTGAACGCTGATTGTTAAAACCGAGGCCCCGTATGGGTAACCCACTTTTTTACCATTGAATTTAATAAACGAAAACCCCTTAATTCTGTACCGTTACAATACCCCCCCAATGAGAGGTTTTCTGCCGAAACAGAAAAACTCTGCTAAAACCTAAGAGGACCAGTGAGGATATGGTGCCAACAACCCCCTTTAATTCCTTAACAAATCATGACTCTACTGGACTTCTCCGTTCGAGATCCGAACACCGTAAAACCAGACAGGCACTCGCCACAGTATCACCTAACCTTGTAACCATTCAAAATAAAATTCAAATAATCCAAGAAAAATATCAATAACTGGCTTTTTCACCATACCATATCCTCAACTGACTTGTTTCCCCTTAGTCGTACTGGTTTGCCTTTTAGCAAAGTACTGGTTGTATATCTCAATGAACTACTTAAATAAACAATATTTCTTAACACATGTATCCTTAATCTGAACATATTACATTTTTCTGTATTATAGATTCCATATTATTTTTACTTCTGTAACCTATACAATACACATTTACCATTTAGGTTAGACACAACAAACAGACAAACAATTTGAACTCCAAAATAATTCAACTTCATTTACCATCTCCAATTAAAATTCCATTTTGATTTTAGTTACCAAGGTAGATTACTCTTACCATCTATACACAATACAAGGTCTGACGGTAGTAAACAGCAAACTATTCAATATAATCAGTACACAGATAAGCAAACAATCTACTCCACTACTTCTACATCATTTTATTCCACCCCGCATAACCCAGTTACAATTAGGTAAATCACCTGCCGGGTAAACCGGATCAAGTATTTACCTTGTGCACAGATGCGTTATCTGTGCCCCTGGCTTGTAACGGCCAGCTCCTTTTCCACACACACTATTTTTTCCTGATGGTGGACTGTAGCCCATTTGCATCCACAAGAACTGAAGTTTATGTAAGGTGTAGACGCTGCCTACACCGTTCTTGTTTCAGCGTTATAAAAACTTCGGCATTACTGATGTCCGAGGACACCAGTAATCCTACTAAATATTACTTATATGCCCTTAACACGGCACTACCACCCCCTTTGATGATAGCCGCTGTTCCATAGTTGTGGTGATTCCCCTAATTTACCCCCCCCCAGTTAATTTCTAAATTCACCAATTTTGAAAATAATAACAAGTATGGCTAGGATACAATCTGCCTAACCACACTTGCTACCAATAATCCAAATCCACGGTCAGGGTTCGGTGACGCCGTGACCACCCGAAAGTGGGGAATCACAAGTGAAATATATATGTCACATATTTAAGATTCCTACACTCTGACATAGTAAACATAATACAACATACACATTCAGAAAGAACATAAACCTCATTTCATTAAAATAAACATCTCATTTGCATCTGAATAAAATTTACAAACATTTCAATTTTAATTTTAATTGAACCTTTCATTCCTCAATCTTTGATTATTTATCAGTTATTGTACCATTAAATTCTCAACAAAATTCAAATATATTATCAACATTCATTTACATCACATTTCAAAATAATATCTTACCTAAGTTAACTTCTTTCAAACTCATTTAATGTCATTATTGAAACATTTTACTTTACTTCCATGTCATTATAAAATTCCTACTTACATATGGTTAATCACTCAATCAAATGAACACATCATCACTTGTCATAGACTCACACTATAAACAATTGTTACCACCAATATAGTGTACATAACCCTATGTACCTTCTAATACATTATCATAACCATATGACTCCACAACTAAACACATTCTACATTTACTCATTTACTATTTATTATAAAGTTTCAATCTCAGAAAAACCATTTAAATTGATTACCAAAGTTCATTTATACCACATTAATTAATTATTCATCTCAAATTTATTTAATTCAATCAGTTTTTTTAAAACAAAGTTACTTTAATTACCTTATTCCAAAACAATTACAATTCATTTGCATTATAAACTTCACAATTATTTATTTAGTCTGATAAAATATTATTATTATTAAATTCAATTTCTACTACATACACACATTGTTTACATGAACTACAAAGTACAACATAACCTATTATACAAACACAATTAACCTCACTATAAATTAATCTACAATTTTTCATCATATCCTATTATTGTTTACCACACCTCATTACATAATTTAGCCAAGTCATTACCATAAACTAAAATAATTAAGTTCATTCACTGTTTCTAACCACCATCATCGAATATTAGTCTCATCTTACGATTACACCATTCATTTACAATTTAAGACATATTGTTCTTATTATTATAATAACCATCACCATCTATTTCATCCATTGTATCAATATAGTAGTTACAAACATTATTGCATACTATTATTTCAAAATTCCTGTCGACATTTGGTATGGTAAGTTCTCCCTTGGTATTTTCCGTTAAAATCAGGTAAGTTATATTATCATCAACATTATCATCATCTACTGTTGCTACATCAGTTTCAACACAAGGTAAAATTTAATATAATTATCAGTTCTCTCTATATCTAACCTCTCGACTAATTCTTTATATCTTCTACCAATCTCAGATAACTCTATCTTCCCATCAACATACAACTCTCTCTCAAAATATCTCTCATCATTACACCATCTCACACTTTCTCTACTAATCCATGCAGAGGGTACTGCTTTCTTACTACACCATCTGGCTCTACCAGATGCACAAAAAATCAAGGGACAATTATTTGTAGACCATACGTCTCCCAAATACACTCGTGAAGTATTTTCTTCACCTACAACAACACTACGGGAAAAATTTGCCCTCTGCAACCCATCTACCTGTAAACTCTCTCTACTCTCTCTCTCTAACTTATCAATACTCACTATCATTCCATTACATTCTACTTCAACTAAAACTTCATCAGCACTCTTAATATTCACAACCTGTATAAAAACAAACTATTTTATACTTTTATTTTAATTGTTCGTTACTTACCGATATTCCTAATGGTCCCCAGGGTTCTTTTATAAGCGAGGTCAGAAACAGTGTGAGGTTACGAAATAAGTATTAATACACATTTTGAATTAAGAGAATTAATATTTTAATCTTGTCAAGTCATTTAAATTCAAATTAGAAAACAAATTTTACCATGCTTTTTCATCTTACATAACTTCTTACTGATTTCTTCTTTTGTTTGATTCGCTACATGAGTACTACTTGTAATTACTTATTCTACTGTCTTACCTTAATTAGATCACATAAACACAAATACAAACAGCCCAGCCTGCAACACACCCACTCACACAGAATATTATTTAAACCCTTAACATTTTAAAAACCTCTCCCTGCCGGCACGCGTTTATAGCTTGAGCACTTAAATTTTTCATTTTGTATTTAGTCGTGTCCGAAAATAGTTTCTATGGGTTCTTCTTTGTTAGCCGTATTGACTAGCCGCACTTCATTTTATTTACTGCACTGAATTTTAATTTAGAAAAGTTTTATTTTCTGAGCCCTGGTTAACGGACTGCCTGCGCAGGCGAAAGTCGGCAAAGGACTGCCAGCGTCTCTCTGTTCCCCACTCCTTGATCATTTTAGTTGAGACGACGGACATCAATGCCTTACAGTTAGTCGTGACAACTCTGTCTCATTTAAACCATGCTTTTGGTGTTATGTTAGTTCGTATACGATCTTGGTGTGGCACTGGCTAACGTCACGAGATGGGTGGTTCTTAAGTTTTTCGTATCCGCCGTCATGGTAAATGAAACTGCAACGATTCCCCTCTAGGCCATTTTGAGTTTTCTGAAGGAGCGTCACTCCGAGCGCGGACCTGGACTGCACGTGAGTGCGCAGTCAGTCACATTTATACAAAGTTCTGAGAAATTTAGGGTGGCACATACCTCGGTACGAATTTCACAATGGAAAATTGCGTCTTGCCTTTGTTCTCAAAGCTGGTTCAGTCAAACACGTGGTCTGTTACAATAGAATTAATTTGCACAATATTTTTTAAGCCCCGAAAAATAAAATACAAATACCCAATAAATGCAATAAATGAAATTACCCAATTTTGACACGTTACAATACCCCCTCAATGAGAATTCTGCTGTCCAAAACAGAAGAAATCTCATTGATAAACCCCTAAGAGGACCGGTGAGGAACTGGCGCCAACAACCCCCTTGTTCTTAATCAGCGTGGGTACACGACCCCCCTGGCTTGGCGACTATGGACGCATCTGAACGAGATCACTGGACTTCTCTGTAAGAGATCCCAACACCGAAAAATCGAACAGACAAGTACCACAGCACACCTCACCTTCTAACATGCTACCCCAAAAAATCCTCAATCCCTGGCTTAGATTACTCCAGATCCTCAGCCGATATGGTTCCCCTTTTATACAAGCTGGGCTGCCTTTAGCAGATACTGGGCTCACACACACTCACATTACATACTGACATTACATATTAACATACTGACATTACATATTATAAAATTGAAGAATTTTTCAAAAGTTATTTAAATTACAACCCATTGGTTGTTTTCAGGTAAAATCGATTCATAAATTTTGTATAAATTTTAAATTATTGTCTTCACTGGTTCCTGTTTTTATTTAAAATAAATTGATTTAAACATTTCTTATAATTAAGAACATCCTTAACCTAACATGTGAATACTTAGAGTCTAACAATACAAGTCAATACAATAAATTAATAAAATAAACATGGTTAGTACACAAACAATAAAATAATCAAAGCTTAAAAATATTCACTAGCTGGCAGGCGCAAAATCTTTTTTTTTTCCCCCAAAAAATTTTAAAATTCAAAGAAAAAAATTTTAATTTATTAAAATGTTTCCTTTTACATATAGAAATTATTTAAAATTGGTTTAAATTGATCAAAAAGCAAGTTGAATTGTCTTCCATACTATTAACTTATATGACCTCACTGTCAGCTGATCAAAACTAGGTCAAGTTCAAAAACCTTGACCCAAATACGTTATGTACAATTATTTCTGAAAATACACTTAACATCGGTAAAATTCTGTCTTGACACACAAAATATAATAAAATAAAATATTTAAAATAACAAAATATTATTATAAATAATAAGCAAATTGACATTTAAATTATTCAAATAAACAATTCTTAATTTTACATTATTTCCACATTCTATCAAAATGTTGTCACTGGTTTCAAAATAAAAAAAAATTTTATATCTTTATTATAAATCTCTCTCTTTGCCTGACAATCTTATTCTCCATTACAGTGGGTGATTTGAATTATTTATTCTCATTTACTGTACTACTTGATCTGTATACACATATAATCTTTCTCCCTCTGACTCTAATACTCATCAACTTTAACTAACATGACACCCATCTCTATCTAAACATCTATCCAACAATCTCTAAACCCAACTTACCTCTGACACCGCTCATCTTTGTACTAGGATGTGTGTTCCCTACCTGGCTATATACATGAGATCCAATGCCCCTCCAAAATATCGGCAAACACTCCCTTAAACTACTCTATTCCCGCCACAACGCCGCACGCTGGTCTCTCGCCACGCCGCACGTTGCTCACACCTTACCACCTCACCCTTACTACAAAATATCATCAACAAATATATTTATATCTCATTCACATTACTCATCTCTACATATAATCGCTAACCACTGTGTCCCTAAATATCTAACACTATTTTTGTGTGTTATCTGTATTTCAAAATTCTTATTCTCTTTAACTCCCATTAACTTTAATTCTACTTAACTCACCTGTCTTATTTCATTATCACCCAAAACCTGTTTTCAACATTTTACCTTGATATAGCCCTAGAAAATTCATCACTTCTCCCCTTATAATAATATACCTCAATTTGAACACATTATCTGTTTAATCATCTACCAATCATTATAGAATCTTAATTTCATAAAATTATTTAACTTCCTTCTCAAACTTTCTTTTATATGACCTTAATTAAGTAATTAATTTTCAATTATTTAATTCAATTATTTAACAGTTCACAATTATTTTCATCACTTAATTAGTCTGTCAAATTTTATAATTATTATTAATTTATACTGGTTAATTGCAAATTCAATTTAATTGATAATTAATGTTATCAATTTCTCCTACATATTGTAACGTTACCCAAATATGGTAGTTACATAATATAAGCTAATATAACGTCAAGTAAGAGAAAAACATGGAAGTATGTCTAGATAAATAAACCTAAGTATATAAAAGTGTGCATCTACAAATATATTAATATACAAATCCAACGATGAAAAAGATAAAATTAACCTAGCAACATCAAATACAAAATGAAGAAAGAAAATGCCATGAGCCAAAACAAAATATCAGTAACCAGACCCAATAGGATCCAACAGTGAGGGGAACTGACAAAATAAGGACCAACACACTCCAACAGCGAGGGAAACAAATAAAAATAGTGACTACAGTGAAAATATTGAAGAAGAAGAAAGAAGAAGGACCAGGAAGAGTACCATGAAGAGAGAAGAAGAAGGATAAATCATGCAAGGACTCAACATAAACCACGTGTACTAAAGACTATATAAGTGAACAAAGGAATGGTGATTATCAAGTATGAACAGAAAACCAGTGTTTAACATTTAAGGAACCACAAACAATTCCAGTGTGTACTTAAAATAGATGTGAAACCTGTGAATAGTTAACTAATTTCAACTGAATAAACCACACAAACAATCACAGTGATGACGTTTACAGTGTAAGAAAATATGTTAATTCCGTAATGAAACAGCAAGAATTAAAATAGTCAAACAAACACAGACAATGAGTGTGACTAATTTAATAAAAGTTGTGATCAATACAGATAATCGTAAGACCACCAGAATAGAATAAAATAGAACAATTATGTTATTATTCATAGAGAACTGACAACAAATAAAAAACCTTTGTTATGTATCAAACAAAGTGACAGGAATTGAATTCCACCAATGACCAGAAAAATATTGTAATTAATACAAAAAGATTTGTGTTAGTGTTTAAGAAGGAGTTGTATAAACATGTGTAACAAAATAATGAAAATATTATAGAGATACCATACTGAAGTCATGTAAGTAGTAGAAAAATACTGCATTAAAACATGTGGTACAGTGTTACATAACCCCATAGGGAAGACACCTATTAAACAGAAAATCATACATGTTAATGTAAATAAATGATCATCAACTATGATATCAATTAAGAATTTGTTATAAATAATAATAAATCCTAAGAGACAATGTATTATATTGCAGCACAATGCAAATAAAACAAATTAAATATAATGGCACAGAGAATAGTAGAGATGGAACAAGTATGCCAATTTAGTTAGGCAAAATACAATATCAAAACAAATACCAATGTTAATAAAAGTATTACCAGTAGTGAGATAAATATCTGGTACTACCTTGAGAGCAGATTCTGAACATAACAATAACAATATTGTAACCAAAATATTGTAAACTAACTAACTATGTACATATAACCAGAAGTAAGCTGAACCATTGTATAACTAACTAGCTAAGAAAAATACTGTATCAAAGTTTGAACACAGATTGTTAAAGTTGTTACCAGTAGTAAGAGGAAATCCCAATGCTACTTTGAGAACAGACTAAGACCAGAAAAACAGTCATTTAATATACAAATATATAAAAACCAAATGACTATAATTGTGATGGTACAATCATGGTACATTTCATAATTACCTAAAATATGGTAAAGAGATCATAAATATTGTATTTTCCTATTTTTTGACATACCCAATCCAACCTCAAACACCCGATATAGAATTTACGGTGAGTGGACTATATTACAGTATTTGCCAGGATTTGAACTAATTCATGACAAAAAACGGTGTCACATCACAAAAACAGTGTGCAGTTATTGAGATAAGCAGAGCCAAGCCTTCGTTACGTCAGAGGCGGAGAATGTGTTGACAGCAACCAAACTGCGATGTCAACACGTTAGACAAAGGAATGTGACGTCAATACACCCCACTTCCGCAGATTTCAACCAGAAATTGCCGTCATTTCATCTGCAGCTCTGATTTGAGCCGGCCGGCCGCCCATTCACTTACGAGTGAATTTTAACTTTTTAGACCACTGTAGGTGGTTAATAAACAGTATAATATCTACTATCAAAATGTATTAAGGAAAGTAATAGTTCGGTTTGGTGTAGGCGTCCTCGACCGATTAAATCGTTCGTAAACAAGATCGACGTATAGAATCGGTCCCACGACGGTGGGTTACGTGGGTTGACATAAAGTCCCGTCAAGCGCAGTAAAATACACCGATTGTGCCGATATTACGAACGAGACTGGCAGTGCGAGGAAGCCAACACGGAAATTGGTGAGAGCGTTCCTTATATATTTTGAATCCTTTATTTCCCAATATAATCAATCATTTAACAAATTATTCAAAATTTCAATCTAAATTTAAGGAGCTCCAAAATTTAAATAAGTTGTACCATGATAATGAAAGGGTGAGTGGTTGTGTGCGTGCGTAATTATTCTAAGTGCTGGGTTGAGCACCACTATATAATATAAATATATACATGTTATTATTGTATAATCATTTAATCATATAATCATTAAACTTAATCAAAGTTATTATTACACATTATGTATTTGGAAGGGTTACAGTTGGTTTTAAAAAATGTTATGTAACAAAGTAAAGAATAAAAAGGGGTATTTCATTGGTAACAATTAGAACAGCTGTTTTGTTATTTCAAGCAATTTCCGTTTCCTATGACTTCGCGTAACGAACTTCTGGCCCATGACTTAGTTAATTGCATAGATGGCGTCTTAGTTTTTGTATACATAACCACATTTGTGAGATATAATATATCGTATCTATAAAATCAAAATAAACGTAAGTATACATAATGAAAGAACTCAGATGTAAACAAACCATGAGGAGCAAGTTATTTATGAAAAATATAACATGTAAACTTGTTTAAAAGTACATGAAAACATTATCAAGAGTCAGAATAATGTCTAACACTACTTTGGAAACCCAAACCAAGTGTAACAATAACAATTTAGTTATTGTATTAACAAAAATAAATGACTACCATGAAATGACACAACATAAACAGACCCATTACTGAAAAATTGAAGGGTTCTGAACTAACTAAAAGCTAACCATTATGTGTAATGAATTAGGTACAATGTGTGTACACTAATTACAGTTAGTACATAATATAATTTATATAGAGAAAACCAAAAATAAGGTAAAAAATTGTATAAGAGAGATAGGAGAGGACTAAAACTATGTAAATAGTAGATTAAACACAGTCATATACAACTATTCTAGTGTAAAATTGTGTAAATAGACATTACTAGTATTATTAGATTGCAATATTACTGTTTTAAATAAGAAAAATTAGTTTTAAGCACTTTTATGAAAAATCAAACATGGACGCCTAATGACGCCATAACGAGATTTTGTTTAGGGAACAATTATTCCCAAATTTTGAATCAAACCAATTGAGATATGGACTCAGAGTGTTTATTTAAAAAGTGTTTTAATATAAATAAGTAAAATCTGGTGTAATAGACTTATAAAAATAAGATACACCAGAAATAATTAATAAAATCATTATAGTGATAGAAGTGATGGACGGAAAATAATCGTTCTTAGACTTAAATTAAAGAGAAGGATGTCCGCAATTCACTGACATCAACCATTTAACGATAGGACATAGATTAAGAAAGTTATTGTAATTTTAAACTTTTCGATTAAATTTTTGTACCTGTGCTGACGTCACAAAGCCTCAACCTCAAAATCGAATTTGTTAAAAAATTAAATGTTTTAAGAAAACAAAGGCTTTTGGGTTTGAGAGTATAGTGTTTTCAACCAATAGAATGAATGAACATTATTCAGACGAGAAGGAGACGTTTAGAGGAAGCATCACAGTTCACAATCAGCTTTTCGACGGAGAGGCCACGCCACTCGACAACATGAAAAAGTTTTATTTTTGAATTTGTGCGCGGCATTGACATTAAGTTAACCAACATACATAACCTTAACACTACACCAATATATACGAGTGGAATGTGCGGAGTTATTTGTTTAAATCAGTACGATTAGTGTATAATGTCAATCGTACTCGCGAGTGTTGTGAAAGTTAAAAAACAGGGAGTACAATTTTTTATTTAAATAATATTGAAACCGAAATAATAACTTCGTAAATAAATAATATTTTTGATACTACGCAAGTCAGAAAAAGACGAAGTATCGAAAAATATGATTGAATTATCAGAATTAAAAGAAATATTAATTCACGATTGTTAAAATATTGGAAAAATATTTTAATTATTTATCATTATTAAAAAATTATATTAGAAGCATTTATTACGAAATACTAGTAATAAAAATAGTCACTCATTTGACTAAAATTGTTTTTTTTTATTTTTTCGATGTTTTCAAGTAAACATTATTAACTTTAATATGAAAAAATAAACGTAATCCGGATAATAACATATCAAAATATTACGAATAATGTGTTTATATCTAGTTTAAGAAATAATAAATATTAAGAAATAACTAACCATTATATCAATACACGTTATGACATAACCTCAGAATCTTAACGGTAACTTACTAATTTCACTATTACCAGCCTGTTCTCAAGTAGAATCCAAACCAGATAGAAATAATAACAAGAGTTTTTTTTTTATTAAATTTTTCTCTTGCAAATAGATAATTCTCAAGTTGAATTATTAAAATAAAGTGATACATTCTAACTGTACAAGTAAACGAGCTTGCTAATTGTCAGAGTACTGTAAGTTGCGTGCGCATTCCCGCGTACGATAGTACCATAAATATCAGATATATGGTATTAATTTCCGATTTTTATATTTGTTTGTTTATTATTAATTATTGTTCATTTCATATCGTTATTAATATTACATCTTGTGCCTGGTATCATGTTACCTAAAAGAACCTTACGAATATGGTAATTCACTGATACAAGAGAACATAACCTCTTGAAATTAAATTATTGTACAAATAACAGGTTTACCAGCCTTGAGGCTGAATAGAGTCTTATTTTGAAATTTTTAACTGTAATTATTATCTAAAAGGTTGTTAGCCTTTAATTGTTAATTGTTCAAATATTTTATGATGTATTAAATTGTTAATAAACCTCCACTTTTATTACCATTGAAAAAGAGTATCATTTCAATTCTAAATTAGTTCATTATTTTTTAATCAGTTCTACCACAGGTGGCGGAAGAGTTTAAAAAGATCTAACAATAATTCAGAATATTATTTAGATATTATTTCATTTATTTTGTGTGTGATAACTGTATTGAATATTCGATCTGAATATTTACTTGTATGTCAAGTGTATGTATTTCAGCGGAACCGTCACTGAACAGGACTGAAATACCTACGTGTGGTAAGTGAGGGAGGTATATAACAGAGTGCGCGAACATTTTAAATCGAAGAAGTGGACTATTATTACGCACTCACTAAACAATACAATCATACTAATAACCATAATAGTGATAATTACGACATTTTACAAAAAACAACATCATCGCAGATACCGGTGCGTATCTGCACTCACACTACTACACCACCACAATACAACTACTATATCTACACTTGTAAAACTTACTTTACAAGTTGGCTAGCCCAACAGTGTGGTTTTATAAACACAATAATACTTGTTACATAACAATATACACATTGTTTACATAACATATAGTACACTATAATGTAGTACACAAATACACTTAACATAATGACATCGACACATAAAAGAATATACAGTCCAACTTATTATATCTTATCATTAACCACAAATCATTCCATAAGGCAATGCACTTCAAAACCACATTATTCATATCATTAAATGTTCATGAACAATAAACAATACACCATTACCCCATATCGTCAAATAATAGTCTAAGATATTTGTAACATAGATCATTCTTATTTATATCAACTTTATTATAATTATTATAATAATCTCTTACTTCTATGTCATTCGTTATCACTTCTGTTGGTTCATATACCTGTTCAATATTGGTCAATTTTGTCCAGTCTCCGTTAGAATTATCTGTTAAAATCAGGTGAGTTATATTATCATTGTTAACCTCATCTACTGCTATCTCAGTTTCACTGTAAGGTAAGTACTCATTCTTATTATTACTTCTCTCCAACTCTAACCTTTATACGAATTCTTCATAATTTCTCTTTACTTTAAATACCTCTATTTCTCTCTTTCTCTCTCTCTCAAAACATTTCTCACCATCATACCAAGCTACACACTCTCTCTCAAAATATGCAGGGGACATTAATTCATCATTATGGCACCACCTATGAAGTGCACAAAAAACCCAGGGAAATTTATTTACAAACCTATACTCTTCCAAATACTCATGTGAAGCTATTTCTTCACCCTCCACTACAACATTACGGGAAAAATCTACCCCCTGCATCCACTCTACCTGTAAATTCTTTCTACTCTCTTTCTCTGATTCATCACACACAAACATCTTATTAACTTCTACTCTTTCTACAATTACGTTATCACTCTCAACATCTACACAATCATTTTCTAACACCATATTTTTATTTGTATTGTCCTTGTTATTACTTGTAAACCCATTATTTAAATTATCATTTCCACTACTACTTACCCTGTCATCTTTGTTCGATTTTAATTTGTTTATTACTTTCTCATTTTCTAATTCTATTTCGCCTAACCGCGTCTCTATTTCACTCAATTTCTTATCGTAAATACAGCCTTGTTCTTTAATTTCTTTCTTCACTTCATCAAATTGCACTTTAAGATTATTTTGGATATTTCTAATTTCGTTTTTCTGTTCGCTAAATTTCTCATCCAGTTTACTAAATTGTTGATTAAAAAGCATTTGCATCATTCTCATTATTTCGTTATTATCTGCCATTTTAAAATTTTGTTTAAATATTTCTTTCAAAAAAATGTTTTCATATAATAAATATTACACATTCATATTATATCTAAAAATTATTGTACTATTTTCTACCATGTGTAGTTACAACATTACCTTATTTTTACGTCTTTTATATCCTTTCGATACCCACTCTGTTTCTGAATTCTGGCTTATTTATATAATTTTTATATAATGTCCATCGTTCGGGCAGCCATTTGTATAAAAACAAACTATTTTATACTTTTATTTTAATTGTTCGTTACTTACCGATATTCCTAATGGTCCCCAGGGTTCTTTTATAAGCGAGGTCAGAAACAGTGTGAGGTTACGAAATAAGTATTAATACACATTTTGAATGAAAAGAATTAATATTTTAATCTTGTCAAGTCATTTAAATTCAAATTAGAAAACAAATTTTACCATGCTTTTTCATCTTACATAACTTCTTACTGATTTCTTCTTTTGTTTGATTCGCTACATGAGTACTACTTGTAATTACTTATTCTACTGTCTTACCTTAATTAGATCACATAAACACAAATACAAACAGCCCAGCCTGCAACACACCCACTCACACAGAATATTATTTAAACCCTTAACATTTTAAAAACCTCTCCCTGCCGGCACGCGTTTATAGCTTGAGCACTTAAATTTTTCATTTTGTATTTAGTCGTGTCCGAAAATAGTTTCTATGGGTTCTTCTTTGTTAGCCGTATTGACTAGCCGCACTTCATTTTATTTACTGCACTGAATTTTAATTTAGAAAAGTTTTATTTTCTGAGCCCTGGTTAACGGACTGCCTGCGCAGGCGAAAGTCGGCAAAGGACTGCCAGCGTCTCTCTGTTCCCCACTCCTTGATCATTTTAGTTGAGACGACGGACATCAATGCCTTACAGTTAGTCGTGACAACTCTGTCTCATTTAAACCATGCTTTTGGTGTTATGTTAGTTCGTATACGATCTTGGTGTGGCACTGGCTAACGTCACGAGATGGGCGGTTCTTAAGTTTTTCGTATCCGCCGTCATGGTAAATGAAACTGCAACGATTCCCCTCTAGGCCATTTTGAGTTTTCTGAAGGAGCGTCACTCCGAGCGCGGACCTGGACTGCGCGTGAGTGCGCAGTCAGTCACATTTATACAAAGTTCTGAGAAATTTAGGGTGGCACATACCTCGGTACGAATTTCACAATGGAAAATTGCGTCTTGCCTTTGTTCTCAAAGCTGGTTCAGTCAAACACGTGGTCTGTTACAATAGAATTAATTTGCACAATATTTTGTAAGCCCCGAAAAATAAAATAAAATAAAATACAAATACCCAATAAATGCAATAAATGAAATTACCCAATTTTGACACGTTACAAACCTCACTCTCTAACACCACATTTTTAATTATATTGTCATTTTTCTCACCCCTACTTACCGTATTATATTGTTACGACGGTCTACTCGATCGTCGTAGGTACAGTGGAAACAAAATAAGTACAAGACACCAATTAAGTCACTAATCACACCTTTAATTGTTATAGTAAAACAGTTCGTAATTAACAACACAGTGTCTACAACAAATCAAATGTAATTGTTCGTACGCAATAAAATGTCCACTAATATTAAAACTCAACTGTATTACAATTATACCGTCCGAATATAAAACGCAACACTTCACTAATAACTACTTGAACGTACACCGTAATAACCCGAACCGCTCTGTAAATATATCGCACTAATACTCTCGAACCGCACAGTCAAAAATCTCGCATTGAACTCAAAAACTAAGGCCGCCACGCGATGTATTTATAGTTACGCTACACACACCAGAAGCTTCCAAACTGCGTCTTATCTCTCGCGAACTACGTAATTGCTGCGGCCTTGACACAGTCCGAGCGCCCGAGCGAAGGCTGGCAAAGTGCGAGAAAATTCTCGCAACATGCGTTTAGTAGCATGTACACCACACGCTTATGTCGAGATCTTTCTCGGACATTCGATAATCGCCTAGATTGTTCTACGCTGTCGTAGCACTGCCCCCTCCTTAAGCCTGTTCGTCCCGAACTGGCAAAGCGTCTCTAAATTTGTATTTAGCCAGGCGATCTAGGTGGACGACCTTGAACTTTCGCTGTCCTTCCTGTTGAATCCGATAAACAACATCGTTAATCCTTTTTTTTACAGTGTAGGGTCCTTCCCAGTTAGACTGAAGCTTAGGTGAGCGACCACGACGGCGCTTTGGATTGAACAACCAGACCTGATCTCCTTCTTGGAAACCCACACTATTGCTGCGAATGTCATACCGAGTTTTCATTTTATCACTGGCAATCTTGAGCCGTCCTCTTACCAAGCGATTCATTTCTCGCAGTTGGTTTTCTAATTGCGATGAATAGTTCTTTGGCTCTTGGGACTGAGTCTCAGGTGATCCAAACATCAAGTCCACAGGAAGACGAATCTCCCGCCCAAACACCAATTTTGCTGGAGTCATGCCGGTTGTGTCATGTACTGATGATCTATATGCCATAAGGAATAGTGGTATACGTTGGTCCCAGTCTGTTTGGTTCTCGTCAACAACTTTCGAAAGATGCTGCTCAAGTGTCCTGTTGAATCTCTCAACCATCCCGTCCGACTGAGGATGCAGAGGCGTTGTCCTGGTCTTTCGAATTCCAAGTAGACGGCATAATTCTTTAAACACTCCTGATTCGAAATTTCTCCCTTGATCCGTATGGATTTCCATAGGGGCTCCATAACGGCAACAGAAGTTGTGAACTAACTGCTTTGCCACAGTGGTAACCTCCTGATTTGGAATTGCGTAGGCTTCCACCCACTTAGTAAAGTAGTCACCTACAACCATGATGTACCGGTTTCCATCGTCAGTAACTGGGAATGGTCCAGCAATGTCTATGGCAATTCTCTCGAAAGGTTGTCCAACGTTATACTGTCTCATTTTTCCCCTGCTTCTGGTTTGTGGGCTCTTGCTTGCAGCACATATTTCACACGTCCGAACCCATTCCTCTACGTCGTGGTGAAGATGAAGCCAATAGAATCGCTTCCGTATTTTGTCAAGGGTTTTGTTAACGCCAAGATGGCCTCCAGATGTTCCATCATGCATCTCCTTCAAAACAGACTGCACTTTACTTCGGGGAACTATCAACTGCATGACCACGTCCCGTCCATCTGCACTTTCCCAAGCCCTTTTCAGCAATCCGTTTTCTAAGGTGAGAGATTCCCATTGTGCCCAGTAGCCCTTCAGCACTTCGGAACCATGGCAGATATCTTGCCAATCCGGGCGGTGACCTTCCTCTTTTGCTGTCAAGATCGGTCCAATGTCTTCATCAGTCATCTGTTCTTGTCGACAGTCTTGTGCTGTCCAGCCATCAGCCAGGAAATCTACAGTGATGGCTTGAACATGTTCACTTGAGTTTTGTTCTTCCTTTCTGTGGCAATGTCGGCAGTCTTCCGGGAATGGTCTTCGTGATAAGCCATCTGCATTACCGTGCAGGCGCCCCCGCCGATGTTGTACCTTGAAGTTGTACTCTTGCAGACGTTCGAGCCACCTTGCCAACTGTCCTTCCGGATTTTTAAATCTCAGAGCCATGCAAGTGCAGCATGGTCGGTACGTAGTGAAAACTCTCTCCCATAGAGGTATTTATGGAAGTGCTCCAAAGCTCTGACAATTGCCAACAACTCTCTTCTTGTAACACAATAATTTCTCTCTGGTTTAGAAAGCGTCTTGCTGTAATACGCTATTACTCGTTCTTCACCGTTCTGCACTTGAGACAAAACTGCTCCTAGACCAGTATTGCTTGCGTCTGTGTCTACGATGTACTTCCCTTCGGAAGCTGGAAAAGCGAGAATTGGCTGCGAACATAATGCAATCTTCAACGTTCTAAATGCTTGTTCACACTCTCTCGACCATTGGAAGTTTCGTTTATTTTCCATTAGCTCATGTAGTGGTTTAGCAATAGTAGCGAAGCCTTTCACAAAACGTCGGTAATATGAGCATAACCCCAGGAAACTCCGAACTTCGTGTTTATTCTTCGGAACTGGCCAGTCTCTTACGGTGTCTACTTTATTAGGATCCATGCTAACGCCCGCTGCCGAAACCAGATGGCCCAAATACTGTACTTCCTTCTGGAATAGAGAACACTTCTTCGGGCTCAGCTTCAGTTGTGCACTGTGAATTCTAGTTAGAACTTCCTTAAGGTTTTCCAAATGATCTTCAAAAGTCTTCCCGATCACTATAACATCGTCTAAGTAAACAAGGCAAGTTTTCCACGTCAGGCCTCGGAGTATCAGGTCCATCAATCTCTCAAATGTTGCCGGTGCATTACAGAGTCCAAATGGCATGACGTTAAATTGGAATAAGCCACTTGGGGTCGAGAAAGCGGTCTTTTCCTTGTCTTCTTGATGAAGACCCACTTGCCAATATCCACTCTTCAGGTCCAATGTGGAAAACCACTGTGCTCCGGACAACGTGTCGAGTGTATCGTCAACGCGAGGTAATGGATAGCAGTCTTTCTTTGTAACATCATTTAACCTCCGGTAGTCTACGCAGAAACGCAATCCACCATCCTTCTTCGCTACCAGCACTACAGGGGAAGACCAAGCACTTGACGAAGGTTCAATTACTCCCTCTGTCAACATGTCCTGTACTAACCGAGACATCTCCTCTTGTTTAGATAATGGAGGCCTTCGAGGAGGTTGGCGTATCGGTGTTGTGTCCCCAGTATTGATGCGATGTTGCACAAGAGAGGTTCTTCCCAGTGACTGTCCCCGAACTGCAAAACAATCTTTGAATTCATGTAAAAACTGTCCGAGTTCTTTTACCTCACCACTTGAGAGGTCGTTAGAAGATCTGTTCAATAATTCTTGCAGTTCCTCTGGTAATTTAGAAGTATCCGAAGAACTGGGTCTTCGTTGCGTTATTCCGGCTACCCAGGCCACAGGAGTCAATTTGCCTAGGAGCGTATTGCTTTGTAAAGTGATAGCTTGATCCAAAATATTCGCCACTCTAATAGGTACATTTCCGGTTTCGGCAGGTTTTACTAAACTTCTGGCAATTAGTATGCCCGGTGTGCTGACTACCTGGGGTTCGAATATAGAGCACTGATTGCCCCTAGTATCTACCGCAGTTCTAACCATGATGATCTTTTCGGAGTTTGGCGGAACAGTTACGGCCACTTGGTTTATGACGTCCATCGATTTTTCTGCTGTCGTCATTGTTGATAGCATTACCTCTTCACCTCCGATTCTCAAAACATTGTTTTTGAAGTCGACTATAAATCCGTATGCGTTCATAACGTCCACACCAAGAATTGCTTCAGCCACAATGTCTGCAACAAGTACTTGATGATTAAACTCAAGTCTACCGAGGCGTAGGTGTATCTCCACTTTTCCATACACTTTTACAGGCCGTCCAGTAGCTGTTCGCAAGCTGCAAGAGCACCAGATTGGCTTGAGATCTTTCACCACGTCGGGGCGCACAATAGAAACTGTTGCGCCTGTGTCAACTGTAATCGAGGTTGGCCTTTCTTGAACAAATCCGGTAACTACCAAGCTCCCGGTGTTTTTCTGAAGCGTAGAAATTGCGTATTCTCTAGGGGCTTCGTTTCTCCAGTTAGTCAGCACACGCCCCGTTGCACCGACTATTGCTCGTTTCCCTGCTGCTGAATTCTAACCCGTCAATCTCGTTGTAGATGTCCAGGTTTCCCACATCGATAACACTTCGGTCTTCCATCCTTCCTTATTTTATTCTGTGGCGCCGACCGTCGAGTCTCTGTTCCTTGTTCTTCCTCCTCATCGTCTGTGCCGTCGCGATCTTTTAGCTCGCGCACTTTATGACTTGTCCAACCAGACGCTGATTTGGCGGCCTCAAATTGCAAAGCATGTACCAGGGCGTCCGCACTGTTCTGGTGTCTTGCCATTCGTAACACTTGCTGTAGTTCGTTATCTCGGACACCGGCAGTAAATGTCTGCATCGCAAAACGCGTTCGAAAATCTTCTGGCGCTTCAGGATAGGCCAGTCTAACTAGTCTGTCGATACTTGCTTCAAACTCTTGAAGACTTTCCCCGGAATGTTGTCGCCTTGCTCTCAACTGGGTGCAGTACACATCTCGCAAATGTTTATCACCATACCGTAATTCCAGAGCTTTTATCAACTCGGCATAGGTGTTCTGGCTGTCAGGTGGCACTTTCTGTAGTAGTTCTGCCGCGGGTCCTTTTAATGCAAGAACAAGCGAAACAGCCTTGACTTTTTCTGTCCAATTATTTGCGCATGCAGCAGCTTCAAATTGGCGGAGGTACGTTGCCCAGTGAGTGCTTCCGTCAAAGGTTGGAGCTTTGACATGAACTGTCCCTACTGCAGGCAAAGTGACTTTCTCTGTTAACTTATTTTCTGTGTATTTTTCTGTCTTGATCACTGGTACAGTCTGTTCAGAAAGTTGTTTTGGTTGTAATTTCAGACACTGCTCGACTTCATTTTTAATCTGCTCTTTTATATTTGTAATCGAGTCTTCTACTGCAGATATTTTTGTTGACATAATTTCTTCCACAGTCAAGACAGATTTTTCTACTTCAGATATTTTTGTAGACATCGATTCTTCAACACTCGAGACAGATTTTTCTACTTCCGCTATTTTTAATGTCATTGATTCTTGTACCTCCGATATTTTAGTAACTTGTTTATTAAGCTCACCTCGTAGGAGACCCAATTCTGCGGTACTATGTTCTTGCAACTGTTTCTGCATAGTTTCAAAGAGAGCTTCCGTTTTATCTTTTTGTCTTTCTTCTGTTTCTAGCATTAGTGCTTTCTGGCATTCCTCAGCTTCTTCTCTTTCTTGTATTCGTTCTTCTTTTTGTCGTCTTTCTGCTTCCTCCGCCTCCTGTCTGCGTTTCTCGTCCTGTCGTTTTTCTGTCTGCAACAGCAGCGCCTGTAAATTTTCCATCATCTGACTGGCATCCATTGTTTATCGATTAATTACGAATCACACTCGTCTTGTACAAAGCGTCCACTGTTTCTACTGTTAACCGTTCTATCCCACTTCTGACACCACTGTTACGACGGTCTACTCGATCGTCGTAGGTACAGTGGAAACAAAATAAGTACAAGACACCAATTAAGTCACTAATCACACCTTTAATTGTTATAGTAAAACAGTTCGTAATTAACAACACAGTGTCTACAACAAATCAAATGAAATTGTTCGTACGCAATAAAATGTCCACTAATATTAAAACTCAACTGTATTACAATTATACCGTCCGAATATAAAACGCAACACTTCACTAATAACTACTTGAACGTACACCGTAATAACCCGAACCGCTCTGTAAATATATCGCACTAATACTCTCGAACCGCACAGTCAAAAATCTCGCATTGAACTCAAAAACTAAGGCCGCGACGCGATGTATTTATAGTTACGCTACACACACCAGAAGCTTCCAAACTGCGTCTTATCTCTCGCGAACTACGTAATTGCTGCGGCCTTGACACAGTCCGAGCGCCCGAGCGAAGGCTGGCAAAGTGCGAGAAAATTCTCGCAACATGCGTTTAGTAGCACGTACACCACACGCTTACGTCGAGATCTTTCTGGGACATTCGATAAACGCCTAGATTGTTCTACGCTGTCGTAGCAATATGTTAACTGATCGTCTTTATTTTCATTTAATTGATCAGTCTCTTCACCACTCTCTACCCCCACTATAATCTCATAATTATCATCACTATTCAATATTTTATTCTCTAATGCTACCACTTCCACTATTTTACCATTATTATTATTTGTCATATCTCTAACACTGTCACTTACCTTCTTATTCATTACCTGATTTAATTTCCTTTCTAACCTTTTATTCATTTCGTTAATCTTCTCCTTGCAACTGTTACTTATTGATTCTATTATCTGTTCTTTCATACCATCACAACTTGTATTAATTTCATTCATTTGCTTACTAATATTAAAATTTTGCTGTTTTATCTCATTTCTTATTTCGTTAATTTGATCATTAATTTAGCGTTTACTTCATCAAATCTAGCATTAAAACTACTCTTTTGTTCATTAAACTTATTATTCTGAACGTCAGATTTTACGTTAATATTACTACTCAGGTTATCAGACATTGTTCTCATGAAATTATATATATCGTCCAGTGACAACTCTTTTACTTTACTTATTACAGGAGTAGATTCTGCCTTTGCTTCACTCATTATTATAGATGATGTCAAATTACTTTCATCTATCAGGCTTGGAGTTGTCTCCATTCCTGAATCATTTATATCATCTGATTCGCATAAAATGCTTTCTTTGACCACATTAGGGTCTGACTGAATTTCTGCCTCCCCCGTGACAATTACGTCAGTCATACTGACTTTATCTTCGTTATTTTCCATTTCTATTTTATTTATTAGATTTTAATCTTAAAAAAAATTTAACCTTACCTGTACTCAGTATCAATTACTACTATAAGTCTTACTTAAATATAGTATCAGCATCAGGTACCCTGCACGTAATTTCTACGTACTCTGCTTTAACCCCCAAATCACACTCATATCCACGGGTAGGTGTGGTTTGTATAAAATTGATTTTATAAAAACAGTCCAAGTTCGAGGTGCCAAATGTAATCGTACAAACAATCTACCAAATAATATTTAATAATACACACTTCTTACCTTCATCGGATTCCAGGGTTCTCACTCGAACTCGTGGCCTATAAACATGATTTAGGGTTTATGTTATTAATAAACTCGACTCTCATTGTAATTGTTAATTAATTCAACTTTTATTAGACATTTTGTTTAATATTCTCCCTTTTGTTTATGAAATAACGATATAACTTTTCTTTTGTATTCTTCCGTATTTATCAAACGGATTTTTATATATAGACATAGTCTCAATTTAACTACGACAAACAAAACTCTACATTTTTTTTTTATTATGCTTAAAGTAAATGGTTAATTATTATATAAAGGCAACCAAGCAATTTGCTCACACACACACTTTCACACTTTTACTCTCTTTAATTTAGAATCAGCACTTTTGATAAAATTTTCATGATGATTATTTTCTATTATACTCTTACTTTGCTGTGGATATCCCTGTAGACCACGTGTTGCACTTATTTCATTTTTGCTCACTGGTTCGTTCAAATTACGTTCTCACTAAATTTTGATCACTGCCGAACTTTTCAGGTTTAATTTCTTCCCTTGTCTGCCGGTCTGACTACATTTTAATTAAGTTTTTGGTGGACTGCGCGCACACGCAACTGCATGGGTTCGATGTTATTAGCCGACTGCCTCCGAACTGGATGTTTTTCAAGATGGCCAAAACGTCCTCCTTGAGTGGCTACTTGCTCCTGATAGGCCGAGCGGGTGTCACGTGATATCTTCTTGAGAGTGAGTTTGTATACCATAAGCTTGCGCTCTGCGTGCCAATTCATCTGTTCGCGCGGGCAGACGCGCACGCTTTCACATTCCACAGCATCTGGAATTGTCGCCTGTTGCGGGTTTCACTGGACAAACGTGCAACTGGGTGTTCCACAAGTGAACGCTGATTGTTAAAACCGAGGCCCTGTATGGGTAACCCACTTTTTTACCATTGAATTTAATAAACGAAAACGCCTTAATTCTGTACCGTTACATAATAGGCTACATTTGAATCAATGCCCCACAACGAGTGTGTGGAACTAAAAGTTGCACGAGCAGTTGCAAGGCTTGCAACTGTCTTAGAATCGATTGAAGACCATGCAACTGATTGCAGTAAGTATAATATGTTACATTTAATCCAGTGCACCCCAACTTTTTTTGTTATGTAGTGTAATAAAGGCCAAAGTTCTGTTTCTGAATAGACACAATTTTGTTTCTGGAATATTCAAAAGAGTATCAGTAAGTATAATTAGATGTTATAAAACTACATCAACTACTACTGCATTTCGTGTTCAGTAGTATAAATTTGTGAGTTCACATGATCTGTTGCACCTCCTTTACTGATACTGATTTTATAGTTCAGTATAATTTACTGTAAATAAATATAACCTTTTAACTGATAAATGTCACAATGTGTGAATTAATATACCTGCAGAAGACAGCCATGCTGAACTTGTAGCAAGGGGTAAAGAAGACTATAAACAAAATAAAGCGTGATTTCATGTTTGTCCACTTTATGTGATGCTGCTCGTACTGTTACTCCAGAATTATATTGTGTAACTGTAAGAGAAGAATGGACCAAAGATACATAACAAAAAGTAAAACCCCAAGTTGCCAGTTGTAGACCTACTTATACAGACAGGACCACTGCATTCTTTAATATTACTGTTAGAAAAAAAATCTTTCCAGGCATTTACTGGAAATATACTATGGACTATTCCATAGTGTGGCAGGGTATGCTATCATAGGCTGGGGGGGGTCTATATAAATCATCTCTAGACGCATTGGATCGGCTGCAAAAGTGTATTCTTAAAATTATAGGAGTCAATGAAGAAGATTCGAATAAACCATTAAATATTAAACAGGTGTTTGTAGTGAATTCTATAGTTTATCAATACAATGATCTAAAAAGTGAGTTTTTACAAAATCGAATCAACACACGGTATAAAAATATTATATTGCCGCAACACCTATTAAGTATTGGGCAAAGAAGCTATGTGTATTATGCCATAAAATATTTTAATAAATTACCTAATGAACTGAAAAATCTAAGTGTAAATATAAAAGTGCTTAAAAAAAAATCAAAGAAAAAGTTAGGAACATTGTTATTGAATAATCAAAAAAACAGTCTATTATGATATGGACCTTTTTTTCTCTTTTTTTTTCATTTATTTATTGAATTGTGTTATAGTACAAACTTAAATTTTGTTAAAATTGAAAAATAATTTTTTTTAATATTTACTATGATCGGTGAGGTAAAACTCACAATTAGTATTAAGTATATAAATATTAATTCTAAGGACCAACCTATGTACGGGCATTTATGCCCCCTATAGGTCCTTTATTGTATAATTTTTATTATATGTAAAGGAAAATTGGTAATAAATATTATAATTATTATATATTTAGGCGAGCCCATCTGAACATAGACTTAGTGCTATTGGCAACACAAAAACAAATTACCTCATAACTATGTTAATACTCATTTTTATTGTGAACTCCATAATGTTCAAAATTTTATATGATCTAGCATGCACATTTACAATGATATCCAAGTTACTTGTATGAATAGATAAACTATCCTTTTCAGTCCACCTTGTGACTTCTTTTTTATATATTGCAACAATACATATATGTGCATATTTGCCCAGAGCGGTAGGTTTTATATTGTAATTAGCGTAAATGGAATAAGGAGCAGTTTTAGACAATTTTGTCAGGAAAATGCAGGCTGGAGCATGTCGAGAGTGCACCTGCTTCGATAGTTAAAATATACGGCGTGTGTGTGTTTGTGTGCGTGAAGCCAGCTGCAACAAGAATATGGGGTGACGCTACGAATTGTTTGTTGTCAATTAATCAGGTCTTAACAGGATTATAATAAACTAATTACTTGTGTTAAACCTGTAAACAAAGACTTACGCCAATTATAAAGACACCATTACATTAAGGGATTTTTAACTAGTATGGTGATGTAAAATTTGTTTCCAGAGGTGCAATATTAAAGATGCTAACTAATTAATATTAATTACTAGTGTAATTGAAGAGTAATTAATATGTGTGGTATATGTGAATGACCAGGAAAAAATTACGCAAACAATGATATTGCTCATGTGACGAGTATGTTCATGAGTTCGCGATAATTAACCAAAAAGTGAGTGTAATAAAAAGGATGCTTTGGCGTGAACTGACCATCTCTAGCTTGTTGAAAACAGGCCTGTACCTGTCAAATCGCCACCAGTATAAATACCACTGGCAATTTTGGGCGATCACACACTCGGACTCAAGAAATCTACACACGACGTCACGCTGCCCATTTGCAGATCGGCCAGGACACACACACACACACACACTACCACACTCACACCAAGACGTAAGGAGGAACGCTGGAGCATCACCAACAGCAACAACCCATAGAGACAACAAACACCGCATCAGCATAGTCATCATCATCATCATCATCAGCATACTCTCAGGATTCTGGACACACACACACACGCAACGGTAATGACAGATACACACAGGTGATACAAAAACAATTATATTTTTTATTGTGAAGAGAGCTCTCAAAAACAACTTAAATATGAACAGAGAATAATTAGAATTTTAAAGTAAAATAGTAGTTAGATAAGAGAGTGTAATTTAACAACAACTTGTAGAAAAGAAATACTAATCTCTTGTTGTATTTTTTGGGTGTGTCAGTATAAATCAATAATAGATTGGAAGTAAATGTAATATTTTTATTTGTTTATAGCAACAATAAATTCATTCTTGAATCTTAATATTATTTTGTTGGTAAATGAGTTGCTATCATTAATTAAAATTTGAGGTACCGTAATTTCAGACACACAAATAAAAAGAATTTAAATAACTTGTTTAACATGTTTGGTTAGTTAATAAGATTATATGGGTGTTTATTTTTGTTGTATGTTATGAATAGCATAGCAGGTTACAGATTTGTAAAGCTTATAAAGGTGAATATTTATTTGTATAATGTTTGAAATTTTAATAGTTAAATATTTTTCTATCAAGTAATAAAACTTAGAATGATTATTTTGAAACGGGTTTAATTGATTATTTCATGTCAACAACATCTCACTCTCTTTAAAAATGATTTAATTATTGTGCAACCACTTATACTTGACGCAACGAGAAACAAAATCCTGTTGCCTGGCCAGTGTAGTACATATTATAGTTGCGTTGAGAATAAGATAATATATTTGTATAATTGTTGTAACGTTGCAATATAGATGACACGTTTCATAGCATATGCTTCATCATCAGATCATAAAGTATCCCTCGTAGGAGGTCGTCATTGATTAAAAATCCAATATCCTTTGGACTGTGTACACGTCAGTAGATGCGCACCTATTCATGTTTGTTTGACCATTGAGCAGTTGTTCACCTCTATCTATATGATATCGAGTTTGCCTTGAGCTAACTATTTATCAGATAGAGGCAAACAACCGCTCAGTAGTCAACCAAAGCTGAATAGGTGCACACCTACTGACATGTATACAGTGCAAATTATACTGGATTTTTGACCGATGATGACCTTCTATGAGGAATATTTTATGATCTGTTGATGAATCGTATGCTTGGAAACACATCATCTACATTTAAAAAAGAAGTCACAAGGTGGATTGAAAAACGTTAGTTTGTCTATTTATATGATGATCGAAAATTATATTCCCTTGCTTGAACTAATCAAATAATTAAATTTTTGCCTTACATTTTTGTGGCCTGGTCCTCTATTTTAGGGGAATCGATCTGTAAAACAATAGGGGTCTTTGGGGTAAAAGTATTGACATGTATGCTAAGTTTTCTGGAAAATGTTTGATTGTGTTCAAAAGTTATCGTGAGACATTCTCCAAATAGACAGACAAACAGGCAAATAATACCAGATTCCTGAGTTGAAACTAAGAACTCGTATCACTTGTTGAACAATAAGTTAAACCACAGCTTTATATTAAATTTATTTTATTTATCACTGTGACTTTGTTGTTATTAATTAGGTGTAATCTTCAGTGGGAACACAGCTTCAGAGCCAGTAGACTGCAGACATTTCTGACTTCTAGAGATCCGCTTAATATTAATATTACTAGTACATTAACTGAACTGTATAGGAGCGTTAAAGAAAACTGGACCCAAGATTATTATAATCCAAGAGACAAGTAAGTATCCTAACTGCAGATACAAGTCAAAGTATTTGTAAATGAGCTTTCAAATGTTTGTAATATATGTAATTAATATAATGTATAAAACTGCTGTATGTTATTGTATTATAAAGATTATAAAGGAGAATATTTTAATAGAATATTTATATTATTGTAAATATTAATTAAATATATGTAACTGTACTCAATATATATGTATATGTACTTAATTAAGTATCTGTTAAGTTAGTAGATAGTATATTATATTAAATATACAGTAGTGTACAAATTAATTGGGACAAACCAATTTTTTCTCACAAGTATTTTGCTTACATGATCCAAAATTCTGTCATTGATAAAGAACAACCCTGTTGTGTTCTTATAACATGGTTTCTTAGTGTGTTTGACACTCTTTCATATGTCTGGGAAATATCATCCTTATAGCTTGCCAGTTTATACTCAGATCTCCAAAACAAAGAGGATACTTACAGCCATAACTTTATAAAATTTCTTGTATTTTTGCTCCTGACCTTCTCTCATAAGTACTCTTCTAATAGTTACACAAATCAACTGAAACTTCTTAAAAAGTCTCTCATTATGATATCCTCATCAAGATTCATAGGAAAGGTGACAGGTATTAAAAATGAAAGGTATTACTCTGTTATTTTGTCATTAAGTAATATTTTCTTATATTTTAGTGTTTGTCATCTTATGCCATAAGTCCTATGACAAAGTATGTACGTCTTATATTTTGTCGTGATATAGGGTATTTTCCTTTAAAGGCTATCACTTTGTTTTTATTGATGGAAATGTTTAGATTGTATTCAGCGGTACTGAGTAAGTTTGTGAACATTATATTGTTAACTGTCAGTAAAAATGTTTAAAATCTAAAATCACTTTATGTATTGCAATAAACAGTATTGTTTGTAATATAATGAATTTTTTTCTTCATGTTTCAAAGTTTATATTTCAAACTTACAGGAATGATACAGTCGCAAGTAGCAAAACATTAGGAAGCCCTCCTGGATACAGAAGACGTTCACCCTTTGTACCATTTGCACTTAAAAATGATACCGGTTCTCGGCTTTGGTTTACTACAATAACAACAGCAAATGATACGTGAGTATATTCGTAATACTACAGTGTGGTAATGTTGTAGTGGTTTGAATGAAGTTACCATACGAATGAAGTTAGCGCTTTTGCTAGTTCAGCACATTAGCAAAACATTGATTAACAAGAATTTTCTTTCAGTACACCTTTTCAGTTTATGGAGGTTTTGCAACGATCACATTATTTTTTATCTATAAAAATATTTTCTCTAAGTGAGTTGTATGGTTCTACAGTATGATCTGTTGCAGTGTGACTTTTGAAAAAAGGAAAAGTTCCCAGTTGTTCAAACTATTGATAAACTTTTTAACCCATTCACTGACTATTTTTTTAAGAAATTTATTTTCAAAAATGACAATTTTTTTTATTGCAGATTAATACTTACAAATATGTTATAATGCACAAAAAATTATTTAAAAAATTTTACTTACAGTTTATATATGTGTTTTTCAAATTTTGTAATTTTCAATTCGTTCGTACCGAAGCACTGTTACAGGAAAATATCGATTTCTTTCGTCACAGAATTCTGACTAAGATTTTGTATTATATCACTGTTTACCCCAGAATCACCAGTAAAATTAATTGGAATAACAATATTATTTATATTTTGCCTGTCCCAGTCATAAACATAACCTCTCTGTTCTTCACATCCATCACTTTCAATCAGTTTCCGTTACTGTTTTCTGAACTGTCATTTAGCTCCAAATTTGTAGGAAGTACAAAATCTTCATCTGTAATTTCACTGTCACTTTCACATAATAATCTTTCAATTTCTTCCGGTGTTAAATATTTATCATGCACATAACTCATCGTGCAGGATGAAGACGGTATCAAACGGTTTGTTTACAATGCTCACAGAAACCATCGCTACATAACAGTAAAAAAGACCACATGTGGAAAGCACTAACATCTGCCCGACATCTGTTGGAGATTCATAAAACTACTACTAAGCAGTCTTACATTGAAACAACACTGGTCAGTGTTTGCCGTCAAAGTCAGTGAACTGAACAAGTGGCGCGAGCTACACTCGTCAAAGTCGCCACGGTACTGCTAAAATGATGCGAGCTACACTCGTCAAAGTCAGCGAATGGGTTAAGAAGAAAACGTTTTTTAAAAATAAGTAGCATTGACTTAATTCAGACTTTATTGCCTTAGGTTGTCAGCATTTCATTGGTTGATGTTGTTGATGTCCACTAATAATCTGGTACAGTACAAAATTTGTCAATGCCTACAGCCCTTCTGCTCCAGTGCTTTCCTTGTATATATGTGTAAATATCGGGGGACCGAGCTTTGCTCGGTTTTAATATATATATATATATATATATATATTACTATAATACTTATAACTATTTTACCTCAAGATGTATTTTTTCCTTTAGGGACATGTTTCGGGAGATCCTGTTCTCCCATCTTCAGCCTTCGCCATCTTGCTTCTGGTGCAGTATTTGTGTGTTGGCTTCTGGATGTTATTATGGTGGTTTGTTGGTCTTTGGTCCTTCAATGTTGCATTATTGTGTGTGGTTGTGGTATCTGTTTTTGTATTTTGTGTATTTTCGATGTTGAGTGCTTTGAATATTGTGTCATGTTTTGTATTGATTTGTATTGATTAATACCAGAACAAATACAAATCAATACAAAACATGACACAATATTCAAAGCACTCAACATCGAAAATACACAAAATACAAAAACAGATACCACAACCACACACAATAATGCAACATTGAAGGACCAAAGACCAACAAACCACCATAATAACATCCAGAAGCCAACACACAAATACTGCACCAGAAGCAAGATGGCGAAGGCTGAAGATGGGAGAACAGGATCTCCCGAAACATGTCCCTAAAGGAAAAAATACATCTTGAGGTAAAATAGTTATAAGTATTATAGTATTATATACATCAAGAAACGGACTGTAGCAGAAAGTGATTGAAATATATATATATATATATTTAGTCACTTTTTGCTACAGTCCGTTTCTTGATGTATATAATACATTTAATATTTATAATTAAATTTACCTCAAGATGTTATTTTTATCCTTTATTGGAACATGTTTCGGGTGCTATCTTGTACCCATCCTCAGCCTTCCAGTTTTTTTGTCTGGTGAAGTACATATGTGTTGTTGGTTGACTATTATTATTGTGGCTTCCTGTTGGCTTCTGGTATTTCAAATTGGTTTTATTGTGTGTGATTGTGGTGTATGTGTTAGTTTTTTGTGTATTTTCAATGTTGAGTGCTTTGAATATTGTGTCATGTTTTGTATTGATTTGTATTTGTTCAGGTATTAGTTTGTTTTCTGTTTTATGTTTGTATATTTGTAAATTTTCCCAAATGTTCATTATGGCGCCTTTGTGTAGTATATGTTTTATTAGTGTTATATTGGTTATGTCTGGGAATTCATGTCCTGTGTTTATTGCATGTGTGGCTAAATTGGATTTATATATTTCTGGTTTTTTGTATGCATTTAGGTGTTCAAAATAACGTTTTTTCAGCTGTTTTTTTGTTTGTCCTATGTAACATTTATTGCAATCTTGGCATTCAATTTTGTATATGCCGTTAGTTGTTGTATTATCTTTGTTGTGTGAGCTATTTAGATTTTGTAATTTATTTTTATTAGTTTTGTATGCTATTTTTATATCTGTGTTTTTAAATAGTTTTGTTAGTTTTGTCATTTTATTATTTATGTATGTGAATGTGGCCCATTTTTTGTTGTTGTTATTATTTATGTGTTGTTCAGTTTGATTTATTCTTAATTGTTCAGTTTTTATTTTAGATTTGATTTTATTTTCTATTTTGATCACAGTATTTTTATTGTATCCATTTTCGTAACCAATTTGGTATATTATATTTCTTTCTTTGTCAGTTTCTTGTTTGTTTAGGGGAATTTTGTACATTCTGTTAAATAGTGAATAAAATGCTGCCATTTTATGTTGTGGTGGGTGGTCAGAATGGTTAGGTATAATGATGTTAGTGGAAGTTGGTTTTCTATATATTGCATATTGTATGTGGTTGTTGTATCTTGTGATGGTTATGTCTAAATAGTTGATTTTGTTATGTTTTTCTTTTTCTTCTGTGAATTGTATTTTGGGATGTATGTTATTGATTTGTTTCAGTATGTTCTCTGCATTTGTGTTTTTGTTATTTGATACATATAGCCCATCATCTACATATCTTATCCATATGCCATTTGGGTCATGTGATTTTATGATATTTTGTATTTTGGTGTCTATGTGTTGTAGGAATATTTCTATTACCGGTATACAATAGAATATTTGTAGGAATATACAAAAACTAAAAAATAACCATCTAACAAATAACCATCATAACATAAAAAATACATACGAATTAATAGACAAACTAAAAATAATAAATATAAATGAAAATACATTTTTCACATCATATGACATAACAAACATGTACACCAACATCCCAGTAGAAGAAACAATTGACATAATAATAAACAAACTTAAAGAACAAAATGAAAACAAACAATATATAACCGAAATAAAAAATAGTCTCCAACTAATACTAAAACAAAATTACTTTGAATTTAATAGCAAAATTTATCAACAGAAAGAAGGTTTAGCAATGGGATCACCATTATCAAGCATAATAGCAGAAATATTCCTACCAAGATTGCAATAAATGTTACATAGGACAAACAAAAAAACAGCTGAAAAAACGTTATTTTGAACACCTAAATGCATACAAAAAACCAGAAATATATAAATCCAATTTAGCCACACATGCAATAAACACAGGACATGAATTCCCAGACATAATCAATGTAACACTAATAAAACATATACCACACAAAGGCACCATAATGAACATTTGGGAAAATTTACAAATATACAAACATAAAACAGAAAACAAACTAATACCTGAACAAATACAAATCAATACAAAACATGACACAATATTCAAAGCACTCAACATTGAAAATACACAAAAAACTAACACATACACCACAATCACACACAATAAACCAATTTGAAATACCAGAAGCCAACAGGAAGCCACAATAATAATAGTCAACCAACAACACATATGTACTTCACCAGACCAAAAAACCGGAAGGCTGAGGATGGGTAATGGGTACAAGATAGCACCCGAAACATGTTCCAATAAAGGATAAAAATAACATCTTGAGGTAAATTTAATTATAAATATTAAATGTAATATATATATATATATATATATATATTGCATAGCCACAGTACTGCTTTACTAATTAAATTAAAGAATGTTTATAAGCCCCAACGTTGAATTCACCAATTTGTTACAAATTCAATCTATTTATAAGGAAAAATATTTATTATGTGGTTGATATTGTTCGGTTCTTGATAATAGATCTGTATTAAATAGTTATCAAGTGTTTTACAAGAGAAAAACGCTATATTCCAGTTATTATATTGAATAATTCAATATTTTTCTCCAACCCTAGTCGGTATATACTCTCGAAATTGTAAAGAGAAGAGAGCGGAGAGAGTAAATTAGTTCTCTATTCTCCCGTATTCACCAGCTGTCAACAAACGAGCGCTGTGGTTGGCGATTGACCAGTTATTATAGGTTAAGTCGTTCCGCTTGATGCGTTTCTCACGTTCCTTTCTCTGTAAATTACACCCTATTCGAAATACACTAATTATTCTACAAATAACAAGAAATCTTCAAATTCAAGAAGGATTCTTTATTTTATATGTTTTAATTCCAACAGCTGCTTCCTCTTGCTACTAATACACCATATCGATTACACAATACATAATCGATTTGTTATTGAATTCGGGTTTTAGATGTGTTACAATTTAATTATAATTTTCAGTTTGTTTTTTATCTCAGGGTACATGTAGTTCTTTTAACTATTAGTAAGGTCAGGTGATGCAATTTTAAGGTTACTAAGTATTACAATATTGTTATAAAATCTTATTATATAAAATTAAATATAAGCAGGTTTTTTACCAACTTCGATCGGATACTTAATGTGGCAGTGTTTTGCTACGCCAAGACGAGAACAGAATGGCGATTCAGCTCTTGACGATAACAGCTTCCAGTTTCTCAATAAAAGTTTGGTATTGATGTCCCAGGATGTAGTAGAAGTTTCAGTTCTGGTCTTCGTTAATCTTCACGGCTCTGGTAGTTGCAGGTCCCAATGGAATTTGTGTAGAATTAAGATTTCGTTCAGTGGAATTAAGTGAGGTTTAGTACGTTATTTCAAATTTCTTCGTTTGTTTTTTAATATATTTTTAATTAATTTGGCATCCCTCGGCTATGGATCATCTTTATTTAATTATAGTTCATCTTCATCATTACTCTTTTGCTGTTAGTAGGTTGAATGATTTATTTTTTTGAATTCATTTAACTTTAATAGTTAGTAGAATTATATTTGCTGAGAGATAGATTCAGAAGTTACTACTCAGTCTTGTTAATGGATTTCTTTTATGAAATTTGATTTATTTAATTTTATTCATTTAGTTTTGGTTTTCTTTCTGTTTTTAAATTTGTATTAACTCAACTCTACTCATTCACATTGTAGCATGACAGATAAGCCCATAAAAATGAATGGTAAAATGATCATAGAAATAAAATAATAACATAATTAAATCCGAGAAAGCAAATTAAAATAAAGAATTAATTAAGAACCGCCGTGGAATACAATCATTGATTAAAATAAAAGTTCATGTAAAATAAATGTTACAAGGAGTGATGACTCATCAAAACCAATTTAAAAGCTAAATATGAGAAAACAGGTAATACCCAGGTAGGATAGGAGTAGGTAAGGAAGAAACCCAGAAAATGACTAAACCCACAAGAAGAAGAGTAAATAAGTTATAAGAAATAAGAAGAACAGAATGGACCAATGAAGAAACATCCACAAGAAGATGAAGAAAATAATTTTATAAGAAACCATGAGACGTTTATTACTATTTTAATTAATATATTAAATATGTTAATATAATCTAATAACTTCCACCTACCTCGAAAGTTCGTTTTGTTTTGGGCCAGGATTCTTTCGTACGAACGCTAGATACAAACATGTGTTTCATGGGTTAAGTAAATCATTGACACAACTCATTTTTGAAGAGAATTACTATTTAATCGTTTACTTTTGAACTGTTGTAAAATTAGGAAGATTCCTTAAATACATGTTTCCAAAGTTGTGCAACTCTTGCATAATCGAACTTACGAACTATAGCTTACCTTGTATCATTTATAATTATACAACTGAATTTACACACTAACAGCCCAGCATTGCTCACTCACTACTCACATTCCATTATAAAACCCCATTACCCCAATTACCCGATTGAATGCATGATATAGGTTCACTGCCGGCAACGCGTTCTTCCGTGACCTCGTGGCCACACCGCGGTAGGTCGTAAACGTCTCGAAAAAGAACAAAACTGAAGCACGAATTTAGATGTTAATGCTCTGCGACTCTTCTTCCATCCTGTCACTAGTTTTAAAAAATGATTACTTCACTTTTATATAAAATACTGATGAAATTTAGATGAGCATATTTAGCTCTCGTGTCGGCGCCGACACAGTCAGTGACAAACTGGGCAATGTGCTTCTTTGAGTCGCGGGAAATGCGCAGTCACGGCCATCAGGTTTTAGTCGCCGTTCATGCTTAATTGTTGTGGGGTAACCACTTTATGCATGGAATTGAGCTGGTATATATGTGGTAGCCGAGGACGATATTTGCATCGGCCATACTGATGTCACTAAAGTGGGCGGTCCTTCGCAGCACTTCCTGAGGATCTGTGAAGAGACGATGAATAATTTTGCACTCTAGCCATTTTGGTTTTTTAGTTGAGTGCGTCCCTTTGAGCGTGTGCTTGAGTAGTTGCGCTCGTGCGTCGACACACATGTACAGATTTCTGAGAATTTCGAAGGGGGCGCGAATTCCTTTGCCGCCTTACTCAACTGCAAACTGCGTTTCGCTTTGTTACACCACTGTTTCTCAACACGTGTTCTGTTATAATGAAATTGACGTTACACAATAATTTTGCAAAATCCCGCACAAACACGAAATAAACACAAATGTACATACCCCATACTGTAAAAAATAAAAGGACCCGTTACAATACCCCCTCGATGAGAATTCTGCTGTTCACAACAGAAGAAATCTCATCGATAAACCCCGAAGAGGACCGGCGAGGAACTGGTGCCAACAACCCCCTTGTTCTTAATCTACATGGGTACACGACCCCCCTGGCTCAGCGACCATGGACTCACCTGAACGAGATCCCTGGACTTCTCCGTAAGAGATCCCAACACCGAAAAATCGAACAGACTCGTACCACAGCACACCTCACCTTCTAACATGCTACCCCTAAAATCCTCAATCCCTGGCTCAGAGTATGCCAGATCCTCAACCGATATGTTTCCCCTTTTATGCAAGCTGGGCTGCCTTTAGCAGATACTGGGCTCACACACACTCACATTACATATCATACCTTGACAAAATCTTTAAAATTTACGAAAAATTAAAAAAATTCAAAATTCAAAATAATATACTTTAGCAAAAAAAATTCTCTTCCTTGTTTTTCTGTTTTTTTTTTTTCAAACTAAGTTAAATTAACCATTTCTTATGGCTAAAACATCCTTAACTTAACATGTGAATACTTAGATTCTAACAATACAATGCAATACAAGAAATCAATAAAATAAACATGGTTAACATACAAGTAATCAAATAATCAATACTAAAAATATTCATTCGCTGGCAGGCGAAAAATGAAGATTTTTTTTCTTTTTTTTTTTCAAAAATTAAAATTTCCAAAAAAAATATTTTCCCCAAAAATTTTTAAAATTCAAAAAAAATTTAAATTTATGAAAATGTTTCCTTCATATTTAGACATTATTTGAAAATTGGTTTAAATTGATTAAACAAACAAATAAAATTGACTTCCTACTATACAAGCTTAGTATGTGTATGACCTCATCAGCTGATCGAAACTAGGTTAAGTCCAAAACCCTTGACCTACATATGTTATGTAGACTTTCTATCTGCAATTACCTTTAACATCTGTAACATCTAATTTGAAACACAAAACAATAAAATAAAACATTTAAAACAAACACACTAATTAATATAAATAATAAACAAATTGACCTTTAAATTATTTAAAATAAACAATTCTTAATTTCACATTACCAAATTCTGTCACTGGTTTACAAAATGAAAATTTCATATTCTTTATTATAAATTTCTCTCTTTATTTAACAATCTGATTCTACCTTACTGTGGGTGATTTAAATTATTTATTCTCATTTAATTTACTACTTGATCTGTATACATATATCAACTTTCTCCCTCTGACTCTAACCACTAACAACTTCAACTCCCATGACACCCATCTCTATTAAAACATCTATCCCAAAACACTCTAACCCCAACTTACTATTAAACTCAACTCGCCACCTTCTCTTTACATATAAAAAAAATACTCTCTAACCCTTTGTACATAGGATATGTGTTTCCCCGCCCCCAAAAACTCAATTCCCTTATTTGGCCCCTGGATTCTACCTAAGGCGACCCCGTCCCCACTAAATCGGTACCTATCCCATCCCAACATATCATTAAGTTGCGAACTCCTACCTTACACTACCCCCTAATACAAAATTGCCATCCCCAAAAATCTCAATCTCATTACCATACTAAACTACAACAAAATAACATCATTAATTATAAACAACAACATATCATTCAATACTCTACAATTATTCTCCATTACTACTGTGTCAACATCAATACTTCACAAAATTCTATAACATTACATAACTTCAAAACAATATTTCGATCTTTACTACTTCAACTCTAACTTCAACTTGGACAGATCTATATGTCCCACAAAATATTTATCACCCAAACACTATCTTTTGTTAACTTGCATAAATTATTACTTTCTTTCTCATTTTATCAAGTTCTTTTTATCATTACTTTAAAACATCTGTAATACATTAAAACATTACATTGAACATTAATTATTTGGAACATTTATAACTAATACACCAGTGACGTATTATTGATGATCAGCTGATCCTACTAACACAATTAAAACACATCTCATAATTGAACAAATTACATGAAATATATCTTTATCAATACTTACTTCTACCCTCATTGTTTCCCCCTTTTCTGATTCTGATCATTTTGTGTTACCCGCCTGCCAGACGTTTAATTATTGGCTTAGTTTAAAGTATACATATATAATGAAAACACATAGTTTATCAACACCTTTATCTAACTTACAACAATAAAATAATACATTTAAAATTATAGCATGAACACCTTATATGACCTTCATTCATCACTAATCCTTTAACTCACTTACATCATTCATAATTTTCAACAATTATCTTCCTTAAAATTTTCAAAATTTATTATCAAGATTTATTATAAATTCCATTATCTTTCAGTTATTATTTAAAATTTGTTAATTATCATTTTTATTGAACACAATTATTTCAAATAAACCTCTTATTACTGAATTAGAATCTCAATTACACCTGTAAACTTTTTTGTTATACATGATTATAAAATTTTCATACTTACAATCCATTTAACATGATATACACACAAAACATAATCACCATATCACAATACTTTTCACCTCATCTCTGTAACATTTAACACAAAAATATTAGTTTACATCAAATAATTTATCATTCATTACCAAATTTCCAAATCTCATAAAATATATTAAATTCATAAAGAAATTTAATTAATTAATATTTAAATAAGCAATCAAAATATTTAACATGTAGCAAATTGTTTTAATTACATTAATTACCAAAAATATAAATTATATAGTTATCGAAACAATTACCATTAGTCAATTACTGTTTTCACAATTCATTCTAATATTTATTTAACTAACAAATATTTCAGTATTATTATTACAACAATCATCTTACGTACGCACATTATTTACTTAACATTCCACAATGTACACAAATAAATTCACTATATTTTATTTACAAACTCTTGTTATTAACTGGTCAGTTTTCCCACACTTCATTGTCCAAATTTGCCATGTCAAAAACCCATAAAACACACTGTTTATACTGTCTTTTATTGTTTTAATAGTTTACCCTCCATCGTCCCAGATAAGCCTTGTTTTTATATAACATCGTTCAATTTTATCACCACACAAATGACTGTTTTGTGTGCTGTAACCATACAAACTAAATTCATTCCACTTATTCAAATACTCATTAAACCGGTCTACATTAGGTATTTTTGTTAAGTCTCCGTCATTAAATTCATTCACTATCGGGTTAATTACTTTTATTAAATCATTGTAATCATTATTATTCACATATATTTTTAAACTTTCTTTCCATTTGTCATACTTTCTATTTACGTTATATAATTCTGTTACTTTTTCCACATACACTTCTCTGTTCAACTCTCTCTCATCACAATAACAAATCATGCTTTCAACATCATTATTACAGACAGAGGGTACAACATTATACAACATCAATGAACAACTCAACTCTTCTATTAATACGGGACTCTCGCCCTTCAACAACACTTGTAACCACATTAAATCATCATCATAAACATCATAAATAATAAAGGGAAAATTTGCCCTCTGTCCCCACTCTACTACAACATTATTTTTCCTCTCTCTCTCTAACTCACACACACATTAACATCTCATAATCACATTCTACCAACCCATCAGTACTCTCATTCTTTATTTTTACCGTATCAGTCTCCGATACTAATTCTTCAAATACATTACTATTATTCTCATTATTTTCAACATTATTGTTATCATTTATTAACTCTTTCTCTGGTATCATATTTTTACATTTGTCATTACAATTTTCATTTGTTTTATTTTTCTCTGGATTCATCACAACTACTTCCATTCTCTCCACACTCTGTTCTAATTTATTTAAACTGGTTCTTATTGTTTCATGGGTATTTTTACAACATTTATTTAATTCTTGAATCTCATTTTTCAATTCATTAACATCCCTATTTTGTCTATCAAATTTGTCGTTCAATTTATTGTATTTGACATTAGAATCAATTTGTTGCTCTTTATAATTGCTATTTATATTTTCAGACATGGTTTTTATTAGATTAAACAGATCGTCCATCGACAACCCTTTCGCTTTACTTGTTACGGGAGTTGATATCGCTCCCGGTGTATCAAGAACAGATGCTTCTACGTTATACTCATTTATTGGCGTTAATTCTGTCTGAATACCGGAGTCAGCATTTGCTTGACTCTCGGTCTGACTGTCAGATAAGCCGACTTCACTGTTATCTGCCATTTCTTATTTTATACTTGATATTTGTGTATAAATAAAATATAATCAATATAATGTATTATCTAACCAATTTTTCGTTAATAACGCACTTTTGTTTTATTCCGCTAACCCCAAAAACATGTTTGTATCTTTTCTGTAGGTACGGTCTTTACTATTTTAATTAATAAAAACTGTCCCTGTTAACAGGAGCCATTGAGACGTTTATTACTATTTTAATTAATATATTAAATATGTTAATATAATCTAATAACTTCCACCTACCTCGAAAGTTCGTTTTGTTTTGGGCCAGGATTCTTTCGTACGAACGCTAGATACAAACATGTGTTTCATGGGTTAAGTAAATCATTGACACAACTCATTTTTGAAGAGAATTACTATTTAATCGTTTACTTTTGAACTGTTGTAAAATTAGGAAGATTCCTTAAATACATGTTTCCAAAGTTGTGCAACTCTTGCATAATCGAACTTACGAACTATAGCTTACCTTGTATCATTTATAATTATACAACTGAATTTACACACTAACAGCCCAGCATTGCTCACTCACTACTCACATTCCATTATAAAACCCCATTACCCCAATTACCCGATTGAATGCATGATATAGGTTCACTGCCGGCAACGCGTTCTTCCGTGACCTCGTGGCCACACCGCGGTAGGTCGTAAACGTCTCGAAAAAGAACAAAACTGAAGCACGAATTTAGATGTTAATGCTCTGCGACTCTTCTTCCATCCTGTCACTAGTTTTAAAAAATGATTACTTCACTTTTATATAAAATACTGATGAAATTTAGATGAGCATATTTAGCTCTCGTGTCGGCGCCGACACAGTCAGTGACAAACTGGGCAATGTGCTTCTTTGAGTCGCGGGAAATGCGCAGTCACGGCCATCAGGTTTTAGTCGCCGTTCATGCTTAATTGTTGTGGGGTAACCACTTTATGCATGGAATTGAGCTGGTATATATGTGGTAGCCGAGGACGATATTTGCATCGGCCATACTGATGTCACTAAAGTGGGCGGTCCTTCGCAGCACTTCCTGAGGATCTGTGAAGAGACGATGAATAATTTTGCACTCTAGCCATTTTGGTTTTTTAGTTGAGTGCGTCCCTTTGAGCGTGTGCTTGAGTAGTTGCGCTCGTGCGTCGACACACATGTACAGATTTCTGAGAATTTCGAAGGGGGCGCGAATTCCTTTGCCGCCTTACTCAACTGCAAACTGCGTTTCGCTTTGTTACACCACTGTTTCTCAACACGTGTTCTGTTATAATGAAATTGACGTTAGACAATAATTTTGCAAAATCCCGCACAAACACGAAATAAACACAAATGTACATACCCCATACTGTAAAAAATAAAAGGACCCGTTACAACCAGAAGAAGAGGAGGAATCAATGAAGAAACAAGAACAAGACAGCATCCACAAGAAGAAGGAATGCTCTTATAAAAAAACCCAAACCCCTAAATAAATATAATAATAATAAATCAAAGTTAGACAAAATATCAAAGGTAAAAACCACATGTACCATAGATGTAAACCAAAAAGTGTATAGAGTAAGAATTGAAAGTGAACCAATGTGAGATAATAATATAACATCAAAAAACAAATCTTCATTATAATCTATAAATAGATTTCTTGATTCTAGTAAAACTATATAACTATTTAGAAACAAAATCAAGGAATAAATAGAGAAAGTGCAAGTTTTAGTGTTATAGAAAATAAACCTTATATTTCAATATTGGTGTTCACAAACTGAGTAGATGATGAAATACTACAACTTTAAAGTGATTTAATTTGTGTTCATGAATAATAAATAGAGTATTATCATGACCTATAATACATGTGTTTTTGTAAATAACTGCCACTCTTTTTAAAATAACATTCATTAGAATGAATAAAATAAAACAGAGCAGGCCATAATAACAGTGAAGTGACAAGGTATCATTACCCCAAAAAACCCAAAAACAGATAAAAACTGATTTCAAACCTTGTTTAAGAAAAATAGGATAAGATTATAATAATTATATTTGTTTGTATAGAATAAGGTGTTAGCAATAGTTAAGTTTAAATGTCAGAATCTAACATTCCTTATTTATAATATTTCTTGTGTATTTTATCTATCAATAAGTATACAATGTCTGAGTTGAAAGGACAAATATTAATTTGATTTATATATTGTGTGTTAATGGTATGAACCATATACTAATTGTTATTTTTGTGTACAATAAGAAAATGTTAATTTGAGTTATATGTTATTTGTTAATAGTATGAACCATATACTAAGTGTTAACTTGTTAAAATAAGAAAATGTCAATCTATGTCACAATAGCAATGAAAGTCAGAGAGGGTATAAATCAATATGTACTATTTAAAAAACTTTGTATGTAAAAACTATTAGAAATCTAGGCCAAATGTTAAAAACTAAAAACAGCATCAAATTTGATTAAATAAGTATAGAAATACAATTAAACTGAAGGAATTTACATAAGGTAAATCAGTAATAAAGTCATGTAATTAAAAATATAAGTATGGAAGATTTTGTAAAATTATAGCCAGAATTATTGTTAAAAATGGGAATGTAAGAACTCAAAATTTGGAGAGGGGAGTCATATATTACTGAATAATATTTTAAAACATAACCGATTAATCTAATTGCAAGAAATTAAGGGAAGATAAACCTTTTATTACAATCTGAAATTTAATATAATCACCAATATAACTTATAATATGGCTTCATTTGAAGGACGAAGCGAATTTTAATTAATTACATAACAAAATGAAGAAACAAAATACCATTTTAGTTTAAAAACTCTATACATTATTTGGTATCAAATTACGCAGAATGAACTGAAGAAGAAGATTAAGTAGTTACTAGCAAATAAATTTGAAGAATAACAAAAATATAATCAGTTATATAATGTAAATTATCACATCCACAGGATGCAAGAGAATTTTCGAACAATGCATTGAATAATATTGAGAAGCTACTGATTAATTATAAAAACAATTATTAAAAATAATATACACTCCTCACAACTCTTACCTTTCTCGGGTCCAAAGTTCTTAGCACGTAATCGTGAAGAATAAGCGTGACTTAGGTTAACATTATTCAATAAATTATACTCTCAATTTCGGGATTATAGTTATATTTATTTAGCAATTCTTTGACATTCAATTTTATTGTTTTTTTCATTTATTTATATTCCCAAAACTATCATTGACATTTACGTAATTTCTCAAAAAAAATCAACCAAACATATTAATTTATTTATTCTGATTTACAGCAAATATTCTTTGTTATTCTTGCTTTGTTTTATCTTTCTCCCGAAGTTCTACTCCAAACAATAGATTAATTAAAATAATATTAAAACAATAGATTAAAACAAGGTAACATATTATCAAAGATCATTTCTTACTAAAAAAATATAATGGTCTTAAAAATTTTAACTTAAATTCTAGTCAAGGCCACCCAGCAATGCCCACGCTCACATTCATGCCTTATTTCCCCCTTTTATGTAAAAAATGATAATAATCATAATAGGTTCAGTAGAATACTGTTACGTGTGCTGCGTCATTCCTCCCGACCGCGTGGCGTATCTCACGGAACTCTCTTATTTGACGGTTATGGTTTCACTTTCGATAGATCTTTTCATGTTCACTGTTCCATAGCACGTTAGTTCTTTTTCTTTACATTGTTATACACAATTTTGATATTTATTGGGGTTGGTCGGCCGACACTAATTAAGCTCGAGCAGAATGTTTATATGACCGCGCGCGGCCGGTATAGGTAGTCGACTGGGAAGAGAACTTTATTTTACGATGTTACATCCGGGCGGGCATCACTGCCTTGCCGGCGAACAAATTTCATCGCCGCACACAGCCTTAGTTGTTCAAGTTTTTTGGTGGCTGTACACCTGGCACACAGGATTTACGTGTGCTGTACGTCGACGATATTTCACTGCCTTTACTTTCATTTAGCGTGGATTAGGCGCTCCGCAGATACAGGTGCTTGTGCATTTGTGAGTGGACGTCACACAACCGCAAAGTTCTAGGAAGTGTGCTACAGTTGACAACACATTCTTTTCAAATATTTCAACACAGTTACAGCGTACCTTTGCATTGTTTAGACTGCGAGTTAGATTCACCTTGGGGACTGGCCACATACATGAAATGAATTTGAAATATTAATAAAATCAAAACCAAAATTAATAAAATAAAGAAAACTTTTAATTTGCCCCATTACAATATTGTCTTGGCTAAGACTTTGGCCAAGGAAGGAGGAAGTAAATTAGTTAATTATTGAACGTTGAATGATACACTTGATACGTGTTCTTAAATTTGATACAACCGTAATGGCGAACGATTTCGAAGCCTAAAAGTGACGAACGGGAGTTTCGACAAAAACATATTTTAAACGGATACCGAGTGAGATAGACACCTACAAACATTCAACTAACACTATACAGAACAGAACACCAGTGAATACAACATTTAAACCCATTAAAACAGTAATAACACTTAACCATAAAAGTGCTAACATATGCCTAACCAACAAAAGTGAATTTGACTTAAATCTACACTATTTTTCCGTATACAACACCAAAACTGAACCAGTGACACTCCACCAACACAAGAAGGAAGAATTGCAGCCACCAGGACGTAAATTCAGAGGAAAAGTATATTTATTAAACTTTGAATCAGCGAGGTGAGACTGACTCCCAACTACACACTAGAGGCAGCCATCTTTGATTACCCATCATCCAACTCAACACAGCCACCACACTATGGATTTGGTTTGACAACGACTCATTTATTATTATATTAAATATTAAATCTTGTATTTATAATCTTTAAGGTGATATATATTTGTACTGTTATACTTGATAAACTTAACCCTTATTTCTCTGACTTACCATAAAATAACTGCTAAAAGAACCTTTTATATAAAATTGTACGATAAAACAACACCCTGAGAATCGACTGACAAATCGATAAAGAGTCCAAAGATATTAAATTGTTAATAAAATTTCTTATTTATTTCATATTTACACAGCTTTTCATTCCTAGGATAAATAATATAATAATTAAATTTAATAGAAGTAAAAACCAGGATCTCACCACGAAGAAGGAAGATAACCTCCAAAATAAGAAAAGTAAACAAATCGATTGTTCTTGGAGACGAATCTATCAAGTGGCGAGAGAATTTAAAAAATACCAAAAAGTCAATAAAACAATTAAAACAATAAATACACGTTTCTGAACACCACAAAACATAATTAATTAAACACAAAATATATATTGTAAAACATAACAAAACGAATAGTTACAACATATAACAATTGAGTGTTGAAATCAGCAAGATATCTTGCATTCAGTCGTCCCTAACAACCATCTTCTTCTTCTGTTATTGGATAATATTTGTTATCCTAGAGCCGTAATTAGGAAATATTCTTACACTTATTTAATAAAATACTCCCTTATTGGAATTACATTAAATCACCTAAAACTTTCACCTAATATGCATTATGAAACCATATACATTTTACTACATTTTCTTCTTGATCAACTTATTTTAAAAGGTATTATTTTCCTTTTACAAAATACAAATTTTAGGCCTATTTGTTTTATTACATGTGTTATAATTTTTTGTTTTTAATTTAACTTTTCTGACCTGACCTACTGTACAATGAGTCACTGGCTTATGGCCAATTATTTTTATTTTTATTTCCTGATTTCAATTTATTATTATTTATTTTATTATTGAACCTTTCATGTGTTTATAACATAATTACAATGACCCCTTGACAATTTATTAACAATTATTGTCTTCCTGGCCAAGTTTACAAATATTATCTTATGATATTTTCATTAATTATTCAAAGTAAATACACTTAACATGATACAATACATAATTACTTAAATACAAGTTTAACATGAATGAAATTAGTATCCATTACTTAATACTTTCTTAAAGCAATGGCTTCACACCTGCTACATACAAAACACAGAATAAATATCATGTAAACAAAATACAGTATCATGATAAAGCACAACAACCTGTACATCATTATAAAACATTAAATATCAATTAAACAGTCTACTATTTTCAAACTTGTCTATAGTAAATTCATCTCATTAGACACTGTGTTTATAGTTTACATATTCCACTGATCACTCCATATTTTATACTTATAGACATTTTTACTATTTTATTACCTAGTAACCTTACTAGCTATTATTAATATATTTATTAGGTGAGCTTTACCTTCCTGACCTTAATTACGGCATACATTGGGTATTGTTTTAATTTATATTGATAAAGTTTTTATGTAACGTCTGGGACCTTAACTTTGTTACATTACAATATGTATACAGATTTTGTTTACATTAAATTGTCTTAGGATTTGTAAACATAAACTGAAACTATACGCATTATAACTTTTTTTTTTGTCCGTATCGTTAACGAGCCACATGTTTGGTAGCACACTTTATTTACAATGATACTTACGTTATAAAATTTACAACGGGTGTAATCGTAATAATAATAACGTGAATTGTTTAGAATCTTTCAAACATTTATTAATTAAAAATCTCAAAAATATTGCGAGTTAAAAACTTCATTATTATTTGCATGTTTGTATTTGTAGTACACATACTGTAACGGTACAAACCTATGAGGATTTGTAAGTTAAATCTTTTCAATTTTATTTCACACGAGTATATTTTGGTCACCGACTATAGCTCCGGGTGAGGTAGAGAATGGTACAGGAATGCAAGTTATCAGCAAGGGTGCGTATTCCCGCGGATGAGCGCACGGTTCGGCCAACGTTCACACGGAAATGTCACGTACATACATTCCAGAGCCGAACATGTGATGGGAACAAAGAAACACAGAGTGTGAGCTGACGGCAACGCCTAACACCTGGCGGGTAGGCAACCAAACGCACACACAGTCAGTCGTCGCAGAGCAGTGCAGTTCTCTACAATTCATCACACGGTACAGTCGCAAATACAGTGGCCTCGGAGTTTCGGTAGACCAACATGAATTGAGTAGCCGAAGTCTACCGAAACTGGTGAAAAAATAAAGAAGAAAACCAGGAAGAAAAGTGACTGTGCAATTTACCTAGTCTGTAAATAAACAGGAGGAATTAGAACAGTGTTTGGTGACAAAGTGTTAAGTGAATTACCACCAATGGCGGAATAACACATAGGTATAATAACTGTCCGCAGCGTAAAAATTAAAACTGATAATTATATCAAGAACTCGGGAAACGGGGGACATTAGCTAGGGTAAAGTATGAAAGAGTGTGTGTGGGGAATAAGGGAAAAATAAATTATAAAGTACTGGTTGGTCTAAAAAGAATATTATATAGGACATTTGTATAGATAATTTCATGTTTAAGTATTCAAGTAAATAATAGAGAGCACTTAATTTGGGTGTAACTTCACAATACTTGTTAATAAAATACAAGTAATATCTTATATTAAGCATAGAAACATAAAATACCCTTATAACTATAAATAACATTGATTATGATATAATATTGCTCTCGACTTACTCAATTTCTTTAATTCTTATAAAATTCTCTAATCTTTCTTTTTAAATTATTACTGTTGTTGCATATGCATATCTTATTTATGACATATTAATTACTTTAAAAAAATTACTATTTACTTTCAAAAGTAATTTAAATATCTACGATAAATTATCATTTCAAAAATATACTTTTATAAATTCAAATATTACTATAAATTACTATACAATAAACAGTTACATTTACAAATTATTAATTTCACTTTTTGACATTATATTGTCTTTCTTTTACATTGTTTTATTGTCTTTAATTGAATCTTTTGTTTTGATGAATACATGGATTTATTTCACCTTAATCGTGGCAGTAATTCCTCAGCGTATCCTAGTCTGGTCCTGAGTCCTTGATCCTGGTTGATCCTCCATAGTCGGTGTAGTCCTGGAGTCCACTCCCCATCCTCCGGATCCTCTCGGTAGTCCGATGACTGGTATCGTACGGCTGGAATCTATACCATGTTGTTGGATGGTCCCTCGTCTCCAGTAATAGCCTCTGGCTGCAGCGGTGATCTCACGAAAGTGATGAAGTTGTTGGGCATAGCCTCCGGCTGCCGCTGTGGTTGTACGAGAAAGAGAAAGATGAATTTGTCGGGCATAGCCTCTGGCTGCCGCTGTAGTTGAATGAGAAAGAGAAAAAAGCTGGTGTGTCTCGCGTATTTATACTCTAGGGCGCAAAAATCATGTCTCAACAATTCTCTGCATGAATCAGTCTGTCGTAGCGTCCTTTTATAAACACGATTATTTACACACTTATTTCACTGGTCTTCGCAACATGCGAAGTCTTTTGCAAATTACCCGATATTCATCTGGTCCGTAATTTTTATATGTACAACTGTGTGTTAACCGCTTTTCTCTATCTTAATTATTATAGGTTTTATTTACATTTATTTGCACTGTATTTACACTTTTTATTGTTTTTGCACAATCTTCTGTATACGCGTGCGTCTTTATATTATTTACACTGTGACGTATTTTGTTTTGTGATATTTTACACACACTTATCACAATTTAAATAATTTATTTATTGATTAACATTTATTTTAGGGGTGACGCTTTACAGGAATTAACTGGCCACACTCGCACACGTAAGATACATGTGTACACAGGCGCAGCTGTGTGTGGTATGACTTCCCTGTTCTAACAGGCAAATTCGTTGTTCCCCTTTACAGATTTCTATCTGAATTATTATTACTACTGACAATATTGATTATTTATTTTAATTTATATAAATTATCTTAACTAATTGTGCAATGCACAGTACCATACACATACGTACTGTTGCAGTATATTGTATAAACATTTAAAATAATAGCAGTTGCATTATACATATATAAAAAATACAAGTAAATAGAATAATAAAAATACAGTGTAATACAAAATTATTTGAAAGTTATAGTAAAGTCTTCTAGTATTTCTAATCTTCTAGTATTTAGTATTTCTTTCCATATGACATTTCATGTATGGTGAGGATTTTCTGGTGGCAAAAAAACTTTTAAGCTGCTTCGTCTTTTTACTGTAGAAAATTCTACGTACAACATTCCATGCATAAAAACTGATATAAGTAGATACCAACGAATTCAAATGTTTGTCCTTGAGCTTTGTGGATGGTCATAGCAAAAGCAGGTCTTACGGGGAACTGATGCCGTTCCAAATTACATCCAAGTTGATTTTTGCTAGAATCTAATGTGATTCTTGGGATATGGACTTTAAATCTAATGTGATTCTTGGGATATGGACTTCTCGGCCTGCATTCTCTCCAGTGATAATCTTTGATTTAATAATATTGTTACACAACTCGGTAACTATTAGGCGGCGTCCTACGTGGACAACAAAAAATCTCGCACAACTGCGATCGTGCGAGTTTTTCGCAACATCTCGCGCAGGGAAAAACTTCTGTACTACGTAGTCACTCTCTGCTCGCAACGATTTAGCTCAGTTGCTACCATGCTCTCCGCCAAGAAACGACGTAAGCTGTTGTTGCTGGATAGTTCAGTACTTACCTACACGTACTTAAGAAAATCAAGGGAATACGGAAGGGTATACGGAAGCCGACGAATGTTATATACAGTGAGAGATTAGAGTTTGGCGAGTTTCATCATCTGTATGGAAAACTAAGAGCTTATCCTGAAATATTCCAGCATTATACAAGAATGTCTGTTGATACTTTTGACTACATTGTGAATATAATAAAAAGTGATGTTTCGTTACAAGTAACCAACTTTCAGCAACCAATTTCTATTGAAGAACATTTGATCGTCACTATCAGGTAATTAATTAATGATTTATTATTGAATCTTGATATTTACTAAATGACGTTTAATAAATGGTATAGCAAAATTGAAAGTTAACAGCATGGAAATGCGCGAAACTTGTGAGTTTACATATTTCTAATAAAATAATATTCAATATTCAATAAACAGACACATTTCTACATCTCTTACCTTGTCTCGGGTCCCAGGGTCTTCACGTGAACTCGACCTATAAGTGATTTAGGGTTAAGTGTTCTTAAATAAACTCAACTCGTATTTGTACTGATTAATTAACTCATCTTTCATTAAATATTTGATATTCTATCTTTCTTTCAAAATGATAACAAAATTATTCTGAAGTTAGGATTTAATTCTGACACATATTAATATTGCACTACTTGTTCAATTTACTCCAGACAAAACAAAGTTCATGGTTTTACTTAATCTATTTAAAATAAACAGCTCATGAGATTATATTAAGTAAAGAGGACCCAGCATTGGCACACGCACACATTCTTTCAAGTTAATACCCCAATTATTTTATTACGAGCTCTTTTAATTAAAATGGTTTATAATTATTTAATATGAATTTACGTGTGGTTATGTCCCTCTCTGGCAAGCTAGACGTTCAATGTTGGAATCCTGTTGTTTCTGGTGGTTCACTGTTTTATGTCCGAAAAGTTATCATTGGTAAATTTTATTCACGTTCTCACCTTTTTACAATTTCACTGTTTTATGTCCAATGTTTTTTGGCTCGCGGGGACTCCAGGGGTTGAACCGGCCGGAGCCGCTGTTACGTAATAACGGATACTGTTTTTATTTACATTTTTATATGCGGGCGAGACTAAAACTTGGCCCAGCCGGCGGACGCACACACTGCTCGCGTCCGTTATGTTGAGATGTTTTTTGCCGACAGTGTTTCTGCGCTTACAGCGCTAAGGAATGTATTCATACGTGACTGAACGCCTGAGAACCTTGGCCGAGGGAGTGCGCGCATGAAGGTGAATACGCACCCTCGTTGATAACTGCACATTCCTTTGTCATAATTCCTAATGCGTACCTTGTACTGAGTGTTACTGAACAGTACCAAGACTGTTTTAAAATAATAAAAATTTGTTTTACCCCTTTTTGCCCCATTACAATACCCCCCCCCCAATGAGAGGTTTTCTGCCGAAACAGAAAAACTCTCATTGCTAAACCCTAAGAGGATCAGTGAGGATATGGCGCCAACAACCCCCTTTAATTTCTAAACACATCATGGGTAAACCTACCCCCCTAGCTCGGCGACTATGGCTACACCTGAACGAGATTACTGGACTTCTCTGTGCGAGATCCCAACACCATAAAATCGGACAGGCACCCACCATAGTACCCCTAACCTTGTAACATTCTGGATAAAATTCCAAAACTGGTCTTATACCATACCAGATCCTCAACCGATATATTTCCCCTTACATACATACTGGGTTGCCTTTAGCAAGTACTGGGTGCGTACACATATTCATTCCTAAATTATACACTATCTGCACATTAATTATTATAGTATAAAATTAATATAAAATTCAAATTTGGTTCAAACAGTTAAAATAAATCTAAGTACCCTATCAAAAATTTACTTGAATGTACTTTACATTATCTGGTTCAATTAATTTAATCCTAATTTTCAAAACTCAAAGTCTTTATGCATTTATTTTTTTTTCTTTACAACTCCTCTTAATTTACCTATTAGCAATCCGGTTACACAAAATAAAATAAACAACTTGTCCCTATCCACTTATTCAAACACAATTACATAGGATTATAAAATATCCCATAATATAAACATCATGTATCAGCTAACACCTATAGTGAACATAAAAAATTAAAATAGATTTCTTTACGGCAGAGAATAAATTTTTTTTTTCCAAAAAGAATTATTTTGTCAATAAAAAAATATTATTCAATCATTTAATTACATTGATTAACAAAAGAATCTACAAATCAATTAGAAGGAACAGACTACATATCTAACACCAGTCATCAGCTGATGTCTCATGGTCAGGTGAATGACCTTACCCTAGACACACTCCAAAAAATTATACAGTGTACAAGGCATAACACATGTTTATAATTCTTACACTCTAACATAGTGCAACATCATAAAACATAATAAACACCTTCTCTCCTAGAATTAATCATTTCCAAAACCAGTAAAGTCATCTATAAAATTATCATATAGAGCATAAAATATTCAAATCAATTACTTTCGAACAAATTATCTACTACAATCATCTGCCTTTAGCATAGTATCTCTTGAATCACAATAAAATCATTTAATTAGCTCATCAGCATCATTCAGTTTAAGGTTTCAATTCGTTACTCCCTTGAGTAACCTCTTTTCCACACACACTATGCCCCCCCTGGACTGTGGCGCCCAGTTGCCTCCACAAGAACGGAAGTTTTTTGGGGGTAGACGCTGCCTACCCCATTCTTGCTTCGGCCTTACAAAACATTCGGAATTACGGATGTCCAAGGACACCAGTAATCCTACTAAACTTAGGTATATGCCCTTAAACGGTCTACCATCCCATTCGATGGATAGCCGCTGTTCCATAGTTCTGGTGATTCCCCTGATTTACCCCCTCCCCCGGTTAATTTCTAAATTCACCTCTTACAACGATAACAACTATGGCCAGTTTAGGCAGAACGTGACGCAATGAGCCCCAACCATAGCTGTCAAAGCTGAGCCAATTCCACGGTCAGGGTTCGGTGAGATCGTGACCGCCCGAAAGTTGGGGAATCACTTTAAAAAACAACATATAATTCATGTTTAAGATTCCTACACATTAACATAATACATAATAATATACAACATAATTGACACTCAAATTGACTATCAACATCATTACATTAATATAAACAATTGACCTTTAAATTTGTATATAAAATTATAAACACTACAACTTGAACTTTCTATTAACTCTTTTTATGTCAACCTTTAATTATTTCTCATTTACTATAATTCAAATTTATTATCAACGTTCAATTTACATCACATTTCATTTATTATTATTTCTCAACTATGAATTTTTTATTTCACATTTTCATCATCAATTAGTTTGGGTTATTCTCAGTTATTTACAATGATCTAATTTATTGAATGGGCATTTATATATAATCTTACCCCCCTTTATCCCTACTAACAATCACTAACAGATTTACATAGTATGACACCAATCTCTCAAAAATATTTACCTCCATTAACTTCTCTAACTCAACTTAAATCATTCTCCTCTTATTAATAAAATACCTGATACCCTCTTTGTACTTAAGATGTGTGTTCCCTCCTGTATGCTCATTCCCTTATTAGTTCCTGGTCCTTTCCCAGGTAACTCCGCCAAACCCCATTTAAAACTATTCACCTCCCCCTACAGCGCCTTGCGTTGAGGACTTCTTACCACACCACCCTCTTTACAAAATTTCACCACCATTATTTACTCTCCGATTACATCACTCTCATTACTCTACATATGCACTCCCACTACTGTGTCCCTACTACTACCCTGTTTCTGTATTACCTTTTATTCTAAAATTCTTATTTTATCTAACACCCATTAAAATTACCTTTGACTGACTCAGTGCCTTATCACCCAAACTCTATTTTGTACAACATTTTACATTAATATGATCATTGAAAGTTACACTAGAAAACTCATAACTACCTCAAATTAGTTTCATCATTTAATTTAAAACTTTAAACTCGTTTAAAATTTATTATTCAAACCTTTAAACATTTTACTTGATTTAAATTGCATTATAAACTTCATACTTACATTACATCACTCATATACTCGAATACAACATGATTACTGTCATAGACACAAAAAATATAAACATTTATCACCACCAAATAATGTACATAACTCCATATATCTTCTGAAACATAACAATCATATGACTCCACAATTAAACACATTTTACATTTATTCTCAAGTTCAAATCTCATAAAATCATTTAATTATTAAATCTCATAAATCATTCATTAGCAAATTCAATTATATAACCTTAATTACTTAATTAATCTCATATTCTTTAATTCAATCAATTATTTAAAACACAAGTTATTTTAATTACCTTACTCCAAAACAATTACAATTCATTTATTACAAACTCTCATTATTTATTTAGTCTGCCAAAATATTATTATTATTACTACATCAGTTTGTTCTACTACATATATACATTGTTTACATAAAATACATTTACAACACAAACGTAATTAATTTCACTATAAATTTATTTACAATTCTTTGTCATATCATTTCATCGTTTACCACACCTCATTTCATTAGTTAGCTAGGTCATCACCATAAACTAAAATATTTAAAATGTCCATTCACTGAATTTTTATTTAACCCCCATCATCATACATTAGTCTTACTTTTACATAACAATTATCATCTTTAATTACATTCTTTACATTATTGTTATTTATATAATAGCCCGTTGATATTTGACATTGTTCTGTAAAACCCACATAATAATCTACTGGATTATCCCACATTTATTATTAAATCATATAACCTGTCTACATCATTAGTTTTGGTCTTGTCACCGTCTGTATTTTTTGTTAACATAAGGTACATTCTATCATCATATTCCTTCACTATATTCATCACATCATAAGGTAAGTGTCTATCATCTACAACGGTATCATCAATATAATCATCAGTATCTATTTCACAAGGTAAGCATTTCATATCGTCTATTTTTTCCAATTCTAACCTCTCTTTCAACTCTTTATAACTCCTACTTAACGTGAATATCTCTATCTCCCTATCTATAAACAACTCTCTCTCTAAATATCTCTCATCATCATAACACCTGTCACAACCCCACTGACCTATTTCATACCACGCAAAGGGCACCACAAACTTACTATATTTCTTGGCACTTCCAAGAACATCACAAAAAATTAAGGGACTATTTGAAGACACCTCGTCTTCCACACAACTACCGGAGGAAACCTTGTCCTCATAACACCACGGTGAAAACCTTGTTTCACTATATATTTGGGAAAAATCTGCCCTTTGCCCACCTAACCTCTCTTCACACTCTCTCACACTTTCATCAACACCTTCTATGCTCACAGCCTTACTCTCTAACAGCACGTTTTTAACTATATCACTGTTATCACTCTTTATTTTGCTACTACTTGTTGACTCATTATTAGAATTCTCATGATTACTTACCTTGTTATTAATTATCTGATTTATTTTACTTTTAATCTGTTCCTCTACTGACTCTATCACTTGTTCCTTAAATGTCATTAACCGTTCGTCAATCTTATTCAGACGTTTATTCATATTAACTTCAAACTTAACACTCTGTTGTTTTATATCATACAAACGCTGATCAAATTTTTCGTCAATATTATTTATGTCACCCTTTAACTCATGGAATTTAACATTCTGTTCATCAAATCTAGCATCAAATTTATTATTTTGTTCATCGAGTTTGCTATCAAAATTGTCACACTTACTATCTGTCTTTAACAGCAACTGCATCATTGCAGCAATCTCATCGGTTTTGTTTTCATACCGAGTTGAGATGGGTGTTACTTGTATTGCATTTAATTTAACAGATTCGGTGGTACTAGACTCGCCAATCTGACTAACTGGGGTTGAGTGAATGCCCATCTTGAAGCTATATTATTTACTTTATATTAATTAACTCTTACCTTAGGGTTCTTTTCCAGAGTCGTACAGACGAAAACAGCTGCAGATAGGTTATTTAGGAAGGACGGTAAAATATAACAACACAGTTTATATTTAAACAAATTTCTTCTGGTTTATTAAACAAATTAATTATTTCGTACCCCTTTGACAACAATCAAAAATTGTAATTGCTCTTCGGGCATATGAATATAATCTTATGAAATCAAACGAATTAATAACCTAAACATTTCTTAATATAACATCTATTAGACTACAACAAACTATTTATATTGTTTAATGAATATTTATAATGAACCAGTACATTTTATTTTTATTTATTGAATTTATATTTTTCCCCTTAGAGATCTCTATTTATTAGTAAAGTGTCTGTAAAAGTAAATGTTATAATATAGTAGTTAAAAGTTCTGAAATGTGGTACTCATCCTGGTAGGGGCTTCACTCCAACTAGGGATGCGCGTTTTTTATCCCTCACTTCGAAAATCACTGTATTCTGGGTTTTACTGATTACTAAACACCATATTGTTCACAGTAATAATAATGGTGTTGGTCCACGTAACTTTACCAGTACGAGCACTGATAGCTTTTTTAACTAGTTAACCACTTTCTTAGCTCACACACACTCCCGCAACTGTTTATAATGAGTTTACTGTTTCACTAATATCTCCACATGTGTTAATATTAAGTCGGCCGACGTAATTTTGCTCGAGCACTTGGATGGTTAAATTTTCTGGCCGCGCTCTATTGTTTGCATACTTTTTATAAATCATTTCATAATTTGTTTTCACCCTTTATTAGATAGGCCGAATTTGTTTTACGGCCTATCTTGCACGCCCGAGGCCACTATCTTGAATTAACGAACTGTATGCTGATTTTCTGGCACCACGACCATGATATGCAATGGAACTAACTCATTACTGCGCTAAGGTAAGGTACTACACACGGATTTCAGTCTGGTCACGTGATCATCAGTCTGCGTTCCAATTGGTGCTTTTTAAAAGGCGCTATAAGACAGGCATAGGGTTTAGCAACATTTTGCCGCCTGGTGCAATACGTGACTTGACGTTATTTTCTCCGTGATTCACGGCTGCCACAAAACTGTATGTGGTTGCATAATCTGTCTGGACTGTTTGAGTGCGGAGACAAAACACAGGCGTTTTGTTTTGTAATAAACTGCATGTGGTTGATGCAATCGAGGTTCCAAAAAGGTGAACGCTGGCTACATAGGGAATACACTTGATTTAAAAATTGTTTTTCATACAATTCTGTGCCATTACAATCTCACTCATAAACGTTTTCGTCATTATCTTTATTAGCACTCTTTTTTTTTAATATCTACTAGATTCTAATCTCACAAATTTTAATCTTATATGTATTCAGTATTAATTTACTGTTATACTCATTACTTAACTATGGTATACATATCACATAACCTTTACGTAATTTATACATATTACAACTTAACTTCCAAATCACTTATTTACGAGTAGACGTGGTCTGTACAACATTTAATTTGTACAAAATGTCCCTAGTTTGGTCGCACCATTGTGAAGTTTACATATTTCTAATAAAATAATATTCAGTATTCAATAAACAGACACATTTCTACATTTCTTACCTTGTCTCGGGTCCCAGGGTCTTCACGTGAACTCGACTTATAAGTGATTTAGGGTTAAGTGTTCTTAATAAACTCAACTCGTCTTTGTACTGATTAATTGACTCATCTTTTATTAAATATTTGATATTCTATCTTTCTTTCAAAATAAAAAAATTATTCTGAAGTTAGGATTTAATTCTGACACATATTAATGTTGCACTACTTGTTCAATTTGTGACTTGCTAATCAATCACATATATTATTATAATGAAATGTCAAATTAAATTGTTACTTACCGTTACGATAATTCTTACGGGGTCACAGGATTCGGTCACATGTACCTAGATACAAACATGGTCTATAGGTTACGCAAAGTACTGACACCACTCATTTTGGAAGAGACGTAATATTTATTATTATTTAATCTTGACTGCTTGTAAACTCATTAAAATTCATTGAGATACATTACTGCAAAGTGATGCAACACCAACATAACACTTAGGAATTACAGCTTACCTTATTATTTCACAAGACACAAAGGCAAATATCAAATAAAAACACAAATATACACAAAAAGCCGCCCAGCTTTGCCACACACTCTATCACACCAATTAAACCCCTTCACATTCTATACAAAATCAGAAACCCCTTAACACATCTTCATATGATAAAGCCCCCACATCGACCACGCGGTCATCGCGCCCGTGCCAAGTCCCCTTTCAAATGTCCGAAAAGTAATTGAAACTATTCATTCTCTTACTCTCACTTCTGACTGTTGATATCTTATTTTACTGTTAATGTCACTTCAAATTTTAACGGTGAGGTCGGCCAACCTAAAGAAAAAACTGTTAATGAAATTTAGATGAACCGCATGCGGTCGGTTGGTAAGAGGAACTGGGTAGAAGTTTTTTCTCTGTCCACTCTCCACAGTTTTCAACACTGGAACTCACTGCCTTGGGCGTCGTCGCCGAAGCTTCAGCCCATGCCATGCATGTTGTTTTTTTGATTCAATGTCGCATATGATCTTCTACAGGCATTGGCTGACGTCATTTAAGTGGGCTTGGTCTAAACGACACTTCCGTAGTGAAACCAAATGAACGATGAAAATTTCACTCTCTGGCCATCTTACTTTTTTGCCAACGCTTGGGTAGGCGCCCATGCTTGGTGTGCGCATGGGAGCGCAATGCCACACTCTCGCATAGTTCTTGGAATTTTGGTGGAGGTGCAAATGCTCTGCCGCATTCCTCAACAACAACTGCGTCTTCTAGCGTTGTTTCACTGTTCTGTTACACTGACTGTTATACTGACACATACGTTGCACAATGACAATCCGCCCAAAATGAAATAAATAAAAATATAAATATATGCCCCAAACGGTTAAAATAAAGACACACAAAATTTGACCCGCTACAATACCCCCTCGATGAGAATTCTGCTGTCCATGACAGAAGAAATCTCATCGATAACCCCGAAGAGGATCGGTGAGGAACTGGTGCCAACAACCCCCTGGTTCTTACTCTGCATGGGTACACGACCCCCCTGGCTCAGTGACCATGGACTCATCTGAACGAGATCACTGGACTTCTCCGTAAGAGATCCCAACACCGAGAAATTGATCAGACTCGTACCACGGCGCACCTCACCTTTTAACATACTACCCCCGAAAATCCTCAATCCCTGGCTAAAATTATTCCAGCTCCTCCGCCGATATGTATCCCCTTTTTGCAAGCTGGGCTGCCTTTGGCAAATACTGGGCTCACACACTCTAACATTACATATTACCATAACACATAAGAATAAAACTTTCTTTTAAAATTTTTCAAAAATTTAAAAAATTCAAAATTCAAAAAATAATTGTTTATCAAAAAATTCTCTTCCTCTTTTTTCTAATTTTTGTTTCAATGACTTAACCTAAACATTCCTATTAATACAAATACATCCTTACTCTAGCATGAGAACAAATTATAGCCTACCAATATAAAGCAATACAATACAAGAAACATGGTTAATACACACATATAATAAACGAATAATTATCTAACATATTCATTCGCTGGCAGGCGAAAAATCAAGTTTTTTTTTTTTTTTTCAAAAAAATTTAAAATTTTCAAAATTTTAAAATTCAAAAAAAATTTAAATTTATTCATAAAAAAATTTTATTAAATTTATTTATTAATTATTGATTAAAACTATTCAAATATTGGTTTGAATTAATTAAACAAACAAATCACAATTGGCTTCCTACTATACACAAGCTTAGTAGGTGTATGAACTCATCAGCTGATCATAACTAGGTCAAGTCCAAAACCCTTGACCTACATATGTTATGTATGATTTCTGAAAACACTTTCAATATCTGTAATATCCTACCTTGAAATACAAAACATAGTAACATAAAATATTTATAATAAACAAAATATTAATATAATCAATCATCAACTTGACATTTAAATTATTTAAAACAAACAATTCTTAACTTTACATTATTTTCAAATTTTATCAAAATTCTGTCGCTGGTTAAAAAAATAAACAATTGTATATTCTTTATCATGAATCTCTCTGCCTTTTCAACAATCTTACCTTAATATACTGTGGGTGATGTAAATTATTTATTCTCGTTCTTCTGTATGAGATTTCTATACATATATAAACTTTCTCCCCCTGACTCTAATATTTATCAACTGCAACTCCCAAGACACCCAACTCTATCAAAAATATCTACTAATCAGGACATTCTAAACCCCAACTTATCATTTAACACAATTCGCCGCCTTCTCCCCATATATAAAAAAAAATACTCTCCGACCCTTTGTACATAGGATACGTGTTTCCTTCCCAAAACTCATTCCCTTATGTTGGTCCCTGGACTCCCCCTAGGTAACCCTTTCCGGCGCCAATCGGTCCCTATCCCGTCCCAACCCTTGTTGCGGACTCCCCAAATACACTACCCCCTAATACAAAATTGCCATCCCCAAAATCTCAAACTCATTACATTACTACAAATACAACAAAACAACCTCATTAACTATAAACATAAATATATCATTCAAAACTCTACATAAATTCTCCATTACTACTGTGTCAACATTAATACTTCACCAACTTCTATAACATACATTAACTCAAAAACAGCATTACCTCATTTCACATTCAACTTTTAATTCAACTTGGACAGGTCTACATGTCCCATAAAACACTTATCACCCATGAATTATCTTTTATTAATTTGCATATTCTTTTTATCTTTACTTCAAAATATCTGTAGTACACTAAACATTAATTACTTGTAACATTTACAAACCAATATACCAGTGACATGGTATTGTTGATCAGCTGATATCCTAAGATAATAAAACACCATGGATACCTTTCAAAATTGAACAGTTACATGTAATATATTATCAACACTTACTTCTATTATGTTGATTGCCTGCCAGGCGTCTAATGATTGGCTTAGAAAAAAAATTACACACATAATGAAAATACATTTTATCAACAACTATATCTAACACACAACAATAAAATGATACCTTTAAAATTATAGTATGAACCTTATTTTACGAGTCTGAGCATATAATTATGTGGACAGAGCACAAGCATTTTTGATTGGATTAAACCTTGAATAAGCAAAACTGTTACGTCATAAGATTTTAAAATTCGTGACTCCTTTGCGTCACCTCCCAGCCACACACACTATTTCAGATTATGGAGGACTGTCTCGCCCTTTCGCTTCCACAGAGACTGTATATTTTGGAGCAGGGTTTTACCTCTCCGTGTCTCTGCTTCTGCTGTTAAGTTTTAACATTGGTGAACATCATCATGTTCTCGTTAATAATCATGCACCCTTAAACGGATCTACCACCTGGCTCTGCTGTTCCTTCTCGAACAGAGTGGCAGCCGCTGTTCCATAGTTTGGTGATTCCCCTTTTTATTACCCCCCATCAATTTCAAAATACACCTTTACAACGATAACAGCTATGGCCAGTTATGGTCAGCGCGTAATCGTAATGTGCCCCAACCATAGCTGTTAAAGCTAAACCAATTCCACGGTCAGGGTTCGGTGAGGCCGTGACCGCCCGAAAATTTGGGGAGTCACAAGTAAAATATCTTTCGTAATATTAAATTAAAATTTAAATGACAATATTAATTTAGATGGGGTTTTAACCCACTTTATATGGAAGCTTAACCATTATTAACATAAAATAATTAATACAAAATCTACAACCTTCCCCCATAGCAGTTCCACACTACACTGTTATGTCACTTCATTGAGCACCAAACTACCCCCCAAAATTATCCCCACATCTTGTATTGATAACAAGTTCTTATATTACTACACATTTCTTCAAAACGTTCCTATACCCACTACTACTAAAATCTAACAATTATATTTGGTCACCTAATGCTAAAAAATTTAGAAGAAAAAATTTTATATCTTAAATTTAAAATTATACACATCCAAAATTGTTTTGGTTTTTTTTTTTTTTTTTTTTTTTTTTCAAAAATCTATTTACACTGGAGGCTGACTAACATCCTTATGATAAGTGGTAGTAAGGCAGTAATCACCTGAAAAGTCGGGTTTCGCTGCAAAACGGATTGGCACTAGGTAGATATACTACGTGAATTCACGTCCCCCCTCTGAAACACACTACTTCCCCTCTCCTACCATTTCTTCTACCCCACTTTCTACCGTGCGCCCAACCGTCTTGCCACAAAATTCGTCTTTTCAGACCAATCAGAAAATATTGTCAAAGGCTCCATTTTAATTTTGCCCTTGACACCAAAAAATTTAATTTGAATGCACTGCCTTTTATTTAATGCAGCCTCCCTTTTCGAATATGGTACCGGATAACTACGTTGGACATATGGTGCATGCTCCCTCACCCTTAATTCACATTCATAACCTTTTGCCCTCCCTGGTTCCCCGGCAAACACTCCCCGATAATCCTCAACTACCCGCCACAGCGCTTTACGCTGAGAACTCACCATTTCATCACCTTCCCCACAAAATTTAACCTCTCTTTCGGCCCATATTCTATCTCCCCTCTCTTCACTCACACTCTCTCTACACGCATGTATACTAAATTCCATATCCCTATTTATGGTTTTATCTGGTATAACCCTTATACCCGAAATCTTTACTGTGTCTAGAACCCGTTCAAAATTAACTGTTATTTGTTTATTTTCATTACTCAATTCTAAAATTCTTTTTCGAAAGTTAATGACCGCATTATTTCTTATTAAAAAATCATTACCCAAAATCACTTCTAAATTTAAACCTCTTACAACTAAAAATGTATTCTCATATTTTTCCCCATTTATTAACATGTTCAACTGGACTTGTGTTGTAACCCGTTTACTTCTAACACCCGTAATACCTACAATTGCTACCCCTGCTACTGGCAAAGACGGAATATGTTTGTTAGTTTCTTTCAATTTATTGAGTACATGTTCTGCTATTACAGATATTTCGCTACCTGTATCTATAAGTGTCAAGATTGACTTACCTTCTATTTCCAGTTTTACCTCAGTCAACCACGCCTCTTGTCTCCTCGTTTCCGTCTCCTCTTCTTCCAACAATTCTGTGGCCAAGTCCGTGTGAATCGTGTTATTCCTGTATTTATTTTCATGGACCCCGTGATTATTCCTCGACAATGGCCGGGCCTCCTCATCCATTGTCCTCCTTAGTTTCCCATTCTTTCGTCTGCGTTACGGGGCGTGTACACTCTGCCCATCTGCTGATTTCCTCCTTCATTTCTCAGATTCTCTACTCGTCGGTCACCGTTCCTCTGCTGTGGGTTGTTGAACCTCGGTGGTGTTCTCGGCTGCTGTCCGGGCCTCGCCCTTCTACATCTATAACAGAAATTACGATCAGCATAATTTTCCACCAGACACCCGTCACATTTCCACATTGGGTATCGTCTGTCCCATTCTCGACCATTGTGTGTGGTTCCTCCGTTTGGTCCTCCTCTTGGTACATAATTACCTCCATTTTGTATATTATGTTGTTGCATGCGTCTGCTGTCTTCCTGGTCCTTAATATTCTGAAAAACGTCTAATATTTTTTCTAATTCATTTATGTCGCTTACCTCTCTGGTCATCAATGTGATCTGCACCTCCCTTGGTAGGTGCTTGCTAACGTGGCGTACAAACGACTGAAATGGCAACGGTGGTTCCAAATACTTCGCTTCGTTGTACAGCTTCATCGTATATACTGTAATACTACGGCTGTTTCTTCCAAAACTCCCAGTTCCCATTATTTGGCTTCGCAGTATCTCCTGCTCCTCCTCCGACCAGTATTTGTTCCGAAATGCTCTTTCAAAATCTCCATAACTCTCCCATTCGTTTCGATGCGTCTCCGCCCATATCTCTGAATCACCTTTAAAACATTTCAAAATTTTTATAAGTTTAACCTCCCAGCTACTACCATTAAATCTGTCAAACTCCCGTACTCGATTTAAAAATTGCATCGGATGCACTCTCCTATTTTCATTACTAAAAGTTTCTAATTCTATTTCATTGTTTGTGTCACGTGTCATAAATATGCGTTCAGTAACATTGTTTACATTTTGATTTTTTACTACACTTAATTCATCTCTCATATTATTAATATTCTGTTCAAGTGAATATAATTTTTTATCATTACTATATTCAGACTGTACGTTATTCTTTGCTATCACATCGATAGATTCATTTACTGCTTGTATTTCTGTCTTATAATTATTTTCAATTTCATTCATTTTAGATTCTATCTTATTTTGATGTTCATCAAAGTTCTGACTGATTTTTTCAACTGTCATTACTACACTATTCAACTTACATTCAGTTTCAATACTACATTTATTAATTTTAGATTCTGTGTCATTGTTATACTCATTCATTGAACTTATTAAATACTCGTTATTCTCATTTATCTGCTTTTCAACTCTATCTATCTGACTGTTTATTTCATTAAATTTAACATCTACCTTTTGCATTGAATCATCTAACTTGGTTTCTACTTGGTTAACTCTATTGGTAAATTCTACTTTGGTATTTTCACAATGTCTATTAATCTCATTAATATCATTTTTCAATTCATTATTCAGATTTTTTAATACATTGAATTTAGCGTCCGAATCATTCTTCAGTTCATTATATTTAATATTTGTATCACTCTTCATTTCTTTATTTTGTTCTAAAAGTAATTGTAACATACTCATTACCTCACTATTAAATTGTGCGTTACATTTTGTTGAAGTCGGGGTTAATTGCACACCCGAATCTTCAGTTACATTACTCTGGTCACTCAAATTTATCTCTGCTTTCTCTTGACTCGCACTGGGAGTCGAATGTATTTCAAAGTTACTAATGTCTGAGTCGTCGAAATTTTCGACGCTATTTTCATTTATTTTATTCTCGTTCTCTGACATTTTGTATTGTTAATGTAAATTAAATTATATAAATTGCTTAAACCAGAATAATTAATTAAATAAATACAGTAATTATTTAAATTTTGTAATCTACTGTTAGGTTACTAAGCTAACCTAGAACATGCTTGTATCCATGTCGATGCGGAATCCAATTAATTAATTATAATTAATTCAATTCGTGCCTGTTTCGTGGCGCCATTGTGACTTGCTAATCAATCACATATATTATTATAATGAAATGTCAAATTAAATTGTTACTTACCGTTACGATAATTCTTACGGGGTCACAGGATTCGGTCACATGTACCTAGATACAAACATGGTCTATAGGTTACGCAAAGTACTGACACCACTCATTTTGGAAGAGACGTAATATTTATTATTATTTAATCTTGACTGCTTGTAAACTCATTAAAATTCATTGAGATACATTACTGCAAAGTGATGCAACACCAACATAACACTTAGGAATTACAGCTTACCTTATTATTTCACAAGACACAAAGGCAAATATCAAATAAAAACACAAATATACACAAAAAGCCGCCCAGCTTTGCCACACACTCTATCACACCAATTAAACCCCTTCACATTCTATACAAAATCAGAAACCCCCTAACACATCTTCATATGATAAAGCCCCCACATCGACCACGCGGTCATCGCGCCCGTGCCAAGTCCCCTTTCAAATGTCCGAAAAGTAATTGAAACTATTCATTCTCTTACTCTCACTTCTGACTGTTGATATCTTATTTTACTGTTAATGTCACTTCAAATTTTAACGGTGAGGTCGGCCAACCTAAAGAAAAAACTGTTAATGAAATTTAGATGAACCGCATGCGGTCGGTTGGTAAGAGGAACTGGGTAGAAGTTTTTTCTCTGTCCACTCTCCACAGTTTTCAACACTGGAACTCACTGCCTTGGGCGTCGTCGCCGAAGCTTCAGCCCATGCCATGCATGTTGTTTTTTTGATTCAATGTCGCATATGATCTTCTACAGGCATTGGCTGACGTCATTTAAGTGGGCTTGGTCTAAACGACACTTCCGTAGTGAAACCAAATGAACGATGAAAATTTCACTCTCTGGCCATCTTACTTTTTTGCCAACGCTTGGGTAGGCGCCCATGCTTGGTGTGCGCATGGGAGCGCAATGCCACACTCTCGCATAGTTCTTGGAATTTTGGTGGAGGTGCAAATGCTCTGCCGCATTCCTCAACAACAACTGCGTCTTCTAGCGTTGTTTCACTGTTCTGTTACACTGACTGTTATACTGACACATACGTTGCACAATGACAATCCGCCCAAAATGAAATAAATAAAAATATAAATATATGCCCCAAACGGTTAAAATAAAGACACACAAAATTTGACCCGCTACAAATTTACTCCAGACAAAACAAAATTCATGGTTTTACTTAATCTATTTAAAATAAGCAGCTCATGAGATTATATTAAGTAAAGGGGACCCAGCATTTGCACACGCACACATTCTTTCAAGTTAATACCCCAATTATTTTATTACGAGCTCTTTTAATTAAAATGGTTTATAATTATTTAATATGAATTTACGTGTGGTTACGTCCCTCTCTGCCGAGCTAGACGTTCAATGTTGGAATCCTGTTGTTTCTGGTGGTTCACTGTTTTATGTCCGAAAAGTTATCATTGGTAAATTTTATTCACGTTCTCACCTTTTTACAATTTCACTGTTTTATGTCCAATGTTTTTTGGCTCGCGGGGACTCCAGGGGTTGAACCGGCCGGAGCCGCTGTTACGTAATAACGGATACTGTTTTTATTTACATTTTTATATGTGGGAGAGACTAAAACTGTGCCCAGCCGGCGGATGCACACACTGCTCGCGTCCGTTACGTTGAGAGGTTTTTTGCTGACTGAGAGTGTTTTCTGCGCTTACAGCGCTAAGGAATGTATTCGTACGTGACCGAACGCATGAGAACCTTGGCCGAGGGAGTGCGCGCATGAAGGTGAATACGCACCCTCGTTGATAACTGCACATTCCTTTGTCACAATTCCCAATGCGTACCTTGTACAGACTGTTACTGAACAGTACCAAGACTGGTTTAAAATAATTAAAATTTGTTTTACCCCTTTTTGCCCCGTTACAAACTCCTATGGTCAGAGGGGAAAGGCGATGTGGTGGAAGTCGCTGTGAGATGTGGTAAGAGAATTGCTGTTATCAGAGCCGGTGCTGCCAAACTATGAACATTATTTCTAATAGTAACAAAAACTCGCGCCTGTTAAGGTTTGTTTGTAAATGTCGCGAGTTTGTCTAAACAAAGAGTTTTATATTCAAAGTCGATTATGCTGAAATAACGTAAATAAAAGAGTAAAGTCTTTCAGAGCATAACAGGTATAATATAAGTCTGCACCGTGATACATAAATGGAAAAAAGGAGCAGAGATTTCAGTTATTTTTATTCGTAAGGACATAATACGATTTTAAAATAGGTCCAATCGACATGATAATAAGTTTATGTTTGTTTGTCACCATGAATCTCTATCTGTGTGTGTGTGTGTGTGTGTGTGCGTGCACACAGCTGGGTTTAAAAAAAGAATTATACGTTTATTGTTTCCGATGTAAATCAAATAATAATAATAATAATACTGTAATTGTATTACTATACAAATCAAACAAATGATATGTACTGTTCACACATATCAGAATTTGTTGCTGTTACATATCAGAATGTTTTATAAACATATCTGAGTGTTATCTGGTTCTGTCATTGTGTACTGCTGAGACGTAAAAAACTACAGCCTTTCTGACCATTCTTATCTAAATTTAATTTGCAAACTGTACACTTCCACTCCTTAATTACACACGACTATCTCTGCAGTTTATCATTACATAAAGGAACGTGTTCCTCGTATTATTTAATTGCAAGAATCTTTTTAATCTTGGACAACACAAAACTGTTTATTATTATTTCCCGTGCTTGACTCTGAATAACTTTCTTGCCTTTGCTAGTTGAAGGAGAAGTATTCATTTTAACAAATCTTACTACTGGATGATAACACAAATAATTACGATAATACGTAATTACAGAATAAAAACTACCAATAACTAAACTAAACTAAAAAGTTGAATAACTAATAAAAATGAGTGACTGTAAAACAACGATACAATTAATAATAAATTCAAATAATAATAACAAATGCAAGATTGAGATAGTACGTCACACAGCAACTAACAATGTACGGGTAACTAAAACATCACACGCAAAGTTGGCAACACCTTCACTTGTATACCAGTTGATCCTCCGTTACCCTCCCGCCATTCACAATTTCAAAGTGGACTTGTCCATCCATAAATTGGTTTCTGCGCATATGCCCTTAACTTTTACAATTTTACTATATCTATAATACTTAAAAGTTATCTGGTACAGATAGAATTGAAAGTTGCATACTGTTATAAATAGCAAATAATATGTATTAGCATTGTTAAATAAATAAGACAAATCGTAGATTCAAAATTATTTTATTATATTCATTAAACTTATATGTTTATAAAACTGACTGATAATAACAAACAACAAACTAACATTATTTCATTAATAACACAAATAAAAAGTAATGAAATAAAATTACCATAATTTTAGAAGAATAATAACATTTTGTAGTACTATTATGTTTCTTTTACAAGTTAATCTAATCCTGTATAGGTAGATACATTTTAACTGTCAAATTGAGTTTGATATTCATAAGGGAAGAAGCTGGGTGTGGAAGTTGCGGTAGTTGAAGGAGACGATGTGGTGGAAGAATTGGAAGGATAGGTTAGTTCTTCCATTATTATATTCCGAATATTGGAACGAACTTTTAGTTTCTGAATTGCATTCATTTCTTTAAAGAACGGCAAAAGAGATTTTAAGAAATGGATGTCATTTTCTCGTTCCTTTAACCCATTCGCTGACTTTGACGAGTGTAGCTCGCGCCACTGGTTCAGTTCACTGACTTTGACGGCAATCACTCGCCCATTTGTTTTCAATGTAAGAACTGCTTTGTAGTAGTTTTATGAATCTCCAACAGATGTCGGGCAAATTTAAATGCTTTCTACATGTGTTTTTATTTACTGCTATGTACCATTGATTAACATATTAGTAGGTATTAAATCTGCAATAAAAAAAATAGACATTTTTTGAAAATTAATTCCTTAAAAAATAGTTAGTGAATGGGTTAATAGAGACATTTTTTCTCGCTCGTTTTTTTTAAAGTTCTGTTTCAAAATCTGACATGGGACATGGCTGTTCTTTTCTCTTCTTTATTGTTTTGGTTGGCCGCACAGTCTCTGGAAAGACGTAAACTGGAGTGCTTTTGGGGGGCTGCACTTGAACTGGCTGTTCGTTTGCTAGCGAAGACTGCGACTGAGTATCAGACAGCTGTGTGTTGTCTGCGTGTCTGGTTCCATTTTCCTCCTCAATGTTTGTATCCGATGGCTCTTCCGTATCTTCATGAAAGTTTGACTCTGTCTCCCTCGGTGTCACAACGTCTTTTAAAAATAGCATGGCATGGAAATAGACCATTTGCCAATATATATGGGAGCAGAATCTGCTGAAGCACCAGGAAAGGGTTTCGGTATCTTCTTGTACTCCTTATTGAATTGGTCCCTTAAATTTCTCCACTTTGTTTTGACTGATGCTTCTGTAAGAAACAAACGAGACATTGTCAAAACATAACTGCACACACACACGCGCGCGTGCACGTACACACACACACACACACACACACACACACACACACACAATGATCTCAACTCTTTGCCAGGTTCTCGTAAACAAACTTATAAAATTGCCCTCTTGCCCTTCATAAAATTGCGTTAATTTGTGGGGGTTTATTTTTTAGTGTTCTTAGACAGTGTTGTAAGATATTTATGTCATCAGATTCAGATACCTTTTTTTCAGGTATTTGGTCACTGGAACTCAATTTAGACAACTAGCTTATTCTTTTCGCATCTCAAAGTCAGCAGTAAGCTCTATCGTCATCCAAGTGTGCAAATCACTGTGGAAATGCCTACAAGGAGTATTTATGCCCATACCTACTGCACAGGACATTAAAAAAATTGCATCTGAGTTTTATGAGACATGGAACTTCCCGAACTGTGTAGGGGCATTGGACGGCAAACACATACGTATCAAGCGCCCCTCCAAATCAAACATAATGTATAGAAATTACAAAGGTTTCTACTCCATCAACCTTCTTTCGATGACTGACGCTAATTACAAATATGTTTTTGTTGATGTTGGTGGCTATGGCAAGAACAGTGATGCTGTTGTTTTCAGTGCATCAAAGCTGAACAAATATCTTGAATCAAACTCTGCTGAACAACCCGCTGCTTCACTTCTCCCTAACTCCAGTATAAAAGCACCGTACATTTTAATCGGGGATTAAGGGTTTCCTCTGCGGCCTTACTTGATGAGACCTTTTCCAAGAAGGCAGCTCGTACCAGGGGGCGAGAAAGATGTTTTTAATTATAGACTAGCAAGAGCACGAATGGTAGTAGAATGTTCATACGGTAGCATCAACTCCAAATTTCATATTTTGTCAGTGCCAATTGAAACACATGTATCCAACACTGTCAAAATTGTTAATGCAATCACACTCCTGCACAACATAATCAGAGAATGAGACGGAATTAGCGAGGAGGAGGCACAATCCTTCAGTAGCATGGAAAGATCTGAATCAAAGGTATGTCCTTCAAAACAAAACAACAGCTCTTCAAGAAAAGCAAAATCTGTAAGGAGCTATGAGCTATTCTTCTCATATTTTGTACGACCTGAAGGTATTATGCCGCACCAAGGTCTAATCTAATGCTCAGTTCGCACTTCGACACTCAATATCAATGTGAAGTATTTTCTTTTTTTTTGGGGGGGGGGGTCCATTTGTGGTATAGATCAGGAACCATATAGTATTATGTACTGTGTAATGTGGACAAACATAAAGGACTACAGGCGATAACAAAGGACTAATATAACAACTGTATCATAATTAGTATACTTTAAATAAATACATAATTTTGAACATATATTTGTATACTCACGAATTGAATTTTATTATTAACAACCACGAACCTACTTTTCTTAGTTTTCAACATTGTTTTATAGTGGTAAACATTGCGTATAAAAATTAGTGCCAAAACTGCCACAAATTGTGAAATAAAATCACATTCGTTAGACCTATATACATAACTCTATAAATGGAAGAAAATACAAATTAACGTAAATATCAGTAATTCAGCTAATAATTTTAGTTAATGAAAAGCAGAAGAAATTCATTAAAAAAATAACCCATTACAATCACAAATATTGCTTTATTTTATTTTATTTTTAATAAAACAGAAACGTGTATTATCTACAATAATATACATTGAATTTTTCTTTATTTAGTTTTTAAAACATTTTTAGATGGATTTCAAAAGTAACAAGTAATTTTATACTTACTTGACATTTTCAAAGTATCTGCAACATTTTCCCAAAGTCTGTCACTCATCAGCCAGTTCTGGTACTGTGGATGATGTAAATTCCATAAGCTAGGATGCTTTTGCACTTCTGATATTAACATTTCCTCAGACATGATGACGCACTCACAACGATGTCTCTAGTCTGACTGAAGGTCGCATGCACTACACTGTGGGCAATCACAAACAGGTTTGTGTTTAGTCGCCCGCACGCACGACACTGCGACCGCCGCACATGGCTGTGTTGTCTCTACGTAGGACACACCCATACGTTGCATTTGTTTGAAATCTTTCGTTGCGAAAAAATCGCACAATCGCAGTTGCATGCGACTTTTTTGTCGTCCACGTAGGAGACCACCTTAACCTTGTTCCATTAACGATTATTGATAGTTTGATCATCATCTACTGTGAATGAAGCCATTGCAAAACATGCGTTTAAATTTCGAATCCTTCTATGGAATTCATCAGCAAGTGGATGACGTCAAAGAAAAAGTCGTGCCAGCTCATTTGGGAATTCAGGATATGGTACATCAATTCGTCCATGCAAGCAGCAGTTTCCAAAAGAGTTTATATGAGTTCGATTTGTCACTCGTTCCTCAGGAAAATGCAAAGCTCCACAGTGAACGCAAAGTACATCAAAAGCTCCTAACCTCTGGTAAGAAACGACAGAATGAATGGCTGATTTGTAAGTGCTCAATCTATTTGTTTGAAGAGCTCTTTGCCATCTAGCATTTCTATGACATTGTTCTTCTAAGCGTTGTTGTCGACGTTGATCAGTTTCTTGTGCTCGTCTATGATCTGCTAATTCACGCAAGCATTGTAGGTGTTGATCCCTTTGTTCATCTGTTTCATGTGCTCTTTGTTGACTAATCCTTTCCCTCATTTGCTCCAAGCGTTGATCTCTTTGTTCAACAGTTTCTTCAGCGGAACGGTTATTTGTCCGTTTCCGCATCTGACTTTAACGTTGGTGACGTTCTTCAGCCATTTCACAGTTTTCCCTTTTTCTTTTTTTATCCAAGATGTCCTGTGATTGAGACCCATTTGAGATAACTGATGACTCTGACCAATCTGTTAATACACATAGATTTTGCTGTCTGGACTGGTCGACTCATATGAAAATTTTCCTCACTCCTACGAACAACATCTCTTGAGTTACCAGGTACTGCATCATTGACCTGTAAAAATTAATTATGTACAGAAAACTTACCATGAAGTGAAGAAGTATTGTAAAATAATTTTATTTATATGTACCATGTTAATCTGCCTCACCTGTTCACACGTACATCACACCCTTCAACTTACGTACCTCTGCAAATATTTGTGGCTGATCATCCACTGGGAAAACACTTCGTGAAGCCCCAGTCATGCCCTCTGCTAGGTATCTACCTTGCTCTTCTTTATTGAAATTAAAGTTCTGTTTCTTGGATGGACGTCCAGCAAGCATCTAAAATTAAAAGATACATACACAATACATACCCCATGCACCAACCCGAGCACTTTACTCTATAATAAAACGTACCTTTCACAAAGAAACAAAGGCAACAGTTTCAAAAAACTCATACATTATTATTAACTTCAGCTTACTAAAAACCTTTTTCGAACGTTTCAATACAATCCTTGAATGTTTTTGTCCATGACGTGTCCATGGTATTAATACTTACCTCAGAGAACACAGAAAACACAACAGCGTACAGGGAACACACTATAAATTACCTACGTTATTGCTCGCTTAATATTATTAGATACGGTATACAATTATTGCTCGTCTCAACTCTTATTTTGTTTATTTACATTGATTGCAACAGCTATTTATTTTTCTTCATATATAAACATATCGATGCTGCTCCGTTTGCTTTTATCGACGGTTTCTGTAATTTATTTAACTGTACGGTAAGAAAGCTGGTTAGAAATAACAGTTGCCTAGCAATAATTAATTGTCGTGTGGTATCGGTCCCGCAATATTTTAAAATAAAGGCCCTCAGATGTGGCCCTTAGACAAATTTTGCAGAAAATGAGACCGAGTCCAATCGATTCTTGGTGTCAAAATACCCTTAAGTACCAACTTCCGAGAAAATCGTTAGATCCGTTTTCGAGAAAAAAAAACATAGGTACATACAATTATTGCTCGCTTAATATTATAAGATACTAAGCTGCAAGCTTTTAATTTTTTCTGATCTTTCAACGTGGGCTTGATAAGTTTTTCATTTACATCTCTTGCTTTTTCTTTTGTTTCTTTACTTGAAAGATTGTAGGATTCATACTCTTTGATTACCCAGTCCTTTGTATGTCTCCAATTTAATAACATCAGTACTGCAGTTCACTTTTGTTGAAATTTATAGTTTTAGTAATTCAATTTGTGTTTGTTTCTTTAACAGTATGTAACGGGACAAACCCACCCAGGGGTATTTTAATTGTTTTAAATTGTATTTGAAAATGTTATGGAGAAACAACGTCTGTGAATTGATGTCAAGGTCGGGCGATCAAGCTGCTAGAGAGAGCTATTTTTAACTACGTGACCTGTGAACTATGCATGTGAGACAAAGCAACAGCCGACATCATAAGCCAAACCCAGCCGACCTCATTCAGGAATTCGGGAGTGGCCGCACCAATAGCATTCTGCGCTTGAGTTAACAAAGAGTCTTCAACCACCATCTAGCGATGGCGGACACGGGCCATGTGCTCGCCCGTTTCGTATAAAACCGAATTGAAACTACAATAAATTCGGGAACAAATTTACAGGCACGCCCAACACCAAAAAGTGTTAAAAATGTGAAAGTAATCATTTGTTAATCAATATCAAAACGGAATAACAGTTTTAGTGCAAAGAGTGAAAGCAAAATAAAATGGGCAAGTGAAGCAAAATCACGGAAAGAGACTGGACTGTTGTGGATCACCAAAAAATGAACAGATAAGTAAACAACGGGGAGAATAACCAAGAGGTGTCAAAAAGTTGAATTAATAAAAAATTAAAAGGGAAATAATGGGCCCAAAGGGGTGGGGGCAATCAAAGATATGTACCGAATGAAAGCGTATATGTGTGAGTGAAAGAAGCGCTGGTTTGCGAAAGATAAATTTAAGTTGTGGCTAATTAAGTTATATTTTTGAATATTACTAAAACTAAATGTGGAAGAGGGAGAAGGAATACTTTGTATTTAATGATGAAAGAAAGGTTCAGTTTTGTGTTGAAAAGATTTGTAATTTAGATTCTCGATTAATAAAAAATAAGATTGATTTTGATTTTGAGAATAAGTAAATGAATTATTATTTATTACAAACAACCATTATGTGTTCTCTGAATACGTCCAAACGGACTCTGGGCCTGGGTAAGTATTTGATTAGACGCAGTTGGCAACATTGCAAGATGGCGTCCGGAATGTGGACATAAACAAACAAAGGTAAAGTGAAAGTAATTATATAAAAGTAATAATAATTAATTAAAAGTTACAAGTAATATGCATGTATTTGTGTTGTACTATGTAGTACAGTAAAAACATCTGTTCTTGGTGTTACACTAGCATAGAGTGTCCTTTAAAGTTATATTTCTCCAGTTTGTAACTCTATAATTTACTTCAAACTCAAAATTTCAATATAAGTTTTTCCAGTAAATACACTCTTACCTTTAGTTGTATTTTCCCGGGTCTTACAGACAAAAATCCACTGCAGACAAGGTTATCTGGGTAGAAGTGCGAAATGATTACGCTAACTCATTTTCTACTGTCTAAAATACACACTTTTTTTATTTGTCGAAAATCGCACCCTTCTTTTACTTTCTACAAATGACAGTGTTTTTGTTAAATTTTATTTGAAACTGCTATGATAATTGACGTTACTAAATACCTATAAGAAAATTGAAAATGAACCAGTATATAACCACACACACACACACACACACACACACACACACACACACACACTCTTTCTCTTTTCGTTAATATTTAAACAAACTCCCCTCTGTTAGAGATCTCTGTTCCTTATCAAGGTATCTATACGAACAAATTTTATAATATAGTAATTGAACTTTAAAAAGTGGTACTCATCCTGATAATATTTTCACTCCAATGCACACCCGTATTATTCACGTGTAATAACCGTGACACAAGTTCACTAGCTGACCGATTTCTGAGTTCTCTCGCACTCACGCCACTGTTGGTACTGATTTTACGGTTTTTATTTCATGGTTCTTACTGATTAACGTCTCACGTTCTAAAAGATGATCAAGTCGGCCGACATAACTTTTGCACTTAGATGTCGTAGGCTGGCCGCGCATTATTGTTTATGCACTTTTATATTTACTATACTTTAAAAGGTAGGCCGAATTAATTTTACGGCCTATATTGCACCCGAGGCCGCCGTTTAATTTTAGACCACAAACTTTACTGTCTGATGCTGGCTGTCTGTTGTTCACTCTCTAATGACACACTACAGACTGTGTTTCACAAAAAGCTTGCTGCTGGGGTGGTTACGCAATACGTCTGTGCAATTGTTTAGGCTAACTGTATGTGCATTACTGGTTGGGGCTCCCCACAGGTGAAAGTTAACTACTGAATTACTGAATTAAATACTGATTTATATAAAATAAAATTCCCATTTCTGTACCGTTACAAGTTATTAAAAAAAAATCTGTGAAGTTTTAACAAAAGACTTGTTTCTAGTGTTGCAGGATCTTCATTTGCTAAGTCACCCAGTCCATCAGACATTAGGGAAAATTGGATTCCTGTGGACTCAGGAGATACAGTTCCATTTTCATTTGAAGAAAGAGGTAAGATTTTTATTATCCGAAATTGCAATATATTTATGGCCGTCAGTGTCTGCTGCCATTTACTAATTTCTTTGTTCTGAATTAGATTTTTCATTGTCTCCAACATTCTCAAGTCCTGTTCTCCAACACATTTATGCAGATTGGCAACAGAAATTTATAATCTCAAGATCGGCTAAGAATCAGGTCTAACTGATCGTCGTATGGTACAGTGGAAAACAAAATACAAGACACTACTGAAGTCACTAAAAACCACCTTTAATGATCACAATTAACAGTTTGTAATCAACACGTTATTCAACAAGATTATACTCATACAATAATTCAAGTCAATTTGTCCATACCAATAATAATGTCAACTAATAGAGTTGCACACAATAATCACTTTTCACTAATAACCACTTGAACGCACAGAGTAATCGCCCGAAGTAAACTCGAACCTCACTTGAATAAATCGCCACTTAAAACTGAACTCAGCGTCGCTGAATGCCTATATTTATACCCCGCTGAGATTCCAGAATAATCCATAATATGCGTCAATACTACACTAGAGTGAAATTGCTTGCGGCCTTGAACACAGTGCGCGCAGACCGTTGAGTCTGGAACAGTCTAATTAACGCATGTTGAGAATCACTTGCGCACACAACATTACAGCTGGTTCTGCTGGGATAGTCGAGAAACATGTAGACTGTTCTGTAATGTCGTGACAATATGTCTAAATGATATTGCTATATAATTGCTATATTGCTGAATTTAATTGATATTACATATGTAAATTTGATACTTGCAGAAAATGTGCTATGTGTCAACATTTAATTAATATGTCTGTTTCTTAATTATGGCATATAATGTGTTTGCATATTTTTCATTCACAGTATAAATCTGTTTATACATTCAAACATATATGTGAACATACAAATGGCTAAAAATTATTGTCTGGTGTAGTTACTTATGTTTAGAGGTTTTTAATACTACATACTGCGAGTTAAACCATTTTAAATTTAAGAAAAATTAACAAACTGTTATGTTTATTTTATGTTTATAAATTTATTAATGAATATTGTTTACAACTCTACACTTTTACTCTGGTAGCCGCCATGTTGTCTGCTACCAACCTAATATTTTACTTACCGGATCCTGGATTCGAATTAGACGTGTTGAAAACAAGATGGTTGCTTGGAATAACTAATAATTCACATTCAAATGTTCAAATCAATCTTACTTTATTAAATTCTAAAATACAATTAAATTTATCTTTTTTGGTCAAAATGAACAAAACTTTATACATCCCTTCCAACCCCATCATTACATACAAAATCTTCCTTCTCCCTCTCATACATTTTAGTTTCAGTAATATTCAAAAAATAAAATAACTAGCTACAAACTTAATTTTATACACGGAAACCAGCGCTTGCATTCACACACACACACACCCATGCACCCCAAGACTTTAGGAGATCTCCATTTTTATTAAAATAGTAAAATTGGAATTTTGTGAGCCCTAGTTGCAAATTTTTGGTTTTTACTCTCGTAGGTTACTTAGCTGGTATTTGAGTCCAGAAGAACTGTCCCGTACTTTCTGTCATTTCATACACTTCTTGTTGCTTTCACTACATAACGTCAAACGGTGATCACATTAAAAACTGTTGTTCACATTACTTATGTGTAAATTTTGATTTATAGCACATTTTCGAACTGCAGGCGCCCGCGATTTACATTCCGGAACTTATACGTGCTATTCGCACGAGTTGTTATTGCAGACTGGGGCGAAATTTAAAGTCTCAATTTCTGAAGTAGTGAGGGAATCATGTGATGCCAAACTATTGTTCTCTTGAGTTTCGAAGTCGATTTTGACGAGAGTATTATTTTAGAACTACATTCCAGCGAAAATATGAAGCTGGGTTGGTCTCTGACGTCAGATCGTATGACCGGTGATCTCATCGGTTACATGTATCTAAAAATAACTGTTCATCATGCATCTGGATATTGACCTTGACACGATTCCACTCATTGCCTGCTGCGTTGTTATAAAATTTTACAATGATGATTTATACTTTTATGTTTCCCCAAAATATCCCTAGGCGGCCTAAATGTCCCGTTACAAAACTAAGAATATCTTACGATTGGAAATAGAATTACTTGGGATTGTTTCAGACCAATTCTTAAACGATTGGTTTTGTAAAAGCATTTGATTACTATATTTTATAGGTGTAAGTAACGTTAATAATTATCGAGGAAGATTTACAAAACAAAACGAATATATTTTGTTTGCAAGAACTAAGATTTTTTTATTCTTACTAGTGAGTGCATGAGAGTAGTGTTTTATTACTTATACTATCATAGCTTGTGATTTTGCAACTTATGATTTCTGCTGGAAGTACATGAAAGGTATAAATCGTGGTTTGCTGATTTTCGGAGCCGGGTTGGTGAATTTTTGAGACCCACAAATAGTAGTTATGGGTTTGGTTTCTTGTTTGCTTCACTTCTGTTTGCTTTGACTTAATTCCATGTAATCAGAAACAGATCAGATACTAGTAAAAACATATGGCTTTCATTATTCTTATCCTTATATGTGAGCAAAAATGTGGTGTATAGTTTCCATTGACTTTAGGCCTACTAGTAATATGGAATTTTTTCATCGCTGCTTTTTTATTAAGAAGTGACGTTTCGGTTACACAACAAATCAGTAGCCGTTTTCAGGCAAAAACAAAACTAAAACATAAAAAGTAAATAATACTCTATCCCACAACCAACAGAGAGTCAACACACAAAAGTGTTACATAATATATAGGTACCGCAACTAGTGGCCGGCGACACATTGTACTAGCCGTGCAACTGTAACACTAAACACAAAAGCTGCACAGTATGCCTTGGTCCTTCACGGACTATTGAGCAGATTTTTGTTATTATTATTATTATTATTATTATTTATTATATAATATATAGGTGACAAATAAACGTAAATAAATAAAATGCACCAACCATGGAATCTACAAGTCCATCACACACACAACAAAATATGCACAAAGTCACATGAAGAGGCACACTTCACGTCTTTCAACTTTATAAATTCCAGCTAGCATTCTTTTTTTTGTTGTATAGACAAGATGGGTATTTTAGTATCTGTAGTTAGTGATAAGTAGCGTGGCATCCATGTAACCGCTGTTGCTGGCATCAACAGTACAGCAGGAAACGAAAAAAAAATAATATTAATTATATCACAGAACAAATACTTTTGTTATTGAATAATTTTAAATCTGAAAGATATTGGTAGGGAAACTTGAAGAAAAGCATAGCGTTGCTTTCGAACTGCTGTGCACTTGCACAGTCTTGTGTTGCTGACTCAGATATCGCCAATGTTTTACTGCATACAGTCATTGACCTCGTAGTAGTTGTCACTGTACAGACTGGAGGAGAGGAGGTACATTCATCCACCCAATTTGTTGCCGCTGTATAAACCAGCAAAATGCTCAGTTAGCAGCTATGTTTGTTTTCGGAACCAACGCGCAGTAGTTACTACATAGCCTACCTACTTCTCTTTGTTCATTTAGTTACGTGTTTCTCTTTATTATTTTTAATTAGATTATTTATGTCCTGACTTATTCTGTGTAAGTATAATGGAGTCAGATTTCGTTGAACCGGTACCTTTTTCTCCTGCCAGCGAATGATAGAAAATACTACAAAAAAAAGTATTTTGGCTCTAAAAAGAACACTTGGTACTAGAAAAAATTTGAATTAATTTTTAGGGTAAGTTTTAGGCCTATCACAACTGGCAACAGCTGTTATGTATCCATGCCACGCCACTGTTAGTAATATTATATGTGTGTACATGTATTTATACTACAGACAGTGATTCTACAGACGTTTGTTGGTACAGATAAAATGAGACATCGCGATACACATAAACTTCAAACCCATAAATTGGGTGTACGTGTAGAAGGGTGGCACAAAATAGATCCTGTGTCAGTCGACCGAGTGGGTATCTACTTCCGTCAAGCTTCGCCAGATTACAATGCAGGAGTGAGTTATTAGTTTATTAATTATACCTTATCCAGATGCATTAACACTTGTCATAAGTAAATGAAAAACTATATATAATATTATTTCCTTTTTACAGTCATTAGATTTGCCACAAGCTCGAATCGTGTTAGAGGTCACATTAGAGGGATCAGCTAGAAAGCTGGTCACAGTGAGGTCAGCACTTCAGTTAAATAACCAGTTAGTTGACACAGTTGAAATGAAACTGGACAATACACATATCCATAGTGGAGGACGTAAGTGCTTTGTGTATTTCACGTAACAAGAATAGTTGTATTAAATACTGATCTTGTTTGAACCTTTCAGTAAAAATTCTTGTTTAATCAGGCATATTAAACTTCAAATATTAAAGTTATTTACTTTTGTGTTTTAAATATATAGTATAATATGATTGAAGATTGAATTGTGTCAGATTTACTTACTTTTTTTACTTTTCTTATTTAGTACATGACTAATGTCACAAAGCTATGTGCCTACTGTAGAATACAGAATTTAGTAGCAAAGGTATATTTAAAAATAACATATCTTTATAGAGTTTTTAAGGAAAAATAAGATGTATGAAGAGTGTCGGCTTTTACTTTTTACAGTAAATATGACTTTTTACAGTAAGCTTTATAAATCTTGAAATGTAGCAGCAGCAGCCGTGTCTCTACAACCCTTGGTGGGTCTTGGCCTGCTCCAAGACTCAACTCCATTCTTCCCCATTGTGTGCCTTGGCTTTCCAATGTCTTATGTTCAGCTTTCCGAGGTCCTCCTCTATTTGATGTTTGAATCTACTTTGGGGTTTTCCCTTGCTCTACTACCCATTGGTTTCTGGTAGAAGATATGTTTCATAAGCTGTCCTTCCTCCATTCTCTTTTTGTGTCCAATCCATTGTAGCCAGTATATTTTGATTATCCTGACAATGTCCAGCTCTTTGTAAAGACGGTATAGTTCATAATTATAGCACCTGTGCCACATTCCATTATTTTGTACTGTTCCAAATATTGTTCTTAAAATCCATCTTTCAAAGCAACCTAGAAGTATTGCTATTTTTCGCCATCGTCCAGGTTTCTGAAGCATATATCAGTACTGGCCTGATAAGTGTTTTGTAAATTTTGCATTTCGTGCTTCTTGAGATGAAGCTAGATGCTAGTTGCTTTTTTAATCTGTAATATGTTTTATTTGCGAGATATAGTCTTCTTATTTCAGTGTTGGTGTCATTAGTGCTCTTTACATGGGAGCCAAGATGTATGAACTCTTACTGTCTATATATTTTTGTGCCAGTTTCAAGAAATCTTGAAATTTACAAATTATATAATAGATATTAGAGGAAAAATATGATTGTATATAGTTTGGAGATTACATATAGTAATGAACACAATGGTTCGTTCCTGTTTAGATTAATAAATGTGAGAGCAGTCTTGTCTTAATTTCTCATTCAGTTATAACTTTATAGTGAATATGAAGAAATGCCCTGTATTGATTTACAGAGCATGAGAATAATGAAGATATTTAGAATGAATAAAAAAAATTTTGAGTCCAAACAGAGAAAATGAACTTTTCCAAACCAGAATGTTTGTACATTTTTTTAAAAGACATTTGTTCGGTTTATTTTTCAGATCCAACACATCTAATAATTGGGCCCAGTGCAACTTTGTCGGTGCCACTGTCGTACGCATTAGCACAAATATGGGTACGTCCACTAGACAAATCCCAAATGCTAACACATTATCATGCGTTTTGTAATCGACCAATTGCTTGGCAACATGTGACACGACCAGGACAAGTCGCAGAAGAATTGAGACAATGTCACAGTAATCGTGGCATTAATTACAGGTATCTCAGTACCTCATTCTGTAATAATGTAACTTTGTTTTTATATTTTTAAACTGGTAAAATGTTTTTTATTCATATTCTAATCTTTCATTGTGTTTGTTTTCATTTATATGTGTGTGTATGTGTGTGTTTTGAAAGCTATATAATCTGATACCAGATATAGTATTAACACGTTAGAATCCTATGGACGTCCCTAGTACATCCAAGTCGAACAAGCGCCAGAATCCTAAGGACGTACCAGGTACGTCTGCGAATTTGACATAGTTTAAAGTAAAAACAAGACAGGTCCTATAAGTCCACAGGCTTGGTTTCCATGTAATTGAATATTTTAGTTTTCTGTTTAAACTATAGAGGTCAGCATGGACTGGAACAAACAGAGAAAATATTTCTGTTTGTGCTACATACAAGTGTTTGATGAGGGAAGCCATTTTTTTTTGTTTACCTACAGCTTGTGCGTGAGGCAGTCCTGTTTTGTTATATTTTGTTTATTGAAAACGTATTCCAGGAATTATCGTACAGAAGAAGAAATTAATTAAATCATAAGCAGTTCTGGCTCCAGCATCAATTCATCAAATTCATATTCAGAAATTAATGGTAATGTGTGTTGATGATAGAGACATTATGATGGGTGAAGCTAATGATATAACTAACACTTCAGTTTTTAGTTGAAATTATTAAAAACTCAAAAGATTTATATAGTAATATAAGTTAATGTCATATCAAATTCAAGTTCGTGCTGTAAGTTATATGAACAACCACGTGTGAGAAAGTTATATGACCCATGTGTGAGAAAGAGAGTCGTATCCTAACCTTGTAAAGGTACTGATTTTATCATTTATTAAATATTACAATCAGAAGATTCCAGTAGATTATAATTATACTTACTGCTCACTGCCAGAATTTTACTTACCGTCATAATCCCATTAAACTTACCTTATTAAATTACCCAGGTCGCCACGATATTTTAAGGTTGAATATCGAAACCTTTACACTCTTGCCCTTATAAAAATTAACTTAGTCCCACTATCTAACCACCCTTAAAACTCAGAAAATCCCATAGAATGTTAGACGAGGTTTTCAACACAGAATAGGAAACGGTTATGGCGTAATAACTTACTCTAACACATACTTTATACTAAATAAAATCTGAATTTATTTTAAGGTGAATTTGCATTTACGAATAAACAACAAATAATCAACTAGCCTGTGACAAGTTATTATGAACCAGTACATATGTTCCCTTAGAGATCTCATTTGATATTTAATAAGTTGTTCATAACAAAGGAAATTACTAAAAATGATGTTTAATTTTATTCAGTTAATTATGTTCTTTAGTTTGCTACTCATCTGGTCATTGCAATCCACGGTTTCCGCCACCACGTTTTACGCACTTTTTGTTTGTAGAACACTCCGAAAACTGATTTTATACTGTTTAACTTGGATTATTTTCTCAATCACAAATTTTAATGCTGTGTCACAAATAACATCACTATTATTTTCAGTCGGTCAGCTTACATTGTTCGCAAGCACGTTTTTTGGCGAATTGCGCGTTAACACTTTACTTTACTAATTGTTCTACTTGATAGGCTGATTAGATTATTTTCGGCCTATCTTGCGCCCGAGGCCACTGTTTTTATTAATGCACTGTATGCTGCTTCTTACTACTGTATGATGCTAATACTATGGTGACAATCTGCGTACTGTGATTCACAAAGACTGCTGCTGGAGAGCTATTACGTAATACGTCTGGCTTGGCTGTCTCCAGACATCAACAATAACACTGTATGTTGCTGGTTACAAGGGGCACCTAACAGGTGAATACTGACAATTGAAAAATTTACTGATTTAACTTGAAACTATGGTAGCACACAATTCTGTACCATTACAATACCCCCCCCCCAATGAGAGGTGGTATGCCGAAGCATACAAACTCTCATTGCCTAAAACCTAAGAGGACCAGTGAGGATATGGCGCCACAACCCCCCTTAACTCTCTACTAAAATCATGGGTACTTACCCCCCTTAGTCCGGTGTCTGTGGCCGCACCCCTCCTATCTTACTGGACTTCTCTGTACGAGATCCCAACACCATAAGCTCGGACAGATACCTGCCACAGTATCATCTGACTCTACAACATTCAATTAAAAAATTAACAAACAGGCCTTCCATTATACCTTAGCCACAACTGATTGGTTTCCTCTTAGCCGTACTGGTTCATTGACAAAGTACTGGTTTAGTTTTTTACAGTACAGTATGCGTCCCCTCCAAAATCATACATAAATTTCATAAAATACAAATCTTATACTAACAAACTTATTGTAGGATACATACTGCAAACAAAATACATTATTACCTTTAAAAAATAGAATTTATGAACATTATAATTTTAACCTCAATTATCCATTTAAATAAAACTTTATTCCAATCAAAATTAAGTTGAATTAATTAATAAATTTCACCTTTTCAATTAATTTAATTTCTGCTCAAATTTAATTTTATTTAATTAACAATTTCATTTACTGTTACTTCAGTTTTCAAAATGATTCTCCATTAACCAAACCCTTTCACATAAATATTAACTGCATTACAGTCAAAACACTAAGTTATTTTCTTATGTTATTGATAAAAAGCTACCTCCAATTCATCACGTCTTTTATTTCTTTTGTTTCATAATAAGATTTTGCTCATAGCACTGATTCATCAAAATACAACATTCTTGTTGTTGTCAACTACAGCATGACTGTAAACATTGGTCACACAACATACAACACACCTGTTTACATTAACAGTTGTATGCCAGACTGGTGTTATAAACACTGACTCAGTCTCAACATTCTGATTACAACACTACTAACACATGTACTTCCTTCAGTTTTTTGGTTTCTATAAATCTTTTAGTGTTGCCATATTAATCAACTACTATTTTTGTACCAATTCATACCAAAATTAATTTTACTTCATTAATAAAATTAACCTTTATAAATTACTTTAATTCCACCTCCACTCAAAACAATTTAGTTTTAGTTACATTATTTAAAACACTTTTAATACAAACACACAATGCAAAATAAAATTCATTATTACCTCTTGTTAATTATTATTGTTAATTAGCCAAATAAAATATTATTATTATTATAACATACTACAAACATTGTTACATAAACTATTATTGTGAATTTACAAAATTATAACAATAATAATATTACAATATAAATGTATTTATATTTGTTTTTAACAATACTACCTTTGTCAATAAACTTTAAATACATAAATAAGGTTATCTTACCCATAATAATAATTTATCAAGTCCCAGTGAGGGCGACAATTGTGAATAAACAACTTATAAGTCACTGTGAGGGCGGCAATTGTGAATACACTCACTCTTATCAATAATATTAGCACATATATTTAGTAAGATATAGATAACAAATACCATAATTCGGTATTAATGATACTCACCAATTTCATTATTTGCCGGGCTCGTTTTCTTCCTTTATAACTTGTTTTCTACCTAAGGGGTACCAGGGTTCGGGTACAGGAAGATTTTGAAACACAGTTGACGACACAAATGATAACCAGATATTCTTGAAATTAACCATCAAAATTAATTCAATCTAAGGTAGTACACATACAACCATGCGGTCAAAATAGTGACGTCATATGATATGACACAAAACAAAATGGTGGCTACTTTTCCTATCTCTTTTGATTCTCTCTATTTCTTTATCTGTTGAATTAATATCAATGTACACTTTATTGCTGCAGCTTAAAATCATTTATTAATAGTTAATTAGTTACTACACAAACCAATGCCTTCGACTTATGTGTTATGGCCATACATTCACGCATTCATTCTCACACATTCAACTTCAGACCCGTACATTCTTTTTTATTATCGATTTGATATTAATGAGCTCATTAACTATAAAAATGACAAAAGGAACTTCTCTGCTTGTTAGGTGGTGGTGTCCATCCGTTGTTGGTGTGAGACTCCCATGGTGATGGTCGGTATTCGCCTTTAATTCCGCTGAGTTTAATCAGATAGATGTGTGCACTGAATTTACATTCTTTATATATTTATACTGTAAACAAGATGAGCCTTTATTGCTCCACTACTGTTGGTAACATTTTTGTTAGTTGAATTAAAGTATTGTTAAAAAGTTATACACACAACGATACATCGCTGTGGCTCCTCTGAAGAATGGCGTTGAAATGAGAGCGAGGCAAGTGTAATTTCTTGCTTGTGTGTGTGTAGTTCTTACGTCATCCCGCTTTGTCTTGCTGGACAACGCCTCGTTGCACACATTGTACTCAGTGCGTCATTGTTCTTAGCGATGACGGACTAGTGTTATAGCCCAATCATAATGCATATTGTGGTACTTCGTCATCAACACCGCCATGGTAGATTTTGCTGTTTTCACGTCCACCGGAGACCTTGGTGTTTTACTCTGGCCGAATTTACGTTGTTCCGTTTTCCAGAGGGACAATGTACCTAACCATTCTGTATGTTTAGAAAATACATAATAAAACAATGAAAATATCCATAATTCCCATAATTCTGGTACTGGGTCAGTCTGTACTGTTACAAACCCCCTCAAGGAAAATTTTTTGTGTCGAAACATAAAAAAATTTCTTTGACTCATTCACACTCTCCTAAAAGGATCAGTCTAGATACGTCACCACAACCCCCTGTAACGTTACACAAAAAAAATTTTATCATCACTTACCCTCGGTCCTATGATGCTGGTCGCACCCTCTGACCTTACTGGACTTCTCCTGAGAGATCCCTACACCATAAGGCCATGAGGCACTATACACTCCTGTTCTGACGCTCCAGCCAGCCCAGGACTGCGGTCACAACACCACAAAACTCTGGAACATCCAATACAAAAATTTCAAAATAGTGGTATAATACACTTACATATCTACAACTGATATGTCCCCTTTTAGACGCATTGGTTTGTGTTCGGGCATTGGTTTGTTTTTTAATTCAAAAGTGTCACTTAACCACAACAAGACTTAAAATACATTGATTTTTTACTACCACCAAATTCAACTACTTCCTTGTAAGAAAATAAACAACATATATAGGCAACTATATATAACACAATATATCAATCATTCTTTATTATACCCCAAAATACCTTCACCTAATTATTTCTATAAATTCAACTTACAACTATCATGGCAGACACTTTTCCTTTAAACTTTGTTGCTCAACTTATAATCATTTATCTATTTTGTAAATGGCAGCTTACTAGAATATTTTATTTAACTTCATTTTTCTTTAACTTTATATTTTCAACTTTAAAATCTGCTATCTCTTAACACTTATTATCGTCATTACCCCTGTAACGACCTCCTAGCCACACACTCTATTGCCAACATAATAAAACATTGTAAAACATTGTACATTAAATATTAACATTGTTACATTTACCTTACATTAAACAATTTACATTTACATGATTTGTACCAAACTTTATAACATCAATTCTCAATTAACTTTTAATTATTTAACACTCATTAGATTCTATACAACAATTTCAAATTTATCCTTACCTTTCAGTTACATTACCTTCCGATCATGAATTCTCCTTTTCTAACCCTTCTATACTTACTCGTTTGGGTGACTCTCTATTATTCATTATTTCTCTGTCTTATTTTGGCATTGTCAATATACCCTTACTACCCCCTTTTCTCTACTAACAACCGCTTCTAACCATTAATATACATTTTGACACCAATATCTCTTAATAACCCCCTTCACAATCCCATTTAAAACCTCTGGCACCGCGCCTTTTTTGTACTAGTATGTGTGTATTCCCTCTAACCAACTCATTCCCTTATCGGTTTCTGACCCTTTCAGATAACCCTTTCCGGCACACAACGGTCCCTCCTGTCTCAACATCACTCGTTGGACTCCTACACCAATACCCTTATTACAAAATATCACCATCAACAACTATAAAATTACCATGCACATTACTCACCTCTACATATAATTACTAACCACTGTGTCCCTAAAATATCTAACACCTCTTTATATATTATCAGCATCTCAACACTTTATTTTCCTAACTCCCAATAACTTTAACTAACTAACTCCAATGCCTTTATTTATAACTATCCCCAAACTCTTTACAACATTTCAACTTAATACACCATTACAAAATTCATCACTTATCTGCTAACAACACCTTTCATATCCAAATCTATTACCTGCTTAATCATTTACTAACCCTTATAACCTGAATTCTCATAATATCCTTTAAAATCATTATTAACTTCCTTCAATTATTTAAAATCGTACAATACATGCTTACCTAAAAATTACCTAAAATACACAACAGTAAAAATACACAAATACATAGACATCAATACACAAAATTATACAATTCACATAATCATTAAATCATTCACCATAATCAGTCCTAGTCAGTCCATTTTTTAAAAACACTGTCCACACAATTAAATGTTCATAACACAATAAACAATTACCCCATATCGTCGAACAATAGTCTTATCTTATATCTATATACATTGCTTATTATTGAATCTCTTATATTAACATCATAAATGCATATACCATTCAAATTTTCATTATTTTCCACAAACTCATTTAATCTGTCATGATTGGTCATTGTCCTGTCACCTCCAGTATAATTCGTCACAATCAGATAAGTTACTAAGTCATTATTTTCATTATCATCTCCTACGACTACTATATCAGCTTCATTACAAGGTAGGTACTTATTATTTTTATTATATATCATCTCTACACCTAACCTTTTCCTAAACTCTTCATAATTTTTCTTTACTTTATATATCTCAATTTCTCTCTTTCTCTCTCTCTCAAAACATTTCTCACCATCATACCAAGCTACACACTCTTTCTCCATATATGCAGGGGACTCTACTACTTTATCACTGCACCACCTGTGAAGCGCACAAAAAAAACCAGGGACCACTTTATTTGTAGACCTTTTGTCTTCCAAATACGCATTGAAGGCACTCTCGTCCTTCCTAAACACACGTGAAGTCTTTACTTCACCCCCTACTACAACATTACGGGAAAATTTTACCCCCTGCAACCCCTTTATCTGTAACTTTTCTCTATACTTTCTCTCTAATTCATCAACACTTTTTATCACTTCATTATCAAATTCTACTCCCATTATACTTTTATCACCACTCTCAATACTCACACAATTATTTTCTAACCCTATATTTTTACTTCTATTATCGTAATGATCACCAATACTCACCTTGTTTTTTTCTATCTCTAACTTGTCTACTTTGTCAATACTACAATTTTGTCTCTGTATTTCATTTTCAACTTTTTTAAGTTTCTCGTCTAATTGGTTCAATTTTACGTCTCGTACATTATTTTGTTTTTTCAATTCATTTTCGAGGCTATCAAACTTCTCGTCAATCTCTTTTAACACACTATTTTGTGTTTTAATCAATGCGAACAGGTCTTCTAATGATATTTTATTTTCGGCTACTTTAGGTGTTGAGCTAATGTGTCTTTCCCGTAAAATAGATTCTGTCTCTGAATTTTCTATTTCTATGCTATTGTTATTTTCTGCCATTTTGTATTTTAGTATTTAAATGGTTATTTATCTCTATTTGTATTTGACTACGCAATATACTCAACTCGTATTTAACTATTTACCTTTAACAACATAACCTCTCATTCATTATATATCGTCTTCTGTGTTTCTCCATCTATCTGTTTTATATAAATTAATTTTATACAAAGTCCACTGTGAGAGCGACCAATTGTGAATTTACAAACTTATAACAATAATAATATTACAATATAAATGTATTTATATTTGTTTTTAACAATACTACCTTTGTCAATAAACTTTAAATACATAAATAAGGTTATCTTACCCATAATAATAATTTATCAAGTCCCAGTGAGGGCGACAATTGTGAATAAACAACTTATAAGTCACTGTGAGGGCGGCAATTGTGAATACACTCACTCTTATCAATAATATTAGCACATATATTTAGTAAGATATAGATAACAAATACCATAATTCGGTATTAATGATACTCACCAATTTCATTATTTGCCGGGCTCGTTTTCTTCCTTTATAACTTGTTTTCTACCTAAGGGGTACCAGGGTTCGGGTACAGGAAGATTTTGAAACACAGTTGACGACACAAATGATAACCAGATATTCTTGAAATTAACCATCAAAATTAATTCAATCTAAGGTAGTACACATACAACCATGCGGTCAAAATAGTGACGTCATATGATATGACACAAAACAAAATGGTGGCTACTTTTCCTATCTCTTTTGATTCTCTCTATTTCTTTATCTGTTGAATTAATATCAATGTACACTTTATTGCTGCAGCTTAAAATCATTTATTAATAGTTAATTAGTTATTACACAAACCAATGCCTTCGACTTATGTGTTATGGCCATACATTCACGCATTCATTCTCACACATTCAACTTCAGACCCGTACATTCTTTTTTATTATCGATTTGATATTAATGAGCTCATTAACTATAAAAATGACAAAAGGAACTTCTCTGCTTGTTAGGTGGTGGTGTCCATCCGTTGTTGGTGTGAGACTCCCATGGTGATGGTCGGTGTTCGCCTTTAATTCCGCTGAGTTTAATCAGATAGATGTGTGCACTGAATTTACATTCTTTATATATTTATACTGTAAACAAGATGAGCCTTTATTGCTCCACTACTGTTGGTAACATTTTTGTTAGTTGAATTAAAGTATTGTTAAAAAGTTATACACACAACGATACATCGCTGTGGCTCCTCTGAAGAATGGCGTTGAAATGAGAGCGAGGCAAGTGTAATTTCTTGCTTGTGTGTGTGTAGTTCTTACGTCATCCCGCTTTGTCTTGCTGGACAACGCCTCGTTGCACACATTGTACTCAGTGCGTCATTGTTCTTAGCGATGACGGACTAGTGTTATAGCCCAATCATAATGCATATTGTGGTACTTCGTCATCAACACCGCCATGGTAGATTTTGCTGTTTTCACGTCCACCGGAGACCTTGGTGTTTTACTCTGGCCGAATTTACGTTGTTCCGTTTTCCAGAGGGACAATGTACCTAACCATTCTGTATGTTTAGAAAATACATAATAAAACAATGAAAATATCCATAATTCCCATAATTCTGGTACTGGGTCAGTCTGTACTGTTACATTATATACAATCTACCAATATACCCTGACACAATACATTTAGCACTAACACATTTATTTACAAATTTTTGTCATAGTTTTTATTATTTACCACACTTCAATGCCTAAATCAGCCAGTTCATTACCATAAACTAAAATATTTAAAATGTCCATACATTGAGTTTATATTTACCCTCCATCGTCAAAAATTAGTCTTATCTTCACATAACATTGTTCATTTTTTTTTACATTCATCATACGGCTATTTTTTGTGTTATAACCATAAAAATTTATTTTTTCCTTTGTACCATAATAATAATACATAGGGTTACCCCCCATTATTACTATATCATAAATCAAGTCTGCATTAGTATTTTTTGTCAAATCTCCGTCAGTATTTTTTGTTATTACAATCACATCCTTAAATTTTTCATCGCTATAGTTGTCAGCTGTTACTAATACGCTGACCCTCACTACAGGTAAGTGTATGTTATTATCATCAATATAATCATTGTCATTGTTTACTACTGCACAACGTAAATCTACGTTGTTTATCATAATTCTCTTAATACTCATCTTCTCTATCAGCTCTCCATAACCTCTATTTAGCTTAAACCACTCTAACTCTTTCTCTCTCTCATAATCACTTTCATCACAACATTTCACATTCTCACTCCACACAGAGGGCAACACCACTAAATTATTTAAACACCATCTGGCTCTACCAGATAAACACAAAAAACTTTTATGACTATTTGCCGACCCATTGTCACCCAAATGTCCTAGTGAGGATCTCTTATCCCCATAAACAACTTGTGAAAACTCTGTTTCACATTTAACCCCATAAAAATTTGCCCCCTGTTCACCCTCTACAATTAAACTATCTCTATACTCCCTTTCTAACTCATTATGATCACTAACTAACACTCCTCTAACCTCAACTAATTTTCTACTCTCATTATCACCACTATTATTTAATATGTCACCAATATTTTTATTCAATAATGTTTCATCATTACTTATCTTAACACTGCCACTTACCTTATAATTCATCACCTGACTTGCATTTAAACTATTACCATTACTATTCGTAATTATTCCTCCATTATACTTCCCACTTGTTTTACAGTCATTACTTACCTTGTTAACTGTTACTACTTCCTTGTTTATATTTAAACTAACCCCATTCGGATTATCATTTGTATTGACCTCTCTTACCTCGTTTCTTTATCTCCACTGCACTTAAATTAACACAGTTGTTTGTAAAAGTATCATCGTTATTATTACCTCCACTATCAGAACTACTCACCTGGTTTAGGTCACTTTCTTTATTTTCTTTTAATTTACATCTATCTCATTCCCACTTCTCATCTCGTTGTTTCATTTTATTAATGATGTCATCTAATTTTGCGTTCCGTTCATGTAACATTGTTTTTTGTTTAACCAAACTCTGATGAATCTCTTGAATTGACTTTTCGCATAATTCATTAGATCGGCCCATGTTAGACCTACCCCGTTTTCTGGTACCTTGGCCATGCTTAAGAAATACTATATAATACACTCTTATAAAAACTACAATAATTATTCACACATACGCCATTACCACAACCTATTTTCTGTGCCTCAAAACAGGTCTAGTTCATATAATATTTATACTGGCAGCGAGTTGCCAATGTAAAGGTACTGATTTTATCATTTATTAAATATTACAATCAGAAGATTCCAGTAGATTATAATTATACTTACTGCTCACTGCCAGAATTTTACTTACCGTCATAATCCCATTAAACTTACCTTATTAAATTACCCAGGTCACCACGATATTTTAAGGTTGAATATCGAAACCTTTACACTCTTGCCCTTATAAAAATTAACATAATCCCGCTATCTAACCACCCTTAAAACTCAGAAAATCCCATAGAATGTTAGACGAGGTTTTCAACACAGAATAGGAAACGGTTATGGCGTAATAACTTACTCTAACACATACTTTATACTAAATAAAATCTGAATTTATTTTAAGGTGAATTTGCATTTACGAATAAACAACAAATAATCAACTAGCCTGTGACAAGTTATTATGAACCAGTACATATGTTCCCTTAGAGATCTCATTTGATATTTAATACGTTGTTCATAACAAAGGAAATTACTAAAAATGATGTTTAATTTTATTCAGTTAATTATGTTCTTTAGTTTGCTACTCATCTGGTCATTGCAATCCACGGTTTCCGCCACCACGTTTTACGCACTTTTTGTTTGTAGAACACTCTGAAAACTGATTTTATACTGTTTAACTTGGATTATTTTCTCAATCACAAATTTTAATGCTGTTTCACAAATAACATCACTATTCTTTTCAGTCGGTCGGCTTACATTGTTCGCAAGCACGTTTTTTGGCGAATTGCGCATTAACACTTTACTTTACTAATTGTTCTACTTGATAGGCCGATCAGATTATTTTCGACCTATCTTGCGCCCGAGGCCACTGTTTTTATTAATGCACTGTATGCTGCTTCTTACTACTGTATGATGCTAATACTATGGTGATAATCTGCATACTGTGATTCACAAAGACTGCTGCTGGAGAGCAATTACGTAATACGTCTGGCTTGGCTGTCTCCAGACATCAACAATAACACTGTATGTTGCTGGTTACAAGGGGCACCTAACAGGTGAATACTGACAATTGAAAAATTTACTGATTTAACTTGAAACTATGGTAGCACACAATTCTGTACCGTTACAACCTCAATTGATAAGCTGTCTTTTTTTTTACTATTTCAGTAAATTTCTTAATAAAACAATGTTTATGTGTATACAATATAATTTTGTATACAGTTGTAATCTGTGCTTAAAATTAGTGTTAAAATTAATGTACCGCGCAATGAGTCGAACTGAATTTTTTTAAAGTGAAAAAGTGTATTTTCTCAGCTTAATAAAAAAAGTAAACTACAAAACACTATAACAAAATATTGTTACGATGGTCTACTTGATCGGACTTGAGTGGAAAACAAAATAAGTACAAGACACCAATTAAGCCACTAATCACCAGCTTTAATTTTTACAGTTAAATAGTTCGTAATTAACAACACAGTTTACTACAACAAATCAAATAAAAATTGTTCACATGCAATAAAATGTCACTAATATTAAAACACAGTTGTATTACAATATACCATCCGATTATAAAACACAACACTGTACTAATAACCACTTGAACGCGCACAGTAATATCGCCCAAGAATAACTCTCGAACCGCAATGTAAATATCTCTCAGCTATACTGAAACTTAAGGCCACTGCCACCATGTATTTATACCTGCGCTCACAGACCAGAATGTTCCTAATTGTGTCTTAGCGCTCATTTGAACTACGTAATTAACTGTGGCCTTGACACAGTCTGCGCGGCTGGCACCTTCGAGAAACCTCTCGAAAATGCGTCGACAAGCACGTACGCCACACATGTTACATCGAGATTCGTCTGGCACATTCGACAAACACATAGATTATTCTGTGATGTCGTAACATTGCCCCCTCCTTAAGCCTGTTCGTCCCGAACTGGCAAACCATCTCTGAAGTAATACTCGACCAGACGATATAGGTGGACGTCCTTGCGAAAGATAATTCTCCCATTCTTCGAATTCAGTCTCGTGTGATCCGAACATCATGTTCCCAGGAATGCGAGTCTTCCACTCAACCACTAGTTTCGCTGGAATCACTCCCATTGCGTCATGTACTGATGACCTAAACACTGGCTGATCCAAGTTTATTTGGTTCTTGTCAACAACCTCTTGCGTAACCTCATCTTCAGCCACTTTGCCCTCGGGCGCTTCTATCAGCTCAGGAACAAGCAAGAGTTTTGTCTTGACACCCATAGTTGGCTTTCCAATCACTTCTTTTGTTGTTTTACACTTATTTGTATTTCCTCTGCTAGTTCTTCGTCCATTCCCGCTTGCAATAGGGAGGGTTCCTCTTGCCCAGACCTGTTGACTTTTTCTTCGACTAATGCCACTCGTTTAATTGAATGGTTGGTAGACCATGTCATTTTAGCCATGCAAAGCTTTATCTTCTCTTGGCCAACCTTCAGGACATTCTCTCTTAAGTCCACAACGAATCCATAGGCATTCATAATGTCCGTGCCAAGAATCACTTCATCGACAATGTCTGCAACGAGCATTTGGTGGATAAACTCGAGAAGACCCAGGCGTACACGTACGTCTACCTTTCCTAGCACCTTGACGGGGCTTCCAGTCACAGTCTGTATTGTACAAAAGCTAATTAGAGGCTGGCGGTTGCTGACTAAGTCAGGGTGCACAATGGACACTGTTGCGCCCGTGTCAACTGTAAATGATGTTGATTTACCTTCCACAAATCCATTAACGATCAAGTTTCCACTGGTCTTATGTAGCATGGAAACTGTGTGCTGTTCTGGGGCTTTACTTCTCCAATTGGTGCGATCACTCTCTTCTCTCAGTATCTTCTTCTCCCAACAGTCTACCTGTAGATGACCACGTTTTCCACAGTTGTAACATTTCGGTCTTCTGTCTTTTTCAAATCGTTGCGACCTTTTGAATTGTTTGTCCGACAACATTGTTTTTCTGCACCAATCATAACGGCAATGTGATGGCACAAACCCATTAATGTAGCGGGACGCTGACTTGGCAGCTTCATACTCTAGGGCGTGACCAAGAGCTTCTGAGCTATTTCGGTGCCTTGCCATTCATAACACTTGCTGAAGTTCACAATCTCCGATGCCGTCAATAAATGTCTGCACCGCAAACCTTATTTGAAAATCTTCTGGTGCTTCAGGATAGGCCAATCTAATCAATCTGTCGATACTTGCTTCACACTCTTGAAGACTCTCCCCGGAACGTTGTCGTCTTGTTCTCAACTGAACGTAGTTCACCTCTCGCAAATGTTTATCACCGTAGCGTAACTCTAAAGCTCTTATCAACTCGGCATAGATGTTCTGCCTGTCAGGTGGCACTTCCTGTAGTATTTCTGCCACAGGTCCTTTTAATGAGTGTAACAGCCTTGTCTTTCTCTGTCCAATTATTTGCGCATGCAGCAGCTTCGAATTGGCATAAATACGTCGCCCAGTGCATGCTTCCATCAAATGTTGGGGCCTTGACATGAACTGTCCCAACCGCAGGCGAGGTGACCTCTATTGACTTATTTTCTGTGTCTTTCTCCGTCTTTATCATTGGTACAGTCTGTTCACAAAGTTGTTTTGGTTGTAACTTCTGGAACTCCTCTCCTATGTTTGCCATTGAGATTTTTACTGCAGATATTTTATTTGACATGGTTTATTCTATGTCAGATATTTTTGTGGACATCGATTCTTCAACACTCGAAACAGATTTCTCTATTTCAGCTAGTTTTAATGTTATCGATTCTTGTACCTCCGATATTTTAGTAACTTGTTTATTAAGCTCACCTCTTAGGAGACCCAACTCTGCACCGGTTTGTTCTTGTGTCTGGTTTTGCTCTTGTATTAACTCCTTGATGTCTTCTGTTTCATGCTTGCGTTTTTCATTCTGTCGTTTTTCTGCTTCTTCCGCCTCCTGTCTGCGTTTCTCATCCTGTCGTTTTTCTGCTTCTTCCTGCGTCTGCCGCAGCAGTGTTTGGAAAGCTTCCATCATCTTACTGGGATCCATGTTTACCGATTAATTACGAATCACACTTGTCTTGTACAAAGTGTCCACTGTTTCCACTGTTAACCGTTTTATCCCAGTTCTGACACCACTGTTACGACAGTCTACTTGATCGTCATAGGTACAGTGGAAAACAAAATAAGTACAAGACACCAATTAAGTCACTAATCATCAGCTTTAATTTTTACAGTTAAACAGTTCGTAATTAACAACACATTCTACTACAACAAACCAAATAAAAATTGTTCACACGTAATAAAATGACACTCATATTAAAACACAACACTTTACTAATAACCACTTGAACACGCACAGTAATATCGCCCGACAATAACTCTCGAACCGCAATGTAAATATCTCGCAGCTATACTGAAACTTAAGGCTGTTGCCACCATGTATTTATACCTGCACTCACATACCAGAATGTTCCTAATTGCGTCTTAGCGCTCGTGTGAACTACGTAATTAACTGCGGCCTTGACACAGTCAACGCGGCTGGCACCTTCGAGAAACCTCTCGAAAATGCATCGACAAGCACGTACGCCACATGCGTTATATCGAGATTCTTCTGGCATATTCGACAAACATGTAGATTGTTCTGTGATGTCGTAACAATATATATAATTTTAATACAGAAGATGTCTACTTTAATGCACTGTTTACAGAAGGGATGTAAGTGAAGAGACAAATTTTTTATTAGGCCTCAGACTTTCACGAAAATGTTCAGGACACAACAGCGTGTAGAGACTGTAAGTGTCCAGGTCTCAATGTGTTAACAAAACAAAGTACATGATATTTAAATGAGAGCGTTCTACAGAAGTTAATGTAATTTATTTAAGTGTTGTAACGGGGCAAAAAGGGGTATTATTTTTATTGTAATTTCATTCGGTTTTATTTCAAATTATACGGGTCCAAAACAGCGAGTCACCTACATAGAACAGCTCAGAGTGTTGGGTGCGGCGTGGTCAACAAGAGTTAATTCACAGAATTCCAGTGCACACATGCCTGTGCTTTCCGTTGTGGAGAAGAGACAAAACCTTTGTGGCTAACAACCAGCAACAAAGGAATGCGTCCGGGGTGCAACAACGCAATACCATTCCAAGAACTGTAGTGCCGAGTGACACGCACAAACACCAGCAAAGACAGGCGCCCGAACAGGGACTAATTTGAAGAAGTATAACGAGTTAATTAATAATTGGAATATTTAAATTTTGTATTACTTACCTTTAAAGGTTCGTCCACATTACCAAGGTTTCGTCTGATGTACTTTGGCAGAGAAAAACAACAGGTGATGCAAAATAAACAAGTACATAGTTATAGTTCATACAACCCACTACTTTATTGTATTCTTATCTCTTCTCCTTCTCTACCTACTAACATTCCACTTACATACTATTGAATATTGAGGTGACAACACCATCTGATTAAAATAACAACTTATCTCTTACTTCTTATAATTAAATCATTTGTCTATAATTATGAAAAACGACCCAGCTTGCTGCACACACACTTTCATTCCATTATAAAACCCCTTTTGTATTAATGACTTTACATCCCCCTGAAAACATGATTATGATAATTTTGATTTGAGTACCGTACAGTTTACCATGGCATCTACGTCGACCGCATGGCGCGTCACTCTCCCTTCTTGATGAAAAAACTGTTATTGTTCCGTTGATTTTGTACATTACACTCGTTCACCGATTCATGTTCTTTTAATTTGATTACACTTTTATTCAGACATCCTGTTATAGTCGGCCGACCTTTATATTGCCTGGGCAGAAAGTTTAGTTGGACCACGCGTGGCCTATATTACTAGTCGACTGGGCTTACATGAGGCCGGACATCACTGCCTTGCCTGCTAACAAATTTCATCGCTGTTCCCAGCCTTCGTTGTTAAAGTCTTAGTCGTTGCACACACCACACATGTTATTTGTATGTCTTGGACGTCGACGAAATTTCACTGCCACTGGTTTCGTCACAAAGATAGGCGGGATTTCGTCAAGACTTCCGCCATCTCCCGGCAGTATTGCAAACAGATTTTATAAAATTAGCCATATTGTTTTACCATCTTGGCGTCGGTGGCGCGCCTGCTGGTGTTTGCGCGTGTCACTCGGCACTACAGTTCTTGGAATGGTATTGCGTCGTTGCACCCCGGACGCATTCCTTTGTTGCTGGTTGTTAGTCACAAAGGTTTTGTCTCTTCTCCACAATGGAAAGCACAGGCATGTGCGCACTGGAATTCTGTGAATTAACTCTTGTTGACCACACCGCACCCAACACTCTGAGCTGTTCTATGTAGGTGACTCGCTGTTTTGGACCCGTATAATTTGAAATAAAACCGAATGAAATTACAATAAAAATAATACCCCTTTTTGCCCCGTTACAGTGTGGTATAAGAGATTTTTACTAAAATCGTGAAAACTGATTGAAAATCATAATTACAAATATATCACTGCCAACTCGGATCACTAATTTTTTATTGGTAAAAAATGATAAACTTTTAACTGATAGCTTAAACCATTTTTTGCTCCTTTGGAGCTTTGTCACAGGCTGCCACTAGGAGCGCTGTCCATCTAGTTTTTGGTGATGGCGCCATCGTACGAAAGATCAGTGATGTGTTTGTGTGGTGTAATATGTTCAAATAGTATGTATGATTGAAATTGTGTCTGTTCATTTAGGATGTTGTTTCTATATGTTTTTGTGTGTTTGCATATTTCTAGTTGTTCAAGAATGTGTAGTTTTCGGCCTTTTTGTGTGTATGTGTAGAATTTATATGGTGTGTATGTTTGTGTGGTTTGGCTCAATGAGGTGGTTTGGGAAGGTGGATTCGGTGGTGGAGTATAGTGCCTTTGTGTGTTCAGTGTATCTCTGTTTGAAGCTACATCCTGTCTGGCCTATATAGAATTTGTTACATCCTGAGCAGTTTAGTTTGTATGCTGGCAGCCTCCGACAAAGCACCAATGGAGTGAAAACTGGTTTTGGCTCAGATAAAAGTTAATAATTTTCACCAATGAAACATTAGTGATCCGAGTCAGTAGTGATATATTTATAATTAATTAGTCAACTGACACATCATAGACAACAAAATCCAGGAATGAAAATCATAAGTACAATATTTGAATATACAGTATGTATAGAAATGAAAGTTGATAGTTTTTTAATTGTAATTATTTGAATAATACATACAATTTTTAGTTTTGTATTTTATGTACGACCCTCACAGTAGTGTATATTGCTAACAGGTTCGTGGCAGCTATCCGGCGTGAAAACTATCCATATGATCGTCCATCTCCACTAGCTCCACCCTTACACAATATGTGGCTACAACCTGCTCACACAATTATTCTGTTGAGTGCACTAACTATTGTCAACTTGCTGCCATATGAATTGGCATACAGTATCAAAGACACCACAAAAGGTAGGATTAAACCTGGACAGCAAGCTGCAATTCATGAGGTATGTTTGTTTTTGCCAGCATGTTATGTTGAATGTTGCTACATTTACTTTCCGATGATATCTAGTTGTCAACAACCAGTACTCATATTACAGGTTAGTCAAGAATCGTCAGTAGAACTTAGCTTACATTTAGAAAACTACCCAGGTGGTGGAGGCATAACAATTCCACAGTATACCAGTAGCTTTACTGCAAGGCTCAGAGTGCATGATCACAGCAACAGAAGACTACATTTACAAGCAGCTATTGTAGCACAGCCTGGATTTGGACTGCGGGTAAATAAAGACATGACTGTTTTTGTTATACTAAGGCCAGGGCTCCATCAGCTGTATTGTACAACTTGTACCCACTGTAATGTACAGCAAGAAAATAGATTCAGTATTGCTAAATGGAAATGGCTCCACACACTGTAAGTTACAGCGGCAGTAAGAATCAAGGGCCAACTCCCAAGGTCATACTGCTGCTGTGTGGGACATGTTTCATTTTGCTGGTGACAGTTTGTTGCTTGTACCTGGCTCCACACACTGTAAGTTACAGTGGCAGTAAGAATCAACGGACAACTCCCAAGGTCATACTGCTGCTGTGTGGGACATGTTCCATTTTGCTGGTGACAGTTTGTTGCTTGTACCTGGCTCCACACACTGTAAGTTACAGCGGCAGTAAGAATCAAGGGACAACTCCCAAGGTAATACTGCCGCTGTGTGGGATAGTTTGTTGCTTGTACCTGGCTCCACGCGCTGTATTTTACTGCCGCTACACTTTCATCTTGGTGCTTTCACTCTTCACTTGATTTACTTATGTCCAGTTGAATTGTTACGATTTGTTTCTTTTGTTTGTTTCACTTTGTGTGGCATAATTTGTAACGGGACAAACGGGCCTGTTGTTTTAATTATGTGGTTTGAGGATGTTACATAATATTTTATTGTATTCATGTATAGAAAGAATGGTTAGGTCCATTTTCCCTATGTCTGCACAAACAACGCAGTTTTCGTCGATATGATTTACTTCAGGGCCGAAGGCGTACGTGTGAAGGAAAACACAGACAATGGCGATTCTGATCGACACTGACAAAATAATATTACGAATATTGACACACGTCACAACAATGACGAGGAACTATGCCGTCAGCTGATGCGGACGAATCGTGGATCACAATTGATCCCCTCCACCTGTCGAAAGTTCGACACAATGTCTGCCCAGTCTGCAGAAAATCATCGTGGCGATAACACGTTAAAAGTTCGCTGGCCTAAAATAGTCAGCTAAAGTGTTTTATTTGAATCAACAAAATGTAATCACAAGTAAATAGTGTTAACAAGTAATTATAACCATCATGTAAATTCAGTGCAAAGGACAGACGAAAGCTAGAGAGTACATCGTCCAACTAAGTACACCAACCATCGGCCGTACCATGGAGAACGTCTGAGTCGCAACTTTACAACATTTCAGGGAAGTCAGAATTCATATTAATACCCAATTATTTAAAAAATCGAGCTCGAAAGTATAACACTCAAAATTAAATGTATCAAATTGAAATATGTAAAGAAAGTATGTGAGATAGAGAGTGAAAGCGAATGCCGGTAGTAATCAAACTAGACATTGGTTTATGTGTGTAAAAAGGGGTAGATGAAACTAAATGAGTAACTAAAATCACAACTGCAATCTAAAATGTTTTGTTTTGTTATGTTCAATTGCATAACGTAGAGAAACAATGAAAATAAATAATGATGAATAGCGGAACTGCAGAGCCGCCATTTTGTTAATATGTGTTCAATGTAATTTAACCCTTCTTTGTTTTTTGTAACTGAGTAACTAGAACGGTAATTAAAAGTGTGCTGTATTCAAATCTATGTGTGAGAGACGTTATTTCTATAACCCGTACTGCTTCTACCTCTCGTTTAACGACACCTTGGCACCCTTAGGTATAATAAATAGATTCAGTGTAAATGAAGTGAGCACGTGGCATGGTATTTCATCCGATACAATGCAAATGAGTCACATAACTATGGTAAGTACTGATAATTCTAAAGTGATAAATATTAGAAAGAAATGAAGAGTGACAGATGGCAGCCCGAACTTAGGACTTTATATAATGAATTGGCTTATATAAATAAACCAGAGTATGGAAGCAGACGGGTGGCGAAATATACGTAGGTTAACAATATAGGTTATGTTATTGTTTGAATGAAGTACAGAACAACTACTGAAAATAAAATTTGTTACTAATATGATCAAAATGGCAGATAACGAAAACATTAGTATAAATAATACAGCAACAGAATCTCTATTATTAAATGAACCACAAGCTAATTCAACACCTATTATAAATAATAAAGTGTCATTAGAATACCTTTTTCAGCTAATGAAAGTACAGAATAATGAATTAAATCATAAATTAAACCATTATGATGAACAATTTGATGATATCAAAAAAGAGATTAAGAAACGGAATGGTAATATTGATAAAAGAGTAAGTGAAATAGAGACACGGTTATACAAGATAGAATTAGAAAATAAGAGAGGAATAGACAAATTAGAATTAAACAAAGATGACAAGGTAAGTAGGGGAGAGAATTGTAACAATATAAATAAAAGTATGATATTAGAAAATGATTATGTAAACAGGGGTAGGGATAATGAAATTTTATGGGGGATAGAATATGATAATAATGGAATGATAGTGTGTTTTGAAGGGTTAAAGAGAGTGTGTAAAGAAAGTATAATTGTAAAAGAGTTGCAGGGGGTAGATTTTTCCCTTAATGGTGTATTTGGGGGTGATGTACAGGTGTTGAGGAAGGATGAGAGTGCCTTCGATGTATATTTGGGAGACATATGCTCTACAAATAAAGTTGTCCTTGGTTTTTTTAGTGCACTTCACAGGTGGTGCAATAGTTGTGAATTAGTGTCCCCTGCAAATATAGAAAGAGAGAATGTAGTTGGGTGTGGTAGAGAGAGACATATTAAAAGAGAGATGTTTTGAAAGTGAGAGATATATTGAGAGAAAAAGAGAAATAGAAATTTTTAAGATAAGTAGAGACTATGAAGAGTTTATGGAAAGGTTAGGAGTAGAGATGATATATAATAGAAATAAGAACTTACCTTGTAATGAAACGGAAGGAGTAGGAGATAAGGGAAATAATGACTTTACAAATTACCTAATTATGACTGATTATACCGAAGGTGACAGAACCATACCCGATCATGAGTTATATAAGTTTGTGGAAAAGGATAAAAATTTGAATAGTTGGTACATGTATAATGATAAGATAAGATATCTAATATTAAGCAATGTATATAGTTTTAAGATTCGACTATTGTTTGACGATGGAGGGTAAATATTTTATTGTGTTTATGAACATTTAATTATGTGGACAGTGTTTTGAAATGGACTGCTTATGAACTGATTTTTGATAAATGGTTAAATGATAATTTTGGATTGTATATTTTTGTGTATATTAATGTCAATGTATTTGTGTATTTTTGATATGTGTATTTTATATATTTGTTATGTAAACCATGTACTGTAGAATTTTAAATATTAAAGAATAAATAATTAGGTTTGATAATGATTTTAAATAATTATGGAATTCAGAGTCTAATGGTTAGTAAATGATTACGCATATGATATATTTGGATATTGGGAGGTATTGTTGTTAGTAGGTAAGTGATGAATGTTTCAGTGGTATATTAAGGTGAAATGTTGCAAAGAGGTTTGGGGATAGTGATAAATAAGGGCATTGGAGTTAGTTAAATAGAGTTAATGGGAGTTAGTGAAAATAAGAATGTTGAGAGACAGATAATATATAAAGAGGTGTTAGATATTTTAGGGACACAGTAGTTAGTGATAATATGTAGAGAGGTGAGTAATGTGAATGGTAATTATATTTAATGATGATGATATTTTGTAGTAAGGATCCGGTGTAGGGAGTGATCAGCGTGCGACGTGGCAAGGGACCAGCGTGCAGCGTTGTGGCAGGCGGAGCAATTTTGAGTTAGAGTGTTTGCCAATATTTGGTGGAGGGCAAATGGTTAGGAATGGGTATGGCCAGGTAGGGAACACACATCTTTGTACAAAAATGAGCGGTGCCAGAGGATTTAAATGGGATTAGTGAAGGGGGTTATTATTGAGATATTGGTGTCATAATATGTTAATGGTTAGAAGCGGTTGTTAGTAGTTAGAAAAAAGGGGTAGTAAGGTTAGATAGACAAATGCCAAAATAAGAGATAGAGATAATAGTGAACAATAGAGAGTCACCCAAACTAGATAAGGATAAAATGGTTAGAAAGGGACAATTCATGGTAGGAAGGTGAGGTAACTGAAAGGTGAATAATAAATTTGAAAATTTTTTGTATAGAATCTAAGGATATAATAAATGTTTACTAATAAAAGTTGAATAGAGAGTTGATAAAAATAAGAATGTCTTATCAAATTTTATACAAGTTATTTACATGTGAATTGTTCAATGTTAAGTGCTTAATGTTTTATGATGTACCATGTTTTATTATGTAGATGGTATAATAGTGTGTGTGGCTGGGCGGTTACCACAAGGGTAGTAACGATAATTCAATATTAAATCTTAAAGAAATGATGGTGATATTGGTGTTGGTCGTTAAGTCTGCAATTATGATTCTGTTGTAAGGAAAGTTGAGTAAAGAAAAATAAATAATTTTGAAGTATTTGCCATAATAGGTATATGTGTTGATGTTATCTGAAATAAATTAATAGAGATAGTGGTTGTTGTTTGAGAGATTAAGATTTGTTTTATGTTTAGTATAATAATATGTTTTCTTGTGGTGAGAGGAGTAAGTTGATGTTGACTGGAGTCAGAGAATTTGTTAAAAAATACAGGAGTGTTAAAAATTTGGAAAGGATTTTCTGTCTTAAATCTTGTTTTTGTTATTTGAAAACTTATTAATTAATAAAACCAATGTCTAGTAACATAAACCAATGCATCTAAGGGGAAACATATCAGTTGTGGATATGGAAATAGATAAGGCCACTATTTTAAAATTTTTGTATTGCATGTTTCAGAGTTTTGTGGTGTTGTGACCGCGGTCCTGAGCTGGCCGGTGTGTCAGAACAGGAGCGTTAAGTGCCTAATGGCCTTATGGTGTTGGGATCTCTCCTGAGAAGTCCAGTAAGGCCAGATGGTACGATCAGCATCATTGGACCGAGGGTAAGTGATTGAAATTTTTTTTTAAATACTAAAAGGGGTTGTGGGAACATATCTGGGCTGATCCTTTTAGAAAAGTGTGAATAAGTCAATGAAAGTTTTCATGTTTCGACATAAAACCTTTCATTGAGGGGGTTTTGTAACGGGACAAACGGGCCTGTTGTTTTAATTATGTGGTTTGAGGATGTTACATAATATTTTATTGTATTCATGTATAGAAAGAATGGTTAGGTCCATTTTCCCTATATCTGCACAAACAACGCAGTTTTTGTCGATACGATTTACTTCAAGGCCGAAGGCGTACGTGTGAAGGAAAACACAGACAATGGCGATTCTGATCGACACTGACAAAATAATATTACGAATATTGACACACGTCACAACAATGACGAGGAACTATGCCGTCAGCTGATGCGGACGAATCGTGGATCACAATTGATCCCCTCCACCTGTCCCCTCCAAATGAACACGATGACGAACCGCCACCATCAATGCAGGAAATACAAGAGGCAATTAAAGCACAGAAAAATAACAAAGCTCCAGGAATTGATGAAATTCCCTCTGAACTACTTAAGTGGGGTGGGAAAAAACTCGTGGAACAATTGCATGCCTTAATACTCACTATATGGAGTACAGAACAAATCCCTGACGATTGGAGGAAAACCATCATATGTCCTATACATAAAAAAGGGGACAAGCTATCATGCCAGAACTACAGAGGAATCTCTCTACTATGCTCCGGATATAAAATTTTTACATACATCATCAATAAAAGATTACAGCCATATGCTGAAGAGATTATCGGCGAATACCAGTCCGGTTTCAGAAAAGGAAGATCCACCATAGATCAAATATATACAGTCAGACAAGTTCTGAGTAAAGCGTGGGAACAAGATATAGACATCTATAATATTTTTGTTGATTTTAGACAAGCCTATGATTCGATAGATAGGGATAAACTATCTAATATTTTATACGAATTCGACATACCAGTGAAACTGGTAAGGATGATAAACTTGACAATGACTAATACAGAAGCTCAGGTACGAATACAAGGACACAAAATAGAAGGATTTGTAATCAATCGAGGGTTAAAACAGGGAGATGGGCTGGCCCCGACCTTGTTTAATCTAGCTTTAGAATATGTGATCAGAAAACTGTCAGTAGGAAGAAACAACGTACTGACAAACAAATCGGTCCAATTAGTAGCGTATGCGGACGACATCAATATAATGTGTAGGACAAAAAATGCAGCAGAGGAAACGTATTCTGAACTCAAAGAAAATGCTAGCAATATAGGCCTCAAAATCAACATAGATAAAACAAAAATATTAGTGCAGACTAGAAGACAAAGAAACTACGGAACAATCGACAATATCGAAAAGGTGGACAACTTTAAATACTTGGGAACCATATTAGAAAAAAACGGCACAGAAGAAGCCGAAATCCGAAACCGGATAGTCCAAGCCAATAAAGCGTATTTCGCCACATCAAGTATCTTCAGATCCAAAGACATCCACAGAAACACGAAACTAAGGATATACAAATCAATAATAAGACCCATCCTAACATATGGTTGCGAAACGTGTATCCTGAACTCCAAGGCAGCAAACACTCTCAATACCTTTGAAAGAAAAATATTACGAAGAATCCTGGGACCAGTTAATGACGTACATGGCTGGAGAATAAGATATAACTATGAATTGTATCAAATGTATAAAGAACCACCGTTAACACGGTACATAAAACTACAGCGTCTAAGGTGGGCTGGTCATGTAGCCAGAATGGGAGAAGAAAGGATACCACAAAAACTATTGTATACCAGAATCCATGGAAAAAGACCAGTGGGAAGACCAAGGAGAAGATGGGAGGATGCGGTGGATGAGGATGCAAGAGACATATTAAAAGTGCGTTCCTGGAGGAGGATGGCTGCTGACAGAGGAGAATGGGGGGAAAAATTGAAGGAGGCCAGGGCCCAACAAGGGCTGTAGTGCCATAGAAAGAAGAAGAAGAAGTGGTTGTTGTTTGAGAGATTAAGATTTGTTTTATGTTTAGTATAATAATATGTTTTCTTGTGGTGAGAGGAGTAAGTTGATGTTGACTGGAGTCAGAGAATTTGTTAAAAAATACAGGAGTGTTAAAAATTTGGAAAGGATTTTCTGTCTTAAATCTTGTTTTTGTTATTTGAAAACTTATTAATTAATAAAACCAATGTCTAGTAACATAAACCAATGCATCTAAGGGGAAACATATCAGTTGTGGATATGGAAATAGATAAGGCCACTATTTTAAAATTTTTGTATTGCATGTTTCAGAGTTTTGTGGTGTTGTGACCGCGGTCCTGAGCTGGCCGGTGTGTCAGAACAGGAGCGTTAAGTGCCTAATGGCCTTATGGTGTTGGGATCTCTCCTGAGAAGTCCAGTAAGGCCAGATGGTACGATCAGCATCATTGGACCGAGGGTAAGTGATTGAAATTTTTTTTTAAATACTAAAAGGGGTTGTGGGAACATATCTGGGCTGATCCTTTTAGAAAAGTGTGAATAAGTCAATGAAAGTTTTCATGTTTCGACATAAAACCTTTCATTGAGGGGGTTTTGTAACGGGACAAACGGGCCTGTTGTTTTAATTATGTGGTTTGAGGATGTTACATAATATTTTATTGTATTCATGTATAGAAAGAATGGTTAGGTCCATTTTCCCTATATCTGCACAAACAACGCAGTTTTTGTCGATACGATTTACTTCAAGGCCGAAGGCGTACGTGTGAAGGAAAACACAGACAATGGCGATTCTGATCGACACTGACAAAATAATATTACGAATATTGACACACGTCACAACAATGACGAGGAACTATGCCGTCAGCTGATGCGGACGAATCGTGGATCACAATTGATCCCCTCCACCTGTCCCCTCCAAATGAACACGATGACGAACCGCCACCATCAATGCAGGAAATACAAGAGGCAATTAAAGCACAGAAAAATAACAAAGCTCCAGGAATTGATGAAATTCCCTCTGAACTACTTAAGTGGGGTGGGAAAAAACTCGTGGAACAATTGCATGCCTTAATACTCACTATATGGAGTACAGAACAAATCCCTGACGATTGGAGGAAAACCATCATATGTCCTATACATAAAAAAGGGGACAAGCTATCATGCCAGAACTACAGAGGAATCTCTCTACTATGCTCCGGATATAAAATTTTTACATACATCATCAATAAAAGATTACAGCCATATGCTGAAGAGATTATCGGCGAATACCAGTCCGGTTTCAGAAAAGGAAGATCCACCATAGATCAAATATATACAGTCAGACAAGTTCTGAGTAAAGCGTGGGAACAAGATATAGACGTCTATAATATTTTTGTTGATTTTAGACAAGCCTATGATTCGATAGATAGGGATAAACTATCTAATATTTTATACGAATTCGACATACCAGTGAAACTGGTAAGGATGATAAACTTGACAATGACTAATACAGAAGCTCAGGTACGAATACAAGGACACAAAATAGAAGGATTTGTAATCAATCGAGGGTTAAAACAGGGAGATGGGCTGGCCCCGACCTTGTTTAATCTAGCTTTAGAATATGTGATCAGAAAACTGTCAGTAGGAAGAAACAACGTACTGACAAACAAATCGGTCCAATTAGTAGCCTATGCGGACGACATCAATATAATGTGTAGGACAAAAAATGCAGCAGAGGAAACGTATTCTGAACTCAAAGAAAATGCTAGCAATATAGGCCTCAAAATCAACATAGATAAAACAAAAATATTAGTGCAGACTAGAAGACAAAGAAACTACGGAACAATCGACAATATCGAAAAGGTGGACAACTTTAAATACTTGGGAACCATATTAGAAAAAAACGGCACAGAAGAAGCCGAAATCCGAAACCGGATAGTCCAAGCCAATAAAGCGTATTTCGCCACATCAAGTATCTTCAGATCCAAAGACATCCACAGAAACACGAAACTAAGGATATACAAATCAATAATAAGACCCATCCTAACATATGGTTGCGAAACGTGTATCCTGAACTCCAAGGCAGCAAACACTCTCAATACCTTTGAAAGAAAAATATTACGAAGAATCCTGGGACCAGTTAATGACGTACATGGCTGGAGAATAAGATACAACTATGAATTGTATCAAATGTATAAAGAACCACCGTTAACACGGTACATAAAACTACAGCGTCTAAGGTGGGCTGGTCATGTAGCCAGAATGGGAGAAGAAAGGATACCACAAAAACTATTGTATACCAGAATCCATGGAAAAAGACCAGTGGGAAGACCAAGGAGAAGATGGGAGGATGCGGTGGATGAGGATGCAAGAGACATATTAAAAGTGCGTTCCTGGAGGAGGATGGCTGCTGACAGAGGAGAATGGGGGGAAAAATTGAAGGAGGCCAGGGCCCAACAAGGGCTGTAGTGCCATAGAAAGAAGAAGAAGAAGTGGTTGTTGTTTGAGAGATTAAGATTTGTTTTATGTTTAGTATAATAATATGTTTTCTTGTGGTGAGAGGAGTAAGTTGATGTTGACTGGAGTCAGAGAATTTGTTAAAAAATACAGGAGTGTTAAAAATTTGGAAAGGATTTTCTGTCTTAAATCTTGTTTTTGTTATTTGAAAACTTATTAATTAATAAAACCAATGTCTAGTAACATAAACCAATGCATCTAAGGGGAAACATATCAGTTGTGGATATGGAAATAGATAAGGCCACTATTTTAAAATTTTTGTATTGCATGTTTCAGAGTTTTGTGGTGTTGTGACCGCGGTCCTGAGCTGGCCGGTGTGTCAGAACAGGAGCATTAAGTGCCTAATGGCCTTATGGTGTTGGGATCTCTCCTGAGAAGTCCAGTAAGGCCAGATGGTACGATCAGCATCATTGGACCGAGGGTAAGTGATTGAAATTTTTTTTTAAATACTAAAAGGGGTTGTGGGAACATATCTGGGCTGATCCTTTTAGAAAAGTGTGAATAAGTCAATGAAAGTTTTCATGTTTCGACATAAAACCTTTCATTGAGGGGGTTTTGTAACGGGACAAACGGGCCTGTTGTTTTAATTATGTGGTTTGAGGATGTTACATAATATTTTATTGTATTCATGTATAGAAAGAATGGTTAGGTCCATTTTCCCTATATCTGCACAAACAACGCAGTTTTTGTCGATACGATTTACTTCAAGGCCGAAGGCGTACGTGTGAAGGAAAACACAGACAATGGCGATTCTGATCGACACTGACAAAATAATATTACGAATATTGACACACGTCACAACAATGACGAGGAACTATGCCGTCAGCTGATGCGGACGAATCGTGGATCACAATTGATCCCCTCCACCTGTCGAAAGTTCGACACAATGTCTGCCCAGTCTGCAGAAAATCATCATGGCGATAACACGTTAAAAGTTCGCTGGCCTAAAATAGTCAGCTAAAGTGTTTTATTTGAATCAACAAAATGTAATCACAAGTAAATAGTGTTAACAAGTAATTATAACCATCATGTAAATTCAGTGCAAAGGACAGACGAAAGCTAGAGAGTACATCGTCCAACTAAGTACACCAACCATCGGCCGTACCATGGAGAACGTCTGAGTCGCAACTTTACAACATTTCAGGGAAGTCAGAATTCATATTAATACCCAATTATTTAAAAAATCGAGCTCGAAAGTATAACACTCAAAATTAAATGTATCAAATTGAAATATGTAAAGAAAGTATGTGAGATAGAGAGTGAAAGCGAATGCCGGTAGTAATCAAACTAGACATTGGTTTATGTGTGTAAAAAGGGGTAGATGAAACTAAATGAGTAACTAAAATCACAACTGCAGTCTAAAATGTTTTGTTTTGTTATGTTCAATTGCATAACGTAGAGAAACAATGAAAATAAATAATGATGAATAGCGGAACTGCAGAGCCGCCATTTTGTTAATATGTGTTCAATGTAATTTAACCCTTCTTTGTTTTTTGTAACTGAGTAACTAGAACGGTAATTAAAAGTGTGCTGTATTCAAATCTATGTGTGAGAGACGTTATTTCTATAACCCGTACTGCTTCTACCTCTCGTTTAACGACACCTTGGCACCCTTAGGTATAATAAATAGATTCAGTGTAAATGAAGTGAGCACGTGGCATGGTATTTCATCCGATACAATGCAAATGAGTCACATAACTATGGTAAGTACTGATAATTCTAAAGTGATAAATATTAGAAAGAAATGAAGAGTGACAAATTTTTGAAATGGAGTTAGACATTGAACAAATTATTATAGAAGTAGAAAAATACCCAGAATTATACGACACGAAAATTGAAAGCTATTAATTCAGAAACGCTGAAATTGAACCATAATTTGTATGAATAATTATAAATGAACGTTCTGACATCCGGTAAAACTCAAAAAATTTATCCGGGTATTTTTTTTTTTTAGTTTTTGATGGAAAACATAAAACAAGCCATTCATTTTTCTATCACTTATCACTGGATGTGTCCACCACTGTCATTGAAGCAAACGCCTTCACCGTTGGTAAACAATTAGTAAATATATGATTGCTTTGGATACAAATTTTAGCCAAGGCATATTGTCAAGCAATTAAGTGTAACCTAAAAGTTTTTATTAACTATAATTATTAAACAGTTACTTATAATTAAATGATTCAATGGAAACCATAATTAAAAAACAATTTCTACCACTATTCCATTAAATATTTAATTTTTATTCATTTTGTTTTAATTGTCTCCAAGTCACGTTACTAATATTTAGAATTAATATTAGGCAATTACCTGTATTAACTTCCGTCTTGTGACTTCTTTAGTTTTTTCCTTAAAACAACGCGTTTCGAGAATAAATTCTCATCATCAGGTTTTTAAAAATTATAAAAACATCAAATTCACCCAAAAGGGGTCGTCAACTATTTAAAATACACAAACACAAAAACACCACACATAACTAAACACCGACACAGTCACGGCACAGTCCGATGCGCATCGTCTCGCCGCCAACGACCAACTGTTGCACTTTGTCTTATATGACCGTTATCATTGCCCGCTGACCCATCGATATCGATGGCCGTGTTGTACAGCAGATTCGATCGGAACGAAACTTTGTCATTAAGTAGCTGGTCCGTTTGTAACTTAGAAGCCCTGTATATCTCATATTCCTCCACAGCGTTCATGTATGCACCCTTTTTACAATTATGAAGCAGTTTAAAGTTTGTGTGGAAGTCTGAGTACTTATGATTATACAGCATTAAATGCTGAGCGTAACTAGATCTAGTTTTCGAGATATCACTTTTGGGCAGGTGTTCTTTAAAACGTTCGGCTGACGGCCTGCCCGTCTGTCCTATATAGAATTTGTCACAGTCATCGCATTCAAGCTTGTACACTCCAGTTTTCTCTTCAGCCGGGATATGAGTTCTTTGTCCCAAACGTTTTTTGATGTTATTTGTGGTTTTAAAGACCACTGCTATTTTACGTTTTTTCAGCTCATTCTTTACAATGACTGGTAGTACATTTGTGTACTCAGTTACTATAAATTTAGTATCTTCTTTAGATGGGCCGGTTAATCTGCTTTTACTATTGATTTTTACCGAGTGTTTTCTTATAAGCTTGTCTATGATTCCACTGTTATACCCATTAGCGATAGCTATACTTTTGATTATATTAGTCTCTTCCACTCTGTCTTTTTGCTCAAGGGGAACAGCAAGCATTCTATGAACGAACGCGTTGAAGGCTGCCATTTTTTGGGAATATGGATGGTACGAATCAGCATGAATAGTAATATTCGTGGTGGTGGGCTTTCTATAAATTTTGAATCTAAAACGGTCATTATATTTGCTGATAGTGAGATCAAGAAAGTTCAGGCAGCTATTATTCTCCATTTCTAGGGTAAATTGGATTTTCATGTTTATGCTGTTCATATATCCTTTCAAATTTTCTATTTGTCTACTCGTTCCATTGAATATCATAAAAGTGTCGTCAACGTAGCGCACGTAAAATTTAATTTTGTCTCGCTGTTTATTAAGACTAGACATTAAAAATGTATTCTCAAAGTGGTTCAAGTATAGGTCCGCTAAAATCCCCGATAAAGGTGACCCCATTGCCAGACCATCCTCCTGCATGAAATACTCATTATCATAAGAGAAATAATTTTGTTTGAGTATTGTTTTTAGCAGTTGCATAAGTTCATCAATTTTATTTCTACCTAACCTATTTGTATTAATTAAGCTATTTCTGAGAATAGTCATTGTCTCATCTACCGGCACATTGGTGTACAGATTAGTTACGTCAAATGAAGCCAACCTATAATGTGGTGCTGATTTAATAGTTTTAATTTTTTCAACGAGATCGTAGCTGTTTTTTATGCTGTAGTTATTTACTATGTCAATGTTCTCTTTTATGATTTTTACTAATCTTTTAGCCGTCCTATAACCAGGGGCAGTCGTGTAATTTACAACCGGGCGTATTGGCATATCTTCTTTATGTATTTTGGGTAAACCCGTAAGTTCTGGGGCCCTGGCATTTATGGGTTTTAAATAACGTCTAGTGCTTTCATTGAGGAGATTGGGGCATTTATTTATAGCGTTGTTTAATTCCTTGACATAGGGGCTAGTGGGATCCTTGTGTAGCTTTTTAATATTATTGTTTTTGATGAACTCCTGTACCTTATTGGTATATATATTTTTACTATTTCTTTTATGAATTTGCTCACTGCTATAATTTTTATAGCAATCTGGTTGTTTGAGACCTGAAGATGTCAGTGATGACGAAAAGCTTAGTCGAACAATAAAAATTATAGCAGTGAGCAAATTCATAAAAGAAATAGTAAGGATGGCTGCTAATTTAAACAATACAAAGAATATATATTTTTGTTAATAATAACTACCGTATTACCCTTATCAGCTGTCGTGACGATAGCGTTATCATGTCGAAGTTTTTCGTAAACATTCCGTGCAATACGCGCGTCACGTTTGTACTTATTTTGCAGGTTAGCGATGTGGGTATCCTTCTTAATAACTTTGTTTATTTTGTTATTTATGATGGCACGCGTCTCCTCCTGATGCGAAATATTATCAATAGTTTTTATGGCAGCTTCCGCGCATATTATTTCACGTATCATAAAGTTCTTATTAAACGAGGGAATGTTATACATCAAACCTTTGTTCATTAATGTCATTTCGTTATGTTCAAACTTAATTCCGGTGTAATTTGCAACCCGCTGATGAAATACGTGGCTATGTTCTACTGTATTATTATCGTCATTGTGTTGTTTTGTATACAGGTTTTGAAACTTTCTTAACTGTTTACGTTTAAGAGAACTGACGACTTTGTTTATCTGTCTATTGACAATGTCGAGAATGCCGTTTATTACTGCCGGGTGAAACTCGTTTAAAACTTCCAGGTGGGCTAGATAAAGCTTAGTATTTAGACCACTTTTTAAAATATAAAGTCGTTTGATCTCTTCCTTAATCCAGATTGATATTATTTTTTCGGAACAATGTCTGCTGTTGATGTTGGAACTTATGTACTTCGGTGTGATGTTGTAGTGAAGGCATCTTTTGTTATACTTGATGTTCTGCGATGCCTTAATCAATTTTAATTTGATGTTTTTAAACTTATAGACAATACGTGCCTGACTGGCTTCTAGATTCATTTTGTTTTAATTGTCTCCAAGTCACGTTACTAATATTTAGAATTAATATTAGGCAATTACCTGTATTAACTTCCGTCTTGTGACTTCTTTAGTTTTTTCCTTAAAACAACGCGTTTCGAGAATAAATTCTCATCATCAGGTTTTTAAAAATTATAAAAACATCAAATTCACCCAAAGGTTTTGATGATTCATCAACCTCATCATCAGGTTTTTAAAAATTATAAAAACATCAAATTCACCCAAAAGGGGTGAATATGAACAGCATAAACATGAAAATCCAATTTACCCTAGAAATGGAGAATAATAGCTGCCTGAACTTTCTTGATCTCACTATCAGCAAATATAATGACCGTTTTAGATTCAAAATTTATAGAAAGCCCACCACCACGAATATTACTATTCATGCTGATTCGTACCATCCATATTCCCAAAAAATGGCAGCCTTCAACGCGTTCGTTCATAGAATGCTTGCTATTCCCCTTGAGCAAAAAGACAGAGTGGAAGAGACTAATATAATCAAAAGTATAGCTATCGCTAATGGGTATAACAGTGGAATCATAGACAAGCTTATAAGAAAACACTCGGTAAAAATCAATAGTAAAAGCAGATTAACCGGCCCATCTAAAGAAGATACTAAATTTATAGTAACTGAGTACACAAATGTACTACCAGTCATTGTAAAGAATGAGCTGAAAAAACGTAAAATAGCAGTGGTCTTTAAAACCACAAATAACATCAAAAAACGTTTGGGACAAAGAACTCATATCCCGGCTGAAGAGAAAACTGGAGTGTACAAGCTTGAATGCGATGACTGTGACAAATTCTATATAGGACAGACGGGCAGGTCGTCAGCCGAACGTTTTAAAGAACACCTGCCCAAAAGTGATATCTCGAAAACTAGATCCAGTTACGCTCAGCATTTAATGCTGTATAATCATAAGTACTCAGACTTCCACACAAACTTTAAACTGCTTCATAATTGTAAAAAGGGTGCATACATGAACGCTGTGGAGGAATATGAGATATACAGGGCTTCTAAGTTACAAACGGACCAGCTACTTAATGACAAAGTTTCGTTCCGATCGAATCTGCTGTACAACACGGCCATCGATATCGATGGGTCAGCGGGCAATGATAACGGTCATATAAGACAAAGTGCAACAGTTGGTCGTTGGCGGCGAGACGATGCGCATCGGACTGTGCCGTGACTGTGTCGGTGTTTAGTTATGTGTGGTGTTTTTGTGTTTGTGTATTTTAAATAGTTGACGACCCCTTTTGGGTGAATTTGATGTTTTTATAATTTTTAAAAACCTGATGATGAGAATTTATTCTCGAAACGCGTTGTTTTAAGGAAAAAACTAAAGAAGTCACAAGACGGAAGTTAATACAGGTAATTGCCTAATATTAATTCTAAATATTAGTAACGTGACTTGGAGACAATTAAAACAAAATGAATCTAGAAGCCAGTCAGGCACGTATTGTCTATAAATTTAAAAACATCAAATTAAAATTGATTAAGGCATCGCAGAACATCAAGTATACCAAAAGATGCCTTCACTACAACATCACACCGAAGTACATAAGTTCCAACATCAACAGCAGACATTGTTCCGAAAAAATAATATCAATCTGGATTAAGGAAGAGATCAAACGACTTTATATTTTAAAAAGTGGTCTAAATACTAAGCTTTATCTAGCCCACCTGGAAGTTTTAAACGAGTTTCACCCGGCAGTAATAAACGGCATTCTCGACATTGTCAATAGACAGATAAACAAAGTCGTCAGTTCTCTTAAACGTAAACAGTTAAGAAAGTTTCAAAACCTGTATACAAAACAACACAATGACGATAATAATACAGTAGAACATAGCCACGTATTTCATCAGCGGGTTGCAAATTACACCGGAATTAAGTTTGAACATAACGAAATGACATTATTGAACAAAGGTTTGATGTATAACATTCCCTCGTTTAATAAGAACTTTATGATACGTGAAATAATATGCGCGGAAGCTGCCATAAAAACTATTGATAATATTTCGCATCAGGAGGAGACGCGTGCCATCATAAATAACAAAATAAACAAAGTTATTAAGAAGGATACCCACATCGCTAACCTGCAAAATAAGTACAAACGTGACGCGCGTATTGCACGGAATGTTTACGAAAAACTTCGACATGATAACGCTATCGTCACGACAGCTGATAAGGGTAATACGGTAGTTATTATTAACAAAAATATATATACCAATAAGGTACAGGAGTTCATCAAAAACAATAATATTAAAAAGCTACACAAGGATCCCACTAGCCCCTATGTCAAGGAATTAAACAACGCTATAAATAAATGCCCCAATCTCCTCAATGAAAGCACTAGACGTTATTTAAAACCCATAAATGCCAGGGCCCCAGAACTTACGGGTTTACCCAAAATACATAAAGAAGATATGCCAATACGCCCGGTTGTAAATTACACGACTGCCCCTGGTTATAGGACGGCTAAAAGATTAGTAAAAATCATAAAAGAGAACATTGACATAGTAAATAACTACAGCATAAAAAACAGCTACGATCTCGTTGAAAAAATTAAAACTATTAAATCAGCACCACATTATAGGTTGGCTTCATTTGACGTAACTAATCTGTACACCAATGTGCCGGTAGATGAGACAATGACTATTCTCAGAAATAGCTTAATTAATACAAATAGGTTAGGTAGAAATAAAATTGATGAACTTATGCAACTGCTAAAAACAATACTCAAACAAAATTATTTCTCTTATGATAATGAGTATTTCATGCAGGAGGATGGTCTGGCAATGGGGTCACCTTTATCGGGGATTTTAGCGGACCTATACTTGAACCACTTTGAGAATACATTTTTAATGTCTAGTCTTAATAAACAGCGAGACAAAATTAAATTTTACGTGCGCTACGTTGACGACACTTTTATGATATTCAATGGAACGAGTAGACAAATAGAAAATTTGAAAGGATATATGAACAGCATAAACATGAAAATCCAATTTACCCTAGAAATGGAGAATAATAGCTGCCTGAACTTTCTTGATCTCACTATCAGCAAATATAATGACCGTTTTAGATTCAAAATTTATAGAAAGCCCACCACCACGAATATTACTATTCATGCTGATTCGTACCATCCATATTCCCAAAAAATGGCAGCCTTCAACGCGTTCGTTCATAGAATGCTTGCTGTTCCCCTTGAGCAAAAAGACAGAGTGGAAGAGACTAATATAATCAAAAGTATAGCTATCGCTAATGGGTATAACAGTGGAATCATAGACAAGCTTATAAGAAAACACTCGGTAAAAATCAATAGTAAAAGCAGATTAACCGGCCCATCTAAAGAAGATACTAAATTTATAGTAACTGAGTACACAAATGTACTACCAGTCATTGTAAAGAATGAGCTGAAAAAACGTAAAATAGCAGTGGTCTTTAAAACCACAAATAACATCAAAAAACGTTTGGGACAAAGAACTCATATCCCGGCTGAAGAGAAAACTGGAGTGTACAAGCTTGAATGCGATGACTGTGACAAATTCTATATAGGACAGACGGGCAGGCCGTCAGCCGAACGTTTTAAAGAACACCTGCCCAAAAGTGATATCTCGAAAACTAGATCCAGTTACGCTCAGCATTTAATGCTGTATAATCATAAGTACTCAGACTTCCACACAAACTTTAAACTGCTTCATAATTGTAAAAAGGGTGCATACATGAACGCTGTGGAGGAATATGAGATATACAGGGCTTCTAAGTTACAAACGGACCAGCTACTTAATGACAAAGTTTCGTTCCGATCGAATCTGCTGTACAACACGGCCATCGATATCGATGGGTCAGCGGGCAATGATAACGGTCATATAAGACAAAGTGCAACAGTTGGTCGTTGGCGGCGAGACGATGCGCATCGGACTGTGCCGTGACTGTGTCGGTGTTTAGTTATGTGTGGTGTTTTTGTGTTTGTGTATTTTAAATAGTTGACGACCCCTTTTGGGTGAATTTGATGTTTTTATAATTTTTAAAAACCTGATGATGAGAATTTATTCTCGAAACGCGTTGTTTTAAGGAAAAAACTAAAGAAGTCACAAGACGGAAGTTAATACAGGTAATTGCCTAATATTAATTCTAAATATTTAATTTTTATACACTCATCTACACAATGCACAGTGCGGTTACTGCTTGTGGGGCCAAGCACCTCGAAGTGGTAGCAGAAAATTACTGCTTCTAAGCACTGTAAAATACAGCGTGTAGAGCCATTTATTTATAGATAAATCTAGCCATAAAGTGTTGTTTGTACACACCATAATTTACAGCTCTTCGAGCCGCAGCCTAAATTGTAGTATTCACCAGTGGCGGCTGGTTGTGTCAAGGAGAGGGGGGTGCAAGTTTTAATGAACGTAGGGTAACTCATTTTTAGTTAAATAAATTTTAAAAACTTTAAATGTTAAATGTTGTTAAGTGCTAGTTGTAAGTGTACATTTGCAATCTTGAAATACATATTTCATATTTGCAAATCTCATGGCTATGAGCTTTTCAGTATCTTTTATACAGGTGTTGGTCATGTTGTAGTCTAAATTATGTAATGCTGCCAGTGGTTAATGCAGAAACTCTAATTAGATATCGATTAAATTTACTTGTGTGACGGTACAAAAAGGTGTACAATCATTTTACTATTGTGCAATAATACGATCTATGTAACCCATAGTAAAATACGACTTTAGAAATCTGAATGGTATGAATCAGCCAGTGTGACGTAGATATTGCCGTCTCAAAACTCAATAACCGAACCTTATAAGGTAAGGAATTTTGTGTCCCATCTGACGTCATGATAATATCAGGAAGGGAACACATGTTTTTCAATAACGAAACGCAGTTCTGACTTTTGAAAATGTCTAGATTCTTCGGTGGACCCAAATAAGAGGGGTAGCGGGGAGCGAAGGGGACCACGTGACCAGCCCGTATAGTATACGATCACCAATCGCCATTCGCCCAGTTCGAACAACATCAAAACGCCGTACGGTGGTGTTGAACCAAGTCCGGGGACAAAAATCAGTGTAGGCCTACAAAAAAGTGTGAAAATGAATATAAAACAGTGGTAAATAAATCTCTTCAAGTGTAAAAGCAATTGGCAAAATTAATTAACAATTTCGAACAGTTTTTGTGAGTGTTGGTGCAAAAGTGAACTGAACAAGTAATGACACAACAATGGAACAATGGAATAACTGCTACAGATAAGTACTATCAAAACTAGGTCAACCAAACAACAATTAATAACTATTTACCCAGTTCTAAAATACTCCATTCAGATAATAATGAGATCTCAAATTTAGAGGGGTTTTAAGAGAGAGAGAGGGTGAGAGTGAAAGCGAGGTACTGGTTCGCCTTAATAGAATTAAGCAAGTTAGTTTTGTTCAAATAATAATTATGTGTGTTCACTGTTGAGTGATGTGTTAATCACAGGGTGAATAGAGGTAGCAATCTTTTAATTTCTAACTGCAAATAAATTACAAATTTCAATGTCACCATGACCACATGTACAGCATAAATTATTGCGCCGAAACCTAACCTGTTTCCAGCGTCAAAAGCTCGCCTAAACGAGCCTATAGGATCTTCTGAGTCCAGGGAACTAAAGTATTTAAATTATGCAAGTGTTATTTAATGCAAAGAGTGAAATGGTTTACATATGTTAACCTCAAAATATGTTGGCGACCCTGTAATATGCTGATGAAATGTAAGGTAAGTACAAAGAATAGATCGCGGAGTATGTATAATAAATATGATTACAAATATGTATGGTTTGTAAAATGTGGGTAAGATTACACTTGGTAGTAAAATAAAGTTTAAAAACGATAAAATTTAAGTATCTAGGGGAAATAATTCAAGAGAATGGTTTAGAAAAATCTGCTATAGAAGAAAGGATTCATAAAATGGAAAGAGCATATGGTATAACTAAAGATATTTACAATAAAAAGTGCATATCTAAAAATGCGAAAATAAGGCGTTACAGTGAAGCCAGAATACCTATATGCAAGTGAATGTCTAGCATTGAATTATAATTTAGACAAACTAGAAATTTTGGAAAGACGAATTATTAGCAAAATATTAGGCCCATGAAAAACTTCAGAAGGTTGGAAATTAAGAAGTAATGATGAAATATATCAGAGTATAGAAAAATATAACAAAAACAATGAAAAAAGAAGGCTATTATTTTTTGGACATTTACATAGGCAGAATGGACAACAATAGGTTAACAAAGAAGATCTTCAAATATCTGTGGGGGAAGAAGTCAACATCAAGTTGGATTAAAGAAGTCCAAAAGGATTTAGAAAAACATAATATAAACCCAGAAGAAGCAAATGAAAGAGACGTTTTTCGGGCAAAAGTGTTGAAAATGGAAGGAGTCCAGGGTAGGAGAGAGAAAAACGCAGGTTCAAAGTGGACTGAAGACAGGAAGAAGAGAGACAGTGAAAAGATGAAAGAATACTGGAGAAAAGAAAAGAACAAAGAATAAAGAATTGAAATTGGCATGTGGTCCTTAGATGGCCGATACAAAAAAAAATTGAAATTTTACTTAATCGTTTAAACTGGACATCCATGCTTCTCTCTTTATTTTATGCAAATCTGTCAATCACTTGCTGATTAAAATATGGTATATTCATTAAGTCCTTTTTGATGGATAGCGTAGCCAGTGCGGAGAGTCTGTCCTGAGTCATACTGTTTCTGTGAAAATGTTTTCATACATTTTAAAACAGAGAAACATCTTTCAGCTTCAGTGGTGTATCTAGAGTTTGGTCCGGGGGGGGGGGGGGGTCGAGCCTCTTCATACAAAAGAAAAAAGTAAGCGAAGACTAATCAACATTACTATCTCAAAAGTGGTTGGAAAACATGCGATAATATCCTAAAAATCAGTCCCACTAAAATAAGTGGTAATAACAAAATAGAAATATGTGTTTTTGAAACCTTGTTTAGAAGATGTTTAGTGACTGAACTGATGTTTCTATATTTAAATTTCAAACGTTTACACAAATGCTGTGTAATAATCTTGTTTGTACATTTAAAAAAAAAGAGTTGCTACTACATTAATGTACACAGCTGAAAAAAATAATCTAATAATTAAGAGATTAACAGTATTCGTCAACTTTTTCCCACCCCCTTGGGGGGGGGCAGTCCCATCCCCCCATAAAAATACCCCTGTTTAGCTTTAGCTGTCGGCATTGGGATGGTTACCAAAATTTCTAGCAGTTTTTGTGCATTCACTAAAGGTGTCTTGTAGTTTGTTTGCCTTTATAAACAAAAGTAAACTTACAGCTGCAGATGTGTTTTGAAATTCTTTTGCACTGTATAAAGTAGAAATTTATGAATGAAGTTAACTTGAGTCTGAAATAGGGTACTCTTTTGTAACAATTTTGAAAATTTCTTCAAGAAATTTTGAATTGAAGGAATGAAAGTTGTCACATACAAAATAATGAGACAGCTGTGAGATTACCTGAAAAGCAATTCTTCCTTTTATCTGTTTAATAATTACTTTACATATTACTATAGCTTCCCTTTTCCAGTCTTTCTGCTTATCTACCGTCACATGCTTAGCTGTGTACTTGCTGAAGTTTCTGATTCTGTTCCAGTTGTAACTGTTGAAAAAAATAAGAAAAGAAGAGATTAAGCCCCTATTATTACTGTTCTTTGCGACTTACCTTTACAAAGTCAGAAGATCCCCAAAGTGCCAATGTCGCCACCACATTTTTTGGAGGAAATGTGGAAACCATTTCACTTTCCCGAAGAAAACAATTTTGACAAATAAATAAAAACTCTCACAGAAAAATTTCCAGGGCCGTCTAGGTGAACTTATTGACATAGAGAACGGGTTTCGGGTAGACTGCGTAATTAACTAAACGTAACACATTATATTGAAAAATCTTATTTTATTTTATCAAAACACATTGTACTTTAATTTGTTGATGTTAAAAAAAAAAATTCCAAAACAAGAATAAGTCAATAGAAAATCGTTAATTGCAAATCAGTACTTTGTTTTTATCTTTAGCGCTTATTACACCCTTTGTTCTTTCACTCGCTCTCACATGCTATTGAGATCTCATATTTTAATTTTATTTCATACTATACTGTTTTTTAGGATATTGTTTAAAAAGTCAATTTTGTATACTTTCACCAAATTTACTACGCCTTTATGTATACTTAGCTCTTTCGTCATGGAGTCTCCTAGTTGTTGCACAATAAGTTGTAATTCGCTTTTCCGACGAAAAATGTTCCGAAATAATGTTCCGAAAGTTCAAATTTATGTTTGTATTTTTTGTTTAGATTTAATTCACAGGCTTATTACCATTTTCACAACTTTTGTACAAAAAACTCGGTAGGCCTACCATAACTGCCCGCGGGCACTAATAGAACAAATGTATACTGTTCGGTTGCTGACTAGAGACTGGGTGCTTCGTTTTCGTTCCTGCACCACAATTCCGTTATAATATGCATTTTAAACCAGTTCATTCCGGTTACCTCCACCCGTCCCTCCTTTGGATTTACGTCATTTGTTTTTCAGTTGATCGTAACGGTGCCTGGCCATCGACCGCACCACAGCTCTGCCTTACTTCATCTTTGTCAACAAAATGCTTTTAGTATGCTTCACTGGCCACAGCTCTGCCTTACTTCATCTTTGTCAACAAAATGCTTTTAGTATGATTCACTGGCCAAAAATAGAATTTGTTACTTAATGTACCGTTACAAGACCCCCCCCCCCAATGAGAGGTTTTATGTCTAAAAACATAAAAACTCTCATTCCCTAAACCTAGGTGGATCAGTGAGGATATGGCGCCACGACCCTTCTTACTTCCTGACTAAAAGTTGTGTACTTACCCCCCCTAATCCAGTGGCTGTGGTCGCACCTGCATGACTTTACTGGACTTCCTTCATCAGGATCCCAACACCGTAAAGCCAGACAGGCACTTGGTGACCCTGCCCTGACGACCTGGCCAGCACAGGTTCACCTCCACAGTCCCACACAGATTCTGTGACAACAAAAGCAAAAACATTATCAAATGGTCTTTCATTAATCCATATCCCTGCACTGATTTGGGTTCCTCCTAGAAGTACTGATTGCATTGACCAAAGTACTGATTTGTGGTATCTGTAGTATCAAAAGTAGATATCCTTATGCTAAAATAACTCACATTATCTAACCCAAGTAACATATCAACATACATAAGTATATAACCATACATCAAAATACAATTGTAAATCATATCAAAAAAATAAAAATATACTCAAATTCAACTTTCTAACGATTCCCTTTTACGTTTACTTTCACAATATTTTATAACTTCTCAAAGGTTGATATTTGCTTTCCATCACAAAGAGAAAAGGATGGAAGAGTGAGCTCTTGTAACTGTTCGAAAAAAATAAAAAGGAGAAACGTAATCCCCGATTATTACTCTTCTTTTTGACTTACCTTTACAAAGTCAGAAGATTCCCAAAGTCCCAAGGTCGCCATTTCCCGGTAATGAACTGGGGCCCATGATCCGAAAGTCCCACTTTAGGTTTTCCTACTTTGTTCATATAATCCCGTGTTATTTTTTCGCTTAAAACCTTGCTAGTTGCCCTCTTTATGCTGTACAACTTAACAAATTTTGAAAACGTGTCAAGCACAACGAATATGTACATTACTCCCCTTCGCCCCTTTGGTAATGGACCATACAAATCTACTGCGACCAAATCAAACGGTTTTTCAACTTTTATAAAATTTAATTCACCCTCCTGCCGATAATTAGCCACTTTGGATTTCTGAGACAAGTCGCACCCTCAGGGCAATTTTCTAACCCTCCTCTCCATGTTTTTAAACACGCACGATATCCCTTAACACGTGTGTACATTTCTTAGTCCCAAAATGCTCGTACCTAATATGACAGTCCCATATAATTTTATTAACGAGTCCCTCTGGTATAACCAACTTCCAATCTCGCTCACCCCCTTCTATTTTCTTAAACAAAATCCCCTGATACACTTGAAAGTTCCTTTTAACTGCCGAATTATCTGGCTCTGACTCTAGGCTAGCAATTATTTTTTTCAATTTTGTATCGGAGCGTTGCATTGTTTTAAGGTCTGTCAGTTCTTCCCCAAAAAGCCTATCTTCCCAGCTGAGTCGGAAAATTTCTATTTGTTTAAGATCCCTACCCTTCTTATTTCCCTCAAAATCTACTCTCAATAGTGTGTGTGGTATTTTATTTTCTACACCTTTTATGTATTCCCAAGAGAAATTGTATCCTTGTAAGGCTAACACCCACCTGGTTAGTCGACTGTGTGTAAGCTTACATGTGTTCAAGAAAGACAGCGCCTTGTGATCCGTACGGATGATCGTGTTGTTCCCCAGCAGATAAGTCCTAAACTTCTTCACTGCAAAGAGGATACTCAACAGCTCCTTTTCCGTAGTGGTGTGGTTCCTTTCTGCCGCCAACAGGGTTCTGCTAGCAAAACCTATGGTCCTGTGTTCCCTGTTCTCGTCCTTTTGATATAACTCCACACCTAAAGCTATGTTGCTGGCATCTGTCTGTAAATAGAATTTTTTATCAAAGTCAGGATGATTCATCATAATCATATTCATAAATTTATCTTTTATCTCTTTAAACGTGATCTTTTCTTCTTCTCCCCATCTCCATGGTTTGTTTTTCTGCAACACTGCAGCAGAAAAGAAATATGTAATTTTCATACATAATTCTTTTGGAATTTCCTGTAAAAATTACATAGGCCTAAAAAACTCTGCAATTGCTTTATATTCTTGGGTTTTGGGAATCTCATTATCGACTCTACTTTCTCTGGGTTCGCCTCAATCCCTTTGGGAGATATAATAAAACCTAAGAAGTGTATTTCCTGTTGCAGAAATTTGGATTTCTCCCAATTCGCAGTTAGCCCATCTCTTTGTAATCTATTCAATACATATTCTAAATGTTCAACATGTTCAGAAAAAGTCCTGGACGCTATCAAGATATCGTCTACATATACGGTTAAACATTCTATATTGTTGGGCTATAAAATTTCGTCCAAACATTTAACAAAACTTGCAACACTTAAGTCCAAATGGTAATCTTTTAAATTGATAATTCTTTCCATTAAATAAAAAAAGCAGTATACTTCCTACTCTCCGGAGCTAACGGTACCTGCCAATAACCCGCAGTTAAATCTAAGGATGTCATGTACTTTACCCCACTAAATTTCTGAAAGATTTCATTAATTGGTTCGGGGAATCTCGGTCAGGAATGATAATTTGGTTTATTCTATGGGTATCTAGACATAATCTCACTCTTCCATCCTTTTTTATCACAACAACTAACGGATTCGAATATTGTGACGCCGACCTCTCAATTATACCCCCCGCCATCATTCTATCCAACTCCACCTGAACAGCTCGCCTTTTCGAATAGGGTACTGGATAACTTCTCTGAACAAAGGGTGTATTGTATGTTCCCTTACCAATAAGACTCACACTCATAATTCCTGGCTTAACCAGGTAACTCTGAAAAAAACCCTTAAAACTCTCAACCACTCCCCACAACTCCTTACGTTGCGGAGTCCCTATAACTCCACCCTTACTAAAAATAAGTGCCCTGTTCTCCCACACTCGCTCTTCACTTTCCTCTCGCTCTCTCTCTTTTCATTCTCTCCACACACATTTACTCTCATCACCAAGTCCCCACCATCAAATTGTTTTTGTATTATTTTTAACCCCGCAATTTTCACCTCGTCTATCACCCGTTCAAAACTCAGCCTAGCTTGTTTAAATTCATGCTCCAATTCTACGACCCGTTTATTAAAATCAATAATTGCTTTGTGTCGTTTTAGAAAATCATTACCCAATATAACCTGTAAATTTAACCCTCGAACTACCAAGAAAGTATTATCATATTCAGCCCCATTTATCTTCATATTTAACTGAACCTGCTTGGTCACCCTTTTACTACTAACCCCAGTAACACTCACTATTGTAACCCCTGCAACTGGTAAAGATGGAATATTTCTATTTAATTCCCTTAACTCCTCTAACACATTTTCTGAAATAACTGAAATTTCACTACCAGTATCTACTAGTGTTTTAATCTCCTTACCTTCAGTGGGAACAATGATCTCTGTTAATCCTGTTTCTGGTTCGCCTACCTCCGGGTTGTCTTCCTCCATCAGCTCCGTCGAAATGTTTGTCTTAATCAGGTGATTATGATAACTCTTCGTATCTTGGACCCCACTACTTCCCGACAATGGTTGGGTCCTCTCCTCCATTGTCCTTACTCGTTTTCCTGCTGATCACCTCACTCCTGTTGATCGGCGGACTTCCCAGTTATTACAGAATTGGTTGAAATCTCTCACTCGGTTCAAAAATTGCATGGGGTGTACCCCCCTACTGTCACAATTAAAAGATTCTAGGTCAAAATCATTATTACTGTCCCTAGTAATTACTATCTGTTCATTAACACTACTAAGTGTTTGACTTATTGCCAAATTCAACTCCTCTTTTACATTACTTATACTCTGTTCAGTGGACACAAATTTGCTATTACTTTGAGATTCAAATTGAACGCAGTTCATCAACAAGATTTACAGTATTTTGTATTCACTGTATTCCCCCTTAAAAATTATTTTCTACTAGCAGATACCCGCGGCTTCGCACGCGAATATTTGTATATGATTGTTTACCAACTGTCGAGTTGGTAAATTGCTAATGGTACTTAATATTCTTAATATTCATTTTTAAAGTATCCAAGTCACTGTATTAAATAAATAATTGCTTATCTAATCCGTCGAGTGACTTACTTGTAATTCCGCTTGACGCGTTTCAGGGCATATGCCCCATCTTCAGAATAATTCCTCTTCACAGAACGTCAGACATTAAGATTAAAATGTAATAAATTAAAATTAAAATCCATGGTTAAAATATTAACTCGTCAAAATATTAAAATATACTAAATGCACAGAGGAGCACGCACTATCACAACATGAGTTCACTTCGCGTTATAGTCGGTGTACACCGCCGCGATGTTACTCGCGCACTGACTGTCTGAGTAAACTGTTATCTGCGCAACGCATCTTGTATCCTAATGGCCGTGTCGTACAAGGGATTTGACTTGAAATTAAGTTGGTCGTTTAATATGAATCCGCCGTCTTGTGAGTTGTTCGTCTTTTTAATTTGTTTAAAGGCCTTGTAAATTTCGAATTCTTCTAATTTAAAAAACTATTTAAATAATATAAACAAGAACATACAATTTACCCTCGAGGTTGAAATAGAAAATAAACTTAATTTCCTCGATTTAACAATAACAAGGTTTGACAATAGTTTCCAATACCAAATATATAGAAAACCTACCACCACCGACGCCACGATACACGCGGATTCCCATCACCCTCTTCCGCAAAAAATGGCCGCCTATAACAGTTTCATACATAGATTACTCACCATACCATTAGAAATCAGTGACTTTCAGGAGGAAGTCAACACCATTAAATACATAGCTAAGGCCAATGGATATACGTGCTCTATGATCGATGCTTTGATCAAAAAACACCGGAAAAAGTTACATAACAAGAAAACAAAACCGAGTAGTAACCGAGACAGCACGTACGTGACTTCTATTTACGGCCGAACTTTACCCCATACATTAACCAACATTTTTAGAAAATTTAATATAACTTTAACTTTCCGGACTGATAACAACATTAAGAAAATTCTTCACCATAAAGCTACAAAACCAATAAAACAGAGGACAGGTGTTTATAGAATCCAATGTGACGATTGCAACAGCTTCTATATTGGACAAACCGGCAGAGCGTTCAAAAAACGCTTCCAAGAACATTTACCAAAAAACGACACCCACATTCTCAAATCCAACTTTGCACGTCACCTCGTAAATAATAATCATAACTACACCAATTTTGACACCAACTTTAAACCATTACACTTTTGCAAAAAAGGCAGATATATGGACACATTAGAAGAATTCGAAATTTACAAGGCCTTTAAACAAATTAAAAAGACGAACAACTCACAAGACGGCGGATTCATATTAAACGACCAACTTAACTTCAAGTCAAATCCCTTGTACGACACGGTCATTAGGATACAAGATGCGTTGCGCAGATAACAGTTTACTCAGACAGTCAGTGCGCGAGTAACATCGCGGCGGTGTACACCGACTATAACGCGAAGTGAACTCATGTTGTGATAGTGCGTGCTCCTCTGTGCATTTAGTATATTTTAATATTTTGACGAGTTAATATTTTAACCATGGATTTTAATTTTAATTTATTACATTTTAATCTTAATGTCTGACGTTCTGTGAAGAGGAATTATTCTGAAGATGGGGCATATGCCCTGAAACGCGTCAAGCGGAATTACAAGTAAGTCACTCAACGGATTAGATAAGCAATTATTTATTTAATATTCTTATATTGTAAGTTATGAATATCCAAAAAGTGAAAAGCAATAGATCCATCATTCATGTTTCCTCGATACGTAAAATCAAAATTTGATAATTTAGTAGATATTTACAAACATGCAGTAACACAATTAGATAAAATCTTTATTCGTATAGAATAATACAAATAATGAATACATAAGTATATTGATATGAGTTAGTTGAAATCTTACGTGCTAAGTCAGTCTTAAACTTTTTGGTAGAATCCTTATATACGTAAATGTGTCACAGTCCAGTATACTCAGTTTTTATATACATTTTTATATCAGAGCCTCGTTATAAACTACATTTTTCGTTCTGCCGTTATCAGAGCAAATAAAGAGCTCGCTGCTTCTGCTTACTTGAGAACATGCCATATACAGTTGTCCGTGAGAAAAGCAAGCAGCTCTTAAATCCACACCAGCTGTACGTAAAGTTTGCCCTTGTGACTTATTGATTAAATTAAATTAAAAAATTAAACCTCCGCTCAACAGTCCGTTGAGGACCAAGGCGTACCCGCACGGCTTTTGTGTTAGTGTGACGGTGTATGGCTAGTACTACGCGCCACCAGCCGCTAGTTGCGGTATGTGACTTATTGATAGTCATTGCAAAGCATAAATTAACCGGAAACTGAAGTCTTTTATATTGAAATGGAAAGTTATTGGGTATGATTGGAATTCTTGGGATAAATACTGTTTCTCCTTTGCCGCAGCCTGTTAAGATAGTCACTTCGATGATATGTTTTTTTAGCGACCTAACTTTCAATCGTATTCCATTGCACAACTGTGGTGGCTTCAGATTTCTCATGAGTATAATTGGAACACCTAGTTTTAATTTCAATGTGTGAGCTGGTAATCCTGATGCAGATAAAGTATTCAAAAACTCAGTTGGGTAACGTACTGCATCCTCTTTGTTCAAAACTGTATTAATGGAGTGATATGTTTTTTTGTCTCCTGGAAATTTATGCAATATGCAGCTATTTATGGCATTTACTTGTTCGTTTCTTGGTGCTAGTATCACACCCTCACATAACCACACATCATCGTGCAAATTTATAGACTCAATATGTCCATAAACCTTTTCGATCAACTCTGCCAGTGAAGAAACTGTACGACATAATGATGGCGGTAAATATATTGCACCATCTGTCTCTAGTATCTTACCATCTCCAAGGTTTAATAAAGTAGTAGAAAATTCGTGAATATCTGCAGCACCTCCAAGTTGGACTCTCATGTTTATTGTGAGTGATACTGTTTGAACAGTATGCCATATATTCGATCGTTTGACGCGAGCGTTTACTTCATCAGCTCTGGTACCTCGCATAACTACGGGCAATGTTTGTCTGAGATCTCCGGCAAAGAGAAAAGTTATTCCACCCATAAATCTGTTGTCATTGCGCAAATCTCGTAGAGTTCGATCAAGAGCTTCTACTGATTTTTTAGGGGCCATAGTGCACTCATCCCAAACAATCAAGTCTGCATTTCTAATCAATTCTGCTATAGCACTATTTTTGGAAATATTGCACACTGGAAATTCGTTGCAATTCAAATCTATTGGTATTTTAAAAAAGGAATGAGCCGTTTTTCCGCCAGGTAATAATGTAGCAGCGATTCCCGAGGAAGCTGCTGCTAATGCGATCTTGGCTTCGCTTCTTAACTTCAAAAGAGTCAATTTGATTAAAAATGTTTTACCTGTGCCTCCTGGTGCATCAAGGAAAATTGCATTGCCAGATTTACAGAAAACACTTTGAAGAATGAGTTGATATAGATTTCTTTGTTCGTCTGTCAGTAATATTTCATTCTCTTCAACTGTAGAAAGTAGCTGTTGTCTGTCATAAGTGGTTTCAGAAAGATATTCCTTTGAAATGGTTTGTAGACTGTGGATTTGGTAATCCGTATTGAGCTATCGGATTACCACTGACAGAAGTAACAAAATCTTGTAAAAGCAGTAAACAACTATTTTCAATGCTTTCCTTGTATAAACTCAAATCAGCATCAGGAATTCGACGCATAATATCTCGAATCAAGTCTTCAGAGAAGTGGTCTTTGTATTTAATCCACAATGCACTCAGGTTTGAAATACTGCAGAACACCAACATTATTGCAAAAAGTTCTCTCATTTTGTCAGGACTAGCAGATAAACTTGCCTCTGACAATGTGTAGTTCCAATGATTGTCATTCTCTTTGAGATCAAGATCTTGGCATGCAGCTTGAAACGTTGGATGAATTACGTTATCAACAGTCTTGATATTTTCAAATGAAGTTGGGCCACGTATATTGTGCAAAAGTAAACGAAGAAAATAACATTCATGATTGTTTGGATGAACTGTATATACTCGACCCAATACGTGTTCATGATATACGTTCTCGCTCCCTTCTAATAAGACTCCTCGATGTCTACGTTGACATTTTCTTGTTTGCCTATTGAAAGTGTAATATGCTGGCACTTCTTCATACAACAAAGTTTTGGCAAAGTCATCTTCCCGACATAGATAAAAAAATGCCATGAGAGTGGTGTTTCTTGGATTTTCTATTCTTCCATGCAAATTATCTTCACGAAAATAAACTCTCTGCCCATTTTCGAGATGTACATCTAGATGAATAATAGGTGGAAAACGTTCATGTATAGGGAAAGAGAAGATTCTCCATATAGCTGCAGATGTGCTTATGTATCGACCATTTTGAAACTGTAATACCTCATCGTAATAATTTTGTATACCAATTGTAGCTAAATCAGAGCCTTTATTGACATATTTACATATATATTTAATGATTTTACACTACTACACAATTCAACATTGATGTGAGCACCAAAAGCTCGTGAAAGCACCGGTGAGTATGGAGCTACCCATCTATTGTCAACTATCAACATCTCAACTCTCAAACGGATTTCACACTGAAAACCTCCATCTTCAGGACTTAGTCGGCGATAATTAGGGTAGCTGTCATCATTTATCGTCGTTTCTTTTGTAAGTGATTTAGGATATCGTTTAGTACACTGACCCTCCTTCATACATGGTGACTGTGCATTAATTGTTCCACATGGCCCATGAATCATATGTGTTTTAACTATATCATAAAGCTCTGGATCTTTATCAGGGTCTGGCAGCTCTGCACTAATCACAGAATCTATCTGATCTGGTCGTATTTTTTTCTTCTGGCCAGAGCAAAATATGCGCATGCAGCAAACCTCTTTTTTGCCACTCTACGCTGTACATATACCAGCCAACTGAGCCAAAAATTTTACCTTTCACTAAGAAATCCATTAATTTCTTCAATTTCAGATTAAATACATGTGCTACCAATTCGTGTCGATCTTGAGCTGTAAAGCCTTGATGCAACTCCTGGACGATCTCTCTCCACTTAGGATTTGTAGTGGACGTAATAAATAAATCAGGCCGCGAGTATTTGCGTACGTAGCAAAAAGCGTCTTGCGTTCGCTCATGCATACATCATGGACCTCCTGTGAAACTTGAGGGTAGAATGACCAAGCGGCCTAAATTATCCAAACTATCATTATTTCATAATGCATCTTGCAAATCTATGTAATTCTCAGCTCGTAACTGAGTTTGATGAGTACGGATGTATATAAGCCTTTCCGTCTCTATCTTAGCATACATATCAACAATATATTGATTCAGAAGCTGTTTGTAATAAATTAAATAATCCTACTCATCTTTTCTCATCATGAGTCTGTAAGAATAAAATTGTAGAGCTGAAACTTTCTTAATAGTTTGTAACCCAGTCTAAGGATCGACTAATTTTAATGTAAAATGATAACCATCTTCTCCTCTGCAAAACATTAAAGGGTACTGTAAAGCATCATAAGCTCGATGTGTTTCTGCAATTCGATGTAGCATATGATCCCTCACACGGATTATTATATCGCGTTTATCGCATTCCTGGTTAACTAAAACTACTGCCACCTCATTAGTTGTCGGTGCATTGTAGCGACCCCAGTGCTCTTCATTATTTTCTTTTCTATCAGCATGAATCACAATATTGTACTGATTATTATTTGCAGATGTTACAAATTCAAAAGCACTTTTCAGTTCACTAACATATGGGTTGATTGCGTGAAGTAAATTTTGAAGTTCTATTACTAATGTGTTATCCAAGTTACGAATATGATCCATTCTTGTTTCAGCTTGCTGTAAATAATCAGCTATGAAATACACCTGTAGAAATTTTTGTACTTCGTTTTGTGTGGGGAGTAATGATCCCAAGAGGTGATATACTTGCCCTTGAATTTTGAAAGTAGGCATGAAGCTCCCTTTGACTATTTCATTGACTCCGAATGATGTAAATTGAAAAGCTCAATTGTACGATCTTAATGCATTCAAAAAATATTTCGATAAAAGATGTTCTCCATTTAATAATGATTTTAACAGTTCTGAATGAGGAAGTATGGAATCTAATCGCACTTTTCCTGCAGAGCAACAATCCATGTGATTCATTTTTCCACTTTAAAGCTTTGCAATGAGGGCAAACCATACTCGGTAACCCGATATCTGTTTCATTCGCGTAGTTAATAACTGGATTATAATTGAAACCACTATTTAATTTTGCATTCCATCGTAAAGTAGGACCTCGTGATCTGAGAGTCGCTTGCCTGCGTCTTTGTGCCGCTAATCTATTTTCACAAATTGTAGGACTTTCAACCCGTGAGACTTCTTCTAATCCAGATCTTTCTGAAGAGTTTCCAGGAGCTGATTGCATTTCGACTCCTTCGACGTCATTTTCAGATGCTCTAAGATGCCTCTTTCTTTCCGCAACAGCAGTAGATCTTCCTAAACATGATCGTCTTTTTGGCATTGCAAAGCTAAAAAAAGTGGAAATGTATTTATTTGATCTATACTAATAAATCTCTAGGGGGCAATTAATAATTTATACAATACAATACATATTGCACATATTACTTACCGATGACGTAAAATTAACGAAAAAAGGCACTGATACAACATCACTGACACTCATCGCATAATTCTTGATGAAGTAGGTTAAGTATAATTCTCGACAATTAATTATTCCTACTGCACATAGGCCTACTGAATATTCAAATGTCGAAGAGTATGGTTTGTCAGAATCAACATGTACTATATAATCAATGTTACAATATAATCAAACAATGAATTATTGTATTGTTTATACGAATTCCATATGCTGATAAGAATTCCATAAGAATATTATTAATAAAGATGTACCATTAGCAATTTACCAACTCGACAGTTATCACAACAATCATACACAAATATTCGCGATCGAAGCCGCGGGTTTAAAAAAAAATGAGTTTTTTTCTATAACTTTGGTTCTTTTTAACCTATCGTTATTCGCAATCGAAGCCGCGGGTTTAAAAAAATTAGTTTTTTTGCAATAACTACAGTTCTTTTTTACCTATCGTTATCAGATAAAGTGAAAAACCTTCCGTTGGGTACCTGCTATCAGCGTGCAAAGTTTCATTGAAATCGGTTCAGTAGATTCTGAGATTACCGGGGACAAACATAGACCCCCCCCCTAGGGATTTATTATGTAGATTTCAATTATTTTACTATCAGTACTAGCTTTATACATACTGTCTGGCCACAATTTGATGATTGAGCATTGTGTAAGGTGGGAGAACCATGGCCGGGTACAACGGTAGGCTAAGTGGGGGTAAACCAAACGGCTAGTACACATATTTCACCTTACCTCGCTTACAAGCGGCCGCGTGGTGGGGGAGAGCAGCCTCGATCATCCAGTCGTGGCCAGACAGTATCAACATCATGACTAACCTCTGCAATCTTATCAACAGCACAATTAAACTTATACTCAGTTTTAGCATTACATTCACTTATTCTAACCTCAAAACCTTCTCTTACTTCACTAAGTTGTTCACCAAATTGCTTATTTACAGTATCTAGCATTTGTTTCTGTATGGTACTAATACGACTGTCTACTAATACTAATTGTTCATCAATAGCACTCAAACGCTTATCGAACTGTTTTACTAAACTGGTATTTTGTTTTCATTTCCCTCATTAACTCACGTAAAAAGTCCATCACTTCATCATTAGATCTGCTACTACCGGTAGACATCGGAGTAGAGTGTATCCCGGAATCGCTCATTATGGCAGAGCCAGTTAGGTTAAGTTCATTTTCATTGTCTGCCATTTTTTTTTAAATTACATAAATTGCCAAAAAAATGTTATATCCAATATTACATAACGTATTATACAAAAACTCACAATTAGTACATCCAATTACCCAATGAAATTGCTATACAAAATTCCGCCGTCTACCCTAACCTATCTCTGTGTTTAAGTAGGCCTAACTTATTAAATATTGAATAAATTTAACAAGTATCAGGCAGGGTCGCCATTTGTAACTGTTCAAAAAAATAAGAAAAGAAGAGATTAAGCCCCTATTATTACTGCTCTTTTCGACTTACCTTTACAAAGTCAGAAGATCCCCAAAGTGCCAAGGTCACCACCACATTTTTTTGGAGGAAATGTGGAAACCATTTCACTTTCCCGATGAAAACAATTTTGACAAATAAACAAAAACTCTCTCACAGAAAAAATTCCAGGGCCGTCTAGGTGAACTTATTGACACAGAGAATGGGTTTAGGGTAGACTGCGTAATTAACTAAACGTAACACATTATATTGAAAAATCTTATTTTATTTTATCAAAACACATTGTACTTTAATTTGCTGATGTTAAAAAAAAATAATAATTCCAAAACAAGAATAAGTCAATAGAAAATCTTTAATTGCAAATCAGTACTTTGTTTTTATCTTTAGCGCTTACTACACCCTTTGTTCTTTCACTCGCTCTCACATGGTATTGAGATCTCATATTTTATTTTATTTCATACTATACTGTTTTTTAGGATATTGTTTTTAAAAAGTCAATTTTGTATACTTTCACCAAATTTACTACGCCTTTATGTAATACTTAGCTCTTTCGTCGTGGAGTCTCCTGGTTGTTGCACAATAAGTCGTAATTCGCTTTTCCGACGAAAAATGTTCCAAAATAATGTTCCGAAAGTTCAAATTTGTTTTTATTTTTTGTTTAGATTTAATTCACAGGCTTATTACCATTTTCACAACTTTTGTACAAAAAACTCTGTAGGCCTACCGTAACTGCCCGCGGGCACTAATAGAACACATGTGTACTGTTCGGTTGCTGACTGGAGACTGGGTGCTTCGTTTTCGTTCCTGCGCCACAGTTCCGTTCAAATTTGCATTTTAAACCAGTTCATTCCGGTTACCTCCACCCGTCCCTCCTTTGGATTTATGTCATTTGTTTTTCAGTTGATCGTAACGGCGCCTGGCCATCGACCACACCTCAGCTCTGCCTTACTTCGTCTTTGTCAACAAAATGCTTTTAGTATGATTCAATGGCCAAACATAGAATTTGTTACATAACGTACCATTACACAGTTGTTACATCAATAATTCTTCTAAATGTTAGAATATTTTTTCAAACTCGGTCGATAGTTTTTTTTTTTTACTGAAGGTTCAGGCTCCACACTTTGGAACTGCCCAAATAAAATTTGTACAAGTGGTATAATTTTATTAAAGAAATTAAGCCAAAAAGTGAAGTTTGTCTTCAAATGGCCTGAAGCTAGGGAAAGGGTAGTACCATTTCTTATGTGATCAGAATCTAGAATAGTTTTCAAGCATTTTTGTAAACTGTCTACACGATTATAAATAGTAGTCATACTTGTGGACTGGAAATTCCATCTGGTTGGAGCAGAATGTAGTGGTCACTTTTTCACAGCTTCATCTAGTATTGCAGTTCACTGGGTACTGTTTGAAAAATATCCCTTGGACATTTGCAGAAACAATTCAGATGTTCCTAATTATGGATGTAGCTTTCATCATTATCAAGTTGATCTGATGAGAATAACATTTGATCTCCCATATATAACGTTCTTTAATAATGCTCGAACACCTCAAGAAGATCCAGCCATTACTGAAGCTCAATATCATATGTCTGAGCAATCAGTCATAAATTTTAAGTCAACTTATGTTAAACTTTGTACTTTTAATATTTGCAATATAACAGCGTGTGTGTGCAGTGACATCATTCCCCCCGCTAAACTGCTGCCAGCGTCTTCCACACGCTCGTAGCAGTCTGGTGTTAGTTAACTGTTACACTCCGAACGCGCAATAAGCCTTCTTTCGCCAGCTGCGGCTATGTAATTATTTTCAATACGGAATATTCTACTTCAAATTATTATTATGCTCTTCTGTGTTTAATACATTAGCACTTAGGCGATTTCGGCCTCAATTCATTATCATGACTTTCAGTATTTAATTTAATTCTACTTCTCAGGCAATGTATGCCGCGCTACACTGCACGTGCCATGCAATCATTTTCTTACAACGTTTAATAAACAGTTAATTCAAAGAAAATATACAGCCCACTACTTTATTTCACATCATACCAGCCAACTCATCACCTAACGTTGTAAGACCAACTCAAGATTATTTCTAGAGCGTCGAAGACGTACCAACTTAGTTCATGTAATAGGACTTAGTTCATCCAGTCTTTCAGGAGTATGCTGAAACAGAGTTAGAAAATTCCAAAATCTAATTATAAGTGTAATACTACAGACTTGGAACATGAAGTTTTTTATTGTTAAAAATATAAAATTTTTACCTTATAGCCTGAACCAATTTTCACTTATTACAAGCTTCGTCAGAGGCTGCCACAAGGAGCGCTGTCCGTCTTGTTCTTGGTGACGGTGCCATTGTTTGAAAGATCGATGTTGTGTGTGTGCGGTGTGATATATTCGAATAGTGTGTGTGATTTGAATTGTGTCTGTTCATTTAGAATGTCATTTTTATGTACATGTTTAGAATATTCTACACGTACACACAAAAGGCCAAAAACTAGACACTCTTGAACAACTAGAAATACAGTAGAACCCTGTTAATACGCTTGTCAAGGTACTGTGGTTTAAACGCTTAATAAGCAGGACAGCACTATAGACGGGAAATGATTTGTGAGATGGGAAAACAATTTGAACACCACTTCATAGGAAACAATTACAGTACTGTGTTTTATTATTACTGTATTTTATTTTACTGCATTATTATTACAGTACTGTATTTATAATTACAGTATTGTTCATTAGTTACAATGCAAAATGCAAATTCTAGCTCATTTCCTATTAAAAAAGTCTTTGATTGCTGTTTGTCGAGTGTGTGTACTACTGTTATGAATGATTACATTTTCTATTCAGTTTAAGTAGCTATTCACGTCACTTGATAGGCTGCCAGGAGTAACAGTGATATTATATTTTCGGAGCAGATTTATTGCTCCAAGAGCTTCATTTCGTATAGGAACATTTTCCTCCACAGATTCAATTTCATCATCACTGTCTTCATCTTGGATGGTAGCGGCAGCATGATCCGCAATCATGTCGTCGACATCGCGCATTTCTGATGTCACTAGACCATTGTCAACTGATACAAAATCTTCCAAGTTAACATCTCCTAACTTCTCCCGTACAGCAGCCCAATCCTCGTCATTATCAATTGTGACAGGTGCATTTGTTTCACCGGGTGTTACACCATGTCCCTAAGAAATTAAAAAAAGAAAATTAACCCCCTGTCGAAACAAAAAAGTTTTATACAGAAGCTCGATAATAGCCTAATCTAACAACATTTAGAATCTTACCTTTAAAAAGCCTGCTTTATTGAAGCAATTGGCGATGGTCAGCGCATCGATCCCTTCCCATGCAGCGGAGATGAAATTCATTCCGTCCAATAAGGTGATGCGGTTTTCGGCTCCACTGTCGATGCACTGCAGATATCGTAGAACAACACGCTTTCGATAAAAATACTTGAGCACTTTTATGATCCCCTGGTCCATTGGTTGGAGTTTACTGGTTTTGTTGGGAGGCAGGAATGCTAGTTCTACATTTTTCAGATTCACATTTTTCGGGTGAGTTGGGCAGTTAACGACAAAAAACAGGATTTTGCGATTGGTTTTTACCATTTTTTGGTCTAAGTCTTTGAGCTAAGTGACAAACAAGTCACCAGTCATCCAGGCACGTGCTTGATTTTTGTATTCACAAGGCAGTCGTTTTTAACTTCGGGGTCTAGGTGACTTCCCCAACATTAACAGTGGTAATTTTTAATTTTTCAGATCCATCGGCATTTGCAGCAACAAGCACAGTTACCCTTTCTTTGCTTAATTTGCCACCATGACATTTCTCCCCTTTGAACACATATGACTTGTCGGGCATTAGCTTAAAGAATAAGCCACATTCATCCGCGTTAAACACATCGCGCGGTGCATAATTATTAATGAGCCTAGGTAGCACTTCACTTTACCAGTCATTTACATCACTGTCACTAACTGACTCTGATTCACCACTGATTTGCCGATACACGATGCCATGCCTTTGCTTGAATCTATCAAGCCAACCATTCGAAGGAGAAAAGTCTGTGTTCAATTTGCCTGCTATTTCTCGTGATTTCTCTTGTATGATTGGGCCACTTAATGGAATTGAAGCATCACGGGATTGGTGAATCCATTCAATAACTATTTCCTCGACGTCTTCATATTTCCCGGATCTCACTTTCTTACGTTTGCAACCACCCTTCGTTGCATCCCTATTTTTTATTATTGTTCTTAAGCTGGATGAAGGGATTCCCACAGATTCAGAAAAATCCTTTTGATTCAGCGTAGAATTTTCGTCGTACTTACGGAGGATTTGTAATTTTTCACTTATAGAAAGAGATTTCCACTTTGCCATTTTTGCACTAATCATAACTGCACTGCCAAGAATTCAAAGAACGACTAATAAGAAAGGACAGAAATGTACTGTATTGACAGGGAGACTTTTGAGTGTTAAATTCCTTTCATGCAAAGGAAAGTACTGTTAGGTACAATTCCCAACACTGCTGGCTGGAGGGTTTCTTCAGGTAGAGGGTGGAATTCCTTTCGTCTACTCAGGGTGTAATGACCTTCAGTACAGTCAGAGCAACAATTTCTTTACCACGCTTTTAAAACATCAAAAATACAGTACTGTTTCACAATTTATACGGAATTTTCCCTCATTTTCGACCGGGTAAAAAGCGCTATAAGCGGGACTTGGAAGCGTTGTAAGGGGTTAAAATTTAAGGGGTATGTATATGAAATGTCCAGGGACAGTATAAAAAGAGCGTAATGGACGGGATAGTGTTAAAAGCAGGAGCGTAAATAAAAGTTTTACTGTATACAAACACATAAAAACAACATTCTAAACAAACAGACACAATTCAAATCACACATACAATTTACACCGAATCAAATCACGAACATGTCACACCGCACACACACACAACATCGATCTTTCAAACAACAACGCTGCCATTAAGAACAAGACAGACAGAGCTCCTAGTGGCAGCCTCTGATGAAGCTTATAATAAGTGAAAACTGGTTCAGGCTATAAGGTAAAAATTTTACTAATAAAAAACTTGTGTTCAGAGTCAGTAGTATTATACTTATAATTAGTTAATCAACGGACATGTCATGGACAACAAAATCCAAGAATTCCAAAATCATTCTACTGGTTTGTCATTAACTATGTATCAAAAATGTAAAACCATTTGAAATGTGTTTGATACATCACTCGTTTTATCTGCAATAATTAAACTACAAAAAAGAATCCTGAGGTACTTCCAGGATTACCTCTGTCATCTCAAAGCAAGTTGAAAGGCACCACCCAAGCATACACAATTAATTATAATTCTTGGATTTCGTTGTCCATGACGTGTCCGTTACTTAACTAAATATAATTATTTCACTACCGACTCGGAACACAAAGTTTTTATGGGTAAAAACGTAACAGTTTTACCTTATAATCTGAACCGGTTTTCGCTTTTAAAAAGCTTCTTCAGAAGCTGCTGCTGGGAGCACTGTCCGTCTTGTTGTTGGCAACGGTATTGATTTTCAAAAGATCGATGATGTTGTGTGTGTGGGGTGTGATATATTTAAATAATGCGTGTGATTTGAATTGTGTCTGTTCATTTAGGATATCGTTTTTATTTGTTTTCATGTGTTTGTATATTTCCAATTGTTCTAGAGTGTCTAGTTTTCGGCCTTTTGTGTGTACGTGTAGAATGTCCATGTTATTGTCGATGTTTTTGTATGTGTGGTTTGCTTCAATGAGGTGGTTTGCAAAGGTGGATTCTGTAGTGGAGTGGAGTGCCTTTGTGTGTTCAATGTATCTATGTTTGAAGCTACCTGTCTGGCCTATGTAGAATTTGTTGCAATCTGAGCCATTTAGTTTGTAAACTCCAGGTAGATCGAATTTGTCTGTCATTGTTTGCAAGGATTTTTACATGGACTCACCCATATCCAGCATTCTACCAGAAGCCTCCCTCCAACACATAGAAAAAACAAAAATCCTCACAAACAATGACAGACACTCACATAAAATACTATATTGGCATAGATACGTTGATGACATTCTAATACTATACAGGGGAAACAAAAGACAAAGTGAACAGTTTCCAACGCACATAAACAAAATACATAAAAACATAACCTTTACTGCCGAATACGAACACAACAATAGCGTAAACTTCTTAGACCTCTCCATCACAAAACTTGAACACAGGCACAAATTCAGTATATACAGAAAACCGACTACAACTGACACTAATACACAACTCCTCCAATCATCCAATACAACACAAACTAGCTGCCTTCAGAACCATGATACATAGACTTAACAACATCCCCCTAGATGAAAAAGACTACAAAGATGAACTAAACACGATAAAATATCTAGCAGAATCCAACGGATACAACAGAGCAATAGTCAATAATCTCCTACACAAAACACAAAACAAACAACAGACAAAGACAGATAACAACAAATTCATAACACTAACATACATCAACAAACAAACTGAAAAAATAGCCCACAAATTCAAAGAAAGCAGGATATAGAATCGCTTACAAAACTACTAACAAAACAGAACACACACAAAGCACAAAACAAATTTGATCTACCTGGTGTTTACAAACTAAATTGCTCAAATTCTATATAGCCCAGGCAGGACGTAGCTTCAAACAAAGATACATTGAGCACACAAAGGCACTCCACTCCACTACAGAATCCACCTTTGCAAACCACCTCATTGAAGCAAACCACACATACAAAAACATCGACAATAACATGGACATTCTACACGTACACACAAAAGGCCAAAAACTAGACACTCTAGAACAATTGGAAATATACAAACACACAAAAACAAATAAAAACGACATCCTAAATGAACAGAGACAATTTAAATCACACGCATTATTCGAACATATCACACCCCACACACACACAACATCGAGCTTTCGAAAATCGATATCGTCGCCAAAACAAGACCAACAGTGATCCCAGCCTCTGAAGAAGCTTTTTAAAAGTGAAAACCGGTTCAGGTTATAAGCTAAACCTTTTACGTTTTTACCCATAAAAAACTTTGTGTTCCGAGTTGGTAGTGAAATAATTATATTTAATTAATTATAATGTTTAAAATATATCTATTCTGTAGTACTTTCTCATTATGAATGCCGGTACTCTGTCTGGTAAGAACTATCCAATTGTTTTGCCACATAGCACAAATAATTAAATGATTAAATCAGTAAAGCCTGATTTTGCACAATGACTATCACCTCCATAAATTATACAAGGGAAACAAAACAAAGTGTATAATCAACAGCCACACAACCAATTATGTTTTGCATAAAGTCTCTCCTAAAAACTCTGTTGAACCATCTGTTCCCTGATGTAACAGTCTGTATTAAGGTAATATCAGGATTAGGCCTACCTAAATTTTTTTACTTCTACTTTTTTCTTTAGGGACCGTAAGCTAAACAGTATTTCCAACAAACTATCTACTGAATTTATTTGTAGTGGTTGTAAATTATCACTTAAAAACAAAACACAATACTTAAAATCATTTTTATACTGTTAACACTAAAAATTCACCCTATTTGCTGTATTCTGTGACAGTTAAAGGTACACATTGGCTTGTCAGTGTAAAAGCTCTGTAAATGATGTCACAAATGCTATGACAAATGTTTGTGTGAACCTTACAAACCTCGGCCAGTAGCGCATAGCATATGGTGAACATCTGTGTTGGTTACAATTTACTGCACAAAAATGTTTTACAAAACCTGTACGCCTATAATTCTTTTTTACAAAATACTGAGTTTGAAAAGTTTTAAACATTTTGTATTTTATAAATAATACAAATTATTAAGAAGACACTTTTTCTGGGGGTTTTGAAACCTTGAAACCCTATCACCAGCTGCCACAAGTATCCACATAGTATTTTAGTTATGGATGCATTTAAAATAATATATTTAACCAGTGTTTATAGAGGTTATTCATCAGTTTAGTGAATCATCTTCTCAGAAATTGATTTTTGTAATTATATATTTGATTATGTGTGGAAAGTAATTCATGAAGAAATCTTAAAAATGTTTTCTAAAAAAACAAATTTTAAGTGACGCTTGTCTCAGTGGATATAGTTATAATATTATTACATTATGAGTATACTTAATTGATGAATAAGTATGTGCTATGAATAAAAAATATGATTATATAATTTCCTAAGAAATTCCCAGCTCATTTGAAAGTTGTAATTACCATTTGCATTAATACACAGTTGCTGACTGATTTCAGAACGTGTCTCTATGTGATCGTCAATCAACAAACACAGTCGGCAATCTATATTTGTGTTCGTTTTCATTATTTGCCATATAATCTCATTCCATATTCTTTCTAATTTTGATATTCAACAGCTGTGCCGTAGGAAGTCCATCTCGGTCATCATTGATTTATTTCTATTCTTTTTTGTCATATCATACATTTCAGCTCTGAAAATTCAATATAGTTTAATAACTTTGAATGATGCTTGTGTATACTCGTTTCTTAATTTGATTATTTATTTTGTTCCACAAGATAGAATTCAGTTCTTGTATTATACTTTTATACCTTTGTTTATTATTTCTATTATCTATCAGTTATGTTCCCTTGATTGTTAATGCCTAATTAATCTTTAAAATATTTATCACCTAATTTCATATTCTCTTGACATTCATTTCCTACTGCCAAATATTCCAATTTTTCCAGTTTATCATAAGGTCTGCAAATTGGTATTCTTTTCCCAGCGATGGAGAGCTATGAAGAACGAAACTGGGATTTACAGTGAAACATGCTAAAAATAGAAATTTTGTTTCTATTAAATTTGATAACAAGTAGTTAAGTTCCACTAATTTTTTTTAATAAGTGTGTTTGTGTCTTATGTTTTGGTAGGTGTCGGTTTCAGCGCCTTACTGGCTGGTGAACAAAACAGCTTTACCACTTGTATTCCGACAAGAAGGAGTAGCTACAGAAACTGCTGGTCAGTTTGAAGAACACGAAGTAGCTCGCATGGTTGCACCATTGCTGTTTTCTTTTGCTGATCCAGACGCAAGCCCGACAGTCATTGCAAGAGTTGGGAACAGAGTACATCCTGAAGGAATACCGCAAGTAATGCTCTTTTATTTATTTATTTTATTTTTTGTATCAGCCATCTAAGGACCACATGCCCGTTTCAATTCTTTATTCTTTGTTCTTTTCTTTTTCTCCAATATTCTTTCATCTTTTCACTGTGTCTCTTCTTCCTGTCTTCAGTCCACTTTGAACTTCGTCTCTCCTACCCTGGACTCCTTCCATTTTTAACACTTTTACCCAAAAAACTTCTCTTTCAATTGCTTCTTCTGTGTGTATATTATTTTTTTTCTATATCCTTTTGGACTTCTTTAATCCAACTTGATGTTGACTTCTTTCCCCACAGATATTTGAAGATCTGCTTTGTTAACCTATTGTCCTCCATTCTATATAAATGTCCAAAAAAATAATAGTCTTCTTTTTCTCATTGTTTCTGTTATATTTTCTATACTTTGGTATATTTCATCATTACTTCTTAATTTCCTTCCAACCTTCTGAAGTTTTTCGTGGGCCTAATATTTTCCTAATAATTCATCTTTCCAATATTTCTAGTTTGTCTAAATTATAATTCAATGCTAGACATTCACTTGCATATAGACATTCTGGCTTCACTACTGTACTGCAATGCCTTATTTTCACATTTTTAGATACGCACTTTTTGTTGTAAATATCTTTAGTTATACCATATGCCCTTTCCATCTTATGAATCATTTCTTCTATAGCAGATTTTTCTAAACCATTCTCTTGAATTATTTCTCCTAGATACTTCAATTTTCGAACCCTCTCTATTTGAACAATATCTGTTACCAGGAATTTTGGCGCATTTTTAATGTTCGTGAGAAATCTGTTTTTTTCTGCAGAAATTCTTAAGCCTGTTCTACTGGGTATGTCCTATAAAAAATTAACTTGTGTTACTGCAGATGTCAGGTGTTCAGAAAGTATAGCAAAATCATCTGCGAATGCCAAACAGTTTATTTCAATACGTTTGTTCCTTCTTCTGAACATGATTGGTGATATTTTGCATTCCTTTAATGCTCTTTTATTTTAACTTTAATTTTTAAATACTTAAACGGTAACCTTACCTGATAAAAAGACCTAAAGATAGTGGAAACACCGAAAGGCCTCGTCGAGATGCAAGTAACTAGAACTTTTGCAATAAGTGGTGACAAAGTTGGTGTTAAGATGGCTGCTCTTTTAACTGTGTATGGGGAAACGTTGAAGTAAGGTTTTGTGTATGTGTGTGTGTTACAATTTACACAATGTAACCAAGTTGCTTGTTTTTTTTTAAGTTAGGCCTACTTTGTTTTTATTTACTTTAGCTTAGATTTTCATATTGTCCTCATAAGCTGGCTTCATAGTATTCAGATAACATAGAAGTTAGTTATTTGTGTGATGGTGAAAAAATCAAGATGACCACAGTTTGTTCACAATATACAGGGAAAGGGTAGTTTATTGATGATGTAAAGAATTCTATACCAGAATATATATATTTTTTTTATTGAACTTGAAACTGTAATAACCCAGTTTAACCTGTAAGTCTGAGCAGGAAATATTCCCGCACAGTGGAAGGGAACTACCATATCTGTTGGGTTGCAACATTTGTCTCCTTCATTGTAAGTGGAGTCTTCATATATCTTCACAAAGTTAACCAGAGATTTTTCGATTGCTGGAAAGATTTCTGGAAGTGCTGTTTTGGTATAGTTACTCTCTGTATTTGGATATTGATAGAATGGTAAAACAGGTTTGGGAGGCAAAATCAGGGGGGAGAAAGAAGAGAGGAAGACCGCGACTGACTTGGGATGGAATGATGGGAAACATTTTGAGAGAAAGAGGCTTGGGCAGGAGGGAAGTGAAGACATTGTCAATGGATAGAGTAAGATGGAAAAATTTGTATATAGAGTGTAGTTGATGTACTTATCATATATTAATGTAACCCGACACCAATATGGTATAAGGGTATTTTGATAATAAATAAATACTCTCTGTATTGTTGCTTTTTTAGTATGTCCTCTTGGCTCTTAAATCAAGATCTTTTCAGTGTCATCTTCAGTTGGAAAGCAACTGAACATCATAAGGATATATATCTGGAGAGTAAAAAGCGTGGCAAACATGAGGATTTCTTGATCAGATGGGAAGAATAGGCAGGGCCATTGTCATGACATAACTGCATGACTCCCATAGATCCTTTTATACCAAACTGTGTCTTGACACTATCAGGCAACGGTACTATGAGGGTTACACAAATTGCAGAATAGTCTTTGTGGATTCTCTGTGGACTGTTTGCAGCAGTCCTTCAATCAGCTCTGCTGTAATTTTTGTGTGGGTTGGTGTTTTTCGTTTCATGATAGAATGAGAAGTAGGGGAGGGGGTCTTTAGCAGGCAGGCAGGAGTATACATACGGAAGAAGACAGCTGTCCAGCCGTTGTTAGGTCTTTCAACAGCCATTCACACGTAAGAAAGATTCATTTTATTTTACATTATTTTGTAGTTTGGTCTTATATTTCAATTCTTATATGTCGTGCCTAATATTTGTATGACTTATATTGTTATGAAAAGTTTTTTAACTGTAGTTATGTATATATTGCTAACATTTTGTATAATGTTTTATTGTAAGTTGTTTTGTGTCAGTTAGCTTTTGAGGGTGATACTAGATTTCAGGGATCGAAATATCAAGTGACAAAAATATAATATGATGGACGCAGTTTGAACAGAGGGTTTCCCCATATGAAAGTAAAAGTGTAGTAATTAAAGTGGGAAATAAACAAGAACGTACAAGGAAGAGAATGAAGTTGGTTTCTGCTTTGTTTCCTACAGTTATTACTACCTACATACAAGACAACAGATAAAGGTAGGGGAACTGCAGTGGTGGCTAGAAATCAGCATGATCTTAGGTGCATGCCGGAAATTATGGAACGTTGAATTGTGAGACTGGAATGTAATATGAAGATTAATAAGCAAAAACTAAAGTAATGGAGGGGAAAACTAAAAATCAAAAAATGAATGCAGAAATACTGCATGATGTTGAGAAATTTACTTATTTACAAAGCATAATCACAAAAGATGGAAAAGCATGAAGGAAATTAAAGGGAGGTTTATTATAGCAGAAATAGCATTTAACAAATTGAAACGCCTTTTCACAACAAATAATGTATCAACTAGATGACCAGAGCAAGATTGTTGAAAACATTCGTTCAGAGTGTAACCTTTGTGTGGGTATAAAACATGGATAAAAAAATAACCAAAAAGGCAGATAGGAGAATATTAAAAAAGGTTAATAGTTCATATAATTTCTCTTGAGAGCTTGGTCAAGACACAATTGGAAGGAATGACAGAAGGACAGAAGATGCCAAGAGCGTTTCAGTTTCAAATATATGTACATATTGTATGAATATGTACAGGACATGGAGAGCTGAATGAAGGACTGCTACAAATCCATCCACACAGCATCCAAGATAAGGAGTATTCTTTAAATTTGTGTAACCCTCATAGTATTGTTTCCAGAAGTCTCCTGAATCTTATGTATTGTTTCACTTTGAGTATCTCCAACCTATTGACAAAACGTGTTGAAGTAGCATTGCTCTATATGTTCTGGAGTTGACTACAAAGTAAAAAATGTGACTCAAGTATATGTGTTATACAAGCAAACACATCTGTGCACTAAGAAGAATTTTACTGCTCGCTCAAATCCAGATAAAATGTCGATGTTTATCATGATTTTCCAGGCTGTTAGGCCATGGTCTTGACTGTCTGTGTTTATTCTAGATGTTTCGTCTATACTGACGATGGACATCTTAAGTGGTGTAGGAACAAAGACAATAACACCATGGCCTAACAGCCCAGAAAATTGCGATAATGTGAACGTCAGCCATGAAAGCTTGCATTCATTTGTCAGATAATTTGTTTAACAGAGTCTGTAATTGTACAAACAAGAAGAAGGAGAAGAAGGCCCTGATATTATTTCACTTACCTCAACTCAGAAGATTCCGAAATAAACAAAAACCCTTCATCACCACCACATTTTTGACAGGCTAGAATGTGGAAACTGCAATACTGTCCTTGTGAAAACAATTTAAAAATAAAAGACTTTCGCTTATCAGAAGTTCCAAATTTGTGAGACGAACTCATTGAGCACAGATTTAGTTAAGGCGAGTTGATGTAGAAATAACTTAACATATATCCATATTATTCACATAAATTCATTTAATAGTATGATTTAAAATGTATTTGTTGACCATCATTAATATTTAATACTTGTAGTTGCACCCCATCAAATATTCCAATTAAGACCCCTTGTTAACTGTCTGATTGTATGTAGCCTATTGTGACATATGAAGTAGTATACCAATTTCTTAAAGATTATTATATGAATGTATTTGAAAAATTCTACGGAATTTTGTGTAAACTTATTACTAGACGACAATCATTGCAAATCAGTATTTTTGATTTTTATTTACTTACTCTTGCTTCTTTCTCGCCCCCCTTTTTACTCTCTCCCTCTCTCACACATATTGTCTGAAGTCCTGAATAGCGTTTATTTCCTCAGTTTTATTTTTTATAGCCACAATTCCCCCATACTAGACACTAGTTCAGTAGTCTACTTATCTGTTTATCAAATTCCTCAGTACTCTCGTGCACGACACGTGGCTGGTATTTCGTACGTTAACTGCTGAATCGCTGTACTTTTAACGTGCACATGGTCCGATTGTTTGTAATACTTTTAAACATTACATTTTTTCCGAAGCACCACTGCGATTATTCAGGAACTAATGATATTATTTCACTTCATGTACATTTTTGATTTCCGCACTGCCTTCTTAAGTCGCTGCTGCTTCTGTGGCCCTCTGTACTGTTTGATGATTGTAAAGCGAGTTTCTGCTGTTATGCTCGGCTTCCTCCCCCACTCTTGGCTAGACCGGTTTGTTCCAGTTCTCCTATGAAGAAATCGGCGTGCGCAAAAAGTTTTGTGGTTGATGCTATACTCTTTGGGCGTGAGAACTGACTTTTAGGCATGTACACCTGCCAAATAATTATGCACTTCCCAGGCCCAAGTCACGTATGAGAAATTCCATTCAGTCTGATATTGTTTCACGACCATAAAGATCTGTTTTTGCATTGCGCTTAATAAAATGTACCATTACAAGTTGGTATATTATTTGCCATTAGAATTTTCTGAAAGCATAATGGGTAACTTATATTGTATATCTGTATGTACCAATATTGTATAATTTCGTTCAAAACCTGTAATTTTTTCTGTTTAGTGGTGTCATAATTTCAGCCTCGTGCCTGGTGTGCAAGTGCGTAAACTTCGAGTCTATTTGAGAGAGAACCGTCCAGAAGTGGTGTATATGATGGGAATTGACGTCAGACCTGGCCGTGGCCGTTACAGGGGTACTAACATTGTTACATTGTCTGCACATTACCAGATACACAACAAGTCGAGCTACAGAATTCTGTTTGCCCAACGCTGTTTCGCTTCCACCGTTGTATGTATAGCTTGAAATGATTCAGTCTTGTTCACCTGATTAGAATATAATTCTAGGTTAAGTATCTCATTGCTTAGTTGCAATACAAAATTGTATTGCATACAGTAAAACAATAGTAACAATATTAATAATAATAATAGTAGTAGGTTAACAAAGCAGATCTTTAAATATCTGTGGGGAAGAAGTCAACATCAAGTTGGATTAAAGAAGTCCAAAAGGATTTAGAAAAAAATAATATACACACAGAAGAAGCAATTGAAAGAGAAGTTTTTTGGGCAAAAGTGTTAAAAATTGAAGGAGTCCAGGGTAGGAGAGAGAAAAACGGAGGTTCAAAGTGGTCTGAAGACAGGAAGAAGAGACACAGTGAAAAGATGAAAGAATATTGGAGAATAAGAAAGAACAAAGAATAAAGAATTGAAATTGGCATGTGGTCCTTATATGGCCAATACAAATAATAATAATAATAATAATAGAGGCCTTTTTGTAAGAAAGAATGTTGTAAGAAAAGCAGGACAGGACTTGGAAAATGTTACACAGGGACAACACTGAAGCTGTCCTATCTATATGGCTATCATCAGCTGCCCATTATTATATCTACTCATAGGTATTCATTCCCACAGGCTAAATTGACCTGAACATTTCACTCGATTGATATCCACAGTTACTTTTGTCAGTAATGTACCACGGAAAAGCAAGAGTGAGGCTTATAGAAGGAAATATATCATATTATGTTCCACTAAGGCACTTCAAAAATACTGATCAAATTGTCATTTGGTACTTTGAAGAACATGATAATAGTATTCAAATCTAATAAATAAACACTTGCTTGAGTTTTACAAATATTTTATTAGTCCTGACAATTTTCCCTAGTTACAGCAACTTTAAAGTTACTTTAGTTCGGTTGTAACCTCTAAAGCTGCCATAATTCATGAAATAATTGTCAGGTCTAATATTTGTTGAACTCAGCTAGGTGTTATTTATTAGGTTTAATTAAATGTTTACAAAATACATTTGTGAGGTATGGGAGATGTCAAGAAAAATGTTTTGTATACACTTAAAAGACAGTAATAAAACAAGGTAGAATTGGGTGGGCAGGTCACGTACAAAGAATGACAGAGGATAGGGCAGTTAAAAAAGTATTGACTGGAGGACCAGTAGGAAGAAGAGCAAGAGGGAGGCCAAGAAGAAGATGGGTGGACGATGTAGATGAAGTTTGAGAAGACTGGGGGGGCGTCAGAAGGTGGCGAAGAGTTGCACAGGATAGAGAGGAGTGGAGGCATGTCGTTCGTGAGGCCAGGGCTCTCTTCATGAGCTGTAGCACCATGGAGTAGTAGTAATAGTAGTAATACACTTAAAAGGTAAGTTTGAAGAGGATTTTAGGTAGCACTTACAAAATTGCCTTATGTCAGAGGATTTTTTACCATCCTCTATGAACTGTGTGACAGAAAAAAACTGCAGAGTTGTCAGTTGCCAAGTTTAAGAAAATCGGTGAGACTTAAGCGGGGCAGATGTGTACCAATGGGATGTGCAGCTAACAGGCAGAACAATGGCTTAAGGGAGGCCAAGGGACTTGTAGCACCTGAGTGAAGAAAAATAAATTGTGTGTGGGGGGGGGGAGATGGCACCTCAAGTGACTGACGTATTGATATTTTTCTGTAACAGACTTGCATGTGTTAGTTTTTATAGTTTTCTTTGAAATGTGCATGTGATAATTTGTAATAGTGTCTTCACGATACTCTCTATATAATTCTGATGAACAAGAACATTTTGATAAGACTGAGTGGTTATTATAGAGTGATCCTGGAGCCCAAGCTACTTATCTACAGGCAGTTCCTGATTGTTCACTGGCCTTCCACTGGCCCCGAATAGATAAAGATCAGTTGTTGTGCCTGCGTCTCGTGGATGTCCCTCAGTGTCATTGGTCTGGAGGATTCATAATAAACAATAACGACTCCTTTCATTTAAATGTCAGGTAAGATTTTATCATAAAACAGTTGAATCAGGTATGGGATAATTTAAGTACGTGACATAACTAACATCATCAGTATAAGTAATGTACAGGTGATATGTTATTAAGTTACTGATTTTGTTGTGTAATATTATGTTGATAAAGTAGAATTACCTGAGTTTGGCCATATCATTTATATTAAAACCTATAACAAAATCTTGTAAACTTTTTCAAGTGCATTATATTTACTAATATGTCTGTTTTTTCATATTATATGAAGTATAATGCTTATCTTGATGAAGCTGTTACTGTGTGTGTGTGTGTGTGTGTGTGTGTGTGTGCGTGCGTGCGTGCGCGCGCGCGCTATCTTAACCTAGCTCACATGCAGTGGAAACTCGTGTCTCTTAACCATGAGTTTCTATTATCCGTCAGATCACAAAGGCAAAAATGGCAAGTGGACAGAATAAACCCATAAAAAAATCTAAGAACAAAAGTAACTACAAACATAACTATAATTGATTTAAAATAACATTAGCAATATTTAAACATTTTGGTATTGAATTGACAAATAAGAATTCACAGAGAAAGGTTTCCATTAAACACGGACTTACAGCCCATGGGGATGGATCACATTCTGTGTAATTGTAACGATGTAGAGCCCCTTGAAACAAACTGCATTTTGACAGGCAGAATATGGGAACCGCAACACTGTCCCCCAAAATAAAACAACAACAAAACCGATGAAGCACACAAGCCCGTAGAGCATAAGACAGGGTCCAGGTACATTTAAATGAGCCTGTTGGGCACAGCTTAGGTCAGGATGATGTAACAAAAACACTTAATGTTGTAACGGGACATTTTGGCCTACCTGGGGGTAATATAAAAAATCATTGTATTTTGATAAGAAATAATATTGGTAATGTAACATTAAATTTGGGAAACATAAAATTAAGATGAAATAATAATTTTGGGAGAAATAACGTAAATTGATGATATGGTAAATTTTATTGGGACAAAATTAGAAAAGTAATTTTAAAATATTATTCATGAATTATAACGACGTAGTAGACAAACGGGCGAAATTGTGTCAAGGTCAGCTCCAGACGCTAGTAGAACAGTTATTTTGAGAAACAGTGACTAACAGATGATGTAACATCAGGTCGGACAATTTTACGTCAGTAATTACATAATGCTGGAATGCGGGAGTGGCAGACGAACTTCATGCTGGCGTAGTGATACCACTTTTAGAACAACAAGAGTTCGTAAAACAGTCGCGGCCGTTTCACAAAGTAGTGCCGTTCGTCTCAGCCCAGTCTGAAATAACCACTCGCGCGAGTGACACCTACAAAGTTCCGGAACTAAAAAATCGCGGGCGCCCACACAAAAAATGTGAATAACATATATAAAATTTAAATACGATACGCCTAAAGTTTTAAAGAACGTGAAATAATTAATGTCTATTTGATAAAAACATAAATTCAGTGAAAACAACAATGTATGTAGTGCACGGAACAATGCGGCATCTTCAAATATCATCAGCAGTTAAGTAATAAATGGGGGTAGAGTAAAATATAAAAAACGGGCTAAACTAAAATTGTCATGTTATTATTTTCTTTAAAAAAGAACAAAATTTGAGATCTCTAAGGGTATAAGGTAACTGTGTGTGTGTGTGTGTGTGTGTGCGCGCGCGCGCGCGCGCGTGCGTGCGTGAGTGAAAGTATGTAGATAAAGAAGGCTGGTTTGTGGTTTATGTTTAGTTCATATTTAATTTCTTGATGTTTTATTTAGAGTTTATATATCATATTTTAATTCTCATTGTAGCAGAATGATTATATAATCGATAACTTTCTTAAATGTGAATTTATAGTAGATAAAGGAGGGCAGGAGATAGTTTGTTAATGATGAAACTTATAGCAAAAATGTCAATAAAACTCAATTCATGGGAAACAAAATAAAGTTTTCTTTATTTTGAACAACCATAATCTGATCTCCTGAGTTCGCCGAAAAGAACCCGACTTTGGTAAGTACATATGTTTTCTTTTACAGTTGGCTAATTTAAAGATGGCATCTAAAGAAATAGACGTTAACCAGTGTTTATGTGTAAATAGTAAACAAACAATTAAAAGTAATAAAATTGAAAGTAACAATGTAGTGTCATGTTAACAAAAAATTTGTATTGTCCCAAACATTTAACCCAAAACATTATCATATGGAAACACTGTAGCTGGTTTCCATATGATAATGGAAACTAAAATGTTTTCCATATTTTCCCCAAACTAAAATATACTTGTTATTTTTCTTTTTCTAGTTTTTATTATTATCCGATAAAATGTTTCACTCTGTATAAGTCCTTAATAGAAAAAATGGAAAGTGATTTCATTGTGTAGCATATTTGTCAATAAACCATTATAACCTTCATAAAGTTTTGTGTAAGTGTAAAATTTATTTCAGTTTGGGGTGACTTCAATGTTTTTTGTGTAAATGATATTATTTGAAAATCTATAGTTTTCTTTATTTTTAAATTTGTTTCTTCTGCAGTTCATTCAAAATTCTTTCTAAATCAGTTTCAATTACCTAATATCTTTTAATATGCTAAATTAATTGTCTGTGTATAATCATTACAACATATCTCCTGTACATGTCAGAAAATGCCTGAAAACATGGAGTACTATCGTATTGTGATATCATGCTGGACACAGTTTAATTGTAATATTGGATTAGACACCTACATCACCAGTAATCGTTTTACTTATAATATAATTCCAGAAACTTGAGCTTTTGTAAATGTATATTTCATTTAAAATAATTTTTTGGAACCTTATACACATACATGCTCACTGTTATGCTTTCAGAGACCTGAGTGGCCGTATGTATTTTCTTCGAGTTGAAATTGTTCTTCAGCGAGCAACATACTTTATTGTCATAACAGACGCAGACTCCATGCCAGCTCCGATTAGGATTGACAACTTCTCACAAGTTGCTGTACAGTTTTACCAGGCAAGTGTTTAATTTGAAGCTTTATTCAGTGGATTGTATCAGAATTATTTTGCTTATTTTAACACTTTCGAGATGACGGACGTGTAAACTTGTCCATCTATAAAATGCCTTACTTCACGACGGACGAGTTGACATGTCATCACATTTCAATGCTTGCATTTTGTAAGCGATAAAATATAGTCAGCCGTGAACAGCTGTAATAGGACCGTACAACTCTCTTAGTTCACAAAAAAAATCATAGATGGCATGAGCATTATGAAATAGGAATTACAGCACATTTTCTACACACGTGACGAGACAGCTCTTTGCTCTAAGTCAAGACAGCTGACACGTGACAAGTCATAATGCTGCTATCCTTCTGCCTAACCTTGTACAGTTTTTTAATGTGTTTATCTTTGTTTTCTCAACTTTTTAGACAATTTTTTAGTTTTTTTGTTTTTTGTGTTATATTTTACTTGTTAGTGTTAAGTTTTTATTGTTATCATGACTTCACGGGACCAATATCTGTCTGTTCAGGAACTTGAACAGATAGCAAATGAATCTGGTTCTGAAATGGACAATAGTGACTTTGATGACGAATTTGTACACGAAATTGATGATTACAATTCTGATGTAGATGTTAGTGGTGTTGTGTCAAGTGTGCAAGAAGAACCAAGTGTACGTTTCATGAACTCAATATTACTGTCAGGCCTGTAATGTTGCTCTGTGTGTGTCAGAGTCCTCAAAGTATTCCATACTAAAATAAATTATAATGTATAAATATCTTTTTTACTTTTATAAATAACTGACAAATATTTATTAGTCTTTTAGACATATAAATAAATAGATTTAGGGACCTAATTTTACCAGTAGAATGTGAACAGTGAAGTATGTGAGCTAACAGAAATTTTTTTTTAAATTCAAAACAAGGACACATAAAACCAAAAATGTGAAAACTATAAACTGTTGGATAAGTTGTGCAACATATCAAATTAAAGGAGAAAGTCTCCTCTACAAAACAATTATCTCACACAAAAGTTAAGTTGAACAGTTTTTTAACAGTCAAAATTAGAAATAAGCAAAAAATTTGCAGTTTCTGGCTGTTAGCTACATCCGGGAGGGCCCAGTCTTGAAAGTGTTAACGATCTAATACTGTTTATAAATTTTTTTTAAGACCCATTTCCTTCTAGTGTGATAATCATAGTTATAAAGTCATAACGCAAGCAGATTTAAATGAAAACATATTTTTTTGTGAATATTAAATTTTAATACTTTCAGACAAATGTTCAAGTGATTAGCACAGTTCGTGCGCATTCTTCTGTACCATACGCACTCGATGAACCACACAAAGCACAGTGCATCACATTAGTGGCACCAGGTGGGGTCTCTGCAAATTATGACATAAATAAACTTGGAGACGGTCATGGCCTTACTTATGAAAATTTCATTTACATTGCTTTTACTGCTACATTCCGTAGGTATGTATTCATGCTTTACATTGTATGTTAAGTAATTCAGGTGAACTTCTGCAGATCTTTAACATTTATTAGTTTATTCTATGCATATATGCTTTTTGTTTTATATTTCATGTTATTATGTAATGCAAAAGAAGCACGTATAAACAGAAGTTTAGTATAACATTTCTTTTACAATAGTTCTCTAATTTTTACTGACATTTTTATATATTTACACATTACTTGTAAGTGAATATACTTCACTATTGGATCCAAAACTCTAAAAATTATGGGATAATTTTTTAAAAATTAATTTATTACCACAACTAAACAAAGTTTTCTGTTTAATAGTAGCTTATCTCTCTACTACAGCACTAAGTCATAAGACTTTATTGTCAGAACTTGTCTTCCCAAGGGACTTACCAAGAAACTGAATAACTTCAACATTTTCATAGCGATGCAGCCTCTTCTCAGCTACACAGCAAATCTTTCAATTTTATCTCCAACTATTTCTACCTCAAGGTCTCTATAAATGTTGTCGTTCCAGATGTACTAAGGAGCATTAATGATAATCTTTATTTTGAAGTCATTAAAATTAAACCTGTGCTCAACAGTCCATAAAGCAGCAAAGCATACCGTGCGGCTTTTTGTGTTTAGTGTGATGGTTGCATGGCTGTACAACGTGTTGCCAGCCGCTAGTTGCAGTATCTGCAGCCAGGCAGATTACTTAGTATTACTTTTCTGACAGAGCCCCGAACTGAACACTATCCACCCAAAAAGGTTTTCCTGTAGCTGAGTGCTGTGCGGATTTGTCTAATGGTGTATGAGCTCTCCTGTAACGCTTGCTTGAATATGGCAATTCTCTGTTGGTGTTCTGTGAGTAAGTGAGGAGACTGGATCCGTGGGTTAAGATATTAAGACGTTCAAATGGTCCTGGAAAATCTAATCCAGTCAAAGAGAGACTTCATGCATCAGAAATCTGGCTGTCCAAAGTAGTAATAGTAGTAGCTGCTTTAATGGTATAAATTAGCTAAAATTTTGTAAGCTAAAATCTGAAGATAATGAAGTAATTTTTTTTATAAATCTGAATGCTTTCTTTGCTGTCACACTGTGCATTTAGACAATACGTTTCCTATACTGTTCTGTGAATACGCTTTCTGTTTTGTAGAGAGGGAGGATCAGGGAATGCTGACGATCCGTTAGACGTTCAGTCCCAGCAGTTGGTGCTAGATGTTCCAGACAGTTCTGGTAGAGTTGTTCTGAGTCGTAAACAGTTTGGTGCTAGATCACAGTTGTGGAGAATGACCAGTGAAGGACAACTTCAGCATGAAGGCTCGAGTCCACCTAAAGCTTCTCAAGACAAAATATGGGTAAGACGTATGAGGAATGAGAAAACATGAGATCTAATGACAAATGTAAAGAAAGATAAACAATTGTGCCACTAACTTTTTGGTTTATGTTATCACCTACTATGAATTTGTAGAGGTGCGCAGACAATATTTTATGTTGGTAAGGATAAGAATTATTTTTGTGGTATTTTCAGTTCTCAATTACAAATAAAAGTCTAAACTAAATGTTGAATAACAATTGGTTAGGTGTTTTGTAGTAACTGCTATATTAGTATCTAAATAAGCTTCTAAAACATTTTTGTTATAACTTTGAAATACTCCCATATGTAAATCCAATATGTAAACATTTTTTTATATTGAACTGCAATACTTGCCCTTACTTTTTCCATGGAGTTTCACCAGTTTTAGTTTTTCCCAACTTTAATGAAATTTTAGCTCTTATTGTACTGGGCTACTGATCTACCAAGCCAATAACACCTAAATAACAAGACTTAGCGATTATTTGTGTACCATGGGGAAAATGTTCCTTTTGAAATGAATTTCGTATACCTTTATCTATTTCTTCTTCTTCTTCTTCTTCTTCTTCTTCTTCTTCTTCTTCTTCTCCACTTCAGGCATTAGGTCATAGACCTGTTGCGCCCTCCGGCCGTGATAGAACTCATGCCCCACCCCAGCCAGAGAGATATTAGCCAACCTTTAACCCATGCCCGGGGGCAAGCCGTGTGGGGGAGGAAGAGTGTTGTTTATGTGTGCCCTTGTTACTTATCTGGCCCGGGTATGCCAGAGGAGACATACGTATTATTTGTCCGCGTACGTGCGGGTGGACGAGAAAATCGAGCCGTGACCTTGACTCGATCTCACCACATCGGCAGCACAGCAATGCTCTGATAATGAGTCAGAGACGCTACCACTGTGCCGGCTCGCCCATTTCATAGAAGTAAAATCTTTTGAAGAATGACAGAATCCACCTTTTCAATAGCTTATTTTCAGTCAAAAACAATAAAATGGCCATTTTATTGTTTACTAATATACGGTAATTACCTTTACAACCAGGCAGACAACACTTGGGCATTATTAAAGAAACTGTCACTGATACTTTTGAAAGACTTGATAAACTAAACTTGGAAACTACCCCACCAGACACTACTAATTATATTCACCTACACGGAGACAAGTTTTGTAGGTTATGTGGTACTGGTCAACAAACTGAGTAGTGAAGTGGTTATAATAAATCAATTTTCCTTGTGAGATCTCAGACATTTAATGTCAGAGCAGAGAGTCCTTGTATTTTAGGTGTTAAAAACTAAGTCATTCCAGTAAAAATAAATGTTGAATTTTAGTATTCATTAGTTTTAGATTTTAGAATGAATAAATACTAAAACTAAATTTGATAATGAAGAAATATTTTATAATATAATTAAGAAGTAAAAGGTAAAGGACGGATAGATAACATTAAGAATTAAATTCCATATATGGATGTTTTTGAAATAAGGGTGAGTGACCACGTCCAAAAGTGTGAATGAGAAAGGCTTTACAACGTTAGGTTTTGAAAAGAATGTACGCACACACATACACACACACACGGATTGTGCTAGAAAAATATGTAACTGTACAGACGGGGATGACAGGGCTCGGAGGTTGGGAAGGGACATTTGACTTATAGCTTGTTTGTGGGGGTGTGTGTGGACAGTGGGGTGGGTGGGGGTGTGAAGACTTTATTTTATTCTGTTGTTGTTGTTATTTCTGATCTGACGATGAGCTGAGAAGCTTGAAAGCACTAATCGGAATAATTTTTCTATAGTAGTGTGTAACAGTGATATTCTGTTTGTGATTATAACCACTAACACAACTTTCTTAATTAAAATAAATATATTGGTAATATTGTATAACATTTGCAGGTACTAGACATTTCAACACCAGCACCTCAGCCTTCACAGTATGTCAGCTTAACACTGCGCAGACCAGACAAAAGAAGGACTTCAACACAAACGTGGCGGTTCACAGAAGATGGTAGACTGTGCTGCGTACATAACAATATGTGTGTCCAAGCCAAAGACGGGTTTTTTGGACTGAGACGAGGTCAGTAAATAATAATGTTAACCTTTCAGACTTTGTATGCATGATGCGTTGGTGATAAAGCATGTAATACGTACATAAAGTTTGTTGGTTGCTTTGTAATAATTTAAGTATAATGTATTGTGTTGAAATTCATGGCATAGTTGAAACAAAATCATTGAAATTATGTTTAACTATGTATATGGGAATCAACAAATTAGGTTAGGAGTACTTCTGCAAAACTGTACTGTTAAAATTTCCTTGTTTTTTTGTAAAATTCTTTAAATTCTGCAATTTTCTTTTGCAACCACTGGGTATTCAGTAAAGATACTTTTATATGGACAACTGGATTCCAAATATTCAATAAACAATAAATGATGTTTGTGATCAGCTTGTTTGTTAGTTATTCTGTTTTTGATATTTCAATTTTTAGTTGATAAACATAATTTGTAGAAGCTCGCACGGCCGGTGTCAATAAATTCAGAATTACTACTAAAAACCGGGCTGTTAGTCTCTGGTCAGTTGCTGTTAAACATCATTATGTGGGCAACGTTTCGATCCCTCCTCGGGAATCTTCTTCAGGCCGCTAAGAAGCGACAGAGCATAAAAACACAATAGCAGCAGACGTACGCTGAACACTACCCGGTATCGGGAAGATTCCTCAGGGGGAATCGAAACGTTGCCCACTAATGACGTTTAACAGCAACCGACCATGGCCTAACAGCCCGGTTTTTAGTAGTAATTTTGATTAATAATATGTAGAGTTTTAAAACTAGTTATTCAGTTTTTTATATTACAATTTGTTGTTCTTAATATAAGTTATTTATAAGTGACGTTATTGTTACTAAGTTTCCTCCCTTGTGATACGTCCAAGATTTGGGATGGAAACATGTACCTCCATCTGACTCTGCTCAGTGCGTGCCTTTTCAGTCATTAACCCTTTAATCAATAATAATGTATATAAACGTTTTTTCTCAGATGGGCCAAATTCAGTAATCACTTCATGTAATCAGTAATCAAATACATTTTCAACTTTTGTTGGCTCAGTATTACTGATATACAATGTTAGTTTCAATGTTATTCATGCTGCACTCTAGTGGACTTTTTTTCAAACAGATGATGATGATGATGATGGTGATGTTCTAGTATGTTTATACCAGCTTCTTCATAAATATGTAGCTGTTCCACTGGTCAGAATCCTTTGGAATGGAAGGTATTATGTATACCATACTGAAATTGTACAGTAATGTACAAGACAGAACGGATTTGTTTCAATGATGCTGTGTTCATGAAAGGAAAAATTTTAGGAATATTATTGGAATGAAAATTCATTCAAATTTAGAAATTAAAAAGTATAACATACTATACAATAAAAATGTTCATTAAGATCTTCCCATGATCAGTAATAGATGAGAAAATTTTTAACAAACATCGATCTTTACATTACCTAGACTTCCTAAAGTTAATCAAAAGATCTTCATCTGATAGTTCCTGTCTATTTCGGATGTTGAATATCATACAGGCTATTTTAACTTTCTGCACTGCTATACGGAATAAGTTAGTTGTATTCATGCCAAACCAGGTCCTTAAATTTCTCAACCATGATGTTCTCGGTTGCCCAAATCCTCTCTTTCAAAGTACTTTTCCCTGTAGTATGGACTGCAATAAGTAAAGTCTGTTCATTTCTCATGAGATGTCTCAGGTACTGAAACTTTCTTATCTTCACTGAGTTAATTACTTCCCTATCTTTCTTCATCTTTCTAAGAACTTCAACATTAGTTATACGCGCTTTTGAAAGATTCCAGTTGCTTAGTTGTGGCTTCAGTCAAAGTCCAAGATTCTACACCGTAGAAGAGGACCGAGAATATGTAGCAGCGTAGAAGTCTCATCTTTGTGTTTATTGTTAAATCATGACTTTTGAATAAATTGCTCATTCTAGTGTACACTGCTCTTGCCTTTTCAATTCTGCTCTTTATTTCTTGAGAGTGGTCCCATTGTTCATTGACTGTAGTACCAAGATATATAAATTGGCTTACACGTTCAACTGGCCTTTGAAATCAAAAGACAAGACATCATTATTCTAACATTGTTAGTACAAGGAGTACCTTACCCTTTTGTTCTGAATACATAATTCAAAGTACTTACATTCTGAATATATTTAGATTAAAAATATTGATACTGCTGTTGGTATTGAGGAAAGTTACTTTTTGTGTCACTTCCCAGTTCTATTATGAGAACTGAACTGACCACCTTTGTATTTCGTGAGTATGCACACATAGGGTATACACACACATACTCATTGTATGAGTAATGTTTAAGGTACACAGAGAAATAAAGTTATTTTTGAAAGATTATTGTTTTATGTTTGTTTTTCATTTTCATGTCTGTAGTTTTGTTTAACTAAATAATTTTTCTATTAACACTTTCCAGTTGTCCCTGTATGTAGTACAGGCAGTGCTTAATGCCATAGCGGACCATACCCGTGTGCCATATGGGCACTCCGTTTTTGTGTGTTTATAACGTGTTTACCTGTACGCTGACTGATCAAAGTCTGTAGCATGAGGCTAATTCATTTGTTACATATTACATAACCTGCTGTTGTTACATTTTAGTTCAATATTTTATCTGCACATATGTATATTTCACTATATAATTGTGTGTGTGTGCATGCGCGCGCGCACAAGGGGCCTTTTTGTTGTAGCTCTTCCAGTGTCTTATAGTTTTTGTATATTATTATTGTGTAAATACAGTAATAATAGATTTTGTCTTCAAATATGTATTTATTTTGTTTCCTGTAATAATTATAATTGTTTTAATTACTATTATATAAAAACTAAAATTCTAAATATAATTACAATTGTGTAGAATCTTGAGTTGCATACATTTTTATGTTTTCTCAATTATCGAGTGGAAAGATTGATTGTGTGTCCTGTTTACAGCTCAAACCCCACAGTGTGGATGCAGATTGTGTCTGTGAAACATGAATAAGGAAACAAATACACACTTGTAGAAGAAATCATTAATGTGTGTGTGTGTGTGTATGTGTGTGGTAATTATTGACGGTCTTGCTGTAATTAATTATTATACTGTAGTAGCATAATAATAGATTTCTTCTACAAGTAATATAAAATACACATGCATGCACGCTCACACACACGCACACACACAACGGCATATAAAATTTCACTATAATTTTATTGCTACACGTTGTACATTTATGAACTTTGTAACTTGTTTTTCATTTGCAGAGTACAAAATCTTTGTCAGGGCATGCAGTAAACAGTCTAATTATAATTAATTGTAGAAATATTAAATTACAAATACAGTATACTAAAAATTCGTTTATCCGAATTTGATGGATAAACCGAAACTTCTATTTAAATAATAATACATAATATGTAATACAATTATGTAAGTACAGTAACTTTATTTAATAATAATAATTTAAAAGTTACAGTGAATATGACACAGTAAACTATAAAATGGCACCGCCCTGTAAATTATAGTTTCTACAGTCCTGTTGCTAGTTCGTACAGTATTCAATCATAGTTTTTTGCCTAAGCTTTGAAGCTCGTTTGCTGGCTGCCCGATCTCGTTAGTTCTGATTATTGACTTTCTACTTTATATCACATGGAATCGCTTGTCTACGCTATTAAATATAGATTATAGCGACAGGAAAATGCTTTTGTGTATTTTTAAAATTTACTAAAAGTTGTTCGGATAAACCGGATTTTCGGATAAACGTGATTCGGATAAACGAGTTTTTAGTGTACTAACAAATAAAATAGATATTCTTATTTAATGTCCTGCAATATCAGTTAACGTTATTAGTGATTATGTGTCACTTCATTAAACAATACACAGTAACTAGTATCTGATTTATGAAAACTGTGTTTTACATAATAAAAGATAAATAATATTTGTCTTATTGACTTGTACCACGTATATTGTGTTTGTGTGTGTTTTCATAACATTATTTAGATGTAATTCAGCATATTAGTGAACCAAGCACGTCACTAAGTCTCATTTGTTATGATATTTCTTCTGTGTTAAATTTGTGTGTATGTTATCTCCAGGTAAATGTTCATGTTTTTGAAGTAACTTTATTACCTTCAGTGTAGTTCTGATTCATGTTGTCAAATATCAGGGTAAGCCTTTCCATACCAGTCACAATATTTTGTATACTGTCACAGGACAAATGGTGTCAATTGTACACCTCTTCGGTTTTTTGATGGCCCTTTAGAAGGGCCGTGTGGTGAGGACGCTAACTGCTATGTATTTTCCCCCTGAGCCGCGCTGTGATGTTCGGCGGCTGCGCCCGCTTGTTTGTGGCGTACTGCAGTCCTCCTCTTCTTTCAGCAGCGGTATGTAGAGCCCGCTGCCATCCCAGTCAGTGTCCTTCACTGGTTCTTCTTTTTTTTTCATATGACAAGAATGTGAAGAAAGTCCATTCTTGTCTTCTTCCTTTTCCTTCTGGGTGACTTCACGTCGTCCGATGGAATGGCGATTTTTTTCCCAGCCGTTCTCTTCTTATTCCTAATTTTTGCTGGTTGCAGCGAACCTATCTTCCAGTCTCTTCTGATTGGCGCACTCTAAACTCGCCCACATGGTGTTAGCAGCGACCTCTTGGCAGTACCAGGAGCAGATGTTTTCCTTGCTGCTGTCACAATAATTTTGTCTTGTTATTGAGTTAAGCATTGTATCTGTTAATCAATTATGATCTCTTACTTATTCAAATTAAGATCTGGGCTGTAAGGCCATGATCTACTATAATTAACCTGCTGACAGGTGTTATCATCAGATGTTTGGCTTTCACCTCTGGAGGCCTTCTTGACAGAATCTGTTTTGAAAAGACTGAAAAGATGTGCATCAGTAAAACCACAGTACTGTGGCAAAGGCCACAATTATGATCTCTTTTTATTCGTTGGAGTATATTTCATATTTTTAACCATTTATTCATTAATTTCTTAATTATTTTGTAGAGAATCCTCTTCGCAAATGTGTTTTCATCAATAGATAATTAAAAACTGATGCAAAATTATTATTCTTATTAACCCACATTTTTTTTGTAGATTTCTTCTTAGTTTGAATAAATTATGGTTTTTGTGTGCCATAACTACTACATTTTTAAATTTTCTTATTGTGATTATTTGCAAACTTTAAAATGTAAATGTTACATTTTTTAAACCTAGTCTAATGTGTTAGTGACAATTTAATGCTCTATAGCTGCTACAGCATAATTTATCTTAACCTAACCTTCACTCTAGTTTGCCCCAGATGGAAATTCATGATTCATTTTTTTTACTTTTTGTATATTATTACATAACGTTTTTATTCTCCACATTATTTAATATGTCATTAATAAGTTATATAAATTTCTTTATACAACTTCACTTTTTGCATTATGTAGTATTCGATAAACCAGTAATCTATATAATATATATAGTGCTGTGTGTGCGTGTGCGTGTGTGTGTGTGTGTGTGTGTGTGTGTGTGTGTGTGTGTGTGTGTGTGTGTGTGTGTGTGTGTGTGTGTGTGTGTGTGTGTGTGTGTGTCCTAATAATATAGTTTAGGAAAACATTAATTGATTTTCACAGTTAAGAAAGAAAAATATTCAAATTGTGTTATAAGGGAAGTTTAAGTTGGTATGACTGTGCATGTAATGTGATGTTCACAGGGTCTCCTTCTACAGGGGTTCCATGGCAAATGTGTATGTATTTTTCTCAAAGTGTTTATGAATTCTGATGTTCCACTAACATTCTTTGCGCTATAGCATGTAGGTTGAATGGCTTTGTAAAATATGTGATGCCATTAGTGTGTGTACAGGTTTTGTCTATTTTATTAACATTTACCAAATATACAATTATGGCCACTTCGGTGTCATTGTAGCTTTATACATGTGGGAACAGTTGGTTACTTGTGGTTTGTCTTATTTGTATCTTATTATCATTTCTGTTTTTGTATGAAAATTATACTTCACATAATTTGAATAACATGTCAAGTCGCATACAACTTCACATAAGTCTTTTGTAATATTGACTTTGCCATTTTCTTCAGGTAGATTTCCATTACCAATCTGTAAAAGTAAACTTGAAAACTCATCTGCCTTTAAGATGCACCCGCATGTTGACTCTCAAGGAACGAACTTGGACTTTAGGCCACAGGACAGAACTCTTTAGACAGGCTTTAACTTCATCTGCTCGAGTTCCCCTAGGTACAACAGGTAAAGTCTGTCTGAAGTCTCCGGCCATTAGAAGTGTGACTCCACCCATCAGGTTTTTATTGCTTCTAATGTCCTGCAGAGTTCTATCCAAAGCTTCAATTCCTCCCTTGTGAGCCATGGTGCACTCATCCCAAATTATCAATTTACAATCCTTAAGTACCTTCGCTGTGTCACTTTGTTTTGATATGTTGCAAAATGGGGTCTCAGAGTGGTTTAAGTTGAGAGGCAGTTTGAAGGCAGAATGAGCTGTCCTCCCTCCATCCAGCAACGTTGCTGCTATACCTGACGAAGCCACAGATATAGCAATTTTCCTATCTTGTCTTACCGTGGCTAATATTAAATTAATCAAAAATGTTTTCCCTGTACCACCTGGTGCATCAAGGAAAAATAGTCGTCCAGCCTCTGATTCAATGCTCGCAATTACTTCATTGTAGACAGTTTTCTGCTCGTCGTTCAGTTTAGGCACGTTTTCAGCAACCAATTCAGATAGATGGACCGTGTTGTAAGAGAGTTCTTTCAGGTACTCACGGTTGACTGCAGAACTGTTGGGCTCTTGACTTAGAGAAGGAAGACCGAGTTGTTGGAGGGATTGATTGGACATTGAAGAGACTAAGTTTTCTAATGAATGTAGGCATTTGTTGTAAATGATGTTGTTCTGTAGTTCAAGCTCTAAGCCCGGACATTCATACTCCATCTGTCTCTTCAAGTCCTCTGACATACTGTCTCAGTGTTTCTCCCACAACACTAAGGGATCCGCTGCTTGACAAAACACCAAAATGACAGCGAACAGTTGTCTGATTTTCTGTGGTGACTCCGACAGAGCAGCTTCCTCCAAGGTGATGTCCCAATGATTGTCATCTTGAAGTAAACCCAACGCTCTGCAGGCAGACTGATAAGTGGAGTGAACTATGCCAGATACCCTCTTAAGATCAGTAAAACTCATAGTGTAACCCCTCTTTCCTTTTATGCTTTATAAAAAAAATTTTTGTATTTATTTATTTTTTTTTTTTGAAAGAGAAGCCACTAGTTATTTAAAACTAGGCGAGAGCCTAGAGAAGCCAAAAATGCGCTGGGTCCAGTATGACGGGACTTGCAATTAAACTCGTCTGTTAATTAACAATAACAATTTTTATTGTGGCCCCCATAATTCATAACATGCAAATATCACAATCAGCAATAGATAACAAAATACATAATAAATAGGTAATGTCCACATGTTCCTTAATTGTATAGATAATATATATATATCGAGCAACATCCCATAAATTATATAAATCCCCCCCCCCCTTAATAACACTTAACATTGACATCACATATAGAAACACAAAGACACATAGACTCATAATAGCATCGCAATACTCATGTTCGACCTGGCCGACAGGCAGGATTTCTATAAAGCCCCAAAACCAGCAATCATAAATATTTAACTTCCAGCCACTATAGGAAGTAATCCTTTAAGACCCATAATTCATTTACTCCATTAAATAAAAATTAAATTGTTAAAACCCCCAAAAGGATGATAATGACTAACAAAAGCATAATGATAGGCAGACAGCCCATATGAATTGATAACCTCTAATAAATTGCCCATTATGAGCATATGAAAATCTTTAAGTCTCTTGAACAGCATATAAGTGGGAAAAACCCTCATCACCTGAGTTTAAGCAATAGGCATGATTTTCTAAAATGTTAATTTTTGGATTACAAATCCAGATGTATACATGTGTCAGGAAATTGTTCCTTAATGAAAATGATTTAATTCAACTGACAAGAATCAGTAGCATCAGTATGCTTTACAATGTCAAAATTATCAGTATATGCCCACAAAATATAAAATTTCTTTTCTCTTAAAGTCAGACATCTGTGTATAATTGATTTTATAATAACCACCTGTTGTATCCTAGCAGATGTGGAAGCGCGCCAGCGTGTGCCAGACTATATGAGACAGGAATCAGACCTGCCTAAAACTGTATGAACATGTGCCTAACTTGAGAAAAAAAAACTATGTCCCTTTTACCCCCCAGAAAACAGCCTGAAAAACAAAACCCCCAGCCCTTACATGTTAAACCGAAATGAAATTAAAATATGAACCCGTTCTGAACCAGCCGGAACAGAACCAATACCATGTGACTTAATTTTATATTGAATAGTGTAATGACTCTAAGGCTCTTGTATATATATAAAAAAAATATTTAAGAGTAAAAAAAAACTCTGGCACGCTCCCCCAGTGCAGCACACAATTACAATCATAGTACTTTAGATTTATGGAGTTACATTATAAAAGTCAAATAATGTTCATAATGAATGTTCAGTTGACACACCCCAGAGCGGACTGTCTAGCAGTGTGGGCACATGGTTTAAAAGAAAATAATTTGTAACTCAGATGAACGGCAGGCCAGGCCAACGAAAAATAAAATAGTTCATATCACCTTAATAGTGTGCGTAGGATGCATCTTGTGGCTGGTCAACAAACTCCCCCTTCCGAACAGGTGCGTGTAGGATGGCTCATGGCTGATGGAGGTGTCGTTACACCAGCAGAGACCAGAATCTCTGACTAGGAGCGAGAACCCGGGAAGTCTCGTAAATCTAGCTTGCCATTAGGTGTAGAAGAAACTACGCAATAATGTCTGTCGGGGTCGGGGAGCCTGTTGATTCTCTTGTGAGAGCTGAAGTCGGACTGAACGTGCACTTACAATACAACCAACAGCAAAATTTCGCCGCGAGATGGCGCAGGCAGTTTCAACAGTGCAGTCTAGATATCGGCGTACTAATCGACATTTGTACTCGCGTTTATGTTAAACAAAATTTATAAAACCTTCGATCGCCGGGTTAGGCAAACACCGGCACACCCCCACCCTGAAAGGGCAACCCGGTTGCCCCACACTTGAACTCGGAAGGATACCCTGCAGTGTACCCCCCTTCCAAAGCGAACCTAGTGGACTCAGTGCTCATGGCAGCCCAGCGGTACTTGCTCTCAGGAGAACAGAGAAACCTCACAACTGCGTCCATTCCCCATGTGACCCTCTCCGCCATGCCAACCCCACGGGACCGCCCCAACACGTCACCCTCTCTGGTGACCATCACCTACTCCCACCGGTCCCACTCACATACCCGTCCAAAACCAAACAAGGTATCACCCACCTTGGTATGTGAGTGACCGTACTACCTCTCGTCCATCTCTCGGACCGACCAGCCACGTCCACCAACAAGTCATCTCCATCCTTGCCATATGGCTGGCCCACATCCCTACACAAGGGCGGACGGCCCCGCTTAGCCAGACAGAGAGGACCGCATCAAGGGCACGCGAACATCCATCCTAACTCTTACTCAACAAAAACACCATGACTAGCAAGGGGGTTATACTTCTGCCGACGTCAATACACAACAAATACAATTCTCTCAACAAACAAAAACACCCGGGAAACAACCGGAGAATGCGGCATGGACCAACCCTACAACGATCAACAAACAAATTCAATTACTATAAATAACGAAACAACAGCCATAACTTCTCCATTTTAACTTTTAGAACAAAACAGGGGAACTTACAATCTCGAGGACCACAATCTACTCACTTCAGGTAAGTCTCTCTAACTCCTTATTGATAGGTTTTTTTTTTTTTAAGGGGAGGGGTAGGAAAATCGGGAAGATGATAGGGGGCAAGGATCATTAAAGGGTCAATAGCTAGGAGTAAGGGTAAGGACCTGGCTCCCTCCGGAAATACCGATGAATGGAGGAAACCAAGGCTCGCGTGGGCAGGGGCGCAACCCTGAAATAGATGAACACCACTGGGACTGTGAGGAACATCTACCCGCTACCCGTTAACCTCTTCTTCTTATCTTTCTGTGATGGACTTTAGGTACCCGTTCCTTTCGGACACCACTCTCTGAGAAATTATCTCGTGTTGAGCAGTACTGGCTGGTTTCCTCTGAATCAGAATCAAGGCAACTTATATCGCTCCTTTCACTCCGCTTTGGATTATCCTCATCATCTAACTCCTCTTCTTCTACAATTTCCCCTTTTCTGTCCCCATAATCCAAATCAACCTCATGACACTGCAGCTCCTCAGCATCTTCCAGTTGCTCCTCTGATCCATCTTCAACCGGATCCTCCCTCAGCTCCTCACCAATTTCTTCATCACACTCATCGCCAGCTCCTTCACGAACTTCTTGACTAACCTCTTCTCCGATCTCGTTTTCCCCAACACATTTATCATCAACATCATCACCATCACATCCACTTCCACCATCAGAACACTGCACATCCTCGTCCTCCTCTAGTTGCTCACCTGGTCCACCTGAAACTTCTTTCCGTTCTTCGGAATCCTCAACACTACTTACAGAAGGCGTCTGCACATCTTCACACACTACATCACTCTCACTCACACACTTTCCAACGCTGCCACCAAATTTCTCCTCAACATCTACCTCATCTACTTCTACCACACTTGCAGCATGGACATCCCCTTGTCCACCCACAACCTCAGAAACACTTGCAGCCTGGACATCCCTGTGTCCATCCGCAAACTCAGACTCTTCAGTCTCCCTAACACCTATAACTATACTTCCCTGTGCAGCATCCGCAGACTGCTCTTCTGCCTCTTCCTTCGATTCCTCTCTTTCACCACTTTCAGCAACTACAACGTCCTCAACATTTTCCACCCTGGAATCCAGCTGTCCAGGTTCACGTGCAATGACTAAATTAATTTCTACTGGCGATGGTAAAGCTACACCATCAAGTGACTTCTCATACCCCGGCGTAGGCGATGACGATACTACCGGATCTGGATCCGTCACGAACCGAGATGGAGATACCGGAACAAATTCTGCGGCATCTGGATTCAACCATGACGTCCTCTTCGAGTCCTGTAACTCAGTATTAACTGACGTGTTCTTAGGCTCTTGTATTGATCCACAGAAGTTATTCCGCTTTTCTTCTTCTGCTTCACCTTCTTCATCCACTACTCTCTTAGGCACTTGTACTTCCTCTGGAACCTTTAAAGTTTCCTTTTTCTCCGAATAGGAATAACGCCTTGCTACAGGCTCCCTACTTGCCGATGTTTGTTCCCTAACATAATTTCTTCTTCCCCTGTTAATTTCATACTTCTTTGTTTTCGGTGCTGTAGCTGTTGTCACCGTCTTCTCACTTGCCACCCCTTGTAGCCTCCATTACTTCCGGAATATTCAGGCTTTCTGACAGTCTCTTGTGTTCTCCTCCAACCGCCCTGTTTGTCCTTTTTCGCTCCTCTTAATGAACCACTGGAGTATTGGACATCTTTAGCAGCTCTTCCCCGGGACTCATCATTCTCCTGGACCCTCCTGGCATGCGCACACCACCGGTCCAGCTCTGCAGAACAACGTGGAGGCTCCGCGAAAACCAGCTGGGATCTCTCTTGGGGATTCAGACCTTCTCATATTACCTGTATGACTTCCGTCTCGGGCAACCCCAACCTTAATATACGGGCAGCTTTCCTTACATCGTGCACGAAATCCCCCAACGCCTCTCCGTTGGCCTGTAGGCGATAGAATAATTCAAACTTAAGCTGGGCACATCGTTGATGGGGTATGAAGAAATCCAACACTTCCCCATGGAAAGCATCGACACTGCCGCCCCGACGCAGAGTGTTGGTGACCAACCCTGCCAATGAACCCTGGCAATACGGGTATATAAGGGACAAGACCTCCCCATCGGACACCCCCGGGAAATCTGCCAACTGCAACACCAGGTCCAAGAAAACCAGCAGCTAGTCCTCATCAAATCCATTCACCACCGGAAATTTCTGGAGAACACCTGAAATGGGATGGGGCAACTTCTGATAGCATACCGCCGCCAGAATTGCACAATTCAAAACACACAATAATAAAACAAATCCCCACTAAACACCTAACACAAACATGACCTACAAAAACATATTCACAAGAATCTGAAAAAACTCAAGTACTATCCTTCCTTTGAGCGACCCCCGGGTTCTCTAGCGCTGCGGAGACCTGGCCTACTTCTGAACCACCTACTAACACCACAGAAGGAAACAAGCAACAACCAACAATACCTAACATACATAACATCAAACCTCAATCCGACACACACGTCTCACCAACACATAACTAACAGACACAATCTAGTAATCAGAATTCGCAACACAGGAATTTAGTCGGTTACGGTACCGACTTCCGATCGGGCCATACCGCATCCCGCTAATGCCACACACTATACTCCGACCTTGAATTACCAACATTCTATCACCCAGGCAACGCTTGAGACCCCCCGGCAGTTCAACCTCTTAAATTTTCCGAACACAAATACCCGCCCCGTGGTGCGATCAGACTCACAAGTTATGCAACCTAACCTAGCATACTTGGGCATATACCTAAAAAAAAACAATGTCATGACAGTAGCATATTATTTCCGAGTTTGCAAGCCCCGTCACACCCAAGGACCCAAGGGTTCAACCCTAGAATGAACCACGCTCTCTGCTACCATTTGTAACCCCTCTTTCCTTTTATGCTTTATAAAAAAAATTTTTTGTATTTATTTATTTTTTTTTTTAAGAGAAGCCACTAGTTATTTAAAACTAGGCGAGAGCCTAGAGAAGCCAAAAATCCGCTGGGTCCAGTATGACGGGACTTGCAATTAAACTCGTCTGTTAATTAACAATAACAATTTTTATTGTGGCCCCCATAATTCATTACATGCAAATATCACAATCAGCAATAGATAACAAAATACATAATAAATAGGTAATGTCCACATGTTCCTTAATTGTATAGATAATATATATATATCGAGCAACATCCCATAAATTATATAAATTCCCCCCCCCTTAATAACACTTAACATTGACATCACATATAGAAACACAAAGACACGAAATGAAATTAAAATATGAACCCGTTCTGAACCAGCCGGAACAGAACCAATACCATGTGACTTAATTTTATATTGAATAGTGTAATGACTCTAAGGCTCTTGTATATATATAAAAAAAAATATTTAAGAGTAAAAAAAAACTCTGGCACGCTCCCCCAGTGCAGCACACAATTACAATCATAGTACTTTAGATTTATGGAGTTATATTATAAAAGTCAAATAATGTTCATAATGAATGTTCAGTTGACACACCCCAGAGTGGACTGTCTAGCAGCGTGGGCACATGGTTTAAAAGAAAATAATTTGTAACTCAGATGAACGGCAGGCCAGGCCAACGAAAAATAAAAGAGTTCATATCACCTTAATAGTGTGCATAGGATGCATCTTGTGGCTGGTCAACAAACTCCCCCTTCCGAACAGGTGCGTGTAGGATGGCTCATGGCTGATGGAGGTGTCGTTACACCAGCAGAGACCAGAATCTCCGACTAGGAGCGAGAACCCGGGAAGTCTCGTAAATCTAGCTTGCCATTAGGTGTAGAAGAAACTACGCAATAATGTCTGTCGGGGTCGGGGAGCCTGTTGATTCTCTTGTGAGAGCTGAAGTCGGACTGAACGTGCACTTACAATACAACCAACAGCAAAATTTCGCCGCGAGATGGCGCAGGCAGATTCAACAGTACAGTCTAGATATCGGCGTACTAATCGACATTTGTACTCGCGTTTATGTTAAACAAAATTTATAAAACCTTCGATCGCCGGGTTAGGCAAACACCGGCACAGTAGGTCCTTTAACTTCATGAAGGAGAAGACGTAGGTAGTAACATTCTGCATTGTTAGGGTGTACAGTATAAACCCGACCGAGCACTTGATCTTTTTTCACTCCTGGATGTCCGGGAACGGCTTTGCCTTGTTTCTGCCAACTAAACTTATTGTTTTTCCAGGTGTAGTAAGCAGGGACTTCACTGTAGATTATGGTTCTGGCAAAATTGTCTGATTTGCATAGTTCAATAAATTCTCTGGCCATTTTCAAGGTGTACAGCCAAATGCATTACGGGAGGATATCTTTCATGGATTGGTTCGCAAACAAAATAATCGTCTTAAACAAAGTAGCAGGAGTGTGCAGTGGCAGTGTAGCGACTGAACTGAACTGAACAAAGCAGCATTCTGACCTGTTATCAGTGGCCTTTAGACTGAACCCCATGACGCAAGTGTGTCTGAGTTGTGTCCAGACCAGACTAAACATAACAACTCTTTATGGACTACATTGCAACGTAAACAAATATGTTACGTAAATTGTGTGATAGTACTTCTGGGAACACGTTCTTATCGCAGGAATGCATAAAATTCATGTGTTCATAAGTAATTAATATTTATATAAGACAATAGTTAATATATCGTATAATATTGTTTTCTACCGACAAATGTTTTCTATATATTTATTACGCTCCTTTTACAACTTTGAATCAATTTACTTAGAAATATTTTCTTTGTAGGCCCTGTTGTTCTTGAGATACAGTGATGACTAAGTGAGTAAGTGGTATTTAGCAAATATATTATAGATTTCTTTAGGGTAGTTTTAATTAAAATTATTTAAAATTGACCTTTGTGTTCTTTAAAAGAGGGTTAAGTTAACTTGTAGAACAAATTTCATGTTTCTATCTCATCTAGAAGCTGCCTAACAGTTGTCACGTTTTAACTGTCATGTATTTCTTATGAGAATATTCGGTCACTTTGACCCCTCAAAAACCCCCCTAAAATTTTGAATTTTGTCAAACCCCGTCTTATTGCACATCTACAGTATCTAGTGAATATCTATGTAAAGTTTCATCTTTCTAGGCCTTGTCGTTGTTGAGATACAGTGATGAGTCGGTGAGTGGGCTTTGGCAAATATATAAGAGATTAACAATAAAATAATCCGTAATATTTTCTTAAAAGTGTTAACACTTTCAGAAAGGAATAAACCTTAATAGTTTCTTTAAAAGATGTCAGTAATGGGTTATTGATATTAAGCCTACTAGTGAGACTGACTTCTTCCATCGCTGTTTTTTACAGAACATGGAAGTATGGTGATCGCAAAAAAATTGTGTTCGAGATAAGGGCTGATTCTGATTGTACTACCCTCAAAACATGAAGAAAAGTCATTTTCCAAAACGTGTCTGTGTGTAGTATTTTTTCTATGGTGAAAGATAACTGCTGCAAATTCAAACAGAATCATATAATTTTTGTGTATATAGAGAACTCTTAGGCCTATTGATTTTGGTGAAGATCAGTTAAGGGGAAGGGGTACTTTACTTGCAACGTTTTATGTTTTAACAAGAGTAAAGTACTTAATTTTGATAAATAAAGTATCCTGGAAAGAAGTTCATAATAATCCACTGTAGAAAGGTAGATGAAATATGTATAAATGAAAGAGGTAGTTGAAGGGGGAGGGGATAATTTTTTATATTTGTACTACGTTATCGGCAACAAATAAGTAGTTTGTTGTTAAAATTCCTTCCTGGGCTGCTGGGTCCAATGTTTTCTGCAAAACCAGGCATATCAGCAGTGCCATCGTCTGCCTCATCAGTGAAAATCAGGTGCGATAACGTGAGGTGGTATACGTTAGTGACCACAGTACTGTGGTTAAGGCTGAAGAAAGAGCTAGTTTCTATGGAAATATTTCATTTCGAAAATGATTTTTAAATATAAATCTAGAACATGGAAGTCATGTATGGTTCTCCATACTGATATTTTTTTTTTTAAACAATGTTTTGGCTGCTCAACAAATCGGTTGCATGCAAAAACAAAACTAAAACATCACAAATAAAAGACAAACAATACTCTGTCCCACAACCGACAGAGTCAAAATACACTAAAGTATTTACATAATATATATGTGATTGACCTTGAGGCACACGGGTTTGGGTTTGTGTGAGCTTGTGTGTCTTGTGTTGTGTATTCAGTGTGTGTGTGGTGTCGGATCGATTTCATGGTTTGTAAGTTTTATTAATTTATTTGTTTGTTTGTTACCTGTAAATTATGTAATTACTTTAGTGTGTTTTGACTGTGTTGGTTGTGGGCTGTATTGACTGTGTTGTTTATCTTTTATTTGTGATGTTTGAGTTTTGTTTTGCCTGAAGACGGTTACTGATTTGTTATGTCGTGATTATAAAAAAAGCGATGACAGAAACAACACCGTTGCACAGCGCTATAGAAAAATTTGTTCCGATTAGTCCTTTCAAGCTTCACAGCCCGTCATTAGATTGGAAATGTAAAATAAATTATTGAAGCTCGAAAAGCGCTAATCGGAAAAAAGTTTTCCATAATGGTGTGCAACAGTGTTGTTTCTGTTTGTGATTATAACCACTAAACAACTTTAAAAAAAAATGCTGGAAGAAATGTCTGAGGCTTTCACGGCTGGTTTCAATGTTACGAGAACTTTGGCTTGCCGGGCTGTAAAGCCGTGGTCCAAGGTTGTTTGGTGCAAAGCAAACGTTTCAATTTGCCTTTCTTCTTATTGGCTGGTGGTGTCTGACGACAACTTTGTGTCGACACCAAAAGTTTATAAATATGGGCGTCGTACTTACAGCTACTAGCCGTAACCACAGTAATGTGGTCATTGACTATGAAACCTTTGTCAGTGTTTTGCAGCCTTCTGCACTGAAGATGGCCGTTGAAGGCACGACCGAAATGTTTGCACCAAACAACCTTGGATCACACCCTTACAGCCTGGCAAGCCGAAGTTCTCATAACAATAATGGAAGAAGCCCGTGTCACTAGTAGGCCTAAACCTCTTAACAGTATCAGATACCATACATTGGATGAATGGATGATTTAAAGTTGTAGATAACAAACTACTCTCTTTTCACATCTCAGACTGACACCCCCCCCCCCACCATCACCATATCAGCATTTACCTCTGTGTAAAGCATCTTACTCATTTTCTTGTCTTCAGCTTTTAATAATACTGTACATAAAGCACTAGCTTTTTTTTATTTAGCTGTTTAATGGTATTCATGGTAACAGTCAACGTATAATCCTCCACAATAAAATCTAGTGATAGTAAGAAGTTTGTAAAAATTCATAAAGGATTTTGTCTACTTTCTCATTTATAATTATGTATAGAAAACTTCATAGTGATAATGTTTGTTACTGTTTTAAAATTTGGTAAGTTTGTGCAATCCACCTGGAGTGGTTTATGTGGATATAACGTTTGCATCCTGTTGACGTATTAATAGTGATTCGGCTTAAATTAATTTGTATGTATTTATGAGAATAATGTTTTATAAAAATAGTTAGTAGAGTTGATATTTATGAATAAAATTGTAAAAGTATTAAATAACAGTTCTGAAACTTTGATTATTCAGTACCTTTCATAATTTACAAGGTGTGTTAAAAAAAAGACCAAACTTTTTGAGTTACACATCAACCTGCACAAACACCGCACTGCGACTTTGGGCACACCTAGCGATAGTTTTCGACAGCAAACTGCCAATTTATTCTGTTCTTTGAGGTATATCAGATCCAGCATGGCAGCATTAGTCTTTGAGTATATCAGATTGAGTGGGGACGTGCGCACGCTGGCCGGCGGATTAGTGACGAAGTAAGTGATTAAGAAAGACTACGAAGAACAACGTGTGCATATGAAATTTTGTGGCAAAACTAGGTTAAAACTTTAGAGAGACATTCTGGTTTTTAATTAAGCATACGTGGAGACCTGCATGAGCCGAACGATTATTTTAAGAATTTTTAAAGAGGGCAAAAACAATGGTCAGTGCAGAACAAAGCGATATAGAAGATCATGGGAAGAGAGCTCATGATGTGGTAATTTTAAATCATCGTTTAACTGCCGAGACTTTCTGAGAGAATGTGCATCCATATAAGATCATAATACTAAATTTTGATCGAAAAATGTTATTATATCATATCACTGAAAAGTTCTTACTGCATACCAATGCAAATGGTAATGAAAACTTTAGAATGCAATGGAAATAAGCTCTGTAAAGATTTTACGAAGTTAGCAACAAAAATTATGCTGTACATGTTGTGTTAAGATCTTCATTCTCACTTTGTTATAAATCCGCCAGACAGTGTGTACCCGTGTCCACTAGCTCGAAGACTGATGATCATGATGGAACGGAGAAAATGGCATTCCGGCATCAAAACCTGTCACTAGCAGCACTTAATTGTGCAGCTCGCTCTATGTGTAGGTTGACGTGCTACACAAGTAGTTTTTTTTTTTTTTGAACACACCTCGTATTATGTACAGTTAAAAGTATCAGGCCTCAAAATCAGTGGTGATAATGATATTCTAAAAACACCGTGCGTGTGTGCGTGCTTGTGTGTCGAAGTTAATAAGTTAAAAACAAAAAGTAACTATGCTGAACAGAACTGTAGAGCAGAAAGCACAGTATATCATAATTAAGACATTACATCCTTAACCACTCTTTATCACTTTCGACCCTATACCTATAAATTCTATGTTCATCATTTCTAACTTGTGTAACAGTGTTTGTATGGAGGATTTATGGGCTTCGGTTGTTTGAGTGTGAGGTGACAGTTTGTGGTTATCCATTGAACACACATTGAACAGCATATGTCAAGAGTTCTGCTTTGTGATTCATTTTTCTGTGACTCCCGCATTACTAATTAGTGTTATCGTGTCATACCAATTTGGGCTGGTGTTGGAGTACTACATTTTTGTTTGAAAAATGTATTGTACTAGTTTTTTTTAATTATGTATACAAAAAGTTAACTTATACTACAGTGCTGTAATAATAAATGACATTTTTATTTGGAAGTCCCTCGTTTAACATTTTTATTTTTCAAAAACATGCTTGTGTTTCAGTTACTTTAAATATTTTTATCTAAAAAAATTACATTTATGTTTCATAAAAATACAAAGTCCGTTTTTTTAAATTCATATATAATTTGTGTTATTCCAGACGAATCTTGGGATAAAAATTTTACAGGCATTCCATAAATGCAATGCACAGAGAAGGGCATTGAAAATGCTTCAATAAATCTAAAAAATATATATATTTGTGTTCATTCACCATTCAATGAATTATATTTCATTCACCAATCAATGAATTCATTCTTCATTTACCAATGTACAGATTATAAGTTAAATGTAGTCGCAGTCATAAACGAAGTTTTATATGTGTACTACGTTATTGACAACAAAGAAGTAGTTTCTATGGAAACTCACCAGTTCTCATTTTCGATAACGCACCAGCGATCGGCTGCAAATGTGCGACACGTCCTTATAAACATTTTCAATGTTAAAAGAACTGTGAAAATTGTAGAAAACAGCCAGGCCATATTGTGCTTCCTATGCTAAAGTGGCCAGCATTAAAACTGTTAGGATCTGTTAAATTTTATCTTATAGACAAATAACACAGACAAAATGTTTTAATGAAAGTAAAATAAATTAAATTTTTGAACTCATCCATAGTCTGTAACTGAATCATTCTTTTTTAAAAGGGCGTATGTCCACAAAAGCAAACTTTTGGAAAATTAAAAAAAAACTTTCTGTTTCTTTAATATAAAGAAAATTTTGAACAGAAATTTTTTTTTACCTCTTTTGCATTACACAAAAGAATGCAAACACTATAAAGAGGTTTTATAGTTTTTTAAGTATCATGTTTGTTAACAAAATTTTTGAAATTTGAATTAGTCGAAATACTGCTATTATTCATCATAGGTTTAAGATTACACTTAGTCATTAAGAACCATAGTCATTAAGATTACAGGTCTTTACTAAACTTAGTAAATGTGGTGCAAAGTGCAAAAATGATTAGCAGCGGTTTTTTTTTTTTTTTTTAAGTGTCACTGATCTATATTTTTTATAGCTCTGTAACTAACTGCAATCTACATGCCCTTTTAAAACAAATTGATAGGCCTAGATTTAAAGAATATGAAACATTAAAAAAATAAAAATGGCCAAAATCGTGACATGTGCCCTTTTAAAAAGGATCGATTCAACTATCTGTAAACTCTTTCATATTTTAAACTCCAAAATAGGACTATCAGGATTTGAGACAGAATACAATAACAAAATTGAATTTATACTGTTTTTTTTTTGTAATTGTGATATAGTTAAGAGAAAACTTTTCAATTTTTGTAATGTCAGTCTTTGATTTCAGGGAGTGAGGCTGTGTTAGGACCACCACAGCCCGTTTGCTATCAAGTAACAGAACAAGGGATTCCATTTGAACAAGCAGTTTCCAGACAACGCCTTAGACCTGGATCTGGGTTTCTTGCTGTTAAAGTTCTTACTGATGGTCCAACAAGAGTTTTACAGATATCAGATGTCAGAGATTCGGTGAGTTGAGGAGTGAACTTTTAAAAACTGCAATTAAAAAAAGTTCTTTTTTAAATTAAGTATGTAAAACTATATTATAAAAATAAAACAAAAATATTTATTGATTAGAATAGAACCAGCAAACTTACTAAATTCACTGTTTTCAAAACAACGCATGCACACACACACATACACATACACATATACAAATTTGGAAATTTCACTGCTACATACAGCTTCATTCAGGCATGGAGAAGCATACAACACACCAACACTTCTCTGTGATTTCCATACACTCATAGCATTCAGTATTGCATTTGTCATTACAACTCTATATAAGAACCCAACCAATTGCATGAAAAGTAAAAGGGTTAACTTTTGTACAGTAAACTCCCAGATAATCTGCAGTATGTACATAAAAGGGCAGAGAGTAATAAAAATTCTTTATTAACATTTTCTGTTCATTTAAAGTAAAGGAATACACTAAAAACCCGTGAAGAATGTCATAAGGGACCTCCTGAAAACCACATATTAAGCGGAATATTACCAAGTAGCAAAATAGATATACTAAAACTGTGTATACACCTACCAGTGTTTCCTGAACAGTCATCTATGCCGACCCAATGCATGAATTACCCCCACTAACAAGTATAGTAAGTTGTCTAGAGAGGAGAGAGGTGAAACGGAAACAATGTGATAACAGTACATCGTCTGACTCATGTACTATCTCTATCTCTGTCACAGATATGCTTTCATTGTTCTCGCCAGTCTTGTTGCACCCAATATTCACACTGTGAAACACGTAGAAGACTGTTATGCGCATGTGCAAAATGACTGAAAAGTTTGTTAATAAGCCTACACAAAATCCAAGTGAACTTCTTGTACATTCTCGTGCACAGCAGCAGTTAGATTCAGAAATAGATTACCTCAAACGAATGAATTAAAAAATATCAGAAAAATACATGTCAGTGAAGTCACTGCTGACCTGTTGGCAGACATCACAGGTGGTGTTCAACATCAGTATCTAATTTTCACATCCATTAACAAAGTTAATAAACTACAATGGATGTTTACTCTTCCTGAACAGTGTTTCAGTTTTAGTAATCAAGCAGTTTTTGATTATACTACGTAAACTTAAAGACAAAAATATTGAGAAAATTAAAGTTGCAGTAAAGTACGGATGTGAGAATATATTCTATACAACTCCGTTTTGAACAAGTTTTACTGTATACTGAAAAAAGCAAATTATGAGAAATTTGAGCGCTGTAAACGGGGTATTTTATAAAAGTCTTGAATGTGAGATGTACAGAGACTGCACAAAAAAGCGTATATAGACGGGATAGTGGTATATTAATGGTGTTTTACCGTAGGCCTATATGTTATATTTTATATTATAAACTGTCGTCTTAACGTAATTTAAAATAAAGAATATAAGATATTTTAACATTTTTAAAGAAAAAGGTAAAATATAATTAAAATGTTATAAAAGTATTGTCCTTACATAGCTTATTTTGAGCTCTTATAATGTGTTCCAGATTAAACCTTCTTAGAAAGTCAGTTATATGTTTTTGTTTTTTTAGAATTGCAACACTTTTAGTGTATTAAGATTAGTGGAATAGAAACTTTATTATTCAGCTAAAATTTATTTCCGCTTATAAAAAAAGTCTACGGGTTGTTGTGGATAATCCTTAACGTGGATAAACCGCTTGAGGATAATCGGGAGTTTACTGTACATTCAAGTTTTGTACCCGTTTGTTTGAACCAGGTATGTTCAGAAATGAAGACGTTACAGTAGAAACATTGACTTATAAGTATTTGTATCAATCCTCATAAAACAAACTTTAAATTTGCATTCAGGGCACACAAAGAGATGTATTATTCAAAACAGCAAATATTGCAGACGCTTCTTGAATATTGTAATGCTAACGGTTTATCTCACAATATAATAACATAAAATGAGACAGATGTAGATGCAACAAAATGTAAATATTCAAAAAATGACTTGTAAAATAGAAAATAATTAACAGTGCAATTGCTTTGCAGTTTTCCCAGTCATATTTGATTCCACATGAGTAAAATAATTTTCTATTATAACTGCACTCCCTGTCAGTACAGAATATCAACATATTTCATATCAAATCAGGTATAGCAAATTTAGCACTATTGTTAAATTAAATATTGTTCCAGAGAATGGTTGCAATTCCAGAAGAAAATGATTGGGTACACATAGCTGTTAATCAGAGGCCAACGTTGCTTACTGATGATCCTGCTCTAGCGTCTCCCAAGGAAAATAAAGAGTTTCAGGTAATATAGAAATTTTCTAAGAGAGTGACAGAGAGAGAGAGAGAAAGAGAGATTGTGTCGAAGTACACTCTTTGAATGTACTGCATGTACAGGGGGTATCCAAAAAATAAGTTTCCCTAATTTTTATATCCAAGTATGAGTGACTCAGGCAGTGCCCGCGCACAGGGAAGTTTAGTTTCGGTGTAGTGGCAGCGCTCGCAGCTGGACTGGTGGGCATGAACTGCTCAAGCGTCACTAGCGAGCCGAGCGCCATGGAGACTCCACTTCATTTTGCCGCTAGTTGTGAAATGCAAGGTGTTATTCATTTTTTGACTGCAAAAAATGAATCGGCCGTGGAAATTCATCGTCAGTTATGCAGTGTTTATGGTGAAGATGTCGTGTCTGTACAAGTGGTTCGTCGTTGGCAAACAATGTTTATTGAAGGCAGAGAAAATGTTCACGATGATGAGTTTAGCGGCTGACCAGCAATTTCGCGCCAAGCCGACGCCATTGCTGCTGTGCACGACGTCATCGACTCCAACAAACAGCTCACACTCGACAAAATCATGACTCGACTGCCACCAAATATTGAAATTAGCCGATCCTCTCTTCACAACATATTAGTTGAAGACCTTCTACTTTCAAAAGTGTGTGCAAGATGGGTGCCGTGCTTATTGTTTGACGCCCATAAGCAACGTCGCTTAACAGCTGCACAATCTTTCTTGCAGGTGTTTAAAGATGAGGGTGCAGCCCTGTTTACAAGAATAGTCACTGGTGACGAAACATGGATTCACCATTCAACTCCCGAAAGCAAGTGCCAGAGTATGGTGTGGCAAAAAAAGGAGAAAAAGCTCCCCAATAAGCCAAAGTGATTGAGTCGGCAGGAAAGGTGATGACCACAGTTTTTTGGGACTGCCGTGGAGTATTCCTAATTGATTATCTGCCATGTGGAACAACAATAAATGCAGCACGATACTGTGATGTGCTGACCAGACTTTGTCGTGCTATTCAGAACAAACGGCGCGGGGGCTTTTGTCACGCAGTTTTGCTCCTTCACAACACCCGACCACATGCTGCTCGTGCAACAGGCGAGCTTCTCACCAACTTCCGTTGGGAGATTTTTGAGCATCCTCCGTACTCTCCAGACCTTACTCCAAGTGACTTCCATCTGTTTCCGGAGATCAAACATCATCTAGGCGCTCAGCGCTTCGCCAATGACGACGAAGTGTTAAAGGAGGTGGATAACTGGTTTCAGAATTTGGCGGCAGATTAATATGAAGCTGGAATAAATAAACTGTTACCTAGGTACTAGAAATGCTTGGAAAGGGATGGAAATTATATAGAAAAATAAGTACTTGTGTACATAGGTAAATAAATATTCTTTGCACTTTTTAAATTATTTTTTTTATTTTTCCGTGATAAGGGGAACTTACTTTTTGGATACCCCTCGTATGTATTGTTCCAAACATAGTTTGTCATACGAAGCTTTGAGAAAACAAGAGTCAGTAGCCTAAATGATTTTATCTATAATAAAATGTATATGTAAGTCTAAATGTGGTTACCATTTCGAGAAAATTGTAAAAAATTACTTATTCTGGCTTGCTATATGATATTAAATCAAATTTATTGAGTCAAATAATTGAGTAATTTGTGAACTGTATATTAAAAATAAACAACGTTCATTTTTTTGTTTTTAATTAATACACGTGTGCACAAATGCAAGATTTAATCACCACATCATATGATTCCAGTCTAATCTGCATTTTAATTGCATAAAAATGAGCAATTTTGACTTGATCTAAGTCACTACTTAATCTAAAAAATTTTCATTAGTGCCATATATCTTTATTTATAAATATTAAATGTGCTTTTACCTTGTGGATTACACAGAGTTAGTACTACTCCGTTTTAACACTTAACAATTTACACTACCTAGAAAGATTTTCTTTTTTTGACTTTTTGTACCTTTCCATGTTGTCTAATAGTTGGATGACTTCCAATGTATCTTTTCATTATGTTGAATGATGTAGTCCTTGCAAACCTTTGAATACAGTTTGTTGCGTACTGGAAGCTCTTGAAGTTTCTCGAGTTGTTCCAGGAGCACTAAATATAGAGGGCTGGTTTGAAAGTATATAGAAGTGAACTGTATAAATGTTTGAGTAATAATCCTTTATTGAGAACTGTTAAATTTTACAACCATTGCTGACACGTGCAGACGTCCCATCATGACGCCCGTAAATTAATAATAAGTCGAAAAACATGTTGAATAAGAAAGAGCTCGAGAAGTCTAACTAGTGCATGTTGCACATAATGAAAGAGTAAAATAATGAATCCAGAAGCCGCGGCTGGATGAGAAATATTACGAGTGCTCACCTCGGAGCAATATAAATGACTGACTAAAACTTTGCTACCGGCTGCCCAGCTGTGCCGGCTGACAGCGGCCGATAAGAAAAAAGTGACGTCATGTGCGCATGTCGTATTATAACATTCAAAGTATAGTTACAAAGTCTGAACATACTGCCCGCACAAAATCTGGGCGATTTTGCAATTTATGCTTTAAAGTCAATAGTATAGTAATTGAATTTAGATGACAAAAAAAAAACATAACAATTGTTGTCTTCATCACAGAGCAATGATAGCTAGAAATTAATAATAATAAAGTGGTTAACATAGCAAATTCAATTGAAATCGTAAAATACATAATGACTCAAAATTTGTGGTCATAAAAAATTGACAATGAAATTACCCCATACATAATACCATAGCATGATGCACAATAATAAAATAATCAAGTAGACACATTAAATTATCCCACTTAATACCCAATAATAATCATAAGGCATTCAACAATAAGTAACAAGTGATAATACAATAAATATGTAACAATTTACATGCATGATATTGAAAAGACAAATCCCCAGAAATTTGACAATACACAACCATTAGAAAATACAATGACAAACACATAATAATTGATACAACCAGATTACAATAATAGTTCCCAAACAGTTTAAAAATACATAATGATATAATAGCATAACGATAAATACAAAATGATTGACACAATAATGGCATAGTAACTATTACAATAATAGCAATAATAGTTACACAACAATAATAATAATAACAATAATAATAAAGGCAAATTGTATGCTAGCCCCGGGAATGTCCCGGGAGTGATACAAGGCAATGCGACAAGTTCACATTCCTGGTACGCGCCGCATGGAAGCTCATGCGGCTAGTCTGATGCCACCGGAAGGGGGCACAACTTATGGATGGGTCGACGTAGGATGCCCTGTGCGGTGCGAACTTCAGCAACGCGCACTATAGAGTCCTGACCCGCAAAAACATTAGTAATTACCCTGCGTTTCCATTGAAGGGGGGGAATTATCGTCTAGAATGAGGACCAGCTGTCCGACAGTTAAATTCTTTGAAGTTGTGCGCCATTTATTGCGCTGCTGCAGCTGGCGCAGATAATCTTTGGACCATCATTTCCAGATGGATTGTATGAATCTTTGGAGCAGTTGCCACCTGCCCAAACGACTAATACATACTTGGGTATAGTCAGGCTCCGGGAGAGCCGTGAGTGGAGAGCCGATCAGGTAATGAGCGGGAGTTAAAGGTTCAGGGTCCCTAGAATCATTTGATATAGAAAATAGAGGTCGTGAATTAAGGCAAGCCTCAATTTGATTTAAAATGGTAGCATACTCCTCGAAACTCAAAACGGTGCCGCCAATCACGCGATGTAAATGAAATTTGACACTCTTTACACCGCTTTCCCACAAACCACTGAAATGAGGGGCCGAGGGTGTAATAAAGGACCACTTTATACCCTGAGAACCGATAAACTCCTGTGTAGCTTGTTCAAATCCCTTGGATTTCATAAGACTGTACAATTCGTGCAATGTGCTGCTAGCACGACGAAAATTCGTTCCATTGTCCGAAAATAATTGAGTGGGAATGCCCCTACGGGCGATGAACCGTTTTAAAGCTGCAATAAAAGCGTCTGAAGTAAGATCAGATACCAATTCTAAGTTAATAGCTTTAGTGCACATGCATATGAATAACGCAGTATACGCCTTTGACATCGATTTTGAGCGCTGCCTGCCATGACGTATAAGTATGGGGCCGGCATAGTCGACAGCCGATTGGGCCTGCTTGCGTCGTTCTTGTTCCAGATCGGGGTAGGTACAGGGAGAATGAGTATCGAAAGCACTGATAGGCCGTGATGATGACTCATGTGAGTGAGCGTGCAAAATCCGATTACATTTACGCCTACGTTTACATTTACGTTTCTGCTGGACCAGGGTTCCGGTGATTGAGATTCGCGGCTAGCGCCGGAGAGAGAATCGCCTAAATAAGACTTGTCTGCCTTTCGAGGCAGGGATACCACACATCTGCCCTCGTCATTGCGGACAGTATTTGACACAAAGTGATTCTCACAGTCCGAATCCTCAGCGGAGGTATTACGAACAGAAACTTCCTCCAACTTCCAAAATTCCCTTAGTTGCGAGGACAGCTCACTATCATTATCACGTACCATAAATGATGAAATCGGTTTCGTCATGTCAACATTAAACGGTAAGTTACCTGCGAGAATGAAACCTAGTTTTGTCTCCTGAATTACGGGAAAATGTGGGCCACGAATAAATTTAGTAGGTTCAATTAACTGCAGATAATATTGGGCACCAAGTAGTAGGTCGACTTGCGACGAGAAGTTGAGTTGTGGGTCAGCTAAAAATATGCCCTTGGGTAGATTTAAAGATGTGACATCAAATGATTCCGCAGGGAGATTATTGGTGATGTTAGGAAGCACAGCGCAATGTATGTTTAAACCAAATTTTTTATAGCGAGACTGTAACCTGACTTGGGTGCTGAAGTCCGCTTGGGATAACGAATTGTTTATACCCGTTATGGGCAATTGAGATTTGATTAATTTCAAACCCATACGGCGGGCGAAATCCATGGTACAAAAGTTAGCCTGGGAACCGGAGTCCAGCAAAATTCTAACTGGATGCCTTCTCCCTGAACGATCAGTAGTCATGCAGACTGCTGTGGACAATAATATGGATTTGTTTGCTTGTAATTTCAGCGAACACTGGTTATTGGTGGACGATTCGGCTTTGTCAGGCATATGAATCAGGGTATGATGACGTTTAGCGCACTTTCTACAAGAAAATTTGGATGGGCAGCGGATGCTATCGTGACCTGGACGAAAGCAGTTTAGACAGAGTTTATTTTTTATTATAACGTTTCTTTTCCCATGTACAGTGAGCGTTGTAAATTGTGGACAATTAATAATTCTGTGTTTACCTTTACACAAGTGGCGTAGATTATTTTCGACATGAGAGTGAAATATAGCCTTGGCCGTGTTCACCGTTTTAATTGCCCGGCGATAAGGAGCCTTATCGCAACCATTTATCTTGCTTGTGGGAGCCGTTTCGCTATTGAGATTTTGTAAAAGCTGTCTCCGTGAATTTAGGAATTTTATAAAATTATTAAAGTTGGGGAATCGTTCCTCTGATAAACTTTCCTTCCACAATCTAAGCATATACCTATCGAGTTTTTGGGCCAAATAATGAATAATAATAATTTCAAATGTATTTACGGTTATGTTTAGGTTGTTTAACGCGTTAATATTAGTGGTTATTTCATCAATAAATTTGGAAATGCTAGTTCTGGACTCTTGTTGAATCGAATGCACACCCAGGACATTTCCCACATGATGGGCTGAGACAATCAACTTACTGTCATACCTATTTTTTAGCAGATCGATAGCTACCGAGTAGTTCTCATGGATAACTGGCAACGATTTTATCACGTTCAGCGCCTCATCAGTTAACGATGAGTGGAGGTAATGTAGTTTTTGAATATTCGTCAGATCGTTTCTGGCGTGTATCAATTCGAGGAATATATTATAATAATGTTCCCATTTGATAATTTTACCTAAAAACCGAGGCAACTTGATAGGTTCCAACTGTATACGGGGGGGTTTTAAGAGGCGTAAATTCTGTGTTAATCAGTGGTTTTTGATTTATATGCTCCACCTGCTCTAATAAGTGTTGCAACTTGCATTCAATGCTGCAAAGATTGTCCTCTGTTTGGACTCTATCACTTGCTAATGCGAATTCAGCGTTATCGGATTCAATTTGAGATTGGATATCATCGTATTTGGTGGATAATTCCATCAAATGCCGAAGTTTTATTTTTAATGCGTGATGATCGCTGGTTTCCGGATCGAAATTATCTCCAAACGTGTTCACACGGGATATCGAAGCTTTAATAGTGCCTCGTTTTTTTATTAGAGCTTTCATATCCGCCATGATTGCAATTAAAAATATAATTTAAAAAATTTAAGCGTAGAGCAGGTAAACAATTGACGTAATTTTGATAAAATTTGGATATAGTGCGGTAGCTAGCGATCGCCAAATAACTTAATACATTACTTACTACAATCATATACTTATTATCTCTAATAAAAAACAACCATTAGCGTTATTGAAATTATGAATTTTAAATAATAATATGTATAGCCCTATCTTGGCACTTGAATTCTCAATGAATTACTAAGCAGTTATGAAAATATGCTCAAATATAACGAATATATGCTTGCACAAAAGCATCAATAATGGTATATTGAATATAAAATGTTACTTAGTTTATTATATAAAAAGTTCATAATCACGTGGAATCCTGGCGTGTTCAGAAGTGCTTCGGTCCTGTTGATTCCGCTCTGTTCCCGTCCGTCAGTCCTGTGTTGTCGTTGTCCCGCCTGTTCGTGCTGGTCGGATGAAAGTTGTTGTCGTTTCTCAGCGTGATTTACCGTTGTTGAATCTGCTGCAGCTGAGTCACTGCCATGCCGTTTCCTGATGTGTCAGGTCTGACGTTCTGTTGTATCTTGCGTGGGACTGCTTCAGGTCGTCTTTTGTGGCAACAAAGGACATGCCACGGCCAGCAATATTAATTTGAAAGCATTTTGAAATGGTTGCCCGTAAGGCGAAAATAAAATCCGGCCCGGAGGACCAAAAATGTTGCGTGCTGGAAGCTCTTGAAGTTTCTCGAGTTGTTCCAGGAGCGCTAAATATAGAGGGCTGGTTTGAAAGTATATAGAAGTGGACTGTATAAATGTTTGAGCAATAATCCTTTATTGAGAACTGTTAAATTTTACAACCATTCTCGTTATATTTTACAATATTCTCGTTGCGTCAAGTATGTGTAGTTGCACAATAAAAAAATAATTTTCAAAGAGGAGTGAGATGTTGATGACATGAAATAATTAATTAAAACCTTTTCAAAATAATCATTCTATGATTTATTAATATTAATCGGAAATATGCAAATATTATATTTCGAATTATAAAAATAAAATAAAATATTCTCTTTTATAAGTTTACAAAAAATACAATATAACCTTCTATGCTGTTCATGACATATAAAAATAAACAACCATATAATCTTACTATCTAAACAGACATGTTAAACAAATTATATAAACACTTTTTATTTCAGTGTGTCTGACTTTTTGACCCAAATTTTAAATAATAATAGCAACTCATTTACAAACAAAAATAATATTAAATCTCAAGAATAAAACTAATTGTTGCTATAAACAAAATAAGAAAAATAACGTTTACTTCCAACCTATTATTTATTTCTACTGACACACCCAAATTTTAACATACAACAGAAGATTAGTATTTTTAAATTTTCTTGTTAAATTGTATTATTTTCTTTAACTACCATTTAAATTTATGTACAATTATTATATTTAAAACTTTTAAGTCTTTACTGTTCATATATAAGTTTCTTTTTAAGAGTTCTTTTCACAAACAAAAATATAATTGTTTATTCATGATCTCCGTACTGCCGACGTTACCGTTGCATGTGTGTGTGGGTGTCCTGAATCCTGAGAATTTGATGATGATGTTATGCTGATGCTGTGTTCTCTATCTCTACGGTCTGTTGGTTGTGATGGTCCAGAGTTCCTCCATAAGTCTTGGTGTGTGTGGTAATTATGTCCAGACCAGCAGCGTGACGTTGTGTGAAGATATCTTGAGTCTGAGACCGCCCCAAAATTGCCGGTGGTATTTATACTGGACGGCGATCTGACAAGTCCAGGACTGTTTTCGACCTGTTAGATATTGTCACTTCATGCAAAGCATCCTTTTAATTACAAATAACTTTTTGGTTCATTTTCACGATTTCGTAAACATACTCGTAGCACGAGCGATACCATAGTTTGCGTAATTTTTTTCTAGTCATTCACATATAACATACTTATTAATTACTATTTAATTACACTAGTAATTAATATTAAATTACCTAGCATCTTTATTATTGCACATTTCTGCAATAATTTTTATATCACCATGTTCGTTAAAAATTCGTTAATGTAATGGTGTCTTTATAATTGGGGTAGGTCTTTGTTCACAGGTTTAAAATGTATTAATTAGTTTATTTTTATCCAGTTAAAACCTGATTACAGACAACCCAACAATTCGTACTCATCACCCCATCGTAGACTTTTGCCTGTCATAACTTGCGTTCACACACACAAACACGCAAGTGCTGTATTCACTCGCGGGCAGGTGTACGCTTTCTGACAATAATTAGCCTGCATAATATTGTTAAAAACTGTTCACCATATATTTTCTATGCTACATATTTACAAACATACCATCGTAGGCAAATATGCAAATATATGTTGTTGTGGTGTGTGTGTGTGTGTGTGTGTGTGTGTGTGTGTGTGTGTGTGTGTGTGTGTGTGTGTGTGTGTGTGTTGTCACCGAACAAATGGCTTGCCGCGTGACAAATGGCGCCAATCGTACACTCTAGTTGTTTTGGTGGCCCTAAAAAGGACCGGGTGGCGAGAACGCTGATATTGGTAGCGCCGCGCTGAGGTGTTCAGCGGCTGCGTCCGCTGTTCATGGCGTACTGCAGTCCTCCTTTTCTTTCGGCATCGGTTGTAGAGTCGGCTGCTGGCCCAGCGAAATCCATCACTGGCGCGGAACTGGAGGGCGAAGACGCAAGAACGCCGGTTCTATTCTTCAGCTGTTCCTTCCGGCTGACCCCGCGTCGATGTCCGAGAGAAGAGAGGAGATGAAGAGCGTCCGATGGCGTGGCGATGAAGAGTGCGTCAAAATTTTCTACCGGCGCGGGTTTTATACACTAACCGGGATCGCTGATTGGCTCGCTCCGAGCACGTTAGTTGGTCACGTCTCGGCTGCTGATCCCTGATTGGCTCGCTGTGTTCGCCGCTTGTAACAGAGAGCAGATGTTCACTTTACTAAAAATGAACTTTATCTTGTGAAAAACTTACTTTTTTCATCCGACGAAAAAAGTAAGTTTTTCACAAGATAAAGTTCATTTTTAGTAAAGTGATAGTGCTGTGACAGAAGAGATGAACAATCAAGACAGCAGATGTTCGTATACCGCTGCCGTTACAATATATATATATTATAACGATATTATTCTTACGTACTCTGAAAAGGTGCAAGTATAGTGTGTTCGCCTCACACTGTCGTCGTCACTTATCTGTTGGGCTAACGATGTCCATAGCGATCCTTCAATTACCAGTACAACACGAGTGGAAACCTTACCTGTTCTTCATTAGGTGTTCATAAATCCCGGTTGGCGCCAAATTGTTTAATTAAAACAATTAAATTAACAAATAGGGTGGTTTAGCGTTCTTACCTATGACGGTCTGGAGTATTCAAATTTACTCCCGCCTTCGTTCGACCTTCTTAATCGAGCAGTTAGTTCGCCGAGTTTGCGACGTGAGCGCTTACCGTCATTTCCGCTCTTTGCTAAATAATACACAATTTATAATATACTTCCCTATGAAAAAAAAAAAACAGTGGTTACACTCTGTACTAGTTTATTTATTGGTGATTAGTAATTACCGTACTCAGTTTGACACAAAATTATATTTGGTTATTCAACAAATGTGCACCGACAATTATTATAAGACAAAATCTCAAGGTTTCGGCGAATCGATTTTGAACGAATTATTCAGTCAAATATGGCGACTGTTTAGTTTGTTTACAGTGTGTTCCGTTCAAAGTACTGGGTTCTTGTGATTACGAAAGAAATATTAATAATGATTACAATAAAGTACACTACCTTATATTATTTGTACTTAAATAATATAATGTGTAATTATAATTTGTTCCTGAAGTGTGGTAAAGTGTGTTTCAAAAGTTCGTAATTTTCAAACAGGTTATTTTTCTAGTTAACAAAATTTCAGTGTTTTATTTTTGTAATTAATCTTTGAAAGAAATAATATTCAGTTTATAGTGAGAGTTCAGATTACTGTGAGACAAATTTAAAGTGAATTTATTTCAGAAATTCGGGTAATTTAATAATACTTATCAAATCAGTTGACCTGATGTGAACTGTCATTCGTCGAAATGGAATGGGGCTTCAGTAGTCATCAGTTTTCAATTATCTTGGGGCTTAAGTACGTCTGGCATATTTTTCGTGTTAGTTGTAGAAATTTATTCATTTAAAATTTATTTAAATTGGTCCTTGGCATCAGTTAAATGTTCTCGTCCTTCGTCTGCTTCTTACGTTTTCATCTTTTTGAATTTTGATTACTTTTTAAACATTTTGTATTAAAATTTTGGTCATTCACGGCCTGGCGTCTATTCTGGATGAGTGTCACTTATGGAATAATAAGATTTAACGGAAAATTCATAACCAACATTCCGTTGTCATGGTTACTAATAGATTCTGATTGGCTGATCTTGACTTAAGACCATTGTTATTACATTTTGTTAACTTTCTTTATTATTTTTCTGTAATAAGTTTTTTTTTTTTTTTATTTTAATAATTGTAAATAATAAGGTACTCACCATACATCCGGCGTGAACACGTGGTTTTACCACCTGCATTACTTTTATCACTAGGGTCCAGGGCTTCATTAAACGAAAGGCAGAGACAGTTGGGCTTTCGAAATAACAATTTACACAGCATTGAGTTAAACAGCTTGTGGTTTTATTCCGATTTGCAATATTTAATTTTCATGAAACAAAATGGAGTCATCTCCCAACTAAAAACAATTAACAAAATGGCGGCTTTATGACTTCCGCCTCTTTACCATATATTATTATCATTATACCATGAGCTTTTCTCTTGGTTTTATTTTTTCCGCAAGCGTATTTTTCTAAACTGCAGTATTCAATTTAAATTTACTTATCACGTTATACTTATTTGAAAACACGAACCAACACCTCATGATATTGCTTTAAATGCCAGCATTCATTTACTCTCACTCTCTCATTCTTACGTCTCATACATTGATTGTTGTTACATATTTGATTAATAAAATTTTGAGCTCATATCAATGGTTAGAATTTTGAATTTTAAGACTTCCCTGAAATGTTGTGGTGGTGGCGTTCCTCAGACGTTTTCCATGATTGGCGGCGGATGTTCGGCCGAACTTTGTAGTCTGTCTGTTTCTGGTTTCACTGAATTTAGTTACATGTTGTGATTACATTTTTACAAGTTTTGATCACTTCTGCTGGCGATAATTTGCCAGCACACAATTGAACATGTGTACGTTCTGAGTTGATGATCGAGACTGAGAACGGGTCAGATGCAAAATCTGCGTATGTAGTAGTGTCATGTCGTCACCGTCTTTTGTTTTATATGGCTGACGCCTTAGTTTTGCATCATTCTTATGACGTTTTCACTGGTTGTATTACGTCTCATTATTGTCTTTCCATTTGTTTTACGTAACGTATGCGGCAGAACGCACGTAGGCTCTGACCTTGTACTCGATCTACACTGATGAAACTGCGTCGTGTTATTGATGATTGGGAGAGTTGTTCTAATCATGTTTTATATATGAAAATACAATAAAATATTTTCTTGTACCATAATTCCTTAAGACGGACGGTGGTACCATCACAAAACCCCCTCAATGAGAGGTTTTATGCCGAAGCATAAAAACTCTCATTGACTCATTCACACTTTCTAAAGGGATCAGCCCAGATATGTCGCCACAACCCCCTGTAGTGTTTATATAGAACAATTTTAATCACTTACCCTTGGTTCAATGATGGTGACCGTACCCATCTGACCTTACTGGACTTCTCAGGAGAGATCCCAACACCATAAGGCCATTTGGCACTTAACACTCCTGCTCTGACGCACCGGCCAGCTCAGGACTGTCGTCACAACATCACTAAACTCTGAAACAACAAATACAAAAATTTAAAATAGTGGCCTTATCTATTCTCATATCCACAACCAATATGCCTCCCCTTAGCTGTGTTGGTTTGTGTTTTGAGGCATTGGTTTGCTTAACTCTTAAATTCTTTCATAAATAAAACGAACAAGATTTAAAAATAGAAAATCCATTTCCCTCTTCAACATTCCTACCTTTATTAAAATTTTCTGACTCCAGTCAATATTAACTTATTTCCCTCACCACGAGAAAACATATCCTTATACTAAGCGTAACACATAAAACAAATTTTTAATTTTCAAAGCAACAACCGCTATCTCCATCATATTATATAAAAATTAAAAAAAAATATAACTATTATGGCAAACACTTCAAATATTTTAAATTTTCTTTGCTCAACTTTAATGATACTCATATTTCTTTGCAACAGAATCGTAATTATATTGTATATCCAACACCAATATCAGCGTTATTTCTTTACTTAATATTTGTTACCGTTGCTACCAATAACAATAAAACATTGAACATCAACATTGTTACATTTACATTACATAATGCACATTTAAACACATGTATCAAAACTTTATAACATTTTTATTATCAACTCTCTACTCAACTTTTAATTAGTTACCATTTATTGTATCATTAGGTTCTATAAAAATTTCAAATTTATTATTAATCTCTCTTGTTACATCACCTTTCTACTATGAATTTTCTTTTTCTAACCTCTTCATCAATACTTATCTAGTTTGGGTGACTCTCTATTATTCACTATTATCTATATATGATTTTGGCATTTATCTATCTAACCTTACTCACCCCTTTTTTCTATTAACAACCAGATTTATATATTATGACACCGCTCTCCATAACAACAACCCCCTTCAACCTTAATTCTAGTTATACCGTTCACTTCTTTAAGTGAAATTTCTATTACCTCTTTGTACTAGGATGTGTGTACCCTACCTGGCAATATACACGTTCATAACCTTTTGCCCTCCACCAAATATCGGCAAACACTTACCCTTCTCTAATTACGGGAACTGCCACAACGTTGGTTACTCCTTACACCACAATCCTTACTACAAAATATCACCATCAACTATTTACTTTAATTACATATTACTCATCTTCTCTACATCTAATCACTAACACCACTGTGTCCCTAAAATATCTAACACCCTCTTTGTATATTATCTGTATCTCAACTTCTTATTCTCTCTAACTCCCAATAACTCTGTTTAACTAACTCAAATGCCTTTATTTTAATAATTATCACCCAGGCTCTATCCCTTTTTAACACTTTACATTACTTTTAAAGTCATTGTATTGGTATCCGCGTCACAATTATTATAATTAAACTATAAAGTTTTACCTTAATCCGTCTATGTGATCGCTTAACTTTTCTTCTTTTCTTCTAACGCGTTTCGGATTGTTAATCCATCATCAGAGGTTAAAATAATTCGTCGGTTAAGACTTCGTTAAACATTAAAAGTTGCGTAAAAGACATTTAAAAATTACACTAAAAGAACATTTAAAAATATAGTCCACAAACACAGCGACGTAGCGGATGCGAGTGCGCACTCAATACCGGTCAGCGACGTACTGCACAGTTTATTGGAGTTTTCATGTTATCTATTGATGTGTTGGGGTATGTATTCTATGGCTATGTTATCTATAATCTTATCGTATAGTGTATGCGATTTAATTAATCTTTAATTCTTTACATTACTGTGATCATTGACAATTGCATTAGAAAATTCATCCCTCACCTACTAATAACAATACATCTCAATATCCAAATATATTACATGCTTAATCATTTATTATCCATTAGTATCTAAATCTCATAATTATTTAAATTCATTATCAAACCTTCTTCAATTATTTAAAATTCTACAGTACATGGTTTACATAAAAATACATAAAATACACAACATCAAGAATACACGAATACATTGACATCAACACACAAAAATATACAATCCAAATTATCATTTAATCATTTACCATAAATCAGTTCATAAAACAGTCCATCTTGAAATCACACTATCACATAATTAAATGTTCATAACACAATAAAATAATTATCTCCATCATCAAACAATAATCTTATCTTAGGTCTATACAACTTATTTTTCCCTGTAAACATTATATTACCATCATTAATATAATACTTATTTACATTCTTATATTCTTTTACAAAACCATCATAATTAATAGGGTTATTCCATATCAATTTATCATACAATTTGTCACGATCGGTTATGGTCCTGTCACCTTTAGTATTATTAGTCACAATCAGGTACGTTACAAAATCATTATTTCCATCATCTCCTACTACTGCTATATCAGCTTCCACCCAAGGTAAGTATTTACTATAACTATCAACCATCTCTACTCCTAACCTTTCCATAAACTCTTCATACTTTCTACTTATCTTAAAAATCTTTATTTCTCTCTTTCTCTCACAATGTTTCTCACAACACTTCTCTCTCTCAATATATCTCTCTCTATCACACCAGGCTACAGTCTCTCTCTCTATATTTGCAGCGGGCACTACTACTTCATAAAAACACCTCCTGGCTTCACCAGGTACATCAACACAAAAAACTAAGGGATCATTTGGAGACCACATGTCTCCCACATAAATTCTAGAGGAACCTTCGTCCTCAAACAACATTTGCGGAGTCTTTACTCCACCTATACCACTGGGAAAATTTGCCCTCTGCCCACCATACTCACTTAAACTCTCCTTACCCACTCTTTCAATCTCATCAACAACTGTCTCCTCACCATTAACCTCTACTCTCTTTAAAATCTCATTATCACTACCAATATCCACACTATTATCTCCTATTACCTTATTTTTATTTATTTTATCATAATTCTTACCACTACTTACCTTGTCTTTATTTATGTTTAATTTGTCTATTTCTCTACTTTGTTATTCTATCTGGTTTTGTATTGTATCATTTACTGTCTCATTAATTTTATCGATTCCGTTGTCTAAATTATTTATTTTACTATTAAGTTTCTCATTAACTGTTTCTATTGTTTGTTTCTGAATATTATTACAACGTATCTCTATTTCGTTTATTCTTTCATCAAAATTACAATTTTGTCTTTTAATTTCCTTTTTTATTTCATTGAATTTCTCATCAAATTGGTTAAACTTATCATTAAAATTATTTTTAATTTCTTTGATTTCATTGTTCTGCTTGTTAAATCTTTCATTCAACTCATTACTTTGCATTTTCATGAATTGGAACAAGTCATCTAATACTTTACTACCGACCGGTGTCGAGTTTGCGGTGATTCCACTCATTATTACTGATTCTGTCGCTGTGTCATTTAGACCGACACTTTCATTGTTTTCTGCCATTTTAATAATAATAATAATAATTTTTAATAATAAACTAACGTTTATTTTCAATTGTTGCTTTACGTCTCCTTAATCTAGTAGCCACATAACCTAACCATCGTAATGTTTACGTGTTATGTTTTATTATTTCGGTACCAACCGTCTCTGCACTTTGGTTCATTTATATAAAATAGTTTCTTATATAAAGTGCCAGTTCAGGGCGGCATTTGTTAACTTTCTTTATTATTTTTCTGTAATAAGTTATTTTTTATTTTAATAATTGTAAATAATAAGGTACTCACCATACATCCGGCGTGAACACATGGTTTTACCACCTGCATTACTTTTATCACTAGGGTCCAGGGCTTTGTTAAACGAAAGGCAGAGACAGTTGGGCTTTCGAAATAACAATTTACACAGCATTGAGTTAAACAACTTGTGGTTTTATTCCGATTTGCAATATTTAATTTTCATGAAACAAAATGGAGTCATTTCCCAACTAAAAACAATTAACAAAATGGCGGCTTTATGACTTCCGCCTCTTTACCATATATTATTATCATTATACCATTAGCTTTTCTCTTGGTTTTATTTTTTCCGCAAGCATATTTTTCTAAACCGCAGTATTCAATTTAAATTTACTTATTACGTTATACTTATTTCAAAACACGAACCAACACCTCATGATATTGCTTTAAATGCCGGCACTCATTTACTCTCACTCTCTCATTCTTACTCTGTGGTGGAAGTAGAAGATGCGGTCCATTACCCAGTAGAGTTCTTGCACACGCTTAATCCTCCAGGCATTCCACTGCACAGTCTTTGCCTTAAAGTTGGAGCTCCAATAATGCTGCTACGAAACCTGGTACTGCCTAAGCTTTGTAATGGGTACTAGGCTGCAGATTAAATCGTTGCACAACAACGTCATAGAAGCAACAATATTCACTGGATGTGGTCGGGGGAAGCAGTCTTCATTCCACGCATTCCCTTAATTCCATCGGATTACCATTTTCAGTTTAAAAGACTCCAGTTCCCTGTCAAGCTGTGCTTTGCTATGACAATAAATAAATCACAAGGGCAGTCTTTGAAAATGGCCGGTGTTGATCTGAGGGAAGACTGCTTCTCCCATGGCCAGTTGTATGTTGCTTGCTCACGAGTTAGCTCTTCTGAGAATTTAACTATCCTTCAGCCACAGGGTCAAACAAAGAATGTTGTCTACAAGGAAGTTTTATATATTTTCGTATTTCGTTTCACAAAACGATTTCAGTAGACTTAGTATTAGCACCCATTTATGCTTTTAAAAATTTGTAAATATTACATTTATACAATGTGCTTGGTTACCCAAGGTTAAAAAAAAAAACCACTGAACCAATGTGTTATTCAGTAAAAACCGTAGCGAAGCACGGGTATACAGCTAGTTGATGTAAAAAATGCATAATATGAGTATACATAATACATAATGATTGACATAATGGTTAACAGTACATAATAGTATAATAATGACAAAAAATTCAATAGCATGTAACAGGTAATGATACAATGACAAAGACATAGTAATTGATACAATAATATTAGAATAACAATCCCCAAAAAATTCAAAAACATAATAATAACATGATAATGAAACATAGGATTACAGTCATAAAAACTTAATACTAATATAATAAAAACAACAAATAGAAAGCATGATAAATGCTCAATACAATGATGCATGTCGCTCATGCAATTAGTTGGAGTCCACTGGAAGTGGACATAATTTATGAATGGGTCAACGTAGGATACCATTAGCGGTGCGAACATCCGCGACGCACACTATTGAGTCCTGACCCGAATAAACATTCGTGAGTACCCTGCGTTTCCACTGAAGGGGGGGGAATTGTCATCTAGAATGAGGACGAGTTGTCCGGGAGTCAGATTTTTTGACGTAATGCGCCATTTGTTGTGCTGTTGCAACTGGTGCAAGTAATCCTTTGACCACCTGTTCCAAATGGATTGGGTGAATCTTTGGAGCAGCTGCCATCTGCCCAAACGACTAATATTGACTTGGGAATAGTCAGGTTCCGGGAATGCAGTGAGCGGAGAACTAACCAAGAAATGAGCTGGTGTTAAAGGTTCGGGGTCCCTAGAGTCATTGGATATGGCAAACAAAGGGGTGAGTTAAGGCAGGACTCTATTTGAGTTAGGATGGTATAATACTCCTCGAAAGTAAGAATGGTTCCGCCAACCACGTGACGTAAGTGAAACTTGACGCTCTTGACTCCGCTTTCCCATAGGCCACCGAAATGAGGTGCTGAGGGTGGAATAAAGGACCATTTGATGCCTTGGGCACTGGTAAACTCCTGAGCGGTTTGCCCAAATCCTTTAGACTGCAAAAGTCTATATAATTCGTGGAGTGTGCTGCTAGCACAACAAAAGTTCGTTCCATTGTCGGAGAATATCTGATCAGGGATACCTCTACGCGCTATAAACCGTTTTAAGGCCGCTATGAAGGCGTCTGAGGTAAGATCTGAGACAAGTTCCAAGTGAATGGCCTTAGTGGTCATGCATATAAATAAAGTCTACGCCTTTGACGTCGATTTTGAGCGCTGCCCGCCATGACGTACAAATACGGGACCGGCATAGTCGACAGCAGTTTGGGAAAATGGCTTAGCAGGCGTAACCCGAGAAGGGGGTAATTGTCCTAATAATTGGTTTGTGCCCCTAGCACGGAATCAAAAACAAGTGATGCATTTATGTATTACTAAGCATATATAGGATTTATCATTAATGATCCAGTATTTCTGCCGTAGAGAAAACTGAGTTAATTGTACACCAGCGTGTAGTAAACGAAGATGTTCATTCTCTATGATTAATTTGCTGAGATGAGAATGCGGGTGTAGTATGATTTGATGTTTGCTCTCATAGTTAACCTGGGAGTGCTGCAGACGTCCACCCACGCGTAATATTCCTGTCTTGTCCAGAAAGGGGTTAAGTGAAAGAATTTTACTGTTATTAGGGATGCAGCGATGCACCTCAAGTTCCTTAACTTCAGTGCTAAAGTGCGATTGCTGGGACTGGCGAATAAAAACCAAAAGTGTATCATGCAACTCCTGGGCCGTTAAAAAGGAAGTGTCCCTATCGGCTATGGGGAGCCTAGAGTTCCGAATGAATCGGCGGCAATATGAAAAAACGCGAATGAGTTTTGAAAGCGATGAATAGTTTTCGAAATAACTGGACGTGGATGAAGCGACAATTAATGAAGTTTGGGCCTGTTTACATCGTTCCTGCTCCAGATCGGGATGAGTGCAGGGAGAATGGGTATTGAAGGCACTGATAGGCCATGATGATGACGCGTGGGACAACCAGGATGGACCATGCCACCATTGTGGGTGACTGTGTAAAATCCGAGGGAGACAACCACTCGATAGAATGTCGGCAGGGTTGTCCAGCGACGAGACATGATGCCAAGTTCCCTTTGTAGTGAGACGCTGTATTTCTGCAACACGGTTGGCGACAAATACCTTCCATCTGGACGATTGCTGATGGATCCAATGTAAGGCTATCATAGAGTCCGAATAAAAATATAATTCGTCGAATTTGTAATTCACGGCATCTACAACCTTGGAGGCTAACTGAGCCAACAATAGACAGGCGCAAAGTTCAAGTCTGGGTAATGTTATCTGCTTCAAGGGAGTGACTCTAGATTTAGAACATAACAGGTATGATGAGATGGCGTAGTTTGAATAGACCGTACGTACATAAATACAGTGCGCGTAACCCTTAGCTGACGCGTCAGCAAATCCATGAAGCTGGAATGAAATGATTTGTGAATTGTTTAAACTCTTTACAGACCTCGGAATTTTAAAGTAAGTGTCTGAAATCAGCTGAGAATAAAGCTGTACCCACTGATTAGATAATGAATCTGATAAGGGTTCGTCCCAACTTGTACCTGATAACCACAATAGCTGCATCAAATGCTTACACCAGAATGTAACCGGGCCAATGAGTCCCAAAGGGTCGTAATAAATTCCTGCGATGACTGACGGTACCCTTCTCTTGTTAAATACCTCTACATTGTCATGTCTTTGGACACTGTATACAAAATTATCTTCGTTAATGTTCCATTGAATGTCCAAGGTGCGCACAGTTTGATTTTTGCTAAGGTCGAGGGAGGAACGAGTGTGCGAATCTATAATGGCCTGATTATTTGAAAACCATTTGTGTAAGGTAAAACCGTATTGGCTTAGTAAATTTATGATGTCGGATTTCATTTTAGATAGGATGTGCGGGTTATCTGAACCCGTCATGAGATCGTCTACATAAAAATCGTTGGCGATGGCTGAGCAAGCTATAGGGTATTTAGTTTTATTTTCCTGGGCTATTTGAGCCAGACATCTTGTAGCAAGAAATGAGGCACTTGCAGTCCCATATGTGACTGTTCTCAAGGCGTAATGTTGCAGTTACCTATGGGGGCCGTCGCGCCAGACAATACGCTGCAAATTGGAATCCTTGGGATTAACTAAAATTTGCCGATACATCTTCTCAATGTCCGAAATGAGGACATATCGATGAGTGCGAAACCGAGACATAATAGAGAACAGATCCTTCTGGACCGTGGGGCCAACCATCAGTGTATCGTTCAAGGACAAATTATTCGTCGTTTTGGCAGATCCGTCGAACACAACTCGCAATTTGGTAGTTATACTAGAGCCCTTAAAAACTGAGTGGTGCGGTAAATAAAAAATGTCTGACTTGTCCACCGACAAATCGTACGCATCAAGTGAGGACATGTGACCAAGATTCAAATATTCATGCATGAATGCGCTATAATCTTTGTGAAGAGCCAGGTTCTGCTTGAACTTGAGTTCCAATGATTGAAACCTGCGGATAGCTCCGTGAAGAGAATCGCCCAAATGAGAATTGTATGACTTGCGAGGTAGGGATACCACAAATCTGCCGTCATTATTACAGAGAGTATTAGCTACAAAATGACGTTCGCATTCAGAGTCCTCAACGGAGGGAGCACGAATAGCAACGTCCACTAACTTCCAAAAGTCCTTTAGTTGCGAGGAAATGGCATTATTATCCTCACATGCTATGAACGAAGAAACCGGTTTTATCATGTCGACATTAAATGGCAAGTTACCTGCGAGAATGAATCCCAGTTTTGTCTCCTGTATTATGAGAAAATGTGGGCTACGGATGAATTTGACAGGTTCAATTAATTGCAAGTAATACTGAGCACTGAGCAATAGATCGACTTGCGAAGAGAAGTTCAGTTGCGGGTCGGCTAGGAATATGCCCTTTGGTAAATTTAAAGATGCGATATCAAATGATTCCGCAGGGAGATTATTAGTGATACTGGGAAGCACAGCGCAATGTATGTTTAAACTAAAATTCTTATAGCGTGAGTGCAACCTTACCCTAGTGCTGAAGTCAGCTTGAGATAATGAATTATTTATACCCGTTATGGGTAATTGAGATTTAATTAGTTTTAGACCCATGCGACGTGCGAAATTCATGGTACAGAAGTTAGCTTGCGAACCTGAGTCTAATAAAATCCTTACCGGATGCTTCCTACCTGCCTGGTCAGTTGTCATGCAGACCGCGGTGGATAATAATATAGATTTGTTCGTTTGTAGTTTTAACGAACACTGATTGTTCCTGGACGAATCGTTTTTGTTAGATATATGAATCATTGTGTGGTGGCGTTTAGCACACGTTTTGCAAGAAAATTTGGAGGGACAGTGTGCATGATCATGGCCTGGGCGTGTGCAATTTAGGCAAAGTTTATTTTTAATTAGAACATTTTTTTTCTCTCCAGTGGAGTAATCGCTACAAATTGTGGACACTCAGTAAGGCGGTGTTTACCTTTCCACAGCTGACATATGTTATTGCCGATATGAGCATGGAATGTAGCCCTATTAATATTAACCGGTTTAATTGCTTTGCAATAGTGAGCCTTATCGCTAACGTGTATCTTGCTTACCGAGGTGGTCGTGCCATCCAAGGTTTGCAATAACTGCCTTATGTGATTTAAAAATTTTATAAAATTACTGAAATTAGGAAATCGTTCGTCCGACAAGCCTTATTTCCAGAGCCGACACGTCTGATTATCGAGTTTTTGCACTAAGTAATAAACGAGAATAATTTTAAATGTATTTACGGGTGGATTTAATGAGTTTAAGGCATTGATATTCGCGGTGATCTCGTCAATGAATCTGGAAATGCTAACCCTGGACTCTTGTTGAACTGATTTCATACCCAAGACATTCCCTATGTGATGGGCTGAGACAATTAATTTACTGTCATACCTGCCTTTTAATAAATCAATGGCTACCGCATAATTTTCATGGGTAATTGGAAGAGATTTTATTACATTTAACGCCTCGTCATTCAATGAGGAGTGCAAATAGTGTAATTTTTGAATATCCGTCAGGTCAGTTCTGACGTGTACTAATTCAAGAAATATATTATAGTAGTGTTGCCAGTCAATAATGCTACCTGAGAAGGAAGGCAATTTAATCGGTTCTAACTGTATCGGGAGAGTTTTAATTGGCGTAACCTCGGTTTGAATCAACGGTTTCTGGTTCACCTCCTCTACTTGTTTTAATAAATGGTGTAACTTGCATTCAATATTGCAGAGATCATCCTCGGCTTGAACTCTGTCACTAGCTGATGCGAAATCGGAGTTGTCAGCCTCAATTTGAGTCTGAATATCGTCATATTTAGCGGACAATTCCATTAAATGGCGGAGCTTAATTTTTAATGCATGATGATTCGCTTATGTCTGGATCGAAATTATCCGCGAAAGTATTCACACGGGATATAGACGCCTTAATTGTGCCCGTTTCTTTATTAACGCCTTCACATCAGCCATGACCGCAATGTAAAATGTGATTTGAAAACAATATTTAAACGTAGAGTAGGTGAACAATTGTTGTCATTTTGCATAACTTGCTAAAATCTTATATAATGCGGGAGCCAGTGATTGGTATACACCTTAATATATTACTTACTATAATAGATACTTATTATCTCTTTTAAAAGAATAGTTATGAGCGTTATTGAAAATATGAATTATTCAAATGACAATATACATATAGTCTTATCACGACACTTGAGTTTCTTAATGCGCTATTGTGCAGCTATGTAAATGAAAATTTATATACATATGAAAACCTAGTTAAAAATGAAAGTTTATGCTCACTTGACAATAATATCTGCTTACGTAAAAAGTATTAATAATATTATATTAAATGTAAAATATTATTCAGTTTGTTGTATCCATGGATTATATATGAACAATTATAAAAAATGAAAGTTTATAATCACGTGGATGTTGAATCCTGGCATGTTCAAAACGGCTTCGGTCCTGTTGGTTCCGTGTTGATCCCGTCCGGCAATCCTTTGAAGTTGGCGTACCGCCTGTTTGTGCTGGTCGGGTGACGCTTGACGTTGTAGCTCTGCGTAATTTTAAAGTTGTGGAATCTCATTGCTGTAGAACAAATGTCTTGTAGTCTCAGAGTTGACGCTGTGCAGAATCTTGCATGTCACGTATGAAGTTTGTTTTTAGGAAAATAAAGGCATGCCACGGCCAGCAATCTAAAATTCGAAAGTGTTTGGGCTTGAACCAAAGTTTATTTGGGCCCATTAAATGAAATGTATTTGAAATCGTGGTGGACCAAAATGCGGCCCTATGATCAAAATGTGAAATCCGGTTGCGGAGTACCAAAATGCTGTCGCTGTGAACAAGAATGCAGTCGCAGTGGACCAAAAATGTCAAATCCGGCCCGGAGAACCAAAATGTTGCGTCTTAGAAGCTCTCGATGTGCTGTTGAGTTATTCTTAGGAACGCTAGTTGGAGTTAGCTGGTCAGAAATGAAATAATTAAGTGGACTGTATGCTTTGTATATAAATAATTGTTTATTGAAAATTAGTAGATACGATTGCTGGCACGTGTAGTATTACCGCTGCATGATGCCCGATAATTGAAGTAGAATTAAATATTGAATGACATAATAGTGTGCAGTAAGGCTGAGATCGCCCAAGTAAAACTTAGCGCATGCTGAACATGCTAATAATTTAAAATAATGAAAATCATGTAGCCGCGACTGGCAATTGAAACGAGTGGCCTGCTCGGAGTCTTGTGTAGAACTAACATAATTTTTACTGCAGTCAGCCTAGCCCAAGACCGGCTGCAGATAACAAGACAACGTGACGTCATCTACGCGTGCCGCAATGCGGTATTTAGAATACAAATTTTACAAGGTTCAAAGTTTGACCAATTATCATTTACATTTATCATTTAATCGATAATAATAATAATTATCTTTTACATTAGTTAGTTATTGGTTTCGTTTCCATTATTATATTTGAGTGTATCATTTCTCCTTTTTCTATTCTATATTATTTGTTTGTGTCTTATCATTGGTTTTCCTTTTGTTTCATTTATACCTGGTTTGTTTCATTTTCATTTTCCTTCTTTGATTTCATTTTATTTCGGTTTTCCCCTTCTCCTTTGGTTTTATTTTATTTGGTCAATCACTTCATTCAATCACTTGGGTTAGGTCACGTCGTCGTTTGTCACGTCATTGTCATTTTATTTTCATTAGTTTAAACATTTTATATAGTTGATTCATCGTTTTTATCCCTGGTATTGGGGTGGCTTATTTGTGTTGTAAGAATATATATATGTGCTGAACTTGAAAACCTTTAATTTCAGTTTTCTGTAAATTCACATGAGTGAGTTGAGTAGATTTACTAATAACCCCACAATATATGAGGGAGGTTCAAATGAAAACCTTAATTATTTTTTATATGGAATTTTATTAAATACAGAAGAAATATAAGTATCTCATTTCTCAGTGTAGTCCCCACGACGTGCAGTGCATGTATTCGGACTTCGTAAGTGCGTGGATACCTATTGAAAGAAGTCTTTTGGTTGCGACTTTACCACTCGTGTACCGCGTTTTTCACCTCTTCATCGGATCGGAAATGCTTGCCTCCCATCGCCTCTTTGAGCAGTCCGAATGACTGGGGGTGAGGTCTGGTGAACAGGGCGGGTATGTAAGACACTAGATTTCATATCCTGGATTGTGGCAACAGTTGAACGGACAGTATGGGGTTGGGCATTGTCGTGAAGGAGCAAAACACCAGAAGTCAGAAGTCCATGTCGTTTACTCCTGATCGCAGGGCGAAGTTGATTCTTGAGCAGATCTCCATACATAACACTGGTCACTGTTGCTCCCTTGTCCATGTAGTGTTCAAAAATTACCCCTTTTTCATCCCAAAAGAGAGTGAGCATGACTTTTATTGCTGATGGTTGGGTGCAACATTTTTTGGGTTTTGGCAACGAGCTATTCCTTGCTCGCTCCCTTAGTTTCAGGTTGGTGGTAGTGGACCCAGGTTTCATCTCTTGTAACAATTCTTCCTAGGAATCCATCACCTTCAACCTGCAAATGATGCAGAAGTTCCTCCTGCAAACGAATTGAAAGACATCAACACGACAGTCTTTCAATTCTGCAGTCAAGTGACATGGCACCCATCTCGCAGACACTTTATTGAAAGCCAGCACATCATGGACAATATGGTGTGCTGAACCAACACTAATATTCATAATGGTGGCTATTTCCTTCACAGTTGCAAGTCGATTTTTCTTGATATTGTCTTCCACTGCAGCGATGTTTGCTGGCGTCACTACTTGGTATGCCTGGCCTGGTTGCGAGGCATCCTTCACAGAGGTTATACCATTTTTAAACTTCCTACCACTCATACACCTGTTGCAGGGACAGATATGAATCGCCATACTGCATTTTCATTCTGTGATTAATTTGGTGCATATCATCAATGGAGCGGCCATCTTTGAACTGCCTCTGCTTCTTTGTGTTCTTGCATCATGCTGCTACCTATTGGTCATTTTTTGGACCACAAGTAACACTGTTGCCCACTTACAAACCACTTGTGCCACTTTTTGAATATTAATCGAACTTTTAAGGTTTCCATTTGATCCTCCCTCGTACAAGTAGAAAAATTGTATGCAATCTTTAAGAATCTAAACCAGAATTTTATATATTAAATTCCACTGTCATATGAGTACATTTATTAGGCAGTTTTAATAGTATTTCAATTGAAAAAATGTGTTGCAGGCATTTTATTTCAGTGCTATAATAATAATTCACTGCCATCAATATTTGAAAAACAATAATAAATGTTTAGAACATATCCAACACTAAAACTGAATAGAGATTTTATTGTCGTGTGGGAAAATAGCTTTTTTGTAATCCACTTGATATGGTTTTAATGGTAGTAAAGTAATACTTAAACATGAAGGTAATTCTTTTCCAGTTAACTGTAGAATTACCATGCATTGGAATAAGCATAGTATCACGGCAGCCTCCAGAAGAATTGCTTTACATTAAATTGGGAGGAGTCCAGTTGAGTAGTATGTGGACTGCCGAAGCTGAAATGTTGGATGCATTTGTCAGAGACATCCAAATAGATAATCAGCTCTTTCAGGCGCAGTGTCCTGTTTTATTGTATGTCACTCCAATATCAAGGTCAACTGATCCAGAAGAAGCAGCACGACCAGCAATACAGATCACCGCAGAAAGAGTTCCCAGGCCTAAGAATTCAAATGCTGAAATCGTTAAGGTAATATTAACAAATTTTAATTCATTATGTGTGCATATTTATATTTATAAGACAAGGTTTTTTTTTATTATATTAAATTTCAAAGAAGAAAGAATAATGATGTAGATTTATATAATGACAAGTTAAGTATAGCACAGACATTTGTTGCCATCCTTATACTATAAAAATATTAAATACGAGGGTCGATCAGATATAAACTAGGCTTTTTCAAAAAACATTTTATTGGATTAACATATATGAAAATAAATACAAATCTATTTTTATCCATAGCTCACTCTATCCACATTTTTTCCATTGCCCTGGTTTTTTTTTTTTTTTTTACAAATGAAAATTACATGGTGATAAGTGATCAATCTGGACTGTAGGGAGGATGATCTGAAGCTATTGAGTGAATTTCTTCCAATTTTTGCTTGCTTAGCAGCAGCAGTGTGGGGCCAGACGTTATTGTGAAGAAGCAAGATTGTCCAGATCAAAATTGTGCACCTTTTGGACTGATAGGCTTCTCTAATCTTGCCTAAGAGTTAAAAGTAGTATGCAGCATTAATGGTTCTTTGTTCAAGTAAAAAATCGACATATACATCTCTAGCACCCCAAAAGACAGTTGTGAGAATCTTGCCTGCAGACAAACGTTTTTTGACCTTCACTGGAATTGTTTCATCTTGTCTGTGCCTCTCCATACTCAGCTTCTTGGTTTCAGGAGAGTGGTGTACCCTATGATTCATCACATATCACATCAAAAACGAGTCTTCCTCTACTGCAAAGTGTTCCGGAATCCTTGAGAAATTACAGGTTTCCCATTTACGTTAAGTATTTTTTGCACCCATCTTCCAGAGATTTGATGTAACTTTAACTCTTTTTTTTTTCATTGTCTGCTTACTTTCATAACTTACTGAAGTTATACGCTAATTTCACAAACAGTTATTTGTAAAATGCCATGAATAAGGTCTTGAACTTGCAAAATGTTCTGCAGGGGATAATGCTGCTTCTAGGACAATATACATGAGCTAGAAACTTCTTTTCGACCTTAAGAGAAAAAGTTATGCCATTTGTACACTTGAGAATTTGAAAGTGTATCATTACCGAATTGTGCATGAAATCTTTGCAAAATTTCAGATTGTTTAACACCTTTGGAGACTACAAAATTAATAATTACATCCTGTGCAAAGGACACATGCACCTCCTGTTCACTCATTAAACAAATGACTTTAAGCGCAACATCTAGCACTGCACACATCTAGGTATTACTACCCGCTCGTTACTGTTGCCAACGAGCATGAAAGTATCTCATGCCAGTTTCAAAAGTCTTGTTTATATTTGATCAACACTCTTTCATTATGAAAGTCAGCTATTGCTGCATAAAACATTCTGTATAATCAAAGAAATGTAGAAATGAAGTTGTAAGCGAGTTGAGGTTAAATGCTGCTACTGGAACTGTCGTACATGGTTGAAGTTAAATGTTGATAGTTAAACTATTATTTATGATAATTTAAAATTCTCTAAGATTCATGCTTGCCAGTCGGATGCTTCATAATTCTGTATATTATTGTTTCAAGTATGGCATATAGTAAATGTCACATTTCTTTTTTAACAAGTAAAAATAATAATACTCCCGTTTATTGTATTTGATTTTTTTTTATCGTCATCAGCCTATTTGGAACATGTCAGAAGAAAGTATTAATTTTTGTGTAACGAAAATAAAATAAAATATATCTGTGAGCTAAATCGGCAGTATGGTAATGCAATAAATGTACGGAATAGGTATCATAACTGTTGTAACAATAAAGTAAGAGAATTTCATTATTATCCTGTTGTTCTTATGAAAAGATTTTAAAATATTTATTTCTCATGTCAAAGTAGTTAATTTTTAATGTTATATTTCAAAGAAAATAATTATTATTAAATGTTATTATTTCAGAAAAAAATTTTAAATTTACATCATCCTTATGTTAAATTGATAATCATTTTTTACAAATGTGTGTATGGGTTTTCCAAGAAATTAATTGTTATTAAATGTTGTTAATTTAGTAAGTCCTTAAATTAGTAGTGACGGATAATCAATAAATGATAATGTTTTGTGAGGAGTGGTCAATAAGTGTACACAATTTTTACACTGTTTGTATAAGTGGAAATAACTTGTAAGAGATATGCGTTGTCCATAAGCCTTTCACTCACTATAATATTTTAATTCCAGCATCTGGTAGTTAGAGTGAAAAACATGTCACTGAACATCGAGGAGAGACTGATGCTCAAGCTGCTTGCGTACTTCGGTTACGGTCTTAAAGAAGAAAAAGAAGATGTAGACGAAAGTGATTTTGAAACACAACGGATATTAGCAGAAGCTACATCTGTACACGCTAAACGATATTATTTTGGTTCGCTGAAATTGATATTCTGTCAGGTAAGTAAAATTGGACTATATCTTTGGTATGTAATATTTTGTGCATGCATGTGTGTGTGTGTGTGTGTGTGTGTGTGTGTGTGTGTGCGTGCGTGCGCGCACACGCATGAATGCACACATAAATTTTATTCTCAGCTCTTACTTTATATATACTTTAAATTTTTCTCAAAGCAATTCTTATGTTTCAGACTTTTGTTTCCATGTTCACATAGCAGTTTTCCATAGCAAGTTGATGTCAGTAATATTTGTAATGTTGATTATTATAGGTCAAAATTTGAATTACGTTTCACACTACAATATGATTTTCTGTACTATAGCAGTATAGTGGTACCGGGTAACACATAGCACATACGGGAGTGTGATTTGATTTTGAAAATTGACAGTTACGCTTCCGTGAAACTTTGGTAATCCTTTATCGTCATATATATTATGATTCTCTTGTTTTCATAATAACACTCTATTATACGTCATTGCCATTTACTGTCAATGAATATTACCAATCATTTAGCATCTCTGGGTTTTTAGCTACTCCACTATAAAACGTTACATAGTTTCCTACATACCTTGAACCGGAATTCTACTTTTATTTTCTATTACACCAGTGATATTTATTTTATTCTTTTCAAATATTCTTACTAATTCATCCTCTTTATTAGATATACCCCTAACATTCCGTGTTGCTAATTTTAAAGTATTAATCCATTTGCAATTTGTCCTTTTTCATTAGCTTAGGTATAAATTATTATTTTTTTTGTGAAAAATATTTTATACTAATATTTTTTTAAGGTTCGATTGAGTGTAATGACCAGTAACAAGCTTGGAGAACATTTGTTGGCAATCAAAAGAAAATTAGCACTAACGTTAATAAAATTTGAAGATGCATCTGTTGAATTGGAGCCATTTTGTAAACAGCATGTGTTTGAAAACAGTCAATTCTTGCTTAGTTCCATTTTGACACACTATAAGGATGTAAGTTTTGTTTAATTTACTTATGCATAAAGTTAGTTTAGTTAGTTTTCATTTATGTGAGTATATGTTTGTACAATTGGGAAATAATTACAGCATTTACAATTGTACATACATGATAAAGGATGCCAAGACAGTATTCTGCTTGAGAGATTAACTGGCTCTTGTCGAATTTAACAAGATGCTGTCTGTCATGCAGTTACAATTTTTTTTTTTTTTTTTTTTTTTTTTTATTGTGTATGTACGTATGATGGAGTCATATATTAGATTTTTTTAAAGCTGATGAGATTCAAAAATATGTTTAGAACAACAACTATTTATTTTTTAATATTTTATTGTAACATTAGTGTTTTTTCCAACATTTTGCATCACTTTACACACATTTAAGTATGCGCTTGGTCTCAAATGCATTAAATTAAACAAATAAAAAACTGTAATGCAAGCTTGTTGAATTCGACAATGTGAGTACAACCCCAAAATCTATAGGACTGGGACCACATTAAAATATCAGTATGGAGAACCATAGATGACCTTGAGTCCTCTACAATGCAGGAATGTTTGCATAGATGACTTCCATGTTCTAAAATTTATATTTAAAATCATTTTTGAAATGAAATATTTCCATAGAAACTACTTCTTTCCACTTATTGCTTCAGCCTTAACCACAGTACTGTAGTCACTAACGTATTCCACCTCACGTTATCACACTCGATTTTCACTGATGCTGGCAGTCGATGGCACTGCCGAAACGTCTGGTTTTGCAGAAAACATTGGACTACGGCCAAACAGCCCAGGAAGAAATTTAACAATAAACTACTTCTTTGTTGCCGATAACGTAGTACACATATAAAAAATTATCCCCTCCCCCTTCGACTATAATTTTCATTTATAGAAAATTACCCCCACCCTGTTCAACTAGCCTCTTTATTTATAGATATTTCATCTATGTTTTTACAGTGGATTATTATGATCTTCTTATCAGGATACTTTATTTATCAAAATTAAGTACTTTAGTCTTCTTAAACCATAAAACGTTGCAGGTAAACTACCCCTTTCCCTTAACCGATCTTCACCAAAATCAAAAGGCCTTGAGTCCTCTACAATTCAGGAACGTATGCAAAAAATTATTTGATTCTGTTTGAATGTGCGGCAGAGATCATTCGTCATAGAAAAAATTACCCTTGTTAAAACATAAAACGTTGCAGGTAAACTACCCCTTTCCCTTAACCTACCTTCACCAAAAACAATAGACCTTGAGTCGGCGGCCGTAGCCGCTCGCCTGTTGGTGGCGTCAGAGAGTTGCATAACCATGCGGACTAGTTGAAGCGTGGTCGAGTGCTCTCTGCAAAACCCGAACTGTTCGGAGCGGATAAAATTATCCAACAATGGCGAGATGCGGGCCAGCAGGAGCCCTCTACAATTCAGTAATGTATGCAAAAAATTATTTGATTCTGTTTGAATTTGTGGCTGTTATCGTTTGCCATAGATAAAATTCTACACACAGATAGACAGACAGACACACACAGACACTTTTCGAAAAATGACTTTTCTTTATGTTTTGAGGGTAGTACAATCAGAATCAGGCGTTATCTCGCCACAATTTTTTTCGCCATGACCATACTTCCATTTCCTTATGGAACATGGAAGTAAAAATTTATTGAAAATGTGTTGGAAAAATAATGAGCCTTCAGAGTAGCCAAATATTTATTACCCATTATGGAAAAACAGTTCTACTAGTCAATACCATATTGGCTCAGCTCCGTTAAGCCACACCCCTACTACTTGCTATGAAGCTTCGTCCCTCCCTCTTATTACCTTTTTAAGACACACCCAGCTTTGTCAATGTATCTAACCCCTGATGGAATACACATATCTCACTCTTGCAAAATATGAAAAAATATTTCTTCATTACTAAATTCTGTTTGTATATTCATTAATATACTGTCACGACGGTCTGCTTGATCGTCGTAGGTACAGTGGAAATAAAATACAAGACACCAATTAAGTCAGTAATCACCAGCTTTAATTTTCACAGTTAAACAGTTTGTAATTAACAACACTGTCTCTTACAACAAATCAAATAAAAATTGTTCACACGCAATAAACAATGTCTACTAATAGAGTCTTGCACAATTATAAAACACAACACAATAATTCTTCACTTTGACAAGCACTTAATCCCCACTAGCAAAAATCGCTCACGTAACTAACTGACAACCTGGCTGCTATGGCTTTATATATGCCACGCTGAGGTCCAGTACAGCTTTCCCTCCTTAACTGCATGCCGGCGGCTTACTGCTTATCTCAAGTGTTCCTGGAACTCACTAGAATCACCTACTTGAATGACGCAACAGCTGCCACACTGGACGGGGGGAGTGGAGAATGTTCTGGATTTGTACGGTACGCTTCTCGTAACACTGCCCCCTCCTTAAGACTGTTCGTCCCGAACTGGCAAATTGTCTCTGAAGTAATACTTGGGCAAGCGATCCAGGTGGACGTCCTTGCAAAAGGTAATTATCCGGTTCTTCGAATTCGATCTCGTGTGATCCGAACATCAAGTTCCCAGGAATAGAGTCTTCCGCTCAATTGCTAGTTTTGCTGGAATCACTCCTGTTGCATCATGTACTGAGCCGCTCATCACCAAAGACATCACAACAAAATTTTTAACTTTCCAAATCTGACACATTTTCTAAGTTTGATATCCACAAAAATTAAAAAAAAAACTACAACTTACCTTGATGACCGGCTCACTTGTTCACTCGAACTAGGAGGAGACTCCTAGTGGAAGAATGTCCACATGCTGGGTAACCATTGGGGAATTGGACGAATGAGGTGACCTCGATTTTTTTTTTTTTTTTTTTTTTTTTTTTTTAACACTTACAAATTTATTGATTCTCTTAGAAATATATAAATCATAAAATATTTTATGTGACAGTATTCCATTAGGAATATATAAAATATATAAACTATTTAAAATATATGACATGGTATTCAGAATTTAAATTTCAAAAAATTCAAAATTTAATATTTAAAAAGTATTCCATTTAAAATATATAAAATATGTAAAATCTCTAAAATATATTACATTGTATACAAATGACCATTGGCATTGGCATGACAAGTATCGACAGTACCTTTGAACCTTCACCAAATAGGAATTTCTTTATTTAGAAATAATTACATTAACATTGATAAATACAAAGAGTAAATCCAGAGGTTTTCGAAATAACATTTAATAACACTAAGTCTTTTTTTTTCCTTTTCAGTCCCCCTCTGGTTGTACTATAAACACTTTCAATAATATCAACAATTTTATAAACCATTTAACAAGCAATTCTATCCTACAATTATTACAGCCACAACAATTTAAACAATCACATTACATAACAACATGCGCCCTCTGAAATCTAAATCAAAAATTAAAAAGGAGAATCATATAATTAGGAAAATATAATGTAGACATAAGATAGGTATATACACTCTGTGTGGAATTCACAAGTGCATGCGCTCGATTTTCCTTAAACCTGCATAAACTTAAGTAGCACAAAGGCTTGCAGATTTCAGAGTGCACCATTATTAAAAAAAACTAACAAATAGTCAGGTACATATATCTCTCAGCCATGTAATATGTTGTGTGCATGGAATTATGAGCATATACATATACAAAAGAATTTTCACAGTGCCTGTACATGGATAGAGAATGAAATTAAATATGAGTATATACATTTACAACAGAATTTTTAAAAGGTCACTGTACATTGATAGAGAATTAAAAATAATACGAAATCCCAAAATGGGAATTTCATCTGGTACAAAGGTTCAGTCCTAATTTATTAACAGGCGAAATACTTCTGAATTACAGTTCTAGTACAGGGCAATGTATTGTTACAATTGTAGGTGATCTGCAACTCTTTTCATAATCAGATTTACAAGTTCCAATCAAAGGCAGCCACAATATAAGTTCCACACAGATTATAGTAAAAAAAAAGTATACTAGAAATTACATGCTTCCACAATTAAAACACAAGACATTTATATGAACACACTGAACATGAGCATTTAAGGAACTCGGCTGAATTTTGCTTCACTCGGCCCATGAGCACACTGGCCAATTCCTAACACATTTTCTTAAGTTTTTTTTTTTTTTGTAGGTAAAGATTTTGCACATAAGCTATTACTGTCGAATAAGAAACTAGTCACATAAGAAACTAGTAAAATTCCCCAGAATTTTCTGTTAAAAAACTTGCGTTCAAAATTTTGCAATGACTGCAGGAACCTGCCCATTATATTCTCAGTATAGAGTGAAGTAACAAAAAAAAACCCAGAATTAAGAAACTATTGTTCCTTTTTTTTTTTTTTGGTTTGTTAAAAACCAGCCAGGCTCCACTTGACTCCAAAACAAGCAGCGCGAAAGCGCATCCCAGGCAAAAATTTAATAATTGTATTTTTCCATACCTGTACAATTTTGCAAAGTGTCACTTGCAATTGAGTTCCTCAATTTACTCACACATAAATCACATCTCGGTCTTCACAGGATCATGGCTGCCGGCCCGGAGACCCGCCGGCACACTTTACACTTAGCCTGCCATGATTAATTTAAAAAAAACCCAGGCCTTAAAAAAAAATAAAACAACTTTTCAGACGCCGACCTCCAAGACAGCTCTTGATGAAAACAGCTGACATCGACCCACTACTCGAGTCAAGACACATCTCTCTCCCCACAGCTGATCAAAACAGCTGGTCACCACCACTATTCCACGTCAAACACCCCTCCAAGCAGCGGGACTGAAAAGTACAGATGACCGAAGTCTCAGACAGATAGCGACAGTGTTCACAATCCACTGGGGGCCTCTATGCCGCAATTCAATAATGACAATTTCATGAGTTGCCGTAACGTCTCATAGGTGGCGAGAGTGTCTACGATCCAATTCTCAGCTTCGATATAACCAATACTTGCCGTAACTCCTAGATACGGCACAGTACTGATGACCTAAACACCACTGGCTGACCCAAGTCTGATTGGATCTCGTCAACAACCTCTTGCGTAACTTCATCTTCAGCAACTTTTCCCCTGGGTGCTTCTATTAACTCAGGAACAAGCAAGGGGTTTTCCTTGACACCCATAGTTGGCTTTCCAGTCACTTCTTTTGCCGTTTCATGTATGTGTACTTCCTCTGCTAGTTCTTTTTCCATTTCCGCCTGGAATAGGAAAGGTTCCTCTTGACCAGACCTGTTGACTTCTTCTTCGGCCAATGCCACTTGCTTGATTGAATGGTTGGCAGACCCTGACATTTTAACCATGCAAAGCTTTATCTTCTCGTGTCCAACCTTCAGAACGTTCTCTCTTAAGTCCACAATGAATCCGGAGGCATTCATAATGTCTGTGCCAAGAATCACTTCATCAACAATGTCTGCAACAAGCATTTGGTGGCTAAACTCGAGAAGACCCAGGCATACACGTACGTCTATCTTTCCTAACACATTGACGGGGCTTCCAGTCACAGTCTGTATTGTACAAGAACTAATTTGAGGCCGTCGGTTGCTGATTAAGTCAGGGCGTACAATAGACACTGTAGCGCCCGTGTCAACTGTAAATGATGTCCGGTTACCTTGTGCAAATCCATTAATGATCAGGTTTCCACGAGTCTTATGTAGTGTGGAAACTATGTGCTGTTCTGGGCCATTACTTCACCAATTGGTGTAATCACTCTCTTCTCTTGGTATTTTAATCTTCCAGCAGTCTACCTGTAGATGACCATGTTTCCCACAGTTGTAACACTTCGGTCTTCTGTCTTTATCCTTTGGTTCGAAAGATCGTTGTGGCGCTGCTGACTTCTTAAACTGTTGTTTTTGAATTGTCTCTTTATCCCTCCGTCTCTTTATCTTCTCGTAACAATACAAATTGACTTGCCATGAAAGCAGATTCATGGTAAGACATACGGGTTCTAGCGGGATATTTTTTTTGTGGTTTAGGACTAGAAAATGGTGGAAACACTGAAAGGCATTGTCCAGAACATGACATTTAGCAGTTTAACAAATAAGCACGACGAAGTTGGAGTAAAATGAACTTACTAAGCATACTATTGCACAAAACAGTTTTCCATTAACTAAAGTTGAATAACATCTCAAATGTGTTAAATTATAATATGAATAATTTGGTTAATTAAAAATAATGTTTACTATTCACTATATATACCGTATATAATTTATATAAGTTAACTTTAATTTTTTCTGTAAGGAATTAAAATGGCAAGCAGCAAGCATACTAGGGTCTGTAGACTTCCTCGGGAACCCACTAGGTTTTGTTAATGATCTTTCCGAAGGAATGTCTGGTTTAATTTATGAAGGAAATGTTGGAGCACTTGTCAAGAATGTAACACACGGAATATCAAATTCAGCTGCAAAAGTTACAGGTACATTGTTAAGATGTTCATAAGGTGTTAACCTTTTTGTATTCATGTTATTTTTATACAGAGTTTTATACATACAATGAAGAAAATAAGAAATTACAAATAATATTATAAATATAAAGAATCGTGTAATTAAAGAGATTAAGGATATTAGATTGAATTTTATTTGTATTGACATAATTTCTTTAGTTATCCTAAATCTGCATAGGCATAAATCTCAACATGAATTAACTATATGTAAATTAGTTATACCAGAAATTTATATTCTGTATTTTAAAAGGTGTTAAGTGTGATGTATTAGTATTCTTTTGGCATGTAGAGTCATGTGTGTTAATTTACAAGCAAAATGTTATAAAAATTATAATTAACTTTGTGTATTTTAAGTTGATGTTTTTCAGCCTATCTTGTGACCCATTTTAATAACATCATGAATATGACCTTAGTACTATATAATCTAAAGTTACTTCTATTGCACATATTCTACATAGGACTGTTTATTCAGCTAGAATTTTTATTCACCACAGTTCTCATGGTAACTATAATTCAAATGTTTCTTGCTGTGATGGTGTAATTATTATAATACCAACTAATTTCTTCATACAGTATGATATAAACTTGCAGAATAAGTCAATTTTTATTGTTGATACTTATCATTTTATTATGTAACTCTTAATAATTTCTACATAGAGAAAGCATGGAGAGCCTTAAATTTTTATTAAAATAATAGTAAAATAAACAATATAATATTTTATAGAGTCATTATCTGATGGCCTTGGGAGAGTCATCCTGGATGATGAACATGACGAGATAAGACGGAGAATTAGAGGAGCACATTCTAGTTCATCTGGTGAGCATTTGGTGGCAGGACTCAAAGGTTTAGGTTTTGGTTTGCTGGGAGGTGTGACCAGTGTTTTCAAACAGACTTATGAAGGAGCCTCAAATGAAGGTTTTCCTGTAAGTATTTTATAATGTTGCTTATTTTAAAAATAAATTAGATGAAACTATAGCCAATATGTAAATAATATAATTGTTTGTTTCAGGGGTTTTTCTCGGGTCTGGGAAAGGGAATTGTAGGAACAGTTACAAAACCAGTAGTTGGAGTTTTGGATTTGGCTTCAGAGACTGCTACTGCTGTCCGTGATTCCAGTAGAAGGTAACATATTATTCTTGTTTTGTGAAACTAATTTGGTTATAAACTAATATGGTTAACATTTACCATATTCTTAATTATGGTAACTAATTTGTGGGTATGTTTCACAATCATATATACATAAAAACTGTCTTAGATATGCATTCCTTTCGTAGGATTGAAGTTTGTAATGAATTAATAGTTACCATGTTGTGGCTATTTTTAAGTGCTGCTGAAATTACTGGATATGCCAGTATCTTCCGTTTGACCTAGCAAATGAAACTTTGTTGTGTCAGATACTTTCCAGTTGTCTATAAGACTTTTATATCGAAAGAAGAGTTTAGGTCTGAGACTTTAAAAACCTTTGTAAATTGTTTTGATGTCTGTGTGATCTTTTTCTGGTGCTTAGGTGTGATGAAGGGGAAAATTGCACAGCATTATACAATATTAATATAAAATGTTTTTCAACATTTGATGTTATTATACCAGTGTAACAAAAATAACATGTTTTGTAAGAATGGATGACAAACGAACACCTAAAAAGTGTCCTTTTGGGGAGTATGGATGACAAAAGATCAAACGGTCATCCAGGGAAAAGATGGAAAGATGCTGTCACTTTGGATGCAAGAGAGATGTTGGGAATGTGAGGATGGAAGTCCTTTGCTACTGATAGAGAGAGGCGGAGGGTCAGGATAGAGGAGGCCAAGGGTTGACTTCGGGCTGAAGCACCATAGGAGTAGTAGGAAAGAATACATGAATGAAAGTACAAGGGTCATTCAGTAATTAAAGAGACAAATAGCTGTAAAGGAAAAAGCGGTTGGTAGATGGAGTACAATATTTTCAAAACTGTATGTTGGCATCCCTATGATGAATTCTGATTAGCTGTTTGATTAAAATTGTTTTGTTTAAAACAGATTCTCATTTAACAAAAGCGTGTCCTCTCGATGTTTCTGAATTATTTGAACACCATACAGTGATCCAATTTTTGCATCTGAAGTTGAAAAACGGCTACGTTTGCTCTCATAGACTAAGGAATGTGGAAGAAGCTGTATAAACCACAGCAATTTTTATAAGTTGGTAGAACAGTTTAAAAATGGTTGAACGTTAGTGACTGCTCTGGACGTCCAGTTGAGGTTTCAACTTTTTGGATTTTTTTATAATATTAGTGAATAATAAACAGTGCATACTACCCTGACATGCTTATGAAAAAAGTACAGCTGGCAGTAATGTGGAAACATCCTGGATTTCTGCACAAAGGCGCCATTCTCCGTAATGACAACACCCGACCACACACAGCTCAATTAACACATGAAACCATCAATAAACTGGCTTGGGAAACTCGTTTATCTCACCCACTCTACAGTCCACTCCATCTGATTTCCACTGAAGTGGGCGTTACATTATACAAAGTTTTATGACAATGACGAGGTCAAAGAAAATGTACTAAACTGGCTCCAATATCAAACGTACAGATTTCTTTGCTGTGGGCATAAGAAAGATTATTCAGAAATAAGACAAGTGCATTAATGTGGCTGAGGATTATGTTGAAAAGTAAAAACATTGTCATACTGATTAAATAAACCAGTTTTTACTCTACAGTTATTTGTCTCTTTAATTGTTGAATTATCCTCGTAATTAGGTTGATATTGCCACTGGATAGCAGGAATTCACAAAATATATGAGAGGGGACTAAAGCTATGTATAGTTGTTTTAAAAAAAGATGTTCTCTGAAAGAAAGGCAATCCATCTGATTAAAAGTTGATTTATGTGAGGGGGGTTTAAGATATGTTAGGCATGTTCAACAGATTCTGAAACAGTATAACCTAATGAGTAATGAGTACTGAAAACAGTTTAATATTGTAGAAAGTTGTACGATTTTTAAACTGCTGATATGTTTATTGTTTACATTCCTGAGTACAATGTTTTCTGACTTTTATGTAGTAATGGTAGTCAGTAATAGAGATACTGGACGTTTTTAATGTATGGTTATGTTGTTTTGTTTACGTACAGTTCCAGTAGACAGGCTCCCGGCCGATCGAGACTTCCACGGTGTGTCACTAGTCCATCAGGTTTATTACCAACTTACAGCAGGAAACAGAGTCAAGGACAGGAGTTTTTGTATCGTATCAATTCACGGAGATATTCTGAACTGTGAGAAAATATATGATTATATAATTTCCTTATCTATTACAGAATCATACTGTGTTTTTATTATAAGAGATAAGTATTTTGCAGATTACGAATTAGCATTATAATATTGCAAATATACCTTTGTGCATGACAGCTTGTTTCCACTGTTATTTTACCAGTACACATATCCTATGCTATGAAAACTTGTCTGATGCAATTAAAAATGTGAAATAGACACATGATGTGTGTTTGTGTGTGTGTTTAATTATTTCTGTTGATAATCAGAATCTGCCTGCTTAGTCCACTATTTTTTGTGTGTTTGTATTGGCCATCTGAGGACCTCATGCCAATTTCAGTTCTTTATTCCTTGTTGTTTTCTTTTTCTCAAATATTCTGTAACTTTTATATTTTCGGTATATTATTTATTCAAATTAAGTTAACAACTTCCACTTACCTTACGACTTGGATCTGGCCGGATCGTGTAGTGGAGGTAAACCCATTTCGTTCGACGAACTCTGACAGCACATAAAACGAACTAGGGTTTTGAAAGAAACTAACTCTCAATTTTTTGGAAGAGAAATTATTTTTGTTTATTAATCAGAAATATTGACTTCATAAGTTTTCCATTTATAAAATTTCCAATTTCATATTTATAGGTTTACATGTTTTAGAAATTGTGTAACTTCTACAGCTTACGTACTATGCTTAACTTCTACTACTTACGTACTTTAAAATAGCCCAGCCTGCTCATTCACTACTCACATTCTTAACACCCCGTATTAATACAAAAACCCATTTTTATGTAAAATAAACGACAAGTCTTTATTAGGTAACATTACGTATGGGGCGTCGTACTACCCGACCACGTGTTGCGTTTACCACAGTCTTTCATACTCCGGATTTCTATAAGCTGGTAGCATTTAATCAAGTTCAATAATTATTCATCGTCACTAGATGCACTGTAATCTGTGTTTTGGAGACTCACATAATTATTTTGTCGGCCGACTTATGAAAAAATATGAAATTTTGCCCGGGCACAAAACTGATAGCAGCCACGCGCGGCGTAGGTTGTTAGTCGACTGGGACTGTCACCGAGAACGTAACAGGTACATGTTGCTTTCTCTGGAGGAAAATAGTGGTTCACTGCCACTATGTTTTCATCGCTCATTGCTCATTTGCTGTTAGGTAACCATTTTATATATGTAATAGGGGAATTATATTCCGGTTACCAAAGTACAATATTGGCTTTGGCTCTGCTGACGTCATTGATAGTAGGCGGTCTCTTGGCCGTATTTCCTGTTAATCCTGGAGAAGATGATGAATATTTTTTACACTCTGGCCATCTTGAGTTTTTAGTCACAGCGTCCTTTTGAGCTCGCTTGCGTGGGTATTCGCGCCTGTGCGTCGACACACTTGCAAAGTTCTTGGAATTTTGAAGGGGGCAAATTCTTCAGCCGCATTGCTCAACAACAAACTGCGTCTATGCTTTTGTTTCAAATTGTTGCTTAACACTGTTCTGTTATACGGACAAATACGTTGCACAATAATACAGTTTTACAATATTTTATACAAGCCCGCCCGAAAACGAAATAAGTAAAAATATATAAATGCCCCATACGGTTAAAATAAAAAATACCCAAAAATGACCCGCTACAATACCCCCTCGATGAGAATTCTGCTGTTCACGACAGAAGAAATCTCATCGATAAACCCCGAAGAGGACCGGTGAGGAACTGGTGCCAACAACCCCCTGGTTCTTAATCTCATGGGTACACGACCCCCCGGGCTCAGCGACCATGGACTCATCTGAACGAGATCACTGGACTTCTCCGTAAGAGATCCCAACACCGAGAAATCGAGCAGACTCGTACCACAGCGCACCTCGCCTTTTAACATGCTACCCCCCAAAATCCTCAATCCCTGGCTCCGATTATGCCAGATCCTCAACCGATATGGATCCCCTTTTATGCAAGCTGGGCTGTTTTTAGCAGATACTGGGCTCACACACACTCACATTTCATGTTGACACACACATAGTACAATAAAAAAATTTCTTTTAAAATCTGTTATAAATTTAAAAAATTCAAAATTCAAAAAAAAAATATAATCTTTTCTCAAAAAATTCTCTTCCTGGTTTTTCTAATTTTTGTTTCAAATGACTTAACCTAGACATTTCTAATAATATAAACACATCCTTACTCTAACATGAGAACCACTTATAGTCTACCAATACAATGCAATACAATAAGATAAACATGGTTAATGCACACATAATAAAAGAATCATTATCTAAAATATTCATATGCTGGCAGGCGAAAAATCAAAATTTTTTTTTTCAAAAAATTCAAATTTCCAACATTTTAAAATTAAAAAAAAAAAATTAAATTTATTTAAAATGTTTCCTTTATATGCAAAGTTATTTAAAAATTGGGTTTAAATTAATTAAACAAACAAATTGAAATTGACTTCCTACTATACAGGCTTAGTAGGTATATGAACTCATCAGCTGATCGAAAGTAGGTCAAGTCCAAAACCCTTGACCTACATATGTTATGTATGCTTTCTGAAAATACACTGAACATCTGTAATATCCTACCTTGAAATACAAACATAGTAACATAAAATATTTAAAATTACAAAATATTAATATAAATGATCATCAGCTTGATATTTAATTTATTTAAAACAAACAATTCTTAATTTTACATTATTTCCAAATTTTATCGAAATTCTGTCACTGGTTTAAAATAAAAGCTTTTATATCTTTATTATCAATCTCTCTCTTTATTCACCAATTTTACTCTTCATTTAACAATCTCGCTATACTTTACTGTGGGTGATGTAAATTATTTATTCTCATTGACCGTATTAGATCTGTATACATATATGCTCTTTATCTCTTTGACTCTAACTCATCAACTTCAATTATCATGACACCCATCTCTACCCAAATATGTACTAATCAAGACACTCTAAGCCCCAACTTACCATTAAACACAATTCGCCACCTTCTCTACATATAAAAAAAATATACTCTCTAACCCTTTGTACATAGGATATGTGTTTCCCCTACCCAAAAACTCAATTCCCTTATTTGGCAGCCCGGATTCTACCTAAGGCGGCCCCTTCCCCACTAAAATCTATCCCAATTCCCGTCCCAACATATTTTGTTGTGAACTCCTACATGACACTACCCCCTAATACAAAATTGCCATCCCCAAAAATCTCAATCTCATTGCCTCACTACAAATACAACAAAATAATATTATTAATCATAAACATAAATATATCACTCAAAATCTACAATTATTCTCCACAACTGCTGTGTCAACATTAATACTTCTCAAACTTCTATTACTTCAAGAACAACATTACATTATCTTCACCTCTACTATTTCAAATTCAACTTTGAATTCAATTGGGACAGATCTATATGCCCCACAAAATATTTATCACCCAAAAAACTATCTCTTATTATCTTGCATAAATTGTTACTTTATTTCTCATATTCTTTTATCATTACTTCAAAACGTCTGTAATACATCAAACATTACATTGAACATCTGTTACTTAAAACATTTATAACTAACACACCAGTGACATGTTATTGCTGATCAGCTGATATCCTAACCTAATGAAAACACATCTCAAATTGAACAAATTACAGTAAATATATATATATATTTATTTGTCATTATTTCTCACCTACTGGTTTCCCTTTTTCTCTGATTCTGATAGTTCATATTGGACCGCCTGCCAGACGTTTACTTTCTGACTTAGTTTAAAATATACATACATAATGAAAACACATTTTATCAACAACTATATCTAACACACAACAATAAAATGATACCTTTAAAATCATAGTATGAACACCTTATATTGAAAATATGAGCATCTGGTTGTTTGAGCAGAGTGCAAACATTTTTTATTGAATCAAACTTTGAATGAGCAAAAAATTTCTTTATGTTATAAAATTTAAGTTCGTGACTCGTTTGAGTCACCTCCTAGCCACACACACTATTTCAGATTATGGTGGACTGTGGCGCCCATTCGCTTCCACAGAGACTGTATATTTTGGAGCAGGTTTTTACCTCTCCGTGTCTCTGCTTCCGCTATTAAGTTTTAAAATTAGTGAACATCATCATGTTCTCGTCATGAAATGATACACCCTTAAAACGGTTCTACCACCGGTCTTGCTACCCCAAGGCGGGCAGAGTGGCAGCCGCTGTTCCATAGTTCCGGGAAGATTTCCTCTAATTGTCACCCCACCAATGAATTTCAAATATATACCAATTTCAAGTCAGCTATGGTCAAGGGACTTGATATGACCATAGCTGGCCGCTAGCCAAAACCACGGTTAGTGCTGGTAAGACAGTAACCGCCCGAAAAATCGAGGAAATCTAAACTTTCATTTCACTGCCTGTTATACATCAATACTATTATGTGCGACACGGTCATTTAGTAATGTGCGTAAAATTTTTACTTTACACGGATAAGGTGTGCCGCACATTTATCGCCATTTTGGCCTCCGATGGAGGTAACACTTACTGTTACCCCCAACCCATTTCGCTATCTAAGAGAGCACAGGCCACCCCCTCAATAGCCACTTAATAGCTAATTACAATGGAAAACTAATTAAAATTTTTTGTATACATTATTATATAATATTTGCATCAATAACCATTTAACACATTCATAACCTTTTACCATTTGACTTTCTTGAAATTTTCAAAATTTATTATTAATAATTATTTATTATTCAATATATCATTGTTCATTTATTATAAAAAATTTTTTTTTTAATTATCATATTTATTAAACAACATTATTTCCAAAAATCTCATTACTGAATTAGAATCTCAATTACACCTATAAACATTTTACATTATACATGACTATCAAATGTTTCTACTTACAATCCATCTAACATGATATACACCCAAAACATAATCACCACCACAATACTTTTCACCTCATCTCTGTAACATTTAACACAAAAATATTAGTTTACATCAAATAATTTATCATTCATTACCAAATTTCCCACTCTCATGACATAAATCAAATTCATTAAAAAAGTTTAATTAATTAACATTCAAATAATCAATCAAAATATTTAAACATGTATCAAATTGTTTTAATTACATTAATTACCAAAAAATATTATATAGTTATCGAAACCATTACCATTAATCAATTACTGTTTTCACAATTAATTCTACTATTTATTTAACTTGCAAAATTTTGGTATTATTATTACAACACTCATCTTGCATACACACATTATTTATTTAACATTCCACAATGTACACAAATAAATTCACTAAATATATACAAACTCTTGCTATCAATTGTTCAGCCCTTTCCGCACTTCATTTGTCCAGATTTGCCATGTCAGAACCATTAAAACAAAATATTTATACTGTCTTTTATTGTTTTAATAGTTTAACCTCCATCGTTCCAAATCAACCTTGGTTCTACATAACATCGTTCAATTTTATCAGCACACAATTGACTGTTTTGTGTGTTGTAACCAGAAAAACTAACTTCAATCAACTTATTCAAATACTCGTTAAACCAGTCTACGTTAGGTATTTTTGTCAGGTCTCCATCATTAAATTCATTAACTATTGGGTTAATCATTTTTATTAAATCATTGTAATCATTACCATTCACATATACTTCTAAACTTTCCTTCCATTCATCATACTTTCTATTTAAGTTATATAATTCTATTACTTTATTAACACACAATTCTCGGTTTACATCTCTCTCTTCATAACCCCAAATCACACTCTCAAAAGTATTACAGACAGAGGGTATAAATTCAATTAAATCTTTCCTCACTTCTCCAGGAAAAACAAAAAACTTCAAAAAACAATTATTTGTAGCACACTTGTCTACACAATATATACGTGAAGGTCTTCCTTCACCCCCCATTCTACCTCGTAAACAATTTACCCCCTGTTTCATACCTGTAATATAGCTCTCTCTCCACTCTCTCTCTAACTCATTAACACACATTAACATCTCATAATCACATTCCACAACTTCATTAGTACTCTCAGATACCAATTTTTCGACTACATTATTATGTTCATTATTATCAACATCATTATTATTTATTAATTCATTACCTAATACAACATTGTCATTACAACTTTCGTTTGTATTACTCGTACTTGATTCTACTTTATTCAGACTATTTCTTGTCATTTCATCGGCATTTTCCAGACATAAATTCTTGTCTTGTATATTATTTATCAACTCATTAAATTTTACATTTATATTTTGTTGTAACTGCACATTCTGGTCTTTAATTGCTTTAAAATTAATCTCGTTTTGAATATTTTGCTGCTCGCATTTTATTTTCTGTTCATTAAAACCATTAGTTAATTGATCTAATTTGTTGTTAAAGTCACTCTTCATCTTATTTAAAATTATTTCATTGTTATCAAAGCGTTTATCATTATCATCAAAACGACTATTTATTACATTGAAATTACTATTCATTCTCTCGAATTGACTGAGCATAACACTCATCATATTTGTTTCCTCTGATTGTTTATTTATCTTAGTTGAAACTGGGGTCAACTGAATCCCAGAGTCAACATCTGTTTCGCTTAGTTGTGCTTGAGACACAATCGGGGTTGAATGGACAATTACCTTACTGCCGCCAGCTGTTTCTGTAACAGCACCCGGCTCCCCCCTTAACATACCACTTTCATCCAGCGATTGTGACTCGAGGCCACTTTCACTCACAATTGCATTTATTATACTACTTTTTTCTGTATTCTCGGACATTTTTACTTTGTCTATTTTTTCTTACGTAACAACTGTCAATTAGTGATTTTATTTCAAAACTGATATTTTACAAAATCAATTTGCTTTCGCAACCGTACTCCGTTCAATGTACTGTCACATGTAGGCCGGTGTAATAACTTTTTTGTTATATTACATCCTGGTCACGGCACCATTGTAACTTTTATATTTTCGGTATATTATTTATTCAAATTAAGTTAACAACTTCCACTTACCTTACGACTTGGATCTGGCCGGATCGTGTAGTGGAGGTAAACCCATTTCGTTCGACGAACTCTGACAGCACATAAAACGAACTAGGGTTTTGAAAGAAACTAACTCTCAATTTTTTGGAAGAGAAATTATTTTTGTTTATTAATCAGAAATATTGACTTCATAAGTTTTCCATTTATAAAATTTCCAATTTCATATTTATAGGTTTACATGTTTTAGAAATTGTGTAACTTCTACAGCTTACGTACTATGCTTAACTTCTACTACTTACGTACTTTAAAATAGCCCAGCCTGCTCATTCACTACTCACATTCTTAACACCCCGTATTAATACAAAAACCCATTTTTATGTAAAATAAACGACAAGTCTTTATTAGGTAACATTACGTATGGGGCGTCGTACTACCCGACCACGTGTTGCGTTTACCACAGTCTTTCATACTCCGGATTTTTATAAGCTGGTAGCATTTAATCAAGTTCAATAATTATTCATCGTCACTAGATGCACTGTAATCTGTGTTTTGGAGACTCACATAATTATTTTGTCGGCCGACTTATGAAAAAATATGAAATTTTGCCCGGGCACAAAACTGATAGCAGCCACGCGCGGCGTAGGTTGTTAGTCGACTGGGACTGTCACCGAGAACGTAACAGGTACATGTTGCTTTCTCTGGAGGAAAATAGTGGTTCACTGCCACTATGTTTTCGTCGCTCATTGCTCATTTGCTGTTAGGTAACCATTTTATATATGTAATAGGGGAATTATATTCCGGTTACCAAAGTACAATATTGGCTTTGGCTCTGCTGACGTCATTGATAGTAGGCGGTCTCTTGGCCGTATTTCCTGTTAATCCTGGAGAAGATGATGAATATTTTTTACACTCTGGCCATCTTGAGTTTTTAGTCAGAGCGTCCTTTTGAGCTCGCTTGCGTGGGTATTCGCGCCTGTGCGTCGACACACTTGCAAAGTTCTTGGAATTTTGAAGGGGGCAAATTCTTCAGCCGCATTGCTCAACAACAAACTGCGTCTATGCTTTTGTTTCAAATTGTTGCTTAACACTGTTCTGTTATACGGACAAATACGTTGCACAATAATACAGTTTTACAATATTTTATACAAGCCCGCCCGAAAACGAAATAAGTAAAAACATATAAATGCCCCATACGGTTAAAATAAAAAATACCCAAAAATGACCCGCTACAATTCTTTCTTCTTCTCACTGTGTCTCTTCTTCCTGTCTGCAGTCCACTTTAAACCTGTGTTTTTCTCTCTCCTACCCTGGACTCCTTCCATTTTTAACACTTTGCCCGAAAAACTTCTCTTTCAGTTGCTTCTTCTGTGGTATATTATTTTTTCTAAATCCTTTTGGACTTCTTTAATCCAACTTGATGTTGATTTCTTCCACCACAGATATTTGAAGATTTGCTTTGTCAACCTGTTGTCATCCATTCTATATAAATGTCCAAAAAATAATAGTCTTCTTTTTCTCATTGCTTCTGTTATATTTTCTATACTTTGGTATATTTCATCATTAATTTCCAACATTCTGAAGTTTTTCGTGGGCCTAATATTTTCCTAATAATTCATCTTTCCAATATTTCTAGTTTGTCTAAATTATAATTCAATGCTAGACATTCATTTGCATATAGGCATTCTGGCTTCACTACTGTACTGTAATGCCTTATTTTCGCATTTTAAGATATGCACTTTTTATTGTAAATATCTTTAGTTATACCATATGCCCTTTCCATCTTATGAATCCTTTCTTCTGTAGCAGAATTTTCTAAGCCATTCTCTTGAATTATTTCTCCTAGATACTTAAATTTTCGAACCCTCTCTATTCGACCAATATCTGTTACCAGGAATTTTGGCACATTTTTAATGTTCGTGAGAAATTTGTTTTTTTTCTGCAGAAATTCTTAAGCCTGTTCTACTGGCTATGTCCTCTAAAAAATTAACTTGTGTTACTGCAGATGTAAGATATTCAGAAACTATAGCAAAGTCATCTGCGAATGCCAAACAGTTTATTTCAATATATAGTCCACTATTTTATTTATTTACTTATTTATTTTTGTATTGAGTAGAACATACTATAAATTAACGAGATAAGCTTAGAAAAAATAACTTATGCAAAGAGATGCACACCTGCAAGCTCTTCCAATTTGTGTGGAAAACTTCCAGAAGTTTACTGGTACTACTGTGTGGTCCTGTAGTGTACTTTTGTATTTCCAAATTATCCTGATTCCTATTATTTTTGTCAGTCTTTAAGCAATAAAGACATTTTTAATAATTGTAAAGACATTCTTGGTATGGGACAGTGTGTTTGATTGTATTTTAGTAATATTAATTATTATGATAATTATAATATTCCAACTAGAACTTATGGTGAAATTGTGAGCAGTGAATTTTTTGTAATGGAAAAAAATAGTTGTTGTTTTTTATAGTGTTTATTAGGTAGTGTAACTTAACAAATAGGTCACTGTTCGGGTCGGCATTTGTAACTTATTCTCGACTTTATATTTTATTAGTTGACTTACCTTTTAAAATCTGGTTCACACTTACAATTTATTTACCATGCTGATTCAGGCGCCATGTTGCTTATTCCCAACATCAGATTTTATTTATACCTAAGGGTCCCAGGATCTTATAAGCGTGTTCAGAAACTGAATGGTTATTAGAAATAATCAACTCGAATATCATTAGTAATACTGGTGTTTATTGAACATCTGAATATCTCTACTTTAATAATAACAAAACAAAATGGAGTCTTCTCCTGTTATTACTACCAACAAAATGGCGGCGAAATACTTTCGCTACTTCAAAACTTACGTGTATCACAATTACAGAATATATATTTTGTCTTCAATTTACCCTGATTAACTAGTAAATGAAATTAGAACATACTGCATCTTTGAATAATTTCAATTGTGAAGTTACATGGATCACGGAACATAAACCAATGCCTCGTGATTTTTTATATTTTGTATACCGGTACACGCATCCATGCTCACACACATACACACTGAAAACAGTACATTTTTGTTTAATTGAGCTCAAATTAATGGGTTAAGGTTGTAATTTTGAAAATGTCTACTTTCCTGAAATGGTATGATTGAAGATCGAGTCAGATGTCCCTCATGATCCAGGCACGTGTTCGGCCAGATTGTTAATTGTTTCTCTCTATACTCCACCACTGACTCTAATTTACATCTTATATTGTTAGTTTTTCACTGATAGAACTTTTCACATTACTGGTTACATTTTTAACACTTTTGAATACTTTTGCTGGCTACTGCTGGCCAGCAGATTTTGTAGCGTGCAGTCACACGGATGGTGTTGTTTCAACTGGGGCAGACAACATGGCGTATATTACCCAAGTGGAAGGGTTAATGCATCATCGTTCTATTGTTTTGGGGCGATGACGTCCCTGTTTTACGGTGCAGTTATTACGTTTTTGCATTATTTTGATGACGTTTCTAGGAGTGGTCTGGTCGTTGTTAGCAGACTTGCTGTCGTGGGTCATGTACACCATTTGACCTTGATGCCAACTCGTCTTGACATACTGCGTTGTATTATATTTGGAAAGTTTTACCCTCACATACTCGATTACATTTGATTTACAATAAAATTATACTTGTTAGGTACCCAAAATTTCCTATACGGGCCTATTGTACCGTTACAGTAGTTAGTTATATATACATTTTTTTGCTTATGGGTTACATGATTCCTTTTTTTTTGCTCATGTATACATTTGATTCTGAAAAGCTTCCTAATGTTTTCAATAGCTCTGTAGTGAGTAAAACTGAACTGATTGAATATAAAATATAAGAAGTCTTTCTTGAGTATTATATAAAACTTGTGGGCTTGATGGCCATAGCTGATAGTTAAGATTTGTGTTGTCAATCAGCGGTTCATCAGCCCTCTTCAAAGTTACCAATGGTACCAATGTTGGGACAATTTTTTTATTTTTTCATCTGTCCTAACTCTACAGATGGATGCCAAACTGTTAACAAGAAACATAGCCAATCTTAGTCGCCAACTGTGGCCATCAAGCCCAAAGTTAAAATAATGAGTAATTTAAAATGCTTTCATTAGTGTACTAATAAAATAAATTGCTTTATGGTTGTAATTGTAGTATAACATCATTTTCTTTTTATTTTGAAGATTTAAAAATTTTGAGTATATTGGACATAGTTTTCTAAGGCTCTGTAATTAAACGTTTTTATGAATGAATCAGCTGTGGTTTTTTTTATTAACTTCGTTTGATCTACTTCATTCTTGTCTTTAATTTTCTGTGGTACACTTTATATAAAATTAGTACTGATTATAGTCTTCTGTTACAAACGAATACAATCTTTATGACAAGGGTGGCAAACATGTCTAAGCAAAGATGTACATCAGTCATAGGCAACATTTGAATTTATGGGGGCGCATATATAACTGAGGACCAGTTCGAATGGCACACCCTTCCCCACCCCATCAATGGAAAATAGAAAGGTGCTGAGTTTAATAACCAGATGTTACAAACATTAACTGTCACTTTATAATACCCTTGCACTTATATTTAGTGATGTGGAACACCGAATAAAGAAAAGCCTTGCAGTATTTGTGAATTTTTTTTATATTAGGAGTAGGTCATCAACAATTTGTCATCATGAAGACGCACATTAAAACTAACAAAACTTTAAACAAAAAAAATGGGTAAACAGGAATATATTTTAATAAAAATAAATTAAAGAACTTACCATAATAACACTGTTTATTTTCATAAAAGTCCACAGAAATGTAAAACTGGAAAAAATCACTTTGGGGAGAAAGGTGTTAACAGGCTTTGGGCGACAAGCTCGACAATCGTATTGGGGGAAGACATAGTACAGTTCAGTAAATGGCTTGTACTACTTTATAATACAGTCCTTGAACCAGATACAATGCGGGTGCGTTTCTTCATTCAAAATAAAATAAAATTACAAATTGGTTCACAGCCGCGTCAAACCTTATTGACGGGTGCAGGGTTGCCAACTGCTGATGTACATGTTAGATTCACTGTACATCTACAGATTTTAGAGGAAAGAAATAACAGGCCCATATAAAGTATGATATAAATTTACGGTCTATGCAACTTTTATTTTATATTGCAATAAAAAAATATCCAAAAAGTTACTTATAGATTTCAGATGCTACAGATTTTTTAATATTTTTCAATGTGTTTGTTTAGATTTATGGCTTATGAAGTATTGCGTGGTGGCATTGATGACTTGCGTATCGTTATATCCAGTGAGATGGTACGTGTATTCACATGTGCTTCTAATAATTCTTGTACGCCAGTAATAGAAACTCACTTGAGGTAAGATTTGTCAAAAACATACAGTTTTACTTACTACTTTGTACATTTTATCAGGTTTAGTAAGTCGGAAGTCTTTATTTTACTCATTACAACAGTGGTTTAATTAAAGGATGTTTCAGTCCGACTGAACCAGATAATCGTAAAAACGTATATTCTGTGTGTTTCAGTGACTTGCTATCCTGTCAGCCAATAAGTATACAGGATTTGGGATCAAACCTTCATTATATTGAACTGACGATGAGAGTTGATATTGCCTCAAGACTAGTTGGTCAAGATCCTGTGAAAAGACCTCGTGTCCGTTGCGACAGCAGACCTATTGCTACTTGGGTATGAATTTATTTATACAGCTTTATTGTACAGTATCAGTTGCACTTTGAGTATCTTGTAATGGTACGAAAAGAAGAAGACCCCCCCCCCCCAGAAACCCCAAAACCATACAAACCTCAAGATCACCACCATGTTTTGACAGCCGGAATGTGGAAACCACACACTTTCCCGTAAAATACAACGTATCCAGAACACTAATATACTCACTCATGCCCTTACAGAAGAAGACAAAATCCAGATCCGTTTAGATGAGTCTGTGAGCATAGGTTAGGTCAGGGTGAGGTGTAAAAAGTAAAAACGCTTTAAGTATATACATGTTATCAGAAAAATTTATTATGATAATTATTTAATAAACATTGTTTTATTTTAGTTTGTGAATTTGACCAGATGTTCAACTTTGATTTGACATTTCCAATGTAACTATTTGTAGAAAATTAACAGTAAGCAGAACAATTTATACTCTGAATATTCTTATTTTTAACTCATGTCAAAAACAGTTTCTGCCCTTGTTTTATCTTAATAATTTGGAAAGAATTAAGATAAACACACAATCATAACACCAAATATTACTAACACTCTACACATTTTTAACTGTTATTTGTTTGAATGTTTGGATTTTTTAAATTCCCACAATTTGCCAATCAGTTATAAGTTCCCTGTGAAATGCACTGTCATTATCATTTTAGATTTAAAACAAGCCCTTTTAGTGGTGTTGGGTGACCACATGGTCGTCTAACTTTTCACTCGTGTTTCTTGATTTTAATTACTGATTTGTATTTAGATTTTATATTGTTAACACCCGAAATAACTGTCTCACCATTTGGAGTGTACCCACACTTTTGAATTTTGACAATGAAACCTATAAAGGTTTTTTGTACCGCACTTTAAAAACACGAACTATCCTCTATTGTGGCCGACTCATGAGTACATAGCTATATACTGCCGACTTAGTACACGCATCACAAAATTAATGTATGGCTTCTTCTGCATCCACTCAGTTTTTATAACACCATATTTCTTTCATAGTCTTCACCATTATACTTTCCATCATCTTTTTATTCATATTTCACTTTGCAAACATATGTGGAGAACTACTTTTCTCATGTAAGTTCGATGGCAGTCCACATTATGAACCCACGTTCAGCAGCAATTCACATTATAAACCCACCTACATACAATACTACACTGTTCATACTTTCGTCAGTGATATTGTCGTCTTCAATGCCGTTCTTATCACTTTGCCACTTATGCATACATTTTCAGCCAAGTACTGTCCACCTATTGATCTACTGATTGTACTGTTACAGTCTTGTTCCATTTCTTCAGATCCAAATAGTCTTCCTAATTGTCCCTGCTTTTAAAAGAATTATCCGATTTCTTATTAATGAAAGACTCAATCCAGGTATCCGTCTGTCCCTAAGTAATTTGAGATTCTTTTCTCACCTTCGTGGCATGATTATATTTTCTTGCCCAATCCTCTTGCCTAATTTAGGAAATTTTATTCTCACAGGACACCTTTATTCTCTACAGTGGAAGACAGAGATAACTCTTTATATATAAGATTTTGTAGATGACATAAAGAACGTCCAACTGTTTATCCTGTAATACTAATTCATGTTACACATATTTATATTTATATTAATATTTAACATAATGTCTTTGAAAGACATTCCATCTTTGAAAGACTGTTTCGAACCAGACTTTTAGAAGACAAATTGGGACCAATGTCTATTTGGATGTTTGATATGATGCTTTTCTACTACCATCACACTTTTTTCAGGCAAACTGGTATTAGCTTTTCCTATAATCTTTTTAAATAGTTTTCTCAGTTAATTTCATGATTTTAATTGACCTACTTAAGCTTGCCTCTTTCTTCTTTATGAAAGAGGCTGGAATAAAACCCATTTCACCTCCCACGTTGTAATGGTACATTTTATTAAGCATCGCAAAAACAGATTTTCGTGGTTGTGAAACATCAGACAGTGTGGAATTTTTTGTACGTGACTTTGGCCTGGGAAGTGCGTAATTAATTATTTGGCAGGTGTATGTGCCTAAAAGACACTTTCACACACTCAAAGATGGCGTATCAACCTCACCTGCTGATTTTCTCACAGAAGAGCAGAAAAAACTGGTTCTAAGAGAGTCGTGCAAGACGTGTGTGTCTCATTCACAAAGTTAGGACTGTGGGGCAAAAATGTAATTAAAAATATTACAAACAGTTACAATCTTAATGCCAAACAGTACAGACGGCAGTGGCAGCGGCAGTGACTCAAGAAGGTAGCGCCTTAGTAAAAAAATGTAGCGGAGTGAAACATTGTCAACAGTGCCTTGGGTGAATGTAATTAAAATTATTACAAACAGTCAAGTTCTAAAAGTTTTACAAACAGTCGCGCAGTGTGCATGTTAAAAGTACGGCAACTCGGCTGTACAAAGTATGTCCTAAGTGTTAAATACCGGCCACGTGGTGTGCGAGAGAGAATGGGAATTCGATAAACAGATAAGTAGACCAACTGAAATAGTATCTAGTGTGGGAGAGTTGTGGATATAAAAAAGAAAAATGAGGAAATAAACATTATTTAGGACTCAGAGAGTGTGTGAGAGAGAGAGGTAGAGTAAAAAGGGGATGGGAGAAGTAAGAGAAAACAGTTAAAAGTACTGATTTGCTTGGCTTTGTTATATAAGTTTTTAGTTAAAGCTTTTAATTTACAATAATAAGCAGTAAATATGATAATCGTAGGTACAACTTACAAAAAATAAATAAATAAAAGATTAAATGTATAAATAAAGTCATAAGAGGAGAGAAAAACGCAGGTTCAAAGTGGACAGAAGACAGGAAGAAGAGACACAGTGAAAAGATGAAAGAATATTGAAGAAAAAGAAAAGAACAGAGAGTAAAGAATTGAAATTGGTATGTGGTCCTTAGATGCCCAATACAAAAAAAAAGTCATAAGAGAAAAGAAAAAGTTTAGAGTGAAGGTAATTGGATTATAATTAAACGAGTGCATATCAAATTTGCATTTTCACTTCAAAATATGTTTTCACTTCAAATAACAATGTAGGCCTATATTAATATGAATATGAGTTAAGTTATTTTTAAAAGTCACCTTGCCTTAACCTAACCTGGGCTCAACAAGTTTGTCTAACGGATTTTGAATCTGATAAGGGAAAGTGCATTCCAGATTCATGCCTTTTGCAGCATTTTCACCATTTCACAGCACTTTATTTTGTTTTTTTATACAAAATTTAATGCAGTTCTTTGATATTGCATTATAAAATTTGTAAAATTGGCAGATATGTCAAAACACATTCTAGTCAATTGTTATGAAAAGGTTTGTTCACATCACAAAAAAATTCTTTCACTTATACAAATCTGGTACAGAAAATATATAAATCATTAACTTTTGAAGCTCACAATCGTATTTAACAAGCTGTGCATGGTTATTTCATACAATGTATTATATTGTGATGTATATAAACTTTCAGGTGTCACAACAAGTAAACCATGCAAGGGCTATGTATGTTGAACAGCAGCATACTCTGCAAACTACCAGTGATAGTATAGAAGACTGACAGATTTCTGTTGAGCGAAGAAACGTGAAACGGTCTGAATAATCCACAGGTGTGATATGTTTAAATAACTGCAAACAAAAAAAGACACCAATCATCCTCACCGACATTTATTAAACACATATGAGAGCCATGTGCAATGGACGTTATATAATAATTATGGGGTAATTGAATACAAATGTGAATAATTACAAAAGCAATAACATGTGTTGTACATGTAGAACACTGTGAATTACAGCACCAAGCAGAAACGACTACAACAGTAGTTTTGTCAGTGCATTATGTTGTGTGGGTGTGCATGTGAGAGCAATCTTAAGTGCCAAAGAATACGTTTAGTATTTATTTTGTTAAACATTGGTACCTAGTATTCAACATTATATGTTGTATGATCATTTTCATTGTAGTATCATAACCATAAACTGTTATTATTATTGTTATCATTATTATTATTATGATGCCAAGTTAACATAATTTGTAAGGGAGTTTTTTGTTCAAGTCTTGTATGCAAACAATGTTTTCTGATATAAAAAAGAAACTAAACAATAAGCTTTTCATTAATAACACGATTATTAAGGCGAGTCCCTACTGAAAATGGCCAAAAAGTGATTAAAAAAATAAAAAAATTGTTTTTGTCCCAAATTGTTCTATGGTAAGTTCTTTATATAAAAAACACGCTAAAACATTTTTTCGAAATATTTTGTAGGCAAAAACAAATTGTTTGAGAAAAACCTAGCACCTAAGCGATTTACATTTCATTTAGATATTGTAACAAAAAATATTATTTATATAATTTTACACATATATATCATATTAGTACTAATATGGAAATAAATGTTACATATATAAAACATCAGCTGTATTATTTACAGTGAGAAAATCACACTTGTAAAACAGCTGATTGATGTGTTATTGATAACCTGCAATGTTTTGTTTCCTACTGTATTGATGTGATTCGGAACAGTTTTGTGTTTGAATTGTTATTATTTTCCAGTAATAAATATGGGCAGGAAGAAGAAAAGTTTAGTGAACATTAGTAAAAGAAATAAACAATAAGTTTGTTTATAAATTTACAATAAACAAATAGTCATAGACGTGATCGATAAAAATATTGATAAGGGTAGCTGTAGAAGATATTTGTTTCCTATAAATTATTAAAAATGTAAAATAAAATATTTTATTGTTTATTGTATTAGAATTTATTATCTTATTGCCCACAGAGTAATAAAAAAAAAATCATATCAACCCTTTGTACTCCATAAATATTTAATTTTCTAACAGAAAGGAATATTTTTAGAAAATCCGAGTTTCTCACAAATTCAGTTTTTCATGTTTTATACATACTTTCTGATATATCTAAAAATCTATCTTACTTACTGCTCTGAAATTTTGTGCAGGTCTTTGGGATATAATTACCTAAAAAAAAAAACACACATATTTGTATTTACTTTGGGCATATAGTTCCTTTGTAATAAATTTTTATTTATAAATGAAAAAAATTAAAAAAAAATATTTTTACTATTTTCCTCACACAAAAAATTGTTTTTAATTACATCCTAATAAAAATACTGTTTTTTAGATAATTTAATCCCCTTCAAAATGACACCTCCCAAAAGGTCATAGGACTTTCTGGTTTTTCTGGATATCAATTTGAAAAATACTCCAAAAACATTGCTAAGAAACGTTAAAAAATCAATTTTTAATACTAAAAACATTTTTTCCAGTTACAAAATTTTACCCCTTATTTAGTGCAACAATAAATAATTAAGAATCTTAATAAATTAAAAAGTTACAAAATAAACATTTTTGCCATTTTCAGTAGGGACTCCCCTTAAGCAACTTGGGATATAAATAACTTATAAGTGAAAGTTTTTTTGTTTAAAAACTTGACTGTAATTTGTACTGCGATTACCCCAAAAAAAAATCCTATCTGAACATTCAAGTGCAGTGAGTGCACATAGACAGATTACAAAATGTAAAATGTTAACATCTAATGCTGTATAAAAATACAGTAGACTTCATGGTGATGATTTTATAAATGAATTCTTATAAAATATTTTTAATCATATATAAACAAGTCTGTAATATCAAAACAGACCTTCAGGTGCCATTGGATATGTTCTTTATACATGTTTTCACGATTATAATATGATAATTATATGATCATTTTTAAATTTTATAATTTGGGATATACAATATGTTTGATTTGTATTTATTTAAAATAAAATTGTACATTACAAATTGTAGTAATTTTTGAAGTAATAGGCATGTAAAAATATTTTGTATTATCTTGAGTGGTGTCATAAGTTTTTGAATTTACATTAAGCAGGAAAACTTTATGGTTACAAAGTTCTTTAGAGATATTAATTTATTTATGAAATTAGTATACAACATTGGTTTCATGAAAGTTTTGTACGTAATTCGTAAAGATGGACCTCCTTTCCTATGGAATTAGTTAAATGTTAATTTTTATTAAGCGCATTCAAACAAAGATTTCAGTTTTTGAAAATAGTACATGTTAATACTAATGATTGGATAACCAGTTCCCAGTGTCTTTAAGGAATTATATACTGTGTGTGTGTGTGCACGCGTGCACGCGCGTGCTCACGTATATCATTCTCACATTCCCATTGTCTGTTTCATACCAAATGTTACAGGCTAACTGAATCATCTATCATGTGTGTCAGTTATTCCCTAGTGGGTAAAAGTTATAGTGATAATGGTTGTATCATTTCAATTCAAAAAACAAGTTTATTTTTTTTATAATTTTAGGATATGTAAGTTTTTGGTGTGCCTTATTTAAATTTAATCACTTACAGGAATTATAGAGACCAAACAAATTTGGAAAAATCTTTTAACACACATCAGAAATTTTCCTGTGTGTGGTGTAAGCAAGCAAGGAGAATAATTTTAACTCTGTATTAGTGAGGTGAAATGTAATAACAATAACTTTTATTGTAACAAGTACTCATTACTCACCAGAACAGAATGGTTATATGCATGTATGGTATAAATTTATTTGCTTGTTTTATGATGGTTTGATAAATTCCCAATTAAATTTTATAAATTTTTCTTTTGCCTGTTTTGCTGTCTGTAGTCAAGTATTGCCGTGCATAAACAAAGTCTCATCAGTCAGCTACTCGCATATTTTGTTTTGAATAGCCCATCAGTTTTTTTTTTTAAGTGTTTCATAATACATATCAGCATTTACAGTACTTCCATGATCAGGGAATGTAATAAGCAGTATCCCTTTGTTGTCTCAGAAAATGGAAGCCATAAGCTTGCAGTTTTACGTTCTTGCTTAAACTTGTTGGCCTTCATCGAATTGACTGCTGTTTAGTCTCAACATTTGTGAAAGATACGCATGTCTCATTTCCAATCACAGTGCGGTTTAGTAGTTCATCATCTTAATTTTGCTAGCACCAAAAAAATGTTGTCAAAATGTGTATAATATTTACCGTATTTCTTCCGTCGTGTGACTTAGTGTTGCGTTCGATTGATTTACGCATTTTGAAACGTATGTTTCGTCTTCAGAAATAAAAAATCATTCAAAGTGAGGTCGTTAAATATTAAAATTGCAAATATTGAAAACAATTCCACACATGTCCACGTTACATGATGACCTCACTTTGAGTGACTTTTTATTTCTGAAGACGAAATATATGTTTCGAAATGCGTAAATCAATCGATCGCAACACGAAATCACACGACAGAAGAGATACGGTAATATTATATATATTTTGTCAATAAGTGACTTGGATACCTATTCAAAGATGTTTTTCAAAAATGTTGTGGCGAGACGTTTTCCCTTGGCTAAAGGAGCATTTGCAATGCTGAGACCAATCTGGAAATCAAGGGAACTTAACACCAATACCAAACTACGCATCTTCAATAAAAATGTCAAGTCGGTACTGCTCTATGGGTGTGAAACTTGGAAGACTAACAAACAACTGATTAGCAGACTCCAAACATTCGTGAACAGAAGTTTGCGGAATATCCTGAGGATATGGTGGCCACAAGTTATCTCCAATGAAGAGCTGTGGAGAAGAACCCATCAAACACCCATTGACATTGAGATGCGTCGTAGGAAATGGAAGTGGATTGGGCATACATTACGACGAGATAGAGACAACATAGCAAGACAAGCCCTGGAATGGAACCCACAAGGTAGCAGGAGAAGAGGCAGACCAAGGAACACATGGAGGAGGAGTGTAATAGCGGAAGGGATGGAGAAAGGAGGGAAGACCTGGCCCGAGATCAAGACGATGGCGCGGAACAGAGTCCGGTGGCGGAAGTTCATTGATGCCCTATGCTCCACTTAGGAGATGCAGGAATAATGATGATGAATAAGTGACTTGGATACCTATTCAAAGATGTTTTTCAAAAATGTTGTGGCGAGACGTTTTCCCTTGTGTGCGTCTGTCAACCCATCTGGCACATGACTTTCTGTAAGTAAAATTTCTCAAATTACTGATTGCAAAATGTATGGAAATTCATTCCATAATTGAGAAACTGTAAATTGTCTGTTTCCTTGTATTTTTTCATTCACGTTTTCATCACAAAAGATTGTCCACAAACTAGCAACTGCTATGTTCTTCATCATAAACATTCGTCGTGCCTTCTTGAAACAAATGACACCCATTCTTGAACTATACATTCACATAAAACTTGTGCTCCATAAACATCCCAAATTTTTTTATAAATTTCAGTACCAGATTTGTTTTTTGCTGTCAGTAAATAACTTACTGATCAAACTTCACAATTTCGTAAATATTTATTTTGGCACTCATTTCAATTAGGTTATATATGGCAACTAATATAAATACGATGCTAACAGACTATTAATAGTTTACATAAAGATACTACACAAGTACCATCTATTCCACCATATCAGTTGGCAGCAAATATAAAACAGCCCTTACTGTGAAACATCTGTCATATTTCCACTTATTCTGTCAGTTAATGGTTGAGAAGTTAACATTTGTCTCGTCTAGAAATTTAAGTTTACAGTATTGTATGTGATTAGTGCACAATGAGTATGTTGTTAATATATAATGTATTGTCTATGCATATGATTTTAGAGGATGCAGAATGAAACTTGAGTTTTATTGTATTGTGGAAAATTTTATTCCTGCATATATGGTCTACAGTCAGTGCTGGATATTATTTTTATATTATTATTTATTATTGAATATAAAAATTTTACATATAGAAGACTGTAAAATGAGGACCTTACCTGTTAGGTGAGTAGCGATCTTCACTTTGAATGTATGAATGAACAAATTCTGTGATATCAGAAGACATGTAGGATACATTAAAAAAGATGTGTTTGAATAATTAAAATTTTAAACAGAATTATTACTGTTGCACACCACTATAGAAAAATTATTCCGATTAGCGCTTTCAAGCTTCTCAGCTCATCGTCAGATCGAAATTCTGATCTGACGAGCTGAGAAGCTTGAAAGCGCTAATCGGAATAATTTTTCTATAGTGTTGTGCAACAGTAATAATTCTGTTTGTGATTATAACCACTAACACAACTTTCTTCATTAAAATTAAAAATGTTAATCAGATTTTAAGTCTAGTTACTGCTTTTGCATAGCAACATTCCTGTTTTTTCATGCATAGGGTATGACTGTTATGAACCAGATGTATTACTTGTTACACACGCTGTGTTATAGACACATTAATAAACGATGACTCCACATTAATTTCCTTCTCTTGTTAGATTTGCAATCTGCGGAGCCTCATAAAGGATTGGCTCCAAGTATTCTCTTATAAAGTAAGATAATTTTATATCTTGTTGTATGCGCTTCAATTAGAATAATTTTATTTTTTCCAATTATAGTGTGTATACTTGTTTCCTCCATCAGTATACAAAATGTATGACTTGTGTGCCTGTGGGAAATTTAATATATTTTGTGTATTCCTTATTGCCACTTTCTTGTATATGGAGTGGCATTACATAAAAACTATATTTTCTATATAGAAACAATGTATTTATTGACATCTCTTGTAATAAACTATTTTGTGTAAAACTGTAAATATGTTAATTTAAATTGGGATGCTGAATATGTGGCATGAAAAACTATTTGTAAGAAAAGAATCAACATGTGTAGTCATGTTTGTCATATAAAACTATGCAGAGACTTCTGTACAACCTTAGTATATAAATAAGAGTAATGTATTAATTAAAAAAACATTCTGATACGATTCCGAAGTGTATTGAGTAGATACATGATTTGGAACAAACAATATACATTGAATTTAGTTTAGGCTTTCCATAATATTTTCATTAATAAATGGGACATTTCCCAAGTTTCTAAGCGAGGGATGACGAATATACAATCAAGTTTTTACTGGCTCCATGTTATTATCCCGGAGTACCAGTATATTGATTGTAGAACAAATATGGTATAAATTACATTGTGTTCTTGATAATTAAAAGCGAATTAAATAGATGTCAGTACTTATGTACACCTCTGACTTGTAAATTTAACTTTTTAATTGCCCTGAGAGTTTTCTGTGTGCACATTCACATTTCACCATGGTTGTATGTATTCTTATGTTTGCAAGGTATCAGATCGATACTTTTAGAATGCATAAAATATAGAAATTATTATTTAAAGCCAGAATAATACATATTGTATGTAAGTGTTGTACTGTATACACTCTTAGTGGTTTATGGTATAATAAATATACAGTCATGCTTATAGTCTTCTTCTCTTCAAGGATTAGGTTATATAAATCTGTTCTGGCACCCATCTCGTCCTCGGACAACCCATGTCTCTTCTACCAATGGCTTTATAGTTCAGTGCCGCATTCAGCAATCGATCCTCTGTCATCCTTTGCAGATGTTCCCACCATTGTCTTCTGTAAGTTGAAATAATTTCATTTATGTCCTTTATTTCAAGTTCTGCACTGATATCCTCATTTCTTATTCTATCTTGAAATGTATAATTTTAAAGTACTTCAAAGAAACTGCATTTCAGCATTCTTAATCTTGCCGCATTCCTTTTTTGGTCATAACCCACGCCTCACTCCCATATGTCAATGTGGGTAGTGCAATTGTCTTATAAAATTTAATCCTTGTGTTGTTTCTTGTTTTATTTCTATGATTTCTATGAATCGTACCACAAATATTCCTAAATTTGTTTATCTTCTCTTTTATATCGTATTCAGATTCATACCTTACAGAACATTCGAGATATTTAAAATGGCTCACTTATTCTAAAGTGTTGTTGTTTCTAACTATCCTAGTCGTCACTGGATTTTACCTTTAAAGGCCATGGTTTTAGTCTTTCTCACTGATATTGTCAGTGAGTACTGTTCTGCTACTTCTTGTAATGTAAACAAAGCTTTTTGTAAATCATCCTAATTTTCTTGAATAAGAATTATGTCATCTGCGAATATATAGCAGGGAACCCATACAAATTGATTTGTTAAGCTGCATTCCCGAAGTCACTCTGGATTTCCATGCTCTCAACATGTCAATGTGTATAGTACAATAAGTATTTCATTCTGTACAATGTACGTGCACTAAAACCTATATGAATGCAGACCATCTTATGCTATAAGATGTTTAAGCGATAATAATAATAATATTAAGTACAGCAGTACTTTTTTTACTTGTCAGATAACTTCTGATGAGGAACAGATGGAATTCCTAGCGCGTGCATTTCCACTTCGTAATTCTTCCTCTTTGGACATGCATTGTGTCACAGCTTTATACCAGTAGTCAGTATCAATTACAATTTTATTGCAGAACATAAAAAACATAATGTGATTTAATTTTTTCAGATTTTCGTTTAATTGATTTTTGAAAATGAAAGATGTATGTCTCGTCCAAGACAAGATTTGTAAAGATATTTAAAAACAATAATGTGAGATTGCTTACTTCGGTTGTTGTTGATAATGTTTGTACCTTGATTTTGTATTTTGATTTATGAAGAAAAAGTATAAATTTCAAAATGTACTTATAATCTTTGAAATAAGCATAACTTATTTAATTATTCAATGCATAGGTGAACAAATTACATGATATTCACTTGCATACCTTACTATTGTATGTTGTTGTTGTAATTGAAACATTATAAAACTTATTGAATAATCATTACATAATATTTAGATCTATATGACTTTAGAGAAATGTATTTAATACACATCAGTTACACAGCTGTATATATAGTGTAAGATGCTCTGGAAAAACATCGAATACTGTTAATGGTGGTTGTATAAAAGGTGTCTGGAAAGTAAGGTCTATGATGTTACTAAAAATAAATATAATTTTTATTTTACACAAACAGGCCAGCCATTAATCACGTGAATATCATTTCCTTTTCTTCTCCTGCCAGAAGGCCTTCATTTGCACACTATGTGCCACCTTCCTTTCCACTGTCCATCCCTTTCTCGTCTTCTTCTCACCGCAGAGAACCTCAAGATTTTGAATTTTGTTCTGTATGTATTTCTATCCACACAGTCGTTCAAAGAGATACCCAGTTTCATCATTTCCTCCTTGAGTTGTTTGGTGTGTCCGTTCAGACTGGAAAGTTGCCAAATATATTTGAAAATTTGTTTATTTAATCTGGACTGAACCATATGTCCAAGGAATCTCTGTCTTTCCTTTGGAAAACTGTTCCCAGATCCCTGTACAGCTCTTCTGAAGAATTCTCCGTTCAATTTTAAGAAGAGGTTTCAGATTTTGAAAGCACATTGTTTCCACTCCATACATGATCACAGTGCTGTAATGGTGGGCTTTGCACTTCTGGAAAGGTCTTTCTTTCCATACAGTTCCTGAGTTAGAGTAAAGGCCTTTGCTAATTTGAGTTTCCTTATCTTGAAGGATTCGTTATCCTTTGTCTGAGGCGTTTCGGGATATGTTTTCACCAAGGTATTTAAAATTGTTATATAAAATAAATGTAAATTATTATTTAAATTTAAATTTTTATCAATTTGTCATACCATAGACTATTTCATGACATTGTCTTCACCATTGTTAAGCCATTTGTTGCAGTGGGGACAAGCTTTTGTTTTTTTATCCTTTTGTGGTAATCACATGCCTGATCTTTTGTCAAACATAACTTTATATGTAGTCCCAAATGGTGACCGTTGAGACATATTCTTCTTAAGATGTAGGAATAAGTAAAAGTTTTTCATACCAATCAGGGTTACATGGAAGGGGAAGTGATTCAATTGTTCCCAAACAAATGATGTAATAACATTTTATCTGATGTCTTTCACATTTTGTCCAAAACGACAGCCATAGATGCATAGTTTTTTCAATGTATCACAATAAATAGCAGATTTTATTATTGAATCTTTGTGCATGAATTGTACCAAAAAAGAATACTTTTTTGGTACCACCTCAGAGTACAAGATGCAAGTATCTTCCTTGTAGAGATCGTATGCTTGGATTTTTATTATTTAACAAATCAATAAGTTTCTACTGTTGTTTTTATTCAGGTATTTTATGAGAACCTAAAACTCATATCATGTCACAGAGTTATTTTTCCCCAAGTGTCAGAAATCTCAAAGCACTTAAAAGACATTTGTTCTTGTGCTCCTCTTTGGCTATCCTCAGTATGACCACACTTTCTGATAATTCACACGGTAGTTACAATTTCAAACTATGAAAGTTCAGGAAACACTACGGAGAGAATAAAAGTTTCAAAATGTTGGTAAATACAAACTTTTTTTAGTGATCATGTGTACCCAGTCAATCGCTACAAAAATGATCGCCCACTTCGAACTTCATCATGAATGTTATCTTCAATCTTCTGTTGTGGTGTATTCATTGTTCATAACCTAAAGGTACCATACATATGATTTATAATAAAGTTTTAATTACTTACATTCTTAATTTAGATTCATTTCGGTCATAGACCATCGTCAGGACATAAACACTGTGCACTCACGGACACTATATTGTAAAACAGTTACTATTTACAAAAAACAAATTCGTAAACACTGACTACTAATTGTGAAACATACGTTTGTGTCCAAAGTTCCTCGAGAACTGATTTTGTAGCGGAGTGTTTATGTTTACATTCAGATCGATATATTATTTCAGCTGTTTACTGTATGATGATTTTCATTTTGCCGCAATATCTCAAATGTGATGCAATTTGTGAAGTCCGTCATGATGTTCAATAGATTTTCATGGCCCCTCTTCTTTTACATGTTTGTATATTTGGAATTGTTCATATATATTTAAGATCGTATTTCATCATTACTGTTAAATGTTGCTGTATTCGATGATATTCACAAGACTGTTGTTTTATGTATTTGGTTACTCATATGTACTAATATACATACATACATCCTTGGCGCTACATCCCAGTCCGGGCTGTGGTCTCCAAAATAAATCGTCCCCACTAGTCTCTACTCCCGGACAATGTCCACCAGTTTGCTGTACCCAGCCTCATTGCCTCCTTACCAACTTGGTCCAGCCATCTTGTATGCGGTCTTCCCCTCCTTCTCCTTCCCATCGGCAAATAATTCATGATTTTTTTTGGGGATTCTATCCTCCGCCATTCTCTGCACATGTCTGGCCCAATGCAGTCTGTTAATTTGTGTGAATTGCACGATCGGAAGATCTTTAAACCTTTTGTAGAACTCTCGATTGTGCAGTTGCCTCCAAATCTCGTTTTCTTTCACGGGGCCATAGATTCTCCTCAGTACCTTCCTCTCAAACACGGCTAGTTTCTGCTCATCTAGGTTTTTTAGCACCCAGCATTCCGAGCCATACGTCAGAACTGATCTGATCAAGGTCTTGTAGAGCATGGCTTTTGTCCCTTTACTTATTAATTTTGATTTAAAATGTTTCACTAGTCCGTAGTAACACCTATTAGCAGATAATATTCGTTTTTCAATGTCACTAGAGGAGTCATTTCCAGAGTCCACATATGACCCGAGATATGGAAAACCTTGAACTTTTTCAAATTCGTAATCATTAATGCGGAGGGACAGGGCGCGAGTGTCAAATGCATTAAAACAAATTAAAGTCTGGTCTTTACAACCACTGGACAGTTTGATTGTCTTAAACGTATTTAATACTTAGTAACAACCATAAATATATACCAACTTCAGTCCAGTGTGACTTGTGATGTTCCACTAACTATACAAAGACACTGCACATGCACAAATGGAACTTACCTTCCAGCCATCATCAGATTATAGAAAAGTGATCAACAAAATAGGGTTTTACATTATTTAAAAGCCATAGATAGAATTTTAGGGATGCATGGAAAAATCTACAAGTCATTTGTTTTTATGGTTCTATCTCCAATTATTCTCTCTGTAAAGAAAGAACTGTATTTAATCATGAGAACTGTCTGTACAGAAAACAAGTGCGCAATTAAAACATGTACACCATCGTCAAGTAAGATTTATATTTTCAAAATGTAGAAATGCTTTACATCAATAAAATGTAATTTTTTTTATTTTTTTTTATTGTTCGACTAAGCTTTTCGTCATTACTGCATCTTCAGGTCTTAAACAACCTGAAGATGTCAGTAATGACGAAAAGCTTAGTTGAACAATAATACAAAAAAATAAAAAAAATTATAGCAGTTAGCAAATTCATAAAAGAAATAGTAAGGATGGCTGCTAATTTAAACAATACGAAGAATAAAATGTAAATACGTGTCTGTTATTTAGAATCATTCAATTTGTAAATAAAACAATTTAGGCCTATGTGTAATTTTTTCAATGCTCTTAGCATATAGTTGTGACTTAAATTGTACAAATTAAATTAATAAACTGTCAAATTAAAATTAATTTGAATTAATATAACTGAATTGTTTCAGTTTATTATGTGTGCAAATATGTTCTGTACTTCTCCAACTGTGTTCAGATTCTTAATGGCTTGATTTTATTTTAAACTGAAAATTTTGTGAAAGCAGACATAATTTATAGCACAAATAAAACATAATTGGGTTTGAAATATTGACTGTTTTTATAAATGTTGACATTTTTTAATCGAACACTTTTGCAGTTGATAATCTTTTTATACGTTGCAATCATCTTTATAATATACGTTTAAAGCATACACTCCTCAAGACTTGTGAATTTTTGTTGTCTCTCTTTATATACCTAAATGGTTATTAATTTTGTATTGACTTTTATGTTTGTACTTGTTCCTGTTTCAATATTGTTATGTAGACTAGAATATTGAAGCCATATGTTTGTATTTGCAATTTGTTTTAATAAAATAACCACCAATAAAACATCATGAATAAAGTTTATTTAACGGTTTAGTTTAAGGCACCAGGACTCCTACACCAATGGGACATGCTGCAGAATAGATGGCAGTTTAGTTAATAGTATATGTGAATCATATAATTTGAATGCCCTATATAACTAAAAACTATATTGTTTTAAAATGTAATTTATGGTTTTGAAAGAATATACAATTTGGCCTATGGAGACAAACGTGTACATAAAACATTATATGACTTATCGTACGCTATGGTGGTGAAACCTGGATACTGACTAGAGGCGGGCAAATATACCTGTAACAGGTATTTTGGAATATTTTTGTGGAACGGATATAACAGTGACTGAAAAGTTGAAATACCTGTTCCGATTCAACGATAACTGAAAACTGAAAAGTCGAAATACTCATTCCAATTACTCACAATTCCGAGTCGCGGGACACCCCTACGCAACTAACAAATAACCAAGTAAACGAGTACAAAGCCACTTTTTGGTGCTGAATACTTTACTCTGCGTATGTGCCGATTGCCATACAACTACGAAACGAAGCAAAAAGTGAGGTTCAGAATATCTCTATGCCAAAGAGACAAAGCTGTTTTGAATAAGTGAAAATAATGCATACTGATGTTATATTTATTTTCGTGTGTTATGCAGATATATAATACAGATTGTAATAAAAATTATATATTACACTAGTCCCCAACTTGGTAAATTTTGAAAAAGCGAATTATATTGTGTTATAACCTACAGAGTGGCTGACAGGCAATATAGTACTTTTTGTTAATGTGATTTCGGAGATGACTTTAACTTCACTGCACATCTCACGTACATTTTTTTGACATTCTTTTTTGTGCTATTACATGCACTCTAAATTTCATTGCTTGAGTTTTGCAACTGACTTGTCTAACCAAAATGGAATCAATAATTTAATACTAAATCTGAGTCAGTTTTTTTACTCCTAGTGAAAACTTAAATTAGTATTCCCAAAGGGAGATGGGCCTAAAAATTCTCGTGTTTCTTATTTTCTTTTAAACAGTAACAGGTCAATAAAGTCAATGTAAAGTAACACTGTTAATACTTTTAGTTTCAATTTATTTCTTATAACAAATTATATAATACAGGTACATGTATAATACATTATAATAACAGGTATTTGTATGTGTTATTTTTTTGGAACGGTTTTGTTCACACCTGTTAGTTTTAAATAATAGTTTAGCACACGTCTAATACTGACACAGAGAGCACTGGAACGCCCGTGGATATGTGAAGGAAGCTCCTGAAAGGAATCATCCCTCCTCTGTATGTAGAAACGGGGAGTGCAAGGTACAAGATAAGCAGGTGAACTGACGGCGGAATTGCACATGAAACTGAGGAGACTGTAATGTGATAGTGAAAAATAAGTGACTATCGAAAAGAACCCACATATGAAATATGGAAGGCAACAGACCAAAAGACCATCAAAGGAAAGGATAGGAGGAGGATGTTACCACACATACAAGAATGAAAATCCTCCGCTTCTGATAGAGCAAGGCCAAGGCTCCATAGTGCCATAGTAGGAGGAGGAGACAGTTTAGCCAAATGATATCCAGTTATGCATTCTAATGATAATCTGATGTACTTATAATATACACACACTTATTGCTTACTAATGGTACCTGTAATCTCAATTTTCTATTGTAGTGTATTCATTGTCCATAACCTAAAGGTACCATACATATGATTTATAATAAAGTTTTATTTACATTCTTAATTTCGATTGGTTTCGGTCATAGACCATCATCAGAACCTATACACTGTGCACTCGCAGTCAGTTACTGTTTACAAAAAATGAAATCATAAACACTGATTATCATGAAACATATTGACAAAGTCTGGACACAAAAGTATGTTTAACGATAATCAGTGTTTACAAATTCGTTTTTTGTAAAAAGTAACCGTTTTACAATATAGTGACTGCGAGTGCACAGTGTATATGTCCTGACAGTGATCTATGACCGAAATCGATCGAAATTAAGAATGTGAGTAATTAAAACTTTATTATAAATCATATGTATAGTACCTTTATGTTATGAACAATGAATACACCACAATAGAAGATTATGTATTCTGGCAGTGAGTCTGCATTATGGAGCATAAAATAAGAAAAGCTACTGTACTTGTGTTATCACAAGCAAAAAAAAAAAAAACTAGTTTAACATATCTCAGACTAAACAGTACAAAGTTAATGTATGTAAGTAAATCTGTTCCTGTACACAAGCTGTCAGGGTGATACTGGACAGTGAACAATAACTCAACACTCCACAGTTGAATTATTTCGGTTTACATAAAGATTGTTGTGATTGGATTAGGAATGGATTAGAAGCACATGGTGCCCTGTCCTGCCATCAGACTGGTGTCCCCCTTGATTCAAAATTCAACCTTATAGCCATTATTTACTTTGATAAATGGCATACACAATTTCGACAGTTGACAATCATTTTATTAAACTCAAATTACAACAAATATTTAGTGAATTAGTATATGCTAAATAGTGATTATAATGAGCATAGTAGTACTTAAGCTCAGAAAATACTAATCGATCCATTTTTTTCTTGATTTTACCTTAACAAAGTCTTGTATAATTTCTTCTAGATAGAGCGATTCAAGTATATCACTTTCAATATTAAAGCGAAGATATTGTATCATTATTATTTCAATGGTGATATAATGATATCATTATATTATATTTCAGTATTATATCTCGCTTCAACCTTGCTAACGAAGATAATCTCTCATCTCCCATAGTTTAAATCAACATATCTTTAATACGTTTTAATACAGAAAATGATCTGTCAGATTCACAGTTAGCTATTGGATGATAAGCAATGCTTATATTCAGAAATACGTCAGTCATTTTACAAACAATAATCCAGTTTAATACTTTGAGCAAACAAACTGTATTATCATGGAATTGGTCATCTTCATTTGAATAATTTGAAAAAAACCTCTTTCTTGGTATTTTACTCGTGGCTCAAAGTGCTTCAATTATTTTAGAAGGTCATTGTTCAGAACATTTGAGTAAACTTCTATAAGAGCTTTCACTTGATTTTCCAACTGGATGCTTTCTGTGGTTAATAGCAGTGTAAGAAAACCATACAATTGCATAATGTGATCATAAGCTTTTCTTCCCTTAGTTAATTCAGCTGCATGGTGCCCCCCTCTGACAGCTCAGTGCTGCAGTATACCCTAGCGTTATGGATAATCCAACACTATTTCCTATCAGTGTGCCAAGTGGAATGATCATCACCAGTTTTCCTGTCTGTGCAGGGCACATAACCATACAGTGAACTGCAAGTTGTTTTCTTTCCTCAGTCTTATGATTACATGAAGAATGCAATTAAGAATAACACTGAGTATTTCCTGCCATCACATCCAGATTAATCAGATTCTGCTATTGCCACTTGGAGTTGCTATGAGACCCCCCCCCTCCAAAGAAAGTAGTGTTAAAAGGAAGAATTGGTAAAGGAAACGTTTGTAATAAAGAAAACCATAGTTATTTATTTATTCACAATTCTGTAGACAGTTTTTTAAATGTTTATCAGAAAAGTATGAAATTCACCACATTGGTTAGAACTGTTTATTGATAACTAGTTGCAGCACTTCTCTACCATTCATAGGTATTATCTGCAAACACTTGATGTAGTGCTTTCAAGGCAGTGGGAACCCCGCCAGAGGGTCAAAAAAAAAGTTGAATGTTTTGTTAATCTCTAAATTTTTGGCTGTTTTATTTTAATTTTTCTGGCTGTGTACGCTAATATAGTAGTACCTCTTTTCTAAATATAAAACAGGTTTATCACACAGAAATATGAAATGCATATGGAAATATGAAATATAGAAAAATTGATTCAGTCAATCTTTTAACAATTTTTCAATAACATGTATTTTTATTGTTGTATTACCATTTACTTTTAAGGGACTGATTTCAGGATGTTGTGCATTTTTCAGCCACCTTAAAGATAGTAATATTAATTAGTCTTAGCTTGTTGTTTCTTTTGTATGAAGCTGGACCTCCCTTCCCACCAAAGACAAATTCTAGATATGCCACTGCTTCAAGGTAGAATTCCACTCCTAAACACTAATAAGGCAGTTCAATCACATGAATACTACAATGCATATCATCGTGTAATCATCTATGTGTTTGAGTTCTTTTATGGGCTGAGTTCTTTGTGTCAGCTTTTGTATCATGTTGCAATCACATGATACATTCCATTGTAGTGGAATCATTAGCCACGGTTTTGAAAGAGCAGAGGAAAGTTTCTCTTGATATGGCATGGAGGATGATACTCGCTTGTATTCTCCCACAAAGTTAAAAATGAACGCTCTGGCCATTTTACGAGTGTATAACTATTATTACTCGTGTTTGCTACAATTTATTGAATCTCTGCATGTAGGCCTGTATACTGAATATGACTTAAGGGATTGTGTGAATATAATTCACTGATTTGTAAAAAGAATTTTACCATTATTATATAATTGTATTTGCTTTGTTCAGAACAATTAAAGTTTGATAGAATTTTGTGTGAAACAATTACACAAATTAGTCCAAAAACTTTTTAGAAATTTAATAATTAATAACTTGATGGCAGGAAATTAAACTAGATGTTAACACAGTGAATCTTTGACAGTGAAGAAATTGATTCTGTACGTCAGGTTATATAAATTTTAATATTACAAAAGAAAATAAATATTTTTAAAGACAGTGTATTCCAATTAATGAGGCCACCGGTTATTAGGACCAGTCGCTTTATTGGGCCAATATTCAAAATACAAAAACAAGACAGGGTTGCACATAGAAAGTTGCTCTGCTTAATAGATACAGGCCACCAGTTATTTGGTCCAGAAATGGCTCAGTTTTTCTCTTCTTAAAAAGAAGAAATAAGCCTTTTTTTTAATACACAATTTACATGAGTAGATTAGTGAGAGCCACAAACCATAGCAATACAGTACATTGATAAGAAAAACAACCCGATGGCATATGCTTGGTTTTGGACTTTCTGTATTTGTCCTTGGTGACATACGCTAAACCAAATGTTATCATTAAACCTAACCTAAAGCCCTCTGAGAAAAAACTAGCGCTGATGTCAGAGATGCTGAAAACTGGAAGAATAATACACTACCCAAAATGTTACAGAAGTTTTCGGTGGATGATATTTATAATCCTGACAAAACTGGTTTGTTTTATCAGGCCACATTGGACAAATCTCTGTTATAAACATATATAAAGTTATCAGGCTCAAATAATTGATGGACCATGTCATTGTCCTCTGTTGTATAAATTTGTCAGGTAGTAATAAACAAAAGATACTTGTGATAAGTAAGTTGGGTAAGCCTCATTGTTTTAAATGGCTCAGAATGGACAGTTTACCATTCATTATTATTTTAACAAAAATGCTTGGATGACAAACACATTTTCACGAGTGGCTTATCAATTGGGATGCAGAATTACAAACAAATTAAGACAAATTCTTCTAATTATAGACATCTGTGCTGTGCATCATAGATTGTTTAAAAAACATGACTATCAAGTTTTTACCACCTAACACCATAAACCAGGTTCAACCATTTGGCACTGGTATAACAAAAATTTTAAACCAATTTACAGGGGTAAACTAGTGAATCACATTTTGCATGAAGTAGAAGAAAACGTTTTAACTTCATCCTCCACAGCTACAGAATGCAGTGTGAGAGTCACATTACTTCAAGCAATACAGTTTATGGCAGACAGTTGGGCAAAGTAAGTGTAGCTACAATTCAAAATTGCTTTGGCAACTGATTTCTCCGTTGATCAGCAAGCGAGTCTTCTGCTGCCAGAGGTAAAAGTTACAGATGGAGACGCAAGCTGCTTATTACAAATTAAAAATCAAGAATAATTCATCCGGATTGTTGAAAATATAGAATGTGTTAACAAAAACGAAGAATGTGATGATTAGAAAGTATAATGGCAGGCCTAAATAAAGAGGACATAAACGGCAACAAAGATGAACCTGAAGATGGAACGTAGGTAACATAGATGGCTGAAGAGAATATTAAATTGATAACCACAAGAAAGGAGGCAGGCCGCCATTGGATTAGGAAATGTGTCCAAGGGGATTGATGTTTGCAAGTTGGTGACTGGGAAGATCGCACTTTATACGAGGGTGAGGCAAAAAATAATAAAGGGAAATTTTTTAAATCATTATTTTTATTTTCAATTTTCACTTACATAAATAAAACTTATATGTAATTATTTGATCTAATCCCTTCCAGCGTCTCTGCACTTAATCCTTCTCTTAACGAGCTTTTGAATTTCTCCTGGAAGAAATTTTGTCTGCGAAGAGAAATATCTTCTCGCAGTTCTTTCCAGTGGATCAAAAGGATGAAAACTGCTTGGAGCCAGGTGAGGACTGTATTGTGCATGGTCCGTCCATCAGCTCAGAATCAAATTTTAATGACAATGGTTGTTTTGTTAACTGTTAACTTTCTCTTCTGGTTAGCAGGCTGCAGACTGGTCGGCAGCAGCTCTCCACTCATCCCTGTTGTTCACCTTCCTTTTTAATTCCTGGTATGAATCACACTTCATGTCCTGCATAACCTGAGTCATAAATTCTAAAAGCAGTCTTCCTTTACAATTTTTCTTCTAAATGTAATTAAATCACTACCAACTTGGAACACAAAGTTTTTTATGGAATGTAAAAGTTTTACTTTATAGCCTGAACCAGTTTTCGCTTATTATAAGCTTTGTCAGAGACTGCCATTGGGAGCGCTGTCCATCTTGTTCTTGGCAATGGTGTCGACTTTTGAAGAATCGATGTTGTGTGTGTGGGGTGTGATATGTTCGAATATGTGTGTGATTTGAATTGTGTCTGTTCGTTTAGGATGTTGTTTTTATGTGTTTTTGTGTGTTTGTATATTTCCAATTGTTCAAGAGTATCTAGTTTTCAGCCTTTTGTCTGTACGTGTAGAATATCCATGTTATTGTCGATGTTTTTGTATGTGTGGATTGCTTCAATCAAGTGGTTTGCAAAGGTGGATTCGATAGTGGAGTGTAGTGCCTTTGTGTGTTCAATGTATCTTTGTTTGAAGCAACGTCCTGTCTGGCCTATGTAGAATTTGTTGCAATCTGAGCAATTTAGTTTGTAAACACCAGGTAGAGCGAATTTGTTTTGTGCTTTGTGTGTGTGTTCTGTTTTGTTTGTAGTTTTGTATGCAATTCTGTATCCTGCTTTTTTGAATTTGTGGGCTATTTTTTCAGTGTGGTTATTGATGTATGTTAGTGTTATGAATTTGTTGTTTTCTGTCTTTGTCAGTTGTTTGTTTTGTGTAGGAGTTTATTGACTATTGTTCTGTTGTATCCGTTGGCTTCTGCTAGATATTTTATCGTGTTTAGTTCGTCTTTGCAGTCTTTTTCATCTAGTGGGATGTTGTTAAGTCTATATATCATAGTTCTGAAGGCAGCTTGTATGTGTTGTATTGGGTGATTGGAGGAGTTGTGTATTAGTGTGTCAGTTGTAGTGGGTTTTCTGTATATACTGAATTTGTGTCTGTGTTCAAATTTTGTGATGGAGAGGTCTAGGAAGTTTATGCTATTGTTGTATTCGTATTCGGCAGTGAAGGTTATGTTTTTGTGTATTTTGATTATGTGGGTTAGTATCTGTTCCAAGAATTTTTCCTCTTATCTTTCCTGCTATGACTCTTTTGGTTATGCTGCCATGCCTTAATATATGGCCAATCAATTGAGCTCTTTTTCTTATAATTGTTTTAGAAAACTTCTGTCTTCTCCAGCTCTGCGAAACATCTGTTCATTCTTCAGCTCCTCCACCCAACTTATCTGAAGCATCCTTCTGTAATACCATGTCTCCAAAACTAGATTCTTCTTTTCTCTTGCACCAATCGTTCAAGATGTACTCCCATGCAATGCGACACTTCACATGTAGGTTTGCAGACGATTCTTTTTCACCTCCAAGCTGGTCTTCTTTGATGTTTTTCTTTTTCTTGAAAGCACTTTTTGTCTGATTTATCCTACTCACAATCTCCTGTTAACTTTATGAGGTTTAGTATTGTCCTAAAGCAAAATCATGTCTTTCTGCAGTTTCCACGTCTTTTGCCTTTTTTCTTAGTTTACACTTTGTTTGTTGGCTTCATTAGTCAATTCTTCACAGTTACTCTTACTATTTACTGTTTCTCCTTTAGGTATGGAATGAAGCTTGATTTGTGTTACCTGTAGGCCTACATATATATACTCCTATTACCATACTTTCCACTCCGTAAAGATTAATAGTTTTAGTTAAGAATGCTTTTATAAGTATAATTGTAGTGCTAACGGAATTGTATATCCTTAATAGAATATACGGGTATACACATCATGATCGAGAGCTGGTCGTGTGTAGGCCTACATTTTAGATGGATCAAGACTTGGCTGATTACCTCACCGTTTTCAATATCCGATTTGCCACATCGTCAAGAAGGTAGGAAAAGGGTCAGATCGCAAAAGATGAACGTAAGTTAACTGCCACACTATAACCTCTGGGAGGTAAATGATCTTGAGGACATTAATAATAAAATAAACCCTTTTCATACGATTTGTTTCATTTTCTTTCACAGTGTAGAATTTCTGAGGATACATGTTTGATAAGTAATGAAGGACGTTTGCTATAATTTAGTAAAAAGAATATTGGTGCAATAAAAATTTCATTTGTGATCATATCGTCAAAAGAAATGTTCAATGTACCTATCATATTAAAGACTAAAATTTGACAGTGGGTTTTAGTTTTTGTTAGGTTAGACTGACAGTTTTTAAAAATTTGAATATTGTAGTATAACCGTGTTTGGGGTTCTAGGGTTCTATCTGCCCGTTTATTTTTGTTTAAAATTGCAATAACTTTTAGTTTAGTATTTTATTATTATTGATTTATTTATTTCAATTCAATCTAGCATTGAATCCAACGTAAATAAATCCGATTAATGCACTGGAGATTAGTTAGCGAAGTAGTTTTCAACTTCGGTTAATTTATTTTATACGGTTGTTCTTCCGTCGACTAGATGAAATGGTGATGTAGGTTCCTCACTGAAAACATAAATATTTTTTCATGAACAATTACTTACTTGTGGTGAGTCTTGTCGATCTTACAGGGTCGATGTAACAATCCAATCGGTAGACTGACTTGCCATATTTAAATTCGCCGCTGCTTGTCGAGCTGATCAGTGAGAGTCATTCACCTGTTTTCAAATTTAGTCTTTTGAAATAAACTATCTGACTCCGTTCTCTTGTGTAAAATAATATTTTTATTCAGTTTAATATGCTCTTTTTAAATGATCTGAAGTATCATTTATTATTTCAATTCAAAATAAGTAACATGAGTAGTTGGTTTTATAAAATTTGTCTCAGGGTGGTAGAACTGATGTACAATGTCAGTGTATCTAAATGCTTTTTGGTTAAAATAATTTAATTCATGTGTGTCTGTGTGGGTTCTTTTAGTTGACAGAATACCAAATTATTGAATAGAACTCTTACTCTACCGTTATTAGGTAGTTTGAGGATGATTACAATTCAATCATCACTTAATAATTAACATTCAAAATAATAACCATGTCTGCTCTAGACATCTCAGGTTAACAAAATTATTAAACTCAATCGACAATAAATGGTTTAAAGAACATTGGTTAATTGTCATCAGATTCATTAAACATCTGATTCGTTGTTTGATTCTACAAAAAGGTAATTGCATGGTTGTAAGTAGTTATGTAGCTTGACAACCTTAGTTCTTATTCACAGTAAACATAAACATTTAAATAGTTATAGTAGTAGACTCTTCCTAAATTACAAGACATAAATAACATTGAAATTTTCCATTAACTTTCGTTAATTGTTCATCCAGTTGACAATTCTCAGTCATTGATGAATGCTGGTTGGTTTGATTTATATTTAATAAATGACGACTGTCATTAGGTGTGGTTATGTCACACTAAGTCTTCATACATAATAATTGATTGAATGTTTGAAAGATTCTTAAAATTGAATATTCAAAATAATCTGAGGATTGTCATTATTACTGTTGATTAAATAATATTGTGAATACACCTTAACCTAGGTTCTTTATGTACAAACATTATTTGAATATGTTTCGATTATATCGTTTCTCAAGTTCTTAATTAAGAATGTAAAAATCACTGTACTCCCTTTTTATTTATAATTTAAATCCCGGAATTGGTCTGGATTATACACTGAGCAATCCTTGTTACGCACTGTTACACTTAACACCTTCGATACTAAAGTATTTATGTTATCACAAATTGAGGTTAGGTTGCTCTGTTTACAATGGTGACGCGCACAAATCATATGAACAGCTGTTTCTTTACGCTGAATAGTAGCCGTCTGTCTTCCTCTGAAGTTGATTACAAAGTGTCGGGAACACGCATCTCATTCTGCCGTTCCGTCTTGCGATAGTTGAAATTTTGTTAATTTCTTGGATCTGATTGGTTGACGATCTTTAATTTGATGCACATACCCCCTCCGCGAATTATTTCAATTGTTGTTTTTGGCATGGGGTGGCTGGTGTCAAGATTATAAATATTTGCTCGATTTTACTCAAATATCTTATAATTGTAATAACTTTTTTATTATGGCTTAGATTTGAAATCTAAGCATATCACTGTATTGGTAACACTCGGCTCTTTATTTTGAGTCCACTCATTGTGTGCTTTGGTCCATTATTAGGGGAATTAATGTTTGATATTATCACAATTCACTATTATTTATATTTATTTTTAGATTAAAACTATTTAATGGCACTCATACCTACTTGTGGGCATGCCTTCCAAGTTCTCTTATACTTCTTACTTACTGGTAACTTAAATCTAATAACAAAATATATTACTTAAGTTAACATTTCCTTAGCCTATGTCCCTATACTTGTATTTACATATTATTAATAATAGAAAGTATTTGTGTACCTTCTGTATGACCCCAGTTGTAAACAATAAGTGGTTTCAACTATTGTGAGTCTCTGTTAGTTGGACTATATGGTTATTCTTTGTCATTTCTGTTATTAAAAGTGATTTCTATTTTGCACTATGGGGGTGTACACTTATTTTCACTCTTATTTGGTATTCTTTTGTCTTTTCCTACTATCATTTAGTTAGAATAGTTTAACCGTAGTAGTATCTTTATAATTGGTCTTGTGTTTTTAATACACTAGTCTGTCCCTAAGCGTATATCATTGATTAACAGTAATTACACCTGGTGTCACATGACAGGTGTTCTTAATTACTCTTATAATACATTATGTCCTTGTTTATAATACTCTTATACTATTACAGTAGTGGTATTATACCTTACTTGTGGTATAGACATTAGCCTTTTGTTTCTATTTGGCATTACAATGTGGTTTTGTTCAGGTTTTACATAGTGAATCCCATTTTGGTTGGTTTTGGTTCACTTTATTTACTTAAATTCTTATTTAAAATTCATTTTTGGTATCTTATATTGGTATGTGTAGAAAGCTTATTATTTCTACTTGGTTTAAGGTACAAAACATTTCAGTTTGGGTAGGTTTTCCCTACTGATAAATATGAATTCAGGTGAATAGTACCTGTATCTTAGGTTGTGCTATAACTTTCACAATACAAATTAATAATTAATAAAAATTACTCATTTTCCACACTTCTTACCTTCTATCGGGTCACAGGTTCTTCGCACGAACTAGTGGCCTATAAACATGATTTAGGGTACATGTTACTAAGAAATTCAACTCCCATTTCTTGTGAACTAACTCAAATTTTATTTAACATTCTGTTTAGTATTTTCCTTTTATATATAACACAATGATATTACTTCTTTTTGAATAACATTCGGAATTGGAATCCGACAGATTTTAATATTGAGGCATCTACCCCATTTAACAAAGACACTCAAAAGTTGACATTACTTCTCTTATTCTTAAAGTAAATAGTTACTTAAATTCTATAAAAACAACCCAGCATTTGCTCTCACACACTCTTTCACGCTTTTTTACCCCAATTATTTAGATTTAGCGCTTTTCATTGATTTTATTTTTTGTTAATTTATTTTGCAATGATTACTTTCCTGGAATTGTATCCATGACGACCACGTGCTGAATTTAGTCCATTTTTTGTTCACTTTTTGTCTGAATAGTTTTCACTGTTGATTTAATTTAAAAGACACAGTCAGGCCATGTTAAATGATTGTTAATTTGCACTCACTTTTAATACTTTTACAAAATTTTAGACTCGCGAGTCTTGGTGTACGTCTGGCCAGACGTATGTTGTGTAGTCGACTAACTGACGCTACCCTAAGCGTCTCTAACGGCTACTTCCCTAAAGGTTCAGCAGCTCGCTCTGTGATTCGTCCATACACTCACGTGACAGGTTAATTGGTTAAACGTCATCTTACTTCCTGGGAGCGAGTCTGGCCGATGTATCATAGTCCAAAGGCTCGCTAAAAAATTCGTGCTTTTTATCAACGGAGGCGCAATCATCCGCGCACATGTTCACATTCCAATGCCTCAGGAAACAGAGCTTATTGCAGGGCGCTGACAAAATGTGTGTCTTGGTGCCCCGCCAAAGAATGCTTATTGCTTAAAACTGAGGCCCTGTTTGGGTAAGCCTTGTGTTACATTTATAATTGCAGTAACGAAAACCCCTCAAATTTGTCCCGTTACAAGGTTATGTGGTTTCATTATTTGTACCAACAATGTGTGTGTTAGGTTGATACAAATTTACATTTTTTTAACCTTATTTTCTCAAGTCTGGTTTTATTAATGATAACTGGTAACTCCTTAGTTATTTCCTTTTCTTATCTTACATGATTGTTTGATTATTTGACTAATATTTGTTATTATTATGAGACAATTTTAATACTCCTTTATATTACATGGGTGCTGTGCATAACATGTTATTATACTTTTATTTACAGCTTCTTTTCAATTAACAGTATTGTTACTTTCATTCTTTTTATAACATATCTTGTCCTATTCATTTATAATATTATCAGTTGTATATTGGTCATCTCAGTTAGTTAGTTCTTGTCCATCTCTTCAATCTGTAAGTTGTTTAGTTATTGCATATACAGGTAAGATGTTGATCTATATAGTTGACTGGCTCTTGGAATCTATATTTTATGCCATGGTTGTTAGGTGTCTTTCTCGTAGTATGTTTCTTCCTTGTCTTCATTGGTTCCTTACTGACTGAAAACTATTGGGTTGTTGGTTCCTGTGGTACAATCATTGTTTGTTGCATCTTCTTTTCTTATAATGTTATTTCACTTGTTAGTTACCATTAGTTTTATTAACTCTTATTGTTGTGAGTTTATCCTTCTTGATGAGTTGCTCATGTAGTTTTATTCTTGGCATTTTGGATTAATCACTTGTTGTGTCTCTTTGACTCAATTATTGACATGTGTTAATATTTTGGGTTACTGAAATATTGGGCTCATATGTCTTGTTACAATATAAATTTTACAAACTTTTGGACACGAGAAATAATACTTTGTGTGTGTGTGTGTCTACAGGGATTAATTATAATCGAATATTTATAAAATTACACGGTAAGAATCCTCAATTTCTTCACGGAACATGAGGGGATCCAACCTTGAAGCTAATCGTATCCCCCCCCCACTAGGAACAGATCATAGTTACTGTGTCTAATATCCATTAATATTTTTCACGGAAGATGACATAGTTGTCCGTGTTCAAGTTTTTGAACATTTCATCCGTAATGTTTATACTTTCACCCTTACAATCTTAAAAACGTAGTGCAAAACTTACTACACAAACAGCAATGATCTTTTCAAATACTTTGTAGTTTAAAATGCTAATTTTTGATGTTTTCGAATGGAATAAGGTGGCAACATCAGCTTTTGATACTTACTTTTGAGGCGTTGAACTGAAAGGAAAGTTTTAGTAGGACAGAGTTATTTTAATATCTAAAACTGAATCAGGTGACACAGTGGCGTGGCATGGGTACATAATAGCTGTTGCCGGTTTTGATATTGGTAGGCCTAAAAATTAATTCGTACTTTTTCATAGTACAGAGTGTTTTTTTTAGAGTCAAAATATTCTTTTTAGAGCCAAAATATTTTTTAGAGTATTTTATATCATTCGCTGGCAGAAGAAGAGGGTCCCGGTTCCATTATACTTACACAGAATAAATCCGAACACAAATAATCAAATTAAAAATAATAAAGACAAACAGAGAAACATATGACTAAACGAACAAAACACAAATAAGTCAGTACGTAGCCTACTAATACTAACTGCTGCACGTCGGTCCCAAAAACGAACATAGCTGCTAAGCAAGCGTGTTGGCGGTTTATACAGCGGCAACACATTGGACGATGAAGTATGTCCCCCTCCTCTAGCCTGTACAGTGACAACTACTACGAGGTCAATGACCGTATGCATTACGTGTTATGCTACGAAAACAATGCCGATGTCTGAGCCGGCAACACAAGACGGTGCAAGTGCCTAGCAGTTCGAAAGCAATGGTATACGTTCCTATATTTCATATTTCAAACGTATATTCCAAATGTTGTGTGATAAACCTGATTGTATATTTAAAAATGAGCTACTATATTAGTGTACATACACAGCTGAAAATTAAGGTTTGTAGCCTATAGTTAAAAATGAGCTACAATTATATTAGTGTACAGCTGAAAATAAATAAAAGCCAAAAAGTTAAGTGCTTAACAAAACTCTTCAACTTTTTTGACCCTCTGGGCGGGGGGGGGCTCACCGTTCGCCCCCCCTCAAAATACGGCCCTGAATGTACAACGTCAACTCTTATTTACTAGACATAAGTCTATATCAGAAGTAATGGTGTTTGGGTTGACAAACGATTGGGCTGGCAACCATGTGCTGCACGCAGAAGTAGCTGTTTACTGTTTGGTATAAGTATACATCCTGTACTTGTATTACTAATATTGAATTACAAGTGTCAGCGAAAACTGTAATACAGGAAGTACTTTTTTCCACTCAATGTTTGACATAACACGTCAAATGATCTATTTTTACTCCCAGGTAGCTACAGACATCTTAAGTACACCCACACTTCGTTACATCGTGTTTGTAATTACGTAACGGCAAAATAACAGTACAGTAGTGTAGTGCAATTGGGCATATACGGTATGTCTGTATGTAGTAACGAGAAACAATAGAGAAATAGATAACATTATCGAATACAAAAATATAGTAAACATTTATACTTACATTCAGTAGCATGGCGTCCATGTAACCGCTGTTGCCTGCGGCAACAGTACTGGAAATAAGAGAAAATAATATTAATTATTTCACAGAATAAATACTTTAGTTATTGAATAATTTGAAATCCGAACAATATTAGTAGGGAATCTTGAAGAAAAGCGTACCATTGCTTTCGAACTGCTGGACACTGGCACCGTCTTGTGTTGCCGGCTCAGACATCGGTAATGTTTTACTGCGTACGGGCATTGACCTCGTAGTAGCTGTCACTATACAGACTGTGGAGGGAGAGAAACACATTCGTCCACCCAATGTGTTGCTGCTGTATAAACCCGCAAAACGCTCAGTTAGCAGCTATGTTCGTTTTCGGAACTGACGTGCAGCAGATACTACGTACCTATTTGTGTTTTGTTCGTTTTACAACATGCAATTATGCTAATTTATGGAATTTAATTTCGTAATTATCCAATTAGGTTAATTTATGTCAAATTAATTTAAATTACGTAATATATTAATTACTTTGATGTGATTGACTGTGTTCATTAACGATTAGCATAATTACTGCACTGAGACTCTTATAGTTGTATAAAAACGATATAGGAAAATTTACTACAAATAATTCAATTGACGTTAGAGTTTGTTACAAGGTAAAATGACAATAATGAACGCATAAATACTTAGCAAATAAATACTTATTTATTTAACATTATTCAAATAAAGAAAACTTCCGATATATGGATATAAATTATGCCCTGTAAGTGCATTTATAAAAGAAAACACATTTATAAGAATACAAATTACAATATGAATTCATTACGTCGTTCGCTGAAAAAACACACATATATATAACACAATGAATAAACATAAACATAGACAATCAATATATTAATCTTACACTAATGCGTTCATTTTGCCTCAGATGAGTAGCTTTATATATTTAATGTTACCATTACATTGATATAAATTCTCAAAGGGTGGTTTCTTTGAAAAGACTCAGGACAGTAGAGTTAGTATAACAGTAATAACATGAAGATTTACTTGTGATAGTGGATTATCCAAAAACTCCATCGGTGAAAACTCCTTCCCACTGATGATCCAAATAAGTATAGGTTGCGTAGATTTGATGCTTGTCATCACTTAGCACTCGCGGATAAGATTCACTCGCGGTGTGTGTGTGTCCTCCGTTGTTGTCGGCCGTTAATATGAAAGTCTATAAAGTTTTGTGTTGCATAAGTGCATTCATTGTTAATGATCGTGTATAGATAACTGTCTACCGTCAAACTTCTTCGTGCGTCTATATACGTTAATTTATTGTGTTTAGTTTACATGACGTATTGTTTCATTAAAATATCGTGCTTGAATCTTAGCGGTATTTATAACACTTCACACTGCGCTACCGCGGTACACTTCCGTAACTCGGTAAAATATTGACGTAAAGTTTTGTGAGTCTGTTATTAATGAAGACTGATTAACTTGCGAATAAATGACTTAGTTCTTAACAAGCGGTAGCTGAGTAAAACTGAGTAACTGAAAGTTTTTAACAACTGAAGTATACTGCATGATTGAGTAACTGCTAATACACTAAGACTGAGTAACTTGTGAATAATTGAAAGTACTATGTTAACTGACTAAAGTACTGTGTAACTGAGTTTTTAGAAAAGACTGAGAAATATATTAAGACTGCGAAATATAGTAAGACTGAGAGATATAGTAAGACTGAGAGTCCGCGTGCCCTCTAAACAGTTTTTATTAAGCTTCATTTACCATAATGCAATGTCCTGGCAAATACGCCTTTGGTCAATCACGATAGGTCAGATATTTCCTACCACTATGAAGAACTATGGTTCTCGACCCCTGATTCGCTGTTCTCATTGCCATCATGATGACAGTCCTCTCCACTTGCGTCCTGGGAAGATGCTAGACTCTGGTTGGTTATCGGACATCCCCTCAAATACACGACGAAAGGGCTCCGTACCATTTCTTAGAATGTAGAGCAATCCCGTGCCTGTCCATCAAGCTTTTGTTCAAGTACGCTCCGAAAGCCTGCTGTTATTCTCATGCGAACAATACGTAGCATTTCGTTATTGTTTGACTTCCTATGACCCTTTTTCTGTCAATTAGCAGCTCCTTGCGTGTCGTCATCCCCAAGATGCCACTCCGGTCTCCCGTCATAAATACTAGTTGTCATCCTTGCGATGTTTTCATGCTGTGCGCACTTCCTGGCTGCATTCACTTGGTGTACACTGCTTTGTCTTCATACGGGGTAAGACTCTCCTAAACCCTTTGTGTGAGTATCCTTTTCTTATTGCTGGCACGCTCCAAATTAACCTTACAGCGTGTGTTCGCTACAATTTCTCCGTATCTGTGCCACCTTACTGTATCCTTTGTTTAGTTTGTTGTGGTGCTGTAAATCTGAGTTGAACCGAGTCTGTCACAGTCGATCCTATTTTCTGTTGTAGTGTTGCGTCAGGCGTTCTCTCATTGTTTCCTAGCAAGCGTCCAGTTGACATGTGTTAAGTTGTCCCTTTATTTATTACTTCTGGCTTGGGTTGGGTGACTCGACCTGTGTAACGCACTTCTCGATCAAAATTTATAAAATTAAAATTTTTGGTCATTACAGTGTCCCCAAATTGGATTGGATGTTGGATCCGCAGAAGACATTCTAATCCAATTTCCGCGCTCTGTCCTTGTTGTGGGTGTTCTCATTGGGCAAGGTCACAGTCAGTTGACCCAGTTTCCTCTGCTTGGCGTATGTTGGTAGATATTCCCTATCTTTTGTTATTAATTGATTCTAGGAATTTATTGCCATGCATCTGAGTAAGAATGAACGCATTTTTACATATGATACATGTATAAATAGGTATAAAATTGTTTTATAATAATAGCAATAACTGAGGATACCTATGTTATCCATTTACGACCTAATACATGAGATAATGATCTTTCAACCTTAAATGTAATTAATCACGTATTGTCTTAATTATACTACGATAGATAATGTCCTTAACTTATCTCAAGCGTTTCAAAACAACGATTTATGAACAAATAAACACACACACATATATATATATATAATCACTAATTATAATTAAACATCACTTACAATACGCATTACTATTAATTATATTAATTGACAAAACATATACATGACCTATGAACAGCTAAAGGTTCATTTCATATCATTATGATCATTGATAATTTTGTTCTATACTGCTTCGATTGTTCAACCTCATATTTGAATAGTTGATTCTACATTACTTAATTGTTTTATATGTCCGTTCATATGTTCATTATAATGTTTCAGCAATTTATTGCTGCACATCCGATCAAAGTTTTCGCACCATAAGTGTCTCTTATATCGAAATGCTTCATAAATATTAGTCATTTGACATCTAATTAGTGTCATTAAATAGATACACTGTGATCTAAGAAATCATGTGAATTTTTAATCTACATATGTTACTATGTCACTCATCTTGTTATCTAGCTAGTTGGACTGGTTCCGCGAGACAATCGCCTAGTGCGCGTGCTCCTTTCCCCATAGTCAACTAACTGCTGATGTCATTTTCACATCCCTGCGTAACTTGCATCTTCTGCTCGTGATACTTCTTGATCTGACGCACGTTGAATTTTCCTCTTATTCTGTTGCTGTTATCGCTGTCAGCAAGTTCGTACGTTGCATCGCCGAAGACTCGATTAATCTTATATGGTCCTGCATACAGTTCAAAAAATTTATCAATTTTCTTCATCGCGGCGTCTGATTGATGATAGGTTCTTATCAGCACTTTATCACCGATAGCGAATTTCGTGATCTTTTTATTATCGTTGATGCGTTTCGCATGCTTCTCCCTTTTTTATTTAATCTTCACGAATACATTGCTGTTCGAACTTCCTTTAACGTCGATGACTTCCTTGTCTAACCATTTCTCCCATGCACGAGTCGGTCTCTTGCCTAAGTGCGCTTCATGAGGGGTTATCTCAATCGTCTCATGGTACACTTCATTTATGCATGTTTCGATCAATCTTATGTACCGTGACCACTTGCTATGTTGGTCGTGTACAAAAATTCGGAATAGGTTTCCAAGCTGACGGTTAATCCTTTCGGCTAAGTTTGCGCAAGGATTCCTTATTGCCGTATACCTTGGTTGTATGTTTAGCTCTTTGAGTCCTTCGATCCATTTCTTCGCGGTGAACTGCGTCCCATTATCGGTCAGGATGACCTTTGGTCGTCCAAACTCCGCACAGTAATCTTTTATTCTTCGTAAGGTAGTGGTGGTTGTCGCTCTTCGTAGCGTGAACAACTAGACAAATTTCATGAAATTATCTACCATGACAAGCAGGTACTTAACGCCTCCTGCACCTGTTGGTAGAGGTCCATAATAGTCTGCACTCACGATATCACCTCTAGCTGAAAGTATCATTGCTCTGGTACCACCAAACAGCATCCTGTTGTTCGTGTCTTTGCATTTCTTGTTGTAGCTGTCTTACTGTCTGGAATAGCTCGACCTTCAACTCCTCCTGTTTCTTGTGGTTTCCTTTAATGTGCGTCTCTACTTTATTTTTGATCTTCTTGTACTCGTTTGTGTGTTTTGGGCGATATTTTTTAATTCCTGACGGTCTACTTCTCTGGTTTCTCGTAATTCTCCGAACTTCTTATCAGTGTCGTTTTTCAACTCTTTTATGGTCTCGTCCTGCTGCTTCTGGACTTCATTTATTTTTTGGTCATAAGTATTCATGTATTCGTGCATTTCCGCACGTATTTGCATGACCTGTTCGGCCATCTGTTGCTTAACTTCCTCCTTATGCTTGTCGAGCTTTTCGCTGAGTACCTTGTTGTTTTCAGCCTGTTCTCTTCTGATTTCCGCAAAATTCTCACCCTGTTCTCTTCTGATTTCGTCCTGTTCTCTTTTGATTTCTTCAAATTTCTTACTCATGAAGTCCATCAGTGAACGCAGTGTCACCTCTTCTTGTGGTTGTTGGGACTCCTGTCCCCGCCCTCTGACGTCTGACGTCTCCTCAGTCATTTGTGACTCAATTGGCGATTCTTCACTTTCGTTATCAGGCACTCCCTGTGGGTTGTTGATTTCGAAGTTCATAGAATCGGAACTACTAGTCATATTTGCGGCCTTACTTCGCGTTAACATCCAGTCTAACTAGCCTTACACTTATAAATCTTGTTCTAATAACTAACATGTAATAATATATACTTATTCTATCTACTGCCTGCTCTTTTGCCGTGCGATGGGCGCCAATTTATACAACGTGCAATTATGCTAATTTATGGAATTTAATTATGTAATTATCCAATTAGGTTAATTTATGTCAAATTAATTTAAATTATGTAATATATTAATTACTTTGATGTGATTGACTGTGTTCATTAACGATTAGCATAATTACTGCACTGAGACTCTTATAGTTGTATAAAAACGATATAGGAAAATTTACTACAAATAATTCAATTGACGTTAGAGTTTGTTACAAGGTAAAATGACAATAATGAACGCATAAATACTTAGCAAATAAATACTTATTTATTTAACATTATTCAAATAAAGAAAACTTCCGATATATGGATATAAATTATGCCCTGTAAGTGCATTCATAAAAGAAAACATATATATAAGAATACAAATTACAATATGAATTCATTACGTCGTTCGCTGAAAAAACACACATATATATAACACAATGAATATACATAAACATAGACAATCAATATATTAATCTTACACTAATGCGTTCATTTTGCCTCAGATGAGTAGCTTTATATATTTAATGTTATCATTACATTGATATAAATTCTCAAAGGGTGGTTTCTTTGAAAAGAGTCAGGACAGTAGAGTTATTATAACAGTAATAATATGAAGATTTACTTGTGATAGTGAATTATCCAAAAACTCCATCGGTGAAAACTCCTTCCCACTGATGATCCAAATAAGTATAGGTTGCGTAGATTTGATGCTTGTCATCACTTAGCACTCGCGGATAAGATTCACTCGCGGTGTGTGTGTGTCCTCCGTTGGTGTCGGCCGTTAATATGAAAGTCTATAAAGTTTTGTGTTGCATAAGTGCATTCATTGTTAATGATCGTGTATAGATAACTGTCTACCGTCAAACTTCTTCGTGCGTCTATATACGTTAATTTATTGTGTTTAGTTTACATGACGTATTGTTTCATTAAAATATTGTGCTTGAATCTTAGCGGTATTTATAACACTTCACACTGCGCTACCGCGGTACACTTCCGTAACTCGGTAAAATATTGACGTAAAGTTTTGTGAGTCTGTTATTAATGAAGACTGATTAACTTGCGAATAAATGACTTAGTTCTTAACAAGCGGTAGCTGAGTAAAACTGAGTAACTGAAAGTTTTTAACAACTGAAGTATACTGCATGATTGAGTAACTGCTAATACACTAAGACTGAGTAACTTGTGAATAATTGAAAGTACTATGTTAACTGACTAAAGTACTGTGTAACTGAGTTTTTAGAAAAGACTGAGAAATATATTAAGACTGCGAAATATAGTAAGACTGAGAGTCCGCGTGCCCTCTAAACAGTTTTTATTAAGCTTCATTTACCATAATGCAATGTCCTGGCAAATACGCCTTTGGTCAATCACGATAGGTCAGATATTTCCTACCACTATGAAGAACTATGGTTCTCGACCCCTGATTCGCTGTTCTCGTTGCCATCATGACGACAGTCCTCTCCACTTGCGTCCTGGGAAGATGCTAGACTCTGGTTGGTTATCGGACATCCCCTCAAGTACACGACGAAAGGGCTCCGTACCATTTCTTAGAATGTAGAGCAATCCCGCGCCTGTCCATCAAGCTTTTGTTCAAGTACGCTCCGAAAGCCTGCTGTTATTCTCATGCGAACAATACGTAGCATTTCGTTATTGTTTGACTTCCTATGACCCTTTTTCTGTCAATTAGCAGCTCCTTGCGTGTCGTCATCCCCAAGATGCCACTCCGGTCTCCCGTCATAAATACTAGTTGTCATCCTTACGATGTTTTCATGCTGTGCGCACTTCCTGGCTGCATTCACTTGGTGTACACTGCTTTGTCTTCATACGGGGTAAGACTCTCCTAAACCCTTTGTGTGAGTATCCTTTTCTTATTGCTGGCATGCTCCAAATTAACCTTACAGCGTGTGTTCGCTACAATTTCTCCGTATCTGTGCCACCTTACTGTATCCTTTGTTTAGTTTGTTGTGGTGCTGTAAATCTGAGTTGAACCGAGTCTGTCACAGTCGATCCTATTTTCTATTGTAGTGTTGTGTCAGGCGTTCTCTTATTGTTTCCTAGCAAGCGTCCAGTTGACATGTTGTTAAGTTGTCCCTTTATTTATTACTTCTGGCTTGGGTTGGGTGACTCGACCTGTGTAACGCACTTCTCGATCAAAATTTATAAAATTAAAATTTTTGGCCATTACAGTTTAGTCATGTATTTCTCTGTTTGTCTTTATTATTTTTAATTCGAATATTTGTGTTCTGATTTATTCTGTGTAAGTAGTCCTATAATGACTGTCAGAACCCGTTGAATCCGGACCCTCTTCTTCTCCCAGCCAATGATAGAAAATGATCTAAAAAGAACACTTGGTACAAGAAAAAATTCGAAATAATTTTTAGGTCAAGTTTTAGGCCTATCACAACCGGCAACAGCTGTTATGTACCCACGCCACACCACTACTTACATGAATGCATTATGTCGGCTGGCTCGGGCTTCTGGAACCACAAAACAGAGTTTCCTATTACCCAAAAATAAAAGTGAAGGAAAAACTTGAGGGCAGAAGAGTAAGGGGCAAGAAAATTACAAGTTAGTCGAGACGTCGCTAAAGTGAATTGTCTGGATCAGTGATTCTCAACCTTTTTAAGTCCGGGACCCACTCTGAAGGATATTACACTCCATGGGCCTCATTAGCATGGACGCCGGCAGAATTACTTGTAGAGTTGTGTATCATCCAGTTTATAATCATATTTTTGCTAACATCGAGTTCTTTGAGCCTTCCTTTAAACTTAAACAAACTATGTATGCTGAAATCTAGAAAAGTAAATATGTATTACATTTTTAAGACACAGTAAATAAATTTTCGAGCCTGACTTAGCGCCCTTCTCGATCCCCCTTCGGGATCCAGTCCATAGGTCGTAGCCCATAGGTTGAGGGACGCTGGTCTAGATCAACAATTATTAATGTGGGATGCGACCCTCTCCTAGGTTTAAGGGGAGGGCATCGTTAAAAAACAAGATTAATTCAAACATTTATTATGGAAAGACCACTTAAAAACTCGTTTCTTTAACTTCAGAGACAATAAAGTTTCAATTTCAATACCATTATTTTAATACCCTGGAAAATATTTAAAAGTTTAATTTGTCTAAATGAAAATAAAATTTTTAAAAAAATATTTTGATTTTTTAATATTTGCGTTACAATACTAAAACAACACTGACGATTAATTTAATATTATTCGGCCAGTGTCCGTTACAAGTTTCTATACACGCGCGCGCATTATTTTTAAAGCACGCTGGAGGATGTCGGTTTATACAACCGTTTAAAGAGAGGTGTAAATCTTAAAGGTTGAGAATCTCTGGTCTACATGGAGACTAGATTCCAGAAGCACCTGGAGGATTGTGGAAAAGGCCAGTGCTCACCGCCGGCTGTACAGTGGGAAGAAGAAGAACAAATTTTCTGCAGTAAAGTATATATCTAAATATTTGTTATTTGTTGATGATTTAAATGTTCTTGAGTCCTAAGAAAGAGTCTTCACAGAGACAAAAGAATACGCTAAAAGAATACAACTTTAAATTTCATTTTGAAAAAATTTGGAAATATTCTTCGTATTGAAGTAGAAAATATCTAGAGCCAAACTTCTTGCATTGCATTCAGTTTAATAAAAGCTGAACAAAATGTGAAGATTAAGTGTAAAAGACCCCAAATGTCTCAGAAGCATACGTTCAGAGCTATAACTCTCATTTAACATTTTGGCCAATCAGTGCCTACTATCTCCCAGAATATCTTGTCCAGTCTCCCAGAATATCTTGTCCAGTTTACTGTTCCATAGTATTGTTACGACGGTCTCACTATGGTACAGTGGAAAACAAAATAAAGACACCAATTGAGTCACTAATCACCAGTTTTAATTAATCACAATTAATAATTTGTAATCAACAATATAATCTCTTACAAAAATTCAAGTAAAAATTTGTCCACACGCAATAATAATATCAACTATAAACAATTCCGCACAACACTTTGCTACAAACACTAAAGAAGTCGCTCAACACCACTGAACTGACAAGACGGCTGCTAAAGCTTTTTATAGGTAGCGCACGCCTTCTATAAATCTTCTATCCTCAATGTGCACTCCACTTAATGTTATTGAAGTGTTCTGTAGAGTACTCTGGAACGTACTTGAACGCGGCCTTGACTGAGGTAACACCTGCCACACTAGGCGGGAGGACGGGACGAGGACTCTCTCGGCTGTTCCAGGTGGTTCCATTCGTTTCACTATAAACATGAAATGAACGGAAAGGGTTAAAACAAAATTACGGAGACCAGAAGAAAGTTTCATGAAACGATTAGGTTTCGATGAACATAGGAAAGATGAGTACAGGAAGAATGGAAGGAAAAATTACACTCAGGTCAGAGAGATAATTGTACATCCAGCTGTAGAGTGTAAATAAGAGTGAAGGAAAACAGCTACCCTGAAGAGAAACAGTATACATAAGATCTCTCTCAAGAATGGCTACAATTATAGTTTTCTAGAATATAATGCCTAAAAATTAAAATATCGGTATGGAGGACCATACATGACTTCCATGATCTAATACTTGTATTACTTACATAGACTTATATTAAATTATTTACTTGAATTTGGTTCGATAATTTCTAAAAAAATATTCCCCACCCTCAAAATATTTTTACTATTTATAGATATTTTTGTTATTATGGTATGCGGTAGTCTTTAATATAATGGTATTTTCGAGTCACTTTATCTATAATTATTAAGTAGCCTACTTTATTCTTATAAATAAACTGAACTACGCAGATAATCATCCCTCCTCCTCGACCGATGTCCACCATTAATGATATTTACACTTTCATAGAGTAACATTTTAATCATATGTAACTGCTAACGTATCTTACCCTTCAAAATTAAGTACTGGTACTTTACTTGATTTCAGCAAAGTAATTTTCAAAAAATTACCCCCTCCCCCTTTAACTACCCTCTCCATTTATAGATATCGCATTTACCACTTTATAGTGGATGAATATGACTTTATTTCGAGGTACTAATTTACAAAATTAAGTACTTTACTCTTATTAAAACACAAAACAATGCAGGTAAACTGCCCCTCCCCCTTAACTGAACAACCCCATTTTTGATGTTTATGCCTACACTTTATTTGTGTGTAATTATTAAGGTATCTTATCCTTCAAAATGAAGTACTTTATTCGACATCAAAAAGGTAGTTTTCAAAAAATCACCCCCTCCCCCTTCAAGTGCCCTTTTCATTTATAGATATTTCATGTACCTTTCTACAGTGGATTATTATGACCTTCTTTTCAGGATACTTTATTTATCAAAATTAAGTACTTTACTCTTGTTAAAACGTAAAACGTTGCAGATAAACTACCCCTTTCCCGATCTTCACCAAAATCCATAGCCCTTGAGTCCTCTTACAACTCAGGCACATATTGTAACGCAACATAGTTGAGGTTCCCCAACGTTACATAAAAGACTGAATGAAATATGGTCAAAGACCATACCCTGACTTAAGGTTGTTCGATAGTTCATATGTTTGAGAAGGACCTCAAGTAAAAAGGAGGCAATGACTAATATTAAATGTAAAAGAGCCAGACCAATGAATGATTGGATGTAATGAAATGTTTGTTTTGTACTGTGACATGTTAAGGTCTACAGAATATTTATATTGTATGTTGAATGTGTTAAAAATGAAATGATGTTGTTTGATAATAATACTTACTCAATAATTATGTTTATATTTTATATTAGATTTGTTTTTATACAGCACAATATAGTTACCAATGTTAGGCACGGTACTAAGTTGTCAGTATTGTATAAAATTGAAAGATACTGTTGTTCTAATTAATGTTTATAAACTGGATCAGGAGTGTGACCAGTGTTTCAAGTCTAACAAGTAGTTCTGACAATTATGTCATAAATTAATAAAGGGTTCCAGAACCAATTGATTAATGTAAAAACAAATAACCACCAGTAAATTAAAATTCATGTAATTAACTATGTAATCAATAATTAATTGTACAGTAGGTCAGGTAAAAAGAAAATTAAGTTAAAAACCAAATAATGTTATAATGGTTGTAAATGAATCTATAGGCCTAAATTCCATATTAGTGAAAGGAAATTAATACCTTTTTAGTAAACTCAGTCCAACGAAACTCTAGTAAAACATTTACTGTTTAATAAGGAAGGTTAGGGGAGAATTTTATGTGATTCAATATTAATCCAAGCATGGAGTATTTTATTGGAAAGGAGTAGTAATATTCTATAATGCCGGCTCAAGGATATATAGAAAACCTGGTTGTTAAGGCAACTGATTTTTAGTAACTTGTTGATTTTGAATAGATGGTACTGATTGTTACAAGCTATTAGGTTGAAATGAACCGATATATTTAAAATATATGAATAAATATAAAGAAAATATATATCCAAATTGAAAAAAAAAAGCATTTTGCAAAACAATTATACTGGAATGTTAATGAATCATACAAATTAAATAACCCTATAAATTATCAACGAATACAATAAAAAAGAACTGAAAGCGTCTCACCTCATTCACTAAACAATTCCGCTGAATTTGGTATCAAACCAATTCATGCTATAAATTGAAGACCAATAAAGAGTTGAAGCCTGAATTAACGGAAATATTTGGAAATACAGAAGATTCGGTTGACGAAATAACCTTCATTGACAGCGGAAGCTGAGATCCTAATTCCAGTTCGTTGGGACCAAGAATTGTGAAGACGCAAAAGAAGACTCGAAGCACCAGAGTTCCCGTGGGATTATCATCATCCATTCATTGAAGACCAGAGCAGTTTTACTGGGTGAAGACGATATAACCTGCATTTTGATCGTAGTTGACAAACATTCACCGCCTAATGAAGCTTTCGCCGCTTGGGTAAAAAAACAAATTATTTTCATATCATTGTATTTTAAGTAAATAATTTTATTCTTTTTGTAAATTGAACAACCTTAATTATGCGTTTTACCTGGCCTTACTAATGGTTCAAAGAACTACACGAACCCTGGTATAAGAATTTTTTGTCATTATTTTCAAAGTATATATGTTTTTCTTTTTAGAATTCGAATAATTAAGAATCGATACATGTTGGGATAGTCGATTGTATTGTCTTATTGTTTGTCTGAGACAACATAACTGGTTAAATACCAGAGAAAAATAAATAAAGTACATTTGTTGTGTGAGATAACGTTTTAATCATTGCAGAGAAAATACTATATGTAATTGGCGTAATAATTTATTAACAGATTGATACAAACACTCAGAATAACTAACCTATACGCACAATTATTTATAATAACAGCGCTCCAAGTTTGCAGCTGGTGAGACGGGAGATTGCTGAACTAACGGGTTTTGCCATACTAAATTTGAATGAAATTTTTATCGTTGAGGGACTAGGGTTGAGACAAAAACCACTTACATTCAGTAAATACTCCATATATATTGCTCATATTAAACAACCACTGAGAATTAAATTAAGTCTACAGAATACTACCATTATAAATTCAGGAATATAATTCTAAGTTTGTGGACTTAATAATCTGTGTTCTGAGGGTTTCACTGGTCACAACCGCAAGGTATATTAGTTAATAACATATTAATTAAACCAGGTAACAGCATTTTAATTGTTACGAATCGCCACCTACAACGTACTACTTGGCGTTTGTTACACCGGAGTCCTTATAACTAATTACACTCATAGACAAGATCTCTTTATAATTTGACGTCTCCAGCTGGTATCATACATTATTACATACGTCCTCAAATAATTAACAAGCAGTTCGTTACTAAATTGATTACAACAGTGGGGTTTGAATAAGACGGACATTTTCGCTAGCACCGGCACATATTAGTCTCTTTACAAATTGGCACATAACAACGTGGAACTTATTTAAACACGTACTCGACACATTCTATATATTTCATTTTGTTACAAATTGCCGCCTGCAACGTGGGGCTTAAACGAAAACGAGGACGTCCATTTAGTCTCTTTCTTTACAAATTGACGCTCGCAACGTGAGGCATCATCGTCGCATCTTAACACCTAAAAAGTTTCTCTTTCTCTCTTTACAAATTGGCGCTCAACGAGTGGGCTTTAGTTAAGTAAAAACTCATATTATTTGTTACTTAACTTGAGCAGGCAACCATTAGAGGCACAGGAATGCATACGAGAGCTCTTACGAAAAAAATGGAGAAGGAACAAGAGACAGAAGAAGATAGGAGGGAAGAAGAAACAGAGGCAGGTACAGATATTGAAATGGAACAACAGGCGAGCAATACAGAGGATACCCAAGGGGACCAACCAGATAAGGAGGAAGCCAGAGGAGGATTAAATTGGGAAAAATTAATGGAATTAATGAGTAGTATGAAGGAGGATAATAAACAAACTAATGAGAGTTTAAGACAAACTAACGAAAAATTTAAGGAAACTAATGAAAAAATAGACAGCATTAAGGAAAGTACTAGTGAACTTTTAAGGCAAACCATAAATGAAAATAATGAACGATTGAAGGCCGATTTTAGACAAATCAATGAAAAGATAGACAGTATAAATGAAAATTCAGAAAAGCTGGAAAATAAAATAGACAGTATTAATGAGAACTCAAGAAAACAAAACGAAATTTTGAGCGAAAATTTAATCAAACAAATGAATGAAAAGTTTGACAGGAATGACGAGAATTTGAGACAGATTCAAGACGATAACAAACTAATGAACGAAAAACTTGAGGAAAACAATAAACGAATGAAAGCAGATCTTGAGAAAATCAATGAGGATAATCTTATACGAATCGATGAGAGAATTGAACATTCTAACCAGGAAATAAGGGAAAATGTTGAAAAACAGAATGAAGTATTAAGACAAGTTATCAATAAGAAAATTGAGGACACTAATGAGGCAATCAGCCAGAAGGTAGTTAAGAAAGACGGCGAAAGAAAACAGGAGATCGCGGAAACAAATAGAAAACTGAAAGCGACCGATGAAGTTATTATACGAAATAGAGCTGAACTAGAGGTCAAGCTAGGCCATATAGAAGAAGAAAACCGAATTCAAGTGGAATCAATACGAACTGATTGCGGAAACCAGCATCGAAATTTAGATACGATCATGAACGAAGTACAGGAGCAAGGACAACGTAACCAGGATAGAATCGAGAACCTACAACGGTCAGTTGACAACCGATCGATCACTGTCCCATATACACAACATATAGACGACCGGGAGACCATCAACTTTAAGACATACAGGAGAAATCCAATGGAATTCTTGGAACGGGTCGGCGAACAAATTATGAGAACCGGTGAAAACAGGTGGCCAATAATTCGTCGTTATTTAGACGATCATTTTAAAGAAACTTATGATAACTGGTGGACAGCCACCAGGCACGAGATACGAAGCTACGAAGAATTTAAAATAGCTTTTAAAGCCAGATACTGGTCAGACGCCACCCAGAACGTAGTGAGGGAGAGCATCAGTTATGGAAGATATGACGCCAGCAGGGGAACAACACTTACCGCCTACTTCCTGGGAAAAGTATGTTTGGCAAGACATCTTGAACCGAAAATCCCAGAGGAAATTCTCGTCACCAGGTTAGCATACCACTATGATAACGGTATATCAATAGCACGATCGGGTGGACAAATAAAAACTATACAGGCCATGTCAACGCTATTGGAAGAGCACGAGCGTGAAGTACATTATCGAAGGAGTCGTCAGAGAAACGACCAGTACGGGAACAGGGATTTCCCAGACTATAACAATAGAAACAATAACCATAACAGTCATGAGGCGAATAACCGGACGAACTATAATGGCAGGCCTGGTAATTATGGTAATGAGGCGTACCAACGGCAAAATAACAACAACAGCCCAAGGAACAACGGAAACAATTACGGGAATAGACAGAGTATTCCGAACAACCAATATAACCGGTCGTATAACCCAAATTACCAGAATCGGAACACGAACAACCGAAATTATGATAACAGCAACCGTAATCCGAATAACCAAAACCAAAACTACAGAAGAGTTAATTATGTGGGGGCGTACGACAATTATAACGGGAGGACATACTACCAAGGACGTCGAAGTTTTGATAGGGACACCGATTGGAACCAGTACAGTAATAACGATCGAAGGGAGACTAGAACTAATAGGGGCAGAAGTCGGAGCAGGAGGACTACCGCCGGGTTAACTACGAAGAGGATCGTCCATTACGGGTTTCCAGACCAATGGTAAATTTTATAAGGGCCGAAGAGAATGGTCCAAGGAGTGATCAACACCAAGGGGAGAATGATAATGAGTGTTTACAACGGAGCAATAACATCGGAGAATCCAGATCCGGAAGCGAGAACCAAAGAAGGGACGATCCATCTAGGAATGTCCGAATAATTTATAATCAACAGAACCCACCAGAACGCTGGATTCCCCTAAGAGGAGATGGCCACCAACCCAGTACATCCCAGGATGTAAGACAAGAAATAAATGAAGAAGAAGCCACGGCCGACAGATGGAATACATAAAGAGAAAAAAACACAAAATTTTAAAAGTATGTAAGGACAACTTACTCATGTTATTTCGAACAATACAATTTAAAATGAAGAAACTAAAAAACCCAAAATTCCAAAGGATGTAAGAACAACTTACTCATAATTATTCAGAAACAGTATGATTTAAAATAAAGAGAATAAATACCCCAAAATTCAAAAAATGAAGTAAGCTCAACTTACAAACAAGTATCTAAGAAAACAATTTATGAATTATATAAGAAAGAGAATTTTGAAGATAAAAAGAACAACCAAAGTCGAAAAATAAGTAAGAACACCTTACTATACAATTTAGAAGAAATTGATTTAAACTGATATGAAAGAAGAAAAATATTTTACACTAATTCAACCTAATAAAAATCATCAAAACCAGAAGACGAAATGAGTTTATCTGATATAATATAATAGCGAGAAATATAATTTTGAATGTAAAAGAAATAATAATGATTGTGCCAGAAGAATATAGCTACATAATGTAATGTATAGTACTGACCAAAATCTCATAACCAGCTGTATTGATCACAAAGGAATATGAGCCAATGAAGACAAGAGAATGAAGAAGCCAAAATGGAACCATCAAAAGGATCACAAGAAAAGAAAAAAAAACTAATGGTTAAGAATTATCCGTAAACAAAACCCAATTAATAAATGTCAATAAAATAGCCAAGTATTGGAGAGAAAAAGTGTATAATAGAAGGAAGAATTAATATGAAGAAATAATATGATCTGAGTTAAAGTACAGTGAATAATCCCTAGAATATGATTATTATTTATTATTTTATTGAAGGTCACATGATGACTACCTTACGAGGTTTATTAATGAAGATTGACTGTAGAATATTCCAGCAATCATTTGACTGGGCAGAGATGATGTTCCTCTGATCCCAGAAAGTATGTAACGGACGACGGTAATTGGTTAGCCGATAGAGCACCACCGATTCGATTCCAGTTATAATGTTAGGGAGGTTTAGGAAAATTAAATATTAGAGGGAAAACTCACAAATAAATATAGAGAATTAAATAAAACCAGATCCAAAATGTATAATTAATGAAGAATGTCACAAGAATGATTATAGAAATAAGATTTAAACTTGGGAAATAATTGACTTTAAGAAGGAACGAAGAAATGATAATAAAATAACGAATAATTGGGAAATATAAAAGTACTATAAATAGGAAACCAATTGGCCAGATACAAATTAGAAGTTTATTTCTTGCTAAACTTTGTTTATACCAAAATAAACTTATTTCGAAGGGGGGGTGTTATGTAACGCAACATAGTTGAGGTTCCCCAACGTTACATAAAAGACTGAATGAAATATGGTCAAAGACCATACCCTGACTTAAGGTTGTTCGATAGTTCATATGTTTGAGAAGGACCTCAAGTAAAAAGGAGGCAATGACTAATATTAAATGTAAAAGAGCCAGACCAATGAATGACTGGATGTAATGAAATGTTTGTTTTGTACTGTGACATGTTAAGGTCTACAGAATATTTATATTGTATGTTGAATGTGTTAAAAATGAAATGATGTTGTTTGATAATAATACTTACTCAATAATTATGTTTATATTTTATATTAGATTTGTTTTTATACAGCACAATATAGTTACCAATGTTAGGCACGGTACTAAGTTGTCAGTATTGTATAAAATTGAAAGATACTGTTGTTCTAATTAATGTTTATAAACTGGATCAGGAGTGTGACCAGTGTTTCAAGTCTAACAAGTAGTTCTGACAATTATGTCATAAATTAATAAAGGGTTCCAGAACCAATTGATTAATGTAAAAACAAATAACCACCAGTAAATTAAAATTCATGTAATTAACTATGTAATCAATAATTAATTGTACAGTAGGTCAGGTAAAAAGAAAATTAAGTTAAAAACCAAATAATGTTATAATGGTTGTAAATGAATCTATAGGCCTAAATTCCATATTAGTGAAAGGAAATTAATACCTTTTTAGTAAACTCAGTCCAACGAAACTCTAGTAAAACATTTACTGTTTAATAAGGAAGGTTAGGGGAGAATTTTATGTGATTCAATATTAATCCAAGCATGGAGTATTTTATTGGAAAGGAGTAGTAATATTCTATAATGCCGGCTCAAGGATATATAGAAAACCTGGTTGTTAAGGCAACTGATTTTTAGTAACTTGTTGATTTTGAATAGATGGTACTGATTGTTACAAGCTATTAGGTTGAAATGAACCGATATATTTAAAATATATGAATAAATATAAAGAAAATATATATCCAAATTGAAAAAAAAGCATTTTGCAAAACAATTATACTGGAATGTTAATGAATCATACAAATTAAATAACCCTATAAATTATCAACGAATACAATAAAAAAGAACTGAAAGCGTCTCACCTCATTCACTAAACAATTCCGCTGAATTTGGTATCAAACCAATTCATGCTATAAATTGAAGACCAATAAAGAGTTGAAGCCTGAATTAACGGAAATATTTGGAAATACAGAAGATTCGGTTGACGAAATAACCTTCATTGACAGCGGAAGCTGAGATCCTAATTCCAGTTCGTTGGGACCAAGAATTGTGAAGACGCAAAAGAAGACTCGAAGCACCAGAGTTCCCGTGGGATTATCATCATCCATTCATTGAAGACCAGAGCAGTTTTACTGGGTGAAGACGATATAACCTGCATTTTGATCGTAGTTGACAAACATTCACCGCCTAATGAAGCTTTCGCCGCTTGGGTAAAAAAACAAATTATTTTCATATCATTGTATTTTAAGTAAATAATTTTATTCTTTTTGTAAATTGAACAACCTTAATTATGCGTTTTACCTGGCCTTACTAATGGTTCAAAGAACTACACGAACCCTGGTATAAGAATTATTTGTCATTATTTTCAAAGTATATATGTTTTTCTTTTTAGAATTCGAATAATTAAGAATCGATACATGTTGGGATAGTCGATTGTATTGTCTTATTGTTTGTCTGAGACAACGTAACTGGTTAAATACCAGAGAAAAATAAATAAAGTACATTTGTTGTATGAGATAACGTTTTAATCATTGCAGAGAAAATACTATATGTAATTGGCGTAATAATTTATTAACAGATTGATACAAACACTCAGAATAACTAACCTATACGCACAATTATTTATAATAACAGCGCTCCAAGTTTGCAGCTGGTGAGACGGGAGATTGCTGAACTAACGGGTTTTGCCATACTAAATTTGAATGAAATTTTTATCGTTGAGGGACTAGGGTTGAGACAAAAACCACTTACATTCAGTAAATACTCCATATATATTGCTCATATTAAACAACCACTGAGAATTAAATTAAGTCTACAGAATACTACCATTATAAATTCAGGAATATAATTCTAAGTTTGTGGACTTAATAATCTGTGTTCTGAGGGTTTCACTGGTCACAACCGCAAGGTATATTAGTTAATAACATATTAATTAAACCAGGTAACAGCATTTTAATTGTTACGAATCGCCACCTACAACGTACTACTTGGCGTTTGTTACACCGGAGTCTCTTATAACTAATTACACTCATAGACAAGATCTCTTTATAATTTGACGTCTCCAGCTGGTATCATACATTATTACATACGTCCTCAAATAATTAACAAGCAGTTCGTTACTAAATTGATTACAACAGTGGGGTTTGAATAAGACGGACATTTTCGCTAGCACCGGCACATATTAGTCTCTTTACAAATTGGCACATAACAACGTGGAACTTATTTAAACACGTACTCGACACATTCTATATATTTCATTTTGTTACAAATTGCCGCCTGCAACGTGGGGCTTAAACGAAAACGAGGACGTCCATTTAGTCTCTTTCTTTACAAATTGACGCTCGCAACGTGAGGCATCATCGTCGCATCTTAACACCTAAAAAGTTTCTCTCTCTTTACAATATGCAAAAAATTATTTGATTCTGTTCTGTTTGAATTTGCGGGAGTTATCGTTCGCCATAGAAAAAATTCTACACACACACACACATTTCGGAAAATGACTTTTCTTCATGTTTTGAGGATAGTACAGTCTGAATCAGCCCTTATCTCGAACACGATTTTCTTCGCGATCACCATACTTTCATTTCCTTATGGAACGTAAAAGTAAAATCGCAGTGGAACTCGGTGTCATTTTCGAAAAATTACATTCGACAAGTAATAGACACTCTTTACGAATAACACGTAAAATGTTTTATTACACAAATTGTACAAAGGAATACACTGAGTGTCTCCAATTTTTGTTCACAAAGAAATTAATGTTAATTATGCTGTTAACTGCTCCGCACTGGAGGTACCGACAAATCACGTTGCCCCTCTACCATCAGCTATTCTCTGCACATACAGAAGAGTCACGAACTTGGACAGTGGAAGTAGATGTATTTGCTGTCAAAGCTAACTCGATTCCTCGAGCTGTGACTCATTCGTCAGTATCGATAGACTCTGTCCGAACTATAAGTGACCTGATGTTCTGACACCGGCCTTTGACTCTCCCCCTCCAATACAAGAATATGAAAATACCCCTTATGTAGAACAATGTTACACACATACTAGTACGTACTTATGAAACGTACTAAATATGAGTTTTTTTACACTTACAAAAACTTTTAGGTTACACTTAATTCCTTGACAGTATGCCTAGCCTATTTGTATCCAAAGCAATCATATGTTTACTAATTGTTTACCGACGCCGAGGGCGTTTGCTTCAACGACAGTGGTGGATACATCCAGTGATAAGTGATAGAAAAATTAATGGCTTGTTTTATGTTTTGCACCAAAAACTGAAAAAATACCCGGATAAATTTGTCTGAGTTTTACCGGATGCCAGAAAGTTTGTTTAATTATCTCCTCGATGTTGTGACTAAAGATTTCAAGAAAAAGGATACCTATATGCGAGACATTTTTGGGTATAATTCATATGTCAATATGTTGTATAATTCTGTTTTTTTTTCTACTTCTACAATAATTTGTTCACTGTCTAACTCCAATTGCGAAAATTATGACACAACAAAGTGAAACAAACCGTAAAAATTCAACTGGCAATAAGTAAATCAAGTGAATAGGGAAAGCGCCACGAGGAAAGTGTAGCTACAGTAAAATACAGAGCGTGGAGCCAGGTACCAGCGGTAAATTGTCACCAGAAAAATGGAATATGTCCTACACAACGGCAGTGTGATCTTGGGAGTTGTCCCTTGATTCTTACTAGAGGTGTGCTAAACTAGCAGTATTTGAAAATAACAGGTACGAACAATACCGTTCCAAAAAATAACACTTAAAAATACCTGTTATTGTATACATATTATATATATACACCTGTATTATATAATTTGTTATAAGAAATAAATTGAAACTAAAAGTATTAACAGTGCTACTTTACACTGTGACTTTATTAAGCTGTTACTGTTTAAAAGAAAATAAGAAACAAGAGAATATATGACGTATTTCACTTTGGGAATACTAATTTAAGTTTTCACTAGGAGTAAACAAACTGACATAGGTTTAATATTAAATTATTGATTCCACTTTGGTTAGACAAATCAGTTGCGAAACTCAGGCAATGAAATTTAGAGTGCACGTAATAGCACAACAAAGAATCTCAAAAACATTTACGTGAGATGTGCAGTGAAGTTAAAATCATCTTCGAAATTACGTGAAATCACGCTAAAAAAAAGTACTGTATAGCCTATCAGCCACTCTGTGTGTTATAACACAATATAATTCGCTTTATCAAAATTTACCAAGTTGATGACTAGTATAATATATAATTTGTTATTATAATCTGTATTATATATCTGCGTAACACGCAAGAATAAATTTAACATCAGTATGAATTATTTTTTTCATTTATTAAAAACAGCTTCGTCTCTTTGGCATACAGATATTCTGAACCTCAGTGTTTTGGTTCGTTTCGTACTAGTATGGCAATCGGCACATGCGCAGAAACGAAATTCAGCACCAAAAAGTGGCTACGTACTCGTGTACTCGTAATACTCCTAATACTTGTAGTACTCGTTTACTTGTTATTTGTATACCCGTAATACTCCTAATATGTAGTACTCGTTTACTTTGTTGTTACTTGTGTACCCGTAATACTTCTAACAGGCCTACTTGTAGTACTCGTTTACTTGTTGTTACTTGTGTACTTGTTTACTCGTTATTTGCGTAGGGGGGTTGAATCGGAACAGGTATTTCAACTTTTCAGTCACTGTTATATCCGTTCTACAAAAATATCGTTCCAAAATACCTGTTATTAGTATATCGGGCCACCTCTAAAATTCTTACTGCCGCTGTAACTTACAGCGCGTGAAGCCACTTCCGTTTAGCAACATTGAGTCTATTTTCTTGCCGTAAATTACAGCGGGTACAAGCAGTAAAATACAACTCGTAGAGCCCCTGCCTCCGCATTTTTTACGAGCCTGTCATTAAACTATTTATGCTACGCGCACACTCAGCTCACTATTGTCAAGTATGTTGCCAGTAAACATCCTGTGTTCTAAGTACTGTAAACTTTAAACAGCTACCTTTTTTCCTCTGTCTGTCTGTCTATCTATCTTTCTCGTCTCTGTTTACCTCTCTCTCTCTCTCTCTCTCTCTCTCTCTCTCTCTCTCCCTTTCAGTATTTGCTCTCAGACAATCTAAACATAACAGTTTCTTAACGTGACATTTTAGATGACATGTAGATAGTTCCGTCCTGCGCATTGTTACAAGGGATTAATGCATGATGCACCTGACAAAGCCAGTGCCGATGAGTATTGCAATGTGATCTAAAAAAATGAAAAACTTTAGTGTAAAGGGCGTGTAAAAAATATACGTTTGCGGTTTAGAAACGTGTTATGCACGATACTACACTCATTAATACTGGATGCACGATACTACACTCATTAATACTGGATGTTCATTTCGAAAAGCAACCGAGAAAAATTAAACAGAATGAGAAACGTGTTTATTGCAGAAATAATAGTATTTGAACAGGTAAAACATTAGGTCAATAATACAAACATTTGTTAGAGTAAATGTTGAAAACGTGTCCCACTTTCGCCACGTACTCTTTGTGGTTTTCATTGCAGTACTCTTCAGAGCAACTTTCTCGAGCACAGCTCATCCAATTCCTCCTAAAGATTCAGTTACTCTTCTTTCCAGTTCCTGTTACTCTTCTTTCCAGTTCCTGAATATTAACGAACATCCAGGGTTCCTGTGTAGGAAATTTCACAGTTATTGAGGAACGCATGACAATAAGAGTCCAGCCAAAGAGCGATGAATCCTTTAAATAGCCCGGACAAAATTACCCACTGAAGAGGGCTGGTTGATCATAAGCCCGTTCTAATACGTCTTTATCAAAAAAAGTCTGATGTTAAATTCCATATAACATATGACCCATCTTGTTTAAACTCGTAATGAAAATTAAGCCTTCCATTTTCCTCTGTTTTCCGATAAATTGCACAAAAATTTCTTGATAGAGCTCTACATTGGTTAAATATATTTTCAGAAAATTTAGGAACAATAATTCTTTGTCATGAAACAGTACACCATACACCAACGTTTTGAAAATTCAGAGGCTTTTGATGAATCAAATGAGGGTTTTCTCAGCTGCGGTCACTTTGTGCAGCTCACGTGGCTTTTAAATGGAATCATACATTCGAGTAAAAGATTTTGTCCAAGATTTTAATATTTTCCCGAACAAACGAGTTAAGCCCAGTGGGGTGTCTAGAATTAGCCTGCGGGGGTTCGGAGTCTGGTCGGCTTTATACAAAAGAAAAAAATAAGTTAAGACTAATCAACATTACTATCTGTAAAGTAGCTGATATCAGTCCCATTAAAGTAAACGATAATAACACAATAAAAATATGCGTTATTGAAACTTTGTTTACAAGATACTTATTTACTGAATTGATTTTCCTAGGTTTCATATTTTAAACGTCCTATACGCTAATGCTGTGTAATAAACCTGTTTGTATAGGTTAAAAAAAGAGTTACTTTTATATTAGTGTACTCAGCTGAAAGAATTATAGAACATCCTAAAAATTAACAGATTAACAAAATTCATCAATTTTTTCGATCCTCTGGGGGAGGGGTCCGGTCCCGTTCGTCCCTCTCCCCCCGTAAATACGCCCCTGGTTAAGCCATAGTCTGGCTAACCAATTATTCGGGAGTAACTTTGTTTGACACGTAGATTGTGTATTGTTGTAAGCACGATTCGCTTTAAATGCACTACGAAGGGATACTTTTTTTGCTGTAACAATTTCCATATGCTTTATTTGGTACACTTACTGCACGTCAAACACTTCGTAGCCTATCTGGTTTTGCAATAAACTCGCTTTTTCCTTGTTCAAAACCACTTTCATGAAAACATAAACTGAAGTCACTAAATAAAGTTAGAGATTACCCAAAACTCATCAACAAAGATAGGTCTGATAGAAAATTAGATAAATCAGACCGACCAACCAATTAGATTTCAGTTATTATAAAGTTCTTCATAAACTACTTGAGATTCAGGTCGCGTTTAACATTAACACCCGGTACGGGAAATCTGAATCTTTATATAATCAAAGTTGTGTGTGTGTGCGCGCGCGCGCGCGTGTGCGTGTGCGTGCGTGTGTGCCTATTCTAACTGTCCACATGTATATGAAGCCTGAATAGAGGCTTTCCGCTTGGCCAACCTGCTTCCCAGACGCAGGCTGTACCTACAACCCAAGAAAACTACAAAACATAATCCACCCTCGAAACGGTCCGGATAATACCTTAATACGATGTACATTGCATCACATAATTTAGAGTATTTATGTAAAGTTTAGTTTCCTCGAGTAAATTAGAAAGTAATAATTAACAACATAAAGCTTATTGAAACAAATACTTTTTGTCTGGCGACAGCCATGGAGGCCCGCGGCTACCTAAATTTGAAGAAAAAAAAAATATTATCTTCACGAGGACGACGTCCCGACTCGGATATTTTAGCGCCATTTAGGCTACGCTTAGTTCTTTCAAGGGCTGCTAGATGGCGTCCACTCTGCAGATATACACAGATTGTAGTCAACTTCTTCTGAGATGGCTACTAGTTACAACGTCAGTTAGACTTACTTCGGGCCTGGCTCAGAAAGGTTGTGTTGCAGTAGAGAAATCCCAGGCTATATGCATAAGGCATTTCCGCCGTCTTCCTAAAAGAGAGGCCCTTCGGCGTTTGGGTAGACAACGTTGTGTTTCAATGCTCACGTGACCGAAACCTTCCATAAACCTCGCAGTACCCGAACCAAACTTATTCTCGTTCTCCGTGTCCTAACCTCCTGACTCTGCGCAAAGAAGTCACCGTTCACCTGGGGTCGGACTTGACCTATGCATCACTCGTTTGGTAATCGCTTTTGTTGCCCACCAACAAATGTAAACCAGAGCAATTTCAGTCCAGAACGCTCCATCCGTGTCAGAGTCTCCGTGACTTAGCAGAAATAACGTAACACTTAGAGGTCTCCGAGTTCCTACTCTCTCCGGAGTTTCTTCGTCCGGACACTGTAAGAAACTCGTTTCATAGCGACTTGATCCTCTTCCTTTTCCAACCTCAGGACCATCACTGCATCAGACTTGGGCGATCCTAGATGATCCACCATAAGGCATGTCGCAAAATCTTCTACGTAATATCTCCCTGGAGTTTCACATTCCAAACCCGTTTCCTGACGCTCTCCTCCTCAGGGAACCTCCAGCTTCCAAGCCACCGCATTGTTTGTTATTGGTACCATCGTCATCGACACGGAGTCCCTGAACCTGGCAGAGGGCGACTGACGTCACGAGGTGTGTGCTGGGTACTCTCGAGACTACGGCATCCGCTTGATTCGTCAGCATGAAAAGACCACTACCTTCGACAAATAACAACTTGCTGGGGTATCCCTCCCCCCAAAGTTAGGAATCAGTCTACTGCATCAGGACTAGTAACCTGGGGCAATCATCGGATTCGACATGAACGCTGCGACATTGGTTTGGTGGCAAAGACGCCCCGCACACCAACCACTTCTTCAGTATAATGTAAGATTGTTACAAAGATTGCAATTGATGCTAGAAGTTGCAATCTTATTCATACGGTACAATCTGGAACTTTCGTTTTATGTAGGCATACTGTTGAGCATCTTCGCGAGCCAGTCGGTTTACGTTGTTACGTCGTCTATTTTATTTTTTATATAGCCCATGAGTTTTGTTTATTATGTGAGTTGCCTTAGAAGTAAAAATCGTTTTTGGTCAATCGTTTTTAGTTCCATGTTGCATAAGCAAATGGAAGTATGGTGATGGCGAAAAAAATCGTGTTCGAGATAAGGGCTGATTCTGTTTGTACTACCCTCAAAACATGAAGAAAAATCATTTTCTGCAAACCGTCTGTGTCCATGTGTCTGTATCTGTGTCTGTGTGTAGAATTTTTTCTATGGCAAACGATAACTGCCGCAAATTGATACAGAATCAAATAATGTTGTACATATATGCCCGAGTTATAGAGGACTCAATGTCTATTGATTTTGGTGAAGATCGGTTAAGGGGAAGGGGTCGTTTACCTGCACCGTTTTATGTTTTAACAAGTGTCATTTTTTCTATGGTGAACGATAACTGCCGCAAAATCAAACAGAATCAAATAATTTTTTGCATATGTGCCTGAGTTGTCGAGGACTCATTGATTCGCCTATTGATTTTGGTGAAGATCGGTTAACGGGAAGAGGTAGTTTACCTGTAACGTTTTATGTTTTAACAAGAGTAAAGTACTTAAATTTGATAAATGAAGTATCCTGAAAGAAAGTCATAATAATCCACTGTAGAAAGGTATTTGAAATATCTATAAATAAAAAGGGTAGTTGAAGGGGAAAGGGATAATTTTCTATAAATGAAAATGATAGTTGAAGGAGGAGGAGATAATTTTTTATATGTGTACTACGTTATCGGCAACAAAGAAGTAGTTTGTTGTTAAAATTCCTTCCCGGGCTTTTTGGCCGTGGTCCAATGTTTTCTGCAAAACCAGGCGTTTCGGCAGTGGCATCGACTGTCATCATCAGTGAAAATCGAGTGCGCTAACGTGAGGTGGTACACGTTAGTGACCACAGTACTGTGGTTAAGGCTGAAGAAAGAAGTAGTTTCTATGGAAATATTTAATTTCCAAAATGATTTTAAATATAAATCTTAGGACATGGAAGTCATGTATGGTTCTCCATACCGATATTTAGTTCTTACTAAAGCGTATACTGTGTGGGGTGGTAAACAGCCATAGGACATTTTTGGATTAATTTTTGTATACCTGTTCCACAATTTGACTCCTTCACATAAGTGCTGGAGAACCTATTTTCTGAGGAAAATATACCGGTGTTCTCCGTACTGCCTCTATATACCATATTCATCCTCGATTCGGTCATCGAAACAGAGTGCAGGTGTTTTGTTGAATCTTAACTGGAAGAATGTAAATATAAAACTGGAATTTTATCGTTTGGTACAATATAAATTTTACCGAAATATAGGGCCTACGTAATGTAATACACTTCTTGCTAGGCCTTTGTAAAAGAGTTAAAATTATTGATTTGAAAATTATGTTGGCCTATGAGCATGTGAAAAATAAGATCACAAACTATCTTTATCAAATATGATATATAATAATTTCTATAATAGTTTATGGTACTTATTCTAGTGTACCGACTCTTGATTTACCTCAGGGCGCCAGTAATAATAAACACAAATTAAAGTATGTTAATCACTTTAATGACAATTTGTATTTATATATTACAAAATTAAAATCTTCTTATATGGATTGAATTACTTATTGAAAAAAATTAAATATGATTAACTAGCAGTGAGTCCTTTATGAAAGATTGAGTCACTATGTTGCATACAACATATATTTATTTATCAAAAACATAGAATTTAAATGTTCATTATTCTTTACTTGCATAAATCCTTCCAAAGTGCGTGGTCCTGAAGCTATCGTAGATCGGTGTTCGTCAGCAGCCGTCGTCGTGTTGATTCTGGTTAAACTTGCACAATTCACTTTATCACAAGTGCACTACACTAACATATGGATTATACCTCTAACTATGTTGTATAATTACACTGGACACAAAGATGACAGAATTTAACTTAAGTGCATTTAACTCACTCCACGTCGCGTTTGGCCCGACTAATTTATACCGTCACAACTTTCTTTCGAACTCCAACGCTTCCTTCCGCGAATTACCGCCACGTAAAGAATTAACAGAACTTCGTATGTATTTCTTATTTATTATTGTTTATTATAACTTCGATTATACTCTTTGAATTATTATGATTTTTGAAACTTGCTTTATAACTTCAATATTAATAATTATAGTGTTCCCGTACTTTGTTATTTCTGAGAAGTTTACTGATTCTTTCCGTTAAAATATCTATATTATTTGACGCAAAACAACGTACACGAGTCTCTCCGTATAATTCTGCCGATATAAAGAAGACTGCCCTTATTTCCTCTAAGTTCACCATATCTTATTTATTAAAATTATAAATAGGTCAAATTTTCCGTTACATAAGTCCCCCCCCATTAAACTAACGTTCAATTTTTTTTTTTCAAAATTGTAAACTGGTTTAATTGATGCGTCCCTAAAATTATTATAATTATAAGTACTTTGTTCGATATTCTATTAACTTGAAATAATTAATACATTCATTATAATTAAAATTAACAACATATTCAATTTACGCAATTGCTTTAAATTTCTTAGTCTACTTGGGTGAGTATTTTATTACAACACTACTCCTAATACATTCATTATTGAATACTAGACCTTAAGGGTTGGTCTGGTTTTATGACTTGTTTACAAACAAAATATTCGGCCCTCTCTACCTGACTTGTCAACAACTCTTTAAAATGTGGGTGGTCAAATTTCTCTTTCAATAACATCTGTTACACACAACAATTTCCCTTTTTACACATCTGGTGACCATTCTTATTTACTTAGTTTCTAAACATTCATAATTTCTTATATAACTAACTTTCATTAAACATTATTACATTTACTTTCCTTACATTTATTTTTCTACCTATTACTACTACATTAATATACGGATGTGTGCTGTTACATTATGTTTTCAATTTTTTTTGTGGTGTTTCTGTGTGTGTGTGTAAGTTTTGGGTTTCTTTCTCCATTGCTTCAAAATCTTCTCGTTTTTTCTCTCTATTGCTGCTACGCTCTTTATCTTGTCGTCCTTGCCTCCTTACCTCTATCTCCTTTCTATATATTTCTATTATTCGTTCTAATTCTAGACGTCCTTCTCTGTGTAACTCTCTTTCTTGTCTTTCTTTCTCTTTCTGTTTTTCTTCTTTACGAGACTTGAGTGCTTCTTTGTTTCGATGACTTCGAAACTCTAAGCGGCTTAATAAAGAATTTTCTTCTTTCATAGTTACTTTATCCCGATTGTGTCTTCGATGTTCATCTCTGTGAGACCGTGAATGATGATGTCCTTTTCTGTGACTGGATGACGCATGACGACTTCTTGATGAATGTTTTTCTCTGCCGCTGTGAGGTCTGGATTTACGTACATGTGTTTGGGATGGTTTAATCTCCCACGGATCTGCTGTATCTTCTTCTGACATACTGTTAAGACACTGGAAGTCTTCGGCACTCCGGCAACCATGAATAGCTGGCCAGTAAGGGGTTAATGGATCTTTTTCGAGTTCTATTGCTTCGTCAACATCATGATTAGTAACATGTAACGGAGACGTTTCATCTTCACCTCTTCTATCCATATTTGAATTCCTCCCTTCATCAACATCCATCATTACAGGTGATTCTGATTCATCTGACATAACTACTATTTCTGTTTCTTCCGATTCACGGTCGATATTTTCGCTCACCGTATCGTCTAATCTTTTGTTATTTATTTCGATGTTTTCACTTACGACTTGCATATTGTTGCTATGCCGTTCTTCCAACCCTACGAATTGCTGTTTAGTGTTCATACTAATCTCAGTAATCTTATTGGTATTGTCTTGGATTTGGTTTCTTATTTCCATGTGTTGTTTCTGGATTCGTTCGTTCATTTGTTGTAGTGCTTGTTCTAATCTCACCTCATGTTGTTCTAACCGTTGTTCTGTTTTTTCTGCTTGTTTTTGTATCTGTTGTGAGAGCTGTTTTGTTATTTGTTCTACTTGAAGTGCCAGTCGTTTTTCTGTTTGTTCTGTTTGAAGTACCAGTCGTTTTTCTGTTCGTTCTGATTGTTTTAGTATCTGTTCTAATCGTTGTTCTATTTTTTCTGATTGTTTCTCTAGTACTTGTTGTAGTATTGTGTAGATATCAGTGTTTTTGTCTGTCTCTGGTGGTGTCTGACTTACCGGTCGTTCTTGGACTTCTGTTACTACTGTTGGTGTAAATTGTTGTGTTTCTGCGTTTACATCGTACTGTCTGTTTAGTTCCCGCGTCCCTGACGCTTCATCGTCCTCTGAAATGTCAGCGAGTGTGTCTGGATTGCCTAGTTGATTATTTATTTGGAACTCCATAGCGTTGCTTTGGGTACTTGTGTTTGTGCTCATGTTGCTGTACAGGTTATGAATGTTGTTTTGTATGTCCTTGTTTCTCCTACTCCTACTTCGCGTAATCATAAAATCATAAACTATGTTTTATACTATTTCTTAATTTCTACTTGTTCTTAATTTATAATTTATTTAATAGTGACTCAATCGTGTCCACGTTCCGGGCGACAGAATGTAATACACTTCTTGTTAGGCCTTTGTAAAAGAGTTAAAATTATTGATTTGAAAATTATGTTGGCCTATGAGCATGTGAAAAATAAGATCACAAACTATCTTTATCAAATATGATATATAATAATTTCTATAATAGTTTATGGTACTTATTCTAGTGTACCGACTCTTGATTTACCTCAGGGCGCCAATAATAATAAACACAAATTAAAGTATGTTAATCACTTTAATGACAATTTGTATTTATATATTACAAAATTAAAATCTTATATGGATTGAATTACTTATTGAAAAAAATTAAATATGATTAACTAGCAGTGAGTCCTTTATGACAGATTGAGTCACTATGTTGCATACAACATATATTTATTTATCAAAAACATAGAATTTAAATGTTCATTATTCTTTACTTGCATAAATCCTTCCAAAGTGCGTGGTCCTGAAGCTATCGTAGATCGGTGTTCGTCAGCAGCCGTCGTCGTGTTGATTCTGGTTAAACTTGGACAATTCACTTTATCACAAGTGCACTACACTAACATATGGATTGTACCTCTAACTATGTTGTATAATTACACTGGACACAAAGATGACAGAATTTAACTTAAGTGCATTTAACTCACTCCACGTCGCGTTTGGCCCGACTAATTTATACCGCCACAACTTTCTTTCGAACTCCAACGCCTCCTTCCGCGAATTACCGCCACGTAAAGAATTAACAGAACTTCGTATGTATTTCTTATTTATTATTGTTTATTATAACTTTGATTATACACTCTTTGAATTATTATGATTTATGAAACTTGCTTTATAACTTCAATATTAATAATTATAGTGTTCCCGTACTTTGTTATTTCTGAGAAGTTTACTGATTCTTTCCGTTAAAATATCTATATTATTTGACGCAAAACAACGTACACGAGTCTCTCCGTATAATTCTGCCGATATAAAGAAGACTGCCCTTATTTCCTCTAAGTTCACCATATCTTATTTATTAAAATTATAAATAGGTCAAATTTTCCGTTACAGTAATATACATAATGTATAGGTACGTAGCTTAATGAATGCAGTCTAAGGCAAAGTTATGCAAGAGGCAGTAACTTAAAAATCTTAGTTAAATTATTGACAAAAACCAAAGGAAGACAATGGTCTAAAAATAGATACATTGTGATTTTGCGTTGTCCAACATGGGAACAAGTGTTTGCTTGCGTTTGATTGGTTAGACGTGGGGTGATGTCTTCTTGTTGGTGAGGGGAAGTGAGGGGCTTACGTGACAGTAGCACCGTAACAACTTCGACGTCTCAGCAAAAAAATATGTCACACTCGTCACTAGAGGTGTGCTAAACTAGTATTTGAAAATAACAGGTGCGAACGAAACCGTTCCAAAAAAATAACACTTACAAATACCTGTTATTATATACCTATTATACATATACCTGTATTATGTAATATGTTATAAGAAATAAATTGAAACTAAAAGTATTAACAGTATTACTTTACACTGTGACTTTATTAAGCTGTTACTGTTTTTTATAAGAAATAAGAGAATTTATAGGCCTATCTCTCTTTGGGAATACTAATTTAAATTTTCACTAGGAGTAAACAAACTGACATAGATTTAATATTAAATTATTGATTAGATTTTGGTTAGACAAATCAGTTGGGAAACTCAGGCAATGAAATTTAGAGTCCACGTAATAGCACAACAAAGAATGTCAAAAAAATTTACGTGAGATGTGCGGTGAAGTTAAAATCATATCCGAAATCACAGTAACAAAAATTACTATATGGCCTATCAGCCACTCTGTAGGTTATAACACAATATAATTCGCTTTTTCATGCAATCGGCACATTCGCAGAATGAAGTATTTAGCACCAAAAAGTGGCTTTCCACCTCGTAATACTCGTAGTGCTCGTTTACTTGTTTATTCGTTAGTTGCGTAGCGGGGTCCCGCGACTCGGAACCGCGAGTGATCGGAACGGGTATTTCGACTTTTCAGTTTTCAGTTATCTTGAATCGGAACAGGTATTTCAACTTTTCAGTCACTGTTATATCCGTTCCACAAAAATAATCGTTCCAAAATACCTGTTATAGGTATATCGGCCCACCTGAGTCGTCACTTCAACAGTGTGAGCACCCAAAACAAAACCCGACTACCGCAATTTATGTCAGTAAATTAATAATGCTATTTACAGTTTTGTTTCCTATTTCACTAACGATGGTTACAATAAAACAAACGAATGCAAACTTATTCTTTTAAGTTCAGCACAAGTTTAAAAACACAATAAAAAATCGAAATTCGATTGTATGATACCCCTTTAGTTGTCATTTTCCGTTACCTCTCAAACTGTTAAAATTATCAGACCACGAGAAACCGTCAAGATGCTAGTTGATGTTCCTATATCAGGTATACATTTTACCCTAAACGCAGTTTTACATAGAACCTTAAATTCGTAGCGACCGTCAATCAATGAATTTTTCCGTGGTTGACAGGTATATGTATAAACGTTTTCTGCACCAATTGTATAAACGTTTTCTAATATATAATTGTTGATTACTGCTGTTATAATTAATTACAAATACCATTAAATTATGAGTAATTTAAATTGTAATATTCAATAAATTATGTTCTGGGATATTATAATTTTCTCTTTGTATTTAAGGAGAACATTTGATGATGTAAAACAAACTGTTTCAACTCCTTCACATATGCACACATATGCGCGCACGCACGCACCCTCACATACACAAACATGTTCACTCAGATAATTGATATGTTGTGTTTGACATTTTCTTTTCTATTCATACAAAGGTCCTGATGATGACAGTAAATCTTAGAACATGGAAGTCATGTATAGCTTTCCATACCAATACTTTCTCTACAAATCAGTACGAATTCATACGCGGATTCTCAACAGCAATAAATAATTGCAGCCGAGTTCCTGGATTACTCGTATTGATATAACCAAAGCTTTTGATATAATGAAACATTTATTTTCCTGGACGATTTGTGGAAACATGGCATTCGGGGTACTCCGCACGAGTAGCTTAGAAATTAGGTTTGAAATCGCAAGCAGCTTACAGGAATTGGGAGCAATTTGTACAAAGAAGGTATTTAAATTTCCGATATGCCTCAAGACTCTGTTTTAGGTCCTATTTTATTTGTAATATACGCTAATGACCTACATAACGTAAGACTCGTGACGGGTAACTGTATTTGCAGATACCACTGGGTTGGAGTATACAAACGCCTCTTTGGACTCGTTTAAAAATTCTATTCAGCTTTACCTAATACAAGGAGCTGAATCAAAAATTCGCTGGAATGGGACCGAAAGCAAACATCAGTAAAACTAAATATATGCTAATTTCTGCATCAGAAAGGAAAAGAAATCTATATAATTTATGCATAGAGTATACTTCATTTTATACAGTTAATAAGTTCAGATACCTGGGTAACATGATAGAGGGTCCATAAACACGACAGTACATGACAGGATACAAACAGGAAATAGGGTATATTATGCTAACAGTAGACTACTGAGAAGCAAACTCATTAGTCGTAACTCAAAAGTAAAAATATAGGTCTATAAGACATGTATCAGACCGGTTGTTACTTATGGAGGCGAGCCATGGAGATTGACAAAAAAGGAACAAGAAACGCTAAGAAGGTTTGAAAGAAAGATTAAGACGTGTTTATGGCCCGGTTAAAGAAGATGACGAACGGAGAATAAGAAATAACCAGGAGATAGATAAACTACTGAGGACATTGCAACATTCATAAAGGCTCAACGAATACAATGGCTAGGTCACCTGGAGCGGGTGGACGTCAGCGTATGCCAAAGAAACTACTGGAGGCGCAACTCTATAAAAACAGAAAGAGAGGCCGATCTAGGATAAGATGGTTGGATGATGTGCTGGAAGATCTAAGAAGAGTGGATGTGACGGGTTACACTGAGGCGGCTATGGATAGGAAACATTGGAGAAGTGTGGGTTTGGAAGGCAAGGCTCACGTTCGGCTGTAGTACTGAAGAAGAAGGATTCAGCTTTGCCTAAAAAAATTAAATTATTGGTTTACTAAAAATGTTATGGTTCAACTGTAATACTGAATATATGATATTTAGTTTGAGTAGTAGCAAGCTTGAATTTCCTCGCGTTTGTAATTATCATGAATTGTTCTGTCAAAATAAACTTAACCGTAAGTGCTTGGAAACGGAGCAGACTAAACATGGAAAATATCTAGGTTAATAACAGATAGTAATATTTCTCGGAAAGGACATATTAGTAAACCGAAGAAAACCGAAAACACTTAAAACACTTAGAAAAAATGTCATTTTTATATTAATGAAAAAAAAAGAATATTTTATTTTAATTTAAACGCGGTTAGAGTATTTGAGTGTGTAGTCGGTAATATAGAGAGATGAGTACATAATTCGATACACATAAACAATGTCGAGATTCGAGGTGAGACGACAGTACTTGTACTTCGTACATCTGCAATACTGGTAATCTGCTAAATATTTATTATGATTTTGAAGTAGATCCAGAAGATATTATTAATGGATATGCTAAAAACCGTAATCATCGCATAGAATTTGTAATTTAATTATGCTTTAATTAAAATAGTAGCCCTATTAATAAATAAATAATTTATGAATTTTGTCTTTTAGTTAAAAATTTTTTAAAAATTATTCCACTTTTCTAAGCGATGGCGAACACATACACACACAAACTATATATATATAATTTTCGACCCCCCCCCCCAAAAATTTCTGGATACGCGCCTGTAACTTGATCTCTCACACTTCTGTAATTTTCTTAAATTTTTGGCCTGTGGTACCCCCAAAAGCTAAAAAATTTTCATACTATAAGCTACATTCTGTTTTGGGTCAAAACGCTATTTAGTCTGAATCTGGCTACATATGTATACTTTTTCCAAATTGTTTATTTCTTTTTGGGTCCCGATGTCCTCTAATGTTATGTAAATTTCCCAAGCAGAATACTGTATTCAGATTTTGGTTAAAATTGTCTTTAATTTGGTACCCCACATGTATTTTTGCGTTTTTATTATAATTTTTACCCACTTCTTGGGACGCTGCTTCCCAAAATTTGGAAATTTCCAAAAACGAGCACTGTATCCAATTTTAGCCTAAAATTCCCTTTAATTTTATATCCCTTTAATTTTATATCCACATAGACTTTTCAAATGTTTTTACCATTTTGACCTCCTCACATTCTTGCTTCCCGTCACTATATTTTCGGGGGGGGGGGGACAGTCTACAAAAAAAAACAGTAGGGTTCTCTAGGGTAAAAGTATCGACACGCATGTCAAGTTTTACGAAAATCGGTCGAAGAATTAAAAAGTTATGGTGATACATAGGCTGATTCCAAACAGACAGAAAACTCTAAACGGTCAAGTTAAAACCGAGAAGTCGTTTCGCTCGTAAAATAAAATGTGGGATAGGCTATATGTTTGTAGTAAAGTGGTTTTTTTCCGCACCTGAAGTGCTAATTGATTTAATTCCTAGATACCACATTTACAGATTGCAATTTGCGCTTATAGTTCAGAGGTGCCTTATACACAAGTCCAATATTCAGTGGTGTCGCAGTAAGTCAGGGAATTTTGGAAGTGCGCCAGGAAATCTAAAGACTTTCCTGACCAAAAATCTAAAGATCACTGACCAAAGTAAGACAATTTGTATAAAACAATTTCTGGACTGACAATACGAATACGAAACATTATCTGAATAAGCGCATTATAAAAAACTTGAATGAACTACGGTAAAAATAAATCGTGTAGGAAGAGAAAATGTTACAAAAAATGTTATGTTAATTTACAGTACATTATAATGGGGCAATATTCGATATTCACGTGAACTCTTTGTTAAAACTTTCAATAAAACGAAATCTACGGACTGAATTCTATCACTTTGTATGACTATTTCTCTTTCCCCCCCCCCGCCCGATTATTGTCAGAAGCAGATGGTATAGGGTATTAAGTGAAGGGAGCCCAGGTGTTACGCAAAAAAGGATTCCATGTTTTCGTCATTGAATTGGATGAAGTCCGCAGCAGACGACAGTTGGTTTTAACTTACTAATGCTTCCGCTAGAAGGCGCACGAGTAGACCCATGCAGTTTGCTGCACAACTATTCGTTCTCTGCCATTCCTTCGTTAGCTCAGAAGGAGGTGATTTCGGTGAAAGTATTGTTTTTAGAGGTTACGAATGTCAAGTGTTTACACGTGCTGTTTGTATTGAATTTTGACATTTGCGTATTTTATAAATTAACGAAACAGAGTTGAGAAAATTTATTTGTAATAGTTGTAGTGAAAAAAATCTGCAGAAAAAACTAAAGACAGTGAAATTCTAAATCACAGTTTAAATCCACTGTTGAAATGGATTTATTGTGTAATGAAAAACTTAACACACTTGACAGCTGTATTGCAGGTAAAGATCCAGCGATTTTACAGGACGCGAGAGTGTTACAGAATTTACTGAAAAGTGAATCGTTTTATATGCCTCCTTGCAATTATTTCACAGAAGTTCAAAATGACATTTTTCCTTTTATGAGGAGTATTGTGACAACTTGGATGTTAGAGGTGAGTATTTATAAATTGTGTTTACTTCCTAAGTAATTATAAAAGTGTATATGTACTTTGTCGTAATTTAGTAGGATGGTTATATTGTGCATTGTACGATTTGTTCATTTAACAAGGAAACTCACTTCAAGTTAGTTTAAGTTTTACTTGTTAACTAGAAATACTTCTGTTGATATCTCAGGTCAAAATTGACAAGAAAAATCTTAAGTTTACATGATAATCTCAGGTCAAAATTGACAAGAAAAATCTTAAGTTGACAGTAATCATTAAGTTTGCATAATTTTTTTTTTTATAGTTTTGATGTTTTTGATTTTTATTTATTTATAAATGACTGTCAATTTGGTCACAAGTAATGAAATGTGATGCAAAAATTATTTACTAGTGACGCATTGTTATGTACTAGTAAAAATTATTTACCACTTGTGGACTAGTTTTAAGACGTGTAAAGTGATCTATTATGACGAATACTAAATAACCTAAAAAAATGAGGTAATTATGAACATTCTTAACTTCTCTTATATTGAGGTGAAATATTTTTCTTTTTTTATTAATTAGTATCTCACGTATTTAATAACTAGGCTATAATAGATTCCTACGTAGCCCATACGTTTTTAAAGTTGCAGACGTTTCATGTTTTTATCATCGGCTTACATTTGACAGGTGACGATATTAGTCTATTGCGTCAGCAGTCGCCATTGACAGTTATTATTTTGTAATAGTAGTCTGTATTCTCCAAATGTAACATTGTTTTGCGGTTTTTGTAATAACCTTAATATCGTATGTCGTCAGGATTAAGACCGAATCAGTGGAGTACGGTACCGGTCCCGTAAACAATTTTTGGTCATTAGTGTGTGTACAGATCAGTTTCAAGGCTAGTTTCAGCTAATAAAATGTAAATGTTACATTTGAAAGAGTCTTCATTTTTAAACGAGAAACGTTCAAAATCTATTACCTTTCTGAATTTGTCTATGCAACTTAGATCGAACTGTCAACAATGGTCGTGAGCATAACGCTTTTAGTGAGTCACTCTTTTCACTTTTGCGGAGCCTTCCCTTCGAGACCCTCCTTATTTCGGTTTCATGCGTCGCTTGTGTGCATATAAAGCAGAGGGCGACTGTCTCAAGGTCGCAACGAGTAGGCCTACTCTAGATTCTGAGGCTAAATTTCCAAAATATTAACAAAATAAAAATATTAATTATTTGAGACCACGTTTGTATTCAACACAAATTTATTTTCTGCTGTATAATGAATATTCATTTTCAACTTCTGTACTTTGTTAGCAGTTTTGTGTAAGAAAATTAAAACGTTTTACGTACAAGTTTTGTTTTTGTATGTACTTTTTACTTCGTACTAAAGACGACGATATTTATCGATAATTGATAAATAAATAAAACCGTACAAATTTATTTTGGAGTGTGATTTTCTTTGCTTTAGACGTGTTTAAACTGCATAATACATTTGAAACCTCCGTTGTTGGGCAAGAGATTATTTAATTACTAAATACTTGTGTATACCTAAAGACATATTTTGTAATAAACGTACTTTATATCAATTTACCGCAGTAAATATTCGAGTTTTGGTTTTACAGCATCTGTTCAAAATAATTAAACAATCCGTTAGAGATTGTGAAGTTGTGACTAGACAATTTATCCGTTATATTAAACGGTTTTGCAGTGTCGTGAGAAATACTCGGTTTAATTTGTAATCAGTAAATCTCGTCCGATTTATTTTGCATTAACAAAATCGGGTAAGCAGTTGTCTATATTTATAAGTTATAACTAATACTACGACTGTGTAGAATGTGACAGTAAGATCCGTTTATTCGTTAAATATAGATTAATTTTATACGTCTTTCGTCGGCCTCTGCAGCATACCGAACGTTCATGCTGAACCTGTGGAGGAATCACCCACTTAGCGACGATACGGACCTTGCCCGGCTTTACACGTCATCCACAAGCTCGTAAGAAATTCCGTGAATCCGGCTGATCACCACAAGACGTAATTACTGGAACTGCAGTCGTGTCCTCGAGTATATTGACAGTATGGAAATATCACGTATCCGATTTAGAGAAGTATTTCGGTGAGAACATTTGACGACGGGGGAGTATAAAACATAGGTATAAGAAGAAGAAAATGTTTCTTTTATTTCATTAAAAACAAATAAACTTCTTTTATTAATGAATTCTTAATTTTGTAGTGACCGTCAATCAATGAATTTTAACGACGAAGAGTTTGCGAGGATCGGTCAAAAAAGTATACAAAAATTTTTTAATTATTTGTGTCAACGTTTCGACAATATTTATTGTCATCTTCAGGACCTGTGTACGGATACAAGAGAAAATATATCAAACACAACAGATATTAAATACCTATGTTCAGATATTTAACAGTTACCTGAAGTAGTATTACTCAGTTCTCGATATGAAAATAACATGACATTAATCACCAACTAATTTATCTGTTGTGTTTGATATATTTTCTCTTGTATCCTTACACAGGTCGCTCTTGAAGAGCACCATAAATATTGTCGAAACGTCGACACAAATAATTTGAAATTTGTGGTATACTTTTTTGACCGATCCTCGCAAATCCTTCATCGTTAAAATTCTTTTTTTTAAGGTAGTTTCAGTAGGCCTACTCTTGAATGACATTAAAAAAAAGTGAGGTTGTCAGATGACAATAAAAACAATGTTTCCTGAATAGGATTGTGAAAAAATATTTTTCAAGATTTGGGCGAGGGACTTTATTGAATTATGAAACATTGTGTACACAATTTCGAAAGTTAACAATTATTTTATTAAACTCTCAAATTACAACAAATAGTAGTACCATAGAAAGGCCTACAATTATTAATGAGTAGCAACAAATTACAACGAGTAGGCCTATAGTATTAGGCCCACTTAAGCTTAGAAAATACTAATCAATCCATTTTTTTTCTTGATTTTGCCTTAACGTAGTCTTGTATAATTTCTTCTAAATCGAGCGTTTCAAGTATCTCACTTTCAGTATTCAACCTTGCTAACGAAAATAATCTCTCATCTCCCATAGTTGAACTCAACGTATCTTTAATGCGTTTTAATACAGAAAATGAGCTTTCAGATTCGCAGTTAGCTACTGGAATCTTCAAAAGCCGACGATAATCAAAGTACATCACTCATTTTACAATCAATAATCCAGTTTAATATTTTGAGCGGACAAAGTGTAGTATCATGGAATCTATCATCTTCATTCGAAGGATTTGATAAAAACCTCTTTCTTGCAATTTTATTCATGACACAAAGTGATTCAATTCTACTAGAAGATCGTTATTTATAAATCGTTCGAGTACGTTTCTACAAGAGCTGTCACTTGATTTTCCAACTCGACACTCTCCATGGTTAATAACTCCTCAAAAAAAAAAAAAAAAAAAATGCATATGTGATCATAAACTTTGCTTCGCTTAGGCAATTCAGCTGAATGGTGCCCCCTCTGACATCTGAGGCCCTGATGTCCGGTGCTGCAGCATACCCTAGCGCAGTGGTTCCCAAACTTTCAGTCCGCGGACCCCCCCAAAAAATCAAAAATATCACGGACCCAGTCTGAGTTATGAAATAAAACAAACAGTAAATATGATACAAACTCTTATATTTTAATTACAATATATTAAAGTCAAAATTCTTTTAATCTGCAAAATTGTAATATTAATGATATCAAACATAGTTTTATGTGAACAATGAAGCATTTGAACAATTAGCTCTGCAATATTAGGTTTAATGTCTGATAATTTCAATATTAAGTCACTCTCGACATCAAGTTTATTTCTTAACTTTGCAGACCTCGGCTCTATGTTTCCAGCGACACGTGTCGAAATCCAGCTACTTAGGCGTAAAACCAGCTACATGGAAAAACGTTTTGCTTAGATACAGTGCTTATACGCGAGATACAGTGCTTGTACGTGGACTAAAACAGCACGATCATTTCGGCTGACAAACAAATCTGCTACACGACATGATTTAAAGACATTAGTTTGAAATTACTTTTACAATTACAATTAAGCTAGTTTGCACCAAGAAAAGTACTGGAATCTTCTACTAATTGTTTTTAAGATTCTAAAATTTAGAATTTAGGCCACAAAAAAATCGAAAAAAATTACGGTATATTCTATTTTTTTTTTTTAAAGTGTCTGCGGACCCCTGGGGGTCCACTTTGGGAACCACTGCCGTAGCGTTATGGATAATCCACCACTGGGGACCACATCGTTGTATAAAAAAGTATTTTGTTCCCAGTACAGGAGAAATCATCCGAAACGTTTGAACAAGGACAGATCAGCTGGGCCGCGCGTTAATGATTGTATTACGTAAACTTATCCAATTCGGTTGGAATGAAAATTCGTAACAGAATAAATTTGTCGTCCCGTAAAATGCTCTACGACGAGCCACTAAAGTGGAGAGACGCTGTCGTAGTCTCCAAGTGTCTCCATAAGTTATCGACAATAACGTAGTGGCTTGTTCGTGTCAGCGTGTACTACGAAATCGCAGGTAAACGCTAATCACGGCAGCTTGTAATTGGCGAACAGGGGTGCCCACACCAAGTCGCATCACTGGAATTTTGGGGGGGGGAGATTTTTCAAGGCGATTTTTGTACTTTTTGGGGGGGGATGTCCGCGGTACCCAAACTTTTTCTTTTACTTTTAAATTCCCCTCCATCATCAATCGTGGCTCTACTACCCTTGGTGGGTCTAGGCCTGCTCCAAGAGTCGATTCCATTCCTCCCTATTGCATGCCTTGGCTTTCCAGTTTGTTATGTTCAGCTTTCCGAGGTCGTCCTCTATCTGGTCTTTGAATCTACTTCGCGGTCTTCCCATTTTTCTACTACCCATTGGTTTCTGGTGGAAAATATGTTTCGTAGCCTGTCCTTCCTCCAATCTCTCTATGTGTCCAACACACCTTAGCCTGTGTATTTTGATTAGCCTGACAATGTCCGGCTCTTTGTAAAGATGGTATAGTTCATAATTATAGCGCCTGCGGCACATTACATTTTCTTGTACTCTTCTAAATATTGTTCTTAGAATCCGTCTTCCACAGCAACCTAGAAGTCTCTCGCTATTTTTTGTCATTGTCCAGGTTTCTGAAGCATATGTCAGCACTGGCCTGATAAGTGTTTTGTAGATTTTTTTAAATCCCCCCCACGTACTTTACCCCCTCCCAGAATTTACCCTTCCGCTCCAATAACAATGAATAGGGCCTAACCCTAATAGAGTGTTCAAACATTCTCTTTGTGAACTTTATAACTGTTTTAGGCCCTACAGTTTAGAAAGATTTTTAAATCCCACCCAACATCCCAATAATTTCAAACTCCCCCCTCCCCAGGAAATGTTAGATCATCCCCATAACAACAACAATAAATCACCCTCAAAATCTTAACACCTCCGGAAGCTTTGAGTAAATTTCGTGCCTCCGTTTTCCCGTGCCTTCAAATTTTTTCCTTTTCTCTTTCCAAATTTTTTCCCTTTTATGTAATTTTTGTTTCTTTTTGAACATTCCTAGTCGTTAATGTTAATGGCTTTATTAAAATATAAATTGCTTTACTGACCATTCAGTCAACGTTTGTTGTGATATTTCGGCCATCAAACTGTGAGAACTGTAAGGGCTAATAATGTTAGGCCAGGTTTGACCAGGCTTTTACATTTATCGTAATTCAGTTATTGATTAGGCATATTAGAAAACCTTTTAGTATTGATAAAAAGAGTAACATTAGTTTTTTGATTCCAATAATTGCTTAAATGGCTTTAGTTTTTCAAAAATTTTAGGATAAAGCCCCAAGATCCACCGTTATCTGGGGGTTATTCCATACCCCCGTATTGTGGTCTCCCCCTTACCTACAAAATCAAATTTGGGGGGATTTCGGAATACTTGGGGGGAATTGCACCATGGCCTTTGGGCGGGGATGGGCACCTCTGTTGGCGAATATACTAGATAAAGAGATATATTCTAGAGTCCTAGAAATTTAACGGCCGTCCCAGATTTAATTTTCAGCATTGGTTAAATGGGCGACACTGTTGCCAGGTTTCGAGTGTTTTGCGCATTGAAGGCGGTTGGAGTAGCTGACCCGAACAATGTCTTCGATTTATTGCTAACGGAGTGAACATTTTTCAGGTAAGGCTTACATATTACTGTACAGTTTTAATAGTGTTTTGTGTGATTTTGGGCGAGTGCTCACGATTCACTCTCGTAAATCAATACTGGTGCCGCCATTACTTTATAAAATTTAAGTTCTGTATCTTTTCGTACTTTCTTTCTCGGAGACTTATGAATTGTGCCGCACATCCTCTGGTATCTGTTTACTATATTATTGATATCGTTTTCATGTTCATAGCTTACGTCGCACCCTAGATAGTTGGTAGGCCTAGTGGGATATTTTTCCAATCCTGTTATATACTATTTTGGAGCGTACTGGGACTTTTACTTTAAACGCCATTATTTTAGTCTTTGTCGTGTAAATTGTTAAATATAAATATCATCATCATCATCGTCTTCTTAACGGTTTTAGGCTTTAGAGCGGCCTGTTCCTATTCCACAGTCCACCTTTTCTTAGATCTACCGATTTTCTTCTGCCTCTAGTGTTGTAATCTTTCGCCATCTTCGGTAAAAGCTATCTTCAGCCTCTACATACTCAAGACAGTCGTGCGTGGTGAAGAGCCACACCATTTTCGAGGTGGTCCTGTAACAGAACACGACGGATCTGGACCAGAGGAGGCCGATACAAAATGTAGCCGGCATAGGGTTGGTTGCCCCCTATACTGTGGACTCAATCAGCAACTCACAATTTCAACAGTAGCCTCGGAAATATATGCCTAAATATGATAGGCCTATGTATAGTTCTATAAATTTTTGTTTTCGTACGTGTGGAGGCGTAATATCGGATCTTCGTAACGATTTGTCATCCATAAGATAATATTATAGAATTACGAATTTGTTACAACACAGCTTTTGTAGGCTCGTCGTAGAGTCAGAAATTACGAAAAAAATAGAGGTCACTCTACATAACTCTGGAAGTTCTCGACTGAATCGCGATTCGTAATTCAGTATTTAACGTAATTTGGTCTTTCGTCAGTCTTTTTGACGTAATGGTTAAGTTTCTTTGAGTGGAGATGAAGAAAACTGCGGTTCCTCTGTAATCTGTATTTAGTTATGATGATTTCTGTTCGTGTAATTCACGAGCGTACTGTTATATACAGTAGACCGTGTGTTAACCAAAACCGAAGAGGGGGAGGCGGTTTCGGATAATAATTAAGACGTAATTTTTTAAAGTTTGATGAAAAATCACTAAAGGCAATATAGAATATTATCAAAGGATTTTAATAAATCGTCGTTTCGGTAAACGGTATTTCGGTTACTGTACGTATTAACCACGTTTAGATCTATATTCATTGGAAGTATCAACGAGATTACGTGTTTACGGTTAAAAGAGAATTTTTTTTTCTCACGGTTTAAATATCAATAGGAGGGGAGGGGGTAACATTCAGTTTGCGTGTAGTTTAAGGGTTAATGCCACGGGCACGTGTATAGAGTTAGCGGTTGAAACAGTATAGTATTTGTTTTTGCACTTATTAGAGACCAGTGAACCCAGGTGACATCTGTCCACTGTACTGTGGATTTTAATTTGCATTAACGTTAATACATACTTAAGTCGTACGCTGGACAATGCTGGACTTAAAAGGTATCGATTGTAGTGTACATACGTCACCTGGCGGAAGTACGTTGTCTTACGCCCTCACGCGCGTGCGCGCGCGCACTAATGTCGTGTGAGAACACTGTTAAACAGATGTTTCTGACCGCAGGTTATCGCTCTGAAGATACTAAAGACGTTACTCAGTGCGATTTGGTGGAATAATATAGATTCTATGACGGTTGTCTCTGGATGTCAGAAACCTCTTACTGTTGTAGTGTCGTTGGATTTTTGAAAATCTTTTTATGACTTTATGATAAGAAATTTATAAAAGCCCAGCATATGCCCCTAAAACCTTTATATCGGAAGCGTGTGATTGCATATACAGTACACTGTTTAGGGGAACTGACGCACAACTGAGCCGACTTAATACTTGAATAAGTTTTTGTTTCTAACTACAGTGGAAAACGTTTAACTTGAAATGACGGGGACCAGCTGTTTTTACGTGTTAACCGAATTTCGTGTTAACAACAGAATTTCGTGATAAATGGACAAAAAGTGAAACAAAATGAGACAAATGAACAAATACTGTGTAGATTGCTTACCGTATTGTGTAGTAAAGAATATTCACAAGGTACTTATATAAGTGATTTACTTATTCTCTTGGATAACTCCTGGTTAATTTTCGGAAATAATATGGTTAATTGTATAAGAAGAGTTTGCCGGGCTGTTTGGCCGTGGTCTACGGTTTAATGACAAGCCAAACGTTTCAACAGCACCACTGGCTGCCAGCATCAGCAGTACAGTACTGTGGGCCTGACGATAACAATCTACGTTCAGGAGGTCGTGAATTCTAAGAATTCCACTGATGATGGCAGCCAGTGGTGCTGTTGAAACGTTTGGTTTGTCATTAAACCGTAGACCACGGCCAAACATCCCGGCAAACTCTTCTTATACAACTGACGCCGGCCGTGAAAGCCTGAGAACAATTTTAATACGGTTAATGTTTCTTAAAATTTAGTATACATCCACTGAAGCTGTTCTTAACTTAGTCTTATGATTAGGGTTTCTTGCACAGTCATGTAACAGCCTATGTATTTTAAAGTTCCTATAGTGTCAATGTTGAATACTTTTTAAAATAGTCCGCTATTTCTTTTGCACACATTTCTTCACCACTTTATTTTCTACAACTTGTTCTAATTTATCAATTTGGACAAACATTTCACCTTCCGAGTTGACTTCTAAATATCGACGAACACGGCTCAGCAACGAAAGCATATCGGTAGCGGTAAGAAATTTTCACCGTTATTTTCCGTGTCAAGTTCGTAGGCACCCTCATCACGTGCACAATGTTTAACTTGCACTGTTTGCGGCGTGTATGTATGGAAAGCATTTATTTATTATGCAGATATTGGAAAGCGAGAAAAAAGTTATTTTAGCAAAACGTTTTCCTATTAACCGTAGCTGTACCAGCGTCCTTTTTCGTGTTTTGGTGTCACCAATTGTAGGTAAAACTTGCGTGTTAACCGTACAAACTGTAACTGTAAAATATACGCAGCGATCGGGGCCTGAGTAATATTTCGTGTTAACCGTTTTCGTGTTAAACCATTTCTTTCCACTGTACCTGAAAACCTCTCGTAAATCAGTTCAAGTTGTAATCCGTAGAGTCTCGAATCACGTGCCATCGTATAGACGCTGTTTTGTGCGACTGGTACCTATCTGCCCCACGGAGAAAGTGGAGTGGAGAAATTAAATTATTTATTTATTAAGATAACTTTAACGAACGGTAGTTTTTTTTTGTCGCGGTTTCGAACAAAATTAAGACGATCCTTATAGTCTCCTTATAGATTCTTATAGTAATTGGAATGAGCAGGATGAATTCGAGAAAACGGGAAATGCAAATTGTGGATAAAATTAAGTCAGAAACGAGACGCTGTGAAAATAGACGAGAATGAGGAGAAACATATGTTTTTTAACCAGGAACGTAAAATCCTGATGGGGTTGGCATGCAGTATGTGTTTTGCAAACTTTATATCACTGGTTTCTAAAACCTTGCCTTTAGATCAGTGGTTCTCAACCTTATTAAGTCCGGAACCAGCCTTGAAGTATATTACATTTCATGGGACCTATAAGCATGGGCGCCGGCAGCATTACTTGTAGGGGTGTGCACCCAGTTTATAATCACGTTTTTGGACTACTTTAGGCTAAGCCCTCATTTACGGTACAGCAAATTATACATACATACTTCTTCTTCTTCTTCACTTCAAGGGTTAGGTTATATAAAACTGTTCCGGCACCCATCTTATCCTCGGACGACCCACGTCTCTTCTACCAATGGCTTTATAGTTCAGTGCCGCTTTCAGCTCGATCCTCTGTCATCCTTTGCAGACAATGATCCCACCATTGTCTTCTGTAAAGTGAAATAATTTCATTTATGTCCTTTACTCTTAGTTCTGCTCTGATATCTTCATTCCTCATTCTATATTCCAATGTACGTATAATTTAAAGTATTTCAAAGAAACTGCATTTCAGCACTCTGAATATTGCCGCTTTCCTTTTTAGCCACAACCCACGCCTCATCTACTTCTGGCAAAATAAATACGTAATAGGTTTTTAAGACAGTAAATCAATTTTCGACCCCGACTTCGCGACCACGGAACGCCCCCTCGGGACTCAGCAGCGGGTCGCGCCCCATAGGTCGAGAAACGCTGCTTTAGGTTGTTAGAATGCGAAACATAGGCCTACAGTGTGCATTTTCAATTTGCATTAGAATGCGTATTTTCTCAGTTGTAAAGAGAATTCCTTCAAAGAGAAGGCTGTAGTAACATATCGGCCAATAAAGATAAATTTTTGTTTGAGAGGTTATCTATGAAGGCGCCCATTAGGTTCCCATTCATTAGCTTTATCTTATCAGCGTATGCAACTAGTAATTGTACAACAACAACGTAACTTTCTGCAGGTAACGCAGTGCATGCAATCACCGCACCGCAAATTTACCTCCCGTCCAGATTGCAAGGCGTTTCACTTGTTTTACATTGAGCGTCGTCGGGTCGCTGGAGCCACTTTTTCCCTCGTTTTCCTTTTTAAATTTTGTATTTCTGACGTGCTGTGATTTAACGTAAAACTTTTCGGGGCCCAAAAGTTGAAAAACATAGATACACAGAAATGCTCTGTTGTAGTCATTAAACTTGGGTATCTATTTTACTTATATAATATCTCTACAGTAAATAAATATATAAATACAGTAAATAAATAAATGTCCAAAACTGACCTTATGGGAAAATTTGGAAATATTTAAACATAAAACAAGTAGTAAATTAATACCAGAACAAATTCAGATGAATACAAAAGAATCGTAATATTTTCAAAATTACTAATTTAATAAAATAATAAATATTTATAATATATATTGCAATTAATTATATAACACATTTTATATACACATATAAAAACATTAAATTTAGTCTACATATAAAACAGCTGTTTTGAACAATCGATTTAAAAAATTTTTTGAATTTATTATTCAAAATCATCTGATGATGATAGTTAGATTACTATCAAAACATATGTAATTTACAAAATAAAATATATTCTTGTAAAAGTTTTATTATTGGTAATAATATAAAATAAATAAATGGTAGGCCTATTCCATATGAATCACTTGTATTGAAACAAATGAAATTGAACGGATTATTTGACGATTAAAAAAAACTGCAAGGGAAGTGATCGTCACTTAATTACAGCATTAGGGCATATTATTGCCTTCAAGGAGGTAACTTTAGTGTGTATACAAAAGTTGAATTTTGTGATTCTGTTTCTTGTACAAGAGCGCATATGTTGTTAACATTATTGACGACATTCCTATTAGCTCTAAGTCAGAACCGGCCCTAGCGCTTCTGCCGTCCTGTGCAGTATTTATGAGTGCCGCCCCTTCCCTATTTTAACTATGTACACATTCGCGCATACTAGAATACTCTAAAGATATACACCTACTCTACAGATACGGCGGTTGCCTTCAAATGAAGACTAGGAATGTTTGCATTGGTGTGTGTGTGTACATACATATATATATACATATATATATGTGTGTGTGTGTGTATATATATATATATATATCTCAAAGAACTAGAACTTTTTCGCGTTTACTATGCGGCGGCTAACGGGTACAATAAAAATTGTAGAGACAATGCAAGGAATCATGATACAGTAAAAATGTATGCCTATGTGATGACTTAAAATTAAAATACTAACAAAAATTCATTATGATTGAAATATAACAAAAGAAATGTATCATACATCCTAGTTAAAAAATACTTGTCTAGCTTTTGGACTGGCAAACTCCTTTATGACTTCGTTGTAATCAAGTGATTCAGCTAACTGATGTTCTATAGAGATCTGTAGATATAGTCGCCAGACCACTCAGTTATCACGAACATACTCGATCTGAGATACGTTTTAATAAGTTTGAGCTTCGAAAAAGTCCTTTCTCCGCTTGCCACTGTCACATGTAATGTTAGGAAAATTCTTAGAGCGACACCGACATTTGGCGCGAACCCAAACTCTTGAATACATTTTTAAGGTCACGACAGGCGTACTTTTAGGTTTTACAATTGTTGAAAGCACTTTAAGTTCATCCTGTAAATCAATAGCACTGATATCTTTTGATTCACCATGGGTTAAGCCGTTGCACAGTTGAGTACATTTATCCGACAAGACTTCAGGTGACCTGTCTTTGACTTACTCACGTCGTACAGGAAGTCAAAAAGTTTACTAGGACTCTTAATCTGTTGGAATCTTTCGCTTAAACCACAAATGGTAATATCTACGACTTTAAAATAAAAATCGACTTTGTACCGCAACTCTGGATCTTCAGTGAATTCGTGTTTTCCCTTATAATTTTATTTTTCCCTCAATTTCAAAACTTACCATCCCGGAATCTTCCGCCCTGGGCGATGGCACGGTTCGTCCCTGCCTGGAGCCGGGCCTGCTCTAAATAATCTTGTCCGTAAAGTTCCGTGGTTTTCATTAACAACACCGTTTTCGGTTTCGCCAATTAGTCTCAATTAGTATTTCGCCAATTAGTATTAGTCTCAGTTTACCCACAGAGGATGTCTCATCATAGTTGATGAGACATCCTCTGTGGGTAAACTGAGACTCATAACATCACTCCAATGAGAAACCTGTGAAACCAGTGTTATAAAATATTCGTAGGTTTTTCAAATTTGAAAATTTGGCTCCAAAAAATAAAAACAAATTATTGTTATTTACAAAATCTTCTTTTTTAAAGAGAAAACATAAAAACATTTATGGTTTTACAATAATTATTTACAAGTTTATGGTAATTTCACGTATGACGTACCTATTTCTTGGGTTTTTACTTCCATTTTCCATAAGGAAATGTAAGTACGGTAATGGCGAAAAAAATTGTGTTCGAGATAAGGGCTGATTCTGATTGAACTACCGCCAAAACATGAAGAAAAGTCATTTTCCGAATAGCGTCTGTGTATATAATTTTTTCTATGGCGGACGATAAATGCCGCAAATTCAAACATAATCAAATAATTTGTTGCCCGAGTTGTAGAGGTCTCAAGGCCTATTGATTTTGGTGAAGATCGGTTAAGGGGAAGCGGTAGGTTACCTTCAAAGTTTTACGTTTTAACAAGAGTAAAGTACTTAATTTTAATAAATAAGTGCCCCGAAAATAAAGTCATATTAATCCACTGTAAAACTGGTAAATGAGATACCTATAAATGGAGAGGGTAGTTGAAGAGGGAGGGATTTAATTTTGAAGGATAAGATACGTTTGCAATTAAAACTATTACTCTATGAAAGTGTAAATATCATTAATGGTGAGGATCGGTTGAGGAGGAGGGATGATTATGTGCTTAGTTCAGGTTCGTTATAAGAATAAAGTACCTAATTTTTATAGATAAAGTGATTCGAAAAATAAAATTATATTAAACGACTACCCCATAATAACAAAAATATCTATAAATAATGAAAATAGTTTGAGGGTGGGGGATATTTTTTTTAGAAATTATTGAACCGAATTCAAGTAAATGATTTTAAATATTAATCTTAGAATATGGAAGTCATGTATCGGGTAATTACTAAGGTATATTATCCTTCAAAATTAAATACTCGTACTTTACTTGACATCAGCAAAGTAATTTTCAAAAACCCACCCCGTCTCCCGTCAACTACCCTCTCCATTTATAGATATCTGATTTACCATATTACAGTGGATTGACATGACTTTATTTTCGGGGCACTTATTTATCAAAATTAATGCAAAACAATGCAGGTAAACTACTCCTCCCCCTTAACTGAACAACCCCATTTTTGATATTTACACTTTTATTGAGTAATAGTTTCGTTATGTGTAATTACTAAGCTATCTTATCCTTCAAAATGAAGTACTTATTCGACAACAAAAAGGTAGTTTTCGAAAAATTACCCCCTCCCCTTCGACTACCCTTTTTATTTATAGATACTTCATTTACCTTTCTACAGTGAATTATTATGGCTTTCTTTTCAGGATATTTTGTTTATCAAAATCAAAATAAGTACTTTATTCTTGTTTAAACGTAAAACGTTGTAGGTAAACTACCCCTCCCCCTTAACCGATCTTCACCAAAATCAATAGGCCTTGAGTTCTCTACAACAAGGGCCCATATGCTAAAAATTATTTGATTCTGTTTGAATTAGCGGCAGTTATCGTTCGCCGTAGACAAATTCTACATACACGGACACTTTTCGGAAAATGACTTTTCTTCATGTTTTGAGGATAGTACAACCTGAATCAGCCCTTATCTCGAACACGATTTTTTTCGCGATCACCATACTTCCATTTCCTTACGCAACATGGAAGTAAAAGGTTGAAAATTTACACGATGATGAGGTCAAGGCGCCCGAGGTAAAAGATCGAGACACCTGAAAATTACCTCGGAACTTGAGTCCTGATAATTGTATCATGTGGATAATAGATGCTGCTTTGAAGGTCGTCCTTTATTAAGTAAGACTACGCCAGTGGTTACAATGAATTAATTTAAAAAAGTATGTTCTCATTCGTGTCGTTTTCTCTTCACCGAGAAGGAAGTGAAACTTCTCGGTCCTGAGCTTTGTTAATGTGTACGGGGTTTTTAAATGGTTTATCATAATCATCATCATCATCATCATCACCACTCCAAGGACTAGGCCGTAGACCTGTTTCGGAACCCTTCTCCTCTCGGTCTACCGACATCTCTCTTCCCAGTAGGGTGACAACCCAAGGCAGCCACAGGTAGACGGATATCAGGCATGCGATTCAAGTGTTCACACCATCTACTTTTGTGATCTTAAATCTTCTGGTGCAGTGATACAATGTTTAAATCGCGTCTAATAACTTCGTTCCTTTTCCCATCCAAGAGAGAACAACCTTGTGTCCCTTTTAGAAAATCATTTCGGCTGCCTGAATCCTCTGCACGTACCAAGAGTCCATGTCTCATTAGCATACAGGAATGTGGGAAAAGTTTTATACAATTTCATTTGGGCATCCTTCCGTGTTTTATTTTTCACGCACCTATGAATCGTTCCACGGATGCGTATAAATTTTGTTAGCTTACAATCCCAATCAATATCAGTTCCATATGAGATATTGCAACCCGAGTAACTAAAATGACTAACCTGATCCCAAAATCTGATTATTCACGACTATCTTAGTTCTTATAGGATACCTGCCCTGAAATGGCATCATTCTTAGATTTTGTAGCAGAGATCTGTAGCCGATAGTCTTGTATGATCCTATTGAAGGTAAATATCGCCCGCTGTAACTGGTTTTCTGTAAGAGGAACGCAAGGTTGTTCTCTCTTGGATCGTAAAAGGAACGAGGATATTAGACGCGATTTAAACATTGTATCATTGCACCAGAAGATTGAAGATCACAGAAGGAGATGGTGTGAACGCTTGAATCGCATGCCTGATATCCGTCTACCTGTGGCTGCCTTGGGTTATCACCCTCCTGAGAAAAGAGATGTCGGTAGACCGAGGAGGATATGGGTTCCGGAACAGGTCTAAGGCCTAACCCTTGGAGTGGTGATGATGATCATGATGATCAAAAACGTGGAAGGAAGATACGATCTAATACAGGTAGGCATAGGCTATACGTTGATGAAAGAGATCACATAACGATGAATTTTATTGAGTCGGTAAATGTGTACATGGTGTTGTAAATAGTACGAAATTGCAATTTAGTTCGGCAGTTTGGAAAAGGAGAAATGTATTTGACTTCAGTGGAGGTAAAATGGTAACGGAATGTTCAGAATAGTATCACAAGAAAGAGTTTACTGAAGAAAGCTGCAGGAACATGTGGATTAAGGTATTTGAAAGCAGGAGTTATAAACAGAAGAAAATAGCATTGAATAGAGTCGAAGCTCTCGTATTATGATAACAATTTATAATTGATTCCAGCGGATATGAAGATTGTGTGACACACCATGATCGTTTAAATTCCTTTCCGTTGAGCTGTTTATGTTTCATTATCGACAAGTAACAATTATAAGCCGAACAAAACATGCATTCAAGGTCGTAGTGAAATAAATATTCTGAGATTTATATGATTGTGTCATTGTATAAATTCCTATATGTATAGAAGATAGTCGGCGAATGTTTATTGTATATACTTCGGTACAAATAGGAGCGTTTTTAAGGAAAGAGCCCAACGAAGGAGACTGACCCTCTCCAGAGCGTCGAACCTCCCCCTTTTTACTTCCATGTTCCATAAGGAAGTGGAAGTATGGTGATGGCGAAAAAAATCGTGTTCGAGATAAGGGGTGATTCTGATTGTACTACCCTCAAAACGTGAAGAAAAGTCATTTTTCGAAGTGTGTGTGTGGAATTTTTCATATGGCGAACGATAACTGCTGCAAATTCAAACAGAATCAAATAATTTTTTGCATATGTGCCTGAGTTGTAGAGGACTTAAGGCTTATTGATTTTGGTGAAGATCAGTTATGGGGAAGGGGTGCAAACGTTTTATGTTTTAGCAAGAGTAAAGTACTTAATTTTGATAAATAAAGTATCCTGAAAAGAAGGTCATAATAATCTTCTATACATAATTTTTTCTATGGCGAACGATAACTGCCGCAAATTCAAACAGAATAAAATAACTTTTTGCATATGTGCCCGAAATGTAGAGGACTCAAGTTCTATAGATTTTGGTAAAGATCGGATAAGGGGAAGGGGTAGTTTATCTGCAACGTTTTACGTTTTAAAGTACTTAATTTTGATAAATAAAGTATCCTGAAAAGAAGGTCATAATAATCCACTGTAGAAAGGTAGATAACATATCTATAAATGAAAAGGGTAGTTGAAGGGGAGGGGTAATTTTACAGAAATGATAATGATAGTTGAAGGGGGAGGGTGTAAAATTTGTATATGTGTACTACGTTATCGGCAACAGAGAAGTAGTTTGTTGTTGAAATTCCTTTGCGGGGTTTTTAGCCGTGGTCCAATGATTTCTGCAGAACCAGACGTTTCGGCAGTGCCATCGACTGCCATCATCAGTGAAAATCGAGTGCGCTAACGTCAGGTGGTATACGTTAGTGACCACAGTACTGTGGTTAAGGCTGAAGCAAGAAGTAGAAAGAAGTAGTTTCTATGGAATTATTTCATTTCGAAAATGAATTTAAATATAAATCTTAGAACATGGTATTTTCCATACCGATATTTTCATTAACAGAGAGGTTATATTTCTATAAAGAAAAAAAATAATTAAAGACGGTCGTCTTCAAATGAGCTAAGTAACTCGACAAATCTCCGGTAGTGTTTAGTGATGCTTATAATATTCAACAGAGAAAAGCGTTTTCATCTTTGTCTCGTCGTTTCCTGTTTCAGGTTTGCGAAGACCAGCGATGTGAAGATCAAGTGTTTCCTCTAGCGGTCAACTTTCTGGATCGCTTCCTATGTTCGTGCGTGATCACCAGGCAGCAGCTACAGTTGGCGTCCGCCGTGTGTCTTATGTTAGCTTCCAAGATCAGACAGTGCCAACCTCTGAACGTCGACCTGCTCTGTTACTATTCCGACTACAGTATATCGCCGGACGTATTAAGAGTAAGTTTTATTTTAACACGTGTTGTATTTTATTTGCTTTTTGAACGTTTTGTGTGATTTATGATAACAGTGGTGACGATGAATATGGTCAAATACTTTTTTTTTTTTTTTTTTTTTTGAAGGAGAAAAATGCTTTATGCACCATCAGAGGTAATCTTGGTCCCCTGGTGTGTGGGATTCTCACCCACTAAAAACCCACCTCTAATTCAGGCGTTCATATCCATCCTGGAACCACTTAGCGTAATTATGTTATTAAAATTCATTCCTGTCCATTGTTTCTTACTAAAACGGACGTTTCGACAGTACCAACGACTGCCACCATCAGTGTAAAAATTCGAACTGTACTAACGCAGGGTGGTACACATTAGAGACCACAGTACCGTGGTTAAGGCTCAAGGTTTGTGTGTTAGTACTGTGGTTTCTAACGTGTACCACCCTGCGTTAGTACAGTTCGAATTTTTATACTGATGATGGCAGTCGATGGTAATGTCGAAAATCTGTTTTAGTAAGAAGCAATAGACCACGGCGAAATAGTCCGGGAATAAACTTTAATAACATTGACTCCGGCCTAAGAAGTATTTTACTTAGCGTATCATTTCAAAATGGGGCCCTTATCGGGCTCCTTCTAGTTGTCTCTTACCTGCTACTGCCCGTTGGATCCAAGTTGGGCCCATCTTTTCTTTTCTAGTAGGGTCCACTGAAAGCAGAAATGCGGTCCCATTCCGTCTTAGCTCAACTGCGCTCTCGGGCGTGAAGAACTCCCCGAGTTTCGTCTCCTGCGCAGTCCTCTCTCTTGTGAATCTGCAGCACTTGAAAAAGATGTGCAAGGCATCTTCATGGGGACAGTCACCGTATTGGCATGCTGGGCTTTGCACTTTTCCCATTCCTAGGAAGGAGGCATTAAAATAGCTACGACCGTTGAGGACCCTGCCAGACGGCAGTTAACCTCAGCGTGTTGGCGGTCAATCCAATCCTTCAAGTTCGATATGAGCCTTGGTCCATCTTCCTCCCTATTCCATCGATCTTGCCAGTGCCGGAGAGTGAGTTCCCTGGCTTCATGCTGTGCCGCATCCTTTCTTTCGAAGAAATGTTTTCACTCTAGAGCCAACAGGTCTATGGGAATCACTCCCGCCCATTTGTAATAATGATAATAATAATATGACATTCTAAAAGCCGGAGATGAGTGGCGCGGAATGAAACCAAGTTCCAGTCCCATTTAATACAAAATATCGGTATGGAGAACCATACATGGACTTCCATATTCTAAGATTTATATTTAAAATGGTGTTCGAAAAATGAAATATTTCCATAGAAACTGCTTCTTTCTTCAGCCTTAAGCACAGTACTGTGGTCACTAACGTACGTATACCACCTCACGTTAGCGCACTCGATTTTCACTGATGATGACAGTCGATGGCACTGCCGAAACGTCGTCTGGTTTTTGAGAAAACATCGGACCACGGCCAAACAGCCCGGGAAGGAATTTTAACAACAAACTACAGTACTTCTTTGTTGCCGATAACGAAGTACACATAAAAAAATCATCCCCTTCCCCCTTCAACTATCATTTTAATTTATAGAAAATTACCCCCTCCCTTTCAACTACCATTTTCATTTATAGATATTTCATGTACCTTTCTACAGTGGATTATTATGACCTACTTTTCAGGATACTTTATTTATTAAAATTAAGTACTTTACTCTTGTTAAAACATATGACGTTACAGGTAAACTACCCCTTCCCCTTAACCGATCTTCACTAAAATCAATAGGCCATGAGTCCTCTAAACATCGGGCACATATGCAAGAAATTCTTTGATTCTGTTTGAATTTGCGGCAGTTATCGTCCGCCATAGAAAAAATTATATACACAGACGTTATTCGGAAAATGACTTTTCGTCATGTTTTGAGGGTAGTACAATCAGAATCAGCCCTTATTTCGAACACCATTTCTTACCCCATCACCGTACTTCCATTTTCTTATGGAACGTGGAAGTAAAAAGATTTCTCTATTGTATGTTTCGGACCATTGTCTCCACCGCTTTTCTTACACATAGCCAGCGCATTAAGTGGAACAAAAAACAAAAAACTAATTCGTTGTGAAATCGGTAAAGACGGCAGCAGTGGTCCGGTCCCTTAAATTGTGCGTAAGCGGTAATTAGTTGGGCGGTGTGTACGCTTTCACGTGAACGACCAAATGGTCCAAATGGTGTGTTGGTTATTTTACCGCAAGACCAAACACAACAGCGTGTCTCGTAGCCGTAATCCGTAATCGGGACAATAGCACATCCCTTCGGCAGCTTCACAGCGGGGCCGTGTAGCCGTATTGTTCTCCGTGTCAACATATTGTAATTTAAATGTTCTGCGAACGGTTTGCGTTAATAACGAACGAAACAGCTTCACGCTGATTCATTGTGCTTGTCGTTTTCGTGTTCTAACTCCACAGTTTTCGCTAATCAACACAAACACACAAGAGACCGTCGTCGACTGGTCACACGTAAGTTCGAGCGGAGTCAGTCAGTGGACCTTAACAGATCGGGGATATCATCGGATGGCCCGTGATTAAGAACGGGCTTCTTCAGTTTAAGCACAGGAATTATTTATATAATTATGTTTTTAATCGACATTTTGTTCGGAAGCGTGTTGTTTCTTACTTTTAAAATAATTCGTTCCTTCCTCATAATTAAAAATTTTAGACATATTCTCTTCTAAAGTCACGTGATGTATAGAAATTCTGGAACTGCTTAATTTTCTTATTGTTACTTTATTTGTACCATTTTGTTCCCAATACGAGCAGCACTTCCCCAGGGAAGTGTTTTGGGTCCCATTCAATATCTAATCTACACAGGAGATCAGCCAACTATCATTGATGTGATTACTGCTACGTACGCTGATGATACTCAATCCTTGCTGTAAACAAAAGTTGGGTGGAAGCAACGATTTCACTAAAGAATTCGCTACATGCGATTGAAAAGTGGCCAAAGAAGTGGAGAATACAATTAAATAAAAAAAATCAGCACACATCACCCTTCATAAAATGCCACGATACAACATCAGTTGTGAAATTAAATAACAAGGCTATCCCGGTAGCCGAGACTAGAAAATACTTGAGCATCCACTTAGACAAAAAACTGATTTGGCGCAACCACATCTGGATGAAGAGAAAACAGCTGGACACCAAGTTTCGCAAGCATTATTGGCTCCTGGGCAGAAAATGATTACTGTCAGTGCAAAACAAGCTGTTGGTGTACAACACTGTCTTCAAGCCTGTGTGGATAATGGAGACACTGTCTTCAACCCTGTGGCTTACAGCTTTGGAGAACTGCATCTAAATCCAATATCGCTATAATGGAAAGGTTTCAGACCTAGGTGTTGTGTACCATAACCAACGCACCGTGGTTCGCCAGCAACAAAGACATCTATAGAGACCTGGACCTGCTCTCAGTCAGTGAAACCATTGCTGTGTTCAGCGAAAGATATGTGAAACGGCTTGAAGAGCACACGAATCCTTTAGCCATAAATCTACTATACAACAGCCTACAGACAAGACATTTACAATTAACATTTCCTGTCGACTTACCTAGACTCTAACACTATAAATATATTGTATAAATATATAATATGCTACTTTTAAATACTCATACAGAGAACTCGTCAATGGGCGGGTTCTCTTCATGCCATGTATTCTGTGAAAAGTTATGCTTATTGTTATGTATTAACACATTGGATAAATAAACGTAAAACAAAAAAATTATTTGCGCGATGGCATTTGTTCACGAGTAGTTCATTGGCTTGAATAAAGGAATATGTGAAATAACTCAGTATTTGAGTATCGTATCGGGCTGTTAGGCCGTGCTGTAGGTTGTTCACGTTTGTCCATACCGATGGCGGACATCTTCAGCGGCGTGGGGACGCAGATATTTATAATACTGGAGATGTCAGTATACCACAGAATATTTATAATATTTACATCTCACTGAAGATGTCCGTCATCGGTACGGACGAAACGTCTGGTGATAAATATGAGCAGCCTAACAGCCCGGAAAATTGTGGTAATGTAAACACCGGCCTCGAAAGCTTACGTTACCTGAGTATCTGTTGACTTTTGTTAGTTTGAATTTTTAATTGGGTCTATTTGTAAACTTCTTTGTTTTGGAAACAACGAAATTTTATCTTGCATTGAAATTAAGGTTTCTTGTGTGAATCTTTCTTCACGATCTGTATGAGAGTTGTAATGAATACGTCTATTAACAGGTCCTTCTATTTCTCACTGACAGTAGTAAACAAAATTTATGGTGTTTGTGTATAGCGAGTTTCTTCCTCAAAGTAAACAAACTTTTTTTTAAAATTAACTGTATGGTACTATGGATGGCTATATCTACATTAAATGGAATACTGTGCGATAAGCAAATTACACCAGAAACTAAAACCAAAATATTAACTGTATGGTACTATGGATGGCTATATCTACATTAAATGGAATACTGTGCGATAAGCAAATTACACCAGAAACTAAAACCAAAATATTAACTGTATGGTACTATGGATGGCTATATCTACATTAAATGGAATACTGTGCGATAAGCAAATTACACCAGAAACTAAAACCAAAATATTAACTGTATGGTACTAAGGATGGCTATATCTACATTAAATTGAATACTGTGCGATAAGCAAATTACACCAGAAACTAAAACCAAAATATTAACTGTATGGTACTATGGATGGCTATATCTACATTAAATGGAATACTGTGCGATAAGCAAATTACACCAGAAACTAAAACCAAAATATTAACTGTATGGTACTATGGATGGCTATATCTACATTAAATGGAATACTGTGCGATAAGCAAATTACACCAGAAACTAAAACCAAAATATTAACTGTATGGTACTAAGGATGGCTATATCTACATTAAATGGAATACTGTGCGATAAGCAAATTACACCAGAAACTAAAACAAAAATATTAACTGTATGGTACTAAGGATGGCTATATCTACATTAAATGGAATACTGTGCGATAAGCAAATTACACCAGAAACTAAAACCAAAATATTAACTGTATGGTACTATGGATGGCTATATCTACATTAAATGGAATACTGTGCGATAAGCAAATTACAGCAGAAACTAAAACCAAAATATTTAAATCCATTGTTAGAAGTATCATAACTTACGGCTCAGAAGTTTGGACTATACTAATAAACACACAAGAACAATATTAATGACAGCAGAGATGGACTTTTGGAGACGTTCGACAAGAATATCCAGACATGAGAAAATTATAAATGAGGTCATTAAGGACAGAATGAATGTGAAATATTCAAGCGTTGATTTTATCCAAACAAAAAATTACAATGGTATGGACACACGAAAAGAATGGCACAGGAAAGATTGCCAAGGAGAGTTATGGAATGGGCCCCACCAGGAAGAAGGAAAAGAGGAAGACCACCTATCACCTGGATAGAAGAAATTAATACTATATTGAAGGAACGAGAAGTTGAAGAAGATCTTTGGATGGACAAGCAGCAGTGGAAGATGAGAATTCAATCACTTTTGTAATCTTTGGTTCCGGAAAATGTGTAAACATTGTACAGCCGAAATAATAAAAATAACTACATGGTACTTACGACAAGTGAGCAAACAGTAAGAAAGTCGAAATCGAAAGTCTAAACGCAGAACATAGGCCTACAAGACAACTGCGTATCAGGCACGCTTATTAGACACGGTTATGTCTACGGAGGACGCTAATTGAAATTGTGATACTGTAATGGTGTACCCCAACCCCGTGTGTCGGTTTGTTCCGCATGCCTGATTTTCCCGCAAGTTATCAACCGCAAGAAGTAGGATCCTTCCTGTTGTGTTCAACCACCTTGAATCCTGCTCACTCACCCCGTCTTCCGGTTCGGTTTTGTTTCTTCGCAGTTCGCCCCGTTTCCTTAAGAAATTGACTAATCTTCTAATCTTACTAACCAAAGCGTTAAATGTAATAGTAAGAAAGTGACACACACACAGGATGTATTGTCATTAATTTTGGTTTCCCTCGTTATAATTCAGTACCTTAAGTCCGGAAAAAACTGAATGCCACAAAAAGTTGTTATTCATAATAATATACGATGACTGCAAAGCATACGTTACAGCGAATGAAGCATATGAACATATTTTTTTTTATATATATATAGGCTACACTTCGTTTCTTAATATTTATTTTCACTTAACTAAAAAAAGAATGTTACGTCCGATCTCATTTAACGTGAGATGGAATAATTATTTGCCCAGAACTATGACATGTCGATTTGTATTTTGCCAGCTCAGAGTAGTTTATGTGCTCTGTTCGGTGGACTCTTTAAAAATGCGTCTCGAAGACATTCTGAAAACTTGGACAGAGAAATTTAAAACTATGCCCCTGACTGTTAGTTTGCTATGTGCTCGTATATCGTGTTTTGCTTAGAGTCAGGTGGTGGTAGTGATTGGCCAAGCTTAGGATGGCTTGAACTACTTACTACACATCACGTAAACGCATGGAAGGGTAGAGATAAACGTAGAGAAAACGTCATAACATGATAGATAATGAACACCTACGGTAAATGACAGGATAAAACTATGCCCCTGACTGTTAGTTTGCTATGTGCTCGTATATCGTGTTTTGCTTAGAGTCAGGTGGTGGTAGTGATTGCCCAAGCTTAGGATGGCTTGAACTACTTACTACACATCACGTAAACGCATGGAAAGGTAGAGATAAACGTAGAGAAAACGTCATAACATGATAGATAATGTACACCTACGGTAAATGACAGGATAACAATAAGTAAAAACGGCATATTATGCCAACAGTAGACTATTGAGAAGCAAACACAAAAATAAAAATACGTATATATAAGACATTTATCAGACCGGTTGTTACTTATGGAGGCGAGCCATGGACATTGACGAAAAAGGAACAAGAAACGCTAAGAAGGTTTGAGAAAACGATTGTAAGACGTGTTTACGGCCCGGTTAAACACAACGATGAATGGGGAATAAGAAATAACCAGGAGATAGATGAGCGCTATTGTAGCATTGTAAGATTCTTAAAGGCTGAACTAATACAATGGCTAGGTCACCTAGAGCGGATGGATGATCAGCGTATGCCAAAGAAAATCCTTAGGGGGCAAGTCTATAAAAGCAGGTAAAGGGGCCGACCTAGGATAAGATGGTTGGATGATGTGCTGGAAGATCTAAGAAGAATGGATATGAGGGGTTACAACTGAGGTGGCAATGGTTAGGAGACATTATACAAGGTTTGTGTTGGAAGCCAGAGCTCACGTTGCGTTGTAGTGCTAAAGAAGAAATGAAAACTGAATGTAGGAGTAACACAAGCATTAACACTGAAGATGGATGAAAGATAAAACGTTGCAAAGTGAATAATTGTTGGTGGGCGGGGGAGAAAAGTTTCACAGACCGTAACAGTGTACATTGCTTCCTGAGAAGAAAGGCAAGGCCTGAAAAGGAAAGCATTTCTGTTACTGAACAGTGTATGGAAAATCATAGAGGAAAATAAAACAGAATTTACATGGCAGTTGTAATGTCAGTAAATAATGTACAGGCATCTCTACCAGATTTAGAATGCTGTCATAATGATCAGCACTATTTTCCTGTGGCGATCATCGGGCACGACCCGAAAGCTGCAACCAAGCCACTGGCACAAGACTCCCTTTAACACAAAGCAAAGCAAAATATACGCGCTCCGAAAGGTAATACACATGTAGCATTAAGTGCGACTGGAATGGTGACGAGCGACCAGAAGAGAAAGTGCGATAGTGGAGTAACTGCAGATAACATCACAAATAATCACATCTACAATCGGTGACTGATCAACTCTCACGGTAGACTCTCAAAACAAGTGTTAAACTGGCAGTCGGAAAGCAGAAGGGGAGGGGAGTAAACGGAAAAGGAAAGCTGAAGAAAAGGCATAGAAACATAAGGAATATAGGCTTTGAAGGTGACATTTGGAAGAACCGGGAGAGAGGAAATGAAAGTTTTGGAAACATGATACGGTGGAAAATGGGAGAACCGAGAGAGAGGGACTGAAATTTTTTTAAACAGGAAACGGTGGGAAACGTTATAAAACTGTTTCTTTGATGCAGTTGTACTGAAATATAGGCTACAATCTACTTGAGGAAACGAAAGCGGACAACGCTCGGACTGTAATCAGCTGATATAAACACATGTAATCAATCGGTGCGCGCAACGTATACTGCGTGTTATCGAAGGCTTCAATACAATCGAATGTTAAAAACTGCTTTATCTGACCTGTAATAGTAGTGAAACAAATAACATTGTGTCGTTTGTCGTTATCAGTCGATCATTGTACAATCAGTTTGTATAGTTGAGGCTGTTGTTTTCGTATATTGCAGGTTCATATATTATACTGAATTATTGTTCTGTAAATATATATCCTGGCGTGGACGAAAATACCTTGCGTCGCGTCGTCCGGCCCCACGGCTTCCGGCAACGTGCAACATGTTGTGTACCTACCTTGGATAGAATGATGACAGTCGGTATCAGAGCATCTGTTATCAGCCGTAATTAATTTTTTGATCTCGCATCAATGTAGTTACATGTTTCTGCGCATCATTAAACAACCGGCTATAGCGACAGGGAAGAGGACGACACGACGGGTCGTGATAAGCTGCGGTTGACGAATACTAATTGTGGCAACGTGGACTCGACAGCTGTGATCTTATCCTACTATCGGTGGACAGATAGAGTGCTGCGCAGTTTCATTGGAGGCGTCCGACTGTCATCCTTTTGGGCATCTTCGAATGGGAGAACTATTTTTGAATATTATCCAGGTGTTCACGACAGAATGGTGGTTCATTTAAATACGAACCATTAGGCCCCTATGCCACGCCGTTTTTGTCTGGACATGGCAAAGGAAGATTATGTCAATTTAGATTGACAGCAGATCCTTGGTGTGAGACATGTGGAGAGGGTATTGAGAAAACTGCGTGGCATGTGTTTGCAGAGTGCCCTGCCTTTTGTAGATCGGACGGAAATTGAGGGGAAATAGAGTGAGCTGGCCGGAGAAGACGGCATACAAGTCTGCGGTTGGAACGCAGTAAACGTTAAGATCTTCTCGAGAGTGCCCGGCAAGTTAGAAGACTAAAGAGGGCAGAGGAATAGGGATTCATCAGGAATGAAGAGGTTTAGGGTCGCCTCCCTAATATTAAGGGGGGGGCAGTAAAGATGGTTGGTGGATCGACACTGTTGGACGTCTTGGATGTGGAAGACACATAGGGAATAGGCCGGGGACAGAAACCTTGGGCAATAAGGCTTCGAGCCCGAGGGGTCGTGGTGGTTTCTGTGGGGCTGCGACCCCAACCATCTGTCATCTTTTTGGCCGATGGACCTTCAAACGTTTGCGTGACGTGCTCAGCGTCCACAAACCTGGTGTCCCCGCAATATATGTGGGTGGTTTGCAGTAGAATTTTGTTATTGGCTTCACCAGGAACAACGGTTGCAACAGGGCCCTTACAATTATATGCGGGGGATCCTATATAATCAAAATTTAATTAAAACAGTGTCTTCTTTACAAACTCACGGAGATTCTGCTTCCGGATTGCTATACTCATTTGATTGATAGCTTCCTTCGGACCAGAACCTTGCGCGAGAGAATAGATATTACTTTCTTCGGAAAATGCAATCACGTCAGGTGTATCTCAGGGAAGCGTCTTAGGCCCTCTGCTTTTCTCTCTCAAGATGTGCCCGCCCAGTTTGGTCATGTTCGCCGACGGTACAGCGGTTTATGGCGTCGATCGTCGGTCTGAAACGCCCGCTATCTGGCTCCAGGGACAGCTTGACGATTAAGTTGAGTAGCCTATATAGAGAAATTGAGGGTCGCTATTAACGCGGCCAAGAGCATAACTGTAGTGTTCTCCAGACGCAGTACGCTCCTCGACAGACTCTATATAGGCGAATACTCCCTTGCTCTGGTCTCCCTGGCTGAATATTTAAGCTAAGACAATACTAATCGATCCGTTTTTTTCTTGATTTTGCCTTAACGAAGTGTTGTATAATTTTCTTCTACATCGAGTGATTCAAGTGTCTCGATTTCAATATTCAACCTTGCTAACGAAGATAATCTCTCATCTCCCGTAGTTGAACTCAACATATATTTAATGCGTTTTTAATACAGGAAATGATCTTTCAGATTCGCATTTAGCTACAGAAATCGTCAAAAGCAGACGATAAGCAATGCATATATTCGGAAACACATAAATCATTTTACAATCAATAATTCAGTTTAACACTTTGAGCGGACAAACTGTAGTATCATGGAAAAATTTGAAAGATTTGAAAAAAGACCTCTTTCTTGAAATTTTAATTGTGGCACAAAGTACTTCAATTCTATTAGAAGATTGTCATTCAAATCGATCGAGTAAACGTCTATAAGAGCTTTCGCTTGATTTTTCAACTCGGCACTCTCCATGATTAATAACTGTAAAAAAACCAAACAATTGCGTAATGTGATCATAAGCTTCGCTTCACTTAGCCTCTTAGCTAATGCAGCTGAATGGTACCGGACAGCTGAGGTCTGGTGCCCGGAGCATAGCCTAGCGTTACGGATAATCCTCCACTGATGGTGATGATGATTTTCAGATTCACTGATAGACAAAGTGTAAGTGTACTAGACCTGATAGAATGCGATATGGACGCATTTCCAAATAAGTATTAAAGCACGGACTGTTAGGAGGAGGAAACGGGGAAGAGCAAGGATCAGCTGGGCGTAGGAAGTTGGTTGGGTACACGATCACAGACAGGGGGACTTTTAAATTTTGGGCAGCAGGTTTTCCATTTAAATAGTAAGTAAAGTCGCCGTGGGTCGACGAGACGTCGGTCGCAGGTGTGTGTGTATTATGTGAAATTAATTCAGAGGTGAATTTCAACAATCTAAGACAATGCCCTTTGTGTGTACAACACCTGAACTGAACGGTGTATGAACTCTGACCCGGAAATGATTTGCCCACGCAGGATAGTAAATCCTCAAATCACTCGCATTATATGTGACAGCTGATGACAGCAAGACATGTAATACCGTGACCTGTGCACCGCTTCTGCTTCCTGTGCCCCCTCCGACTGATCAAGGTAAACATTCTGATCTTATCTTTGGTGAGAATTATTTTTATTTTCTTTAAACGCTGCTGCTAGTGACGTCTTGTGGGTTAACCTGCTGCGCATGTTGTAAACATTCCCATAATATTTTCATTAGATGCGCGCATGTCGTGTCCCCTTTATCTGGTTCTCACACATAAAGATTTCCTGTAGCGTAACACTAATGCCGTAATTAATACGCGGTCTGTCGCCGAGCTTTGCTTCCGTCCGTTGTATACAATACGGCGGCGTCGCTTTTGTTTCTTACAGTGTTTTGCTGACGTACCGTTCGCGAGAAAATTGTCCCGCTTTATCAACGGTGCGTAATTGGCATCGCCACTTCCGATCCCTTGTATAACGGGTATTGTTTCGTAGTTTATTGATTACTCTTCGTTACGTTGTATCAGTGCACCGGCGGAAACGAACAGAATTGAAATGCTGTAGGCAGTGCCCAGTGCCGGATTATCCATAACGCTAGGGTATGCTGCAGCACCGGGCACCAGGGCCTCTGCTGTCACGGGGGCACCATCCAGCCCTAAATCACAAAAACGTTTTGATGATTAAAATGTGAAAAAAAAACAAATTTCCTCAATCCAAAATCGTAAAAAGATGTTTACACACTTTTAGACGATTTCGCCGTTACGTTTTTTTTTGTAGACAAGAGATTATCTCCGTTAGCAAGGTTGAATATTGAAAGCGAGATACTTGAGTGGCTCGATTTAGAAGAAATTATACCCGAAACCTGGACATTAAGAGGAGTTGATGAGAAAACTCTGAGGAGTTTTGAAAGGAAAATTATTAGAAGAATCATCGGGCCAGTATGTTGTAATGGAGACTGGAGGATCAGACCAAGAAACCAAGAAATAGACTCCATTCTAAAACAGGGAGATACCGTCCGATTTATAAAGTCCAGAAGAATCAGCTGGATAGGGCAATGTGTAGATTTAGACAGAATGGACAACCAAAGCCTCCTCAAAAGGATAATGAATGGGCATATAGATGGGTGCAGAAGACGAGGCAGGCCAAGAAAACGATGGCAAGACAACGTGGAAGAAGACTTGACTAGGACGGGCGTCGGATCGTGGAAGACAAAGGCACATGATGGGACTCTCTGGAGGTGTTAGATATTAGAGACATTAGAGAGGCCAAGGTACATCCTGGACTGTAGTGCCAGATATGTATGTATGTAGTCTCCACTCGAAGGCGATGGTAAGTTGGTGACTAGTATAGACTATGTGGCTAGTAATGACACTGTGCCTTGCTCTAGGTCTCCCATTTACATGTGGGAAAGCCTAAAATCCTCTCAACACCAGTAATACAACTTTGCATACCGTATGTGTAAGGGAACAAATTTGTTAACAGTGAGGATTAAACACAGAGACTTGCATTGTGTAAAGTAATGGTTGCTCGCATATGTAGCAGCAGAACGAATGACACCCGTATCACATTGCTGTTGTTGTCGTATGAAGAATGCGTTGTTTCTACAGAAATATGAGAAAGGAATGCAATTCATTCGCTTTGATTCACCTTACTACCGATGACATGCGCACTGGTCAAGTTCTCGTTGACATTATAATCAACAGTTGGGGCACCGCGTTGGGGCAGCCTGCGTTATAAATAACTCTTCTTTGTTTACACTGTACCTCTCGTATAATAGAACAACATGCACGCTTGGATGCTTTAAACCGAGTATTATGTCTAATATATACATATACGAGGTAACGTTATTTTGTCTTGTGTCTTATGGTGACTGATCAACACCTCGAGGATGGATGACTGATGAAATATCACCAGAAACCCTTCGGGATGTTCTCAAAGTTTGCGTTAATAACGAATTATCTTCGTGCTGATTCTTTGTGTTAATCAGCTTCGTTTTTTATCATCGTTGTCCGCTAATCAACACAAACGTACATCAGACAGTCAACTAATCGTACATACAGTCGATTTAAGTCAAATGGACATCGACACATTTGGGATATTATTGGACGATCTGTGTTTAACATCGGGCCTCTAGCAAGTTCATTATTTTAAGGCCGTGTGAATTATCTGGCTGAATTTTGTTTTCAACATTTTGGTCGAAACATTTAATTATTACTGCTACACTAATAATAATCACCATCATCATCTTCACAACAGGGCATAGACAAGGTGTTGCCTGTTCGCCTTCAAAAATCCTCTAGCCGTCTCTTCCTGGGTATACCCAGGACGCCTGTCCTGTGTCCTATAGGTTTGTATTTCCACACTTGTTTGGCCAGTCTGGAATTCGACATTACTCCTTAGCGTTCTTTCCACCACAAGCTAAAAACTTGTAACTCTTCTCTTACGGCCTAATTTTTTTATACGGACAAGTTAGAAAACCTTTTAACTCATCTTAAGAATGCCATTTCCGAGGACTGTATTTTACTGTCTTGTTTTTTTTTTTTGTCCATAATTCACACCCATAGGAGACGGCACAGAGTCCGCCAAAGTTTGTAAAACGTACGTTATAATAATAATAATAATAATAATAATAATAATAATAATAATGATTATGATAATAGTTCGTTCTTCATATCGATTGTATCATAAATAGTTTGTGGGGAAGTAAGGGATAATTCAACGCGGACTCAGCCCAAAATAATATCATATCAGACCCATGGAATTATCACACACATACAACCATCGTTTATTGTTAATGTACGGTGGAGCGTCGTTCCAGTAACGTCCGTGTACTTCTTTGTCTTTCTTGTACATACAGGGGGGTATTTAAGGGGGGTGGACGAACGGGACCGGATCCCTTCCCAGAGGGTGAAAAGTTAACGAATTTTGTTCATCTGTTTAAGTTTTAGGCTTGTTTGTTTTTTTTTCAGCTACGCTAATGTAGTAGTAGCTCTTTTTAAAATATACTGCATTAAGGTATACGTTTGAAATATGAAATATAGGAAGATCAGTTCAGCCAATAAGTATCTTATAACAACGTTTCAATAACGCGTATTTTTATTGTGTTATTACCGTTTAATTTAGTGGTACTGATTTCAGGATTTTATCACGCGTTTTTCAGTCACTTTAATAAAAATGGCCGATTTAAATAGTAATGTTGATAGTCTTAACTTGTTTTTTCTTTTGTACGAAGCCGACCCGTACCCGGACTCCCCCCCCCAAGCCAAATTCTAGATACGCCACACAAAACACAAGAAAATTCAATCACATTACAATTATCGCTTTTTTGCTTATCACATCATACATCTTCTTCTTCTGATAGTTCCTATTCGTTTCGAATGTTGGATAGCATACAGACTATTTTAACTTTCGCTACTGCTGCACGGAATTAGTCAATTGTATTAATGCCAAACCAAGTCCTTAAATTTCTCAGCCATGATATTCTCGGTCGCCCAACTCCTCTCTTTCCAAGTACTTTTCCCACTAGTATGGACTGCAATAAGTAAAATCTCTGTTCATTTCTCATGAGATGTCCCAGATACTGAAGCTTTCTTATCTTTACTGTGTTATTGACTTCCCTTTCTTTCTTCATATTTCTAAGAACTTCAACATTATTTATATGCGGTGTCCATGAAATGTTCAGTATTCTACGGCAAAGCCACGGTAAAGATTCCAATTTTTACTTCCATATTTCCTTAAGGAATGGAAGTATGGTGATGGCAAAAAAAATCGTGTTCGAGATTATTGCAGATTCTGATTCTACTACACTCAAAACATGAAAAAAAGTCGTTTTCCGAAAAGTGTGTGTGTGTGTGTGTGTGTGTCTGTGTGTCTGTAGATTTTTTTTCTATGGCAAACGATAACTGCCGCAAATTCAAACAGAATCAAATAATTTTTTGCATACAGCCCTGATTTGTAGAGGACTCGCGACCTATTGTTTTTGGTGAAGATCGGTTGAAGGAAAGGGGTAGTTTACCTGCAACGGTTTTTTTTTATCAAGGGAAATTTTTTTTTTGGCAAACGATAACAGCCGCAAATTCAAACATAATCAAATAATGTTTCGTATACAGCCCTTAATTGTAGAGTTCTCAAGACGTTTTGTTTTTGGTGAAGATCGGTTAAGGGAAAGGGGTAGTTTACTTGTAACGTTTTATGTTTTAACAAGGGTATTTCCTATGGCAAACGATAACAGCCGCAAATTCAAACAGAATCAAAAGATTATTTGCATACAGCCCTAAATTGTAGAGTACTCGAGACCTATTGTTTTTGGTGAAGATCGGTTAAGGGAAAGGGGTAGTTTACTTGTAACGTTTTATGTTTTAACAAGGGTATTTCCTATGGCAAACGATAACGCCCGCAAATTCAAACAGAATCAAAAGATTATTTGCATACAGCCCTAAATTGTAGAGTTCTCAAGACCTATTGTTTTTGGTGAAGATCGGTTAAGGGAAAGGGGTAGTTTACCTACAACGTTTTTTTAACAAGGGTATTTTTTATGGCAAACGATAACAGCCGCAAATTCAAACAGAATCAAATAATTTTCTGCATACTGCCCTGATTTGTAGAGTACTCAAGACCTATTGTTTTTGGTGAAGATCGGTTGAGGGGAAGGGGTAGTTTACCTGCAACGTTTTTTATCAAGCGTATTTTCTATGGCAAACGATAACTGCCGCAAATTCAAACAGAATCAAATAATTTTTTGCATACAGCCCTGATTTGTAGAGTACTCGCGACCTATTGTTTTTGGTGAAGATCGGTTGAGGGAAAGGGGTAGTTTACCTGCAACGGTTTTTTTTATCAAGGGAAATTTTTTTTTTGGCAAACGATAACAGCCGCAAATTCAAACATAATCAAATAATGTTTCGTATACAGCCCTTAATTGTAGAGTTCTCAAGACGTTTTGTTTTTGGTGAAGATCGGTTAAGGGAAAGGGGTAGTTTACTTGTAACGTTTTATGTTTTAACAAGGGTATTTCCTATGGCAAACGATAACAGCCGCAAATTCAAACAGAATCAAAAGATTATTTGCATACAGCCCTAAATTGTAGAGTACTCGAGACCTATTGTTTTTGGTGAAGATCGGTTAAGGGAAAGGGGTAGTTTACTTGTAACGTTTTATGTTTTAACAAGGGTATTTCCTATGGCAAACGATAACGGCCGCAAATTCAAACAGAATCAAAAGATTATTTGCATACAGCCCTAAATTGTAGAGTTCTCAAGACCTATTGTTTTTGGTGAAGATCGGTTAAGGGAAAGGGGTAGTTTACCTACAACGTTTTTTTAACAAGGGTATTTTTTATGGCAAACGATAACAGCCGCAAATTCAAACAGAATCAAATAATTTTCTGCATACTGACCTGATTTGTAGAGTACTCAAGACCTATTGTTTTTGGTGAAGATCGGTTGAGGGGAAGGGGTAGTTTACCTGCAACGTTTTTTATCAAGCGTATTTTCTATGGCAAACGATAACTGCCGCAAATTCAAACAGAATCAAATAATTTTTTGCATACAGCCCTGATTTGTAGAGTACTCGCGACCTATTGTTTTTGGTGAAGATCGGTTGAGGGAAAGGGGTAGTTTACCTGCAACGGTTTTTTTTATCAAGGGAAATTTTTTTTTGGCAAACGATAACAGCCGCAAATTCAAACACAATCAAATAATGTTTCGTATACAGCCCTGAATTGTAGAGTTCTCAAGACCGTTTGTTTTTGGTGAAGATCGGTTAAGGGAAAGGGGTAGTTTACTTGTAACGTTTTATGTTTTAACAAGGGTATTTCCTATGGCAAACGATAACAGCCGCAAATTCAAACAGAATCAAAAGATTATTTGCATACAGCACTAAATTGTAGAGTTCTCAAGACCTATTGTTTTTGGTGAAGATCGGTTAAGGGAAAGGGGTAGTTTACCTACAACGTTTTTTTAACAAGGGTATTTTCTATGGCAAACGATAACAGCCGCAAATTCAAACAGAATAAAATAATTTTCTGCATACAGCCCTGATTTGTAGAGTACTCAAGACCTGTTGTTTTTGGTGAAGATCGGTTGAGGGGAAGGGGTAGTTTACCTGCAACGTTTTTTATCAAGCGTATTTTCTATGGCAAACGATAACTGCCGCAAATTCAAACAGAATCAAATAATTTTTTGCATACAGCCCTGATTTGTAGAGTACTCGCGACCTATTGTTTTTGGTGAAGATCGGTTGAGAGGAAGGGGTAGTTTACCAGCAACGGTTTTTTTTATCAAGGGAAATTTTTTTTTTTTGCAAACGATAACAGCCGCAAATTCAAACAGACTTAAATAATGTTTCGTATACAGCCCTGAATTGTAGAGTTTTCAAGACCTATTGTTTTTGGTGAAGATCGGTTAAGGGAAAGGGGTAGTTTACCTGTAACGTTTTATGTTTTAACACGGGTATTTCCGATGGCAAACGATAACAGCCGCAAATTCAAACAGAATCAAACGATTATTTGCATACAGCCCTAAATTGTAGATTTATCAAGACCTATTGTTTTTGGTGAAGATCGGTTGAGGGAAAGGGGTAGTTTACCTGTAACGTTTTATGTTTTAACAAGGGTATTTCCTATGGCAAACGATAACAGCCGCAAATTCAAACAGAATCAAATAATGTTTTGCATACAGCCCTGATTTGTAGAGTACTCAAGACCTATTGTTTTTGGTGAAGATCGGTTAAGGGGAAGGGGTAGTTTACCTGCACCGTTTTTTTATCAAGCGTATTTTCTATGGCAAACGATAACAGCCGCAAATTCAAACAGAATCAAATAATTTTTTGCATACATCCCTGAATTGTAGAGGTCTCAAGGACTTTCGATTTTGGTGAAGATCGGTTAAGGGGAAGGGGTAGTTTACCTGCAACCTTTTACGTTTTAACAAGAGTAAAGTACTTGCAAATTTATTTAACCTTTTTGAAACAATGGTAATTGTTAAAAATAAAATAATTTTGTTGCCAGGCAATAAAATTAAAATTTTTTAATTTTAATGTAATATAATATTTTTCATTTAATACGGCAATAAAAAGGCAGGTAAGACACAAACACACAATTCACGTTATTTCTGGCCTCACTCATGTTTATTTTCTTACGTTTGCACGCTTTTTAAATGGAAAGTGCCGAAACCCACACCAACATAACGCGTGTAAGCCGAAAAAATGGACATCAATTTGCTTACTGGCGAAGCTAGTAGTTAATGAATGGGTAGGCAAAAATCTTATCTTAAATTTTTTTTAAGGAATCACTAAAAGGACGGTGGGTCAAATCGGACGCTGAGGTAGAGTTTGCTGTAACCGAATGGTTCCACAAACAGCCGTAAGAATTTTACTAGCAGGGAATCTACAGGTTAGCGCAACAGTGGAACTCATGTCTTAATGTTATTGGAGACTTCTTTTAAAATCGTTGAATAAAAAATGCTTTACAGCTCTATACGTGTGTCTATTGAACAATCCTTGTATTAGTCATACACAATAATACAACTGATTGAACTTCAAATTTTTAAACTTGGTTAGTTTCTATATATATGTTTAATGTTACAAATAATTCAAATAACAATCTTGATCATCTGTTAGTTCAGCGGAATAACAGTGACACTTTTAATAACCGCATAAAATAAACACTTAGTAACAACACAGGCGCTTTAACTTAACTGTTTGGACCACAGAAGTGAGGCATGCCTCAACGCTCTATGTGTACAGCGCGGGACAATCCCCCCTCCCTACACTTCCCTATCACACCACTACATTGCTTACATACGATGTATACAAAAAACGCTGAGGCAAGTTCAGGTTGCCTCATTCGATTTAAACGAACTATGCCGAATCTCACCTGTCACCATCTAGCGGTCGCTCAATAAAGCACGTTTCGGTTTAATAAATTTGACAGTCACAGTAACAATGTATAATCTTTACGTTATGTAGTTCATACGTATTTATAATTTTTATTCTACAGAATTTGTTAGGGTAGGCATTGCCTCAATTGCCTCCATGTAACTTCGCCACTGATATATATGTGTACAACGTTATCGGCAACAAAGAAGTAGTTTTTGTTAAAATTCCTTCCCGGGATATTTGGCCGTAGTCCAATGTTTTCTACAAAACCAGACATTTCGGCAATGCCATCGACTTCCATCATCAGTGAAAATCGAGTGCGATAACGTGAGGTGGTATACGTTAGTGACCACAGTACTGTGGTTAAGGCTGAAGCAGTAAGTAGAAAGAAGTAGTAGTTTCTATGGTAATATTTCATTTCGAAAATGATTTTAAATATAAATCTTAGAATATGGAAGTCATGTATGGTTCTCCATACCGATATTTTAGTTGTGGCTTCAGTCAAAGTCCAAGATTCTAAACCGTAGAAGAGGACCGAGAATACGTAGCAGTGTAAAAGTCTCGACTTTGTACATCATACGTAGACTAATTAGGAGAAAAATATTGCTTTAACGTTGTTTCCTGCTGCGTAAAATCCTGTTCAGTGTGAACGGGTGGTAAAATTATACGCAGGCTGCATTTGTAAATGTTCATTTCTATTATCATTTATTTTCGACGACAATTGAACGTGCACATTTAGTTGGATAAAGAACGTTGCAGTCAGTGGCGGATTATCCATAACGCTAGGGTAGCCTATGCTGCAGCACCAGGCACCAGGGGGGGGCCTAAATCACAAAAACTTTTTTGAAGGTAATAGTGAAAAATGTCCTCAATCCAAAATCATAAAAAGATGTGTGCACACTTTTCGACGAGTTCGCCGTTGTTTTTTTATGTTCGAATGAAGATGATAGATTCCATGATACTACAGTTTGTCCGCTCAGAGTATTAAACTGGATTATTGATTGTAAAATTATTTATGTATTTCCGAATATATACATTGCTTGTCATCTGCTTTTGACGATTTCAGTAGCTAACTGCGAATCTGAAAGATCGTTTTCAGTATTAAATGCATTAAAGATATGGTGAGTTCAACTATGGGAGATGAGAGATTATCTTCGTTAGCAAGGTTGAATATTGAAAGCGAGATACTAGAACCGCTCGGTTTAGAAAAAATTATACAAGAACTCATTAAGACAAAATCAAGAAAAATGGATCGATCAGTATTTTCTAAACTTAAGTACTACTGTGCTCATTGTAATCACTATTTATGTAAATATTTGTAAAATCTGAGGTCTTAATAAGTAATTGTTAACTTTTAAAATTGTGTATGCCATTTATCAGTGAAATAATGGATATAAGGTTGAATTTTGAATTGGCGGGGGGCACAAGTCTGATGGCAGCATAGGGCACCTTGCGCTTCTAATCTGCCCCTGCTTACTGTGCACGAAAATCGTTCCTGTGTCGTACCGCATGTTTCAACATGTCTGTTGAACGCATTCTCATGAACTCGTGAACTGTTTACACCCATGTGTTGTCTATAACGAAACGGGGATTCACAGTTCTTTGCTTGTTTTAAGTAAGAATCACGCCCGCTCCTTTCGTGGTAGGACGCCCTCTCCTTATCGTAACGATGATAACGAACGTTGATTGTAAGCAGGTTTACGTGTATGTGTGTGTACGCTATTTTAGGTTCTGACTGATAAATCGATGAACTTTTGAACTCACCGAGTCACCGTTGACCTCTTGAAAAGGAGGAAGATATAACTGTAAGGGCGTTGCTGACGGTGTACAGTATAGAGGTTAAACTTTAGCAATAAATATGTCACGGTTTCCAGTGAAAAATGAAGGGTCTCGGAATGAATACCGCCAAGGCGTAATTGTGACGGCCTCAACAATTGTTACATTAGCATTTGTTCTGTGTATGCCGAAAGTGGAAATTAACACACACACACACACACACACACACACACACACACACACACACACACACACACACACACACACACACACACACACACACACACACACACACACACACACACACACACACACACACACACACACACACACACATTCTTTGTCGTGTGAACTGTATTGCAATAAATAATGTACTTCATCCCTTAGAAAGTACATTTATTGTTGTTAGTATTTCTTCAGTACGACACCCTTATTTGAGCTACAAGAAATTGTGGGGTTGAAGTAACAATTGTGTTACTTCACACACACACACACACACACACACACACACACACACACACACACACACACACACACACACACACACACACACACAGGCCTACACCCCATCTTAGACAGAGGGGTGATTCTGTGGGGGAACGTCAATGAGCTGAGGGCTGATAAAAATCGCCGCGTTTGAAATTATTAATAAATTTTTTCTAGTGCCTTTTCTTTCCATTCAGAATTTTTAACAAACGCGCAGTTTTTTCTGGATTTCGTCGTCGTAGCTTACGCACGGTTGCAACGATTACACCACAGTGAAACTATTCCTGGGGGGGGGGGGGATAATTTATCTCCACCTCATCGGAGTGAGATTGGCTTACATGCTCAAACCGTTGTTTCCTATTCGAGTGGGAATTTTTTTTTTTATTCGTTTATCTGTCCACACGGTAGCGTGTATCGGTAGGAAGACGGGTGTTGTAACCTACTTCTTGTCGTTATCGCACGTAACGTAATTTACACGAGTTTGTACAATTCCGTGGAATGTAGACAAATGGTCGTCGTAAGTGAAGGACGGCGTTTTTGACGGTACAGTGAACACACGATGCCGCGATCGCGTCAATGGAGGAAGTGGAGTTCGTTATACAACGAATTGGTTCACTCTATAAAATATATCAAATCAAAATAGTCTCAGCCATTTCCTTGTCGATTAAAAATTTGAGTGATCCTCTCGTTATAACATTTCGTGAATATAGTTGTGGGCTATTTTTCATATACAAGGCATCTCCATTCTCCTGCTTCTACTATTGAGCCGTATATCTTTCTCATTATTTTCCTTTCAAATAGTCTTAACGAATTTATTGATACAGCCGTGAGTGGTCATGCTTCAGCTGCGGTCTGATGAAGCTTTTAACCTACAGAGTGGCTGGATGGTTATACCTTCGCTGCACATCTCGCGTAAACGTTTTTGACATTATTTGTTGTGCTATTACGTGCACTATAAATTTCATCGCCTGAGTTTCGCAATCGATTTGTCTAACCGAAATGGAATCAATAATTTAATATTAAATGTCCGTGTTTTTACTTCTAGTGAAAATTTAAATTAGTAGGCTATTCCCAAAGGGAGACAGGCTTATAAATTCTCTTGTTTCTTATTTTCTTTTAAACAGTAACAACTTAATAAAGTCACAGTGTAAAGTAACATTGTTAATAGTTTTAGTTTCAATTTATTTCTTATAATAAATTATATAAGAAAGGTATATGTATGTAATGATGAAATATATCAAAGTATAGTAAATGTAACAGAAACAATGAGAAAAATAAAACTATTATTTTTTGGACATTTATATAGAATGAACAATAGGTTGACAAAGCAAATCTTCAAATATCTGTAGGGGAAGAAGTCAACATCAAGTTGGATTAAAGAAGTCCAAAAGGATTTAGAAAAAAGTAATATACACGCAGAAGAAGCAATTGAAAGAGAAGTTTTTCGAGCAAAAGTGTTAAAAATGGAAGGAGTTCGGGGTAGGAGAGAGAAAAACGCAGTTTTAATAAAGCGCACTGAAGACGGGAAGAAGAGACACAGTGAAAAGATGAAAGAATGTTGGAGAAAAAGAAAAGAACAAAGAGTAAAGAATTGAAATTGGCATGTGGTCCTGAGATGGCCGATACAAAAAGTGTGTGTGTGTAATACGTATATAATAACAGGTATTTATCCATGTTATTTTTTTGGAACGGTTTCGTTCGTACCTGTTATTTTCAAATACTAGTTTAGCACACGTCTAGTGTGGGAACAGCACACAGCGGTGTTGGACGCTGTGATGATAACTACGTCGCCAACGATTACACATCACTTTGCTATCAGCAGACGTACTGTATGTGATGTGTATATGAGATCAGTGAGAACTGTCGGTAACAATAACACGGGGAGAAGATAAACATGCGAACGTAGACAGTACAGTGAACTGGTGTGACGTCGATGATTACAAGAACAGCTGACTGGACTGGATGCTTATTGTGGAGCCGGCCATGAACGAGATGTGATTGCGACACTCAAGTCTGGCCGCTCGTCTACACCCTTGACACTGCTGCTAACACTATCCGCGTGTGCACGGGAACAACCAACCGGTAAACACGTACAATTAATTATTAAGCCGCGTTTACACCGGACGTTGTGAACAAACGTTTGCAATTTTTGTGTTGTAAACTTATGTTGACAACCAATGTTGAAAACCACAGTACCAGTTGTCTTTATTTTTGATTGCAACATTTACGCGCATGGACTCAAACCTGACCTGACCACACTTCAGTCTTGCTCCAGTTTCACTTCAAGATGTCGAGTGTGGAGGATGTTGTACTTGCTGCAGCAGCTTGTGTGATTTTGGCGAAACAACGGGCACCAAGAAGATAATGGGTGATTAAAAGCGAGAGCTAAGTATAATGGAACTGAGCTTTTGAAGGATTTAAATAGAGATGACACTGATCCTTTGTCAGGTGAATTGAGATCTGATGGTAGTTTTAAAAATGTTCTGTGAATTTCCAGCTGCGATTACTTGGTTGTAATGATTGGACACAAAATTGTCAAACAGGACCAGGGCACTACAGACCAGCTATTCCAGCGCAAGAAATGTTTTCAACACCGTAAAGGCGCTGGAACACGAATTTACAACAAATCTTTACAACTTTCTTTGATCTTTATCGACTTTTATTGGAAAACAAAATTCGTGTTTTAAACACGGAAAATCTGCTGCCAACACGAGATGTTTAAAACAATTGCTACCGTTTTTTGAAATGTTGTCATCATTTGCTCACCACAACATGTATTTTCAACTCCGCTATAAACGCGGCTTTAGTCCTACGTTGCCACAATTAATTAGTAGAACCTTATATAGCCTACATTATTTACACTGATAAATGGCATACACTATTTCGAAAGTTCACAATTATTTTATTAAACTCTCAAATTACAACAAATATTTAGCTAAAAAGTGATTACAATGAGCATAGTAGTACTTGAGCTTAGAAAATACTAATCGATTCATTTGATTGATAGCTTTCTTCGGACCAGAACGTTCCGCGTGAGAGTAGGTAGTACCTTTCTTCGGAAAAAGCAATTATGTCAGGTGTATCTCAGGGAAGCGTCTTAGGCCCCCTGCTTTTCTATCTCTCAATGACGTGCCCGCCCAGTTTGGTCATGTTCGCCGACGGTACAGGGGTTTATGCCGTCGAACGTCGGGCTGAAACGGCTACTATCTGGCTCCAGGGACAGCTTGACGATTAAGTTGAATAGATAGAGAAATTGAGGGTCGCTATTAACGCGGCCAAGAGCACAGCCGTAGTGTTCTCCAGACGCAGTACGCTCCTCGACAGACTATATATAGGCGATACTCGTTTTCTCTGGTCCCCCTGGCTGAGTATTTAAGCTTAGACAATACTAATCGATCCGTTTTTTCTTGATTTTACCTTAACGAAGTCTTGTATGGTTTCTTCTAAATCGAGCGACTCAAGTATCTCGCTTTCAATATTCAATCTTCCTAACGTAGATAATCTCTCATCTCCCATAGTTGAACTCAACATACCTTTAATGTTTTTTAATACAGAAAATTATCTTTGAGATTCGCAGTTAGCTATTGAAATCGTCAAAAGCAATAACGATAAGCAGTGTATGTATCTGGAAATGCATCAAGCATTGTACAAACAATAATCCAGTTTAATACTTTGAGCGGACAAACTGTAGTATCATGGAATCTATCATTTTCATTCGAACGATTTGAAAACAAAACCTTCTTACTTGCAATTTTACTCGTGGTACAAAGTGTTTCAATTCTATTAGAAGTTCGTTAATCAACTCGCTCGAGTAAACGTCTATAAGGGCTTTCGCTTTATTTTCAACTCGACACTCTCAGTAGTTAATAAATGCGTAAAAAAACCAAACAGTTGCGTAATGTGATCATAAGGTTTGCTTTCCTTAGTCAATTCAGCTGGGTGGTGCCACTCTGACAGCTGTGGCCGTGGTGTCCGTTGCTGCTGTATACCCTAGCGTTATGGATAATTGATAATCTACCACTCATTCCCAGGCACTGTGGTAATTATTGTGATAAAGCTACTAAAGAGGACGAGGAAAACTTCGGAACGTTGAAATAGCAACAACGGAATGAAGTTTCATAAGGATATCGGGTTCGGATTACTGATAAGCGTGACTGCAAATACAGGAGAGCAGGAAAAGGCGGCAGATATCGAGAAGCCGTCTGCTGTTTCTGCGAAGCATTATCGTGCGGATATCTTTCTAGATACAGTACTTAGAAACAGAACAGGAAAAAAGCCAAGAACTATTTTAAAACAGAAGACGTTTAATCAAAATCGTGGCATATATAAAACCATGAGATATAAAAAAATTAATTCAAACACTTTTTGCTACCGTCTGTTTCTTGATGTATATAATATATATTTTATAATGACTTTACCTCAAGATGTTTTCTCCTTATTTGGAACATGTTTCGGGAAGCCTTGTGTTCCCATCTTCAGCCTTCCTGATTTTGAGCCTTGTGGGGTATTTGTGTGTTGCCTGGTTGTTGCTGTGGTTTCCTGTTGGTCTCTGGTGCTTTAAATTGGTATTATTGTGTGTAATTGTGGTGTATATATTAGTATTTTGTGTATTTTCTATGTTGAGTGCTTTGAAAATTATGCCGTGTTTTGTATTGATTTGTATTTGTTCAGGTATTAGTTTGTTTTGTGTTTTATGTTTGTATATTTGCAAATTTTCCCAAATGTTCATTATGGTCCCTTTGTGTGGTGTGTTTTATTAGTGTCATATTGGTTATGTCTGGGAATTCATGTCCAGTGTTTATTGCATGTCTAGCCAAATCAGCTTGATATATTTCTGGTTTTTTGTATGCATTTAGGTGTTCAAAATAACGTTTTTTCAGTTGTTTTTTTGTTTGTCCTATGTAACATTTATTGCAATCTTGGCATTCAATTTTGTATATACCATTGGTTGTTGTATGGTATATATTGTCTTAAACCAATGTTGAAATAACGTGTTCCGATTCAAGGTTAACTGAAAAGTCGAAATACCCGTGCCGATTACTCGCGACCTCACGGTTCCGAGTCGCGGGACCCCCCCCCCTTACGCAACTACGAATAAACGAGTACTACGAGTACAAAGTCACACTTATTGGTGCAGAGTCCATGATTCTGCGCGTGTGCCGATCGCCATACAAGTACAAAACGAAACAAAACAGCTAGGTTCAGAATATTTCTATGCCAAAGAGACGGAGCTGTTTTTAATAAATGAAAAAATTCATACCGATTTTACATTTATTCTCGGCAAATTATTCTTGTGTGCCTGTTCCACAGTTCTTGATTTAAAAAAAAAAAATAGTTTTGTTTATGGTGGGTATGGAAAATCCCAAAATAGTGGCGTGACATCGGATTAGGTGCCGAGGCACTGTCAGAAAGGGGGGGGGACTATAAATCATCTTTCTCCGTCCGTAAATACTCTAAACCCTTATTGTGTTAATTACGGGCAATATGACACTGATGTGGGCGTGCTTGTAAGTAAACAAAGTTATAGCGTGGGAGTGACCAATGTGTGTGTGTGTGTGTTCTTATAAAGGCGTTCGAGTTAGGGTGATATTGTTGGCTGTCGACTTTAAAAAATACGACGTGCCCGAAGTTCGATTGCTACATGAGCTGAATCCTGCTGCGTTTTAAATAAGTGATTACGTCACATAGCAAAGAAAACTGTCGATTCTTATCGATCCGGATCTTATGTAGGCCTACTACGCACGCGCGAGGTTGCGAAAGCACATAAATACGCAGTGAAATTGTAAGCGAATACTTGCTCCCTTAGCCTCTACGGCGTCCTATGTTCATCTCCGCCGCCTTAGTACGGACGAAGGCTCATCTCCACGAAGACACAAGCGTCCTCGATGACTTGCCCCCCCCCCCCACCGGCGCCCTTGCGTCGCTTGACCATCCATCCCTTTTCCTTATGAATAGTAAATTATTGTTTCTTATCCCATCAAGGTAAACATTACTTTTAACCACTATTTCCTGCCCTAGTCGTCCGTATCCGTTGCGGATCGCTCCGCGGTCCTAAACCACACTAACAGCCTACATACCTTTCAAAACGGAGGATTCATCCTAAACTGGCACACGGCTCTTCAGGTTAAATGTTGCATCAGGCAGTGATTTGGGTTTGCCCGGAGACTGCAACCACTGGGGCACATCCAGTTGCTGTCCCTACGATTGGATTGGGGATTAGAAGCGCGTGGTGCCCTATGCTGCCGTCAGACTGGTGCCCCCCCCCGCGATTCAAAATTCAACCTTTTATCCATTATTTACACTGATAAATGGTATACACAATTTCTAAAGTTAAGAATTGTTTTATTAAACTCTGAAATTACAACAAATATTTAGTGATTACAATGAGCATAGTAGTACGTAAGCTTAGAAAATACTAAGTGATCCATTTTTTCCTTGATTTTGTCTTAACGAAGTCTTGTATAATTTCTTCTAAACCGAGCGATTCAAGTATCTCGCTTAAAAAACAGCACCAACCCGTCGAAAAGTTAAAGATAAAAAATCTTTTTATGATTTTGGATTGAGGACTCTTTTGTTTGTTTTTTTTTCACATTTATTATCTTCAAAAAGTTTTTGTTATTTAGGCTGGATGGTGCCCCCTCTGACAGCTGAGGTCCTGGTGCCCGGTGCTACATCATACCCTCTCGTTATAAATAATCCGCCACTGATTGGATTGGAGTGGAGATTGTCGCTAGTGAAATGCAACTATCGCCGAAAGCGTACGGTGTTGCGACCTAGGACAGTAATCGTTCCCGTTGCGCTGTGTATCACTGGCTCAAGTATTCGATAATTGTGCTTGTGGAGGGTGTTTTATATAAAATTACCGAGCGTTGTTCGCGTTCTTGGAAATATCTTTTTATTATATACATTACGCGTCGTCGTGTTTGTCTGTTCTCCGATCAATAAATCGCGTTTTAAGGATACTGAATAAATTGCACGATTTAAAGCGGAAAAAGTAATGATTAGACAAGCAGACAGTAAACTACATAAATTATTTTAAATGAAGAGACTTTCAATAAAAACTGATAAAAGACAGTATAGGTTAAAAGACAGTATAGGTTATGTGTGTGAACGGTGTTATCAGCACTAACGAAGATGAAAGTTGTGCGAGGTTAGCGGATGTCTTTATTGCGTTTTGTGTGGTGGTATTTCCTAATATTTCTGCTTACACGCTGCTGACAACTTTGCGTATTGTCTCCAGGTTGTTGACCTTTTGTACTCAATACATACGATACGTGCGTTCTACTTTATTGCGTTTAATTTTGCCGTAATTAAAGTAAAATTGTGCACACGGCGTTGAATTACCAAACTATCGGTATTTCTTGAATCACACGTCCATTGTATTTTTCCTGCAGCAGTTATTCAAACTGTCATTGTAACGAAACCATACACAGACATGCTTTCGTGTTTGACTTAAATTTGAATTACTTTTAGTAAAATTCGCACAACTTGTTTGAGAACGTGGTTTGTTTTTACTTCCATATTCCTTAAGGAATGGAAGTATGGTGATGGCAAAAAAAATCGTGTTCGAGATTATTGCAGATTCTGATTCTACTACACTCAAAACATGAAAAAAAGTCGTTTTCCGAAAAGTGTCTGTGTGTCTGTGTGTGTGTGTGTGTGTGTGTGTGTGTGTGTGTGTGTGTGTGTGTGTGTGTGTCTGTGTGTCTGTAGATTTTTTTCTATGGCAAACGATAACTGCCGCAAATTCAAACAGAATCAAATAATTTTTTGCATGCAGCCCTGATTTGCAGAGTACTCGCGACCTATTGTTTTTGGTGAAGATCGGTTGAGGGAATGGGGTAGTTTACCTGCAACGGTTTTTTTTTAGCAAGGGTAATTTTGTTTGTTTGGCAAACGATAACAGCCGCAAATTCAAACAGAATCAAATAATGTTTCGCATACAGCCCTGAATTGTAGAGTTCTCACGATCTGTTGATTTTGGTGAAGATCGGTTAAGGGAAAGGGGTAGTTTACCTGTAACGTTTTATGTTTTAACAAGGGTATTTCCTATGGCAAACGATAACAGCCGCCAATTCAAACAGAATCAAAAGATTATTTGCATACAGCCCTAAATTGTAAAGTACTCAAGACCTATTGTTTTTGGTGAAGATCGGTTAAGGGAAAGGGGTAGTTTACCTGTAACGTTTTATGTTTTAACAAGGGTATTTCCTATGGCAAACGATAACAGCCGCAAATTCAAACAGAATCAAAAGATTATTTGCATACAGCCCTAAATTGTAGAGTTCTCAAGACCTATTGTTTTTGGTGAAGATCGGTTGAGGGAAAGGGGTAGTTTACCTGCAACGTTTTTTTAACGAGGGTATTTTCTATGGCAAACGATAAAAGCCGCAAATTCAAACAGAATCAAATAATGTTTTGCATACAGCCCTGATTTGTAGAGTACTCAAGACCTATTGTTTTTGGTGAAGATCGGTTAAGGGGAAGGGGTAGTTTACCTGCAACGTTTTTTTATCAAGCGTATTTTCTATGGCAAACGATAACAGCCGCAAATTCAATCAGAATCAAATAATTTTTTGCATACGTCCCTGAATTGTAGAGGTCTCAATGACTTTCGATTTTGGTGAAGATCGGTTAAGGGGAAGGGGTAGTTTACCTGCAACCTTTTACGTTTTAACAAGAGTAAAGTACTTGAAAATTTATTTAAACTTTTTGAAACAATGGTAATTGTTAAAAATAAAATAATTTTGTTGCCAGGCAATGAAATTATAATTTTTCCATTTTAATGTAATATAATATTTTTCATTTAATACAGCAATAACAAGGCAGGTAAGACACAGCCTGGCTGTTTGGCTGAAAATGATTTTAAATATAAATCTTAGAATATGGAAGTCATGTATGGTTCTCCATACCGATATTTCTTTTTACGTTAGGAAATGGAAGTATGGTGATGGCGAAAAAAATCATGTTCGAGATTCGGGGTGATTGTGATTGTATTACCCTCAATACATGAAGAAAAGCCATTTCTCGATGTGTGTGTGTGTGTGTGTGTGTGTAGAATTTATTCTATGGCAAACGACAACAGCCACAAATTCAAACAGAATCAAATAATTTTTTGCATACATCCCTGAATTATAGAGGACTCAAGGCCTATTGTTTTTGGTGACGATCGGTTGAGAGAAAGGGGTAGTTTGTCTGCAACGTTTTATGTTTTAACAAGGGTAATTTTTTTCTATGACGAACGATAACTGCCGCACATTTAAACAGAATCAAACAATTTTTTGCATACGTTCCTGAATTGTAGAGTACGCAAGGCCTATTGAATTTGGTGAAGATCGGTTAAGGCAAAGGGGTAGTTTACCTGCAACATTTTATGTTTTAACACGAGTAATTTTTTTATGACGAAAGATAACTGCCGTAAATTCAAACAGAATCAAATAATTTTTTACCTATGTGCTTGAGCTGTAGAGAACTCAAGGCCTATTGATTTTGGTGAAGATTCTTGAAAGGGAAAGGGTAGTTTACCTGCAGCGTTTTATGTTTTAACGAGACTAAAGTACTTTTTTTGATAAATAAAGTATACCGGTACTGAAAATAATGTCATAATAATCCACTGTAGAAAGATAGAGGAAATATCTATAAATGAAAAAGGTAGTTGTAGGGGGAGGTGGTAATTTTACTTCCATGTTCCTTAAGGAATGGAAGTATGGTGATGGCAAAATAAATCGTGTTCGAGATTATTGCAGATTCTGATTCTACTACACTCAAAACATGAAAAAAAGTCGTTTTCCGAAAAGTGTCTGTGTGTCTGTCTGTCTGTCTGTAGATTTTTTTTCTATGGCAAACGATAACTGCCGCAAATTCAAACAGAATCAAATAATTTTTTGCATACATCCCTGAATTATAGAGGACTCAAGGCCTATTGTTTTTGGTGAAGATCGGTTGAGAGAAAGGGGTAGTTTACCTGCAACGTTTTATGTTTTAACAAGGGTAATTTTATTCTATGACGAACGATAACTGCCGCACATTCAAACAGAATCAAACAATTTTTTGCATACGTTCCTGAATTGTAGAGTACGCAAGGCCTATTGAATTTGGTGAAGATCGGTTAATGCAAAGGGGTAGTTTACCTGCAACATTTTATGTTTTAACACGAGTAATTTTTTATGACGAAAGATAACTGCCGTAAATTCAAACAGAATCAAAAGATTATTTGCATACAGCCCTAAATTGTAGAGTTCTCAAGACCTATTCTTTTTGGTGAAGATCGGTTAAGGGGAAGGGGTAGTTTACCTGCAACGTTTTTTTATCAAGCGTATTTTCTATGGCAAACGATAACAGCCGCAAATTCAAACAGAATCAAATAATTTTTTGCATACATCCCTGAATTGTAGAGGTCTCAATGACTTTCGATTTTGGTGAAGATCGGTTAAGGGGAAGGGGTAGTTTACCTGCAACCTTTTACGTTTTAACAAGAGTAAAGTACTTGAAAATTTATTTAAACTTTTTGAAACAATGGTAATTGTTAAAAATAAAATAATTTTGTTGCCAGGCAATAAAATTATAATTTTTTCATTTTAATGTAATATAATATTTTTCATTTAATACAGCAATAAAAAGGCATGTAAGACACAGCCTGGGTGTTTGGCTGAAAATGATTTTAAATATAAATCTTAGAATATGGAAGTCATGTATGGTTCTCCATACCGATATTTCAATAAATAAAAATGATAGTTGAAGGGGGAGGGGATAATTTTTTTTGTATGTGTACTATGTTATTGGCAACAAAGAAGTAGTTTGTTGTTAAAATTCTATCCCGGGCTGTTTGGCCGTAGTCCAATGTGTTCTGCAAAACCAGACGTTTCGGCAGTGCCATCGACTGCCAACATCAGTGAAAATCGAGTGCGCTAACGTGAGGTGGTATACGTTAATGACCACAGTACTGTGGTTAAGGCTGAAGCAATAAGTAGAAAGAAGTAGTTTCAATGGAAATATTTCATTTCGAAAATGATTTTAAATATAAATCTTAGAACATGGAAGTCATTTATGGTTCTCCATACCGATATTTCAGTGTGGACTGTTTTTTGTTCAACTGTTCCTCCCTTCTTCTCGCCACACTCTTCCTCCTCTCCCACATCTCCTTCATTCTTGATCGATATCTCTCCCTCCTTTCGTCAGTCCAAATGGCACCTGTTCTCTTCTTAGGTTTCTTTTGAAATCCTTGGGCGTTTTTTAATTTCTTTTTGAATAACAAGCGTTCTTCGATGTCTTCTTGAGTAATCTGGAGTCCTTCTGCCTTTTTCTGTTTTTTTTTTTTTAACCATGTATTGGGCATTTTGAGCTTTCTGAAATAGTTATATAGTTTCCCTGTTAGTCTGTCAGGATTCATTCTTTGAATATGTACGTAGAAAGTAATTCTTCTTTTTCTCATCACGTCTGTGATTTTCTCAACATGTGTGTACAGCTCATTGTTGCGGCGTCTTCTGCGTTCTCCATCTTTTATTGGTCCCAAGATTTTTCTTAATTTTCCCTTCCGTGACTGGCAGTTCTTCCATCATAATTTTCTTGTTCAGAGTCAGATGCTCAGGTGCATAATGGGCTTCCAGGCGAATTACTGTTGAATAATGCCTATGTTTGACATTAATGGATATTGAATTCTTGTTATATGTATCCATGGTTGAATGGTAAGCAACTTTCATCTTATTAACGCGTGCTTTAATAGCCTCTTTCCCTTAGACATTTTGTTCAATAACTTCTCCGAGATACTTCAATTTGTCAGTTCCATACATTTACCCATATCGAGTTTTCATTTTGTTGGATATTGTCTTGACGTGTGTCTGAACTTGGTTTTTTCGAAAGAAATTTGTAAACCCGCTCTTTTAGCTTGTTCTATCATGTGGTTTGGTTTTATTTATTTATTTTTTTGTGGTTTGTGTTCGACTATGTACGACTGAAGTCTTCATAAACGGGAACAGAATTCTTTGAGAAATTTACCGTATCAACGTCATGCTCGAACCAACCACGTGCCTGTGCGAAATGCGGCTTACTCGTCTTGTTATGACGGTCGGCTGAGAAGCAAGAGTGTGGAACAAGGTCAAGAAGGGAGCATCATCATATAGCGACATAGCATACATCCTAAGGGAAGAGATGTAACACGGATAGGATTAGCAAATTTAGAGTATGTGAGGATCTAGCCTATATATCATAACTGTAAGGTTTTGTACCTAGCATTACAATATTTACAGACACAAGGTTATAAGTACGCATTGATACTAAGACTGAATTTGTTTAGCTTGAATTGCTGAGGTAAGCAAATATATATATAGGCGATGAACGAATATTCTCTCTCTCTCTCTCTCTCTCTCTCTCTCTCTCTCTCTCTCTCTCTCTCTCTCTCTCTCTCTCTCTCTCTCTCTCTCTCTCTCTCATCGTAACACAAAAATAAATAAATATATATATATTAAATACTATATATATATATATGGTTGTTACTTATGGAGGCGAGACATGACATCCACAAAAAAGGAACAAGAAACACTAAGAAGGTTTGAAATAAAGATAGTAGGACGTGTTTATGGTCCGGTTAATGAAGATGGAGAATAAGAAATAAACAGGAGATGGATAAGCTATTGAAGCATGAAACATTGTAAGGATTTGCAAAGGCTCAAAGAATACAGTGGCTAGGTCACCTAGAGCGAATGGATGACCAGCGTATGCCAAAGAAAATCCTGAGGGCGCAAGTCTATAAAATCAGAAAGAGGGGTCTACCTAGGATAAGATGGTTGGATGATGTGCTGGAAGATCTAAGAAGAATGGATGTGAGGAGATCGCTGAGATGGCAGTGGATAGGAGACGTTGGAGAAGATTGGTGTTGGAAGCCAGAGCTCACGTTGGGCTGTAGTGGTAAAGAAGATGAATAAATTATACATTCACTTGGGTACTGAATACAAGTACTGAGATTTAGAGTATTCTGGATTAAAGCTTTTTGCGTTCTATCAGAAACATAACCGGCTCGAAGGTAAAAATCAAACAAAAAGAAAATTACAGAGCTCAGACGACCCTCTCTCTGATTGTGCTACAACGTAACAGCCCCTTTCTCATAAGGGTACTTTTGTTTCCTCCGGGAGAAGTACGAAACGTTTCATTGTTCCGTATTGATACAATAATATACGTGCGGGAATGCCCCGAGTGCGAAAAAACTCTTGTATAATTAATACGTTCACCATTAACGTACACATATGTCGTACGCGCAAAAACGTGTAATTTATTGTGAGTGAAAAACTTGCAACATCGTTTTCGTATGTTAATTGGTTTGGTTTGGAAGAGGGGGGGGGGTCGTGCATCACGTCCCTATTGTTTTGTTGTACGAAGTTTGTTCTGAAGCTAAAATGTGGCTATAAACACTGCAGAATGCGATGGTTACAACTGTAACACTGTAAATTGCCCATCCTCATACTATTTTATTCTCTTTCATTTCAAACAGTAATTCAGTTTTATGCCTCCACTTTATTATCATTTTACGTGACATTTATTTGTAAATGGAATTTATGGTCTTTGCGGCAGATCTGCGTAACCTTATGTCTTAAGAAAATGTGTTCAACCGTTATGATACAGATCGAGGTTTGAGTGTAGGCCCACTTCGTGTTTATAACACAGTATTTGGTCCAAACTGTTGCCTATATTGGGGCGCAGACTGACGGTGCCGTACGGGTCGTCCCTGTTCGTTAGGCTCCGCGACGCGGGAGTACAGAAAACGCGATTCGACTGCCTCCTCGATTTGTTGGCGGTAGAATATTGCATTTCACAGTACTCGGTCGTGGCTCCGTTACCGCGTGATTTAAAGCGCAAATACAAAATAGAGAAGAATGGAAGATAAACTGTAGAAGTCATATGTTCCGCGCGGAGCCAAGTTAGGCCTGCGTGATAATGTTGCGAAATGTTATTAAATTGTTTCGGCTGAAAAGTTATGGAATTTAATACAAAATTGTCCAGATACGAAAATGTATATAACATTGCCCATGTTTAAAATATTTGTTATAATTATTTTAAATTTATAAACATAAACGGAATGTATTATCAATCGTAATTCATTAATTAATTCAATTGTAAGTAATTATTCACTTTTAGTCCACGCAATAGTTGGCTACTTAGTTTTCACGCACACGCACACGCACACGCACACCATAAGTGAGTTTTAATCTATAACGTTATGGTGTCTGTTCTCTGTAGATTATGTTTACGACCTATGTCTGTGGGAAACACTCGTAAATATTCCAAAAGACTCTCGACTGATGCCAAACGTTTTCCATCGCACTTTAACGTACTTAATTTTACGTAATAAGGGTGGCGTATCTAAAATTTGACCTTGGGGGTGATCCGGGATCGGATCGGCTTCATACAACAGTAAAAACAAGTAAAGACTAATCAGCATTACTATCTTTAAAGTTAGTGAAATCAGTCGCAATAAAAATACACGTTATTGAAACATTGTTTACGAGATACTTAAGTTATTGATTGAATTGGTTTTCCTGCGTTTCATATTTGAACGTACCTATACGCTGTTGCTGTGTAATAAACCTGTTTCTATATGTAAAAGAAAAGTTACTACCATATTAGCGTACACAGCTGAAAAACATAATAAAAACAGCCAAAGAAATTAAGAGATTAACAAAATTCGTCAACTTTTTCGACCTGTGGGGGGCGGGTCCGGTCCCGTTCGTACCCCCTCCCGTAAATACGCCTTTAGGTAATAATATACAGAGAAGACGATAAGCGAAAGCGTTTGTGTTTGGGGAACAGTGTAGAATATTTGTGCAGGTGGGGGAGCAAAAAGTTTGGGTACTTCCCATGAAGTTTTAGCAAGTATAATAAGGTAGGCTAGGCTTGGACGTATGGCGCCGGTTCCCACGAACCTCACGGCTACTTCGCTGCGGAGATGTTTGTGTAGACTTTACTGGAGCAGCGGCTTCGGTCCACTGGCGAACCATATCTCCGTGTCCGTGACGTCCCATCCCCATCCTCACGTGTTTTACGTACTCTGTATTATACTTCCGTTGTTACCTTGTGATCGATTGATTGTTATGTTAATTTGTTCTCTCTTTGTATATAATTTGACGTCTTTCTCCAATTTGAAGAAGTAATAACCGTCACGTAATGTTTTGCCCCTGCAGAACCTATTATACTTTCCTGTTACCTATTTATACTTTCTACAAACAGAAAAACCACTGTTGCGCACAACCGTATTAAAAATTCCCGATTAGCGCTTTCACGCTTCACAGCTCATTGTCAGATGGGAAATATTTCCGCTTAAAAGTGCTAATCGGGAATTTTTACTATAGTGGTGTGCAACAGTGTTTTTTTTTCTGTTTGTGATTGTAACTACTAACACAACTTTATTAATTAAATATTATACTTTCTGTTAAAAATCAGTTTTATGTTGTAGATCAACGATCATGTTATGTTCCGTGTGTTAGGTAGCTTAATTTGGTTCAAATGTCTGTTTTTGAATACGTTTCCCTCTTCAGAATTTTTTGTTTCACTCTAAAGGATGTGTCGTGCTCAACTTACTTGTAGTTACATTCGCAGATTAGTAACTACAATACTTCAATGAAAAATAACCAGACTCCAATGTTACTGAAATGGAAAGAAAATCAAAATTATTTAGTGTAACGTGTCTTGAAAGTTCTCTGCTGGTTAGAACAAATATTGCAATTTACGATTCAAATATAGCTTATTAGAACTAGATCGGGACTTCAGAAATAAATCAGCTGATTACTGTAATAACGCAGCGAAAATAAATTAACAGTACGTACAGTGCGTTTGGGTTCTGAAAATGATTCAATAAAATGGCTAACCCGTTATCTCATGATCACATGATCACTTTCTGTATTATTAATACCGGTTTGAAAATAGTGGATGTGAACTTATTTTCCTTTTTTTCGTGTAATGTTTGTTGATTTTACTTAACCAAAAATAATTAAAGGGTGTCGCACCAACATACTGATAGGAAGCCATTCTTCATCTTCTTTAACACTACAGCCCAACGTGAGCCCTGGCTTCCAACACCAATGTCTCCTATCTATTGCTATTTCAGCGTAACCTCTCACATCCGTTCTTCTTAGATATTCCAGCACATAATCCAACCATCTTATCCTGGGTCGGCCCTCATTTCTGCTTTTTTACAGTTTCGCCCTCAGGCATACGCTGATCATCCATCCGCTCTGGGTAACCTAGCCATTGTATTCGTTGCGTCTTTACGAATCTTACAGTGTACTCATTGCTTCAGTAGCTCATATGCCTCTTGGTTATTTCTTATTCTCCATTCGTCATCTTCTTTAACCGGGCCACAAACACGTTTTACAATCTTTCTTTCAAACCTTCTTAGTGTTTATTCTTCTTCTAGTTCCTATCCGTTTCGGATGGTGGATATAATACAGGCTATTTTAACTTTCTGCACTGCTGTACAGAATAACTCAGTTGTATTAATGGGAAACCAGGTCCTTAAATTTCTCAGCCTTGATATTCTCGGTCGCCCAACTCCTCTCTTTCCAAGTACTTTTCCCACTATTATGGACTGCAATAAGTAAAATCTGTGTTCATTTCTCATGAGATGCCCCAGATATTGAAGCTTTCTTATCTTCACTGTGTTAATAACTTCCCTATCTTTCTGCATCTTTCTAAGAACTTCATCTTAAAGAACGACATTAGTTATATGTGCTGTCCATGAAATGCTCAGTATTCTACGGTAGAGCCACATTTCGAAAGATTCCAATTTTTTAGTTGTGGCTTCAGTCAAAGTCCAAGATTCTACACCGTAGAAGAGGACCCAGAATACGTAGCAGCGTAGAAGGTTCTTAGTGTTTCGTTTTCTGTTTTTGTCAGTGTCCATATGTCGCTCCATAAGTAACAACCGGTCTGATAAGTGTCTTATATACTTGTATTTTTGTGTTACGACTAATGAGTTTGCTTCTCAGTAGTTTACTGTCGACATAATATGCCCTATTTCCTGTTTATATTCTGTCGTGTATCATCGTGTTTATGGAGCCTTCAATATCTGTCATGTTACCCAGGTATCTGAACTTATTAACCGAGTCGAATGAATTATCCTCTGTGCACAGATTATATAGATTTTTTCTCCTTTCCGATGCAGAAATTAGCATGTAGGCCTATTTAGTTTTGCCGGTATTTACATTCAGTCCCATTCCAGCGGATTTTTAGAGAGAGAGAGAGAGAGAGAGAGAGAGAGAGAGAGAGAGAGAGAGAGAGAGAGAGAGAGAGAGAGAGAGATATGAACAACGTTTCCCAGAATATATTCGTTCATCGCCTATATACGAGTAATAAGTCGGCAATAAGTCTTAAAACTATTTGCCTACCTCAAGCTAAACAAATTCAATCTCGGTATCAATGGGTAGCCTACTCATAACCTTATGTCTATAAATATTGTAATGCCAGATACAAAACCTTACAGTAAAGATATATACATCCTCGCATACTCTAAATTTGCTAATCCTATCCCTGTTACATCTCTTCCCTTAGGATATGATGCTATGTCGCTATGTCGTATATGATGATGCTCCCTTCTTGACCTTGTTCCACACTCTTGCTTCTCAGCCGACCGTCACGCATTATAACAAGACGAGTAAGCCGCATTTCGCACAAGCACGTGGTTGGTTCGAGCATGGCGTTAATACGGATAATTTTTTCTCGTTTTGCCGGTATTTACATTCAGTCCCGTTTAATGGAACGGCACACACGGTCCCGAAGTCGCGCGCAGGATCTGTTTACCGTTTACCTGTCGTGTTGTGTCGCGGCCGTCGAGACACAGTACACGGATCGTAATTAGTATCATTAATGATGGAGCTAAATATAACGGGGGCTAAGTGGGCAGCTGGAGTCGTAGCGTTTGTTTTACGGTTGAATCATAACAAGCTCTAATTGCACAGCCTATGTACTACACGCTCATTCACATTCACCACCGCATTAATTGCGCTAAACGCTGTTCAAACAGTACTGCATGCCAACAGTAATATAATATAGGTCTAACATTCTCAACAAAAGAGTAATAATGTCCTCGTTTTATTGATTATTTTAGAATTAGTTAACCACTAGCTTACTAGGAAGAATGAAAACGTTTGTGGAGGTCCTGTCTTTGCAGTAAAATCAGAAAATAGCATAGACATAATAATACAATCGATTCTTGATCGACCGAGAGGACGGAAACAATGCTGGGATACACTTAATCCGCTAGTTACTGTCTAAATAAAATGTTTTTATTTTTAACGATTACACTATTTCGCGCGGTGAGTGGCTCAGGGTGTATTGTGTTATTTTTTAACGAAATGGTAGGACGAGCGAGCGAGAGAGAGAGTGAGAGAGAGAGAGAGAGAGAGAGAGAGAGAGAGAGAGAGAGAGAGAGAGAGAGAGAGAGAGAGAGAGAGAGAGAGAGTGCGTGAGTGAGTGAGAGGGACAGCGTTGTTGGAAAAATTAAAAAATCTAAAAAAATGCGTTGTTGAAGACGTTCGCAAAAGATACGGCTCAGTAGAACAGATTCTTAACAGTTTGTTTTAACACAAGTCGGAACAGGCGCGTGCGTGCGTGTTGTGTTGCGTTGTCACAAAAACTCTGTTCTACGCTTGTCGGTTGCGAAACGTAGGTTAAGTTTGAGGAATGTAGGGTTGAGTGAGTCAGGCAAGTGTGAACTATAGGGGGAGAAAACGAGAAGCAACCGTCTGTCCAGACTAGACATTGTGTCGTAAAGAAAAATGATTGATTCTGTAAAATATACGATGCGTTAGAATACACGCCTATTGTTATTAAGTAAATTTCTTCTCCTCCTCCTCCTCCTCCTCCTCCTCCTCCTCCTCCTCCTCTTCTTCCTTGTCGTCGTCGTCCTTCTTCTTCTTCTTCTTCTTCTTCTTCTTCTTCTTCTTTTTCTTCTTCTCCTTCTCCTTATACTCCTTCTTCTTCTTCTTCTTCTTCAGGTATTAGGCAATGTGTCTGTTCCGATTTCACATTATCAGATCCATTTCTTTCTTTGTTTTCCTACATTCCTTCTTCCAGATGGCTTGTACTTGTTTACAATTACGTTCTGGTATTCTATCTTCATCCGTGCGACCTAAATGCTGACTCCATTTTCCCGTGTATTCTTCAATTTTCTCATTTAGATTGTATATATATTTAATTCTTCCCGTATATCTTCTGATATGGTTCTGATTTCTGATATGACCCCTTCTTGTGCACCCTTTACCCTTTCTTAAAAATCTCAACTCTGACGATTGTATGTTGCTTTTATCTCTTTGTTTGTAATCCAGGACACTACCGTACAATAGCACTAGTACACAGCCATTGTTTAATTTTGTCTTGCGTCTCGTTTAATTTTTCAGTGTGCTCTTTATAGTTCCGCGTATTTGTTGAAAGCTGTTGCCTTTTTTTTGCATATATCTTTGTATATTTTGTGTATTTTTATACATTTAGTGAATTTCTTTTACGAAATACATATCGATTAAACAGATAATAATTTATTACAAAAGTTGTAAACAAAATTAACACTGTTGCACACCACTGTAGAAAAATTATTCCGATTAGCGCTTTCAAGATTCACAGCTCATCATCAGATTGGAATTCCGATTTGATGATGAGCTGTGAAGCTTGAAAGCGCTAATCGGAATAATTTTTCTATAGTGGTGTGCAGCAGTGTTAATTCTGTTTGTGATTATAACCACTAACACAACTTTCTTAAATAGAAAAGTTTTAATACGAAACAGGAAATCAGAAATCATATTCGTTTATGATCATTGTTTTCGTTCAGTTTCGATTGTCTGACGGAGCGAATTATAATGCGCAGAAACACTACTATTGCGTGTAGGCTACGTCCTTTGACCACCTGCGCTGTGTACGCTTCCGAATTTCCGATGTCATAACATGCCGTAACGTGGTCAGTGGTGGTACACTTTCCCAAGGATGCCAAGCGGAACCCAGAAGAACAACAGTTGGCTTCCTTGGTAGCAGCAGCAGCGCCAGCGGCAGCGGCTCTTCCTTGATATGCATGGCTAATCTTGAATGACTTACACCCATTTGGCGTGCCACGGCCGACATTATCTATCATTAATCCTTCTGAAGTTACCTTGTCTTTTTTATAACACCAGTGGCCCAATGAAAACAATTAAGTCGTCTAGTGATGAAGAGGGGGAGATGTTTTAACTACGGTTCTGCTCGACGGCCCTTTTTAATTACCGGTCGACTTTTATTATGTGGTTTCAAGATATCGATATTTTTTGTAGACCAAAAATGCTAAATTTGTAGAGAAACGTACAAGTGACTTTCCATAAATTATTTCGGCAATAAATGGATTGTGATTATAGTTTAGCTACTGCAGGCCAGACATGGAATCTCGCACACAATAGACTTGTATTCCTACCTTCCGAACAGTTCCGTGTGTTAATTTGGTTTGAGAATAAATGTTACACTAATTAGCCTAAACGAATAGGCATAAATATCTAAAGAAAAAAATGGGATAAAATTCAGACTTACAAATGTGCATAACAGTCGTTTAATATCTAGCAGCAGGGCTTGATTTCAGGGGGAACGCGCCGGAACACCGTTCCGGAACCTCTTAGGTCCAAAAATAAATTACCGAAAAAATATATGAAAAGAAAAACCTGATTATTACAAAAATTTACTACTGCTTTTTAAATTGTGTCCCTCATTCAGCCCCACTATAAAACTAACCATTTGTCAAAATCAAATACCAGCACTAATCTTTATCTTACCTGCTATCGTTCTTTTTGTTTAATACGTTCTACTGTAACGTATATTTCTACTAACGAAACTATGGAAACTTTTTAAAAAATCTCCGAACCACCGAAACCATCACTTAGAGTTGATTGAGGCTCCGGGATGACGCCATCATGAGTGACATGTTTTTGATCGTCGTGCGGCTAACCTGACGATGAAGCTCTTTTGAAATATCAGTAAACTTTATACGTATTTTACTTGTATTTAAGGCTTTGAAAGTGTAGACCTCCTTTGTAATAACCTGATGTAAACTTATACGCTAATATAAAATATAAGTATGTTTGTGTCTGTACAACTTTTGAATTGATGCGTTCCGGCACCTACAGTTTTTGAAATCAACCACTTTTTAGCAGTATCGTAGATATGAAGAACATTCCGAGTGAATTACTAGAGAAGGCACCTAAAAGAGTATTCGTAGTAAGCAGAAAGAAGACAAAGGAATTGATAATATGGCACGAAGAAAAAATAGACATAGAAGGTAAACAAAACCTTCTACCTTGTACAAGACACAGCACAAGGATAGAGTTTTATAAGACAATTGCAATACCCACCACGTTGATTTAATCGAGTGAGGCGAGGGTCATGACAAAAAAGTAAAGAAAGAAGAATTTCGACGAAACCGAAACATCGAAGCATGATAATGTTTTTAGGCTTTTGAAACGTATAATGTGCATAAACATTATCATGTTAAAAACGACAGAGACGGAAGATTTCTAGACTGTGGGGAATTGAAAGCGTGGAAAAAATATAGTGTTAACATCACCTGGAGCGTTACATTTTTCGATGACGTTACACATTTTGCATCACATATTTTGTGGAACGATGCCCAGCCTAAAAACATTATCATGTTAAAAAGGAAAGCGGCAAGATTCAGAGTGCTGAAATGCAGATTCTTCGAAATACTTTAAATTATACATTGCAAGATAGAATAAGGAATGAAGATATCAGTGCATAACTCGAAGTAAAGGACAGTGGTGGGATCATCTGCAAAGGATGACAGACGATTGATTGCAGAAAGCCAGACTGAACTATAAAGCTATTGGTAGAAGAGACATGGGTCGTCCGAGGATAAGATGAGTGCCGGAACACGTTTATGTAGCCTAATCCGTGGAAAAGAAAAGAAGAAGAAGAAGAAGAAGAAGAAGAAGAAGAAGAAGAAGAAAGGAATTATGCAAAAATTTCAATGCGATTTGAAACAACCAGTAGGCCTATTGTAACTTTTGAATGGCCTCGTACAAACATAATGCCATTTCCTTTGAGCCGTAATTAAATATCGGTATGGAGAGCCATACATGACTTCCATATTCTAAGATTTATATTTTAAATCATTTGTTTGAATTCGGTTCGATAATTTCTAACAAGTTATATATAGGCGTGTTCCTTGTAAATCGAGTTTTATATTTGTCAAATTGAATGAAATATTTCCATAGAAAATACTTCTTTGTTACCTATAACGTAGTACACATATAAATAAAAAAATTGTCTCCAACCCCTTCATATATCATTTTCATTTATAAAAAGTACCCCCTCCCCTTTCAACTACGCTTTTCGTTTATAGATATTTCGTTTATCTTTCTATAGTGGATTATTATGACTTTCTTTTCAGGATACTTTATTTGTCAAAATTAAGTACTTTACTCTTGTTAAAATGTAAAACGTTGCAGGTAAACTACCCCTTCCCCTTAACCGATCTTCACCAAAATCAATAGGTCTCGAGTCCTCTAAAACTCAGGTACACGTGCAAAACATTATTTGATTCTGTTTGAACTTGCGGCAGTTATCATTCGCCATAGAAACAATTCTACACACAGACACACATACACACTTTTCGAAAAATGACTTCTTCATGTTTTGAGGGTAGTACAATCAGAATCAGCCCTTATCTCGAACACGATTTTTTTCGCCATCACCATATTTCCATTTCCTTATGGAACATGGAAGTAAAAAGTGTCGACAATTCCAAAGAATCAATAATAAAAAATTGAAATTAGTTTTGGTCAAAGAAGTGTGGGAAACCGAGGAGCGCGACAGATAGTCGCTGTCACACGTCGACCGGAGATGACGATTCGTTGCCAATGATCGCCCGAAACGTTGTCGGGTTTCGTGAGCAACGGTGATCTCATCCATCGCCCGACAGGATACGCTGACTACGTTTGAAAGGAAATTACCTCTGAATGAGAAGCATCATCTTACGTACACAAATAACTTCCGGCAATCATCCGACTAATGGCCGTAATCTGTTTTTATTACGTGCATTCGGTACCATACACGCCCGCGTGCGAGCGAATACGTACTACAGGTATTTAATTCAGCAACAACCTACGGTAACTTCGGTTTAGGAAGTGTGCAATCAAGTGAAAGGCTGTTTAAATTCTATTCATAGCTTGAGGATTATTAACAAGTCATTCAGGCGCTTGAAGTTCAGTCAACCAACGTTAATTGTTATTTGGTACCGGTAGCGATGCAATGAAGTCAAACCAAGTGTAGGAAAGCCTAAAACGGGGCAGTACAATATAATAATTAATCGTTAAAAATAAAAACGTTTTATTTAGACAGTAACTAGCAGATTAAGTGTATCCCAGCGGTGCAGCATTGTGTTTCCGTCCTCTCGGTCAATCAAAAATCGATTGTGTTAATATGTCTATACTACTATTTTCTGATTTTACTTCCATGTTCCACAAGGAAATGGAAGTATGGTGATGGCGAAAAAATCGTGTTCGAGATAAGGGCTGATTCTGATTGTACTACCCTCAAAACGTGTAGAAAAGTCATTTTTCGAAAAGTGTCTGTGCGTAGAATTTATTCTATGGCAAACGATAACTGCCGCAAATTCAAACAGAATCAAATATTTTTTTTGCAAATGTGCCTGAGTTGTAGAGGACTCAAACCCTATTGAATTTGGTGAAGATCGGTTAAGGGAAAGGGGTAGTTTACCTGCAACGTTTTATGTTTTAACGAGAGTAAATTACTTAATTTTAATAAATAAGTATCCCGAAAAGAAGGTCATAATAATCCACTGTAGAAAGGTAGATAAAATATCTATAAATGAGAAGGGTAGTTGAAGGGGGAGGGGATAATTTTTTTTATATGTGTACTATGTTATTGGCAACAAAGAAGTAGTTTGTTGTTAAAAATTCCTTCCCTGGCTGTTTGGACGTGGTCCAATGTTTTCTGCAAAACCAGACGTTTCGGAAGTGTCATCGACTGCCATCATCAGTGAAAATCGAGTGCGTTAACGTGAGGTGGTATACGTTAGTGACCACAGTACTGTGGTTAAGGGTGAAGCAAGAAGTAGAAAGAAGTAGTTCCTGTGGAAATATTTCATTTCGAAAATGATTTTTAACATAAATCTTAGAACATGGAAGTCATGTGTGGTTCTCCATACCGATATTACTCCTGTTTTGAAGCCAGGGCCTCCACAAACGTTTTCATTCTTCCTTCTTTTTGGACAATTTGTTTATATTTCCAAGTTACCCTTCCCCCATGCGTCAGCTAGAAGTCTGTACTTCTCTGTCACATGCTTTGCGATATATCTTTCTGGTTTCCTTATTAACTGTGACCCCCCCAATCCAACTCCACTTCTGTTTCATCAACTTTTTTTCACAGTCACTTGATTCAGTTGAACGAGCAAAGCAGAGTTCTCAGTTTCAATTCGACCGTTTGCCGTTTGTCTGTCTGTCTATTTGGAGTATACTGTTACGAGAAGCGTACCGAACAATCCAGAACATTCTCCACTCCCCCCCCCCCCCCGACCAATGTGGCTTGTGTTGCGTCATTCACGTAGGTGGTTGTAGTGAGTTCCAGGAACACTTGAGGTATGCATTAAGCCGATGGGGTGCAGTAAGGAGACAAAGCTGTACTGCACCTCTGCGGGGCCTACATAAAGTCATAGCAGCCGGTTGTCAGTTTAGTTACGTGAGCGATTTTCGGTTGTACGGATTGAGTGTTGTGGAAGTGAAGTAGTCAAAATACATGAAAGTGTTTGCGAAGGAAAATGGAGAACTGCTAGACCTTCACATAGGCCATTACTGTTTCCAAGGAGTTACAGAATTTAAGTACCTAGGTGCTATTCTGAATGATGAAAACCGAGTGAGGAGCGAAATAGTAAATAGAATCATAACCGGCAATAGAGCCTACAATGCAAACCAATCATTACTGAAATCAAAGCTTCTAACTCCAAGAACCAAACTGATGTTATATAAAACACTGATCAGACCTGTTGTTACTTATGCATCCGAGACATGGACTCTCGTAAATAAGGATATAAGCGCTCTAAGAATTTTTGAAAGAAGAATATTGAGACAGATATTTGGACCGGTGAAGGAAGGGAATATGTATAGGATCCGAAATAACAGTGAGATAAATGATTTGATTGGTGGACAAGACCTGGTGAGGCACATAAAATCAGCTAGAATTAGATGGCTGGGACACGTATCCCGTATGAATGTTACGAGGATGCCCAAAACTATATTAAGTGGAACGATATTGGGCAAAAGAAGAAGAGGCAGGCCTCGAAGAAGATGGCAGCAGGATGTGGAAGAAGATCTGAGAAAGATGGGCGTTAGGAACTGGAGACTGAGGGCAATGGACAGAGATGAGTGGAGACGGGTCGTAGCGGAAGCCAGGGCTCACCGTGGGCTGTAGTGCTGGAGAGTAGTAGTAGGAAGTGAAGTAGTATTGTGTTAATAATTGTGCGAGGCTCGTTGACATTGCGTGTGAACTATTTTTATTTGATTTGTTGTAAGAGGCGATCTTTTTTATTACAAACTGTTTAATATTGTGATAATTAAAACTGCTGATTAGTGACGTAATTGGTGTCTTGTATTTTGTTTTGCACTGTGTCATACGACGATCAGTAGGCCGTCGTATTTTACGGTCTCGTTAAGTTGATATCCCACACGGAGTTTTGTGGTTTTTCAAAATTTTTACCCCTCACATTTTTGTCTCCTGCTCTCTGATTTTAGAAGGATCGAGTTCCAAAAGGGTCTGTGGGATTTTCTTACCCTCTTTGCGCGTTCCTGTACCGATGAAACGTATCGTGTTTACGCAAGTTCTTAAGCTTTGACGGCCGCGGCTTCAACATTGTTGACATTATTATTATTATTATCAGCCGGGCCGTTAGGCCGTGGTCCACAGCTGTCGTTTCGGCCCCACCATCGGAGGCATCATCGGTGTCTAGATTGGCGCGGTGTCCGCCAGTTCACCTCGGAGATAAGGTGAAGACTAGATGTGAGCCGATATACCTATAACAGGTATTTTGGAACGATTATTTTTGTGGAACGGATATAACAGTGACTGAAACGTTGAAATACCTGTTCCGATTCAACGATAACTGAAAACTGAAAAGTCGAAATACCCGTTCAGATCACTCGCGGCTCCGAGTCGAGGGACCCCCCCCCCCCTACGCAACTAACGAATAAACAAGTAAACGACTACTACGAGTATTATGAGTACAATGCCACTTTTTTTGGGTGTTCTCCGCATGTGCCGATTGCCATACAAGTACGTAACGAAGCAAAACAGCGAGGTTCAGAGTATCTCTATGCCAAAGGGACGAAGCTGTTTTTAATAAATGAAAAAAATTTGTACTGACGTTACATTTATTCTCGTGTGTTATGCAGATATATAATACAGATTATAATAACAAATTGTGTATTATACCAGTCACCAACTTGGTAAATTTTGAAAAAGCTAATTATATTGTGTTATAACATGCAGAGTGGCTGGTAGACTATATACTGTAGTACTTTTTGTTATGTGATCTCGGATATGATTTTAACTTCACTGCACATCTCACGTAAATGTTTTTGACATTATTTGTTGTGCTATGACGTGCACTCTAAATTTCATTGCCTGAGTTTCGCAACTGAATTGTCTAACCAAAATGGAATCGATAATTTAATATTGAATCTATGTCAGTTTGTTTATTCCTAGTGAAAACTAAAATGAGTACAGTATTCCCAAAGGGAGATAGGTCTATAAATTCTCTTGTTTCTTATTTTCTTTTAAACAGTAACAGCTTAATAAAATCACAGTGTAAAGTAACACTGTTAATACTGTTAGTTTCGATTTATTTCTTATAACAAATTATATAATACTTATATAATACAGGTATATGTATAATAGGTATATAATAACAGGTATTTGTACGAGTTATTTTTTGGAACGGTTTCATTCGTACCTGTTATTTTCAAATACTAGTTTAGCACACCTCTAGTAGAGACTAACAGCAGGGGCGAACTTAGGATTTCATTTCGGGGGGGGGGATTTTTCATCCACATATCGTTTTCTTAGAGTGTTGTTTCTCTCATGTTATAATAAAAATCGTACCAAAAATTAAAACTAATATTCAAATAATAGCTGTTATTCACTAATTTCATTAAAATAAATTAAAACATACATCAGATAAGCTTCCAGTTTGTCTTGCAAGCGTAATAATACCTTCTTGTGGAATATAAATACTTGAAAGAGAGCGATAAAATTAAGAAAGTGAGGGCTACCAGCATGTATATAATTGCTGTGGATATAAATGTATCCAACAGGGTTGTGGATATAAATTTTACAGCATTTAAAATAATGTTAAATAATTTTGTTAAAAATATATAATGATTGTGTCTTTTTTCAATTAATTACATTAAAAAACACGCAACCAGTTTAAAATTTATGCTCCAACATTTTCGGATTTCGGGGGGGATATATCCTCCATACCACCTCCCTAGGTTCGCCCCTGACTACCAGTGAATTCGCGGACACCGTGTCAGTGATGATAGGCTCCGATGGTGGGGCCGAAACAACGACAACCGTGGACCACGGCTTATATTAATAATGTCTGGTGTTTAGTTGGGTCTGGCGCGTGCGCGTTGGTCTGTCGCAGACGTATTGTATTTCATCCACCTTTCGCCCGCCGTTAACTGGCTGTTAAAAGTTAATTATGTGAAGACGTTGTGGTGTCTGGTTGGGAAGGAAATGTCAAATTGAGTGGAATGTGTGAGACAATATGACGGTCGTTAATGTAACTGGCCGAGTGATTCATAGAGTCGAGTTATTTTTGTAGTCACAGTGACATCAGATGGGTTCGCACGCTCCGCCAGAGGTGAAGGTTACCGCCCCAATTTGTATCGCTCTTAATCATTATGTCCCGATGCACATCTCTTGTTGTTCTGCGTGTAATCTTCACCGCCATTGTGCATAATGATTTTGCAGTAAGCTCTTCCGATCGCCTTCTCGGTTTCTTTCTTTAGCCTATGTGTCTTCTCTTCCTGCCTCTGTCTCAGTAGCAGTCGGTCGTCTGCTTAGAAAATATCCCGTGTTTACTGTTGACTTTGGAGATTTCCGCTGCCTTACTTGCTGGGTAGCAGGATGTCGAGAGAATTAGACGAAGAGAAACAGTTGAAGGTCAATTCTTAACTACTGGTCCAAAAATAAAGTAATTGGTTGCTTGACAATTTTTAAAATCTTTTTATTCCGTATATATAACTATTTACAATGCAAAAATTCACTTATTTAATTTTTAATACTTTTTTTACTTCCATGTTCCGTAAGGAAACGGAAGTATGGTGATCGCGAAAAAAATCGTGTTCAAGATAAGGTCTGATTCTGATTGTACTACCCTCAGAACGTGAAGAAAAGTCATTTTCCGTAAAGTATCTGTTATGGGGAACGATAACTGCCGCTAATTCAAACAGAATCAAATAATTTTTTACATATTACAGTTGTAGAGGACTCAGGCATATTGACTATCATGAAGATCGGTTAAGGCGAAGGGGTAGTTTACCTGCAAAGTTTTACGTTTTAACAAGAGTAAAGTACTTAATTTTGATAAATAAAGTATCCTGAGAAGAAGGTCACAATAATACACTGTAGAAAGGTAGATGAAATATCTATAAATGAAAAGGGTAGGTGAAGAGGGAAGGGGTGATTGTTTGTATTGATGTTATAAATTTATTCGAACGAAAATTTAAAAAAATTGAATAAAATATTAACAATTGATATCGCTTCATGCTATGTCATCACGGATACGTAAACAAAATAATTTTTCGTTTTCAGAAATTCACAGAGAACAAACGCCGGGCGGTATTCGTTTTCTTTGCGTTGTTTAAATAAAAGATAATTTAATCAAATTAATTCTTTATTTTTAAAATATTAAGAACGTGGTACAGTTCGTATTTTGATTATCTTTCTCAGCGTTTTTACCGAAAGCATGCTCATATTATTTGGTTTCGTTCTGAGTGTAGGCCTACATATTAAAAATAATTTTATAGTTTATTAGAACATGGAAGTCATGTATGGTTGTCCATACCGATTTTTTAATTTTTAAAATATTTTTATTCCATATACATATAGATAGCTATTTACAATGCTTTTTTTTTCCAGACATATTTGTCTTGAAAAAACGGCAAATCTTTGTGATTTCAGAGCTTCACGTCTACGTAAATATCTCCAAATCTATTTATCCTGGAACATTCAAACAAAAACCAATTTCTTCAGTAAGGAGTATCTAAAATAATGGGCCAGATCATTCTCCTAAACCTAAGTCTAAGGGCGTAACGCTTAATTCCAAACTTGAGGATTTCCGGTCGGAAAAAACATGTTTTCATAAAATTATTTTTGCAAGAAGGAGAAGAAGCTAAGGCTTGAAAAGTTTTTATTTCGTATATTTATTATGGACACTTCCAGCTGACCAATTTTTAGTTTTGAGACCAGAACAGATTGTGTGATAAAAAATCTCAAAGTAGCCGGTTTTCTCATTTTACACCAAGTTCAATGCCTTATATCTCCATAAGAAAATAAAACAAAACAAAAACAAACGGAAAATCATAAGGAAGTGTACTAATATAAATAACTTAGTACGTTATTTATATAACTTTGTATTGACACAGGTACAAAGACGGGAGCGCAGTCTCCCCTGTTCTTCCCTTTTAGATCTTACAGTGCCACTTTATCCTAGGCCGGTTCCTCTTTCTGCTTTTATAGACTTGCGCTCTCAGGCTTTTCTTTGGCAGACGCTGATCGTCCATTCGTTCTAGTTGAGCTAGCCATTGCATTCGTTGAGCATTTACGAATTTTACGGTGTACTTATGATTTAACAGGTCATCTATCTCATGGCTATTTCGTATTCTCCATTCATCATCTTCTTAACCGGGCCATAAACACGTCTTTAAAACGATCTTTCTTTCTAACCTTCTTAGTGTTTTTCTTTCAAACCTTGTTCCGTTTTTGTTAATGTCCATATGTGAAAGATGTATCTTATTTTTTCGGTCGTTTCGGATAACCCGTATTTCGGTTAACACCGATTCTCAGATACCGAAATTTTACTGTAGCCCATTTATATAACCCTAGTATAACGTAATGCTAAGTTACTGTCCAGTTGTTTGTACATTAGTGGACAGCTCACATGTAATTTCGTTTTTATTTCAAGAATTATTTTTATTATTAATTTTTTTTTTAATTTGCCTCTCGTGGAACTAAATAATCGAGGAGGCACAGGAAACGTCTGCTTATTGTAGACGGTTTTGGTAAATTAATAATTTATTTCAAAATGAAGAGCGCCCAGAAAAAAAAACTCAGTCGGGCACCATTTGGTCTGTCCGAAACACAAAGTGATTAGTTACAGTTCACCCCACCCTCTTCTAAGGTGTTTTTTACTGTAACGGTATGTTTTTTGTTTATTATTGGATAATATATAGGTTCGTAGGCCCACGTGAAAAGTAATATACGAACGCGTGGCGAACTGATGGTTTCACTTCCAGTTGTTAAACGACCCAAATATAAACATTGTTTAACATCTCATCTTTGTAGATGGTTTTACCTCCTACGTGCGTTTTACACGTGTTGTTTAATTTCTGTGTTGTGTTCGCTGAAACGTCGGACTGTAGAATGTGAACTCGGAAGTTGGCTTTTATACAAAAACAGGATGAAGTTTATAAAAATATGTTTTGCAGTATCGTATACAGTATTGTATTGTGAAAGTCAGGTTCGCCTGTTTGAGGCGCGTCCATTGTATGCCCCTATTATTGCTTAGGCCTACTTGAGGAACAAACACTTTTGGGTCCGCGAGCAGGTAAAACTTGGAAGAAGAACACTCTTTTCCTTATCACCCTTCTTTCACAGCCCGTGTAGTTGTTTGTGAACAAATTATAATTATTAAGACCTCTGTACTTGTTTTATTACGTTTACCGGTTATTAAATACTCTAAAAAAAATCGTTATATAGAAGGAAGCTACTAAATATAGTATAAAATGTTATCTCCTTGTTATTCTTAAGTTATTTTAAATGTTCAGCATTTAAAAAAAATGTTGAAAATCAACAAAAGTGTTATAAGTGTGACAACATAGACTATGTGTTAATCAAAAACAAATATGTTGATTTTAAATTCAGAAAATTGTATTTTTGTATTGGTAGGCAATTTTACTTTTGTGTCGTGAACATCATAAAATACTTGTTTAGTCTTACGTCTTGAATCGTTACTTTAGTGGACTGTAATTAGGAAAAACTTCATAAGTTCACGAATTTCGGTAGTTCTATTGAGAACTCTCGTACTGTGAAAACCAAAGTCTTAGACATTCCACTAATTAGGAGATTTAAATTTTCTGAACGTACATGTACCTTTCAGCATCGCGTTATAGAAAAGTCTAAATAAATAAAGGATAAGAAGAAATAATTTTGTTTGTGTAAAATGCAGTCTACTTAGAATGCTAGAAAAATGAAATGCTAGAATGCTAGGAAAAGAGAATATTATCAAAGAATTTTTGATAATATTATCAACGCATTGATAATAAGTGCAATCCTCTTCAGCCAATAGAAGAGGTTTCTATGAAAGAATTGCAACATAATTCTCTTTTCTTTAAGGAAGAATTTCCTGTTGATAATTTTGATGAATCCAATTTCATTAAGCAAGACCAATCAGAAGAAACAAATCCTACATTATCAGGTGGAAGTACAGTAATTGAAGATGGGGTCTTTCCCAACAGATTAGATCCTGTTTCAATACCTCAAGAATTCACAGTTATTAAAGATGAATTAATTGTAGAGGAACCAGAACATGTGTAGGACTTGAACAAGAGAGGAGGAGTATGCAGGATTTTCATTGGATAGACACAAGACATAAATTCAGTAAAAAAAAAACAAGGTAGAAAAAGACAGAAAAAAGAGCAGCGGAAGGGGAAACGAAACTTTGGTGTGACATATATAACTTACAAATGTAAAAATACTTACAAAAAAGTTCAGTAATCCTGATAACAGTATGGTCGGTGGATTACTTATTATACGTCGTTTAGTGTGTGACAGGCGTGTTCTTGTAAATAAGCATGCTTGCGTAGGGTACAAACGGTTGCAGTGTAGTGCAGTGTCTAAAGTTGTGTTGTGTTTCTGTGTGTTTACAGGACTGGGAGCTAGTAGTACTGTCCAAGCTCAACTGGAACATTACGGCCGTGACTGGGTTCGACTACGTGGATCACTTACTGGAGAACTTTACGTGGGGCGACGCCGAAGCGCGGATTCGCAGGCACGCGCTCACACTGGTCGCCATCTCCTACACAGGTATGTGTGCAAAATTATAACGATATAACGGCGCACGTGTTTGGTGTCGTTAATAAAAAACAGGCGACCATGTATAAACGTTTTGTAATAAATGCCTTCCGGTAACCGGTAACGAGATTATACCGCTAGTAACTCTGTAAAAGAAGATTAAATGCCCCTGTACCTCCAGTCCTGCCACGGAAGTGTTGTTGTAACTCACGGTAAACGGACTAACAGAAATATGTTTACGTTAGAAAGAAAATCGATAGAACATTGTCCAATATTTATTGTTACGTGATATACATTTGCCATGTGTTGTTTAGAAATTGTAATGTAGAGTTCGCTCTGACTTATCTCCAAAGGAATACGTAAATTCCGATGTGACTTTTTGTGTGTTTTTTTTACCCACGACTTAGCCAGGAGTGCCCACAGCGTGGTGCAATGGTGCAAGTCGCACCACTGGAATTTTTCAAGGCGATTTTTGTAATTTTTAGGGGGGGATTGCAATTACAAAAACGAGTTAGATTATCTTGATAAGGCCTAATGTACTATTAATTATGTTAACAGTACTTGTTTGCAGGTTTGACCAGACTTTTATATTTCTCATAATTTAGTTGTTGATTTGGCGGCGTAGTAGAAAACCTTTTGGTATCGATAAATAGAATAACACTAGTTTTTGATTCCAATAATTGCTTAGACGGCTTTAGTTTTTCAACAGTTTTTGGATAAAGCCCAGAGATCCACCGTTAACCCATACCCCCGTATTGTGATCCCCCTACCCACGAAATCAAATTTGGGGGGATTTTAGAATACATGGGGGAGAGATTGCACCATGGCCTTGGGGGGGGGGGGGGCACCTCTGCGACTAGCAGTTTCATTGTTGTCTGGCCGATAACGGTTGAACCAAATCGAAGGCAGTCTTGGCCTATATAGGCTAAATGAAACAAACAGTTCTAGAAATAAGTTACTATGGAAAAAAGATCTGGAATACGTGTACAAAATACACGTCACACGTAGGGGACAGCGACGCAAAGGACAAAGACATCCGAAGATAAATAATATAGTCTGTTTCTGAGGCTTTCACGGCCGGCGTCTTCCAATATCTTTATGCCGAATAACATCAATCGGGATGAAGATTTTGGAAGACCACGGCCTTACAGCCCCGACAATAATTTAAATAATTATGAAGAAGTATATTCGAATAAAGGCGAAAGAGACGATATTGAAAGAAAATGAAAATTACGTAAGCATTGAATTAATTTAAATCCACTCTGCGTAGAATGTACAGTCAACTTCAGTATCTCATATATCTGATATAGTTCTTGTCGGTTCTTTTGTTCTCTTTGATTTAAGAAATTAAATTTACGGAAATTATTATATCTGTTGACATTTCAAATAAAGAATTACATTTAATTTTTTTTTTAATTGAAATTCTTTCACGTGTTCAATTGACATGTACAATCGATTGACATGTACAGTTGACCGATATGGAACAATTGAGATGCCGGTTCGTTTATAAGTGATACTTGTGTGTCGTATTAGAGACGAAATATGTTAAAACCACTGGCACACATTTCCGTAAGAGAAGAATAATCGACGTGACTTTAGTAACGTGACCTTTGTCAGGAGATTCGCACAATACTAGTAAGCGATACTGTACAGTGGTGGGACTCATTTAGCGCCCTTCACACGATCATTTCCGTGTGTCCCATTGGTTTGATCATGTGTAGGGGACAAAATAATGTGTGCTCACACCTCAGCCCGTGGTTTGTGCGCGACGAAAGGTATGCCCGTCGCCCGCTCTTATCCCGCGTTCCGAGTTTCTTACGGAGCTTCTGCCGTATGTACCGTAATACTCTGGATTTTTAGGGGGTGGCCTGCTACGGGCCGTGACCGAACTGACACCAAAACTGTGAACTGACGGAAGGATGACATCGCATCAAGCGGTGTGCCACTTCGCCATAACATCAGGTAGAAATGAGCGTGTGTAGAAGTCAGCTCAGATCAGTCTTTCACACTCAGAAACTAGTGAGAGCAGTTTTGGATAAGTTTCTTCATCAGTCCTTAAATAATTGTGCCAGCTTTTTGGATGTAGCTTTACCTCCGTCAAATCATGTGTGTATGAATATTTTGTTTGTTTTGAAAGGCAGTCTTTAATCGACAGTTTTCGTTTATTCTTCTTTCTTTCTACAAGCGAACAAACTACAGCACCCCCACAATAGCGAGTCCTCTCCTGTCGATACGATAAACTACGAAAACAAACTTTCGGCACAACACACACTTGCAATTACAGTGTAAGTGCGTTCGAACGGAAGACTATGGTAGACCGATGTGACAAATCGATGTGTCCGTGTGTAGGCAACGCATCACTTCAGTCCGGTGTGGCACATAGAAATGAACACACTGAAGTGGCACACCGAAATGACCGTATGTAGACCGCTTCATGTTTTTAAGGAGCATTGGGCAGAGCTGCGGCTTGGGGGGGGGCAGTAATCAGTCTACGGAAAGTTGTAGAAATGAACACACTGAACTGACACACCGAATGACCGTTTGTAGGCCACTTCATGTTTTTAAAGAGCATTGGGCAGAGCTGCGGCTGGGGGGGGGGCAGTAATCAATCTACGGAAAGTTGTAGAAATGGACACACTGAAGTGACACACCGAAATGACCGTTTGCAGGCCACTCCATGCTTTTAAGGAGCATTGGGCAAAGCTGCGGCTTGGGGGGGGGGGCAGTAATCAATCTACGGAAAGTTGTAGAAATGGACACACTGAAGTGACACACCGAAATGACCGTTTGCAGGCCACTTCATGCTTTTAAGGAGCATTGGGCAGAGCTGCGGGGGGGGCAATAATCAATCTACGGAAAGTTGTAGAAATGGACACACTGAAGTGACACACCGAAATGACCGTTTGCAGGCCACTTCATGCTTTTAAGGATCATTGGGCAGAGCTGCGGCTTGGGGGGGGGCAGTAATCAATCTACGGAAAGTTGTAGAAATGAACACACTGAAGTGACACACCGAATGACCGTTTGTAGGCCACTTTATGTTTTTAAGGAGCATTGGGCATAGCTGCGGCTTGGGGGGGGGGCAGTAATCAATCTACGGAAAGCTGTATGTACAGTATATAACGTAAGTACTATACTATAGTAATAAGACGGTTTATTCTTACTTGTAAGGAAACAACATCTTGATCGTATATTAGTACAGTGGAACCTCGATAACACGAATCTCAAAGGGATTCTAAAAAATTCGTGTTATCAAGGGATTCGTCAAAGCGAGGTTCGTGTTATCAAGGTTAAGTTAACAAAAGTTGGTGTTATCCAAGGTCCTGCTTCATAACATTCGGCTTACTGAGTTCGCTGCCGTGTGTAATTCGTCTTATAGAAGTCAAATTCGTGCTATAGAGGTTCTGGTAAGTAAAAATTCTTTTATAAAGGTTAATTAGTACAGTATTTTGATCTGAAATCAACGAAAATTTGGCTTATCAAGGTTTATTACTAAGAAATTTCGGGTTATAGAGGTATTTTTAACATTGAGTGTTATGGGACATTCAAGGGGATTTAAAAAAAAATTCGTGTTATTGAGGTTCGTGGTATCGAGGTGCCACTATATAGTATTAAGTAATCTATACACTGAGAAAAGACCTGTAGCAAAAAGTGTTTATAGCCTATATACAAACCTCTTACACAAATAAAGTAACAAAAGATCAACAACCTGTACGATACGAAACGGACCCCGCATAGGGCTGGACCCTTGGTAATTGCGTAGCCTCTCTTTCTCTCTCTGTAGATGGTGCATAGTACAACAAGTAATATGTTTGTATTTAAGAAAGTCGGCCGGCATGTGTCAGTGTCAGTGTGGGGGTGGCCTGCACAATGTATTGGTTCATTGGACGGAGCCCTCATTTACCCGGCACATGGTTCGGTCATTATCGTACAAGGAGGCTAAAGTGTTTTGTCTTGACTTCCCGCATCCTACCGAGGCATTGTCCTCCACCCTCTCTCCGTCACCGTGTGGTTTAAACGCACCTTAGGCTGTAACACTTGTTCGTAAGCATTGACGATTATATTATGTAATTCGAAAAACTAGATGTGTTTTTGTAAATTAAATGTTATTTTTTTTATGCTTTCTTAAAGTATTAGTTTGTTGAAAAAGAATAGGCGACTAGTTGAAGGTTACAATTGTATTAAAGTAGAAAGATGAGGCAGCAGAAGTAGACAAACTATATAAAGACAATGATCTGGCCACCACCATCCGATTGCATAGATTTCAATGGGCAGGACACATCATTAGGATGGAAGGCAACCTAATATCTAGGAAGGTACTATGAAGGCCTGTCGGAAGATCCAAGCATCGCTGGATTGACGCAGTGGTAAGGGAGATGCTGATACTTTACTTAAAACGATGGACGTCAATCGCCAAGGACGGTGCGGAGCCTCTCCTGGTGTTTTGCCACCTCATCTTTCCTAAGGTGCACAGCTCTCCGCTCTTGGCGAGTAGGGATAACCCCAGCGATCACCATAACTGCCCGGTAATATTTCGAGCTAATATTAGTGGACTCTGGTTTCATGAATAATATTTCAATTAAATAGTGTAATTCTCCGATAACCGATTATCGTATTACGGGAAAACAGTTTTGTTCGAAAGGACGCATTTGTCTGTGAAGAGAAACTACTTGGCTACATGGATGTTGAATTTTAGTACATACATCCCGCCCGGAAAAATGCTCAAGTTTGAATGTAGTTGATTCAACTACATTTTACCATCCTGTGACAAAAGTTTCTTCTGTGACGTCATATTCGAATGAAAATTATTCGAATGTTAAGTCGTATTTTGTGACCATGTAGTGTATCGCGTTTGTGATCGAGTTTGTTCATCAATTTTGATCGCTTCTAAAGCGTCTTTGAAACAATCTGGAAATGTTTTTTTCTCGATTGAGAATCGGTGTATGAGAAACGTTGAATGTCTCATACACAGTTTCAGGAACAGGAACCCTGTTAACGCGGATGCGAGTAATTGCCTAAGCAAGAATACCACTTCGTTGTTTGCCATTTCGTCAAGTCAAGGCTAATTAACATTACTATGTGTAAAGTGGTTGAAAAACCTGTGATAACATCCTGAAATCAATCCCATTGACTGTAAGCTGTAATAACACAATAAAATACGCGTAATTGGAACGTTGTTTACAAGATACGTATTGATTGAATTGATTTTCCTATATTTCATTTCAAACGTTTAAGCAAATCCTGTGTAATAAAGTTGTTTGTAAATTCAAAAAAAAGAGTTTCTACTATATTAACTGGAGAGATACTCTCTGAAGACGGAACAGGCAAAGTGCTTATTCCGAGAATTGCAGAAGAACACTATATTAGCGTTCACAGATTTAAAAAAATAATAAAATCGTTTAAAAATTAAGAGATTAACAAAAATTCGTCAATTTTTTTCGACCCTCTTGGGGGGCGGTCCCGTTCGTCCTCCCCGTAAATGTGCCCCCAATCTTTACAACACACCTGTTTACCTGTTACTTAGTTATTGAATTTAGTACGCGTAATTGTCTGTATTACACAAAGCTGCACACTACGGGTGAAAAATCTTGGCGAGCGAGTCACAAAATAACGTTTCATTATAAACTGTTGGAGGGAAGTAAAAGAAAAGAAAAGAAAATATAATTTTTATGAACTGTAAATGAAGCATGAAAACAAAAGAATTAATGGCCGGAGGAAGTAAATACCATAGCAGAGTAGTTAGCGTACATCTCTGTTCAGCGTTGGGTCAGTGATAGCCTTTTTGCGTATCACAATGTCAACCCAGCTGAAAACCACTATAGTAATGTATTGTTGTCGACTACAATATAGTTTTTCCTGAAGGGTGTGTTTCGTAAAAGGGTAACCAGCTTGCTGCTATCCCCTACGCACCACCCTTCGATGTCAATTACATATGGTTCGGGTGGATGGATGTCCCGGTAGGTGACTTGGCAGCCAGTCCCCCACCCCACAGTCATTGCTGAACTGGCTCTGCAGTTTGCATACGGTTGTTCAACCAGCAGTATTAGTTTGCAATCAGTACAACGTGTTATTCTTTATTATAACGTACGATACATACATTACACATTAGAGCGACGATAGGGCGGTATGTTAATTATCCGCCAAATTTCTCGGAGAGAAAAAAGAAATTCTTCGGTACATTAAAGAAACATACGAAAGTGACAAACTATGATCTATGTTTCGTAGCCATGGTTGGGGGGGGGGGGGCAAAAGGATCATTCAAAATTTTTCGAGTTCTCATTCGAGTTTCCTGTTATAGTCTACTCCTCAGCGTGTCTAGAATTTGTCCTTGGGGGGGGGGGGATCCGGGTCGAGTCGGCTTCATACACAAGAAAACACAAGTGAAGACATATCAACATTAATATATTTCAAATGGAATAAAGTAAAAACGTGTGATAACATCCTGAAATCAACTCCATTAAAATAAACGGTAATAACAGAATAAAAATACGCGTTACTGAAACATTGTTTAGAAGGTACGTTCAGACTGAATTGATTGTCGCGTATTTCATATTTCAAACGTACACGCAAATTCTGTGTACTAAAACTGTTCGTATATTTTACAAAAGTGTTACTAACTGAAAAAATCAGCTGAAAAAATAATGAAAGGGCCTAAAAATAAAGAGATTAACAAAATCCGTTAACTTATTCACCCTCTGTGGGGGGCCCGGCCCCGTCAGTCCACCCTCGTAAATACGGCCCCCGTTGTACTGCTTCTCCTTCTGAACTTTGAAATTTAATGGATTGGCCAGAAGAAGCGATCTCAGCCAATCCCAAATTGATACTTTTTTAAAATAATTTTCCGTAACCATTCAGTTACGGATTGAATCCATCGTGTATTTTTTCATAGTACAAACATGATAACTTTAATTTTTTATCACGTTATAAAGTTATGTAATTTTTCTTAATTGTTTAAAAATTACGTGGGGATTATTTCTAAAAATTTCCGAAAATAATTTTTAATGCGGTTGTTCAGTTAACTGTAAATTCGCTTAACCTCAGAAATGCTGATACCTATATTTCTGGGTATTCGACATTATACTTTGTTTAATCGTGATTGTCGTGTTAGTAATTACAACAGATGAAAGCCTATCACTATCAGTGACCTAATCGGAAGCAGTAAAATAACAGAACTTGATTGTATAGGCACTGAGAACATAACTTTAGGGGAAGGTTTGGTCATTTACGCACGAATCTCAACCTGTATTCACCATTCGATAAAATTGTTTGGCTCAAAGAATTAAGCGCATTACGGAGGAGGGAAGAGTGTATCATATTGTAAACTCAAATAAACATATATGGAAATTGTTTTATGAGATTTTGGAATTGCAAATCGGTCAGAAGTTTTATAGTGTATTCATAAAATATAGGATACATTTTTTTATTATTGCGGCTGTACAATCGGAATCAAAAATTACAGAAGTGATTGAATTCTCATCTTCCACTGCTGCTTGTGCATTCAAAGATCTTCAATTTCTCGTTCCCTCAATATAGTCTGAATTTCTTCTATCCAGGTGATAAGTGGTCTTCCTCTTTTCCGTCTTCCTCATGGGGTCCATTCCACAACTCTCCTTGTCAATCTTTCCTGCACCATTCTTTTTGTGTGTCCATACCATTGTATTTTTTTAAAATAAAATTAACAATTTAATTTTTCACATTCATTTTGTCCTTAACGGCTTCATTTATAATTTTCTAACGACCGAATACTCTTGCCGAACGTCTCCAAAAGTTCATCTCTGCTGTCATTAATTTTGGTCTTGTGTCTTTATTAATAGTCCAAACTTCTGAGCCGTAAGTCATGGTACTTCTAACAATGGTTTTAAATATTTTGGTTTTAGTTTCTGCAACCAAATAGATTGCAGCTGGATGAAAATATAGGTTACGAATAGGACATATATATATTCGGGTTAAAACGTCCTGCGACGTTGTCCGATGCCTAATTGCCAATATCTCCTGTCGTTGCAGTTTTCTTCGGTTAGACCTTGTACACTCATTGATCTCCTGACACTCTGTATCCATGTTACTTTTGGCTTTCCCTTTTTTCTGTTTTCCTGTGGTATCCTAAAACATCACTCTGTTTGGCAACCTCTCCTCCTCCATTCTCTGCACATGCCCATACCAAATTAATTTTTTTTTCTCGATGTGTTCTAAACAGTTTCTTTTATATTCATTTGTTGATTAACTGTTTCGTTTCTGACTCGCTGTAATTTTAATGTTCTACATATTCTTCTTAAGGCGTCCATTTCTGTGGCTTCTATCTTTCTTTTCAGATGTTCTTTCATTCTTCATGTCTCAGACCCATAGGCCTATACTAATGTGCTCTTAATCATTGTGTTGTATATTCTCATTTTCCTTTGTTTTCCTATTTCGGTGCTCCATAGTATTCCATTTAGAGACTTAATTATTGTTCTTGCTTTCTTTAGTCTACACTTTATTTCTGTATCGTCTGTCCCTTCCTTGTTAAAATTCATTCCCAGATATTTGTAATACTCACAGTTTGCTACAATTTCACCGCTTTCCAATACTATGTCGATACATACAGTATAAAAAATATTACTATTGTTACAGCTTTAAAACAAGTTTGCTGTTTTAATATAAAATAAAATAACATAAAATAAAATGTTACCAATATAACGATATAATAAACATTACTATTACCGGTATTACTAAAATAGCAGTGTCATAAAAACTGGTTCAGCTGTTGTGGCGTGCAGTTCACTGCCAGAAATAGCGCTGCACTGTATGTACTTATGGCTGTTATTACGATAAATCTGTCTTCAGTTGCTTAAACTGTGTAGCAGCACGCAACGGCCCGCGTGAGCGCTCCATAGCGCCCAGTATGTCGACCGTGAAATGGATTCCAAATTGACTTTGGTACACAGGCCACCTGTACTGTGCTCTACGTGTCTAATAGGAGGGGAGAGGGGAATGAGGATAAAATCGGTTTGTACGGAAGTTTGCGTATATGCAGAACCGTTCATGACTTCCATGTTCTAAGATTTATATTTAAAATCATTTACTTGAATTCAGTTCGATAATTTCTAAAAAAAATATCCCCCACCCTCAAACTATTTCCACTATTTATAGATATTTTTGTTATTATGGGGTAGTCGTTTAATATAATGTTATTTTCGAGTCACTTTATCTATAAAAATTTGGTACTTTATTCTTATAAAGAAACTGAACTACGGAGATAATCACGCGTTAATTACATGTTTATATAATTTAAACACTTTTTGCTACAGTGTATTTCTTATGTATGTAGTCTAATATATTTAGTATTTATAGTAACTTTACCTCAAGATGTTTTTCTTTATTTGGAACATGTTTCGGGACATCCAGTGTTCCAAATAAAGAAAAACATCTTGAGGTAAAATTACTATACATATTAAATATATTTATATAATTATGTGGCCACAAGATATTTTGATGCCTGCTTGGCCGTGGTTGCGGATATTCACGCATAGATGATTTAAATTAAAACAAAAAAATATAATTATATTGCCTGCCAACAAAATTATTTTATTTTTAACAGTTGCCATTGTTTGAAAAAGAATAAATGCATTTTTATTTAATTCCGTCAAACTCATTATATCAATACCAAACGTAAAAAAATTACCCCTTCCCTTTTAATTACCCTTTTTTCTTTTATAAATATTTCATCTACCTCCCTACAGTGGATTATTATGACCTTCTTTTCAGGATACTTTATTTATCAAAATTAACTACTTTACTCTTGTTAAAACGTAAACTACCCCTCCCCGTTAACCGATCTTCACCAAAATCAATAGGCCTTGAGTCCTCTACAACACGCATGCAAAAAATTATTTGATTCTGTTTGAATTGGCGGCAGTTATCGTTCGGCATAGAAAAAATTCTACTTTACGGAAAATGACTTTTCTTCACGTTTTGAGGGTAGTACAATTAGAATCAGCCCTTATCTCGAACACGATTTTTTCGCCATCACCATACTTCCATTTCCTTACGGAACATGGAAGTGAAAATACCATTGTAAACGATTAAAACCATTGTGCCTGTGTCACATTGAAACCATACTCCATAAATGAAAAACCCTGAGATTTCTAAATCTGTGTATCTTAACTCTCGGTTAATAGAATACAGACCGGGTGGAGCATATGAGTGACACTTGCGGATGACTGAGGTTAGAAAAAAAAACTTTGTTATATTCAACGGTCAGTAAACAGTATTCGAGTTACAGCAGCAGGTTTGTCGGTGTTAATCAGAATAAGTGTGTATGGAGTAAAGTAAGTATTACAGGTGGTGGCGGCAGGAAAGTAAGAACAATGGTGTAGACAGGAAGGAACGAAAAATGCATAGGCTTATGACATGGTATGGTTTATTGATACAAGTGACAGTGAATTCCGTGCAGGACGTTGCACTGGCGGGCTATTTGGGTTGCTTCCTCGTCGTCTGCACTTTCCAATACACGTGTATGTCTTCTCTATCTAATTAACACGTCCAACTCGCACGTGTTTAGCACTTACTCCGGCCGGTGAATACCGGGAGCTCCGTGTATTCTGTGAAAATAAATCGGTTAATTACAGAACAGGAAATGATAATAAATAAATCCGATTACGACGATTTTATTGCTAATTGAAAGTTTTTCACTATAAATTATTGATGTTAGGCGTACCAGTGAGACAGACTTCTTCCGTCACTGCTTTTTGTACTTCCATGTTCCTTAAGGAAATGGAAGTATGGTGATCGTGAAAAAAATCGTGTTCGAGATAAGGGCTGATTCTGATTGTACTCCCCTTAAAACATGCATCTTAAAGTAATTTTCTGAAAAGTGTATGTGTAGAATTTTTGCTATGGCGAACGATAACTGCCACAAATTCAAACAGAATCAAATAATTTTGTGCGTATGTGCCTGAGTTGGTGAGGACTCAAGGCCTATTGATTTTGATGAAGATCGGATAAGGGGAAGGAGTAGTTTACCAGCAACGTTTGATGTTTTAACAAGATGTAAGTACTTAATTTTGATAAATAAAGTATCCTGAAAAGAAGGTCATACTAATCCACTGTAGAAATGTAGATGAAATGTCTATAAATAAAAGGGTAGTTGAAGGGGGAGGGGTAATTTTCTATAAATGAAAATGATAGTTGAAGAAGGAGGGAATAATTTTTATTTATATGTGTACTACGTTATCGGCAAGAGAGAAGTAGTTTGTTGTTAAAATTCCTTTCCGGACTGTTTGGCTATGGTCCAATGTTTTCTGCAAAACCGGACGTTTCGGCAGTGCCATCGACTGCCATCATAAGTGAAAATCGAGTGCGCTAACGTGAGGTGGTATATGTTAATGACCACAGTACTGTGGTTAAGGCTGAAGAAAGAAGTAGTGTCTATGGAAATATTTAATTTCGAAAATTTTGAAAATATAAATCTTGGAAAATGGAAGTCATGTATGATTCTTCATACCGATAGTTTTATTAAAAAGCGACTAATGATAACGTGATGTATTTATAATATACACACACTTATTGCTTACTCATGGTACCTATAATCTCAATCTTCTGTTGTGGTGTATTCATTGTTCATAGCCTAAAGATACCATACATGTGATTTATAATAAAAGTTTTAATTACTCACATTCTTACTTTCGATCGATTTCGGTCATAGACTATTGTCAGGGCATATACACTGTGCACTCGCGGGCACAATGATGTAAAACAGTTACTATTTACAAAAAACGAAATCGTAAACAGTGATTAATGATCGTGAAACGTACGTTTGTGTCCGAGTTCTCGAGAAACTGTACAAAAATAAATGAATAAATTAAATTAAATTAATTTTATTTTATAATTTTTTTGTCTTGGCCATATGGTTTAGATGGATCGGTCCAGATTAAATAAACAAATGTTCAACTATATTTGGCAACTTTCCAGTCTGAACGGATACTCCAAACAACTCAAAGAGGAATTGATGAAACTGGGTATCTCTATGAACTACTGTGTGGATAGAAATACATACAGCAACAAAATTCAAAATCTTGAGGTTCTCTGCGGTGAGAAGAAGACGAGAAAGGGGTGGACAGTGGAAAGGAAGGCGGCGCATAGTGTGCGAATGAGGTCCTTCTGGCAGGAGAAGAAAAGGAAATGATATTCGCGTGGTCCACGGCTGGCCTGTTCGTGTAAAAAAAATAATAAAATAAAATATATAATAAAAACATGGAACCAGACGAACCTAGCTCACGTTTTTTTCAATTTCAAAAATATTTGTTTGGGGGTGTGTAATCATTCATCTATCAAGAATGTATATAATAACTGAAATAATACGGTAGTGTTCTTCGTATTGTTTAAATTAGCAGCCATCCTTACTATTTCTTTTATGAATTTGCTAACTGCTATAATTTTTTATTGTTCGACTAAGCTTTTCGTCAGTAATGACGAAAAGCTTAGTCGAACAATAAAAAATTATAGCAGTTAGCAAATTCATAAAAGAAATAATATAGTGACTGCGAATTGGATACAGGCCTAACAGAATTCTTATAGGAACTTAGCTGACGTAAAGAATACAAACAATAGAAGTGAAGTGAACCCGCTGATAGTGATCGAATCACTTCAATGATTGAGATGTACTGATCGAGTTCACTGAAGTGTGAACTTGACAGACCTTGACCTGTGAACTTGATACAGACCTAACGGAATTCTTATAGGAACTTTGCTGACGTAAAGAATACAAACAATAGAAGTGAAGTGAACCCGCTGATAGTGATCGAATCACTTCAGTGATTGAGATGTACTGATCGAGTTCACTGAAGTGTGAACTTGACAGACCTTGACCTGTGAACTTGATACAGACCTAACGGAATTCTTATAGGAACTTTGCTGACGTAAAGAATACAAACAATAGAAGTGAAGTGAACCCGCTGATAGTGATCGAATCACTTCAGTGATTGAGATGTACTGATCGAGTTCACTGAAGTGTGAACTTCAGATCGAATTATGAACTTGACAGACCTTGAGCTGTGAACTTGATACAGACCTAACGGAATTCTTATAGTAACTTTACGGACGTAAAGGATAAAAACAATAAAAATTAAGTGAACCCCCTTAATAGTGATCGAATCACTTCAATGATTGAGATATACTAATCGAGTTTACTACTAAAGTAAACTCGAGTTGTCCGCCCATTTCTAGCGGACAACTTACACATTGCGGATAGCTGCAGTGTGTGTACGATGTCATTATTAGTGACGAGTATACAAGTAAAAAGGCACAGAATCGTTAATGAGTTAAATCTATAAATTGTGTTGTGTTGTGTTGTGTTGTGTTGTGTTGGTGGGGTAGAGCGATTACAGCTGCACCGTCCCTACTACTATAGAGTGTACTACACGGATAGACAGCTGCTTCAGTTGATTCCGGTACAGCTGAGAGAGCCCACCACGTGTCCTTGCAGCACGCTTTTGTACCTATGATTTGTTTTGTCATTTATGTTGACACTTTAAAACACTGGGAATTTATGTATCAGCGCACCAAATTTTATGCATGCGCCACTGTATACTTATTACTGAGGAACAGTCTGTACTCGTCAGTCTACGTTTGCCTCCTCGCTGCAAAGTTATTAGAATTAAATTAATCATTGTTTACAAGGATAATGTGAATATATTAATTCACGTTAAAAACACACACCCACTATATATATATATATTTTTTTTTATATTATTGTTAGTAATAAATAAAAATTTTTCTGACAAGAATATATTTTTTTAATATTTTAAATATAATACTGTTTCGACAGTATAAACTATCATCATACTTGCAAAATATGTTCACAGAAATATATTGGTGATCATAGTTTATACTATCGAAACAGTGTTATATTCAAACAATATATTCTTGTGAGAAAAGTTTTATTTAATATTAATAGTAATATAAAAAATATTTACAAGAATAATTGAACAAATATAAATCTTTTATATATATATATATATATATATATATATATATATACACACAGTCACATTCATGTATGCTCAGATTTCTCTTGTATATTTTACTTCCATGTTCCTTAAGGAAATGGAAGTATGGTGATGGCAAAAACGATAACAGCTGCAAATTCAAACAGAATCAAATAATTTTTTGCATACAGCCCTGATTTGTAGAGTACTCACTACCTATTGTTTTTGGTGAAGATCGGTTGAGGGAAAGGGGTAGTTTACCTGCAACGGTTTTTTTTTATCAAGGGTTTTTTTTTTTTTTTTTTTTGGTAAACAATAACAGCCGCAAATTCAAACAGAATCAAATAATGTTTCGCACACAGTCCTGAATTGTAGAGTTCTCAAGACTTATTGTTTTTGGTGAAGATCTGTTAAGGGAAAGGGGTAGTTTACCTGCAACGTTTTATGTTTTAACAAGGGTATTTTCTATGGCAAACGATAACAGCCGCAAATTCAAACAGAATCAAAAGATTATTTGCATACAGCCCTAAATTGTAGAGATCTCAAGGACTTCTGATTTTGGTGAAGATCAGTTAAGGGGAAGGGGTAGTTTACCTGCAACCTTTTATGTTTTAACAACAGTGAAGTACTTGAAAATTCATTTAAACTTTTTCAAACAATGGTTAATTGTTAAAAATAAAATAATTTTGTTGCCAGGCAATAAAATTATAATTTTTTCATTTTAGTGTAAATCACGTATGAGTGAAAATATATCGTTCGTGCCAGGCAAGCATATCTCAATTATGTAATGTTTACGTTTCCATTTTATTATTATGATTACTGCAATAAAAAGGCAGGGAAGACACACACACACACACACACACACACACACACACACACACACACACACACACACACACACACACACACACACACACACACACACACACACACACACACACACACACACACACACACACACACACACACACAAAATTCGCGTTATTTCTGGCCTCACTCACAGAGGAACGATTCATAGACAGACTTTTCGTCTTTAGGGAATGAACCCTCTGCAAGATGCTGAGGGTCCATGAGTGGCTTCCGAGCGCTCCTTCTTTTCCGCGTGTTTGTTCTGTGAAACGTACACTGTAGATTCGCAGCTTTACTCTAAGCAACGCTCAATAGGAAATGTTGAAAATATTTGTCCACGGTGTACCCTCATACACACTAAACCTGCTCTGATGTTTTAATTACGGACATCATAATATTAAAACTTTGGAAACTTGAGCACTACTTAATGGAGATCAATCATTAACTTATACAAGCCATTAATTTTATGCATATTTATATATATATATATATATATATATATATATATGTGTGTGTGTGTACTACGTTATCGGCAACAAAGAAATAGTTTTTGTTAAAATTCCTTCCCGGGATGTTTGGCCGTAGTCCAATGTTTTCTACAAAACCAGACGTTTCGGCAATGCCATCGACTTTCATCATCAGTGAAAATCGAGTGCGATAACGTGAGGTGGTATACGTTAGTGACCACAGTACTGTGGTTAAGGCTGAAGCAGTAAGTAGAAAGAAGTAGTTTCTATGGTAATATTTCATTTCGAAAATGATTTTAAATATAAATCTTAGAACATGGAAGTCATGTATGGTTCTCCATACCGATATTTTTATATTATTATTAATATTAAATAAAACTTTTTCTAACAAGTATATGTTTTATTTGTTGAATATTGATTCATTTATTGAATGGTATTGAAACATTGTAATTCACAAAATAATAAAAATATGTTCTTGTAAAAGATTTTTTTAATAATACTAATAATATAACACAGACACAGACACACATATGTATATATATATATATATATATATATATATATATATATATATATAAAACTGAGTTGTTAGAATGTTGCTTGCCTCTGCAAACGTTGCCGAAGTAGCGTTTAGTTTGACTCTCTGTAGCTTAGCGTCTGGGAATCTGTAATTCGAAACAATTCACGCGCGTGTTCGCAGTCATGATGAGGCCTCTCCATCCTAACATGAGGACGTGTGAGAAAAGTATGATCTCGAAAAGATAGTAGAATCGAAGCAACGTGCTAAAGAAGCTTCGCATCTCGTATTATCCTAATATCGTAATGTCCTAAGGTTTCCATGGTACGTGGTGTGAAGTTGAAAAAGTGGCGTAACAGCCGGGCCTGCAGTGCGGGGAGTCTGCGAACTAGGGGGGGAGGGCAGCGCATACATTTCCCTTAATTTTTTAAGTATGGGTATGAACCGTTGGACTTGAGTAAAACCAAATTTCCCCTTATATATTTAACATCAGAAACAAATAGGCCTACATATATTTTTTTACTAATATTTTCCTAGTACGTAATGATATTTTTTAGTGGTCCTAGTTAAGAATGCACCGAGGCCACCGGCCAGGCCTGCATCCGTATTCGTTATCAGCTACGAAAGGAAACTAATAAATGGGCCAAAGTACTAGATCGCGTTGTTAATATTACCTTTGACATCTGGAGCTTCAAATGTAGCCTTTAGCGGCCACAAAGAGACGATAGGCCAGCCTAAGAGCGGAAAGGTTGTGGCAGTTATTGATATTTAGAGTAAATACGATCCATTGTTACAAAAGGAAATCAATGGTCCGAAGTTCAGGGAGAAGTATACGAGTCCCAAAATTCTGATTAATGGTTTAGCTTTTATATAAAACAGTTGTTGAAAATATTCTTTTCAAACAGATAAAATCTGCTCAGTTTTTTCTGTAATAAAGTATACTACAAAGGACATTAACAGAAGAGATCAACGTAGTCAAATAATTAGATATGTCTGAATTTCTGAATGAAGCATGAAGACCCATAAACTTAAAAATTAATGAAAGCTTTTCAGGAATTTAAGAAAAAATCGATGAAACAGGCATAGGCGTAGAAAAAGAGATTTTAAACGATCTTCAGAAGAATGTTTCTGTCTGTTATATAATGTTAGCTGTAAGGAGGGGTCAGTATTCAAGAGGGAACAATGGGATGAACTAAGTAAGAGTAGTGGGGGTCTGCAAAGGATTCTTGTTGGGTCCAAGAGAAAAGAATTACTTCACTGGTTGAAAATATATAGAGCAGCAGTATGATTTGCAGTTCCAGTATGTGCTGAAAACGTGTGCTTTACGATTAGGATACGCGGAGGAGGTTCAAAAGAGGGATAATGCAGCTAATTGTAGGTTCGAAGAATACGGGAAACTGAAAACTCAAGAATTAGTAGAGGAGGTGTTGGTTGGAGAGAATGTAGTAAGATACATTCTACCTACAAAGGCACAGAGGCTTATGTGCAGCAAGGGGCAAGGTGAGGATGGGACTGTATTAAGACCAGACGGAGAGGAAACGATGTAGTGTGTACTGTATGATAAGTAGAAGTAAAGAACTTGGGAGTGTGTTAGCAGGACGATATGTTCATCCGCTTGCGTCTCAGACGGGGGTTTCAGGTCTAGCGGTAAACTGTGTGTGGAGTGTCGCATCCGCGGACAGATTTTAAAAATTCTCCTCAAAGCCTGAAGATGTTGGTACGTTTAACCGAACCTCTTTGGCCACGTTTATAACACATAATGTACTCATATGGAAATACACTGATAATGAAACTTAAACATTCGTGTCTATGAAACTGGTATAAACAGATAATAGAAAATAATAATAATAATAATAATAATAATAATGACAACATAAAATAATAACATTGTAATCTCTGTGGCGCTAAGTGTAATACAAGAACAACAATGTCGATCGCATCAAATGGTATATTTACGCAGAACACAGATTTCGTAATAATTTCAGAATTTCTCGCTCAAATATTTTTGAGAACCGAGAATTTATCTGTATACGTCTGAGACCGCCCTAAGTATGGAACCATATCACGATGATCTGTGACCACAGAGAGACAGTAGATTAGGAATTAGGATTGACTTTTATCTAGCATATATATGTAGGCCTATATCTTATCTGTAACTGTGATGAAATCTCATATCTTTACCCTTGGTAAAACCCTCTTATACCTGGATTCTGACATGTTGACACCGTTTTTTCTATCCTCCGGCTCAGAGATTAGACCAATTAACTGAGCTAAAATCGTTCTGTTGTCGGAAGTTTAACACACACACTCACAAGCACGTCGATAATTAAGGAAGATAGAAAATCAAGAAGGAAAAAAGGTCAACCGCCCTGCAGTAGGGGTGAGGGGGTAGTAAAGGTGTACACATCCTTATTTGTTTGAATATTGGATTTTTTGCTTTAACACGACAGATGTTGTCCAAGGAAGTTACAGAGATTAAGGACCTTTTCTTTCAAAACAAACATTGTATGTGTTTGTGCGTGTGCGTGTGCGTTTTAATCAGGCCGAAATGAGAGACGGCAAGGTGTCGATAAATGGTATTCCTTAAAGAGGGAATTATCTTTCATCCCTTACGTAACATTTGAACAAAATGCCTATGTAAATATACGTTTTTCACCCTCGTGATAATTTAATTAAACTTTAATTTTATCTTTATTGTTATTCTTAGTGAAGAAGTAATTTTCCCAAATAGGTTTTTTTAGACCTACCTCGAACTAAAGTTTAATAGTATTAAACTTTTTAAATAAACGTTTAAATGAGTTGCGAATGCTAGGATGATATGGACAATACATCGATTTTAATGTAATTTCTTCTTGAATTGTGTAGTAATGTTTGCTTTTGTGACCATTGGCTTTTATGGATTCGGTTTGTCGGTCCGTTATTACACTACAGTTGTATGCACCGTTTGATTCTCTGGTTACATCCTACCTTTTGCAGTTATACAGACATACATCCTGCACTGGAAAATCAGTGTACACACTGATTCACACCACGCATCAGTAATAATATTCACGCCAGGGTTGAGAATCATTGTGCGTTTTGTCGCGTTTTATGCGTCGACATTTGTTGACAGTTTCGGCAAAATTTCTCATTCCAGCTCAAATGTTTGGGGTAGTTGTCTAAGAAGATTCACGAACAGTTGAATAATATCCGTTTCCATTCTGTAACAGATCAATACTGATTAGGCAGTCTTCAGCTAAGCTAGCGTAATTTTAGGGCTGACAAGTGTAAACATGTCCTTTCAGGACACCCGGTACTGTGACCAATAGTTCGGTAGTGTAGACTATATCTGTTATACGTTATAGTTTAGTAAATAATTTTGAGTCCTTCAAAGTATTAGTTGCACAGAAAGTCGGCAAAAGAAAGTTCGAGGATCTCGTTTTAAGAAAGATAAGCTCTCATGTTATATAGAACGGGCCCTAAAGCGTATGATCTACCCTTTATATGTCTATACGGTGAGCGCGCGTTTGATTGTTCTCCATATTTACGCGATCTGTGGAATAAATCTACGATAAATTAAACGTCCTTCGTTTCGGAACAGGAGGTCTGAAAGATTGTAAGACGTGTTTATGACGTGGACGTTAACGTGACGTGACGTGACGTGGCGTTAAGACGTGGTTAAAAAAAAAATGGTGAATGGAGAATAAGAAATAACCAGAAGATAGATAAGCTATTGAAGCATGAGGACATTGTAAGAATCGTATAGGTTCAACGAATAGGCTACAAAGGTTAGGTCATCTGGAGCGGATGATGATCAGCTTATGCCAAAGAAAATTCTGAGGGCGCAAGTCTGTAAAAGCAGAAAGAGGGGCCGAACGAGAATAAGATGGTTGATGATGTGCTGGAAGACCTAAGAAGAATAGATGTGAGGTGATACACAGAGAGGGCATTGGATAGGAGACATTGGAGAAGATTGGTGTTGGAAGCCAGGGCTCACTTTGGGCTGTAGTGCTAAAGAAAAAGAATAAGAAGAAGATTTCTGAATAAGTCATTACGTAATGGGCAAGTCGTATACAACTGTCTCTAAGCGTACAATTAATCTTCGGAAAATAAGACGAAAGATGACCAGGAAACTGAAGTCTGTAGACGCAGTGCCACTTGGAGCGAGCTCTTTATTGACACAATGTTCTGTTAATACATTTGCATCTTAATGCAAATATTTGCATTTTAGACATGTGTTATGCAAATAAATACTTATCTCAAATTATATTATTTTTATAGCACGGCTTTTAGTAATATTTATTACATCAATTAACAGTGACATGTTATGATAATGAATAAGCAATGAGATTGACAGAACATAATATATTGTTTAGATGTCAACGTGTTACAAATTACTGTCTGTCTTCGTTTCCTTCTCTGAAGTCGACGTTAGCCGTCGTTGTGCTGACATTTTGTCTAGGTCCTGTAGTTTGTCTCTGTTGAAGATTTCGTAGATGTTTTTCAGAAAGACGGACATAAAGTGGCTAATGCGTCATTCTTCTTCTTCTTCTTCTTCTTCTTCTTCTTCTTCTTCTTCTTCTTCTTCTTCGTCGACCAATGTTCCTATTGGTTGGCTATCTCTTGCCTTTTTCACTAGACTTGTGTCATCTAGTGTTCATTCCATATCCTTCTTCTTTCCATATCCTTACATATTTCGATTCACATCTGTGATATTGCCTATTGACACAATCGTAATTTATACAAATATATAATGTTTGGTGTTTTCGTCCATTATTCCTTTGTAAGTAACTTGTTGAGTTTCCTGCAGGTCTCCCATGTAATATCTTAAAATAAATACACAGCAAGTAGGTTTATTTTCACCTGACGCACGTTTCACAGAAATTATTCTGTATCTTTAGAGGGTTGTTTGAGTTGTAATTGAACGTTTCTGTGAATCTATGAAAAAAAATTTCTGTGAAACGTGCGTCAGGTGAAAATAAACCTACTTGCAGTGTATTTATTTGAAGATATTAAATATATAATGCTGATCCACAAACGTGGTATCAAATGCACTCACTGACTCTACATCTCACTTGACTGAAATCTCAATAAGGACTGACTAAAAACTAACTTAACCGAACTCACCACAATAAATACGGACTAACTTCCCATCACGACCGCTTATAAGCTATATATGTACCTATATATGGCAATGACATTCTCCAACATACTTCACTTACGGGAAAATCTAGTAAATTCCAGAATCTGGTAGAATAAACTATATTTATCTATAAGTGTGTATTGTACTATTGTCACAGATCATTCTATTGTACATCAATATACAGTACCGGGGAACCGAGCTTAGCTCGGTTTCAAATAAAAAATTTTTTTTTTAATAAGATTTTACATTTTTCTTTTTACATAACAAAACAAAAACAGATTTGCATTTTACAATATTAATTTAGAAATTGGAAATGAATTTTATGAAATTGGGAAACTAAAATAATAATCTTATAACTCATCATGTAGGTTAACAAACATTATATATTTAAAAAGTATATATATAGCAATATATTTAAAAATTTAATTTTGTACAATATTTTATAAAAAAGTCATGTTGAAATCATCCAAGTTGTCTGGAATGTCCAAAAAAGATGTTCATCATCAGTATTATGTCAACAGAATTAAGGAAATCTGAAGTGAATTGAAGAGGTCCTTCTGGTTGATCTTTTACAGAGTCGTAGCTGTGATAAATTTTGATATCCAGGTAGTTTTTCAATGATCTCAGCATTAATTTTTGTTATGTCTCTGTTAAAAGGAGCAATTATAGCTCTGTCTTTCATATCTTGAAATCTATTATTAGTAATACAGTTTCCAAAGACTTCATCAATTAGATTTCCATTAGAAAGAATATCTACTGGTAGCTCAATTTCGTCCATATTATTTACAGGCAACTCTCCGTTCCCGACCTTCAACAAATATTCAGCAAAATCTCTTTGCTCTGGATCTACACGCATATTTTCAGTCAAAGAAAAGAGATGGAAATGTTGCCAAAGGTTACTTATTTTTATGCATAGATCTATCAGTTCACTTTTGTTGGCACGTTGTTGAACAGGCACTGTCGAAAATCTCCTCCAAAAACAACAATTTTTCCTCCAAATGGTAAATGTGGATTGCCCAGAGCGCGAAGCAATTGGTCCATATTATGCATTCCATACTTAGGTAACATGGGTGCTTCATCCATTAAAAAAACTTGAACTTGAGCGAGTTCCCTGCCTTTCGAAGATCCTGGTTTTATATTTGAAACAGATTAAAGGAGTTTTATAACAGCAGTTAAAGGAACTTTAAATCCAAATGTTTTGTGGGATGTTCGACCATTAGGAAGTAAGATAGACGCAATTCCAGTGAACGCCATGCACTTTACATTACAATTTCTTCCAGAAAGAATGTGAAATAGTGTCTTATAAATAAAAGTTTTTCCCGTACCACCAGGTCCATCAATAAAAAAGCATCTTTGCTCAGATTGACCTTCAGCAGCACTTAAAATTCGATCCACTATTTCTAATTGTCTTCCTCGAAGACGTTGATACATGCTTTCCCCCAATTCTGCGTATTCATCAACGTTTACTATTTCTTCATTTAACTGATTTTCGTAATTGTCTGTATCGTTCATATTGTATCTCTGTACCCAGAAGCGGAAATTTCGACCTTCTGTAGCTTCTGTGTTACGATGTTATATATTTATGCAAATTTATTTGCATAAATTAATTAATTATTAATTATATAAAAATTGATTTATTACTTTTATAGGTACGTATATCTTCACTTTATATTGCCCCGTGATGTTGGAGCACCATGTACCACATTAATAATATCTGTATGCAAATTTATTTGCATATATTAATTAATTATCTTTGTTATTAAAATTTGATCTTGCATTGCCCCTCTTTGGGAAGCCATATACAACGATAATATTACCTGTATACAATTGTTATGTAAACTGATGTAATTATCTCTTTAATAAAGTTGTGATCAAAATGTATCTAACTCTGAGCTTGGGTTAGCATATACGATATAATTAATGTCATGTGTTGAACTCCCATATGCAAGGTTAACAAATTCATTTCTTTAAATAATGAATAATTGTATGAATTGAATTAGAGTTAATTAATTATTCACACTCAAACTTGCTACATATGAAATTACTTCTGACTTTAACTGTCTTCGAAACTTCTATTTTGTGCATCTTTCTGGGTAATTGAATTGATAATCGTTAACTTGAATTATTAATATAGATACTGTTTAATGAAAGGTTAAGTCGTGAGTCAGGGTTTTACATAAATCAATAGAATACTAACGAATCCATTCTAACTTACGTTTATTAAAATCATTTTCATTCTTATTCATGCCATAACATTAATTTAAGAGCACTTACAAATCTTCAACAAAACAATAAAATTCTATGCCACATTTAATAATTCAATGAACAAATTTAAATAATTAAGTGAGCAATCAAATGTAGACGCTTCTTCGTCTGCAATGACGTTACTAACTAAAATGTGGTGTGCTCAAAATTCGTATTTAGTATTTTATGTTAAAACACATTAAACATTTATATGCATGAAATAATCATTATTAACAATACACATATCAATCATATACATAGCTAAAATCCTGTTCCTGCAACAGACAAATCAAAATACATACATAGTACAAAATATATTAACAAGAAGACATGTATAATATTCTAGAACATAATATTCCCTACTTATGGATTCGTATCTATCTGACTCATATTTATATAACTTTCTCAGGTGGTTTGGTTCTAAGTGTCAGGTCAGTGGTATCTGATAAATTACTAATTATAAGAAGAGATTAGTTTTGTACTTTACTCGTTCTGCCGTGGTGTGTTGCTCCCATGATGTATCCTTGCGTTGACGAGTGAGGTTAATCCATATAACACTCGATCGCAAACACTTCCGCACAACGCGACAGTCACTTTGAGCTTTTGAGTTTATTATAATACACGTCGTGGCATTATACTCGTAATCGGTCGGCTACGTTTTACACGCGTATATGTCTATTTCGCGGTTCACAGTTCGATACCGTATGCTTCGAATAGTTGTCCATACCGCACGACCACTCTTTTCGGCGCCTAGATTGTTCTCAAGTTCATTAGGCACTTGTTCACAATTCTAATTACTTGGGTTGATTACTAAACATTGTAGTATCACTACTTTTTCTGTTATGTATCAAGACTGTCACTTCACAATGCCAGTATCTTTATGACGGTGAATTACATAGAATTTATAAAGATTGTTACTCGCGCTTCATCACGAAAACTACTGTTCCGTTTTACGCTTTGAGTCTTATTCGCGCACTTCCATTTATTCGTAATAATGTCTTAATCGTCTCTACCGAAATACATTTTAACTTACGCACTGCCTTAAGTTCTTGTGATTGAACTATTATGAAAATGAAGTACAAGTTCAATAGACTGTTCGAAACTCTGAGTAAACCGAGTTAAGAATTATAATAAACTGAGCTAAACTTGTAGTACACTGAGATACAATTTGAATTTACTGAGCGAAAAATTAGAATGAACTGAGATAAAATTTTGTAGTGAAACTGAGCAAAATTTGTAGTAAAACTGAGGGCGCGTCTCCCTGTGTAAACGGTTTTTATTTCTTCTGATGTTCCCACTCTTGGGATTCTGATGAACGCTCAAACTTCCCACCAAATCATCCTTGATAGGTTCATTCCATGGACCTCCCTGTGTCCCTTCGTCTCCAGTCTGTATTTCCAACGAATTCTCCACCCAGTGCCGTTTGGAGAGGGACGTTCATACACGAGATTCGCTCTCTGGTCTCAACCTTCTCTCTGAACCATCCCCTACAGAAGTTCTCTCCGGAATTCTCGTTCCTCATTGGCTGGTTGGCTTTTTCGACTTGAATTTGACGTAGTCCACGTGGACTAGATGAGTCACTGTCTTACGTACGTTGCCCCGTTCCTGGAATCAGTGTTAAGGCTCTGTTTCAAAATCACATCTCCTACTTTTGGTGTAGCGTGTCGAATTCTCTCATTGTTGGTACGCTGACGATTTCCTTCGTCGTCTTACGGGTGGCATAACATCTGTGCTCTCCTCTAGCGTCACTTAGTCGCCTGTCCCATTGTCCTTGCATAAACCATTGTCTTTGAGAAGTCGCACACATGGTTTTGAACAATACTCTCGCCGTCGGTTCTGTGTTTTTCTCGCTACTGGACAGATGTAAGGGTAGTCTCCTTTTGTCCTAATTGTGGAGTCGGGCATTCCCACGCATGGTCCAGTTGGCTGCAACATGTGCCGTACAGCTCATTGTTCGTGAATAGTTTTTACGACGTCTTAATGGAAAGGAAAGGTTTGTTCCTTTTCGTCGCCCACCCTCGAACAAAGCTAACGTGTGTCACTTTTGACGGGTTCTAACTGCTGGTGTAGTTCCCTCGCAATAACCCAAAAAATTAAAAAAAAAATATATGAAATATTAATTATATTACAGTGTTCAATTTGTAAGCAATGATCCGATAAGCTCTTTTTATAGCTTCTTCAATAGAAGTGTTATTACGTCTGGTCTCTCTAATAAAGTCTTCGGCCAATTCTTCTTTGAACATATCCCATAAAGCCTTAGGATTTTCAGGAGCGCCAAGAATAAGAATTTGTGTGACTAGTGTTCTCATTACTGAAGGCATTTTTGACATTGCAGATTCTCTCAAACCTTCGATACATGGTTGATCATCATATGTTAGTCCTCTAGCTAGGCAGGCTTGTTTATACGTAGTGTATCTTGTTCCTTCTAGCAATAAAAGGTCATCGAAGCTTGTAGCATCCTTGACGTGGTAGAGCAATAGCCGTAGATGGTAAAGTTCTGGTTGCGAAACAAAGTTTATGCTGTGAACTTTACCAATAACTCGAAGGCGCCTGACCCCGGGCTGCCATTCACTGTTACTTCCTATCCACCTAAAGTGCTCTGGCATCTGCCAATAATAATAATAATAATAATAATAATGTATTTCTTGTTGATTTTCATTGTGGACTTGATTTTGTTGTTGCTGCTTCGAATGTGAATTATGTCTAAAGTAAGCTTCTAAAGTTGAACCTCTTTGGCCTACGTCAGCTAAATCTTCCTGCGTCTGTTCAATATTTGCCATTCGATATTGTCCAGGTAGATGAATATCTAAACGTTGAACAGCTCCAAAGAGACTAAAGCATGCATCTGGATGTGTGATGCATCGACCTTGCACATATGTTTCTGCTTCATTGTAATTTAATGTTCGTTGATCTTGAATTACCTTGACAAATGCACAGTCATGTCCCTTGTAAACATATTTATAAAGATATTTAACTGCTTTTATACTACCAACGTATTCTACATTAATATGGCAATTAAATTTTTTTAAAAGGTAAGCGTTATATGAAGCAACATGGCGATTGTCTCTTGTTATTCGTCTACCTTGACTATCCTTACGATAAACAGCATGATGATGTGAAAAGTCTGGACTCTTTGGATCCATTCTCAAATCATAACGACGTCGATAATTGGCTTTTTCATCTTCAACTAAAGATGTAAAGTCTTTGAATGATTTTGGAAATCCGAAGCGACACTTCATTTTTCCATCTTTATTGATCATACATGGAGCTTCTTGGTTATGCTCTCCACATGGATTATGTATCATCCATTTAATCATCAAATCTCGCAGTATTGGGTCGTCGTCAGGAATTTCAGCAGAAATCAAGTCATCAAGCTCCTCGACGTTATATATTTTGTCTTGAGAAGACATAATCAATAGCAAGTCCATGTGGGGAAGACCTCGATTTGAAATTATATAGTGTACACATAAGCTGCAACTTTACCAAAATTGTGTTTTTTATCCAAATCATCAATTAGTTCATGAAATGTTTTTTTGCGACCCTTGCAACGAGGTCAGGTCTGGTTGATTTAAAAGACTTTGATCATGGAATTGTATTCTTGCTGCTTCCTTAATTTCTGACCAATCAGGATTGCATGTCATCGTAATGAAATAATCCGGCGATCCTAGACGACTAACTAAGGCCATAGCACCTTCAAAATGTTCAGCGTAATATCTTGTAGATCCATGAAATGAAGAAGGTAATATAACTTTTTCGCCAACAGTAGCATTTTTTGTTCAGCAAGTTGGTTTATGAAATTGGTAACTGAAGCGTAATTATCAGCAAGAATTTTTTTTTAATTAGCTTTAATCCAATCAATTCGATCTTTTATAACTCTTATAGCAGTATCAACGAGGTACTGTTGAAAAAGTTTACCACCTTAATGTAGAGCGTTAAAATTTAGGAGACGCAGATCAGGACTTCTTACAGGATTCTCGAGTGGAAGAAATTGAGCAAATTGTGGCCGAAAAGCAATTCTACATTGAGCCAATTCAAGCCTTGTAAGGTGACGACGACTCGCATACGGAGTTCTTAATGGTAGATCTATGGAATATCCACAAGTACCTTTGGGATAAAATAGAGGGTAAGTGAATGGCTCGACCCGTTGGTCGATGTTCCTCATTGTAACACCTCTGATTTACCTCTCTGTCGAATAACTAATTCATTATCTGGAAAACTTTGATCGGCATTAAAAGTGACCACGGCGCAAACATCATTTTGGAATGGAATGTTATACTTCTGTGGTCTGCACCCTCGGGTAACGCAAAGAGAAGTTTCACGTAAGGTGGTTCAGTTCTTTCCTCAGCAGCACGCTGGTTCACTTCTTCTTCAACCTCTCGCATCATCATAAAACCTTGTACAAATGGATTTTGTGAGCGGATAATTCCTTCCAACAGGTTCATTAATGGAACACTAATTCTATTATTCAGTGGAATGTTGACACGTTCATTGACTGCATCTTCATTATCGAGGAAGTACATCTGTTCATATCGAGGTCGTTCAAACTCACCTTGTGAATTTTGAGTTGGATGAGCAGCCACGTTAATTTTATGATAAACATTCCCTGCTGTAATAAAAGTATAAATTCCTCGATTGTTTATGGTTCGATTATCATCCACGGTGAATGAAGCCATTGCAAAACATGCATTTAAATTACGTTTTCTTTTATGAAATTCTTCATTTAATGGATGACGATGAAGAAATAGTCGCACCAACTCATTTGGAAATTTAGGTGGATGCAGCTCAATGCGGCCATGCAAACAGCAGTCTCCGAAAGAATTTCTATGGGTTCGATTGATAACATGTTCTTCTGGAAAATGCAAAGCGCCACAATGCAAGCAAGCAACATTAAAATTTCCTAATGTGTGATTGGATACATCAGCAGTGACAGCTAATTTGTATGTTCGTAAAGGGTTCAATAGCAGAGCTCTTTGACGTCTTTCATTCCGGCGACGTTGCTCCTCTAATCGCTGCTGACGTCTTTCTTCATTTTCTTCAGCTCTTCTTTGACTTGCTCGTAATCGAATGATTAGAAGCCGTTGAGCTCTTTGCTCTGGTGACTCTTCAGCTCTCCTTTTACTTGCTCGCAATCGATCGTTTTCTTGCCGTCGTTCACGCTCTTCTGTTGATTCTGCCAACCTTCTGCGTTTATTATTTATCTCCCTTATTTGCTCACGTAATTCTTTCGACTGGTAATCGGTAAGCTCCCTTAATACTTCATTTAGTCTATTCATACAATCATTCTTGGCACTTCGCACAGGTCTAGAAGTTGATGCCTGATTTTCATGAATGACGTTGTTAGTATTATTTTGAGGAACTTGTTTTCGGGCATTTGTTACTTCGGGAAGGGAAAGGGGTCTTGAAGTGGATGCCTGATTTTCATAAATAGCATTGATAGGATTATTTTCAGAAACTTTGTCTCTGATATTCGTTATTTCCTGAAGAGGCTGTGGTAACTCATTTTCTTGCTGTCTTTGTTACGGTGGCCTTAAGTTATTAAAAATTCGCCGTTTAGGAGGTCGTCCGCGAGGCTTCTAAAAAATAACATTTTCAAATTGATTTTTTCTGCAAAAATTTTTAAATGTACTTGAGCAGAAGACTGAAAGTATAAATAAGATTGCACAGTGTCCAATGCTTGGTGGGTGTGCACAGAATAGTAATATGTAACCTAAGGTGATGACACTTACCTTCTTAAAAAACTAATATAAATTACCAACCGAGCAAGAATTTGTGTTGCTTTGCACTTGCACAAACACAAACACAATAATGGTTTTTTTATTGTAAATAGATCACTGAGCAGAGAAAAATTGTAATTATTTTTTATTTTACTGAGCAGATCTAACACTAAGTAACCGATTGGAATAAAATCACTGTAAAGACAAAGAAAATGATCACACAAATCGATTAATTTCTGAAATAGCTCACCTATAATTTTCAAATAAACCTTTGAATAAACAATCAGACACAACGTTTTTTAATAATAATGTAATGAAATTTCGGTAATGTAAAAATTTCGAGAAAATTCCTCGAGCCGTTACGGGAAAAAAAATTTACAGACGAACGAACAATTATTGCTCGGAAAAGCGGGAAAATGAATTTTCCCGAAAATAAGAACTTGACCAATGAATTCCTCGTATAGAAAAAACCCCAAATGGCGATTTAGAAGAAAATTCCTCGAGCCGTTTCGGAAAAAAAATTTACAGACAAACAATTATTGCTCGGTTAACAGTATAGGATAAGTTATACAACACACGTGATGTACAACGTAAATATACAAACTAACATAACCTGCGTATTATTCTAACCTATGTAGCCCACTGTATTATCCTAATGACAAAATGGTTTTAACATTTTATCAACCAATGTTCACAGTGTCGTTGGAATTATGGTTTGCCGGTCTGCTGCTCGTAATTAAGACAGAGGTTTCGGCCCCCACCATCGGAGGTAATCTTCAGTGCAGTAACGATTAAAAAATTGGCACCGTGTCCGCCAATTCACCCCAGTACTGAGGTACAGACTGTACACTGAAGATATGGTGGGGCCGAAACGTCTAAATACGAGCAGTAGACCGCGGCCTAACGATGTTGAGGTCGGCCGTGAAGCGAAACCCTAAGGAATTCTATTAACAGTATTACTTTGAATGTGGGTTGGGTGTTCCCTCGTATACCACAACACTCGTATTAAGTTAGTTGTTCCGTAGTCGATGCAGTAATATTCAGAAAGGATCATCGAATGTACTGGAAACCAATTCTGTCGTCCGGACAAAACTAAACTGTCGTATTTATAAGGCGCGTTGTTATCTGTTGGTGCGGTGTGTGTGTAATGCGCGAAACGGATAGGTAAGAGTCAACACGTGGCCCGGAACCAGATGTCAGAACACAGAAGCTACAAGCTACCCTCTCCCAGCGTTTGATCGACAGCTGGCTGGAACAATGATTGCGCTCTGTTTGTAGGGTAGTTAGTAAAGCGTGTACTGTTAGTTGAGTCATACGCCGCGCCGCCCGTAACCTGATTAAATGACTTAACAAAAATCCCATTTTCTTTTTATGTGTAAAATACGAATTTAATTAAAAGAAATAATTTTTAAAATATCAATATATGGCACAATCGGTCTACAAATCGTTATTACAATTTGGTACTCGAGTGTTTTGCTGTATGCAGATGATGTGGTTATACTACAAAATAATGAAGCAGACTTACAACGCTCTGTGTACAGACTACATAAACTAGAACGACAACACTACAACCTAAAGATATCTACCAACTAAACAAGAGTTATAGCTCACTACGAAAAATTTCCAGTAGGCGCTCAAAGATTATTATTGAGGATAAAGTATTGGAACAGACCTCAAATTTTAACTATTTACGTTGTGATATAAGTTTTGACGTTGACAAAGATATACAAAATAAAGTCAATAGATTTCAACACATATGTGGAACTATAAATAGAACAGTGAAAAATAAAACGAGACGCGAGACAAAATTATAATTCTACAAAACAATGGTTAATCCAGTGCTATTATATGGTAGTGAATTATGAATTACAAGACAAAGAGATAAAAGCAACATACAATCAGCAGAGTTCAGATGTTTGAGGAGGGTTAGATGATGCACAAGAAGGAATCATAGGCTATAAGAAATGAAGATATACGGGAAGAATACAAAGACAAAGATATACGTTGACAAAGATATACAAAATAAAGTCAATAGATTCAACACATATGTGGAACTATAAATAGAACACTGAAAAATAAAACGAGACGTGAGACATAATTAAAATTCTACAAAACAATGGCTGTTCCAGTGCTATTATATGGCAGTGAATCCTGGATTACAAAACAAAGAGATAACAGCAACATACAATCAGCAGAGTTGTGATTTTTAAGAAGGGTAAAGGATTCACAAGAAGGGATGATATAAGAAATGAAGATATACGGGAAGAATACAAAGACAAAGATAGTCAAAGACAAAGATATACGTTGACAAAGATATACAAAATAAAGTCAATAGATTCAACACATGTGGAACTATAAATAGAACACTGAAAAATAAAACGAGACGTGAGACAAAATTCTACAAAACAATGGTTATTCCAGTGTTATTATATGGCAGTAAATCTTGAATTACAAAACAAAGAGATAAAAGCAACATACAATCAGCAGAGTTGTGATTTTTAAGAAGGGTTAAAGGATGCACAAGAAGGGATCATATAAGAAATGAAGATATACGGGAAGAATTAAATAAATACTGTATAATCTAAATGAGAAAATTGAAGAATACAAGGGAAAATGAGACAGCATTTAAGTCGTATGGATAAAGATAGAATACCTATAATTGTAAACAAGTACAAGCCTTCTGGAAGTAGGGATGTAGGAAGGCCTAAAAAGAAATGGATCTGATAATGTGAAGTCGAAACGGGTAGATTGGCTAATCCCTGGAGTGTAGAAGAAGATGAAGATGAAGAAAATTTGGTACTCCGTTGCTGCGTAATTTATTGTATTTACCTACAATCAGGGGCGGATCCAGCAAGCAATTTGGGGGGGGGGGTCGTAAGAAATGGTAGTTCGGTGCGGGTCAGAATTCGCCGCTTCCCAGTTTCCTAATTAGAGATTCAAAACTTTTTTTGTATTGGTATTTTGCGTGTATGTTGACGGGAGGAGGGGTATTAAAAATTCGATTTCATCTAACTGATTACGGTTCATCGCGTTATCGATTTTATTTTCTAAAATTGTTTCCGTCGGTTAGTAGCATCTGTATGATTAATTTGATTCTTGCCTATTTTTAATTAGGATGGATGACCACACAATGGCTCTGTGGTCAGCTACAGTTACTTGTTACGATAGTAATATTATTACGATCATTTCTCGTTATTGTAATAATATCCGTTCCTATCAAAAGGACAAACAAAGGGTAAACATTCGATTGGATATTTACAAGGTTCTAAAGGCATTTACAAGGCCCTTTCTATCCGTCGGCAACTGTAACTCGACAAAATAACTTAAAACTATAAACCTACCACCCATACTTTTTGTATTCGCTTGATGTAGTCTTTTAGATAATCACCATTTCGGAATTTTTTCCCATTATAATTCTTTTATCATAGTTCTTTTACTTTACGTTCTTTGATGATAGTTCGTGTGTATACGTTTTGCCTAATTTTTTTTGCAAAATATTTTTTAAGAGTATGTATTACTACCTGAGAAGACATAATCTTCTCATTTCAAACGACAGTTTTATTCTTTCGGAATTTACTGACGACAGTAGTATTCAAACACGGAGTCCAGAAAGAAGAGAATATGTTTTTTAAATATTTAGTGGAATATTTTATTGTTATTGGCCCTATTATATTTACTGGGCCCTACTGTTCTAGTTTTGCCCATCATGATGGTTTAGCAGAAAACTTAGGTTGGGGACATGTTTAATTTTTTTGATTTCCACTTCTTCTTTAGCACTACAGCCCAACGTGAGCCGTGGCTTCCAATACCAATCTTCTTCAATGTCTGCTATCCGTTGCCTTCTCAGTGTAACCCTTCACATCCATTCTTCATCCTTTCTTCCAGCCATCTTATCGTGAGTCGGCCCCTCTTTCTGATTTTATAGACTTGCGTCATCAGGATTTCCTTTGGCACACTCTGATCATCCATTCGCTGTAGGCGACCTAGTCGTTATATTCGTTGAGCCTTTACGAATTTTACAATGTCCTCATGATTCAATAGCTCATCTATCTCCTGGTTATTTCTTATTCTCCATTTATCATCTTCTTTAACCGGGCCGTAAACACGTCTTTTGTTTTCCACTGAGTTATAAATATTCTATTCTGTTTCAATTCTTGTCGACTGTAGAATTTATCCAGTTTCTTACCAAATATTTAACCAATGTTTGATACCGAACTTGCCAGATATAGTTAACCAGAAATATTGAGAGAGTAAAGTCCAATCCATACCGTATCCCTTCCTTATTCAGGAACTATATATTGAAACATTCATGTAGGCTTAACAGATAATCGTGATTAAACAATCTTTGTGAAATCGCTAAATGTAATAGAGCCTAATGTTATGATGCTAAAATTGTGACGTTCTCAATTGACTGGAGTGTCACTGACAACGGACCGCTACATCGTTATCGGCATTACGGGACACATACGAGTAACTTGTCAAGACTTAAAAATAAAAGTTCGCTTAATTGTTACGTCTTGGCTTTTAAAAACGATGATAATGCGCGTTTTACTGCGAGTCCTGTCGAAAATATCTTGTAATAAAACGTCTTTATCGTTTAAAGTTCCCCACTCAGCAGCACACGGAGCAGAAATTATTCTGTATCTTTAGAGGTTTGTTTGAATTGTAATTGATGTTTCGCTTACAATCTTATGCTTCGCTTACAATTCGGATTGTAAGCGAAACATTCAGTTACAATTCAAACAATCCTCTGACGATACAGAATAATTTCTGTGAAACGTGCGTCAGGTGAAAATAAACCTAGTTGCAGAGTATTTATTTTAATATATTATTTATATAACTTTAAGAAATTTTTGTATGTGGCATTTCAAATGCTTTCAGTTTAAATGTAAATAAATACTGTAATTATAGCTTTACATATCGCGGGGTTAGTAGTAAAACTATCCGAGTCCAGTGCTGTATAAAAAAAAATTTTTTTTTTTTAATTTCTATTTTTCTGTAATCTATTTTTCTGTATTTTTCAAAAGGTGTGTAATCAATAAATAATTCTATTAATTAATAAAAAAATTAACCTTGAAAATAAGTTGAATGATTTAACGATTTAACGTTGCACTTGAAAGCTTTTAATTTCAGTATTCCGTAAATCCGCTTAAGCGGACTTGGGTAACTTTACCACGATATACAAAAACTATTCTTAACAAATTTATGTTAAGTTTATTTACTGTCATTATTGAAATTCTGTAAATACAGTACAGATCTGTAGAGAATGCTAATTGAATACTGGAAAAAAATATAAATGTAAGTTAACATGAAATCAAAGTGTTAAATGTACATCAGTATGGCAAACACGATACATGCGATGTAACCAGCGTTTAATATATTTCCAGAGTTTACGGTCGTAGGATCGAGGTAGAGAATAATATTATTCCCCAAAGGCTACATTAGATTAGAAATTGTACATTGTCGGATTACATCCAACGTTAGACTCGGTGGGAACCGTTACGGTTTACTTGAGCGGCGTTTTCTGTAACGGAAAATATTTTCTTCGTTCGCCGCTGACCTGGAATTAGGGTAAGCGGTAATTTATGTTAGTGCAGAGAGTTAGTTTAGTAAGGGTATGTTGTTACGGGTCACGTACGATGTTTACTCTAATAATTTAAATGTAACAAAGCAGGAGAATTCAGAACCGCCTTCGCAAAGAAGTCTGTTATAATGAGGCGTTGAACCAGACTGACCTGCGCTGTACAAATGTCCCACATAACGACTGGACATGACAGCTAACGAGTTTTTAAGCCATTGAGTCGGTGTCGCGGGACAGGTCTTTAACCGTTTATCTCACCGCGCCTCCTCTAAATCGATCCGGTACTCCTTGTCTTCGTCTCCCCTTAAGGGACACCGCCGCGAGCGATAGGATTTTTATATTACGGAGCGGGACCCTGATGCATTTAAGGGCACTCTTAACCGGCTATGCTTATCATCAATGTTAAATTCATCAACTTTGAGACCCATTGTCTCAGAACCTGTAAAAGATAGAAGTTTGAAATTCTAGCACGAAAGTAAGCACACTACACATCACAAACGCTACTACAATTATAAAGATATCTTTGTTTCGTATTTTTTTTGTGTTTTGCTCTAAAAATTTGCATACAAAAAGCTTACTTAATATTTTTTTACGTTTTTATTTTTCTGTGGAAATGAATAGTTCTACTTGTGTAATTATGTCTCTATTAACCCAATAGCCACAAAACGTTTAGCTTAATGATTCACTTAGCTTCTTAAATAATGGGTGACTTATCTAAAAAAAAATTGTTTTTCAGAAAAACGCATTTAAAGTTTTTAAAACAGATTTTTATTGTTTTTCCTGATTTAAAATAGTCCAGCTCCATACTCAGGGTCATCAGGTATGTCCATTTGGTCGTCTAGTTTTCTCTTCATATTTCTAGTCGACTGTCTAATCTTTTTCATCAATTCATCTACTGTAGTCTCTGCCTCAAGGATTCGTTGCGAGTCAGTTTTTTTCATTATCTTAACCATATCTGACCCTTGTTTGATTCCTAATTTTTTGTAAGACTTGACACTTACTTATATTACCTTCATTAAAGGTCAACACAACATTATGTACACCCAGAACCAAAGTATCCAGTCCAACAAATATATTTTTGGCAATATATTCGAAATCAAATGGTTTAGGGACTCGTTTGCGTTCTGTGTACTATGATGAAGACAATTTTTTTAACAAATTTTGACTCAGATCAGCAAATATTGGCTTTATCACAGAAATTACAGACATTGGTAGTGAATGTTTATTGAAACTCCCTTTCCAATGGTAAAAACCGCATGTCTCTTACGATTGTTAAAAGGGAGTTACAGATTTGTAAAAAATGGTAACCTTATCAGCACTTTTGACAGAACTTTACCTATGATCTCAATTTATTTTTAAAATCATAAAAAATTTATTATTAGGCCTATTAACATAAATTTGGTATCAAATTTCTCAGAAAATATTGAAGATTTTTTAAAGACAAAAAATATATTTTTTGGCCGATTTGTCGGTTACGAGTGCCCCTAATACGACTTGTACAGAATTATTTCGATTTGTTCGTCTTCTAACGTAACGTTTATGATCGTTACCGCACAGGTTTCGCATTGACGCCTAAAAAGGATTAGGACTAAAAATGTTTACTAATACAACTGTGAATTTAGCTCACAGAGTGGTTGAATTTGTAACAACTTACGAAAACAATAAAACATGTTACTTCTCAGAGTGGCTAGGGGGAATGACCAGAAGTAAACTTCTCTGATGCTCAATACCACTGATCAACCTCCGTTAAATACGGTCAAATTTTCTCCCCCCCCCCCCATTATTCCGCATCAAATTTTGTGCTGTATGAAACTCGGGCGTACGATCCTAAGGGAGCCAGGGGCGGATCCAGAAAGCAATGGGGGGGGGGATGAAAGGATGAAAAGTTGCACCATTCTTTAATGGCCGAAAGTATAAATGGTAGGAATGAGTGAAGATAAAAATACAGTGCGTTATTATCAACACAACAGTCTTATTAACGTACAAGTATAAAATCATATCTGTGTTTGCCAGTCCATTATTCTTTCAATAACGTTCACTTATAGTGCACACTCTACTCATTTAAGTTATGTATCAATCAAAAATTAACGTGATGGCACAGTTACAATTTAAAGCAATTTTAGAGTAAAACCACGAACCTACATAACGTGATATGAATTTTGTATCATATTCACAATAACAAAACCATTCACAAGACAATGACCAGAGAAGAGCATTGAAAATGCTTCAATAAATCTAAAAAATATATATATTTATGTTCATTCACCAATCAATGAATTCATTCTTCATTCACCAATCAATGAATTCATTCATTCTTCATTCGCCAATGTACAGATTATAAGGTAAATGTAGTCGCATTCATAAGCGAAGTTTTATATGTGTACTACGTTACTGACAACAAAGAAGTAGTTTCTATGGAAACTCACCGGTTCCCATTTTCGATCACGCACCAGCGATCGGCCGCAAATGTGCGACACGTCCTTATAAACATTTTCAATGTTAAAACTTTTATCTGATGTGACCATTTGTGGGGGAATTCCGCCCCCCCCCCCAGTGGATTCTCGCGTGAAGAGAACTCTGTCCAAGAAATGTGGCGCTGGTATCCAATTGTGTTGGTGAAGTTAGTGCTAAGATGTGTACTCTTACTGGAAACATGAAATCATGGATGCTGTTAAGAAAGTCGTGCCTTAACGCAAAAAGGTCTGTCTTGGGCAAGTTGTCAGGAACCCGTCGACTGAGAAGTAAAAAACAATGCGCATCTGGCCAAATGGAACGTAGAATACTGGAATGAATGTGTTGGCATGTTATTTACAGTTTCGTTTTTGTAAGACGTTGGGACGGTATTTGATAGCGGTGTTATACTATAGTTTTCAAACATATGATCGCTTTACAGTTAAAATAGTTTTGATTAATTTCACAACATCGGTACTTTGTAAAAATGTCCGGGCGCGTATTTTTGGAGGGGGGGATGAACGGGACCGGATTCACCGCCAGAAGGTCGAAAAAAGACGAATTTGGTTAATACGGTATCTTAATTTTTAGGCTGTTTTATTATTTTTTTAGCTGTGTACGCTAACATAGTGGCAACGTTTTTCTTTTTTAATGTATTGAACGAAACATGTAATATCTTCAAATAATTACACTGCAAGTAGGTTTATTTTCACCCTACGTACGTTTCGCTGAAATTTCACAGACGTCTGCATCTTCAGAGGTTTGTATACTGTTTCCGTTCTTAGCTTAATCCTGATGTAAACAAACCCACGTGGCTCATCTGAAACGCTATTGTTCACACAGTAATCTGTTACGCGCATGTGCAGAATGTCTGTGTAGTCATGTGAGAGTTGTCATTACTGCGACAAGTGGTTTTGATTACGTTTAATCATCTTTATGAATACACAGTAGAACTTTATCGCTGCTAGCAAAATGAACATAAATTTAAAAAGTTTTTAGAAAATGATATTGACGAAAAATCAGGGCACGCCATTTTAAAACTTCCTCCTTATCACTGTACTCTGAATCCCATTGAATAAATATGAAGCCAGTTGAAAGGATATGATATCCGTCCCAACACGGCATATAAGGTGCATGACGTAAAACACCTGATAGAGAAGACGGTAAATCAAATAACGAAGGGCAATTGGAGTCGTTGTGTCGAGCATGTATTCAAGGAAGAAGACGAGGAAATCGGGCCAAATTACAGCCGCCGTGGACAATCTTATCATTCATACTGCTGACTCAAGTTGTTCAGAACACAGTGTGAAAAGTATTGAATTAAGATGCCAACTCTCTGACAGCAGCTGATAATATACAGTACTCTGGCAATTATCACAGCTTCTATTTTTGCTTTAAGTATAGGCCTACTTTATTTTTTTTCTTGCGATATTCAAACAGTGAATAAAAGAAAGCGATTCTTATTCACTCCATCTTATAAAATATGTCATTGTCGCTCTGACAGTCAGACAAATATTACTTTGGTCAGGACAAATTATTACAATTTACTTGTGTTTATACAGTATCAATATTATATGTACCCTGTCTGTACTCCTTCTGTCAGAGTGACAATTCAAGCAGCAAATAGCGTTTCAGATGTGCCACGCCTGTTTGTTTACATCAGGATTAAGCTAAGAACGGAAAACAGTATAATTGAATGTTTTGCTTACAATACAACTAACGGATAAAGATGAAAATAAACCTACTCGCAGTGTAATTATTTGAAGATATTACGTAGGAGACTGCAGGAAACTCAACGAGTTACTTACAAACGCATAATGAATGAAATATATAGAAAAATAAATTCGGTCAGTACGTATCTTGTAAACAGTGTTTCATTAACGCGTGTGTTTATTGTGCTATTGCCGTTTACTTTAATGGAATTGATTTCAGGATGTTATCACATGTTTTTATTTTACCCCACTTTAAAGATAGTAATGTTGATTATTCTTAACTTGTGTTTTTTCTTTTATATGAAGCCGACTCGACCGGACTCCAACCCCTCCCCCTTGACAAATTCTAGATACACCACTGAGTAGAACAGGAAACAAGAATGAGAAATCCTAAAAATTTTAATGATCCTTTTGCTCCCCCCCCCTCTGCCAAGGCTACCAAACAGATCATAGTTTATCATTTTCGTATGATTCTTTAATGTACCGAACAATTTCTTTTTTCACTCTGAGAAATTTGGTGGATAATTAACATACCGGCCGATCGACGCTCTAATGTGTAATGGAGTATCGTATACTATAATAAACAATAACACGTTTACTGATTGCAGAACAATCGTTGTACTGGTTGAAACAAACGTATGCAAACTGCAGAGCCAGTTCAGCAATGACTGTGTGGTGGGAAGGGGAGAACTGGCTGCCAAATCATCTGCCGGGACACCCATCGAACCAAATGTACTGAATGAAATGTAGGAAAATCAGTTCAGTCAATAAGTATCTTGTAAACAATGTTTCAATCACGTGTATTTTTATTGTGTTATTGGCGTTCACTTTAATGGGACTGATTTCACGATAATGTCACATGGTTTGCAGCCACTTTAAAGATAGTAATGTTGATTAGTCTTAATTTGTTTTTTTTTTCTTTCGTATGAAGCCGACTCGATCCCGGATCCCCCAAAGGTCAAATTCTGGATACGCTACTGGAAATGTCTGAAATTGTTACGTATTGGCATTGACTAACTGTGACAGGTTTCTCTCAAAAGAGAGATTGCTTTCTTACCACGCGCAGTGATGGTATAACTTGCAAAAGACTGTTACAAAGCTGTTCGTTGTACGAGTTCCAGCGAATGTTCATGTAAATGATTGTGAAAGCCGCTTCCGTTGGAATAGATTTGTAGAGTAGAGGTAGGCCTGCCTTCATTATTAACACTTCAGGTAGTTTCTGAGCCGTGCAGTATGCGCCAACTAGAAAGCGGATTCACCCTACAAGTGTTGTACATTATGTAAATATATATCCTATTTCTTTAACCGGATAGAGAGGATCGTATGGGGTTGTCTGTGGTATCATGTAGAACGTCTTCATTTTCATCCCCAACGTATTTGTTCGTTACTTTCATTTTCATAAATGATGTTTCTGACGTTTTTCAACAGTTATGATTGATGTACTACGACCCCCCCTCTCTCTCTCTGTCTCTGTCGGATCCGTTTGCAGCTGGGTCGGCGTTCACTTGCTGCCTCAGTTAACTAGACCCAGACATTCGTGTTTCTGGCCGGCCAAGACCTGTAGGCATAATGAGAAGTAACAGCACGTTCGATTATGAATATCAGTTGTAGGCCTATAATCAAGAAATGTTGGAAATATCGATTGTCCAAACTATGAGGCACAATAATTGCTGTTATTAGCATTATGGATGAAGTGGAGACTTATTTCAATATAGGCCTATGTGCGGGCTTGCCAACAATGTCATATTGGTTATTGTGAAAGCCATGACTTATACGTGTTAAGTATGACTGACGATATCCGTATAGCCAAGTATAAGACTGAAATAGGCTACGTTTCAGATTGTGGCGAATAGTTCGCGAGCATTTGAGTGCTGAGAACGTATTACTACAATGGAATCTAAAAAGAATTGCGTGTTCTATACAGGAGCGTATTTAAGGAGGGGGGGGGCGAACGGGACCTGATCCCATCTTCAGTGGGTCGAAAAGTTGACAAATTTTGTTAACCTCTTAATTTTTAAGTTGTTTTATTATTTTTTCAGCTGTGTATGCTAATATAGTAGTAACTCTTTTTTAATTACACAAACATGTTTATTATTCAGCATTAGCGTGTACGTTGAAATATGAAATATAGGAAATTTAATTCAGTCGATAAATTTCTTGTAAACAGTGTCTCATTAATGCATATTTTTATTGTTGTATTACTGTTTACTTCAATAGGACTGATTTCAGGATGTTATCACACGTTTTTCAGCTTTAAAGATAGTAATGTTGCTTAGTCTTAACTTTGTTTTTCTTTTGTATGAAGCCGACTGACCGGACCCCCCTCAGGCCACTGGTTCTATAACGAGTTACTACGACCATTCAGTATATTACGTATATATGCAGTATCTGTAGTATATTACGTGTTAACTTGTAGGCCTACATCCAATCAGTTTCTTAATGGACTAGTGCGCAAGTAATACTGTTACGTATTTACTTAAATTACGTAATATATTTTATTTATTTACATAGTATCTTAATTGTCCTTAAATTATTAGGTCTATTAAATTTTTGCACTTGATTGTGGTTATTAAATCACTTGTTACTTTCTTGTTACTACAGCAATTCCTCGTTATAACGGACCAATAGGGGCTGTGAGCCGTCCGTTGTAACTGTACACCAGTGAAATAGGGCTTATAATATGTTTATGTCTCCTTTAAACTACGTGGATAAAGCAGTAGAGCAATTAAAAACACTTATCTCTTCTACACGATACTGTATAGGCCCAAAACACTTATCCCTTCTACACGATCCTGTATAGGCCTACATAACCCCAGTCTGTTGTGAAGAACAGTTTATATTTAATTATAGTGAAAACTTTGTCCAGTGTCTGTCTGCTTCAAAACCAAGATGGCTGTGTGTCTGAATCACCTCCGTATTCAGTGGCTCTAAAAAATTACTTGATTAATGGTAACTCACGAAGGTGTCACAAGTGACCATAATAGGGCGTTATGTTTTCATATTTTGATTGCTGAACATACCCAATGACATAGTCTTTTACTTTGCTTACGATGTCCAGCCTTGCAAATCGTCGTTTTTGAGTCTGATTGTCTTTGATTTTGCTCTGTTCCATATTTCTAAGAGCTGTCCGTTATAAGCGCGGTCCATTATAATGGGGGTTCACTGTACAATTTTTTGTTCCTATGTGACAACTTTTTAAAATTATTATTGCACCTAGTTGTTTTCAGCCAACCAGAAATTCGTGTCTATTAAAATTTCCTTAACATGAGAACCATACATGACTTCCACGTTCTAAGATTTATATTTAAAATCGTTTACTTGAATTCGGTGCCATTATTTCTAACACGTTAGGTGTGTTCCTTGTAAATCGAGTTTATGTTTGACAAATTGAAATGAAATACTTCCACAGAAATTACTTTTTTGTTGCCGATAACGTAGTACACATATAAAAAATTTTTCCCTCGCCCTTCAACTATCATTTTCATTTACATATATTTTATCTACGTTTCTACAGTGGATTATTATGATCTTCTTTTCAGGATACTTTATTTATCAAAATTAAATACTTTACTCTTGTACTCTTGTTAAAACGTAAAACGTTGCAGGTAAACTACCCCGTCCCCTTAACCGATCTTCATCAAAATCAGTGGGCCTTGAGTCCTCTACAACTCGGGCGTATATGCAAAAATGATTTGATTCTGTTTGAATTTGGGGCAATTATCGTTCGCCATAGAAAAAATTCTACACACAGACACTTTTAGGGAAATGAGTTTTCTTCATGTTTTCAGGGTAGTACAATCAGAAATCAGCCCTTATCTCGAACACGATTTTTTTCGCCATCACCATACTCCCATTTCCTTATGGAAAATGGAAGTAAAAAAGCAGTGATGAAAAAAGTTCTTACTAGTAGTTCTTACACGCACCACGGGTATATGCGGGGAGGGTAGAAACCAGTCGAAAGACTGAAGAACCTAAAAACTAGTAGGCCTAACCTTAATACCCCATCATTGATGTCTTTTAAAGAAATTGTAATATAACTTATCACGCATGATCAGTAAAATTATTTTCCGGAAGTTAAAAAAAAAAAATTTTGAATTATTTTACAAATATATTTGTTTAAAAAATATATCTACGGTAATAGTATAACCGATTGTCGTGCGCGGGCGAGGAGATTGTGAAATATTTCGTGATGTAAATTTCATAAATCTGTTGTGCTGACAGAAACATAGTATTGTGCGGAGTATAACAAAGGGGTGTTCCCTCCCCCTCCCATCCCGTTACCGCTGCAAGCACCTTGACTTTAGCATAATGGGGAAAGGAACCCCGAACGCTTTTATGCGCGCGTAATGAATTATTTCTTAAAGCCATTTAAAGATATTCTTAAGATAGGTCGTTGTGTGTGTATGGAGTGGGACAATAGAGAGGCAAGAAGCAGAGGGAGCCTACATCTGGCCGAGAGGGTGTCGCGTGCCACGGAGCACGCTACTACTACTCCTACTCCTACGACACAACATATGGCGGCCCACCTCAGGAGGAAGTCGCCCAGACGCCGCATCGCGCCGTCTTAGAATTAAATACCTTTTTGTGTGTTCGCTGATTATTTTTGAAAGCGAAATTTAGTAGGAGAGGGTCTGTTTTTTTGCATAAATGAATTGAATATGTTAGTGGTGATCTCTTGTGTGGTGGTCTACACGTATTTTAGAAACCGTTTCCGTTTATTTTAAAGATGCCACATCAGTGGTTCCCAAAGTGGGGTCCGCGACAATGTTTCAGGGGGTCCGCCGACACTTTTAAGAAAAAAAGAATATACCGTAATTTTCTCCGATTTTGATGGTCTAAAATCTAAATTTTAGAATCTTAAAACAATTAGAAGATTCCAGTATTTTTTTTATTCAGAGTAATTGTAATTGTAAAAGTAATTTCAAACTAATGGGTTTAATAATGTCTTTAAATCATGTGGTGTAGCAAATCTGTTTGTCAGCCGAACTGACTAGACCGCCGCATTAACGCAGAACTGATCGCGCTATAGGCTACTAGTCTACGTATAACCACTGTATCTAGCTTATAAGCATTGAGTCTAACCATAACAAGTTTCCGTGTAGCTGGTTTTTGACACGTGTGGCTGGAAAGATAGAGCCGAGTTTGGCAAAGTTAAGAAATAAACTTGATTTCGAGAGTGACTTAGTACTGAAATTATCAGACACTAAACCTAATATCGCAGAGCTAATTGTTCAAAAGCAGCTTCATTGTTCACATTTAACTACGTTTGATATCATTAATATTATAATTTTGCAAGTTAAGGGAATTTTGATTTTAATACATTTTAATTAAAACATAAAGAGTTTGTATCATATTTACTGTTTGTTTTATTTCATAACTCAGACGGGGGGGGGGGTCCGTGAAATTTTTAATTTTTTCCGGGGGGGGGGTCCGTGGACTGAAAAGTTTGGGAACCACTGTGCCACATAATACCACTAAGGCTACATGTCACACCAAGGTTATATGTGACAAATTCCGCTCTTGTCCTCAAAAGTGCTAAAACAGTAGGCTATACCGTCCCTTTGCAATAGTTATTTCCGGCCTCAAATTTACATATCTTAACGAGTAAACTCATTAATTTTTTGTTTTTAATATATTCGTCATATTAAGTCTCTGTAATTAAATTTGTTAATTTAAATAATTTACTTGAGTGTTGTGTTAATACATAATGTGCCACAAATCGATAACGTACAAGGACACTTAGGAAACGTAATGCATATAAAGTCAGTATTACCTTTCTTATAAGACCTTCTTGGACTCGTTACCGGCTTTTGAAATATGCCGCCCCTAGGCACAATTTTTATGGCCGCCCCCTTCAAAAAAAAAAAAATTCTTTGGAGATCGTTCCTCCGTTTTAGACTACGAATCTATTTATTTTTAATGTAAAAAATTTGAAAAGAACTATAATCTGTTATAGGAATTAATAATAAAAATACAGAATGAGGTAAGCTATTTTTCAGAATTTTGTTAGGATGTTTTCAAAAATATTTTTTCTTTGTGCCCCCCCCCCCCAAAAAAAAAGGTGTCGCGCCTAGGCTCGTGCGCAGTGTGTCTAGTTACAAAGTCGCTCCTGCGTGGACTTGGACTAATAAATAATCTTACAGAGGCCTACTCTTAAAACCAATGTTCGGTTAAGGTATCATTTATGGAAGTCTTAAGTGAACGTTTAGCTCTTGGCTTTTACTGATTTGTATCCTACAACGATGAGTGGCGTTTTCTAGTCCGTCGTGTTAAATTTTGCACAGATTGTAGGATTAAAGGAATCTTACAATAACTCTAGCCTTCTGCTGATGAGGCAGGCAGTACTTTTGTAGGTGACCACTTAAAATAAAATCGGTATGGAGAACCATACATGACTTCCATGTTCTAATTAATTATAAAATTATTTTTAATATGTACACTCAGAACGTAACTAAATATAGGGCTATCAGCACGCTTGTAAAACCGCTGGGAAAGACAATCAAAATACGAATTTTACCTAGTTGTTAATATTTTAAAATAAAGAGTTAATTTGATTAAATTATCTTTTATTTAAACAACGCGAAAGAAAAGGAATACCGCTCAGCGTTTGTTAACTGTGAATTTCTGAAAACGAAAAATTATTTTGTTTACGTATCCGTGGTGACATAGCATGGAACTGTTAATATCAATTGTTAATATTTTGTTGAAATATTTTTTTCAGTTTCCGGTTGAATACATTTATAACATCAATACAAAAAATTACCCCCTCCTCCTTCAAATACCCAGTTTCATTTACAGATATCTCATCTACTTTTCTACAGTGGATTATTATGACCTTCTTTTCAGGATACTTTATTTATCAAAACTAAGTCCTTTACTCTTGTTAAAATGTAAAACGTTGCAGGTAAACTACCCCGTCCCTTAACCGATCTTCACCAAAATCAATAGGTCTTGAGTCCTCTACAACTCTGGCACATATACCAAAAATTATTTGATTCTGTTTGAATTTGCAGCAGTTATCGTTCGCCATAGAAAAAATTCTACACGTAGACACACACACACATTTCGGAAAATGACTTTTCTTCATATTTTGAGGGTAGTAGAATCAGAATCAGCCCTTGTCTCGAACACGATTTTTTTCGCGATCACCATACTACCATTTCCTTATGGAACATGGAAGAAAATATCGGTATGGAGAACCATACATAACTTCCATGTTCTAAGATTTATATTTAAAATCATTTTCGTAATGAAATATTACCATAGAAACTACTTCTTTCTACTTACTGCTTCAGCCTTAACCACAGTACTGTGGTCACTAACGTATACCACCTCACGTTATCGCACTCGATTTTCCCTGATGATGGAAGTCGATGGCATTGCCGAAACGTCTGGTTTTGTAGAAAACATTGGACTACGGCCAAACATCCCGGGAAGGAATTTTAACAAAAACTACTTCTTTGTTGCCGATAACGTTGTACACATATATATAAAAAATATGCATAAAATTAATGGCTTGTATAAGTTAATGTTTGATCTCCATTAAGTAGTGCTCAAGTTTCCAAAGTTTTAATATTATGATGTCCGTAATTACAACATCAGAGCAGGTTTAGTGTGTATGAGGGTACACCGTGGACAAAAATTTTCAACATTTCCTATTGAACGTTGCTTAGAGTAAAGGTGTGAATCTACAGTGAACGTTTCACAGAACAAACACGCGGAAAAGAAGGAGCGCTCCGAAGTCACTCATGGTCCCTCAGCATCTTGCAGAGGGTTCATTCCCTAAAGACGAAAAGTCTGTCTATGAATCGTTCCTCTGTAAACACGTGCAGTTACACTGCCCAGCGATCCACAGGAACCAAATCGCTATCCACGCTGGACACTTTTTCGGGTTGCACGCGTTATGTTGGTATGGGTTTCGGCACTTTCCATTTAAAAAGCGTGCAAATGTAAGAAAATAAACTCGAGTGAGGCCAGAAATAACGCGAATTTTGTGTGTGTGTGTGTGTGTGTGTGTTCCCTGCCTTTTTATTGCAGTAGTCATAAATAAAATGGAAACGTAAACATTACATAACTGAGATATGCTTGCCTGCCACGAACGATATATTTTCTCTCATACATGATTTACACTAAAATGAAAAAATTATAATTTTATTGCCTGGCAACAAAATTATTTTATTTTTAACAATTACCATTGTTTGAAAAAGTTTAAATGAATTTTCAAGTACTTTACTGTTGTTAAAACATAAAACGTTGCAGGTAAACTACCCCTTTCCCTTAACCGATCTTCAACAAAATCAACAGACCTTGAGTTCTCTATAATTCAAAAACGTATGCAGAAGAGTAGTTGATTCTGTTTTAAAGTACGGCTGTTTTCGTTCGTCATAAAAAAAATTACCCTTGTTAAAACATAAAATGTTGCAGGTAAACTACCCTATTCCGTTAACCGATCTTCACCAAAACCAAAAGGTCTTGAGAACTCTACAATTCAGAGCTGTATGCAAAACATTACAGTATTTGATTCTGTTTGAATTTGCGGCTATTATCGTTTGCCAAAAAAAAATTACCCTTGATAAAAAAACGTTGCAGGTAAACTACCCCTTTCCCTTAACCGATCTTCTCCGAAAACAATAGGTCTTGAGTACTCTACAATTCAGGGCTGTATGCAAAAAATTATTTGATTCTGTGTGAATTTGCGGCTGTTATCGTTTGCCATAGAAAATACCCTTGTTAAAACATAAAACGTAGCAGGTAAACTACCCCTTTCCCTTAACCGATCTTCACCAAAAACAATAGGTCTTGAGTACTCTACAAACCAGGGCTGTATGCAAAAGAGTAGTAGATTCTGTTTAAATTTGCGGCTGTTATCGTTTGACATAGAAAAAAATTACCCTTGATTAAAAAAAAAACCGTTGCAGGTAAACGACCCCTTTCCCTTAACCGATCTTCACCAAAAACAATAGGTCTTGAGAACTCTACAAATCAGGGCTGCATGCAAAAAAATTATTTCATTCTGTTTGAATTTGCGGCTGTTATCGTTTGCCATAAAAAAATCTATAGATAGACAGACACACACACAGACAGTTTTCGAAGAACGACTTTTTTTCATGTTTTGAGTGTAGTACAATCAGAATCTGCAATAATCTCGAACACGATTTTTTTGCCATCACCATACTTCCATTTCGTTAAGGAACATGGAAGTAAAATATCGGTATGGAGAACCATACATGACTTCCATATTCTAAGATTTATATTTAAAATCATTTTCGAAATGAAATATTACCATAGAAACTACTACTTCTTTCTACTTACTGCTTCAGCCTTAACCACAGTACTGTGGTCACTAACGTATACCACCTCACGTTATCGCACTCGATTTTCACTGATGATGGAAGTCGATGGCATTGCCGAAACGTCTGGTTTTGTAGAAAACATTGGACTACGGCTAAATATCCCGGGAAGGAATTTTAACAAAAACTACTTCTTTGTTGCCGATAACGTTGTACACATATATATAAAAAATATGCATAAAATTAATGGCTTGTATAAGTTAGCGATTGATCTCCATTAAGTAGTGCTCAAGTTTCCAAAGTTTTAATATTATGATGTCCGTAATTAATACATCAGAGCAGGTTTAGTGTGAATGAGAGTACACTGTGGACAAAAATTTTCAACATTTCCTATTGAGCGTTGCTTAGAGTAAAGCTGCGAATCTACGGTGTATGTTTCACAGAATAAACACGCGAAAAAGAAGGAGCGCTCCGAAGTCACTCATGGACCCTCAGCATCTTGCAGAGGGTTCATTCCCTAAAGACGAAAAGTGTGTCTATGAATCGTTCCTCTGTAAACACGTGCAGTTACACTGCCCAGCGATCCACAGGAAGCAAATTGATGTCCATTTTTACTTCCATGTTCCTTAAGGAAATGGAAGTATGGTGATAGCAAAAAAAAAATCGTGTTCGAGATTATTGCAGATTCTGATTGTACTACACTCAAAACATGAAAAAAAGTCGTTTTTCGAAAAGTGTGTGTGTGTGTGTGTATGTGAATTTTTTTTCTATGGCAAACGATAACAGCCGCAAATTCAAACTTAATCAAATAATTGTTTGCATACTGCCCTGAATTGTAGAGTTCTCAAGACCTGTTGTTTTTGGTGAAGATCGGTTAAGGGAAAGGGGTAGTTTACCTTCAACGTTTTATGTTTTAAAAGGGTATTTTCTATGGCAAACGATAAGAGCCGCAAATTTAAACAGAATCAAATAAGTTTTTGTATACAGGCCTGATTTGTTGAGTACTAAAGACCTATTGTTTTTGGTGAAGATCGGTTAAGGAAAAGGGGTAGTTTACCTGCAACGTTTTTTGTTTTATCAAGGGTATTTTGTATGGCAAACGATAACAGCCGCAAATTCAAACAGAATCATATAATATTTTGCATACTGCCCTGAATTGTAGAGTACTCAAGACCTATTGTTTTTGGTGAAGATCGGTTAAGGGGAAGGGGTAGTTTACCTGCAACGTTTTTTTATCAAGGGTATTTTCTATGGCAAGGGTATTTTTTTTAAATTTTGTTAAAATATTTTTTAATTGTGCCCCTCAAAAGGTGCTGCCCTAGGCGCGTGCCTAGTGTGCATAACTAGGCACAAAGCCGCCCCTGCTTGGACTTGGACTAATAAATAATTTTATTTACACTTAAAACCAATGTTCGATTAAAGTTTCATTTATGGAAGTCTGAAATAAACGTTTAGCTCTTAGCTTTTTCTGATTTGTATCCTACAACGATGAGTGACGTTTTCTAATCCGTCGTGGTAAATTTTGCACAGATTGTAGGATTAAAGGAATCTTAGAATGACTCGAACCGTAATGTTTACCCTTCCGCCGATGAGCCAGCCAGTATTTTGTAGGCATCATCATCATCGTGATCACCACTCCAAGGACTAGGCCTTAGACCTGTTTGGCCCTCGAACCCATCTCCTCCTCGGTCTACTGACATCTCTCTTCCCAGTAGGGTGATAACCCAAGGCGGCCACAGGTAGACGGATATCAGGCATGCGATTCAAGTGTTCACACCATCTCCTTCGAATAAGAAAGTCGTGGCGTCCCTCTTAGAAATTTCATTTCGGCTGCCTGAATCCTCTGCACACCACTTTTACCAAGAGTCCACTAGCATACAGGAATGTGGGAACAGCCATAGTTTTATAAAATTTCATTCGCGTATCCTTCCGTGTTTTATTTTTCAGGTGCCTATTAAATTTTTGTAAACAATCGCTTAAAATAAAAGTATGCTCCTTTATCTATATAAAGTAGAATGCAGTTTGGTTTGTGGAATATTTTTGCGAATTAAAATGATGTCAAAGAAAGAGAGAGATAGAACGTGTAGTGGACGTAGTAATTTTGACAGTACTAAGGGTAGCCACGCCCGCTTTTTATGCAGTCTGCGGGTAGAGATGTCACAACCCTCTGTGTGAACCGTGCGGTTGCTGGCTCCACACTGTCTCATTAATCATTTAAAATGACTAATGTTGCGCACGTAGTAGATACGTACCGGCATAATTGACACGAGTAGGCCGACACACAGATGGACCTGCAGAGCAGTTGGAGAAATTTTCTTAGCGGATTTGGACGTGTCTCTTGAAATTCAGGTTTGCCCCGCTGTTTTTTTTTTTTTTTTTTTTTTCTGACTTGGAAACAATCGAACGGCGTGAAAGCAAAGCGCGACAGGATTGGACGGTGTGAATTTGGTTCAGTGAAAATTTAAAGGATATATAACGGTAGGTAACACAATGAGTTGACAGAACTTATCAATAAAACAAATACGCCGAGAGAGAATTCCTTGCAGCTGTTCTTCTTTCTCCTATTGTGATATATCTTACACACACACACGCTAGTCTGATATTGTTAGAAAATCTTGGTCTCCCTTCGTTCTGTGATCATAGACTACCCCTACGTTAAAAACACGCCACCCTACACAACAGTCTACCAAGGAGGAAAAATCTTTTCATGTGTGAAAACCAGACCCAAGAGAGGAGGGGAGACTTTTGAAAGTAGCTCGCCAAATTATTCTTTTGTACGCGCGAGCCTGTATTGTTCAACCGGTCCATGACCCCTAAGGACAGTCTTGGTTACGCCATCCACTGCCTGCCTTTTCCCTTCACGTGTGTGTGTATCTCTCTGTGTTCTCTCCCTTCGCAGCCAGTCTAGCCATTTTCTGTACGTCTGCAAGATTGTCTGAACCCCCCCCCCCCGGTCATGAGCAGACACCGGCTCCCTCCCTCCCTCTACTCGTTGTATTTTGCATAAAGATTACAACCTTAAATCACCCTCAGACCTAATTTAACCACTTCGTGTTTTATTATTAGTCAATAACGGTAAGTCCAGACGTGAGGTAACTGCCCATTGTTAACGCACTATTGATGTCTGCAGCCTGCGACACGCTATCAAACGTGTAGGAATCATTAAGGTATATTGTATATTATATACGCTATAGTCTGCCGCGTCACCCTCTCCACACCGATTGTTAACAAACTGTGAATATTTCCAGCCGCCGTTAAAGTTTGTTTTCGGATCGTGCCTCGTTTTGCAACGTTAGTGGACGCTTTACAGTCTGCATTTTCTGAAACGCGTTTCTGATTCTCGCTAGGCTCGCTGAAGATATTTAACGTATTCTGTAATACCCATTTCAGTGTGTCTACCTGAAAATTTTTGAGACGAATGGGCAGACAACCCGGAAGACTATTTTCTCGGATTTAAACGTGAATCCACCTAATACGAATTTTGTAGCCTACGTACATTATTTCTATGGGAAAGAAATTAATGTGATTGTTAAAATTAATAAAAACATTAAATAATTTTAGAATAAAATAAGGTGTTTATTAAAGAGGGTATTTAGATAGGGTATAACTAAAGATATTTACAATAAAAAGTGCATATCTAAAAATGCGAAAATAAGGCATTACAGTACAGTAGTGAGGCCAGAATACCTATATGCAAATGAATGTCTAGCAGTGAATTATAATTTAGACAAACTAGAAATATTGGAAAGACCAATTATTAGGAAAATATTAGGCGTTGGAAATTAAGAAGTAATGATGAAATATATCAAAGTATAGAAAATATAACAGAAACAATGAGAAAAAGAAGACTTTTATTTTTTGGATATTTATATAGAATGGACGACAATAGGTTAACAAAACAGATCTTCAAATATCTGTGGGGAAAGAAGTCAACATCAAGTTGGATTAAAGAAGTCCAAAAGGATTTAGAACAAAATAATATAAACGCAGAAGCAATTGTAAGAGAAGTTTTTCGGGCAGAAGTGTTAAAAATGGAAGGAGTCCAGGGTAGGAGAGAGAAAAACGCAGGTTCAAAGTGGACTGAAGGCAGGAAGAAGAGACATAGTGAAAAGGTGAAAGAATATTGGAGCAATAGAAAAGAACAAGGAATAAAGAATTGAAATTGGCTTGTGGTCCTTAGATGGCCGTTACAAAAAATAGTTGTTTATTACTAACAATACGTGCGGAACATTGGGAGTTAGATTAAAATTAAATTTGAGTCTTTCTGTGCAGTTCACTCGCTTAATGTATTAGTCTATCTTGAATAAGGATAAAGTTTCTCGCAGGCTGTTTTTAATGCCTCACGACTGAAAAAATTAAAATTTGATGTGAAATTTTATTATTTATTTTGTTATTACAAGGATATTATTAAATGGCATGTACATCATGTACGTGATCTGGACTACATGTACAAACAGTTATTGTTAAGGATCAAGACCATCATGCGTAAGGACAGTTTATTATTTTAGTGCGTACTAAATCGAGTGTGCGATGGTTTTATCACTTTTTTTTTTATTTTTACCGACTCCGTTTTGGGGCTAAATTTATTTAAAATATGCCGAAATATGAAAAATTAAATTACTGTGTACATTTTGTGGAGTTATCTAGTAGGGCCACTTAATTTTTATCGGTCGAGGATTTCAAGTCGCGTAATAGAAGCGAACGTAAAACCCTTAAGCGGAATATATTTTCCTGTCAGTTGCGACTGTGGAACCAAGAATAGATGGCTAAGTGGGTTGGCACGTAGGCACTATTTATTTGAGTGACTAAGGCCAGGGGGCGCAACAGGTCGTAAGCCTATATCTTGTAGGAAGAGGAGAAGATTTATCATTGTTAGTGAAGTGTAATAATATTACAGTTACTAACTACAGTTCTCCTTCCTCTTCTTTAGCACTACAGCCCAACGTGAGCCCTGGCTTCAAGCACCAAACTTCTCCAAAGTCTCCTGCTCATTGCCAAATCGTTGTATCCCCTCACATCCATTCTTCTGAGGTCTTCCAGCATATCATTCAACCATCTTATCATTGGTCGGCTCCTCTTTTGCTTTTATAGATTTGCGCCCTCAAGATTTTCTTTGGCACACGCTGATTATCCATCCGCTTTATGCGACCTAGCCATTGTATTCGTTGAGCCTTTATGAATCTTACAATGTCTTCGTGATCCAGTAGGTCATCTATCTCCTGGTTATTTCTTATTCTCCATTCGTCGTCTTCTTTAACCGGGCCATAAACGCGTCGTCTTAGATCTTTCTTACAGACATTCTTAGTGTTACTTGTCCCTTTTTTGTCGGTGCCCATTTCTCGCCTCCATAAGTAATAACCGGTCTGATAAGTGGTTTTTTTTATGAGTGTTTACTTGTCAATAGTCTGCTGTTAGCAAAATATGCCCTTCATGTATTGTCGTGTTTATGGGCACAGTTACTAGAGTTACGGTTTGTTATTGACTTAACAAAGTCTTTACTACAAATGAAGGTATTTCTATGGGGAAATCAGATATTCCTGCTATCTCTCTCTCTCTCTCTCTCTCTCTCTCTCTCTCTCTCTCTCTCACACACACACACACACACACACACACACACACACACACACACACACACACACACACACACACACACACACACACACACACACACACACAGAGAGAGAGAGAGAGAGAGAGAGAGAGAAGAGAGAGAGAGAGAGAGAGAGAGAGAGAGAGAGAGAGAGAGAGAGAGAGAGAGAGAGCATGTCGGTCGAGAACGTTCCATGCTGGCTTCGTATATGTAATGAATAATGATAATAATATGACAACTCGATAAATAATATTAAACAGTGTGGAGGAGGAGCAGTCATTATTATGTTACAATAATAATAATTGTCATACAACGTTGAGAAATGTGGGTCACCGCGACATGCCATGCCGACAGGTTTAGCTGTCATATTAGCTGAATATTTATCACTAATTTCGCCGTTGTAATGTCACAATCATCTCGGTCTGTGCAAATAAATTGAATTCGGAAACCGGAAACCATTCCGTTGAAAAGATCAAGGTCCGCATGCGGTCGGTCCATCGGGCAGGTGGCGTCCGCGTCTCATGTCCGCTTATCTTATCTTCTCACCATCGATGTTTTTTTTTTTTTTTTTTTTTTCAGAAGACGTGAAAAATGTATTCAATAACGTGCTGGAATGAGACTCGCCACTCGCAGATTTTACAGTATCGCGTGTCCGTCGTCTCTAACTGTACCGGGATATAAAATACTCGGTTGTTTGTTATCTTCAATAAACACTTAATTAACATCCGATGGACTCTTCTATCACGTCTTCGTTTAATCAAGCGAACGGTGAAAATTCAAGTCTACAATAAAATTTACGATCCTCACGAGCGTTTATTTCTTAATTAGCACGGGGTGCGCTGGTTTTAAAATAGCAATTCAAATAATTATTTAGGAATTAATTTGAGTAAATTAGCGGGAACTAAAGGAAGTCCTGTTAGCGGGTCCGTTCTAATTATAGGTCACAACATTGTGGTTGTTCTGTTGTGCAAAAAAAAGAAAAGTTTTTTCCAACAGATTGAGGAGTGAGTTTATTGGCAGCGTAGTTCTGGATTGCCTTGAACGACGCACATCATCTTATCCGTGCGTTGAAGTCGTTACCGTCTACTCTTGTGCTTTGCTTGCGATTATACCTCTTTGTTTAACTTGTGTTATCAAACCGTCATTTAGTACTAACATGAAAACTGGAAGTGAGGACTAAGATAGTTATAAACAACAGCACTTTAGAACAAGTGAGCCGTTTCAAATATCTCGGCTGTACAGTAAGCTATGAATCTGAAATGATATAAGAGAGAAGATAAATAAATTTAGGAATATTTGTGGTAAAATTCATAGAAATCTTAGAAATAAAACAAGAAACAACACAAGGATTGAATTTTATAAGATAATTGCAATGCCCATGTTGATTTATGCGAGTGAGGCGTGGGTCATGACAAAAAAGGAAAGCGGCAAGATTCAGAGTGCTGAAATGCAGTTTCTTCGAAATAGTTTAAATTATACATTGCAAGATAGAATTAGGTATGAATATATCAGAGCAGAACTCGAAGTAAAGGATATAAATGAAATTATTTCAATTTACAGAAGACAATGGTGGGATCATCTGCAAAGGATCGATTGCCGAAAGCGTCACTGAACTATGAAGCCATTGGTAGAAGAGACGTGGGTCGTCCGAGGATGAGATGGGTGGCGGAACAGGTTTATATAACCTAATCCTCGAAGAGAAGAAGGAGAAGATGAAAACTGGGTAATCATAAGTATAAAGATAGGACGCAGGTCAGACTTATAAACGAAATGTAGTCATACCCAACCCACAAATGCTTCCGTGTGAAATGCTAGGTAAAACGAAATGTAGTCATACCCAACCCACAGATGCTCCCGTGTGAAATGCTAGGTAAAACGAAATGTAGTCATAGCCAACCCACAAATGCTCCCGTGTGAAATGCTAGGTAAAACGAAATGTAGTCATACCCAACCCACAGATGCTCCCGTGTGAAATGCTAGGTAAAACGAAATGTAGTCATACCCAACCCACAGATGCTCCCGTGTGAAATGCTAGGTAAAACGAAATGTAGTCATACCCAACCCACAGATGCTCCCGTGTGAAATGCTAGGTAAAACGAAATGTAGTCATACCCAACCCACAGATGCTCCCGTGTGAAATGCTAGGTAAAACGAAATGTAGTCATAGCCAACCCACAGATGCTCCCGTGTGAAATGCTAGGTAAAACGAAATGTAATCATACCCAACCCACAGATGCTCCCGTGTGAAATGCTAGGTAAAACGAAATGTAGTCATACCCAACCCACACATGCTCCCGTGTGAAATGCTAGGTAAAACGAAATGTAGTCATACCCAACCCACAGATGCTCCCGTGTGAAATGCTAGGTAAAACGAAATGTAGTCATACCCAACCCACAGATGCTCCCGTGTGAAATGCTAGGTAAAACGAAATGTAGTCATACCCAACCCACAGATGCTCCCGTGTGAAATGCTAGGTAAAACGAAATGTAGTCATACCCAACCCACAGATGCTTCCCGTGTGAAATGCTAGGTAAAACGAAATGTAGTCATACCCAACCCACAGATGCTCCCGTGTGAAATCCTAGGTAAAACGAAATGTAGTCATACCCAACCCACAGATGCTCCCGTGTGAAATGCTAGGTAAAATTAAGTGCCGTCAAAACTACAGTCGCTGAACTTCTCATAGAGCGAACTTAATAAACACAGAGAATGTAGATTACTTTTCGACGAGTTACATTTGAGATAAATACCTACTGCAACAGGCTAGAAATAGTTCTGTAGCAACTGCGTACTTTTTGTTGGAGGAAGCTATAATAAAAGATTACTGTTTCCACACTAACAATACTGTTCGCTGTAAAATGAATATCTTGAGATGGGTTACGTAGTCCGTGACTGGACGTCCAGTCGGATACAACAGCACTGAAGCGCTAAGTGCAAGTAGGCGTACATTTTCTCGGTCAGGACATACCGTGTGGAGTTGCTGGTCTTTGTCCCTGCTGAAATGTTATTAGCTAAAGTTTTATTTTATATTCTTGACCTCATATTTTTGTAAACTCTGCGTAAAAAAAAAAAAAAAAAAACTGCGCAGTCCTCACTGGATATTTACCTTTAAAGGCCATGGTTTTGATCTTTCTTACTAAAATTGTTAGTGAGTACTATCTTGCTACTTCTTGTAATTGAAATGTAAGTCACCCTCATTTTCTTGAGTAAGAACTATGTCATCCGCATGTAGCAGGGAACCCATACAAATTGATTTATTAAGCTGTATTCCCGAAGTCACTCTGGATTTCTATGCTCTCAACATGTCGTCAATGTACTGTATATATTAAACAAGGTTGGCGAAACACAGTATCCCTGCCTAACTCCCTTATTTATTGGAATGTCACCTGGGAACCTCCCATTCAGATCCAGGACTACAGATGTACTTTTATAAAGGATCTTAACAGAATTTATTAAATGCTGTGGATATCCTCTTCTATCCATAATATTTCATAACTTTTGACGGTCTACATTATCAATACTTTTTCCAGATCAACAAAAGCGATATGCGTTTCCTGGTTATACTCCCGCCTTTTTTCTATTATCTGTCGTAATACAAACAATGCATCCACAGTCGACCTACCCTTTCTAAAACCCATTTGGTCTTCAAGAAGCAATGCATCTGCAATGACTCCTAATCTCTGATTGAGAATTCTTGTATATATTTTGTACGTTGATTCTTGTTGGAGTTCTTCTACAGTTAACTTACCTAGACTTTTCCACTGGGCTTACTTATCCTTAACTTGCACTGTTTTGGATAAGTTTTTTATTGCACTGTCACAATATAACTTTCTATGTGGTTTGTCTATTAATTTTCGTCAATCATATTAATACGACTCTTTTTCTCTTTCAGAGCTATTCAATGTTTTCATTACTTTATATGCCATAGTCTGTCTACCATATAAATTGTGTTCCATAGTGTATTCACATTGAAGCGTTCCCGTGAGTAATTTATTTTATTTTATTTTTTGTGACACTGGTGTTCTGCAGCGGACACATTGGCTGCAGAGTTCTGTACAGATTCGCCAAAGACATTTATAAAAGCACAGACACGAAATACAGTGTGCATTGTTCAGCCACGACTATACGATGTTCGCCTCATAGCAGGCAGACCATTCAAAAAGCCAAAATAACCTTTGCAGTGGCTTAAAGAATACTGATTTGGTCCAACAGAAGTTCAAAAATATTTGAAAATGACTGGAGCAAGGTCTTTTAACTCGAATAAAAATATGTATTTACTTAACCATACCTTCATTTTTACTTACATGTTCCATAAGGAAATTGAAGTATGGTGATGGTGAAAAAAATCGTGTTTGAGATAAGGGCTGATTCTGATTTTACTACCCTCAAAACATGAGGAAAAGTAATTTTCCGAAAAGTGTGTGTGAATTTTTTCTATTACGAACAATAACTGCCGAAAATTCAAACAGAATCAAATAATTTTTTTGATTGCTTGAGTTGCAGAGGAGTCTATTGATTTTGGTGAAGATCGGTTAAGGGGAATGGGTAGTTTACCTGCCACGTTTTATGTTTTAACAAGAGTAAAGTACTTAATTTTGATTAATAAAGTATCCTGAAAAGAAGGTCATAATAATCCACAGTAGAAAAGTAGATGAAATATCTGTAAATGAAAAGGGTAGTTGAAGTGGGAGGGGGTAATTTTCTATAAATGAAAATGATAGTTGATGGGGTAGGGGACAACTTTTTATATGTGTATTACGTTATCGGCAACAAAGAAGTAGTTTGTTGTTGAAATTCCTACCCGGGAAAATCGAGTGGCTAACATGAGGTGGTATACGTTAGTGACCACAGTGATGTGGTTAAGACTGAAGAAAGAAGTAGTTTCGATGGGGAAATATTTAATTTCGAAAATGATTTTAAATATAAATCTTAGAACATGGAAGTCATGTATGGTTCTCCATACCGATGTTTCCATGATAGAAACGATGAGAGAAAACTGGGTTTGTGGTGCCGATTTAGACTCAGGCAAACAGAAAAGTATTTTTTCCCTCCTTTTCTTTCACATCGTATTTCTTGGGAATTTATATTCTCATTAGGCTAAGAGAATGGTTAAAATATAGGTTGAACAAAAGACGAGGAGTTTCAACCTCAGCGTAATGATAAGAAAGTGAAACACCCAAAGTCCATGATTTGGAGCTGTACGCTTCTAAAGAACCGGTATGTTGTACAAGACATTACGATGCAGGACCCGTTGAAACCCAACTTAAGGGTCGGTTACCTGATAGAGATTTTGTTTTTAAGCACTGCGTTACAACGGCCGTCGATCATACATTTTCTAGCAGAAAAGAACTTACCTGATGAGATAATTTGTACAAAGCGAATCTTGTAGACAATATTTAGGCGATTATTAAGAAAATTCAAGAATAATTACTCATTTTCTATCATAAGCATTTTCTATCCTTGTATGAACAGTGAACAATGGGACCACTCTCAAGAAATAAAGAGCAGAATTGAAAAGGCAAGAGCAGTATACACTAGAATGAGCAGTTTATTCAAAAGTCACGATTTAACAAATATGAGACTTATACGCTGCTACGTATTCTCGGTCCTTTTCTACGGTGTAGAATCTTTGACTTCGACTGAAGCCGTAACTACAAAATTGGAATCTTTCGAAACGTGACTTTACCGTAGAATACTGAGCATTTCATGGACAGCACATATAACTAATGTTGAAGTTCTTACGAAGATGAAGAAAGATAGGAACGTTATTAACACAGTGAGGATAAGAAAGCTTCAGTATGTGGGACATCTCATGAGAAATGAAAAGAGATTTTACTTATTGCAAACCATACTACAGGGAAAAGTACTTGGAAAGAGAGGAGTTGGGCGACTGAGAATCTCATGGCTGAGAAATTTAAGGACCTGGTTTGGCATGAATACAACTGACTTATTCCGTGCTGCAGTACAGAAAGTTAAAATACTCTGTATGATATCCAGCATCCGAAACGGATAAGAACTATCAGAAGAAGAAGATCCTTGTATTCATTTCAAAATCACGTACCGATTCGCCGTCTTCTCTGCAAGTGACGATGCTATAACTTTATTAAATTTTATTTGGATATACGCGTTTACACAGTAGCGCTTCTTTGTGACGTTTCATGCAAAATAATATCGGTGGCTCCACGGAACATTCGCATGCTCGTTCCTTTTGCGGAATATGAAAAACATTTTAATAAATTTTAATTAAGAATTCGGCTTCTCGCAAGCAACAGTTTAATCGATAAGGGACCGCCTAAAAAACCCCACCAGAATAATTAAGTTTTCAACACAATAAAATTCTGCACGCGAATTCAACAACGTTCTTCAGTCAATAAAGATAATAAGGAATGACATAGTTCAATCAATTTTCAAAATGTTATGGTAATTTTTGTCGCTAATTAAGTGCAATATATTATGGTGATATCTTAATTTATCTGTATTGATTGTGTGTGTGTGTGTATATATTATAGAGAGAGCCAGGAAGATGCCGGAAACATACCTGACATATAAATGCTGACATCAAATTGGCACACGTCAGATTAGTGTTAGGTTACAGGTGTTGTCTGGTCGGAGCGGTATAATATTGTATTTTAGATGTATCATCTTGTCGCGATGCTAATACATCCAAAACAATGTTTCCCGCGCGTCTGATCATTATCAGCAGCAGCAGCTATATACTGCGCAGTCCCGCAATCAATGATACACGCGCGCGCACACTGCTAATTGATAACGATAAACAAACCGTGTCGTCGTGCATAATCGAATGATTGACCGCGCACTGTTAGGCGCGTATCGATTACCTTAACATTTTATATTCTTCCTCTTCCTTTATTGGTTTCCTTCGCTATTTCGTAACGAAATAAATGCTTACACACGTTGTAAAGCGATAATCTAAACGTCATTATTAACGTAATTAAAAACACACAGCACAAAGGTATGCTCACAGCTGTGTACGTCAGATGCAGTCCACATACAGTGTTGTGCTAATTATTAGACTGAAAACATGTAATTTAATGTAAGCCTCTGGCGCGTATGTACGGGGGGGGGGACGGGAGCCCCCCTCCCAGGGCAGAAAAAAGTTGACGAATTTTGTTATCTCTTAATTTTTAGGCTACTTTATTATTTTTTTAAGTGGTGTACACTAATATATTAGTAACTCTTTTTAAATGTACTAGTAGCGTGGCTTCCATGTAACCGCTGTTGCCAGAAAATAATATTAATTATTTCACAGAATAAGTAGTCTACTTCAGTTATTGAATAATTTGAAATCCGAACAATATTAGTTGGGAAACTTGAAGAAAAGCGTAGCATTGCTTTAGAACTGCTGGGCATTTGCACCGTCTTATGTTGCCGGGTCAGCCCGCCAATTTTTTACTGCGTACGGTCATTGACCTCGCACTAGTTGTCACTTTACCAACTGTGGAGGTGGGATACACTCGTCCGTCCAATGTGTTGCCACTGTATAAACCGGCAAAACGCTTACTTAGCAGCTATGTTCGTTTTCGGAACTGACGTGCAGCAGATACTACGTGCCTATTTGTGTTTTGTTCGTTTAGTCATGTGTTTCTCTGTTTGTGTTTATTATTTTTAATTCGATTATTTGTGTTCTGATTTATTCGGTGTAAGTTAATGAGAGTCAGATCCCGTTGAACCGGGACCCTCGTCTTCTCCCAGCGAATAATAGAAAAAGCTCTAAAATGAACACTTGGTACGAGAAAAAATTCGAATTAATTTTCAGATTAAGTTTTAGGCCTATCACAACCGGCAACAGGTGTTATGTACCAGCACCACGCCACTGAAATGTACAAACAGGTTTATTACACAGCATTTGCGTATACCAAGTCAGACGATAAGTAATGTTTCAATAACGCGTATTTTTATTGTGTTATTAGCGTTTACTTTAATGGGACTGATTTCAGGACGTTATCACACGTGTTTCAACCACTTTAAGGTTATGACTAATGTAGATTAGTCTTAACTTGTTTTTTCTTTTGTATGAAGCCGACTCGACCGGATCCCCCCCCCCAGTCTAAATTCTAGATACAACGTTTCTAGGCGCTGGTAAGCCCCCTTTTTTCAATATAACTCTTTCGTTGACCCAAAGTTTAAAGCTATCAATATTAAGTATGATATTCTGTTTTTTTTTTAGATAAAGTTAATTTGGTATATTGTGCTTTGTGTGAGAGTTTTATAATTTCTCTAGCTTTTCTTCATTCCTGTGACACAGTCATACAAGTTCTTCTGATAGGTAGCCTACGTCTTGGTTGCAATATATAACCAGTGATCCAAAGAACAGTGAAAAGTGTATGAGTCCCAAAATTCAAAATGAACTTATTCAACTTTTGTCTAAAAAAGATCAAAATATTATTTTGAAACAGATTGAATCTGCTCAGTTTGTCTCTGTAACAATGGATACTACACAATACATTATAGAAAAGATCAACTGTGTCAAATAATAATCGGACACGTTTCAATTTCTGAAGATAAAACAGGAAGGCCCAACAACTTAAAAATTGATGAAAGCTTTTTAGAATGTGTAGAAGTGACCGGTCGAACTGGCGTAGGCTTACATAATAAGAGGTTTCAAACAGTCTTGACGAGAACGTATTCTGTTTACGTTATATGATGTTAGTAGTTTTCACAGCTATAAGAAGGGGTTAGTATTCAAGAGGGAACAGTGGCACGTATTAATAAAGAGTAATAGGGGGGGGGCGCAAAGGATTTCTGCGGGGGTGCTCAGAAAAAAGAGTTACGCCACTGCTGTGTATTTTAAAGTGTAAGAAGTAATTATTATTTTAGTTCTTCTTGTAATTCCAGAAAGTCTTTGCATTCTGATTCATTTTCAGCGTAACAGCGTACAGACGCCCGTTTTCGTCGTGTTTTCTTTTTCAACGAGCGAAGCGATTTGTTAATTTTAACTCGATAGTTTGGCATTTGTCTGTCCGTCTGTCTGTCTTTTGAGGTATGTATCGCGTTAACTTTTGAATGCATCAACCGATGTGCATAAAAGATGGTGTACTTGTCCGTACGTCTGTCCACAGAGCTCTGTCGTTTTTCACAGTAATCGCCCCCCCCCCAAATGGGGGACAGGAGGAATAGGGGACGTGAAGGGTCAAAATTTTTTAAACTCGTAAAACTTCACGTGGAATATCAAATCAAAAAGAATTTTAATCACAGTGTGAATATTTAAAACTTTTTGGACACCAGGGCGAAAATTTTGAAAAACAAATTCACAGTAGTCCATGCCATGTATCAAGTTAAGCTGGATTTTAACTAAAATCTTTATACAGTAGTTTAGGACATCTGTGAGACCAGTAAAGGGGATCGGAACTAAAAAAAAAAAACTAAAAAAACGTGGCGGATTTCAGATTAAAGTAAATTTGAATGTATTATTTAGACTAAGAAACTTTAGGAGCATCACGTTGAAAAGTGGGAATTAAATTTTGAAAAAATTGTAAAAGTCTGAGTGGGGACACTAAGTTACGAGGAATTTATTCAATTCGCTATTTTGCTAGTCCGAGGAAGATAAAATGGAAGTATGGTGTGGTGACGGAGAGTGGCGGATGGTAGGGGATGATCCAGCACCGGGCACCAGGGAGCACCATCCAGCTGAATTGATTAAGCGAAGCAAAGTTTTTAATCAAATTACGCATTGTTTGGTTTTCTTACTTAGTTATTAACCACGAAGAGTGTCGAGTTGGAAAATCAAGCGAAAGCTCTTATAGAAGTTTACTCAAATGATTTGAATAACGATCTTCTAATAGAATTGAAGAAGCACTTTGTGCCACGAGTCAAATTACAAGAAAGAGGTTTTTTTCAAATCATTCGAATGAAGATGATAGATTCCATGATACTACAGTTTGTCCGCTCAAAGTATTAAACTGGATTATTGATTATAAAATTACTGATGGATTTCTGAATATATACATTGCTTATCGTCTGCTTTTTACATTTATAATAGCTAACTGCAAATCTGAAAGATAATTTTCTGTATTAAAACGCATTAAAGATGTGTTGAGTTCAACTATGGGAGATGAGAGATTAACTTCGTTATCAAGGTTGAATATTGAAATGAGATACTTGAATCGCTCGACTTAGATGAAATTATACAGGATTTCGTTTAAGGCAAAATCAAGAAAAACAATGGACCGATCAGTATTTTCTAAGCTTAAGTACTACTATGCTCAATGTAATCACTATTTAGCTAAATATTTGTTGTAATTTGAGAGTTTAATAAAATAGTTGTTAACTTTTGAAACTGTGTATGCCATATATCAGTGTAAATAGTGGATAAAAGGTTGAAGTTTGAATCGTCGGGGGGGGGGGGGGCACCAGTCTAGTGGCAACATATGGCACCACGCACGTCTAATCCTGCCCTGGTGACGGAAAGTCTGTATTTCTATTCCTGTGGATGACGTTGATTGTCTTTTTAAATAATCCAAGTACTATCCACTCTAGCTACAAATTGGTTTTCCGTTTATAGGTATGCTAAATGTTAGAGACACATTGTACAGATAACGTTGTTACACGCTTCAGAAAATTATCAGCTTTGTCGCGGACGTAATTTGTTCTATTAAGAAGTGGAGAGTCGGAAAAACGTCTATTCTGCCAACATTCCTACTTTAATTTTTATGTAAATTAGTATTTTATCCAATTTTTTTCTCGACAAGTTTCTTCCAATGCGTCCCTTTTATAGTTCGTTATGTTTGCGAATAAATATTAAACTGTGTGTGTGTGTGTGTGTGTGTGTGTGTGTGTGTGTTTAATGATGAGGTTCATAAGGAAACAACAACAACAACAACAGGTGGAGGTAAACGGTGGGATATTTGTATTTCTGGCAGACATGATAACAGAAATATTAACACTTAACGGTCTTGGGCGTGGGACCCGTAATGGACGTGTCAGAGCGTTCCGCAGGGACAACTCTCATTAATTACTATACCGGCCAAAGATATCGAGTAATTGTCTTCTCTTTTTCTGACACGACTTCTCTCTTACTGCTTTCGCGCCTTTTCTCCTTCCATTAAAACATCATCGTTCATTCACTATATATATGAGTACTGTTCGCTATCTTAGCTATAATCGACTTGTAATTATTAATGAGAGGGAGTTTTTCTTCTTTCTCTAACGATGATGATACGGGAGATAAAAAAAGATGCGGAGTTCCGTCTTTCTTCTTCTTTTTTTAATTATCGTATTTTCTGCATATGTTTTGTAGAAAACGTATAATTTGTGTTTACAACGGGGTGGAGTCTCGTTTATATGACGTAGCCGAGACAAAAATGTCTCAGGATTTTTCGAAAACGTATAATTTTTTTCTGCGGAAGGTGTGCGTTTTATTGAGCAGCATCTGTTTTGATACGAGCGTTTTCGCGCGTCAGCGTAAGAACCGCTCACAGATCGGCCGGATAACGCTCACATTGTTGCCGAAATTTATCTTCCGTTTGTCAGGCGAATTTCTTATTCATAGCAGTTTTCGCAGTTGTCATACATGGGCGCGCATTTGTGGGCTTGATAAGAACTCGGCACTTCCTAATTGCGGCAATAACTCGGGGAGTTAACGGCAGTCAGACGCGGCGTGATGTTGCAAAATTGATATCAGTCAAAGAGTCGTTTCCACGGACCGATTTTCAGTCTTAATTAACGTATTTTTTTATAACTATATCGGCCGGTGGTTTTCTTTATTTATTGAAATTCAAATTAGTTTTCGTCGATACTGCTCCTATATTAAACTGAAATATTAACCTGAACTATGTGGCGATTGAGTTGTTTGAAGTAACGGAACGGAAAGTAACAAGATACAGACTGTTTTAATAGTCCAGTAACAAAATACTTGTTTTAAAACCAACGGCATCATTTTACCTTTTATAAAAATTATAGGCACATTTATATTATGATGTGTGCGGTTGATCGAGCAATTATAAAAATAATTAATGTAAAAATAATCGCTTTAGCTGGTTGTCAGAATATTTCTCAACTGTTTCTTCTCTTTTTCTTCTTCTCCTCTTCTAGGATTAGGTTATATAAACATCTTCCAGCACCCATGTCGTCCTCTGACCACCCACGTCTCTTCTACGAATGGGTTTGTAGTTCAGTGCCGCTTTCGGCAATCGATCCTCTGCCATCCTTTGCAGATGATCCCACCATTGTCTCTTACTCCGAGGCTGCTTTGGATACTACAAGTATTTCAAAGTTTTACATTAACAGGTTGCTGGCCTGTTGCACATGTAAGAATCACCCTACCAGGAGGACCACAGACTCTTCTGTCAGGGATACCATGCCTTAGCCGAAAGGCCCTTATTTTGGGGCGCAGGAGATTCGCCCTCACCCTTGTCTTTCTGAGATAGGATTTGGTGGATTTTTATCAGTTATTCTGATACTGAAAGTTTCTTAATATTTCCAGTGCTCACCTACCTGTATCAGTGAGCACTCTAATATCCTAAACCACTCAAAATTATAAAATTAGAATTGAAAAAGGAAGACGCCCTAGCCCTCGATTACTCTAATAGCGTCGGGGTAAGAAATGAACAAGAGGCAGTGAAGAGAGACTAAAGGAAGGGATCTCACTCAAGGCAAGTTGAAGCAGAGAATCAGCTAGGGCACATCCGGATGGCCAAACCAGTATCCACAAGATGTGGACCCCTGATGCCTTCTTAACTGATTTTGTAATGTAATTTCTTTTATAATGAAGGGCTTCGATTAAAAAAATTCTTAACATTTATGTGACCTCAGACGTCATAAACTACACGGAAAATCTGTACCTGTTAGAATTTATTCAGCAAATTTGTGTTTTACTGTTACGTCACTCTGGACCGAACGCAATTAATGTCAACTGTCTCTGAGCTTTAGTAGTTGCTACAGTTTTTTTATTAGCACAAAGCATTACATATAATATAAGTTATAGCATGGTATGATGATTCTAAACACCTTACTTTAGAGAATTTATTAATTAGTCTGATATAAAGTCTCAGTATTTTCATCATCATCATCATCATCATCATCATCATCATCATCATCATCATCATCATCATCATCATCATCATCTACAATAATTAAACCAAGGATGGTTTGTTCCGGTCTCAAACAGGCAAAGTCTAGAGCTGGTCACTCCAGCGCTTCCTCGGACGTCCCACACCTCTCCGTCCTCTCGGCTTATAGTTCCATAGTTGTTTGGGGATGCGGCAGTCATGCATTCGGCAAAGATGTTCCCACCAGTTCAGCCGAAACTGGGCAATCCTGTCGAGTATACTTACTCATAACATTCAGTTCCTGGCGTATATCTACGTTTCTTCAGTGATCATGGAGAGTATACCCTGCCACGTGCCTGAGAACTCTCATTTCAGCCGCTTGGATACAGTTGGCCTGGCCTTTCATTAAAGTCCAATTCTCAGACCAATAAAGACGTGTGAGAAGAGCCATCACCTTGGCGTGTTTCTTTACTTGGAGTTCGCCTGAAGGTCCCGCACATAAGGTTGAACTTACGCAACTTATTCCCAACGTCGTTGCTTGCATTATAAGACACACTGTAGCCCAGATATTCAAAATTGCTAACTTGTTCCACGACAGTACCATCTTTAACAATTTTTTCCTTACGGGATCAGTTCCACGAGAAGCCATCACTTTGGTCTTAAGTGTGGATATTTGTAATCCACAGTCTTTGCAGATTCGATTTAACAAATATATATACTCATCTGCGTCTTGTTTTCCGAGTCCGACAGAATAGCCTGATCGCAAACAAAAAGTGTCAATTTCTGAGCGGCCAATCATAAAACAGTATTTTCTACGTAATTTAAAATGTTAAATTTCAATATTGACACAACCCCTATTTAATACTAGTTAAAATTATACTCAGTAAAATGAATTCACTCTAAAGAATAAATTGTTTATTAATTCCTCGATTGTCCGTTTGTTAAACGAGGAATGGAAAGAAAATGTGTGCACGGTCTTTGTACTGCTTTGAATTTACAATACCAGTTTTAACATTTGTTTACCGGACAATGGACGTGTCTTTTGATTGTATCTAAAATGAAACATTAGAGTGAGAAAATTAAGGTCGTGTAATTGATTAAACAAGTCTACTAAGATTAAAAAACGCGCAGTCTATAAAAAACGAAGAACCTCTCGGTAGGATTTATCTACTCGATTCTTGTCTTTTTACAGAATTAATGGTCAATTCAGTTTACTTTTATTGTATAATAAACTGGAAGCACTAGATTGGGAGGAAGGACGACGTCAGTTGTGCGAGCTGCTGCCGGTTTATCTGCTGCCAGCTTAATTATCTTCAGACGCACCCTTAGTCGTTCCTAATTTACTAAGAGGGTAGTAACAGCTCGTCTTGTTCATCCCTTCGCATCTATCAAACAGCTTTCGATGGATTTGAATAAATTTCCGGTTGCATTAAACTTCGCGCGATAATTAGTGACATTTCGTAGAAAAGAGCTTTCTCTACTCATTATCAGAGAATTTAGTGCATCGTGTAGGGCTGGCTGCTACTGCACTGGTCCAGCACCTGTTTCGTTTCAGCATAAACTTGTAAATTATTTTCACTCTGACTTGGCGGCAATTCAAATTATATTTATTTACTTGCATAATGGACGGATACATTATTCTGAACGGAAAGTGAGAATGTTTAACATATCGTAGATTTATTCATGTGCAAGGTGAGTTCCACGTTAGCTCAGTCGGGCGAGTGCCAGTGTGCAAGTACGGTACGCATGTAAAAAAACATTATAAATTTACCACGCTCACTTTCACTGGATACCCTTTAGTAACACTTCCGATCTGGAATACGGGAATACGTTGTTTTTGCGGTTCAAGTCGCTTTCTAATTAATTTCGTTTTCATTACACCGAGAAGATTAAACACCTCATCAATATCAAGTCTTCGTGTGTGTTTTATTCTAATCATATTGATTGATAGACACGCAGGCCCCCCCCTCTCTCTCTCTCTCTCTCTCTCTCTCTCTCTCTCTCTCTCTCTCTCTCTCTCTCTCGTACATTTTCGATGTTTTTAATATGGGAATGTATCTATATGTATCCGAAGTGTAAAAGAAGAAGTGTACTAATTGTAAATTGTCCTATTTCTTAATGGAACGCGATAATACGTGTTGTTTTCATTTGTGAGGTTAGGAGACAATGGTTTTTGGTTTTTAGTTTACTGCTGAAATAAATAAAAGCCATGGTTGAGGAAAACATAACGTTTAATTTGTATATACAATGGTTATGACACAGTAACACTTAAACTAAAGAACCCAACGTTTTTGAGTTGACAAATGAACAAAAACACAACAGCAAATATAAACTTAAAACTACAAATATTTATGGTTAATGGAAAACCCAAAAAAACTTGTATTAAGGAATGGCAACATACGCTCTACATATTGTACATAATGGACGTTTCCTTTTGGTTAGCCACAAAACGAGTAGGCCTACTTGTTGGAAAACGAATATTACTGGGAAAAACGAGTTCTGCCACAAAAAGTGTTATGTATAGTAAGCAGGAGACAAGCACCGTATATCCGTAACTAAAGTAATAAACTAAAGTAATAGTCTGCAACTATCCGCGTACTTGTATAAAATTTCAGCTGCGTTTCAGTGACTTTCCCTGGGACGCTTTTCATATTTGGTAAGTAATCAGTAAGTTGTCAACATAACGAACACACGCTTAATAGAAACTTTAAAGGATTAATAGAGCTGTTTCAAATTCACTGGGCTCCAATGCCAGGTATTGCGAAGCCTATTCAGATCACTTGGTCGAGAACTTGACGCTTTAGTGGTCAGTTGTGATCAGTTTTACGCCTCGAGGTCCCCAGGGTTCGGAAGAAAAATCCCTGCTGTCAACCGACGACGTAGGGATTGGAACCTCTACTATTTACGCAATCAGTTATGCTGCTAAATGTTACGCGTATTTGTTGACAAAAAAATTATCGACAAATTTACTGTATGTGAGGTGCGAATTTACGGGGGGACGAAGGGGCCCCACCCCAGAGGGTTGAAAAAAGTTGGCAAATTTCTTAATCTCTTAATTTTTAGGCTATTTTATTATTTTTCGGCAGTCTATGCTAATATATTAGTAACTCTTTTTTAAATATACAAAAAGTTTTATTACACGGCATTTGCTTATACGTTTGAAAAATGAAATGGTCTATAGGAAAATTCAATAAATATCTTCTAAACAGTGTTTCAATAACACGTATTTTGTTGTGTTATTACCGTTTACTTAAATGAGGTTGATTTCAGGTTATTATCACACGTTTTTAAACCACTTTAAAGATAGTAATGTTGATTAGTCTTAAATTGTTTTTTTTTTGTACGAAGCCGCCTCGACGGGACCTCCTCCTCCCCAGAGCTCAATTCCAGATACGCCACTGCATCACCTTCAAGTCGTGAGTGGACAACTGTCGACGACATTAAAACGTTCCCTTTATTCAATTTTTTTTATTATAGAGATGGGTTATTGTCGGCAAGTGGCGTACGCGCGCGCCTATGTGTGCACCAGTGCAACCGAAGTCCTTTCACCCGAGCGAGTAAAATTTATCTAGTTTACAGCGAGTTTGATAAGTAGAAAACATACGACGATCAGATAAGACAGGAATAAGACAAATAATTACGTGTAAGGTAAGTGGCAGGGGAGGGTGAGCGCGAGGGTGAGCACACGCACCACCTCACGCATTGCGTGCTGCAAGCCACATGCCACCCCCACCTGTTGTTGTACCCTACCTATATAAGAAGACGTTAACTCCATGTTTTATTCAAGGGCAGTGGTACGTACATATGTCGCGGAGTCAATGCCTTGTAACAGGCCAACTAACTCTCTTGTCTTTTTTTCTTCTTCCTCGTTTTCAAATTACAGCGTACAGAGAAATGCACGGATACAACACATCGCGTTTGTGTGTGCAAACAGGTACCGTGTCTTGTACCGTTGTGTTTGAACGTCGCACGCTTATGAAACCGTCTTGTTTACACCTTAGGCCTACATCTCGTTGCTGTCAAGTTTCACAACCTTGTCTCTGTCATGTCACTCACCTCAACTGTTGACATCCTGTCAGAGACACTGGTGACTGACTGTACTACATACATAGATCTCTTACGGTGAAAGTAATCAAAGGTGACGACTTTTTAATGTAATTTAGCACATTGATTACGCATGTTTTAATTACAAACAAAAAGTATGAAGTGTTGGGCCTGACTTATAGGTTTTAGCGTTCTAGGCTTGTGAATTTTTTTGCGCCCTCCCGCCATCTACCTTCCAACCTCTCAGACAACAAGTATTATGCACGATTTACTCATAGGCTACTTATTATTTAGGAATATGTGAGTTGTATAAACAAAAATTGGTCTTCTTTCCGTTTTAATAACGTAAATTTATGTGTTACAATAGTATGACTATATTGACAAATTATAAATAACGAGAATATTACGAAAGTCCCATACTTTACTTAACGCTAAGAACTAAAGTTTTTTCAAAGAATTGTCACGTCCATTACCCATGTTGGAGACAAAAATAATTTTATACCATCAGACTGGGAAAGAGCTTCGATAGTTCATATTTTCAAAAAAGGTTCACGAACAAAATGTGAGAACTACTCAATACTCAGTGCTAACGAACAAAATTAGCTTACTAAATTCAGCTTATAAAACATAGGGTATGCCAGAATTATTAACAACAGATTAAGGCCTATTGTAGACGGCATCTTGCTCGAAGAGCAGACAGGTTTAGGAAAGGAATATCGTGCTCTGATAACATCTTTATATTAAAGCTGTTGATAGAAAAGAGGAGAGTATAATCTTGAGACAAATATGGTTTTTGTCGACTACATCAAGCCGTTTGATAATGTGAGATGAAATAAGCTGTGGAATATTATGAACAGAAGAGGCGTACCAAAGCACCTACTAGATGTCATTAGGAGCATGTACAAGAACATAGAGATCATTGTAAAAAAACTGAATCTGGTGAAGTCCTTAATGAAGTGATAAGTAAGGGGTCATACAAGGGTGTACCATTTCACCAACACTTTATAATTTATATTTGAACGATGCTGTTAGAGAGTGGAAGCAGAGGCTAGCAATGCTGAACTTCAGAGACATTTTCAGTGCACGTAATTTTGTCAAAAATCTGATGTTTGCTGACTATCAGGTCACAATAGCAGACAATAAAAGTAGCCTGAGATAGATGTGGACAAAAAAATAGATGTGGAACAATAAGAAGAACACAGAGTTGAAAGGTCAGAAGAAATACTTTTTTGAAATTTTATAAAGTGATGGCAGTGCCGTGCGGCCTTTATGGCAGTGAGACTTGGGCACTGGACGCCGGATACAGGCTAGTGAAATGAGATGTTTATGATCAGTACTAGGAGTATCACGAAGGGACCGGCTAAGAAATGATGAAATAAGGAACATCCTTGGGATATACAACGTAAACGAAAGGATAAAGCAATACAGAAAGGATTGGACAGACTATGTTGAAAGAATGCATGAGAACAGGATACCAAATCAAATTCTGGCTTACAATCCGAAAGGACAGCGGGATGTTGGGAGGCCAGAGAAGGTATGGTCAGACCAAGGAGTGCGCAAACGGCTAGTAAGGTCCATATCCTGAAGAAGAAGGATAACTGTCTCCCTTGCGATTAGCACCACATATGTTACATAAAATAACACACAGTCAAATCTCACAGGATAGAATACCCAAAGGTACCAGTTCAAATGTCACCTCTGTTTTAGCTATTTTTTTAACAAAATATTCAAAAAGTGAAATCGCTTCAGTTGTACACGTTTGAATACACGTGTGTGTGTGTGTGTTTATTTTGTAACAGTGTGTCGTCTGGACGTGCTAACTGATTAATTCCACGTGTCAGGCTGTGTGGATAATAGGGTTTCGTTTTCAAGGTTATCGTTAATTAATATTGAAAAGGAATCTATTTGGTAAGGTAATGAACTAATCTTGAGCAGCAGCAGAAGACGCGACGTGCTTGCCATATGGTGACTACTATTATGAATAATTGTAGCGCGCCGCACACACTAGGCTACTTAAGTTATTCGTAGCAGGTGCTGTTGGAGAGTAATTGTAACGAATTCTCCCCGTCCGTTGTACTGTTCACGGTCACAATTACGTTGATATGTATCTGGTCCGTTTTTTAAAAAACTAAACCGGTCATGTGTGTGTGTGTTGGTAACTGAATTTGTATTGTTGTCCACTGCACGGTTTGAACTTCCAACAGCAGTCCACTGACCTACTGTAATCTGATTTTTTATTTTTGTAACGCGTCCTTGCGCCGTTTTCGTTCGCTCGCACTCTTACGAATTGGATTGTCGTCGTTTTATACACTTTTGCTTTGACGATAGTAAGAGCCTGTCTTATTTTGTAACGCGCCCTTGCGCCGTTTTCGTTCGCTCGCACTCTTACGAACTGGATTGTCGTCGTTTTATACACTTTTTTTTGACGATAGTAAGAGCCTGTCTTATTTTGTAACGCGCCCTTGCGCCGTTTTCGTTCTCTCGCACTCTTACGAACTGGATTGTCGTCGTTTTATTCACTTTTGCTTTGACGATAGTAAGAGCATGCCTTATTTTGTAACGCGTCCTTGGGCCGTTTTCGTTCGCTCGCACTCTTACGAACTGGATTGTCGTCGTTTTATACACTTTTGCTTTGACGATAGTAAGAGCCTGTCTTATTTTGTAACGCGCCCTTGCGCCGTTTTCGTTCGCTCGCACTCTTACGAACTGGATTGTCGTCGTTTTATACACTTTTGCTTTGACGATAGTAAGAGCCTGTCTTATTTTGTAACGCGCCCTTGCGCCGTTTTCGTTCGCTCGCACTCTTACGAACTGGATTGTCGTCGTTTTATACACTTTTGCTTTGACGATAGTAAGAGCCTGTCTTATTTTGTAACGCGTCCTTGCGCCGTTTTCGTTCGCTCGCACTCTTACGAACTGGATTGTCGTCGTTTTATACACTTTTGCTTTGACGATAGTAAGAGCCTGTCTTATTTTGTAACGCGTCCTTGCGCTGTTTTCGTTCGCTCGCACTCTTACGAACTGGATTGTCGTCGTTTTATACACTTTTGCTTTGACGATAGTAAGAGCCTGTCTTATTTTGTAACGCGTCCTTGCGCCGTTTTCGTTTGCTCGCACTCTTACGAACTGGATTGTCGTCGTTTTATACACTTTTGCTTTGACGATAGTAAGAGCCTGTCTTATTTTGTAACGCGCCCTTGCGCCGTTTTCGTTCGCTCGCACTCTTACGAACTGGATTGTCGTCGTTTTATACACTTTTGCTTTGACGATAGTAAGAGCCTGTCTTATTTTGTAACGCGCCCTTGCGCCGTTTTCGTTCGCTCGCACTCTTACGAACTGGATTGTCGTCGTTTTATACACTTTTGCTTTGACGATAGTAAGAGCCTGTCTTATTTTGTAACGCGCCCTTGCGCCGTTTTCGTTCGCTCGCACTCTTACGAACTGGATTGTCGTCGTTTTATACACTTTTTTTTGACGATAGTAAGAGCCTGTCTTATTTTGTAACGCGCCCTTGCGCCGTTTTCGCTCGCTCGCACTCTTACGAACTGGATTGTCGTCGTTGTATACACTTTTGCTTTGACGATAGTAAGAGCCTGTCTTATTTTGTAACGCGCCCTTGCGCCGTTTTCGTTCGCTCGCACTCTTGCGAACTGGATTGTCGTCGTTTTATACACTTTTGCTTTGACGATAGTAAGAGCCTGTCTTATTTTGTAACGCGTCCTTGCGCCGTTTTCGTTCGCTCGCACTCTTACGAACTGGATTGTCGTCGTTTTATACACTTTTGCTTTGACGATAGTAAGAGCCTGTCTTATTTTGTAACGCGCCCTTGCGCCGTTTTCGTTCGCTCGCACTCTTGCGAACTGGATTGTCGTCGTTTTATACACTTTTGCTATGACGATAGTAAGAGCCTGTCTTATTTTTATACAAAAAAAAAAATACTTTAGCTTTACCTGTAACCAACGTTTTAATTGCTGTTAGTACTTTTAAATTATAACTAAAGCCCGGATTTTCGTGCAGTAAAAAATTCCAGAACGTGCAATAAAAACTTGAAATCGTGCAAAATCGTGCAGTAAACATTTTAGATCGTGCAAAATAAAATGCAAATCGAGTTAATTGAGTTAAACTAACATGACATTGGTCCCACGTCCTTAAAAATATGGAAATAATAGTTTTTATCTTAAAACTTACTGATTCAGACCATAGTAAGAGAAAAATAATTTTGTCTAAAAAACAACAAATACTAATCGTTACCACTTACCACTTTGTTAGGTATATATTCTCAGATTTTACTTTTATTCCTGTTTATAATAGATGGCTGTTGAATTAAAGTTTACTAAACTTCGTGTGTCCAAAAGTCCAAATAAAGTTACTAAACATATTTTTAATAAACATAAATTTACATTTTTAACTTACTTACTATTAAGTTTATATTCAGGCTTTTTAGCTTAATATTTTGTTAAAATTAATAATAAAAAGTTTAGCTTAACATTTTGTTAAAATTAACAGTAATGTATTTTTCTAAATAATCTCCTGAAAAGCTAAATCGTCGGTCACTTAAAACGTATTTGAGTTGAGAAAATACACGCTCGACATCAACACTTGTCATTGGACACAGCTTGAAACAGCTTAGGATTTTTGGATCTATTTCTAATGAAACATCTATTCCATTAAGAGCGTTGTTATATTTTGTTAAAGTACAGTATTGTAATCCGGATTTTTTTCAATGACATTTTTGAATTTATTGTAAATTAGTAAACCTTTTTCATTATTTATTATTTTAAGCTGGTTTTCTGTTTTTTTCTATAATTTCTATTTGTGAACTTAATGAAAGATTTCTTTCAAGTTTCTTAATTGAATCTGAAAGCGTGGAATAGTGAGCACGAATAAACGCTAAATCGGAAGTAATGGAAGTTGTTTTTAAAATGGCCTTTACTTTTGTGACAGATTGAGCATCTTCCTCAAGTTCAGCAATAACTTCCTTATATTTTGAAAAATTATCGGAATAAAACAGCGCGGCTTCTAACCATGTCCCCCACCTAGTAATAACAGGTTCTGGTGGAAGAGGACAATCCATTTTATCTCGATACACTGATACACGATGGGGAGCTTTAAGGAAAATTTTGTTCCCATTATTTATCAATTTATTTACGTCAGGAAATACTTCACGAATTTTCTCAGCTACACGATTTAAGGCATGTGCCATGCACGTTAAATGAATCATTTTTGAATAAAACCACTTTTAATGCGGTTCCACTTTTTACCATGTAAGGAGCAGCATCAGTAATGAAGAGCAAAATTTTATCTTGAAATGTAGTTTCTTAAAAAAAATAAAACGGGAAACAGTTTCATGATTTGTTTTCACGAGTTCTTTAACTGAAATTAAAAATGGGGTTGGTAGAACTTCTGGGTGGAGAATGCCAATTACTAAACTACAAGTGTATTTACCCCTAGGATCAGTAGTTTTATCAACCATTATGTAAATAAGATGACCTTGGATTTTCTTTCTTATTTCTGACATAGTTGAATTGAAACATATGTTTAAATAGTTCTTTCTGAGTGTGCTCTCATTAGGAATTTTTTTGTTTGTGTACTTTTCCAAAAACGATTTAAAAGGTGTTGACTGCAACTTATGGAACGGGATATTAGTAGCAACCATCGCGTAGCACAATTCCATTAAGATTTCTTCTCGGCTATCGGTACGGCGGGAGCACTCTGCCAGTAAAGATTGCACGGGGCCACTCTTTCGTATTTTAGAATCTTTCAACTGTATGTGTCCACCTGTAGTTAAAAACCAGAATTAAAAATGAAAACGTACAGTTGAAAGAGCCAGAATCTTTTTAGCTCCAAAACACGAGGAGAGAAAAATTCAAAACATTAACTTACTCGAATTGCAGTGAGCATCAACTTGTGATTTTCTCTCGCTGCCTACAGCCTTATCCCAGGTCACACAGTAGATCGTCTTCCCATCAGCTTTCAGCTCCGGGTATTTTTCAATCCATCCTCTTATCTTGAAGCTGAGACTGCTTGCCGTTTTAGGCATATTAATAGATTCACACAAAACGAAAAAACACGTACTGTTCCGGAGGCAGACAACTGAAAACTAAACAAAACATCGCTTCGAGAAGAGAACAGTGAGAAGGGGAAATAGAGTAATTCAAAAATTCTTGGAAGAATAAACCCGGCTCCCGCTTGCTCTGGGTCAAAATTCTAGGAACGAACGAGGCAGTTGAGCCATCTTTACTAGCAACCGAGCGAGTGAAAATTTTTGTCTACTTCCTTCGGTTGTTGCATGTTTACATCATTTGATGTTCCATGAATTTCTTTGTGCTGATTTTGTTCTCGACTATGTTTACGATCTGCATGTATGTTTCACGCTTGGCTATCGCGCAGCTGATTTTCGAAAAACAGGTAAATGTGCAATTTTGTGCATTAAAACTACAGAATGTGCAATTTTATGCAGTAACCATAAAATAACCATAATTTTATGCAGTTCTGGGTCACGTGCAATTTTGTGCAAAATAAAATGTATGTTAAAATGACCTACACATCCCGATTCGGATAAATAACTTGTCACTGGCCGTTTACGAACTAGCAAAAAAAAGATGCAATTGCACGTGAATCCGGGTTTTAATTATAACGTATAATACCAAACTTATGGCCTTTAAAGATAAATATCCAGTGAGCAGTAAGATAGTTATAAACAAAAGCACTTTTAGAACAAGTGAGCCGTTTCAAATATCTCGGCTGTGCAGTAAGCTATGAATCTGAATATGATATAAGAGAGAAGGTAAATAAATTTAGGAATATTTGTGGTACGATTCATAGAAATCTTAGAAATAAAACCAGACACAGCACAAGGATTAAATTTTATAAGACAATTGCAATACCAACTTTGATTTATGCGAGTGAGGCGTGGGTCATGACAAAAAAGGAAAGCGGCAAGATTCAGAGTGCTGAAATGCAGTCGGTTTCTGACGGATATAAACGTTTCAGTAATCTGCCGTACATACAAGCTTTTGATTTACTAAGAGAACACAATTTGTGGAGCGACAGGCGGCGTTCCGTGTCTGTGATGTGACAAGGGAGGCGCCTCCGTCGGCGTCGTTTACCTGCCGCTATCTCGGAAACAAACGAAACTGCGACTATGAATAGGGCAACATTTCTACTGTAATGTTTTCTGCGTAGGCAAGGTTTTGTTTACGTGTTCTGTGTAGAACGTTTTAACAAGATTAACTTTCTGTATTTATTTATTTGTATCTACGTTATTATTATTTATTGTTTATTCGGGCTGTGCAAACTTTACACGTTTTCCGGAATCAAAGGTTGCAGAAGTGATTGAATTCTCATCTTCCACTGGTGCTTATCCATCCAAAGATCTTCTTCAATCTATCGTCCCCTTAATATAGTCTGAAGTTCTTCTATCCAGGTGATAGGTGGTCTTCCTCTTTTCCTTCTTCCTGGTGGGGTCCGTTCCAAAACTCTCCTTGTCATTCTTTCCTGTGCCATTCTTTTCATGTGTCCATACCATTGCAATTTTTTTGTATGCGCTAGACGGCGGTGCATGGGAAATCATACGATGGTAACGGCAGTAGCGGACTAAATGGGGGCGTGGGGTGGCGGACCGCCCCGGATCCCACTTAGTAGGGGGCCTCCCAGATTTGAAAAATTCGGTTTTATGGCAGTTTTAAAAATTATTTACAAATGTTCTATTGTCACGTCCTGAAACGCAAGACTAGGAGAGATCCAGGATTTAATCGAACGATTCCAAAGATTTTTTCATATTGTTTTCGAAATCTACCTTACAACGCTACCTCAAAGTGTTTACAGATGTTAAAAGAAACTTACAAAGGTAAGTTTATTATTAGAAGTATATTCATACTAAAAAAAGTAGCATCAGTTGTACCTGGCATCAATGCCTCACCGTGTAGTCGGAAGTAGCAAGACCGCAAACAGTACGGACGGAGCGGCAGCGGCAGCGACTCAAGAAGGCCGTGCCTGCCTCGTTACGAAAACGTAAACGGCGTAGTAAAATACCGGGGCACAACATGTAGACCTACGCTAAAAGATATTTCATCAGTGAAAAATTTTACATTTCAGGACACAAACAATTTATTAAAAATCTCTCGTAAGAATTTTTACCGAACAGTGGATAATACGGAGTGCGGAAATCGGGTCAGTTACTCGAACAAAAGAATTCACAAAAAAGTGCATCGCATATTGTGCGAGCGAACAAAACCGTGAGTGACAGTGAAGACAACAGCACGTACAACTGTACAGATATTATAAAGTACTGTAATAAATTTAATGCAGTCTATAAATAATACTACTTCTATTATTTCTTTAAACTTTGTATTTACAATATGAAAGTGGATTTTTATTTCAAATATTACTACAACAACTACTTATAAAGATTTCTAACTTGATGTATCAATACAGTAATTAGACAGTAAAGTGTTTTTGCTATGTATTACTTAAAGATAAATTGGATTATAAACACCCGTCTTATGGGATGCGGTCTCAGAAAGAAATCCGCCCCGGGCCTCCAGTGACCTAGGTATGCCACTGGGTAACGGGGTTCCAAATCTCGTCTCCGCGTAGATGTTTGAAACGCTCTGAAATCCTGAGCTGTGAAAGGGTCTGATCACGTCGTGCTATATACTGAGAGGTAGTCTTAGAGAAATAAGTCCACATATCTGTTAAACACTTACAGGTTTGTTGTCAGTATTACCGGTCACATTAATTCTGTTGTTGCGTAAAACCGAAGTCACGTTGATTTTATATTTCTAGCGTTGGCTGTTGTAGTTTATGTTACAACCAGGTTTCTGACGTCACTGTGGGTGTCAGCGGAACATTAAATCGTGAATTCCTTAATACCGTGCCGAGACGGTGTTGGAAACGTTGACACGCACATTAGGCGGTGATGCATGGCGCCGCGTGGACACACGCTGCAGTTTGCGACCTGCATTAATGAACGGTAGTGTTCACACACCAAACCCGTGTGCAGCTTGCATCTAATTGCACACGCAGCGTGTTCTGTATGTTGCATTACCATCGGGCATGCGCAGTTAGCCTATATACCGTGCGACCGGTCCACGCGTGTCGTGATGTCTTGTGAAGTTCCCGTACCACTGCGCACAAATATGTGATCTGTTGATGGCTATTTATTTAGTTACAACAAAATCAATTTGGTTGTGTACGTAAAATATGAATCCAGATTCCGTGTTTCTTCTCCTCCTCACACGAAGGGACAGACTCTACAGTAACGAGCAGGACATTTTCAATATCCAAGACCGTATTGCAGAAAACAGAGAGATGGATTGCTCGTCTGAGTAGGATACCAGATCGCAGGCTGCCTAAGGAAGTTTGGCAATACAAGCATATTGAACAACATGGATTGCTCATCTGAGTAGGATACCAGATCGCAGGCTGTCTAAGGAAGTCTGGCAATACAAGCATATTGAACAACATGGATTGCTCGTCTGAGTAGGATACCAGATCGCAGGCTGCCTAAGGAAGTTTGGCAATACAAGCATATTGAACAACATGGATTGCTTATCTGAGTAGGATACCAGATCGCAGGCTGTCTAAGGAAGTCTGGCAATACAAGCATATTGAACAACATGGATTGCTCATCTGAGTAGGATACCAGATCGCAGGCTGCCTAAGGAAGTTTGGCAATACAAGCATATTGAACAACAAAGAACAGGAAGACCCAAAATGCGTTGGCGAATTGTATGTATTCCCTTGGGACCGGAACAGGTGATTCGCCTAGTCCCTGACAGAAGAAGAAGAAGAGAAAAAGATTTATTTATTTCTTGTTCAGGAATACGCGCGTCTACCATGTGTTCCAATTCTGCTTGATATGATATATCACATCCCAAATAATTAAAACACTATTATCAGTTATAATTTTGCAAGCCACCTTGATGGCTATAAACTTTAGTTACTTGGCTACTGTCGATGCTGACGACAAACGTTGACTGTTGACTTTATTGTAAATCGGTTTAATTTATAAGTAATTTTTAATTTATAATGTATTAAACGTTACGTTGCTTTGGGATATGTACGATCAACGAGTACTCTTACTTTCATAACAGTACGAGAAGCGAAATACCGTTTATCCCGATTGTTTATGCAGCAACAATAAAATGACTGGCAGGTGAGAGACGTCTTGAGATCTCTCTCTGGCACCTGGTTGTGCGTGCGGTCAGATTTAAAGGTCCTCCCGGCAGCAGTTACGTCATCACAGACCGTGCGTGTTATCTTGGTACGGGCTTTATGTGTACAAACACAATTTTCAGCCGTTATCAACATGACGTAATCTGCTCTTATATGTTATCAGCACTGCGACTATATTAAACGTTTTTGTATCAATCACCGGAAGTAACGAACTCGTGTGTTGTTGGTACTGAGCACGTGAAATCTGTATGAAAACAACTTTGTTCAGATAGTGGCGAGCAGTTCTATAGCGAGCGAGTTTGCTTTTTAATCAGCACAGAACTTGGTTTATTAATTATTACTACGAACCTTAAGGCTATGAATCGATGTTATCAGTTTTAATCATTAACATTATTGCCGTTATTTCCTACTCCCGCCGTAGTTAGTAACACAATAAAACATATTGTTTCGACAATAATGCGTGATTTTGTTCAGGTAACTTAATGAAGTAGAGAATGGTCTACTAAAAAAAAAATTGTGCAAATAATAGCCTACAATTAGGCGTATATTTATGTTAAATTTTCGACGTCTTTGTGTTTTTCGATTGGTATCGTTTTTGTTTTATTTTGTGTTTCATTAAATCACCTGAAGACGCCAATAATAATTGTCAGTGATCAAAACGTTACGTTTTCTTGTATTATTAAGAACGGCAATTGTCATAAATAATATAAATTTTAATAATAATAATGAGAAAAGTGGTATAACTAAAGATATTTACAATAAAAAGTGCATATCTAAAAATGTGAAAATAAGGTATTGCAGTACAGTAGTGAGGCCAGAATGCCTATACGCAAGTGAATGTCTAGCATTGAATTATAATTTAGACACACTATACATATTGGAAAGACGAATTATTAAGAAAATATAACGCCCACGAAAAGCTTCAGAAGGTTGGAAATTAAGAAGTAATGATGAAATATATCAGAGTATAGAAAATATAACAGAAACAATGAGAAAAAGGAGACTATTATTTTTTGGACATTTGTAGAATGGACGACAATAGGTTGATAAAGCAAATCTCAAATATCTGTGGGGGGAAGTAGTCAACATCAAGTTGGATTAAAGAAATCCAAAAGGATTTAGAAAAAAATAATATACAGGCAGAAGAAACAATTGAAGGAGAAGTTTTTCGGGCAAAAGTTTTTAAAATGGAGGGAGTCCAGGGTAGGAGAGAGAAAAACGCAGGTTCAAAGTGGACTGAAGACAGAAAGAAGAGAGGCACAGCGAGAAGATGAAAGAATATTGGAAAAAAAGGAAAGAACAAAGAGTAAAGAATTGAAATTGGCATGTGGTCCTTAGATGGCCGATACGAAAAGAAAAATAAAATAAAATTTGTTAATTTGGTTTTATGCAATAATAAAATAAATGTATTTCGTTCATAATAGCGAGCGAGTTCTGTAGCTCCGGAAGATTACTATATATAGTTTCAACCAGCGTTTCTCAACGTATGGTACGTCGACCCACTTCCGGGTCCCGAGGGAGCGTTTGGTGGGTCGCGAAGTTGGGATCGAAAATTTATTTACTGTCTTTTAAAAACCTGTTACATTTAGTATTTAGTAGAATATGTATTAAGTATTAGTAAGTATGTAAGTATTTGTTTAAGCGTATAAAAGGGCTTAAGGTACTCAGTGTTAACAAAAATATGATTATAAACTGGGTCCACACCCGTACAAGTAATTCTGCCGCCACCTCGTGCTTATGGGTTCCATGAAGTGCAGTATCCTTCAAGGTGGGCTCCGAACTTAAAAACGTTGAGAACCACGGGTTTTTAAATGATAATTACGTTTAGTTAATCAATGTTGTTAACGTTGATATGTAGGCTACAGTTCGTCTGTGTTCAGCTTACGTGTTACCCTTAGTTAGGACATTGGATCTTCTTACGGTATCGGTCTTGAGGCACACAGCCAGACAAGGGAAATTGTAACATCGAATCGTACAGGTTACAGCTGCGTATTGCGAGGAAAATCATACAAGTATAGTTAACTGCCATTAGTAAACCGTTTTTGACCTAAACGTCACTAGTTTTGGACAGTTTCTTACTGACGAGAACACAGTTTAAAATATCAGTATGGAGAACCGTACATGACTTCCATGTTCTAAGATTTATATTTATAATCATTTTCGAAATGAAATATTTCCATAGAAACTACTTCTTTCTTCAGCCTTAACCACAATACTGTGGTCACTAACGTGTACCACCTAACGTTAGCGCACTCGATTTTCACTGATGATGGCAGTCGATGGCACTGCCGAAACGTCTGGTTTTGCAGAAAACATTGGACCACGGCCAAACAGCTCCGGAAGGAATTTTAACAACAAACTACTTCTTTGTTGCCGATAACGTAGTACACATATAAAAACTTATACCCCTCCCTTTCAACTGTCATTTTCATTTATAGATATTTCATCTACTTTTCTACAGTGGATTATTATGACCTTCTTTTCAGGACACTTTAGTTATCAAAATTAAGTACTTTACTCTTGTTAAAACGTAAAAACGTTGCAGGTAAACTACCCCTTCCCCTTAACCAATCTTCAACAAAATAACCAGGCCTTGAGTCGTTTACAACTCAGGCACATATGCAAAACATTATTTGATTCTCTATGAATTTGCGGCAGTTATCGTACGCCATAGAAAAAAATTACTCTTGTTAAAACATAAAACGTTGCAGGTTCTCCATAACCAATTTTCCCCAAATTCAATAGGCCTTGAGTCCTCTACAACTCGGGCACATATGAAAAGAATTATTTGATTCGGTTTAACTTTGCGGTAGTTATCGTTCGCCATAGAAAAATAATTCTACACACAAATAGACACACAGACACTTTTCGGAATATGAGTAATCTTCATGTTTTGAGGGTAGTACAATCAGAATCAGCCCTTATCTCGAACACGATTTTTTTTTCGCCATCGCCATACTTCCATTTCCTTATGGAACATGGAAGTAAAAAGTATCCCCAGGCAGGATGTTCTAGAATTAAGACGCAACTTTTTTGTGTTTAAATTTGGTATTAGCGAATGTACACGATGCATTTAATCGGTATGACATTTCATGACTCGCGTACCCTGATCCAGGTGTTATGATTTGTGTCACCTGTATGTACATGCGTGGCCGGCTGCTACACGCATCTTGATACGGGGGGATCGAAACTGTGATATATCCCTCTGTGCTGGTGTGGTACATCGACTAATCGATTGGACGCATCTTACTGCACTGCACTTTCGTTATTACTGTAATTTACGGGAGTTATGACACTGCGACCGACTTAAAACGTAAAGCGCAACTTAAAATACCAAATACAAGATTCCGAAGGACGATAACTAATGTTATAAACGGTTTAGTAATATTTTTATTACAAATTAGAGTTTGGATTAAAATTATTTATTATAATTGTAAACTGTTTCTGTTATTAAAATAAAAGTTGTGCTGAATTTATTCCTAAAACTCTTTAATTATTAATGAAATTTTGCACATTTTGAATATGTGAAACAGAATGAAGACTATTAATACTGCGTATTATGACTGGAATGCTATGAATATTCGTCATCAGCAGCTAAATTTAGTACCGGTGTGGATGTTACACATACCGTGTGGAGAAACTTTGCTGAATCGAATTCCGAGTAGAAGTCGGCGCAGATCGCATGGCCCGAGTAAAAGTCACTTGGACTATATGCAGTGTCTCGTTTAAGTTGATGTTATGAATTACTGAGGTAGCAACAAGAGCCTGTGTTCCGTTAGCCGGCCGGTATTTACAGCAGCAAAACATACTATTTCACTCGCTCAGGTAAGATTTCTCTACCTGAGCACGTCTTTGTGTTAGCTGGGATTTAAAATTTAAAGGGACGTAGCAGCAACGTAGGTTTTTGTCCTCTGTTCACTGTCTATAGTTGTCAGCCGGCCTTGGGCTCCAAGGTTCACATTGCTATTTTAAGATTCGTCCTGTATTATACTGTACTTCGTTACATAACTTACTCTCAGTTCGACTTCTCACCGTGTTGACGAGTTTCTTTTCTTTTCTCTCGATAGTATTTAGTCTTCACATACTACTCTGCCTAGTTAAGATTATATTTTTTCAACAAAATAAAATTTTCAAGACATGTTCTACCCGTTCGAAGCCATAGAAGTCGGTTAAGTCAGTGATGATGTTCACGTCCGTTGATTGACGGATGACAGTAACGGATGTGACCACCAGTACAGAACATAACTGATGTAATGTCCCACCACTTCCTTCAAAATAACAGAAACCCAAGTGCTCTCATAATCAAGTCTCTTCCAAGTGTTTTCAGAACCAGGCAAACGTATCTGACTTTATGTTTGTATGTTTTGTTTTTGAAATGTTTAATATAATAAACTTTCGTATTTTATATAATAAATAGCACTTTGTTGATAAACTATGTTTGTTAACAACCGTACAGAATTATGCAACCACGAGAATACAGTAAAAACGACTCTGCTGAAATATAACTTCATGAAGCAATTTCTGCAGTGTATAATATGAAGAACGAAAAATAAACAATTTCGGATCGGCATTGGGTGTGCGTTCAAGGAACGAATAAGTGGATGAGCAACTGTTTCGTTGCAGTGCGCGCAGGCATAGAAACAAAACAGTTTTGTTGCGAGGGCGATAAACAAAGACGATACAGTGCGCATCCAGTCTAAAGGTGACACTATTTTGTGGTGCATTGTTACCCAGTGCTGAAACATGTTCAGTTCATGAGACTGGACGCAGGAAAGATAGGCCTACTTTTCTTTACGATAATTCAACTTATTTCGCTCGCAAGCCTTATTGTGTCTGAAGATCGTATTAAGATCGCAGATTAAGAGGACATCCGCCCGCCGACAAGATGGAGTGAAAACTCAGCAATTTGATTGGGTAATGAATACAGTGCAGTGGACAAATGTGGGCCAATATGATGATGGAATTATTAGTCTGTTAACAACGTTAGAAACATGTCACATTAACCAAACGCCATAATCATCTCCTGACTTATTTTTGTAAGTCATAATTTGGCAGTAGAGCACCTTAGTCTCATTGGAGAATGGCTACGAAAATGGGTGAGGCGACTGCCCCACAGTTTATCTCAACCACGTCGAAATACCGCAAGAAACAGTAGTCAGGTACGTAGGCCTTCATTTAGACGGTAAACTGACCTGGAAACACTACATGAAACAGAAAAGCAACCAACTAGATTTAATATTTAAGGACATTAACTGGCTGATAGGCAGAAATTGTAATCTAACTTTAGACAACAAACTTCTTCTCTATAAAAGTGTCCTTAAATCTGTATAGAATTACGCAATCGAACTTTGGGGCTGCGACACCAAATCTAACATAGCAATCACACAGCGATTCCAATCAAAGATCCTGCGAGCTATCGCGGATGCCCCGTGGTATGTGTCCAACCACACTTTGCACACAGTCTTCCATATTCCATACGTCCGCGAAGTCATCCACGAACGTGGAACTAGACAGCACACAAGACTTTACCGCCATTTCTGATCATGCCACTTCTGCAGCCTGTAATCGACAAAAGATTGATAAGACTTTGGCCACCTGACCTTTAAAGACCACGAGGTGACATCGCTGGATGGAACACTTCTTCATGCCATCTAGTTGTACATCTCTTATGTCATCATCATCTGCGAGGATTAAACCAAAGATGGTTTGTTCCGGTCTCAAATAGCCAAAGATTAGAGCTGGTCAATCCAGCGCTTCCTCGGACGTCCCACACCTCTCCGTCTCCTCGGGTTATAGTTCCGTAGGTTGTTTGGGGATGCGGTAGTCATCCATTCGGCAAAAATGTTGCCACCAATTCAGCCGACACTGGGCAATCCTGTCGAATATACTCATAATATTCAGTTCCTGCCGTATATCCGTGTTTCTTCTATGATCATGGAGAGTATACCCCGCCAGGTGCCTGAAAAATCTCATTTCAGCCGCTTGGAGACGACTGGCCTGGCCTTTCGTTAAAGTCAAATTCTCAGACTCATAAAGAAGTGTGGTAAGAGCCATCACCTTGTAGAATTTTAGGCGTGTTTCTTTACTTGCTGACTTAAGAGTTCCCCTGATGACCCCGCACATAAGGTTGAACTTATGCAACTTATTCACCACGTCGTTGCTTGCATTATAAGACACAGGGAGCTCTTATGTGTGTACACTAATCAGCTGATTAGCTTAAAGAATGTATTTTCTGATTGGTAATAAATAAATAAAATAATTTTGGTAGTGCTACTGGGATCCTGTATAGTTGAAGATTGTCGTTCCACAAAGAAGTCAATAAATTGTATGCCGTGAAGCTAAGCGATTGTAATGGCTCGCACATTAGCATAAGACACTGTGTCTGTACAAACGAAACTGTACAACAAAGGATATCTGTGTGCATTGTGTCTGAAACTTTTCGTTTTTTCAGCCTGAAGCCGTAAATCGGATCGCGGGCACACAAATGCTGTAGCGTAGAATATAAAGGTCAACAACAACAAAATTGGTTCACCGGGCCGGTTTTGTTGTGAGGCCATTCATCTTGAGACGCACACACAAAGCCGCTGCTTCCTTCGTAATCTTGTCTTTTTTCCCTAACTTTTACTACTACTACGAGACTCCCACAACACCTGCCGTAGTAAGTCGTGGGCATTTAAAAATGGCGTCCGTTGCCACGTGGTCTGTGCCGTCGTTCTCACTGATTCACTCTGGGCACTGAGACGTTCGGTTTTATGTTATCTAACGTTGTCCCATGATTTCTGTCCACTGTAGGTAGTTCGTGCTGTTTTATAGAACGAACAGAATTATCACTGTTTGCACACCACTATAGAAAAATTATTCCGATTAGCGCTTTCAAGCTTCTCAGCTCATCGTCAGATCGGTGAGAATGACGATGAGCTGAGAAGCTTGAAAGCGCTAATCGGAATAATTTTTCTATAGTGGTGTGCAACAGTGATAATTCTGTTTGTGAATATAACCACTAACACAACTTTCTTCATTATAAAATTTTATAGAACGGCTATATTCTACCGAAATAACTTTTCTTCATTTTTTGTGTTTGTATCTTTTGTATTAACGTTCGTCTGCAATGCCAACTTACCTATCCATTTGCTTCGTTTTAATTAAGCTCTGTTGGACGTTCGTGCAATCCGACCAGGTCTGCCAGATCAAAAATCAGAAAGCCGAACACAGATGTTAATTTAGCCGGACAGTTTACCCCAAAAACCGGACACAGATGTTAATTTAGCCGGACAGTTTACCCCAAAACCCGGACAGCAGTTTTCTTTCCCGTTTTTAACATTTTGTATTGTTGTTTTATACTGTCCGAAAATATACATTTTGTCTTCGACATTTTGAGATCTGAAAACAATTTAATGTCTGTAAGAGTGATAATTTAAAACGAACAGTGTTATAAATGTAAATTAAAAGTAACTCGTGGATATTCAAAAATATAGATTCGTTGACAATGTAGTTAAACTTTTGCGCATACAATTAATTCGTACCTATTGTATATAATATAATGTTGACACTGCTAGACTCTTTATTCACGAGTAGTCTTCACGGCTGCCCCTTTGATTTGACGATAGGAGTTCGCATAAATGAGAGCGGCGGCTTTCATGATAATACAGAGATCATCTTCATCTTTATGGATTAAACCAAGGATGGTTTGTTTCGGTCTCAAACAGGCGACGATTAGAACTGGTCACTCCAGCGCGCTTCCTCGGACGCCCCACACCTCTTCGGCTTGTAGTTTCATAGTTGTTTGGGGATGCGGTAGTCATCATCCATTCGGCAAAGATGTTCCCGCCGATACTGGGCCATAATACACAGATTAACAGTAATATCATAAAATGCCTAACATACTAAAAGGATAGGAAATAAAAATCTAGTACGCACATTTTTTTTCAGATCTAGTACCTTTTTTCACATAGTAGACACCTTTGAAAGGAAAATCCTCAGACGCATTATAGGCCCAATACAAGAAAATGGCTCATGGAGACTGAGATACAACAATGAACTGTTTCAAATATATAAAGAGATAAGAATCTCAAAATTTATAAGAATGCAAAGGTTGCGTTGGGCCGGATATGTTATGAGAATGGAGGATGGCAGGAACCCCAAAAGGGCTCTGCTGGGTACATGGGAGGGAACGAGATCTAGAGACAGACCGAGGAAGAGGTGGGAAGATGGCGTTGCAGAGGACGCGAGGGACATGGGGATAAGAAACTGGAGGAGGGCTGCAATGGATAGAGTAGATTGGAGGCGGAGATTGGTGGAGGCCAGGGCCCGACTTGGGTTGTAGCGCCATAGGAGAGAGAGAGTACTTTTTTAGGCATAAAAAATGTGCTATACCTTTATGATAATACTACGTGCAAATTTGTCAGACAAAAGCCTAACAAAATCCGGACAGGCCGGACTAAACGTGTTAAATAAAAGCCAAACATGTCCGGCTAAAGCCGGGTGTCTGGCAACCCTAGATCTGACACACACACGTGGGCACTTGTTTTATGATTTAATGTAATTTGTTTGTTGCCATTGACTACTTAAAACTGTAGCGGTGGACAATATTGTGGACCCAATGAGACAAAGACGCACGCCGCTAGTACAACACGAGTCAGCTTTGTGAATGCGACGTATGGTTTTGTTTGCCATTGCGTTCGATAAGAAACATTTCACAGACACGTAGATCCTATCTGCTTTTACAGTTTTTTTTTATGTTCTTAAAACTAACTTATCGTATACAGTAGAACCTCACTAATTCGTCACCTACGGGACCAAAGGGGTGACGAGTTAGCGAAATAGACGATTTAGTGAGGGAATAAGAAACAAACCCATTAAAGACAATATAAAATATTTTATTTTTTGTACACTACTAATGTCATGCTCGAACGTGTTTATTACTGGAAATTTTCAAACTCAAACAAGTTAAGCACTGTAACTGCAGAAAAAATTGTTTAATGATTGTGAAAAAAACCTGTAATTTTCTTCTGCTTTTCTCTGTCGACCGTACTTTTCAAGAGCCAAATTATGCATTTGGCGCAGTGAAATTATTTTAGGCAGTTCTGTTTCATCGTGGCCTTCATACCACTTGATTGCTGTAGTCTCCCACCTTATGAGAGATTGCAGGTTTTATTGGCTGGTCATCTTCTTCATCATTAGCTTCTGTTGGTTCTGTGGATACGTATGTAACAATTTCATCATCACTAAACATTTCGTAGCCTACATCCGGTAAGTCTATTTCACACTAATTTTTGACGTCATCTTCATTTAAACTGTTAAATGCTGGTAGGGATTGACATATATATCTAACAATTCCGATGTGGGATCAAGACTTTCTGGTTCTGTAGACGCTGGTTGTAATTCAGACGGCCGTAACTTATTCAGGAAGATTTTAGACTGTTTTCTGGATAGTTTGCCAGTCATCAACAATACCTGGATTTTCGGAAACTGTAACGCTATAACGACACAAGACAACACTTATTGTGCCGTGTACACAAGTACGAAACACCCATTCTCGGAACCGATACCTTCCGCAGTCCGTTCTCTTGGCTATTATTAGAACCCTGGCCGCAATCAGCACGTTTCTGGTTTACCGCGGCTATAATTAGAGCGTGTTACTGGCTTGTTAATAAAGAAAAAGAAAAAAAGCTTAAGTGGGTGACAATTAGTGAAGTTCTACTGTATTTACATTATTTCGCACACTACAGCATGTATTAGAATCGACATATTCGTAAGGAAAAATCCTCGTTAATGTTAAACATGTTTATCGACATAAAACTTTGTTCGCATCAAGTTTGTATTATTTATTTGTAAGATATAAGCTAAGTTTAAGTTTGCGACGAAATGTATTTTATAAATTAAAATTAGTTTCAAATATTGTGCGTGATAAAATTATGGCCGCACGATTCAGCTGCACTTCGTAATTTGTGTAACGCGTTATCCGATACCTTGTGCAGCGAGTACGTACCAAAAACGGTAACAAACAATTCGTACAAATTAACGCGACGTTATGGTACTGTTGAAATGTGAATGACTTGTGGACGTGACATACCAGGACATCTGGTGGAGAACGTGCGCACTAAGTGTGGAATGTCGGTTATATTTACAGTCGATTTTGTTTTTAATATAGAAATTTATTTTTTGTTAAATATTTTTTATTACGCGTGTATAAACTGTATAACGTATATAAACCTAACTATATAAGATATAGGCCTATGGTTTTATTAAAACAAAATTTTAATTTTATTAACTTCGTAGTGAAGCACGCGGTTTAGTTTTCGGGCAGGCAACTAACAAAAAAAAAAATAATAATTTACAGGCCTGACGTATCCCATACTAATTACTTTTTAAATAAAGTTTTTGACGTTAATACCACTTGTCGCCAGTGTTGTCCATAAACCTTCTGTGTATTGTACGAAGTTGACGTTATTTTTGGAAAGCGATGAAATATTTTAAAGACAAAACTTCATTTATTTCTATAGGCCTATGATATTTCGAGTCTCCTTTTTCGATTGTTTTAATCCGGGGGGGGGGGTAGTCACAGAGGTTTCTGATTCATGATTACATTTAAAATCTTTTCCAATTTTCCAGTTAGTACAGACCGTCAGTTTACTATTTTGGAGAGTACGAAAACGAGCCTGTCTTGTACGAATGTTCCACAGCAGTGTTCAACAGTTCTTACCATTTCCATTGTTTACACTGAATAAGAAAGGGTTTCATAAGAAATTATCGGTATGCCATGTGTTAAGATACGATCCCTAAGCACGTTCAGACAGTATTATAATGTAGAAACCACGCTTTATCGCTACAGCCACACGCTTCCAACTTCTACTGCTATTTTTTGTTTGAACTTAACTCTTGCTTCGCGTTAACTCTGTTAACGTCTTTGCCAGGTCTTTACGTTTTTTGCGTCTTTCCCGATCTAAGCTCTAGCTTTCGTGAACAAGCGTTTGTGCCTTATGATATGTATCTACAGTAATTATAATTCTGTTATGGATTCAGGCCCGGATCTATAAATTTTGGGCCCCCCTGCAAAAGATCAGCAAGGACCGACCAATTTTTTCATGAGTACTTTATCAGTTGCCTTACCATTTTTTTTTTTTTTTTTTTTTTTTGCTGTTTGAGACCGACCAGTATGGTCGGACTCGGGCTGTTTTGGAGACGAGCTCCCTTCAGCCGTGTGGATAAGGGGTTTTTGGGGGGACGTACGCCAGACGATCGGAGCGCGGAGAAGGTGGAGGCACTTAGTTGGGAGAGTACTGTTTGTTGGTTATATTGTGTGAGGTGTAGTGTGTAGCCATACTCGAGAGGGAGAGGTAGATGGATGTGGCCGTTATAATGTTTCTGGGGCATCTTTATTTAAGCATTTTGTTGATTTAGTTTATTTCTTCTTCATATTGTTCTGCGACGTTCTTGCAGGGGGGGGGGCGGCCAAGACTGGGACGTGAGACGCTGCCTTACCAACTCTTATATATATATATATATATATATATATATATATATTGTGACGGCAGCGGTATGCGAAAATCTGCTCTCCGGTACCAGCGGTGGACACAGCGAGCCAACCAGCGATCCCGGTTAGTCAATAAAACCCGGGCCGGAAGAAAATTTTGCACACTCCATCGCCACGCCATCGAACGCACTTCATCTCCTCTCCTCTCTCGGACGACATCGAGGCGGGGTCAGCCGGAAGGAACAGCCGAAGAATAGAACCGCAGCCGTTCTTGCGTCTTCGCACTCCCGTTCCGCGCCAGCGATGGATTTCGCTGGGCCGGCAGCCGACTCTACAACCGGTGCCGAAAGAAGAGGAGGACTGCAGTACGCCACGAACAGCGGGCGCAGCCGCCGAACATCTCAGCGCGGCACTACCAACATCACCGTTCTCGCCACTCGGTCCTTTTTAGGGCCACCAAAAACGATAGTGTGTACGATTGGCGCCATTTGTCATGCGGCATGCCTTTTGTCCGGTGACAATATATATATATTGCAACAGTACAAATATGTACTAGTACTGTGCATTGGAAAATCTGCATTAATATCACGCAAATACATGCGATAATTATTTGTATGTTAATCGTATGATGAAAACAATCCCAGACCTGAATGCTACGCTTATTGTGTGTGTGTGTGTGTGTGAGAGTGTATCACCTGCTCTACAGGCTCAGGACTGTTAACTCACACAGAGGTTTTACGTGTGTAACGCATTGGTAGTTGTTATGAAAAGTTAAATTAGCTACGTAAGTAGGCCTGTATTAGGCTGTATTCACAACGTTGTTACAAAAATCGGTATTACTGTATTTGATCAGGTTAAAAAACCTCATTTCACTAAACTCGCTGTTGGCTTTAATTTAAAATTTCTCCCTTCTGTGAGCCCCTGGGCATCTGCCCAGTTATAATAGCTACACTGTGTGTGTGTGTGTGTGTCACCTGCTCTACAGGCTCAGGACTGTTAACTCACACAGAGGTTTTACGTGTGTAACGCATTGGGAGTTGTTATGAAAAGTTAAATTAGCTACGTAAGTAGGCCTGTGTTAGGCTGTATTCACAACATTGTTACAAAAATCGGTATTACTGTATTTGATCAGGTTAAAAAACCTCATTTCACTAAACTCGCTGTTGGCTTTAATTTAAAATTTCTCCCTTCTGTGAGCCCCTGGGCATCTGCCCAGTTATAATAGCTACACTGTGTGTGTGTGTGTGTGTGTGTGTGTGTGTGTGTGTGTGTGTGTGTGTGTGTGTGTGTGTGTGTGTGTGTCACCTGCTCTACAGGCTCAGGACTGTTAACTCACACAGAGGTTTTACGTGTGTAACGCATTGGTAGTTGTTATGAAAAGTTAAATTAGCTACGTAAGTAGGCCTGTATTAGGCTGTATTCACAACGTTGTTACAAAAATCGGTATTACTGTATTTGATCAGGTTAAAAAACCTCATTTCACTAAACTCGCTGTTGGCTTTAATTTAAAATTTCTCCCTTCTGTGAGCCCCTGGGCATCTGCCCAGTTATAATAGCTACACTGTGTGTGTGTGTGTGTGTGTGTGTGTGTGTGTGTGTCACCTGCTCTACAGGCTCAGGACTGTTAACTCACACAGAGGTTTTACGTGTGTAACGCATTGGTAGTTGTTATGAAAAGTTAAATTAGCTACGTAAGTAGGCCTGTGTTAGGCTGTATTCACAACATTGTTACAAAAATCGGTATTACTGTATTTGATCAGGTTAAAAAACCTGATTTCACTAATCTCGCTGTTGGCTTTAATTTAAAATTTCTCCCTTCTGTGAGCCCCTGGGCATCTGCCCAGTTATAATAGCTACACTGTGTGTGTGTGTGTGTGTTTACTGATAGCATATGACAGGCGTAAATGAAATAAAATTTGCATTTTATATGAAAACATTTATTTACAGGAACAAAATTAGTTGTAAACTATAAAAGAACAATTTTCCACAATACAACCTTTGCGAAATATTACATTTTGTTTAATTTTTAAAAGTACCTTTTTTTTAGAAAAATAGAAATGTAATTTTTAACACAGAAATAGAATTATTGTTAAAAAAGAAACTTACGACTATTAAACAATTCGGTTTGGGGCACATTCAGAAACAATCAGTTTTCCTCTTTTTCATTAAAGAAAAACGTTCGATCAGTTTTCTCTAATCCAGTGATGATGTAACTTCTTGGTTAAGTGCAATCATGCCTAAGTCACTTAATCTTTCTTGGCTCATTGAACATCTCAAATAACTGTTCACCCTCTTCAAAACGGAGAAAGACTTTCTGCTGCCGCAACTGTGACGGGCAAGGTTAAAAATAAAACCAAGGCAGTCAAAACTTCTGGATAACTAGACGTTATTGTGTCAAGCTTTGTGTAAAGAAGATCATATGCTGAGTTCAACTGTTTAATTTCGGATTGTAAGCCCATTCGAAGTGAAACTAGTTCTAAAGGAAGAGTCGGACCAATATCACGTTTGTATTTGGTTTGCAGTCTTTCCGCCCTTGAAACAACTTCATCTTCTGACAAAGAAAGTAAAACTTGAGGAAACAAAACTGAAAAATTTTCTGTTAAATTTCGAAAAGACGAAAAACGTTCAGAAATTTGTCCATTTACACTGTCCAAGAGAGGGAAAAAAACATTCACTTTGAACTTACGTTCACTGTCACAAAACCTGTAATCCTCTCCTGGAATTGTTTTGGCTTGAGTGCGACAGGGCAGGAGGAGGGGAATTCAAAGAAACTTGACATGCGCACACGTGCAGAGTTAATCATAGTGTTGATATTACGACAGCGCTCTTGTAAAGAAATATAAATTACTATTAAATAAACTACGTTACTCACCGTCAGAGGCTTAATTCTTATACTTGTGATGTTATACTAACTCCTGTTGCAGGATTTTGGTATTGTAAAACAAAATTTTGGTATCCTGCAACAGGAGTTGTATAACATCACAAGTATAAGAATTAAGCCTCTGACGGTGAGTAACGTAGTTTATTTGATTGTCATACAAGTGGCTTGGTACTGTGAATAAAACTTAATTTTAAATTACTATTTCCTAGGAAAACGAAACAGCTGAAGTAGTTGTTACAAATGCGGAAGGAAATGATGTTTTGTACATCTTAATTATTCTTAAAAAATAAAAATGTTTGCAACGAAAACCACCACCTTTTAAACCTTTGTTTGGATTTTTTTCCTCTTGGGCCCCCTTGGGCCGTTCAGAGGTGTGGGCCCCCCCGCACCGCGGGGTCTGCGGGTATACAGATCCGGGCCTGTATGGATTCCATTCCTTTTTGTTTCTTCTTTACTATCCTCAGTTCTTCTAAATCCATCGTGCTTTCAATCAAAACATTTCTGGCCTACACACATGCTACTGCTTCGCTTACACAAACGGCGAGGCTTCCTTTACTACCGCGTTCGTTTACGTACTGTCCTGTCAGTGCTTACTACATCTAGGCGCGATATAGTGCAGACAGTTACGCACAGCCAATCTCCACTGTTTGTTCGGTATTGTGTTCTTGTGTCTTTTCAAAATCGTCCGTTCCCTGGGCGATAGACTGCTGCTGGACTCGCGCATTGGTTGCAGCAGATTCTACACACGTGAAGGCCTATATACAAATATCACAGAATGCAGTTGTAATTAGTTTCTGAGTATACAGTTAGAACAGATTCCATTGTATAAGCTACTACACTGATTTTGTGCAAATGTGAGTTTAAACTACTGTAAACTCCCGATTATCCGGGTTGCCGATTATCCGCGGCAACCCGTGGATTTTTTTTGTAAGCGGAAATAAATTTCAGTTGGATAATAAAGCTAAACTGGCAGATGTGTCTTCCAGAGCATTTTATGGTTGATCACTCTACAATTGACACTTTGTTGTTTTCGGACGATCGGGCTATTCTGTAGGATTCGGAAAACAGATTGCAGAAGGGTATAGATTTGTTAAATCGAATCTGCAAAGACTCTGGATTGCAAATATTCACACTTAAGACCAAGGTGATGGCTTTTCGTGGAACTGATCCCGTACGGGCAAATATTGTACATGGTACTGTCCTGGAACAAGTTAGCAATTTTGAATATCTGGGCTACAGTGTGTCTTATAATGCAAGCAACGACGTTGTGAATAAGTTGCATAAGTCAACCTTATGTGCGGAACCTTTTCGCGAACTCTTAAATCAGTAAGTAAAGGAACACGCCTAAAATTCTACAAGGTGATGAGCCTTCCCACGCTTCTTGATGGGTCTGAGAATTGGACTCTTAACGAAAGGCCATGCCAGTCGCATCCAAGCGGGTGAAATGAGATTATCAGGCACGTGGTAGGGTTTACTCTCCATGATCATAGAAGAAACACAGATATACGGCAGGCACTGAATATTAAGTGTATACTCGGCAGGGATTGGGAATATATTTGCCGAATGGATGACTGCCGCATCCCCAAACAACTATGGAACTACAGTATAAGCCGAGGGGACGGAGAGGCGTGGGACGTCCGAGGAAGCGCTGGTGTGACCAGCTGTAATCTTTACCTGTTTCCTTGAATATGATGATAATAAAGCTTCTGTTCCACTGATCTTAATACACTATTTTCTTAATTTTTATAACTATTTTATTAACATTATTGTTTTAGTATTATGCAAGTTAAAGGTGTGTCGGAGGAACGGATTGTGTCACCGATACCATCCATGCATGATGATTGTGCGTGTGGGAACACTTATTTTTCTCAGTAAGTTATGTTTGTCTTTATGTTTACGCGGTATAACCGAAAGGTGTCTAGCTCAGTTAACGGATAAGAAATGTTAGATATTGACGTTGAACGCCACCTTTGGTGTTTGCCGACAGGTCAGCAGTGACTTTACTGACTTGTATTTTTCTGACATTTTTAAAGTCTTAGGTTTGCGATAATTTATTCCTGAAACTGATCCCTGTTGCGCATGAAAACGCGGGGGAGTTTACTTGGATTTTACTATCACTATAGTAGCTATTAATAGTAACATAGATAAATCTACGAAGACATTTATCTGATGAGCTGAATGGCACTGAACACTGCAGAGCGTCCATAAATACGTTGGACGTTATAAATGTTTTTCTTTGTTTTTTGTGTGTGGGGAAATGAAGCGTGTTAATGGGAATTGGATCGTACGTTGTAAACACAGAGATAAACGGCGTTTCAAAACTAATTCTCTTGTAGTTTTTTGTTATGAAGAGGAAGAATCGTGTTACTCGTGTATGATTTTAATGCTGTCTCGATGAATTATGTGGGTAATTAGTTATAAAAATATTTCACTCATTCACTGCAACCGTTTTTCGTGTGTTGATAGAAAGAAAAATTGTAAAGGATACTGGCTTCAGACGAGACTGGTCTTAACCAGTCGATACCTCTTTGATCCAGTTTGCTTTTGCGTGCTCGCGTTTTATTTAAGGCGTATGAACTTTTTGTTACCATGGGACTGATGCAGGCATAAAGAAACCGCCAATGGAAGGCGTGACTGCCCACCAAAACCCCATCCCATCCCCCCCCCAATCGCTCTATACTCTCCATTATTATTTACAGTTATGCTCAAACGATACTTTCCTCTTTCCAAAACAGATAATATGATCGTCACCATATCTGAATTGGACCCGTTATATTTTTTCTTCGGATCTAACAACCGAAGACACAACCGTTTATTATAAATCTACTGTAATGCTTATTGTTGGCTCGTCATAAGAATACGTTTCTTTGCCCTAGTTGGTGCACCCTGGGTAACGCTAAATCTGCTACGGCGAACATACGCCTACACGATCCTCACAAAACATGACAGGAAGAGCTAAGAGGAAAACCAGCCCTTCTCAGGGCTTCGACGATGGCCTCCGAATATTATTTTGGAATGCGGGAGGCCTGAACACCTCAAAATTTTGTGAGTTCACGACTCAAGTTTTAACGTTTGACGCAGATGTTTTCATCTTAGTTGAAGCCGGAGCTTCTACGGACTCCATTGATTGTTTTAATGTGACGAATTACACAAATTATGTTTTACCTCGAGCAAGACAAGTGGCCTCAGGCATCATAGTGGGAGTAAAGAGCACAATGGCATGTGAGTTCGCCGTTTTACACACCATGACACAAACAGATAAACATGAAGCTGTCAATATCAAAGTGTGGAATAATGGACACCTGTTTAAGATCATTGGAATATACAACCCGCCAAATAACAAGATCAGTACAGACGACATAGCAGACGCATCCCGCCACCGAAACAGCATCGTCAGTGGAGATTTTAATGCGCACTCCCCTCGATGGGGATACTCGGACACTAATGCTCCTGGCCATGCCATTGAAAACCTGATTGATACAACTAACCTGATCCACCTCCTGACTGAACCAACCTTCTTATCATTCGCTGGACACAACAGCACCCCCGATTTGGCGATAGTTCAAGCCAATCTCGTAAGCAGATCCAATATATCCCTTAAGGAAGCTATTGGAGGATGTGGACACCGAACCCTAGCGCTAAGCATAAGGACCAAACAGAAGAACCCCATTGAGCCTCGCTTACCGCGATGGAATTTCAAAAAGGCGAACTGGCCGAAGTTCAGTCTATTCTCCAACCAAATACTCACCCCTTGTATCATCACCGATAATCCTGATCAATCAACTGACAGATTTATTGAGGGTATCCTAGAAACTGCTAAGAAAAGCATACCTCGAGGAAGTGTTAAAAAATATAAACCCTTTTGGAATGCGACTATCACCGCTCTCCAGAAGGAAAGGAACAAGGCGAGAAAGAAAGCTGAGAGAACGAGGCTACTACAAGACTGTGCTGAATTAAGAAGGAAGCAAGCAGCTCTCACTCGGGCCATCATCCAAGCCAAGGAAAGTATATACAGGAACTTTGTCGCCAAACTAGATTTCAGAAGGGACGGCACCAAAGCCCACAATTTCCTATCAAGCTTAAATAATGATAAGAAGAGGCAAGCATGGCAAGCCATGAAAGTGAATGACAAGCTCCTCACCAGTCCAGTGCAAGTAGCCAATAGCCTTTGCAAATTCTATGCCTCAGTTAGCTTCCTGAAAGTCAGCGGTCCTGAACGAAAAAGTGTGCAAATGAGCCAAACAACAAGCGTAGCAACTAAAGAAGAGCACTGCTCTATGATTGCCCGTTTCTCTATACAAGAGTTAGAAATAGCTTTAAGGGATTTAAAAAATGGCAAGTCTGCTGGACCTGACAATATTTTCCCAGATTTCCTAAAGAACCTTGGGACCACTGCTAAACTATGTTTCCTGAAACTTATCAACCTAACATGGGACAAGCGGATTCCTCACCAATGGAAAAAGGCTGAGATAATCCCCATCTATAAAAAAGGAAAACCTCGAAGCAGCCTGAGCAGCTACAGGCCTATTTCACTAACCAGCGTGTGCTGTAAAATAGCGGAAAAGATGGTGGAACGCAGACTAAGAACTTTCCTAGAGTCAAGTGGTGCAATCAGCGATGCTCAGGCGGGATTCCGTCAACATCGATCTACAATAGACCAAATAGTTAAATTCACTCAGGCGGTTAAAGACGGCTTCCGTCGAAAACAATCGACACTGGCTGTGTTGATCGATTTCAAGGCTGCGTACGACAAAGTTTGGCGCGCACTACTTCTATACAAACTCAGAGAGCTCGGAGTGAATAACAACATGCTCACATGGATAAAAAACTTTCTAACCGAACGCTACATCAGAACTAAATTCGTTAATACCACTTCTAAGTACAAATTACAGCGACAAGGACTACCCCAAGGCGCAGTAATCAGCTGTCTGCTCTTCAACATTATGATCAATGACTTAACAACAGCGATCAATAAGATACCTGGAATATCCTGTCTTCTATACGCAGATGATGTCATCCTGTGGGCAACTACAAGCAGCACCTCCCACCTTGAATCAGTAGTCAACTCTGTTTTAAAAAACGTCGCATCATGGGCAGACAGCAACAAAATGGTAATAAGTCCTGATAAAACGGTTTTTCAACTTTTTACCCTCTCTACTAAACCTCCAAAAATCGAACTTCAGTATAAAGGAACTAACCTGCCTGAAACCTCGATTGCGAAATACCTGGGCGTCAAGGTAGACACAAAACTGACATTCAACAGCCACGTCCAGGAAACCGCTGAGCGGGCAGGGAAGCGCATAAGCTTAATGAAACGGCTAGCAGCGACAAAATGGGGATGTACCCAAGATGTGCTGGCAACCGCATACAAATCATACGTGAGACCCACCATGGACTACGCCAGCGAAGTAACCTCCCTTGCAAGCTCCAATAACCTGAAGAAGCTCGACAAAGTCCAGAACGACGCGCTCAGATTCATCACAGGTGGCGCTTTCTCAACACCAATTCAAGCGATGGGAATTCAAACCGACATAGAGCCACTCACTTCAAGAAGGGAGAAGTTTACACTCAAGTTCTGGGAAAGATCTAGACGAGTTGACCACAAACACTGGAATGGTTTTACGCCAGCAAACCATAGATTAAAAACACAAACTACCCCTATCCAATGGGATGAGACACTCAAGAGACAAATACAAGGTCAATACGGGAAACCCTGCACCCCTGCAAGTATACAACACTGTTTTTGATGCAACGCCAGTGACAAGACTAACTCTGATTGACCAGTCAGCACCAAAGTACCTTACAGATCCACATGAACTCAAAAAATCCGCTATAGAAACAATCCACACCCTCTATCCTGAAAAGGAATGGTTACATATTTTTACTGACGGATCAATGTTACCCAACCGTGGAACTGGTGCCGGAGCATATTCTCAAATTTTCCAAATAAGCTGTGCTGTGGGACTGCACTCCAGCAACTACGACGGCGAAGTCAAAGCTATCCAAATGGCCGCAGAACAACTAGCTAAATACCAAAGTATCCAACTAAAGCGAGTCGTCTTCTTTATCGATTCTCAAACCGCCATTGTCGCACTAGCTGGAAACAGTCCCACGGACTGCATCTTGACGCTCCGTACACGTGAAGTTCTCGCTACCCTCATACATGGCAACTGGGTTGTCCACCTACAATGGATCCCCAGCCATGTTGGAGTTAACGGAAATGAAGAAGCGGACAAGCTTGCAAAAAATGGAGCCCTAATGCAGCAACCTAGCCTATCATCGGCGAAATATCAGATTGACATGGCCGTAAAGAACTACGTGAAACAAATACATACAGAAGCCGGCAGAGGCAAAAAGTGGGAGTCACTTCTTACAACACAAATTTCACGAACCCTCAAGAGATCGACCGCGGTCGCGGAGTTCAGACTATGCACTGGCCACGACTACCTCCAAGCCCATTTACACCGATTCGGCCTGGTGAATTCCAACATCTGCCCGCTGTGCAATGGAGGAATGATGGATGGACAACACCTACCTGTCTGTCCTGAACTGGCGAACCTGCAACCGCGAACTTTATCCTGTCTGTACTGGGAGGGTCGCCGCCGAATGGCTGAACTGCCGAGAGCGGGGATTGGATAAAGTAAAGTAAGTACGTTTCTTTGCACTGTTATTGAAGTTAATGTTCTTCTTCGTCTTCTCCTCTTCAAAGATTAGGTTATGTAAACCTGTTCCGGCACCCTTATCGTCCTCGAACGACGCACGTCTCTTCTACAATGGCTTTATAGTTCAGTGCCGCTTTCGCAAATCGATCCCCTGTCATCCTTTGCAGATGATTCCATCATTCTGTAAATTTAAATAATTCCATTTATGTCCTTTATTTCGAGTTCTGCTCTGATGTCTTCATTCCTTATTCTATCTTGCAATGTATAATGTAAAGTATTTCGAAGAAACTGCATTTCAGCACTCTGAATCTTGCCGCTTTCCTTGTCATGACCCATGCCCTGCTCGCATAAATCAACGTGGGTGTTGGAATTGTCTTATAAAATTTAATCCTTGTGCTGTGTCTTGTTTTATTTCTAAGATTTCTATGTATCGTATCACAAATATTCCTAAATTTATTTATCTTCTCTCTTATATCATATTCAGATTCATAGCTTCCTCCACAGCCGAGATGTTTTAAACGCCTCACTTGTTCTAAAGTGCTATTGTTTATAACTATCTTAGTCCTCATGGGATATTTGGTTTTTAAAGGGCATGGTTTTTTACTGAAATTGTCAGTGAGTACTCTCTTACCACTTCTTGTAATCGAAACATAGCTGTTTGTAAATCATCCTCATTTTCTTGAATAAGAACTATAGCAGGGAACCCATACAAATTGATTTGTTAATCTGTATTCCCAAAGTCACTCTGGATTTCCATGCTCTCAACATGTCGTCAGTCTTTAAAATAGGTTAGATACCTGTTATTCCTTCATGCAACTTACTTTGGTCGCTAGGCACGACGCGTTTCAGGATCAAGGTCCCATCTTCAGGTGATGATCACTCGGGTCGAGCTCGTCGGTTCATAAAAACACACACATAAAAAAACACTGAATTCAAACACTCACACTGAGCGACCAAAGTAAGTTGCATGAAGGAATAACAGGTATCTAACCTATTTTAAAGATTAACCATTGCAGCTTGGTGACCATACACACAATGAATATGTCGTCAGTGTAAGTTAATATTATAGTACATACTGTATGTGCTTAACGCGAGAGCAAAACGGTAATTTTGAATACCGGGGCTGTAATGTATCGTACGTTACAAACAATGCTGCGGTGAAGAAGCTGCACAAGTTCAACCGTATTTGCGGGACCAAGGAAAGAAAGACGCCTGAAGTTCTACAAGGCGATAGCTCTGCCCGCACTTCTCTGTGAGTCTGAGAATTGGACTTTAATGAAGTACAAGGCCAGGCGTATTCAAGCGGCCGAAACGAGATATTTCTCAGGCACGTGGGAGGATACACTGTTCGAGGTTGGAAAAGAAATGTCGACGTTCGGCAGGAGCTGAATATCATGAGTTTGCACTGATAGAATTGCCCACTGTCGGCTAAAACGGTTGGAACATTTTTACCAAATGGATGACTGCTGCATCCCCAAACAACTAAGGAATTGTAAGCCGATAAAACCGAGACGTGTGTGAAGCGTTCGAAGAAGCGTTGGACTGATCAGCGCCAACGCCGCGCCGGTATCTCCTTGGGACAGAAACAAACCTTTTTTGTTTTAATCCTCACGAAAGATGATGATGATGATGATGAAAATTATGATTTTCTTCGCGCATTTGTAAAAACAAACTTCTTAACAAGACACTGGCGTAAAATATTACAGTATTACTGGTGAATTCCTTTGTAAGTAACTTGCTGAGTTTCTTGAAGGTTTTCTATGTAATGTCATCAAATAATAAATACTTCTGCAAGTAAAATTTATTGTATTTTCACCTCACGCACGTTTCACAGAAATAATTCCGTATCTTCAGAGGTTTTATTTGAATTAACGTACAATCGATTCATTTCGATTATAATAAAATTAACGAATAATCGATTTTATTTCAATTAAAGTTTTTGACTGTTGTAATGTTTTTTACATAAACCAGTGTGCCAACTAATAAAATTTAAATTGACAACAATCAAAAATTTAAATCGAAATAAAATCGATTATTCGTTAATTTTATTATAATCGAAATGAATCGATTGTACGTTAATTCAAATAAAACCTCTGAAGATGCATAGTGATTTCTGTGAAACGTGCGTCAGGTGAAAATACAATAAATTTTATTTACAGAAGTACTGATTTGATGATATTACTGGTGGAGTGGCTCAAACAGGTAGACGTTGGCCTCTTTAGGTTACTTAGTACTACAAAAAGGAACGATTATCGTTATTATTATTACAGCTGGATTATAGGTATATTGTTACACCGCGTATATAGCTGCCATGTAAGTATGATGTGTGCTTGGCTTTAAACATAACTTGGTTCAGAGCAAATGAATTTTATAAAAATATTTTCATAGTCGTGGATAATCAGATTTTGGATCAGGTTAGTCATTTTAATTACCTGGGTTGTAATATGTCATATGGAACTGACATTGATTGGGATAGTAAGCTTACAAAATTTAGAAGCATCTGTGGAACGATTCGTCCTAAAAAATAAAACACGAAAGGATACCTGAATGAAATTTTATAAAACTGTGAGTGTTCCCATATTCCTGTGTGCTAGTTAGACATATACTCTTGCCAAAGGGACATGCAGAGGATTCAGGTAGCCGAAATTAAAATTCTAAGACAGACGCAAGGTTGTTCTCTCTTGGATCGGATAAGTAACGAGGATATTAAACGCGATTTAAACATTGTATTATTGCACCAGAAGACTGAACACCACAGAAGGAGATGGTGGGAACAGTTGAATCGCATGCCTGATATATGACTACCTGTGGCTGCCTTGGGTTATCACCTTACTGGGAAGAGAGATGCCGGTAGACCGAGGAGGAGATGGGTTCCGGAACAGGTCTACGGCCTAGTCCTTGGAGTGGTGATGATGATGATGATAGAAATATTTCCAATAGGTGCTGCCAATAAATTATTGTTTGTGTTGTAGTTAAACACAAACAATATCGCGATTTATTGTATGAATATCTAGAAATAAACTGTAGAAAAGAAAATATCATTAAACACTTTTTGTGGTAAATAAGGCACGAACAAAATCAATCGTAGAAGAAAATGTTAGTAAACGCATTTTTGTGGTAATGCGGGGCCTTAGCTGAACGTTTGCAGTCTGTGACGAAACGTTTTGTAGTTTCCTTTGTCTCATCTAAGAATTTTTTGTACGTTTAAATTTTAGTAGGCTGCTAAAATGCCGGGTCGATGGATTGACCTTAATCGAACTGTATGATGTAATATAGTCGCCAGTTTGTCGAGCTTCCGTAGTGTTCGCGAACAGTATTGCATGTAGGTTCCGGGTAACGATCGTTTAATTGTCCGGAAACTACATCAGGTGATCGCAGATTGTTAAAAAAAATCAAATAATTAATTAAATTTCGCTCAGCGGCAAGCTTGACCGGTGAACCGTCCTTGGCTGTCGCAACATACGATAATTTGTTCACAGAAACCAGAAACAATGAAACCGATGCCTTTGGAATTTAGTTTTGCGTTGTAAATAAAAAGATAAAAAAACGGCCTCTTCAATATATTTTGTAATAAATAAACTGGAAAAATTGACGATATTTCATTTAAATAAACATTTATATTGACGATCTAATAAGGAAACGGAAACATCCTGCGAACCCTGGTATTAAGGTATCATGCGACAGATATTTGAATGTGCCGTTGTTTGCTGACGACTTGCTTGTAATTCAAAATACAGAATCTGCTTTACAAAAATCTGTTTTTAAGGTTCACGAGATTTGCAAACAATACGATATGAAAATCTCCAGTATAAAAACAAAGGTAATGGGATTTCGACGTAAGGAGTCGATAAGAACAAAAATAATATTAATGATCAAATTCTCGAACAGGTGAGCCATTTTAATTGTTTGGGAAACTATATTGACCATGATAGAAATTATAATATTGATGTTAAGTTAGGAAAATTCCAGACGATCTGTGAGACAATCAATCGCATTTTTTAGAAACAATGTACGTCGAGATGCAAAATTAAAGTTTTGCAAAGTTATGTATCTGTACTGTCCTGTGGGTGTGAATTATGGATAACAACCAAGAAACAAGACAGTAAAATACAGGCCTCAGATATGGCGTACTTAAGAGGAGTTAAAAAGTGTCCTAATAAACTTGACCGTATGCAGAATGAGCCCGTAAGAGAAGAATTACAAGTTTTTAACTTGAATGAAAATTAAACGAGTACAAACAACGGTGGTAAGAACACTTAGAAAGAATGTCAGATTGGAGACTGGCCAAACAAGTCTGGAAATCAAGCGTATAGGACACAGGTGTGTGGGTAGACCCAGGAACGGGCAACACATTGCATATGTTGTGATGAAGGTGATGATGACGAAACTGGAAAAATGTTACTTTTTACGTCTATTACTATTCGTCTTTTTATTATTTACTGTATTTTATTCTTATATTTTTTAAAATTATTTGCTCACTTTATGTGTCAAGAAGTTTGTATTTTGAACTGAATTTGAAATTTACACAGAAATTCTCGTTTTTACACAAAAATGTTCACCTTATTGAGACAAATTTTCTCTCGTTGTTATGTAGGCTATGCGATTTATTCAAGAGAGAACTGACAGTAGCAGAAACCGGTTTGCCAACTAATGATTGGGATAAAGTCAAAAATTGTGCACGTGTGAATAGAAAGGCAATTGACCGGACCGAAGTTTCGCAAGCAACCGGGAACTTCTATGCATTTATGCTAAGGCAGTCACACGCATAGCGCGTGGTTTTTACTTTAGATATAGTAATCGTGTAACTCGTCACTTATGACACAATAGTGAATGCGTATAGCACAAATGTCTGTTAGTACTTCAGTGTATGAAGTACAGTGTGGTATCAGTTAGAACAGATGTAGTTCTTAGGCGAGAAACAGACCGAGTACGATGGAATAACGGATGGAAGTATACGATCGCGCGCGGTCCCCTGACGTACGTCATCGCAACGAAAGGGGCCCCACACAGAATACGGCTCCGTCAAGTTTTATTAGTGTAGTTTCTGTTTTCTGAAAGTAATGTTATCTAGGAGGCAGAAAAATGTATTAGCTGCCTATTTACTTTTTAAAAAAGTGCAAAAGTTATAAAGTAGATGGTGGGGGTTCATCCTGTAAATCGAAGGCGTGAGGTGTAGGCCACATTTCGTGGCAACGGCAACATCTTTCCATGAATCTTCCCTTTTATTATTCTTTTTATAATCATTTAGTCCTTTGTCTAAAGTATAGGTCTTGATTGAACCTAAAAAAACGAAATATGAGCACTTTACACAGTTGTCTGACATTTATCAAAATATTGTTTAGTATTTAAATGAATGTGGCATGTTGTGCAGTATTTATCAAAAATGTATTATATTTTATATGTAACAAAAATCGTAGATTTAATTAATAATGTACCGGTAGTTCATAAACTGTTAATTAAAAATGACAATTATATTTAAAAGGAAAAATCTTCTCCCATAAATTTACCTCAATTATTAATTTTTCTTCGTTTAAATCCATAATGACTCTTGAAGGATCGGACACAACTGAGACTCTAGCTATTCGTCCGTCATCGTATCGCATGCCGACGCGCGTTAGTCATCGCAACGTACTAGGTGAGGGGACCCTTATAACAACTAGCCGTCAGTTTTCATGCGATGACTTGCGTCGTCCTTCGCATGGCATCGTACTCGGTCTGTTTCTCGCCTTATTCACAAGGGATTTTACCAAGACGTACCGTTGGTTGAAAACATATTGTATTAAATGGACCAGACACTGTATCCAAACGAAGGTGCCTTTCAACACAACGTATTGTTGCGAAAGTATGCATGTGCAATATTAGGATGTAAAACCTGCTCTCCCCAAGGACGTGTACTACTATTGCAGCCGCGCGGAATGCAGGCGCAATAAAAATTGACAATACGCTGGGTCGGCTAATTTATTGTCTCAGTAATTTGTTTCCGTTTCTCCTTTTATTTTATTTTATTTTTTTTGTTAATAAACCGAATGCACATAAAATTTTACGTTCCACGATATTATAATGTCTCGATTTTTATGTGTATTAAAGCTTTACACAAATTTGTACAAGGCGATAAGCTGATTGCTTACAATTGGGTATTTATTTAATTACGGTAATTGAGGCTCATTACAACGACTCAATTAGCGGCAGAAAAAAAATAATGAAAGTCAGGTGCGTACATAGTAATCACCCATATGTGTTTTGGAATTTCGGAAATTGTTGTTCTACATCTGGTCTGACCTTGTAGTCAATTGTGTGACGTCAGAAGACATCGATATTGACCTTCTTTCATCGGAGACTACTGCTGTATTGCGGGGCAGAAAAATTATTTTTATATATATAGTTTGCGCCAGTTCGAACTGGTTACGGACCGGCGTTGCGAAGGGGGCGTTTACGACGACTATCGACGTGTTAAATCACCAATCAACATCGCCGCTAAACGACTTCCTCCATGTCGTTCCGTACAGCGGAACGGTTTTTTATGCGCATTCGATTGATATTCCGTGTAACAGTTTTAAAATGGAGACGTTGTGTTTACCGACGACACGGGACAGGTTCAAGGACTGCGCAGTCTCAGCCTCGTGTGCATTTACGTGATCCTGGCCACATCGTGTAGCTTGTTTACTTTACTTCAGTGCTGTCAGGTTCGTCTGTATAAACGGGCTAAAGCCTAGTGTATTTAAAACCCTTACTTTACATCCCGTGTAACTACGAAAATAACGGCTTTTCATTTAACGTATGAAACACGTGCGCTCTTAGATGTCTCCCTACTACGCTCTGGTGTCATATCTTTGTGTATCTATCATTTCCTTATAAGTAACTTGATTAGTTACTTGCAGTATTATTGTATAATTCTATATATATATATATATATATATATATATAAATAAAACTCAAAGTCTGAGGTACTGAATACAAATCCACATCGTTACACCGATTGCCACCAAATTTTGCACAGGTAACCTTTGACTCAAGGCGAAGAACACTGTCTAACTTGGAATTTGATATTCTGTCCCGATCGCACGATTTAGTCCCTTTTAATTGTGCCCTTTTGTTGACGCGTATAACGATTTCAACAACACCATGGAGACCAGTATTAATTACCATAGTAACAAGTAAATAAACAAATGCTATTTAGCTATATCGGACTGTACCTTTATCCGTTCCTGCAGTATATTTTCGATGTTTTTAATATTCGATTGTATCGATATATTACGATGTGGAAAAGAAGAAGTGTACTAATTGTAAATTGTCCTATTTCTTAATGCAAAGCGAAAATACGTGTTGTTTTCATTTGAGGTTAGGTGACAACGGTTTTTGGTTTTTAGTTTACTGCTGAATTAAATAAAAGCCATGGTTGAGGAAACATAACGTTTAATGTGTATGTACAATGCTTATAACTAACACTTAAAATAAAGAACCTAACGGTTTTGAGTTAACGGATACTTGTATTGCATAAGTAGTCTACGAAATGCAGACCAACAGTTTTTGACATGATAATGTCTTATGGCTGGCCATCATTTGGAAATTTCTGTAACGCATCACGCTGCATGACGTCATCATTTACCAGCCGGGAATCGTTAACTAAAACCGCGACCGCTAACGTGCTAACGTCCGTCGCAGATTAAAGACCTAACAAGCAAACAACACTGCATAGCTGTAGATAGGTATGTAACCAATCAGTCAGTCAGTAACCATAATAATGTTGCGTTTAGCTGGCGGCTGAAAGACATTATCATGCTCTTAAGCTTTTACCATTTGGTAAACGGTACTTTACATATTTTCCATAATTAAGCAATGCATGACACATTTAAAAGTTAACAATGATAACGAAAGAAATAAAACTATGTTTTCTAATAGGAAGCAGCAGCGACCTCCTCTGTAGTCTAGTATTATATATTATCAAATTATAATTATTTCTGCAAGTAGTTGTGCTTATTTTTTTATAGTTTTAATTCACTTGACGCAAGTTTCACTGATCAGTATTCAGAAGTTTGTAAATGGCTTAACAAACAATCGAATCGATTCGATTTCAATATGAAAATTAACGAATCATCGAATTTGTTTCGATTTTAATATAGAAAATAACGAATAATCGATTTAAATTATCGATTGTTTTAATGTTTATTTACTTAATCAGCTGTTTTGACGGTTGTATGGGAAATATTCAATGTTTGTATTTTTTTTATTTTATTAAATTAAAAATTTTAAATAATCATCTTGTTTTGATTATAATTGAGTTTGTTCTTTAATTAGTAAATTTTTGTTATCGTGTGTGATAATATCAGAATCCTGTAAGAAACTTATTATGTGTTACACGCACAGAGTTACTCTGTGTGTGTGTGTGTGTGTGTGTGTGTGTGTGTGTGTGTGTGTGTGTGTGTGTGTGTGTGTGTGTGTGTGTGTGAAATAAAACATTATATATTATCAAATTATAATTACTTATGCAAGTAGTATCTTATTTTTTATCGATTTTACAATACGCATGCGCGTATAATATGTGACCGTGTCTTGAACACTTTTCAAGAAACCTTTGTTTCTGTATTTAACGAGCGATTCTTATTTTAAACATCTAATTACTTCAATATTTAATAATCCTGTGGCAAAAACTGTTAATGATTATTTAGTCCTTGGCTTTTGTTGTGCATGACGTGGTGTCCGTTGATTAACTAATTATAAGTAGGCCTATAACACTACCGACTCGGAACACAAAGTTTTTTATTGGTAGAAATGTAAAATTTTTACCTTATAGCCTGAACCAGTTTTCGCTTATTATAAGCTTCGTCAGAGATATAAATATTAATTATACTTATAATTAATTATTTAGTGGTCTCTGATAACCGAAAAGCTGACAGCAAATGCTCATCATCTCTTGACTGATTGTAGGCTATATATGTGGTTTTGTTATATACTCGCTTCCGCAGGTTTCACCAGTATAATTACAAAATATTATCGATAAAACTTTAATATTTTTAAAATATACATTTTATTTACGAAAATTCACTTTGTACGTGCCGTTTATATCTTTATACGTTGACTTTTTCGGAGTAGCTGATAATGCTGTTGTCAGAGGCGCATTTACGAGCCCCCCCCCCACAAGAGAGTCGAAAACAGTTGACGAGGAATTTAGTTACTATCTTAATTTTTATGCTGTTTTATTATTTTTTAATTATTACTTCAGCCGTGTACGCTAATATAGTAGTAGCTCTTTTTTGTAAATACACACATGCGTGTACGTTTGAAATACGAAATATAGGAAAATCAATTCAGGCGATAAGTATCTTGGAATCTTGTAAACGATTTTTCAATAACGTGGTTTTTTCTTGTATTACTGTGCACTTTAATGGGATTGATTTCAGGATATTGTCACACCTTTACCAGCCACTTTAGTAGTATTGATTAGTCTTTTTCTTTTGTTTGAAGCCGACTCGAACGGACCCCTCCCAAGGCCAAATCCTAGATACGCCACTGGCTGTTGTGCCAGACCAGTGTTAGACTGTCACAGAGATAGGCTTTGTGATAAACATTTGCAATATAATAATTTAATACAGTGGGCCTCGCGAATAACCAGCTCGCTTATAACGAGAACGCGGATGTAACGAGCAAAAGTATGAGATTTGTTTGGTTTTGTATCTTAGTAATGATAATTAAACTCGCTTTTAACGAGAAGGAACGCATTAGAGACTTGGTTATAACGAGAATTTTATCGCAGGCTTGCTTGTTCATGGATTAAGGTCTAACAAAAGTTCGTTACAATAGAGGATTTTAAACATTCGTTTAGAACGAAGAACAAAAAGACAAATAAATTACAGTGAATTTTCTTGTAATTTAAAAATAAATATTGTACATATGGCATGGAAAGTTTTGCGGTTTTTGCCAGATAGCCGGCTGATTTTTGGTAAGGTGTTACTACACAGTTACATTCATGGGCGTAATTTGGGGCCTAACTTTCGGGGGGGGGGGGGAGGGTAAAGCTTCATAAATTCAAGTGTGTAGTGAGACCATCTATATAATAAAATTAATAAAATATATTATATACAAAATTAGAAAGTTTAGAAATAATTCTTAGTTAGTAAACGAGGGACAGTTTCATTTTTTAATGATCAACAAACCTTTCTTCATAAGTTGTACTTCCAGTTATGTTTTACTGGAATAAATATACTGTAGGCCTATAAACATAAACAATTTCAGTTCTTCCATTCCAATTCTTATACACAGTTTTCGTAAACTCATCCTCTCCCTTAGGCACACTGTCACAAAATCCTCGCCAGTAGTAGCAGTAAGCAGAATCAGTCAAAACATAAAGAAATTTTCAAATTGCCAGTCAGGCACCTTTCAAAGAAATTAAGCCGTGTTACTCCTTTGAGTTTCTTATCTCCCATTTTCCAGCACTTATCAACACAAAAAACCAAAACAATCACAACAATAAAGAATTAAGAAAGACAAGTGATGTGTACTTTAACGGACTAAGTACACGACCGAGTAACCGACCGCACTTGTATCAGTAATCATTAACAAATAACAATTCCAAACGACCGTCTTTTAAGATTCGTGAACAAAGCCATCAACGTCTTGCGGTGTTCCAAAACAAGTCTTTGTGTAAAAGGCAAGCACTGTATTCCAGTTAATTAGGTCTCTAGCGTTTTTTTTTTCGAACAGAAATATTCTTTTGACGTATATCATTCAAATCTATCAAACATTCCCCTTACAAGTTTCTTCGAAATAAATAGTAATAAATTTATGGCAACTAGTCGTCTGATAACAGTACAGACGTTGATAAATAGTGCTTACTGTGTTCGCAAGCATAGAAACTTTCTCCTGTTTGACTATTTGTTAGTTTTTGTTTATAAACAACTGGAAAATTTTATAATGTTCGGAACATTGGGGGGGGGGGGAGTGCCTCCCTTGCCCCTCCCAAGTTACGCCTATGGTTACATTTATTATACTTCGCGAATGAATATACATTCAGCAAAGAATGTTAGCGTCCAGAAAATGTTTAAACTCTAAATTTTACTTTTAAGCAAAGCCTTTTCCGTAGTAGACTATTCTGTGCTGTGTGTTCGATAATCACGGTATCAAAGTTTAGCCTTGCGGGTCGACAACTCGGATGTAGCGAGCACCCGTTTTTAACGAGCACATTTGCTCGGTCCCTTGATTCTCGTTATAAGCAAGTTCCACTGTATATGTTATAGATATGCTCATAACGCTGCTCTCATGTGACTGTAATGTAATATTGTTCTGTTGCAGTGACACAGTTCGTTCATACACCGCCTTCAGTGATCGCTTCGGCGTGCGTGTCGGCGGCCGCCCAGGGACTGAACGTCGGCAGTTCGGTGACGGAGAGCATATGCGCGCTCACCAACTGTTCCGTGGACACCGTCAAGAGCGCGATGGCTGTCATCGAAGGCCAGCTGGAAAGGGAAATGTCGAAATTCAAATCGCTGGGAACGACGAAAGGTCCCGCCGCTGCCGCGTCGTCGACGCCGGCCACGAAGCACGTATCCTCGCAGGACGACGCCGACGACATAAACAGGCAACCGGAAACGCCGACAGACATCCAGGAGATACATTTCTGAAGGTCGCAACAGGAGGCTGCTGGGTTTAATCCGACCGACTAAAACGCGCCGTCTCTCTCTCTCTCTCTCTCTCTCTCTCTCTCTCTCTCTCTCTCTCTCTCTCTCTCTCTCTCTCTCTCGTGTTTCGTACGTACACACTTTCACTTTGGCACCGTCGTTTCATTACCTGCGACTCGACAAGAAATTACGTTTCTCTGAATTTTTTAATAAATATAAACTTGACGATGTGTAGCGGTGATGGCGTTGGCAATTCCGGTCCACCTGTAACTTCAGCAGAGTGTAACACGGTCGGTCCACGTGCGTAGGATAAGATGTATATTTATAATGCAACTTTTATACCAGTGTGACAGCTGCAGTTTTAATGAGAGTCGCAATATGCTGGTGTGATATGCATTTGGCTGGATTCCGTGTAACACACACTATGTTTACAAAGGACGACAAGTCTCACCCCCTTCATTATAGCCAAAGACAACGCCACAAACTTTTATTCTGTTTTAGGACTTTGACATTTTTTAAAGATCAATGTAAATTTTATAAATTATAATGTAATCGTTTTTGGTATGCCTATTCAAAAGATTCCATCGAATTTTAAAATCATTATCTTGTCGATAAATATTTGGGCCTAATGTGAAATTTATTTACGACGAACTTACGCGACTTTTTCATTGTTACAGCCCGTGTTGGTTACTCTGCACTCTGGCAGTAATTCTACAAAATGCAGGCCTACTGAAGTGGTTTGTGTAGGCAACGTAGCGAATGATCACTTCAAAAGACGGTTACCTTTTCTTTAACTGTGAATTACGGCGACGAAATTGAGTCTTCACAGTTACTGTAAATTAGGTTAGGAAACTTCTAAACATTCTATTGACAGTTCTTAACAATTCGTTCTTTTCTCTTCTTTCCGTTTCAGAGCTTCCACGTGTATTGCGAAGTTCCACGAGCATTTCTTCTTCTTCTTAGTCGTCTTCATCTACCCGTCGGGTATCGAGGTTTTCGAGAGAACTCTCCATCTCGTGTGGCTGCCCAGTGCCAAAACCCTGGAAAGGGCGCAAACTGCTCTTCTACCTTCTACAGTCTTCTTGATGTTATCCTCTCATTTCGTTCTGGGCCGTCCTCTTCCTCTTCAGCCTTCTCGTTTTGCCTACCATGTTCGCGTCGGGTACATTTCCTCGTTCATCCTACTTACGTAGTCAAACCAACGCAGTAGCGAGCTTTCAGTTTTCTCTTTTAAAGAGAATATCTTCAAATACTTTCGGTCGTTACCGTTTCTCACCCTGTCCCTACGAGTTTTCTTCTCAAGAGTAATTCTTCTTTACTCACAAATACGGACCGCATTTTCGTATTTCAATCTCGCGTGTTAAACTGTAAATCGTTTTTTGTCCCTGCTACGTTGTTTCATATTTAACCTTGCGAATCTCGTAAACTGCATGTAATGTAAGAGGAACATCAGAAAGTATTTAAAAGATATTTTTATTTACTTTTTGTTGCATTAAGAATAACTATGTAAGAAAAGCTTCACTGTATACACTTTGAACATGTCTTATGTACATTTGAACTCAGCCACCTCCTCCTCTAATTGTATTATTTGCGTATAAATTTAAATATATGTATATTTTCTAATTTATTGATCTCAAATGATGTGTAATTTTATGTTCATAACAAAAACTTTTTTGTATTATTATTTGTTACTAACCAGTTGTAAATATATGTGACTTGGGTCTCTCCATTATCGTTGTATTAGAATGTAATTAGAATAATGTTTAATAAGTGATTTCTCTTAAAAACAAATGCAAAACGAACAAAAGGAAATTTGAAAAGCGTGTTGTATATTAAACATTATAAAAAAAAACTTGAATATTGTTCGCTTACTTGTGTGCTGTTGTAAAAGTGAATGTTTATTGATAACTGTAGTAAAACAATTTTCATTCCATATAATTTTTTTAATATACTAATGTTCTGTTTTTTCTTTGTCCATTGGTTATTGTGTTACATGTATTTTGCATAAATATTATGGTGGCCTATTAAGAAGTTAATTTATTCAGTGTATTTTTGTTAAGTGGAGACTTTGTGTTTGTGTAATTAAGTATGTGTTTAGACTGTTTGTACTTTATACACTGCACATTAATATTAATAAAAAAAATTACCAAGTTTATTGAAAACCAGTTTGTATTGTTTGTGTATTTGTTCAATTTTATGAAACTGAATAAATGTAGATGCACGACTACTTTGTCCTTGTTAAATCCGTTATGTTATTTCGTGCATCTGTTTCAAAAAAGTCTGTTTCTTGTTTTTTGTAGTACGTTTTTTAATACGTCAAAAGTAATTAAAAGATATTTTTATTTATATATTAGCAAGAGGTCATTATAACAAACAGAATTTAGTTAATTTGTTGAAAGAAACATGTTTGAAAATAATATATTAATACTTTTGCTACATTTAATAACATAGAATAAAAATAAATTCTATTATGTGAGAGAAAGACAATTTGAAAATTCATCTTATTGAACAGAAAGAAAAATTTTTATTAGTTTAAATTGAATAAAGTATATGTGAAATATCAGACATAGTCAGCTTAAAAATTGGTGTCTGCATGTACATGCAGAGAGAGAGAGAGAGAGAGAGAGAGAGAGAGAGAGAGAGAGAGAGAGAGAATTCAGTACTGAGTTGAAGTTCAGATTGTAAAAAGTCTTAAAATCTTGTAACAATTTTCTCTGGATTTGGTCCATTTATAGTCTAGTCCAGTGTATTTATGCTGACACGTGGTAATCAGACCCATGGTAACTAAGTTCATTGAAATTCTTCATTTCAAACATGACTATGTTATTAATAAATAAGGAATAATAACTATGTATTACATATTATTGTCACATATTACAAAGTGAGATTCATCTTTATTCATAAGTACATAAGAAACATGAAAATTTGCATAATTTTCTATTTGATTATTCACAAAAATAAGAAAGGTAAAAATTTTTCATAATTTACATCACTATGGTGAACTTTTTAGTTAATAATTTAAAAGCGATACATTTTGCTGTTTCGATTCTTTGCTATCGAAACTAACCACTTGGTATTCAGAACATAAAGTAACGTGTCCATTGAAAAATGTCTTATTACCGAAGATCAGATTGAGGAGGAATAACTGCGTAAGAAAAGCTTAATTTTTACAGCATTTACAAAGGAAGATTTTAATGTTAAGTGTGTGAAAGAACTCTGAGAGTTGATGTAGTTTTAATTACCCATGAAAGTAGACATTAATTTGTACTTTGTGATCTGAATTCATGTGAAATAATTAATTATAAATTTAATAAATTTCATTATAAGAATTTAAATTTAACCGAGGATTTGAATTGTCACTTCTGAACAAGAAGTTAAATATATATATATATATATGTGTGTGTGTGCCTTATGGTGGGCTATGATCTCATAGATACTTAAAATAAGACTTGACTTAATAAGATATATGAATATAAGAGTATACATATCTATATAGATTAGAACAATATTTGTAAATTGGTTATAGTCATCTAAATAGGTAAATAGATGTATAACATTATTATTGTTATTATATTGTGTTAATTATTAATGTAAATATAAACTAAGCAATATATCTTAGTCATGTGCTTAGTAATAATAAAACAAAAATATATTTATCATAACAATTACTGAAGGTGATCTCAATTACCAACATACTTTCAATAGTGTAATAGCATTGTAATGCGAAACATGTTTTTCTGTGATGTGCGTATAATGTAATTATTTATAGTGTCACGGAATTTAAGAAAATTTACAAAATATTGAACAATATGCTTAGCGTAAAACTGATTTGTGTAAAAAAAAAAACAACTAATATTCGGGATAACTTAAAAACATTTTGTAATTACGTCTACAAAACTAAATGCATAAAAGTCTGCGGACATTTATAGAAGTAATAAACGAACGTAAATAATAATCGTTACTGTCAACTTTTGTTGTGAATGTATAAAACAAAATTACAATTTTAGACAATTGTGTGTGTGTGTGTGTGTGTGTGTGTGTGTGTGTGTGTGTGTGTGTGAGAGAGAGAGAGAGAGAGAGAGAGAGAGAGAGAGAGAGAGAGAGAGAGAGAGAGAGAGAGAGAGAGTCTGTATGAAATCATGTGTACTTACTAATGTAAGTCCAATTTAAATAAATAGACAAATAGATTGTACAGTGTGAAAGTACTTGTTAGTTTATTGAATTGTAACACCTAGTATTTGTAAGTTAACGATTTAAATTAGGTGATGCAAACCAATATAACAGGAATTATTTCTGTTGACAAATTTATAATATCATTGCATTATTGCACATCAAACTGATCTTCTGAACTATAATTGTTTTGTTTGAAACTTGTACGTAAAGTTCAATCAAAGAAAAAATAAAAATCTTATTACTGAATGAACGGAGAAGAGTAGTAGGCCTTTATATATGTTTAAACATTGAGCAATAAAAACCGTACTCTAATAACAAAAGTTAATATTAAGAGTTATTTCAATGTTTCATTTATTAGTCACATAAGTATGTCTCCAACTGCTGGAGACACGTTTAGAAGAGAGAAATTTTAGAATACTATTTTCTGTGATAGTTGTATTGCATGTTATTTATAATATAATCGCTAGTTAACCAATGACAATATGATGACATTTAGTATCTTCCTGTTTATAAACAATATTTCAACATGTAATCAATTTCGTTGAGAAGCATAATAATATCTTACAGATTCACAACCATATTACTTGTTATTGAAGCAACAGAACTGATTGGTAATTTTATGAGAGAGTTTGTTTTGCTTTGTAGCTTCAGATGAGCAGCCGTAGATTGTCTTACCCATTAGTAGGCGGAAGTGAAACTAATAACTTGATGTTCGCGTTAGGACACTTCAAAGACATTATACAACAAAAATAACTTCAGAAAAATAACTTCAGAATATTTTGCTAAAAATTTTCAATAGGTTTTAAAAGAATCGAGTGTTTACATATTAAGGCAGTGGTTTCCAAAGTGGGATCCACGGCAACTATTAAGAAAAAAAAAAAAATATACCGTAATTTTCTTCGATTTATTATGCTCTAAAGTCTAAAGTTTAGAATCGTAAAACAACAGAAGACTCCAGTTTTTTTTTTCCAACTAGCTGTAATTGTAAAAGTAATTTCAAACTAATGGCTTTAATAATGTCTTTAAATCATCAGCCATTTAATGACTTAATGCTGAATGATCAGACATTAAATCCAATATTGCAGAGCTAATTGTTCAAAAGCAGTTCATTGTTCAGGCCCAGATTTAGGTGTCCTGCCGCCCCTAGGCACTATTGTTAGCCCCCCCCCGCCAACAAGTAACTTCTATATATTCAATTCTCCTTGACTGCTGAAAAAAAGTTGCTGAAAATACTGATTTCAACTATCTCTATTGCAAATATTTCATTTGATCTTAAGTCTATAAGGGAAATGTTATGGAATTGTGAAAAAGACTACATTTTTAACTTTTATTAATATTTATTTACGTTCAACATTTAAACAACATTCTCTATTATTTTAGTCAGCAAGAAAGCGGACAAGAATTTCAACGGAGGGTCCAGACCTGTATATACGATCGATCGTGCTCTGCTCCGACCACCGCTATTGATAGACTCAGTGCCAATACTGTGTTATTCAATGATATAATTAAAGGTTATTTAAAAACCGTTTTCTTCAATTTGGCCATAATGCAAGTGCCCAATACAAATACTGTAATTAAAAAACTGAAAACATGACATTTTAACAAACAATTTTTCACCTCGTGCTGCCCCCCCCCCGAGCCTGCCGCCCCTAGGCACGTGCCTAGTGGGAAATCCAGGCCTGTCATTGTTCAACTATGTTTGATATCATTAATATTATAATTTTGCAAGTTAAGAGAATTTTGATTTTAATACATTTTAATTAAAATATAAACGTTTGTATCATATTTATGGTTTGTTTTATTTCAGAACACAGATGGGGTCCGTGAAATTTTTAATTTTTGGGGGGGTCTGCGGGCTGAAATTTTGGGAATCGCTGTATTAAGGGAACCACTATAACTACATTCTGATCTGTTACATGATACAGTTAGTTTATCAGTTCGATTCAAGAACATCTGACGGTATTGACATAAGGAGGTTTTTATGTAAAGACTTCATCATGATTTAAAATCTGGAGTGATCTTTCAAAGGCCTGTAACAGAATTAAGGCTTTTGTAATATAACTCTAATCATATTGCACTACTGTATGTGATTTGTTGGGACAACACATTGCAATATAAAAGTTAAAAAATTATATAAGGAATACACTCTCTGTTATTGCATTTTTAACGGCTGTAAACCTCCGTGAAGTACAATTCACAGTACAAAGTATATTTTGTGTTAACATAACTCTGAAATGTTTGTTGTTTTGCTGTTTTATGTACTAAATCAGCGTTTTGTTATAAGTTAATCCACTAAATTAATAGATTAAAAGTTACGAATATTTAAGGTTGTGAATTTTTGTAATTTTTCCTAAAACGATTCTTTGTTAACATTTTTTTAATACATGTGTTAATACTATTATCTGTTGTTATTTAAACAGAAGTATTGGTTTTTAAATCTGCAAAACTGGTATAAGTTATCTATCAGGTTATCCAGAATACGGTCATATTGTAATATTTTAATGCTTTGTACTTTGATGTATTTTGTAATCATATAATTTATATATTTCATATAATTATGTGTGTTAAAAAACTAGTAAAATTTTTTTTGATCTACTAAACTTATTATTATACTGAAAGTTATATTATACAATTTTTACACATTTGAAAGTAAATTTTTATTTTTATAGGAATCATTATCATGACGAGTGAATTTAAGTGACTATAGACGATTGCTATCACAGCACACCAATTTAAGAAAGCAAAATGTTATTTATAAATTGCTTTTCAAACATTCCAACCGTGTATTATAGATGTGTATAGATTTGAATATAGTTTGTGAAATAATATAATCATGTATATTATAAGTATCGATGCTTATGTACACTACTCTAGTCGTAGTAAAATTATATCAGCTATATTTTTTGTTTTATTTTGTAATAAGTTGCAAAGAATATAGCGTTCTCAGTTGCGTTTGTGTACTTGATTCTTTGATGTAAACATAAAATCGTACACTTTCACAACACACTATTACACACACATACAGCTGTTCAGCCTGCATATTCTCAAAGCTCATGATGCACAATAGACATCTTGTATATAGAAAAATTTATTTTGTACATACCAAGAGTATACGAAACCAAAAAAAGTAAACAAAGATTTTTGATACACTTGTAGTTTGATGTACAAATTGATAAAAGTCTTGTTATAGTAATAATAATTATTATTACTGTATTATTATTATTATATTATTATAGAAGTTGTATGTTTTGATGATTTTTTTTTTACTTTTATTAATAAAAAACGTAACTAGTACGTTTTGTTGTTAGCTATTTCTCAAACCATTATTCATTTATCCTTGAACATTTAACATGTGCTCAATATATCACTGATCCGTCAATCAATCTATTTATATTTGTGGAGAGATCACTTTTATATAAATGTAACAATTATTGCTAACAAAGCAGACCTAGTTTGCAAGTATACTTATATATACCAGTGGCGGCCTGTGCTTAGGTTGCAGGGTTGTACAACCACCAATAATTCCCAAATTGTATTTTAAATTATAGAATTATGAATAAAACAGTAACTAATAATAGTGTTTTGAAGTTAAATCGTCGTAATTAATCATTTGCTGATTGAAAAGCACAGAGGAATATTAAAAACTGTACACGCTCCTGCCGCAGTGAATGCACCAACTGTGTGACGCGCTTTGTATATGGGAAAGTACAATGGAGTAGTGCTCTGGCTGGCTAGACTCTGGTGTTCCTATTACAACGGTGTAGGCTTGCTTGGTGTGATTAGGGACTGCAAACCCCACTTGTACGTCATGGCGCCACTAGCCTGTTGGTAAACAACACATGGTGCGCTAGGTTCTAATTTGTAAGTTCGTTGTTAGTGTCAGTTAAGTGTCAGTCCAATTCATTGTTAAATGTAAATAATAGTACATATAAAGGATTACAGTGTCATAGTATAAGATATTTATTATATTTAACTGGTAAGACACAATGAATTCTGTTGAAAAACTTAACGAAAACGCCAAACGTCGTTCATTTTAGGTCCTATTGAGGAAAAATTAAAATTAAGAGAGTAGGTAGTGTGACGATTTTATTAATAAAAAAAAAATAATAATAAATAAAATAAATAAGAAGTAGAGAGATTTATCTTTAAATTAAAATCGCACATTTAAACAAAGTTTAAATCCCTAAGGTAAAACAGAAATAATAATAAATAAAGAGCTTAAAACCAAGAGGAATGCGAGTATAAAGGTAAGGAAACACCCTTTAATTATTAACCATGCTTTGACATGCGGAAACCGGCATCAGCACGCAGAATAACCCGTAAATAAAACTAATAAAAGTAGGAAATTACCACTCGATATAAAAAAACAAAGGTATACAATAATTAATTACGAAGTAAAGGATACCGTAGTATAATTAAATATGTCAAAGATTAAACCGGTAGATATTAATCGGAATGTGGAACTACTTTTATGGTGAAGCGTAAATGACGCGAAGTTACTTTACCTGCCCCAATAAACAAATCCCACTTGCAATGGAGCGCTCACGCCGTAAGCTGCGCACAGCGGTAATGTGCACCGATGACAATATTGTGGTTTTTCCAAGTGAATAATCTCAGTTAATATATATATATATATATATATATAGTAACAAATTAATTTAAAATTAATTTTGTTTATATTTGTTTGTAAAAAAAAATTTTTGTTGTTTATATATATATATTTTTTTATAGTAATTAATTTAAAATTAATTATTTAATTATGTTCCGTGGTGTTCTGAACTTTTTGTTAATTGTATTAATTCAATTATGTCTTTTTCTGTATTTGTAATTCCTTTCACCAGTTAATAAGATTGTCTCCAATAACAATCGATAGGTGAACTCTCCTATTTGGAGGTTATCTTCCTTCTGGGTGGTGAGATTCTGGTAATTTCTGCTCAATTAAAATTATATATTATATTAATTATCATATAGTAATAAATAATATTCAATTTTATAGTAATTAATGGATTTTATTAACAAATGTTTATTTAATCGATTTTATATCGATTGATTGATCGATTCTCAGGGTATATCAATTACAATTATTTTATATTCGGGTTCTTTTAACAGTTATTTCATAGATAGTCAGAGAAAAAGGGCAAAGTAAGGAAAGTATAACATTACAAAAATATATCAACTTAAAAATTAAAATACATATATGTCATTCAATATATAATGGTGAGTATACAAATTTTCAAACCATTCCGTCGAATAGGTAGCGTTGCATTGAATTGTGGGAAGAAGAAAGATGGCCGCTTCGAGTTCAGATGCTGGATGAATACACCTCGCTAATTCTGCGTTCAATAAAGGCTGCTTCTCCTGCGATTCCTCGTTCCTGCTGTTGCGATTATTCCTTCTTGTGTTGGTGGAGTGTTCCTGGTTATGTTTTACTGTTCCACTTGGATAAAAAGTGTTGTAAAAGTTAAGTTTCACTTTCGTACGTTAGGTCGAGATTTGCACTGTTTGTTTCGTTGTGTAGAATTAATGTTTAAATCATTTAAACGGTGTTTTCACTGTGTTCTGTTCTTGTTTGAAGTTGGTTTAGTGTTTGTTTCACTGAATTTACTTTTAGTATGTATTTTTACAAAACTCGCGTTTTTCACTTCAGGCTAGGCTTGTCGCTATACGCCATTTATTTCTCAGCTACTAGGTTAAAATGCTTAAGAGCTCGTGTCAAGTGTAATTCACGATATCAAATAATGAACTAATTAACTTCCTCCGTCTTGTCCAAAAGTCTTAGCCAAATTAATAGCTATCCATTGTTTCAAAATTATTGGCATCCTGTGCATGTGAGAAAGTTACATTATATAACTGATTATATTTTTGCTATTATTCAAATTTATTAACTATTAAATACATAATCTTCTTCTTCAGTTCATTCTGCTTGATTTGATACCAAATAATGTAGTTTTATTAAGTTTTTGATCTAAAATGGTATTTTTACCTCATTTTGAAAATTGTAAGTTTTAAAATTCATTTCCTGTCCTTTTCCAAAATGTTGCCATTTTACATGTTATATTACTGATTGCATTAAATCTCAGATTGATATAAAAGGTTTATCTTCCCTTAATTTCTTGTAATTAGATTAATTGGTTATCTTTTAAAACATTATACATTAATATGTGACTCCCCTCTCTAAATTTTCAGTTTTTACATTTACATTTTTAACAATAATTCTTGCTATAATTTTACAAAATCCTTCTTACTTATATTTCCAATTACATGACTCTATGATTGATTTACCTTATATAAATCCTATCAGTTTAATTGTTTTTCTGTACTTATTTTATCAATTTTGATGCTGTTTAGTTTTAACATTTGGCCTAGATTTCTAACAGTTTTTCATACAAAGTTTTTAAATAATACATTTTGTTTGTACCCTCTCTGACTTTCTATTCTAGGTTTGGGTTTGGGTTTTTTATAAGAGCACTCCTTCTTCTTGTGGATGCTGTCTTGTTCTTGTTTCTTTACTGATTCCTCTTATTTTCCTTCTTGTTCCTTATAATCGTATTTCCTTTTCTTCTTGTGGATGTTGTCATGTTTTGGGTTTCTTCCTTACCTACTCCTATCCTACCTGGGTATTACCTTTTTCTATATCTTTAGTTTAACAGTTTATTTTGATGATTCATCACTCATTGTACCATTGGTTTTAAATGAACTTTTACTTTAATCTATGATTATACTTCACAGTGGTTCTTTATTAATTTTTATTTTTTCTTTCTCGGATTTTAAACAATGTTTTTATTTTATTTTAATTGATCATTTTACCATTCAGAATTATTGGCATTATCTGTCATGCTACAATATATATGCACTCTGTACACTCTTAACCGAAATGTATCGTTAAATAGTTGGATCGCGATGCAGAGATAAATATGTTGAAAGCTAGTAAAAGAATAACTAAATTGTGCGCCGATGACATCTCTACCAAATCTTAAATAAGAAAATTATGTAATTAATACAGGACTAGAACCATAAGGTGAAATTCCACTAATAAATAATCATGTAAAGTGAATACCAGTGAAACAAACTTTTGCATTAATTATTCTAACAACGAAATATTACTACCAGTCATCTAAGAGGAGAGTACCAGACCCAGAATGATCTAACACGTCAGGAACTTCACTGTCACTGGATACTAAGATAACGACAGACCTTCAGGAAACACACCGAGGACCAAGGAGCCGAATCTGCACCAACTACAGGATACAGGATACCACAGGTGGCATGGAGGCTTGTCTTCCGTGGTTATGAGATACTAAAATTATAACCAACAAAAGACAATTTAACTAACACTTTAAGACTTTAAAAAACAGACATTATATGTAAGATGTAGTCTGTAATCTGATAAAACTATTTGTAGTAAAAGAGTAAAAGTTTAAACTGTAAAGCATTATTGTTTTAAAAGGTAAATAAAGTCCATTCTTCTAATGGCACAATTTCAAGATAGTATATGGGGAGGTGACCATTATTAACATACTATATTCAATCCCGGATCCGTGGAAAAGTTAAACCGATGTACATCTTTATTTTGAGGGCCCTTCTGAAAGAATAAAATATATAATCATCTTGTAAACTGTTGAACCATATATGTTGAGAACTTTAAGTAGAGCCATTAATGTTATTATGTAATAAAGAGATGTCATGGTACAAAACAACAAAACTGAGTGAATAAATCTGCAGAAACCCCTGTCAATGTTCCTCAATTATAGGACCCGATATTAAATATATACTCCTAAATGCTTATTGTTGTTTATTTAGAAGTTGGTTAAGACTATGGCAGCCTGTGTAATTGACCTGAACCAATTAACCACAGGTTCCCGATATTATAACGTAGGAGACATTATAGTAGGCCTACACTAGACCTTTTAAATTTTAATCAAAGTATACCTGATTTTAATCAGGTAACAGAATGTTTAATCATAAATTTAAAAAAGATTTATAGAATAAATATTCATGGTTACGTGGGTGTGACACTAAAATTGCAGTATTTTGCTTTCCTTGTGTACTGCTTGGAGGGAAGGAGACTTGGACATTTTCTATTCAGAGAATAAAACAATTATATTCCATCCAACCCATCTGCAACCCCCAAATTTTGAACCACCAGCTGTCACTGATATATAGTGATGCAGTTGTTTGATTAACACATTACTGTGATCTATTTAAAGCAGTAAGGATATTAAAAAACTTGTGTTGGTTCTGTGGTATTTAGCTGAATCGTCAATAAGACACTATGGGATGGTTTTTATTACAATCTAAAAAAAATTAAAAACCAGTAAAGTATAGGCGAGCTGAATTATCTGTCTTTACCAGGAACTCGAGACTATAACGCTACAAGAAAATGGATTAAGCTTGTGCTTATAAATGAATACAGATGTAGGCTATTGGCATATGCTACTTAATAATATAATTACAGAATAATTGAATGAACTACAGCAGTATGGCTCAGAGAAGTAATAAGTACGCTCTCAGTAGAGGGTCAGCTTACTTTGATAGCTGCTTGATCATTAATAGTTTTAAATATTGAATTTTGGTTTCTGATCAGGGGAGTACGCCCAGAAGGCATAAAAAAGTTTATGAATTTTGTTAATCTCTTAATTTGTAGGCTATTTTATTATTTTTTCAGCTGTTTACGCTAATATAATGGTAAATCTTGTTGTTGTTGTTGTTGTTGTTGTTGTTGTTGTTGTTGTTGTTGTTGTTGTTGTTGTTGTTGTTGTTGTTGTTGTTGTTGTTGTTGTTCTTCTTCTTCTTCTTCTTCTTCTTCTTCTTCTTCTTCTTCTTCTTCTTCTTCTTCTTCTTCTTCTTCTTCTTCTTCTTCTTCTTCTTCTTCTTCTTCTTCTTCTCCTCCTCCTCCGAAATTTGAATCTGGTTTTTAGTCTACAGCTTTATTACACAGCATTTGCATATACGTTTGAAACGTAGGAAAATCAGTTCAGTCAGTAAGTATCTTCTAAACAATGCTTCAATAACATTTTTATTGTGTTATTACCATTTACTTTAATGGGATTTCATGTTAAAGATAGTACTGTTGATCAGTCTCAACTTGTTTTTCATTTGTATGAAGCTGACTCGACCCCCCCCCCCCACCCTCACTCACCCCAAACTCTAGATATGCCACTGGTTCTGATAATCATATAGGAAGTTCATCTGCTACTACTAAAGTGATGTTTTATATGAAACATTTAAATGAAATAGTATTTCATTTAAATGTTTAAAATTACAGAATTTTCTATCAAAACTAATTTTACTATATTGTGTAGTTCAAGAATTGTATAGGAAAGAGGAATAATTTTTAGGTAAAACTGATGTTTCAGTAATGTTTCTACATAGTCATGAAACACAGACAGTACAAAGTACCATAAAAAATATGAATTACATAAGACGAATGGTTTCTTACTGCTATTGTTTCATTTCCCGCTGTTGTATATAACTTTTGACAAAGGCAAACTATGTGTGTGCAATATTCAAAGTTCGGTAACATTTATTCACATAAGCCAAAACCATATAGGCTGTCCTTTCGTTTCTGTACAATTCATTTTAATTACAGTTGCTCACTGACTTCGACCAGTTCATTCTGACCCGCAGTACAGCTAGAATATATCAAATATCTAAATAAATTCAACCTTAATTTCTTTCCTTACAGACCTGTCTCATACGCATACCATTTATGATGTGAAACATACTTCATGCCAGTCTCCAGGGTTTTCTGCTTTCTAACCTCCATCTACAGCAGTAGTTCCTTGTGCCTCCTTTCCTTCGATTCAGTATTTATACAGTCCTGGCTTTTTCTTGGTTTACCCATCTATTCTGAACCCATTTTACAATCTGTTTGGACATTCATTGTACTCATCTGAACCAGACTAATGTTTACTCTTGATGTAAATTTTAATATTACGCATAAAACTCACTATTTTCCTTATCTGTTCACTGTGCATGTATTCTCTTCTGAATGTTCTCACTGTCCATTGCCCACAATCAATTTTTCATCAGAAAATGAATTAGCACTTTCTGTTCTGTCGCTTCTTCAGTTGGCCATAGGCCTGCTTGAGAGACGTGTGACAATGTTTTCAATGGCAGTCTTATATGTGTGTTTTTTATTTTGCTTTGTAATGTTCTAATCCCAAATAAACCCGTACTACTTACCAAGGCAATTTCTTTTCTTTGTAGGCAGTTTATGTCTTTATTTGTAGTACAAAGTGTTCCATACTCATAATTGCAACTCCAAGATATTTATACTCCTTTGTTTGTTTGATGAAGTTTCTATCTCTTAAAATAAACTGAAAATTCTGTGAAATGCTGGCACAAATGTTTTATTTAATAGAGTTAAACACTCTTCTTTAAAGATTCTTACAAAAAACAGAGAAGAAAGTAGAAAGTTATCTAGAAATAAAATTAATGAACTACATGATTCATTTTTATAAAAATAGGAGAATATAACCTACAATCTATGTGTGTAGAAAGTTTGAAACTAGTAGGCTAAAGCACATAATTTAGTGCATAGATGTCACATTGAGATTTACTGTGAATGTCTTTGATAAGACCAAATGTGAAAAATTGTCAGGTTTTTGGGAATCACATATTTATGGCAAAGACGTGCAGTAATAGGTCAACTTTACTGGTATGAAGCATCAAGGATAAATATGGAGAGCTACTGATAAAGATAGGATCTGGAGTAGTTGAAGTTCAGATGAATTGAAGAATACCGTAACAAAAAAGTTCTCAGACAACTGTAAGTGGAACTGAGTCTAAAAAGCATCAAAATTCGTATGCTTGTCAGAAAATGAGACTGTGTCAGAAATATTAAAACCATGAAAAATATACTCTCCACAGAAGAACAATACAGTGGGTGCCATCTTAACCGGTTTCCGTTTAACCAGCTGCCTGGTTCTGAGACAAACAGTGCTCATAAGGTAACGAGTGACTCATCGACATGTCAAGACATGATTTGCATTTGTTTATTTTACGTTTTTAGTCAGTTTAGTGGTTGATTTATCAAAGTGAAGACGTGTGTAGATTATTACTACTGTAAGAGATTTCGTGATTTTGCTGATGCTATTTGTGATGAGTGACACAAACGGAAACGTGTAGTCGGTATCGCGCAAAACCTTGATGCCTTAGAATGTTTAGAAAAACGTGAATCGATACAAGTAATATGTAACGAATTAGGCGTAGGAAATAGTACTGTCAACGACTGGGGGAGAAATAGAAAGTCACCGCAGGATTACTGTAGGCAGGTTGAATAGCAAAAGTACAGTCCCGGTGCACAATTAGAAAACCAACAAATCGTTGATGATGCCCTTTGGGTATGGTTTGTCCAACAACGCCAATTATTAAAGTGGGCCAATATTAAAGGAAAAGTGGGTATTTTTTGTACCGAAAACTTGAAAACTAGGCCGTATTTGTCACTAGTGATGGGTGGTTAGGAAAAGTCAGTCACAAAGACGCGTTGAAGCTTTACAGCTGGCAGTGTGATACATCGAACAACAAGGTGAGACGTCTGCTATTGATGTCATGTTTATGAGACACTGGCGTGATTATGCTGTTAACAATTCTTTGAAAACTAAGAAGCAAAAAATCACGGTTTTTTTAAGTGTAACTAAAATGTACATATTACAGTATATATATATATACTTGAAATATACAGATATCACGCACTACAACCAAACAACGTATTAAATGAACAGTTACATTATAGATCACACATACTTTTCGATACACTGATTCAAACACACAATTTGAACCCCAGCACCAATTCCCTCCCACCATCAACCCCTACCACACATACCTACAGTCCATAACCGTTACTCTGTAAAGACATTCAGTATTTACTCCCACTGAAGAAGACGTATACCACGTTGAAACGTTTGGGGAAATAAAACCATAAAGTAAGTTCATATTGAAAGTTTAATATATATATATAATATTTATAAAAGTGAATGATGAGGATGTAACAACAAGATAATTAAAATATACAATATTGTTTGGTGTCATAAATGCAGTAATTATTATTTTATTTCTCCAATTAGATAAATGTTGTGTTTGTAAAACAAAAAAGGTTTTAACGTACATGCAGTACTGTACTAGTGTTTGGTTTTGTTGTTACTGTACTGTACTTATACCATATGACTGTGAACGACCTTTATCAAAACGGTACACGCTACTCATAACTTATTACAGTATTTTGCTGAACAATACATAGATTGCAATTTAATATTATTCTTTTTCACATAAGTGAACAGTATTAAAACATTTTAATCAGAGTTAAGCTCAGTTTGAAAGAAAATTTGGTTTAACCGGCTGACCTCCCGGTCCCGAACTGACCGGTTAAGAGGGCATCCATTGTATATAAAAACTTGTATAATTCTCTTCTGATTGCTGCTGTTCATAACCTCAGTCTTTTCTGTGACTTCTCTTCAGTTAGTCCTGTGTGACTGAAGCTTACAAGAGGAGGTCCAACAATTTTGCCGTTATCAGCACAGAGTATTGCTGGCATAAGAGGAGTTCTTTATGGTTTCAAAATTAAATGCATTTAAGAAAATTTTCTTTATAGTGACTTGGAAATGTGTTCAGATTATAATTAAATTATAAAAGTTTATACTTTTTCTGAATACCTCTTCATGAAGAATTTGTATTCAGAACTACAATTTAAACACACAGTGAAAATCACTGTTGAGGGAAATTTGTCTTTAAAGAATTTTGAAAACCTTTGAAAAGCATTCCTATTGCGAGACAACAGTATACAGTTTTCTTTCTTAATGATACAGAAAGAAAATTATGCATTTGTCTTTTTAAATGCAGATGTTCAAATTTGATAAACAAGACAGAGAACCTATTGTCTTACAACATGAAGAAACCTGTGAACTAATCTAAAATGGAAGGCAGAATAGACAGGAATAAACAGCAGATGGAAGAAAAAACAGGGATATAGCTTCTCATGATTCTTATTTAAACATATAGATTGGAGTGACACAGGGGGAGGATAATAAAATTTTGTATATTTAGTACAAAACAAAAATACAAGGATATGAAAAGATTAGTGTATGAAAATTGTTTGTCCAGAAGAACTGCATGAAACGGAATTGTATTAAGGGAAGAACTTGGGCCAAGGGTCAACAATTAATAATTCAAAGAAATTTCTTGGTACAGTATTCCAGAGTCTAACCATAATTGAGGTTACCAGTGACAGAAATGTTTTGGTTACTAAGACCTGCAACCGTTTTTAGGCTATTATAAATTACATTGAATCATTTTTACTTCCATGTTCCATAAGGAAATGGAAGTATGGTGAAGGTGAAAAATATCGTGTTCGAGACAAGGGCTGATTCTGATTGTACTACCCTCAGAACATGAAGAAATGTAATTTTCCGAAAAGTGTCTGTGTGTAGAATTTCTTCTATGGCACATGATAACTGCTGAAAATTCAAACAGTCAAATAATTTTTTGCATATGTGCCTGAGTTGTAGAGGACTCAAGGCTTATTGATTTTGGTGAAGATCGGTTATGGAGAAGGGGTAGTTTACCTGCAACATTTTATGTTTTAACAAGAGTAAAGTACTTAATTGTGATAAATAAAGTATCCTGAAAAGAAGGTCATAATAATCCACTGTAGAAAGGTAGATGAAACGGGTAGTTGAAGGGGGAGGGGGTAATTTTCTATAAATGAAAATGCTAGTTGAAAGGGTAGGGGATATTTTTTATATGTGTACTACGTTATCGGCAACAAAGAAGTAGTTTGTTGTTAAAATTCCTTCCCGGACTGTTTGGTCGTGGTGCAATGTTTTCTGCAAAAACAGACGTTTCGGCAATGCTATTGACTGCCAATGTAAAAATCGAGTGCGCTAACGTGAGGTGGTATACATTAGTGACCACAGTACTGTAGTTAAGGCTGAAGAAAGAAGTAGAAAAAAGTAGTTTCCATGGAAATATTTCATTTTGAAAATGATTTTAAACATAAATCTTTGAACGTGAAATTCATGTATGGTTCTCCATACTGATATTTTTATAATCCTATTCATACACTGAACAAAGATAAATTAACTTTTAAACAAAACATTGTTGTAGGCTATACATTTTTATTAAAATATATAAATTTTTGTTTTAAGCTTAAAATGTACAACTTTATGCTTGCGTGTCTCAAGTGAATTTTGGGCATTTGGTTGAAAGTAAATGGTACCAGATTGCTGTTCTGTATTGGTTTAGAAAAAGCCTCTGTTTCAAAAATTAGTTATCTTCTTTTTCCTTATCTATCTAAATTTTTGCCAGGACATATCTCTCGATAGTGTCTTTGACACCATAGAACAGTTACAGTTACAAAAGCTCTATGCAAAGCCAAATCAATGGAGACACTTTTATTCATTTTGAAACTTGACCAATTTAACAAGACTTTATATCTCAAATTAGTCACAGTAACAAACTCAACTTTTTATGTTTAGCAGGTGACATTTAGTTCCTTCACCTTTGTTTATCATAGAACTAATTTTTAGTTATGCTAATACATGATTCATAGGTACCTGAATGAAATTTTATAAAACTGTGGCTGTCCCCACATTCCTGTATGCTAGTGAGACATGGATTCTTGGTAAAAGGGACGTGCAGAGGATTCAGGCAGCCAAAATGAAATTTCTAAGAGGGACGCAAAGTTGTTTTCTCTTGGATCGGAGAAGGAACGAAGATATTAGATGCAATTTAAACATTGTATCATTGCACCAGAAGATGAAAGACCACAGAAAGGGATGGTGTGAACACTTGAACTGCATGCCTGATATCCGTCTACCTGTAGCTGCCTTGGGTTATCACCCTACTGGCAGGAGAGATGTCGGTAGACTGAGGAGGAGATGGGTTCCAGAACAGGTCTAAGGCCTAATCCTTGGAGTGGTGATGATGATGCTAATTCATGAACATTTTTGCCAAAAGTGCAAACGTGGAGATATAAATTATACTTACAAATACTTAAGACTTTGCCATTTCTTATGTACTCTCATTATTTATTTCATGCTGAGCAGCAGGCTGCAAAGTGATAATAAAAACAAATTGTGCAGGATTCAAAAAATGACCAGATTTAGATTACAGGTGTAATTTTTCAAAGTACAGCATCTAGTTTAACATCTGTGATGTGCAGAACTGTACTACAATAAATTTCTGCTTATCTTATTTGGATTTAAACTTTTGACCAGTATCATGCTCATGTGAAATTTTATTACTTTTTAGTATCAATACAAATTTAATTGTTCAAGTAAATTTCATTATTTTAGGTTTTGCCAGTTAAGCTTAACATGCCAATTTTCCATCTCTTTTTGAAGTATCTTATATATCATATGCAGGATAATCTAGTGTTTCATTTCATGTGCAATTAATAACAGGACTTCAAGGTCTCAACTCAGTACCCATTATCCATCTGCAGAGTCCAATTTCTTCTTTTTCTTCATTGTCGTAGTCATCGTCATCATCATCATCATCATTGTCTTTTTCTATATTGTCAGAGATTAGGCACTTTGCCTGTACTGACTCTAAAGGTTATCATTCCATCCCTTCCACACTTGAATTGGTAGGTTAGAACACCTGAAGGTAGCAACCCCATTATTTGCCTAGCTAACTACAGAACCGTGGTACTTACAGTTCCTGTGGCAACCTGTATCACGGAAACTATATTTCACTCACAGTCTTCAGTGAAATGACCTGGACAGATATAATGGACAACAACAAAGAATTATGATAATGGGCATAATGGTCCGTTATAATGGGCAAGGTATAAGTGGATTAAGTGAACTAAGGACAAATGATTGATTAAAGGAGAGATTCCATGAAAAAGTAGATGAATTTGAAAGTTTGAAAGTTACATACGTAGCAATCAAGGCTATGAGCATATAAACAAAAACAACAGGAGACTGAAGTGCAAAACGTGTGGAGAAGAACACATAAAACTTTTAGTGACAAAATCAATTTCTTCACATCAAAGGATCAGGAAAGCTTGGTTGTTAATGAGTTTCTTCTTCTTCTTCTTCTTCTTCTTCTTCAGGGCTTAGACTGTTTAGCCTGTTCCAGCTTTTTCTATACTTATTGATGATTCCATTTACTTCTTCAACTTTTGGTTCCTCTCTTAACTGATTGTTTAGTGTACCCAGCTATAGAACACAAAAATTTCATTCCCGTAGCCAGAATTCTTGATATTTGTCTAGCAGACGTCCACGTTTCTGAGCCATACGTAAGGGTAGGAACTGCCATGGATTTGTATAATTTTACTATGGACTCTTTCCTTGCTTTCTGTTTTAGAGCACATCGGAAAGTTCCTGTTATCTGGTTAAATTTATTAAATTTCCCATTAATTTTTTATGAGAGCTTACAGTCTAAATAATTAAATTCTGAGACTTGTTCAATAATTTTACTATCCAAAACAATTTTAGATCTAACTGACCATGTTCCTTTAAGAGCCATACATTTTGTTTTCCTGTCAGACATTTTCATATTAAATTCTTTCGCAATGTTATTTAAGGAATGGAGCATCCCTTGCAGGTCACCTTCATTTGTGGCCAATAAAATCTGATTATCTGCAGACATGAGTCTTAAGCATTTAGCCTACAACTCTGATTCCTTCATTTACACTGTTAAGCCAAATCCTAACAATTTCATTCAAAAGCAGGCTAAAAAGAGCGGTTTATAAAACCTTGTCTAATGCCTCCATTTATTTTGATGGGGTTTCGTTGCTTTATTTGTATCCTGGTCCCTAGATACATGCTCTTGATCACTTGTATTAAATGTAGTGGAATGCCTCTAGTTTCTAAAACTCACTACAGAATTGATCTTTTTACTTTGTCAAAATCTTTGCAATAATCTATGAATAGTAGATGCGTTTCTAAATTCTGTTCTCTCCTTTTCTCTATAATCTGCTTAACAGTGAAAATATTATTAATGCAGCTTTGTCTCTTTCTGAAATTCAATAGCTCTTCAAGCAGTACTGCTTCTGTTATGTGACTCAGTGTCCTGCTTTTATTATTTTTGCATAGATCTTATATGCTGAACAAAGAAAGCTGATCCCTCTGTAATTTCCGGGATTAGCTCTGTCCCCTTTCTTAAAAGTGGATATCACCTTTGCTACTTTCCATTCTTATGAAATTTTCCCTTGTTCCCAACACATGTTATATAATCATAGCAGTCATTCATGGAGCTCCCTCGGAGCATATTTTAATCGTTCTGTATTTATGTTGTCTACCCCACAAGCTTTGCGGTTTCTATTTCCCTTGAAGCTTAATATTAACTCTTCCATTTCTAATTTATCCGTTACAGTCATATTTACTTCATTCAATGTTTGTTCCCCTTCAATTTCATCAATGTGCCATAAATCTTTGAAATAATTTTCCAAAACTTTGACCCTCTGTCCTCTGCCTGGGGTTAGTACAGGCAGCTCCTCACTCAACTAGCCTTGCGAAACGTTGGTAGCATATCCAAGGGACGCTTATATTACTCGCAAGCTTCTTCTTCTTCAGGCTATGGACCTTACGATCCATTGCGTACTCCTTGGTCTGACCGTCTCTTCTTTGGTCTTCCAATATTCCGCCATCCTTTCGGATTTTAAAACATAATTTGTTTTGGTGTCCTGTTCTTATGCAGGCTTTCAACATGGCCTGTCCAATCCTGTCTGTATTGTTTTAGCCTTTCATTTAGGATATAAGGATGTTCCTTATATCATCATGTCTTAGCTGGTCCCTCCATGGTACTCCTAGTACTGATCCTAAAAATCTCATTTCACTAGCCTGTATCTTTGCTAGCTTTGCCTGTATCTCATTTCACTAGCTTTGGGTCTTTGCATTCAGTGTCCAATGTCCAAGTCTCACTGCCATCATTTTTTAGCAGTAGCGTGGCTTGGGTATATAATAGCTGTCGCTGGTTGTGATAGGCCTAAAACTTGTCCTACAAATTAATTCGTACTTTTTCCTAGTACAAAGTGTTCTTTTTAGAGTCAAAATATTCTTTATAGAACCAAAATAATTTTTAGAGTATTTTCTATCATTTGCTGGCAGAAAAAGAGGGCCCCGTTTCAGTGGGATCTGACTCCATTATACTTACACAGAAATCAGGACACAAATAATCAAATTAAAAAAATAAAGACAAACAAAGAAATACACAACTAAATGAACAAAACACAAATAGGTGCATAGTATCTGCTGCACGTCAGTTCCGAAAACAAACGTAACTGCTAACGGAATGTTTTGCCGGTAACACATTGGGTGGACGAATGTGTCCTCTCTCCTCTAGTCTGTACAGTGACGACTACTACGAGGTCAATGACCGTACGCAGTAAAACATTGCCGATGTCTGAGCCGGCACCACAAGACGGAGCAAGTGTCCAGCAGTCCGAAAGCAATGCTATGCTTTTCTTCAAGTTTCCTTACTAATATTTTTCGGATTTCAAGTTATTTAATAACTAAAGTATTTATTCTCTGATATAATTAATTATATTTTTCTTTATTGCTTGTACTGTTGCCACCGGCAGCAGCGGTTACGTGGATGCCACGTTACTGCTTGTGAGTAAAGGCCGTATGGCACTGCCATTACTCGCATGTTCCAAAGGGAAATTAATAGCTGGATGGATATTAAGGATGATGACCAGGCAAAGAAAAAGGTTAATGAATTTAGTCAGTTCAAAAATATATTAGTTACAACTATTTCACTAGTAACACAACAGTGTCACTAGTGTACCATTAGAAACTATAGTTGTCAAATTCGTTTCAGGATCTATTGTGTGTCCTGATGTGGTTGGTTTGCAATGCTGACGATATAGCCTAGTGACTGCTACAGAGTAAGGGGTCTCGTTCACTTCTGTATGGAGACTCTGTGGGATTTTCAGGTAGCATCAAATTTATTCTAACCATTCTGTCAGCCCTTGAACTCCTCACAGCTTTCTTGTGTTCTTGTTATTTAGATATGCCACAAGAGATCCAGGCGAGTGCAGGGAAAGGTGCGGGGGTAGGCTGAACAGTAATGCACACATGCTTGTAGAACACGAACGAAAAGAAATAGCAAGATGGGGCAAAAAGTAAATAAAAGTACATTTCCTTAGCTTCAAAATTATATATTTATTTTTCAACATAGTCGCCGTTAAGTCTAACACATTTCTCCCAACGCGTAAAAAGTTTCTTTATCCCGTCACTGAAATATTCTTCCGACTTTTCTCCAATCCAGGACGCGACAGCTGCCTTCACCTCATCGTCCGAGGTGCAATGATTACCCTTGAGGTCTCTCTTGAGTAGAGGAAAAAAATAGAAATCGCAAGGCGCGAGATCAGGGGAGTAGGGAGGGTGTGGAATCGGTTCAAACTTCAGGTTTCGCAGAGCCTCTTGGGTTGCGCGCGAGGTGTGTGGACGAGCGTTGTCATGTTGCAAGATTATTGGCGCCAGGCTGTCTCTAACCCGACAAATATGGTTTGCGATACGCTTTTGAGTGATTCGCCGGTCATTTTGAATCAAATCGTCGACGAGTTTACGATGTTCATCGTCTGTGGCAGTGATCGGACGTCCGCTGCGTTTTTCGTCATCAATTACGGCTTTTCCAGGCTCGCAACCACGAAATTTTATTACCCATCGATTCACAGTAGACCTATCAACAGCATCGTCACCATAAACAGCCTTTAAACGACGATGAATCTCATTAGGAATCACATTTTCAGCAGTTAAAAATTCGATAACCGCACGCTGTTTAACTAGCGTTGACATAGCACTACAACTACAACACGTCTCGATACTTCTGCTACTTAAAGCGTACTGTTGTACGAAACTCCTTCAAACTGCGCATGCGTTTGGAGGGGGAATGTTACTCCCGAATGCCACCAGGTGCGCTTCTGTAGGTAACTTTGTTCGTGTTCTACAAGCATGTGTGCATTACTTTTCTGCCTACCCTCGTAATTTTAACCAGAAATTGGTATAATACTTGGCAACATTAAGATAAAGATTATAGGACTGTATTCAAAATAAAAAAGTATCTAAAAAGAAAATTAAACATCTATAGGCTTCCTCAGCACGATGACAAAAACAAATTATGAAAATGTTCACTTGGTTAGAGTTGATGCAGATGATAGTGGCCCTGCTTCACTTGTGTAAAAAAATACTTGTTTTTGTAGCTGCCCTGAACCTGCTCCATTATTGGTATACGTTTGTTGCATTCCTGTGGATGGATTACATTCTGTCTTTGCTGCTTGAGATCACTGAGATTATGATCTCTCCATCAACCCTCACATCTCCCTCCCTTCCTCTTGGAGTGGTCTCCATTCCTGTTTGATAATTCTTTTTGCTGTACGTTCGTCATCCATTCTCTGAACATGTCCTGCCCATCTTAATCTATTAATTTTGCAAATTGGACAACTATAATGTCATTGTACTTAGCATATAATTCATTATTATTTCTCTTTCCCCAGACTCCGTCCTGTTGAATTGGTCCATAAATCCTTCTCAGTATCTTCGTTTCAAATGCAACCAACCTCTGTTCATCAATTTTCTTGAGAATCCAGCACTCAAAGCCGTATGTCAATGCCTTATAAAGCGTGGCTTTAGTTTCTGTGGTTAATAGTCTTGATTTAAAATGTTTATTCAGCCCATAATAGCTTCTATTAGCAGCCAGAATTCTTCTTTCAATTTTTTTTGTGCAGTTATTCTTAGCATCGACATATGTCCCCAGATATACGAAGCCTTTTACTCTTTCAAAATTATAGCCATCCAACATGAAGAGTAATTTTCAAAAAGGCAGAAGCCAGTGGATTACCTGATCGTAGCCAAAATCTTAAAATCAAATAAGTTAAAAGTGCCACCTGAACGGATTACTCTATAACTTATGCACAATACTAATGACTGCTATGGCTGTCCATCACCTCTAGTGATAAGATCTGATATCTCATTGTGGAAACTGTGTGCTCAAGCCTGTTATCACCGGACTGTTATTGCACATGACCACGAGCGTATTAGATGCGCATGGTGCTCTATGCTGCCATCAGACAGCATAGCATCAGACAGTGAGTCCCTCCCCCGCGATTCAAAATTCAACCTTTTATCCATTATTTACACTCATAAATGGTATACACAATTTCAAAAGTTAACAATTATTTTATTAAATTCTCAAATTACAACAAATATTTAGCTAAATAGTGGTTACAATGAGCATAGTAGTAGGCCTACTTAAGCTTAGAAAATACTAACTGATCCAGTTTTTTTCTTGACTTTGCCTTAATGAAGACTTGTATAATTCCTTGTAAATCCAGCGATTCAAGTATCTCGCTTTAAATATTCAACCTTGCTAATGAAGATAATCTCTAATCACCCATATTTGAAGTCAACATATCTTTAGTGCGATGTAATACAGATAATGATCTTTCAGATTCGCAGTTAGCTACTGGAATCTTCAAAAGCAGACAATAAGCAATGTATATATTCGAAAATACATCAATCATTTTACAATCAATAATTCAGTTTAATACTTTGAGTGGACAAACTGTAGTATCATGGAATCTATCATCTTCATTCGAACGATTTGGTAAAAACTACTTTCTTGCAATTTTACTCATGGCACAAAGTTCTTCAGTTCTACTAGAAGATCGTTATATAAATAGTTTGATTAATATAGATTATTAAACTTTCACTTGTGAAACTTACTTTGTTTCCTCCCGTACGCGTTTCGGCGTGATGTGCCCCTTCGTCAGCGGTGTGTGAGACAGACTGCCAGTAACTTGTAACGGTTTTATTTGGTAGGTTGAGTGGGGGTGGTGTGTGGTGGAAGGGGATTGGCGCGGGAATCCGAATTATTGTTTGTTTTATGTATAATTGTGTCAAAGCGTGTGTGCGATTTATAGTGTAATTGGTCGTTAAGTATGCTGTTTGGTTGTGTTGTGTAGTGTTTGTATATTTCATATTGTTCTGCTGTGTTAAGTTTTCGACTTTTGGGTAAGTAGTGTAATATCTCAAGACTAGTATCTATGTTGGTGTAGCTGTGGTTTTTTGTGTGTATGTGTGTGGCAAACGCGGAATGTATATTGTTGCTGGATAGAGCTTTTAGGTGTTCAGAGTAACGTGATGAAAAAGATACAACACAACACTTCACTTGATTTTTGAACTCAACACTCTCCATGGTTAATAACTGCGTAAGAAAACCAAACAGTTGCATAATGTGATCATAAGCTTTGCTTCACTTAATCAATTCAGCTGGATGGTGCCCCTCTGATAGCTGGATGGTGCCCGGTGGTGCAGCATACCCTAGTGTTATGGATAATACACCACTGCAAGTGATGTAGATACTTTCTCCACTTCTCTAGAAAATTCTCCACATATCTAGATTGGATGGTGGGGCCCTTTATTCATTATTATGATTTCCTGACGTCAGTTTAACTATACAATTTCCTAATTTTTGTTGGGTTTCTTCAGTATTTGTTGTTCAATCTGATTTCCTTTCTGACAATTCAGAATCAACAATGTTGAAACCCTTCTTGGTCCCCTGCTTCTTACATTCCGATGTAATCCCCTTAATCTCTTTTTTTTTCGAGGGTAGGTGAAAATCTCGAAAACCCTATAGTTCCTAGTAGTGTGGGACTCTAACCCACTAAAAACACCTCCCTTAATGCTACAACTGAGCAAGCTCATCCAGCAGCTTCTCCTTCATGTTTCCTTGACGGGTGATGAGGTGAAGCCCAGTGGCTAATCCCAAGATTATTCTGTCTTTCTCTCACGTAGAGTTTTGTGGATATATACATATTAATTGCTTTCTAATGCGATACCAGATCATGTGGCTTCTGTCTTTTGAGTCGCCTCAGGATGTGTGGAGCTTCTTCCACCACGTGTCGCATTATTGGGTTACGTGGATCTGAATCCTCTGATCATGTTTGTCTGCATATTTTGTTATTATTTCATTGGGATATTCTATATTGAGGTCGTCTCTATGTAGGTTGTCATTTCTTATATACCAAGGGGCATTCACTATGCTTCTGAGTACTTTATCCTGAAAGGCTTGTGTATCTTTTCTAAGTTTGTTTTCTTTGTACAGCCCCACAGCTGAATTCTGTAAGCCCACACAGGCTTCAGAACTTGTTTGTACAACAGCAGTTTGTTTTCAACTGTTAGCTGCGAGTTTCTCCCTAACAGGCAGTACATTTTTCTGTATTTTATGTTGTGCTTCTCCTTCTTTTTTTTTACATGCTCTTACCATTTAAGCTTTGTGTCCAGCATCATACCTAGATACTTTTTGTGATTTCCTTAATCTCTATACATAATTTTTATTTCACTTTCACATCAACTACTTTATGGAGGCCCTACTTTACACAGTTTTTTAGATACTATGTCCATTATGCTCATTAACCCTCTTTAGCCAGTTTAGCTCAATTTTTCAAAATATATTCTTATTATATTTTGGCAGACAGACTCATGAATATTATTTTATCATCATTTAGTTCAGGATGATCAATTTTTTATAATTTATATTCCCTTTCTCTCCATTTTTTAGAATACTTCTGATCTGTTCTCTGAACTTAATCAGAATTAAATATTCTTGGATTTTAAATATCCATGATGTGTCCAATTGTTATCACTAACTATAGTAAATTATTTCAATGTGAAACACAATTTTTTAAGCAAATGAACTACGTTATTAATTGCAGCCTTAACACAGTCCGCGCGGCTGGCGGCTTCGAGAAAAGTCTCGCGAATACGTCTAGAGTCACGTATGCCACACACATTAGAGCGAGATTCTTCTGGCACATTCGACAAACACGTAGACTGTTCTGTAATGTCGTAACAATATAATTTCTATGTGTTTTTGAGTGTTTGTATATTCTTGGATTATAAAAAACCTAATGTTCCGAGTCGTTAATGTAACAGTGATATTTTGTTTGTATATTTCTAGTTGTTCAAGAGTGTCAAGTTTTTGGCCTTTTGTGTGTATGTGTAGAGTTTCCATGTTGCTGTTAATGCTAAACAGGATGTTGCTGTTCATCCTGAGCAGTTTAATTTGTAAAAACCAAGTAAATAAAATTTGTTTATCTGTTTTACCTAACAACGTTTTTACCTGTTCTTACTCGGTCAATTGTGCCCAGCACTTTCACTTACTGGCCGAATCTGTCATTTTGAAACGTTCTTATTCCGACTTGTTGTGCAGGGGAAACGTCGCTTTTAATCACAGGGGCAAGGACAAAGATCAGGGGAGTAAGGGAGCTGGGGTTACCACACGAATGTGAGGGCGACTACCGACTTGTTGTGCAGGCGAAACGTCGCTTTTAATCACAGGGACAAGGACAAAGATCAGGGGAGTAAGGGGGCTGGGGTTACCACACGAATGTGAGGGCGACTACCGACTTGTTGTGCAGGCGAAACGTCGCTTTTAATCACAGGGACAAGGACAAAGATCAGGGGAGTAAGGGGGCTGGGGTTACCACACGAATGTGAGGGCGACTACCGACTTGTTGTGTAGGCGAAACGTCGCTTTTAATCACAGGGACAAGGACAAAGATCAGGGGAGTAAGGGGGCTGGGGTACCACACGAATGTGAGGGCGACTACCGACTTGTTGTGCAGGCGAAACGTCGCTTTTAATCACAGGGACAAGGACAAAGATCAGGGGAGTAAGGGGGCTGGGGTTACCACACGAATGTGAGGGCGACTACCGACTTGTTGTGTAGGCGAAACGTCGCTTTTAATCACAGGGACAAGGACAAAGATCAGGGGAGTAAGGGGGCTGGGGTACCACACGAATGTGAGGGCGACTACCGACTTGTTGTGCAGGCGAAACGTCGCTTTTAATCACAGGGACAAAGACAAAGATCAGGGGAGTAAGGGGGCTGGGGTTACCACACGAATGTGAGGGCGACTACCGACTTGTTGTGCAGGCGAAACGTCGCTTTTAATCACAGGGACAAGGACAAAGATCAGGGGAGTAACGGGGCTGGGGTTACCACACGAATGTGAGGGCGACTACCGACTTGTTGTGCAGGCGAAACGTCGCTTTTAATCACAGGGACAAGGACAAAGATCAGGGGAGTAAGGGGGCTGGGGTTACCACACGAATGTGAGGGCGACTACCGACTTGTTGTGCAGGCGAAACGTCGCTTTTAATCACAGGGACAAGGACAAAGATCAGGGGAGTAAGGGGGCTGGGGTTACCACACGAATGTGAGGGCGACTACCGACTTGTTGTGCAGGCGAAACGTCGCTTTTAATCACAGGGACAAGGACAAAGATCAGGGGAGTAAGGGGGCTGGGGTTACCACACGAATGTGAGGGCGACTACCGACTTGTTGTGCAGGCGAAACGTCGCTTTTAATCACAGGGACAAGGACAAAGATCAGGGGAGTAATGGGGCTGGGGTACCACACGAATTTGAGGGCGACTACCGACTTGTTGTGCAGGCGAAACGTCGCTTTTAATCACAGGGACAAGGACAAAGATCAGGGTAGTAAGGGGGCTGGGGTACCACACGAATGTGAGGGCGACTACCGACTTGTTGTGCAGGCGAAACGTCGCTTTTAATAGCAGTGATGGAAGACGTCCGCCTCAGTAGTAGGCCCTAATGTGGATGCAAAGCTGCTAACCCAGACCTGAACGTAGCTAGCGTTGCTTTGAAAAGTTTTGTCTTAAACGGCACCATGGCCAAAAATGGAAGTCATTTTGAAAAATTTGTAAAGCCTGATCTGCTGCTTAGGGAACCGGTTTACCGGTTACTGGGGGGTTTAAGCGGTATTCAATTTTGACCTTACCAATAATTTATGTTTTCTTAAAACTAGGTTAAGTTTTACTGGTAGTGACTCGAAATGTTTAAAACCAATTGTATGTGTTTACTGTTACAGAGGCGTATTTACGGGGGGGATGAACGGTCCCGGACCCCCTCCCCCCAGCGGGCCGAAAAAACTAGACGAATTTTGATAATCTCTTAATTGCTAGGCTCTTATTATTTTTTCAGCTGGGTTTTTGTGTTTTTCAGCTAGTAACTATGTTTTAAATATACAAACAGGTTTATTACACAGCATCTGTGTATACGTTTGAAATATAGGAAAATCAATTCAGTCAGTATCTTCTCAACAATATTTCAGTAACGCGTATTTTTATAGTGTTGTTACTGGTTACTTTAATTTTTTATTATTTATTTAATTAGTATACGTTTTTTATGCAATCTGTTAATACATAACAATAAGCATAATTGTTGACAGAATACATGGCATGAAGAGAACTACTCCATTGACTAGTTCTTTGTATGAGTATATAAAATTTAAATGTAACAGATTATGTATCATATATTTAGAGTGTTCGAGTCTAGGTAAGTCCAGAGGAAATGTTAACTTTAAACGTCTGTAGGCTGTTGTCTAGTAGATTTATAGCTAAAGGATTCGTGTGCTCTTCAAGCGGTTTCACATATGTTTCGCTGAACATCGCAATGGTTTCACTGACTCAGGGCAGGTCCAGGTCTCTATAGATGTCTTTGTTACTGATGAACCACGGTGCGTTGGTTATGGCACCATTCTGTCGATATTGGATTTAGATGCAGTTCCCCGAAGCTGTAAGCCGCATGTCCACACAGGGAACTACTTTGATAGCATTCATTTCAGGATAGTATCACACGTTTTTCAGCCACTTTAAAGGTTGTAATGTTGATTAGTCTTAACTTGTTTTTTTTTTTTCTGGATGAGGCCGACTCGGCCGGAGCCCGGAACCCCCCAAGGCTAAATTCTAGGTACACCACTGTACTGTTATTAGACAGATTACGAAATGTGAAGTTCGAAACAGTGACTATAACGCGTACAGTCGGAAGCGTGTCCGACATTGTTCTTGAACAAATAACTGATTAGAGATTAGCGCGTGAACACGCAGCGAATTATACAAACTGTAATGAGGCAACGGAGCGTATTGTGGAAATCAGTGTGATAGGCGGCGGACATTGCTATAGTCATTGTGCATTGCACCAGGTGTCGTTTGTTTAGGGGTGGCTGGCTGGAGTACAGAGGGGAAGTAAGGGCAGGTGTTTGCGTTGAAAGAGGAGGAGCAGGAGAACGCCGCTGTACACTGTAACAATGGAGCAGCATTTCATAACACACACGGCTGCAGTCTGCGTCATATTATTGCTACCTGTATGCTATGGACCGATATTACCCTAATTTAAATGTCGATTTCAACCGGTCAACGCTGACTCGCTAAGTTATGTATATAGGCTACTTGTTTTGTAACGCTTTTCGAAATTTAATTCCAACAATTTGTCAGTTCTAAGAGATAAATATGCGTACGACATTACGCATACACAAACTCAGAAAGCATGATTTATTGTATTATCGTTATAGGTGTCACCTATATGATAATAAGAAATATTTTTAAAGCCCAAACAAAAAACTGGCAAACCACTGTTCACGTAAAACTTTATAATACTTGTAGCACCCAAAGCGGCCTTGGAGTAAGGTCTGGAAACTGTGACAGTAGGGCCCTGGCAAAGGATACATTGCAAGATAGAATAAGGAATGAGGATATCAGAGCAGAACTCGAAGTAAAGGACATAAATGAAATTATTCCAATTTACGGAAGGCAGTGGTGGGATCATCTGCAGAGGATGACAGAGGATCGATTGCCGAACTATTAAGCTATAAAGGAGGTTCGGCACTGAACTATAAAGCCGAAACGTGGATCGTCCGAGGATGAGATGGGTGCCGGAACAGGTTTGTATAACCTAATCCTTGAAGACAAGAAGAAGAAGAAGAAGAAGAAGAAGAAGAAGAAGAAGAAGAAGAAGAAGAAGAAGAAGAAGAAGAAGAAGAAGAAGAAGAAGAAGAAGAAGAAGAAGAAGAAGAAGAAGAAGACATACTCTATAGACAGTTTACAAGTTATTTTAATTTCTCAGGATATCTTGAAGCAAAATCGACACTTATCACGGTATCTATCATAGTCGTGTTAACGAGACTATAGTCGTGTTACTAATCGGGCCCTAACGCGGGCGTTGGTGAAACGGCTATTAAGGAAACAGCCGTTAAAGTTTGTTTCGTCAGTTAGCAAACGGTCCATTAGGAAGAAAACAGACGTTCGTGAAACGCGGCATTAGTTTATTACCTCTTTGATGTTATTGCGTTAAAAATAGGTATTATGTTCAGTTGTTAAAATCTGGGTTAAAACTGCTCTATTTTATATGTTTTTAATTGTTCCTATTTTACACTCATTACATTTAGTTAGTAAACGTCTTAATTTGTCATAACATATATTTTTTTTTTAGAAAATAAACTGAAAACCAAAACAATGTTCCCTAACCTTACACGCGAAAACATTTTGTATTTTTCAAGCAGTTAACCATACCTTTTACAATTGGTACATTTCTTATTCTTCACTCCGTGAGGAATCGATACTATCGCGCAGTCAAAACATCGAATGTATAGTCCAGGTACACACAATGGAAAAGTACCTTTAATTCTAAATCTTGGTCTTTGTAAGTGTACTTCTACTCTCTACGTAAATTCGTTACCGGTATTTACAGTTATTTCATTCACACATTCACGTTCATGACAAATACAAAAGGCAGTGTTTAAGATTCACAGATGATAGACTCACCGTCAAATCCTATTTGATTTCGAGCAAACTTCTTGTACTTTTCGAACAATTTTTTTCCAGTGCTTCATACGAAAATTCTGAAGCCTGACTGAGTAATTCTCGGTGTAATCAGAATAAGAAAAATAAGATTTACGAGGCATTAGCGTGCAACTCGACTACTGAGAGGATCAACACCAGCGAGGTCTCGGAGCTCGGCACTCGCGATTTACTAAACAAATTCTTGCATATGTTTAAATCATATTTAACTTATCAATAAACTTAATATAATTTCTGATGATCATAGACTTAAAGGTAACTATTAATACTAACAATAACAATGATATTAGTTGTGTGTGTTTTTTTTATTGCTCCCATTCACTCGTAAACACAGCCGATCAACCCAGTAGGGGGGCAGAAAAGACACTCAGTAGAGGTAGAGAGGAACAAATGTGTTAGAACGGTTGATCGCTAACCCTAGTGTACCTCACTTGTTTAATAGCATCATACAAGATCTCTGCTACAAAATCTAAAACGATGGCATTTCACGGCAGGTACCCTATAAGAACTAAGATAGTCGTGAATAATCAGATTTTGGATCAAGTTAGTCATTTTAATTACCTGGGTTGTAATATTTCATATGGAACTGATATTGATTGGGATAGTAAGCTAACAAAATTTAGACGCATCTGTGGAACGATTCACAGGTATCTGAAAATTACACACGGAAGGATACCCGAATTAAGTTTTATAAAACTGTGGCTGTTCCCACGTTCCTGTATGCTAGTGAAACATGGACTCTTGGTATGGTAAAAGGGACGTGCAGAGGATTCAGGCAGCCGAAATGAAATTTCTAAGAGGGTTGCAAGGTTGTTCTCTCTTGGATCGGAGAAGGAACGAGGATATTAGACGCGATTTAAACAATGTATCATTGCACCAGAAGATTGAAGACCACAGAAGTAGATGGTGTGAACACTTGAACCGCATATCCGTCTACGTGTGGCTGCCTTGAATTAACCCTACTGGGAAGAGAGATGTCGGTGGACCGAGGAGGAGATGGGTTCTGGAACAGGTCTCAGGCTTTGGAGTGATGATGATGATACAGTAATTTTTTACGTGGGACACCGTGGAAAACTAATGTTGCGAGGAGGATCCGCACTCCTATGGTGTGTAGGACTCGCATCCACCAAAATAACAAACTCTTTTCCTAAGAATGGATCCCCCCCCCCAGTTCTCACCTTTCTCAGTACTTCAGGGTGGTGTCATGTGTTCTTCGTCCATGTGGCCACTTTTCAGACTCATTATCTAAAGATCTCTTCCTTGGGGTTCACCTAAATTTCTCTTATCAACCTTTACCTGTAACATCGCAGTCAAAACTCCATTGTGCTTAATTAAGACCACAGATTCGAGACATACTGAGAATGTATAAAACAGTGGGTTCCTTTGCCTTCTGCATTGTACGAGGGTTAGTTGAAAAGTTCGCGGAGCGACATCTATAAATTAACGGTAGAACTAAAATTTTTCGTGTGTTGCAAGATTCATATTTCTTATTAGCACGTGTTATTTTCCAAATTTATCTACCAGTTTATTCGTTGCTTATCAGATGTTCGAAATTTACGTGTACACATGTTTTAAAAAATGGGCAAACTCAAACGTCGTGCTGTAATTGAATTCTTGGCTAAAAACTGTCTAGCGCCAATGAATATTATTACATACCGAAGTCGTACCCGTTGAAGCCTCACCTTGCTTTGTCAATCTATTACCTCACTTTATTTTACTGATATGTTGTATTTTGTTTGTTTCCCGATTTAAGGCGCCAAATTGTTTTATTTCCAAAACAATTAAAATGGTTCTTCTTATCTATTTCTCCTTTTCTCTTATTTTAATTTAATTCAACTCACCTTATCATTAACATTGGGTATTTATTATATAAGGGGTTTATTCCCTTCATATTCTAATAACAATATTATTTAACATTACTCAATTTACATTTATGTATTGGTAATTTTACATGGAACTACTCATACTTTTGGCTATAGCTTTGTACTTTCATTATTACATCTACTATATTATTATTGTTTGAAAAGGGGTTGTGTTATGGTCATAAAGTTATTTATTTTTATCCTTCCCTCTGCCAATCACTTGGGTTTTGTCATCGTCTCAGTCTTTGTCTAGTTTTTATGTCATCATTGTGCTATATTTTAATATTCTTGTTCATTAATTCTTTCATACTTTGACTTTCTTTATTCCTTTAATGTTGTAACTCAATTTTCTATTAAACGGTAATTTCTTCTTTATAGATGGGCTACTTTATGTAACGTTATATAATACCCCCCCATCAAAATTGATCATTTTTGAAAATACTATCATAGCTTTGGTAAAATTATCAGTTGAATTGTTTTTTCGTTCTGCCTCATATTATCTATTCACTTTTAGCTTCTGCTTCATAATTCTTATCTCTTCTATTCTGTTTTTTATTAACTTGTGATCTGTGATCTGCTATTATCGTCTCTCAATTGGTGTTTTATCCTTATAATATTTAATTTCCCTAATTATCCCTAATACCATAGTCGGTACGGATTCAGAGGGGCTCTCTTGGCTACCATTACTCCGCCGTCCACACTATACTTACTGAGATCAGAGGAACATCATCTCTGCTCAGACAAATGATTGCCGGAACATATCTATACACAATCGTTATATATAAAACATTGAAAGTAGTCAAATTGTGACTAATAATAATAAAAATACTCTTTGGATAATTCACTCTGCTGTTGTTCAGATCATATTATTTTTTCTTTCTTATTTGTTCACTCTCAAGCCCTTTAGCTACATTTGAAGCAATTCTGTTGACAGATAATAGTCATATATTTACTTATTTATTTTTTTCTCTTTGATTATTCTCAGTCTTCATGAATTCTACCTAGTAGTCTTTCCTCATTGTCGTTATTCTGACGATTCTATTTTCATCTTTATATTAGTTCATTTATTTCCATTTAATTATGTAGTTCTTTATTGAATTACTTTGTTGCTTTGCGCCGTATTATTCTATTCTTTTCTTTTTTAATAATATTACCCTTGAAAAATTATTCAGTTACTTTCGTCCGTCTTGTTAGTCATTTTGTTTTAGTCAGTTAGTGATGAATGGTGAATGTATTTCTTCATGATATTTCCTCTTAATTGGTTTATTCTCATTTAATAGTTTTTCTTAAGTCCTTTTTATTGTTTCATTATATCTTCATTTATATTGTCTTAGTCTTAATTAATATCCTTTCTACTTTTTGAAATGGTTTGCTGTGTCGGTGCCCAGAAAATCAGTCCCTTTTCTCGAGAGTTTGTTTGTAATTAGTTTATCCGTGGTCCATTACTTCAATTACCGTAATTATTCGGATTATTATTGTGAACAGTATTATTCCTGTCCTTGTGAGTTCTCTCGCTACAATGTTCTGATTTTTCTGCTGCAAAATTTTCACTTGTTTCCAGGCCTATTTCAATCACTTTATCATCTAATTTACTAAATGAATACTTTAATGGCACATTCTTTATTGATGATCTCACTGACATTTTATTATACCTTTCTATGTTTGGTATATTCCATTTAAATATAGATTTTCTTAAGTTTTTACTCACTGGTTTGTTGTGAGCCCCTTCTAGAATTTCTTTTAAAGTTCTCTTACAATCTTTAAAATTCATTATTTCAGTATGGTCGGTAATTGGTAGATTAAGTACATTAACTAGTCCATTCTTCACCATCTCCAATTCTTCCCGTGTTTTTATTATTTTCTTTTTCCATATTTTCTTCGCCTTCTTAATTATTTGGTTCTTTATGTTGAGAATATACTAGAAAACTCTGCATCCAATTTTAAGTAAGTATACCTGTTATTGTAGAGTGAAAGTTTGTATTGTGCGGTGGGAGGTCTAGCTACCTGGGCGGGGCCTCAGTCCACACACATGCTTGTTTACTGTGAGAAGTCTACAAAAGTAATGTTCTGGAAGTTTTAAATAAAAGGAAAAATCTGGAAGCTTTTTTCTATATAAACAGAGATGCACTCGACCAGTTAGTTCAGTTTAAAATCTGCTTTTGTAATGTGTATTTCGTGTGTCCGTTGTATGTATACTTGCTACTAAACTGTTCTTCAATAAAGCGTGTGTTTGCTCCTGTACTTAAATTATTAATTATTTTTACCCATACCTCAACAGGTTATGGGCCCAGTGGCATTTTAAAATCGGAGTGCAGTGTGTAATTGGAGTGCAAGTATAAAATATTTGTGCAAAAATGGAACCGAATATAAAAATTGAAAAACTTCGAGACAAAGATAATTGGCATCAATGGCGATTCGTAGTACGCACATTGATGGAAGAGGATGATGATGTGCTGGATGTTTGCGAAGGAAGATTAGCCAAGCCAGCTGCAGGTGCAGAAGATCGTGACGCGTTGTTGGAAAAGTTCAAGAAGGCGGACAAAATTGCCAGAAAGTTAATTGTTACAACAGTGGAGAGAAAGCCTCTCGAACTTATAATGGGTTGTTCTACTGCCAAGGAGATGTGGGACAAATTGAATACAGCATATGATCTAAAATCTGATGAAAATCTGTCGATGATTCAAAAACAATTTTTTGAGTTTAAGTAGACAGAGAGTGAAAGTGTTACGTATAATATTTCAAAAATAGAACAGTTGGCTAGAAAAATGAAAAATCTCGGGGGAAAAATTGAAAAGACTATGGTGATGACTCGTGTTTTAACATCTTTGCTACAAAAGTTTAATCATTTTCACAGTGCTTGGGATTCGGTATCTGACGATAAGAAGAATCTCGAAAATTTGACTGAGCGCTTGATGGCAGAAGAATTTAGATTACAAGAGCAAAAGGAAGTACACGAAGAGACGACAGCGTTGCTACTAATCTGAAAATCGGTCATAAAGAACAGAAGAATGACTCTTATAAATATGAGAAGAATAATTTGGAACAAGAGCAGGTGTTATACGTGCAAAAGAAAAGGTCATAAAAGTAACAATTGCTTCATGAATAAGAATAATGGACAGCGAAGATGGTCGAATAATCAAGAAAGAAGTAACTCGTCTTCTGGACAGAAGAAATCAACATCGAGGATAGCACTAATAGGTGACAAAGGCAGCTGTGGCAATCGGGATGATCTCTGGATTGTGGATTCGGGTGCGACGGATCATATGTCGAAGCATCGAGAATGGTTTTCAACGTTCGAAGAATATACAACACCAGTCAGTGTAAGAATGGGCAACGGTATGACAATGTCTGCATATGGTAAAGGGAATATTGACTTTGAAACTTATAAAAATAGTGAACGAGTAGAAGGTACTATCTATAATGTATTATATGTTCCTGATTCAATGTATAATCTGTTTTCTGTTAAATATGCGGGTAAAAGGGGTATAGATTATGAAATAACACATAATGCTACGAGATGTGCTTTAAAGCATGGTAATGAAATTCTTGTAACTGGTTCCGAATATGAGCCTGGTAGTTTGCTAAAATTAGACATTCAAACTTTAATTCCAAAAGAATGTAACGTGGTAGAACAAAAGAGTAGATCGAGCATTTCCAACGGTAATGTTTTACAATTATGGCACGAAAGACTTTGCCATCAAAATGTAAAACATGTGAAGAATTTTTTGAAAAATCTAAATATAAAATTTACGGATGAAAATTTCTTTTGTGAAGGTTGCGCTTATGGCAAAAATCATAGATTGCCTTTTCACAAAAAGATCGATCGTGCCACTAAAACTCGCGAAATAATTTATACTGACGTTTGTGGTCCTATGGAAGTAGAGTCTCTCGGTAGAAAGTTATATTTTGTTTCTTTTAAAGACGATTTTTCAAGTTATAGAGAAATTCATTTTATTCGAGAAAAATCTGAAGTAATAGAAAAACTAAAATCATTTTGTATCGGGGTTGAGAATCAATTTGCAACAAATATTAAAGAAATTCATTTTGATGGTGGTAAAGAATACGATAATAAAGCTGTGATCTCTTTTTTAAATAGTAAAGGTATAAAATATTCGATTAATGTTCCATATACGCCCGAACAAAATTCAATTGCAGAGCGCGATAACCGAATCATTGTAGAGGCTGCTCGATCAATGTTATATTCAAATTCAAACTTACCTCTATTCTTATGGGCAGAAGCAATGAATACTGCTGTACATGTAATTAATAGAACAGGCCCAACAAAACAAAATAATAAAACTCCTTATGAGTTATGGAATGGAAAAACAGCTACTGTTGATAGATTTAAAGTATTTGGAACCATGTGTTATGTACATATATCAAAAGAAAAGCGCAAGAAACTTGATAAAAAATCGATGAGAGGTTATCTGGTCGGATATCATGAGGATTGTAAAGGTTATCGTGTATATGTTCCGGAAGTGCGAGATGTCATTATAAGTAGAGATGTACTTTTTAAACCTGAAAGAGTATTAGCTGATTCAATTATTTTGAATTCTTTGAACAATAATAATAAAGAAGCTGAAGAAAATGAAATTATAACTCCTAAAAATAATGAACTTTTACTTAAAAATGAATCAAATGAGTTTGAAGAAAGAGAACCTTTACAATCTTCAAATAGCGATAACAATCAAACTGGACGACAATTGCGCGATAGAACAAAATTAAAACCTACAGAATATTATGGATGTCCGATCACGTTTATTGCTGAAAAGTTACCATCTAATTATAACGAAGCAATTACAAGTAAAGAAAAAGATAGTTGGCAAGCTGCAATGCAGGACGAAATGAACTCTTTGTATGAAAATAAGACATGGGTATTAGTGGAAAAGCCAAAAGATAAAAAGGTGATTAACAATCGTTGGGTTTTTGTGAAGAAGCTCAATCCAGATGGTACAGAACGTTATAAAGCGCGGTTGGTTATTAAAGGTTATTCGCAACAGAAAGATATCGATTATAAAGAAAATTTTAGTCCGGTTGTTCGCTTTGATACAATAAGATTGATACTTAGTATTTCTGCTCGTGAAAATTTACATATCGGTAAATTTGATATAAAAACGGCTTTTTCATACGGTGACTTAAAGGAAGATATATATATGAAACAACCTGAAGGTTTTGATGATGGAAGCTCACGCGTATGTAAATGAATGAAAAGTTTATACGGCTTAAAACAAGCACCAAGATGCTGGACTGAGCACTTCACTAATTTTCTTGTAAATTTAGATTTTTGTCAAAGTACGGGTGACCCATGTTTATACATATATAACAATAATAATAATAAGATCTTGTTAGCAATTTATGTTGATGATGGACTTATTGCAGCTTTAAATGAAAGTTTGATTGATAAATTGTTGAATGATTTGAGTAAAAAATTTAAAATTACTAGTACTAAAGAAGTTACTAATTATCTTGGAATGGAAATTTGTAGATTGAATGATGGGTCTGTTTTCATTCATCAAAGTACTTATATTAACAAAATCTTAGAAAAGTTTAATATGTCAGAAGCTAATATTGTATCCACGCCAATTGATTGTAATCATGATGAATATTTATCAAAAACTATTGTAAGTAATGTACCTTATCGTGAAGCTGTCGGAAATTTGATGTTTTTGCAAATTGTAAGTCGTCCGGACATAAGTTTTGCTGTAAATTTTGTATCTAGAGTTTTAGACAAACCAAGTGTAGCTCATTGGTCAATTGTTAAAAGAATTTTACGTTATCTAAAAGGTACGATTGATTTTGGATTACTATATTGTAAGGATGGCAACTTTAAAGCTTATAGTGATGCTGATTATGCTAGCGATACAGTTACACGTAAATCAACTTCTGGCGTAGCTTGTATGTATGCAAATGCTGCAATTATTTGGCGAAGTAAGAAGCAACAATCTGTATCATTATCAACAACCGAGTCAGAATTTGTAAGTGCAGCATTAGCAACAACTGAAATAATGTGGTTAAAGAAGTTATTTAATGAATGCGATTGTAAGACTGATAAATATGATTTATATATAGATAATATGAGTGCATTAAAACTTATAAGTAATCCTGAATTCCATCAAAGGACAAAACATATTGATGTGAAATATAATTATGTACGTGATTGTTTTCAAAATGGAGAAATTGATGTACATTATGTTAAAAGTGATGAACAAGTTGCTGATATACTTACGAAAGCTTTGTCAAAACCAAAATTTGTTTATTTAAGATCTAAACTTGGACTTAAGAGTAAAAATGAATTTTTTAAAAATTAATGTGATTGTGAGAATGTAGAGTTTTAGGGAGGGTGTTGAGAATATACTAGAAAACCTGCATTCAATTTTAAGTAAGTATACCTGTTATTGTAGAGTGAAAGTTTGTATTGTGCGGTGGGAGGTCTAGCTACCTGGGCGGGGCCTCAGCCCACACACATGCTTGTTTACTGTGAGAAGTCTACAAAAGTAATGTTCTGGAAGTTTTAAATAAAAGGAAAAATCTGGAAGCTTTTTTCTATATAAACAGAGATGCACTCGACCAGTTAGTTCAGTTTAAAATCTGCTTTTGTAATGTGTATTTCGTGTGTCCGTTGTATGTATACTTGCTACTAAACTGTTCTTCAATAAAGCGTGTGTTTGCTCCTGTACTTAAATTATTAATTATTTGTACCCATACCTCAACACTTTACACTCTTGGTGTTGATTTCTATGTTCTTAATATTCTCTTTGTTTCTGTTATGTTTATTCTCAGATAACGATGTTCTTTTGTCTTCTTTATTTTCTATTTTTTCATTAATACCTTCAGAAGACTGTCTGGTGTTCCTTACAATCGTTTAAAACCACTATCTAACGTTTCATTGAGTTGATCTAGTTTTTTATTAGTTTCTTCTCTTCCTATTTCCTTACTATCATCTTCTATTATTTGGCTTAAATTTTCCTTAAGTTGTTTATTATTTTCATTAGGTTCTTCTTTTTATATTTCTTTACTACTATTTTCTATTTGAATACTTGATTGTTCCACGTTTTCATTATTTGGTATTTCTTCTATCTCAATTTTACTATAATTTATTGGCAGATTTTGTTGTTCCAAGTTTTCATCCTCGGGTACTTCTGTTATTGTTACTGTTACTTGTTTATTCTCATTCATTATTTCTTCTGTGTTTTTACTACTTATTTTCCTTTTACGCTTCTTATTTAATTCTTCCCTCCATTTACAAATATCTTCTCTGGATTGTTCAAACATAACCCTTATCCATTCCTTTAGCTCTGCATTTTCCGTTTGTACCGGTTTCTCTGGTTGTCTTATTATTTGTCTCATTTATTCATACTCCTCCTGTGTATATTGTTCTTTCAAATGTACGTATATTCCCGTTCTTTCGTTTTTCATTCGTTTAAGATTATCATTCCATCTATCCCAATCATCCTCAGTCATTGCTTCCACATTTTTATCGTTCTTTTCGTGGGTTGTCCAGATAGTCTCTTCTTTATCATATTTTGCGTCTAGCTCCTACATTTCATCATAAATATCTCTCAACGTCATGTTGTCGTTCGGTGACACCATTCTATTCGCACGCCTCATCTGTGCTCGTTCGTGATCAGTATTTTCATTAATATAATCCATATCCTTGCTGAATTTTTTAAATAACACTCTCATCCATTCCGCGTACCGTAATCGTCTCTCTTGTTCGGGCATTTTCGTTTCCTGTTGTGGCATAGCTCTTCGTTTTATTTTGTTTGTTTTTCCGCAATCGCCCCTAGACTATTATGTTTTCTTTAATTCTAGCCTCACTAGTTGGTCGCCAATTTATTACATACCGAAGTCGTACCCGTTGAAGCCTCACCTTGCTTTGTCAATCTATTACCTTACTTTATTTTACTGATATGTTGTATTTTGTTTGTTTCCCGATTTAAGGCGCCAAATTGTTTTATTTCCAAAACAATTAAAATGGTTCTTCTTATCTATTTCTCCTTTTCTCTTATTTTAATTTAATTCAACTCACCTTATCATTAACATTGGGTATTTATTATATAAGGGGTTTATTCCCTTCATATTCTAATAACAATATTATTTAACATTACTCAATTTACATTTATGTATTTGTAATTTTACATGGAACTACTCATACTTTTGGCTATAGCTTTGTACTTTCATTATTACATCTACTATATTATTATTGTTTGAAAAGGGATTGTGTTATGGTCATAAAGTTAATTAGTTTTATCCTTCCCTCTGCCAATCACTTGGGTTTTGTCATCGTTTCAGTCTTTGCCTAGTTTTTATGTCATCATTGTGCTATATTTTAATAGTCTTGTTCATTAATTCTTTCACACTTTGACTTTCTTTATTCCTTCAATGTTGTAACTCAATTTTCTATTAAACGGTAATTTCTTCTTTATAGATGGGCTACTTTATGTAACGTTATAATATTCACAACCGATAAGGCACATTTGTTAAGAGATGCTGCATCTTCAAAAACAACATTTGTAAGTGGGTTCTCGAGTTTAAGTATGGTCATACGAGTACTGAAGATGATCCCCGCGGTGGACAACCAAAAAGTGCATCAACTCCAGGTATCGTTAAACAAATGCCGTATGCCTATACGGTATTGGAAGACCGGCGAATGGGAGTAGATGACATTGCTGACGTCACAAGGATTTCACAGTAGCGTGTATATCATAGTTTGAGTCAAGTACATGGTATGAAAACCCTTTGTGCATTTGGGGCGTCCACGTGGGGATCATCTTTTGTATGACCACGTTTAAACTTGAAAACCCACGTATGAACTATTATTGTTTTTGAAGGTGCAGCATTTCCTAACACATTTGTCATTTCGTTGTGAATTTCCATTGGCCCTAGACTGTTTTTATCAAAGAATACGTGATTTTGTCCGTTTTTCAAAACACTCATGACACGTAAATGTCAAACAGCCAGTAAACAATGAATAAAGTGACAAATAGATTTGGAAATTAGCAGATGTTCAAACGAAATATGAATCTTACGATACACAAAAACGTTTAGTTCTACCGCTAAGTTATAGATGTCGCTCCGCGAACTTCTCAACAGACACTCGTATATCCCAGGCCAGCTGATGAGCTATTTGTTTTTACAGGAATTTAAGGGGAGCGTAGATGATTTAATTTCCTACGCCACATATGATTTCCGAAGCCGTTGTTGAGGAATAAGATGAGGAGAGAACGCCTAATTCCGAAAGTTAGTCGGTGTATAAGGTCTCTTCTGAATACAAGGCCATAATCACCTGTTTAGCAACGTAATCTGCTTTAAAGTAGTGATATTACGTTGTCTTATACTTGTAGGTTCTTGGTATTCTACGTTAAGTTAGTGACCGATATTATCTACTAAGGTAGTATAATATGTCCACGAGTTCCTATAGATTGAACGATTACGAGGTTCGTTTTTTTTTGTTTCTGTGGTTTTCTGAAATTGAAAGCACTATCTAGCAGTAGTTACTATACTCACACGTGAAATTTGCACGTATTATTGCAGATGATATCTTTTCCACATACATTACTTTTTTATTAATTTTATTTTTTCTAATATTAGATACAAACGTAATTTATAATTATTTTGAGAAATTTTGTCATTACTTGGAATAATATATTGGAATAATTTTCAACAGTTGGTAAAATAACGGAGGAAAATGGCTAATTTGAAATTTTCATCGCTCAGAATGACCGTCACCATCATAATAGTGGAAAACGTTAACGGGAAATGATGGGGACCAGCTGTTTTTCATGTTAACGAACACTTTGTGTTAAAACGGAATTTTGTGTTAAACGGACAAAAAGTGAAACAAAATGAGATAAATGAACAAATATTGTACGGATTACTTACTGTATTATGTAGTAAGATAAAGCAATAAAGAATGTTCAGTCTTCTATTGTGGTGTATTCATTGTTCATAACGTAAGGTACCATATATATATGATTTATAATACAATTTTAATTACTCACATTCTTAATCTCGATTGATTTTGGTCACAGGCCATCGTCAGAACATATACACTGTGCACTCGCGGTCACAATATTGTAAAACAGTTACTATTTACAAAAAACTAATTCGTAAACACTGATTAATGACCGTGGAACGTACGCTTGTGTCTAAAGATTCTCGAGAACTGATTTGTTGCGGAGTGTATATGTTTATATTTAGGTCTATATATTATGTCAGCTGATTACTGTATGTTGATTTTCATTTTGCCGCAATATCTCAAATGTGATTTTTGAAGTCCGTCATTATGTTCAATAGATTTTTGTGGCCCTCTTCCTTTACATGTTTGTATATTCGGTATTGTTCATATATATTAGATCTTGTTTCATCATTGCATGTTTTCAGTACGGTTAAATGTTGCTGTATTGGACCATATTCACAAGACCGTTGTTTTATGTGTTTGGCTACTGTTGAGTTAGGATTCGAATGTTGAGAATGTCTGGTGTGCTCTATATATCTGTGTTCTCAATAGAAGATTGAGATTATAGGTACCATTAGTAAGCAATAAGTGTGTGTATATTATAAATACATCACATTATCATTAGTTAAAGAATATTCAGAAGGTACAAACGTTTTATTTATTCTCGTGGATAATTTCCGGTTAATTTTTCTTAAAATTTAGTACACACGCACTGTAGCTGTTCTTCACTTAGTCTTACGGTTTAGATTTTCTTGTACAGTAATGTAGTATGTCTTTTAAAGTAGCTACAGTGACAATGTTCAGTTATTTTTAAAATAGTTCGTTATTTTTTTCACACGATTCTGCACTACTTTATTTCGAACAAATTGTTCTAATTTATCGATGTGGTCAGACACTTCACCTTCCGAGTTGGCTTCTAAATATCGACGAACACGGCTCAGCAACGAAAGCATATCGGTAGCGGTAAGAACTTATAAATGTTCACTGCCATTTTCCGTGTCAATTTCGTCGGCACACTCATCACTTTCACTGTTTTGGGGCGTGCATTGGGATTTTGTAATTTTTTAAATTATTTCCTGATTGTTACAACGAGTATTTGATTTGCTGTAATTGGATTACCATGAAAGATCTCTTATGCCCGTGGTATATTTTTAAAATCTATTTAAAAATTTATTTGTTATGCAGCTATTGAAGCCAGCAAAAAATAAGTTTTAACAAAACCTTTTTCGTGTTAACCGATATTTTGTAGGTAACACTTTGGTGTTAACCGATATTTTGTAGGTAAGACTTTCGTGTTAACCGATATTTTGTAGGTAAGACTTTGGTTTTAACCGATATTTTGTAGGTAAGACTTTCGTGTTAACCGATATTTTGTAGGTAAGACTTTCGTGTTAACCGATATTTTGTAGGTAAGACTTTCGTGTTAACCGATATTTTGTAGGTAAGACTTTCGTGTTAACCGATATTTTGTAGGTAAGACTTTCGTGTTAACCGATATTTTGTAGGTAAGACTTTCGTGTTAACCGATATTTCGTAGGTAAGACTTTCGTGTTAACCGATATTTCGTAGGTAAGACTTTCGTGTTAACCGATATTTCGTAGGCAAGACTTTCGTGTTAACCGATATTTTGTAGGCAAGACTTTCGTGTTAACCGATATTTTGTAGGTAAGACTTTCGTGTTAACCGATATTTTGTAGGTAAGACTTTCGTGTTAGCCGATATTTTGTAGGTAAGACTTTCGTGTTAGCCGATATTTTGTAGGTAAGACTTTCGTGTTAACCGATATTTTGTAGGTAAGACTTTCGTGTTAACTGTGCAAACTGTCACTGTACAATATACGCAGCGATCGGGACCTGGGTCATATTTTGTGATACCGGTAACCGATATTTCGTGTTAAACTTTTTCCACTGTAATTCAACTAATATTAAGTTCTATTTTCCACAAGTATCAGTTTAAATCTCTTGTTTGGATCGCTTTGCTTCTATATTTTTGTGGAACATTTGATTCAGATTAATCGGTCGGAATATTGTCTGCAAGATTCGTTGGAACTGTCATCGTCTCATTTGAGCAAGATTATAGAATTTTTAAACGTTTTGGACAAAGTTCTGACGGTACGTAGCGTGGAACGACATACACATGGCTGTCCCCACCCCACACCCGTATATAATCACAGGTTGACAATACAATATTGGGCAGATAAATATTACGCGGTTGTCACCCTTTTTCCTGTTAATCACTGATATTTCCGGTTTAACCACAATATCGGTACGCGACAACAATGTGTTCCACGCATGCGATCCCTCGTACTCTGCGTCATGGTTATACCTTACATCCTCCAGGAGATCTCACTTTTCCGCAGATAGTAAGCTTTATTTGTTAACATATGTAGCCCACGGCTTTATTTAAAGTAAATTTAAACCTCCTGTGAAGAAGGCATATTCAATTGTAAAAAGATACTTAGAATGTTCATTTATTCAATTGAATTAAACATTGACGTCATCTTCATGTTTGAAGTGTTTTTTTTATTTTATAGCATGCTCCATTTCAACTGTGTAATACTACATGCTAAGATTTCCTTATTTGAATTACAATGTGTTTACATACATTTAGATTAAGTAATAACAAATACGTATTGCATAACAGAGCTTACAATGCTTATGTGTCAATATTTCTTATTAGAAATTAAAATAGTTCAAGGGAGCGTTTCCGGAAACGGGAGGGCCGATTCCTCTAGGCGTCAAACGGGCATGGGATCAACCTAAAAATTAAAATGATAAATGATATTGACATTTCTTTTGTTAATAAAATAACTTATTAGATTTCTAATGCACTGATAAACGTTTTGAATGATTTTAGATGTTTCTTTATAAGATCTACTTTTGTAGGTGGCTAAGTTCCTGTTTTTCTTTACACTATTAACTTTTTACTGATTTTTTAACATCTCACACTCATATATGGTGTGATCCAATGTTTGTTCTCCTGCATTGCACTGGCACATTGGGTCGTTATTATCTTGAAACAGTGGTGGTAAGATCTCGTTTTTCCGTGTCCAGTCACTATTGCCGTGAAGGTGGGAGTCGTTTTCACTTTTGTTTGTAATCTGTGTTTGATATTAGGGAAGAACATTTTAGTTACTGTACCTTTAGTTGTTTCCTTCCATTCGTTTTCCCATTTACGTGTAGTTTGTTCGCAGTGACGGATTATCCATAACGCTAGGGTATGCTGCAGCACCGGGCACCAGGGCCTCACCTGTCAGAAGGGGCACCATCCAGCTGAACTGACTAAGCGAAGCAAAGCTTATGATCACATTACGCAATTGTTTGGTTTTCTTACACAGTTATTAACTATGGGGAGTGTCGAGTGGGAAAATCAAGCGAAAGGTCTTACAGAAGTCCAGAAGTCTACTCTAACGATCTGAATAACGATCTTCTTATAGAACTGAAGCACTTTGTGCCACGAGTAAAATTTCAAGAAAGAGATTTTTTTCAAATCGTTCGAATAAAGACGACAGATTCCATGACACTTCGTCCGCTCAAAATATTAAAAGTGGATTATTGATACCAAAATGATTTATGCATTTCCGAATATATACACTAATTATCGTCTGCTTTTGACGATTCAAATAGCTAACTGCGAATCTGAAAAATCATTTTCTGTATTAAAACGCATTAAAGATATGTTGAGTTCTCCTATGGGAGATGAGAGATTGTCTTCGTTAGGAAGGTTGAATATTTAAAGTGCGATACTCGAATCGCTAGATTTAGAAAAAATCTTCTTCTACCACAAAATCTAGAAAAAAGTGGATCGATTAGTATTTTCTAAGCTTAAGTACTGCTGTGCTCATTGTAATCACTATTTAGCTAAAAATTTGTTGTAATTTGAGAGTTTAATAAAATAATTGTTAACTTTCGAAATTGTGTATACCATTTATCAGTGTTAATAATGGATAAAAGGTTGAATTTTGAATCGGGGGGGGGGGCACCAGTCTGATGGCAGCATAGGGCACAACGCGCTTCTAACCCGCCCGTTTTTTTCGTTTATTCTTGAATCACTGCACTTTTGAGTATTTTGTCAAAAGTGATTGCCAGTTCATTATTCCGTGGTGCTGCTTTTGCCAGTTCGTTACCATAAACTCCCACACGAGCCTTGATCCATTTGAAGTTTATTCTTCAGTTATTGCTTTTTAACGTTGTTGTGGCTTTCCCTGTTTGTTTGGAGTGTATTAGTATGTAAATACTTTATACTCGGGCCGTACACACTATGTCGAAATATGTTTGTAATTACATTGCGATTATTTATTAAAGTTTCATTTTTTAGCTCTATTAATACCGTATGTACACCGGCAAAGTATTCCCACTGTTTGCTAATCTGAAGATATATATACCGTTTACTAACACAGAATTTTTATAGATATTTACAGATACACTCGTAGACTGTAAAGATGAATTTCTTATGGTTTTAAGTAGCATCAGATATCCCGACAATAAACCGTGAGTAGGAATCGATTATTATCAGGGAATCGTGTTCAGTTAACGCAAAGAAAGATTAAAGTAACAAAAACGTGATATTGTGGTACCCTGTACGTATACCCTTTGTGAAGGAAGGACAGAGAAATTAATTGTCTGCAACGTGTATGATAACCTGTATGCCACCTGTCGTTAAACCAAATTTATTTACAGGTTTTGTAACGTGGACAGCGAGGTATCTGAGATCTATATAAAAGAAAATTAACCCTCACTGTGTCCGCATATTATTTACAGTACGAAGGCTATTCTGTCAACAGAGTAACGTATGCTATTTTGTAAATCTAACGGAAATTATTTCTGTTTAAAGTTTTATTTTCTTATTCAATATTTTAAGATCAATGGACGTTCTGGTATGGAACTTGTTTAACGATATTAAATGAAAAGCTATCAACAGGTCTTGGACAATGGTTGATAAATATACGAAAACAATAAAGCAAAATTTACGATTTTTCCGTGGCTGTTACTTCTGCTTAGTATGCGAAAACAGTATCGTTACACATAATGACGTGAACCCCAATGAAGTTAACTCTTCAAAACTAATTTATCAGAGAGAGAGAGAGAGAGAGAGAGAGAGTGCTGTTAACGCAACAAGGTAATCAATCAATCAACCCCACGGACGATTGAAGTCAGTGGTTCGTAACTTAAGTAGTTATCCGTCAATACCTCCTGAAATATTTTCTTGACTCTCTACTTTCCAATAACAAAATAATCATGAAATTTAGTTTAAGGTATTGGTTTTTTTTCCTGATCGAAAAAAAAACATCACATCCAAGTGGGTTTGCTATTTTTGCAATGTGAACCCCGTATATTGCATCGCAGAATTCGAATTAAAAACTGGAAGAAACATACATGAAAGTTCTTATTCAAAAAAATGAGGATGATTTACAAAGAGGTATGTATCAAAATTACAAGAAGTGACAAGAGAGTACTCACTGAAAATTTCAGTAAGAAAGACCTAAAAAATGGCCTTTAAAGGTCCAGTGAGGACTAAGATAGTTATAAACAACAGCACTTTAGAACAAGTGAGCCGTTTCAAATATCTCGGGTGTGCAGTAACCTATGCATATGAATATGGTATAAGAGAGATGATAAATATTTAGAGAAGATAAATATTAAGAGAGAAAATAAATATTTGTGGTACGATTCATAGAAATCTTAGAAATAAAACAAGACACAACACAAGGATTAAATTTTTTAAGACAATTGCAATACCCACATTGATTCATACGAGTGAGGCGTGGGTAATGGCAAAAAAAAGGAAAGTGGCAAGATTCAGAGTGGTAAAATGGAGTTTCTTCAAAATACTTAAAATTATACATTGGATGATAGAATAAGGAATGAAGATATCAGAGGACAACTCGAAGTGAAGGACATAAATGAAATTATTTCAATTTACAGAAGACAATGGTGGGATTATCTGGAAAGGATGGCAGAGGATCGATTACCTAAAGCGGCACTGAACTATAAAGTCATTGGTAGAAGAGACGTGGGTCGTCCGGGGATGAGATGGGTGCCGGAACAGGTTTATATAACCTAATCCTTGAAGGGGAGAAGAAGAAAATACATGTCAGTGAAGTCACTGCTGACCTGTCGGTAAACATCACAGGTGGCGTTCAACGTCAATATCTAATTTTACGAATCCCTTAACTAAGCCAGTAGAGTACAACGGCTTTCAGTTATACCGCGTAAATAAATGGTTAAACATAACTTCTTGGGAAAACTAAACGTTCCCACTGTCGGGGTAAAGTACACGTGCCCGAATGACTCATGGTACGGAGAGCTGCCGAGTGACAAACATGATGATGCGCGGTACCCGGTGAGCGGTGATAGTCCGTCCCCTGGACATATCTTTACAGAACTGACATAATTTTAAAGCAATATAGTTTACAGTAGTTAATAAAATAATGTATTAAGTTATTAAAACAGAAGCTTTATTATTCAGCTAAAATTTATTTCCGTTTATAAAAAAAGCCGCGAATGAACCGCTGAACCGCCGCGGATTATTCGCTCCTGAATAATCTTGAGTTTACTGTATATAGTATAGTTCTCATAAACGTGACACATATCCAGATAGATGGATACAAAAAACGCGTGCGCGCGCCTGAGAGAGGTGAATATGAAAAGGAAAAATCATCATCATCATCATCATCAAATCGCTTAAACGATTGTCTGTGTCGACGTAAAACAAATTAGTACTGATCTATCCACCATTTAGAACGATTATTACTACTTGTGGTTCGGACGTATGTAATAATTTAAGAATTGGGTCTTCAGACATTCTTAAAATATGTCTATATTCTGTATTCCTCCGTATTCTTAGTAATGCTACTGACTTCCAGTTCTTCTTTGCTTTCCGCATTTCTTTTCTGATCACCTAATTTGTGCCCAGTCGATTACCTTAGACTGTTTTCATGCCGTAGATGTGGCATAAAAAATATGCCACTCTAAATAACTTAGACACACTTAATGGATTAGCGATATTAAGACCTTAGGCCTATGTATATACCAACAGGGCAGCCTTTGGCGATATTAAGACCTTAAGCCTATGTATATACCAACAGGCCAGCCGTGGACCACACGAATATCATTTCCTTTTCTTCTCCTGCCAGAAGGCCCTCATTCGCACAATATGCGCCGCCTTCCTTTCCACTGTCCACCACTTTATCGTCTTCTTCTCTCCGCAGAGAACCTCAAGATTTTGAATTTTGTTTCTCTGTATGTATTTCTATCCACACAGTCGTTTAAAGAAATACCCAGTTTCATCATTTCCTACTTGAGTTGTTTGATGTATCCGTTCAGACTGGAAAGTTGCCAAATATAGTAGAAAATTTGTTTATTTAATCTGGACCGATCCATCCGAACCATATGTCCAAGGAATCTCAGTCTTTTCCTTTGGAAAGCCGTTTCCAGATCTTCCAGATCTCTGTACAGCTCTTCTTTGGGTCTATGCCTGTACCCATCTTCGGTTTTCTTGAGCCATAAATTTTCCGAAGAATTCCTCGTTAAAGTTAAAGAAGAGGTTCCAAATTTTGAAAGCACATTGTTTCCACTCCATACATGATCACCGCCCTGATCACAGTGTTATAATGGTGGACTTTCGCACTTCTGGAAAGGTTTTTCTTTCCATACAGTTCCCGGGTTAGAGTAAAGGCCTTTGCTAATGTGAGTTTTCTTATCTGCGTGTCGGGATATGTTTTCCCCAAGATATTTAAAGCTGTTAGTATAATTTATTTCTCCATACGTAGTGTCCAGGCACGTTTTCGGGAATTTAAATACGGTGGTCATAATTTCCGTTTTAGCAAAGTAGATTTGGAGGCCAGTTTTCTCCGCTATCTCTTTGAGATATTCTACTTGCTTTCTTGCTTCTTCGTCTGAATGGGCGAAGATGGCAAGATCATACGCGAAAGCTAAACAGCTTAATTCTACGCCTTTGGATTTTTTACCTATTGTAACCCTAGTGGAATTGACTTTATGGAAGGTCTTCATAACTTTATCTAGGCCACAGTTAAAGAGAATAGGGAAGAGTCCATCTCCTTTACGTACGCTAGTGTGAACTGGGAAGGGGTCACTAAGTTCCCCTAGGAATTTAATTTTGGAAACTGTTGGTTAAAGTTAATTTAACTAAATTTAGAGTTTTGGGATCGACATCGCATTCCTGCAGACACTGGAAGAGGGTCTCTCGATCCACTGAACCATAGGCCTTCTGAAAATCAATGAAAGTTATGAAGAGGGGGATATTTCTTTGAAGGAAATATCTAACGATCAACGTCAAACTGAGGATCTGTTCCGGGCACGATCTGCCTTTTCTGAAACCACCTTGATATTCACCAAGATGGGGATCGAGCTGCTGGATTCGAGTCTATTAAGGAGGAGCTTAGAGAAGATTTTATAAGTTACGGGGAGAAGTGAAATCCCTCGGTAGTTATTCACATCTATTTTACTGAAGAGGGTGTATGAGGGCAGACTTCCACTCTGGAGAGAATTGTTTCTCCTTCCCACATTTTCTGAAATAAGGCTGTAACTCCGGAAAGAAAATTATGTAGTTACTTATATACTTTATTATTAATAATAAAAAAACTTTTAACAAGAATATATTTTTTATTTTGTAAATTACAAATGTTTCGATAGTAATCCAATTATCATAATCAGATATATATTAATAAATTATGATAGTTGGATTAGTATCAAAACTTATGTAATTTACAAAATAAAATATATTCTTGTTAACAGTTTTTTTTTTGTTAATAATAATATAAAATAACAAGAAAATTTTGAACAATTATGAATATTTCTATGACTCTACTTTTATATAGAAACGCTTTTCCGTTCTTACAAGAGTGGACGTACTAGGTTATCATCATCATCACCTTCAAGGAGCTGTTCTCGGTTTCCCTGTACTAGGTTATCATAATATAAACCAGTGTGATAAACAAATAAAGTAATTCGTCCCAACAGAGAGAAACTGCGTATCGATTAACCGTTTATAGTATTTACTGAATAATAATGACACGTGAGAAGACAATGAGTACGTGTAATAGTATTGTAATTACGTAAATTACAGAGTAGACAGCACGATCACAAAGGGGCGGGGCGTGCTTGTGAGCAGATGTCCCACAATGTTTATGTTATTAACAAGCTGTTGGGACCTCATACAACTTATTCTCCCTGTATCAATACGTATACCCGCGTTACTCGTATATCACTCTGTCTTTTTTTCTCTTTCGTCTTTGTACAATAATTTCTGGTCGCAGACACGATTCTTTCGCCTCACAACTTCCTCTGTATTGTTCTTTGTGGTATACTATCATCTTTATTCTCACTTCACGTATATTTCTTTATATATTCTGTCCGGTTGTGTTGGGCACTGTACCTATTAATCTTATTTCTATAATCTTGCAGTAATAAATTTGTTCTCCCTACAATACAAATGACACCGATTTGTCTAGGGATTACTGCCTTTTTACGGAAGCATTAATGATAATACTTCAAATATACTAATAGATGGCTATAGTTTTGAAAGAGTAAAAGGCTTCGTATATCTGGGGACATATATCGATGCTGAGAATAACTGCACAAATGAAATTTAAAGAAGAATTATGGCTGCTAATAGAAACAACTACGGGCTGAATAAACATTTTAAATCAAGACTGTTAACCACAGAAACTAAAGCGACGCTTTATAAGACATTGGTAAGGCCTGTATAGTCATATGGCTCTGAGTGCTGGATACACAAGAAGACTGATGAACAGAGGTTGGCTGTGTTTTAAATGAAGATACTGAGAAGGATTTATGGGCCAATTAAGCAGGACGGAGTCCGAAGAAAGATAGATAATAATGAATTATATGCCAAGTACAATGACATTACAGTTATCCGATTTGCCAAAATGAATAGATTAAGATGGGCGGGACACGTTCAGAGAATGGATGACGAACGTACGGCAAAAAGAATTATGAAACACAAGCCAATAGGAAAAAGGAAGATTGGAAGACCGAAGAACAGATGGTTGGACCAGGTCGGCAGTGATGCGAGGAAACTGGGCGCAGTGAATTGGTGGCGGATGGCTGAGGACAGGAATAAGTGGAGGCAATTTTGGAGGCCAAGGCTCGATCTGGGCTGTAGACCCAAGGGTGTAATGTACTCCCTTTTTACAGAGATGTTTAGTTATTACACATTTCACAACCAAAAATATATATATAGATATTTTCAGAGATATTTAAGTCTCATACGTATTTTACTTTCCCAATATCTGTACCCGCACTACGTTTTCGATGTTTTGAACATGCGATTGTATCGATATACTACGATCCAAAGAAGAAGAAGAAGAAGAAGTGTACCAAATGTAAATTATTCTATTTCTTAATGTAAAGCGCTATACGCTTGAATATCGTTTGTGAGACAACTTGTGTTAACTTCACCGCGTTGATCTGTACTTTGGTACCTACACACAATTCTAAAGTTCAACAATTTGTTTATAATACGCTACCTGTTTTGATGTTTCGAGCCGATCTGGGTCTGTTAAGTCAATAACAGATTTCATATTTATAGTAGGGGCTATAAGTGAAATAATATTTTTAAGTTTGGAAATATAAAGTTAAATTTAATTTAAGTAGTGTTCACAGAGCAGAATGGGTCAAAAGCCAGTATATAAATGGCACTAGATATTGTATGTAATGCGCTTGAATGTAGACCACGTTAAAATATTCAACTGTCGTCATTTTCGAAACACATTGTCCGTGGCCTAGTTTGAGTGTATGTGTGTGTGTGTGTGTAGGGGCGGATTAGAAGCGCGTGGTGCCCATCAGACTGGTACCCCCCGCGATTCAAAATTCAACCTTTTATCCATTATTTACACTGATAAATGGTACCTATACACAATTTCAAAAGTTCACAATTATTTTATTAAACTCTCAAATTACAACAAACATTTAGCTAAATAGTGATTACAATGAGCATAGTAGTACTTAAGCTTAGAAAATACTAATCGATCCATTTTGTTTCTTGTCTTTGCCTTAACGAAGTCTTGTATAATTTCTTCTAAACCTTGCTAACGAAGATAATCTCTCATCTCCCATAGTTGAAGTCAACCTGTCTTTAATGTGATTTAATACAGAAAACGATCTTTCAGATTCGCAATTAGCTACTGGAATCTTCAAAAGCAGACGATAAGCAATGTACATATTCGGAAATACATAAATCATTTTACAGTCAATAATCCAGTTTAATACTTTGAGCGGACAAAGTGTAGTATCGTGGAATCTATCATCTTTATTCGAACGATTTGATAAAAACCTCTTTCTTGCAATTTTACTCGTGACACAAAGTGCTTCAATTCTACTAGAAGTTCGTTATTTCAATCGTTCGAGTACAATTCTATAAGAGGTTTCACTTGATTTTTCAACTCAACACTCTCCATGGTTAATAACTGCGTAAGAAAACCAAACAACTGCGTAATGTGATCATAAGCTTTGGTTCGCTTAGTCAATTCAGCTGGATGCGTTTTGAATAATCCACCAGTGTGTGTGTACCATAAAACATTTATGTTTCATAACCTATGTCTATGTTTATGCGTAGGCTTTTTCTGATTTTGAATAACAGCTTATCAAGCCTGTAGTGCCTTCCTTTAATAAATGAGTGGGGAAATAATACTTTACTGACATTATTAAGTAGACTACATAATTACTTATAAAATTATTTTCAAATAGTTTTCTTTCGTTTGTATCTGAAAAACGATCTCGGACATTAACAGACTATTTCGATAGTGCAAATCAATTTCTTCAAAACGTATTTAAATCACAGACTTCAAGTCTGTAACTCGCGTCACGCTGGCTGTGGATTACGGAGTTTATCTTTACTCAAACGCTAAAACGAAAAGTCCATATACATCAAGCCTAATGACCTGTGTTCAGCGTGATCTTTCCCAGGGGCGTATTTATGGGGGGGGGGAGATAAGCGTTCCTCAGCCTCTTTGTTGTTAGTTTTATTTAATAATTGTGTTCATATCGGCTGTTGCTAATTGAATGTTGCTGATTGGCTTTCTGTTGAACAACCAACCTGGACACAATTATTCATCAAGACTAAAAAACTAATATCTACATTAAATGGAATCCTGTGGGATAAGCAAATTACAGCAGAAACTAAAACCAAAATATTTAAAACCTTTGTCAGAAGTATCACGACTTACGGCTCAGAAGTTTGGACTACTAATAAACACACAAGAACAAAATTAATGGCAGCAGGGATGGACTTTTGGAGGCGTTCGGCAAGAGTATCCAGACGTGAGAAAATTAGAAATGAAGTCACTAAGGACAAAATGAATGTGAAAAATTGAATTGTTGATTTCATCCAAACAAAAAAATTACAATGGTATGGACACACGAAAAGAATGGCACAAAAAAGATTGCCAAGGAGAGTTATGGAATGGACCCCACCAGGAAGAAGGAAAAGAGGAAGACCACCTATCACACGGATAGAAGAAATTCAGACTATATTGAGGGAACGAGAGATTGAAGAAGATCTTTGGATGGATAAGCAGCAGTGGGAGACGAGAATTCAATCACTTCTGTAATATTTGGTTCCGAAAAATGTGTAAACATTGTACAGCCGGAATAAATAATAAATAAAATAAATATAATTAAATCACTACCGACTCGGAACACATAGTTTTTTATGGGTAAAAACGTAAAGTATAGCCTGAACGAGTTTTCGATTACTGTAACCTTCGTCAGAGGCTGCCACTGGGAGCGCCGTCCGTCTTGTTCTTGGCGACGGTGTCGACTTTTGAAGGATCGATGTTGTGTGTGTGGGGTGTGATATGGTGGAATAATGCGTGTGATTTGAATTGTGTCTGTTCGTTTAGGATGTCGTTTTTATGTGTTTTTGGTGTTTGTATTCAAGTTATTCAAGAGTGTCTACTTTTCAGCCTTTTGTGTGTACGTGTAGAATATCTATGTTACGTTCGATGTTTTTGTATGTGAATATCCAAGAATAATTTAATTTTTATATAAAATACAAATGTATTTTTAATACATTAAATATACAATAAAATATACATTTTGTATGTCGATGTTTTTGAAATCCAAGAACAAATTAAAAACTAAGATGGCTGAGGATGGGCAAACTATTTGATGCCCGAAACATTAACCGAATAAGGGAAACACTATACCTTGAATGAAAAATATTAGTAAATATTAAATTATATATATCTTAAAGTATGTATTATGTATTATTATTGTATGTACGTACGGACATTGTATGCATAGACATATAAGGAGAAATGTGGTGGTGACGTTTCTATGGAAATTGCGTGAATACGGAAGAGACGTAAGCAACTGGGATTACGAGGAAATAATGTAGGCGTTGTCAAACCTCAACCCAGAAAACAACAGAAGATCCAGGCGAATATCCACCTATTATTTCAGAAATGTATGCTTCGTTGACAACTATATTCAAGACAAGGAATATCCACCGTCAGTCCAAGGTCACATTATATAAAGTTATCATTAGACCGGTGATAACAGATGGCAGCGAGACTTGGACTCTGAACCGCTAACATAGTGAATACTTTAAAAGGAGAATTTTGAGGAGAAAATATGGACCAATCCAATCCAAGTCAATGGGATATGGAGAATGCGTCACAATGAGGAACTATACAAGCTATATAAAGACAATGATCTGGCCACCACCATCCGACTGCATAGATTGCAATGGGCAGGGCATATCATTATGATTGAAGGCAACCGAATATCTAGGAAGGTACTGTTTAGTCAAATCGAGGGTAGAAGACCTGTCGGAAGACCCAAGCATCGCCAGATTGACGCAATAGCGAGGGATGTTAATCCTTTGCTTAAAATAAAACGATAGACATTGATAGGACAGGGAAACGTGGAGGCGGATGATTATGGAGGCTAAGGTTCGACTCCATACTGTGACGCCATAGAAGAAGAAGAAGAAGATTACAGAAATGTATTTTTCAAATAACTACCGTTACTTTTTACGAAAGGACTTGCAGGAAGTGTGCCATTTAAGTGACCCTGAGAACGGCTCATTGTCTCGGGTCGTATACCGGACTGAATGTTTGCCTAATTGGCTGCTGATGTGACCTTCCCAACTGAACACTAATTTTTAAAAATCTAATTAATTACGTCACATTTATCTGTTTTTCGCTAATCAAAGACCAATGGTGGTAAAACCATACTTTGAATGTACAGATCAGCAACGTAACTACTACGTTATATTCGAAAAACAGCTTAACAGAGGTCTCTGTTAACAAAGGTCTTAAGTGATTACTTATGCCTCATATTAATTACTTTTCCATGCTGATGCTTGACATCCTAGTGACAACCTAGTTGTTGCGCTCGATCAGTAGGTCTCAGAACTGCTTGACGTCAGAGATTTCCTCACACTGTAACGCCATTCTCTATTTAACTGCCATTCAAGAACAATCCCGCCATTCTCGGACAGCAGTATAAAGTTGTATCTGTTGACGTGAGTAGACAAGCTAAAAATGATTTTAAGGTTCCAAGTAGAGGTGGGCCGATGTACCTATAACAGGTATTTTGGAACGATTATTTTGTGGAACGGATAATAACAGTGACTAAAATGTTGAAATACCTGTTCCGATTCAACGATAACTGAAAAGTCGAAATACCCGTTCCGAGTCGCGGGACACCCCCTCCCCATACAAGTAACGAATAAACGAGTACTACGAGTATTACGAGTACACGAGTACAACGTCACTTTTTAGTGCTGAATACTTCATTCTGCGCATGTGCCGATTGCCATACAAGTACGAAACAAAGCAAAACAGCGAGGTTCATAATATCTCTATGCCAAAGAGACGAAGGTGTTTTTTAATTCATACTGATGTTACATTTATTCTCGTGTGTTACGTAGATATGTAATATAGATCCATAATAACAAATTATATATTATACTAGTCACCAACTTGGTAAATTTTGAAAAAGAGAATTATATTGTATTATAACCTACAGAGTAGCTGATAGGCCATATGTTATAGTAATTTTTGTTAACGTGATTTCGGAGATGATTTTAACTTCACTTCACATCTCACGTAATTTTTTTGACATTATTTGTTGTGCTATTACGTGCACTCTAAATTTAATTGCCTGAGTTTCGCAACTGATTTGTCTAACCAAAATGGAATCAATAACTTAATATTAAATCTATATCAGTGAAAACTTAAATTAGTATTCCCAAAGGGAGATAGACCTATAAATTCTCTTGTTTTTTTATTTCCTTTTAAACAGTAACAGCTTAATAAAGTCACAGTGTAAAGTAACACTGTTAATACTTTTACTTTCAATTTATTTCTTATAACAAATTATATAATACAGTTATATGTATAATAGGTATATAATAACTGGTATTTGTACGTGTTATTTTTTGGAACGGTTTCGTTCGTACCTGTTATTTTCAAATACATACTAATTTAGCACATCTCTAGTTCCAAGTGATTAGACACGGATACGTTTAGACATGTACCGCTTTTAGTGTCTCGGTTACACTATCGGTTTCATAAATAACAGTATTATATTGAAATAATAGGGTTTTGTTTCTGTACGAAGGTAACCGAATGAACAATGGCGGCTCTCGTTTAAGCGGATTCAGTATTTCAAATCTACTTCGTTTATGTGGATTAAAATATACGTAATAAAATATTTGTTAAGCGATTGGTAATGGGGGTTAATCTGGTAAAGTCCTTCAGAGGTCTGGAGAAGACTACAGGTGGAAAGGAATCATAGACGACACTAAGAAGCGGCAGATAAGTAGGTTATTATATATATAATATATTATATTATATTATATTATATTATATAATATAGGTACTTTCCCAATATCCGTACCCTCACTACATTCTCGAGTATGCGAATAGGCTATATCGATATACAGTACATAGTACGATGTGAAGAAGAAGAAGTGTTCTAATTGTAAATTATTTTCTTTCTTAATGTAAAGCGAAAATACGTGTGGTTTAATTTGTGAGGTTAGGTAATAATGGTGTTTGGCGTTTAGCTTACTGTTTAAAGAAATGAAAGCCGTGGTTAGGAAAAATATGACGTTTAATGTGTCTACACAATGCTTGAAAGAGAGAAACATTAAAAACAAAGAACACAATGTATTTTTAACAAAAACACCAACAGATATATGTAAAGTGGAAAATACGATTATTTCTGAATAGTAAGATTAAAACAAAAACAAAAAAACAACGTATTAACAAATGAAAACAAGATTTGTTATTCGTTAGGTGGTCAATATTCTTTTATGTTATTCAATAAAATCTCAAAAACTTTTCTGGAAGCGAATTTTGTGCAAAAAAAAATGGGAAACGTTTATAGCATCTCACCTTACTTTGAATTTGTTGTTTTTTCTGTGATGTGCACAAAAACAGAGTGTTGTTGAAAATCGAGTACTGTTGGAAAACGAATTCTGTAGTAAAATATCGGTATGGAGAACCATACATGACTTCCATGTTCTAAGATTTATATTTAAAATCATTTACGAAATGAAATGTTTCCATAGAAACTACTTCTTTCCACTTATTGCTTCAGCCTTAACCACAGTACTGTGGTCACTAACGTATACCACCACACGTTATCGCACTCCATTTTCACTGATGATGGCAGTCGACGGCACTGACGAAACGTCTGGTTTTGCAGAAAAATTGGACTACGGCCAAACAGCCCGGGAAGGAATTTTAACAACACACTACTACTTTGTTGCCGATAACGTAGTACACATATAAAAATTATCCCCTCCCCCTTCAATTAAAATTTTCATTTATAGAAAATTACCCCCACCCCGTTTAATTAGCCTCTTCATTTATAGATATTTCAAATACGTTTCTACAGTGGATTATTAAGATCTTATTAGGATACTTTATTTATCAAAATTAAGTACTTTACTCTAGTTACAACAAAAAATGTTTCAGGTAAACTACCCTTTCCCCCTAACCGATCTTCACCAAAATCAATAGGCCTTGAGTCCTCTACAACTCAGGCACGTATGTAAAAAATTATTTGATTCTGTTTGAATTTACGGCAGTTATCGTTCGTCATGAAAAAATTTCTCTTGTTACAACATAAAATGTTGCAGGTAAACTACCCCTTTCCCTTAACCGATCTTCACCAAAATCAATAGGCCTTGAGCTCTCTACAATGTAGGGAAGTATGCAAAACATTATTTGATTATGTTTGAATTTACGGCAGTTATCGTCGTCATAGAAAACATTACCCTTGTTATCACATAAAACGTTGCAGGTAAATTACACCTTTCTCTTAACTGATCTTCACCAAAATCAATACGTCTTGAGTCCTCTACAATTCAGGGATGCATGCAAAACATTATTTGATTCTGTTTGAATGTGGGGCAGTTATCGTTAGTCATAGAAACAACTACTCTTGTTAAAACATTAAAAGCGGCTGGTAAACTGCCCCTTTCCCTTAACCGATCTTCACCAAAATCAATAGGCCTTGAGTCCTCTACAACTCAGGCACATATGTTAAAAATTATGTGATTCTGTTTGAATTTATGGCAGTTATCGTTCTTCATGGAAAACGTTCTCTTGTTACAACATAAAATGTTGCCGATAAACTACCCCTTTCCCTTAACCGATCTTCAACAAAATCAACAGACCTTGAGTTATCTACAATTGAGGAAGGTATGCACAAAATTATTTGATTCTGCTTAAATGTGCGGCAGTTATCGTTCGTCATAGAAACAATTACTCTTGTTAAAACATAAAATGTGCAGGTAAACTACCCCTTTCCCTTAACCGATCTTCACCAAAATCAACAGGCCTTCTGTATTTTACAATAGATGAACGTATGCAAAAAAATATTTGATTCTGTTTGAATGTACGGCAGTTATCGTTCGCCATAGAAAAAATTACCGTTGTTAAAACATAAAATGTTGCACGTAAACTACCCCTTTCCCTTAACCGATATTCACCAAAATCAAAAGACATTGAATTCTCTATAGCTCAGGAAGATATGCAAAACATTATTTATTCTGATTGAATTTACGGCAGTTATCATTCGTCATAGAAAATTTACCCATGTTAAAACATAAAACGTTGCAGGTAAACTACCCCTTTCCCTTAACCGATCTTCACCAAAATCAACAGGCCTTCTGTATTTTACAATAGATGAACGTATGCAAAAAAATATTTGATTCTGTTTGAATGTACGGCAGTTATCGTTCGCCATAGAAAAAATTACCGTTGTTAAAACATAAAATGTTGCACGTAAACTACCCCTTTCCCTTAACCGATATTCACCAAAATCAAAAGACATTGAATTCTCTATAGCTCAGGAAGATATGCAAAACATTATTTATTCTGATTGAATTTACGGCAGTTATCATTCGTCATAGAAAATTTACCCATGTTAAAACATAAAACGTTGCAGGTAAACTACCCCTTTCCCTAAACCGATCTTCAACAAAAACAATAGGTCTTGAGAACTCAACAATTCAGGACTGTATGCAAAACATTATTTGATTCTGTTTGAATTTGCGGCTGTTATCGTTTGCCATTGAAAATACCCTTGTTAAAACAAAAAAACGTTGCCGGTAAACTACCCCTTTCCCTTAACCGATCTTCACCAAAAACAATAGGTCTTGAGAAATCTACAATTCAGAAGTGCATGCAAAACATTATTCGATTAAGTTTGAATTTGCGGCTGTTATCGTTTCCCATAGAAAATACCTTTGTTAAAACATAAAATGTTGCTGGTAAACTACCCCTTTCCCTTAACCGATCTTCACCAAAAACAATTGGTCTTGAGTCCTCTACAATTTAGGGCTGTATGCAAAACATTATTTGATTCTGTTTGAATTTGCGGCTGTTATCGTTTCCCATAGAAAATACCCTTGTTAAAACATAAAACGTTGCCGGTAAACTACCCCTTTCCCTTAACCGATCTTCACCAAAAACAATTGGTCTTGAGTCCTCTACAATTTAGGGCTGTATGCAAAACATTATTTGATTCTGTTTGAATTTGCGGCTATCGTTTGCCATAGAAAAAAATTACCCTTGATTAAAAAAAAAGTTGCAGGTAAACTACCCCTTTCCCTTAACCAATCTTCACCAAAAACAATAGATCTTGAGTACTCTACAAATCAGGACTGTATGCAAAAAATTATTTGATTCTGTTTGAATTTGGGGCTGTTATCGTTTTCCATAGAAAAAAAATCTACAGACAGATAGACACACAGACACACACACAGCCACTTTTCGAAAAATTGCTTTTTTTCATGTTTTGAGGGTAGTACAATCAGAATCTGCAATAATCTCGACCACGATTTTTTTTGCCATCACCATACTTCCATTTCCTTGTGGAACATGGAAGTAAAAAGGGAGACATGTACACTTTGTACGCTACAAACTGTTTTGTAATTACCACAACGATTTTGTACTTTTGAACAAACTCTCACCTAAAAATACATAATTCTGCCATGAAAATTGACGTGTCTTCCAAATATAATTTTTCACAAGACGTTTAATAAGTATGCACACTGGTGAAAATTATACACTTCGTTTAATATTATAGATTTCACAAACGTTTTTGTATTATAAAACTTTACAATCCACAAATCTCGTAAGTGATAAATTAAAAAATGTTCACAGTGAAAAGCTGTAAATAGACAGTGCTACAAGTTTTTATTTTACTATTGAAGAGAGAGAGAGAGGACTAAATATCCCAAACGTCTGGTCCAAATTTCGGACACTTGGCTCTTGCTCCAGGTACGTCAGTGCACTGGCAATTGGGTACCATTTCGATTTTATTCAGTTTGAATCCGTTCTTCTGTAATATCCTCTTGACTTCTTTGTGAGTGGCTTTGTCTAATATCGGTTGAGGTGACTCGATGAATATGTACGCCGGATTGTTTGCTGCAAAACATATCATAACATATTAAATGAGATTGTTTTGTTTTAGAACTATTGTTATTGCCGGGTTGTTAGGCTGTGGTCTACTGCTGTTAAAGGCAGGCGTTTCGGCCCCAACACCGGAGGCCATCTTCAGTGTCGGAAAAACGATTCGAAAGGTGTCCACTGATTCACCCCAGTACTGAAGTAGATACTTCATTTTATTTTATGGACTAGCAATTTCCTTACTTTGTTGTGCAAACTCGGTAATAATTTGCTTGAAGTTCTTGTCCGGTATCAGCTTAAGTATTGTAAGGCAGATACACGGTAGGCCCAGGTAGTAAATAACATTTCTAAAAATTAATTTGTATATGTTCTCTGTGTTCTTTGACAACAACAATATGAACAATACAATATCATAATCTCCACTATAAAAACAAACGTAATGACATTTCGAGGCAAGGAACCAATAAGAACAAAGATAATCGAATCCTAAAATAAAATAATGTTGGAATTCTACTAGAACAGGTGAGTCAGTTTAGTTATTTGGGAAATGATATTGGCTAGACATTGATGTTAAGTTAGGTAAGTTCCGGACGATCTGTGGGACAATCAACTGTATTTTCAGAAACAAGGAACGTGGAGATACAAAATCAAGGTTCTAAAAAGTTATGGCAGTCCCTGTATGGCCTATCCTATGGGTGTGAATTATGGACAAAACCAAGAAACAAGACAGTAAATACAGATCTTGGAAATCGCGTTTTTAAGAAGAGTTAAAAGGTGTTCTAAACTTGACTGTATAAAGAATCAGATAATAAAAGAACAGTTACAAGTTTTTTACTTGAATGAAAAAGTAAAAGATTACAAACAACTGTGGAAAAACACTTAGAAAGAATGTCAGATTGCAGACTGGCCAAACAAGTCTGGACATATAAAGCTATAAGACACAGGTGTGTGGGTAGAAATGACTGGAGGATCTTTGAAGACGGAACAGACCGCACCTTGCCTACGCCGTCCTGTGAAGATTAAGATGATATTCTCTATAACATGTGTTATAATACCACAGGCGAGATGTAGTTGGCTGAAGTTCATCGAATCATGGATTCGACTTGTAATTATTACCGTAATTTCATATTAAACGACCACTTACATTTCAAGTCGAATCCATTATATGACACAGCACTAAAATTTATCTGTAACTGATTGTCCGGCCGGCTTTCGTCGAGTGCGCACTCGCTTCACATAAATACTTATATGTTTGGTTTCGATTTTGTGATTTTAATGTTTTAAATTTTTAACGACCTCTTTGAGTGATTATATTTTAATATATATTCTGATGACGATACATAGTATCGAAACGCGTAAATAATATTCATTGCGTTAATACATGTGGTCACGAGACAGGAAATAAGGTAAATATATTTATTATTTGACAATACGAAAATCTCCACTATAGAAACAATGGTAATGGCTTTTCCAGCAAAAATAATTATTGATAATCAAATTGTATAACAGATGAGCCATTTTAATCATCTGAGAAATGGTTTTGACTAGTTAGTTTATTTAGCCAATTTACTGACTATGATAAGAATCAAGTTAATGATTGATGTTAAGTTAGGCAAGTTTCAGACGATCTGTGGGACAATCAACCGTATTTTTAGTAACAAGGTGCGTCGACATAGAACATTAAAGTTCTATAATGTTATGGCAGTCCCTGCACTGTCCTATGGGCGTGAATTATGGGGAACAACCAAAAAACAAGACAGTAAAATATAGACCTCGGAAATGGCGTTCTTAAGAGGTGTTCTTAATGGCGTTCTTAACCGTATAAAGAATGAGGCAATAAGAGAAGAATTACAGGGTTTTAACTTGTATGAAAGACTAAAAGAGTATAAACAACGGTGGACAGAACGCTTATAAAGAATGTCAGACTCAAGACTGGCCAAACAAGGCTGGAAATATAATCCTATTGGACACAAATGTGTGTGGATAGACCCAGGTAGAGATGGCTGGAGGATCTTTAAAGCCGTTATGTAAAGGTGATGATGATGAACATACTGCTCTTCGTATACTATTGAATTTAGTATAGACATTAACAGCTATATGTTAGCGGTACTCTACTTACCAAAATACGGGTGATTGCTGCATATGTAATGGATGTCAAGACGGGACGGGTCGAATTTGATCCACACTACGTAGATTGTCGCTGATTCATCTGTTGAGAACAACGGACTGTCAGTATAAGTAATATAAGTACACAAACAACTGTGTCTTCCTTTAATTCTTAAAATGTACGAAATTGTATGTAAGGACTAGAGGTGGCCCGATATACCTATAACAGGTATTTTGGAACGATTATTTTTGTGAAACGGATACAACAGCGATTGGAAAGTTGAAATAGGCCTACCTGTTCCGATTCACCGATACCTGAAAAATCGAAATACCCGTTTCGATTACTCGCAGTAGCCCCCTACGCAGCTATCGAATAACGACTATTACGAGTACACGAGTCAAAGCCACTTTTTGGTGCCGAATACTTCATTCTAAACACGTGCCGATTGCCATACAAGTACAAAACGGCGAGGTTCAGAATATCTCTATGCCAAAGGGACGAAGCTGTTTTTAATAAATGAAAAAATTCATACTGATGTTACATTAAATGTAATGTAACACGAGAATAAATTTTATTCTCGTGTGTTATGCAGATATATAATACAGATTATAATAACAAATTATATATTATACTAGTCACCAACTTGGTAAATTTTGAAAAAGCGAATTATTTTGTGTTATAACCTACACAGTCGCTGACAGGCCATATAGGACTTTTTGTTAATGTGATTCGGAGATGATTTTAACTTCACTGCACATCTCACGTAAATGATGAGATTGTTGCAACTCTTGTGGCTTACTGTTATTATGTTTTTATTACATGTTTCTGATGTTTTTTTGACATTGTTGGTTGTGCTATTACGTTCACTCTAAATGTCATCACTTGAGTTTCGCAACTGATTTGTCTAACCAAAATGGAATCAATAATTTAATGTTAAATCTATGTTAGTTTGTTTACTCCTAGTGAAAACTTAAATTAGTGTTCCCAAAGGGAGATAGGTCTATAATTTCTCTTGTTTCTTTTTTTTTTAACAGTAACAGCTTAATAAAGTCACAGTGTAAAGTAACACTGTTAATACTTTTAGTTTCAATTTATTTCTTATGACAAATTATATAATACAGGTATATGTATAATTGGTATAGAATAACAGGTATTTGTACGTGTTATTTTTTGGATCGGTTTCGTTCGTACCTGTTATTTTCAAATACTAGTTTAGCACATCTCCAGTAAGGAGTGATTTATTGTTAATCTAACAACCTGTGAAGTTACGAGGTAAGGCATTAAAAAGTTTCTTTACGTTTATTAAACTTTTTTTGCAAAAATTATGTATTTTTCTGAATGTTGCTTGCATATAATTATGTCTTTATCGAATTTCTAAACTATGTAATTACATTGGCTTTAATTAACTCAAGTATTTTAAAATATTGTTTATTTATATGATTGTTTAATAAAAAATATTGTAGATATTTTACAAATACAAGTTTACATTACAAAAGAAATTGTTCAGTAAAATATACAGTTAACAAAAAGCTTGAAAATTTTCTTTTGGTTTTACTGCATCAAACAATTTTAATAATCTAAGTATATTTGAGATGAAATAATGATTCAGGTATGCATAATTAGTTTAGAAATATTTTAAAAAGAATTTAATCCTACAAATAGCTTTAATATTATATCTATATCGGATTATACATGAAGCCGCAAACGTTCAGCTTTTAAAGTATCGCCAAAATGCAGTTACACATCGAATCAGCCATCAAAATAAGTAACCGCTACTTTTATTCTGTAATACCTGTGTATACGGTTAAGTACACATAATAGTTTCCCAGTTTGTCAATATTAATATGGATGTCAAGGCTACAACATCAAAATGCTGCTCACACAAACTGATATTGACAGAAAATTCGTGGAGATTTTTATATCTGTATTAACATAACATTACAGACTCCATTCAGTTTTATCTTTACACCTTAAGACTAAGAAAAAATACGTAGTCGGAAGAATATTAGTAGACTGATCAATTTGTTAATACCATTTTCAAAAATACATATATACACCTTATTGAGAGTAAACATCGTGGTTGAGTGTCAGGCCGAGGATAATTCTGGGAAAGACAATTTGCGGACGAAATCGAAGACCACAAGACAACGCTCGTTCGTATGGTCGGTTGTTTTTTTTTGGTTTAATATTCTCTCTCATTCCGTTTTCTAAGTGTTTTTTGTTATTTGGTAAAATGACTGTTTCTGTACTTCCAAGGATGTAAGTTTATGTTATATGAGTTTCATCCTTCAATATTTTTTATTCAAAACTAATCGAAGGAGTTTCACGAACAATAAACGCAAACACGCAAACACTTTTAGACAAAGAAAATCATCACCAAGTTACAACAGACATTGGACTACACTTACCGGTAGACAGTGGATACTCAAACTTGTACAGTCCAGGAAGATTCGGATTCACAGGATGCGCTAAGAGGCCAGTGAAGTTCTTAAGCTCGCCGTTTCTGTTAGCGGTCAATTTGAATAAAGAGTTAATTATAAACTATAGCCTACGTCTTAGAATCTCAATTAACTTACATGACAAAAAATAACTGAATGATTATTATTATTATTATTATTACACATGTTTACTTCAATTTCATATCATTCTGTTAAATTATAAATTTATTTACTGATTGATTTTTATTTCAAAAATTTAGTGGTTGTTTAGACGTAAACGTAATCGTATAGTGTTTAGTTAAAGTAACACAAGTAAAATGCGTATAAGAAAGTTATTTAATACTTGACTCTAATTTAGAAAAATTAAAAATTCTAAATTTAAACCATCGGAGCGTATTTGTATGAACAGTCGTAAAAGCATACGTAAACTGACTATTATTTACTATACTAAAAAAAGAAAGAGAGGGAGTGGGGAGAGAGCGAGAGTAGACAGAGAGACAGAGTGATAGATAGATAGATAGACATACAAAGAGCGAGAGAGGAAGATGATGAATCTATACGAGCGTGTGCAAGCAAATACACTCAAGTCGAAGAGCTATCCGAGTACTAATGAATTAAAATTACGATGCTTGGCTACTTATCTAGAGGCAGAGGCGTAGCTGGGGGGCGGCAAAGTGAGCATAGACTTGAAAAAATTGTTTTCAGTTCATAAAACTACAAACAACTTGTTTCTTTGATATGACTGTTCCTTTGATAATAGAAGCATAACCAGTCAGCTTGTCTGTTGTCATAAACCTTGCCTAATAAACAGTAGGCTATTACGGGACTTAGCGTTGTAAGCTTCCAGGTTACGCAATAGTAACAGCTCTTCCCCGCCCCTCGCCCTCCTGCGTTGTCGGACGTTACACTTGGTTATGCGTAGGCAAAGGCGGGGAGTGAAGCGACGTTGCAATACCGCAGTCGCCTCGAAGCTTATATTGATACGTCTCACATTATGCTCAAGCATCGTAATTATGGTTCATTATGATAATATGATAACAAATTTGTAGTGAGTTGTTGTACTGTAAAGGAGAACTGATAATCATACAGTATTAGCTTTGTATAGATAATCTTAACCGCTATTCGTATACAGACGAATATATTATTTGCATACGTATAAAAAAACGTTACGTGGGCTACGTATGTGCAATTCTTCCCGGTTCAGCGAAGTTATTGATCATCAGTTGATGAGTATCTGGAATGTGCGGTTTGTTTTTGGTTTGTGCGTGTTATATCTATAATACGTCACGTGTATGTCGTTACACCAATACGTACTATTACTGAAAATCGACTTTTTTTAACATGATAATGTTGTTAGGCTGGGGGTCATTCCACAAAATGCGTGATGCAAAATGTGTAACGTCATCTAAAAATGTAACGCTCCAGGTGATGTTACCACTATATTTTTTCCACACTTTCGATTCCCCACAGTCTAGAAATCTTTTTTTTTAAGTCTAAAAACATTATCATGCTTCAATGTTTCGGTTTCGTCGAAATTCTTCTTTCTTACTTCTAATTTAGTAGGCTATGTAATAAATACATTAAAGGCATTTCATAAATTTTTCTATTTGAAGCTGATCTGAAACGAAGTTAACTCAGTGGCGCCCTATTTCGGAAGAGGAGGGAAGAAAGATTAAGAACTACAACAAGTTCCAAAGAGTTTATGAAGTCTTTTATTCAATAAAAATCGAACGCTCATTGCGAAAATATTACAATTAACAAGGAATCAACTTGCGATCATAAAATGGATGTTGTTAGCGACGAGGCTGTTGACAAATACAGTAAGTTAACGACGTGAATACTTAAAACTGTGAAAGTGTCAAAGTACAGTTACAAGATTTAGTTGGTTCTAGTACCATGGATGATGTTGCATCGTGCAGTATTGAAATTACAGGAGATGAAGGACAGAACATTACTAGCAACAATGTAGATTGTATTCCCGGTGCTGCTCTACAAGATATGGGAGCTTGGCCAAGCGAGATATCTCAGTCCTTCCGATATATAATGATGAATAGAGAAACATGTCAGTTGCAGAACAAGGACAGCCATTTTCCTGAAGATGAAGCTTGACAATCCTTAAACAAGTATTGGTTTGACAAAACCTTGCAAAATGGCGAAAAGGTAAATCGCACTTGGATGCGTTTCTTACAACTAAAAATATCTGTATTTTGTTTTTGTTGCACTTTATTTCCCCAAAAAACTATCAAAGAAGCCATTTCAATACTATTGAAATGGGTTTTCGTCATGGCGAAAGTTAAATCCCCGTATTCAGGATCATGAAAATAGTCCCGCTCATCGTTCTGCGTTTTTGAAATGGAAGAAATTGGAACGTTCTTTAAACAAAAGGAGACTTATTGATGATCTACTTCAGGAACAAATGAGTAAAGCAGCTAAGACATGGAAAGAAATCCTCGAACGGGTCATTGGCACAGTACAAACTCTTGCATAACAAAATCTGGCACTGAGAAGACATCGAGAGTTAATTACTAACAATCAAAATTCTGGAAACTTCTGGCTTTGTTCAAATACTTGGCTAAATTTGACCCTGTTATGAGATCTCATTTAGATTCAGTCTCTCGTACATCTGGGTGTATATCGTATCTTTTGCCAACTATTCAATATAAAATAATACGCCTGTTAGGAGAAAGAGTGCGCAAGTATATTATTACTGCACGTAAGAAGGCGAAGTACTTTAGTATTATATTTGACAAAACACCAGATGCTGCACATGTAGAACAAATGTCTCAGATTATAAGATTATTGTAATTAAACCAATTCTGTTGTTATCAAAGAAGCATTCATAGATTTTATTCCTTTAGAATTGAAAACAGCGGAGAGGATCACAGAAGCTATTACAAGTAAACTTGAGAGAGATGGATTGAGTCTTTGCTATTGCAGACGTCAGTCGTATGACAATCAAGCAACAATAGCTGGTATCCATTCAGGAGTTCAGAAGGGAATATTAGAATTGAATCCACTAGCTGTGATTGTTCCTTGTGACAACCATTCACTTAACTTGGTTGGAGTCCATGCAGCTCATGTAAATGTTCAGGCAGTAACATTTTTTGGGACAGTAGAACGTCTATTCACCTTATTTTCCTGTACCACTCATAGATGGAGTGTTCTTAAATAATAATAATGGCTCCCGTGTGTACCACCAAAGCAGCTTAGGAGTTAGGCAGGGTAGGCTGCCATATGCGAGCCGCACGGCATGCAAGGAAGGCAGTGTGAGCATCACTACGCGTCAGCCGCCCAATATTATACCCAGGATGTTATCCCAGGTACTCATTTTCAACAGGCTGAGTCCATCTGGGGGCTGAAAAACGCACCTTGATTTTATGATGCCGGCCCGGGAATCGAACCCGGAACCTCTATATTAGTAGCCAGGTGCCATACCCACTGGTCTACTGAGCCGCGAAATGTTCTTAAAGACGTCGTAAATATTACTCTAAAAGGACATTGTGATACCAGGTGGAGTTCATAAGCAGATGCGGTGAAAGCAATATCCACTCAGCTGGATCAAATGATGTATGAGAAACTAAGGGATACACCAACTGAAACAATTGATACGAGGGAAGATGCAGCATTAATAATAAATGAGATAGAAAACTTTAATTTTGTGACCTTGCTCTTTTTCTGAACAGATATTCTTTCTTCTATGAATAAAATCCAGAAAATCTTGGACATCAAAGGAATAAGTTTTATTCAAGCATTGACACTTCTGGAGAAGGTAAAAATAAAACGTTTGGAGAAATGGAAATTGTAATGAATGGAATGTCAGTATCACAAAAAGGATAAGAACGAAGCGCACGATGCCAGGGGAGTATGCAGACGATTCTTCATTAACCTTCGGCAAGAAATGAAGAAATTTCTCTAATAGAAATTTTGGACAAACTGTCAGATGAAATTTCCAAGCCGTTTCTCTAACATAAAAGAGTTAGAAAAACGCTTTGGGTTCCTCTGTAAATTTTTGACGTTCGTAATGATGGGGCTATACATTTTAAGGAACAGCTTTTCCAAATCAATATTAAGTGCACAATGCTTACAAAACTGTATCCACATGACCTAAACAATGAAGAATTGTTCAGTGACTTGAAAGCCGTCATACTTTCATTAAAAAGGGCAAAAGCTAACGGAGAACAAACGGACTTTACATCTCAGGCACTGCTACAATACATTTCTTCAATGGGATTAGAAGCCTTACAAAACACTAGCAACAGCTTAAAAATTGTTCTTACTTTACCAGTGTATGTGTCTTCTTGTGAAAGATCGTTTAGTAAACTTAAATTGATTAAATCGTACCTACGATCAACAATATCTCAAGACAGGGTATCAAATCTAGCGATATTTTCAATTGAAAACGACAGCGCTTCGTCTTTAGATTATAGTGATTTAATAACCGACTTTGCAGTAATTATTACCAGGAAAGTTACATTTTAAAGTGTCTCGTTTTAAATATTTATTAAATATTAAAAATAAATATTAAGTGTTCATTGATAGAAGATGGAACCATTAACCTGTAATGGTAAGTGATTTATTACTTTTAATGTAGTTTTTTGTTTAACTTTATATTGCTTTAGGATATTGTTTTGACGATGCGTATTAGACCTACAAGGAATTTGCATGTTTATCAGAACAATTTTATGTTATAAATTTGTTATATTACTATATATTTTATAGTCTACATTTGTTACTAATGAATGTATACCGGTAATATTATAATATGTAATTTCCTAATTTTGACTTATCAAATATTCTTAAGACGTTTGCTGGGCATGCTTTCTTACAAAAAATTGCACATTTGCATTTATCAAGTACTTAGTTCACTGGATGGGCCTTCATTTTTGCTCGTTTGTCCCCTTTATTGTGAAGGTGAGGCGGCCGACGATCTCCTTGCCCCGGGCGCCAAAAAGCCTAGCTACGCCACTGCCTAGAGGTCCCATATTCGATTTCCGGATGCACAGTAAACTCAAAATATGTTTTTTAGACCTCAAATTGACTCAGCCTGTGGACATAAGTACCTAGTAGGATAACATCCTAAGAAACAAAGGGCACACTACTTCCTTATGTGACGAATGACTCACATCCTGCCCAACTGCTCAACTACTTTGACGTTACGAACACGAGCCATTTTATTATTTTTAAAACGACCCTTAAAACCAAGGGCGGGCCTCAGCAAGTGGGCGGGTCGTAGATGGCTGATAGCGAGAGGCTTTAGCTACGAATAAGGAGTGACCCGAATAAGCAGTCCCGGACCGAAGCGACCCCGGCTATCATAGCGTAGAAGGGTAACTAGTGGGGTGGTTACAGTCTGTATAAAATACAAAGGTTGTAAGTACTCCAGTAAATAAGTGCTGCCCCCGCTGCCTTGCGGTTAAAGGAGAGATCCTCTGAAGACTAAAAGAAGGATACTCCTGCGTAAAATCAAAGCGTATGGCGGAATACCACGAGGTGAAAGTACCAGCATCCATTTACCTGACTACGGGGTTTTATCCTGTAGTAGGAAAGTCACGTCATACTCAAAATTTTCAAATTTTTAAAGGAGTGCTCTGGATGGATATAGGAGGAAACGACTTCAGCTAAGTATTAACCAAACGGTCTGGTATAAACTTCCAGACTGGTGTAAACGGTCTGGTATAATACTTCGCTGAAATTGTTTCAATTTGAATAAATAGTTAATTATAAAATATAACCTACATCTTGGAATCTCAGTTAACGTACTTGACAAACAAATAACTTAATTATAGGAGCAATTTATGTTAACAATCTGGAGGTCATAGTGACACTTGTAAAGTTCAAAGCTTAACAGTGGCGGAGCTGAGAGATACGTTTGATGCTTAAGAGGATTATGAAAGCCAAAGTTTTTCATTTAGGAAGAGGGTAGCTCCGAGATTACGATGGACGAAAAGTGTTTTGGAGGATATGAAAACAATAAAAATAAAGGGATTGGGAGAGGAGATTAAGGACAGGAATGCATGGAGGACGATAGTAAAGGAGCCCAAGGCTCACCAGAGTGGGTAAGCAGATAAGAATATAGTTAAACGTGTTTATTTTCGTTACTTTGGTCATTGTAGAAATCGCTAATACTTGTCACACTAGTAATAATAATGGAACATTAATACTATTCCTATTACTATAAATAATTAATAATGATAATAATATAATGTTACAATTATATAATGAGAAAATAGACTCAATGCGTTCAGTAAACGCACGATTACAAACTCGCTTAGTTTTAAGTTAATTGATTAACCTTAACACTTACAATGTATAAAGAAAATTTTCTTCAAGTAGTTTAACTCCGTCTTCCACGACAATCGCCCTTTCCACGTATTCACAAGTCAGATTCGAGGTACTCCATGTTTGGAAGTTAATGTACATGTGTCCTTCCCACTAAGTAAACAAAGTACTTGAGTTAGACACGTTAAGTGGCATTGAAACATAATGTTTTTAGACATTATACAGTAAAACTATTTAGTTACTGTTCCAAACCTATATACAGTACAGTAAATAAATCTCTGTACCCATTATTACAATTGGCACAATTTAATATTATTAATTATAGTGATCAAAATTTTAAAAATTTATAATTCCTTGATCAAGTGGCACGCTCACACACTCGAGTTGACAAACCCTGGCCCGAGTCGTAAATAAGAACGAATTAGGGACACGTCAGACCCGACGCCAGTGCGAAGACAATGAAAAAACGCCTGAGTACACGCTACAATAGAAAATAAGGGACGTCGTTGACAGCACGAAGTTAGCTACGATTTACTGCGCCAAACAAGCCAAGACAAAAGGCAGAGTCCAGCAGCCTGGTTACGCAGAAGTGAAATGGAACACATGCTGTGGGGTTGAGTTGTAACGAGCACACGTATGAACGTTACACCCAGCAACAAAGGGTGCAGAGAAATCTCGACAAATATGTAGACAATAGAACGGATATTCAATGAATACTAGAAATACATACAGCCCAGCATGAAAACACACCCTGACGTCCAACCAGATTTACGACTAGAAAGCGTGGGATCCGTCCAGGGATGACACCCAACGAAGAGTTGATAATCGGCGGAACGAGCGAAGGGTAAATGAACAATTGACCAAGACACTGCAGACTCTTAACAAAAGCTATATCAGAGTGCCTTGACAACGTGGAAACAAAGGTTGATAGACAGGCGAGGGAATTGCTCTAGTTTCTGAGAATCAGCACAACGTTCGTCGCTGGAACATTCCGGGGATGCCGTCGACCAACCAGCGTTTGGCATCTTCCTAAGGAACTGGTGGAGAGAGTAGTAACGACTTGAACGACGAATCGGAAAACCGATGACAAAGTCTACAAGGTGGTAGGAATTTAGGGAACCTATCAACAACGGCAGAAGGCGTGGAAATGTGGAAATTGCCTTCTGGGATAGTATGATTGATAAAAACTGTTTGCGAGGACGCGGAGCCTAGTAGTAATACGACGAGTAATAGTAATAGTACCAGTAGTAGTTGCAGGAGTAATAGCAGTAAGACGGAAATAATACAGTAGTAGTTACGCGACTTACTCAACTTTTAACTCGGTTAATCAACCAATGAAACTGTAACCAAGTCGCGGTCTTAAGTGAACTTAGACATTCAATTCAATCGCAATTCTACAAAACGTATGTTCGATCGTTTATATGAGCTACCGATAATCAACAGTGCGAATAGACATAGCTATCGTTAATACTAGTGTATACGTAATTCTAAACGACGACCGACACGCAACATAATGAAATACGTGTGAGTAACAATCCGAGAGTAAAACAGTGGGCGACAGTTTCAAACACTATTCCACCATAATGATTCTCAATTTTGAGCATCTGAACCGAGTGAATTAACACGAACACTATTACGCACATTGCATACATTACGCCCAGGGTAGACGAAATGGTTAGCTACATGAACACGCACACAGCAAACCCTAAAAGCAAACCACTTCAATGACGATGATAGCATCTTAACATTTGAACCCATAAAACACTTGACGCCAGCGGAGAGTTTAACACCACACTATACATAACAAGAGTGGGGAAAATCAGTGAAGTGAAAGTGATGTGTTCTTCGATCAACAGAGATTTCGATGTACGAGGAATCCACCAACGGATGTCATCTTACACCGATGGAATTTGTGGATAAACCTTTTGCAAGATAAGCCTTTATGTTTCTTAAATCCTAGTTGATACATACTACTGCACTGTCTCTTCTTTTCAAAGAGCTACTCCCGAGAGAATTCTGTAAATTTATATAAATCATAAATCTAACAATGTTAATAATAAAGTCATTCATCTGAGCATAATGAACGCATTTAGCTAGGGATAAAATATATTTGATTGCTTATTGTTTGTATATGTATATTATTGTGTTGTATTTGGATGTACTATGTGTCTTGTTTTTCAGGAAACAACGAACGAATATTATTGTGATTTTGTTATTATGTGTTTTAATTATGTATTTGCAGGACATAATTTCATTTGTGGTTCAGTAATTTACTTATCAATGATATAATAAATAAGTAATTATTACCTATATACATATATCTTGCGTTCATTATTGCAATTAACCTTGACAATTAATTTATCACGTTCTAAGTGATTTCATCTTGTAATTTATAAAGAGTCTCAGAGTTATGCTAATTATCAATGGACACACCCAAATCGACCATTGAATGTTAGATTAACATGCTCATGTAAATCATATTGATTTGATAACTATATTGAGTCAAATCCGGCAAATATAATTAACTTTTCCATATGCATGTTAAATATAATGACACCCAAGGAAAGTGGGGCTTCATAAATGTCAATTACAACCCCATTTGGTTAAATATAAATAGTATACGAACTTAATTTGACCCAATTCATTAATTTATAATTGGATGATTTAATAATTAGCATAATTGCACTAAATATAAATGGCGCTCCAAGATCGTGGGGCACGGCAAACACAATTAAATAATTAATTGCCAATTCCATTTATATACATTAAATAATTTTATTTCCATCGTTGTTAAAATTATCGTTATTTCTGGCAAAATGTCTGGCAAGGTGTCCGCCTCACTATTGGGGTGAATTTTCCGACACTGAATATGGCCTCCGGTGATGGTGCCGAAACGTCTGACTACAATACGAGTCCACCACGGCTTAACAGCCCGGTTAGTACTGTAATTACGATAATTTTAACAAATTTGACGCCAGCCGTGAAAGCTTAAGGAATTTTATTTCCATCCTTCACTAGGTGGTTATGAGATTTCAAGGTTGTCCCAGCTAGAGTAGACTTTCCATAACACAAATCTTTCTGAAAGTTCTGTTGGGTGTGTTGAGATCTTCGGACTTCGGTGCGCCACAATAGGTTCTCCTATCACAAGTTCAGCGTCTTCTTCGACGCTCGGACATTCTACTGTCTAGGGTAGGCCAAGACTTAACTGCGTATGCAGGTAACGGGCTATCAGCGTATTGTACAATTTGTTTCTTGTGTTTAATGGAACACACTTTCAACATGGTATTAAACCTATAATTAAAATGCGTATATGTATATGTGTGTGTGTGTGTGTATTTTATTGTAATGTACAACTGGAGTGATGTTTTACCGACTAACGTGTGTTTTAGGCTCTTTGGCAATCAGTACTTGCCTAACGCTGGACATGCAAGTAGGGAAACTCTGTCTACCGTACTGTTTATGTACAGACAAGTAGTATGCTTTCACATCAAAAACGCCCAAAGAGTTAATTATTTTGTTTCGGTTGCTTACGTTGCATCAGTGTGAACACACTTTACAAAGAAATCGGTAACGTATTGCTGCTTACAAAGAGATTCAACGTTAAGTCGGTTCAACCGAACGATTTGTGTTGAAGTTATACTAAAAAGTTGTCATACCAGATCCGGATCAAACGATGTGTCCGGAAACACACTAGCCTTGCACGGTCCGTACTTGAAGGGCACAAAAGGGCAGGAGTAACCGTCGAATAGCACAACGACGTAAAACAGACCCAACAGCCGACACATAGCGCACTGCTGAAACAAAATTGTAAATTTCATGAAATTATTTTTATATTATATTTTACGGAAATTAATAAAGTTTGCATAAAAACATTTTATAAATGTTTACATTCGTCTTTCAAACAGACCAGCCTAAGCCAGAGACTATTAACCCAAATATGCAGGGCATAACTTAAAAGTTTTAGCGCCCTAGGCTGATGAATTTTTGTGCATTCCACATTCCCCCGCCCATTCCACATTCCAACCTCTCAAACAACGAGTATTACGCAAAATTTACTAGTATACTATAGGCTACTTATTATTTAGGAACACGTGGATTGTATAAACAAAAATTCGTCCTGTTTCCATTTTAATCACGTAAATTTATTTATTACATTAGCACACTGATAAATTATAAGTAACGAGTATATTTTGAAAGTCCTTAACTTAACCTTTACATAAAGTAAGAACCCTTACAAAACGCTAAGAACTAAGTTTTTTCAAACAATTTTCATGCCCATTATTAATTGCTAAAGATTTTGGTTTACTGAAAGCTTATGTGTCTGGCTTGTGCAGTTCCAAATTGAAGAACTATTTTATTAAAAGAAATTTTGTGCGGAGAAAATCATTTTCAATTAATAAAAGTGCCAGGAATTTCATTTCTTCCAAAATATATCTTAAATAATTTTTCGCCCAGCTTAAGGCTGATCTTCCCTACAATTTGTGACTGCCATGCTCAAAAAAATTACCAAGGCTACTTGCAATATTCGGGATTATTGGTTCCACACTACGCGATTTTAAGAACTTTAAGAGCCTATATGGATCAAAATGCTTCTTTTTCTTTTGCTTTGGTTTCTTCTATTTCATAAAATTTAGTTTCTTTAAAAAAAATTTTTAAGTAAACACACTCTGCAGGAAACGATTGATCCACCAAGTCTGAAATATACATTTTCAACAAGTTGCTAGCTTTTTCTTTTACATTGACATTTCATTTTGTTTATTATTTTTACATTGGGAACGAGATTTTTTTTATTGTTTTGATCTCTTAAATTTCTACGTCCCCCAAAAGCTCGCACCCAAGTCTACACCCTACTCAGGCTAATGGTAAATCAAACCCTGCACACGTGGTAATGTAAACGATATGCGCAGATTTGTGTAAGTAAAAGTGAATGTTTGTTTACAGCTTTACATATTTCTGTGAAATTAAGTTTACAAATCTGCCCTTTAGTAAAACATTGACAAACTATAGAAAAGACCACCTTTAATATTGAGTTAATAAAAACTGACAAAAAGTCTGTGTCACCAAATAACAAAGATCAAATTGGGGAATCAAAAACAGCACGATTTGTAGTATCAACGAGGATAAAACGAAGGTCTTATAAAGCACAGCCTCTTTTCATACACTATAACTCTCAATGACTGTCAAAGACGTCGCGAAGCGAGAATCGTAAAACCATGTAGGAATACCAACTTTGTCACTACTTGTTGCCACACTGCTAAACACTTCGTTCTTGACGACGCCTTTCGGTGTCTCCACAATCTTCAGGTATTAAACGACGACATGAAGTCCCAGCCGACAACGATTTGGCAAGAACAAAGTACCGTATTTAGCAGTGTGGCAACAAGTAGTGCCAAAGTTGATGTTAAGATGGCTGCTAATAAAACTAACAAAACTGGACATATAGGAATATCCCAAATTGATACCATGCTTGGGACCAGATGGTTATTATAGGTAATAATTGAACTATATGACACGAAAACTCATGGAACAATATAGAGAATGAAGGATAGAGGTAGAAGTGTGTTAGAGCGGGCGCGTGTGTGCCAGCAATGGACAGTAATAAAAGATAACACTGGAATATGATGTACAGGTAAAGCAGTGCATGTAATATAAATACTTGGTGAAACTTACACAGGAGGCAATAATAGACGCTGGAAGCAAAGAAAGAGAGTTCGGGGAGGAAGACTATTAGCTTACTGAACAGTATTGTGTGGGATAATAGTATCACTAAGGAAAATGAAATAACGAAGAGCGTAACGCACATTGATCTAAGGCTTTCACGGTCCGCGTAAACACTATTGAAACGAGCGTAAGCCGGGCCGTTAACCCGTGGTAGGCCTATAGCCTAATGGTATTCGAACCAGTCGCTTCGGCCTCAACGTCGGAGGCCATTTTCAATGGTAAAAGTAGAACGTGGCTGATGTTCGCGAAATAAACCCAGTACTGAGGCAAATCCGGTTCTTGCCACTGAATATGGCCTCCGACGGCGAGGTTGAAACGTATACCATGAGACCACGGCCTACCACTCGTTTTAAACTGATAACATACAGTTTGAAGGTATGGCCGTTGAAAGATAACAGGAAAAGAAATAAAAGTAACGCTTTAATGGTTTTTTGGCAACCGAAATGTCTGTTTGGCCGTTAACTTATAAGAGGTTAATTAATTACTAATTACGTAACAGAAAGAATAAACTGTAAACATAATGGATACATAAAAATCACAATAAAAAAAATTTGCTGAGTAGATTTTGCTCAGTACAAGCAAAAAATGTACACCAAGAGGCATCTCGTAGACTAAAACTAGACCTGCGTAGTGACATGACACGCCACCAGTCATAAATAAACATGCCTACTATTGTAATCATTCACCGTATAATTTATTAAGTGCATAGAATCTTTACTCACATTTTAATACACTAAACGTGTTTGTCACTTACTTTAGAGTTTTAAATTTAGAGCCGCAATTGCTACTGTGAAGTTGCAATAAAATAAAATAAAGCAACAATAATTTTCTAACATAAACTTTACTAGATGACACTAATCAATTGCTGAGTTAAGTTAAAACAATTACGTAATTTCTTAACTGTTACCAACATCCAAATTCGTCCTGCCTATAAACAGATTCTCGATCGCTTCACATGAGCTTCACAATTAGAAAGAAGAATTTTAACAAAAACGAAAAAAATATATACAAATTACGTAAGCGTACAAACAAGCATGCGCGCGCGCACATATCACATTGGCAGACTGCTGTATATTCGTGTTAAATCAACTCTTGCGAAATCTCAGTTGTGAATAGAAGTAATTTGACTAGAAATTAGTATTAATTTGCTGTTCCCTGTTTGTGTAAAAGACACACAATACGAACGGAATTAGAACAGCTGTTAACACTCAATTAGCACGAGTAACGATATTCCTCTTTCAGTTATTAACTGTAACCAGTATTTCATCATATCGTGTACACATTATTGTTACGGATCGTCGTATGGTATAGTGGAAAAAATACAGACTCCAATTAAATCACTAATTAGCAGATTTTAATTACTCACAAATAACAATTTGTGATCAAAAAGGTACTCTCATACAACAATTCAACATAAAATTGTCCACACGCAATGATAATGTCACCTATAAGAGTTCCGCGCTAATTATAACACAGTAGTCACTTTCAAATGATCACTTGTTCTACACTAAAGAAATCGCTCACTGTAACCAGTGCCGGATTTAAGATTTTTGAGGCCCTAGGCCACGTATTCTGAGCGCCCCCCTACCTGCTGTGACTTTGAAGTAATTTGATGTACTACGGGCATATTAATGGTCTGATAGTCTGCAAACTCTGCTACAGAAGTACTTGGAACATTGAAGTCAGTTTCTGATACACATTGAACTGCAGGGTAATCCATTAGAAACTGGCGTACTTTTAAAAAAATTGATCTAGTTTTTTAGTTTTTGTTGTTGTTTCCAATTGAGCTTCCTCTTTAATATTTTTTAGCTTACGTTTGTAGGCTCCACTAGCCGTGTGAATGTTTATGTTCATGTTCATGATGAATACGTTTAGTGTACGGGTTCAGTTCTACGTTCATAAAGTTTTCACACTAGTAAATATTAACGAAACAACACGCCGCCCATCACACAAAGCTAAAAACGTTCTTTATATTCAAAACAAAATAAAAACATGACCTCAAATCGCAAACCGTTCAGTCACAACGCACATAAACAATGATAACAAACAAGGGTGGTACCACGGTCATGTAAATTCGGGGGCAATATAGCGGACGTTCAAAATTCGCATTCGCAGATTAGTTTTCAACGATGCAAACGTCTTAAAAATAAGGGCGCAATATTTAAATAAGATCTGTCTTCCATTTGTATTATTAACAAAAAACTGATCATTTAATTTCAAAAAATCATACTTAAATAAATCACAAGCCTCCTACTTTTATAAAAATACTTATGTTAAAAAAAAATATCTGTAGCTTGCGGCCCCCTTTGAGCCCGCGGCCTAGTGGTAATCCGTCACTGACTGTAACTAACTCAATAACCTGACCGCTGTTGCTTATATAGACCCCGCAGCAGGTGTTCCACAATAATTTTTCATTCTTCTGGCGGCGTGCCAGAACAATTTGCAGCAGTTACAAGTGCTCTCGAACAGTCTGGAGTACTGCGGCCTTACACAGACGCCACACGCTGGGCTAGTCAAGAATGGTGTAGAACGACACACTCTATTGGTTCCGTAACTGTCATAGCATTAAGTTATAGCCGATATTACTGGTTACTTTCTGTTAATGCCGATACTGTCGCTAAGCGTTCATATTCTTTATTAGTATCTGCGCGAATGTGTACATTTCTATACTAAAGTTTACGTTCGTTGAATAAAATGACAGTAAAAATTTTCGTATAAATTTCACAAAATAGTTTGAGCCATTTTTGTTGCTGATATCCAACACAGCATTCAGTTTGCATAACCTCCAGGCTCTTGCGCAACTGCAGGCAATTGTTTATAAAGTATAGTAAACTTCCGAGTATCCGCGAGAGGTTTATCCGCTGGAGCCGGTGACTTTTTTTGTAAGCAAAACTACATTTCAAGTGAATAATAAAGCTTCTTTTCCACTAATCTTAACACCCTATTTTATTAACTACCGTTAACAATATTATATCAAAATTATGTAAGTTATGTAAAGGCATGTCCGAGGGACGGAGTGTGTCACTGGTCACCGACAGGTACAGTATTGTTTGTCGCTCGGCAGCTGGGTACCGTGAGTCGTCTGGGCATATGTATTTTACTGCGACTGCGGGAACATTTACTGGAAGCATTTAATTTTCTCTGTACGTTTGTCTGTATGTTCACGCGGTATAATTGAAAGCCGTTGTACTCTATTGGCTTAGTTAACGGATGTGAAAAATTAGATATTGACGTGGAACGCCACCAGTGATATTTACCGACAGGTCGGCAGTGACTTCGCTGACGTGTATTTTTTTCTGACATTTTTAATGCATTCCTGACTATCTAATCCCTGCTGCGCATGAAATGGTGAGAGAGTTTACTTGGATTTTGTTTAAGCTTTTTATGACTTTCGTACGTGTAAACGTAGTAACTTCAGAAATACTCAATGAAGATACACCGATGATACACATAAAAAAATTTGTCAGTACAACTTCTTCTGACGAAATGTCAGTTCGTGTGATTTATTATTTAAGCTGTACAGAAAACGTGATTATTAGCTACACAGTTTCAGTATGTAGATATTGCTACTTCGTAATATCCCGCTTAATAGACCTACGCGGTTTTCACGAGGTCCCTTGATGAGCTTACTTGAGCTTACTTCCTTAACTGGGTTTTACTGTATCGCTTCACTTTAAATAAACAGCTAAGGTTAGTAACAAATTTTAATTAGTTTCTGCTCTTTTTCGCACACACTGTGGAATATACGCGGCGATCGCGCCACCTAATCCAGCGAATAATCGGGAGTTTACTCTGTTTGGAAACAACCGGTTTGCTTAAAGAATGAAGTTTTCAGTCGCCAATACGTATTTGTTTCTGCTTCATACGAGTGCAAAAGAAAAAACAAGTTAAGAGTAACCAACATTACTATCTTCCAAGTGGTTGAAAAACGCGTTTCCTGAAATCAGTCCCATTAAAGTAAACTGTAGGAACACAACAAAAATACGCGTTACTGAAACATTGTTAAAAGATACTTATTCCTGAAAAAATTTCCGAAATTTCATATTTCAAACGTAGGCCTATACCCTAATGCCGTGCAATAAACCTGTTTGTATATTTACAATAGTGCTACTACTACATTAGCGTACACAGCTGAAAAAAAAATAAAATAAAATAGCCTAAAAATTAAGAGATTAACAAAATTCGTGAACGTTTTCGACCCTATGGGGGGGGGGTCCGGTTCCGCTCGCCTCCCCCATAAATGCGCCCCTGAATCTTCCTCCTTCCTCCGAAGCATTCTTCCACAATCATACGTCACAAGGCAACGGCATCTTATACAAACTATAGATTTAAAAAAAAATGAAAAATGTCTAAATATCTCTCTCTCTCTCCTATGGCACTACAACCCTTGTTGGGCCCTGGCCTCCTTCATTTTCCCCCCATTCTCTTCTGTCGGTAGCCATCCTCCTCCAGGAACGCACTTCAGTATTCCTTTCGCAACTCATCCACCGCGTCCTCCCATCTTCTCCTCAGTCTTCCCACTGGTCTTTTTCCGTGGATTCTGGTATTCAATAGTTTTGTGGTAATCTGTCTTCCCCCATCCTGGCTACATGACCAGCCCACCTTAGACGCTATAGTTTTATGTATTGTGTTAGCGGTGGTTCTTTATACATTTGATACAATTCAAAGTTATATCTTATTCTCCAGCCGTGTACGTCATTAACTGGTCCCAGGATTCTTCGTAATATTTTTCTTTCGAAGGTATCGAGAGTGTTTGCTGCTTTGGAGTTCAGGATACACGTTTCGCAGCCGTAGGTTAGGATGGGTCTTATTATTGATTTGTATATCCTTAGTTTCGTGTTTCTGTGGAAGTCTTTGGATCTGAAATACTTGATATTGCGAAATACGCTTTGTTGGCTTAGACTATCCTGTTCCGGATTTCGGCTTCTTCTGTACTGTTTTTTCTAATATGGTTCCCAAGTATTTAAAGTTGTCTACCTTTTCGATATTGTCGATTGTTCCGTAGTTTCTTTGTCTTCTAGTCTGCACTAATATTTTTGTTTTATCTATGTTGATTTTGAGGCCTATATTGCTAGCATTTTCTTTGAGCTCAAGGTACGTTTCCTCTGCTGCATTTTTTGTCCGACACATTATGTTGATGCCGTCCGCGTAGGCTGCTAATTGGACCGATTTGTTTGTCAGTACGTTATTTCTTCCTACTGACAGTTTTCTGATTACATGTTCCAGAGCTAGATTAAACAAGTTCGGGGCCAGCCCGTCTCCTTGTTTTAACCCTCGATTGATTACAAATCCTTCTGTCATGTGTCCTTGTATTCGTCTCGAGCTTCTGTATTAGCCATTGTTAAGATCTAAACATCTAATATGATCAATTTTAATCTTCTAGAGTTTTACTTACCCATTGTCCTCTTCTTAACTAGCCGTATCCACTGAAATTTTTGACCCCACGGTGGGTACACACATACCACAAAAAACACGCACATCTCTCTCTCTCTCTCTTTCTTTCTCTGCTCCTCCTTCTTCTCAACGCTCGGTCCATATTGGCGTTTCTCTTTATTGTTTCTACCCTCTGCTGGGCGTTGGCATATCCCCCAGATCTGCTTGAGACTCGTCTTATTACTTTTTTTTTTTAATAACATCCACTTTGGTACGCTCAGTACTAAATAAATGAATTAGCGGCCCAGCTATCACTGACTGTGGACAACATCAATACTCAGACTATATCCTCTCGCGTGTATCAAAGTGGCCTAATTAACGATAGTTCCGAAGGGTTTGGTAGAAATAATTTCTTGGAATTATCACCGCTTGCTGGTTTAGCAATTCCATGCAAAAATTAGCGACTAAAAGAAGCGATTGCGCCCACTATGGGAATCAATGTACATCACTGGCAACCAACAACTTGGTCTATAACTTTAGGAATCATCTGTAACATCTCTACATGTATGTTTGCTGCCAAATTAAAATATTCCCAGTAGAAAATTCGCAATAACGGCGAATACCTCTGTAATCCTGTGATCCGAAACATCCAATAAATGATTCTGAAGAAGAAAGTACTTTAGTTACAAACAAATCAGATACGCAGAACTGTTTTGCATAAAATACAATTTTCGGATCTACTATTTGTAAAAAAACTGTAGAAAATGTGAAAGTTTTATGGTTTAAAGTGATATTTTAATAGGCCTATAATAAATTTTTGTGGTAAAATCTTTTATTTGGTGTTTTGCGCGTATTTCAGTTGATTACAGTAGTAGTGTATAGTTAATTATATACCCGTTACACAATAATCAAGGTTTATTATGGAATTCATATGTCAGTAATATATTTTTAAGACAATGTTTAGTAAATAACAGAGTTATGTTTACAGAAGAAGCATTTCATTTTTATTCGTTACGTGACGTGCCATGTTTACTTAGTATTTAGTACCACAGCGTGTTAATATCACGTATGCTATTAGAACGAGGGTTAGCCGGGCTGTTAGGCCGTGGTCTCGTGGCGGTAAAACAGACATTTCGGCCTCACCAACGGAGGCCATCTTCAGTGGCTGAACGTTTTGGCCAAGTAACCCCAGTACTCAGGTACAAACTGTGTACTTGAGGTATACCAACGACTGTTGTTCGCCAAGTAACCCCAGTACTCAGGTACAAACTGTGTACTTGAGCTATACGAACGACTGTTGTTCGCCGAGTAACCCCAGTACTCAGGTACAAACTGTGTACTTGAGGTATACGAACGACTGTTGTTCGCCGAGTAACCCCAGTACTCAGGTACCAACTGTGTACTTGAGGTATACGAACGACTGTTGTTCGCCAAGTAACCCCAGTACTCAGGTACAAACTGTGTACTTGAGGTATACGGACAACTGTTGTTCGCCAAGTAACCCCAGTACTCAGGTACAAACTGTGTACTTGAGGTATACGAACGACTGTTGTTCGCCAAGTAACCCCAGCACTCAGGTACAAACTGTGTACTTGAGGTATACGAACGACTGTTGTTCGCCAAGTAACCCCAGTACTCAGGTACAAACTGTGTACTTGAGGTATAAGAACGACTGTTGTTCGCCAAGTAACCCCAGTACTCAGGTACAAACTGTGTACTTGAGGTATACGAACGACTGTTGTTCGCCAAGTAACCCCAGTACTCAGGTACAAACTGTGTACTTGAGGTATACGGACGACTGTTGTTCGCCAAGTAACCCCAGTACTCAGGTACAAACTGTGTACTTGAGGCATACGGACGACTGTTGTTCGCCAAGTAACCCCAGTACTCAGGTACAAACTGTGTACTTGAGGCATACGGACGACTGTTGTTCGCCAAGTAACCCCAGTACTCAGGTACAAACTGTGTACTTGAGGTATACGAACGACTGTTGTTCGACAAGTAACCCCAGCACTCAGGTACAAACTGTGTACTTGAGGTATACGGACGACTGTTGTTCGCCAAGTAACCCCAGTACTCAGGTACAAACTGTGTACTTGAGGTATACGGACGACTGTTGTTCGCCAAGTAACCCCAGTACTCAGGTACAAACTGTGTACTTGAGGTATACGGACGACTGTTGTTCGCCAAGTAACCCCAGTACTCAGGTACAAACTGTGTACTTGAGGTATACGGACGACTGTTGTTCGCCAAGTAACCCCAGTACTCAGGTACAAACTGTGTACTTGAGGTATACGGACGACTGTTGTTCGCCAAGTAACCCCAGTACTCAGGTACAAACTGTGTACTTGAGGTATACGGACGACTGTTGTTCGCCAAGTAACCCCAGTACTCAGGTACAAACTGTGTACTTGAGGTATACGGACGACTGTTGTTCGCCAAGTAACCCCAGTACTCAGGTACAAACTGTGTACTTGAGGTATACGGACGACTGTTGTCCGCCAAGTAACCCCAGTACTCAGGAACAAACGGTGTACTTGAGGTATACGGACGACTGTTGTTCGCCAAGTAACCCCAGTACTCAGGTACAAACGGTGTACTTGAGGTATACGGACGACTGTTGTTCGCCAAGTAACCCCAGTACTCAGGTACAAACTGTGTACTTGAGGTATACGGACGACTGTTGTTCGCCAAGTAACCCCAGTACTCAGGTACAAACTGTGTACTTGAGGTATACGGACGACTGTTGTTCGCCAAGTAACCCCAGTACTCAGGTACAAACTGTGTACTTGAGGTATACGGACAACTGTTGTTCGCCAAGTAACCCCAGTACTCAGGTACAAACTGTGTACTTGAGGTATACGGACAACTGTTGTTCGCCAAGTAACCCCAGTACTCAGGTACAAACTGTGTACTTGAGGTATACGAACGACTGTTGTTCGCCAAGTAACCCCAGTAATCAGGTACAAACTGTGTACTTGAGGTATACGAACGACTGTTGTTCGCCAAGTAACCCCAGTACTCAGGTACAAACTGTGTACTTGAGGTATACGAACGACTGTTGTTCGCCAAGTAACGCCAGTACTCAGGTACAAACTGTGTACTTGAGGTATACGAACGACTATTGTTCGCCAAGCAACCCCAGTACTCAGGTACAAACTGTGTACTTGAGGTATACGAACGACTGTTGTTCGCCAAGTAACGCCAGTACTCAGGTACAAACTGTGTACTTGAGGTATACGGACAACTGTTGTTCGCCAAGCAACCCCAGTACTCAGGTACAAACTGTGTACTTGAGGTATACGAACGACTGTTGTTCGCCAAGTAACCCCAGTACTCAGGTACAAACTGTGTACTTGAGGTATACGAACGACTGTTGTTCGCCAAGTAACCCCAGTACTCAGGTACAAACTGTGTACTTGAGGTATACGAACGACTGTTGTTCGCCAAGTAACCCCAGTACTCAGGTACAAACTGTGTACTTGACGTATACGAACGACTGTTGTTCGCCAAGTAACCCCAGTACTCAGGTACAAACTGTGTACTTGACGTATACGAACGACTGTTGTTCGCCAAGTAACCCCAGTACTCAGGTAAAAACTGTGCACTTGACGTATACGAACGACTGTTGTTCGCCAAGTAACCCCAGTACTCAGGTACAAACTGTGTACTTGAGGTATACGGACAACTGTTGTTCGCCAAGTAACCCCAGTGCTCAGGTACAAACTGTGTACTTGAGGTATACGGACGACTGTTGTTCGCCAAGTAACCCCAGTACTCAGGTACAAACTGTGTACTTGAGGTATACGGACGACTGTTGTTCGCCAAGTAACCCCAGTACTCAGGTACAAACTGTGTACTTGACGTATACGAACGACTGTTGTTCGCCAAGTAACCCCAGCACTCAGGTACAAACTGTGTACTTGAGGTATACGAACGACTGTTTTTCGCCAAGTAACCCCAGCACTCAGGTACAAACTGTGTACTTGAGGTATACGAACGACTGTTGTTCGCCGAGTAACCCCAGTACTCAGGTACAAACTGTGTACTTGAGGTATACGAACAACTGTTGTTCGCCGAGTAACCCCAGTACTCAGGTACAAACTGTGTACTTGAGGTATACGAACAACTGTTGTTCGCCGAGTAACCCCAGTACTCAGGTACAAACTGTGTACTTGACGTATACGAACGACTGTTGTTCGCCGAGTAACCCCAGTACTCAGGTACAAACTGTGTACTTGAGGTATACGAACGACTGTTGTTCGCCAAGTAACCCCAGTACTCAGGTACAAACTGTGTACTTGAGGTATACGAACGACTGTTGTTCGCCAAGTGACCCCAGTACTCAGGTACAAACTGTGTACTTGAGGTATACGAACGACTGTTGTTCGCCAAGTGACCCCAGTACTCAGGTACAAACTGTGTACTTGACGTATACGAACGACTGTTGTTCGCCAAGTAACCCCAGTACTCAGGTACAAACTGTGTACTTGAGGTATACGGACGACTGTTGTTCGCCAAGTAACCCCAGTACTCAGGTACAAACTGTGTACTTGAGGTATACGGACGACTGTTGTTCGCCAAGTAACCCCAGTACTCAGGTACAAACTGTGTACTTGAGGTATACGAACGACTGTTGTTCGCCAAGTAACCCCAGTACTCAGGTACAAACTGTGTACTTGACGTATACGAATAACTGTTGTTCGCCAAGTAACCCCAGTACTCAGGTACAAACTGTGTACTTGAGGTATACGGACGACTGTTGTTCGCCAAGTAACCCCAGTACTCAGGTACAAACTGTGTACTTGAGGTATACGGACGACTGTTGTTCGCCAGGTAACCCCAGTACTCAGATACAAACTGTGTACTTGAGGTATACGGACGACTGTTGTTCGCCAGGTAACCCCAGTACTCAGGTACAAACTGTGTACTTGAGGTATACGAACGACTGTTGTTCGCCGAGTAACCCCAGTACTCAGGTACAAACTGTGTACTTGAGGTATACGAACAACTGTTGTTCGCCGAGTAACCCCAGTACTCAGGTACAAACTGTGTACTTGAGGTATACGAACAACTGTTGTTCGCCGAGTAACCCCAGTACTCAGGTACAAACTGTGTACTTGACGTATACGAACGACTGTTGTTCGCCGAGTAACCCCAGTACTCAGGTACAAACTGTGTACTTGAGGTATACGAACGACTGTTGTTCGCCAAGTAACCCCAGTACTCAGGTACAAACTGTGTACTTGAGGTATACGAACGACTTTTGTTCGCCAAGTAACCCCAGTACTCAGGTACAAACTGTGTACTTGAGGTATACGAACAACTGTTGTTCGCCAAGTAACCCCAGTACTCAGGTACAAACTGTGTACTTGACGTATACGAACGACTGTTGTTCGCCAAGTAACCCCAGTACTCAGGTACAAACTGTGTACTTGAGGTATACGGACGACTGTTGTTCGCCAAGTAACCCCAGTACTCAGGTACAAACTGTGTACTTGAGGTATACGGACGACTGTTGTTCGCCAAGTAACCCCAGTACTCAGGTACAAACTGTGTACTTGAGGTATACGAACGACTGTTGTTCGCCAAGTAACCCCAGTACTCAGGTACAAACTGTGTACTTGACGTATACGAATAACTGTTGTTCGCCAAGTAACCCCAGTACTCAGGTACAAACTGTGTACTTGAGGTATACGGACGACTGTTGTTCGCCAAGTAACCCCAGTACTCAGGTACAAACTGTGTACTTGAGGTATACGGACGACTGTTGTTCGCCAGGTAACCCCAGTACTCAGGTACAAACTGTGTACTTGACGTATACGAACGACTGTTGTTCGCCAAGTAACCCCAGTACTCAGGTACAAACTGTGTACTTGAGGTATACGGACGACTGTTGTTCGCCAAGTAACCCCAGTACTCAGGTACAAACTGTGTACTTGAGGTATACGGACGACTGTTGTTCGCCAAGTAACCCCAGTACTCAGGTACATACTGTGTACTTGAGGTATACGGACAACTGTTGTTCGACAAGTAACCCCAGTACTCAGGTACAAACTGTGTACTTGAGGTATACGAACAACTGTTGTTCGCCAAGTAACCCCAGTACTCAGGTACAAACTGTGTACTTGAGGTATACGAACGACTGTTGTTCGCCAAGTAACCCCAGTACTCAGGCACAAACTGTGTACTTGAGGTATACGAACGACTGTTGTTCGCCAAGTAACCCCAGTACTCAGGTACAAACTGTGTACTTGACGTATACGAACGACTGTTGTTCGCCAAGTAACCCCAGTACTCAGGTACAAACTGTGTACTTGAGGTATACGAACAACTGTTGTTCGCCAAGTAACCCCAGTACTCAGGTACAAACTGTGTACTTGAGGTATACGGACGACTGTTGTTCGCCAAGTAACCCCAGTACTCAGGTACAAACTGTGTACTTGAGGTATACGAACAACTGTTGTTCGCCAAGTAACCCCAGTACTCAGGTACAAACTGTGTACTTGAGGTATACGAACAACTGTTGTTCGCCGAGTAACCCCAGTACTCAGGTACAAACTGTGTACTTGACGTATACGAACGACTGTTGTTCGCCAAGTAACCCCAGTACTCAGGTACAAACTGTGTACTTGAGGTATACGGACGACTGTTGTTCGCCGAGTAACCCCAGTACTCAGGTACAAACTGTGTACTTGACGTATACGAACGACTGTTGTTCGCCAAGTAACCCCAGTACTCAGGTACAAACTGTGTACTTGAGGTATACGGACGACTGTTGTTCGCCAAGTAACCCCAGTACTCAGGTACAAACTGTGTACTTGAGGTATACGGACGACTGTTGTTCGCCAAGTAACCCCCTGTACTCAGGTACAAACTGTGTACTTGAGGTATACGAACGACTGTTGTTCCCCAAGTAACCCCAGTACTCAGGTACAAACTGTGTACTTGAGGTATACGAACAACTGTTGTTCGCCAAGTAACCCCAGTACTCAGGTACAAAGTGTGTACTTGACGTATACGAACGACTGTTGTTCGCCGAGTAACCCCAGTACTCAGGTACAAACTGTGTACTTGAGGTATACGAACAACTGTTGTTCGCCAAGTAACCCCAGTACTCAGGTACAAACTGTGTACTTGACGTATACGGACAACTGTTGTTCGCCAAGTAACCCCAGTACTCAGGTACAAACTGTGTACTTGAGGTATACGGACGACTGTTGTTCTCCAAGTAACCCCAGTACTCAGGTACAAACTGTGTACTTGAGGTATACGGACGACTGTTGTTCGCCAAGTAACCCCAGTACTCAGGTACAAACTGTGTACTTGAGGTATACGGACAACTGTTGTTCGCCAAGTAACCCCAGTACTCAGGTACAAACTGTGTACTTGAGGTATACGGACAACTGTTGTTCGCCAAGTAACCCCAGTACTCAGGTGCAAACTGTGTACTTGACGTATACGAACGACTGTTGTTCGCCAAGTAACCCCAGTACTCAGGTTCAAACTGTGTACTTGAGGTATACGAACGACTGTTGTTCGCCAAGTAACCCCAGTACTCAGGTACAAACTGTGTACTTGAGGTATACGAACGACTGTTGTTCGCCAAGTGACCCCAGTACTCAGGTACAAACTGTGTACTTGAGGTATACGAACGACTGTTGTTCGCCAAGTAACCCCAGTACTCAGGTACAAACTGTGTACTTGAGGTATACGAACAACTGTTGTTCGCCGAGTAACCCCAGTACTCAGGTACAAACTGTGTACTTGAGGTATACGAACGACTGTTGTTCGCCGAGTAACCCCAGTACTCAGGTACAAACTGTGTACTTGAGGTATACGAACAACTGTTGTTCGCCAAGTAACCCCAGTACTCAGGTACAAACTGTGTACTTGAGGTATACGAACGACTGTTGTTCGCCAAGTAACCCCAGTACTCAGGTACAAACTGTGTACTTGACGTATACGGACGACTGTTGTTCGCCGAGTAACCCCAGTACTCAGGTACAAACTGTGTACTTGACGTATACGGACGACTGTTGTTCGCCAAGTAACCCCAGTACTCAGGTACAAACTGTGTACTTGAGGTATACGGACAACTGTTGTTCGCCAAGTAACCCCAGTACTCAGGTACAAACTGTGTACTTGAGGTATACGGACAACTGTTGTTCGCCAAGTAACCCCAGTACTCAGGTACAAACTGTGTACTTGACGTATACGAACGACTGTTGTTCGCCAAGTAACCCCAGTACTCAGGTACAAACTGTGTACTTGAGGTATACGAACGACTGTTGTTCGCCAAGTAACCCCAGTACTCAGGTACAAACTGTGTACTTGAGGTATACGAACGACTGTTGTTCGCCAAGTAACCCCAGTACTCAGGTACAAACTGTGTACTTGACGTATACGAACAACTGTTGTTCGCCAGTAACCCCAGTACTCAGGTACAAACTGTGTACTTGACGTATACGAACGACTGTTGTTCGCCAAGTAACCCCAGTACTCAGGTACAAACTGTGTACTTGAGGTATACGAACGACTGTTGTTCGCCAAGTAACCCCAGTACTCAGGTACAAACTGTGTACTTGAGGTATACGAACGACTGTTGTTCGCCAAGTAAACCCAGTACTCAGGTACAAACTGTGTACTTGAGGTATACGAACGACTGTTGTTCGCCAAGTAACCCCAGTACTCAGGTACAAACTGTGTACTTGAGGTATACGAACATCTGTTGTTCGCCAAGTAACCCCAGTACTCAGGTACAAACTGTGTACTTGAGGTATACGGACAACTGTTGTTCGCCAAGTAACCCCAGTACTCAGGTACAAACTGTGTACTTGACGTATACGAACGACTGTTGTTCGCCAAGTAACCCCAGTACTCAGGTACAAACTGTGTACTTGAGGTATACGAACGACTGTTGTTCGCCAAGTAACCCCAGTACTCAGGTACAAACTGTGTACTTGAGGTATACGAACGACTGTTGTTCGCCAAGTAACCCCAGTACTCAGGTACAAACTGTGTACTTGACGTATACGAACAACTGTTGTTCGCCAGTAACCCCAGTACTCAGGTACAAACTGTGTACTTGACGTATACGAACGACTGTTGTTCGCCAAGTAACCCCAGTACTCAGGTACAAACTGTGTACTTGAGGTATACGAACGACTGTTGTTCGCCAAGTAACCCCAGTACTCAGGTACAAACTGCGTACTTGAGGTATACGAACGACTGTTGTTCGCCAAGTAAACCCAGTACTCAGGTACAAACTGTGTACTTGAGGTATACGAACGACTGTTGTTCGCCAAGTAACCCCAGTACTCAGGTACAAACTGCGTACTTGAGGTATACGAACGACTGTTGTTCGCCAAGTAACCCCAGTACTCAGGTACAAACTGCGTACTTGAGGTATACGAACGACTGTTTTTCGCCAAGTAACCCCAGTACTCAGGTACAAACTGTGTACTTGAGGTATACGAACATCTGTTGTTCGCCAAGTAACCCCAGTACTCAGGTACAAACTGTGTACTTGAGGTATACGGACGACTGTTGTTCGCCAAGTAACCCCAGTACTCAGGTACAAACTGTGTACTTGAGGTATACGGACGACTGTTGTTCGCCAAGTAACCCCAGTACTCAGGTACAAACTGTGTACTTGAGGTATACGGACGACTGTTGTTCGCCAAGTAACCCCAGTACTCAGGTACAAACTGTGTACTTGAGGTATACGAACGACTGTTGTTCGCCAAATAACCCCAGTACTTAGGTAAAACTGTGTACTTGAGGTATACGAACGACTGTTGTTCGCCAAATAACCCCAGTACTTAGGTAAAACTGTGTACTTGAGGTATACGAACGACTGTTGTTCGCCAAATAACCCCAGTACTCAGGTACAAACTGTGTACTTGAGGTATACGAACGACTGTTGTTCGCCAAGTAACCCCAGTACTCAGGTACAAACTGTGTACTTGAGGTATACGAACAACTGTTGTTCGCCGAGTAACCCCAGTACTCAGGTACAAACTGTGTACTTGACGTATACGAACGACTGTTGTTCGCCAAGTAACCCCAGTACTCAGGTACAAACTGTGTACTTGACGTATACGAACGACTGTTGTTCGCCAAGTAACCCCAGTACTCAGGTACAAACTGTGTACTTGAGGTATACGAACGACTGTTGTTCGCCAAGTAACCCCAGTACTCAGGTACAAACTGTGTACTTGAGGTATACGAACAACTGTTGTTCGCCAAGTAACCCCAGTACTCAGGTACAAACTGTGTACTTGACGTATACGAACAACTGTTGTTCGCCAAGTAACCCCAGTACTCAGGTACAAAGTGTGTACTTGACGTATACGAACGACTGTTGTTCGCCAAGTAACCCCAGTACTCAGGTACAAACTGTGTACTTGAGGTATACGGACGACTGTTGTTCGCCAAGTAACCCCAGTACTCAGGTAAAACTGTGTACTTGAGGTATACGAACGACTGTTGTTCGCCAAGTAACCCCAGTACTCAGGTACAAACTGTGTACTTGAGGTATACGGACGACTGTTGTTCGCCAAGTAACCCCAGTACTCAGGTACAAACTGTGTACTTGAGGTATACGAACGACTGTTGTTCGCCAAGTAACCCCAGTACTCAGGTACAAACTGTGTACTTGAGGTATACGAACGACTGTTGTTCGCCAAGTAACCCCAGTACTCAGGTACAAACTGTGTACTTGAGGTATACGAACGACTGTTGTTCGCCAAGTAACCCCAGTACTCAGGTAAAACTGTGTAGTTGAGGTATACGAACAACTGTTGTTCGCCAAGTGACCCCAGTACTCAGGTAAAACTGTGTACTTGAGGTATACGAACAACTGTTGTTCGCCAAGTAACCCCAGTACTCATGTAAAACTGTGTACTTGAGGTATACGAACAACTGTTGTTCGCCAAGTAACCCCAGTACTCAGGTACAAACTGTGTACTTGAGGTATACGAACGACTGTTGTTCGCCAAGTAACCCCAGTACTCAGGTACAAACTGTGTACTTGAGGTATACGAACAACTGCCAAAACGTTCAGCCACTTAAGATGATCTCCGAAACGTCTGGTTTCACCGCCATGAGACCACAGCCTAACGGGCCGGCTGACGCTCGTTCTAATAGCATTGACGCCGGCCGCGAAAGCTTTACAGCAAATCAAATATGAGATTTCTGAAGTAAATAGAATTGAAATGCACAAAAAAACCTGATAATACGAAAGGACGACCACTTTGTGCTTCGGTTTAGCGAGATTGGACTGTATATGTTTTACGCGAAGTGTTACAGTTAGTATAGGAGGGGTCATGATCGAACTGCGTATGACGATATCCAGGATTAATTATTAATTTGTAACAATACTAATACGACAAGACGCTTCCCTTCAGTGCTTCTGTCCCATTACAGAAGACGACCGCGCGGTAACGGTAATTGTATTTGGTTTATCAACAACTCGATAATACATCAAAATTTTCGCTGAAGTAGGAACTTTAAGGTAGGCAACTGGGGGCTCCAACCAGTGTATTTCACAGACCTTGCTTTTGCCTACGACATCGTTCTAACTGCCAGCACAGAACAGAATCTGCAGCATAACATAATGTGTGGGAAGAAACGATGAGGAGGAAGAAAATGATGATTATTATTATTATTATTATTATTAGCCCCACCAAGAGAAAGACAATGATAAATAGTAGGCAAGCAAGAAAACACAGAATAGTAATCAACAATAAGGATATTGAACAAGTGGCTACATTCAAATATTTAGGTGCCGCTTTCAGTGAGGATGGCAGAATTGGGTCAGATGCAGACATGAGGATCTCAAGCAAGCTTTATGGTGCTATCAACAGGAAGTTTCTGGGAAAAAGCGAAGTGTCACAGAAAACCAAACGGGCAGTATACAAATCTGTATACGCTCCAACATAGACGTACAGTTGCGAGTCATGGACTCTGAACGACAGACATAAAAAGAGAATACAAGCAATGGAGATGAGATTCATGAGGAGAATTGAAAAGAAAATTCGTAGAGATAGGGTGAGAAACTTTAACATCCGGAAGAATTTGAAGATATTCTCTTTAAGTGATAAAACTGGAAGCTCGCAACTACGTTGGTTTGGCCGCGTCGTCTGTAGCATGAATGAGGAAAGGTACCTGAGACGAGCACAGGAGCAAAACCAGAAGGCAGAAGAGGAAGAGGACGGCCCGAAACGAAATTTGAGGATAACAACTAGAAGAGTGTAGAAGGCAGAGGAACAGCTTAGGCCCGCGCCAGGGTTTTGGCACCGGACAGGACGAGATCTAGAACTCTCTCGAAAACCTTGACACCCGACGAGTAGAAGAGGATTACTAAGAAGAAGAAGAAAATATTCTTTTGACCCTGTAGGTGTGCTACAGCTATTACTGCACTGTATTACTACAACTTCGATCTGCGTCACCCGAGGCAAACATGGGTGGAACCCCGTCATGACTGGTTTCGTGAGGTAGGTATTAGCAAGTTTTATAATTCTGTTGTACAGTAAATTAACAGATCCGCGATGTGATATTTGAACAAACTTCGTTTTTTTTTTGTAATTTAGAATTTCGATTTCACTTCATTTCACTGCTACAGGCGTGGTTGTTTCCAACTTCCGGTTTTTCTAGGCATTCGTCTTCATTTGTGTCAGACATAGCGATTTTCAAAAAGCACTTAAAATCGTCTTTTTAGCATATTTACTGTTGTGAATTATTGTAAGTAGGAGTTTGTATTTCAATGTACAAATATTATTCAATGTCATTTTAGCGCCCCCCCAGAGCGGTGCTCGAGGAACGTGCCCTATTTGCTACAACCTACACATACAAAACTTTTAGAGCCTTAAAAGAATCGGTTTTGAGCTTGCAGGTGTACTTAGGGCCGCAACTACGATATGCGTCACCTAGGCAAACATGGGTTTCACCCCCCCCCCCCCACCCCGACGGTTTGGTAAGGGAGGCATTAGCAAGTTTTACAATTCTGTTATACGGTAAATTAACAGAATTCGTTTTTATATCTCCTTGTAATGTTCTTAAACTTAATAACCTAAGATCCAACTTAATCCGTCATGTGATATTTGAACAAATTATCACAGATATTTGTAATTTAGAATTGTTTTTTGTAATTTAGAATTTCGATTTCACTTCACCTGTTTTTACAAAAAAAAATGGGTATGATAAGAAACTCGGGATTATAGTAATAAATTATTGTTTACTTATGGTGTAGGTTTTTCCCGATAATATGAAAGTTGTTCTGCTGGTTCGTAATGCCTTCTTGATATATGCTACTCTCCGGTTCTGTCTGTTGGAATGAATTCCAGATTATCCTAATTCAGTGGTAATTAATTACTAATAAATTATGGTAAACAATTTTTTTCAGAAAGATACCTACCGTTTTCGAGAAATCGCATATTATACTAGCTCGGAATTCGATCTACCAGAACAGACTGTTTCTTCTATATTGTGTGTGGTAATAAATTCGGGATTACGGTAATTAATTAGTAATAAATTATAGGCTAGGCTTTCTCCCGGTATCTGATGGTTGTTCTGCTGGCTCGTATTACCTGATTTCAGTCCGTGTTACCTAATCCGTGTTATCGGCATTACAAATTCTGATCTTTTAGTCGTTAATGTTTTAGATTTTTTCAGTTTTATTCACACTTTATTATTCACAGTTAAATTTACAGTTTAGTTTCTCTATGAAACAGAGAAAATGCAGCAACATATAGAGGAACGGTTGGATTTTCCATCAGAGCTCATATTTACATCTGTAAAAGTGTTTTGTTCACCCACCTGATGCAAAGCACCATTTTAATAACACCTTTGAGTTATTAGAATTCTTAGTACCCATACGGAATTCGAGTTAGCAGAACAGGCCGTTTCTTCTACGTTGTGTGTGGTAATAAATTCGACATTACGGTAATAAATTAGTAATTAACTAGTAATAAATTATAGGCTTGGTTTTTCTTTAGTTGTTCTGATAGTTCTTACGTCGACCACGGCGCGCTATCTGTTAGAGAAATCTAACGCGCTATCGTGCAGCAAAAAAACCACGCATTTTTTTTAAAAACTTGATTGCTAGCAATGTAAATTTTAACAACTTTATACAGGCTACAAAAATAATCTGTTGAAACATACGTAATGGTAATTAGTAGTTCCTAATACTGTGAATATTTTGAAACAATAAATACGGGATATAATTATTACATGAAAAATTTATTCATTTAAGCTTAATCACGTAATTCAAGTCGTTGTTTTACACGTAATTCAAGTCGTTGTTTTACACGTAATTCAAGTCGTTGTTTTCCACGTAATGTGTTGTACAAAGTGGAATAACTACAGCACATATTTTAAGGACACTCGTAACCAGCAGATCGACCAAAAAATCGATTTTTTGTTGTTGTTGAAAATCTTTAATATTTTCTGAGTAGTTTGGTATAAAATTTATGTGAATACGCCTAATATTTTATGATTAAAAAAAAGTTTGAGATCGTAGGAAAAGTTCGTCAAAAGTACAGATGTTACCATTTTTTACAAATTTCAAACTCCCTTATAACAAATCGTAGAGACATGTGGTTTTTATCATTGAAAAGGGAATTTCAATAAACATTCACTAATAGTGTCTGTCATACAGCCAGTATTTGCTGATCTGAGTTATCCTAATTTATTTAAAAAAAAATGTCTTCATTGTAGTACACAGAATGCAAACGAGTCGCTGAACCATTTGGTTTGGAATAAATTACCAAAACATGGATTTGTGTATTTGTTAGACTGGTTACTTTGGTTTGGGGTAAATGACGTTGTGATCACCTTCAATGAAAGTAATTGAAATCTTACAAAAATTAGGGATGAAACTAGGATAAAATGTGGTGAAGGTACTGAAAAAATTGACTTGCAACGAATCCTTGAGGCAGAGTCAGCAGTAGATGAACTGATGAAAAAGGTTAGACAGTCAATTATAAATGTGAAGAGAAAACTAGAGGATCAAATGGCCAGAAAGCCCTGAGTATGGAGCTGAACTATTTTAAATCAGGTAAAACAATAAAAATCTGTTTTAAAAATGTTTAATTCGTTTTTCTGAAAATCTATTTTTATAGATAAATGACCTATTATTTCAGAATCCAAGTGAACTATCAAGCTGAATTTTTTGTGGCTGTTGAGTTACTGGAGGTATACCTACACTAATAGAATACTAGAATTATTATATACAGTTTCACTGAAAAATAATATCGTAAAAAAAATATTAAGTGTGCTTTTTGTATGCAAATTTTCAGAGCAAAATGTAAAAAATTACTAAAAAATCAGAAAATTGAGGTATCTTTATAATTTTAGTAATATTTGTATCATATAATAGGCTATGGTTACGAGTGTGCCAAAATTTCAGATTTATATCTTTTACAGGTTCTGAGATAATGGGTCTCAAACTTGATGAATTTAACATGGTAAGCATAGCCGGTTACGAGTGCCCTTAAAGTATAGAAATAAAGGTTGTATTCTATCATGTACTTAAATGAATGTTTCAAAATAACACGTCTTATAGCGGCAGATGTTTAGTTATTAACCAGAGGTGTCGCCCCCCTAAGCTTGATGAATAACTCCCTCCAGGAAAGATATTGAAAATTATAAGAAAATCTCATTGTAATAAGCGTTTTATTACAAATAAGCTAAAGCTAAACAAAGTACCGTACAGTCTGCAACATTTGAAATTAAACACATAAATAAATAAAGAACAAAATATCAACAAAGCGTATTGTAAAGAAGAACAAATGAAAGAAATAACGGTTCGATGAAGCCCTAGTTGCCTCTGAATATTTGAATTCCTAAAACTAATTGTTGAATTAAAAGTACTGACTGCTTTTATTCTCTTCACTGACAAAGCATGAACTTTAATAAACATTCAACTTTTTATTGAAACATAGTTGTAATTTTTTACTTTCCCAATCTTTTTGTCAACTCCCCTCCAAAATATCAATGACGTAGCCCTCAATTTGACGAGGACGTCGAGAGAAAGATAAACGGATTTCAGCCGATTTGTGGCACTATTAAAAGAGCTTTAAGGCGCAAAAAAACAAGAAAGGAGACTCAAGTACAGTTCTATAAGGTTATGTGGCAGTCCCCACTCTTTTATACGGTTCCGAAACATGGTTATTATCTAAAAGTCATATATAACCTGCAGAGATGAATTTAAAGCGATAGAATTTAGAAACGGTGTGATAAGACATGAATTGGGTATACTCTCTGTAAATGCAAGAATCGAGGAATGCAAGCTGAGATGGATTGAACGTATGGGTAGAATGGAAGCGAAAAGTCTACCTCAAGAAGTTTTACAATATCCACCTAAAGGGAAAAGAGATGTGGGAAGACCACGCAAAAGATTGCTTGAAAATAGAGACCGGAACAGGTGGCTCGCCTAATCCTGGAATGTAGAAAAAGAAGAAGAAGAAATTATTTCTTTCCTCTGGAAGTCCTTACAGTGTGTGAAATGAAATGTCTAAACGTTGTCCTAACCTGAGATTATTTAAAGACCGTCCTGTTACCTCAATTATCTCTTTTAATTTTCAATCAAAACTAACGTTTATCCACGTTTAGAAGCAGTTTGCCTACTTTTGTTCGTATTAAAATTCATTTTTATGAAGTTTAATTTGATATTCGCTTAATCAAAGGAAAAGAATCACCTGAATCGTATTTTAATAACGCTGAATTTCACGCTCATCAATATTACGGCACTGTCCCAATAAACGTACCAACACTCATTTTCGATATTTCGATTACACGATTATTGGTATCGATATGTAGTGAACATTGCATACTGTTAGCGAGATAATAGAAGTCGTGGAAGTTTATTTGTGTATGTTATAAAACAGTTTGTTGACGATTACAATCGTGTTTCATTCTCATATTTTTACGACAAATGTTTCTAGCAGTAATATAACTCCCGATGGGTGCCTGTGACGCCAAAAGACGGCATGTTGTTAGGGTAACTTGCAATATAAAATTACACACGGAAGCCAATGTATCTTTAAAATAATACTCGCTTTTTGTAAAATCCACGTAAAATAAACAACTCGAAGAAAGGCGGGATTGCCCGTTAATTGTTTTGTGGGTACCACTTACTGTATATACCAAATTGCGATTTGTAGAAAACTTTCTATTTTCAGTTCAACGAAAAACATTATAAAGAATACTTTTCTTCAGTATTTTTTATTTGTTAATTACAAATTTTTAAAAATTCATTTAATGAAAACTCGACAAAACATCAAGTTAACTGACGTCAGTTTTTGAACTTAATGCCACTGATGATATTAGCCCCTAACAATAGAATCACATCTCGTTAAAGACTGTACCGTGGCACTACCTGGTGGCTTTCCTAGATACTATGATCTTGTTGTTCAAGTGAACAGTTCTAGTTACAAATTTAACTACTAGAGAGGGCTGACTGTACAAATGTTATTTACAATGTTTTGTTTGCCGATTTTGTTACAAACAATAGCTACAATTGAAACATACAGTTTAGGATAATGTAAAACACATATACTTGTATAAATATTTAAATACAGTCTACCGAAAATAACCAAATTAAAATTTTCTTCGCGTAAACACACATACAAAAAATCAATTATTATCTTTGACATTAATTGTTTTGAGCAATATGATTCCTCTATTGCCTTATCATATAACATTGCAAATAAATAAGGCACCTGAGACAAATAAGGTCATGTTAACGTTCAACGTCTTGTCATCTTCATGATTTTAGAAGAAGGAATGTCACAGGCATTCCTTGTCACAAAAGGAAAGGAATAACCACTAGCAAGTTTACGATTTTTTAAAATTGTAATCAATCAACAGTTTTTTTAAAGCCAACGATTTTCCTTATTGGGAACCTATGTTCAAAATAATACCTAGCTCTTATTTTTGTGTTTTAATTGTTTCAAACTAAAAGCAACAGGGTAGGCCTATATTTTTATAATAATATAGTGAAAACGTCTTAGAAAATATTTCTATTTTCTCTTGTATATTTTCTGTATTGTTATTCGAAAAATATATCAAAATGTCTGACCCAATAACAGGACAAACAGGATTATCGTCATCCAACCCATGTCACACTTGTTGATCATAGTTGCAGTAAGCTTATAGTTGTACAATTCCGGTTTGAGTTGTTCCCGTGTAAAGACAACCATCCGCTGTTGCCCAACGGAACCAATAACATCAGCACACTTTAACATCACAGTGATTTCCGGTGTTACAAAGTGAATTTTTTACATCTCTGCCAGCTAAAACACTCTTCTGATAATGAACAATCAGTCCGACTCTTTTCACTTCCATGTTCCGTAAGAAAATGGAAGTACGGTGATCGCGAAAAAAATCGTGACTGTACTACATGAAGAAAAGTCACTTTCCGAAAACTGTCTGTGTGTAGAATTTTTTCTATGGCGAACGATAACTGCCGCAAATTCAAAAAGAATCAAAACATTTGTGCATGTGTGGCCGAGTTGTAGAGGACTCAAGGCCTATTGATTTTTTGTGAAGATCCGTTAATGGGAAGGGGTAGTTTACCTGCAAGTTATTTATTAATTTTCATAAATAAAGTATCCTAAAAAGAAGGTCATAATAGTCCACTGTAGAAAGGTAGATGAAATATCTGTGAATGAAAAGCGTAGTTGAAGGGGGAGGAGGTAATTTTCTATAAATGGCAATGATCAGGGCCGGCCCTAGACATTTTTCTAGTGTAAGCGAACAATATTTCGGCGCCCCTTCTACCCGGGGGTCTGGGGGGTATGGAATACCCCCCAGGTAGAGGGTGGTACGGGGGCCCCCCGGAAAAATTTGAAAATGAAGGCTTCAGAAATAGAGTTTTAGGTATATTTTGGCTTAAATGTCAGGGTTGTCAGTAATCTTATACACACTACTTGTATAAAAAAATCATGATACTTGTTTGAAAATTTCACAAATTTGCATTTGCTATTTGTATAAAAATTCGCTGACTGTTACAGTAATATTAAAATTATAATCTTGAAGCCATTTCAAAACCATTTTTATCTTAGGTTTTTTATGAAACTGTTAATTAAATTACCTATCTTCCTAATTTTATAAGGGGCATGTGGGCTTTATTTTTTTCACAGTAATTTGCTGGAGATTGAAAAACTATTGCTAACGTTGTTTTAAACTCAAACTAGTTCAATGTAACTTAAAAATTGTGTTTGATTGACGATTTTGTTAACTTTAATATGATATATTTGTTGAGCATATAGTATTAATTACAATACAATTGCCTGTAAACATTTTTTAGACCTTTCGAAAATAAATACATAAATCTAAAAATACACTTACGTTAAATTTGAAATGGTGGAAAGTCAATGAATACAACCACAAGTCAGGTTACAAGAAATCAAAATTTTATTTACAAGTATAATTAGTGAAGGCAAAGCTAAACAACATAAATCATTAAATACAGATTTTTCTGGCTTTCATTTTTGCGAATTCATTGAGTATCAAATCTGTGTCCATTTCATTTAGCAAGTCATTTTCAATGGCCATTGTTGCCAGTCCACTCAAACGCTCTTGGGACAAAGTTGATCTTAAATACGTTTTTATCAGTTTCAACTTAGAAAAACTTCTTTCACCACTGGCCACTGAAACTGGGAGCGTCAGAAGAATTCTCAAAGTAACAAAAATGTTTGGGAAGGTGTCCATATAACCATTTTTGGTTATGAACGACAAGGCTTTAGCTGGAGAGCTTCCAGAGGGCAGCATTGGTGCAAAAATTTGCAGCTCGTCAAACAGTTCAACTCCGTTTAAATCACATTCTTCTCCATCACTTAGAACACTGTGAAGATATGTACAGGCATCCTTCAGCTCCTTCCTATCCCATGTCTGTAGATTTCCAATGTCATAAAGAAATTTGAAAGTCTTGCTGTGGTTCTCCATGAGTTCAGACTTCTCTTTAAGCGAGGATATTGCTGTGTCAAGCACGACAAAGAAGAAATTAACTTTGAACGATGTTATCCCAGCCTGAGCAGGTTCATCTTCAATCTCATAGGAGAATTGCCTTTTGTTTTCCTTGGACGGACTTGGGGTTTCTTTTTCAAACTCAGCAGAAACACCGATTTTTTCTGCAAGTTCTTTTGCATCTGTGATGACGTTATTGAGGCCGTCATAAGATCTTATCTTTTCTAGAAATCTCTGTACACTTTTAACGAGATCCATTGAGCTTTGCAGATCAGATGTGACTTTTTGCAAGGCCTTACTCACCATGTTTATTTTAAACAGAATCTCATGCCAAGTTACTAAACAACACAGAAACTTGAAGCTTTGCAGTTTTTTTGCGATTCCTAAAGCAGTGTTCCTGCCAAATGCATCGAGTTTCTGGTCTTGAGAGGCTTCATACACGGCATCGTATATTTCCTCAATATGATATCTCAGAGGCAATAAGGCCTCAATCCTACTCTCCCACCGAGTATTGCTGAGAGGTTTCACTATAAGAGTTGATGCGTATTTTCACCAAAATACTCCATCGGTGAGTTGAACTTGAGAAGAAGTTAAAGATTTCTTGAATAATACTAAAACAGTCAACTGCAATAGGGCAAGACAGGGCGGCATCGTTAACCACTAGATTAAGCGAGTGGTTTCCACATGGCACAAAAAATGCCCGAGAATTCAAATCATGTATCCTTTTCTGAACTCCAACATGCTTTCCTTTCATGTTGGAGCCATTATCATATCCCTGGCCTCTCATGTTCTTTAAAGGGATGTTCCGTGTAGATAGCTCATTGAGTAAAATTTCTGTGTGGCCTTCACTTGTAGAATCCGTGATAGGTACGAAACCTAAAAAATGTTCTTTAATTGACACTTCCTCATTTTCTACAAATTTAACAAATCCGACCACCAATGTCATTTGGTCAGTGTGGCTTACATCAGGTGTACAGTCCAGTATTATGGAATAATAGGTTGCCTGTTTTAGCTCATTTAAAATAAGGTCTTGGATCTTAGTGGACAAGAGACTAATAAACTCATTTTGTATCTTTTTGCTTAAATAGTGAACATGTGTCTCTTCAGAAGTAACTCTTCTCACATGATCAGCCATGACAACATCGAATTTGGCAATGTATTCTACAAGTTTCAAAAAATTGCCATTGTTACGCTTGAAAAGAGTCTCTTTTGTTCCTCGAAAACAGGCAACAACATTTAAAGGAAAACTGGCCTAACAGTTTTCCTTTAAAACACGCGTTATTAAAAATGGCACTCTAATGTTTATTGAGTGAATGCTTTGAACAATTAATGAGACTATCCTTAATATACAACAAACACTACATATATTTCTCATATATAGTACAGCAGGTAGCAGTGGCGTGCGGTGAGTATCTGGTGAAGCAGCAGTTATAAAAATTCGAAATTAGGAACGATAAAAATTACGCCAAATATATAAAATTAAAGTTGGTAACCTTTATTCTTAATAAGGAAACTAAAACAAATTAAAAATTAAAAAATTATTAAAATATTTCGAGATTTGTCTTTGTCAGTTATTAAAAAGGAAAGTAAACGGATGGACAGATGATTTATTTTCTTTTGTAGTAAATAACGAAGAAAAATCTATAGCCGAAATATTTTAATACATTTTTTTAATTGTAAGTTTGTCCTATGTTCTTCGTATGGCCTAGAAGAAAAAGGAGTATTTATCAGGCTTTAGGCTTTTAACGACCACTAGGCCATTTTTGCTGATCACAAACAAGATACATGAATATTGCAGCAACAGTAAACTACAGTCGTATAAAAACAGATCTAACGCACTGTGTAGAGTACAATGACTTGCAGTGTGACAGTAGCAGACCGCAGTTTGTTTACATTTCTCGCGATCGGGCACGCTCGGCTACGTTCGGCTTTCTTTGCCGCTAGTCCAAGCTAGCTTCCCCTGTCGTAAATAGCATGCTTTGGAAAATAACAATTAGAGGACAATTTCTTTAGGCTTAGGCACATACAAAAATTAGACCGTAACAAAAGAAAACAAAATAAAAAGTGTATTATCATTTTACTTATATTTTACTTATATATATTACTGTGGTGAAAATCAAATCAACTTAAAATTTCAATGGTTTGTTGACTTGTTGATGGTCCAGTCACAGCCTCTGATATTGACAACTCATCATCATCGGTTTCGGTTACAGTTTTATCGTCCAATTTCGTTAAGGATGTTGAAGCCGGAAAAAACCTCTGCATAGCTTTTGATTGCTTTTCATCTTCTTTCGAATGCTGTAATTTCCTTTTGCGGTTAAATGACCCAGATGGTTTTTTACTACTGGACATTATTTTATCAAAACAACAACAAGAATACAGGAAACTCGCAACTCAAGCCTATTACCTGTTAACAGGCAACAGCTACAGGTAACCTCATTCACACGACTGATTCGAACTACTCCGTCGACGCACTAGTTCGGGAATGGCGTTTCGAGCCAATAGTGGACGAGTTCATTCCCACTCCCACGCATGAATCACGAACGAGTTCATTTTACCCAAAGAGGGGTATCGTTTGCTCTGCATCCCAAGGGTGCAGTTGGCCTCCTTTTTTTACTTAAATTTATGAATGAATTATTATTATACCCAATACTTTTGAATTATGTTTTATGTTGTATTTTTAATTGTGCATATGATTGATCTTATCTATGTTTTTTGTCTTTACTGAAACTATTTCTGCGCCTTCTGGGTCTCTATAGTTTGAGGCCGTGGCGGGCGCCTTCGACGCCCCCTTGCCTGGCGCCCTACGCGGCCGCGTACTTCGCTTACATCAAGGACCGGCCCTGGCAATGATAGTTGAAGGGGAGGGGATAATTTTTTATATGTGTACTACGTTATCGGCAACAAAGAAATAGTTTGTTGTTAAAATTCCTTCCCGGGCTGTTTGGCCGTGGTCCAATGTTTTCTGCAAAACCAGACGTTTCGGGAGTGCCATCGACTGCCATCATTAGTGAAAATCGAGTGCGCTAACATGAGGTGGTATACGTTAGTGACCACAGTACTTTGGTTAAGGCTGAAGAAAGAAGTAGTTTCTATGGAAATATTTCATGTGGGAAATGATTTTAAATGTAAATCTTAGAACATGGGAGTCATGTATGGTTCTCCATACCGATATTTTCATTTATTTTGTGGATTAGTTCCGACCTGTCATTAAACCGTTTTCCTGCAGGATTTCTTGACCTCTTAAAAGTGTCGTTCACTATGAATGTGTTAAGTGTTATGTCTCAAATGGCGTTCATACTGCGAACCTTTCTGTTGGCAAATTCAGTACACCTTTTGAGTGAAAGGCGTAACCGTTACTTATTAGCAGTAGATTTACTAGGGTTAAATAATAGCTGAATACAGTTCGTCGTAATGAGCAATGCTGACAACACATCATAAGAAAATAAGTTGATATAATTGTTTCCTTCACCTGCCGATTAGTAGGCGTGACGGCGAGGTTTCCGAACCGTTGAATCGATTTTCAAGTGATTTCATAATGTCGTCCCTGATTACTGAAGGAAGAGGCTGGCCAATGTACTCTCGTTGTCCCATTCTCTGATCGAAACATCTCCCGAACTGTAACTGTCTATTCAAATCGTAGGCCTATGTGTTAAACATATACGGATAATGCAGGTGCATCAGTGATAATAAAAGTTATCAGTTGCAAATGATTACCCTTTTTACTTCCATGTTCCGTAAAGAAATGGAAGTATGGTGATCGTGAAAAACATCGTGTTCGAGATAAGAGCAGATTCTGATTGTACTACCCTCAGAACATGAAGAAAAGTAGGCTAATTTTTCTAAAAGTGTGTGTGTGCATTTGTGTCTGTGTGTAGAATTTTTTCTATGGCGAACGATAACTGCCGCAAAATCAAACAGAATTAATTAATTTTTTGCATATGTGCCCGAGTTATAGAGGACTCGAAGACCTATTGATTTTGGTGAAGGGGAAGGGGAAGGGATAGTTTACCAGCAATGTTTTACGTTTTAACAAGAGTAAAGTACTTAATTTTGATAAATAAAGTATCCTGAAAAGAAGGTCATAATAATCCACTGTAGAAAGGTAGATTAAATATCTATAAATGAAAGGAGTAGTTGAAGGATGAGGGGGTAATTTTTTGTATTGATGGTATAAATTTATTCGACCGAAAACTTAAAAAAAATCAATAAAATATTAACAATTGATATCGTTCCATGTAAACAAAATATCGTAACCACGGATACATAAACAAAATAATTTTTCGTTTTCAGAAATTCAGAAATTACAAACGCTGTGCGGTATCCGCTTTCTTTCGCGTTATTTAAATAAAAGATAATTTAATCAAATTAATTCTTTATTTTTAAAATATTAACAATTATGTACAATTCATAATTTGATTATCATTCTCAGCGTTTTTACTAAAAGCATGCTGATATATTTAGTTTCGTTTTGAGTGCACATATTAAAAATAGTTTTATAATTAATTAAAACATGGAAGTCATGTACGGTTCTCCATACCGATTTTTACAAATTGTAATACATTCAAACATTTTTTTTTAAAGCCAACGATTTGCCTTATTGAGAACCTATGTTCAAAATAAGACCAAGCTGTTATTTTGTTTGTTTGTTTCAAAATAATCGCAACAGGGTAGGCCTACATTTTCCTAATAACATAGTGAAAACGGCTTAGAAAATATTTCTATTTTCTCTTGTATATTTTCTCCACTGTTATTCGGAAAATATATCAAAATGTCTGAGCTAATAACAGCTCAATCAGGATTATCGTCATCGAATCCATGTCACACTTTTTGATCATAGTTGCAGTAAGCGTATTGTACAATTCCGGTTTGAGTTGTTGCCCTGTAAAGACAACCATCCGCTGTTGCCCAACGGACCAATAACATCAGCACATGTTAACATCATAATGATTTCCGGTGCTCGGTAGCTACAATGTTAATTTTTTGCATCTCTGCGAGCTAAAACACTCTGCTGATGATGACCAACCAGTCCGACTCTTTTTTCATTTATTTTGTGGATTCGTTCCGACCTATCATTAAACCGTTTTCCTGCAGGATTTCTTGACCTCTTAAAAGTGTCGTTCACTATGACTGTGTTAAGTGTTACGTCTCAAATGTGGTTCATACTGCGAACCTTTCTGTTGGCAACTTCAGCATGTCTTTTGAGTAAAAGGCGTTATTAACAGTAGCTTTACTAGGGTTAAATAATATTTCCATCATCATCATCATCATCACCACTCCAAGGACTAGGCCTTAGACATGTTCCGGAACCCATCTCCTCCTCGGTCTACCCACATCTCTCTTCCCAGTAGGCTGATAACCCAAGGCAGCCACAGGTAGACGGATATCAGACATGCGATTCAAGTGTTCACACTATCTACTTCTGTGGTCTTCAATCTTCTTCTTTCTTTTTTCTTTCAATTAATCTCATTCTTTATACAGTCAAGTTTACAACACCTTTTAACTCCTCTTAAAAACGCCATTTCCGAGGCCTGTATTTACTGTCTTGTTTCTTGGTTGTTGTCTCATAATTCACACCCATAGGATAGTACAAGGACTGCCATAACTTTGTAAAACTTTGTTTTTGAATCTCGACGTACCTTGTTTCTGAAAATTGTTCAGAAATTTCATTTCGGCTGCCTGAATCCTCTGCACGTCTCTTTTACCCAGTGTCCATGCCTCACTAGCATACAGAATGTGGGGACAGTCACAATTTTATAAAATTTCATTCGGGTATCCTTCCGTGTTTTATTTTTTAGGTACAGGTTAAATAATAAAGTCATTAAATAATAACTGAATACAGTTCGTCGTAACATTTTCGCAATGAGCAATGCTGATAACACGTAATAAGAAAATAAGTTGACATCATTGTTTCTTTCACCTGCCAATTAGTAGGTTTGCTGACGAGGTGTCCGAACCTTTGAATCGATGTCGTCCTTGATTATTGAAGGAAGAGGCTGGCCAGTGTACTCACGTTGTCCCATTCTTTGATCGAAACATCTCCCGAACAGGCCCGGATTTAGGTGTCCTGCCGCCCCTAGGCACTGTTGTTAGCGCCCCCCCCCCCCCCCAAAGTAACTTCTATATATTCAATTCTCCTTGACTGGTGAAAAAAAGTTGCTGAAAATGGTCATTTCAACTTTCTTTATTGCAAATATCTCATTTGATCTTAAATCTAAAAGAAAAATGCGATGGAATTGTGAAATAGACTACATTTTTTTAACTTTTATTAATATTTATTTACGTGTCTATAACGGCTATTGATAGGCCCAGTGTCAATACCGTGTTATTTCACTGATATAATTAAAGGTTATTTCAAAACCATTTTCTTCAATTTGGCCATAATGCAAGTGCCCAATACAAATACTGTAATTAAAAAACCTAAAACATGAAATTTTAACAAATAATTTTTCACCTCGTGCCGCCCCTAGGCACGTACCTAGTGTCCCTAGTGGGAAATCCGGGCCTGCTCCCGAACTGTAACTGTCTATTCAAATCGTAGACCTACGTGTTAAACATAGGCCTATATACGAATACAGGTACATCAGTGAACATCAAATACATCGCGAAAAAAATCGTCTTCGAGATAAGGGCAGCTTCTGATTGTATTACCCTCAAAACATGAAGAAAAGCTATTTTCCAAAAAGTGTCTGTGTATGTCTGTGTGTAGAATTTTTTCTATGACGAACGATAACTGCAGCAAATTCGAACAGAATAAAATAATGTTTTGCATATTTGCACGAGTTGTAGAGGACTCAAGGCTTATTGATTTTGGTGAAGATCGGTTAAGGAGAAGAGGTAGTTTACCTGCAACGTTTTACGTTTTAACAAGAGTAAAGTACTTAATTTTGATAAATAAAGTATCCTGTAAAGAAGGTTACAATAATCCACTGTAGAAAGGTAGATGAAATTTCTATAAATGAAAAGGGTAGTTTAAGGGGGAGGGGGAAATTTTTTGCATTGATATTATAAATTTATTCGACCGAAAATTTAAAAATTTGAATAAAATATTAACAACTGATATCGTTCCATGCTATGTAACCACGGATACGTAAACAAAATAATTTTTCGTTTTCAGAAAATCACAGCAAAACAAACGCGGGGCGGTATTCGCTTTTTTCGCGATTGTTTAAATAAAAGATAATTTAATAAAATTAATTCTTTATTTTTAAAATATTAACAACTAGGTACAATTCGTATTTTGATTACCTTTCTCAGTGTTTTTACCAAAAGCATGGTGGTATATTTGGTTTCGTTCTCAATTTTTGTGTAAATATTAAAAATTATTTCCTGCATGAATTTTGAGCACTTCCTATCGACAGGATAAGCAAACTAAGTTTTGTGAAAATGTCAAGTAACGTACATCAAAGTTTCTTAAAACCTTTCCTGTGAGCTTTATGGGCTGTGTGGGATTACACAAAGGCTTTCAAGCCGTGATCTCAGCTTCCACAGTTGCCTATTCTGGTATCTTACTGTTGCCAGACCATCCCTACCATACTTACTTCCACCCCTGGACCCATTTTAGTCGCTGTCTACCTCTCCGACAATTCCAAAGATCGCCTGAAGAAGTCCATTTCTTCAGCTTCAGTCATTTTCCGGTTCTTGTTGGTGATCGTTCAGCACTTCGGTTCCATGATTACGTTGTAGACGTTCACCTTTGGTTCGGTCCGACCTTTCTGGACCAAAGAAAGATGTTTAATTGGCGTTTAGTCTTTTTACCCAGGTTTACCCGATGCCTCCTGCCTTCCTCACAGATTCCAACCTGATTAATAATACTTCCCAAATGTGTGCATCGTTAGTACTTTTTTCTGATTTTGTTGCCAGGTAATGAAGATTCGCAGGTTGAGTTCAAAAAGTTAGACATAGTTTTTATGTTCAAATTCAACCCCGCATGTTGAACTCTTCCGTTAACTTTCTCATCGCGTAAGAAATATATTATTTATCTTAGTCACAACCACCACCTGGAAATCCGCAAATAAATGGTTGCATAAACATTGCTCGCAAAACTGTATTCATATTCTGTGAGAGTTTTTGCGAAAATGTGATCATATAAACGTGACATAGGTCCATTATATGTAGGCTTATGGCAAATTAAGAATTTTATTTTCAAAGAAAATAACATTAAATTCATTTAACATTAAATTTAAATGACAAATAATTTTAGTAGACTACGATTGACTGTCTATTGAAGGATCTATGTTCTATAGTCATCTGTTCATTCCAGGGGTGTAACCAGCAAACAATTTTGGTGCGGGGAGAAAGTGTTAAATTTGGGGGATATAAAAAGATGGTCCGTTTATTAATTACTTAAAGTATAAATGATAGGAATACGTGAATGTAAAAATACAGTATGTTATTATGAACAGAATATGCTTATTAACGTACAATTATAAAATCATGTCTGTGTTTATTAGTTAACTGCTCTTTTCATAATATTCGCTTACAGTTTAAAGTACACACTACCCATTTAAGTTATGTATAAAACAAAAATTAATATGGTAGTAAAGTACAGTTACAATTTAAAGTAGGCCTAAATTTAGAGTAAAACCATGAACCTACATAACGTTATATGAGTTTTGTATCACATTCACAATCAGAAAAGCATTCTACAATCATAAGACGATGAAAATATTTTGTCTGAAGTGACCATTTGGGGGACGGTAAATTCCCCCCACCCCAACGTGGATGCGCGCCTGGTTCATTCGACATTTACAATACCTACTATACGATGCACAGTGTAAATAGTAAAATACATGTAATTTTGTGTTGTCATGACGTTCAAAACAATAACACCGTTGTGTTGTCATACTAAATAACCACAATAGAATTAATTAGTGATTATTTTGTACGTGATAATTGCTGGATTCGACCAATAAAGTAAGCGCGTACTGGAAACCAGTCGTCGATTGCGCACAAGAGGGATTAACACAGCCGAGGAGATGTACACAAGCGATAAATCTTTGCGATAGTAGCGGGAACGGCAACGCGCTCTAGTGGTAAAGGCACTGATTAAACTCATGAGGTTAGACTAATGAAATATCTCTGCATAATTATGCATTGCTTGTGTGGGAGTTGTTAACGTTCTACGCACCTACGCCTAGCCAAGACTTTCCAACCAACTTTCGCTTTGTGAACTATACTGAAATATTAATTAACAATAACAATTACGTTACGAATTATTTTCTCCTTAGCGTTAATGAATGGTCGTTTAGGTAACAAAATCACTTTACGGCTTTAAGGCGACTTGTTGTATTTTATTAGTTACATAGTGCGGTTACCACATATTATATGATATGTTAAACCCAAATATAGAATACTCCCTGCATATCAAGAATGACAATTTTTCTTTACTTAAATAAAGTTAGTTCGTATTTCGCCATACAATCCCCACTATGAGTAATCACCATGGTAATTAAACTCTATAGTCGCCTAAGTTTGAGCCTGGGGGGGGGGCTTTTCCCAACTTATAATGTTTTCGTCAATACTACTACTACTACTACTACTACTACTACTACTACTACTACTACTACTACTACTACTACTATTACTACTACTACTACTACTACTGCTACTCTGTTGCTACTACTACTATGACCTACTACTTTTTTTTTACGAGGGAGAGTGGAAATCTAATGTTCACCGCAGGAAGGTACGCACTCCTACGGTGTGTGTGGAACTCGCACCCACCAAAACCACAAACCCTATTGTCCTATTGGGCACGGCCACCACGAGACTCAGTTTTCGCAATACTTCAAGGTGATGCCATTTGTTCTTCGTTCTGTGGACGTTCATCAGTTTTAAATCTTGATATTTCTGATATTGTGTCAGCGGTCCTAGCAAGATATTTTCTTCTTCCGTCTTTTGCCTTAGTAACTTCTCTATGCAGGCTGCTACATGATCCCAGTGGTGGTCGTTCTGTAGCATTATTCCGAGGATATTTTCTGGCGAGATCTGTCCCATTATATTTTCCAGGGGTTGCCTCTCCTCTTCCCATCAATCACAGCTAAAAAACGTGTGGTGCACATCGTCTAGTTTTTGTTTCCAGAAAATGCAGTCTGGTCTGTCTACTTTCCCCATCCTATATAGGTAAGCCCGGACAGGCTGTGAACAGTTAAAAATTGCTTTATGAAAGAATTAATATCTCTATATTTGGGAGCAGTCCGCTCAGCTAACTGCTTCATGAGGCAAGCGGCTCGTCTTCCCTTCGTGTCACTGGTCCATCATTCCTGCCACTGATCCATGGTATGGGCCCTGGCGCCCCTGTGAGCTTGTACTTTACCTACGTTGTCTTCCTCTTGTAAACCTGTTTCCGCTCTTGTGCCAGCAGATCGATTGGAATTATTCCCGCGACGCAAAAACCGCGGACTCCGAAACCATGCGGTAGGAGCAAGCGACTATGAGCGTTTTTCTGGAGTCTGAGTGCATCAGCCCAGATCCCCTCACCGTGAAGTAACATTGAGTAACTGACATCAGTAATCGTCGCTTGGAAGGTTTCGGCCCGCTGATGTTAGCTATAATTTTTCTACTCAGTGCCGTGGTCACAGTTGCACTACTACTACTACTATTACTTGATCATTACTCGATCACCCGCAAACAGCATTGTATTCATTTATGTTCTTTTATTTATTTTTATTTCTGCCTTGATTCTCACCTTGCTCCAACCTGTCTTGGGTGGAATTCTTTTCTTCAGTCTTTCATATCTCATGTGTCATGACCAACTCTTGGTCTTTTCGACCCGGCTAGGGAGTATTTCATTGTTTTCCTACTTCAGCTTTACTATGTAATTCTAGTTTTGTTGTTTCCCTTTCGTGCTACCCAGTAAGAGCCCGGTCAGAGTCGAAGGTGTTAAAAGGTGAATGGTCCTAGAGGCGGAAAAGGAAGGTTTCCCAACGGTACTAGGGGAGGAAGGACCTAAGAAGGCGTGTCTTCGAATAAAACCCAGAGCAAAACCGCAGGCACGACACTGGTAACGCCCTTAGAGAAAATTTATCCTACTCGAAAGTCACAAAAGAACAAGTGAGAGTGGCCATTAGGAGCGGATGCGGAAATAAATTGACGCTTGTACAATAAGAAATAAATTTTCTCTAGAACGAATAATTTTAATACTGTATTATTATTCAAGTACAGAGGCAATAGAAAGTAATAGAATGAAAATGGTTGTTCTAGCAAGCAACATGTACGTGTTTCCCGCTTAGCGAATTCTTACGGCGTAATTCTTAAGGCAAGATATCAAGCAACAAAATATGCACAATCGAAGATATTGGTTATGGAATCTGATAGAAGGTTGAAATTTTTCAGTAACGTTTAATAATATTATTTTATTAAACGTATTATTTTAAGTGTACGATAGGATCGGTAAAAATTGAACCTATTGACCTAGTAATGGAATCCTAGATGTGAAAGTACTTGGAGTGAAAAATTGGTGGACGTTGGCTAAGGATAGGGAAGTCTTTAGGAAAATCCTGAGGGAAGCTGAGGCCCAAGGTGGGCTGTGCAGCTACTGATGATGATGATGATTGACCTAGTGCTAAATTAAGGTAATGCAGCCAATGTAGGGCTGTTTTGGAAAACTGCAATGTAGTGCGAGATTTGCGATTTAACGTTGAACGATTATTTGCTTTTCAGCGAGTTTAGCTCTGATTACTTAGAACAACATACGATCAGACTGTTACATTTGTAAAGCACTTTTGGACTGAATGAAAGTTGTATCAAGGTGATTGTTTTACTGGCTCTAGTTTACTTTTTGATCGTCCTAGAGACCGTCGACAGTCGTCCACGTAACATACTCTGCAACTTAATTTGTTTTAAGATCATTACCTAAACTATTTATCATAAACAACGTTCTTTACAACTAAAATAAACAAACTGCCCGTAAACCAAACGCCAATATATTCACATTCCTCGGATATCTCAATTGATTTTGATTTTTCAGTCTCAAAGGCCATAGGTACTGATAACATGTGCTTTATTTGTAACGTATTAGCTACCTTATACTGATTATTATACCTCGATTATGTATCAGTTTAATAAACTGTCTCCCAAACCCGTACACTCATCAGACATATCTTCTCTAATTACCAATGCATTATTTACGTAGACGTAACTATGAGGACAACATCATCTTACACCTATCTTTGGATATTTTAGTGGATCCAAGTAAAGACGGAAATCAGGTTCTTCACGAAGAAATAATGTTCGATGGACTTACACAATTGTCTTCCTGACGCATTCGATGGACTTACACAATTATGTCTTCCTGACGCACTGCGTTTAATTGTTGAATTTAATTGTCGTTAGCAAAAGAACCGGTAGAAACAAAGAGAACTATAAGAGCCTTTAATAATTAAAATATAAATAAAATAAATACTTCTGCTCAACAGTCTGTTAAGGACCAAATGTATCCGCAGCCAGGAGGCGCAGCTGTTAATCTCAGCGGCTACTCAGTTCTACCATCACGACGCTGAGTGCACGCCGTACGGAGCCTCCGCCGGGAACTGAACCCGGGACCACGAGTGCATCAATCGCCCGCGCTAGTCGCTTGACCACCTGGAGGCTCAATTTATTAATTATAAGTTACATTTACAAGGTGTAGTGTCTAGAATAATATGATTTTACAGTTTAATGGAGAGGATATATTAAATGTTTACAAAGGTACACTAAATTGTCATAATGGAGAACTGGACATCTAATTCAGTACATATAAAGTAATTAAACATAAAACGAGTGTCTGAATGCCCAGTGTCAAAGGATATCATTACGCATCGTTTCTGTGACGCGTTGTTTTCCACGCAATCATTTTGTGTTCAGCTACATGGTTAGTCACCTCACACCCCACTTCCTGCATTGCCTTCCCTACCGCCATTACGATCTGCGCGAACCTCTTCATGTCTTACTATTTCGTCTGTACGTAGGCTATGTCTTAATTATTATAATAAAGACGTTAGTTATTCATTAAACAAACGAATCTGATGTTCAGTACGAAATGGAAATCAGAGATCATTGTTTTTATGTAACTGCCTTTTTGTCATTTTTGTGACATGGTAAAATTAACAGTCATACATTTTTATAAAATAATCTGTTAACACTGAGAACGCTGTGGTATAGGCGTACAGTTTTTGCAGTGATGATTACCTCACCCAAGTAACTTGATTGTGTAGAATTCATCGTGTTTTCGACTGAATTTGCTATTTACCTTTATGGAATTCCTTCTTTCATAAACATACAACGTATTAATGGCTTTTGTTACTAATTGCTTCACAGTTTGTGAAATGAGCCTTGTTTATTTATATACGTATTAATACTCATCGTGTGAATTTCAAACTTAATTCGAATAGTATGTTTCCTCGTCATGCATAATTCCGACGTACACATGAAGAAAAAATTAGAATAATTAGCAAAGTAACTAGACAGTGGGTTGCTAACAAGGTGTTTCTCACTTATAGCCTATAAAATCTGTTACTATTATATTTCTGAAATTTCAATAATACTGTGATGTATAGGTGTAGCATAGAATAAGTAGTCGAGATATAGCCTACAGTATGTTATTGGAATGAAGTGGTTTTGTTAGTGATGCTATTTTTTTTCTACAATCTATTGAGCTTTTAATATAGGTCTAGTTTAAAAAATAATTAAACTGTTTCTGTTGACCTTTGTAACACAACTAAAAATTTACTTTCTATACAATGAAATAAATTAATATTTATAAGTTCTTTTTGTCTTAGTTACTATAAAGTTTTTACTGATGTGACAGAGACTTTCTTTTAAATAATTTTTTTTTCTATTGACGGGAGATTCTTCAGACCTGGATGAGTACGTGGGTTAAGATACTCTGTTTGCTTTCGGGCGTGTAGACATTTCTCACGGGCACGGTTACACACTTTTCCACAACAATGAAAAAGTTACTGTTATTGTTATCAAACCGTTACTGTTATTGCTAAAATAGTCTGTTGTACTTACACCCCTTTTCCAGTCAACTTCAAGTGTCTACATACCCTAATCGGATATCTTGTGATTAGCACAAGCGGAATAGCACAATTATAATATTTCTCGCAGTAACTCTAGGAATTTTCTAACTTGTGTTCGTCACGATAAGCAGACCACGCGGCGTTCACACGTTATCGACTGCGAAATGATACTAATCTATCCGTTAAAAGTAATTTTCATCGACTGAATTCTCCTAATACGATTGGTTCTTCGGTAACCCTTTTTATGATTTACGTACAAATGATAAATGTTCTTGTCCAAGAAAGCTTCTTAACAGAACAGTTCTTGTTAAAAAAAATCTGAATTGTGTTACGACCGAATTTATCGGGTTATAAAACCTTTTTACTTAAAAATGCGTACATTCAATTACCGATTTTTAAAGTAACTGTTGTCGTCAGTCAGGGCTTTTTATTACAAACATTCTGATATAAGCCCCATTACAAAAATTCCCATATTAAAAAAGTTATTTTAATTAACGTGTTTTTTATGAATATGCCGTAAAATAATTAGGTACTCTCACACATGCGCACTATACACGCGGCTAAGCATCCTTACGCACCATTTCACAGCACTTAAAGTTATTTTAGAAGTGTAGAATACTTATAACTAACGTTTTTTACAATGTTCCTTATCAATGAATTTATAGTGTTCAAACCTGCAATCTCTACTTAATCACAAGTGTCTTTATATGCTATCATATGTTTTACTCTCTGATACATTCCATATGCATTTACAATGTCAATTGGAGTACTTAGACATATTAAAAACTACTTATAGAGTGTTCCAAATCGGATGGCATCTAAGGGATTAGAAGACCCTTACTCTCTCACGCGCACTCACAACCGGCCAGGCACGACTAGGCGGTTCAGGTATACGGTCCAATTCAAAACTATAAAATTTTTAATTTAGCTCATAATCCAAATTAAGTAATAATTTTTGTAATCTCCGTGAAATTGTGAGAAAAATGAGCCCAAATATCACATAATTGCGGTAAATATAAGTATTTTGCAAATTAAATAACATTTGCAAAATACTAATTTCTAAAGCCAAAATGAAATTAAATTAGACTTAGTTATACATCACAACCACGTCGTGTTTGCTGTCATTTTCTTTAAAATTTTATGGACATTACCAATATGCTAAGCTCGTTTGTTAAAAAATTCATATTATAAAAGTTGCAGTTACGTAGTGGACGCCCCGGTAGATGATTGTGCGGGTCAGCTGCGTTTGTGTATGTGTTAGTAAGGACCTTCTAATCCCTCAGGTGTTATGCGACTTGGAACGCCGTATAGAAATATTTAGCCATATTAAGGATTACAGTTAAGTACAAACATAAGTGTTGAGAATATTTTTCATATTTTAACAGACACAACAAAATTTAATGAAAAGTGGCTAAGTGGCTGATGCTAGTAAAGTACTTGGTACTTCAAAGTTCGTCAATATACAGTAGGCCTACCCTCCTACGCTGTCTGCTACTTGGTCGTAGTTAAATTTGTGGTCTACTGGTCTCAAATGTTTCCAACCCAACAACTAGAGAGTCGGTTGCCTGTGGTCCACATTACAACTGCTGAGTTGCTTAAGATACAGAACATTCGCTTCACTACAACCACAGATTATGATTATTATCAAAGCAAACGTTATGGTTGTTTGTAGCTTGTACAGTCGGACTTCCGAAGTTGTTTCGACTTCCATTTTACCCGTCTGCCCACGTATAAGGAAGGAAGTGAGGGGTGGGGGGGAGGTTAGTGTCTACCTTCTTTAACTTGTAACGAAAACAAATAAAACATGTAATCGTCCCATGAAATTCTCACTCACTGTGTGCAAATTTAATTTCAAGTTGCCAACATTTTAATTAATTTAACCCTTTTGTTCTGCTCGCCGTCGTGATTCATACCTCCTAATACTAATTTAGCAAACAGTAGGTTTTAAATTTCTTCGCGCTTCGTTGTTGGCTGCACTGATTTATTACCGGCAGCGCAGCGAGGACGTCGCTGTGTTTCTCTCGCAACCCCCTCTTCTCTTCTTTCTCTTTATACTTAGATAATTAATTTCTTTTAATAGTCTTATTTGTAAACCTAAAAAAAGACTGTGCAGTTTTATAAAAGCTGCACGCATCATTGGCTGCTTCATAATGGCAATGAATATTTCGCAGTGTGCAAACATTACGCCTCTTCGACCAACAAGCAGAAATAGTTCAGCATCGTGTAATAAATGTTATATGTATAAAATGCTTGGGTTAAAATGTTTCGGACTTAATGGTAGGCGAAAATGTTAGTCCAAGCGTTATACACATTACCTGATCGATAAAAGACTGAAATGATGACACATAACAAAATAAAATGATGACAAAAACTTCTCTTGTAACTCTGTGCAGTGGCGGATTTCGGTATTTGGGGGCCCCGGGGGTTAGCACTAAAAACCCTATATTATTTATTTGATAAATTTACCAATTCCATTTATAAGATCCATAACAATGCACATACGTAATGATTACATTTTAGGGTTTTTTTAAACTAAACAAGGCGTTTGATGAAAAACAATAGTAGCCCTAATAATAAAAATAACAGTAGTTTTATATTTCGATTATTTATTTGATCACGTACAAAAATTACATGTGTATAAATTAAAATCACATAGTAAAATCACATGTATAAAATCACATATAAGGATTTGCATACATTAAAATTAGTGTTTAAATATTTTTTCGAGACTTTCCTTTTGCGAATTTTTCAGTAATGTTATCGCACTTGAGTTCATTTAATAATTCATACTCAATACATAGACTTGTCATTGAATCTAATCTTCCTTCATTTTGTTCCTTAGATAATTTTTAATTCTCTTTAAACAAGAAAAAAGTTCGTTCTGTTGAAGCATTCGATATGGGTAATGTTTGAAATGTTCTTAAAAAATTCATAAAAATTTATTATGCAAATCAAATATAGAATAAAATTTTAATATGTTGGATTGGGATTCTGTGGGCCCCGGGCGGCCGCCACCTTTAAGTCCGCCACTGACTCTGTGTGGAATAAAAGGTAATCATTTCGGGCAAGCTCAATCTGCGCCTCATTTTTATGGCCGGTGAAAGGTTCGAAAAAGGATCTAATAATCCTTAGCATTATCTGCACCTCGTACAGAACAGGTAGCTGAAATATTTGTTTCTGAGCATCGGGGGGAGTTCAACAACCTTCTTGTTTCAAGACTAGTCACCTCGTGATTACTTGACAGAGAGCTATGTCAATGAAGAAGAACCTGCGACATTTCTTCCGACCATCTGGGCTGCTGATACCGCGGATCTCTGCCGCACTACCGATGCTTGCGAGAGCTTTCACTCGAGGTATAACGCTATGTTTCAATCTTCGCATCCGAACATTTATTCATTCATTAACAATTTAATGTCTATACAGACGGACACCTACATAAGAATGAATAGCGTTGGGGAAGGCAGCGTACATAGGACGGACAAAAAACTAAGCAACGACAAGTGTTCATTGAGCAAAAACTGACTCAACTTCGGAATAAAGAAATCGACATTGTAACTTTGGTTAAATGTGTCTCGCACAAGGTAAAATGTTGACTGTTCAACTTTCTGTAAATATTGTAGCTATCCATTGACTAAGTCAATAAATACAAATGTTTTTGTTAGACGGCCTATATAATTTCATCCTTATGTTTCTTGTTGAAACTTTGGAGGGTACAAGCAGACACATGTTTTCTCCTTTACCAGATTTTCCAGTAACTGGTTGTTTATAAGCAGTAAGCCGCTTGAGGCGCACATCATGCTGTCCCTCGCGGTATTCTTGTGGGTTCGAGGCGCACTTCATGCTCAATACCTGGCTTACCGTCTCTGTTGAAGAGTAGATCGAGTGAGCCGATCATTTCGGCAATTCGTTCGACCAAAAAGAAGTTAAATAAAGATTCCTCTTAAAAGGGTCTACGTGTTTACGCCCTCCCCTAAAAAAAATTGCAGAGCATTGTAGACCAATCAAACTTTAAACTTTTATTAGCCGTGTTCAGGGTACAGGAACGATCAGAGTTTTTATAATATCAATAGAAATTCAATGTTATTCTAACAGGTTTCAGTTTTTCGACAATACTTTTACGAAAACAGGTCTGGTGATTTTAATGAGAATTGAAAATAGTCGATGTGTCTTCTATAGATCACAGTGCAAACAGGTCCCCATCGATTGATCCGTCCGATTTCTTTTCCTTTAGGCTTCTCATGAATGAAGGGTTTTATGGGATGGGGTCGTCAGCACCACGCCCAGCCTCCAACCTGGAGGACCAGGGCCTTATTTTCGGAATGCCACTCCTAGGAGGTTGCCTTCACCACGACTAAAGAGTCCCTCCTACCCTTTCCCAGTAAGCCACCTAACTGGGCCTCATAAGCTGCCGTTAGCCTTCTAAGAGGTTCATTCGCCGCCATCCCAAGTGCGAATCCCGTTGCCGATTCGCATCATCCTGGCAACCCTGATCTAGAGTTACCTGCATAGCAGGCCAACACCCCCATCTCTCGTCAGCGTGCCGACCCAGTCCGCCGAAGGGATTGGTTACCACAACCTTGGACTGGGTTGCTCGGTTTAAAAGGGTCCACAACGTGGAGATGAGAGCGGAATTGGAGTGGAGAGGCTAATCGATCTCTCTTGATGAGATCGTGTAAGTCGTATCACACTCCCATGGACCCCAGATCTGGGTTTTAGCAAAATAATTACAATTTATAACAGAACAACAACAACAACAACAACAACAACAACAACAACAACAACAACAACAACAACAACAACAATAATGCTACTACTACTACTACTACTACTACTATTTTTTTAAGACGGGGGGAAATGCTTTATGCACCGTGAGGGGAAACCGTGTGTCCCCTGGTGTGTGGGACTCTTATCCACTAATAAACGAACTTCTAATTCAATCCATCCTGGAACCGCTTAGCGTATTACTTCAGGATGGAGCCTGTTGCGCCCTTATCGGACTCCTTATCTTCTACTGCCCGTTGGGTGCAAGTTGGGCCTGTCTTGTCTTTTCTAGTAGGACCGACTGAATAAATGCAGAGATGCGGTACCATTCCGCGTAGCCTCGAAGCATAATCTCAATATTAATAATTAGAAGAAGAAGAAGAAGAAGAAGAAGAAGAAGAAGAAGAAGAAGAAGAAGAAGAAGAAGAAGAAGAAGAAGAAGAAGAAGAAGAAGAAGAAGAAGAAGAAGAAGAAGAAGAAGAAGAAGAAGAAGAAGAAGACTAATCATTGGACGAGCGAAGTGACTTTTCAGTTTGACTCTACCGTTTGGCGTTTCTCTGTCTGTCTGTCTATCTGTTTGGGATATGTCTCACGATAACTTTTGAACCCATCAACAGATTTTCATAAAACATGACATGCTTGTTTTATCAAACTTTTACCCCAAAAAGCTCTACTGTTTTGACATTGATTCCCCAAAAATAGTGGGCGGGAGGCAAAAATGATGGGTCAAAATTGAAAAAAAATCGCATAAATCCTTGTGGGATATCAGATTAAAGGAAATTTTAACACAAATAGAATTTTAGCTTTGTTTTTGAAAATTTCAATATTTTGGGACGCCGGAGGCAAAAGAGTGGGTGAATTTTTTTATAAAATCGCAAAAGTTCGTGTGGCATATTAAATTAAAAAGGAATCTTTAAACTAAAAGCTGCATTTGTGTTAGGTTTTGGGAATGTCAAAACTGTTTGACAACAAGGTCAAAAAATAGGTTCAAAAATTTGTAAAAGTGTAAAAATCCACTCGGCTGTCAGATTAAAGGGAATTTTAACACACATCCAGTTGTTTGGAATTTTTAGCGTTTATTCTATGGTTACTTCTGTTAATTCTTCAATTGTTACTTTACTAAACCAAAATTGTATGGTAATCGGGATTTTGATGACTTTTAAGATAACTGAAACATTGTCTAATATCAAAATGCAACCAGTGATAAATGTACTTCGAGTGAGCTCCAAAATGTATCCAACACAGTGAGCGAGTTCTGTAGCTAATAATATAGTAGTAGTAATAAGTAATAATAAATTATTATATGTTTTATTGTTACATTATATTAATTATTGTAATTAATATACATCTCGTGACTTACAAGTACAATGTTTATAGGTACGCCGATCAAAAGGCAGAAGGATTAGTGGGGATTACCAGCACGGCCATTTTGTCAATAGGCGCTCAGAACACGGGAGTTTTGAGCACGGAGCCTATAACTAGTAAAGGTCTTCACTTCAGGCATAGTTTTCCTTCTTTCTACTGGCACCTATGACAATAATAGTTTCGGCTATCTTGAATCCATCATTCGTAGTAGAGCCCAAACCATTTAAACCCCATTGACTGTACCCTGTCTTTTATCGTATCATGTGGGTATATTCTTCTTTTGATTTTATCACTGAGGACACGTGCAGAGCTGGCAAAATCAATCCACCCAACTCCCAGTAGTCTCCTCTTGTCGTCGTCCCTAAAGACCTCCTCCATAAGCAGATCTTCCTTGTTTCCTCTTGACATTTCAATTCTATAAGTTTGCACAGTATCTACTCCATAAGTTTATACCTTTCCCGTACTCCTCTTATTTCACAATGAAATATTCTCTTACCTCCAAATGGGATTTAGTGCTCCCATAATTTCCTCGCGCTTTGTACCATATGCGTTTCCTAAATACTTAAGCACCTCTAAATGTTTCACATGACAAACCTCGTTCAGTAGTAGGTACTTCGAATTTGTCACTAGATAAATGTACTCTATTGCGAACTAACTTGAAATTCCTTCTCTCATACTCTTTACACAACCTCATCAACATACTGCAAATCAGCTGATCTTCAGTCAACAATTGCCTGATATTGGCAAAGCTCCATGTACACAAATTATGGTTTCCAATCGGTATCCTCATCCCGCCGCAGTTGCGCTTCTACGTAGTTAATACATGTTTCATACAGATATTAAAGTATGGGCGACAAGCTACAACCCTGTCGCAAATCAATTGTTTCTGTACTATTTGATATACCATTATTTTCTTTTATTGTGATATGTTTTGATTGTATAGCACCTGAACAATCCGAATTAAACACATATTAAATTAATTTTTATATAATGCCTTCTTTTCATTTTTCTTCTAAGGCACGATTTCTGAATCTTAATAAAAGCTATACAGACCTATATTTCACCGTTAATCGCTACTGGTTTTCCGATAAGCGTTACGTTACTTTGCTGTAACGTAAATAATTTGGTAATCACGATGTAATTTCACCGAGACTTCATACTATAATTCCAGAATTATCGATAGCTCCATAATTCGAATTGTACTTAAAAGTCATAAAATATTAAGGGCTACAAATAAGTAAATAAAGCTCCTGTGTAACACACAGTTTTTAAAAATAGAACAGAGAGAATATTATTGTAACGAGTTTGTACCAGAGACAGTAACCTAGATGGCAATCGACACTGGCGCCTCAGAATCAGCTGTGCGCCTCTTGTAGCAAGCAACCTAATGTTATACTTTACTGGGTAACGTTTTTGTTCATTTACGTATGCCCTCCAAGTAATCGTTGTAGAGGCATTGACAACGAAGCTATTCTTGACGTGAACATTATAAGCAATTACATTAATTATGTATTGAGGATATAGGCAAGAGAAGTTTACATTCAAAGGGCTAGGATCACACGAAAGACATGCACTTTATTAAGCAAGTGACGATATCGAAGAAGAAGCCGTCAGACAAAAAAAGATGAACATTTGGTGGCAGAGGAGCACTAGAAAAATAATAGACCACGTACCAACTCATTTTTTTGGACTAGGGGGTTGTGCGAGGCGATGGGCGTGCCCGTCGCCCGCTCTTGTGGCGCGTCCCGATCTTCTTATAGAACTCCCGTCGCGGGACCACGATGCTCTGGATTCCTAGGTGTGACGTGCTACTTCAGTTAGATAGGTCTAACTGAGCGTGAGGGTTCGCCGAGGCCAAGTCCAAGATTCACCAGGCACAGATGGGTGAGACTGAGGGCGCTAATTAGGGGATTGCCCTCTAAGCAGGCACAGCGGCGGTAGACCTTTCTGGAAAGCGTCCGTATAGTGGTGTTAAGGGAACGGACACGAAGCGATTGCCGGATGGTCTGGTTAGAAGTCAAATAATGGGCTTACATGCTCGGCGCAGTCCTCGGTCAAGGAGGGGCTGAAGTTTACGCATACGGGTTTTTTTTCCAAATAGCCCCATACAGGGATCGCGTAGGTAACCATCGGCGCCACATAGGTGAGGACGATGAGCTCATGAGATGAGATGACGATGAGGGTCATAGATCTGCTGCAAAGTAGGGATTAGAGATTGCATGGTTATTTCCTCGGAATGTATCCGCCAGGTGAGACGACGATCCGGGTGAAGCCCGAGGTACTTGACACCGGGAGACCACGGCAGGGGGTTATCGCCTACGTAGAGTCAGTCGGGGAACGTTCTACGTCTGGATAAGACTACGACTGTGTACCAATTCCAATGAGAGCAGAATTGATTGAAACGGTAACAGTGATCGATGAATTGGAGAACTGTTCCTGTAGAGGCGGCCACAGGGAAATTTCCGAAGAAGAATTAGCTTCATTTGAAAACAAGGTATAGAGGGAAAGATCTGATGTACAAGAATTAATGGAGCTGGAAATTTTCTCGTTATGGTTGTAGCTCTTAAGAACTACATGGTTATGTTGAAGAACACTGAATGTTACGTAACACGTTGGATGTAAAGTGGGACGGCAGACTGAGAATGCTAACCAGAGTCAAACCAAAACTGAGGGAACCCATTGCCAGTTCGGGACGAACACGCGTAGGGTAAGACAGTCCCAGACACAAAATATAGCAATAGAACGTAATTGTAAATAGTCGTATATACGAGTAAAATTTTGTCATCAGTGACCTTCACCGTTCGTGTTGTTACGACGGTCTCACTGATCGTCGTATGGTACAGTGGAAACAAAATACAAGACACCAATGAAGTCACTAATCACCAGCTTTAATTATCACAAATAACAGTTTGTAATCAACAAGTTATTCAACAAGATTGTACTCGTACAAAAATTCAAATAAAATTTGTCCACACGCAATAATAATTTCAACTAATAGAGTCTCGCACAGTTATAACACAATTACACTTCGCCACAATACTTCGAACCTCACTTGAATAAATCGCCACTTAAAATTGAAAACTCCAAGCGGCAGGTGTGGACTATTTATAGTCTGCAGGGTCCCATAATATGCGTCCTTAACAAGCACTCGAAAATTCTAGAGGATACTTCAGCGCGTCCTTGACAGAAACACGCACCGGCTGGACTAGTTGAGAGGCTGTAGAACGACACTATCGGCTGTACGAGAATGTTCCGTATTACGTAACACTATAATTAGGGTTTTAATTTTTAAGTCAATTCCTAGGATCCGAATTAATTCTTCTGTGGTGCATAATTGCGGCGAGGTGGTTACTAAATATTTTTTTTCAACCGGGATTTGATAAGTTAGTGTTTACTATAATAACTGAATAAAATTGTTGTATTTATGACGAAAAGTGTGTAATTTGGATATAAGTGAACAATAAAACTTGAGATTGATTTACTGCATTTGTTTCTATATTGTTCCACTATACTAAAGGTTACCACTCGCATAATAATGCTACTTAATTTAATATTTACTTATTAACTATACAACCAACTATACTTATTTACTTGTTAAATTGATCAACAAGTTTTAATTTACCCACTTCGAAAGTTGGCAGTTGAATGCCATTTGAAGACCAAAATGAATCCCTTTTCGGTTTCACTTTGTACAGTGGAACCTCGATAACACGAATCTCAAGGGGATTATAAAAATAATTCGCGCCATCGAGGAATTCGTCAAAGCGACGTTCGCGTTATCAAGGTTAAAATAACAAACTTTCGTGTTTACAAGGTCCTCCTTCATAACATTCAGCCTGCTGAGCTCGCTACCGCTATATTCGTCTTATAGAGGTCAAATTCGTGCTATACAGGTTCTGTTGAGTAAAAATTCGTGTTATAATGGTTAATTAAACAGTATTTTGATTAAATACAACTATTGCATTAACGACTCGGAACACAAAGTTTTTTGTGAGTAAAAACATAAAGTTTTACCTTACAACCTGAACCGGTTTTCACTTTTAAAAAGCTTCTTCAGAGGTTCATGCATTAAGTAACGGACACGTCATGGACAACGAAATCCAAGTATTTTGATCTCAAATCAACGAAAATTCGGCTTATCAAGGTTTTTAACTAAGGAATTCCGGGTTTTAGAGGTATTTTTAACATTGAGTGTTACGGGACATTCAAGGGGAATTGAAAAAAGAGGATTCGTGTTATCAAGGAATTCGTTTTATTGAGGTCGTGGTATCGAGGTGTCACTGTACTATAGTAAACAAATTTACTGTACTATGGTACGTTCAGTTCTTAGTTCTATAATTATACTACAGTAAAAATATTATAATATTAAATTCTGTAAAATGTATCAGCTCATCATATTATTTTTAAAACACCCTTTAAAACCTCGTTTTCTCTTTTACACTGGTGGCAGGATAGTTTTGTATGGTGTCTGTGGTAATATATCCTCAGGGCTCATCATCTTCCACATATAGGCTATATAGGTAATCTCACAAAGTCTACTTCTTTCCAAATGGTCTTCCCGTCTTAATTCTTATACAAGAACCCATCATCCGTAAGATGTTTCCTCCTTTGTAAATTAAAATTTATTACAGCGTTGGAAACATAATGAAAAATAATTAATAAATTATAACCGTGTACGACATAGAGGTTAAGACTACATCATAGTAAGAAATTTATCTATAAAGTGTTGTCGTGTCTTAAAATTTTCAACGGCAACATTACGATGTAACATTTGTCACGGGACTTGGTTGCGTAACAGAAAATTACTCAGAATCAGTGGCGTATCCAGAATTTGGCCTGGGGGGGGTCCGGTGTCCGGTCGAGTTGGTTTCGTACAAAAGAAAAAACAAATTCAGACTAATCAACATTACTATCTTTAAAGTGGCAGAAAACCCTGTGATAACGTCCTGAAATCAATCCCATTAATGTAAACGGTAATAACACAATAAAAACACGCATTACTGAAACATTGCCGAGAAGATACTGACTGAATTGATTATTCTGCATTTCATATTTCAAATGTAATCGGATATGCTGTGTGATAAACTTGTTTGTATATTTAAAAAAGAGTTACAAAAGCTGAAAACACAGCTAAAAAAAAATAAGAAAAGAGCTTAAAATTTAATAGATTAATAAAATTTTTCAAATTTTTTCGATCCTCTGGGGGTGGTTTCCGGCCTCCCTTGTAAATATGCCCCTGCTCAACATATCATGACATGACATTTGAACTGCATATCCGTAGAAATAGAAGTCAAGAACCAAAGTATTTCTGGCATGTCAGATAATAAAAATATAAAAATAATAACATCGATCTTTACAAACTCTGGAGAATGTATCAACTTTTTCTGCAGCGCTATGAAACTGGTTGTAGGCCTACGCGTACAAATTGTAGACCTACGTAGTAAATACTGTGAACAATTTTACACAACGCTTCCAAATCGTAGCAAGAACTTTAAGTAATATTAATGTTTAGCGATTTTGTTATTTTTTCTACTGTACGTTATAAAACCCGCTAATAAAAGTGTAGACACAATTTTTATTTATTAAACAATTACGGTTTATAACAATTATAAAACAAATAAAGAAAAAATAGTATCATTTCTATGTTACTAATAATGTTAGCAGAATTAATAGCAATAATAATAATACTGAACTTTTGGAAAGAAGCTTCAGTTGCTAAGATAGCGCTCATGCCCTTCTACGAAAAGTTAGTATTCCAGGCATAAATGCTCCGTTGGTTATTTTTCTAATTATATTGATTGTTTTTCCCGGCACAATTGTTCTCCAAGTGTAGTTTGTAAACATTAATTCGAGTTGTTCACTATTGGAAGGCGAGTCGAACCGAGCCAGAGGGTAAGTTTCTAGTTGCCCCGCGTTCATCTTCATCCCCTTCCTCCGACCACTACTTAGGTTAGGGAGTTAGCTAACAAATGGCTTCCTAAGAAGTTCAAATAAATCTAACATCCCCAACTTCATAATCTACTTGATTCATTATCTATAATTACAGTTTTAGCTAACTAAGTATAATTTTTTTTAGGTTTTTGCGAATTTTACTCGTATATGTTACTTGAAATTATTATTTCAGATTTATTCTAATTTAAAAATTTCTGAGTACTTTTCCTTATAAATTAATTATATTATTTCTGTTGTCAACTAGATATGTTTAATTTTTACTTCATATTGTGCACTTAATTAACCTTAGTTTTCATTGGAGGAAACCATGTTATTACATTAGTAAAATTAGATTCCCATAAAACACAAAAAAAATCTGTTTGTACCATTGTTTAAAAGATACTTACTGACTGAATTAATTTTCCTATATTTTATAGTTCAATCGTATACCCTAATGCTGTGTAATAAACCTGCTTGTATATTTAAAAAAGAGTTACTACTGTATTAGCGTACACAGCTGAAAAAACCCAATAAAATAGCCTAAAAACTAAGTGATTAACAACAAAATTCGTCAACTATTTCGACCCTCTGGGGGTCCGGTCCTGTCTATGTGTACATGATCGCGTACAGATAAAGACATGAGACAGTAGACATTTCAATTTATATCTGGGTATCTTTCATATAAAAATCGGTATGGAGAAGCATGCATGACTTCCATGTTCTAAGATTTGTGTTTAAAATCATTTACTTGAATTCGGTTCGATAATTTCTAAAAAAAATATCCTCCACTTTGTAAATCGAGTTTTATGTTTGATAAATTAATTAAAGTGAAATATTTCCATAGAAACTACTTCTTTGTTGCCGATAACGTAGTACACATAAAAATTATCCCCCTTGTACTATCATTTTCATTTATAGAAAATGACCCCTCCCCTTCAACTGCCCTTTTCATTTATAGATATTTCATCTACCATTCTAAACTGGATTATTATGACCTTCTTTTCAGGATACTTTATTTATCAAAGTTAAGTACTTTACTCTTGTTAGAACGTAAAACGTTGCAGGTAAGCTACCCCTTCCTCCCCTTAACCGATTTTCACCAAAAATCAATGGGCCTTGAGTCCTCTACAAAACTGACACATATGCAAAAAATTATTTTATTCTGTTTGAAATTGCGGCAGGTATCGTTCGCCATAAAAACGTTTTACACACGACACTTTTCAGAAAATGACTTTCCTTCATGTTTTCAGAGTAGTACAATCAGAATCAGTCCTTATCTCGAACACGATTTTTTTTCGCCATCACCATACTTCCATTTCCTTACGGAACATGGAAGTAAAAATTACCCCCTCCTCCTTCAACTATCCTTTTCATTTATAGATATTTTATCTACGTTTCTACAGTGGATTATTATGACCTCTTTTCAGGATACTTTATTTATAAAAATTAAGTACTTTACCCTTGTTAAAACGTAAAACGTTGCAGGTAAACTAGCCATTCTCCTTAACTAATCTTCACAAAAATGAATAGAACTTGAGTCCTCTACAACTCGGGCAGATATACAAAAAATAATTTTATTCTGTTTGAATTTCCGGCAGTTATCGTTCCCCAAAGAAAAAAATTCTACACACAGACACATAGACAGACACACAGAGACACACACAGACACTTTTAGGAAACTTACTTATCATGTTACCCTCATGTTTTGAGGGTAGTACAATCAGAATCAGCCCTTATCTCGAAAACGATTTTTTTCGCAATCACCATACTTCCAATTCGTTACGGAACATGGAAATAAAATGCATAAGCAGCAATAGGATTTTGAATTTCACAGAATCAATTTTGGGCATTGAATTAAAAATTGAAACAGTTCATGCTCTATTCTTGGTTTATGAGTCACATCAAGCGTCATAATCTTCTTCAGTGTGTTTATAATCGGTAACGATATTGACATATACGCAAAATAATATTAACAAAGAGATATGCCGGGACGAGTTACAGACTTCAGCATAAGTTCATCGTCTACAGTCTGATCCCAACACGGACTTGAGCAGGCGTAAACCCGCTAGATTAGGAGCAGAATTTACTGCTCAGTTTCATTCCTTCCATTAACGTTACACAGCCCAAACACACCGTTATTAACAATACAGGACAGATTGATTACATTACTGTATATATGTAAGGTGATGTACATGAGAACTCGTTTATCTGTTCCAAAAAGTAGCATAGATATATAAGAAATGTCACTGGGACATTTCTATACACTACGTTACGTGTTCCGTTAACCATTATTTTAGTCATGTCTATGGTAACGCTAAACTTTATCTTGACGATATGACGTACCAATCGTAATAGGCCTACACTTGAACAGGACTACTGTTTGCTGGTGTCACGTCAGGAGAATGGAATTGTGCCGTCACGGGTAATCCCGCCCTTTCCGCATAGGCTGTGTGCTTAACTCTAACATTGCATTGCAACGTTATGTAAACTCTAACAATAACATTGCATAACTCTATGTACTGTAGGGCCTACACCTGCACTATATTCACAGCTGTGGAACCATTACCATCAGTTTTCACCTTCTTAGTTGTTGCAACCTTATTAAGGAGACTCGGAAGGTGATGATGGATTTTAATTTACTTACTTTTTACGTAAATATTATTTAATTTTACTTTTATGTACGTTGTAACGATACGTTTTTTGTTCAATTAAATATGAAAAATGAAAATTTTGTTTAAATTTTATTTATTGAAAAAAAAATATATAGATTTTTTCTTTTATTGTTTATTATTTATTATATATTTATTAGTTCATTATTAGTTTGGCAAGTTTTGATATATTTTCTCACCTTCTGATTAATATTTTTTGTGACAGTTTTCTTCTAATGCCTTTATCACCTTCAAGGCTCTCATATGGCCATATCGGAGATGGTAGTCCATGATTATGTCCTTTTCAATATTTGTAGGGATAATAATTTTCCAATTTTCCTGATTGAGAGATGTTTTAATAAATAATATGCCGTGATTAAGACAGTAGAATCTGGTTACAGTGTCATCTTGTTCTGCTAGTCGATCTTTGATATTGCTTAACTTTGGGTCCGACTGCTGGTGGATGCTGATGTTCAGCAATAACGCCTCTAAATCTCATCTGTTCCTAATAATGTTGTAAATCTGAAGTATCCTCTCCTTCTCTCCCTCAAAAGTTTGATCTTCTAAATTAATACGTGAGAAAAACGTCAGCTACAACATTCTTTTTTCCTGGGATGTACTCCCATCGTAGATCATATTCTTGCAGGGCAAGTATCCACCTGGTCAGTCTATTGTGGCTCAACTTACATCTCCTTAAAAATGATATTGATTTATGGTCCGTACGGACTGTTACCGGATACTCCAAAATATACGTACGAAATTTACTATAAGCAAACACTACACTAAGTAACTCCTTTTCAGTTACGTTGTAGTTTCTTTCACATTGATTCAAGGTTCTACTAGCGAAGCTAATGACTAAATGATTACCATTTTCATCCTCTTGATACAGGGTAGTTCCCAGACTGATATTGCTGGCATCACAGTTTAAAAAGAAAGGTTGGTTAAAATTTGGATGGTGAAGTACTACTATTTCTAAAAATTTGTCCTTAATTAGTTGAAAGGTAATGCCTTGTTCTTGACCCCAGATCCATTTGTTTTTGGAGGATAACTGATATTGGAATTTGGCTGTCAGCTCTGAATATTGGTTTTGAAATTTCCTGTAGTAATTACAGATTCCTAAAAATGACTGCAATTGTTTTCGATTTTTAGTTTTAGAGAACTTCTGTATTGCTTCCACCTTTTCTAATGACGGTGAGATTCTTTGGTCATTTAAATTGAACTCCAAAAACTGGACTTCCTTAGCAATAAACTTTGATTTTTCTAACTTTAGAGTGATATTATTAGTGGCTAATGTTTCTAGTACATGTTCCACTCTGTAGCAGTGTTCCTCCCAGTTGGCCGAGGTAATTAGTAGATCGTCTACGTATACAGTTGTAAACTGGAGTGCTTCTTGGCCGAGTATCTGATCCATACATGCTACAAAGATGGCTACTGAATTCACTAGTCCGAAGGGCAATCTCTTGAACTGATAATTGCGTTCTTCAAATATGAACGCCATATACTGGCGACTCTGTGAGTGCAACTCCACTTGCCAGTAACCGCACACGGTGTCCCATGTACTAATAACCTTGGTAACGTGGAACATCTTTAATATTTCTTCAATCTCTCCGGGCGATGTTCTATCATTTATTATCATTTTGTTGATCTCGCGTGCATCCAAACAAAGCCGGACTTGTCCATTTTTCTTAGGAATAGCCACGATTGGACTGGTGAACGGAGATTGACTACTTTCTATAATATCACTACTAATCATTTTATTAATCTCAGTTCGTACCGCATCCTTCAGTGAATGCGCTATCGGATAGGACTTTCTGTTAAATTCCACTGTTTCCCTGACTTGAATTTTGGACTGGTAGTTTTTGATTTTCCCGGGTTCATCTGAAAACACTGTTCGATGTCTCTCATATATTTGAATTAAATTGTTTATTTGTTTCTCTGTCAATTTTTCTTTTGTACCTCCGCATCGGAAGTTCCTTATCTCCTGTATCTTCTGTGCCCATAAGTCGTCTTGTGTATTATGGTATATTATTCGAGTGGATGGTGATTTATTTTCTATGTAATTTACTTCACTAAGTTGTTGGTGGATCCGGTTGGGAAGTACAATCTCGCTACCTACTAAATCCGCCGTCCACGTTACCCCTTCTGAGAACAGTGATACTTTCTCCCTGCTCAGATCAATAATAGCTGAGTTTCTCCTTAGTAGATCACATCCTACCAATATATTAAATGGCAATCCTGTTGCAATCAAAAACACCATATTCATAACTACACCCTTGCTAGCAACATTTAACGATACTTGTTTTCGTATAGTCTTATTTTGACGACCAGTGGCCCCTATTAATACAATATTATTGACCGGTAATATTGGGAGTGTTCGACGGCATTCCTTTTCTATTCTAACTAATTCCACACTATTAATTATGGACACATTAGCGCCCGTATCGATCATTATTTGAGCTAAAACTCCTTCGACTTCTGCGTATATATAAATTGTCTCGTTACTCTGGCTGTTGAGACTTGTAGTGTTTTCTTCCAATAGTTTATTTCGGAGATTTTTTAAATAATTACTATAAATAATCGTAATGTTATTACAGTTACTGTCATTATTCAATTCTCGTCCATACCCAGTAGACAGGAGCAGTGAAGGGTTGTGATAATTTATCACTGCCTCCTCCCGTTTAAATTGTCATTGTTATTATCAATTGGGCAGACCGATGTGTCGGTCTGGAATCCTTGGGTCGGTTCCTGCCGCTCAGTACGATGGTCAAAGGGTGGTTCATGGTTTGTTTGTCTGTCTCGGTCCTCCAGGCTTGTACTTCGTCTGGGTCTATTGTCCATATGATTGTCACTTCCATTATTTAGCTGCCGGGTTTCATAATCATGAAAGCTATTCCGTCTTTGATGTTGATACTTTCTTTGACCATTTTCTTCCGCTCTTATGTAGTTGACTCTAGGTCTATAGTTCCTATTATTATTATTATTATTACCTGATTGATAGTTCCTGTTATTATTATAATAATGGTCTGTATTAACATGGTTGGGGTTTCTCTGACTGTTATTATTATTATAGTAATTACAGCACTTCTATTATTGGGGTGGTTATTATTATTTCTATTATTATTATTATTATTGTAATAATTAGAATTACTGCGGTTTGCGGGGTAGTTATTGTTATTACTATTATTATGGTAATGATTATTATTTCTTATATCAGGTCGATCATTTCTCCTCCTGCTTTGGCGATAGTAGTCTTCATGTTCATAGTTCTCGAGCAACTCTACCATGGCTTGTACTGTTTTTATCTGGCTACCTCTACGTGCTCTAATGATATCTTCATCATAGTGATATGACAACTTATTAACAAGGCACTCTTCTGGTATGTTCGGTTCTAGGTGTTTTGCTAAACACACCTTTCCTAGAAAATATGCGGTCAAGGTGGTACCTATGTTGGCATTATATCTTCCGTGACATATATTGTCTCGTATTAAGTTTTGCGTAGACTCTGACCAATATTTCGCCTTGAACAAGTTTTTAAATTGTTGGTAGTCAGTTATATCACTCCTTATCGCCATCCACCAATTGTCTGTCATTTCTTTGAAAGATTCATCTAGCAATTCGCGGTTCGTACTCCATCTATTCCCACTATATTTCGCAAAATATTCCTCAATACTCAGCCAGAAATTCCATTGGTTTTCTTTTATATTGTCTAAAATTTAGCCATTCTCGACCTTCAGTAGTAGGGAGACTAGTAATGTTAGTTGGTCGATTCCGAATGAATTCTATTTCTTCCTGGTTCTGACGTGCTTGACCAGTTATATTGGTCGTGGCAACTTCAATACCATCACACTTTTCCGTGAATTGGCTCCGTACCTTCCCCAATTCTCCCTGTGTTTCCCTTTGGTTTTCTTCCCTTTATTCCGATTGTTTTCTTCGATATTCGTAATTTTGGTGTGTACTTCTTCCTTAAAATCCTGTACTTTTTGATTAGTCTGACTCCACTTCTTGTCAGCTTCTGTAATTTTTTGTTTTATTCCGGTTGTCTCTTCTTCTAATTTCTTGTTCGTCGACTCACTATTATCGTTTATCTTTTTGCTCAACTCTTCCTTTAACAACTCTATTCTTTCATCTAACTGGTCCATATTTTTCTGGTTAACCTCCCTTAATTCTTCTCTTAATAGTTGGTTGTCGTCTTTCAATTCTTCCAATTTCTCCCCCATCTTTTCTTCCATCTTCTTATTGTTTCCTTCCATCTTCTCTTCCATATTCTTACTTGTTTTCATCTATTTTCCTATTGGTATTTTCAATTTTGTTACTCAATTCTCCCAATTCTTCCTTTGTGGATTGGTTGTTCTCATCCATTTTCTTACTCAATTCTTCTTTTATGGATTGGTTATCCTCATCCATTTTCTTATTGTTTTCATCCATTTTCTCATCCATCTTTTTATTGTTCTCATCCATTTTCTCCATCATAAGCCTGAACATTTCTTGCATTGTCGCGTTCTCTGTTTGTGTGGGTTTTTCCGGTTGATTCGTCTGACACGGGTTTGGTTGGTTCAGCAGGCGGTAGTATCATCTCCATGTCTTCCACTGGCGTCGCCTCTTTGTCTTCCATGTCAATTTCTTTCTCGGCATCTGCCGCCCTTTTCTTTGATGTTGCTCTCCTGTGCATTTTTATTACCCTTCTGAGCTTGTAATAGTTGCCAGCTAAAATTGGAAATTAGGCAGATTATTTTTATTTCTTTTGCCTATCAATTCCTAATTTCAGCCCCTTAAGTTGGAGCGCCAATTTGTAACCATACGTTTTTTGTTCAATTAAATATGAAAAATGAACATTTTGTTTAAATTTAATTTATTGAAAAAAAAAAATTTCTTTTCTTTTTCTTTTTTTTTCTTGTATTGTTTATTATTTATTATTTATTTATTAGTTCATTAATTATTACATTAATCCTCGTTGTTATATTAATTCCTTTCGTATTTTACTTATTTTGGTTAGTTATGAATAATTTGTTTAAAGCGTTAAATAGATTAACTTATGAGATTGAATAATCGATTTATTGTATTAGTATATTCGGTGTTTTTGCTCCTTTTCGATGTTGTTCTCTTCCTTCTTGACGTCCAGGTTTCACTTAATATCTGAAATTCTTTTAATTATATACCTTGCAAAGTAACAAAACTCAAATACGGAATGTTTAATTGAATTTATTGATCTCGTTGCGATTAGCCGACTTTGAGTCGAAATACTTATTCACAGCTCGAAACTCTTATCTCAGGTCGATTTGGTTTCTTTTATTTAAATTAATAACTTTTTAAAATTCATAGGTTCTTTTAACTGTTATCAAAAGTCAGAAAAGGGCAATGCTGAAAAGTACAATACTTACAACTAAAAGTTCTTAATTAATAAAATAGAAATAATATTTATTATAAAAATGTTAGTAAAAATTGAATTGTTCGAACCACAAGCTATGCATGGGCTGACGTCATCACAGCTGATTGAAGCAGTTCAACAAATGATCTCATCAAAGATGGCCGATTCCTTGGCTACGTATTTACGCCAAGATCTTCTCGAAGATTTGGCTCCAAATAAATGTTTATTCTTTAAGTGTCCTTCATCGCTCTGATGAAGTAGTTATTAATTTTTCTTCGTTGTAGTGTGATTAATCTGTATTAGCGATCCGTTTTTTGGGTTCGGTAATAGGTGTTGGTTAAAAGTGTCTTCGTTCAATTAGTTCATCCAGAATGTCGTGATGATATTCACATTGGAAAATTCTCGATTAGTGCCTGGACTGTTCCTATATCTGGTTTATAATTGCCAATCTTCATAAAAGTAATGGTTTGGTTTCTTTTATTTGACTTTAGTATGAACAACTCGTAGTTTAAATTTCTTTTCTTAGGCTTAGTTCATGTCAAAAAAATTTTTATCTTTCTTAACTATCTCGTTCTGATGTGTTCACCTTGACGTTTAACAATCAACTCCCAGTTTTTTCTTCATCATACAAAAGATCCTGGCTGATTTATTAGTAAATTTACATTGTTTTCAGTCAGCAGATACTTAAGTCTCAAGTTTGATTTTGTTCAAAAGAATTGAATTTTACATTATATTAAAATTTACATTTTGAATATTATCTATTCTTATTAAATTATAATTACATAATCAAATTCCTTGTTTAATTCTGCATAATTTAATACCATACATGATATATTTTATAGTATTTTTAAACTAAAAAGTCACATTTACATAATATTTGCTTGTAGGCCTTATCTACTTTACTTCCTTACAAATTAAATGGTTTACAGTATATGTTAGATTCCAATTATCATTAAACAAGATCATTGATTGAATTATTATGATTTGGTTTCTTTAGTTCTCAGTAATTTGATGATTTACTTAGCTAATTTGAACACTACCTTCAATTTAGGCATTTCTCTAGGCCCCAGTGTTATTACACTTGTCTTTTTCTAATAATATCCTAGACATTCCTTAATTACTGTCACAAAGTGTTGATACATTTATAATAAATTGTTATTGTGTTAAATTCAATAATTTTCATTCATTTAATTTGTTTTATTAACTTATTTACTAATAATTTATAATGTTAGTGAGGTTTACAATTTGGTCTATGTATTGATGTTAGTACTATCACTCAGTTTACAATTATTTCAGATTGCTATTTCCCTTTCTGACGTACAATTCCAATAAAAACCTAACAACTAAATTGCCCTTACTTAATTACAACATAGTTTATGATTAATTGACATTATTAAAACATAATAAAGATATTCTCTTAAAAATAAATTTAATCCCTAGCATTCAATGCTATGGGTTCAATGAAATTCTAACACAACAAAACAAATCTGTTTTTATTTAAACAGTTTATTAAAGTTAACTTTTATTCAGTCTATTGCTGTTTTTGTTTTGAGTTAGGGATTTACACTGGTTCCCCTCACTATTCACTGTATTCCCTAATCTGATTTCTAGTAATTTTATCTAGTCTTGGGGAATAAGGAACATCACTTAAATTGCATTATTAGTAATCACTTTTCACAATAAAAATAAATTATACTTGTCCACCTTTAGTCATATATCTAATATCTTAACTTACACTTAATTTACATTTATTCTTATTTTATTGTATTGTACTTTTCTTTTGTTATCTTTTTGGGGTTTTATTTTTATAAGGTGGTATTGTTTTTTTTCAATAGTTATTTCTTTATTCTGTGGGTTTGTTTATCCATGGTTTTTCCTTACCTGCTCTTATTCTACCTGGGTATATCTACACTATAAGTTGGACTATCATCATCTTCCTATTATTTATTATAGATTGTATGCTTGGTTTTAATGAACTTGATTTCTTTGGATCTAGAATTTCAGTTTACTGTTGTTCTTGATTAATTATTATAGTAATTATTCTTTATGCCAGTTTTTTTAAATTTTATATCTGCTTATTTTTGGAATTATAATAAGCTAGATTTTCTGTCATGCTACAAAGTGTGTATGTGATTTTAATTTACTGTACTTTTACAGTAAATGTAGATTATATATATTAATTTTTCTTATTATTTATTAATATTTCTGTTTAATATGATATGCTTATTTTGTCTAAAGTAAGTTTGTCATTAAGTAAGTAAGTTGATGTCGACATTAACAAAATTATCTCTTACTACAGATACTAGATCGAAAACCAGTGTACTTGAACAAATGAAGAAAATGGCTAAGCATTTGGTTGAGAATCAAACGCAGCGTAACATGTTTGTTAGTCAGCTTACCATCATGGAGAAAACGAGAAGCATTTTCACCTACATTCAGGGCAAAAAAGTAAACAAATCAGAAACATTTGGAGCTAGTAAAGAATGGCTTGATAGTTTTAAGAAACATTCAAATCTTTACAACTTTAAGTAACAGGTGAATCAGCTAGCGCGGATTATCATCGGCGCTGGAATTTCCTAAGTTTTTTTTTCATTAGGTTTAAGGTTTTCGTGATGTACGCATTATGTAGTCTTTAACGAAATTAATTTATTTTTCTATAAATGTATAACGTTTCTAAATATTAAAAAATATTTTTTAAAAATATAGTGTACCTACTTGTTTCTTGTAAAAACGCGTTTGGTTCGTTGTTAATTTTCCTTGAAACATGAACTGTGGCCAAAAAACGGCAGTCTTTACAAATACGATAGACGTGAGGGATGTAAACAGATACACAATCGTCAGGAACTATCATGAAGTCCGTATTATGTATTCAGAGAAATGTCTTAACCTCAACGTCTGAAGAAATGTCCCCATGACCGTACACAAAATCAAAACAAGAGCGTGGACAATGTGCTTTCGACCAGAATCCCCTGCCTCCCACAAAAATGATGCTTTGAAACCGACGATGATCTTATTAATATAATCAACTCTTGGCTGAGTACGTTGGGGGCAGAATTTGTTGAGAAGGGACTAGAAATGCTGGCATAACAATATACCAAATGCCTGTATTTGAGTAGTCATGAGTGGTGCCAGCTTATGAACAGTAATTTTCCTGACACAATTATTGTTTTCAATAGATCTGTGACCTTTCTAAAACCATCTTGTATGACGTTTTTACTTTTTAGGATATATGATGATTCTGTCACTTACAGCAGAAGAACATGTGAAGTACATTACAGAGGATTCAACTATAGCCGGTAAAATACATAATTTCTTAATGTTTGATAAATATTGTGAATAATAGTATACTGAAAGGAAACAGGAGTGCGGGGACTACGCAGACAAAGAATGAAACTGACAAAGGGAAAAACACGAAGAAATGTCTAATGACTCTGATGTCTCACCTAATGACCCAAGTCTCCATTAAAATGCATCGATCCGCTCAAAATTGTCAGGATTTGTAATCAACAGCAAACGATAAATTAGGTATTTTTTTCATATTTCACAATATTGATTGAAATCTCGTTGGGCACCTGGTGAAACATATTACTACAAAGGTTTTAAAAAATACACAAACATTTGGTAGTTTCACAATTTATTCTTAACCTTTGACAATTTTTTCAGACTATTAGGCTTTTCTTAAACAGCTGCTAAGAACAAGTGTAGCTTGTAGAGCTGCTAAGAACAATTGTTTCTAATAGGCTGAAACAATTGTCAGAGGCTAAGTATAAATTTTGAAGCTACCAAGTGTTTGTGTTTTTAAAACCTTTGTTTTCATATCTCAATAGTTACAGATTTTTTAGTAAAGTGTTGTCATATAATGTTTTATATATATTCTTTATATCAAAGAAAATTAATGTCGTATAGAAAAATAAATTTTCTCTCATTTAATTATTGAAACGCATTAAAATGTTATGATGCAAGGTTTTAAAAACAGTAATAAACTATAGAAAACAATCAGCTCTGTAATGCTTTATAATTTATATAAGAAAACGTATGGCTAATTTCTATTTCACGTTGCAGACAAGTGTATTCTGGGTCCCTTCATTTGTTTTCCCCATATTTATCATCAAACACATCGTCATTCAGTAATATTGTTAACTGATTATCATTTTTAATACTGTAAACAAAACTTACTCATTTGTAAATTTCAACTACTGTATGTAAATTCCCTCTATTTTAATACCTTATTTTCCCATACTGATTGCTTTAACACTTCTCCAACAGTACTTAAAACAGATCTGATTATAGGGTATTTGTGTTGCGTATTCCGTTTTTAATTTGTCATTCTTCTTTTAAGAAGTATGTGTAGTTTTGTTAGCGTTAGAAATAATAAAAGATACGTACACACACACACACACACACACACACACACACACACACACACACACACACACACACACACACACACACACACACACACACACACACACACACACACACAAGTTGTTATTGTAACTCGTTAGCTTTTTTTGCAGCCATAACGTGACAGTTACAAAAGAAAATGTACTAGTTATTATATTAATTTTAATAATTTATTACAAATGAGTCGTCTAGTTCCAAAACCAGGTACATCCACTTTTTTCACATTCAAATTTTTTTGCATTTCCCTGTACTTTATTACCTTCTATATATCCCTATCTACTTCACAAGTTTCAAATACAGACACATCCTTATTAAAATTGGAGTTGAAATTGCTGGTTACTTGCAAAACCAGGTACATCCATTAGCCTTATATGACCTTGCCTAACAGCTGACTCCTGCTCATATGCCCAACAATTGTAGTTATTGTCGGAATTGCTATTTGACCGTGGTCTACTGCTCATATTCAAAACAGACGTTCGGCCCCGCCATCAGAGGCCATCTTTATTGTAGAAACGATTAACAAATTGGCTCGATGTGCACGGCCGCGTATTTAGGCTGCACTGAACCTTTTGGTCTCAAACAGGCCTAAATTTAGGCTAAGAGTTACTAATGTAATTTCTAAAAGTTTCAACCGTGTCAATTTGTTGATCGTTTTTACACTAAGGATAGCCTCCGATGGTGGGGACGCACGTCTGTTTTGAATATAAGCAATAGACCGCGGGCTGGGTTAGCCCCATAAGTAGCAATTCCAACAATCTTGACGCCGCCGGCTGTGAAGGAATTCCAATTGAATTTATTTGTTCATTGAACAGTAAATTTAAAACTGTTTCACGACTAATGATAAAAACTACTTTTATATTCTTAGTGGTGATATTAAAATGATCAATATTAACAATATAGGCCTATTTAATATATTGTTATAAATCTAACGATATGTCGTGTGAGTTCAACTTGTAATCTTGCGATAGGCCTATATTCTATAATATGAAATCAGGAGAGATAACTATACCCGGCGGAATGGGACCTCTATACCCATACACTCTACTGAACAAGCTATACTGTTTAGGCAACGGATCTTTATTACATTGACGACATGTTGAGAGCATGGAAATCCAGAGTGATTTCGGGAATACAGCTTAAGAAGTCAATTTGTATAGGTTCCCTGCTATTCGCGGATGACATATTCAAGAAAATGAGGATGATTTAAAAAGAAATGTGTTTGAATTGTAACTTATCATTTATTCTTAGATTTTTGTCGGTCAGTCAGCAAAGAAAGATTGTATTTTTACTTGAAACAACCACTAAGTTAAGCCGGTCACGCACTAACCATCGCCGCTGTCCAGCATGCCCGACGTCGGTAATGGATGTGCGCACCATACTGTCGTGCAACTCGTCCAGCGTGCCAGACGTTCTCGTTGATAAGATACGTCCCACAGACATCTATTTAATTTATATTTTTCGATAAATTTTGATGTTATTTCACGGCCTATTATGAACTGTAATTAAAACAAATTAATAATAAAAATATTAAAAATAATAACTGTTAATGATATTTGAATGTATTATGTAAACGAAGTATAAACTAAACTAAATATTAAACTGAAATTTTATCTGAATCGTTACTATTAAATATAAACTAAAGAATGAATGTAAGTAAAATTAAACAGTAAACATTTATTAAACGAATGTGCTCTAAAAACATGTACTGTACTTGCTCGAAAATGACGATTTGATAGACAGGAAGCGTACGCATGATCAAACATGCACGACGCACGATTCCTTGACATCCGTCAACACTACACACGATCCATCCGCACGTCGTGCGGCTTGAGGTGATGATCTTGCTTGACTCATTTTTCGTTGTGCACGTCCTTAAAAAAATACACGACCTGCGGATGGATGTCAAAGCTACGCGCTGTCGTTTTTGACTTGCTGTCCGTCATGACGTCCAGCGGGGATGGTTAGTGCATAGCCGGCTTTATTCTGTCATTCTGTGTAAATGGTAAGAATTCTTTGTCAGATACGGTCTAAAGCAGTATAGTTATTTTATGAGCTTACTCCATTTGAAAGGCTATGAAAACTGTTTTATTTTAAAATATTACAGGTTAAAAGGAAGTAAAGATTACCGCGGGTGCCTGCATTCCACTACTACTGTAAATCGAATGTATACGGTGTTTATGACAAATAAGTGCAAAGATGAGCTGGCTTTTATCCTGGTTGCGCTCCGTCCCGAAGGGAGGAAAAACCCCTGCGTTCGATTTTCATTCTAATTCGATTTGTCGGACAGTAAAGGCTAGGGCTCGAGTTGAACTCATTAGTCGAGCAAACAGTGTTGTCCCCTGCAGCGTTTCGTTTCGCTTTGACTTCCAGTCCTCTGTGTCTGTGTCCTCTGTAGCCTACTACATGTGTACGTGTGTGCTTGTCTTTAAACACGACTCACATACTGCACTGTGTACCCTCGCGTCTCTCGTCAAGGTTAGGGAGAAACACAACACGTATCTGTACGTAAACCCGTATGCTGTGGTGTGACAGTCTGGTATGTACGATACGCGCATTCACTAGAATACATTAGTATACTTTACATATCTGTAGAGTATGTACGTAGAAACATAAGTATATAGACAGAGGCGTTATTATAGTCGTATATAACCAATTCGAGTCTATCTACCTTACGAGTATAAAGATCCCTTCTTCTTCTTTTTCTTCTTCTTCTTCTTCTTCTTCTTCTTCTTCTTCTTCTTCTTCTTCTGCTTCTTCTTCTTCTAATTAGTGACTTCATTGGTTTCTGTATTTCGTTTCCGCTGTACAATACGACGATCCGTGAGACCGTGTAACAGTATTTAGTAAGACTATTCCAACTGAAGATTATTTAGTAACTGAGTGAATTGACGATTGTATCAGTTAAAAGTAAATAAATAATACGATCACTATTGTAGTGTTCAAGAACTATTTGTACTGATTAAATGAATTCTTATAATGAATTATTGTCGAACGTATTTGTCAGCTTTTGGTATTTGTGTCTATCAGATGTCAGTGTGAAACGGCCCCCAAAACTTCTACAATTTTATATTAATAGAATTATTTCGATTGTTATTAATTTACATAGAAACCTCTGATGATACTGATATTTTCAGTGAAACGTGCGTCAGGTGTTTAAAAAAAAATATACGAAATTATACTACTTGCAGAATAAACAAATTGAAAACATAAAAAATTATATAAATACTGCAAGAACAATCGAGTTACTTATATAGAAAAAAAAATATGTATATATATATATATATATATATATATATTGTAACATGACATAAGGTAGCAAAGATTCAATGGTATTTAATTATAAAATAAACAGCTGAAGATAAGAGTAAGAGGCAAAAACTTATAAACTTAAAGATCAATAACCCAGTAACCCAATAAATGACAAATGACTATTAACCTGACACAATAGATCGGATAGAAACCAAAGGAACCAAGAGACAGTGAAGAAGCAGTTAAAACCTAAGTGCAATCAAGTCATCCCAAAAAGTGAACAGAATATTGTAAATTTAGTAATGAATTGATGTCTGTAGTATATGAGATGTAGCTAGGACAATAAGATTAATGAAGGGTAATAGTATCACATGTATCTTGTTTTTTAAAAAATGTACTTGTATAATATAATGTAGGGGGGGTTAAAAGCTAACCATACCCCAAACTAATTGTAATAATAATGGCCAAAGGCTATAAACAATACTTTGAGCCCAAAACAAAAGCAATATTAGAATGATGACCAAAAGTGATCAGTGTGATTTGGAGGTAAATAGTTATACATGACCATAATCACACAGTGATATAAAGTAATCAGACAACCCATGAATAAACAAGTGAATAAGCCCAAAAGTGTGTGTAAAACTAAATAAGTAGTGAAGTGATAGGTATAGAATAATGAAACAAAGTGAGCAGGGTAGTAATTATAGAAACTTTCTAATGAAATGAAAAGTGCAGTGGGGGCGTAGAACCAAATATTATATAAGCCAACTATGTTAAACAGATAAACAATTTGTGATAAACTGTGCATTAGTAAGTAAGATTGAACTAATTGTAATGTTGTTAATTTAGGTAATAAGATATCAGGATTGTATATTAAGATAAGAATCAAGGTATTAGAATGAATAGCAATTAAGGAGGACAGACACTGTATTTAAGTGAAGGGAATAGTAGATAGGACATATCATATAAGGAACAGTTTATCAATAGTATTATAAGAGTTTCTTTAAGTTTCTTTAAGTAAGTATTAAGAGTTTTGTTAGTGTTCAGAAAATCATAGTATAGAGTAAATTGTAGGGTAAGCAGATAACAGCAGTTAAAAGTTATTTCAGGGTAGAACCTGAAAAGGAATATTTAATAGTAAGAATTAGAGTTAGGGATACTGATGTTTATTGTTTGTTTTGTTTATAAATTGTATTAGAGTTACCAGAAATGTTAGTAAGAAATGTTAGATGGAAGTAGAATGGAATCTAGGCTCTAGGCCAAACTGTTGAATATAAATTTATTAATTTGAGAACAAATAATAATCCAAAGTTAAGGCAGAATGTGCCAAATGATTAAACCATGTAAGTGAGTATTCATAGTACCAAAGTATGTGATTAACAACTAATTTTGAATAAAATATATGTAAGATATAAATATGGAAAATAGTAAAAATGTAATTAGCTATTCAAAAGTAGGCATGAGGGGTATCAAAATGTTCATCATGAAAAATTAGGAAGAATGGTACTAATGTGATGACTCTAGCTATTAGAATAAAGTAGTAATCTTCAGTTGAAGATATTTTGGTAGAAATAGACGAAAAAAGACGATAAATCATAACAATAACCTGAGTTAATAACCAATGAAAAATTAGCATAATTTATTAAGTAACCATAGCAACAAGAAAAATAACGCCAAAAAACCGTTAGATTTTCAGTAGTCATTATTAACCAACGCCAGAGAGTGGACCGAGTAGCTCTCGTATTAAAATTAAATTATTATTCTTCAAGTAATTTCAAAACTAATTAAAACCAGTGGAAGACAATTACAACAGTACAGGGAATCCTGAACCTAAATTTTTATTTATAAAAAATTAAAATAACAAACCGTAGTGATCCGAAGAAGACGAAGCGACGTCGTGACGAAGAGAGACGATCAGGGACACTATATGAAGATCAGTGGAACCTCCTAAAAGAAGAAGACGACATCAACTGAAGAAATACGAGGCCTGAATCAGCAAGGAGAAGTGCCGAGACGAGGGAAACAGACGACAGGAGTTATCCATAGAAGAAGACGACAACCCAGGAGTTATCTATCGAAGAAGACGACATCAGGATCTTCAGCAACAAGTAACCGATGAGTATAAACATTATCCCTTAAATCGTATTCACAAATTTTGGTCTGAATTAAATATAACTATTTCAAAATCACTGATCACTATTCCGAGTCTAAATAAATGCTTATTTAAATTCACTATCTAACTCTAACCAATTAACAATTATTAAGAAAGTAAAATATGATAAATAATTAACTAATCTTTTAATAACGAACTTTTGGCAAACGAAACATAACCCAAAATTGCTTTACAAATTTTCATTGGTGATTACCTAATCAAGTGTAATGAGATATCGATTTGTTTATGTAATTAGTTTTAAGAATTGTTATAACTTTGTGTGTGTTAGCCGTAAGTACATATTTCTGTAGCCGAAACGACTTTACACCCCTGAGACAAGCGATATATTTACTGTAAACTAACATTACTGACGAATTGTATACAACTGAACTGAGCAAGTACCAACTGCACAATTGTAATAGCCGGTGCAGAAAACGAATTTTGATGTATAAATAAACCAAGTGAAATATTCTAAAGGATTAATAAATGTTCTCAATCTGCAATGCTGTATGTTTGATTCAGTTAATTTAGAATTACGACTAGTAATTATTGAAGTGAAGGCGTTAAAGCGAGACGCAAGCTGGGTCATACTGCGGAAAGCTGTACGCCAATCAGGTGGCGAGGCGGCAACGTTTGAATGCAGCAGAGCAAAATACGGTTTACCCGTACACGACTGAGAGCCTACATTTTGACACGTTTAACACCAAACAACATTTAAACTTTAATTTTTACAACCCACGTAACGGTTTAGTGTACAATATATATATATATATATATATATATATATATATATATATATATATACATATAGGCGATCATAATTTTAAGACCCCTCTCTTGAACTAATTGTAACACAATTATCACATAAAACACAACATTAACATTGTATAAATTTGTAAGTACATCACCAGTAACACACAACCATCAATACAATTTTCTTTCACTCTCATTTTCTCAAAAGTGGCGTGAACACATACATATATCATCACTTCAGCCTCCTGGACAACTCCAAAAAAATTTTTAATTTTAATTTTAATTCTTTGTAAAATTCCCCAAATTGCTTTTCAAGTCCTGTCACTCAAAAAAACACGCTCTGCTACCATTGAAACGGCCCCCAAAACTTTTACAAATTTTTTTTTCAGGGGTCGTTACTTAAAATTTTAATACTAGGCACTTGTCCTAGACGGAAGAAAAAAAGTACTGGGCCCAGCATGACAGGACTTGCAATAAAACAATCATATAACAGTAACAGTAACAACATTTTATTGGTGCTTTCTTTTTATAACATTATTATACCATATCATTTCATCTGAGAGACAACTCGTATAAATGCATACATATATATTAATACTTGTATTCCAATAATGAGAATTGGTGCTACCCCATAACAATAGGATACCCTTACTACGACTGAGATTAATTTACAAAAGATATATTCACACCCCTTTTATAATAATTTGTCTTAATCATTATAATTAAATTCTGATAGCAATTAATCATAATTATTCAATTATTTAATTTAATACATCTAGTTAGTCAATTAAATTACTCAATCAATGAATGTTAATTATAGAAAATCAATTAACTGTGCACCTTCTTTAAACTTTTGAGACATAAATGATCATATTACGCCATATCAGCATCAGTCCTTAGCTATATCAAACATTACAGACGTATATGTATACATAAAATGCAACCCTACTCTTGTACAAAGTATTATTAATGAAGTTTATCACTGAAGTTACAAACATGTGTCCATGAAAGTTCTAATGTCTCTTTTATCATTATGAATTTAACAATTTTTGAATATTATATATATGTCCCATGTTCCATGAAATGATGCTGTGTGATGTAGTTAAATTTAAATTGGAATTTTCCCACCTGGATTTAGAGAACGAAAGGCGGCTATGCATTCTATGATGGTCATTTATGATGATGGTGCTGATAGGTGAAGAAGAAAGTGGTCACATGTTGAATGGTTGTCCTTCGGGAACTACAGGTCCTCTCTCTGTGGCTGGCGACGTGGGGAGCCATTTACTGTCGATCTATTTCCATGATGATGGCTGGTGTAGGTGCCATCACGTCAGCTGTTTCCCATCCCTCGACGGTCCGAGGACCCTGTAACGTCATTGATTTGTAGATATCTGTGACCACTTACATTCACCTACGACTCTTTCTCGCCACCAAAATAGCAACACCACACACTTACTGTCTAATACTTTGGAAATTGTTATTATCTGATTACTTAAAGACATTCGAAAATTATTGATCACTGCATTTTCATTAATGGTTGCAGGATGTAACACACATACGTTAATTCATCTTTACATTTTCTTAATATATGGGCATACATTTTATAATATCAGTTTTGTTAAAATTCCATTCATAATTGTTTAAAACTCTTTCTGCTCAATTTATTTTAATCTCTTTTATTTGTGGGTGCACAGTAACTCTAAATTAACAGACACACAAATATAAAACATCTATGCCCATTAACCTAATACGAAAATTGCAACAATGCTTACCTGAGACCTTTTAAAAGTTTAAGTACTCGTGTAGAGTCGGAGAGAATAAGTAACAGTTCTAGTCGCCAGACCACGAGCGAGTACTTCGGAAGCTGAAGAGAAAATGGAGAATGAACACGCGTTTTACCAGTGCACAACGGTAACGGAAAGGTAACGTTGAAACAACAGTTACGAGGCAGCTATCTGAATTTCGACGACACACCGCGATGCGCTATCGCTCAGGTCGACTGAGCGGGACCGTGACATTGGGGCGATTATTCGAATATGCCGCCCACTTCGGCACAAGTGTTCGTATAAACATTTCTTTGGAATTCTTTTTATACTTTTAGTTTTCGCTATTACATTTATTCAGTAGCTGCACACTGAAGTAACGAACACATGGCCATTGCTTAAGATTTTAAGCTTAGCCGAGGATTGAAGTGCAGGTCATAGAAAGCCAATTATGTATTTCTTCTTCTTCTTCTTCTTCTTCTTCTTCTTCTTCTTCTTCTTCTTCTTCTTCTTCTTCTTCTTCACTTCAAGGATTAGGTTATGTAAACCTGTTTCGACACCCATCTCATCCTTGGACGACCCACGTCTCTTCTACCAATGGCTTTACAGTTCAGTGCCGCTTTTGGGAATCGATCCTCTGTCATACTTTTGCAATTGATCTCACCATTGTCTTCTGTAAGCTGAAATAATATCATCTATGTCCTTTACTTCGAGTTCTGCTCTGATATCCTCATTCCTTATTCTATCTTGCAATTTATAGTTTACAGTACTTCGAAGAAACTGCATTTTTCAGCACTCTGAATCTTGCCGCATTCCTTTTTTATCGTGACCCACGCCCCACTCGCATATGTCAATGTCGGTATTACAATTGTCTTATAAAATTTAATCCTTGTGCTGTGTCTTGTTTTATTTCTAAGATTTCTGTGAATCGTTTCACAAACATTTCTAAATTTATTTATCTTCTCTTTTATATCTTATTCAGACTCATACCTTAGTGCACAGCCGAGATATTTAAAACGGCTCACTTGTTCTAAAGTGCTGTTGTTTATAATTATCTTAGTCCTCACTGGATATTTACCCTTAAAGGCATGGTTTTAGTCTTTTTCACTGAAATTGTCAGAGAGTACTCTCTTGTTACTTCTTGTAATTGAAACATAGCTCTTTGTAAATCGTCTTCAATTTCTTGAATAAGAACTATGTCATTCGCACACAGCAGGGAACCTATACAGATTGGTTTGTTAAACAGTGTTTCCGAAGTCACTCTGGATTTCCATGCTTTCAACGTGACGCCATCGTCAATGTATATATTGTTACGACGGTCTCGTTGATCGTCGTATGGTACAGTGGAAAAAAAATACAAGATACCAATAAAGTCACTAAAAACCAGCTTTAATTATCACAATTAACAGTTTGTAATCAACAAGTTATTCAACAAGATTTTTCTCGTTCAACAATTCAAGTTAATCTGTCCACACAAATAATACTGTCGACTCTAAGAATACCCCACTATAATCACTTTTTACTATTAAGTAAAAACCACTTGAACCACTGTGTAAATCGTCCGACAATAACTCGAACCTCAGTTGAATAAATCGCCACTTAAACTGAAACTAAGCGTCGCTGAATGCTTATATTTATACCCCGCTGAGATTCCAGAATAATCCATAATACGCGTCAAGACTACACCAGAGAGTAATTGGTTGCGGCCTTGAACACAGTGCGCGCGGACCGGTGAAGTCTGGAACAGTCTCGTTAACGCATGTTAAGAATCTCGTACGCACACAACATTACAGCTGGTTCCGCTGGGATAACCGAGAAACATGTAGAGCGTCTCCAATGCCGTAACAATATTAAACAAGGCTGGGGAAATACAAGATCCCTGCCTAACTTCCTTATTTATAGGGGAATATATTCTTTCACAAAACAAACACATATGCATAAACACTACTTGTGTTTATTCCCCCTCCCTCTCTCTCTCACTCTGTCTCTCTTTCTCTTTCTTTCTTCCTCTTAAACACAAACACGCACACACACATACACTCACTCACACTCACGTATGCATACGAGAAAACATTTACGAGAACCGTATAGTAAATAATGGATGAGATTAAACAATAGAACTCGTTATATCTGCAGTCTTCCATAAAAATAACCAGCCGCTAATAAAGTGAATTAGACGAACGTGTGAAGAGTCGATGTTTGAAAATAAGCAAACGAAAAATTATAACGTAGACAGGTCTCGACGTCTGCTGTAATCCGAAGGAGTTTTATAGTTTTAGTGTCGTAGTAAAAATAATAAAACGCGTAATAAGCTCGCATACCGATGAAATTTTTATTGCGCGTCACCTACCTTATAGTGCATAATAGTATTAAGTATTCACGGAAACAAGAGATGGAGATAGGTGGGCGCGTGCGGGAGCAAGAGAGAGAGAGCGATAGAGTGATGGGGCGCGGTATGATGTAAATTCTGTCCCAAGGGGACTTGTAGCGCGGTGGCGGAAAGCAAAGTGCTCCCTTAATATTAGAACAATGCTTTCATCGCCGGGAGAAAAAAGCTTTACATTTTGTGTAGCTCGCTCGCGTAGGCCTATATACCAATGACAATATGTAGACCTATATAAGCGAATTAAATGCTTGGTTACGGAACCGTTTGGCTCCTAACAATCTGACCTATGGCGTTATGTTTCGTAAGCGAGCCCCACACACACACATACACACACACACACACACACACACACACACACACACACACACAACACGTCCTTGCAATAAGTATATTCATAATTATTTATTCATTCAAAATTAAGTAGGTAACTTAAGTCAGTTACAAACAACATTTCAAACACTGAACTAATGGAATTATATTTAATGGAATTATAAGTAGGACTATGTAACTAATGCAATTATAAGTAAATGGAAATTACTGACTTCGAAAGAAGTAGCCCTGGAAACAAGGAAGTAAAATGCAAGGAACGACGTTGTGAATAAGTTGCATAAGTTCAACCTTATGTGCGGGACCATTAGGCGAACTCATAAGTATGCAAGTAAAGGAACACGCCTAAAAATCTACAACATGATAGCTCTTCCCGCACTTCTTTATGGGTCTGAGAATTGATCTTTAACGAAAGAACATGCCAATCGCATCCAAGCGGCTGAAATGAGATTTCTCAGGCACGTGGTAGGGTATACTCTCCATGATCATAGAAGAAACACAGATATACGCCAGGAGCTGAATATTATGAGTACACTCGACAGAATTGCCCTGTATCGGCTGAATTGGTGGGAACATCTTTGCCGAATGGATAACTGCCGCATCCCCAAACAACTATGGAACTATAAGCCGAGGGGGTGGAGAGGTGCGGGACGTCCGATGAAGCGCTGGAGTGACCAGCTCTAATCTTTGCCTATTTCAGACCGGAACCAATTATCCTTGGTTTAATCCTTGAAGATGATGATGATGAACAAGGAAGAAATTCCTGAAGAGTTACATATGGAGCATAGGCTATCTCTATATCCATGTGAGACGTCGACAATTGTGAAACAGAGGAAAGGAGAAGACTTGAAGCACTGGAAATGTGGTGTCATAGGAAGTTACTGAAAGTAAGATGGATCGGCAAGATTAGTAACAATGAGATTCTGACTAAAGTTGGAGAAATAAGACGTTTTTTGCAAAATACTGCTAAGCGAAGGTTTGAACTTATCGGTCATATTATGCGTCACGAGAATTTTAATATAAACAATAACAGAAAGTTACACTGAAGGGAAGACCGAGACTGCAATATACGTATGAATCAGATTATTGCTGATGTAAGTTGTAATTCCTGTGAGGGGATGAAACGGAAAGCACAGAAAGGTTCGGTGTGGGGAACTGCTGGGAACCAATCTGCGGATTGCTAACGAAGGATATGTATAGCAACTGTACCGCCAGCAGCAACAGCAAAAACAGTCACACATTTTATTTTTTAATTGTACCAGAATTTACAGGCATAGTGCAATAATTTTTCTGGTAAACATGTATTATGCAGTTACTTACAACAAATAATAATATTCACGAAGTCAGTAAGTCGGTTACTGAACTCAGTTACAAACAAAATTTAAAGAACTGAACTAATCACAATTAATCTGATTCCAATCACTTGCCAAGTTAGTTCACGCTATAGTCCAGGGGTCTCCAAACTTTTTCACTTGAGGGCCGAATTGAAAACTCTTGGAAGTCAGGCGGGCCAGTAACATATACATATTGTAAACTTATTTTTTTTTTTTAATTTACGACATAATCAAGTCAATAAAATAGATATTTAAATAAAAATTAAGCAGACTTATCCAAAGAAAACAAATTCGTTTATTCAAAATAATGTAAATAAAAGTAAGGAAAAATAACATTCAAAGATATTTCTTAAGTATTATTTTTTGGCTTTCTTATGTACGTATGGGATGTGTGGAGTTGCTTGTGACATATAATGTCTGTCCATTTTGGGTCAAATTTTGATGCTCCTATCACTAGAATGGATTTCAAGTGTTCGTCTGACAAGTTAGCCCTGTACTTTCATTGTATACTTATTTCTTGTTTAGTTGTTTAGTAAAATGTTATAATATCTGAAGTATTTTGACGATCTATTTAAAAACTCCACATAGCATCGGCTTCGGCCGGGTTGCTGCGGGCCGCATAATGACCCTTCGCGGCCATATCCGGCTTTCGGGCCGTAGTTTGGGGACTCCAGTTATAGACTATATCACCAACCGAGTAGGCCTAAACGAAGACTAGAACGTATCACATTACTCCATAAGACTCTATGGGTAACCCGACTACCGACACATGCTTGGTTTTTCCCAACACGCAGTCTATTTACAGTTGTTTACGATAACATCACTCTGTGATGAGTTATCAGTTGTGCAGTCAACAGTTTGATATAACGTGTTCCATTAAGCGTGGCTGCATTAATAGAACAATATTTTTAAGATATAAGCTACTTCTTATTATGTTGTGAGTAAAGAACAAAACATATGAAAGTATCTGGTGATGGCAATAGGAGAATAATTGAAAATTTTCTTTACATTTAGGACGCTCTCGTTGAAAGAGCGAAGCGAGTTCTCAGTTTCAACTCGACCGTTTGAAATTTGTCTGTCTGTCTATTTGTTAGGGGTATGTCTTACGATAACTATTGAACGCATCAACCGATTTTCGTAAAACTTACCACGCATCTCTATACTTTTACACTACAGAACCCTATTGTTTTTCAGAGTGATCCCTCTTAAAATAGGGTGGTGGGAGGCAAAAATTTGAGGGGTTAAAATTACGAAAAAGTCGGAGAAACCTGTGTGAAGTCTAAATGAAAATTTAATCGCAATCTAAATATAATGTTTATTTTTTGAAAATTTCGAAATTTTTGGACGTCAGGGCTTAAAAAGTGGGTGAAAATTTTGAAAAAATTTGCAAAAATTCATGTGTTGTATCAAATTAAAGGTAATTTTAACTAACATCTGAAGTAAGTGTCAAGTTTTAGAAATAAAAATGTTGGAGTCTCAAAGGCAAAAAACAAAATCAAAAATTTGAAAATTATGAAAATCCAGCAGCGCGAGACTCAAAGGAATGATAAACCAAATCGGAATGTTTCCAATGTTTAGTATTTATCGCACGACTGTGTACTCTACAACTGTTATTACTAAAGAAATAGTAGAGGAATCGGGATTTTTGTAAGTTTTTCCATAGTTGAAAAATTATTTAATATCGAAATTTATGTAACAATAAATGTGCTTCTTCAAAATAGTGAAGGAGGGAGAACTTCTTTACTTGTTTCAAAGAAGTAACTGACTATCCTTGTATTGGGGCAATATTAAATAATAATAATAATAATAATAATAATAATAATGAAGATGATGATGATGTTGATACGCGGTGTGGGAGGCTGTTCGCTTCTGTGAACACCGAGGTGACAGGAAATTTTTTACCTGAACGGATTCACTGAGTTTTCTAACTGCCTTGGACAATCCGAGCACAGTGGATCCGTTATTACAGTTGATAATAGCGTTATGTCATGCATTACAAGATCTCGCTTCATCTTTTACTTCTGTTTGGTGTCCGGGTATTGAAGGTAACGAAGAAGCTGACGCTGCGGCGAGAAACGCTCAGTTGATGCGACTGCCGTACGACCTGATGACGCGAAACGCTGAGTCGATGCGACTGCCGTACGACCTGATGACGCGAAACGCTGAGTCGATGCGACTGCCGTACGACCTGATGACGCGAAACGCTGAGTCGATGCGACTGCCGTACGACCTGATGACGCGAAACGCTGAGTCGATGCGACTGCCGTACGACCTGATGACGCGAAACGCTGAGTCGATGCGACTGCCGTACGACCTGATGACGCGAAACGCTGAGTCGATGCGACTGCCGTACGACCTGATGACGCGAAACGCTGAGTCGATGCGACTGCCGTACGACCTGATGACGCGAAACTAGCTGCCACATACACCGTGTGGCAGCGGCAGCAGATGGGGAACACACGGCAGAGAAGCATATCGTCCGTACAAGGTGACCGCAGTCGTCGTGAACAAGTTTGCATCACGAGACTGCGCATTGAGCACACGAACGTGACGTTTTCGTATCTCCTATAAGGACAAGAAGGACCCGTCTGCACTTGTGGCGGAGCACTTACAGTGAAACACATCATCGAAGACTGTAGTGCTCTTGCGGAACTGAGGCAGAGACACAGAGTAAAAGGTTATCTGAAAGACCGCGGAAAAGAACAGTTAGCGATGGGCAGAACTCTGTCTTTACTAAAAGCAGCATGATTACTGTATATGCTTTGAAAATGTTTTGTGCCTTAGTGTGTACGAGTTTCCACTGTCGTTGAGTCAACTAAAATATAGGTGAGAAGGAAAATATCCTTCTAGCAATACTCGTTGTGTTAAAGGCCTTAGTTGCCAAGCCCCAAAACAACAACAACAACAACGATGACGACGACGACGACGACGACAACAACAACGGCAACAGCAATAATAATAATAATAATAGTAATAATAATAATAAGTAACAAAATACAGACACGAATTATCATGGGTACTGGAGTTTACGAAGTGCACTAGCATTAGTTCAAATTATGGCCGGTGATAAAAACATTAAAATTATGTAGCTCACTGTTTCGACCAGTTTTAACGTATGCAGCAAAGATATAGACTTTTCTTAACAATGGAGGAATAGTCGTCCATAGAAGATCTGAAAAGAAAATGCTAATGAAAATATTCGGACCAACATGGAGAATAAGGAAATATATTCGCAAGTGAAGAATAAGGAAAGTCAGTTAAAACAAATCAGAGCACGGAAAGCATCGTACAGAGAATCACTTGTTGAATGTGTGAATTTTCCAAAGATCAAACTGAGCTGAATAAACGTGTTAGCGACTTAAAATTTCCAACTGCCAAATGTCTAAAATAGAATACGATGTAATTCCAATCGGAACTCCTTTAAACAACAATTGATAAGAACATTTATTCAAGTGAAGAAACAGTAAATAAGGAAGAGAGCAGAAAGCGCGTATCGTACGTAGAAAGTTTGTTTCTCGTTGTGATTGATGAATGTGTTGGGCTGTTGGCGTTTTTCATTGTCCCGGACTGGAATCCCGTGGGCTGCAGTTATACATTTTTTAACAGCTCAGATGATTCTATGATGGATGTAAGCTGCTGCGCCTGCTCCGTTTCCTTATACAACAAATTTATTACTTTCTGCTTCTCGCAGGTTTACTCCTTTCTTCCTGTCTATCAATCTCTTCTTTCGCACTTTCGGATGTCTATTAATTTTTATTACGTCGTAGCATTAAATAACGCGTTCTTCTACATACTTTGTAAACTGTGCTAACACGAGCTTTACATACTTACAGATTTCTCGTTTTTCTAAAAAAAAGTAGTACTGTACCTTTATCCGTTCCTGCAGTCATTTTCGATATTTCTATTATGCAAATTGTTTGGCTTCGATCTTTAGTGAATATCGCATATAATTTTGTGTAGGTAAAAGAATTATACAAATTTTAATTTCGTATGTTGCAAACTACTTGGCTGGGGACCGTAGTTGGTGTTCTTAGTCCTATTTTTAAATGAAAAATGATAGTAGCAGTAGTAGCAGTTGCGTACCTGTGACGCCAAAAGTTTATGTTGTTAGGTTAACATGAGAACTGAAATTACACATCGAAAGCGACATGTGTGTAATGTAAAACTTGTTTTTTTTTTTTTTTGCGAAAACTACGAAAAACCCCAACTCGAAAGTAAGGCGGATGGTCCTTGCCTATTACTATACATTTCACTTTTTTGTGGCAGGACTCATTATTCCTCGGTAACTTGTTTTCCAACAAGTTTCGTTTTGTGTCTGACCGAAAAGAAACGTCCATTATGTAGAGCGTATGTTGTCATCTCTTAATACATTATTTTTTGTGTCTTCCAATAACCATAAATTTTTGTATTTTTCAGTTTCCATTTGCTGTTGTAGTTTTGTTAATCTGTCAAATCAAAAACGTTAGGCTCTTTATTTTAAGAGTTACTGTGTTATAAGCATTGTATATACACATTAAACGTTATGTTTTCATCAACCATGGCTTTTATATATTTCAGCAGTAAACTAAAAACCAAAAACCGTTGTCACCTAACCTCACAAATGAAAACAACACGTATTTTTTATGTGGTATTAGTCCTCTTCTATGGCAAAAACCAACGTAACAGAAAAAAAATTCATGAAGTGTACTGAAGGTGACCAAAGAGTATGTCTATTAAGAAATAGGACAATTTACAATTAGTACACTTCTTCTTTTCCACATCGTAATATATCGATACAATCGCATATTGTATATTAAAAACATCGAAAATGTACTGCAGGAACGGATAAAGGTACAGTTGCAAAGAAGTATTTTAAAACTAAATGATTATTGAATTTTTTAGTGCAGTAAGATTAAATTATTTAAGTATTTTGTAAATAAATAAATCTTTATTTATGTACGCTTTTTTTAATTTAATAATGTGATGATAATTTGGTTCAGTCCATATGTACTGCGTCACTCCACTACTAAACGTCACTGTCATAGTTGCCTCCAAATGTTGACCATATAGTTAAGGTACCTTTTTTCCTTTTCCTGATTACACATTATGAACATTGTAGTCTGTTTTAATACTAATAACTTCCTTGAATTAATAACATGAAAATAAATAGGACTATATAACCAAAGTCATGATTTGTGGAAGAAAATAAAATTTTGAAGCTAAACATTGCACTGATAGTGGAAACTCTTCAGGATGTGAGCGAATTTAATAGTTGGGCTGTAATAGTACAAAGGATGGCCGATGTGAAAGTGATATTATTAGCAGGTTAAACCAGGCTAAGACTGCTGTTAACGAAAAATGGAGAATACCAACAACAAGTAGTATCTCCCTTAAAACAAGGAAACGTTTTCTAATGTGTTTTATATGGAGCATTGTCATGTATGGTTGCGAGTCATAGGCAATAGGTGTGAAGGAAAAAAGAAAACTTGACAGCTTTGAGATATGGTGTTATCACAAGATGCTAAAAATAAAATGGTCTGATAAAATGACAAGTGAAGAGGTGCTGAATAGAATAGGCAATGAGAGATGTTTGTTGAAAAGCGTAATTAGAAGATGGGTAACTTATTGGACATACACTGCGGCATAAAGGACTACTAAAATTGGTGATGAAAGGAACGATAGGAGGTAAAGGATATAAGGAAAGACAAAGGCTGCAGTATAGCCTATAAAGTAAATTATGGATGATGTAAAGTGTGAAACTTAAGAGGAAATGAAGAGGAAAGCACAAGATCGATCACAATGGAAGACAGCTGCAAACCAATCTTAGGATTGAAGATATAAGAAGAAGAAGAGAACTTCGCTGACCTGATGAACTCTTAGGATCAGTAACAAATGGAAAACGGTAATAAAAAAACTGAAGAAGGGATTTTAAATATGAAGATTAATCATCAGTTTAGTCTAGACGGGAGGACTAAGGGTAAATTTCAAATAGAACCAAATGTCAAGACTAAACAAAGTTAAAAATTAATATGGACGCATTAGAGTTCACATCACATTATGCCTGCACGTGATGAAAGATGCAAAAATCATGATGTGCTGCGGAGTAAAAATAGCCGACAGGACGACTGGAGAGGCGGTTAACTTCATGTTCGGGTGATAAAGAATGTAACATATTTTGGAAGAACTGTAGTCTCTTACAAGACAAATTGGGGGCAAAATTATAACGGTTGAAATGGTTTACCTCGGAAGATACATCCATTTGCACGGAAAGAACATAAAATACATGAGAACCTGTGGAGTTTAATGTAAATAATGCGTTACAAGACTAAGGTGTTGGAAAATGAAGAGTTACTGTGGTATGGATATGTTAAACATTTGCCCAGACGCAGGTAATTATAGAGAATTTTAGAATGGCAACCGTTCAGAAAACGGAAGAGGAAACAAAAACACGTCAAATCAGAGGCAGCTGCAAGCTAGAGAGTAAGATTTATTGAACTTTTAACATGTACTCTTCACAAGAAAGAACTGAAAGAAAGAGGAGAAAGAGAGGGAGAGAGAGAGAGAGAGAGAGAGAGAGAGAGAGAGAGAGAGAGAGAGAGAGAGAGAGAGACAGAGAGAGAGAGAGTTTCCATTTGAGTTACCCGTTTATACAATTGTCAAGTATAATAAGGAAGGATGTACCTGAAAAATAAAACACGGAAGGATACCTGAATGATGTTTTATAAAACTGTGGCTGTCCTCACAGCCCTGTATGGTGGTGAGACGTGGACTCTTGGTAAGAGGGACGTACAGAGGATTCAGGCAGCCGAAATGAAATTCCTAAGAGAGACGCAAGGTTGTTCTCACTTGGATCGGGCAAGGAACGACGATATTAGACGCGATTTAAACATTGTATCATTGCACCAGAAGAAGACTGAAGACCACAGAAGGAGATGGTGTGGACACTTGTACCGCATGCCTGATATCCGTCTACCTGTGGCTGCCTTGGGTTATCACACTACTGGGAAGAGAGATGTCGGTAGACCGAGGAGGAGATGGGTTCCGGAACAGGTCTAAGGCCTAGTCCTTGGAGTGGTGATGATGATGATGATGAATAAGGAAGGATATTATTCAATATAATAAGGATATTATTCAATATAATAAGGATATTATTCAATATCATTCAAGATATGCATGATACGGTTCTTCAATATGTTACTTCAATTTGCTACAGGGTAACAGAGTAATGCAGACAAGAGATATTCTCATAATTTGCTGCAGTAAAGTATGATTCAATTTGAGGAATGCTACTGGGCAGTGCCTTTGACTATGCAGTTACACTAAAACCAATAACGTAGAAAGTCATATTTAACATTTCAGTTACTTTAATTCGTAATGTGGGCTTAATCAGAGGCGTATTTACGGGGAACCGGACCTTCCCCCCAGAGGGTCGAAAAAGTTGACAGATTTGTAGCCTATTTTATTGTTTTTTTCAGCTGTGTACGCTAATATAGTAGTAACTCTTTTTTTTTTTTTAAATATACAAACAGGTTTATTACATGGTATTTGCGTGTACTTTTGATATATGAAATATGGGAAAATCAATTCAGTCAGTAAATATCTTTAAAACAATGTTTCAATAACGCGTGTTTTTATTGTGTTTTTACGATTAACTCGAATGGGATTGATTTCACGATGTTATCACATGTTTTTAAACAAATTTAAAGATAATAATGTTGGTTAGTTTTGACTTGTTTTTTCTGTTGTATAAAGCCGACTCTACCGGGCCCCCCTCCCCAAGGCAAAATTCTAGACACGCCACTGAATGTATTAATTTAACTGATTAAAGAAGGAGATACCAGAATCAATTTAAAACCTAAATGTAAGGCATATAACCAACGTTATATATACCACCCTAACGAAAGCAATAAAAAATATCGGTATGGAGAACTATACATGACTTCCATGTTCTAAGATTTAGTAATTCCGTATTTTCGAAATGAAATATTTCCATATAAACTATTCTTTCTTCAGCCTTGACCACAGTACTGTGGTCACTAACGTATATCACCTCTCGTTAGCGCACTCGACTTTCACTGATGATGGCAGTCGATGGCACTGCCGAAACGTCTGGTTTTGCAGAAAACATTGGACCACGGCCAAACAGGCCGGGAAGAAATTTTAACAACAAACTACTTCTTTGTTGCCGATAACGTAGTACACATATAAAAAATTTACACCCTCCCCCTTCAACTATCATTATCATTTATGTAAAATTACCCCCTCCCCTTCAACTACCCTTTTCATTTATAGATATGTTATCTACCTTTCTACAGTGGATTATTATGCCCTTCTTTTCAGGATACTTTATTTATAAAAATTAAGTACTTTAAAACGTAAAACGTTGCAGATAAACTACCCCTTCCCCTTATCCGATCTTTACCATAATCAATAGACCTCGAGTCCTCTACATTTCGGGCACATATGCAAAAAGTTATTTTATTTTGTTTGAATTTGCGGCAGTTATCGTTCGTCATAGAAAAAATTTCCACCCCCCCCACACACACACACTTTTCGGAAAATTACTTTTCTTCATGTTGTGAGGAATCAGCCCTTATCTCGAACACGATTTTTTTCGCGATCACCATACTTCTATTTCCTTACGGAACATGGAAGTAAAAATTAACATTTTCTAGTTTTTCTTACGAGCCCATCATAAACAATCTTTATGGAGAACCATACATAGGCTACTTCCATGTTCTAAGATTTATATCGACAATCATTTACTTGAATTTGGTTTGATTACTTCTACAAAAAAAAATCCTGGTAGTAAATCGAGTTTTATGTTTGACAAATCGAAATGAAATATTTCCATAGAAACTACTTCTTTGTTTCCAATAACATAGTACACATAAAAATAAACATTTTAAACATTAGTTAGTAGCATAGTTCTGGCAATTCCCTTTGTCAGCTTTGACTTTATTTAAGGTTCGAACACTTGACTGTTTGCGGTTGGGGGGCGCCGCGCTGGAACCTGTCGTTTGATGATGATCGTCAAGTGTGATTATAGGCGTACATCTGCAAGCGTCACGTGGCGGACAACAATTGGAGTACTTAACACGTGACCACACTATACAACGCGACCAATCACAAACCAATGAGAAGTCACGTGACTAACAGACAGTTTCACTAGCGTGATTGATGCACTTGAACTAATCCATTAGCTCTTCCAATATCTCGTTAACGCTCACTCAAGTTTGTCCTTTCTTCCTAATGTAATTATCCTGTCTCTAGGCTACTCTATGTAATTCCATATAATAATGTTCCAGCCGTTAAACTGTAGCTTTTTAAACTTTATTACCGCAAAGTAAATTTATTACTTTACGCAATTAATTGCTTTTAGCAACTATTTAATGACAGAATGTGTGTGATAAAAGAATATTGCTTAATTTTACTGTACGCTTTTTAATATAAACAGTTTAGCTAACAGAAAATGCAGCTGACTAATTTTAGTAACTGTTAATTTATTCTTTCTGTGTTTTTCATTTGTTAATTGAAATAACGTTATTTTTTGGTAGGTTTTTTTACTTCCATGTTCCGTAAGGAAATGGAAGTATGGAGATCGCAAAAAAAATCGTGTTCCAGATAAGGGCTGATTCTGATTGTACTACCCTCAAAACATTAAGAAAAGTCATTTCCCGAAATGTGTGTGTGTGTGTAGAATTTCTTCTATGGCGAACGATAACTACCGCAAATTCAAACAGAATCAAATAATTTTTTGTATATGTGCCCGAGTTGTAGAGGACTCAATGCCTATTGATTTTTGTGAAGATCGGTTAAGTGGGAGGGGTAGTTTACCTGCAACATTTTACGTTATAACAAGAATAAAGTACTTAATTTTGATAAATAAAATATCCTGAAAAGAAAGTCATAATAATCTACTGTAGAAAGCTAGATGAAATATCTATAAATGACAAGAGTAGTTGAAGGATGAGGGGGTAATTTTTTGTATTGATGTTATAAATTTATTCGACCGAAAACTTAAAAATTTCAGTAAAATATTAACAATTGTTGTCGTTCCATGCTATGTAACCATGGGTACGTAAACAAAATAATTTTTTGTTTTCAGAAATTCACAGAAAAGAAACCTTGGGCGGTATTCGCTTTCTTTCGCGTTGTTTAAATAAAAGATAATTTAATCAAATTGATTCTTTATTTTTAAAATATTAACAACTAGATACAATTTGTATTTTGATTATCTTTCTCAGCGTTTTTACCAAAAGCATGCTGATATATTTGGTTACGTTCTGGGTGTAGGCCTACATATTAAAAATAATTTTATAATTAGTTAAAACATGGAAGTCATGTATACCGATTTTTATATCACAAAACGTCTTCTAAGAGGACCGAAAACTACAAAATTAGAATTCACGTCATTAGTTCTGCGTGTTCTGACGATGGAAGTGTTGAAGTTGTCAGAGCATTGGTGTATTGGGGGGGGGGGGCGGTCGATTCGGCTTCATACAAAAGAAAAAAAAATAGTTCAGACTAATCAACATTACTGTATTTAAAGTTGCTGAAAAACGCGTGATATTCTGAAATCAGTCCCATTAAAGTAAACTGTAATAACACAATTAAAATGCGCGTTATTGAAACTTTGTGTACAAGAATTAACAGAATTGATTTTCCTACAGACCTATTTCATATTTTAAACGTAGGTACGCTAATGCTGTGTAATATACCTGTTTGTATATTTAAAAAGGAATGATTACTATATTAGCGTACACAGATGAAAAGATAATAAAACAGCCTAAAAATTAATAGATTAACAAAATTCAACAACCTTTTTCGACCCTCTGGAAGGGAGGGGCGTCCGGTTCCGTTCGTCCCCGCCGTAAATACGCCCCTGTGTCAGAGAACAGTTCTACAGAAGTGTCGGAGTAACCGTTTGGCACTGCTCACGTATAGGCCTACATTTGACAGCGTGTACAAAAACAAATTAATCAAAATATATAAGAGATATGAATCCATAAAGAAGTAGAAATCATTTTTTTTTATTAGCAGAAGTCTGATTTTCAGTAAAAAAAGTACTAAAATACAGTGATCCAATTTTATAATTTTTGCATATAGGTCTTCTTGAAAAGTAGAATAGGCCTGGAACTGCACGATCGCATTCTAATCGCTTTATAATCCACGAAAATGCCGTTAGAAACGGATTTGTTATTCACCAGAGTAACGAAATACAAGAATACTGGAAATTCGTCTATCTGTAAAAATGCTGTCATTTAGTCACCAGAGGAGTAGAACAGAAGATCACTGAAGGTCGTAACGTCTGGTTCTACAACAAAAGGACCATGGCCCAACAGCCCGGAAAGTAATTGTAATTTTACTGAATATAACGCTGTAGATGTTATAACTTTCATTTTTCAGCAAATGAGCGCGCTAAAGTAATTTAAAAAAAAACATAATAAAATAATATTTTGCCTTACGTTACTCAAGTACGTCTGACGTCTTCTAAAAATGCTTTTAGTTCTATAGAAGTTAGAAAAACACTATTTAACGAGGATGAAAGAACTGTCGTAGCCAAATATATTGCGACAACAATTATTACACTAATGGTAGAACATTTGTATTACGCTTTATAGCCCTTACGTAGTACATTAAACCAGGGGTCTCCAAAATCGCCCCGCGAAGGGCCATTGTCCGGCCCGCAGCTACCCGGCCGATGCTGAGTGCAGTTTTTAAATACATAGTCAAAATACTTCAAATATTAGGCCTATAACATTTGACTAAATAACTAAGGGATAAATAAGTTCAGTAAAATGTTACAATATTTTGTACAAATTTAAAACATTTACGTAGTTAATGTGCTTGTTCGTCTGGCTGCCTTGAATGAGTCACGCTTTTCACTCGCATCAACCTAAAGCGAAGATTCCTATTCCACCCGTGCGCTCGGCTCTAACTCCCCCCGTTTTCAAAAATTTGTCTTTGTAAAATCAAAGTACAGGGCTGACTTGTCAGACGAACAGTTGAAAAATCCATTCTAGTGATAGGAGCATCAAAATTTGACCCAAAATGGACAGACAAGCAACTCCACACATCCCATACGTACATAAGAAAGCCAAAAATTAATAGGCTACATAAGAAATATCTTTGAATGTTAATTTTATTATTTTTATATACATTATTTTGAATAAATGAATTTGTTTTCATTGCATAAGTCTGCTTAATTTTTATTTAAATATCTTGATAATTTCGTAAAGTTAAAAAAAATATGTTCACTATGTGTGTATGTTGTTGGCCCGCCTGACTTCCAAGATTTTTCAATTCAGCCCTCAAGCGAAAAAGTTTGGAGACCTCTGCTTTTAACGCTTTGAATAAGCACAACTCTTAAATTTCTTTAAGAATAAACAAACAAATTACTTAAATTTATTTAGTAGTAGGCCTTCTTAGGCTGTTCGTTAGTGTATTTATATGACTGATGAAAATTTTATATAGCTTATTGACTTACAAAAATAATTAATTATATTCGAAATCAATTAGGCTATACTACTCAACATAATACTAGTTTGGAATCAAGGTATTTTTTTTTTTTTACTTAGAACATGTTTCCAACGGTTTGCTCATTTTTTATATTTTTATTTTTTATGGACGATTGTTTAACGCGAGGAGCAAACAAACCGCTTGATGCTCGAAACATGTTCCAAGTAAGAATAAAAAACTTGATTGTAAACGAGTGAGGCCTATATTAAGTGATTATATATCAAGTAAATAACTGCAGCAACAGGCGTTTGAATATTTTCCTACGCATTCCTATCGTCAGAAAATAGGAAATAAAGCGACTCTAGTAAGCCTAACTTGGATTCAAATTAATCCATTAGAATGTGACGATACTTTACTATCAAGTGATGCTTATAAGTGTTAATTTAATTCCTAAATGTATTAATTTACTTGATCAAAGATGTTTTATCAGAAACAAGTTAAAAACAAAGTGTCAGTTACATGTGACCATCATTAAGTATTCATCTTGTTATTTCAATTAGCAGTCTCCGTAATTCCAACATCGTCGTGCTTACTTGCCAAACTGCTACCTGTCATGATCCGGACGAGGCCTTTCAGTGTCTCCAATACATTTTACTTTTTCTTACAAGGCCATAAAAATACAATTTAAACTTTCTAGAGCGATCTGGAATATCAAGAGCACAGAAAATTTACTTTCTGATCATTGCAGATGCTTGTACATAGAATAAGCGAGTACGTTCTCGTTTAACTTGATATTGTTTTTATTCCCGTCATTAGTAACCTTGATTGCGGAATATAAGTTTATAAATGCAGTTGTAGAAGCTAGTTTAATTTAAAACAGTTAATTGTTACTGTGGTTCCTGCAACGTGATCGTGTTAAAGTGTTTACTTGTCCTTAATCGAAATAAAAGTACAGATGAAATAGTAAGATATGAAATGGTTCGCGCAGATCGTAGTGGGTCAGGGAAGGCGGTGCAGGATGTGGGGTGTCAGGTGTCGATCCATGACACACAACCATGTGACACATCAACCATGCAGCTGTTTTGAACAGGAAATACTTAATTAGTCCAAAAACAACCAATTAAAAGCTATGCATGCGCATTGAGATCTTCTGACACAGCGCAACAGACACCTGTTTCATGTCTGGTTATTTTAGTTGTATGTAAGCCTATAGCAATATAAAAATCTGTATTCACAGATGGGTGTTAATGGGCCGCAGTAGTTAAGAAATGTAAGGATTACATTAGCGTAGGATAAGGAAGTATATAATAGAACCGAGAGCAGTCGTTAGGAAGGATAAGCTGATAAATGGCCGGATAAGAGAAGAATCAAAAACAAAGAATTTACCTTAGAATTTAGAAAAATTTACCCATCAAAGACAGCATGCATAGTAGTGACAACAAACACCTCAGTACCGGTGTAGAGGCTATGGGAAGCAAAAATACAAGGGAAAAAGAGGAAGACCAAAAAAGACATGGTACAACATGCTGAGTAAATTTCGCCCAAAGACGAAAGCAATAACGTGGGCGTATTTGTAAAGAATAAAGAGACTTGCTTAAATTTACCCTTACTACAGGTGGAAAGAGAATCTTTATACAGCCAACATATTATCTGTAATCGCTACTTCATAACTACAATTATTTTACTGATTTTAATAATTATTTTTTAGTAGTGCGTGATGGATTATCGCGTTTACAGGCCGAGTTGTAATTATTCAATTAAGAGTAATCTGCACAACGTGTTAATAAAAGGTATTAATATTATGCATTTTTTACTGTCCGTGACCTCTCACACACATACAACACCCATATTGAATAATTATTTGACATTTTTTTGCATATTTATAGGCCTATAAATTATTTATTTTACTGCACACCTGATGTAAGTATAGGCCTATCTTTAGGAATATATTTCTTTTCTTTACTTATGTACATTTTGTTGATCACTTTTACTGGTGAATATCCACAGAGCAAATTAAAGAAACTTTATGTATGCCTATTGAAAATCTCTCATTCAGTCTATAATCAATTTTTAAATTCAAAGGTTTTTAAAAAATACTCAGATTTTTAAATTACTCTAGTAGCCTTGACTAGTAAACTCGTTCAACGAATTTCAGTAAATAAAAGAAATACACACTTGCATGGAAACAGTCTTCTTCTTCTACACTTCAGGGATTAGGGTAGGCACACATTGTGCCTGCTGTTTCGACTTCACATTATCAGATCCATTTCTTTCTTGGCCGTCCTACTTCCCTTCTTCCAGATAGCTCGTACTTGTTTACAATTACTGGTATTCTATCTTAAACCATGCGACTTAAATTCTTCACTTGTATTCTTCAATTTTCTCATTTAGATTATATATATATTGTAACGTAACAAAGTTGAGGTCCCCGACGTTACATAAAAACTTTGTCAAAATAACTGAAAACAATGCCCAAGGTATGCCATAATTAAGGTCAAGATGGCCAATTTCACCTAAAAAATGTATTGATGATACCTAGTAGGGTTACTAGGTAATAAAATATTAAAAGTGTATCTAAATAAAATATGGAGTGATCAGTGTAAGATGTAAACTATAAACACTGTGTCTAATGAGATGAGTTTACTGTGGATGAGTTTGAATATAATGGACTGTTTAATTAATATTTAATGTTTTATAAAGAAGTACCTGTTGTTGTGCTTTATCATGATATTGTGTTTACATGATATTTGTTTTGTGTTTTGTATGTAGTAGGTGTGGAGCCATTGCTTTAAGGAAGTACTAAGTAATGGGTGGTCATTTCATTCATGCTAAACTTGTATTTAAGTGATTAAATACAAGTGTGTTGATTATGTATGGTATCATGTTAAGTATATTTACTTTAAATAATTAATGAAGATGTCTTAAAATAATATTTGTAAACTTGGCCAGGAAGACAATAAGTGTTAATAAATTGTCAAGTGGTCATTACAATTATGTTAAAAACCAATGAAGGGTTCAATGATAAACTAAATAATAATAATGAATTGAAATCAGGAAATTAAAATTGGAATAATTGGCCATAAGCCAGTGACTCTTTGTACAGTAGGTCAGGTCAGAAAAATTAAATTAAAAACAAAAAATTATAACACATGTAATAAAACCAATAGGCCTAAAATTAGTCTTTTGTAAAAGGAAATTAATACCTTTTAAAATAAGTCAATTAAGAAGAAAATGTAGTAAAATGTATACGGTTTAATAAGACAGATTAAGTGAAAGTTTTATGTGATTTAATGTAATTCCAAGCAGGGAGTATTTTATTAAATAAGTATAAGAATATTTCCTAATTCTGGCTCTAGGATAACAAATATTATCCAATGACAGAGGAAGCAATGGTTGTTAGGGCAACAAAATGCAAGATATCTTGTTGGTTTAGACATTCAATTGTTATATATAAACGAGGACAGTTCAATCAATATAAATCTCGAAAAAACCACGAAACCTCATGAATAAAATTATAATGTAACGTTTTTTACCACGTTACAAATCCAGGGAACCCATCTTAATTGACACCTGCCAATTACATGGGCTGCCTACGTTGTAACGAACTGTTATTAAACTCAAAATAATTGAAAAAATTACTTAAGCAAATTATTAGCAAACAAGGGAAGGTATTTCACTGATTTATGCACTCATTTTCATGTGTAATAAGATGACTTCTCTTTATTAACAACTGATATGAAGAGATCCCATGACATAATTAATTAGATTAAAATATTTGAATGGTTTTCAGAAAAACTGGGGATCAAACTGATTATGTATTCTTTTTACCTCGGATCCGAGTTTACTTTAAGTATATCTATAGCAAAGACTTCTGAGTATTTTGTGTTCATCTAGATGCTTGCAAGACTTCTTTTACCATTTGAAGAATGGTATTATTAACTAAAGTGATTATAATTTACATTTACATATAATGCGTACAACGTATGATATTGAATATTACAGTAAACTCTTAGTTGGTCTCATTTAAATTTTAAATAAAATTATAGTCTTTGAAAAGTCTCTTTTCTCTGTAAGTTATGTCTCAAATATAATTAACTCTCGATAGGCAAGCTATCGAGTCACCTTTACAATAGGTGGCGGTAACCTCGTCCTGGGGTGTCTCTCTTGGGAATTCTTGAAGTCGGCGTCGTCATCTGAGTCCTGTCTTCGGCAAGTACTAGATAGGTGGTTCACAGCGGAGATTGAAGTTTCTCTAGTTTAAGTTGGTGTAGATCCACGTAGGTCCTCGTCAGCGTCTTATGCCTCGTATACGTCCACATGTGAAGTTTATGCAGGTCTCATCTTCATGTGTAAAGTTGTACTTTAATTTACGTCTTGAGGGGAGACGTCATCTTGCTTACTACTTGTTAGTTTTTTTTTTTGTTTTAACTTATTACATTTTTCTTTTTAACACAACTTTCTACAATTCACACATTACACTCGCCCGCCACGTTTAGCAGTGGTAGCTAACATTTTAAATTAAATTTAAACAGTGCATTTTGGTGGAGCTCTCGCTCGTAGTTCTATACGCTCTGACGGCAGCGTTGTGACTCTCTACTCGATTCGACTGGCACATTACAACGGAGAGGGGCAAGTACTCCGCGATAATATAGTTCCTATTTTTATTTAAATTGACATTCTTATTACAAAAACACAATACATTAATCCTACATATATAATTTAAGTGAATTATTTTAACTACTCTTGTGCCTTCAAATTACTAATTACAAAGATTATGATTTTTATATCTTCCTAAGTTACAGACAACTCGCTATGCACGTTGTGTCCGGAATTAACAGGTCACCGCATGATGACTAGCAAAGGGTTAATTGTGATATTAATAACTTTTTTACAATTCGAATTTTTATTAATGCTTTAGTTAGATTTTCCATTTACATCTCATACTTATTCTGAGTTAGGACAGGGGCTTTAGGTTTAATAGTGCGATTTAAAAATACTTAATTGCTAGTAAATTAATTTTTTATTTATTTAAAATTCTATATTCAATTAAATCGTCACAATAATAAATCCAAATTAATATATAATCACTGATTGAAAAGACGGATTGGACGACTCCCGAGACTATTACTTCGAGAATATCAAATACCTATTAACAAAATTCAAATCAAAAATCTAAAAAAATTAATTAACTAAACCTACTATCAAATGAGTAATAATGGAAACCATAAATAAATGAAGATAACCCAGACCTGGAGAAGTCGAAGTGAATAAATACCATACAACAAAAAATTAAAGAGAATTAAATTTACCTACTGAACCTCACTTTCAACAACAGAGCAAGAACTTAATACTACACTAATTCCATCGGGACCTGTGACCACCAGAAACGAAAAATCAGCGAAGATCAAGAACTGAACTTTGTGTTACATCCTGGGACACTAACACCAACTTTTATTGAGAAGCTGGAGGTGGATATATTCCAGCCATTCTTCATCACTCGTCGATCTGTCATCGTTATTGGAACACGGCCTTCGAGTATCTTGTAAACGCTTGGTAAAAAACCTGCTTATGTTGATAATTTATATAATAAGATTTTAATTTAAATTGTAATACCTAGTAACCTGAATTTGCATTACCTGGCCTTACTAATAGTTAAAAGAACTACATGTACACTGAGATAAAAGACAAACTGAAAATTATAATTAAATTGTAACATCTAAACAAGAGTTCAATAACAAATCGATTCTGTATTGTAGGATCGATATGATGTTTTAATAGTCGGAGAGAGCAACTGTTGGAATTTTAAAATAATATAAAATAAAGAATCCTTCTTGTATTGACGATTTTGTGTTATTGTAGAATAATTATTGTATTTCGAATAGGGTGTATCTTACAGAGAAAGAAAGTGATAAAAGCGTCAAGTGGAACGACTTAACCTATAATAACGAGTCAATCGCCAATAACAGCGCTCGTTTGCAGACAGCTGGTGAAGACGGGAGAATAGAGAACTAACTTACTCTCTGCGCTACTCTCTTACCAATTTAAATAATACATACTGACTAGGGTTGGAGAAAATTACTGAATTATTCACTGTAATAACTGTAATATAGCGTTTTTTCTCTGGTAAAACACTTAATAACCACTTAACACAGATCTATGGTCAATAACCGAATAATATCAACCACTTAATAAATAATTTTTATAATTAACATTGATTGGCAGGAGATCTCATCTGCAGTAACATATTACAAATAATTAGTAATCCAAGAAAGGAAGATAGATTACAAATTGACGTCAACAACGTGGGGCTTAACGTTGATACACGGGAGTCACACATAAGTACACCCACACATTTTTTAATTAGATTACAATATATATATATATATATATATATATATATATATTCAATCACTTTCTGCTACAGTTCGTTTCCTGATGTATATAAAATATTTAAAATTTGTATTTACTTTAGGCCTACCTCAAGATGTTATTTTTCCCTTATTTGGAACATGTTTCGAGACCTATTGTGGTCTCATCCTCAGCCTTCGGGATTCTGCGTCGATTCCGGAAACATGTTCCAAATAAGGGAAAAACAACATCTTGAGGTAAAGTAAATACAAATTTTAAATATTTTATATATTATATATATATATATAATTCTTACCGTATATTTTCATTTATTATATGACCTCTTCTTGTACATCCTTTAAACCTTCTTCAAAATATCACCACTGCTGATTGTATGTTGCTTTCATCTCTTTATTTTGTAGTCCAGGATTCACTGCCGTATAATAGCACCGGAACAGCCATTGTTTTGTAGAATTTTAATTATGTCTTACGTCTCGTTTTATTTGTCAGTGTTTTATTTGTAGTTCCACATATGTGTTGAAATCTATTGACTGTATTTTGTATATCTTTGTCAAAGTCACAACTTATATAACAACCCATTGGTTCCCAACCTTTCCGCTTGCTTTCACAACCTTTCACTTTGGTCTTCCGCGTTCATTTCGAGTACCGCCAGAGCTTCAAGAAAATAAAATAAGATAAGAGCAGAATTCTAATGAAACATTACCGCAGAGTGTTTAGGTTGTGTTTTCATAAACGTTTTAAATCGTGTCCTCTAAAAATTTATTGTTGTTTTGAACGTACATTTTTAATTTTATTTTTGTTAAAGTAAATGGCTTTTTGGTAGCTAGGTCTTCTTGAGTACCACCTTGGATCCCTCCGCGTACCACTGGTTGGGAACCCCTGACCTACATAGTAAAAATTTGAGTTCTGTTCCAATACTTTATCCCAAATAATAATCTTTGTGCGTACTGGAAATTGTAATAGTGAGCCATAACTTTTGTTTTGTTGGTAGATATCTTTAGGATGTAGTAGGCTATTGTCGTCCCATTTTACGCAGTCTGTACACAAAGCGATGTAAGCCTGCTTCGTAATTTTGTAGTGTAACCACATCATCTGCACACAGCAAAACATTTAAGTGGTAGGCCTAATTCCTTTTCAGCTGTATGTAGGCTACAGATGATAATAAAGTATGTAAAATAAAATAACGAAATAAAATAAAGAATTATAATAAAATACTGAATACAAGTTTTATAATAAAATAAAGAATTTATGTAGACCTATATATAAATTTGTTTTTAATGTATAAAAATGTCCAAGGCAACACACACACACACACACACACACACACACACACACACACACACACACACACACACACACACACACACACACACACACACACACACACACACACACACAAAAGATTATTTATTATCATCAAATTTAAATAAACAGTTAATGCAGGTGCAATTAATTAAAGCTATCTGTCGTATAAACTTGAACAGAGTTTCTGATCGAGAGTGTTGCACACAACACAACCCCTTTCGCAGTGACCGTCGATTGTGTGTGTGTGTGTGTGTGTGTACGGACATATTGCAAAGTCATAAACCCTGAGAGTCAGTAGGGGGTAGCGGTGGTGAGACGAGGGTAGAACGCTGGTTCCCAGTTGTCCCAGGAGAGAGCGGTAGCGTCCTGGCGCGGCGCTCAGACTGCGTCATTTTAATTGTCGAGTAATCACGCGGTATTTATGTGCGAACGGGATCCAGACTGCTCCTGAGGGCATACACAACACAACGCGGCCGGTCCACACGGTGACTTTCCGTTTGCAGTAACAGTACGGTAATGACATCTTGTGGTAATTCCGGCCAAAGTGAATTCACACGATTAGCACATCTGTTAGTTGTACGGTTTCTGATGTGACACTGGATTACTGGTAAACGCCACACACACACACACACACACACACACACACACACACACACACACACACACACACACACACACACACACACACACACACACACACACACACTGCATCTCAAAACTAAACCGTCGCGTCGCAGAAATATGTCACAAGAACCACAGATTTTTTTTTATTCATTACCTTACAAACATATGTTGAAAACCGTGTATAAATGACCAATTGTTAAGCAAATTCTGCCATATAACATAAACATCTATGTGGTATTCATAGGAATGTATTTCATGGGGACCAAAACCATGGCCTTTAAAGGTAAATATCCAGTGAGGTCGAAGATAGTTATAAACAACAGCACTTTAGAACAAGTGAGTTGTTTCAAATACCTCGGCTGCGGAGTAAGCTATGAATCTGAATATGATATAAGAGAGAAGATAAATAAATTTAGTAGCCTAATATATGTCGTATGATTCATAGAAATCTTACAAATAAAACAAGACACAGCACAAGGATTAAATTTTATGACAATTGCAATACCCACGTTGATTTATGCGAGTGAAGCGTGGATCATGACAAAAAAGGAAAGCGGCAAGATTCAGAGTACTGAAATACAGTTTCTTCGAAATACTGTAAATTATACATTGCAAGATAGAATAAGGAATGAAGATATCAGAGCAGAACTCGAAGTAAATGACATAAATTGAAATTACAGTATTTCAATTTACAGAAAACAATGGTGGGATCATATGCAAAGGATTACAGAGGATCGATTGCCGAAAGGGGCACTGAACTATAAAGCTATTGGTAGAAGAGACGTGGGATGAGATGGGTGCCGGAACAGGTTTATATAACCTAATCCTTGAAGAGGGTGAGAAGAAGAAAGAGAAGGAGAAGGAGAAGGAGAAGGAGAAGGAGAAGAAGAAGAAGAAGAAGAAGAAGAAGAAGAAGAAGAAGAAGAAGAAGAAGAAGAAGAAGAAGAAGAAGAAGAAGAAGAATCCTGTAGCATTTGAAATAATTATAGACAAGTGACATAAAATTGCAAACTCATTTGCAGTTTGTTTACTCATGAACACGAGTAGTCTATTTAATGAAACGCATTGAACGTAATTAAAAAAAATTAACATTAACGATATTTGACTGAAAACAAAACAAAACTATTAAACTTACAACACAATATAAGATTGGAATTATTATTTGCCGGGTTGTTAGGCCGTGGTCTATTGATACTGTGTCAAGACAGACGTTTTGGCCCCACCATCGGAGACCATCTTCAGTGTCAGAGACAATTGGAACGGTGTCTGCCAATTACCCCAGTGCCGAGGAGTACGGATACAGTGTCAGTTGTTTCTGACACTGAAGATGGTCTCCGGTGGTGGGCCGAAACGTCTGTCTTGCACAGAAACAGTAGACCACCAACGCCTAACAGCCCAGCTAATAATAATGCCACAATTTTGGCGTCGACCGTGAAAGCCTAAGGAATTCTTTACAGTAAAGATTTAGGAAAAAACCATTTGTTATAAAAGAACGTAAGTAGAAAAAGTTTTCACTGCAAGACTTATTTTATTTTTTTTTAGTTCTATTGTTTTCATTTTTACTGAATTGGAACATGGAAATGTTTTACCTTCTGTACCATATTCATCTACAAATAACAAAGGTGCTAAGAATAATTTGGGTATAAATGGCTTACACATTTATACATTTTTTGTTTCAAAAGAATATTACTTTCCATCTTTTTGCCATTCCCACTTCCCACTGGATGAACCTCAGCCTCCAACACAATGCGTCTCCATAGAGCTCTTCATCACTCACTTCTCTCCGGTATCTGATATCCTTCTCAAACCCTCTTCTTCATTCTTCAGCAGAGGCGTATTTACGGGGGGACCGGACCAACCCAGAGGGTCGAAAAAGTTGACGAATTTTGTTAATTTCTTAATTTTTGGGGTGTATTATTTTTTGTTTCATCTGTGTACGCTAATATAGTACTATTTTTTAAATATACAAACAAGTTTATTACACAGCATTAGTGTATACGTATGAAATATAGGCTAGTCAATTAGTATTTTGAGTCAATTCAGTCAATTAGTATCTTGTAAACAGTGTTTCACTAACGAGTATTTTTATTGTGTTATTGCCGTTTACTGTAATGGGAGTGATTTCAGGATGTTATCACACGTTTTTCAGCTACTTTAAAGACTGTAATGTTGATTAGTCTGAACTTGTTTGTTCTCTAGTATGGAACCGACTCGACCCTGGACGCTTTCCAAAGGGCAAATTCTAGATACGCCAACGTTCTACAGTCACCTCTTCCTTCACCTTTTGCGTCCATTAATTACGCTACACCATTTTAGGTAGTTTGCGAGCCGTGGGTTAGTCAGAGTAGGCTTTTGGAGGCAGGGTTTAAACCCTCGTAATTTCTCACTTACCTAAAACCCATATCTGCCCTTTTAATGTAGGTCTAAGTAGATAAGTGAGCATAACACGTATTCATCTCCTTTGAGCCGTCAACAAAAATCATGAAATATTTGACCGTACGAAGTCCTTGCATACGTCCATGCTGTTGAGGATGAGCTGTATAGCGTATGCATAGCGACTTGATTTGTTGTACGATATCTTGGGTAGCTTTATCATATCAAGTTTTGTGTATTGTCTTTGATCAACACACGCCCCTCCTTTGTTAGTCCATATATTTTCCTTTATTTCTCCTCTAGAGTCTCCTAAATAGGTTTAAGAGTGCAGATCTCAGCTGTATAATTAGATACCATCTGCCTTTGCCAAAGTCAACAAGCACTGGTGGTTCAAATCTGTTGACGATTGGCCCACGTTCCCCAGATAACTAAGCGCTTTCCTATTAAATTGTGAACTATGTTCTCTTTTTTTTTTACACGAACAGGCCAGCCGTGGACCACGCAAATATCATTTCCTTTTCTTCACCTGCCAGAAGGCCCTCATTCGCACACTATGCGCCGCCTTCCTTTCCGCTGTCCACCCCTTTCTCGTCTTCTCCTCGCCGCAGAAAACCTCAAGATTTTTAATTTCGTATCTGTATGTATTTCTACCTACCCAGTCGTTCAAAGAGATACCCAGTTTCATCATTTCCTCCTTGAGTTGTTTGGTGTATCCGATCAGACTGGAAAGTTGCCAAATATAGGTGAAAATTTGTTTATTTAATCTGGACCAATCCATCAGAACCATATGTCTAAGGAATCTCAGTCTTTTCCTTCGGAAAGCCATTTCCAGATCTTCCAGATCCCTGTACAGCTCTTCTTTGGATCTATGCCTGTACCCATCTTCGGTTTTCTTGACCCATAAATTTTCCGAAGAATTCCTCCTTAAAGTTAAAGAAGAGGTTCCAAATTTTGAAAGCACATTGTTTCCACTCCATACATGATCACCGCCCTGATCACAGTGTTATAATGGCGGACTTTCGCACTTCTGGAAAGGTTTTCCTTTCCATACAGTTCCCGGGTTAGAGTAAAGGCCTTTGCTAATTTGAGTTTTCTTATCTCCGTTTCGGGATATGTTTTCCCCAAGATATTTAAAGCTGTTAGTATAATTTATTTCTCCATACGTAGTGTCCAGGCACGTTTTCGGGAATTTAAATAGGGTGGTCATAATTTCCGTTTTAGCAAAGGAGATTTGGAGGCCAGTTTCCTCCGCTATCTTTTTAAGATCTTCTACTTGCTTTCTTGCTTCTTCTTCTGAATGGAAAAAGATGGCAAGATCATCCTCGAATGCCGAACAGCTTAATTCTACGCCTTTGGATTTGTTACCTATTCTAACCATAGTGGAATTGTCTTTATGGAAGGTTTTCATGACTTTATCTAGGACACAGTTAAAGAGAATAGGGGAGAGTCCATCCCTTTGACGTACGTCAGTGTGAATTGTGAAGGGGTTACTAATTTCTGCTAGGAATTTAATTTTGGAAACTGTGTCGGTTAAGGTTAATTTAAATAAATTTAGAGTTTTGGGATCGAACCGCATTCCTGCAGACACTGGAAGGAGGGTCTCCAGACACTGAAACTATGTTCTCTTTCTTATTACAGTAATTGCAAATTACTTTTTTATGTGTAATTAATTAGTGTCATTCGTCTCACATACTACCATGGTGCCATTGCATTTGTATGTTTATTGTTACTTCCACTTACTGTGAGTTTCCCCCATATTACAAGCTCTGGAATCGTCATTACGCTTCAACTAACAAATTCACTGAAACATCTTTTAACTGGTTCTTTGCTTGTAACAACGTAAAATAAGATAAACGTTTATTAACAACATTGTGTGTGTGTGTTTGTGTGTGAGAGCGTTTAGACCTATCCGTTTGGTTTAAAAGAATCAGTGGTTAAATGAATGTCACAAAGTTATTTACCCATGGGATCAGAAATACATATCAACAGAATGTACTAATCTTTTACCCAGTGGTATAAACATCGTTTTAAAAAAATATGTTTCACAGTTTCTTGTAAAACGAATAACTGCATTTTGAAAGCTTTGAGACCGAGGTCCAGTAGACCAGTATTTGGGGGGGTATAAAAGAGAGTACGAAGAATGTAATAGTTTTTATATTGAACAGATAGCCAGAAAGTTTTTGGATATGTATTAAGAACATCTGCCTAAGGGTGACGATTGAACATTAAATCGAACTTTGCCTTACATATCATTACTTATAACCATAATTATCCCAGTTTTCAAAACAGTTTTAAACCACTTCATTTCTGCAAAAAGAGCAAACTCATGGACGCACTGGAAGAGTTTGAAATTTACAGAGCCTCCGAAACTCAGGGTGATCAGCTTCTGAATGAAAAACTTTCTTTCAAATCCAACGAGCTATATGATACAGCTATACGCGTGCTAGAACAATATGGTAGATAAGTGCGGGCACAGTATGATGTGGAATCGTTAGTCACTCGCGAGATCCGTAGCTATGTGCATCGTAAGATAACGCGAGTTGGAAGTCGCTTAAATAACGGGATGTGTGTGACGTTTTTTAATTGACGTATTCCATGTGAGTGAACATAGTTTATCACTTGATGAAGGCACTATAAGTCTTGAAACGTACTGTGTATAAAATATTAAAAAAAAAAAGTTGCAAGGAAGGGAACCTGGATACACAAGGTAATTTTAACAATTTAATTGACTGTCAAAGGTATAGCTGCCAATCCGTTTATGAGCTCAGTCTTTCAGAATTATTTGTCGTCATTAGTTTACGACGTCTATGTTGACATTAATATTGTCATTACTGTAACGTGTTAGTGCTGACAGAGTAATTACTGCAGCTGATAACAGATTACGTCTGTCACGGCCAAGACGGGACAAGCCTCTGGTAGTTTACGCCTAATTACAATCGGCAAATTATAGTGCTAATACGCAACTACAGGCTTCTTAATGTGACGTATGTAATAAGATTACAGTCTGTAGATTTTCATCCTAAAAACTATCTAAAAGCAACATGCACGCATACATATGCGCGTACATACACAAAATACTCAAACAAAAACATACTATAGGTAACAAACGTGTCCATGAACACGACAATACATGAAAGGATACAAATAGGAAACAGAGCATATTATGCCAACAGGAGACTATTGGGAAGCAAACTCATTAGTCGTAACACAAAAATAATAATATACAGGGTCCGCCAGTGAAGCGGGAAAATTAAAAGTACCCAATTTTTTCATGAAACATTTATTATCAGAATTTTTTTTTACAGATTTGAGTTGAGTAAAGTATGCCATTATTTTACTTTTTAAAAATAATGCCGCTCAAGTGAGAGCCATTTCTGTGTAAACATTCTTCTAATCTTGACCGAAAATTTTCCATCACTCGACGAAGCAGGTCAGGTTGAATCCGTGCAATTTCTTGTCTGATATTCGTTTTTAATTCCGGTATGGTGTGCGGGCTATCAATGTACAACCTGCTCTTCAGAAATCCCCAAAGAAAAAAGTCGCATGCGGACAAATCTGGGGATCTTGCAGGCCACGAGATGTCGCCATATCTGGATATGAGTCCGTCCGTGAAGAGTTCTCTTAAAGCAGCCATGGACACACGAGCAGTATAACTTGTGGGCCCATCCTGCTGGAAAAAATTAATATATATATATATATATATATATATAAATCGGATCATAACGTTATCCTACGTCTTCCGATCCCTAGTCTCCATTAGTCTCGATCCAACCAAGATTCTTCTTCCAATTCTCGGTCTCTCATTGCCCGATTGATGCCTTCTCTCCAACTCAACCTAGGTCTTCCTCTTCGCCTGCGACCATATGGTGTCCATCCCAAAATTTGCTTGGGGAGTCGATTATCCGGCATTCTTTGTACATGTCCAAACCATCTTAGCTGTTTTGTTTTTATGTCGTCAACAATAGAGCATTGTACCCCCATTATCTCCCGGATTCTGACGTTTCTTACTTTTTCCAGTTTTGACCTCCCTGCCGCTCTTCGCCAATAATCCATCTCAGTAGCCTCCAACAAATTTTCTGTTATTTGTGTTATTGGCCATATTTCACACCCGTATGACGTAATTGGTTTCAAAATTGTATTGTATATACGATGTTTATTTTGTTTTGATATTTGTTGGTCCCACAATATGTTGTTCAGCAATGCTATTGATTTTCTTTCCAAGTTATTTCTTTCTCTTATCGCTTTATCTAGACTACCATCTTGTGTAACTGCTGTTCCTAGATATTTATAGCTACTGCAATTTATTATTTCTTGTTCGTCTTCTAAAATTAAATTCTTCTGTTCCCCACCAATGCACATATACTCCGTTTTCTTTGTGTTTATTTCAAGGCCCCATAGCTTATATTCCTCTATAAGTTTTCGTGTCATGTATTCCATGTCGAGATAGTCCTGCGCTACCACGACTTGGTCGTCAGCGAAACACAGTGTGTACACTGTGTGCTACAAACAATTCGTGAGTAAATAATTAATTGCAATTAAATACATTATCATCATCATCTTCACATAAGGCATAGGCAAGGTGCTGCCTGTTCCGTCTTTAAAGATTCTCCAGCCATCTCTTCCTGGGTCTACCCACACACCTGTGTCCTATAGGTTTGTATTTCCAGACTTGTTTCGACAGTCTGGAATCTGACATTCTTTCTAAGTATTCTTTCCACCGTTGTTTGTAACCTTTTGATTTTTAATTCAAGTTAAAAACTTGTAACTCATGTTTTGTGGCCTCATTTTTTATAGGTCAAGTTTAGAACACCCTTTAACTCCTCTTAAGAACGCCATTTCCGAGGCCTGTATTTTACTGTCTTGTTTCTTGGCTGTCGTTCATAATCTGCATCCATAGGACAGTACAGGGACCGCCATAAGTTTGTAAATCTTTAATTTTGTATCTCGACGTACCTTGTTTCTAAAAATACGACTGATTGTCCCACAGATCGTCTGGAATTTACCTAACTTAAAATCAATATCCTAATTCTTATCAGCGCCATTATCATTTCCAAAATAATTAAATTGCTCACCTGTTCTAGAATTTGATCAACAATCATTATTTTTTATCTCATCGGTTCCTTGCCTCGATATGCCATTACCTTTGTTTCTGTAGTAGAGATTTTCGTATTGTACTGTTTGCAAATCCGATGAAGCTTAAAAACAGATTTTTGTAAAGCATGTTCTTTGCGTGAATTACAAATAAGTCGTCAGCAAACAACAGCACATTCAAATATCTGTCTCGTGGTATCTTAATACCAGGGTTCACTAGATGTTTCCATTTTCTTACTAGATCGTCAATATAAATGTTAAATAGAGTAGGTGATATATTGCACCTTGTCTAACACCTTGATTGACAGGTATCTGTTGAGATATACTACAATTATTTTTAATAACTATTCTTGTTTCGTCGTATATATATATATATATATTACTATAATATTTATGACTAAATTTACCTCAAGATATACTTTTTCCTTTAGGAACATGTTTCGGGAGATCTTGTTCTCCCATCTTCAGCCTTCGCCATCTTGTTTCTGGTGAAGTATTTGTGTGTTGGCTTCTGGATGTTATTGAGGTAGTTTGTTGGTCTTTGGTCCTTTAAAGTTGCATTATTGTGTGTGGTTGTGGTATCTGTTTTTGTATTTTGTGTATTTTCGATGTTGAGTGCTTTGAATATTGTGTCATGTTTTGTGTTGATTTGTATTTGTTCTGGTATTAATTTGTTTTGTGTTTTATGTTTGTAAATCTGTAAATTTTCCCAAATGTTCATTATGGTGCCTTTGTGTGGTATATGTTTTATTAGTGTTACATTGGTTATGTCTGGGAATTCATGTCCTGTGTTTATTGCATGTGTGGCTAAATTGGATTTATATATATTTGGTTTTTTGTATGCATTTAGGTGTTCAAAATAACGTTTTTTCAGCTGTTTTTTTTTTTGTTTGTCCTATATAACATTTATTGCAATCTTGGCATTCAATTTTGTATATACCGTTGGTTGTTGTATTATCTTTGTTGTGTGAGCTATTTAGATTTTGTAATTTATTTTTATTAGTTTTGTATGCTATTTTTATATCTGTGTTTTTAAATAGTTTTGTTAGTTTTGTCATTTTATTATTTATATATGTGAATGTGGCCCATTTTTTGTTGTTGTTATTATTTATGTGTTGTTCAGTTTGATTAATTCTTAATTGTTCAGTTTTTATTTTATATTTGATTTTATTTTCTATTTTGATCATAGTATTTTTATTGTATCCATTTGCATAACCAATTTGGTATATTATATTTCTTTCTTTGTCAGTTTCTTGTTTGTTTAGGGGTATTTTGTACATTCTGTTAAATAACGAATAAAATGCTGCCATTTTATGTTGTGGTGGGTATATTTATATTGATTGAAATATATATATATATATAGTTCTTATTAGTTGTTGTGGGTATCACCGTTCGTTTATTATTTGACACAGCAAATTTCTATCAACTCTATCAAAGGTTTTCTCAAAGTCAAAGTCAATGTAATACATTTAAGTCAAATTTATAAATAATAAAAGTTTCACAATAGAGAATAACAATTTTACAAAAATTTGAATAGAATTATTATGAAAAGCACACGTAACGTAGCAAAAATAATCAAAAGTAACTTGCAAGGCAAATATTGTATACAGGCAAATGTTATATACAGTACTGATTTTCATCATCTTCTTAACGGTTTTAGGCTTTAGCGGCCTGTTCCTATTCTACAGTTTACCTTTTCTTAAGTCTACCAAATTTTCTTCTCCCTCTAGGGTTGTAATCTTTCGCCATCTTCGGTATTCTACCTACATTCTTCCATTCTATCTTTTCTTCTGTATTCTTTAATCCTATCATTATCAGCAACAATATCTGAATCACTTCTCATCTCTTCATTTCTTATATGATCTCGTCTATTACACCTTTTAACTGATTAAAACATTTCATTTCTGCTGTTTGTATCTTCTGTTCATCTTTTTTATTTATGACCATATTTCAGAACCATACAGTAGTGTAGGTATTGCCATCGTTTTACACAATTTTATTTGGATTTTTTCTACATTTATTTCCCAACGTTCTCCAAATCGTTCCACACATTCTTGTGAAATTCGTCACTTTATTTCCTATATCTCTATCTTGATCATAAGTAATGTCACGTCCAAAATGTTTGTTACACAAATATGAATTTACACGAAACAAATGTTGGGGGAACGAGAATGAGAAATTATATAAATGTTATTAACGCAAAGTTGATTAAAATAAGGTGAAACGCGACAGGAGTTTGTAGCAATTATCGCGCGCAATACACGTGCGAACACCGAAATACAGATTAGCGACAAAACAAGGCAAAACAGAGCGGCTGCTGAGGACGGCGATAATTACTAAGGCAAATCCTCCCGAATCTACTTGTCGTAATTTCATTGCAATCGGCACCGGCACTGTAGCCAAAGTAATCCCTCCAACGGTGTATTTCAACTATTAATATCATTGCTTTTAATAATATCACTGATGAAAATTTGATTACCGATGACGAGCGCACCGGCACATACCGTAGCGGGCGGCGTTAGTGTTGAGTGCTTTTGACATCCGATTCCAATTAATTTCATTGTATCGAATAATTGGTCCTTAATGCGCCGCCACCGTGCTCGCGCTCGTAATCCTGCCTCGGCGCGCACAACTCGTAATCCAATTATTTCTGTTTAATTATTTACACAAACGGTAAAACGATATTATATTCTGTTGTTATTTGTCTTTCATCCGGTGTCACATACGCGTATACATTGATTTATACATGATGCTACTACTGTACCTACTACCACTATAAATCGGATAATCTTTATATTCACAAATATCGTAAATTTTTAATAGAGGATTCGTACAAACTCGCATTCTCACACTCATAAATAGTTACAAATATGTGAGTATGTTTATCTAGTAACGATGTATTCGATAAGAAAAGTTGAGTATTAGTTGAAACTATGTTATTAGTTCTTCTTCCTAGTGACGTGACGTGGGTACATAACGGCTGTTGCCGATTTTCATAGGCCTAAAACTTTACCTAAAAATTAATTCTAATTTTTTCTTGTACAAAGTGTTCTTTTTAGAGCGTTTCCTATCATTCGCTGGGACAAGAAGAGGGGCCGGTTCAACGGGATCTGAATCTCACCATACTTACACAGAATAAATCAGAACAGAATTAATCGAATTAAAAATAATGAAGACAAACAGAGAAACACATGACTAAACGAACAAAACACAAATAGGTATATAGTAACTGCTGCACATCGCTTCCGAAAACGAACATAGCTGCTAACTAAGCGTTTTGCCGGTTTATACAGCGGGAACACATTGGGTGGACGAATGTGTCCCCCTCTCCATTAGTCTGTACAGTGACAACTACTACGAGGTCAATGACCACACGCAGTAAAACATTGCCAACGTCTGAGCCGGCAACACAAGACGGTGCAAACACCCAGCAGTTCGAAAGCAATGCTACGCTTTTCTTCAAGTTTCCCTACTAATATTGTACGGATTTCAAATGATTCAATAACTAAACAATTTGGTGTGTTTTATAATTAATATTATTTTCTCTTATTTCCAGTACTCTTTCCGCCGGCAACAACGGTTACATGGACGCCACGCTACGGCTTCTTCCTCTTCTTTAGCACTACAGCCCAACGTGAGCCCTGGCTTCCAACACCAATCTTCTGCAAAGTCTCCTATCCATTGCCATCTCAGTATAACTTCTCACATCCATTCTTCTTTGAGTATCCAGCACGTCACTCAACCATCTTATCGTTATGGGTCTTTCCATCTTTCTGCTTTCATAGACTCGCGCCCTCGGGACTTTCTTTGGCATACGCTGATCATCCGTCCGTTCTAGGTGACCTAACCATTCTGTTGATCCTTTACGAATCTTGCAATGTCATCATGCTTCAATAGATCACATGTCTCCTGGTTATTTCTTATTCTCCATTCGTTATCTTCCTTAACCGGGCCATAAACACGTCTTACGATATTTTTTGACCCTTCTTAGTGTTTCTTGTTCCTTTTTTATCACTGTACATGTTTCGCCTCCATAAGTAACAACCGGTCTGAAAGGTGTCTTTTTTTTAATTTTTGTGTTACAACTAATGAGTTTGCTTCTCAGTAATCTGCTGTTGACACAATATGGCCTATTTCCTATTTGTATACTGTCGTGAATCGTCATTAACTATCGTGTTACCCAGGTATCTGAACTTATTAACTGCATCAAATAAATTATCCTCTATGCGTAAATTATATAGATTTCTTCTCCTTTCTGATGCAGAAATCAGCATCTATTTAGTTCTGCTGATATTTACGTTCAGTTCCGTTCCAGCGGTTTTTTGATTCAGCTCTTTGTATACCTCAGTTAGCCGTTGTCTTGATCTGGCTATTATCACATCGTCAGCGTAAGCACATATTTGGCTTCTTTTATTTAGTATTCTTCCTCGCTGATCCATGTCTTTAGTGGTATAGTGTAGCGCAATACACTTCCGATTTATGAAATCCAATTAATGTGTTCAAACATAGCCCTATAGGTCTACTTCAAGTACAACGTGCGAGACTAATATTCACGCGCGGCAAGAAATCAACGCGTATAGCAGGGGCGAACCTAGGATTTTATTTTGGGGAGGATTTTTTTTAACCACATACCATTTTCTGAAGGTATTTTTTTTCTTATATTATAATGAAAACCGTAACTATAAATTAAAACTAATGGGTAAATAATAGCTGTAATTCACTAATTTAATTAAAATCAATTAAAAACGTACATTATATAGCCTTCCAGTTTGTCTTGGAAGCTTAATAATACCTTTATGTAGAATATATATATACTTTAAAGAGAACGATAAAATTAAGAAAGTGAGCATGTCATTTCTTAATTAAGAAATTAAGTTGTGACGATTTAAAGGTAATTTAAATAGCACAAATAAATTTTTTGTTCTTATAACAAGTGATATATACTATCCACCCTCCCCCTGTACCCAGACACCTGTATCAACTTGTAAAAAGTCTAGTACGAACATGCAAAGTACACTGTTATTAAGCGAAAACTAATAATCCTTCTATTTAAATAAAAGACGTAATAATAATAAATGAAATACCTAACTCCTAACTAAGAAAAGGTAGGATAATTTATAGTACTTAATTAATGGACAATTAATAATAATAAAGGAACGAACTACTTTTCTCTCGGCGTGTAAACTGCGTCCGCTTCCATACTCCCTGCCGCTAAACTAACCCCAGTCTACGGAGAAATTCTGACATGTAAGCAGCTCGAAAATGTGTCGTGAAGTTAAACTTACGTTTATGTCGCTAAAACCGATGTAACAAGAAGTTAGTGCTCCTCATTTAATTAATCCACATGTAGCGAAAGAGAAATGCAGCTTAAAACTAGTAATGTAGTTCAGATGTTGAGAAAATATTATTAATAAATAAAAACTTAGCCGACACATCTCTTTATGAAAAGTAAGTGGTAAGATATGTTCCATACCATGTAAAAGGTAACATCATTGCTGTTAAAAAAAAAAAAAAATTAAATGTGAAAAGTGAACACCAACGCCAGGAGAGAAATTACGACAACAACTGTACGAAGTCTAAGTAGCAGAATTCCAGCGTCATGACCTAGACCACAATACAGAAACAACCAACTAAATGGAGGATCCAGACGGACAACAAACTACATCCAGGAAGACCTACTGAAGAGGATCATCTCGACCGCCAGCCGCAGACTCACGTTATACTCAGGTGACACTAAACCATAACTTCTGTGCATACATGGTTTAACAACGTCAACAAAAAGAACAGTAAAGTTTCTTGTAAAGACTTTTAGATCACATAAATATTAGCATATTAATATTTGTAGTTTCTGTAATGCTATAGTAATAACCTGATGATGCTTAAAGGTAAAGTTAATATGAAATTACATCAGACTATTCTTCAAATAGTTTGGATGATGTTAAAGTATGTTAGAATATTATAAAGTTAGAACCCGGATCCGTGGTAATCAAAGTAATACACAGCTGTATGATCTTTATATACTAAGTGTAACAATTTAAAGAGTATTTGATGCAGAATCTATAAGAATTTTCTTTTAAAAGTAAAGTAAAAACAAAAAGATGACCATTAAAGCTATTATGTTTATATCCGTAGTTAAGATACAACAATAAAGAGATGTCTTCGCTAATATCCAGAGAGTGAATAAATTTATCTAACCTTGGACAAATTCCTGATAGGCCTACATACATTGTCATAATTTGTTGGTAAGTAACTTTTACTAACTACGGCAGCTAGTTTAATTAACAGCAAAGAATTAAACTGGTTCCCGATGTTATAATGTCTTAACAGGAGAGACGTTATAAAGTTAACAGCATGTATATAAATGCTGTGAATATAAATGTGTATAACAGGGTTGTAGATATAAATTTTACAGCATGTAAAATAGTGTTAAAATAATTTTGTTAAAAATATAATGATTGTCAGTCTTCTTCAAAAGGTAAAATAGAAAAGAAAGAAAGGTAAAAAATGAAGAAATAAAACTTTACCCCTACTATAGACTTTGATAAATAAATGTTTTATTTATACTTCTTGTTATTTAAAAAATATGTGGATTGCACATGTTTTATTATATGTATATTATACGTTTAATTTTTAAAAAATCAGAAATATTTACATAAATTTTGTCAAATAAAGCGCGTTAATTACGCGGGTACATAGGATAACACTGGACTTGTTTAACTCCTAACGTCACGTGACTTCTAAAATCGTCGTACGCTCCATGGCCTCAATTTTTCATAGGCTTCGGTTTACGGCCAACTAGCGGGTAAAAGCAAACTGTTCGTTGCGGAATTAAATAAAACAGCTGACATGGCTCAAGCATAGTGTAAAGCACGTCGTCACATGAATCATATGTCTCAAGTTGCTTGTAACCAGCGGAAAATTGTGTCCTCCTATTCTCTTTCAACCCGACTCCTTTTCATTTTTCACCATTTCTTTTAATCTGTTATATTTATTATTGATAATAAGGCTTATTATTGTAGATCATTTAAACTTGTCATTGGCCTAAATAGCAATTTTATAAAATTGACAAAACTTGAAAGACAATTAATTACATTTCTAAAAACTGGGAACCAGTTACAAAATTTTTAATCCATTTTTATTTTTGAGGATTTCGGGGGTGTTATATCCCCTCTACGTTCACCCCTGGCTTATAGTATGTGTAGCCTAATTTTCAAACATTTAATTAGTCTAATTATTTATAATAAACACTTCCCTAGTCATGTTTTTCAGTCTGCGATGTTTATTAAACCACTGCAAACACAGGCCACGCATGCCAAGAGGTGAACACAGAACAGACGAAGACGCATTCCAGTTGAACTGTCACACGACAAGAAATTGTAACCGCGCCCAGCTGTAACAGACACATTCAGTCTGCAAACACAGGCCACGCATGCCAAGAGGTGAACACAGAAAAGACGAAGACGCATTCCAGTTGAACTGTCACACGACAAGAAATTGTAACCGCGCCCAGCTGTAACAGACACATTCAGTCTGCAAACACAGGCCACGCATGCCAAGAGGTGAACGCACAACAGACGAAGACGCATTCCAGCTGAACTGTCACACGACAAGAAATTGTAACCGCGCCCAGCTGTAACAGACACATTCAGTCTGCAAACACAGGCCACGCATGCCAAGAGGTGAACACAGAACAGACGAAGACGCATTCCAGCTGAACTGTCACACGACAAGAAATTGTAACCGCGCCCAGCTGTAACAGACACATTCAGTCTGCAAACACAGGCCACGCATGCCAAGAGGTGAACACAGAACAGACGAAGACGCATTCCAGCTGAACTGTCACACGACAAGAAATTGTAACCGCGCCCAGCTGTAACAGACACATTCAGTCTGCAAACACAGGCCACGCATGCCAAGAGGTGAACACAGAACAGACGAAGACGCATTCCAGCTGAACTGTCACACGACAAGAAATTGTAACCGCGCCCAGCTGTAACAGACACATTCAGTCTGCAAACACAGTCCACGCATGCCAAGAGGTGAACACAGAACAGACGAAGACGCATTCCAGCTGAACTGTCACACGACAAGAAATTGTAACCGCGCCCAGCTGTAACAGACACATTCAGTCTGCAAACACAGGCCACGCATGCCAAGAGGTGAACACAGAACAGACGAAGACGCATTCCAGCTGAACTGTCACACGACAAGAAATTGTAACCGCGCCCAGCTGTAACAGACACATTCAGTCTGCAAACACAGGCCACGCATGCCAAGAGGTGAACACAGAACAGACGAAGACGCATTCCAGCTGAACTGTCACACGACAAGAAATTGTAACCGCGCCCAGCTGTAACAGACACATTCAGTCTGCAAACACAGGCCACGCATGCCAAGAGGTGAACACAGAACAGACGAAGACGCATTCCAGCTGAACTGTCACACGACAAGAAATTGTAACCGCGCCCAGCTGTAACAGACACATTCAGTCTGCAAACACAGGCCACGCATGCCAAGAGGTGAACACAGAACAGACGAAGACGCATTCCAGCTGAACTGTCACACGACAAGAAATTGTAACCGCGCCCAGCTGTAACAGACACATTCAGTCTGCAAACACAGGCCACGCATGCCAAGAGGTGAACACAGAACAGACGAAGACGCATTCCAGTTGAACTGTCACACGACAAGAAATTGTAACCGCGCCCAGCTGTAACAGACACATTCAGTCTGCAAACACAGGCCACGCATGCCAAGAGGTGAACACAGAACAGACGAAGACGCATTCCAGTTGAACTGTCACACGACAAGAAATTGTAACCGCGCCCAGCTGTAACAGACACATTCAGGGAAGAGTAGAAATTCATCGTCATCATCTGCACAACACGGCATAGGCACAAGGTGCTGCCCGTTCCGCCTTCAAAGATCCTCCAGCCATCACTTCCTTGGTCTATCCACATTCCTGTGTCCTATAGGTTTGTATTTCCAGACTTGTTTGGCCAGTCTGTAATCTGGCATTCTTTCTGTGTGTTCTTTCCACCGTTGTTTGTAATCTTATAATTTTTCATTTAGGCCTAATTTAAAAACTTGCGGCCTCAATTTAATTAATTCTTCTCTTGTGGCCTCATTCTGTATACAGTTATCTTTAGAACATCTCTGAAGAGCGCAAATTGCTGAGACTTGTATTTCACGTTCTTGTTTCTTGGTTGTCAATAATTCACGCTTATAGGACAATACAGCGACCGCCATAACCTGGATTGTGTAACTCGACGCACCTTGTTGTGGTTGATGTTCCACAGATTGGCTGTAACTAACCTAACTTAACGTCAATATCATAATTCCTATCATAGCCAAAAGAGGAGAAAGTGATGACCAAATAAAGACAATTTTACCGTTCACCAAAGGATGTAGGCCGCCTGGATTACCAATGGTGATAGGGCGACTAAAATCTTGCTGTGGCGTGGGAAGATAAGCTATAATACCAAGAAGATTGCATAGTCACTTAGAACTTAGAAGATTGCAAAGCCAAATTAGAATGCGTAGTCACTTACTACTCTGGAATTTGGGAGGCAAATAAAAGCAACTCCCAATGCTCCAAGTAGTGAATGTCCAGGTTCCAAAACAGAAGAAATGAGGAAATTATGTGGCAAAACCGTGCAGACAAAAGAATATTAGATACCATAAGTACGAAGCAACTCATATTGTCTGGCCGAGTGGAACGCATGTCTGATACTGGTTGTCAGCTCAGGAAGTTGTTAAACTGGGTTCCGACTGAAAGGCGGAAACGGAGTAGCTTCAGAAGATTTGGAAGGAGGACATACTCGATGAGAAGAGAAGCAGAAGATTTGGAAGGAGGACATACTCGATGAGAAGAGAATAGAGGCTCTCAGCGTGGAGACTGGAATGAGAAAAGCCTCAGGCATGCAGGATAGGGTGGGCCGAAAAATATTTTTATTTCTTTTTCGATTCGCTATACCGCAGAAAACAAAAAAAAGGGTAAAAATCGGTTAACATCTTCCTGTCGCGCATCATCCCCGAAAATCATAAATAACTGATCAATTTTAACAATTTTCCTTAATTAAACAAAACGAAACTTTTTCTATGTAGGCCTAAGTCAAACGATACAGCTTCAGATAAGTACAGAGTAGCACAGGGAAGATAAGTAAATTAAAAACGTATAGATATTTCAACTTTACTGGTCGCGCATTGCACCTGAAAAACACATTTTTAACATTAAAATTGCAAATTTTAAAATAGTTAATGATAAATGTTACAAGTTATGGCATTATGTCTACTGTCTTTTACTCATTCTTTTTGGTACTTGCTATTTTACAATCCGATTTGTGCGAAAAACATGGCACGATGTATCGTGAAAGAAGCGCCGTTCTGATGAACCCATCCCTGAACTTGGCACCAACGACTTTTTGTGACGCTTCTGTAACCAGCTTCACACACCGCTCCACTGCTTGGGGATGACACGGAAATTGCCAAAATTCCATTCAGCTGCTGTTCCTGATTTTATTACAGACGAAATCTCCTCATCGCTTACTCTTCGCGGCAAAGGTAGCGGCGAAAGATTACAGGTACTCCAGATATTACTAATAGGATTATTTCTCATTTGTCTACACTTACGATTCCTCTTGACGCACTTGACGTAATTGGGTGTGACGGTACAGTAACTAACAGAGGCTGGAAAACTGGCGTTATTCGTTTGATTAAACTACATGTGAAAAGGCCGCTACACTTACGTTTATTGTATTTCAATGTATTGCCATTCAAACATTTATTTCAAACTCTTCATGGTGACACTACCTTGTCTGGTCCAATTGGCAGGCAGCTTAGTGGATGTAAAACATTTCCAGTGCTAAATTGTGATAGCATTCAGTACGTGATTCCTGAAATTGACCGGAAAGTCCTAAGCAAAGATCAGCAACAACTGTTTGACATTAGTACTGCAGTAAAATCAGGTCAGTGTATAGAAAATATGTCTGTTCGTGGTCATGGCCTTCTTTCACATTCAAGATGGTTAACTACGGAAAACAGAGAGTTCCCAGATTCTATGTAAGTGTGATAAATCCTTCAGATGAACATAAGCTATTACTTTCTTTCATCTTAAAGTCCTACACACCTGTCTGGTTTAATATCAAGAAAAGCAAGTACTTTACAGGTGACCCTAAGCATGTGTGTTGAAGCTGTAGAAACATCAAGGTGCCTAACTCAAAATTTACTTCAAGTAGTAGACCTGTGATTGAACGTAACTCATTTTTTTGCTCACCCCAAAAATTTGCCTTTGAGTATGATTATAGGTGAAAGAAAGCATATAAGAGAATTATGGCTCAGAAGAATGATGAAGGCGAAAAACTAAGCTCCTAAAGGAAAGTCAATTAGCAGCTTTCTGGATACTAAAACTAAATTTTGCGGCCACTGACTACACCGAAATTATAGAACCTTTGCTGCGAAGAGCAAGCGATTTGACTTGTTTGATTTGACTTGTTCAGTTGTGTACCTATATTCCAATCTAAACCCGTGAATATTCACTTCCTACCCTTATACCCGCTTTAACCTGTAGCATTTGAGTAGACTGAATCTACAGTCTTTTTGTAGTTGACAAACATATAGACTTATAGGCTACGGGTCCAACGGAACACCGCTGAGATTTACAGAAAACATTTTATGCCGCTTGTGCTGTTTCCAGCACATGCTTGTGCTGGAATTGATATATTTAACATGCTGAATCTTTTCACGAAATGTAGATGACGAATTACTGTATTTACAATAAATAGCATTATTTTTTTATTATTTCAGTGTTTCTAGTGTACCTTTTTATTAAAAGAAAATTTATTTGTCATACAAAAATGTAATTTAAAGAGACATTTAGCTACATTTTATATAACGTTCATTTTTTTACATTATTTATCTTATCACTTGTCTATCGTTATTATGTTATCTCCTTGATAACTTCTTCTCTTCTGCGTTTATGTTGTTTCTTATCCTTCTCTTGTTTACTTCGTTTTCCACACCGTAGGGCATTACATTCAAACTACGGTAGTGTGTATTTTCGTTTTCGTATATTCCTGCACAATTTATAATAGTCAATCTACATTTCTTTTGTAGTAGCGGGTTTAATTATCACATTTGTTCCAGCCTACGCTTCAGCTTTTCTTCTGTTTTCCAATTTTATATATCATAAATATTTTAAATAGTCCCCAGATATTTGCTATATTTTAAATAGTTATTTTTCTAATTTGTGGTCTTTGTTAATTTTTCATGTTGTAGGCCTACTGCAAAACATTCTGTTTCTCGACGTTTGCTCAGAACACTTAATAGTCCCCGTGTTTATGGAACTGTCGATACAGTTCTGGTACCATCGAGAGTTTTGTCTATGTATTACCTTGAGTCTCCCTTTCCGTCACTCAGCTATTATGAAAACCATCTCCCGTTATAAAAACCATTTTTGTTAAGAATATCTTCCAGATATCTTACTACTTTTTTGCTCCTTGTTTCCTTGTTTAAAATTTATCTATCCTTGGATTTCGTTGTCCATGACGTGTCCGTTACTTAACTAAATATAATTAATTCACTATCGACTCGGAACACAATATTTTTATGGGTAAAACGTAAAGGTTTACCTAATAGCCTCAACCAGTTTTCGCTTTTAAAAAGCTTCTTCAGAAGCTGCCGTTGGGAGCACTGTTCGTCTTGTTCTTGGCGACTATAATACATAGATTTAACAATATCCCACTAGATGAAAAAGACTACAAAGACGAACTAAACACGATCAAATATCTAGCAGAATCCAACTGATACAACAGAACAATAGTCAATAAACTCCTACACAAAACAAACAACAGACAAAGACAGAAAACAACAAATTCATAACTAACATACATCAATAACCAAACAGAAAAAATAGCCCACAAATTGAAAAAAGCAGGATACAGAATCGCATACAAAACTACAAAGAAAACAGAACACACACTATCAAAACACACACACAAAGCACAAAACAAATTCGATCTACCTGGTGTTTACAAACTAAACTGCTCAGATTGCAACAAATTCTAGATAGGCCAGACAGGGCGTAGTTTCAAACAAAGATACATTGAACACACAAGGCACTCCACTCCACTACAGAATCCACCTTTGCAAGCTACCTCATTGAAAGAAACCACACATACAAAAACATGGACATGGACATTCTACACGTACACACAAAAGGCCGAAAACTAGACACTCTTGAACAACTGGAAATATACAAACACACGAAAACACATAAAAACGACATCCTAAACGAACAGACACAATTCAAATCACACGCATTATTCGAACATATCACACCCCACACTGAAGAAGCTTTTAAAAAACGAAAACTGGTTCAGGCTGTAAGGTAAAACTTTTACGTTTTTACCCATAAAAAACTTTGAGTTCCGTGTCGGTAGTGAATTAATTATATTTATATATCTATCGTAAGAAACAGGCTTTATGTTGTCTCTGAAAGAATACTTGGAGAATAATTGGAGCTTTTAAAAATTCATGTAACAATAAATTCCATTACCTGACTTTGTAATAGTGTCACGACGGTCTCCCTGATCGTCGTATGGTACAGTGGAAACAAAGTACAAGAAACCAATCAAGTCACTAATAACCAGTTTTAATTATCACAATTAACAGTTTGTAATCAACAAGTTGTTCAACGAGATTATACTCGTACAATAATTCAAGTTAATCTGTTCAAATCAATCATGGCAACTATGAAGCATTCCGCACTAACTTATAATCACTTTTCACTAAAACACCACTTGAGACGCACTGTGTAAATCGCCCGACATAAAACTGAAAACTAAGCGGCAGGTATGGGCTATTTATAGTCTGCAGGGTTCCATAATATGCGTCCTTAACAAGCAATCGAAAATTCTAGAGGATACTTCAGCACGGCCTTGGTAGAAACACGCACCGTTGGGCTAGTTGAGAAGCCTGTCGTACAACACTATCGAATGTACGAGAATGTCCGTACTACGTAACACTGCCTCGCATGTTAAGCGTCACGTACGCGCACAAACATTACAGCCGGGCGCTGCTGGGATAGCCGAGAAACGTGTAGACCGTTCTGTAATGACGTACCAGTAGCTTTACTGTTGTTAACACGATGACAACACGATATTGCTATAGGCCTATAGTCTCCTAGTCTAGAACTAATCAGATGTACACAGGATTGTACGTAATACTGAGAGATAAATTTAAATCGACCCAGAAAAAGTGTCACTTTGTACGTGACTCATATAGGTCTACTTAGGGCACTACATTACAAAGTCATTGTACTGGTATCCGCGTCACAATCATTATAATTAAATTTTTAAATTTTTTACCTTAATCCGTCACTGTGACCGCTTGTTCCTGTCTTCTAACGCGTTTCGGATTAAATTTAATCCATCATCAGAGTAAAAATTCGTCAGTTATCACTTCGTTAAAACATTAAAACATTAAAAAGACACTAAAATACATCTATGTATATGTTGTACAAACACAGCGACGTACGCGGATGTGAGTGCGCACTCGACACCGGTTGACGACGTACGCACAGTTTATTAACGTTATCATGTTATCTATTGTTGTGTTGGGGCGTGTACTCTATGGTTATGTTATCTATAATCCTATCATATAGTGTATGTGATTTAAATGCCAACTGTTCGTTTAGTATATTATTAGGATTATTTCTGAAGGCCCGGTAAATTTCATACTCTTCTACTGCATCCATATATCTTCCCTTTTTGCAAATGTGTAAGGGTTTGCAATTTGTTTCAAAATTTGTGTAATTATGATTTAATGAAACGAGATGTTTAGCGTAATTTGATTTATTTATATTTGAAATGTTCGTGGGTAAGTGTTCTTTATATCTTTCTAAAAAACCCCTGCCAGTCTGACAATGTAATGCATGTCGCAGTCATCACATATCTTGTATAAGCCCGTTCTTTTTTCAATTGATGTTCGTGTGGCATTATTTAACATTTTTTGGATATTGTTATTTGTTCTAAATGTGATATGGATGTTATGTTTTTTAAATGTATTTCTAATGAGCATTGAGAAGTTATTAGTATAATCAACCGCCCTATATATTACGTCCATCGTGACACGGTGAGGGTTGTCAGTTCTGCGTTTGTATCTAAGCATCAAGTGTTCAACTAATGAGCTGCGGTAACCGTTTGCAATTGCAATGTGTTTAATTATATCTATTTCTTCCTTGTGGTTTGTTGGATCTAAAGGTACACTGTATAGTCTGTATATCAGACTGTTGAACGCGGCCATTTTTTGTGAGTGCGGGTGGAACGAATCGGCATGTATGACACCATCAGTTGTGGTGGGTTTTCTGTATATCCTGTATTGAAATTTATTATTGTGTTTCATAAAAGTTAAATCCAAAAAATTTATTGCGTTGTTTGACTCTATTTCGAGTGTGAACTGTATGTTTTTGGTTATGTTATTCATGTATTGTAACAGCATGTTTGCCTGTCTCGTTGTCCCGTCGAAGATAACAAATGTGTCATCTACATATCTTTTATAAAATGTAATGTTACGTTGCCATTTATTATGTGGTGATAGCAAATATGTATTTTCGAAGTTATTCAGGAAAATGTCAGCCAACAAACCGGATAAGGGTGAACCCATTGCAAGACCCTCCTCTTGAATAAAAATTGTGTTATTGAATGTGAAATAATTTTGTTTCAATATTACGTCTAGTAAAAGTAACAATTCTGTTACTTCTTGTAGATTTAACTTTCCTGTTCTTATTAAATTATCTTTTAGAATGTCCAGGGTTGTCTGTACTGGGACGCTTGTATAGAGGTTTACTATGTCAAAGGAGATTAACTTATGCTGACTATTAATGTTAAGGTCTTTAGTTAGTTTTATTAATTCAATGCTATTTTTTATAAAATGATTGTTGTCTATGGTTATGTTATTTTTTATTAATTGGACCAATTTCTTGGATAATTTATAGCCCGGGGCTGTTGTGTAATTAACGAGAGGTCTTATCGATATACCTGGTTTATGGATCTTAGGTAAACCGTTGAACATGGGTGCATGTGCGATTATGGGTTTCAACTGGCGGCGTGTGGTTTCATCGAAAAGGTGTGTGCATTTATTAATCGCTTGGTTGATATATTTTATATACTTCGTTGTGGGATCGGAATCTATGGCTCTTATGTTGTTGCTATGGATAAATTCATGTACTTTTTGTTGATGCATGTCTATCGGTAAAATAACCATAGTGTTGCCCTTGTCTGATTTAGTGGCTAAGGCCTTATGTTCGTTTAGTTTATGTTTAATTTGTTTAATGGTTTTCATTTCACTTGCGTATTTCTTTTTTAAACTGTCAGATAATGGTTTAAAGTTGTTGCCATGTGTTCGTATATGTCTGTCTATTTTTCTGTTGATTGTAACTCACAACTCGTTTTGTGTCTGTGACTAGTACTAACCTAGTACTGTCTCGTTAATCTTCAGCGCTCAAGACTTGGTCTTAGAAAATTCACTTTATAAATAGATCGTACGTTTCACTCTCCGGAGTAAATCCAAATTCAAACAGCTCCGTTTCTATAGGCCTAAGCTCAATATTGTCTTTAAAAGACGTCAGTGATGGGTTATTGACATAAAGACGACGTTGTGTAGCCGAAACGTCGCTTTATATATAAAAAAGGCAGTGATGGAAGAAATCCCCCCCCCTAGTAGGCTTAATGCTCACTATTTTATTTTACTGTAAGTGTACGTTACAGAGATATTGCTTACATAATTGTAACATAAATATATACTCTCTTCAGTTATAATTATCACTAAAGATTTTCACAGATCGTTTGACTTTTCGTTTTGCTGACTTTCCTATTTTTCATAGATTTTAAAGATCGACTGTGATATTAACAATGCAACACAATTTTTCACGACTGCTACGAAACATTTTCTATAAAATATTCTTTTTCATTTATGGTATATTTTTAACGATACACTAAATTAAAAATTTTCATAGGGGTTGTGTTCTTCGGGCTTCTTTCAAATAGTCTAGTTGTTTCACTGTGGATCCTGGTTATTATTTTTTTATACAAGTAGGGCCTATATATATAAGCCTATATATTTATTTGTGGTTAGTCCTTCTAAGATATTTTTGATAAAATATGGAAAAATTTGGTAACAGAAATAATAATACAGTTAGTAAGCATTTATTAACAGGTAGGCCTGTAGGGGCTACTATTTATATTATTTGTGGCCATAGGTGCCTATTAATTGGCGGCTTTCGATTTTGGTTACTGCAGGTTAATTCATTGGATATCATGGATTGACATCGAGGACACTCAGAAACCATAATGTTTATTTCCGTTTCATAATGACGTTAGTGTTAGAAAGCATCTTTTGAGACATGCCAAGAACCACATGAAATTTTAAAGATTCAAGAAGATGAGTATTCTAGGAGAAGATGTAGAAAGAGTTAAGGTGGGTAGAAAATGATATTTGAAAACTGGCTGGAAAAACTGTTAAAAATAGAACAGAAACAGCACACTTTTTATCAGCTTTTCTTAAGAATGTGATACGAGGAATTTTTGAGATTTCATTCAGAGGGATTTCTCAGTACAAAGTATTCATTGTACTTATCTGGGTGAGAGTTAACTGAACTGAGTTACTTTTAACTGAGTTTAGTACTCTTCAATACTATTGAAAAACGTCAGACTATTTAAATATTTGAATTAAAATTAGGTGGAAATTACTTGCGAGTCATTTAGTTCAGCTGTTCAACTTGTGTTTACTTGAAGCTGTTCTTTTGTCATTGTTATTCTACCCCATATAATTTTTAACAGTGTTAAGTAAGTTGAAAACGTAAGCTATATGGTGACATATATAGCGACTGGTAATCATAAAGTAGACTTTTTAATTAATAAAGTTGTGATAGTAGTGAAGCCAGAATGCCTATATGCAAGTGAATGTCTAGCATTGAATTATAATTTATACAGACTAAAAATATTGGAAAGACGAATTATTAAGAAAATATTTGGCCCCCGGAAAACTTCAGAAGGTTGGAAATTAAGAAGTAATGATGAAATATATCAAAGTATAGAAAATATAACCGAAACAATGAGAAAAATAAGACTATTATTTTTGGACATTTATATTGAATGGACGACAATAGGTTGACAAAGCAAATGTTCAAATATCTGTGGGGGAAGAAGTCAACATCAAGTTGGATTAAAGAAGTCCAAAAAGATTTAGAAAAAATAATATACACGCAGAAGAAGCAATTGAAAGAGAAGTTTTTCGGGCAAAAGTGTTAAAAATGGAGGGAGTCCAGGGTAGGAGAGAGAAAAACGCAGGTTCAAAGTGGACTGAAGACAGGAAGAAGAGACACAGTGAGAAGATGAAAGAATATTGGAAAAAAGAAAAGAACAAAGAGTAAAGAATTGAAATTGGCGTGTGGTCCTTAGATGGCCGACACAAAAAAAAGTTGTGTTGGTGGTTATAATCACAAACAGAAATTACAGTGTTGCACACCAGTATATACAAAAATCGCTATTAGCACTTTCAAGTTTCACAGCTCGTCATCAGATTGGAAATATACAATAATAAAACGAGACAATTCCTTTGTCTTGCTGTCGTCCATTACCTGTTGTTTTATAAGAATATTGAATTAATAAGGTTGTGTTGTTAGTGGTTATACTTCCGATCTGATGATGAGCTGTGTAGCTTTAAACGCTAATCGGCGATTTTTGTATAGTGGTGTGCAACAGTGTAATTACTGTTCATAAAATAGACTGTAGGCTAACAATTTTATTCTGTTATAAAATGGAATTTGTATATTCTGTTTTACAATTTAAAAAATTTTTCTGCGTGATTTGTTTAACGATGTTTTTGTACTTACTTTTATTCTGTTTTATCCTGTACTTTTTGTACTTACTAATTTTATTCTGTTTCGTATGGCAAGTTATTGTTTATGTCTTTTATTTAACAAAGTTGATTGATATTAATTATGTCGTTAGGCCTATACTTATAAAAATAATAGTAACTGAAGGATATAATTTTCATCTTGTTACTTGAATTAGGAGTCTCTGTAATTACAACTTTGTCGTATTACTTTCTGAACTGCTACCTGTCACGCTCCGGACGAGGCCTTTCAGTGTCTCCACCATTATCAAGTCCTGAACCACGACAAAGCTTTCGTGGTTACTTATCAAGTAAGCACGACAAAGTTGTAATTACAGAGACTGGAAATTCGAATAAATAGACGAAAATTGACAGAGTATTGCGCGTGGAAAGTGAAGATAAGTTAAATAAGGTCATGGTTTATAGGAATTGATAATGGTGGAGACACTGAAAGGCCTCGTCCGGAACACGACAGGTAGCAGTTCAGCATGTAAGGGAAGAAGGATCTAAGATAGACTGTTCTGTGTGCTGTACTGTATATACGTTTTAATATTAGTTTCTAACCGTTCGACGTTATAGCGAAATCATTGTAGGCCTATTGTAACGACGTAATTCTGGTAATCTCTGGAACAGTCAAAGAGTGTCGTTCTACTGGAATAATGAATAGCTTAATTTTAATAAAAACTGAAAGATGTTAATTTGTACGGCTCACTTATTAATCGACCTTAGGGACAAACACAAGTACAGAAGGAGAATGTTAAATTCAGCAACAGAATATGTAGGCTAAAGTTAGGTCTTTCAACAAGGACTTTCAACCACCACTAACAGCCTCTGCAGACGGTCCCAGATCGAGGGATCGAAATGTCAAGCTAGAATAATATTACGATGGAAGCAGTCCGAATAAGAGATCAACACCGCTTAGAGTTTGTATTAAAAGTCTGTTTGTATTTATCTGGCTTCGTTTGATTCTGTGTTAAAGTATAAATTTTAACGATGAAGGGTTTGTGAGGATCGGTCAGAAAAGTATAGCACAAATTTTAAATTATTTGTGTCGACGTTTCGACAATATTTATTGTCATCATCTGGACCTGTCTATGAATACAAGAGAAAATGTCAAATATGATTATTTTCATTGTGACTGACAAACTGTTTCAACTCCTTCACACATAGGCTACGCGAATACACACATACCCCCACACACACGCACACACTCACATACACAAACACGTTCACTCAACTAATTGATCTGTTGTGTTTGATATTTTCTCCTGTATTCATACATAGGTCCTGATGATGACAATAAATATTGTCGAAACGCCGACACAAATAATTTAAAATTTGTGCGCTACTTTTTTGACCGTCCCTTCCCTTCATCGTTAAAATTCATTGATTGACGGTCACTACGAATTTAAGGATTTATTACGTCTAAAGTATAAAGTTAGTGTATTTGGGTGAATCGTCGAAATCTGTTAAACGTCTTTGATGGGATTTTCTTAAATTGTACTTAATATTGTAGCCTATACCTTACATATACTTGAGATGACACAATTTTATCCAGTAACAATGGAAACTCTACTGGGGGAACTGAAATTATTGAAACACATTAATAAACAAAATGCTTTGATTTGCTGTAATTTTTTTCGCGGATTGGCTCTTAGTAATGTAGTCGACTTCTAAACGTTAATCTTCCAGGCGATCAGAAAACATATACCAGAAAGAATAAAGAACGTTTTAAAATAATAATAATTGTAATACATAAAACTAAAGAAATATTTAAAATTTCTGTAAACATAAGCGCCAACGCTGTGTGCACGGTAAGTGGAGTAAACTCGGAGTGTTGTCTTTCCATTCTCTATATATTATCATCCTTGTCGTCGTTGTACACTCCCTTAAAAATCTTTATTACTAGGGGATGATGGAGAGAGAGGGTGACATAGGTTGGCGAGGAGGAAGGAACGCGAGGGGGTCGTGTCGTATTTACACAATGACGGAATCGACCAATAGGATTCTCGTCTAGGGGGACGCGAAAAGCAACATGAAAATGTACGGGGATTGGTTTGAGGGAGGGTTGGACAGAGAGCGTTCTACGTACAGCTCTCTCCGTCTGACGCGCTGCTCTGTATCGGCTAAGCTCCGCCTTTTATCTGTGTGTTCGGTTCTCCCCGCTCGCCCCACCGTTACCACCCCTACATTTCTCTCCGATTAGGCTTAGCCCACTCTTTTCTATAAAGCAGTTATTGAATTAAAGGTTATCATTTGATTTCCACGCTAGCATCCAGTCGGTTCGAAGTATACCCTAAATATTTCTATGTAATATCTCTATCTTCTCTCTCTCTGTCTCGCTCTCTTTCTCTCTTTGCCACCCTCGCTTGTATTTAGGCCTAAGATTTAAGGTCAATTTTCGATCGCGTAGGAGAGCGCACACCGGTTATCCGTTTATATCTTTGTCTTGTATAATCAGATACTATAATTTGATTCAATTAACAATACAATATCCGACTGTCTGTTTTGCGCCGCGCTTCCGTTCCGACGCGAGGGGTTTTACAGCCTTCAGTACCGGAGCCGTGTCAGTGTGTGCATGTGTGAGTGTGTTTTATTCATAATCAGCTTAAAATCTCTTGGTTTCGTTTAAAAACCTTTGACTTTGTTTTCCTTAGTTTGTGTGCCTCCATTACAAAAGATTTATGGAATTCCCTTTATCAGCAAAAACGTAAACACAGATATCAATGTGTTGTTAAAGAGAGAGATTAAACGTGTCTCATTTGGTGTGGTTTTTGTTTACCGTCGGTGCTTTACAAACTCTGTGATGTAAGTGAACAAGTGACAGTGTTTTTAGTGACGTTTCAAGTTTGTTTACAAACCATCGCATCTAATAATGAGGTGACAGTTATCATCATCAACTTGCGTTTAAGGTTTTCGTATGATTAAGATTCTCTTTAAAACAATTACAGTTTGATTTGTGATTTTAAAACACGCTTATAAATCAGAGAACAGTTTAAAATTATTTGTTCACTTTTTAATGAAATCATAGTATTGACATTATTTCGTTATCGTAAATGTATGATTTAAACCGAGATTTAATCATATTTCAAACGTAGTCCACTTTAAGATTCTATTTCATTAAATCTCGTAAACATTTAGCGCAAAGTAAACAAAAACAAAATGGACTACACGTATCTGAACCAGGCGGCCGCGAGTTTCGACGCTTCCAGCTGTTCGCTGACGGCGCCGGGAATCGACCCCGCGTTAGGGCCGTGTTCGTACGGCGACCTGACGTCGTGTTCGCAAATGTCGTACAGGTACACGGCCGCGGCCGCCTCAATGGCGAGATCGTACAACCCCGGCGGCACTTCGATGGGACATCACCTGACGGGAACCGCCGGACAGTGCTCCGTTATGGCGGGAAGACCTCACCAAGACCACAGGCCTCCCATGTTTCCGGCCGCCATGAATTTACAAAGTAAGTCTAATCGTCTTTTTATTATTAGAATTTATGATTAGAAATGTATTAAGATATTACGTTTTATAATAATTTAATATATAAATATATAATATAACCTATAATTAAATAAGTAACGTTAAGTGAGCTGGACCAGTTGTGTTTACAAACTGAAATTGCTCAGGTTATATTTTTGGAAGTGCGTTAAAGACGCTTATGAAATGTTAACTTTGCATAGGCCAGCACATAAACTCCAAAATATGAAGGCCCTATACCTATGTGTAGCTGCAATTCATAAAGAAGTAGAAAAAACATTTTTATATTTACAAATTAGCCGTTATTAGGCCTAATTGTTTACTTAGTGTCCTAACGATTCACAATGTTTTTCTAATTTAAAATTGATTCTGCACATTAATGTGAAATTTTGCATGTATTAAAGTACAAAGCGGTTACAGCCATATACAACTTAATTTATTTAACGTAAATTAAATTCCAAACAAAATATTAATTATTTATTTTTAAGCGTAGAGTAATAACTTCTGTCTTAAGCTTACACGGACAGTGTCAATTGTTAGGCCTAACTGTTAGGCCGTGGTCGGTGGCTGTATAATCTCGACATCGTCAGCAACGTTTCGTATGGTTTTACCCGAAAAAAATTGGCGGGAATCGTTCGGCCTAAGATCTGCTGTACTAACTGTTTTCATAACACCCTGTCGCTTTTTGCGGCCTGCAGAAGATCTCCGTGGTGGGATACGACACGCTGCCGACGATGTCGAGATTATACAGCCACCGACCACGGCCTAACAGCCCGGTATTTAATAATTTTTGAGTATATAGAGTAAGCCTATTAGTATATTTTTATTTTACGAATAATTAAAATTATCGTGTTATAAGTTATATCATTAAAAAAACTAGTCTATAATTATTGATTCATAATATCGAGCGCGTTTTAGTCTTAAATGGTCGTGATAAACATACCAAATATGCAATCGCGCAAAGTTGAAAGCATTACAGGGAATCAACACGTTGACAAGTAGCCTACGGGCGCTAGGATCCAATATAAACAATGGATCTACTCTCGACAACAAATTGTTTGTTTTTTTTTACCTCCATAAATTGTTGAGAACGCAGTAACGGTTGTAAGAACACCTCACACATTTGCTGTTAGCTAAACCCACCGTTTTACTGCTGCTTGTTGTGCTTTAGACGCGCGCGCGCACACACACACACACACACAACTACATACATCAGCCAACATAGGTATAGAAGGTAAGAATTGTCAATAAGAATTTAATTTAGTACTCACAAAATTAGAGATAACCTACAACAAAAAAATATAGGCTACTGTACATGGCGACCGCAATATTTAGTAAGAGAAAACTGATAGTTTGGTTACAAGTGATAACAAAAACATATTTTGAAGGCACAGACGATGTTAAATACATGGCTGTTTAGCGAACAGAATCGTTAGAATAATATAGTATTAGGTTATAAATTTTCATGCGAACTCTTACCGAATCTTAGATAAGTACAACACCGAACAGACTTGTTCAAAACGGAAGTCTCACCTCATGTACAGGAAGGCTATACGAATTCTGTTGGTGATATGTTACTTCTGTACAGTATGTGGATGTATCAGACCAACGTTAGACAGATAGGCGACTCAAAAGATTTATTTCTGTACTAATAGGCCTAATAGGATTTTACATAATATCTGTATGAAAATATTTAAATCCGATATGTATGTATTTATGTCTATGTAAACACACACACACACACATCAACTTCTGTAACTCATATAAGCGACTCTCGAGCGCGCATAGGCTACAAACACAACACGTGTTCGCCTTTTATCAAAGCTACGCCAGCACAGCAACTACCATAGCTTATCGTTTTTATCATTTAGGCCTACTTTCATCAATTTTAGTATTTATTGACATAGAGTTCTATGGGGCCTGTTTGTTTACACCTGCGTTTCGTTCGACTGTATTCAAAAACCAGTGACTACACACACACACACACACACACACACACACACACACACACACACACACACACACACACACACACACACACACACAACTACATACATCAGCCAACATACGTATATGCGTGTATACAACATACAGGCTGAGTAGACTAGGCTGGTTGCTGTGCTGTTACCGGAAACCAGTGTCGGGTATCGAGCGTTCGGCGAGAGATGTGACGCTACCGGTTTTGTACGCCGTGTCGCTTTTTGCGGCCCGAAGAAAATCCCTGAGGGTGGGATACGAAACGCTGTCGACGATGTCGAGAATTCATAGCAACCCGGTGTACGACCTAACAGCCGGGTATTTAGTAACCATTTTGGATAACCTATATTGACACCGGCCGTGTAAGCTTTACACAGAAATTGAGTAGACTATGGATTTAATTCAGTCAAGTCTTTGATATTACAGATTTTTTTTTGTTAAATAACAAAACTTCTTGTGGATAAGTGTGTACGTTGTGTAGTTGAATGTTCCTACGACTCGGAACACAAAACGTCGCCAACAACAAGACGGACAGTGCTACCAGCGGCAACCTCTGAAGAAGCTTTTTAAAAGTGAAAACCGGTTCAGGTTATAAGGTAAAACTTTTACGTTTTTACCCATAAAAAGTTTTGTGTTCCGAGTCGTAGTGAAATAATTATATTTAGTATTCGTTTCTACTGTCTGCTGTATCCTCTCTCTCTCTCTCTCTCTCTCTCTCTCTCTCTCTCTCTCTCTCTCTCTCTCTCTCTCTCTCTCTCTCTCTCTCTCTCTCTCTCTCTCTCTCTCTCACACACACACACACACACACACACACACACACAAAAGGATCTATCTTGTCATGTCATTAACGTTATGTTATTCTTAAGAACTAATGCAACAACAAAACTTGAAGTCACTGTCTTCCATTGTGGTGTATTCATTGTTCATAACCTAAAGATCTAATATATATAAACAATACCGAATATACACACGTGTAAAAGAAGAAGGCCACTAAAAAATCTATTGAACGTCATGACGGAATTTTAAAAAATCGTATCACATTTGAGATATTGCGGCAAAATGAAAATCAACATACAGTAATCAGCTGATATAATGTGTAGACCTGAATGTAAACATAAACACTCAGCAACAAAATCAGTTCTCGAGAAACTTTAGACACAAACGTACGTTTCACGTTCATTAATCAATGTCTGCGAACTCGTTTTTTGTAAATACTAACTGTTTTACAATGTTGTGACTGCAAGTGCATAGTGTAGCCTATAGGTTCTGACGCCATTAGCAAGCAATAAGTGTGTGTATATTATAAATACATCACATTGTTATCATTAGTTGAAGTCACTGGTTTTTGGATGCAGTCGAATGGAATGCAGATGTAAACAAACGGGTCCCATAGTCAATAAATACTAAACTGATCAAAGTAAATGTTAAGAACGATAAGCTGTGGTAGTTGTGCTGGCGTAGCTTTCCTAAAACCCGAACACGTGTTGTGTTTGTAGGCTATGCGCGCTCGAGACTCGTGTAGGAGTATAAGTTACAAAAGTTAATATATATGTGTGTGTGGACATAAACATAAATACATACATATCAGATTTAAATATTTATATACAGATATTATGTAAAATCCTATTATTAGTAGCTATAGAAAAAAAATCTGTTTGAGTCGCCTATTTGTCTAACTGCTCTGATAAACCCACATACTGTACAGAGGTTATACTCGAAATTCATATAGGCCTACAATGGAAATTGCTTATAATAAGATTCAAGGGACCGGACACATGTGCTCGTTAAAACCGGGTGCTCACTACATCCGAGTTGTAGGGTCACAAAGCTAAATTTTTATATCGTGATTATCGAACACAAGACAACAAAAATCTACTATAGAAGAGGCTTGCACAACGTAATTTTGACATGTTTTACATTCTACGCTTAAAAGTAAAATTTAGACTTTAAACATTTTTTAGACGCTAACATTCTTTGCTGAATATTGGCGTATAGTGTATTTGCAAAATATAGTAAAAGTAACTCTGTAGTAAAAGCTTACCAAAAATTAGCCGGCTATCTTTCAAAGAAAAACGCATGCCACATGTAAAATATTTAGGCCTATTTTAAATTACAAGAAAATTCACTCTAATTTATTTGTCTTTTTGCCTTCGTTCTAAATGGAATCGTCAAAATTATATTTCACACACAGAACTTAATTAACCTTAAAATAATCATCTATTTTTTTTTGTTTAGCAATTTTGCATCTGTAGATATCAAAACAGTTTTGTAATTTATATAAATATTGCACGAAATCATCTCTTACATTATTAGTTCTACTAAATTGCGTTAATGGTTTTAAACGAATGTTTAAAATGCTGGATTGTAAAGAACCTTTTTAGACCTTAACCCACGAAAAAGCCTGCGATAAAATGCTCGTTATAACCAAGCCTCTAATGCGTTTCTACTCGTTAAAAGCGAGTTTAATTATTGTTACTAAGATACAAAACCAAACAAATTTCGTACTTTTGCTCGTTACATCCGAGTTGTCGTTATAAGCGAGCTCGTTATTCGCGAGTTCCACTGTACATGTACGTAAGGTAAGATTTCCGTTTTGAAAAAGTATGTTCGGTATTGTACCTAAGATTCGGTAAGAGTTCGCATGAAAATTTAAAACCTAATACTATATCATTCTAATGATTCTGCTTGCTAAACAGCCCTATATTTAACATCGTCTTTGTGTGTGTGAGTGTGGTCACCTGTAACCAAACTATCGGTTTTCTCTTACTGAACATTGCGGTCGACATGCATGGTATATTTTTTGTTGTATCTCTTATTTTATGAGTACTCACGTATTGACAGTTCTAACCTTCTAGGCTATATGTTTGTTGGCTGATGTATGTAGTTGTGTGTGTGTGTGTGTGTGTGTGTGTAATAACATATATACCGAACACAGTGTGCAGTAGCCTACATGGAAGTCAAAAAGTCGTTAAGTGATGTATGCTCATACCTGTGCAGGCCTACCTACATTTACATAATGTGTAGATACACGTGGTAACAGTCGATACACGTGTAGATTTAAAGTGGCTAGCAGATACATAGGCCTACTTGTTAATTTGACATGCATACTGTAATCGGTATCCAAGCCACTTCGTTATTTATAAATTAATAAAATTTTAACGAATACAACATTTTTGACGGTTAACTACTTATAAACTTGCATATTTATTTCTTGCAGATTAATAAAAGGATGTGTTTTTAAAAGGTAACAACTTTAATTTTTTACATCTTTTGCAGTAAGAGAACTACTGTGTAGCCTACGTTGCCTGCAGACCAGTGATTCCCAAACTTTTCAGTCCGCGGACCCCCTCCCAAAAAATTAAACATTTCACGGACCTCGTCTGATTTCTGAAATAAACAAACAGTAAATATGATATATATACTCTTATATTTTAATTAAATTGTATTAAAACCAAATTCTCTTAACTAGCAAAATTATAATATTAGTCATAGTTTAGTGTAAACAATGAAGCTGCTTTTGGACAATTATTTCTGCAATATTGGTTTTAATATCTGATAAATTCAATATTAAGTCACTCTCGACATCACGTTTACTTTTTAACTTTGACTTCAATTACGTGAGATGAGAGAATGCGGTTTCACACAAATTAGTAAAAGGAAACACAGTTAAACACTTCAAAGCTTTTATTGCGAGTTCAGCATGGTCAGTCATTACATATAACCAGACGTCAGCTAGCTGTAATTGCGAAAACTGTAATTTTAATGTCTGCCAGTGAATCTTCTTCCTGTAGTGTGAGAGACAGGTTAGTTAACAGCTAGAATCTTAAAAAAATTACTTCTACTAATTGTTTTAAGATTCTAACATTTAGATTTTAGAGCACAAAAATCGGAGAAAATTACGATGCATTCTATTTTTGTTATTAAAAATGTCCGCGGACCCCACTTTGGGGACCACTGCGGTAGACTGTTGCGATGTAATCTAGCATAACTGTAAAATAATTAATTAAAACGTCTTTCATTTGTTTGTTTACACCCATATTGCACTGCATAGGCTATAGGCTACTCTTAACCTAGTTCAATAAGGTGTTACGTTAACACGACTGAAATGCCTGCCAACAATTTGTAGGCTGTGTTGCTCTCTCGTCTGAGCACTTATTCAGCACTGATAATGGTTGTATTTACTGTTTTATATTATTATTATTATCATCTCCAAATAAATACACTACAAGTAGGTTTATTTTCACAGAAATTATTCTGTATCTTTATAGAGTTTTTTGAATTGTAATTGAACGTTTTGCTTGCAATATGGATAACTGACAATCGATTTTATTTCGATTCTATTTTCGATCGTTGTAACGTTTATGTAGTCAGGTATTTATTATATATACATTTAATGTTTTATTTTATTATTCTAATAAATGTATGATTTTAAATAAATCGTCTCGTTTTGTTTTTATTGGAATTTGTTCTTTAATTATAGTTCTTTATTTATTCTTTATTACTTGGGAGACCTGCAGGAAACTCAACTAGTTACTTATAAAGGAATATTATTATTATTACAATTGAGATAATTTACTGCTAATTTTGTTATTATTATCTTTATTAATAACGTTAATATTTTGTAATTAATTTTTCTATAAAGTGACGACAAATAACATATTTTGACTGCTGTATGACGTAGTGACTCGGTCACTAAAACAGGTCAGTTACAAAATTCTTAAACAGGGTATTTAACCGTACAGATTTAATGTTAAGACTTTAAAACATTTTTGAACGGTCCAACCGAGAAGGGGGATTGTCGTACAAGGATCTTCATATTTTAAACAATATACGTGTGAGATATTTAAAGAAGCGGTACTGACACATAGACCTAATCTGGTTTTCTGATTTGGTTCAATACATAATGTATGATTAGGACATGGGTGGTAAGATTAGGAAACCCATTTCCTAAATCCTGTGCCTACAGACTGTCCCTACAAATATTGCTGTATTTATTGGGCATTTCTGAATTTTCTAACTTAACCCACAAACGTATAGGCTACGTGTAAATATACTTAGTTTTTGGTAAAAACGTATAAAACATTTTATTTTATAATTTATGGCAGTTAAAAATGAAAATTAAAAAAGTGGTACGATATGGAAACTTTCCCCTATGTTCTGAATAGGCAGTTATGTCGGAACACACACACACACACACACACACACACACACACACACACACACACACACACACACACACACACACACACACATTCGGTCAGCCGGTTAACAAGGATTAGATAGACGGTCGTGATTAGGTTGTAGGCGCGGATTAGGGAAACCGCATAGCGCGCTCTCACACGCGGCACACGATACGGCCAACACCAATCCAACTTAAAACTTTGGTAGGCCTAAATAATGTTGCGTCGAAGCTGAGTAAAGTTAAACTTAATAAAGTTAAAAACAAACCTGTTATCACCGTCAAATGTAATAAAATACTCTACATTATTGATAGCACAGTTCGAAGGAGTGGAATTCTTTTCGTAGCAGCAAGTGGGTAGCCTAGGACTAATTCAGAATTAGTCCTATACACGAACTATCCTGTACACCAGAAGTAATACTATATAAGATTAATACGTATTCACTTAAATTAGTTACGCGTCTGTCACGGTACTGAATAGTTCTTGCAACTGAATTCTGTAACAGTGTATTAAGTTGGTCCTATGCCAATTAACAATGAATTTTAAATATTAATTAGAATTCACAAGTTCAAACGCACATCGACCTCAAGAAAGAATTACAAACGAAAATTAAAACTGCATAATTTTGTGATTCTTTAAAATTGCTTCCAATGCGCTCAGAAATGTGGACGATTGCTCGCTCACCAGTGTGCCTCTTCAACAAACTACAAGTGCTTAAAGTAAACACCGACTTACATCTGTATCGCATATTTATACATGTTTAGTGTACACACTCACACACACACATTTATAAGTCTTTAGACCCCTATCATCGTGAACTCACGCACGGAAGCACACGATAAACTAATAATTAATTCCGTCACTTTAAACTAACGTTTTCCTTTTATTAGGTTTAAAATTGTAACTATTCTGCAGGGTATATTATGGTATCCAGGCGCATCAATTTCACATCTTTTTATTAATATTCAGAAAATGGTGGTAGCCTATTGTGAATTTTCTTTGTTATCTTCATTGTTTAATCGAGAAATTTTTGCCAGAATAACTTTAATTTGTAGGTGTAAATGTGTGTTTACATTTATTAAAATACAATATACAACTATTGTTTTTTTTTAATTTGTAAAGAACACAAAGATAATTTAACTTTTAAATTGATCTAAATCTAAATTCTGTGATAATGTTTCGAACTTTCGATTAGTCTCGTCATCTTAACATTTGTTTTTATTTTAATTAGTCCACAGAATTAACCAGCATGTTTGAAAATAAACTATTTTTAATATCTTAATTAAGCACTCTAACTGGTTTCTCAAAAGTTCTTAATTGAGTCAAAAACACTTGAATTAAAAATAAAAGAAGCTTATCCATAAATCTTATAATATAATTATGGAAACAGAAAATTTTTTGAAAGTAACCCCATAGTCTGGATAGACTTAAGAGCAAATAACAAATAAATACCTAAAAAAGTTTCTCACTTACAGGCTAAAAATGAACAAAAATTAGTGTAAGAATAGTGAATGATAGTGAAAGAATTTGAAGACGTTTTGGAGAAACAGCAGACTAATGTTTCGGATATTTTAACCGAAACGTGGATATTCGTATAAAACGTGCTGCAGCCAAATGTGTTCCATGGTTCCTCTAACGTAAACAGAAGAAATTTTATCTTAAAGATGTGTAGCACTTTTGTAAAATTGTTAACAATTACATATTATGCTTGATAATTATTTGTTGACCTCTAGCGTAACTAAAAGAAAGTCATATGTCATACTAACATGATAATGTTTTTAGGCTGGGGATCATTCCACAAAAATGTAACGTCATCGAAAAATGTAACGCTTCCACATTTTCGATTCCCCACAGTCTAGAAATCTTCGGTCTCTGTCGTTTTAACATGATAATGTTTGTTATATAGTAAATATATTTGTTATATAGTAAATATTTGTTATATGCACATTATACGTTTCAAAAGCCTAAAAACATGATCATGCTTCGATGTTTCGGTTTCGTCGAAATTTCTTTAATTTATTTTTAGACATGTGACATAAATATAGAATGTTTTTCCGTATAAATATGTATTAAGTTATCATGGCTTCTGATTTGATAATCATTCCTTGACATTCTGTACAAATTGTTTTTACCTTGGAGATTAACTTTTTTTCTTCACATATTTGTTTAATATTATTATATATTATCAAATTATATTATTTCTGCAAGTTGTTGATATTATTTTAATTTTTCTGGCGTACGTTTTACTGATAGATTCAGTATATTCAGAGGTTATAAACGAATCGATATATAAATAATGTTCATTTAAATTTGTTTAAATGAAAATTTAATATTTTTATTAAGTGATTACAACGTAAAGATTTTTATAAATACTTTTTATGTGTGTTTTTTATTAAACCGTTATTTTTAATAATTGCTTGCATATAAGCACAATCCCATTATCTTTTCAGATAATGTCTACCATTATTATATTAACTTGTTACCAAAAAGTTATTGATTTTTTAAAATCTTCTACACACTATATTAATTAATTTTAGATAATTTAATTTTATCACAAAGTAGATAGTCAATATTAATATATTAAAAAAATATAATTAATAAAGTTGTGTTGGTGGTTATAATCATAAACTGAAACAAACACTGTTGCACACCACTATAGATAAAAATTCCCGATTAGCGCTTTCGAGCTTCACAGCTCAGATTGGAAAAAATCTAAGTTAACTAAGTTACACAAATAATCTGTTGTAGGCTACAAAACTATACAGAAATAGTAGGCATTTAATAATTTTTCACATTTCATGCTAATCTGAAGACAATTTCCTGCTTAAGTAACTAATTAACGGATAAATGAAATATAAAAAATATTAAATATCAGATTGCATTATGGAGTATTAACGCGCATTACTGTGCAAAAATGAAGTAGAGTTGTACGCATTTATCAACATCCTTCACGATACTAGATAGTCCATCTGTACCTATCAGCAGTATCCAAGCGCTGATATTACACAACTATTATGTATAAGCCTGTGTAATCAATTTGTATGTTTATAAAAATTAGTCGTGTTTACTTGCTGAACTGCTACTTGTCATGTTTCAAAGTTTCCACCATTATCAAGTCCTAAACCACAACCTTTACAAATTATTAGTTATTATTAATAAATATAATTAAATCTCCACCAACTCGGAACACAAAGTTTTTATGGGTAAAAACGTAAAAGTTTTACCTTATAGCCTGAACCAGTTCTCCCTTTTAAAAAGCTTTTCCAGAGGCTGCCGCTGGGAGCACCCATTTATTAACAAATGGTGGAAACACTGAAAGGCCTCGTCCGGAACATGACAAGTAGCAGTTCAGGAAGTAAAGATGACAAAGTTGGAATTACAGAGACTGCTAATTCAAATAACAAGATGACTATAAAAATTAGGCTTACTTCGATTAGCAATGTATGTAGAAAAAAAAACTGTCACGTAGATGGGTAGATCGAAAATATGAAAACACATAAAACGCAGGTTTCAAAGTTCGGATAATTTTTATACAAAAAAAAAAATATGCTAATCCAAAAATTAGCTAACTTATCAAGATATGTGTTTTTTGAATGGACACACATATTATAATCCGAAGTTCGTAGGATTATAATTTCACTAACTAACTACGAGTAAAATTTCACCGTGAAAGAATCAAGACCTCTCGGGTTCTGATCTTAGTACAGCTGCAATAAATGGCCTTAATGTTCACTTCAGTCAAACGTAGAAAGTCCTGATGTGGCGGTGCTCACAAGTTCAACCGAAGTCACTTCACACCGACGCGAATCCCGGCAGAAAGAAAGTGTGGACTGTACTGTACTGTACTTGTTCCATAGCATCATAAGACAATAACTCAGCGATAGTGCCGGGAGAAGATAACAAGGTTTGTAAACCCACTTTTGACCTTGTATGGCTAAAGCCTCCACCACACCTCCCCCTCCCCACACACACACAGCCATCTATACTTACGAATACTTCTACTCTGCTATCTCTGCCTACCCCCCCCCCCCCGGCTCAGTGAACCACTTCGTATGACGTCTCTGTAAACAATCATAAAGCAGTTTAATAAACAATTAGGCCTACCACAAATTGATTGGTGACTCGTTGGGCGTTTGGTGAAACATATATTACTACAAAGGTTTTAAAAACATAGGAACACTTGGTAAGTTTCACAGTTTATTCTTTACCTCTGACAATTGCCTATTGACATTACCTATTAAGCTATTCTCAAAGAGCTGCTAAGAACAACATTTGACAGTTTTGTTAATGTATTACAAAACCAAGTGTAACACTTGTCAATGTAACACTTACCAAGTGTTTGTGTGTTTTTAGAAACCTTTGTGATTACCACAAAGTTTATTTTAAAAAAATCAAGAAGCTTATTTGTCAATAGCATATTACTATCAGAATGTGTGATGTGTATTTCAACAACTTTCTTGTCAAAGGTTGGAAACAAAGCTCTGGAATGGTAGGCCTATGAAAAGAATTAGATACAGAATTTCTAAGGCATTCACGTGCGGCGTCAACATTGTTAATGTTGTTCTCTGCCGGGATATTAGGCCAAGGCTGAAACAATAATAATGTGACACCAAGGCCAATGTGAAAATGTTCTGTAAGAATAAACTGTGCAACTTACCAAGTAGGCCTATGTGTGTGCGTGTTTTAAAAACCTTTGTAGTTTCAAAATTTGTTTTGATAACTCTGAGTTATCGTGTTTCTAATATGGAGTTGCCGTTTCGTAGGCTCTGATTTCATCATACATGGAGAATTATCATATTTCTAATCGTATTTCTAACCGTTATTTTCTAATATCGTTGTCTCTTAACGTATCTAAGACTATAACTTTTTATATAAACATAAGACAATTATGTTTAGAAGGCTGAAGTACAATAACTTATAATCTGTTAGGTTTTACCATAACTGCTCTATTTGTAAAGTCAAGCCACACATTCAATGCAAAAAACTGATGACGCGGCAGTTCAGTGGGCCTCTAAACTCTTAAATTGATCGATACGATATTAGTTTTGTAAAAACGTCAAGAAATGTCGCTACCAAAGACTAAAATATTCATAAACGTTTACAAGTGGTAACGCACTGAGTTTGCTGTTTATTTACATTATTTACAAACATATTGTTATGTACTTAAACATACAAACACTTGGTATGTTTCACAGTTTATTCTTTACCTCTGACAATTGTTTCAGCCTATTAAGCTATTCTCTAAGAGCTGATATGAACCACATTCTTAGTGTTTGTACGAACAAAAGCTTACCAACTCTTTGTATGTTTTTAAAACCCTTTGTATATACCACAAAGTTTATTAAAGTAAAAATCGGTACTGTACCTTTATCCGTTCCTTGAGTCATTTTCGATATTTTGATTATTCAATTGTTTGGCTTCCATCTTTAGTGAATATCGCACATAATGTTATGTAAGTGAAATAATTATACAAATTTTAATTTCGTATGTTGCAAAATAGTTGGCTGGCGATTGCACTTGGTGTTCTTAATTCTTTTTTAATGAAAAATGATAGTAGCAGTAGTATATCACAGTTGCGTACCTGTGACGCCAAAAGTTGATGTTGTTAGGTTAACATGCCTGAAATTACACACGGAAAACGATACGTGTGTAATGTAAACCTCGTTTTTTTTAACATGATAATGTTTTTAGGCTGGGGGTCATTCCACAAAATGTAACGTCATTGAAACATGTAACGCTTTCACACTTTCGATTCCCCACAGTCTAGAAATCGTCGGTCTCTTTCGTTTTAACATGATAATGTTTGTTATATAGTAAATGAATTTGTTATATAGTAAATATTTGTGATATGCACATTATACATTTCAAAAGCCTAAAAACATTATCATGATTCGATGTTTCGGTTTCGTCGAAATTTGTTTGCGAAAACTACGAAAAAACTCAACTCGAAAGTAAGGTGGGGTGGCCTACTACTATAGGTACATGTTTCCTTTTTTGTGGCAGAACTCGTTTGCTGTTGTAGTTTTGTTAATTTGTCTACTCAAAAACGTTAGATTCTTTATTTTAAGTACCTATTACTGTGCTATAAGCATTGTATATACACATTAAACGTTATGCTTTCCTCAACCATGGCTTTTATTTATTTCAGGAGTAAACTAAAAACCAAAAACCATTGTCACCTAACCTCACAAATGAAAACAACACGTATTTTCGCTTTGCATTAAGAAATAGGACAATTTACAATCAGCACACTTCTTATTTTCCACATCGTGATATATCGATACAATCGCATTTTAAAAACATCGAAAATGTACTGCAGGAACGGATAAAGGTACAGTTCCAGAAAGTCAAGAAGCTAATTTGTCAATAGTATATTACTGTCAGAATGTGTGATGTGTATGGTAAGCATCACACTTTTCAACAATTTTCTTGTCAAAGGCTGGAAATAAAGCTCTGGAATGAAAGAATATCTAAAGCTTTCACAGCCGACGTAAAAACTGTGCCGGGCTATTAGGCCGTAGCTTACAACAGACGTTGGTACAGAATTGGCGTACACATATAATAATCTATTATTTCTATATACGTAACTCGATCAGTTTCTTGTTAGGCCAATATACTATATAATATAATTTCTTCTGCAAGTAGTTGATAATACATTTTATTAATTCAATTCACCTGACGTACTTTTCCCTGAATATATCAGTATTTTTAGAGGTTTCTAAATGAATTAACAAATAATCGAAACAATTCTTATTATGAAATAATAATAATTAGATTTCAAAAATTATTTTCATTGTCTGTTAATTCATTTACAAAGCTGCGTGGCGTGGCGATGGGTACGTAACACCTGTTGCCGGTTGTGATAGACCTAAAACTTAACCTGAAAATTAATTCGAATTTTTTCTTGTACCAAGTGTTCTTTTTAGAGCATTTTCTATCATTCGCTGGGAGAAGAAGAAGGTCCCGGTTCAACGGGATCTGACTCTCACTGTACTTACACAGAATAAATCAGAACACAAATAATCAAATTAAAAATAATAAACAGAGTAACACATGACTAAGCGAACAAAACACTAATAGGTAGATGGTAACTGCTACACTTTGGTTCCGAAACGAAAGAAACGAACATAGTTGCTAACTGAGCGTTTTGCCGGTTTATACAGCGGCAACACGTTGGGTGGACGAATGTGTCCCCCTCTCCTCAGTTTTTACAGTGACAACTACTACGAGGTCAGTGACCAGACGCAGTAAAACATTGCCGATGTCTGCGCCGGCAACACAAGACGGTGCAAGTGCCCAGCAGTTTGAAAGCAATGCTATGCTTTTCTTCAAGTTTCCCTACTAATATTGTTCAGGTTTCATATTATTCAATAACTAAAGTGTCTGTTCTGTGATATAATTAATATTATTTTATATTATTTCCAGTACTGTTGCCGCCGGCAACAGCGGTTACATGGACGCCACGCTACTGATATACGTATTCAGTGTGACGTAAGTCAGGTGAATTGAATCAATAAAATACATTACAACTACTTGGAAAAGAATTATATTTGACAATCTGTACTACAGTACTGTGGCATTGGCGTACATCTTCTCAATTACTCAATCGTTATATACGTTGAGCATGACCTCCAATGGTGGGACCGAAATGTCTGTTGTAAGCTATGTCAGTAGTAGACCACGGCCGGCAGAGAATAATATTAATAGAATTTGATAGCTCAGGTCAAACAATGTATGCAAATAACAAACAATCGCTAATTTTTCTCCATAATTTGTCTTATATGAATTTTCATATAGCATTATCATTCCTTTCGGTCCGGAATATGTAGCCTAATATATTTTTAGCTGCCCATAACTCAAAAACAAAGAATTTTGAGTTCAAACCTACATTAATATAAAATTTTTTTCTTATTATTAACTTATATTCTGGAAGGAATATTTTCCTTTCCTTTCGGAACACTCTGTAAATTATGATAGTCTTAATTATGATAATCATAATAGCATTATAAGTTAGCTTTTTAAAGCTGTATCTGTTTACAGTGTTTTAAGTACGTAACAATATGTTTGTAAATAATGGAGACAAACAGTAAACCCACTGCATTACCACTTGTAAACGTGTATGAATATTTTAGTCATAAGTTCAACCTTATGTGCGGGACCATTTAGGCGAACCCTTAAGTCAGCAAGTAAAGGAACACGCCTAAAATTCTACAAGGTGATGGCTCTTCCCACACTTCTTTATGGGTCTGAGAATTGGATTTTAACGAAAGGCCAGACCAGTCGCATCCAAGCGGCTGAAATGAGATTTCTCAGGCACGTGGCAGGGCATACTCTCCATGATCATAGAAGTAACACAGATATACGGCAGGAACTGAATATTATGAGTATACTCGACAGGATCGCCCTGGATCGGCTGAATTGGTGGGAACATCTTTGATGAATCGATGACTGCCGCATTCCCAAACAACTATGGAACTACAGTATAAGCCGAGGGGACGGAGAGGTGTAGGACGTCCAAGGAAACGCTGGAGTGACCAGCTGTAATCTTTGCCTGTTTGAGACCGGAACAAACCATCCTTGGGTTAATTCTTGAAGAAGATGATGATGATGATGATGATGAACATTTTAGCCTTTGGTAGCAGCATTTCTTGACGTTTTTATAAAACTAATATCGTACCGAACGATAAATTTTGTCCACTTTTAAGAGTTTAGAGGTCGACGCCCACTGAACTGCCGCGTGGTTATTCATCAGGTGTTTTCATTGAATGTGTGGCTTGACTTTACAAATAGAGCCGTTATGGTAAAACCTAACAGATTATAAGTTATACTTAAGCCTTGTATACGAATTGCCTTAGTTACGTTAAGAGACAACGATATTAGAAATTAACGGTTAGAACTACGATTAGACAGGTTAGAACTACGATAATTCTTCACGTATGATAAAATCAAACAGGGCAAACGAAATGGCAATTCCATATTGGAAACACAATAACTCAGAGTTATCAAAACAAATTTTGAAACTACAAATGGTTTTAAACACACACACACACACACACACACACACACACACACACACACACACACACACACACACACACACACACACACACACACACACACACACACACACACACACACACACACACACACACACACACACACACACACACACACACACACACACACACACACACACACACACACACACACACACACACACACACACACACACACACACACACACACACACACACACACACACACACACACACACGCACGCACGCACGCACGCACGCACGCACGCACGCGCGCACGCACGCACGCACGCACGCACGCACGCACCGCGTAAGTTTCACACGTTTGTTCTTACAGAATTTTTTTTTCATAATTGTCAGAGGTAAAAGAATAAACTGTGAAATGTACCAAGTGTGTGTGTGTGTGTTTTAAAACCTTTGTAGTAATAGGCTATGTTTCACCAAGTGTCCAACGAGTCTTTAATCAACACCGTGAAATTTTGAAACGTTCCAATAGGTAGACAAGATTTTGTATGGCCGCGGTCTCATCAAGCAAATTATCAAGCTTCATCAAATTTAATTTTTATTTATTTTATTTTTTTTATCTTGAAGAGTAGTTTGTCAGAGACTATCTTACAGAGAGGTAAAAATTAGCCTTACTTCGAATCGTAATGTTTATAGAGAAAAATAATGAGTCACATAGACGGGTAGACAAAAAAAAAAAAACACATAAAACGCAGTTTTCAAAAATTAGGATAATTTTTCATACAAACTAAACTACAAAATTGCCTTTTTTAATTTTCTATTCAGCGCTAAGCCACAGTGTATCATCACCTTCGTCGTCTTCTTATTTAGCACTACAGTCCAACGTGAGCCCTGGCTTCCAACACCAGTCTTCTCGAATTTCTCCTATCCAATGTATCCTCAGTGTAATCTCTCACATCCATTCTTCTTAGACCTTTACCACATCATCCAACCATCTTATCGTAGGTCGGCCCTTTTTTATGCCTTTATACTTGCGCCCTCAGGATTTTCTTCGGGATACGCTGAGCATCCATCCGCTCTAGGCGACCTAGCCGTTATATTCTTGAGGCTTACGAATCTTACAATGTCCTCATGCTGCAATAGCTCATCTATCTGATGGTTGTTTCTTATTCTAAATTAATCATCAGATAAGTTCTCTTACAATGTCCTCATGCTGCAACAGCTCATCTATCTGATGGTTATTTCTTATTCTAGATTATTCATCAGATTAGTTCTCTTACAATGTCCTCATGCTGCAACAGCTCATCTATCTGATGGTTATTTCTTATTCTAGATTATTCATCAGATTAGTTCTCTTACAATGTCCTCATGCTGCAATAGCTCATCTATCTGATGGTTATTTCTTATTCTACATTAATCACCAGATAAGTTCAGATACCTGGGTTAATATAAAATAATCGTCTTCTTCTTTTCACTCATCCTCTTTACCCGGACCGTAAACACGGCTTACAATCTTTCTTTCAAACTTCTTGGGGTTTCTTGGTGGTGCCTATGTCTCGCCTCTGTAAGTAGCAACCGGTCTGATAAGTGTCTTATATATTTTTATTTTTGTGTTACGGCTAATGAGTTTGCTTCTCAATAGTCTACTGATGACACAATATGCCCTATTTCCAATTTGTACCTGTCATGTATCGTCGTGTTTATGGACCATTCATTATCTATCATGTTACCCAGGTATCTGAACTTATTAGCTACATCAAATTAATTAGGCCTACATCAAATGAATATATAGGTTTCTTCTCCTTTCTGATGCGGAAATTAGCATGCATTTAGTTCTGCTGATATTTACATTCAGTTCCATTCCAACGGATTTCTGATTCAGCTCCTTGTATACCTCAACTATCATTTGTCTTGATCTGGCTGTTATCACAACATCGTCAGCGTACGCACATGTTCGGCTTGTCTTATCACAGTGAATCATGTTCATTACTATTTTGAGATCAATTTCACTGTAAAACAATTGAGGCCTGTCGGAATTTGATTTAAAAATAATTTCAAAAACAAATAATAAACGGCTCAGGATCGACGGGATATCGACCGATACGTAGTGATCTACAGGTCAAGTGAAACAAGTAGGCGAAACAAAAATTTCAGTTCTGAACAAACAGCCAATATAAAAACAAATACTTCGTGGTTTCAATAATCTATTGTGGTGTATTTATTGTTCATAACGTAAAGATACCATACATGTAATTTAAAGTAAAGTTTTAATTACTCACATTCTTAATTTCGATCGATTTCAGTCATAGACCATCGTTAGGACATGTACACTGTGCACTGTCACAATATTGTAAAACAGTTACTATTTACAAAAAACGAATTCGTAAACACTTATTAATGTTCGTGAAACGTACGTTTGTGTCTAAAGTTTCTCGAGAACTTATTCTCGGTGAACAATACCAAATATATAAACATGTAAAAGAAGAGGGCCACGAAGCTCTATTGAACACCATGACGGACTTCAAAAATCGTATTGTTACGACGGTCTACTCGATCGTCGTAGGTACAGTGGAAACAAAATAAGTACAAGACACCAAGTAAGTCACTAATCACACCTTTAATTGTTACAGTAAAAGAGTTCGTAATTAACACAGTCTCTACAACAAATCAAATGAAAATTGTTCACACGCAATAAAATGTCCACAAATATTAAGACTCAATTGTATTACAGTAATACCGTCCGAATATAAAACGCAACACTTCAATAATAACTACTTGAATGTACACGGTAATAACTCGAACCGGTCCGGAAATATATCGCACTAATACTCTCGAACCTCACTATCCAATATCTCGCATTGAACTGAAAACTAAGGCCGCTACCCGATGTATTTATAGTCACGCTCACACACCAGAAGCTTCCAAACTGCGTCTTATCTCTCGTGAACTACGTAATTACTATGGCCTTGACACAGGCCGGGCGCCCGAGCGAAGCCCGGCACAGTCGAGAAGATTCTCGCAAAATGCGTATAGTAGCACGTACGCCACACGCGTTACATCGAGATCCTTCTGGCACATTCGATAAACGCGTAGATTGTTCTGTGCTGTCGTAGCAGTATTATATTTGAGATATTGCGGCAAAATGAAAATCAACATATACAGTAATCAGCTGATATAATATATAGACTTGAATGTAAACATAAACACTCCGCAACAAAATCAGTTCTCGAGAAAATTAAATGTTTTACATTACCATGACCGCAAGTGCAAAGCGTAAATATGTCCTGACGATGGTCTATGACCGAAATCGACCAATAAAATGTACGGTATCTTTAGATTATGAACAATGAATACACCACAATAGAAGATTGAGATTATAGGTAGGCCTACCATTAGCAAGCAATAAGTGTGTGTATATTATAAATACATCACATTATTATCATTAGTTGAAGTCACTGGTTTTTGGATGCAGTCGAATGAAACGCAGATGTAAACAAACGGGCCGCATAGAACTCTATGTCAATAATACTAAATTGATGAAAGTAGGGCTAAATGATAAGAACGATAAGCTGTGGTAGTTGTGCTGGCGTAGCTTTCCTTAAACCCGAACACGTGTTGTGTTTGTAGCCTATGAGCGCTCGAGAGTCGCTTATGAGTATCAGTTACAGAAGTTAATGTGTGTGTGTGTGTGTGTGTGTGCATAGACATAAATAAATACAAATCAAATTTAAATATTTTCATACAGATATTATGTAAAATCCTATTATTAGTATGGAAATAAATCTTTTTGAGTCGCCTATCTGTCTACAACTGCTCTGATACACACATATACTGTACAGAGGTAACAAATCGCCAAAAAATTCGTATACCTGTACATTAGGTAAGACTTCCGTTTTGAAAAAGTCTGTTCATTGTATATCTATGACCGAAATCGATCGAAATTAAGAATGTGAGTAATTAAAACTTGATTATAAATCATATGTATGGTATCTTTAGGTTATGAGCAATGAATACACCACAATAGAAGATTGAGATTATAGGTAACATTAGTAAGCAATAAGTGCGTGTATATTATAAATACATCACATTATCATTACTTGATGGTTGTCTTATATCCGTGAAATTGTTAGTTAACAGTTCTCTGGCGCTACAATTAAATGGTTAGCTGTGAGATCCACGTTCTGTCAGTCTTGCAGTATGTAAAATAAATAATTTGCAGTAAGGTGAGCATAAAAACAACCGATAAATAAATATTCCAGCGTGTCTCTAACTATAGAGAACGGTTTCTATTATTTACTGAGTCGTTTGCTCTGTCTGAGCCAGCCAGTTGATATGTTTTAACTTTCTCTTTTTCCACTCAGTTTCCCTCTTTTGTTGGGGAACGTCGTTTGTCCGGTCGCCTCTCAAGGGGTAAAACTGGAATTGAACATCGGCCGGTCGTGAGGGAGGAATTGTGTGTGACATATTAAAGTAGTAATACGATCTGATACGTCGCCCCCCCCCCCCGGTGCGTGCGTCCCCGTTTGTGTGTCTCTATGTCACGCCGGCTGACAGTCGCTCTGCGGAATTCCATATTATTTTACCGACTCGTAAGAAATATTTAATACAAAACACGGGCGGGACTCAACACGGGAACAAAAATTAAAAACAACACTGAAATTAGCGAAGTCGTACGCCCATGCACAAGTATTGTGTAACACAAATTTTCTGTATTAATTTGTGAATTCTCAATCAGGTTAATTTTGTAAGATAAATAAGTTTAGGAATATTTGTGGTACGATGCATAGAAATGTTAGAAATGAAGCAAGACACAGCACAAGGATTAAATTTTATAAGACAATTGCAATACCCACGTTGATTTATGCGAGTGAGGCGTGGGTCATGATAAAAAAGGAATGCGGCAAGATTCAGAGTGCTGAAATACAGTTCCTTCGAAATACTTTAAATTATTATACATTGGACGATAAAATAAGGAATGAGGATATCAGAGCAGAACTCTAAGTAAATGACATAAATGAAATTATTTGAATTTGTAGAAGACAATGGTGGGTTCATCTGCAAAGCATGACAGAGGATCGATTACTGAAAGCGGCGCTGAACTATAAAGGTATTGGTAGAAGAAACGTGGGTCGTCCGAGGATAAGATGGGTCCCGGAACAGGATTATATAACCTAATCCTTGAAGAGGAGGAGAAGAAGTTAATTTTGTTAACAGGTTAATTCCAACTTTGCCGTAGGTTACTGCTGAATCAATAATTGCTTAGTATTGGACAGTTGTCATTTAGGACTGGATAATGATGTAGACATCGAAATGCCTCGTCAGCAATAACATATGACAAAGTTGGAATTAGGTAAATATTTTGCTCTAACACACGGAACGTGTAAACTGGGTGTGTGCACCGGTGATCTACATTCAAATTTACGACCAAGTGTTAACTATAAATTTTTTCGGTTGGCTTAACTGTTTGGTTAGTTATTATAAACTGCTTGGTCTATGTCAAACTGTAAACTCGGGCTTTATGTGTCTGCTGACTGTGGTATATCACTTTGTTGTCGCTGGAGGAAAACAGGAGAGATGAAGGAGACGGAAAGTATCAGAAAGATGATAGTAAGAAAGTATCAGAAAGATGATAGTAAGAAAGTATCAGATTTACGCGTTAAGTTACCGGTAACAATTTAAGAAAAAGAAGTCTACATTTTAAACTGCGTTATTGAACTCAATAAAAAGGCAAGGAGCAAGAACTAATTCGTTTGTAAGTTACTCTTTTGCTGGCGACACAGCCTTATTTTTCAACTAATGAAGATCTAGATTCATGCTTTTCGGTATCCAGGCCACTTATATGTATATGAATAGTAAAATAATTTACCTCTTTTTTGTTTACTTAAAATGCGTTTCGGGACATATTTCCCATCATCAGGTACAATCCCTTGGTGACGTTCGTTAAATTATTAAAATATTAAAACAATTTACATACAATTTTACACGTGTCATAATTAAATATAAAATAAAAATATCTAAACGCCGGAACACAAGCAATGTCGTTGGTGCGCCAACGCCTGTCTTGTCTTCAGCTGATTTTAGGTCGGAGTATCTTACTAACATTGTTATTAGTGCGAAAAGCCATTTTTATATTTATCTCACTGAATGTACTGTTTAAAATTTACGTTTATAAAATTACATGCAATGACTGTGATAGCTTCTACATTGGCCAGACTGGTAGAGCTTTTATAAAACACTTTAAAGAACATTTACCCAAAAAAGACTTTAGCAAAACAATGTTAAGTTACGCACGTAATTTGATGGACAGAAGTCATAATTATACTGATTTCACGACTAACTTTCAACCCCTCCATATATGCAAGAAAGGAAGATATAAGAGTGCTGTCGAGGAGTTTGAAATATATAAGGCTTTTAAAAATAAAAAACACTAAAGAAGTTTTTTTTTTGGGACATATGTCCCGAAACGGATTGTAATATATAAAAAGGAAAAGGTCATCAGACGGACAAAAAAGAGGTAGGCCCTAAATTATTTTACTATTCATATAATGAAGATCCTACAGTCGACTCGTTCAATCTTCAATAGCAGCACCTCGATCTCATTGGTGAATGGCTACAAAGATGAAAAATTAAGACCAACGAATCCAAGTCGTCACACATTACATCCACCTTACGGAGAGTCAACTGCGCTACAGTTCATCTCAACCACGTCGAAATACCGCAACAAACAGTAGTCAAATACCTAGGCCTTCATTTAGACGCTAAACAGACCTGGAGACACCACATAAAACAGAAAGAAAACAACTAGATTTAAAATTTAAGGCAATTAACTGGCTGACAGGCAGAAAATCTAATCTATCTATAAACAGCAAACGTCTCTCTAAGACTGTCCTTAAACTCAAAATGGACTTACGGAATCGAATTTTGGGTCTGCGCCACTAAATCTAACGTAGCAATCATACAGCGATTCCAATCAAAGACCCTACGAGCTATCGCAGATGCCCCGTCGTATGTGTTCGACCGCATTTTATACACAGACTCCCGTATTCCGTACGTCCGTGAAGTCATCCATGAACGTGGGACACAGGTGTGCGGGTAGACTAGGAAGAGGTGGCTGGAGGATCTTTGAAGGCGGAACAGGCACCATCTTGCCCATGTCGTGTTGTGAAGACGGTTATGACGATGAAGCAGGAATTCTAAAAATTATATAGAAAGCAAGATAAAAGACAAACAATGAAAACATAAGACACATTTTTGGAATAACAGATATAATAAAATTATAAACGGAAACGAGACGTATAGTCTACTGAACAGAGATAAACCATGATGGAACAGAAGATTACAGCAGATGACAAGTCGTCTAGCAGGAGAAGAATTGAGAAACCTAAAAAGAGATGCCATGAATGCTTGTAGGATGCTGATGGTATTAAAACACTTGACATTTCCTATAAAAAGACAAAGCAGAGTTCCACAGTTGACTAAACGTATTCAAACTGTTGAGGCTACTGTAGTTGTCAACAAATGTTTCTGGTCGTTACTAAAATAAGGGCTTATAAGGTTTTGCGACGGTGGGATGCTGAAAAGAAGATCAACTTATTCGTGTTCTGAATAAAACTTAATAAATCTTTCTATATTTTTGTACCACTGAGTGGTTTACGCTAAATCTCTGTGACCCGAACAGCGTTCATGGAAGGCAGTGTGGCCAGCAATATTATCACCCTAGTTTACTAACTATATTGTTCCGAACAACCGCCAGCTCAGTTACTTCAATCCAGAACATTTAGACAAACTACAAACTGTGGTAGTTTCAGGTAAACTAACAAAATTAAATTAAATAGTAGATCAAAATAACTATCACAAACTTACATGCTTCATTTTTACTCTAAACCACCAAATAACAAATAGTCAGTTAGGTAAAATTACAAAATATAACACTTTTAATTTATAATACTATTATAAATTATTAAATTATGATTATTTCTGCAAGTAGTTGATCGTATTTTTTATCGTTTTAATTGGGTTGATTGACGTTTTACTGATTGTACCAGTATCATCAGGTTTGTACATGAATTAACAAACAATCGAATTGATTCGATTTCAATATAAAAACTTAAGAATAATCGGACACGTTTCGATTTACAAATAACAAATTATCGATTTAAATTATCGATTGTTTTGATGTTTATTTACTTTATCACCTGATTTGGCGGTTTTATTGAAAATATTTTATGTTTATATTTTATTTATTTTAATAAATTTATAATTTTAAATAGGTCATCTTGTCTTGTTTTTTTTTGAGTTTGTTCTTTAATTAGTAAGTTATGGATATTATATTTGTAAAATATTAAGATTTACCGAAAATATCAATTTTTTTTATCTTTTAATTAATATATTCTTAAATTAACTTTTAATCATCATCATCATCTGTCCAAGATTAGGCAGGTTGCCTGTTCCGGCTTCACCATCTCCGTCTCGGTCTGCCAACATTTCTTCTTCCGGTTGGCTTATAATTCAGAATTTTTCTTGGAATTCTTTCTGGAGACATGCGCTCTTTCCATCTTTTTTATAGTTTTTCGCTAGTTCCGTTACTGGTTGTACTTTTAATTCCTGTCTTATATCTTCGTTCTTTATGTGATATAATTTTATACAACCTTTCACAGATCTAAGATATTTCATTTCAATCGTTTCTATCTGTCTATAATCTTTCTTTCTTGGTGCCCATGATTCGGACCCGTATAATAGCATGGGGACTGCCATCACCTTATAGAATTTTATTTGTGTTTCTTTCGTGGTTTTCCTTTGAGTGTTCTCCGTAATGTCCCACATATTCTTTGGAAGTTGTTTGTTTTATTAAGAATATCTTTGTCTTCTTCATATGTAATATCACATCCTAGGTAATTGAAATGTGATACTTCTAAAATTTTATTTTCAATTACACTTTTTGTCCGAATCGAATCGTTTCCTAGGAATGCCATGGTCTTAGTTTTTTCTATTGAAATGTTCAAATTATAACCTTTTGATAACAAATTATATAACTTTTAATTTAATATATTATTTTTTAAGCTAGGGGACTTCTTAGAAGGTAAGCGGATTATAGCTTGTATTTTTATATAATATTATATTCTGCATTTAATTTAATATTTTTTTATTTTTATGTAATCTATTATTTGTCATTTTGTCGTTTTCCGTTAACAATTTAGACAACGTTTTGCGTTGTGATAGACAGTCCGTCCTGTTGATTAATTTAATTTTGTTAGTTCACATGAAGTCGACACGTTTTTTTTTAAAAGATTAACTGTGGGGTGTCCATAAGAATACAGTTAATATTAAGTTTACGCCATCGAATCTTATTATTTACGCTATCGTATTTAAGTAGGGACGAACGGGACTGGACCCCACCCCACAGGGTCGAAAAAATTTGACGAGTTTTATTAATATCTTAATTTTTAGGCTATTTTTTCAGCTCTGTATACTCATATAGCAGTAAATCTTTTTTAAATATACAAACAGGTCTATTACATAGGACTTACCTATACGTTTGAAATGTGAGATATAGGAAAATCGATTTAGTCAATAAGCATCTTCTGAACAATGCTTAGTAACGCGTATTTTTATTACGTTATTATCGTTTTTTCATTAATGGGATTGATTTCAGGATATTATCACACGATTTCCAACCACTTTAAAGAGAGTTGATTAGTCTTAACTGTTTTTCTTTTGTATGAGGCCGACTCGACTGGATCCCCGCCCCGCAGACCGAATTCTAAATACACCACTGGTTTATGGGTTATATTACTCTTAGCCTAAGAACTCACTGCCACTGGCTAAGTCGACATGAGGCCGGAAAAATGCACTTTGGTTTCATCCACTGAATGCATCCGAGAATTATTCTTAAGCGTCTGAACAATATTCAAAATTAACCTTACATGTGTATAAATACTGCAGTCGAACGCGTGCCTGTAGATCCGTTGGCTGATCCAAGTTTGCTATGTAAAGTATGAGAGAGAGAGAGAGTGAGGAGCAGCAGAAGCAGAAATGATAAATGATAAAAGAGCGAGTTAGCGATGGGGACGGGGACCGGCCGAGATTGTATACATCTGGTCGTGTTGTGTCTGACAAAGCTGAGGCAATCTTTAAAATGATGCCGGCACATTTCTCCGGAAAACTCACTCGCCTGCCTCTACTACCATGTTCGACCGCCACCCTCTGCTCTGTTGCTTCGTGAAAAATAGACATCTCCAATCGAATCGATGGACTGAAAAACTTAACTGACTCTCGCTTTGCGGCAACTTAGCGCGCAGTAAACGAAGAAATATGACGGCAGCTACAAGAGATTCGTCAGTTAAATTTGAATGTAAATATATTAGCCACTGTCAGAACGATGCGAATGGAGTTTTGTTACAGAGGAAAAGTATTGGAAATATAGGGCTTCAAAACCACTTTCGTGTCCACTTGTTACATTTTGTATGTCCAAGATAACGTCTGAATGTTGAAACTGGTTAGAAATTGTTTCTTTACACACAAGATCAAGCCGTACGCCTACATCATCAGTTAAAAATAAACAAAGCTGTAAGAACTTAAGAACAGACAATGATTAAACATTTATTTTGGGTATTTTGTAATACGTAAATTCGGTAACAATTCTTGGTCTCACGATCGGATGAGACAATAGGCGAGAGAGGAAAATACAATAGGGAAATACAGGAAATTGAATCTTTCTTTACAATTCATTCGCTTAATGTATCAGTCTATCTTGAATTGAGAAAAAGTTTCCTGCAGGCTACTTTTTGTGTCTCACAACTGAAAAAAATTAAAATTTGATATGAAATTTTATTTTTTACCTTGTTATGACAAGGATATTATTAAATTTAAATGGCATGTACATCATGTACGTGAACTAGACTGCATGTACAAAAAAAAAATTATAGTTATGGAGCAAGAAGATCTTGTATAGACAGTTTATATTTTAATACGCACTAAATGGAGTGTGCGATCGTTTTATTACGTTTTTTATTTTTAACGAATTAATTTTTGGGCTAAATTTGTTTAAAATATACCAAAATGTAAGGAATTAAGGTACTGTTACTACTGTGTACATACTTAGCACTTTATTTGTATCGGTCGAGGTTTTCAAGTCGCGTAATACAGTAGTAGCGAACATAAAATCCATAAACGCAATGTATTTCCCTAACTCGCCCATTGCCTCGTCCGACTGCGGAACCGAGAATAGGCTATGAATATTCTTAAACAGTTTATTCGCTTTCACTTTTAAAGAACTTTGTACACGCGGTGTCTCCCTCCCGGTAAAATAAGTTGCACAGCTGATACTGAGACAACTCCGAAAAATTCCAAAATTCTAATACAGGTGTACATAAATTGTACAATATTTACGTGCCGTCTTATAAGGATCTAATTTGTTAAAAAAAACCCTGCTTTTCAGTTTAACTCAGTGCTTTGACGGGGGTGAAAACAGTACTCTTGGTAGGCGACCTGTAAGATGACCGATTTAAAAACACATTCTGTTTAAGTAGGTAGCGTTACGTTTGTTTGTAGCGGTGGTGCGTCTTTTAAGACGTTTCAGTTAAGTGTTACTTTCTATCACTGCTACTGTTGCCTAAAATTATTTATAAATTAATAAATTACCTTAGATCCGTCGTGTGACTTCGTTTTTTATTTAAAATGACGCGTATTGGAACATATGTTCCATCTTCAGGTTAATTCACTCAGTTGAGGTCGTTAAATGTTAAAATCACATTTCTTTGTACTTACACACGTCCGTATGGGTGCGTACCCTTTGAAGGCCGACCGGATACTGAAGTTGTCTATGAACGTTTGTGCAAGTTCAAGGCTGTATCGTATAGCGGGTTTGATTTAAAGTTCAAATAATCATTCAATATGAAATTCCGACTGTGTATGTTATTGTATGCTTTGTAAATTTTGAACTCCTCTAAAGCGTTCATGTACTGGACTTTATTGCAAATGTGTGAGGGTTTTAAATTTGATGTGAAGTCTGTGTAAGTATGATTGCTTGAAATTAAATGTCGCGCATAGTTGGATTTTATGTTATTAAGTGAAGTAGGATTTTTAAAATTATGTTTTGGTATGTGATTGTTAAATCTCTTTAGGAAACCTCTCCCAGTTTGACCGATATAAAAGCAGAAGAAAAGTTGGTATACCTAAGGAAAGGTGGACTGTAGAATAGGAATAATCCGCTAAAGCCCAAAACCGTTAAGAAGATGATGATGATACTAAAGAATATGGTTTATGAAAAACTAATTCCGTACAATATGATTAATATCTTTTACTTTTATATCAATATTGACAAAAATTGTTAATAATTCTAATAATATTATTGTTACTACTATTTTTATGAATCGTTTGAGAGGATCGGCCAAAAAAGTTTTAGACACAACTTTTAAATCATTTTTGTCGACGTTTCGACAATATTTATTGTCGTCATTACGATCTGTGTACGGGTACAAGAGAAAGTATCAAACACAACAGATAAATTAATTGAGTGAATGTGTTTGTGTATGCGAGTGCGCGCGTGCGTATGTGTGTATGTGTGAAGGAGTTGAAACATTTTGTTTTACATCATCAGAATAATTACATTCATTACATATTGTTTTCTACAAATACAGCGAGCGAATTATAATATTCCAGAACATAATTCATACAATATTACAATTTAAATTACTGATAATTTCAATTTTGTGTCTATACTTTTTTGACCGATCCTCGCAAACCCTTCATCGAAAAAATTTATTCATTAACGGTCACTACGAAATTACGAAATTTAAGATCAATAGTCGACGCTCCATGATTTGTCTCCAATTATTCTATACACCGAGACCTCAAAGTTCCAACTGTGAGAGAAGAAATAGTGCGCCTCTGCAGGAAACACATCTCTACATCAGAAAAGCATCCTAAACCCCCTGGGAATTAATTTTTTAGATAATATTGAAGACATTTACAGACTAAAAAGGCATAAATTGTTAGACTTACCCTTCAGGTTCAACGAATAATGTGTACCCTGTATTATCTGTATTGTAATGTCTGTGTTATCTGTTCCGTAATATCTGTATCTTGTGTGTTCATGTCAACATTAAATGTTAATGTCAACCAGTATATCTGCCTTATAGGCCCAGTGTTTAACAATTTGAATTGATTGTATCATGCCAGCAGCAAGTGGAAGTGACTTTTGTTCATTTGTTTACATGTTTTTGCCATTTAGTCTTGCAATTTGTGTATCTGCTTAATGTGTTAACAAAAACAAGAACTGTCAATGGTCAGCTCTTTATAATCATGTACAGTAGAATCTCCATTAACCGAAACACGTTTATCCGAAATACTGTTTAATCGAAACGACCGACCGAAAAAAGTTATATATTTTCGATTTTTACAATGAAAATTTGTTTTCCGGATAAATCACGAAAACTAATGTAATAAACATTGCTTGTAAAGTGTGATTTGTCAAGATAGCTCTGTTCAAAACAAACAGGTTTCCTTAGTGTATTCACATTTTCAAATAGCGTTACGGTTCGTCAAACTATCTGAAGGATCAAATCATCGTTCTGCTAATGAAGCGATGGCGAGCTAGTGCTGTAAGAAAGCGATGTGAAAAGAAAATTAAAGGAAAATACAAGATTTAAAAAGAATCATAAAACTAGTGTTAAAAAATTACCTTTGTAAATAGTTTGTTATTAAAATATTTTGATAACATTGTACATTGCTTTCAGTTATTTTACCTTAAACTTTAAAAAATGACTTTATTATATTCCGAAATTTTGGTTATCCGAAACCGCCTTCCCCCCTTTGTTTCGGTTAACAGAGGTTCTACTGTATGTGTTTTGCCAGTCAATTTGTTCAATGTTTCTTAGTCAAACAGATTACAAATCTGCAATAAATTTAAAAAAACTACGAAATTAAGAATTGTTACTACTTTTATTAATGATGTTAGATCTAACGCATTTATTCCTACTTTATTGTTTCAAATAAGAAGGTCGTAAAACAGTAATAAATACACGTAATATTTACAGTATTTCTTCCGTCATTTCTCAAATAACAGTATAATAACTCTGAAGCCTGATCCTACACATATTTACGTTAAAAATCTAAACAAGGAAATTAATGAATGCGTAAATTTATTTACTGAACGTACACGCCGCTACCTAAAACCCTGCAATGCTAAGGCTCCGATGTTTACAGGTCTACCCAAAATTCACAAAAGTAACATACCAATTAGACAACTTGTTAATTTTACTACAGCACCAGTATTTCGTACAGCCAAAAAACTTGTAAAAGTCATTAGGGACAGTATAGATATAAAAAACAACCACACTATTACAAGTCCCACTGACTTTATAAATAAGGTTAACAATGTTAAGTTACCCCTTGTACAAACATGAATTCAAACACCATTTGTACTGAATTCAAACATGTTTTTGAATAAATATACGTTTACGCTTAAAAATTTATAAATCGAGTGGACCACACACACACACACACACACACACACACATACAATCAAATGAATGTTCCTTCGACTGGAAGCGAACGGCAAATCAGATGGCAGCAGTGTAGCGCGTGTTGTCTTTGCGGCCAATTAAGGGGAATCATAACAGGTTTAAGCCGGCGGAATGCATATTGCGGTCGATTCAACCGCCACCAACGCCACTCCACGCCACTGAACACTACACCATGGAATTTCTATTTAATGCGTAGTAGACTACACGCTACTGAATAACACGGCCCAAAGTGTGTAACTTTGTTCTGCTTAAAAAAATCCTGTTTTCCAGTTCCTTAGTCCTAAACTCTCACCCGCACACAATTAATGTAACTAGTAGAATATATTATGTGATTCAAATTTCATGTTTCATTAATAAAGAATATTTCATTGGTTAAAATAGCAACAGGTTGGAAACATTAGTACGTCATAATGTCACAATCTGGGTAAAATAATTCAAGTCCCAAGTAGCCTTTATCAGAAATCGTGCGGATCAGATTATTTAAAGAAACGATTTTAATTTGTAATTTGTTTCAGTAAAACTCAGAAGTGTGTTAAATATTTTAGCGTTTTTCACGAGAGAGAGAGAGAGAGAGAGAGAGAGAGAGAGAGAGAGAGAGGGCAATTTTTTAGTTTCGGCGACCTCACAAATGTAGGCCTATGCATGACTGATAGTGATAGTTTTCATGGTACATCCCACTTATGGCACTTGTCAGCTGGTATTTTGTTCAGTTGTATATAAAAGTTAAAAAATATTTATGTACTCATCATGACCATCATCATCATCATCTTCAAGGATTAAACCAAGGACGGCTTATTCCGGTCTCAAATAGGCAAAAATTATAGCTGGTCACTCGAGCGCTACCTCGGGCGTCCCACACCTCTCCGTCCCCTCGGCTTATAGTTGTATAGTTGTTTGGCGATGCGGCAGTTATCCATTCGGCAAAGATGTTCCCACCAATTCAGTCGATTCTGGGCGATCCTGTCGAGCATACTCATAATATTCAGTTCCTGCAGTATATCTGTGTTTCTTCTATGATCATGGAGAGTATATCCTGCCACGGCCTGAGAAATCTCACTTCAGCCGCTTGGATGCGACTGGTCTGGCTTTCGTTAGAGTCCAATTCTCAGACCCATCAAAAAGTGTGGGAAGAGCCATCACCTTGTAGAATTTTAACCGTGTTCCTTTACTTGCTGACTTAAGGGTTCGCGTAACGGTCCCGCACATAAGGTTGAACTTATGCAACTTATTTATGTACTCATTTTTACAATTTGAAGCACACCCGCCGAAGATAACCTTAATCTAGCTAAACGAATAAGTGGATACTGTAATTTTTTTCCACCTACATGCAGGAAATAGTACATTTAAAGTCTGTTGTTCCACGTTTGTCAGAGATCTTCTGATGTGTTTTCAATTTCGGTCAGTAATCGAAAACCGAAAACGTCAGTCGTGTAGTCTTCTTCATTAAGTTAACACAAGTTCTCCTCGTCGGCACAGTTCAGTCTTCACTTTTTGCATTTAATTCATAAGAATCGCAATTACGTTGTGTAATATAAAGTTATGACGTTCACTAAGATCTCACATCATTCGCTTGCACAAGTTGTTTATTCTGCTCTATTAAGACGATTAATTATTAAACATAAGTACAACAATTCGCACTTTTTATTTGCAAGTTGCGAAAAAAATGCGTAATTATTTATAGCAATGCAGCATTAAAAAACAATGCTTTTTCGAGTTGGTTGCTTCTCCAGTGACCTGCCCAAAAAACGAGTATTCGTGGAAGACGAGTTTCGCCACAGTAAGGGAGACATGTATAGTAATAGGCAAGGAAGAGCCTTACTTCGAGTTGGTTGCCTTTTCTGTGATATGCACAGAAAAATAGTATTATTGAAAAAATAAGTACTAGTGGAAAACGGGTTCTGTCACAAAAAAGGGGGACACGTATAGTAACAGGCGAGGTATAGCAACTCGCCTTACTTCGAGTTGGTTTTTTTACGTAGATTTCACAAAAAAAACGAGACAGGTTAGTAGTTAGTTTAGTTTGCATGTTAACCTAACAACGTAAAGTTTACCTTATTTACGTTAAAAAACTACCTTATTTTGTACAAATATTTTGCTTCCGCACCTACTATTTTGCCTGTAGTTTACGTAGAAACACAAAAAACCTGGTTTTTGCAAGTTTCGTGGCTGTCAGAGTCAAGGTGAGCACTCGAAACTATTACCAATACACTGTTGTCTTGTGAAACTAACATTTAAAGCTGCATCATGAATGTGAATACTTTGGAAATTTCAACAGTACAGTGGATAATTAAATTTGTCCTCGTTGATCTGTGACTTTGTTTGTTTTTCGTTTTGCATGTTTCAATACTCGTGTCATTTCCTTTTTTTTAAACTCTCTTTAACCGTTTAGTAAACGGTATATCGGTTTGCCTCACGTAAATTTTAATGTTATCTGTAAAATTTTCCCCTCTGCTCCTCAGTCAAGTGGGAACTCTTAAATATAAGCTACCGGTTACAGTTAACAAGAGTTTAGCTATGTCATAGTGCGCTCCAAATTCAGACGTGTGGTCCAGAAATATTATATTTATTTTATTTCATGGTAAAAGTTCCGGTAAATACCGGGTTTTTTGTGTTTTATATGTAAACTACAGGCCTAAACTGTGTCTGGAAGCGACAGATTCCCACAAAATAAGGTCCGTTTTTTGACGTAAATAAGGTAAAATTTACGTTGTTAGGTCAACATGCAAACTAATCTAACTACTAACCTGACTCGTTTTTTGTGAAGGCCACGTAAAAAATCTCAAAGTAAGGCGGGGTGGTCACAGGGCTCTTGACTATTACTATACGTGTCTCCCTTACTGTGGCAGAACTCGTTTTCCAATAATACTCGGTTTTGTACAGGTTACTGGAAAAGCAACCAACTCGAAACAGAACTATGTTTCAATGCTGTACTGCTGTAAGTAATTATGCATTTTTTCACAACTTGCAAATAAAAAGTGTGTTTTCTTCACTTCCGCATCTAGTTTTGGCCTGTAGTTTACGTAGAAACACAAAAAACACGATTTTTGCAAGTTTTGTGGCTTCCAGAGGCAAGGTAATCACTCAGAACTATTACCTATTTCATAAAATATATCATATTTTATATCATAAAATTATATTCATATAGTCATATTTTATTTGTGTGTTTTACCTTAATTCTCAAACGGCCACTCATGTACTGAGAAATTTCAGATGGTAGTACGAAAAAGAACAAATTTAATCACAGACGAAATAACAGGTGGTTTTAGTTATGCAGTATACATCCTAAGTGACTGATACGACAATAGATCTTCAGGAAGTATTTGTAACAAATAAACTTACACTGTATGCCTAAATTTTTATCTGCGCGTACTATACTAAAGAACACCAGATGGTATGCCATATCCTTTACGTTTTTAAAAAGTCAGTGGATTTAAAAAACAACAACATTCAACCTATACATTTTGATTATGAAGTCAAATAATAATAACAATTCTTTCTCGGTATGATTAAAAAACAATTATATATATTTTAGTTTCAAGAAGTACATACAGTGGAACTTGCTTATAACGAGATTAAAAGGACCGGACAAGCGTGCTCGTTAAAACCGGGTGTTCGCTACATCCGAGTTGTCGACTCGCAAGCCTAAATTTTTATACCGTGATTATCGAACACACAACAAAAACAGTCTACTATAGAAGAGGCTTTGTACAATAAAATTTTGACACGTTTTACATTCTACGCTTAAAAGTGAAATTTAGACTTTAAACATTTTCTTGACGGTAACATTCTTTGCTGAATATATTCCCGAAATACAGTAAAAGTAACTGTGCAGGAAAAACTTACCAAAATCAGCCGCTGTCTGGCAAACAACGCAAAACTTTCCAAGCCACATGTACAACATTTATTTTTAAATTACAAGATAAATTCACTCTAATTTACTTATCTTTTTGCCTTCATTCTAAATGGAATCGTCAAAATTATATTTCGCACACAGAACTTAATTAACCTTAAAAAAATCATATATTTTTTTTTGTTCAGTAATTTTGTAGGCCTATCTGTAGATATCGAAACAGTTTTACAGTTTATTATATATTCCACAAATTCATCACTTACATTATTAGTTTTACAAAATTGCGTTAATGGTTTTAAACGAATGTTTAAAATGCTGTATTGTAACGAACTTTTTTAGATCTTAACCCATGAATAAGCCTGCGATAAAATGCTCGTTATAACCAAGTCTCTAATGCGTTTGTACTTGTTAAATGCCAGTTTAATTATCATTACTAAGATATAAAATCAAACAAATCTTGTACTTTTGCTCGTTACATCCGAGTTCTCGTAATAAGCGAGCTCGTTATTCGCTGTATATGTAATTAGCTGTTTTTATAACCTATCTAAAACTCACACGTACATCCACGTTCGACAATGCAGTTACGTGAAATTGCATAAAATGTTTCACACGACCGTTTAGACAGCACAAAAATGAATACGACGCGATCTGTGTGTGTCAGTGTGCGTGTGTAGAAGACGAGAGCAGAGAGTAGAGGGTGTTTATCTGCAGCCATGCTTTGAGCTGTGTAATTTAAAGTGCAATTGAGTGAAGAAGAGAAGATTCTCTCTCTGGGTTGTTGTAAGAGGGTGGCCGCCATTTTCTCTGCCAGTTTGGCCTATTGATCGCCTCCCAAAGACGCCTCCAGATGCGACGTCGAACATGTCATCCCTCTCCAGGCCCATAACTTCCTGTTGTACTGTACGACGACGCCCCTCCAGTCAGATGCTGTACTTACTTATTTCCCTTTAACTGCCGCCCACCAAAAACAATGTACGCGCCGCTGTTGTTCCTTTGTTCTCCGTTCTACTATGCCTTGAGTTAGGTCTTAGCCACACTGTCACACCATACTTCTGAATCACATTTAATTTCTATTTTTAAATTAAATAAGCTATATAAAAATTTATATAGTTTGTATTTAATAGCTTGTAGCTTGTAGTATTATAATATACGAGTAGTAATATAATATATAATATAGCTCGTATATAAAATCAAACTACAATTACTTCTGCAAGTAGTTGCATCTTTTTTTTTTTAATTAATCTAACTCATGTTTCACTGACTGTATCAGTATGTTCAGATGTTTATAAATGTGTATATATATATATATATATTTATTTATTACAACACTACCAAATTTAATGTGTTTAATAATTGATGTGTGACATATCTTTATGTACATTACATTACATTAAATTCGTGTGTGTGCAAGAATGAAAGTTGTAATCATAATAATAATAATGCTATTTGATTTGTTTATAAATCATTTCAATTTTTATTAACACTTTTTTTTAAATTTGTTTTGCGGTTTAGAAACTCATTATTATTTTTACATATTTATTACGGGTAATTTGCAATCTCAGATTACACGTTACTTTCTTATTTATTTTACGATTCCAAATGATTCGTATTCTCACGTAGCCTATCTACTATGTATAATTCGTAGTCTTATTTGACACAAAAACATATTATAAAATCTTATTGCTAATACATTGTTATTAATTTTCTATGCTGCTCCCAGCTAGCTCAATTATCTTACTGATTATCTACCCTTTTAATTTTTTATATTAATATATTTTTGTTATGGCATATGCATTGCTTTCTATTAATTTCTCTGACAAGGTCGTCATTTACTACTACCAATTATATTTTAAATTACAGTTGCTTCTAACTCTTATCGTTACACAGTCTTTCATGTTACTGTACTTAAGGTACAAACAAAAACATATCTACAACTATACAGTTACTTGACTCATACTAGAATCGAATTGTTTATTTATTTTTTTTCTTTAATATTGAAGTCTTTTGGTTTGGTCTCGGTTTCTTATAAATGCATGGTTATTTGTCTCCTTGTTATTTGTGTGGTACATCTTAAGCGTGTCCTCTTCGGTCCTGGAAGTCCTGGAGTCGGGTATTCTAGGAGTCTAGTCGTCCCCCGTCCGCTGGATGCTCGTACTCTGCTACACTGGATTCTCGTACTCTGCGGTTGATCTACTGTGGTTGTTGTTTCTAAGTAGATTCTTTGGCTGCCACGGTCCTCGATCAAATCTAGAAGTTCTAGTTGTTGGACATAACCTCCGATTACATCAGTAGTCGAACGAAGAAAAGTTGTAGTTCTTGAGCAGAGCCTCCGGCCGCTAAGATGGTCTGACGAGAAAGAGAACGATGTTTGCGCGTCCTCGTATTTATACCCAGAGCGCCAAAAATCGTGTCTCGACAATATTCTGCATGTTTGACATTGTTAAGAGCGTCACTCTTACCCCACGCTTTCTAATGACACTTAATTTGCTCGTCTTCGCGATTTGCTCGTCTTTAGCACATTATCCGATATTCATTCGATCGGTAATTTTCTAGGCGTTTATCATGCACAAACCGTTTTTCTTTATCTTAATTACTCTAATTACTATTGATTTTTAACTTCCTACACTAACACTTTTTGTATGTTTTTCACTATTTTTTATACACTTGTTTGTTATTTTTAACCACACATTTTGGTGTCTTTAGTTTTTCGCAACCATGCACACAAGCACTATAAATTAATGCACTATACAATAATTTATATCGTTACTGAAAAGGGTGGTTGTTTTCATGAATGAACTAGTCGCACTCACACAAACCTTTTACGTGTGTACACACATGCAGAGAGCAGCTGGCTCTACTCCCTGTCTCAACATGCAAGTTCTGTTACAGTTTATATTGCAGGCTGAATGATTATTATTACCAAAATGCGTTATTATGTCTTCTAATCACTTATTTAAATTACTTGGTGCAATTCACTGTACTCAACCTATTTGTACTGTTGCAATATATATATATATATATATATATACACTGTTTTGGTATACACTGTATATATATATATATATATATATTCATAAATGCTCAAATTTTTCTTGTTATGTATTTTATATTATAATTAATAATATAACTTTTTACAAGAATATATTTTATATAGTAAATTATTTTTTGTAATTTTTTAAAATATTTTGTAAATTTCCAAAATAAAATATATTCTTGTAAAAAGTTTTATTATTAATAATAATAATAAAAAAATGTATAAACTACATTAAATTACAAAATTATGTATAAAGTATTGTGTAATATATTTATATATATATACATATATATTTTTTTCAAACATTTTTTTGCTACAGTCTATTTCTTGATGTATATAATATATTTAATATTTATAATGACTTTACCTCAAAATGTTTTTTCTCCTTATTTGGAACATATTTCGGGACGTCCAGTGTTCCCATCCTCAGCCTTCTTAATTTTGGATTGTGTGGAGTTGGTTTTTAGTATTTTAAACTGGTTTTGGTATTCAAACAGTTTTTGCTACAGTCTGTTTATTGATGCACATATAATATAATTAATATTTATAATTAATTATCTTATTATTTTACCTTATTTCCGTCTTGTGACTTATTTTTCCTGTTGTAGGTTACTTTTGACGCGTTTCGGAGCTCTTCAATGCTCCATCTTCAGAAAATCCGTTGCTTAGACTTCGTCACGTTAATATTAAAATCTGGTATTGAAAACATATGCACAACACTAAACATGTATACATTTACACAATGGTCACATATATGAAACTACATAGTGCACCCAACACTGTCACATGTTAGACTCCCATTTTGTAAAATAATAAGATAATTAAATCTGTGACTTGGTTACCGTCTAATAATGATTTATTTATAATTACTTTACCTCAAGTTGTTTTTTCCCTTATTTGGAACATGTTTCGGGACATTTCCATCACTCGGTGTGTTTATACAGTAAACATTGTGTTAACAATAACATACATACTTATTACTAACACTATATTCAAACAATTTTTGCTACAGTCTATTTTTTGATGTATATAATGTATTTAAAATTTGTATTTACTTTACCTCAAGATGTTATTTTTGCTTATTTGGAACATGTTTCGGGATCCTTAGTGTACCCATCCTCAGCCTTACTAGTTTTGAATCTTGTGAAGTACTTGTGTGTTCGTTGGTTGTTGTTGTTGTGGTTTCTTATTGACCTTTGGCAATTTAAATTGGTATTATTGTGTGTGATTGTTATGTATATTTTAGTATTTTCGATGTTGAGTCCTTTGAAAATTGTATCATATTGTGTATTGATTTGTATTTGTTCAAGTATTAGTTTGTTTTGTGTTTTATATACATAGGAAAAACAAAAAACAACTGAAAAAACGTTATTTTGAACATCTAAACGCATACAAAAAAAAAACAGAAATATATAAATCTAATTTGGCCACACATGCAATAAACACTGGACATGATTCCCAGATATAACCAACATGACACTAATAAAACAAATACAACACAAAGGCACCATAATGAACATTTGGGAAAATTTACAAATATACAAACATAAAACAAATTAATACCTGAACAAATACAAATCAATGGAAAACATGACACAATTTTCAAATCATTCAACATCGAAAACACACAAAATACTAATATATACACCTCATCACATACAATAATAACAAATTAAAAAACCGAAAACCAATGGGAAACCATAACAACAGCCAATCAGCACACAGCTACTCCACAAGATTCAAAATTAGAAAGGCTGATGATGAGATCACTAAGGATCCCGAAACATGTTCCAAATAAGCAAAAATAACATCTTGAGGTAAAGTAAATACAAATTTTAAATACATTATATACATCAAAAAATAGACTGTAGCAAAAATTGTTTGAATATAGTGTTAGTAATAAGTATGTATGTTATTGTTAACACAATGTTTACTGTATAAACACACCGAGTGATGGAAATTTTTGTTGTTGTTATACCCGACGGAAAATTCGTTTTAAGTGCAGATTAAATATTTTCACCGTCCACTTGTATGCTGGCTGGTCGCGCTTATTAAAGAAAATAACTCAGGCACAAATGTGTCATAAGTGTTATTGTTAATAAGAGCACATGATGTAATCACTAATATGACGTTCAAAAGTACATTATAATGTGGTAACGTAACAATTGTTGTACTGCGTGTATCGCATCAATTACACAGTCGAACTGAGGATACGCGCGCACACCCACACTCACAGACGAAAACATTATATAATAATAACCTACATCTGTAACAAACAGTGGCAGAGTTTAATTAAGCCAATAAGGAGAAAGCTTAAACGATGTTTAAAACCTTATAGTTTTAAATATAGTTGAAATATTTCTCTGGGTACGTAGGCCTGCACAACTCTGCACGTGTACACATGCGCATGGGATACGTGTTGTTGAACTTTAATTCGGATTTCCAAAGTTTTACTGTCGTTTTAAAACACACACACAGGTGTCCATCCCCCCTCCAAAGGCCATGGTACAATCCCCCCCCCAAGTATCTTATTTTGTATCGTGTTGTCGTATTAATTGACCTGACTCACATCTCACATACTGTTGACTGTATCTGTATATTCAGAGGTTTATAAATGAAAATATATATTATGTGTATATATATATATATATATATATATATTCAAATGCTTTTTGCTACAGTCTGTTTCTTGATGTATATATTTAATATTTATAGTAAATTTACCTCAAGATGTTTTTCTTTATTTGGAACATGTTTCGGGACATCCAATGTTCTCATCCTCAGCCTTCTTAACTTTGGATCTTGTGGAGTACTTGTGTGTTAGTTGGTTGTTGTTATGGATTCCTGTCGGTTTTTGGTATTTTAAATTGGTATTATTGTGTGTGATTGTGGTGTATATATTAGTATTTTGTCTATTTTCGATGGTGAGTGCTTTAAAAATTGTGTCATGTTTTGTATGATTTGTAAATTTTCCCAAATGTTCATTATGGTGCCTTTGTGTGGTATGAATTCTCAGACATAACTAACATGACACTAATAAAACACATACCACACAAAGGCACCATAATGAATATTTGTGCATAATGTGCATTAGAGGTGTGTAAACTAGTATTTGAAAATCACATGTATAAATGAAACCGTTTCAAAAAATAACAGGTACGAATACCTGTTATTATATACCTATTATACATATACCTGTATTATATAATTTGTTATAAGAAATAAATTGAAACTAAAAGATTTAACAGTGTTACTTTACACTGTGTCTTTATTAAGCTGTTACTGTTTAAAAAAAATAAGAAACAAAAGTATGTATAGGCCTATCTCCCCTTGCGAATACTAATTTAAGTTTTCACTAGGAGCTAAGAAACTGACATAGATTTAATATTAAATTATTGATTCCATTTGGTTAGACAAATCAGTTGCGAAACTCAGGCAACTAAATTTAGAGTGCACGTAATAGCACAAAAAATAATGTCAACAAAATTTACGTGAGATGTGCAGTGAAGTTAAAATCGTCTCCAAATCACATTAACAAAAAGTACTATATGGCCTATCAGCCACTCTGTAGGTTATAACACAATATAATTCGCTTTTTCAAAATTTACCAAGTTGGGGACTAGTATAATATATAATTTGTTATTAAGACGACCTCAGAGGACTCAACTCCAACATAGCTTTACACCGAAAAGTAGAAAAGCTAAGGATTAAGTAAGTAAATAAATAATTTGTTATTATAATCTGCATTATATATCTGCACAACACACAAGAATAAATGTAACATCAGTATGAATTTTTTTCATTGATTAAAAACAGCTTCATCTTTTTGGCATAGAGACATTCTGAACCTCGCTGTTTTGGTTCTTTTCGTATTTGTATGGCAATCGGCACATGCGCAGAATCAAGTATTCAGCACCAATAACTGTGACTTTGTACCTGTGAGTTGCGTAGGGGGGTCCTGCGACTCGAAACCGCGAGGCCGCGAGTAATCGGAACGGGTATTTCGACTTTTCAGTTATCGTTGAATCGGAACAGGTATTTCAACTTTTCAGTCACTGTTATATCCGTTCCACAAAAAGAATCGTTCCAAAATACCTGTTACAGGTGTATAAGCCCACGTCTACTGTGCATTACTTATCAGCCGTCCCTCATACCAACAACGTGTAACACTATAATAATAATAATAATAATAATAAAGGCGTTTTAATACTGTCTGTTGTGATGTGTTTGTTGTAGGTGGTCTGCCGTACAAAGTTTACCCCGGTCACGACGGAGTCTTAACAGAGAAACGGAAACAGCGAAGGATCAGGACTACGTTCACTTCCGCCCAGCTTAAAGAACTCGAGAGAGCGTTCCAAGAAACGCATTACCCGGACATTTATACAAGAGAAGAAATAGCGATGAAAATAGATTTAACTGAGGCCAGAGTGCAGGTAAGTGAATATATTATTAAGTTTTCTGTTTTAATTCGCGGTAAAAACGTCCTACGACGTTGTCCGATGCCTAACCTCCATTGTTGTCTGTAGTTGCAGTTTTCATCGTTTAGTCCTCTATCGCTCATTGATCTTATTATGCCCTCTATCCATGTTTCCTTGAGTCTTCCTTTCATTCTGTGCTCTCTAGGTATACACTCATTGTTTTCTTTGGTAGTCGGTCTTGTCCCATTCTTTGTACGTGTCTGTACCAAATTAGTTACTTTTCTTCAGTGCGGTCGATGATTGTCTTTTGTACGGCCATTTCTTCTTTGGTCGTTTCATTTCGTATTCGCTCTAGCCTTGAAGTTCTAGCAGTTAGTCTCAAAGCATCCGTTTCTGTAGCGTCTTTCTTTTTAGCTGTTCCTTTATTCTCCATATTTCGGATCCGTACATCAATGTGCTTTTAATCATACTATCGTATATTCTTTTCTTCCTTTCTTTTTCAATTTCTGTGCTCCATAGAAGCCCATTCAAAGATCTAATTATTTGTTTTGTTTTGTTTATTCTTGTTTTTATTTTAACATCATCTGTTGCTTTCTCATTAAAGTTTATTCCTAAGTATTTGTAACTGTTGGATTTTTTTATACGTTCGTTGTTTTCTAAGATTAAACCTGTTGTTTCTTCTCCGACACACAGATACTGCGTTTTTTCTATGTTCATCAGTAATCCCCATTTTTCATACTCTTCCTTCAGTTTGCGTGTCATATATTCCACGTCTTATTTTTCATATGCACATATTATTATTAAGTTTTCCTCTGCACTAAATAATATTTGATCGTCGACGGCCAACGAGTTATGGAGGCGTTAGAAGTGTTCAGGAAAAGAAAACGTTTTTGTAACTAACATCGGTATCGACTCAAAAATTCCTGTCAATTTTTAAAAATTATTTGAACCATCACATTTGTGAACAGAAAAAAATATGTCGATTAGTAAACTCTTTAGGCTTCAGAATTATCAAACGTGTAGAGTCATGCGGTTAATAATAGGATTGAAACTACACAGTATTTTTAACGGATTTAATTTTAGAAGTTTATAGGTAAATCTACGCAAGTTTAGTGTTTTCGGCGATCCTTAATTATTTTATTGATATGCGGACAACAGAACTCTAAAAATTTGTTGACCTCTACTTCACCTTTATCACCTAACGTTAAATCAATATACTGTGAACACCCGACTTATATCTAAAGACTGGCTTACAAAATATCTAACACACGACTTACAAGAAAGCGTTTTATATACGACCGTGATTTTAACGCACAAGCGAAATATAAGGGTAAGAATGTTCGATAGGCTATAGTCTAATGTATAGGCCTACTATGAAAATTGATTAAATGTGACTTTCGAAGTATAATGCTGGTAACTTGGTAATGCACGTCGATGTTTCTTATTGGCTTTTTTGTCGTTTTGTAACAATAATATTTGCAACTTTTGTTGCCGTTTTCTAACAATAATACTTATAATTTTTATGTTATTTTTATAGCTATAAATTTTGAATCCTTTACTAAACAAAACGTATCTTTATGACGTCAGATCAGGTCCTCGTGGTCTGACAAAAATTCCTTATTGAGAACGTCTGATGTCGTTCAAGAATGAGTCAAGGCGCCACTTTATTGGACAAGATATCATAGCTTACAAATTATATTTATTTGATACTAGCTGTTACCCGCAGCTTCGCACGCAATATATATTTGACTTTCAATAATTGTTTTAATATAATTTTTATTGTCTATGTCTGTATGGCGTTCTGTCAGCTCGTACAACAATTTTGTACTCATTAGTCAAATTCTCTCCAAAGCTGTTTTCAACACTTGTACTAAATTATTATGTTGGTGCAACAGCCTTTGGAGATTTAAAATTACCCGTTTATAAAGCCTTTGGAGATATTTATAAAGTATCTGTTAAATAAAAAACGCTAAATTCTTTATTTTAAGTGTTATTGTGTTAGAAGCATAGTATAACACATAAACGTTATGTTCTCCTTAACCATGGCTTTTATTTATTTCAGCAGTAAACTAAAAACCAAAAACCGCTGTCATCTAACCTCACAAATGAAAACAACACGTATTTTTGCTTTGCATTAAGTAATAGGACAATTTACAATTAGTACACTTCTTCTTTTCCACATCGTAATATATCGATACAATCGCATATTATATAAAACGTCGAAAATGTACTGCAGGAATGGATAAATGTACAGTCCCGATGCCGCTAAATAGCTTTTGTTAATTTACTTGTTACTATGGTAATTAATTCTGGTCTCCATGGTGTTGTTGACATCTTTAGTACTAGTATTTAATAGGTGTATTTCATTACTTATTCATTGCATCATCAGAAATATGTATAAACATAAATTTTATAATCGGTTAAGACAATTATAAAATATATATACATATCTGTATACAAAATTACAAAATATATCGATACAATCGCATATTAAAAACATTAAAAACTGCAGGAACGGATGAAGGTACAGTTCCGATGCCGCTAAATATAATTTGTTTATTTACTTGTTACTATCGTAATTAATTCTGGTCTCCATGGTGTTGTTGACATCTTCATACGCGTCAACAAAAAGGCATAATTAAAAGGGCCTAAATCGTGCGAACGGGGTAAATTATCAAATTCCAAGCTATACAGTATTTTTTAAATTGTGTCAAAGGTTACCTGTGCAAAATTTGGTGGCAGTCGGTGTAACGGTGTGGATTTGTATTCAGTACCCATAAATCCTCAGACTTTGAGTTTATATATACATTAACATAAACAATACGGGCGTAATATTTTATAATACAATGTAAACGAACTTGACTTAAATTTTCATAGTTAACGAAACAGCAAACTCAAGTGAATCGGCGGATTTAGTTTTAAATTTAAATAGTGCGTGTCGTCTTGGCTGAGTTTTTACACGCTTACGTAGCTCATAACTAGCTGTGTGAAGTGAGACACATATGTATGGAGCAAGACTAATTTCCAGGAACAATTGTTTACATGAATCACTTATCGGTCTTAAAAAAAAGTGTCTATATCCTCGCCTCAGCTGTTCTAGCCAAATGTTTAGCTGAATATATCCTCGACTCATTCGTTCTAAAATATAAAATAATAATAATAATAATAAACGCTTCGACCATTAATAATTTTTGTTTAGGTATGCTTCAGAGCGATTTTTCAATTGTATTGGCAACTAATTTTATTGAAAACAAGAAATTGATTATCGAATAATTGATTATAAATTAGGCCTAGTAGCCCTACGAATGTCCGAGAAGAAATAGTCCCAAAAATTAAAGTCAACGGGAATGAATCTGAGAGGGTGGATAGTTTTAGATAGCTTGGGTCCCTCTTGACGTCAAACAATCAGATGGCAATGGAAACTCAAGACAAACTAGCCATGGGAAATAGGTGCACTTTCCTTTGCAGCTTATCCTAAAGTCCAGAAACATTTTTAGCACCGCCAAGGTCCAGATTTACAAAACTGTATTACGGCCAGTAGTATTATATGCTTCAGAAGCCTGGACCATGACCTCAGCCCAAGAAGATATGATGAGAAGATGGGAAATAAAGATTCTGAGGAGGATAGCTTATATGGGGGTGTACGAAATACTGGAATGTGGCGTATGAGGACAAACGCCGACTTGTACGATCTATACAACCAACCGGACATCGTCACAGCAGTAAAACAAGGCAGAATTAGGTGAGCAGGTCACGTACAAAGAATGACAGAGGAAAGAGCAGTGAAAAAAGTATTCATTGGAGGACCAGGAGGGAGAAGAACAAGAGGGAGGCCAAGAAAAAGATGGGTGGACGACGTAGATGAAGATATGAGAAGACTGGGGGTCAGAAGGTGACGAAGAGTCGCACAGGATAATAGAGAGGAGTGGAGTCACGTCATTCTGGAGGCCAGGGCTCTTCATGATCTGTAGCGCCGTGGAATAGTAGTAGTAGTAGTAGTAGTAGTCGTAGTAGTAGTAGTAGGCCTACATTTTTTCGAGTATGCTACATTTTGTGTACTATCGATTCGATCAGCTGGGCATCACCTAACTTTGTGGGTTTGACCATCACTAACGAATTCTGTTTACTATATTAATTAATATCTTCTTCAAAATCCTTCATCATCACTCATTATTCAGTAGATATTTTCCAGACACTTGCTTCTGTCACATTTCTATTGGTCATAACCGACCAAGTAATATTACAGAGAATATGTAAAGAGTAATATTATATTTAAAACACATTCATTCCAGATAATTTTAACGGCATTGAAAACACAAGACTTGGACTCTTTTATCTCGTCTGTGTAACTTAGAACAAAACCGGACGTTCAATTAGTATACGGTATTGTGTGTCTTTAGTAGTGTTAAATTCGAAATAGCCCCAGTATACCGTAAGATTAAACAGCGTAAAACGAACACTCACGACTGTGAAACTTTGGTTGAACACTATTAAGTTGGCTTCTGTATTGGGTGGCGGCCATTACATAGGTGGGTGTTTGCCGTTGGCAAGATGGCTATTCTGCCCGGCAACTTTTCAAATATTTTAAATAAACTGAACATTAATAAATTGTTATAGTAATTTAAAAATATAAGAGTCCATTGAATTGTACTAATCGTTTGTTTGTAAATATTTATGTATAATATGTGCTATATGCCCTGAATTCAGACTCTGTACATACATGCTATAAAGTAAAAAACTAATTGTTCACTGAGTATTTAGTTTGATTTCAAACAGTAGTAGTAGCACAATATGTAGGCCTATGTGAATAAGCATATATAGTTTGTGTGTGTGTGTGTGTGTGTGTGTTCACGTTTGGAAATACATGTATATGTTGAGGAACTTACGTAAATATCAATATAATCTTTGCGTCTTCTTTTTAACGAAAAAAGATTTATTTCGAAAACTGATTTACATTCTATTAGCGTATTTTTCTATATCGCCTGCAAACATAGTGTTACGCCATTAGGCCTACAGAACGTTCTACGTGTTTCTCGGCTATCCCGGCAGAGCCCAGCTGTAATGTTGTGTGCGTACGTGACACTTAACAGGCGTCAACAAACGAAGCTATTCCAGACCATACAGGTCGGCGCACTGTGCTCAAGGCCGCAATAAGTTACGCTCTACTGTTTTCGAGTAGCGTTGACGCGTATTATGGATTATTTTGGAACACTTGTGCTATCTATTTAAACGACAACTGCCGCTTAGAAGTCAGTTTAAGCGGCGATTTATTCCATTGAGGGTTGAAGTATTGTGGCGCAGTTTCATATGTTTTATAATTGTGCGGAACTCTATTAGTTGGCATTATTATTGCGTGTGGACAAACTTTGCTCGGATTATTGTACAAGTTGATTATAAACTGTATTTGTGATTAATTAAGGCTAGTGACTAGTGACTTCATTGGTGTCTTGTATTTTGTTTTCCACTGTACCATAGGAGACCGTCCCAACAATATATTAGACGTAAGCAGTAAAATATGCAATTTTTTTTACTGCGTTTGCTTGTATTTCAATCGCTTTAACGCGAGAACTTGTCCATAATTTGCTTCTCTCATTTGATGCTTCGACTGTACGTTCATGTAATTGCAATATAGGCCTAAGCAGATTAATTATTTTTCAATATGCGGTGTTATTTCTTATTTATGTGTGTAGGTGACGTCATATAAATTATTTTCAAAACGGTACAATAAAAGGCAATTATATGACAATTTACAGCCGCTTTAAAGTAGGCACTGTAAAAAGGTTAAAGCACTCAATATCGAACGCTATTAAACTGTTAGTTTATGGGAGTTGGACGCTGCTAGCACTTTACAAAACGTCGTATAATTTATACGTACGGGCGATTTGTGCTTACAGTTTGTACGTGTCACAAAAAGATAGAGGCTATTTACATAAACTTTACTCGAGTATGTAACGCACGCATGATTCTCCTATATTGAGAGCTTCGTTCAAAATTCCTTTATATTGTTACGAGATAACAGCACAGAGATCTACGAGTTTGTCGAATGTGCCAGAGGAATCTCGGTGTAACGGGTGTCGCGTACATGCTTGTCAACGAATTTTCGAGAGGTTTCTCGAAGGCGCCAGCCGCGCGGCGGACTGTGTCAAGGCCGCAATTAATTACGTAGTTCACACGACGAACGCTAAGACGCAATTAGGAACATTCTGGTCTGTGAGCGCAGGTATAAATACATGGCGGCAGCGGCCTTAAGTTTCAGTATTAGTGCGATATATTGACACTGCGGTTCGAGAGTTATAGTAGCGATATTACTGTGCGCGTTCAAGTGGTTATTAGTTAAGAGTGGTGTTTTATAATCGGACGGTATAATTGTAATACAATTGTGTTTAATTTTAGTGGAGATTTTATTGCGTGTGAACAAGTTTCATTTGATTTGTTGTAGAGACTGTGTTGTTAATTACGAACTGGTTAACTGTAAAAATTAAAGGTGTGATTAGTGACTTAATTGGTGTCTTGTATTTTGTTTCCACTGTACCATACGACGATCGAGTAGACCGTCGTAACAATATGTATTATTCCGACTGTACAATGTTTACACATTTTCCGAAACCAAAGATTACAGATGTGATTGAATTCTCATCTTCCACTGCTGTTTGTCCATCCAAATATCTGCTTCAATTTTTCGTTCCCTCAAATAATCTGAACTTCTTCTATCCAGGTCTTCCTCTTTTCCTTCTTCCTGGTAGTGGTCTATTCCATAACTCTCCTTGGCAATCTTCCCTGTGGTATTCTTTTCGTGTGTCCATACCATTGTCATTTTTTTGCTTGGATAAAATCAACAATTTAATTTTTCACATTCATTCTGTCCTTCTTGACTTCGTTTCCAATTTCCTCACGTCTGGATACACTTGCCGAACGTCTCCAAAAGTCCATCTCTATTGTCATTAATTTTGTTCTTGTCGGTTTATTAATAGTCCAAACATCTGAGCCGTAAGTCAGAACCGTATATTTTGGTTTTAGTTACTGGTGTAATTTGCTTATCCCACAGGATTTCATTTAATGTAGATACAGCCATCTTTCCTAAATTAATTCTGGATTCTATTTCTTTGTCTTGCTTACCACTGGCCATAATTTTCATTCCTAAATACTTGTATTCCTCTGTATATGAAATATTTTCAACGAAATTCCTTTATACTTCAGATTAATAATTGTATATAGGCCACTGTGCCGGAAGCGTTGAATCTTCTTTGACCAGAAGAGATTTTTATTTATTTTCTCAGTCTGCGTATGGACATTGTTAGCCAATCATGTAACACAAAATTTACTATCATCCGAGACTTTGCCCGTGTACAGGTGTTGTATTTTTTGTTTTGTTTAATATCGCCAGTTAAAATTTAATGCAATTTGAATTATACTTTTTCGTAAGAGACTTACTGTTAATCCTGACGTGAATTTTATATCATCAGCACCACCACCACGACCACCACCACCACCACCATCATCATCATCATCATCATCATCATTATCATCATCATCATCGTCGTCGCATTCTTCTTCTTCTTCTTCTTCTTCTTCTTCTTCTTCTTCTTCTTCTTCTTCTTCTTCTTCTTCTTCTTCTTCTTCTTCTTCTTCTTCTTCTTCTTCTTCTTCTTCTTCTTCTTCTTTAGCAAGGATTAAACTAAAAAAGGTTTCTTCCAGACCAATACACGTGTGTTTCTTGCATTTGACATACACGTGTGAATGATCACACTCTGTTAAAATATAAAGTTTTACTAAAGACTGGATTAAAAAACAATATTATGAAGTACACGGTTTGATTTTTCTATACGCATATCCGGATACCATAACCATCATCTTCAGCAAGGATTAAACCAAAAATAGTTTGTTCTGGACTAGAGCTGGCCACTCCAGCGCCTCACACCTCTCCGTCTTTATGGGTTATAATTCCATAGTTGTTTGGTAATACGGTAGCCATCCAGACAGTTGATATTGGGCAATCCTATCAAGTATAATCATATTATTCAGCTTCTGCCGCACATCGACATTATTTCTTTTGCGATATTAAAGACTGTGTCCTCCCACGTGACTGAGAAATTTCATTTCGGCCGCTTGAGTACGACTGGCCTGGCATTTTGTTAAAGTCTAATTCCCAGGCCCATAGAGAAGTGCAGAGAGGGCCAACATTGTGTAGAACTTCAGGCGTGTCGCTTTACTCGTTGATTTTACAGTTCTCCTGATAATCCTACACATATGGTTGAACGTCTTCGCCATGCCACTGTAGGCCTATGTGATGTAAGGCACATTACAGCCCAGATAGTCAGAATAACTGACCTGCTCTAGAACAGTACAATCTAAAACAAATTTTGCACTATGCGGTCAGCTCCATTACCTCGGTCTTCACTATGGAGATCTGTAATCAGAAATCCTGAATTGTATGTGTTACCATATTGTTACGACGGTATCGCCAGTGTCAATTGTAAATGCCGCAGGTTTGTCTTTAATTAATTCTTTGACAATCAAGTTACCCGTGGCTTTATTACAAACTTATAGGACGGTCTCACCGATCGTCGTATGGTACAGTGGAATATAAAATTACAGACACCAATTAAGTCATTAATACAAATAACAGTTTTAATCAACAAGTTATTCAACAAGATTATACTCGTACAATAATTTAAGGTAATTTTTCCACACCAATAATAATGTCAACTAATACAGTCCCGCACAATAATCCTTTTTCACTAATACACCACTTAAACGCACTGTGTAATCACCCGACGTAAACTAACTTTCAAGTGGCAGGTGTTGGCTATTTATAGTCTGCAGGGTTCCATAATTGGGGTCCTTAACAAGCACTCGAAAATTCTGGAGGATGCTTCAGCGCGACCTTGGCAGAAACACGCACGTACTGGGCTAAGTGAGAAACGCGTAGAACAGCATTCTCTAATAGTACCAGAATGTTCCGTATTGCGTAACAATACTTATTTTATATAATATTAAACGTTTATTTTTGTTTAAATTGGCTAACACATGTATAAGATGTTGGTTGCAAGATGTACAATGAGATGATGATCAGCGTGGGAGGAGGTAAAGTGGCCGCGGAAGTGGAACCTCTAGAAGTAAAGGATCATTTTCCTACTGAGTAAGTAAGTGAAAAAGAGAAAGAAAGTCCGGCCAAAGAGGTTATCAACTTCACAGAGATACCTGTTACATGAATGGAGATAAATGTCGATATTTATACTAACTTTCAGTTAAGAACGAGTTTAAAAACTTATTTTATAGAAACAAATCGAGAAGTAGCACAAAGAAGATGATTGAAAGCGTTAAGCTACTACAAGGAATTGTTGAAAATTAAATGTCCTAGAAAGAATGGGAGACACGTGAAGATTACGGAAGAGTTTTAAGGGAAACGACACTTACTTCTAAATACGGCGTCTTCAGATACACAGGATTATTTCTGCAGTAATTGAAGTAGCAGTAGGGAGAATAATCTACAGTGTGAAAAACGAAGGCTAGAATACACGAAGCAGATATTGTATTTCATATAGGCTATACTTTATACAGAGTGATTCAAAATTACTTGACGCATTTTGGTCTGTTTTGTTTTTAAATAAAGTCAAATTTATCATATTTTTTACCTATTTATAATAGACATTATACACATCAATTTCTTCATAATTAAATTCTCTACAAGGTTAGTTAGAAATGTTTATTTGTTTATTGGCAAATTAACGAAGTTATTGTATCCCAAATCTAAAAATGTGTGTGTTTTCAACTCCAATGTTTTGGGATTTACACAGTTTTCCTTAGAAACTAATTGAGATAGTGCTCTGGGACCTCTTTTATTCAATTGCTCTGATCAGAAGCCATAAGAAACCACCAAATTTACCCTTCACTTTATACCCCAAGAATTTCACTGTTGCGTCATTTTACCGTGGGAGCAGAAATCAGGGAGAACTGGTTCGTGAGCCGTAACTCGCAAACGAACCGTTTTAGGTCCTATGTTTATGTAAACTTTTTTTTTCTTATTTTTAGCTATAGAATCAGCTTCCGAGAGATTGTCGTGCAATTTTGAATCACCCTATATATTCTCTATTTTTACGAATAACGTAGAAAAATTGTGGCTTCTATGCTTGTGGATTCAATAGACCAATTAAATTACATGTTCTAACAAGCATAAGTGCAATTACTTAAAATGACACACCCAACTGTCAGTTGTACCGCAGGTCAATAAAAGTTCGTCACACTCATACACTTTACGACAATTACGTTACGCTCTCGAAAACTCGGCAGCTGCAGTTACGTAATAGTTGTACACGTTTCTCGACTAGCCGACCAGGTGCAGTATTTCTGTCAAAGCCATGCACTCAAGTAGCTTCAAGACTGTTCGAGCACTCTTAACTATGCAAATTATGCCGGCACGCCGTCAATAGAATGAAAAACTCTTCTTGAACTTTTGCGGGGTATATATAAGGGTCTACGGCCGGCTTACAAGTTAGTAAGACTTTGTAAGACTTAGTAGCCTGGCGATATTGTAGAGTGCGGATCAAGTGATTGTTGCGGATTAGTGGGAAGTGATTATTGTGTTATAATTAGTGCGAAACTCTAGTAGTTGACAATTATTATTACGTGTGGACAAATTTAACTTGCATTATAACTTAACCTTGTTGATCACAAATTGTTATTTGTGACTAATTAAAGTTGGTAATTAGTGTCTTCATTGGTGTCTGTATTTTGTTTCCACTGTACCATACGATGATCCATGAGACCGTCGCAACATTATGTAGGGTCTGTAGGTATTTGATTACATATTATTTAAAAACAAATAAAAGAATCAAACAAAAACTCAATTGTTACGAATTTGTCAATAAACGACTTCACTACACCAACTAACTATCGTGTGTTCCCCAGCTTTACGCGCAAACGGACGGGTGCTTGTCGACTCGTACGTAGGCAGTCTGGGAAGTGATTATTCAATTAGGCATTATTATTCAAACGTGTAACTATGAAGAGGGCGCTACAAGGGGGAGCGGAGTGGAGCGACATCCTTGACCAATCTGATAAAGGTCGCGTGCCGTCGTGTCGTTTATTGTTAACCTTGTTTTGAAATATGATATTGTTGTTTGTGCATGTAAGTGTTCTCACGACGCGTTTGTCACTCTGTACTGAGCGCATCGCGGAGACGACGGGGCGCAACACACACTCCCTCGCCCTACTCACATAATTAATAATAATGATATTGTTGTAAAACAAATGTGGCGATATTGCATAATGTGTAATCGTACGGCAAATACTTAACGATGACAACGAAAGCATAAAAATGACACTTTTGTTGTATAGCTGCGATAAATTACTAGAGTCATCTTTGTCTCATGTATTCAAGTAGACTGAAATAGGTGCTCGCGTTCACAGATACATACTTATCATTTAGAAAGAATCTCCTTTTTTACACTTTCAAGGCCAACCATTACCGGATTTCAAGATTCTATTCGTCTTACTACTTCAACTTTCTACGGAACACAGACGAGACTGACAATGGTATATGTAGAATTGTGTCTTGGAGGGGGGGGGGTCCGGGGATTTTTCGAGTCGGCTTCATACAAAAGAATTATCGGTATGGAGAACCATACAAGACTTCCATGTTGTAAGATTTATATTTAAATCATTTTCGAAATGAAATATTTCCATAGAAACTACTTCTTTCTACTTCTTTCTTCAGCCTTGACCCCAGTATTGTAGTCACTAACGTATACCACCTCACGTTAGCGCACTCGATTTTCACTGATGATGCCAGTCGATGGCTCTGCCAAAACATTTGGTTTTGCAGAAAACATTGGACCACGGCCAAACAGCCCGGGAGGAATTTTAACAACAAACTACTTCTTTGTTGCCGATAACGTAGTACACATATAACAAAATAATCCCCCCTACCACATCAACAATCATTTTCATTTATAGAAAATTACTCCCTCCACCTTCAACTACCCTTTCCATTTATAGATATTTCATCTACCTTTCTACTGTGGATTATTATGACCTTCTTTTTAGGATACTTTATTTATCAAAATTAAGTACTTTACTCTTGTTAAAACATGAAACGTTTTCGGTAAACTACCCCTCCCCCTTAACCGATCTTCACCAAAATCAATAGGCCTTGAGTCCTCTACAACTCAGGCATGTGTGCAAAAAATTATTTGATTCTGTTTGAATTTGTGGTAGTCATCGTTCGCTATAGAAAAAAATCTACACACAGACACACATACAGACACTTTTCAGAAAATGACTTTTCTTCATGTTTTGAGAGTAGTAGAATCAGAATCAGCCCTTATCTCGAACACGATTTTTTTCGTCATCACCATACTTCCATTTCCTTGGGGAACATGGAAGTAAAAAAGGTAAACTCACTAGACGGGTAAAAGAGGTAAATTTTATTCTGTTCATATACGTATAAGTGGCTGGGATACTGAAAGCGTGAATTCAAAACTTCAAATTAACTCTCTTAAATTATTTACCTTTTTGACATTTATTTTCCTGTAACGCTCAAAGTGCGTTTTAGCAACACCGTGGCTCGGTAAAAATTCTCAGATAAGAGATGCGATGAGATGAGAGCGGCGGTGAGCAGTGAGTAGTGAGTATTGGTCACGGGCTGAGCGCTAATGGCGTGTGTAACAAGCTCGCACGCTGCCGTTTAGTTCCACACACTCTCACAGTAATCTGTGTCTGTGTGAACACTGAACAGTTCCGCTTCGATACCTCCCTCTCGGCGAGTTGGTTTCCGTTATTGTCCAGATATGTTGTGTTGGGAAATATTAAATTTTACTTCCATGTTCCATAAGGAAATGGAAGTATGGTGATGGCGAAAAAAATCGTGTTCGAGATAAGGGCTGATTCTGATTGTATTACCCTCAAAACGTGAAGAAAAGTCATTTTTCGAAAAGTGTCTGTGTGTAGATTTTTTTCTATCGCGAACGATAACTGCCGCAAATTCAAACAGAATCAAATATTTTTTTTGCATATTTGCCTGAATTATAGAGGACTCAAGACCTATTGATTTAGGTGAGGATCGGTTAAAGGGAAGGGGTACTTTACCTGCAACGTTTTATGTTTTAATAAAAAGAGTGATTTTTTTCTATGACGAACTATAACTGCCGTAAATTCAAAAAGAATCAAATAATATTTTGCATATGTTCCTGAGTTGTAGAGGACTTAAGGCTTATTGATTTTGGTGAAGCTCGGTTAAGGGGAAGGAGTAGTTTACCTGCAAGATTTTACGTTTTAACAAGAGTAAACTACGTAATTTTGATAAATGAATTATCCTGAAAAGAAAGCCATATTAATCCACTGTAGAAAGGTAGATGAAATATCTATAAATGAAAAGGGTAGTTGAAGGGGGATGGGTTAATTTTTTGTACTGATGTTATTAATTTATTCGACCAAAAACTTGAAAAATTTTAAATAAAATATTAACAATTGATATCGTTTTACGTAAACAAAATATCGTAACCGTAGACAAAATAATTTTTTGTTTTCAGAAATTCACAGATTAAAAACGCTGGGCGGTATTCGCTTTCTTTTGCGTTGTTTAAATAAAAGATAATTTAATCAAATTAATTCTTTATTTTTAAAATATTAACAACTATGCACAATTTGTATTGTGATTATCTTTCGCAGCGTTTTTACCAAAAGCATGCTGATACATTTAGTTTCGTTTTGAGTGTACATGTTAAAATTAATTTTATAATTAATTAGAACATGGAAGTCATGTATGGTTCTCCATACCGATTTTTATGCATGTGTTAGATTAAAACAATTACCTTAATTCCCGCTGATAAATTGCTGTTTTGAGTCAGTTAAACTAACTACACAATCTAAGTTCCAACATCATTATTTATATTTTATTTTAGTTTTTAATATTTACCTGTTGACGCCACACAATTGTGGCATATTAAACGTACTGATTCACGATTCAAAACTTTCAGTGCTTTGCTTGCTAAGAAACTAAATATGCCTATGTATCTTGTTTGTAGAATAAAAAGCAGCGTCGCAATTGTAGCCGTGTTTGTTTGTCGTAATTGTTCAATACGTATTAACAGGGGCGGATTAAAAGCGCGTGTTACCCTATGCTGTCATCAGACTGGTGCCCACCCGGATTCAAAATTCAACCTTTTATCCATTATATACACTGATAAATGGCACACACCAGTGGCTCTCAAAGTGGTTCCTAAAGTGAACACTTTTAGGAAAAAATAGAGTATACCGTAATTTTGTCCGATTTGTGTAGTCTAAAATCTAAATTTTAGAATCTCAAAACAATTAGTAGAAAATTCCAGAACTTTTTTTTTTCAAACTAATTGTAATTGAAAAAGTAATTGCATACTAATAGCTTTAATAATGTTTTTAGATCATGTAGTCTAGCAGATGTGTTTGTCAGCCGAACTGACTAGAGCGCCGCATCAACGCAGAACTGATCGCGCTGTTTTAGTCCACGTACAAGCACTGTATCTCGCGTATAAGCACTGTATCTAAGCATAACGTTTCTCCGTGTAGCTGGTTGGCCGAGCCGAGTTTGGCAAAGTTAAGATATAAACTTGATGTCGAGAGTGACTTAATACTGAAATTATCAGACATTAAACCTAATATTGCAGAGCTAATTATTCAAAAGCGGCTTCATTGTTCACATTAAACTATGTTTGATATCATTAATATTTTACAAGTTAAGAGAATTTTGATTTTAATATATTTTAATTAAATATAAGAGAGATTGTATCATATTTACTGTTTGTTTTATTTCATAACTCAGACGGGGTCACTGAAATTTTTAATTTGGGGGGGTCCGCGGACTGAAAAGTTTGGGAACCACTTGCATACACTATTTCGAAAGTTAACAATCATTTTATTAAACTCTTAAATTATAACAAATATTTAGCTAAATAGCGATTACAACGAGCATATTAGTACTTAAGCTTAGAAAATACTAGTCCATTCATTTTTTCTTGATTTTGCCTTAAAGAAATCTGGTATAATTTCTTCTAAATCGAGCGATTGAAGGATCTCGATTTCAATATCTCCCTTAAAAAACATAACGGAACTCATCGAAAAGTGTGCACACATCTTTTTATGATTTTGGATTGAGGACATTTTTGATTTTTTTGTCACATTTATTATCTTCAAAAAGTTTCTGTGATGGCTAGACGTCAGAAAAGTTTTTTCTGACAGGTGAGGCTCTGGTGCCCGGTGCTGCAGCATACCTAGCGTTATGGATAATCCTCCACTGTGTATTAATGTGTTTGTTTACTTATTAAATATTTTTGTTTGTATTAAATAAACAATAAATAATAAAATTTAAAAATTATTTAAATAAAAAAATAGTTTTTAGTTTCAAATGTTACAAGTGGTCTTAACTAGAGTTTAAACAAGCAAATCAAGTGATAGCCTACATGGCATAGAGTGTGCGATGGTAGGGAGGTCACGTATCCAATGACGCGTGCTGTCGAGGCACGTACGGGCGCCGTAAACCCGTCTAACGTACTGTCAGTGTTGTCACTGTCACTGTCGATATTAAGATTTAGCAATAACCGTGCCGTACCCCCTCCCCTCACCCGTTACGAGTAAAGTAATCGAATCTTTATACGCCTCATGAGTAGTTTATTAATAATTAATTCATCTACGTATACTACGTCCGTCTCGTTGGTTGGTAGCTGTAGACGAAGTCTGAGTTGTAATCTATAGTAGGTGACATAGTAAAAAAAACACCACAAAGACTAACAAGAAATGATGCAATAGTAAATTATAATTGTTTACTTAATGTTAATTGGACGACATATTTCTACGACGGAGAGCTAAAGTTAACTCGGGAATATCACTTCATTGAAATATTCATGTGAATGCATTGCTTTATGCAGACGACAAGGTAATGATGCAGAAAACAGAAGACCAGTTACAGCGCGCGATATTTGCGTTCAATAGCATCATACAAGACTATGAGCTACAGATCTCTGCTACAAAATCTAAATCGATGGCATTTCAGGGCAGGTATCCTATAAGAACTAAGAAAGTCGTGGATAATCAGATTTTGGATCATGTTAATCATTTTAAATAACTGGGTTGTGATATCTCGTATGGAACATATTGATATGTGATATCTCTCCCATATTGATTGGGATAGTAAGCTAACAAAATTTAGACGCAACTGTGGAACGATTTATAGATACCTGGAAAATAAAACACGGAAGGATACCCGAATGAAGTTTATAAAACTGTGGCTGTCCCCACATTCCTGTATGCTAGTGAGACATGGCCTCTTGGTAAGAGGGACTTACAGAATATTCAGGCAGTCGAATTGAAATTTCCAAGAGGGACGCAAGGATGTTCTCTCTTGGATCGGAGAAGGAACGAGGATATTAGACTCAATTTAAACATTGTAACATTGCACCGAAAGATTGAAGACCACAGAAGGAGATTGTGTGAACACTTGAACCGCATGCCTGATATCCGTCTACCTGTGGCTGGCTTAGATTATCACCCTACTGGGAAGAGAGATGTCGGTAGGCCGAGGAGGAGATGGGTTCCGGAACAGGTCTAAGGCCTAGTCCTTGGAGTGGTGATGATGATGATGACTTAAAGTTAATAAAATAAAATTAATGTGGGCAACCCATTTAGCTAAGTGAGAACATTACAATGGTAAAGAACACCGTACCGAACTTTACATTCAGTAGTACAATAAAGTACTGTAGTGAACACCGTACCGAACTTTACATCCAGTACTACAATAAAGTACTGTAGTGAACACCGTACCGAACTTTACATCCAGTACTACAATAAAGTACTGTAGTGAACACCGTACCGAACTTTACATCCAGTACTACAATAAAGTACTGTAGTGAACACCGTACCGAACTTTACATCCAGTACTACAATAAAGTACTGTAGTGAACACCGTACCAGTAACCTTTCAATCGTTACATTGAAGATGGCCTCCAACGGTGGGACGGAAACATCTGTTCAAGACGACGGCACTGAATCATAGCTTTAACAGAGTTCACGTCGGCCGTCAGAGCCTAAGTCACCAGTTAAAACGGCAGCCTCAGGTCACTAGATGGGGTAAAAAATGAAGAAATACGGTAAAGAATAAATATGTGTACCGATACGAATGACACAATTATTGATTCCTAAAGATTAAGATGGTAAGGGCATGTGTGCCATACGGGTGACGAGAGAAGACCAAATAAATTTCCAAAATGGACCTGAAAGAAGAAAAGGAGGGGGCCGCGACAGACTTGGATGGAAGGCATAAGGAATGCACTGGGACAGAGAAATCCGAAGCATGGCGATTGGAAAGACCGTAAAGTTTGGAAGCGAGAATGAGAAAACGACTTCAGATGTTATATTCTCACGTAGGCTTCCGCGGCCCGTTGTCCGATATGTTTTTGAAGTCTGGTAAGCGAACTCAGTTATATAGACTCACTGCATGAGGATACTCATTGTAATATGAGTGAAACGTCGTCATACAAGACATTTTTGGCGCCGTCCATACCGGGAGAAGATTTCAAGAACATAATGGATTTTAGATGTTGTTCGAAAATCGAAAATATAAATATACATCTTTACAAAAACTAAATAACCCACACAACAAAGATAATACAACAACCAGTGATATATACAAAATTGAATGGCAAGGTTGCAATAAATGTTACATAGAACAAAAACAAAAAAAAAACTGAAAAACGTTATTTTGAACAACTAAACTGATACAACAAAAAACAGAAATACATAAATCTAATTTCGCCACACATGCAATAAACACAGGACATGAATTCCCAGACATAGCCAACATGACACTAATAAAACACATAACACACGAAGGCACCATAATGAACATATGGGAAAATTTACAAATATACAAACACAAAACAAACTAATACCTGAACAAATACAAATCAGTACAAAACATGGCACAATTTTCAAAGCAATCAACATCGAAAATACTCAAAAAGATAATATATACACCACAATAACACACAATAATACCAGTATAAAATACCAAAAATCTGGAAACCATAACAACAACGAATCAAAACACAAATATTCAACAAGATTTAAAATTAGGAAGGCTGAGGATGAAAACAATAGGATTCCCGAACATGTTCCAAATAAGGGAAAAACATCTTGAGGTAAAGAAATTATAAATATTAAATAAATTATATATCCATGAAGAAATAGACTGTAGCACTGTAGCAAAAGTGTTTGAATATGTGTGTGTGTGTGTGTGTGTGTGTGTGTGTGTGTGTGTGTGTGTGTGTGTGTGTGTGTGTGTGTGTGTGTGTGTGTGTGTGTGTGTGAAATATATGTATACATGTATTTATATACATGTATATGTACATAAATAAAATGGAGAAAATAAGGAACTACTTAGTTCAAGTCAGATAACAGATCAGAAAAACCTTCAAGCGTTTGTGCAAACTACATTCTACAGTTAACACTAAAATTATATTTATAAAAAACAGTCTGTGTAAGGGAGACTAAGCGCACGTGAATGAATTTACGATCGAAGTGTGTCTGTAGTGGTGTGTCTGGTTCCTTACAAATAATTCACAGAGGTAATCCGGGATAATTGGCCACTGTAGGGCCGAAACGGATTCGATTACAAAAACACTTTACAAACTGTACAGTAGAGCGTGTGGCGGCACAAACTGTACGAGGGTGAACGGTGTCCGTCCACACTTCAATGAACATCTGCAACTTTTGACATACAAGGTCTATCCCGCTCCCACATTTAGTTACTTGTGTCTTACCGGTGGGGGTGCATGAGGCGCGCAAAAATGTACGGTCAAACTATTCTATACACCGCGTGCATTTTTGTCATTGGCACGGTTAACAATTAATTTTAAAAGTAATATACGTAAAAATTGCACTTAAATTTACACAAACACGCACACAGTCGCCTAGGCATAACATCGTGCAAACATACACGCGTCAAAATATGTAATGTAAAAACATGAGGCGTGGGTCATGACAGAAAAGGAAAGCGGCAAGGTTCAGAGTGCTGAAGTGCAGTTTCTTCGAAATACTTATATTATACATTGCAAAATAGAATGAAAAATGAAGATACCAAAGCAGAACTCGAGTTAAAGGACATACATGAACTTATTTCAATTTACAGAAGACAATGGACAATCGATCATCTGCAAAGGTTGACAGAGGATCGATTGCCAAAAGCGGCACTGAACTATAAAGCCACTAGTAGAAGAGACGAGGGTCGTCTGAGGATGAGATGGGTGCCGGAACAAGTTTATATAACCTAATCATTGAACAGGAGAAGAAGAAGAAGAAGAAGAAGAAGAAGAAGAAGAAGAAGAAGAAGAAGAAGAAGAAGAAGAAGAAGAAGGAATAGCCACATTAAATAATACCTAATTAATAGGCACACTTTCTCATCGTCGTAAATATTTTTCATGTTTACAAACTAACTCTGACTGTTTGTATTATAATATAATTGTATAATATTATATCTTCTTCTTCTATGGCGTCACAGTTCGAAGCCGACCTTAGCCTCCATAATCATCCACCTCCATTTTCCCTGTCCTTGGCGATCGATATCCATCGTTTTATTTTAAGTAAATTATAAATTATCAGCAACCCTCGCCACTGCGTCAATCCCGCGTGTCTTGGGTCTTTCGACAGGCCTTCTGCCCTCGATCTGACTAAACAGTACCTTTCTAGGTATTCGGTTGTCTTCCATCCTAATGATGTGTCCTGCCCATTGCAATCTATGCAGTCGGATGGTGGTGGCCAGATCATTGTCTTTATACAGCTTGTATAGCTCCTCATTGTGACGCATTCTCCATATCCCGTTTACTTGGATTGCTCCATATATTCTCCTCAAAATTCTCCTTTCAAAAGTATTGACTATGTTAGCGGCTTGTTTGTTCAGAGTCCAAGCCTCGCTGCCATATGTTATCACCGGTCTAATCACAACTTTATATAATGTGACCTTGGACTGATGGTGGATATTCCTTGTCTTGAATATAGATGTCAACGAAGCATATGCTCTATTTGCGGCCTGTATCCTTTTCCTTATTTCATTTATCTCTTCATTGTTTTCTGCCATCCAACATCCCAAATATTTAAACTGATTCACTATTTCCAGGTTTAGTGGTTCAATTTCAAACTGTTCAGGTTTCCTGGTTTTCTTCCGAGTCGTGATCATAACCTTTGTTTTATTTGTATTAACCTGTAACCATATCTCTTCTGCTTCACCTTTGAGTTCCTGGAATGTCTCTTTTGCTCTTCCTTGGGATCTTGCCATAATATTGATATCATCTGCATACCCTACGATCTGGACCATTTTATGTTCTAATGTTGAAATCCTATCAATTGACAATTTCCTGATCACATATTCAAGTGCTAAGTTGAACAGTGTTAGTGCCAGCCCATCGCCCTGTTTTAACCCTCTCGTGACATTAAAAGGATCTGTCATACCCGTTTGCAATTTGACTTTGGCTGTTGTCTGTATCATTGTCAGTCTTGTCAGTTGTACTAATTTAATAGGTATTTGAAAGTACAGCACAATTGCAAAAAGGTTTATTCCTATCTATGCTGTCATACGCTTGCCTAAAATCTACAAAGATTTGTGTTAGGTCCAGATTGTTTTCCCACATCTTCTATCCGTATTTTGACCGTGAAGTTTTGGTCTATAGTGGATCTTCCACTCCGAAAGCCACCTTGGTATTCCCCCAATATTCTTTCACCATATGGTACCAGTCTCTTCTGCAGTATTCGGGTGAATATTTTGTAACCTGTACACAACATTGAGCTACCTCTATAATTTCTGCAGTCTAATTTACTCCCTTGTTTATGAATAGGTACTATTAAGCTAATGTTCCATTCTTTTAGGAATATATTCCTCCTTCCATATTTTTTGAATCAATTTATGCATCTCTCCTTCTATGCCGCGGTATTTTATTAGATCGTTTGAGATTGAGTCAACTCCTGGGGCTTTAAAATTCTTCAAATGTTGTATAATATCTTTCACTTCCTGCAGATTGGGATCTTCCGCATGATCGTCATTTATTTGTGGTTCTACAAAGTATCCTTCCCTTGTACTTGATACCCTTGGATCCAGCAGTTTATCAAAGACTTTCTTCCATCTGTGTTTTATTTTTAATTCATCTCCTATTATATTACCTTCATCATAACACAGATTCGTGTTGGCTATAAAGCCGTTTTTAATATCATTGATTTTCTGGTAGGCCAGTTTGGTATTACCATCTGTGAATTCCTGTTTAATTCTATTGATTTCCTCCGTTAAGGCAGTCCTTTTCTTTTTTTGGCAGACTTTATTAACTTTCCTTCTTAATTCTTCATATTCCTCCCTTTTCTGTATAGTTGGTCTGCTGAGATATTGTTTATATGCATCATTTCGTTTTTTAATGCATTCCAGGCATTCCTCATCGAACCAGAGATTCCTTTCTCTCTTTGATCTCTCTCCCAGAACTTCCTTGGCCGTTTCCATTATTTTAGTCTTTATTTTCCACCAATGTTCCTCGATTCTGTTTGCATCTATATGTGTTATTTGTGGCTCCACAACATTTAATTTCTTAGCTGTTTCGTTTCGGTATCCTTCCTTTACCTCTGGATTCCGAAGCTTGTTTATGTCCAGGGGTATTGTTTTAGTATTTGAACCTCTTGGTGTTTTCCTTATCAGCGATCTAAAGATCGCTTTAACTAGAAAATGATCTGTCCCACAACATGCACCCCGGAAGGATCTTACATCCATAATACTTAATGCACCTCTGTTCTCTATTAGTAGATGATGTATTTGACTGATGATTCTCTGGTCAGGTGACTTCTCTAGAATGTAGAGTTTATTCTAATATTCTTGGTTGCTGCAAAGTCAATAAGCCGTAGGCCATTGTCGTTGGATTCTTGATGCAATCTATGATTCCCAATTTTTCCTATGTACTAGTATATCTCCCCCACCTACTTTCGCGTTAGCATCTCCAACTATAATCTTTATACCATTTGACGGGAGCTTGTCATATACTTGTTCCAGTTCTTGATAGAATGAATCTTTCGTTTCATCATTCTTCTCTTCCGTTGGTTCGTAGATGTTGATAATGGCTATATTAAAGAATAGTGTCTTTATTCTTATTATACACATTCTATTGTTAACAGGTTCAAACTCTAATATGCAGGATTTCAGTGTTTCCCTAATTAGGAATGCCACTCCTCCTTCTTTTTGTTTTTGCCTTTCACTACTGAAGATTTTATAGTCTTTGGTATCCCATATTTGTTGGCCAGTCTACCTCGTTTCTTTAACCGCTGCTATGTCAATATTATATGGCGTTATCTGCAGTAGTAGGTCTTTCACTGCTCCTGTTTTCCAACAGTGATCTAACGTTCCAAGTTCCTATCGCATCGTCCCGTTTCTTGTTCCTTAATCGTTGCCGTTTAATCCCATCCATATTCCGAGGCATGATTAGTGGTTCCTGAACGTATTGGTTTTACGGGGAGGGGTTGTTGGCCCGGTCATTTTTATTCAGGGTATCCGTCCCCTAGACGAACTGCTTTCACTACAGCTTTGAGCCTGTACTACCCTGATTTTCTGTCAGGGTTTACTCCCTTAGCCTCTGAAGATCCCTCTTCATCGCAAGGCAGCGATTCTCACTATTTACCCCAGGGAGAATGGGTTGCCTCTTCCGCCTTTTGCGCCACACCGTAGGCTCCCTACTCTGCCGCATCCGCCGTTGAGGTCTTCACCGTAACCCTGGCTAGGGGTCCTTACAGGGTGCTACCATCCGGAGCCAGATGGACCCAGGTTTTTTACGAGGTGTTATTCCTCCCCCTCCTCCTTCCTCATCACTTGCGAGATGAGGCCCCGGGCTTGGGACCGGCAGCGTTAAACAACACCGTTGGCAGAGTTATAATATTATATAAGTATTATTAAATTATAGTGTCTTCTGCAAGTAGTTGTATCTTTTTTTTTATCGTTTAGAAATCTCTGAAGATACTGATGCAGTCGGTGAAACGTGCATCGAGTCATTGAAAACGATAAAAAAATAGGATACGACTACTTGCATAAGTAATTACAATTTGGTAATATATAATACGTATTATACAATGATACTGCAACAAACTCATCGGGTTATATATAAAGAAATGATGGATATCATGTAATTGTATCATCTCGCACTGTGTATTCGGTGGTTACACGCGTGTTTTTTTCTTGTACGTGCACGGACGGAAGTTTATATACACAGGCGGTTTATAATCGGACGGCAGCGTTAGGACGTCTCGGACGCGCATCCGTACAGCTCTGGCATGTGTATATAAAGGTTAAAACGCAACTGCACAGAAATGTCCGTGTTTAGATCAAAGACAACACTGATTATCAGTAGTAAATAAATCTTTATTAAGAAAGTTTTTACATTGCATATTTTTTTCATAAAGATGTCAACAACACCATGGAGACCAAAAAAAATTTACCATAGTAACAAGTAAGTAAATAAACAAATGCTATTTTAGCGGCACCTTTGAACAGTCCGTGTGACCACTCTCGTGCGTGTTAAAAACGGACTAAAAACGCAGCAGATTGCGTTTGGACGTGGGAGACCTTGAAAACGCAACAGAGTTGACGACCCGTGGGTTTTTCCACGTCCGTGGTGACCAATTTCGTTGCCGCCTGTGTGTTCAATTCAATGCGTTTCCCAACCGCACGCAAACGGCCGGGGAAAAACGCTCGTGTAACCGTACCCTAATAGGCCTACTTGTAAAATCGAAGTAAGCAATCTGTAGGCCTATATTTAAAGTTTTCTCTTATTACCATCGTCAGTACGCACACACGTTAACACTTTGTTTCGCGATTAACTTAAGACCGTGTAAGACAGCCATACTTGATCTGTTTTACATTTTACAGAAAAAAACATTCGTGTATTGGAATATTTTTTTACCATTGTAGCACGAAAGAGTGTAAAAATCTGAAGGATCGCAATTCTCGAAACTTGGTTTAGTAAATTTAACTAAAAAAAAAAAAACTTTCAAGTAAGGTGTTTTAATTTAATTACAACTTCGCGTCTCAGTTGGACTCTTACACTAAACGTTTTAATTAAATTAGTATGCAAAAAAAGAGAATATAAGACTAACCAAAAGATTTATAACTTGATAAAGTGAATATTTGACTACAAAATACTAAAAAGTAAAATTAAAATACTGTGTGGAGGAAAGTTTCTACAACTGGCTCTCACAATTCCAAAAAAAAAAAAATTGACTGTCCAATTTCGCCAATATTTTATTGTAACGAAGAAAGTAACGAAAATTGTTTTGCTTTTTTTATGTGTTGAAATTTCTTATGTAGAATCATTATCATGATTATGACAATTTTATTATTTGTTAACTCTGTGCGGACATGCAATTTCTACACAATGTAAGGTATCCTCAAAAGGTTTCTGTCATGGCTGGCTCTAGTTGCGTCTGAGGCCTATAAGCACAGTGTAATAAAATAGCTAAAGTAAACGAGTTATATTTTGATTTAATTTCATAGCATTACTAAAGTCATGAGTAAGCCTATTTATAGCTAAATCTAAATTATATGTCTGTGCGCACTTAGTACTATACGTTTAAGTTGAAGAAATTAGTGAATTACTGTTAGGCCTAATGAATTAATTTTGTTCGAATTATTAAATTCATATCATATGAATGAGTTAATTATTATATTTCTTAAATAATATAACAGTGTTTTACATAATAAACTTTTAATTTGCAAAAAATGAAGAATTATAAGACTGGTGATTATTGAAATAGATAAATGAACAGATCGTCTAGTCGGCCTCAAATATCAGCTGGTTCCAGTGTTGCCACGTTGAATATTCTGGCCTTCTACTACAGCCGGCCTAGGTTTGTGCGTTCTTAACTTTTGTTCAGCCATTTCAACAGAACGAGCGACGCGGTTTTACATGTGTGTGTGTGTTTCGTTCACACATTCGTAGTCAGTAGCGCAATAGGCGACAGGCTATCTATGAATATGTGTGTTGAATGTGTGTGTTGAATGTGTGTGCGTGTGTGTGCGCGCGTGCGCGTGTGTGTGAGAGAGAGAGAGAGAGGAGCAAAGACATGTACTGTTCAGTAATATGACATTCTACTGAATCATGGACAGCGAGAAAATTAGTTTACAAGTAAATGGAATTATCGGAGAAGTAATTTTTTTGGATCTGTAGAAGTTTGTATATAAGATTATAAAACACAAAAAAAGGATGGGGATAGTAATTAAGAATAAGAGAATTAAGAATACGACGGAAATAGAAACTCATTATGAGAATCGAATTCGATAAAGCTGTGAAAAAACTAGAGAATAATAAAGCTTCTGGAGTAGGCGCAATCCCAGCAGAACTAATAAAAAACGGAGGAGAATTCTGTCAGGTAGGTTATACAGTTTTATCAACAACATCTACATGAATCGAATAATTCCAGAAGACTTTGAAAAGAGTAAAGTTGTAGGCTGCCTATTTCAAAGAAAATCAAGGCAATTAAATGTGACCAGTACCGAACTACCTCTACTTACACATACCTTTAAAATTCTAACCACGATCATTCATAAAAGAATAGAAAGGAAGGTAGAAGATGTGCTCACGGTGGACTAGTTTGAGTTTAGACGAGAAAGCGGGACGAGAGAAGCGATACTGGTATGGAGATAGAAAGCAGAATAGAGAAAGGAAAGCGAAACGTTCCTTGGTTTCGTAGATACAGACAAAGCGTTTGATAATGTTAATTGGGTGATGTTTAACGTATTGAAAAACACGGGGATAATTTTTTGGGATAGACAAATAATTTGGTGGCTGTATGAGAATGATACAGCGCTGATAAATTTCGAAAAACACAAGAGGAAGCAAAAATTCGGAAATGTGTAAGACAGGGCTGCAACATCTCTCTTGCATTGTTTAATTTATGTATACAGGACGATCTTGACAAAGTAAATGAGAGTGCAAGGAGAGAGAATCAACATGTTAAGATTTGCAGACAACATTGAAATTATGGGTGTAAGTGAACAGGAGTTAAGCAAATAGTGAATGAAGTTTTGAGCAAAGAGTGCAATTTAAGAATAATTGTTAATAAAACTAAAGTGTTGGTCTGTAGTAATCACGGGCAGTCCAGTATGGAATATATTTCTGAATGGGATAAAGATAGAGGAATTTAGAGAGTTCACATACTTAGGAAGTAAAATCATAGAAGACGGAGAAAGTAAGAGAGCAATTTTAAGTAGGATCGGCCAGGCTAAAGTTGCATTTAACAGTTAATGGAAATTACTGACTTCTAAGGAAATAGCCCTGGAAACAAGAAAGAGGTTCCTGAAGAGTTACATATGGAGCATAGCTCTATATTGATGTGATACGTGGACAGTTGAATAGAGAAAAGCAGAAGACTGGAAGCACTGTGGTGCTTTAGGAAGTTACTGAAAGTAAGATGGATCGATAAGGTTAGTAATGATGAGATTCTGACTAGAGTTGGAGAAACAAGAATTGTTTGGCAAACTATTGTGAAGCGAACTAACAAGTTCAACCGGTTCGTCAATAGGCCGTATTACGTCTCATGAGAATTTGATAAAAACAATAATAGAAAATTACATTGAAGGGAAAATAGTAAGAGGAAGGGCGAGACTCCAATGTATGAAACAGTTTATTGGTGATGTAAGTTGTAGTTTCTATGAAGAAATGAAACGGAAAACACACAGAAGATCGTCGTGAATAACTACTATTAACCAATCTGCGAATTGCTAACTAAAGAAGAGAAGAGAGCAACTCATTAGTAGGAAAGGTAGATGACGCATGCCTTCAGAAATAATACTGCACATAGCTTTAGTGTTTAGCCGTCGGGAAGACCTAAGATAAGGAGGTAAAACCAGAACAGGCAAAATATACCTTGTCCTGGAAAATTAAAAGAAGAAAATGTTGTAGTAACCCCTCTTCACCGGCGTACACCAATTCCTGGCAACAAGACATTATATTGTCGTTAAACATCAGACAAGTGGTAGCTCTGAACTGCTGTACTATTAAACTGTGGTTAGAGGATTTTAGGAATTCTGTGTGAATGATAATAGAAAAATTAAAAGAATATGGGAAAACAGAAAGAAAGAAAGGAGAGGCAGTATTGATACAGTCAGTGGCGGATTATCCATAACGCTAGGCTATGCTGCAGGGGGTTGGAACACTTGTACGGAGTGACACTTCTACGGAGAGACATTTGTACAGAGCCTTTTCCTCTACCTGATGAGTCAGAAGTGGAATGTTGACACTTGTACGGAATGACCACTAACGACTGTTAATAACCGGTTTTGCAATTTTCTAGGTAAATGTTAGCGTGTCAGTTTGACATGCTAGAACGCTGTGGTTGGAAGGGAGCTGGTGCTGAGTATTAAACTTTTTTGTACAAATTGTAAGAGACTTTGTGTCGTTTCCAGGGAACACCACGGGGAGGTAGTCTCTTTTCGTCCCCCATTTTTTTTTTTCATTTTATGTTTTTTATTTTATTTTTTTTATTTTGTTTTTTATTTTATTTTTAATGCTTTAATTGAGTATTAAACTTATTTACAATATTTACATGATATATTTGCCAATGGTTTGACGTCGTCCTGTAGTAGCCTTTTTCGTTACTGTAATTTCTGTGAGTAAGCCACACAAACCAGAAATGATTTTAAGTTGCCATCAACTTGGAGTCTTTGTAATGCCTTTGAAATAGTCTCGTCGGTCTTCATTGCTGACTTCTTCCTTCTTTTCCCGTCCATATTTAAAACTAATCGGTCAAACTGGTGGCCGTAGTACTCTGCGTCTTCTCAAAGATTTTTTATTAGCGAGTAAACATTAGGATGAACTCTTGAAATTAATCTGTTGATTCTTTGATTCCACCCTTCTGAGACGTTATTAGTGCGGTGGCGCCTTCCACTGCAGTTCCACATATCTCTTTCCATATGCTCGTTATCGAGCCATTGGTCTACAAAATAGTCGTAGAACTCCTGAAGTTTTTGGTTTTCAGGCGAGCTCTCCTGAATACAGAGCCAACCATCGTCCAACATTTCCAGGGGAAGATGTGCCAGAGCTGAACACATTCTTATGTGACAGCGTATTTCTTCGTTTTCCTTGTAGGCAGAAACAAGGCCGCAATATTGCACTTTTTTCCACAAACATTGATTAAAGTGATAGTTGTAACCAAAAATCTCTGTTTCAGGAAACAAACTTCTAGCTGACTGGACGATAGCGACTTCGAAGTCCATCATGAGAGTTGTAGGGCTCCATCCAGGCACGTTGGTTTTTATAGCTTTGAAAAAACGATCATATGTTTCTCGTTTTTTGTTCGGTAGCAAGGCGTAGACAGCTGGAATTGTGTTGTTTCCTCCCAAGAACTTCCAAGATCGGCGTGAATGACAAATAACTGTCCAAACTGCTTGCTCGAACTCTTGAAGGTTCCGTCGATAAAGAATGAAAGACAGCTTGATAAAGATGATTTTCCATTTTCGCTGGCAAATACCAATATTCTGTCATTAGGTTCCCTGTTGTCATCTTCGAGTAAAAAATTGCTACCGTCGTTCATAAGTAAATTATTTTCTTGAAGAATTATTCCTTCCGAATCGGTCGGATCTTTTATAGGTCCCATATTTTTTCGCCTAATGCGATGCAGCGATTGTTTGGCACTCCTATGTGATGGTAGCGATGTGACTAAGTCGTAGCCTCGATTGAAGAGCTGGCCTACATCTTCAGCGTAAATAGTTGAAATTGTAGTGTCTGTTTCTCTTGCACGCTTTTTTGCGTTTACAAAATGTTTTCGCATTTCATTTGCTGCTTCATCCGGAATGCAAACATGGCTTCCTTCGCCTAAAACTGTGTTGTTTTTAGTTTTTAGTCTTCCTTTGCATTTATTCTTTATGAAGTTTATACAACGCCAATAAGTTACCTCTTCTTTGTTGGTATAATCCACTACATACTGATGCCCGTTGTAAATAACTAAAGGTTTTCCTTTGGTGGTCTCGCTGAACTCCATATCTCCAAAATTATAGCACGCACACTACTTGACACTCGGATATCAACTGTAGTAATGAACTCTTCTTAGCGAGTGCCACCCCCCAACCATTACCTGCCAGCCACGCATTCCAACCCTTATACTTCTCGCGTCAAAATTCTAAGAAATGCATTAGGCCGGGATTATACTGGCGCTGCACAGTGTAAGGGTTGAACACCCTAAATGTATAGGCTATTTTCTGGGAATTGGCTGGCCAGCACCAGATTACTCTCCGTACAACTGTAACTTTCTAAATTTTTCATGCTTGGCCATTTCCGGGAATATTTTGGGCTTCGTATAAATGTCAACAAATTTCATCTCCTTACAAGTGTCGCTCCGTACAACTGTCACAACTTCATGCTGCAGCACTGGGCACTGCTGTCAGAGGGCCATTCCGCTGAATTGACTAAGCGAAGCAAACCTTATGATCACATTACGCAATTGTTTGGTTTTCTTACGCAATTATTAACCATGGAAAGTATCGAATTGGAAAATCAAGCAAAAGCTCTTATAGAAGTTTACTCGAATGATTTGAATAACGACCTTCTGAAAGAATTGAAGCACTTTTGTGCCACGAGTAAAATTCCAAAAAAGAGGTTTTTTTCAAATCGTTCGAATAAAGATGATAGTTTCCATGATCCTACAGTTTGTCCAGAATTAAACTGAATTATTGTTTGTAAAATGACTGATGTATTTCCGAATATGTACATTGTTTATGGTCTGCTTTTTACGATCCCAATAGCTAACTGCGAATCTGAAAGATCGTTTTCTGTATTAAATTGCATTAAACATATGTTGAGTTCAACTATGGGAGACGAGAGATTATCTTTGTTAGCAAGGTTGAAAGCGAGATATAGTATTGAAATATAATATAATGGCATCAGTATATCATTATTGAAATAATAATGATATAATATCTTCGCTTTAATATTGAAAGCGATATACTTGAATTGCTCGATTTAGGAGGAATTATACAAGACTTCGTTAAGCGAAAATCAAGAAAAAAATTGGATCGGTTAGTATTATCTAAGCTTAAGCACTACTATGCTCATTGTAATTACTATTTAGCATATATTAATTCACTAAATATTTGTTGTAATTTGAGAATTTAATAAAATAATAATTGTTAACTTTCGAAATTGTGTATGCCATTTATGAGTGTAAGTAATGGATAAAAGGTTGGGAATCGTGGGGGGCACCAGTCTGATGGCAACATAGGGCACCACGCGCTTCTAATCCCTCCCTGGATACAGTATGTGTGTGTATGCGCGCGCGCGTGTGCGTGTGTGTCACAGTTAAACGTGGGCTACAACAGACTACACAGAGTACAGAAAATACGTTTACCTGTATAAACAACACAAATGAACATATGGTATGGTGTAGAGTGTAGACGGTAGGTATAGTACATAGTTTCTCATGTGTGACGGTTGGGGCAGCGAGCTCGCCCAAGACTAAGTATTGTCCCCTTGGTACATAACCCCTATGTAAGAGAATTTTTCAATATTTTATGTAGCAAATCTAATACTAGTCCGGTCCGTATTTTACAGACAATCCGGTGATCAAACAACTCTCTCTACACAACTCTAATTCTGTTTGACTTTTGATAACTAACAGAAACAAAAATATCTACTGACAATTTTTTAATAAATCAGTATATTAATAATATGTGTAAAATAAAGTTTTAAATCATTTTTGAATTTATGTCATGAAATTTTGCATTCGTTGATAAATCGTTTTATTTTAAAATACAATATAGCATATTGTATATGTATATAATAAATATATATAATATCTTCAAATAAATACACTGCAAATATTCACCTGACGCACGTTTCACAGAAATTATTTTGTATCTTTAGAGGTTTGTGTGAATTGTAATTGAATGTTTCGCTTATAATATACGGATAATCGATTTTACTTCGTTTCTATTTTCGATTGTTGTAATGTTTATAGTCAGCTATTTATTATATATTTAATGTTTTATTTTATTATTCTAATAAATTCCTTTGTAAGTAACTCGTTGAGTTTCCTGCAGGTCTCACATGTAATATCTTCAAATAAATACACTGACGCACGTTTCACAGAAATTATTCTGTATCTTCAGAGGTTTGTTGAATTGTAATTGAATGTGTCATTTGTAATTCATTGTAAGCGAGACATTCAATTACAATTCAACAAACCTGTGAATATACAGAAAAATTTCTGCGAAACTTGCGTCAGGTGAAAATAAACCTACTTGCAGTGTATTCTAATAAATGTATGATTTTAAATAAATCGTATTGTTTTGTTTTTATTTGAATTTGTTCTTTAATTAGTAGATTATTATTTTGTGTTTGTAAATACTAAGATTCTCCCAGATATTCATTTTGTTACCTTTTTGTACGTTTTTAATTAATTTGACATTTTGAATCTCTGGAAATTTATGTTTATATTTTAACAGTGTGTGGCTAAATTGGATCTGTAAATATTAGGTTTAAAAAACGCATTGCGATGTTGAATGAATCGCTGGGACAGTTTTTTTCTTCGTCTGGTCTACGTAGAATTTATTGCAATATAAATATATGTAATAAATATACGTTATTGTAGTTATGTATAAAATGAATAATAATAAATATAAAAATAATTTATAAAATATCAAAAAAAAAAAACATAATAGCAGTATTTTCAGGTTAATTTTTTGGTATGGTCGTGTGGTTGCATACGAACAGTCAAACAGCACATTCATTCATAAACGCCGGGTGGATGACCGCACAAGGCTCTGTGCGCGTAACTTTCACACCGTAAAGATAGACGGGCGCATAACTTAATTGTAAACAAATGAACGCATTTCCTTTACTTAGTAATTTTAATAGTTCTAAAAATACACACAACAAAATTCTTAAGCTGAATTTTTTACAAATGCTTTTTAATCGACAACATGGCTTTATCAGTAATGGCACATACTTATTACATTACACAAAAACCAAATACACAAATCTTTCTTGACATTATTCCAGATTCCATAAAAAACGCTTCAGGAAGTATAATAAAAATTAACATAATAAAAATTTATAATTATATAAATATAATAATATAATATAATGATATAATAATTTATGATATATTTATATTATAATAAAAATTTAGTTATATCATGTGGTTTTAGCCACACATTGTCTAAATAAAACCACCAATTTCCAGACACTCAAAATTTGAAGTTAATAAAAAAAAAACATACAAAAAGGTCAAAAATGAATATTTGAGGAAATCTTAATATTTACAACCACAATAACAATAATTTACTAATTAAAGGACAGCTCAAATAAAAACAAAACAAGATGATCAATTTAAAATGAAAAAATGAATAAAAAATGAACATTAAATACTTCCAATATAATTGTCAAAACAGCTGCTTAATTAAATAAACATTAAAACAATCTATAATTTAATCGAATTATATTCCTTATTTTACATTGAAATCGAAACTAATTCGATTGTTTGTTAGTTCCTATATTAAAAACGAATTATTCCGATTATTTGTTAATTCATATTGTAATAATAATCTAATAGTGGAGTGAGTCTGTAGGTTGTAATGTGTTTAATTGGTGTGGCTCTCGACGTCTTACTGGCCTGAAACACTTCCTTAAGTTTCCCAGCTGGTCGAGTCTCAATGGTAGCAAGACCGGTCGAGTAGTTGATGAAGAAATATATGTTCAGCTTCACCGAAAGTTTCAAAACAAAAATTGTTGTTTTGAAGAAAATTAAAAAAAAAAATTATGTTTATTAAAAAAAATAGTTAAAAAAAATTTTCTTTTTATTAATTAATTAATTATAATCAATTAATTAATATAGGGCTGTGAAGTTTTAAAAAGTGTAATGCTCTTCTGAAAAATTTTATTAAAGTTTTGGTATATTTTAAATAAACTATCACCACTCATAAGATTGTCTTCAAACCAGTCGATACTTGTTTACCTTTTTATTTTTTAGGTTATCTTCACTTATAGGTGGTAAAGTCCTGGTAGATTATTAATTAGAATTATATTAGTGATAACTAGTAATATTTATGAAATAAAGAACTATTTAGTGTTGAAGAATATTAATGTTTTATTAGTTAATAGCAATATTGACTCTTATCGATTATAATATCGATTCTCAGGATATCGAAAAAGTTACAAAGTATATTATATAAAAATCATACAGGGTTCTTTAAACAGCCAATTATTATCAAAGTCAGAGAAATCGGGCCAATATTTAAAAAGTATAACGTTACAACAAATTAATAATTATTACTAAATACAGACGTTGAATAATAATTTGAAAATAATATAATTGTTTTCACCAACAGCTGATATGTGCACGGAAGCATTGAGGTTGACAAAAGCAAATGGCTGCCATCCAGATGATCAAAATGTCGCTCGATTCTGCTATGTTCTGAATAATGTATTTTCTGGCAGTATTCCTGTTCTGGTGTCTGCAAATCTCTTGTTAAATGTTGTGTAGTGCCTGGTGTAATGTTTCTGGGTTGTATTTTGTGTATCCGTGTAAATATAAGTTCAAACACTTTTCCCTATTCCGACATTAATACGGTTATTGTATTATACAGTTTTGTGGTGTTTTTCGGAGTAGATATGTATTGTTCAGTGTTATTTAGTGTTTCTTGATTGTTTCTGTTATAATGTGAGCGTTCTAGAAGTATTTTATAAGTCACTCGCGATTTCACAAAAAACGTACTATTCACCGCTCAACTTTACCGTTGTAAGTTATGTTAGATTCGACACGAAACTCTCGTCATGTTAACCGTTCAAATACCAATAATCAACTATCCTATTTCCTTCAGTTTCAATTAAACTCTTAGCCAATATAATATTATTCTTAACATTGTTCAAATAAAATTTCACATCCTGTGCACACTTTAAAATTCACTATATAAATGCCTAAACTTTGGTTATTTATCAATTTTATTTACTAGATGTTATTTAAATTAATCTTTCAGTTCATTCGGCTTATTTTCAGATTAAATAATGCCGTTTTATAGTGTTTTCTGTCCAAAAATAGTAATTTTACTTTCAGTTTGGTATTCTCTGATAAGTCAAAACATTTCCAAAATTTACTTCCTGTTATAATGTAAATTCAGCCATTTTATCAGTTATATTTAATATTAATAATCTTATACTGTATTAAAAGGTTTATATTCCCTTATTTTCTTGTAATTAACTGAATTAGTTGTATTCTGAAACATTATTCTGGAATATATGACTCCCATGTCTAAATTTCTGAGTTTAGTCATTTTCATTTTTATTTATATTTCTGAATATAATTTATTAAAATCTTTCTAAATGGTATGTGCAATTATATGGCTTATATGTAATTATATAACATCTTAATTACTCCCTACTATTTATAAGTAGTAATTATTTTTATAGTTCTGATGTTAGTTGTATCAGACCCAAACAAATGGCCTTATATCTAAAACATTTTTAAACATTCTTATACTATATACATAAAAACCTTATATCTATATTCTTATTGCTAACTATTATTATAAGTAGGATTCTACAGTTTTCATACCGTCTTTTACACATTGTCTTTGGGGAATTGTACCCTGTCATTAATAAATAAATAGTATAAATTGTTCGAAAAGTATTATGAAATCTGTTTTTTCTTTTTGCATATAAAACAAAATGTTATTTTAAACAGATTTATGTCTTATAAACAACATATTGTCACAGTACACATTTCAAGTCATTGAAAATTGCATATTTCATTGCATTCAATGTTTGTGATTGCCAAGAATGAAACACAAGGTTCATTTTTTATAATACCCAAAACTATCACTGGTTCACTTTGCACTTTTATATTATGTTGTTGCTAAATGGTCGTATAGTCTTATTAACATAATAAATTGGTTAGCGTTTTTCAATGGAGATTTGTTCCATGGGTACTATATTATTGTTTCATCTTAGTTCACAGGCAACTTTTACTTTATACACTGCTCTCTCTTAAATTTATATACATGTGGTTTTCATTTCGTTATACTTTTATTTTTAAATATTTATTTTGGGGATATAGGGATTTGGGTGTCTTTTATAAGAGCATGACATCTTCTTCAGGATGCTGCCTTCTTCTTCTTTCATCAGTCTTCTTTTCTCCTGCCTTCTGGGATTGGTATCTTCTCCATCTTCTTCTTGATGCCATCAGGTTTCTTGGGATTTTCTCCATCTTCTTCTTTATTTTAGAAATACACCACCTGTGTTGTTTGATCTTGGCTTATTTTAGGGTTTCTATTCTATTTATTCTTCCTCGTTGTGGGTTTGGGTCATATTCTGTACTGCTTGGTTATTCACTTTCTTACCTTCCTGGGTTATACCTTGAAAACCTTTGGTTATGAGACTGGTCTTGGATGACTCATCACTAGTAACTCCTTTTATTTGAACTTGTATTTTCTTTATAATAATGATTTCTTTCCACAGTTGCTATGAATTAATCTATTTATATTAAACTTAATGCTTCCTTCCAAATTTAAATATTATAACTTCATTATTCTAATGATCAATTGCCATTCAATATTATGCATACATCTGTCACGTTACAGATTGCTTCCCTCCAGAAGTAATTATTTCAGACATGTTTATGGATGAAATAATTTCTTATGATAATTTCATCATTTCTTATAATTCATTTTCTTCTCCATTTTTATATCGACTTTTTTATATTAGAGTTTAATTAATTTTATATATATAGTTACTTGTTTTACTACTGATCCTTTTCGGATAGTTAGTGTCTTCTGAGATATATTATTATTGTAATACATTTTCTTTCTTTATCAACTTCGTGTTGTATCCTTGGGATATTAATTCCCTAACATTCCCTATCACGTGGGCTGGGGCAGATCAGAGGGGCACTGTACGATACTTCTCTTCTGGCCATACACCACTTCTATAAATTGAGTACAGAGGCATATCCATCCCTGCTCAAAAAAAACATAATGCTGCTGGAATTATCTTCAGTCAGTCATCGAATAAATAAATAAAAAGTAGTCTCATTTTCGACTAATAAAAATATCTTTGGATTCTTCACTTCGTAGTCTCTCAGATTATCTCACATTTTCTATCTTAATAAATCTTCATAATTATTATTATACTCATTATACATATATTTTTTCAAAACTCTTACCTTGTCTGATATATTTATTTTAATTATGGTTGAAAACCTTTCTTTTAATAATTCTGGTTACTGTTTACAGTGTAACTCTCTTTCTTCTCCATCTGAATTCTCTTTATATTTTCTTCTGGTTACTCATAGTATTAGTATGGTCTTTATATATAGTCTTTCTTATTCATTATTTGAATGGTCTTAATATATTATATTTAATTTTTTAACATTGTATCTTTACATTAAATATTCAGGTTGTTATATTGATCATTTTATTTAAACATTTTGGTTCTTTCCTTTCTCTTAGAAAGTTATTAATCCGCCTTCGCATTCATTAACATTAATTCATTTATATTATATTTCATGTGGTATTTCTTCTCTTTGCATTTCGTATAGGTCTTATTATAATCATTTGTTCGAAATCATCTTCTCCATCTGTTTGGTATGAGTTATTCTTCTTTGCTCTTAATTAACTGTTTTCATTATCGTTTCATAGGTAATTAGTCTCTTTGCTTCCAAATTTTTTCTTCTCTTGCATATTACACTCTTTTTTGTTATTCTTCTCTACTCCTTCAAATGCTATTGTGAATATCTAGCATTTAATCTGGATTAACGTTAATTCTCTTTTCTGAATTAATCACTTTATTTTCTTCTCAATTCAATTATAATTGACACATAATTATTTTTTGGAACTTGGTTAGTTTTAATGTAAAATTCAAACTATTCTTTTTATTTAATTGAAAAAAATGTTTCTCATAAATCCTTGTAATATGTTGATCTTATCTTGTTTCAAAGTACTGACGTTCTATCAACATTCAAATTCTGTTTAATTCATTTATTCCCAGAATTGTTTCATTCAGAATTGTTTATAGTACTGTGATCTTACTATTATTTCTGAATGTTTTGGTATTTTTTCAAATTCAAATTCTTCTTAATTATTTATCATAAAGTTTTCTCATAAACTTAGTTATAGTAAGTTGGTCTTACTTCATTTTTAAATTTTTTGTATATTAAATTCAAAATTCCTTTCTTCTTAATTCTTCCAAAATGTTTTGTTCTAAATTATCAGGTTGTAGTAAGAAGTACTTACTCAATTTAAAATTTTTATAAATATATTTCAATTCAAAAGTCTTTCTTTTTCTTTCTTCCATAAAGTTCGTTCCAAAATTATTAGGTTGTAAGTTGTTCTTACATATTTTAGAATTTTTTTAAACAATATAATATATATGTTTGTCAAATTCTAAATTCTTTCTTTTTCTTTCTTCCATAAAGTTTTTTCTCAAATTATTATGTTGTAAGTTGTTCTTACATATTTTAGAATTTTTTTAAAAATAATTAAATTAAAAATTCTTTTTCTTCCATAAAGTTTGTTCAAAATTATCAGTGGTAAGATGTCCTTACTAATTTTAGAATTTTTTAAAATTATATATAAATTCAAAATTCAAAACTCCCAATTCATTCTTCATAATATTTCTTCATAGAAGCTTGATTGTACACTCCTTTGATTTTTCCTGAAACGATTTCCTTCAACTCATATGTATTGTTATGCTTATCATTTACCACAACATATGGTTATATATTGTACTCTACACTGGACCATTTTATTTATACTTTTGTAAGTTGATCTTCTCTTTTTCTTTCCTTATAAATGCCTTCTCTTCTAAATGTCGCTCTTTGATGGTTAGCTCCTCTTACTCCTTCAAATGTTAGGTTTTTCCACATTTATTCTGGATTCTCTCCAACTCATTGGAGTTTATTATTGAAATATTAGCTCCTGTGTCTATCATTATTTTAGCGGGAACTCCTTCCACCTCCGCTGTTATATAAATTATCTCATTATTACTGTTGCTGAGACTCTTCTCGTTTTCTTCCAAAAGTTCAGTTCGTATGTCTTTCAGATAGTGATTACTTATAATAGTGATGCTTTTATGCTGGTTTGCTTGTCGCAATTCATCCTTTTCTAACCCAGGAAGTATAAGCAGTAACGGGTCATTGTTGTTGATTACTGCCTCCTCTCGTTTAAAGTATTTTGGTCATTATTTGTGTTATTATTGACCGAGGCATCGTTCGGGAAACTCTGGTTTGTTTCCTGACGTTCTGTACCCTGGAACGCCCTGTTCTGTTGTCTGCCAAGATCTTCCAGGCTGGTACTTCGTCTTCCCTGTTCGTGTCTTGGGCCGTCTCGTTCCGCACTCCTCCATCTTCGGTCGGCGCCGTGGAAGCTGCTCCTCCTCGGTTGATAATATCTCCTGGGTCCGCGATCTTCTGCTCTTATAAAATTTACCCTAGGACGCGACACTCGGTTATTATTATTGCTATTGTTGTTATTACTAAAATTATTATTATAGTAATTTCGGTTAGGTGGGTAAGGTCTGTCACCATTATTGTTGGGATATGGATTTCTCTGACTGTATGGGACATTATGATTTTGTTGATAAAAATTGTTTCTATTATTTGGGTAGGGGTTGTTATTCCTCACGCCGTTAAAATTACCGTTAAACTGGTTATTACGCGGCTGGTTGTTAGGGCCGTCGTAATTACTGGGCTGGTTCCGGTTACTTGCATGGTTATTGCCGTTATTGGGGTAGGTAGTCGGCCTTGCTTCTGGTCTCTCATTTCTCTTCCTGCTCTGCCGATAATACTCCTCGTTCTCGTATCCCTCTAGTAACTCGGTCATTCCCTGGATCGTCTTGATCTGGCTGCCTCTCCGGGCCCTGATAATGTCCTCATCATAATGATACGATATCTTGTTCACTAAACATTCTTCTGGGATTGCCGGCTCGAGGTGTTTTGCCATGCACACCTTCCCCAATAAATATGCCGTCATACTGCTCCCTAATTGTGCCCTGTATCTTCCATTACAAATATTGTCACGGATCAAGTTCTGGGTGGTCTCAGACCAGTATTTTGTCTTAAACATTTTCCAGAACTGTTGGTAGTCGGAAATTTCACTCCGGTTGGCCATCCACCAATTATCTGTTATGTCTCGGAAAGACTCGTCGAATATCTCCCTGCTATGGCTCCATTGAGTAATTTTATGCTTGGTCAAATATTCTTCTACCCTAGCCAGGAACTCCATCGGCTTGCGTTTGTATTGCCGGAAGTTGAGCCACTCTCGGCTTTCGTTGACGGGCAATCCGGTGAAATGAGTCGGTCTGTTTCTAATCGCTTCCATCTCCTCTCGGCTTTGTCGCACCTGACCGGTGATATTGGCCATGGTCTCTTGTATATCATTACATCTTTCTGTGACTTGGTTGCGTACTTTTCCGAATTCTTCTTGATTTTCCTTCCTCTGTTCTTCTACCTTCCTACGACTATGTTCTTCGATATTTGTGAACTTGATGTTCACCACTTCTTTAAACTCATTCACCTCCTTTTCGGTCTGGTTGCACTTTCCATCAATCTCTCGAATCTGTCGATTGACCATTATATTTTCTTCTTCCATCTTCTTATTCATCGCTTTTTTGTTAACATTGATTTCTTTGTTCAGTTCTTCTCGCAACAATTCCATCCTTTCGTCCAGTTTGTCCAAATTCTCTTGATTGACCTCTCTTAATTCTTCTCTTAAAATTTGATTGTCCTCTCTCAATTCTTCCAGCTTCTCCCCCATCTTCTCTTCCAACTTCCTGTTATCTTCTTTCAACTCTTCCTTCAATTGTCGGTTGTTCTTCTCTATCTTCTTCCTGGTTTCATCGATTTTCTGATTAGTATTTTCAATTTTATTAATCAATTCTTCTTTGGTCGACTTGAATTCTTCCTTGAACAATTGGTTGTCTTCCTTCAATTCTTCTAACTTCTTCCCCATCTCTTCTTCCATCTTCTTGCTGTTTTCTTCCATCTTCTCTTCCATCTTCTTGCTGTTTTCTTCCATCTTCTCTTCCATCTTCTTGCTGTTTTCTTCCATCTTCTCTTCCATCTTCTTGCTGTTTTCTTGCATCTTCTCTTCCATCTTCTTTTTGTTGTTTCGATTTTATTTCCTAAATCTTCTTTCAAGGACTGGTTATCACTCCCCATTTTCTTACTCAAGTCTTCCTTTGTAGAATCCAATTTCTTATTATTTTCGTCCATTTTCTTGTTCATTCCTTCCAGTTGTGATTCCATGTTTTTATTTATTTCTTTACTCATTTCCATCATCATTCTCCTCAATGTTTCCTGGAACATCACATCTCCGGTTGTCGCAGTGTTCTCGGTTAGTGAGGGTTCCCCTGGTTGTTCTAACCGTTCCTTCCGGACATTGATTTCCCCTGTCTGAGTAGGCATCTCCGGCTGTTCCCCTGGTTGTTCAGGTTGTTTGGACAACACTGGTGGCAATGAACTTTCCACCTCTACTGGTGTCGCCTCCTTGTTGTCCATGTCAACTTCTATTTCTTTCTCGGCCTCCGCCGCCCGTTTCTTAGATGTTGCACGTCGTTGCATTTTCCTTTAAAATTCTCTGGCTTTGTAGCTGTTGCCTAGCTCCAACTAGTGATTGGGCAGAATGTATTGGCCTTCCAATCGCTAATTAAAGCCCCTAAAGTTGTGCGCCAATTTGTAATAATAATCTAATAGTGGAGTGAGTCTGTAGGTTGTAATGTGTTTAATTGGTGTGGCTCTCGACGTCTTACTGGCCTGAAACACTTCCTTAAGTTTCCCAGCTGGTCGAGTCTCAATGGTAGCAAGACCGGTCGAGTAGTTGATGAAGAAATATATATTCAGCTTCACCGAAAGTTTCAAAACAAAAATTGTTGTTTTGAAGAAAATTAAAAAAAAAAATTGTTTATTAAAAAAAATAGTTAAAAAAAAAATTTCTTTTTATTAATTAATTAATTATAATCAATTAATTAATATAGGGCGGTGAAGTTTTAAAAAGTGTAATGCTCTTCTGAAAAATTTTATTAAAGTTTTGGTATATTTTAAATAAACTATCACCACTCATAAGATTGTCTTCAAACCAATCGATACTTGTTTACCTTTTTATTTTTTAGGTTATCTTCACTTATAGGTGGTAAAGTCCTGGTAGATTATTAATTAGAATTATATTAGTGATAACTAGTAATATTTATGAAATAAAGAACTGTTTAGTGTTGAAGAATATTAATGTTTTATTAGTTAATAGCAATATTGACTCTTATCGATTATAATATCGATTCTCAGGATAACGAAAAAGTTACAAAGTATATTATATAAAAGTCATACAGGGTTCTTTAAACAGCCAATTATTATCAAAGTCAGAGAAATCGGGCCAATATTTAAAAAGTATAACGTTACAACAAATTAATAATTATTACTAAATACAGACGTTGAATAATAATTTGAAAATAATATAATTGTTTTCACCAACAGCTGATATGTGCACGGAAGCACTGAGGTTGACAAAAGCAAATGGCTGCCATCCAGATGATCAAAATGTCGCTCGATTCTGCTATGTTCTGAATAATGTATTTTCTGGCAGTATTCCTGTTCTGGTGTCTGCAAATCTCTTGTTAAATGTTGTGTAGTGCCTGGTGTAATGTTTCTGGGTTGTATTTTGTGTATCCGTGTAAATATAAGTTCAAACACTTTTCCCTATTCCGACATTAATACGGTTATTGTATTATACAGTTTTGTGGTGTTTTTCGGAGTAGATATGTATTGTTCAGTGTTATTTAGTGTTTCTTGATTGTTTCTGTTATAATGTGAGCGTTCTAGAAGTATTTTATAAGTCACTCGCGATTTCACAAAAAACGTACTATTCACCGCTCAACTTTACCGTTGTAAGTTATGTTAGATTCGACACGAAACTCTCGTCATGTTAACCGTTCAAATACCAATAATCAACTATCCTATTTCCTTCAGTTTCAATTAAACTCTTAGCCAATATAATATTATTCTTAACATTGTTCAAATAAAATTTCACATCCTGTGCACACTTTAAAATTCACTATATAAATGCCTAAACTTTGGTTATTTATCAATTTTATTTACTAGATGTTATTTAAATTAATCTTTCAGTTCATTCGGCTTATTTTCAGATTAAATAATGCCGTTTTATAGTGTTTTCTGTCCAAAAATAGTAATTTTACTTTCAGTTTGGTATTCTCTGATAAGTCAAAACATTTCCAAAATTTACTTCCTGTTATAATGTAAATTCAGCCATTTTATCAGTTATATTTAATATTAATAATCTTATACTGTATTAAAAGGTTTATATTCCCTTATTTTCTTGTAATTAACTGAATTAGTTGTATTCTGAAACATTATTCTGGAATATATGACTCCCATGTCTAAATTTCTGAGTTTAGTCATTTTCATTTTTATTTATATTTCTGAATATAATTTATTAAAATCTTTCTAAATGGTATGTGCAATTATATGGCTTATATGTAATTATATAACATCTTAATTACTCCCTACTATTTATAAGTAGTAATTATTTTTATAGTTCTGATGTTAGTTGTATCAGACCCAAACAAATGGCCTTATATCTAAAACATTTTTAAACATTCTTATACTATATACATAAAAACCTTATATCTATATTCTTATTGCTAACTATTATTATAAGTAGGATTCTACAGTTTTCATACCGTCTTTTACACATTGTCTTTGGGGAATTGTACCCTGTCATTAATAAATAAATAGTATAAATTGTTCGAAAAGTATTATGAAATCTGTTTTTTCTTTTTGCATATAAAACAAAATGTTATTTTAAACAGATTTATGTCTTATAAACAACATATTGTCACAGTACACATTTCAAGTCATTGAAAATTGCATATTTCATTGCATTCAATGTTTGTGATTGCCAAGAATGAAACACAAGGTTCATTTTTTATAATACCCAAAACTATCACTGGTTCACTTTGCACTTTTATATTATGTTGTTGCTAAATGGTCGTATAGTCTTATTAACATAATAAATTGGTTAGCGTTTTTCAATGGAGATTTGTTCCATGGGTACTATATTATTGTTTCATCTTAGTTCACAGGCAACTTTTACTTTATACACTGCTCTCTCTTAAATTTATATACATGTGGTTTTCATTTCGTTATACTTTTATTTTTAAATATTTATTTTGGGGATATAGGGATTTGGGTGTCTTTTATAAGAGCATGACATCTTCTTCAGGATGCTGCCTTCTTCTTCTTTCATCAGTCTTCTTTTCTCCTGCCTTCTGGGATTGGTATCTTCTCCATCTTCTTCTTGATGCCATCAGGTTTCTTGGGATTTTCTCCATCTTCTTCTTTATTTTAGAAATACACCACCTGTGTTGTTTGATCTTGGCTTATTTTAGGGTTTCTATTCTATTTATTCTTCCTCGTTGTGGGTTTGGGTCATATTCTGTACTGCTTGGTTATTCACTTTCTTACCTTCCTGGGTTATACCTTGAAAACCTTTGGTTATGAGACTGGTCTTGGATGACTCATCACTAGTAACTCCTTTTATTTGAACTTGTATTTTCTTTATAATAATGATTTCTTTCCACAGTTGCTATGAATTAATCTATTTATATTAAACTTAATGCTTTCTTCCAAATTTAAATATTATAACTTCATTATTCTAATGATCAATTGCCATTCAATATTATGCATACATCTGTCACGTTACAATATACAATCTCTGAAAATGCTTAAACATTCAGTGAACGTACGTCAGTTGACTTGAAACGATAAAATATAATACAACTACTTGTAGAAGAAATTGTATTTGATATTATACAATAATATTCATGTGTGTGTGTGTGTGAGAAAGAGAGAGAGAGAGAGAGAGAGAGAGAGAGAGAGAGAGAGAGAGAGAGAGAGAGAGAGAGAGAGAGAGAGAGAGAGAGAACATATAGAAATTATTATATTATAAAATCCATATTTGTTTACTTCAATTCGATTACATGCACTGGATCTACGCACAGACGTCTTCAGAACTATAATATGAAGATTGGCGGTATCGGCCGATAATAAATCAAATTGATAAAACTTATCAACGCTTGCTAATTTTAAATATATTTACTGATGACAGTAGTCTATTCTTGTTAATCTAAACGTTCACTTTTAAATAATACGATGGAGAAAAAACAGTACTGAAGTTTCTGGGGATACACAGTACAATATAAAGTTTAGTGTAGTTTAGTATTCGTGTTAAAATGACACTGGGTAGCCTATCTGTAACGTACGAAAGCGTATAACTGTGCCAATACCAAGTTATGTAAAGAAAAATCCGTGTAACGTGTATGGAATATACGTAATCTAATTACATAATATAGTGTGATTTATATAGTACGAAATTTAGTACGTTATGAGAATTTAAGTTTTTATGACCATCATATATTAAACAAAATTAATATTCTTATAAACAAAACTTTATAACAAAGTTAATAAACAAAATTAATATTCTTATAGGAGCAAATAAATACGATTTTCCAATAGCGTTTAGCCATAACTTGACTTTAACTAATATCTGATAAGGTCCTATCGAATACAGCCAGCGGCGTATAGGGATGCGGTTTGGTAACCTCTGAGATATACAAACCGAACACGATGTTTGGCAGAGGGTGGCGGCGGACGCTTAGGGTTGTAGTCCCGAGGGTAATCAGCGCCCTGGTCTACGTCCTCATTAAGGGACAGGCTCAATCCTCCTCCCCCTGTACAAACACTGGATCACAACTAGAGACTCACCTCACTCGCCTTCTGTATATGCGAGCCGAGATCGAAAATTTTGAAATTATTTTACGATATTCACAATTTTATTTTTCAATTATTACTCCCCTGTACTTAGCTTCCACGTTGTTAAAAATCAGTTCGTTACATACTGTGTTCGTTTTAAAATTTTATTCGAATACTTCTTTCTTGTGGACAGAGCATCGATATGAAATTTACTTCACTCTTTCGTGGAAGTGTGATGGCAGAGTTTTTTATATGGAATATTTTAATAGAATTTTCATATTATTAAAAAAATAGTCTTTAACATACCAGTACATAAAGGACTAGATTTGAATAGTACATATAGTCCTATATATTTAGTATTGTGATATTATTCAATATAGTTTCTTCTGCAAGTAATGTATTGCGTTTCAATGCCTGCCGCACGTTTCTCTGCAATACATCAGCATCATCAGAGAGGTTTGTAAGTAAATCAATAACAATCGAAATAATTCTACGTTAATATAGAAACTAACGAATAATCGAATTTGTTTAAATTTCAATATAAAATAACAGATAATCGATTTAATTTGATTAGTTAACTATTGTTTTAATGTGTATTTACTTTACTTACTCCTATATATTTGTATACATAACATGCGCCAGCGACTGTTACTTAAAAAAGAATTTTCATTTAACTGTTCGTTACATTTTACATTCTGTCTTTGGAGTTCCCAGTTACAAGTTAACTGCTTAATTTCAATTTTGCTTGTTAACTAGTTCATGACAAATTCATTAGAAGCTCTGCAATTCGACTTTCTGTACTTACAAAAATCAATACAAAATAAAATAAAAAAGCTATTAAAATTGTTTCCATAAAGATTCCAGTGTAATCCACAGGCAATGCCTATCATTTTCCATCAAAAGTGGTAAAATATTCTTCGAAATATCACAAAAGTTAAACACACTTTTTCACATGATTTATGCAATATCTTAATAAATTTTTACACTCAATTGATAAAAATTAATTTGTTATTAAATAGCATACATTTTTAAGTTATTAACAATCTATTTATTTGCCATGTATGATATGCGCAGAAACTCACTTCGTTACACCGCACATCCAGTTTAAGTCGTCAGTACAATTGATCCATCGACCATAAAGCCTAGTTATCTAAACCTTCTGCTAAAGTTGAATTTCGCCAAGAAAATGCAGAGAATTAATATTCCACCAAGACGTCATAACAGTAAAATGTCGGTATGGAGAACCATACATGACTTCCATGTTCTAAGATTTATATTTAAAATCATTTTCGAAATGAAATATTTCCATAGAAACTGCTTCTTTCTTCAGCCTTAACCACAATACTGTGGTCACTAACGTATACCACTTCACGTTAGCGCAGTCGATTATCACTGATGATGGCAGTTGATGGCACCGCCGAAACGTCTGGTTTTGTACAAAACATTGGACCACGGCCAAACAGCCCAGGAAGGAATTTAAACAACAAATTACTTCTTTGTTGCCGATAACGTAGTAGACATATAAAAAATTGTCCCCTCCCCTCCCCCTTCAACTACCCTTTTCATTTATAGATATTTCATCTACCTTTCTACATTGGATTATTATGACCTTCTTTTCAGGATATTTTATTTATCTAAATTAAGTACTTTACTATTGTTAAAACATAAAACGTTGCAGGTAAACTACCCCTTCCTCTTAACCGATCTTTACCAAGATCAGTTAATCTCTACAACTCAGGCACATGTGCACAAAATTATTTGATTCTATTTGAATTTGCGGCAGTTATCGTTCGCCATAGAAAAAATTCTACACACAGAAACTTTTCGAAAAATGATTTTTCTTCACGTTTTAAGGGTAGTACAATCAGAATCAGCCCTTATCTCGAATACGCTTTTTTTTCGCCATCGTCATACTTCCATTTCCTTATGGGACATGGAAGTGAAACATATATCAAAGTTAAAGTTGAGTTGAGTCAGTTTTTCAGAATCTTTATAAGAAGTGATCAAAAACTTGTGTATTCTAAAAATACACACACGCACATTCGTATTTTGAAATAAAGGGCTAATATATTGGAATATGGGTGGAGTAGTGGTCAACTGATGCATGCTCGCAGCCTTGCTGCTTGTGTTGAACTTCGGCGAGTGCACTACATATACTAAACCCAATGATAACCATATTCCGGCCGACTTGACGTTAACCTCAAAATGTTTGGGCTAAGCAACGTCAACGTCAGATCAACAACTTGGTTCTTTTCTTCCCTTGACAACTTGTCTTTACGAAGCTGAAAAGACTTTCGTTTTTGGTTTGGAACCCAAGTCTCTGCTGTCACGTTGTTATACAAATGCCGATTTATAACCGATTTTCACTTAGCTTACGTACTACAGTAGAAGTAAGTGTACTTCGATTTAAAAACTGTCGTTAAGGATGTGTTTTATAATACAACTAGCTGTTACCCTCGGCTTCGCATGCAAATATTTGACTTTTAATAAGTATTTTAATATAATTTTTATTGTGTATGTCTATATGGAGTACTGTCAGCTCGTATAACAATTTTGTACTCATTAGTCAAATTCTCTCCAAAGCTGTTTTCAACACTTGTACTATTTCAACTTGTACTAAATTATTATGTTGGTGCAACAGGCTTTAAAGATTTAAAAGTACCCGTTTATAAAGCCTTTGGAGATATTTATAAATTACCTATTAAATCAAAAACGCTAAATTCTTTATTTTAAGTGTTACTGTGTTAGAAGCATCGTATAACACACTAGCACTACTACCCGTCGCGGCTTCGCCCGCAAAAAGAGTACAGACTGATTAAATAACAACTTCCTCATCAATGCCATACATTATTTGTAGTTTAATACAATAAATTTACGTGATTACTTGCTATCTCTCTGACATAGTTTGATCTGGCTGTTATTATTATTTTATACATATAACCCTGGATTCCTTTGAACATAAATAAAAATAACATAGAAATTACAATTATATTGCCTTTGTGGCCTAAACAAAACAAAATTACTACAACTTATCATTAATATTATAGTTTTATATAACATATTGCGAATTGTATTTGTTTCACAAATTTGTGAAATGCAATGTTTTTTAACTCTTTCACATAACATACTATGTTCCACTTTGTACACTGCACTTTTATAATTACACTTAGTATTGTTTTCTATGGTTACAGTGTTTTTAGAGTACTAAGGTTCTCATAATTTGATACATACTATTGGGTTGCCATAGTAACCAGATCTAATAGTTTTTAAGACCCAAAGGACCCCCCAGTGGATCGTATCGAAAAAACACCTGTCCTATGTTGGTTCTCCCGTTGCGTAAAATATTTGTGCCAAGTTTGGTTGAAATCGGTCGAGTGGTTTAGGAGATGTAGAAAACCCCAAAGGACCCCATCGAAGAAAACACCTATACTATGTTGGTTCTCCCGTTGCGTCAAATATTTGTGCCAAGGTTGGTTGAAATCGGTCCAGTGATTTAGGAGGAGATGTAGAAGACCCCAAAGAACCCCCCAAAGGACCCCATCGAAAAAAGCACCTCTCCTATGTTGGTTCTCCCGTCGCGTAAAATATTTGTGCCAAGTTTGGTTGAAATCGGTCCAGTGGTTTAGGAGGAGATGTGGAACATACATACATAGACACATACATACAATGGGGGGGGTTTGCCCCTTAGGAGTGAAAGTTTTTAAAACCGTTTCTTAGTGAGCATCTAAGACCTATGATGAAGCTATGTTCAAAGTTTCATTGATATCCATTCAGTAGTTTTTACTCTACGTTGATTCTATGTCAGTCAGTCAGGCAAACTTTCCCCCCATTTTCCCCCTTTAAAGGTCGAATTTCCAAAAATCCCTTCTTAGCGGATACCTACATTACATAAGGAACCTACATGCCAAATTTCAAGTTTCTAAGTGTTATAGTTTCGGAGATTTCGTGATGAATCAGTGAGTCAGTGGTATTTCTCTTTTATATATATAGATTAAACGTTATGTTTTCCTCACTCATGGCTTTTACTTATTTCAGCAGTAAACTAAAAACCAAAAACCGTTGTCACCTAACCTCACCAATGAAAACAACACGTATTTTTGCTTTAGGACAGTAATAGGACTATTTGCTAGTAATAGGACAATTTACAATTAGTACACTTTCCACATCGTAATATATCGATAAAATCGCATATTATATAAAACATCAAAAATTTACTGCAGGAATGGATAAATGTAGAGTTCCATTAGTAGTAGTATTTAATGTATTTCATTACTTATTCATTGCATCATAGGAAATACGTATAAATATAAATTTTATAATCGTTTAAGACAATTACAAAATATATAGACATATCTGTATACAAAATTACAAAATATATCGATACAATCGCATATTAAAAACTGCAGGAACGGATAAAGGTACAGTTCCGATGCCGCTAAATATGATTTGTTTATTTACTTGTTACTATGGTAATTAATTCTGGTCTCCATAGTGTTATTGACATCTTTATACGCGTCAACGAAAAGGCATAATTAAAAAGGGCCTAAATCGTGCGAACGGGCCAAAATATCAAATTCCAAGATAGACAGTATTTTTGGACTCGTGGCAAAGGTTATCTGTGAAAATTTGGTGGCAATCGGTGTAATGGTGTGGATTTGTATTCAGTACCCATAAATCCTCAGACTTTGAATGTTATATAATGTATAGAATAGATTTCTAAAATGCTGCTTTGATAAAATTTACATCTTCTTCTTCTTCTTCTCCTCTTCAAGGATTGGGTTTTATAAATCTGTTCCGACACCCATCCCATCCTAGGACGACCCACGTCTTTTCTACTAGTGGCTTTATAGTTCAGTATCACTTTCGGCTATCGCTCGGCTGTCATCCTTTACAGATGATCCCACGTTTGTCTTCTGTAAATTGCAATAATTTCATTTATGTACTTTACTTCAAGTTCTACTCTGATATCTTCATTCCTTATTGTATATTGCAAAGTATAATTTAAAAGTATTTCGAAGAAACTGCATTTCAGCACTCTGAATCTTGCCCAATTCCTTTTTTGTCATGACCCACGCCTCACTTGCATAAATCAACGTGGTTATTGCAATTGTCGTATAAAATTTAATCCTTGTGCTGTTTCTTGTGATTTCTATGAATCGTACCGTAAATATTCCTAAATTTGTTTATCTTCTCTTATATCATATTCAGATTACTGCACAGCTGAGATATTTAAAACGGAACACTTGTTCTAAAGTGATGTTGTTTATAACTATCTCAGTCCTCACTGGATATTTACCTTTAAAGGCCATGGTTTTGGTCTTTCTTACTGAAAGTGTCAGTGAGTACTCTCTTGCCACTTCTTGTAATTGAAACATAGCTCTTGTTTATAAAACTTATGTAAAACTTTGAAATACTTGTAGCATCCAAAGCAGCCTCGGAGTAAGGACTGGAAACTGTGGCAATAGGGCCCTAGCAAAGAATAAGGATTCGAAAATTTACGTAATTTGATAAAAATGTCGCAATTTTTAATTTAGCCGCTACAAAGTGTCGATTCAGAAGAGTTTTTGTGATGTCAATACAAGTGATGTCGTAACAACTTTGATAATAAGTGACAAGTGACGCCTGTAAGATCCAAGCTTTTTTTATATCGGCCATCTGGGAACCACATGCCAATTTCAATTCTTTATTTCTTATTCTTTTCTTATTCTCCAATATTCTTTCATCTTTTCACTATTTCTCTTCTTCTTGTCTTCAGTCCACTATGAACCTGCGTTTTTCTCTCTCCTACCCTGGAATCCTTCCATTTTTAACACTTTTGCCCGAAAAACGTCTCTTTCAATTGCTTCTTCTGCGTTTATATTATTTTTTTCTAAACCCTTTTTGACTTCTTTAATCCAACTTAATGTTGACTTCTTTCCCTACAGATATTTGAAGATCTGTTTCGTTAACCTCTTGTTGTCCATTATATATTAAATGTCCGAAAAATTCTAGTCTTCTTTTTCTCACTGTTTCTGTTATATTTTCTATACTTTGATATATTTCATCATTACTTATTAATTTCCAACCGTCTGAAGTTTTTCGTGGGCCTAATATTTTTTTAATAATTTGTCTTTCCAATATTTTTAGTTTGTCTAAATTATAATTCAACGCTAGACATTAACTTGCATATAGGCATTCTGGTCTCACTATTGTACTGTAATGCCTTATTTTCGCATTTTAGATATGCACTTTATATTGTAAATATCTTTCGTTATTTTATGAATTATTTTTTCTATACCAGATTTTTATAAACCATTTTCTTGAATTATTTCCCCTAAATACTTAAATTTTTTTAACCCATTCTATTCGACCAATATCTATTACCAGGAATTTTGGCGCATTTTTAACGTTCGTGAGAAATTTGGTTGTTTCTGCAGAAATTCTTAAGCCTGTTCTACTGGCTATCTCCTCTAAAAAATTAACTTGTGTTACTGTAGATGTCAGATGTTCAGAAAGTATAGCAAAGTCATCTGCAAATGCCAAACGGTTCCAAGCCTTTTACAATAAAGCAAATTTTTAGAACTACAACACGCTTCTAAGTAGTGCTTAATAAATTTGCTGCGGCCATGTAGCAGACGTTTTCGTCCTGTGGGGGTAGGGGGAAGTTCATATTTTTTTGTAATTAAAATACTGTTTGCCACAAATCAAATCTCGGGGCATCTGGACAATGTCCGGTCCTTCACACCACTGCCAGTGCACTGTACATGATTAAACTGTCACCCTAAACGACCCTTAGCGAGAGCATTTTTCATTTTTGCCACTGGCTAGTAATCTAGAAACGCTCACTGGTTTCTAGTTTTATAAAAGTCAATTAATGTTTCATTACGTTTAAACTGAGTGTCCTTGACTTAGCTGTTGGATAGTAACATAAGGGGGATCAATCTCCCCCCCCCCGGAGCTATTAATTTAATGTAGATCTATTTGTAAGCCGGTTGTGTGTGTTAAAATAAGGCTCATAAAGTAGTTGATACATAATAGAAATTACAATATTCGTAAATTTATAAAATAAAGTTTTTATAAATTTACAAAAATATTGTAACTCCTTTTATGTATGAATTATTTACCATTATATCCGTCCTGGTTTCCGAGGCTAGTGTTGGAGTTTTTGATTTAGCCCACCATATACGGCAACAACCCTATGCCGGATAGATTTTTATTGATTGTTTACTTTAAAATAAAGTTTAAAAGTATACCACTACACCTAGTTCAGCCCATAAAGAGTTTATATAGACACACCACGATAATCATAGACGACAGAGAAGAATCTATCCCGATTGAAACAAACTAAGGCCTAAGACAAGGTTGTGTCTGTCACTATTACTTTTTACCCTTTATCTAGATGATCTCCTAAAAAAATGGAAACAACATTCCCTGACTGTATTAAAATCCATCGAAATAAAAGCTTGAAAGCCATTCTCTTCGCGGATGGCCAAGCTATATTCGCCACTTCAGAAGACGATCTCCAGCGAGCAATATAGATCTTACATAAAAGAGGAAAAGAATATAACTGTAACATATCTGAATCAAAGTCAAAAGTAATGGCCTTTATAGGAGATGAACCGGTTCGGACCAAAATATCCATAGACAACACATGCATAGAACAAGTAAGACGTTTCAACTATCTTGGACGAATGATCTAGATAGAAGATGAAATGACGAATTTCACAAGAATGTGAGGAACGATTTGAAGAACGTTGTGAAATAAATGCCGAAAAGAAACCCAAATAAGATTTTATAGAAGAATGGCAATACCTAACTACTATATGGTTCTGAAACTTGGGTCATAAAGAAAAAAGATGAACAGAAAATACAAACAGCAGATATGAAATTTCTGAGATCAGTTAAAAGGTGTAATAGACGAGATCATACAAGAAATGAAGATAAGAAGTGATTTAGATATTTTTGAAATTAATGAAAGGATTGAAGAAAACAGAAGAAAATGGAGTCAACACATAGACAGAATGGAAGAAAGATTATACTGAAGATGGCGAAAGATTACAACCCTAGAGGCAGAAGAAAAGTTGGTAGACCTAAGAAAAGGTGGACTGTGGAATAGGAACAGGCCGCTAAAGCCTAAAACCGTTAAGATGATCATGTTGATGATGTATCATTGTAAACAATCGAAAAATCATTTCTCACATAGTTCTGTACATTTAATGACATGTTCTCTTTTTATTCTCAGTTCTGTTTTGGCATCTGTTATAAACGATTGTGTACATGTAGTTTCAAATTGCATAAAAACGTAAATACATATTGTATGTAACGCATGCCTGATTTTTGCAGTGCATTCAGTATTTACAGTCATTATAAAGAAAGTACTTTGTAATTGCAAACGTCCTTTGTGTTTCTTGGCTTCCCCTTACATTTGTCTTCATCGGACATTACTTATTTCAGAAATATTTCCTTGTCTACACTTGTGTTTCCCGCCAATGAGGTTGTGCTTCAGTCTGTGGAAAACGTCGTGACGTCCTCTTCCTCATTCAGAGTATCGTTAGACGGGTGTCAGGCCGTGGTCTACGCCTGTTAAGTGCAGACCTTTCGGCCTCGCAATCTTCTGTGCAAAATTTGTTTTGACAGCTGTTCCCCAAATAATACTGGTACCGAGGTAGACTAAGTATGTTTCGGCCCTAAGAACACATAATCTACCTCAGTATGTGGTTATTTGGCGAACAACTACCAAAACAATTTTGCACTGAAGATGGCCTCCGATGGCGAGACCGAAACGTCTACACTTAACAGGCGTAGACCACGGCCTGACATCCGGCTAACGATACTTTGAACAATGTTGACACGGCCTAACATCCGGCTAACGATAGTTTGAACAATGTTGACACGGCCTAACATCCGGCTAACGATAGTTTGAACAATGTTGACACGGCCTAACATCCGGCTAACGATAGTTTGAACAATGTTGACACGGCCTAACATCCGGCTAACGATAGTTTGAACAATGTTGACACGGCCTAACATCCGGCTAACGATAGTTTGAACAATGTTGACACGGCCTAACATCCGGCTAACGATACTTTGAACAATGTTGACGCCGACCGCGATAGCCTAAGATGGAGTTCCTCTTCCTTGTTGTGAAAACACGTTTTTTTCTTTGTTTACTCTTCATTTAAATATTTTTTTGAATTTGTAATTTTACATTCTGCAATATATCGACCTACTTTTCTTTCTTTTTTAGCTAAACAGCAGCCATTTTTAAAATTTACAGGGTCTTTACAAAAGCTTCTAAACCAATTTTACTTCCATGATCCGTAAGGAAATGGAAGTATGGTGATGGCGAAAAAATCGTGTTCGAGATAAGGGTTGACTTTGATTGTACGTGAAGAAACAAATCTGATTGTCATTTTCCGTAAAGTGTCCGTGTGAAGAATGTTTCTATGGTGAACGATAACTGCCGCAAATTCAAACAGAATCAAATAATTTTTTGCATGTGTGTCTGAGTTGTAGAGGGTTGAAGGCCTATTGATTTTGGTGAAGATCGATTAAGGAAGAGGGGTAGTTTACCTGCAACGTTTTACGTTTTAAGAAGAGCAAAGTAGTTAATTTTGATAAATAAAGTATTCTGAAAAGAAGGTCATAATGATCCACTGTGGAAATATAGATGGAACATCTATAAATGAAAAGGGTAGTTAAAAAGGGAGGGAGTAATTTTTCACTTTTGGTATTGATTTAATGAGTTTGACGAAATTGAATAAAAATGTGCTTAATCTTTTTCAAATAATGGTAATTGTTAAAAATAAAATAATTTTGTTGCTAGGCAATAAAATTGTAATTTTTTTGTATTTTAATTTAAATCATCCACAACCAGGTTTAAGTGAAGATCCCCAACCACGGCCCAGTAGGCCACAAAATAATTTGTAACCACATAATTATTTAAATATATAATTAATGCGTCATTATCTGCGTAGTCCACTTGGTTTATAAGAATAAAGTGGCTAATTTTTATAGATAAAGTGACTCGAAAATAACATTATATTAAACGACTATCCCATAATAACAAAAATATCTATAAATAGTGAAAATAGTTTGAGTGTGAGGGGATATTTTTTTAGAAATTATCGAACCGAATTCAACTAAATGATTTTAAATATAAATCTTAGAACATGGAAGTCATGTATGGTTCTCCATACTGATTTTTTATCATTGTCCAAAAGTCATCTATTTATAGCTGACTCTAAATTACTATAACTGACTTTAGCTATCCTACTGTAAGAATATTAAACTCAGGTGTTGTGTATCCTATAATAATGTGTTTTGAATGTACGTCATTATTATGCCAGCATGTACCCTGTATTTACACGTTTTCGTTAGTTAATTATGTTACTCTTCATTATTTTACAGTTAATTCAGAATTAGCTGGAATCTGGGTAACTAGTTTAACGTGAAGTATAAATGGTCTGGCTCTCTGTACTTATTCCCGGGGGCGTATTTACGGGGGGCTGCCCTCTCAGAGGAATGGTAGGAAAAGTTCTCTCAAACGTGTTAATAATGTTACCATTATTTACAAATCTGTAACTGCCTTATAAAAAATCGTAGAGACATGCAGTTTTTACCATTGGAAAGGGAATTCCAATAAACATTCAACTACTAATGTCTGTAATAAGGCCAACATTTGCTGATCTGAATCATCCTAATTTGGTATAAAAATGTCTTCATGGTAGTACACAGAATACAAACGATTCGCTGAACTATTTGATTTGGAATAGTTTTTCAAAAAATAGCCTATATTTGTTGGACTGGATACTTTGGTTTTGGGTGTACATAATTCTGTGTTGACCTTCAATGAAGGTAATATAAGAAAGTATCAAGTTTTACAAAAATTAGGTATAAAAATAGGATCAAATAAGGTTAAGGAAAGATTAAGGTTAAGGTTAAGGTAAAATTGACTTGCAAAGAATCCTTTGAGGAGGTCATGTGTTCCTAATTCTTCAGTGACACTAGCAGTCTACTACTACTATCTACTAGCAGATGAATTGATTGAAAAGGTTAGACAGTGAATTAGAAATGTGAAGGTAAAACTAGATGACCACGTAGACATAAATACAAACCCCGAGTGTGAAGCTGGAATATTTTTAATCAGGAAAAACAATAAAAATGTGTTTTAAAAACTTCCGTTTTTCTGAAAATCTATTTTTAAGATATATGAGCCATTATTTCAGAAACCAAATGACCTATCAGGTTGAATTTGTTTGTTGTTATTAATGAAGATGTAATTACAATACTAAAACTATACAGTTCCCCGAAAAATAAAAACGTAAAAAAATTATAAGTATGCTTTTTATATGCAAATTTTTAGTGCAAAACATAAACAAATTTAAACAAATTATTTAAAAATCAGAAAATTAATTATCTTCATAATTATAGTAGCGTTTGTAGTCTATAAGATGCTTACAAGGGTGCTATAATTTCAGACGTATGAAATTTACAGGTTCTTAGATAATGGATCTCAAACGCGAAACATACATTTGTGCAAGGCAGTGTAGTGTGAATCCTCTTGTTTCCAGTATAAATTCTTGATTACAATCAGTGAGTAGATCGTAGGTACGAGTATTTATTTACAAAGTTTCCTACAAAAGAAAAAAAAGGAAGGACTTACCAAACCTTGTTAGAGCGAACGTTACTTTTGGGGACAAGTCGCAGAAAAGAACATCCCCTTTGGGTAACCCTGAGCGGAACACTTGTTTGTAATGAATATTAAATTATTTCCAGGCGAGTAGCTGTGAAGGGGGAGGGGACTCGTCAAAGCATGTCGACTCGGGTTGTGTGTTTTTCTATTTAATGAGATTAGAAAGCGGTAGTAGGCCAGTTGTACAGACAATACGCGCGGGTTAAACGTTTGCGCGGCGCTCGCTCGCCTATTCTAATATCACACCAGTATCGTTTGAGAGTTTCTCGCCTTATTATGCATCTGGGATTGTTTCACTTTACTCATTAAATCATCGCTTGTAGTACAATATAATATTCAGTGTCAAGTCGTGATAGAATCCCCATAAAACACCAAAGTATCAATAATCCTGTATTAAATAATAATAATAATTTAATCACAAAAAATTATTATTAGGCGTATTCGCATTAATTTGGTATCAAATTACCCAGAAAACATTACAGATTTTTATAAGACTAAAAAACAAAAACCGATTTTTTGGTCGATTTGCCGGTTACGAGTACCCTTAAGATATTAGGCTGAAAAAGGAAATCAAACTGAAATTGAAGAAATTGTAAACTGTCCAAGTACTAACAGATTTGTAAGTAAGCCTAAAATCAGAAAATAAGCTAAGGATAAAATTGTTTAATTAGGTATAGTTGCCATGTCTTGATTCTGCTTTTGTTACTATCACTATTAGTCAAGGGTGCAGTATATCACCTACTCTTTTTAATATTTATGTGACGATCTAGTAAGGAATACAAACATCTAGTGACCCCTGGTATTAAGATATCACGAGTCAGGTATTTGAATATGCTGTTGTTTGCTGACGACTGTAATTCTGTAATTCAAATACAGAACTTCTTTACAAAAATTTGTTTTTAAACTTCATCAGATTTGCAAATAACACAATATAAAAATCTCCACTGTATGCGTAAAAAAAAAGGTAATTGCATTTCGAGACAAGGAACCAATAAGAGCAAAAATAATGATTAACGATCAAAATTTTCAACTTTTCGTGTTTACTTGTTGAACTGCTACTTGCCATGTTCCGGACGAGGCCTTTCAGTGTTTCCACCATTTTCAAGTCCTAAACCACGACATAGGTTTAGGACTTGTCGTGGTTTAGGACTTGAAAATGGTGGAAACACTGAAAGGCCTCGTCCGGAACATAGCAAGTAGCAGTTCAGCAAGTAAACACGACAAAGTTTGAATTACAGAGACTGCTAATTCAAATAACAAGATGATCAAAATTTTAGAACATTTGAGTCATTTTGGCAAATGATATTGATTATGATAGGAATTATGATATTGTTGTTAAGTTAGGCAAGTTCCAGAGACTACTCTGTGAGACAATCAACCGTATTTTTAGAAACAAGGTACGTCGCTATACAAAATTAAAGTTTTACAAAAATAAGTCAATCCCCCTACTGTCCTATGGGTGCGAATTATGGATAACAACGAAGAAACAAGACAGTAAATTCAGGGCCCGGAAATGGCGTTCTTAAGAGGAGCTAAAAGGTGTTCTAAGCTTGACCGTATAAAGAATGAGGCCATAAGAGAAGAGTTAACATCAATATCATAATTGTTATCACAGGCATTATCATTTCCGAAATAGTGAAAATAGCTCACCTGTTATACAATTTGATCGTTAACAGAATTATCACTGTTGCAAACCACTATAGAAAAATTATTCCGATTAGCGCTTTCAAGCTTCACAGCTCATCGGAATAATTTTTCTATAGTGGTGTGCAACAGTGATAATTCTGTTTGTGATTATAACCACTAACACAACTTTTTTAATTAAATTTGATCGTTGATTATTATTTTTGTTCTTATTGATCTCTTGTCTCGAAATGGCATTACATTTGTTTTCGTAGTGGATATTTTCATATTGTATTGTTTGCAAATCTGATGAATCCTAGAAACACATTTTTGTAAAGCAGATTCTGTATTTTGTATTTTCTATATTTGGAATTAGTTATTCATGTATGCGCGTTTAGTAAGTTTTAAATTTCTGTAGTTTCGTAATTAGTTTAATTTATCAAATCAAGATGAATAGAAAACAATAAAAGTATTAATTCAATTTAAAAAAAATACAAGAATTGTTGATGTCAAACAGTTGTTGTAGAACTTGAAGAGAACGTTGTTGTATATGATGTAATTTGACCGTTGTTAATTGTTAATTTCAAAAAATTATGTACACGTTGTTAATTTCAAAAAATGTTTAATTTTCCAAAACTGTATACTGAATACCAGTGATAACATATGGCAGCGAGACTTGGACTCTGAACAAACAAGCCGCTAACATAGTCAATACTTTTGAAAGGAGAATTTTGAGGAGAATATATGGACCAATCCAAGTCAATGGGATACGGAGAATGAGTCACAATGAGGAGCTCTACAAGCTGTATAAAGACAATGATCTGGCCACCACCATCCGACTGCATAGATTGCAATGGGCAGGACACATCGTTAGGATGGAAGACAAACGAATACCTAGGAAGGTACTGTTTAGTCAGATCGGGAGTAGAAGGCCTGTCGGAAGACCCAAGACACGCTGGATTGACGCAGTGGCGAGCGATGCTGATAATTTTCTTAAAGTAAAACGATGGACATCGATCGCCAAGGACAAGGAAAAATGGAGGTGGATGATTATGGAGGCTAAGGTTCGACTTCGAACTGTGACGCCGTAGAAGAAGAAATATACTGAATACAGATTTTGATTAAAATTCTCTTTAATTTGATATTCCACATAGAATTTTCAATTTTTGTGAAACTTTCATCCCACTTTTTGGACCCTGGTATCCCGAACCTGGTGTCCAAAATTTGGGAACTTTCATAAAATTTACACTTGTTAGTAGTTTCTTTAACTAAACAGGAAATAACGTTCACAGCTGATAAGTAGCCTACACAACCGATGTGCACTTTCGTATCAACAATACGACGAAATCAAAGCCGTGACGCCTACAGCGTAAACACATGTTCTGTTGATCCAATGAACAGTGTGTAAAAAAGTGTGTAACATAACGTGTAAGTATGACTTGCAAACAGCCGAACACGACAGGGTGTTAGGCCGAACGATGGATTAATAGTATGCCTGCCCGAGCGGCGGGTGACATTTAACTGTGCAAACTTTATCGTACAATAGCAGCGGAGAGAGAGAAAGGGTGGCTCTGGGAGGGGTTTGGTTATGGTCAACAAACAAAGGCAAACACAGAAACATGATGTACAGCCAGTTAATAACAAACAGACAATGATGTGTTCAACTATAAATAAAGCCGTACACAGACTAGGAACAGGTGGTGATAAGATTCGGGTCATTAGTACCGGCTACAAACCCACCCTCTCCTACGCTACACACACATGTTCATTATTGTTTAATACCTTCACATACTGTCGCGTCCGTTTCAATCTCTATTAGCACTCTATTCGTTGTAGAACAAACATAATGAGCCACTTATTATCCTATTGACGAAGAAAAATTGATGATACGTTCACTTTACGTTCTTAGGTGCATTATTATATTGTTACGTATACGGAAAAAGTGTTACGTAATACGGAATGTACTACAAGTATCTCGACTATCCCAGCTGTAATGTGTGTGTGTGTGTGTGTGTGTGTGTGTGTGTGTGTGTGTGTGTGTGTGTGTGTGTGCGTACATAATGCTGCTACTTTGCGGTGAAAGACAATTACTGGTCAACTATCGAGTCTATACCGGATCATACCGGTCAGCGCAGTGTGTTCAAGGACACTGTTTCTATTGGATTCTCGAGAGCGCCTGTTTGTTTAACAAAGTAACAGCTTATTCTGGAAATCAGCGGGGTATAAATACAGTCTGTCAGCGACGGTCAAGTTAGTTATTATCGGGCGATTACACAGTGAGTTTGAATTGCGAATTATTACAGTGCGGTTCGACGTATTTTGGCGGAGTGTTACGTGTTTTATAATTAATTGTGCTGGACAGTTGTAATACAATTGTGTTTTATGTTAATAGACATTTTTATCGCGTGTGAATAATTTTTATATGATTTGTTGTAAGAGACTATCTTGTTGATTACAAAGTGTTTAATTGTGATAATTAAAGCTGGTGATTAGTGACTTAATTGGTGTCTCGTATTCTGTTTTCCACTGTACCATGTGAGACCGTCGTAACGATATTAACACTTGAATTGAATAAATAAACACTTGGTGTAGTTCTACAGATAATTTTTACTTTCCTGACAATAGTTTCATCAGTTACGGCAGCTTGAACCGACAGATTTGGAATGTATGTTAGACGGGGAAGGGCCGGAGGTAGTGTATCACCAAGGGTGCATTGGGAAGTCCCAGGTAAGAGGTTTGACAAAGGTGCGTGTTCTGTACTGTACTGTTGTTAACAACAAGTATCGTTACTGGCTAATTATGGATCGTATAATTCATAATTTACATGTATATAATTTGAAACAAACATATCAAAACCAAAATATTTAAAACCATTGTTAAAAGTATCATGACTTTCGGCTCAGAAGTTTGAACTACCAATAAACACAAAAGAACAAAATTAATGATAGCAGAGATGAGGTTCGGCAAGTAATGATGACTATTGAAGAGGTTCGGCAAGAGTATCCAGACGCGAGAAAACTAGAAATGAAGTCATTAAGGACAGAATGAATGTGACAAATTAAATTTTTGATTTTATAAAAAAAAAAAAAAAATACAATGGTATGGACACACGAAAAGAATTACATAGGAAAGGTTGTCAAGAAGAGTTATGGAATGGACCCCACCAGGAAGAACGAAAAGATGAAGACCACCTATCACCTGGATAGAAGAAATTCAGACTATATTGAGAGAACGAAAAATTGAAGAAGATCTTTGGATAGACAAGCAGCAGTGGAGTTTGAGAATTCAATCACTTCTATAATCTTTGGTCCCAGAAAATTTGTAAACATTGTACAGCCGGATTTAAAAAGAAAAAAAGTGTATATGATCATACATTAACACCAATCCTCCCCCGCCTACAACTTCAAATCATTCAGTTCTAATCTAACCTCTGAAGCTGATGAAACAAATGTCAGTAAAATAGACATTATCTGTAGAACTACACCAAGTGTTTATTTATTCAATTCAAGTGTTAATAAAATGTTCTACCAAGTGCCGAGCGACCGTTCGAGCAGTGTAGTTTATGATACAGATTACATTAGTAATAATAATAAACTATAAAATAATTCAAATAAAAACAAAACCAAATTGGAATTGAATGTTACAGGTAATGTGTATAAGTCTTCTACTACTTTATATTATTATTCCATATCTATCGTACACTGTTTCCTCAATTCCATCTCACTTGACACCTCCCTTCTCAGCTTCTGTTATTGTCCTGTATCCACGTTCTCCTTGTTCTTCCTATTAAGTTTCTTTCTTGCACTTTTTATGGTTCTTTCTTGTGTCACATGGCATTTACGTGGAAACTGCATTTATTATCTTGCCACTATTTCATCCAGTGTGGGGCCAGTCTTAAGTTGTTCTTAAACGTTTCATTTCTCACCCAATCTCTGCTTAATGTCCCCCCTTTTTTAAAGAGGCTTATTTCAACAGAATTTATACCTATACGAGTGAGCGATTTCTCAGTGATACATTGACCTTTTAACATTTGTCTGTCTATCTATCTGTTCGGGCTATATCTCACGATATCAACCCATTTCCGTAAAGCGTCAAATCCATGACCACATTTTTACTCTACATTGTTTCTATTATTTGTTATGTCATTGTTTCTACATTGTCTCTATTGTTTTTTTAAATTGATTGACCCCTCTCAAAAAATTGGAGGCGGGAGGCAAAATTTGAGGGGGTCCAAATTTTGAAAAATCAAAAATTCCGTGTAAGGGTACCAAATTAAAAGACATTTTAACAAAAATATGAATTTAGTGTTCATTTTTGAAAATTTCTAAATTTTGCGACGCCGGGGGCCAAAACGTTGGTTAAATTTGTTATAAAATCATAAAAATGCATGTGACTTATCAAATAAAAAGGAATTTTAATTGACTCACAATTAAAATAGTCACAATTAAGTCACAATTAAAGTCATAATTAAAAGTTCTATTTCACAATTTTTGGTCACCAGGTTCTAAAAAGTGAGGCGAAAGTTTGATATATAATTCCACGTGAGATATCAAATTAAAGAAATTTTAACCAAGATCCGAATGTAGTACACAGTTTTAGAAATTTCAAAATTTTTGAACCCAGGACCCAAAAATGGGATTGAAAATTAGAAAAATTGTAAAAATCCAGCCGGTTAAGCTTACATAAAGTTATACGCTAGTTCTTAATATTTACAAAGAACGAAAGTAATGGATATAACAACGTGGATGGCAAGATTAAGGCAAGTGGCCGGGACGCAATGAACGCACAACAGATGATAGATGGATAATATAAAAAATGCATGTGACCGTGGTAGGAGGAGAAAGTCGCGAATGTGATGGTATTAAAAGAACAGACGGTTTTCACTGGACAGTAATTATCAGATGGCGAGAGATCAGAAGGAGGTTATTATCAGTATTGGACTACGTGTGGGCTTTGGAATGACTGTTTGATAATAATCTACCCGATTTAAATACCATATTCATTTTTGAAAAACTTGATTAATAGTATGCAACTTTTGGCCTATATATGTAAAGAATATAATCTTAGAATATCAACCCAGAAAACAAACGTTGTGGTTTTTACACGACAGTATCCCATACGTTCCAAGATAATTTATAAAATTATAAACAATCAGTCTATAGAACAGGTATCTCATTTTAGTTTTCTAGAGTGCAATGTAACTTATGAGTATGACAGCGACATCGATATAACAATAAATAGATTTCAAACGATATGCGGAACAGTACACAGAACACTTGGAAGTAAGACAGGTAAAGACAGAAATATAAAATCCTATTAAGTAATGGCAATACCTATTTTAACTTATGGAAGTGAAACTTGGACGATGACGAGAAATGATAGGAGCGCAGAATACAAACAAGTGAAATGAAGTTCTTGAGGAAAACGAAAGGTTGCACCCTTAGAGATCAAATACGAAATGAATGTATAAGAACCAAGTTAAATGTACATTCTGTGCCCAGCAGAATAAGGGAAGGACAAATAAAATGGAGGAAGCATATCGACAGAATAGAAGATATGAGACTACCTAAAAAGTGATAAGTTACAGACCTCAAGGAAGACGAGATATGAGCAGACCAAGGAAGAGTGAGGGCGGAACAGGCTGTAATCCTATACCTTGACGTGGAGAAGAAGATTAAAATTTTTGGCCTTAAAAAAACAAGTACCAACAGCTATTAACATGTTACAATAAATACACTGACGTAAGAGAAAAACCGAAATATTTTATAGAGAGATAAAGAGAGGGAGACAGACGGGCATACAGAGAGAGGGAGACAAATAGATACATAGATAAACTGAAAGACCGATAAGGGGGAGAGAGACAAAGAGAAAAACTGACAGGGACACACATTTAAAGGTTGTAACACGTGACACAGAGAGCTATAAACGTAGAGAAAGAATAAGACCAATTGCTCTGTTTATTGAGTGATAATCAGTGGTAATTCGATGTGAGGGTTGTGACCGGGTTACAGTGACTATTCACTGGGTTAGACCTGATTACTATAATTTCTTTAAAATACGTCAGTGATGGGTATTTACCAAATTGAAAAGATTACCAATTATGTGTGTGTGGTGTTTTATAGATTCCATAGTTATGAAGTTTTGTTTATTTTTTTATTTTTGTTTGTTATGTATATACTTCAGTGTGTTTTGAAACTCTGTCGCTTGTGAGACAGAGTATTGTTTATTTATTTATTATTTTAATGTTTTTAGTGTTTGTTTTTGCCTGAAGACGGCTGCAGGTTTGTTGCGTAGTCGAAACGTCGCTTTCTATAAAAAAAGGCAGTGACGGAAGAAGTCCGTCCCTCTAGTAGGCTTAAAGGCCTGACTGCTAATTTAAATGCCGTGATGCGATTACATTTTTATTGAAACCAAAAAGAAATCTTAAATTTATTCCTTAAAATTGAGATAGTAATTTCTGGTTATTTCCGGTTAATTTCTGGTTCCAATAGTAAGTCTTGTTTCACGTTATCTTAATTGTATACATATAAATTAATTAGTTTTAGAATATTTTATTATACAATATTTATAATTAATTTTAGCCTTACTAGTTAATTTCTACAAATTAAAATTTTGCTATCAAGTCGATGTTCAACATTTGCGCTGAATTAATCGATAAGGGTTTTAAGTGCACAGTTTTTAATTCTAATAAAGTACTCGCGTCCAGTATCTGGTGTAACGCGACCGAACATAAATTCATTCTTCCGCTCCTATATTAATTGGCCTCTGGAGTTTCAAAACAGATTGCAGAAAATAATTTAGTATAAATTGAATTATGTTAGAACTAGGTGATGCGTCATGGTGTACAAGTTATGTACACAGCAGCCAGCCAGCCTCACTCACTCCACACACCCCATCGCTAATAATGAAATAATATTTTCAAGTGGTGTAGGGTTGTCACATGGTAGTAGCGACTGTGCGCGGGGTTGCTGATGTTTATTCCATTACAACACAACACAAGAGGGATGTGTGGCCAGGCCATTGTCAGATACACTTTGCAAATGGTCCGTGCAGCCTGCCCAATCAATGAAAGTGAGCCATCTCGCACATACGTCTATATTTATCTGCTTTTTGTTCGCTTGCAAATATAATCAGACTAATTAACGGAGCAAATTTCAATTATTCAGTTGACACGGAAACGTAATTTCTTAATTAATTTAATGTAAAGTATAACGAAAGTATCTAAGTACAATTTATTTATGTGTATGTTTCACATTTTGCGCCTAAGGTTGACTAATTATGACTTTTAACGTTTGTCTAAAGCTTGCACGACCGGCGTCAATGTATTAACCGGGCTGTTACGCCGTCGTCGGTTGATGTATATTTTTATTTACAGGGAGGATATATAACGGGGAGGGTGTTATTAACATGACTTTCCTCCGGAAATATAAGCTATAATAAAATGTACTCGTTTATTCGTCCTTGGGACGTTTCGAGACGCACGCCTCATTTTCTGTGATTTATTAGGCCTACACATTCGAGACTATTAAAATATCAAGGTACTTGTAAATAATTGGAACTGTACCTTTATCCGTTCCTGCAGTATATTCTCGATGTTTTTTAATATGCGATTGTATCGATGTATTACGATGTGGAAAAGAAGAGCTGTACTAACTGTAAATTCTCCTATTTCTTAATGGAAAGCAAAAATACGTGTTGTTTTCATTTGTGAGGTTAGGTGACAATAGTTTTTTGGTTTTTAGTGTACTTCTGGAATAAACAAAAGCCATGGTTGAGGAAAACATAACGATTACTGTATGTATACAATGCTTATAACACATTAATACTTCAAATAAAGAACCTAATGATTTTGAGTTGACAAATTAACTATACAACAGCAAATGTAAACTGAAAAATACCAATATTTATGTTTAATGGAAAACAATGTATTAAGGAATAACAACATACGCTCTACATATTATACATAATGGACGTTTCTTTTTGGTTAGCCACAAAACGAGTACTTGTTGGAAAACGAATATTACCAAAAAAAAGTGTTCTGTCACAAACAGTGACATGTATAGTAATAGGCAAGCCTATGCTTACACACACTTACTTTCGAATTCAGTGGTTTTCCAGTCATCTATTCACACGACGAGTATTAATGAAAAAACGAGTACTACTGGGAGAACGAGTTCTACTGAAAACCGATTTCTCCCACAAAAAAGAAGACATGTATAGTAGTAGCCAAGGGGTGACCCTGCCTTACTTTCGAGTTGGTTTTTTCGCTTTCCATGTGTAATTTCAGTCCTCATGTTAACCTAACAACATCAACTATTGGCGTCACAGGTACGCAACTGTGATATACTACTGCTACAATCAATTTTCATTAAAAAAAGAACTAAGCACACCAACTGAAACCGCCAGCCAACTATTTTGCAACATACGAAATTAAAATTTGTATAATTCTTTCACCTACATAAAATTATGTGCGATATTCACTAAAGATCGAAGCCAAGCAATTGCATAATCGAAGTATCGAAAATGACTGCAGGAACGGATAAAGGTATACAGTACCAAATAATTTTAAACAATAATTCTAATACGCTATTATTACATATGACAGATGTTATACTAAATGTTGTAAGACTTGAGTTACGAGTGAACTCATAACCGAGACTGGAATAAATCCTTATCTAGAACTGTTATTTTCTCTATCTGTCTGGTAGTGCTGATATTTAGTTGTTTACTCTTGCAGTGGAAAACTAGTGGAGCAAAAATTGTCAGAAATCTACTGTTTCCATGAGTTTTGTAAATCATGGAATCAGTTTTAGACGAACATGAGTTTTATAGATGTTTTTAAATAGGAAACATCATGCAAGAAAAACATATTAATGTGACAACACTACTTGTGTGTCCGGAAATTGTTGTTCGAATATCGAAGCGCAAACTGACTTACTTTTGGATGATAAAATATGAATGATGGTTTGTAAATTTTTGACATCTTATTTTTTCAAGTACATTTAAATTTGCGAAAAAAAAACATTTTCATGTTTATAATTTAGTGTATGAAAACAAGAGCAGGTAAAAACTTTACAATACTTTTAACATAGGCTATATTTAACATGTCATAATACAGCAATTGCAAATTAAAATTAACGGATATTTTGGTAAATTATATTAATCATAACACCAACAAAAAAAAATCTGAGAGTGAAATTCCATTCTGCTTTGCCGATTCAGTTCATACGGAAACGGATCTGTTCTTCGACTTTGGCTTCCTTCTTCTTTTTCTTTTCCTTTCTCCATGTTTTAATTCCTCTTCACACATATCCGTAAGGGGTTAGTGCCGTTTCCGTTCAGTGTCAGTGACATCCGTGACGTATACCAGTGAGGCGTATATTCATATCCGAGGAGTTTGTTCAGTTTGCTGCCAGTGATCTGTAAAGAATGTACTAAATTTATAAAAAGTACTTACCGCCTGGTTTCACTTAGTAGTTTATCTTTTCCCTAAAAGAGGAGATTTTGAGATTCCGAATTTTAAAGAATAATGCAAACAAATTCATTTGAATAAATAAGTAATCAGCTAGAATCGATACCACAACGCTACAACGCGTCGGTGAAATTATAAAAGTATCGTTGGCGACAACATATGACGTCACGATGTGGACACTGAAGGGAAAAAAAATACAATACTGCGCCGGAAATATGTAGACAGCCCAGTCAAACTGAGAAAATAATAAATTATTCATCACTGATACTGATGAGATCTCTCGCCACTGACACACGTTAATAATATGTGTGAGTAGGTCTTTAGGCTTAAACTTATTACCTGACTTCTTCTTCTTCTTCAACACTACAGCCCAACGTGAGCCCTCCAACACCAGTCTTCTCCGACGTCACCTATTCGTTGCCATCTTAGCGTAAGCCCCCACGTACATTCTTCTGAGATTTTCCAGCACATCGTTCAACCATCTTATCCTAGGTCGGACCCTCTTTCTGCTTTTATACACGTGTACCCTCAGGATTTTCTTTGACATACGCTGATCGTCCATCCGTTCTAGGTGGCCTAGCCATTGTATTCGTTGAGCCTTTACGAATCTTACAATGTCCTCACGCTACAATAGTTCATCTACTTTCTAGTTACTTCGTACTCTCTATTCACCATCTTCCCTAACCGGTCCATTAACACGTCGAACATTCTTTCAAACCTAAGAGTTTCTTGTTCTCTTTTTGCTAGTGTCCACGTCTCATCTCCATAAGCAACAACCTGCCTAATGAGTGCCTTGTATATTTTCATTTTTGTTTGAGGTTGCTTTCAATGGTCTACTGTTAGCACAGTATCCCCTGTTTCCCATTTGTATCCTGTCATGTATTGTCATGTTTATGCACCCTTCATTATCTATCATTTACTAAATATCTAAACAGATGAACTGCATTGAATAAATTACCCTCTATGAACAGATTATATAAATTCGTTTTCATTTCTGATGCATAAATTACCATGTGTTTAGTAGTTTTGCAGATATTTATATTCAATCGCATTCCAGCGGAGTTCTGAGAATCATCCACTTTTACTTGTGCTTATTAATCAAGTGATCCTTGATTCCTGTCCTTGGATATACCACAATTCTACACATGCTATGTCCTTTTGGTGATATTTGAACCCCCTTTTAATAATGAGTATGATCCACTCAAGGATATCTCCGTTTTGTTCTTAAATTTCTGTGTGTGATCTGTATACATTGTGTTCTATACTATTAATATTGAGTTAAGTTCTAAATTTTATTTATCTTCTAGACGTTACAGTATCGTACGAAATTAATTTTGTATTCGATTTAAAATGAGTAATTCCTCATGGTATGTTAGACTTGCCGTTAAATGTACTTTATTCTATTTTCCTTCCGTAAAGAAGTATTCTTCTACTTTGTCCTCGGCCGTTATAACACATTCCAAAGATAAACAGATTTCTCTACGTCTACTGCAGTTACAAGCATATGATTAGTTGATAATTGTCTTCTAATATACATGATTAAAAACAAAGATTTTATCAGTGTTTCATTTGGGCGTTTAGTGATACTGTTTAAAACGTCCATCGTGTCCGCAAAGTGAAATTTAATTTCCAGTACAGTAATTGAAGTATCTTGCAACCTGCCGAAAAAAAACGTGGATATTAAATTGGTAGCGTGTTTGACGTTGCCTGTCAAGCCACAGCCTTCCCTGTATTAATTATCGATCGTCATGTACGCCCGTGTAACAATGTCCAGTGATATCTAATAACTCTCAGGTCTGCCAGTGTTATATGCGTGCTCTGTACCAAGTAGGGTTGTTCGTCGATGTTGTCAAAAGTCGTATTGAACAGACTAAGCCAAAGGCTGTGTTTTCCGAATTGTAACAATGTGCACGGCGTGAGTAAGAAAGTAAACATTTTTTGACCGTTCAGAAAGTTTTGTCGGATATTCAATTTCATTTCTACCTCTTTACAGCTCGGGATGTCTGATTAACCGCTTGTAAGATCGTTGAGAGAAATTGCTAGGAACTTCCAAGTTCACCGCCAGCAATAAAAAAGATTTAAATTTAGAAAGATTCTGTTTTTAGAAATCGCAAAATTGTTCTGCATAGTCAATAGATGATACCTATTGTTTTTCATTAAAATTACTCACGTACTTTTTTAATATATGCCCAAAACTAAAAAAATAAATTTTATGAGGTTCTTGGTCCCTTAGTCCTCCGATGTTATCGTTTAGTCCAGAGGAAACAAATACGGATTATGCAAGTAAACGAAATATGCAACGAGGGAGAAATATTTTTCGAGGGAGACTGTGGAAAACTCATGTTCGCCGCAGGAGGGTCCACATTCCTAGGGTGTGTGGAACTCGCATCCACCAAAAACACAAACCCTGTTGTCCACCTCATGGATCCACCTCGGGACTCAGCTTTCGCAGTACATCAAGGTGGTGCCATTTGTTCTTCGTTCTGTGGACGTTCATCTGTTTTAAACCCTCAGAGGGTCCACGTTACCTGTTTTCTATAATTCAGTCAGCGGCCCTAGCAAGATCATCTTCGGCTTCCTTCTTCTATCACCTGCCTTAGTACCTTCTCTATTAAGGCTGCTACCTGATCCCAGTGGTGTTCGCTCTGCAGCATTAGTCCGATGATATTTTCAGGCAAGACCTGTCCATTTCATTTTCCAGGGTTTGCCTCTCCTCTTTCCATCAGGCACAGGTGTATGGTGCACATCGTCTAGTTTCTGTTTGCAGAAAGTACAGTCTGATCTGTCTACACTGGTACTCAGAGGCGAACGTAGGGGGGGGGAATATGAGGGTATATCCCCCCCGAAATCCGAAAAAATTAAAAAAATGGATCAAAAAATGTTTGACTGGTTCTGTGTTTTTTGGTATGTAGTTAATTATCTTCCAAGTATTGTCAATTTTAAAAATTACTATTTAGGTCAATGACAAGTTTAAATAATCTACAATAATAGGCCTTTTTTCTCAATATTAAATATAACAGATGAAAAGATATGGTGAAAAATGAAAAGAGGTCGAGTTGGAAGAGAGTAGGAGGACACGATTATCCGCTGATTATAAGCAGCTTGGAACATACGATTCATGTGACGACGTACTTGAGCCGTGTCAGCTGTTTTATTCAATTCGGCAACTAAGGAACTGTTTGCTTTTACCCGCTAGTTTGGCGTAAACCGATGTCTATGGAAAAGACAGGCCATGGGACGTACGACGATTTTTGAAGACACGCGACGTTAGGAGTTGAATAATTCCAGTGTTATCCTATGTACTCGCGTGATTAACGCGCTTTATTTGACCAAATTTACTTAAATATTTTTGATTCTTTTTAATTAAACATGTAATAAACATATAATGAAACACGTGTAATTCATATATTTTTTATATCAAGAAGGATAAATACAACATTTATTTATCAAAGTATATAAGAAATATTATTAGTATTATTAGAAATATTTATGTCTTCATTTTTTACCTTTCTTTCTTTTTCTGTTTTTCCTTTTGAAGGAGATGACAATCATATTTTTCCTTTTGAAGGAGATGACAATCATATTTTTTAACAAAATTATTTAACACTATTTTACGTGCTGTAAAATTATATATACAACCCTATTATACACATTTATATCCACAGCATTTAGATACATGCTGTTAACCATCACTTTCTTAATTTTAACGTTCCCTTTAAAGTATATATATTCCACATAAAAGGTAAAGACGAACTGTAAGCCTATCTGATGTATGTTTTTAGTTGATTTTAATGAAATTAGTGAATTACAGCTATTATTTACCTATTAATTTTGATTTGTTGGTACGATTTTCATTATAATATGATAAAAACCGATACCCTAAGAAAACGATATGTGTTTAAAAAAATCCCCCCCCCTAAATGAATACCTAGGTTCGCCCCTGCTGCTGCTGCTGCTACTACTACTACTACTACTACTACTACTACTACTACTACTACTACTACTACTACTACTACTACTACTACAGAACAACTACTTGCTAATAATAATTACTACTTACAGAATTACTACTACTGCTACTAATAATAATAATACATATTTTATTATTGTTTTACTATGAGTGACGGATAAACATTATTAACTTATTAACGTTATAATGTTGTCACTGAACTATTTCTGTCATAATAATTTTTCTTACAGTATTATTTGTCGTTTCACATGGGCAAGGCAGGAACAGGAACGAGTGGAGAATTTTGCGTCAGTCCAATGGAGTGTTACGCGTTGCCCTTGTTTCATTCGATACAACGGTAAATAACAGTTCAGACTATTTACCGTTAATGAATTTAATAAAATTTAAACAGTCCTATAGTTAACGAGTTTAATTGCCTGCTACCTACACGCCGACGCTTTTAAAGTTAATTTTAATCAAACTGCTGAAAACAAATTTTTACAGCAGAGATCCGACAGCCTCATTAACGACTGATACTGTCCACACATATATCCACGCGCGCGCTCAAACAATCTGAACGTAATTGTATTTAAAATATCTACCAGACTGTTTGGGCGTGTTTTAAGGTTCACATTCAAACCAAACGTTTCAGCAGCACCACTGGCTGCCATCTTCAGAGGAATTTCGAGTACGTTAGCCTTAACCACAGTACTGTGGGCCTGACGTACAACAATCGCGTTCGGCTGCACCTACATTGGATACAGAACCGTCAATGTCCGATCAGGCACGGTTGGCTGAGCAGACTTTCAACGAAACAAACCGCTTCGTTCCATAGAATGTGCCTACACTGGACGCGTCAGTCCGTTCCGGCAACTCCCGATGACGTCCGATGCCGGGCCGCTGCCTGGCCAGATCAACTTGGTTTGTTTCCAACCCGGCAGTCTGTTCCGATTGCCGTGGGGTGAGAACAGATGTTCTCATTGGTATGAGTTGACAATCCATTATAAGACGCAACTACATTTTAAGCACTACTTGTTAAGAAAAAAGTACGTCTTATAGTCCGAAAAATACGGTACATCTTTTAACTAAATGTTAAATAAAAATTTTGAATGCATATAAACCTAAAAATTGTTTACGTGAAAATAAAAAACTGAAGGAATTTTACGTTACTTTTCCATATTATTAAAATGTTAAGCTTGAGTTTTAATTATCTATTGTTTATTTACTGTCATATAATAATAATAATACTGAATAAATATTGTCTAAAAATTCGCGGAGATATAAAACATGATTTTAAATATGTGAATAACATAGGTGTAACTTGGGGAGGGGGAGAGCACTATCCCCGTTATAAAAATTAACAAAGAGTTTTTTCTTCATAAATAAAAGCGCACAAATACAGGAGACAGTACAGGCTAATAGTTAGCATAACTAATAATAGTTACATAGGCCTATTTATATTATTAATATTTTTTCTGTATACTTAACACTATTTTTTAGTTCATTAGGAGAGAATCTGAACACGTCCTGTTTGTTTGTAATATCTGTCACAATAGAAATAAAGCGATGAGTGTCTCTATTTTCTCAAAGTTAGGTCCAAGTTGCGCCTAGGCTATGAATATCCTTAATATATTGTCAAATTCCTCTTTTACTAAGCATAAGATTACCAAACAGAAATCTTTTATCTTTCGAAAATGTACAACTGAAGATGAGGTCTTAACTTAACACTAGTATATGTCATGATAATAAAAGTAAAACCTGGCAATATTTTAGTAATTTAAAAATTTTTTAAATAAATTTAAAAAAAATATTACAATAAGCTTGCTCGTCTATGTTTCGTTCTTTTAGTGATTTAAAATATAAGTTAAACTTAATCTTAAAGTAATTGTGAGTTTTTCTTCAGGACTTATACAATCTCTCAGATTAGAGTGTTTTACAAGATCACACTTTATGACTTCCAGAATGTAGTCAAAATTTCAGTCCGCATCGTGTGGTGTTCTATATCTGGATAATTTATCATTGGACAATTAGTTTCAATAAACTCACTGTGACCTCTGTCTTTGTTGAAATCATGAATCCACGTTTTTGTGTTATACTGCTTCAACAAGTAATTAGAGTATAGCAGGAGTAAAAATTTCAAATCTTCCTCCGCGTCACTCTTGACGTACAAAGTGAGAACTTCGTTGAATCGCTGATAAATGGTGGCAGGAAACTGCCGGGAAACGTCTGTCATCAACAAACCTGCCGGGAGAAATCTGGTCAGGCAGCCGTGCCGGATCGGATCGGAAGACTTCTGCCCCCAATATAGTTCTAGCCTTAGGTTGACTCGAATATCCACTGAAGATCGCAGCCTGTGGTGCTGCTGAAACGTTTGGTTTGAATGTGAACCTCAGACCACGGCCACACGCCCCGGTAGATATTTCAAATACAATTGACACCGGCGGTGAAAGCCTTAGAACAATAATCTGAACGTAAATTGACAAACATCTCTAACAAAGATTCTTTGAAAACAGCTCAGAAAGTAATTTTATTTGATAATGTATACATTTATTCGACAACGCATGGTGGTCGCTTGGTTTAAGATTAATTAGTAAGTGATAGTGAAGTAGGCAGTAAATTGAATGTTTACGAGATGATAGCAATGAGATAAACGCAGTATAACGAGTCGAGCCATAAATGCAAAGTGAATCATTGATTCTGGGTCGATTAATCATGACGACCAGTCTCCCCCTTCGCCAGCGCCAGCACAGCCACATCTGCCTTCCCTTCCTTCGCAATCGATAAGCCACTTCCATTACAACTCGCTTATAAGATTTCAAGATTTTATCACACTTTAAGGCCTTCCCCGTAAAAACGTTACACCGCATTCCAATTTTCACGTTCCACCGTTCGTACTAACGTTTACGATTTCGTAACCACTTACCAAACACTCAGACACCAGCTCACGGCAAAATTTCCCTAAACGTTTAGAGATATATTTCAATAGTTTATTGAACTGAAGACAAAATCTATTGTCAGTTTCTTTTCAAAAGCGGAATATATTATTCATAGTTATTTAACCAAATGATCTGAAAACACGCAAACAGATTTGTTAACTATCACATGGTAAAATTTTATGGAATAAAATAGTGTGCAGGATATTTATTTTCCTTATTTTTCGTAACGTTTTTCATCTATTCCTACCCTACTTGTTCGACTTCTTCTTCTTGACTTCCCGTAACGTGTGGTCTCAAATATTATTGTTCTAATAATGTTTACCTTCTTCTTCTACTTCGAACAGCATTTAGAGTTGTATGGCAAAGAACATTTTTATTTTTATTTAAAAAAATGTATAATATAAACCTAAATTAGTAAGGAAGAAATGTAAATTGCATAAGGGTTCAGAAAGTTAGTGTAATTTGTTACAGAAATGTCTCGTAATATGTTCTAGAGAAGTCTATGACTTTGTCTTTCATATGTTAGTACATATAGATTTATAGCCCTATAAGGGCCCGTAGGCAGCTAAACGTTGTTTGTTAGTGTATTTCAAATCAAGCTGTTCAGCTGTATTGCGAGCAATAAGTTTGAAATAGATTCAGTCCACCACGCAGATTTATTTTAATTAAGTGCTGGATACGTTATTATAATAACAAAGCACGATTGTTTATTAGTTATGAACGGTAACAGCGTACATTGATGAGTAATAGTGTGTAATCATATTTGGTGCATAACTAAAATGTTTTATGTACGTATCCAATACACGCTATGGAATACAATTAACAATAACCAAGTTGCTAAATTGCAACGTCGCAAGGGAATTAAACAATTATATCGAACACTTAACATGTCCATTAATACCGCACTATAATCACTCTAAAACGATACCTGACTGAACTGCAGACGCAAAGTAACTTCAAGGGCTTTGATGGCTGAAGGTGTTTTGCCACACCGAGATGAACGTAAGTAAACTGCCACACCACAACGCGCGGGGAGAAAAATGATCTTGAGAACCTCTATGTGTTGACCAAACAAAAACAAAAATCGTTGAAAACAACTATGAAAACTGAATAGTAATTCAAGACTGCTTTAAAGATTAATACTACAGTCCGAGAGATGGCACTTTCGAGTATTCCTGTAACTTTTTCAAACTGTGTTCACCATTTCATGGTCCAAAACATTTATTACGTTTACCTTCTGTTTTGTCCATTCGCACAAAAAAGAGCAAACGTGAAAAGATAAAAGTGATAATGGGTCATGGAATGTCAAACGAAATCGTGGTCTACTTTGAGGTTGGCATTCTTCATAATGCTGTTAGAATAGTTTGGCTATCGACATTCATATTTGGTTTCAGGTTTCTTCTTTACATAAAGTTGGTAAGTTTTTGTACTTTTCCGGATTAAATTAAATTATATTTTGTACGCAAGAACTATGGATAAGTAAATGATTAAATATTTTCTCTAAAACCCTTCCTCAATCTAAGGTTAGTTACTTCCTTGCGAGGTCTTTGTGTGGTGTAGCAATTTACTAAAGACTTTTTCTTGCAACTAACCCTTTTCCTGGCTGCTTGACCGGTGTGGCAAGTCGCCCATATTTCTAGATTCTTGAAACAGTTTGGCAATTTACCTCTACGCAACTTTAAGTTACCGACAATCTAGGTAACGCTATGAAAGCCGAGAAAGTACAAGAGTTCAGAGGCGTAGCTAGGGGAGGCCAAGGGCGCAGCCGCCCCGGGCACCAAAAAGCGTAGCTACGCCTCTGCAAGAGTTGTTTGAAGCACTGTGGAACGTTCACGGTTATTCATATTGTTACGACGGTCTAACTGATCGTCGTACGGTACAGTGGAAAACAAAATACAAGACACCAATTACGTCACTAATGACCAGCTTTAATTATCACAATTAAACAGTTTGTAATTAACAAGATAGTCTCTTACAACAAATCAAATAAAAATTGTTCGCACGCAATAAAAATGTCCACTAACAGAGTACGCCACAATTATAAAACACATAACAGTTCGCCACAATACTTCAAACCGCACTGTGTAAATCGCCACTTAAACGCACAGAGTAACCGCCCGACAGTAACTAACTTAACCGTCGCTGAATGGCTGTATTTATACCCCGCCGAAAATCCAGTACATTCCACATACTACGCATCATCAATAAAGGAAAACATTAGAGCGTAATTCATTGCGGCCTTGACACAGTGCGTGCGGCCGCGCGAATTCTGCACAGTCTAGCTTATGCGTTGAGAATCACGTACGCACACACGTTACAGCCGGATTTCACTGGAACATTCGATAAACTTGTAGAACGTTCCATATTACGTAACACTTTCCCGCATTACGTAAGAATATGCTTCGTGCATACCTACATATATGGAGTCTTGGTACACAATAAGATATATCGGTATGCCTTTGTTCTTTTGTGGTTTGTAACCTGAAAACTTCCAGTAACTCTGAATAGTAAAAACGTTGTGATGATATTTATTGATTCACGATAGTGGAAGTCCAGAGTACTGTAAATACTAGCTATAATCAGTCATACTATAAATATAGTATTATTTCTACCGTTAATCGCAATGTTGTAGAATATTGCGTCATCAAATCACATCAGCGATAGGTTCACAAATCGCCACGTCTCAGCACCTAATGGACATTTAGAATTTGTCGTGACGATTTGAACAATACTTCTAGATTTCAACTTAGACCACACCAATATCTCAGGGTAATAAATACTTTACTAGCCTGCATTAGAAGGAAAACAGTAGGCTGCAAGAATAAGTACAGACGAAAGAACGGTCTTATAATTCGGGTAGTAGAATTAGATAATGGGATAAAGAAGAAAAAGATAGCTTTAAGTGATATAATCACATCCCACAGAAGAGTTAAGAGAAGAGTATAGTACAATGATAAGTAAAACATGTACAATTGTTAAACAAGTCCAGTAAGAATCGTGGGAACGCTTCATAGATACCACAGAGCACGATTTGTATGGCATTCAAAGTGATGAAAGTACTGAATAGCTCTGAAAGAGAAAAGTTACGTGTTACTATGATTGAAGAAGAAGAACGGACAAACCATTATAAGAAGTTATAGATTAACAGTGCCATAGAATGTTATCAGGAATATATAAGTAAACCAAACTGAAAAGTCTAGATGAGTTAACAAGAGAAGAACTAAAATAAACAGTGATTGGAAAAATAAGTAGGGAACACCAGGAATTAATGGAGTAAATGTTGAGTTAAGGAAATACGGTACCATACAATAATGTCTATGAATTCTATATTTTATAAATAACATATTGTCGGCAATCAAAATTGCCAATGATTGGATACGGGCAAAGGTGGTTTTGTTGTATAAAAAGGGTTACATGACAGACACAAATAGTAACACGCCATCGAATTTTAAGCTTAAACGTCATAACAAGATAGCGCTAGTAAACTGGCACTGACAAAGCAAATATCCGTGGAAAAGCTTTTAACTGCCAATACTAAATGTTATCACTAATAGGACTATTGTTTCATTGTTCATAAAAATAATATTATATTGCTCATTATACCGTTAAGGTTATTAATAATTGTTGTTTTTCATGTAATTCCTCTATTTATTTATAATAATAAATACATTTAAGACTGAAATTGTTTCGACAAATTGTAACGAACAGATAACGTAATGTTGGTAGCAATGAAATTAAAAGTGCTAATGCAGATGTAGGGAAGAAAGCAGAAGTTATGGTAGTCTGTAAGGTAAAGTGTAAATAGTTAAATAGAGTAGTAGTATACTGCGGGAATTGGGACAGTGTCCAGGGAGGTACAGGGACACAACACGGCCAGTGAGCTTGTAAATGATGCAAGACCGTCTGAGCGAGACAGATTGTACCCCACCAAATGAGTATATCTCAACTCCAATTAGTCGGCTCTCTTCTCATACGAGTACGATACACCGCACTCTATACAAAACACCGCTCTTTTTCTAATCATTTTAAGTATAAAAATTCTTCTATTATTCTTCAGGCTAGCGTTTCTTTATTTTAATATAAATTATTAAATAATATAGATGGATTTAATTAATTAGGAAAGTGCTTGTATAATAGTTTGATTATAGCCTAGTCATCGTTTACCATCTATAAATTTCATAAAAAGTAGACTTCAGTTTTTTACAATTAGGCCTACTAGAGGTACGGACTTCTTCCATCGCTTCTATTTTTTATATAAAGCAACGTTTCGGCTACGCAAAAAGTCTGTAGCCATCTTCAGGCAAAAACGAACACTAACGTGTCACAAATAAAAGTTGTTAAACAATACTCTGTCCCACCACCGAGAGAGAGTCAAAACACACCAAAGTATTTACATAAAATATAGGTAACATACAAACAAAAAAATAAATAAATAAAACTTACCAACTGTGAAATCTATAAAACACCACACACCACATAGATTTCATATATAGATTTATAGGTATAGATTTCATATATAGATTTTTATAGATTTCATAGTTGGTAAGTTTTATTATAGTTATACTTATAGGGGTATAAAGTTTCCCAGCTTTCAACGTGCTGCAATGAGAATTTATATAAAGGACCCTTCTACGAGTGAAAACATGGTAGTGAGGTGTTTGCGGCGAACATCTGCTGGCTATCTTTACCACTGAGGATGGCTTCCGCTCGTGAGGCCGAAACGTTTGGTCCTTCAAACATGAGGCCACGGCCTAACAGCCCTGCATTTAACCGTTTCAACAATAAAACAGTGAGCGTTTAGATTGTATACGCCTCTATCTCGACAGCTTGGGGCCAACTTGATAACGTCTCTGTTCCTGTGATATTTTAACGTTAACCGCGTTTTTAGCAAAAGCGCCACGTGGTATGTAATTGTATTTTGAATATACCAGGTGTGTTCAAAAAAAGACCGAACTATTTGTGTAGCACGTCAACTAGCGCGTAGAGCGAGCTGCAGAATTAAGTGCTGCTAGCGACAGGTTTTGACGCCTGAATGCCGTTTTCTCCGTCCCGTCACGATCTTCAGTCTTTGAGCTACACGCGCTGTAGTGGGCACGGGCACACACCGTCCGGCGGATTTATAACGAAGTGAGAAGGAAGATCTTAATACAATGTGTGTGTATAAAATTTTGGTGCTAACTTCGTAAAATCTATTTCTGAGCTATTTCCATTGCGTTCCAAAGTTATTACCATTTGGGTTGGTACGCAGTTGTTAATCGATTTCAAATCGGGTCTCTTTCTGATCGTCGTCAACAAACGCAGTAAGAATTGTTTTCTTACAAATGCAGTAATACCATACAATTAAATTTATCGATCTAAATTTAATTTTACGATTTTATATGAATGCGCATTCTCTCAGAAAGTCTCGGTAATTAAAAGAATTAATTACAATTACCACATCGCGAGCTCTCTTCCCATGATCTTCGATATCGCTTTGATTGCACTGATAATTAGATTTTTGCTCTCTTTAAAAATTCTTAAAATAATCGTTCTGCTCAAGCAGGCTTCCGCGTATACTTAATTAAAAACCAGAATGTCTGTGTAAAGTTTTAACCTAGTTTTGCCGCAAAATTTCATACGCACATGTTGTTCTTTGCGGTCTTTCTTAATCAGTTTGTCACTAATCGCCGGCCAGCGTGCGCATGTGCTCACTCAATCTGATATACCTCAAAGACTACTGCTAATAGCGGAACACAATAAGTGGCAGTTTGTTGTCAAAAACTATCGCTAGGTGCGCGCAAAGTCGCGGCGCGTCGTTTGTGCGGGTTGATGTGTTACTCAAAAAGTTTGGTCTTTTTATGAACACACCTCGTATATATAAAGAAAAGAAGCACAGTTAGCCCGGTAAGAACTGAACACCCAACTTACCTTGTAAATAGAATGAAGTAACCGTTAAGCCGGTCAAGCACTAACCATCGCCGCTGGACGTCATGACAGACAGCAAGTCAAAAACGACAGTGCGAAGCTTTAACATCCATCCGCACGTCATGTATATTTCGAAGGATGTGCACGACGGAAAATGAGTCCAGCAAGACCATCAGCTCAAGCCGCACGACGTGCGGATGGATCGTGTGTAGTGTTGACGGATGTCAAGGAATCATGAGTACGCTTGCTGTCTATCAAATAGTCATTTTCGAGCAAGTACAGTATATGTTTTTAGAGCCATTCGTTTAATAAATGTTTACTGTTTAATTTTACGTTACATACATTCTTTAGTTTAAATTTAGTAAGTAACGATTCAGATAAAATTTCAGTTTAATATTTAGTTTAATTTATTCTTCGTTTACATAATACATTCAAATATCATTAGCAGTTATTATTTTAAATATTGTTATTATTAATTTGTTTTAATTACAATTCATAATGGACCGTGAAATAACATCAAAATTTATCGAAAAATATAAATTAAATAGATGTTTGTGGGACGTATCCTCGGCAGATTACATGAATAAAAATAACTAAAAAAACTAAAGAACGTCTGGCACGCTGGACGATTGCACGACAGTGTGGTGCGCACATCCATCACCGACGTCGGGTATGCTGGACAGCGGCGATGGTTAGTGCGTGACCGGCTTTACAACAATTTGCCACGATAACTTTGAGACAAAGAGAAATAAAGTTTAAGGTTTCCAGGAGAATAAAGGGATCTTTGGCATACTACGATGGAATACTATAATATACTGCCCATTGATTGTGTTTTCCAATTACTATTATAATTTGATTAAAGGATAGGAATAAGCTATAAGGATAATAATATATTAGTATAATTCTATTATACACACATAGATGAAGTAAAAACAGTCAACCGTTTAATATTAATAGTGTTCTATTGTCCGTCTGTTTATATTTACAGGTATTACGGTAGCTGTTTTCGTAATATGCAGATGATCAGGGCCTGACTTAAAGGTTTTAGCGCCCTAGGCTGATGGATGTTTTGCGCCCTCCCCCACCAGTCCACCTTCCAACCTCTCAAACAACGTGCATTTCGCACAATTTGCTCATTTATTATAGGCTACTTATTATTTAGAAACATGTGGATTGAAAAAAGAAAAAAATTCGTCTTGTTCCCATTTTACTCACATAAATGTATTTATTACAATAGTAAGAGCGCATTGACAAATTACAATTAGTAACAAGAATATTACGGAAGTCCTATACTTTACATAACATGAAGTAAATCAAAACGTAAAGAATAACAGTTTTTCAAATAATTTTCATATCCATTATTAGTTGCTGAAAATTTTGGTTTACTCAAAACTTATTTTTCTGGCTTTTACAGTTGCAAATCGATTAATTATTTGATTATAAGAAATGCTTTGCAGAAAATCATTTTTAATGAATAGGGCTAAAAGTGCCAGAGATTTCATTTTTCTTGTTCAAGGCAGACCTTAAACAACGTTTCGTCCGGCTTAGGGCTGAAAACTATCTTTCCCCGCTACAATTTGTTACTGCCGTGCTAAAAAAAAATCGCAAGGCTGATTCAACATTCGGGAATACTGATTGTTGAATAATTCCACACTACAAGATTTTAAAAACTTTAGGAGTCTACATGAATCAGAAAGCCTTTCTATTTCTTTTGATCTGATTTCTTAGATTCGGTTTCTTCTATTTGATAAAATTTACTATCTTACGAAAATGTTTTAAAATGAACATACTCTACAGGAAGCGATTGAACAAGTCGTTTGTTGAATATATATATATATATATATAATATCAGGGTGACCGAGCTCTGATGATGATACCCAATTATTGGTATCGAAAAGTACTTAAATAATAAAAAACATTTAATCTTTGTAATTGTAATTATTAAAATATATATATTATATTACATATATTATACAAAGAAAACAGTCATAGCAACATCTGTTTATATTATTTATAAACATCGATACTGCGCCGTTTAGGCCGCAGGTTAAAGACCTATAAAGACCCTACGGTATCGTTAGAGCCGTTTCCGAGAAAAAAAGGACATACATAGATTAGATTGTATGTCTCAACTCTTAGTTTGTTTATTTACATTCATAACAACAGCTATTTATATTTATTTATAAACATCGATACTGGGATTATATGTCTCAACTCTTAATTTGTTTATTTACATTCATTGCAACAGCTATTTTATATTATTCATAAACATCGATAAGATCTATTCTTTATGAACAGAATTAAAACTAAGGTTTTAATTTCAAATAAAAAATATTTTTTTAAAATATTTGTTGCTGGGTGACAGAGTTATAACAATAGCAATTGTTGTGTGAATATTTAAACCTACATGAATTAAAATGTATACTTAAAAGACCCTACGATTTTTGCAAAAAGGCCTTAGGCGATTTTTGCGGAAAATGAGACCTAGCCCAATCGATTTGTAGTGCCCAAATACACTTAAGTACCAAATTTCGAGAAAATCGTTACAGCCGTTTCCGAGAAAAAAAGGACATACATACATACAAAGATTGCTCGCTTAATAGTATAAGATATATTGAAAAAATATATTTTCAACAAGTTGCCAGCTTTCCCTTCTACGTTAAAATTTTCCAGTTTTTTTTTTAATTGGGAACATGAGTGTTTTTAATTGTTTTGTTCTCTAAAATTTGTTCGCCCCCCCCCCCAAAGCTTGCGTCCTAGGCTAACAGTTTACTCAACCTAATGACAAATCTGGCCTTTCATATGATGTTTGGTGTACTTATTACTAACATAATGTTTATTGGAAAGTTTAAATAAATTAATAATAATGTTTATTATTATTAATTAATTAATTAATTAATAATGTAAAATTAATTGTAATTTTACATAAATTGTTGTTTAAAATGAATTCATATATTCTTCTTAGTTTAGAATAATATCCATATTCCAGTGACTTTCGGAAGTCTGTAGAGTCCATGATCACGTTCCCTTTGCCGCATAGAATAAACATGGATAAAATCTGAGTTTTGTATAGCGCTACCGTTCCTCTCAGTCTCGTACAAAAACAATAACAATAACAACCAAAGTTCACAGTCAATATTGCGAGATATGCCTTTCTCTTCTGCTGACATTATCTTATAACTAGCCACAGATCTTTGCCCATTATAACTGGTAATCCAGTTATAAAATCGTTAATCTAAATAGTCAAAATAATTTATTTTCCACGTTCCAGTATAACAGATATTTCCAGAGTTTCAAGACAGTAACTGAAATATACGTACTATTTTAAGGCCCAGTCTTCTTGACATTGCAAACAGTTTACAAAAACGCGTTAAATTCAAAACTCTGAAGGAACAAATTACCACTACAATTCAAAGGTTATCGGCTTAATAAGATTGATCTTAGCTGCAGATAAGCTACTTATTTACTACTTATAAACTACTTATTTTTGTATCATGTTTTGTAACGATTTATGTCTCTCTCCCTCTACTTATCTCTTTCACGCACAGTTATAAAAATGTACGAGGGTTATTCAATAATCAAAGAGACAAAGAGCTGTAGAGGAAAAACGGTTAGTAGATGAAGTACGATAGTTTTAGAACTGTAAGTTGGCATCCCTGTGATGAGTTCTGATCAGTTGTTTGATTAGAATGGTTTTGTTTATAACTTCAAATTCTCATATAACGATGGCGAGACCTCATGAAGTTTCGGAATTAGTTGAACTCCGTGCAATTACCCGTTTTCTTGCTTTCTGAAGGTGAAAAACCAGTTACAATTTACTCTGGTATGACTAAACAATATAGATGAAGCTGTAATGAACTGCCGAAATTTTTATAAGTGGATAGAAGACTTTAAAAATTGTCTAGCTTCAGTGTCTAATCTGGACGTTCAGATATTTTTGGGATGCTGAAGCCCCGATCTTATTGAATACTGGAAACAGTTTACAAAAACGCATTAAATTTAGAACTCTGAGGGAATTAATTACTACTACAATTCAAAGGTTATCGACCCTATAAAATTGATCTCAGCTGTAATTTTTTTTTTAAATCAGCGGCCAGAAAACAGTACATACTACTCTGACATGCTTATCAATAAAGTAAAGTCGGCAGTGATGCGGAAGCGTCCTGGATTTCTGCGCAAAGGCGTCGTTCTCCTTCATGATAACCGCTCCACAACAGCTCAGTTAACTCGTAAAATCCTCAGTTAATTGACTTGGGAAACTACCTCACCATCGCTACAGTCCAGACTTACCTCCATCTGACTTCCACTTGTCTGGTCCACTCAAGGCATTGCGTTGCATGAAGTTTGATGACAACGACGAGGTCAAAGAAAATGTTCTAAAATGGCTCCAACATCAACATAAAGATCTCTTTGCAGCAGACATAAAAAGCTTATTATGCAGCGATGGGACAATTATATTAATGTTGCTGAGGATTATGTTGAAAAAAAAAAGTTCATACAGATTCAATAAACCGTATTTCATCTACAGCTATTTGTCTCTTTAATTATTGAATGAAACACGTAAACAGTCACACAGTTATGTTACACTGTCTTTCAAGAATAAAATCGTGAATTTATTTTTTGAGACTTGCGGCAAGATTCGTGTACTATTTCTTTTTTTTTAATAGTTCTCAACATTTGTGAGGTTAATTTAAAATATTGTTTTCACCAACACTCTTATTTATTTTATTTGTTTTTTTTTTTAGTTCGAAAATTATCAAGTTATTTATGTTGAACATGAATTCCTGGCGTATTGAATATGCATTATCGCAATGGTCTGTGTGTGTGTGTGTGTGTGTGTGTGTGTGTGTGTGTGTGTGTGTGTGTGTGTGTGTGTGTGTGTGTGTGTGTGTGTGTGTGTGTGTGTGTGTGTGTGTGTGTGTGTGTGTGTGTGTGTGTGTGTGTGTGTGTGTGTGTGTGTGTGTGTGTGTGTGTGTGTGTGTAAGACAGAACAGTTGAAGCTGAGCAGAGCAGGTGGCTTAGCGGGAATGTTTGCTCCCGTTAATGCTCGCTACACCCCATGTTTAGCTAACAGCTCAGACCGGAACAATGAATATTGAATACACACAGTCGTCAACACTGGGGACTCTCTTAAGGGAGTGACAACTTACCCCAAAAATACACACACCAGTGCCGCGCGTTGACAGCCCCGACGCACACAACTAACCTACCAATATTTATAAATAAAAAAATAACACAAATGGTAGCAAACGCTGTTGTGTGTACCGGTGCTGTGACGGCTGTTTGCAAACACCTGTGAAACCGTGTTAATACCCAATAACAAGTTGGCCTACGTATTCGTAAATATTAAGTGGATGTCAAAGTTTTGTTAATGTTCATTAAAGTGTAATATTCCACAGTAAGTTTCGTCACTGTAATTTATAGTTTCTAGGCGGCATTTGATATCAGATCACTTAAATATCTGGTATGAAGAATTTATATGTCGGCTGTTTGTATGACGTATCTAGAATTTGGCCTAGGTTGGGGGGGGGGGGGGTTGACCGGTCGAGTCGGCTTCATACAAAGAAAAAAAAACAAGTTAAGACTATTGAACATTATTATGTTTAAAGTGGTTGAAAAACTGTGCTAACATCCTGAAATCACTCCCATTAAAGTAAACGGTAATAACACAATAAAAATACTCGTTATTGAAACACTGTTTAGAAGACACTTACTGACTGAACTGATTTTCCTACATTTCATATTTCAAACGTATACGCAAATGCTGTGTAATAAACTTGTCTGTACATTTAAATAATAGTTGCTCTTATATTACCGTTATCAGCTGAGAAACTAATAACATAGCCTAATTATTAAGAGATTAACAAAATTTGTTAAATTTTTTCGACCCTATGGGTGGTCCGGTCCGTTCGTCGTCGTCCCCCCCCCGTAAATACGCCCCTGGCTGTTTGGCCGTGATCGACTGCTTTGTTCTGTCACTGTCTAAACGTTTCGGCCATCCACCGGAAGCCTTCTTCAGTAGAAAAAATTTTATAAAGTGTTCGACAAAAAGAGTGAAGAGTCCCTAACCGAGGTAAAATCAAACGTGAAATTACCTCCATTATTGCTTTTACTTCGGTTAGGGGTACGTTCGGCTCTCCACCCTTCTTATCGAACATTTCATAAACTTTTTTTCCTACTGAAGAAGGCTTCCGGATGGTGGCCGAAACATTTAGACAATGAGAGAACAAAGTAATCGACCACGGTCAAACAGCCCGGATATCAATTCTTTTATCGATACCGTAATTAATAACCTTAATAACCTACGTAATCTCGTGTGAAGTTTTCGATGGACTCAAATTGCTTTGATTGTGTATACCATGAGCGGATGATATTGTGCTGGTAGCCAGGAACAAAAATGTATTAAATGACACCTTTATTGAAATAGAGAGGGAAGTAAGAAAAATTGGTTTGGAAGTCAATGAGGCTAAAACAAAATACATGAAAGTGTCTGCGAAGGAAAATGGAGAACTGCAGAACCTTCACACAGGCCATTACTGTTTCCAAGGAGTTACAGAATTTAAGTACCTAGGTGTTATTCTGAATAATGAAAACCGAGTGAGCAGCGAAATAGTAAATAGAATCATAACCGGCAATAGAGCCTACTATGCAAACCAATCATTACTGAAATCAAAGCTTCTAACTCCAAGAACCAAATTGATGTTATATAAAACACTGATCAGACCTGTTGTTACTTATGCATCCGAGACATGGACTCTCGTAAATAAGGATATAAGCGCTCTAAGAATTTTTGAAAGAAGAATTTTGAGACAGATATTTGGACCGGTGAAGGAAGGGAATATGTATAGGACCCGAAATAACGGTGAAATAAATGAGTTGATTGGTGGACAAGACCTGGTGAGACACATAAAATCAGCTAGAATTAGATGGCTGGGACACGTTTCCCGTATGAATGTTACGAGGATGCCCAAAACTATATTAAGTGGAACTATACTGGGCAAAAGAAGAAGAGGCAGGCCTCGAAGAAGATGGCACCAGGATGTGGAAGAAGATCTAAGAAAGATGGGCATTAGGAACTGGAGACTGAAGGCAGTGGACAGAGATGAGTGGAGACGGGTCGTAGCGGAAGCCAAGGCTCACCATGGGCTGTAGTGCTGGAGAGTAGTAGTAGTAGTAGTGTATACCATGATCAACTATCCCCTCTTTTAACCTTTCAAACGTTAAGCTAACCCACAAACACAAAAATCGGTATGAAGAACCATACTTGACTTCCACGTTCTAAGATTTATATTTAAAATCATTTTCTTGAATTCGGTTCGATAATTTCTAAAATAATCGGGTTTGTAAAAAAAAAAAAACCCACCTTGTAAGTGGGGTTTTATAGGCCTATTTGACGAATTGAAATGAAATATTTCCATAGAAACTACTTCTTTGTTGCCAATAAAGTAGTACAATATAACAAATTATCCCCTCCCCATTCAACTATCACTTTTATTTATAGATATTTCACCTACCTTTCTACAGTGGATTATTATGACCTTCTTTTCATGATACTTGATTTATAAAAATTAATACTTTACTCTTGTTAAAACGTAAAACGTTGGAGGTAAACTGCCCCTTCCCCTTAACCGATTTTCACCAAAATCAATAGGCCTTGAGTCCTCTACAACTCGGACATATATGCAAAAAATTATTTGATACTGTTTGAATTTGCGGCAGTAATCGTTCGCCAGAGCAAAAATTCTACAGACAGACACTTTTCGGAAAATGACTTTTCTTCATGTTTTGAGGGTAGTACACTCAGAATCAGCCTCGATCACTTTTTTTGCGACCACCTTACTTTTATTTCTTGACGGAACATGGAAATAAAAAGTGACACTTATCCTACGTTCATGAAAACTTGCAACCCCCTCTTCTTGACACCACCAGTCGTCACTGGTGAAGAGAAATAATGGGATACTCAAAATGGTTTGTTGTCGGACGTACATACTTTTCAGACCTATTCGGTAAGCGAAGTCGTAGCCCTCGACTACATTAGAGCACTTGAACTTCTTCCGTAAGGACAGTGTTACTAGAAGGTTATGTACCATGAGGAAAAATAAAACAAACTGTATATACTCAGTATTCAAAGTGTGAAGAAGACGTTGATTGTGTCTCTGCTTCGTTAAGTTTGCTAACTTTGTTGTCATCAGGCGTTTATTAAGTAACTGCACGATAATAATAATGAAGAAAGATAATATACTTTTCCATTATCTGTTTATTTTTCATATCCGTTTTTCCGGTTCAGATACTGACGTTCTACTGTGTTTTCAATATTCGTTCACGTATTTTCCATTCTTGTGACAACACAATCAATTCTACAAAAAAAAATGGTTTAGTTCACATTTTGGTGCCTAAGAGAGAATATGGCAGCATATTAAGTGCTTTTTAACGGCAGTAAACATTAACAACTAGAAGAACACTACATATTAAGTAACCAAGGTTGAAAAATTCTGTAATTATGGGAATTGCTGTATTCGGGATTTAGAGGCGGCGAGGTTTAACGTGTTTTTATTGTGAAACGAAACAAGTCCAGTTGAAACAACCGCGGCCAGATATATGAGTTGCCAACACACTGTATATGCAATTAGCTGAATATGTTTGGTTGTTTGGAAATAACACCGATTAGTCGTGTGTGTGTGTGTGTGTGTGTGTGTGTGTGTGTGTGTGTGTGTGTGTTCGAACCCATACAGTTAATTACAAATTATTGTGGTACAGAGTGTTTCAAAAGTAATAAATATATTGCCATAGTGTAAAGTGACACACAATCCCATTTACGGTGTTCTGATAATGTCCTACTTATGAAAAGCTTATTTGATAAAATTATTTTGTATATCACCTTAAATATTTGTGTCTCTAGCGTATGCATATGTATAAATTGTACGCGAATTGTAGGCTATATGTGAATTGCAACCATAAATATGACTAATTGTCACCGCGAACAGCTCGCTCGCACGTTGAGAAGCCCAATGTTGATCACAAGATGTACTTCTGTTCGTTACTTTATATTTAACTTGTTCTAGGACCGAAGAAAAAAGTTAATTTTCGTCTTCTTAAGAGGTCTCCTAAGCCACGTGCTAACAAATTTCCATTTGATCATATATTCGGTAATCAGGATAGCCTGTTCCTTAGTAATGTCCATTCCTTAAAGGGGGCACCTGTAGAAAGTGACAACCTTAACACTCCCGGTGACTGAATGAAACCTTGAGAATGAGCCCTGACCACAACAAATCGGCGCAAATAACATTTACGACAAGACACTCAGTTAGCGTCAAAGGACCGCTATTCCAGTGAAAACGGAGACCAAGTACTTGGGACTCGATGCGGATCAATGACTGACCTGTAAACGACACGTCCGACGAAGACAACTAGGCCTCAACTCAAATTCAAGGAACTCTATTGCTTCATTGCGAGAAGATCAAAACTGTAGCTAGGAAACGAGTTTTTTTTAAAAATAGTATTAAAGCCTATCTCGTACACACGGCGGGCAGCTGTTGAGATACACATAACCATCGAACATTGGCATCCTACAAAGATTCAAGTCAAACGTCCGCGCAGTAGTGGTCTCTCCATGGTACAACTCTAACCGGACAGTTCACGAAGACGTTGGGATCCCTTTCGTCCACGAAGAAGTCTGCCGCTTGTCCTCGCTCTGTCACGGAAGACTGCAGTGCATGACAACCAGCTAACAAACGACCTTGCTACTGCCACATTCCCCAGAAGAGAAGGAGCCAGGCCTCCAGTAAGTAATTAAAAGCTACACCACTTACAATATATTACAGTTTTCGTCTTTTACTTAATACTCTGCAATGAGTAGATGTAAATTTCTTATGTTCAATAAAGAAATGTCAACGATCAAAATAAATATTATTTGTTGTTACCACAAACATTATATATACACAATCTTTTACAGTGTTATTTAAAATAGTGAGCTTTATTTATCTGCAATATTTTATTTCTCAATAAAGCACTGGTTATCTACTACGCGCCATTTTTACAATACGGTTTTCTTAAACAATCACATTTCATCACATTTTTATGAAGCGTCTTCCATGAATTAAACTCAATCTTTTGTAGGACTCAATTCAGTAAGACGTCTACAGCGACCTAGACCTGCCCACAGTCAGTGAAATCATTTCAGTGTTTCGTGGAAGATACGTGAAACAGCTTGAAGAGCTACAGATCCTGTAGCCATAAGTGTCTTAGACAGCAGCCTGCAGACGAGACGATTATAATTAACATTTCCGCTGGACTTACTTAAATTTAAAATACTCTAATTACGTTGCACACAATATATCACATTTAAATACTCAGAGAACTAGTCATTGATTTGACGTATTCTGTCGGCAATAATGCTTATTGTTATATATTAACAGATGGTATAAATAAACGTTAAAAAATAGTAATACAGTAAAACCTATACTACGAAATAGGGCTATTTATCTAATGAGTGGAAGTCATTCAGTATGACACAGTCTTATAAATTAGCTAATTATGATGAATATTATTTACGATACAAATTTTTACTAATTATAAGTATAACACTACCGACTCGGAACACAAAGTTTTTATTGGTAAAATCATAAAATGTTTACACTCTTACGCTCAGCCTAAACGATGCTTCATGTCTGTACGACTATGCAGTACTGTCTTCTTCTTCTTCTTCTTCTTCTTCTTCTTCTTCTTCTTCTTCTTCTTCTTCTTCTTCTTCTTCTTCTTCTTCTTCTTCTTCTTCTTCTTCTTCTTCTTCTTCTTCTTCTTCTTCTTCTTCTTCTTTAACACACCTCTTTTCTCCTGGCTTCCAATACCAATCTTCTCCAATGTCTCCTATCCGTTGCCATCTCATCCATTGTTCTTAGATCTTCCAACACATCATCCAACCATCTTATCCTAGGTCGGCCCCTCTTTCTGCTTTTATAGACTTGCACCTTCAGGATTTTGTTTAGCATACGCTGATCATCCATCCGCTCTAAGTGACCTAGCCATTGTATGTAGTATTGTATTGTATACTATCTGTTGAAGAATAGATTGGTTCAGGAGGACTTGAAGGAGCAATTCAAACCAATTAGGCGACTGAAGACACGAAGAGGGAGAATTGTGATTTTAGTGGATAAAGTACTGTGGAATGTTTGGTGCATTCACCCGATTTTACAGTACAGTATTGACTAAGTTCCCAATCCATTTGCTTCGACAAATCTGAGGTTTATGTAAGGGTTTATGCACTATGTTTTAGCGCGTAATTTAATGTTATAATGTTTTCTTTCATATCTATTCGCGCAAAAACATAGACGGATAATAACAGATGACGAATAATGATGTTACCGTTAATCGACGTTCTATTGACATAGACTTGTGTTAATGTATGTAAAAGTAGTCTACTAACAAACCATTATCTTATGTAACAGTCAATAGTGTAATAACTACAACCAGTAATAGGTGTTAGCAGTTGGTCTGGTTTGAAGATTTTGTACTAGATTCAATCGAAGGCTTTCATCACCAGACATTCGAAACAGTGGATTGCAGTCTTTTTTATTTGTATAAACCAATGTTGCTTACAAAACGACTTTTGCTGAAACCACGGTAAAGCAGTCAACCGTAATTGTAATAATTTTCTCCATCCATTAGCGCCGAACTTAATACTTACTATGACATAAATGAAAGTGATAACTTGATGCGCATATTCGAACTGTATAAAAGCGAATTTTGGTGGCATAGAGATTAAATCGTACATTGTGCATCGAGGTTATATCGAGGTGGCAAAGTGTCATACATAAAGTAAACGAAACAAGGCAGGCCAGCCAAACCAGTTATTTTATGGCAGTTAATGCAAGCGTCGACATTCGTGCAAAGTAGTAGGCTATCGAGTGTTTTTTAACCCCAATCTAGTAAATTTAGCGATTATGTGATTACTATTGCTTACTGTGAATAGTCTCGAACGATGGTGATGTCAAGTAAGTCCCTAACTTGACATTTATAGATTTGAGAAAAATTACTAAAATAAGTGTGTTTTGATAAGCTTTACCCAGTAGAATGAGAGATAAGACAGGCACGAACACCTAAGCATGTTCTGTATTTAAAGTAAATTTACGTGGATATAAATATATGCTACTATTAAATTATTACAACTTTTTCTTCTCTTCAAGGATTAAATTGAATCAATGTTTTTCGATATCTATCGTTTCCTCTATCTTCTCAAATTAATTTATACTTTCGCTCATTAAGCGGCATCGTATCCTCTTTTGCTCTTCGTTAGTACTGAGAAAGATTCTTTATGCAGTGTGAAATTGTAGGTATCTCGTATACGGACTTTACTTTTAGCTACTGTAATGCCATCATTCTGTTTTCGATCAAGAATATAGTACGAATACTGACAAGTATCGAATACACTCAGTCAGTCGAATTACACTCGCATCGAACAGTCTCGGTACACTTTTTTACGAGTAATCGAGGCTATGGCGACTGAGTGATTCCGAAATACAGAGTCATTCCTTGAGCAAGTGCCAACTATCTCTTCGGTAGAGACAAAGAATTTTCACTTTTCTTTCGGGTAGAAACTGCCACTAAAAACTGATGGATTTCCGACAGATTGCCGTGGCCGAGTTCCCACGAGTGTGTTGTGGGATTAATAGATGTGAAATAATTTGATTGCTTCAACTGACTTTAAGAACATTTATTGTCTGTCTTGTTTCAACCCTATCAGCAATTACACTTTGATTTGAGTCCTCACACAGTGTTTCTGTTGTTGGTAGTTGCTTACAGTACGTAATGGCCTTAGCAAGTGGTAAAGTCGGAGAGAACACATCTAAGAAAAGGGCACGCGCGTCTAACTCCCGCTAAGAGTTCAGAGAAGCGTCAAACCGACAGACTCTTTGTCGAGACGAGTAAAACAAGAAAATGAGCCCGGCTCTCACTGTGACAGTTAGTTTTATAGAATTTGGATATTATGGAACTACGTCCAAGATACACGGTTCCGATTTGTTATTTGAGACCACAGAAGGCCAATGAAGAGAGAAGTCATAATTCAAGGTATTTTTATGTAAAATGATGCGTTTCCGTTCGTGCGTTTCCTTTTCACGTAGACGCAGTGATGGTTTTCTTGGTTTTGTCAGCTGATCAACAGCTACAGAGAGACTAATTTAAACTAAAATCGTGTAAACAGATAAAGAATTAATTCACAGAAATGTATTGATACCGCATTACAAGGTAAATATAGTAGTATATAGAACACAAAGGGGCATTTTAACACACATTGAAATATATACAAATACCTTAATGGAAACAGGCAAAATTCCTTCGTTATAGTCAAAGCTGTCTGCACATTATCGTGTAGGCTAAGCTTTAGGGTAGTAATTAACGTACAAGCTAGTACTTTATTTACGTAAACACTATTTTTACTTACAGTGTCCTGAGATAAAACAAATAAACTTCACAAATCTTATATGAGCAGGCTATGAGAAATATTAATGGAAATATATCTAGACTATTCTTTGCTTAAATGATTATAAAAAATAACTACTAGTTTAACTAATTTCAGTTTTACTTTTCTTTGATTTATGTTTATTATAAAATTAATATTATTGTTATTTAATTTTATCAGTAAAAAGATAAATCCTCTTTTACTAATAAATTACAAAATTATTTGTTAATATTTTACAGTAATCAATAAAATAAATAATTCATTTTTCTATGTTATAGCATAAGATGAAAATCGAATTAAAACGTCAATTCACGACTGAAGTAATGAAAACCTGGTTTTATTTTATCGACTATTAAGTAAAGATTGTATCACGTATTGAAACAGAAATGAATTCAGCGTAGTGGAAGACGGTTTGTTCACCATTGCCTGGGTTGATTTTATTCCCAATGAAAGGGAGTTTTGTAAACAGAAATGGTGTACGTGAAGTGAAGTGTTTAGGGATGAGAGAGAGGGAGAGAGGGATTCTCTCGAGGCTAATCAATTCCCCACCTCGCCCGATCCCGTCCCTTACGGAGTTGCCGAGCGAATTATCTCAAATTGCTGCACAATGCAAATTTTCGTATATTATTAAGACTGCCATTATTATACCGTAAAATGAAATCAAACTGCGCATACACGCAACAGTTGAACTGTAATATATTTTTATTTTGAGACAATGTATTTGAATAATATGGGAACAATTTGTTACATGATATCATAGTGTGTACTACAGACTGGAATAACTATCGCAGTTTACACTACTTACGCGCTGGTATGATACCCATTTGGTAAGCACTGTGTCATAGTAACAACACACTCCCCGATAGACGTCAAGGTTTTATTTATTGTATTATTGCTAACTGTCATCATCATCGTCGTTGTCGTCGTCGTCAGCGTCATCATCATCGTCATCACTATACTGATATCATATTTAACAATATTTTATTGATATTATTACATTATAATTTCTATATACGTAACTCAAACTGAAAAAGAAATAACTTCACATACTGAAAATGACAAATACATTAAACAATTAACTAATATGTTCTCACGTAGGCTTCCGCGCCGGTGTCCATTGTTTTTAAAATCTTCCGGTATGGACCGCGTCAAATATGTCTTGTGTGACAACGTTTCACTCATATTACAATGAGTATCCTCAGGTCTAATGAGTATTCATTGTAATATGAGTGTAACGTTGTCATACAAGACATTTTTGACGCGGTCCATGCCGGAAGAAGATTTTAAAAACACTAGTAAACCCGTGCGAAAATTTCGCACATTGAACCTTCCCCCCACCCCCAAATGATTTAGTCTTTTGTTGGGTTGTTGAAATTAAATACTCAGCGAAGTGTATACACAAAATAGCAAAGAGAGTTTATTAATGTGACCGTATTTACAATTTACATACTTCTTTGTATACAATATTTGATGTCAGAATGCAATCATCTTGAATTTTTCGTTTGTCATTTTCGGTAATTGAAACAAAAGCTTTTCCAGAACAGTTCTTCGAAGTGTATAAACAAAACAGCAAAGAGAGTTTATTAATGTGAACGTATTTACAATTTACAATACCTCTTTGTATACATACCTCTTGAAAAGGCTACATAGAGTTGTCCATGAGTAAATACGGCATTTGGTAAGTATAATCCAGCTCTTTGAAGCGTTTGTCCCTGAGACTTATTGATAGTCATTGCAAAGGCATCGTTCAATGGGAACTGTCTTCTGGTCATTTGGAAAGGCATGGTTGGGTCGGATGGAGTGAGGTTAATTCGTGGTATGACAACAGTTTTTCCAGAGTTAATTAGCCGATCAGTGACAGTGTATTCATGGAGGTGCGTGACGACCATTCTTGCCCCATTGATTAAGCCCTGTTTAGCATTTAAATTTCTGATCAACATGACAATAGTGTTTTTCTTCAAAATTAATTTATGTGTTGGCAAGCCTGATGGGTTTAAACTATTTAAGAATTCTAGAGGATACAATTGGTTGTCAGTCCCCTCGTCGGATTGTACGGAATCACAACTGTGGTAAACTTTGCAGTCTCCTTCTACAATGTTTTGCACAATGTGTTCGTTGATTTTTGTACAGTCTTCATTTTTCGGGCATAATATGGCTGTGTTGATAAAGTCGTTGACATGGTTGGCATTAATGCTGCCAGTTGGGAACACTTTCGCAATTATCTCGTTTTCGTCGCAGTAGAATGTCTTGGGAATCTTGACTGTGTTTGGTGAAACGTCGTGTTTCACTTCGAGTTCTCCGTTTCCTAACTGCAGCAACCAATTGCTGAATTCTGGATCGTCTGTTCTCATATTCTGCGAAAGTTTTCGTTTCTGTATTGTTCGCCACAGTGGTGATTGTTGTATGTTTGCTTCTATTATGGTCGTTCTGTTTCCGTGCCTGACAACAGGAAGTACCTGCCTGAAGTCGCCACCGAAAACTATTGTTTTTCCTCTGAAGTGTGTGTTTACGTTGGAAATATCTCGTAGGAGTCGATCAACAATTCCAAGGGCGTGTTTGGGAACCATCGAAACTTCATCCCAAATTATCAGTGATACTCTTCGAAGTAGGTCGGCTTGTTTTGAATATGGCCTGATAGATGATACTGAAGTGTCAAGGATAGGTACAGGTAATTTGAATAGGGAGTGAGAAGTTCTGCCACCCGGCAATAAATTGGCCGCTATTCCTGTCCAAGCAACAGGTAAGACAACCTTGTCTTCTCCTCGTAAAATGTGGCATAACGTTCTGTAAAGGGACGTTTTGCCGGTTCCACCTGGTCCATCGATGAACATTAATCGCTGTGTGGCACTTCTGACTGCTTGCAAAATGTCATCTGTGATTTGTTGCTGTTCATTGTTCAGTTTGGCGTAAGCTTCCATTCCCTTTTGATTTTCTTCTTCGATGTTGTATCTGTTACCGTCGTCGTGGAAATTGCAATCGGTAGGTTTCGGCAATCCGAAGTCTTCGCAACGGTGGCCGTGTTGTTTAAAAATGTCTTCTAAACAATGTAAAGCAAAGTTTTTGCTAGTTTCAACGTCATGAGTTCTGCGGAAGTCCTCCGATAATTGCTCGTGGAACGTTTCCCAAAGTTCAGGAATGTTCGTTGGCGTACAAAATAAGCACACAATGGCGAACAGTTCACGTAGCTGCTGAGGCATTTTGAAGTTTGTGGCCTCTTGCAAGCAGTCTACCCATTCTTGATCATTGTCCACCAAATGCAATTTTTCTGCAGCCGCCAGGAACGACGTACATAGTGTTCCATCAACCGTTCTGAGGTGAGCGTAGCTTGTCGCACCTTTCACATGCAGTAGAATAACACGTAGGAAATATATTTCACGGCCAGCAGGGTTTACGGTGTAAATTCTCCCAATGGAGTCTGCGAATCGTTTTCGTGGTTTCCACTCGTCCTTGATCCAGGTGTAATGTTCTGGGATTTCTGAGTACAAATACTGTCTCGCAATTTCTTCTTTTTCACTTAATTTGAAATAAACTGTAAGTTTCGTTGCCTTGTTCATGTTTGCTTCCAAGTCTCTTCCAGGTTCGAAGTAAATCATTTGCTCTTCCTCTAAGTGCACTGGTAGACGTACGATGGCATGCGAACGATCAAAAAGGCGTCTTTCATGAAGCCTCCATATAGCCTCCGGGGGACAGACATACCGACAATCCAAGTAAAGGTTGATTTCATCAACACTGATTTGTTGTTGATCTTCTGGATTGTTATGTAAACGTACTGATGGGCAATCATGACCCTTGTATACGTATTTGTACAAATATTTAACAGACCTTACCGAAGAACAAATTTCGACATTAATGTGTGCGTCACATTTTAGTGTCAAATATCGATTATATGGCACAATCCAACGGTTATCTACCACTGACTCCCATTACAAAATTGATTCCATTATCTGTCCTCCGGTATAAGGGATACCCATTGACGTTAAGGTTTGTTTGATCATTGAAATCTTTAGGAAAACCTTTAGTGCACTGTCCATCTTTCATACAGGGCAAGTTTGGATTGATCTGTCCACATGGATTGTGGATCATACATTTCTTAACAATGTTGTAAAGTATGGGATCTGTTTGAGGATCAGGAATTTCAGCTGTAATCAACGAATCGACATGTTCATCTTCAGTTAATTTGTCGGACTGCCTTAACATAAGTAAAATGTGTGCATGAGGCAACCCTCTCTTTTGGAATTCTATGACATAGACATAAGATATTACAACCCCTAACACATGTTTTTTGAGAAGATCATCGAGCAAAGATTTTAACTTCAAGCGAAAGACTCTTGTTATCAGGTCTGATCTGTGTTCAACTTGTTCAAACGGCTGTAATTCACCTGTTATTTCAGGCCAATTCGGATTACATGTGAATGTCAGAAAAATATCAGGCTTGCCAAAGCGAGCAACAATCGACATAGCATCTTGGTAGTTCTGGAGCATATTTCTTGCAGAGCCTATAAAATATGATGGCAAAACCACTGGAATTCCTGGTAACATACCCCTTTGCTGAGCATTACTGTGAATGAAATCAGTCAAACCTTTGTAATTTTCAGCTCGCAATTCCTGAGATCTTACATAAGCAATACGGGAGCCTTCTACTTTTACATAACTGTCAACGACATACTGTTGAAACAGTTTTCCTGAGTAATGAATTAGATTGAAATTCCCTCTGACTGCCAGACGATAACAGTAATATTGTAATTGGGTAGTGACAATCCTTACTGCTGTTCTATGAATGTTAACGTGAGGCATGCCAGGCTTCCACCCTGAATCACCGCATGGGAAAAGCAATGGGTAACACATTGGATCACTGTGTGGATTCAAATAGGATATGCGAGTTAATGCTCTAGAACTTTTTGAGTACACAACAAAGTGAAATTGGCCTGGGGGTGCACCATCGTCACTAATAAATACTGCTGCCACCTGACTTGTTGTTGGCAAATTATACCTCCTTAGATCAAAAGCATTTTCTGTTGTGAATTGTAATTGTACATCTGGAGCATTCAGTAGGCTATGTAATGTTTGACAAATTTGAATATTTGTGCATAAGGATTGTGATGTGCCAACATCGTCTGCAACATGGCCATTATTTCTGGGTCACAGCGTGTATTTGCAACATTTCCAAGTCGTTGCTCTAAAGCCTCGTCAGAATCCATAATAAATAATCCAGCGTAAGATGGATTGTGACCTGCAGATGGCTGCAAGCCACCGATCATTTGTCCATGAATTTTAAAACAAAATGGGCCACGTCCTGGAACATGTACTGAGTTTACTTGAACAGAGGCCATAGCTAAAGCACTATTAAATTGACGAATGTTGTCTAAATAGTTTTTAGTTGTGTTGTCATTACGCTCAAGCAAAGTTTTAAGTTCATCACAAACAACAACTTCTGGTACATTAATCTTACCCTTGTGACAGCAAAGAGATGACGATCCCTCTGAGACTTCTAAAGAAAACAGTTTTGCACCACAGTATTTGCAAATTTTGTTCATGGGACCAACAAAGTGTTTTGTCACATAACAATCCTTTTGCAAAAGCCTTGCACAACAATAAGTCATTGGCAGCTTGTCTTGCACTCGCGTTCGTTCAATGTCTATTTTCAACCGTTGCAGTTGTGAAGATGTGCTGGTTGTAGGTTGTGTCGAGTTCTCTGCTGCCGTTGCTTCATTACGTGTGCTGGTTGTTGTTTGTGGTTGTAGTTGATAGATTCTCCTGAGACGTGATGCTCTTTGAGAGTTTCTCAGGGTTGCAAGCCGTTGTTGTCTTTGGCCAGGCGTCTCGTTTGTTGCCAGTCTTTTGTAGCGACGTCTCTCACTCACTCCTTCAAGAGTTCTTTTCCTCGGCATGATTTAAGATATTAAGCATGTCTGACAGCAGAAAAGAAAAAAAAATTAAAAAATTAAGACATCGTAGATTTTTCATTTAACTTAAATTTTAAACAAACAATGTTTTAACGTAAACTGACTGACTGATTGTTTCTTTTACGCAAATATTATCATGTTTTCTATATAACTATATAACAAATATATTTACTAAATAACAAAAAATATCATGTTAATATATTTACTATATAACAAACATTATCATTAATGATAATTGTATTTTATATATACTTACACTTGTTTTTTATTAATGTTACACTTGTTTTCATATAAAGTTGTTATAATATAATGTTTCGATCGATTACGGTCAATAGACCATCTTCAGTTCACAATAAAACAACACTATTTATAAAAACAAATTTGTAGATATTGTTAGTTTTATACATATGTTGGTCGTATAAAGCTTCCTAGGAACTGATTCTGTTATAGAGTGTTTATATATTATATCAGCTGATTTTGTTGATTTTGTCGTAATATTTCAAAAGTTATATGATTTTTAAAATCAGTCGTAATGTTTAATAAATCTTCATGGTCCTCTTCTTTTACATGGCACCTTTAGGTTTGTATATATAAAAAGAATAAAATTAAAATATATTAAACTTAAACATTATCATGTTAAATTGCTAAACTCAGTGTCAGCAGCGATTATTTCTGTCTTGATGCGTTTACATATCAAATTTCTAGACTGTGGGGAATCGAAAGTGTGGAAGCGTCACGCAATGATGACGTCATACACCATTCAGTGATCTGTCTTTTAACTTAAATTTTAAACAAATAACGTGTTTTAACGTAAACTGAGTATGCTATGTCAGAAGTCGGTAAAAAATCCTATCCACTGATACTTATTCATCGCTGTAGGCTTTGTATTAGTTGAGATGAAGGGATGTTGACAACAGAAATAATATATATGATAATTAACTAATGGCTTAAAAATCATTATAAATCAAAATTATTTTCAATGCAACAACAAACTATACTTATCAAACAGTTATCCTTGCTATGGGAGCCCCAACCTACGCTATCATATCAGAAATATTTCTACAAAAACTCGATGAACAAATATTAAATATAATAAAATTAAACGACCATTAGGATGTTACTTTACATACGTTGATGATACTATGCACATTTCCCAAAACAATGGTATAAACATAAATAAAATATTCAACTCAACAAATAATTTACATTCTAAAATAAAATTTACATTAAAAAATATTCTAATAATAACTTAAATTATTTAAACATAACAATAAAGAAAAAAGAAACAGATTTTGAATACTCAATATACAGGAAACCTTCTCAAATTGATTTAGTAATACCAATTAATTCTAACCATTTCGTGATTCCTTGAATGGTTATACAGAATGTTTAGTTATATTTGAGCAAGTTTGTGGTAATGGGCGTTTAACTGTTGACGTTTCCTTAATGTTATGTTAGGCATATTTCAGTATATAAAATTTTGTTTTTTATTTATTTCAAAGAACCCAACAGCAAAAAACAAATTCTCTTTGGGACATATTTAAATTTTATTTGAATACAGAATGCTCGTATTTAAATTTTCATCAATCTGATAAATGAATTGAATTATTTAAAAAATAATGCAATAATGAAACGTTTTTATTATAAATCATACAAGAATAAATAAGTCACAGTTGTTACCTTAAAATAGAAAAATAGGTTATGTTCTACGAGCATCTTAATTAATCTTTACAAATTGGGATTTAATACTTGATTCATTTTTACTTCCATGTTCCGTAAGGAAATGGAAGTACGGTGATGGCGAAAAAATCGTGTTCGAGAATAAGGGCTGATTCTGATTGTACTACCCTCAAAACATGAAGTAAAGTCATTTTCCGAAAAGTGTGTGTCTGTGTGTAGAATATTTTTCTATAGCGAACGATAACTGCCGCAAATTCAAACAGAATCAAATACGTTTTTGCATGTGTGCCCGAGTTGTAGAGTACTCAAGGCCTATTGATCTTGGTGAAGATCGGTTAAGAGGGAAGGGTTACTTGCAACCTGCAACATTTTACGTTTTAACAAGACTACAAAGTACTTAATTTTGATAAATAAAATTTGAAAAAAGTTCATAATAATCCACTGGAGATAGGTAGACTAAATATCTATAAATGAAAAGGGTAATTGAAAGGGGAGGGGGTAATTTTTTCACGTTTGGTATTGATTTAATAAGTTTGACGAAATTAAATAAAAATGCATTTAAGCTTTCTCAAATAATGGTAATTGTTAAAAATACAAAAAATTTGTTGCCAGGCAATACAATTATAATTTTTTTATTTTAATTTAAATCGTGTATGCGTGAAGATCCGCAACCACAGCCCAACAGGGTTAATTATGTAATTATATAATTATATAATTTTATAAATATGTAATTAATGTATGATTATCTGCAAAGTTCAGTTTCTTATAATAATAAAGTACCTAATTTTTATAGATAAAGTGACTCGAAAATAACATTATATTAAACGACTACCCCATAATAACAGAAATAGTGAAACCCCCGTAATAAATAGTGAAAATAGTTTGAGGGTGGGGGATAATTTTTTAGAAATTATCAAACCGAATTAAAGTAAATGATTTTAAATATAAATCTTAGAGCATGGAAGTTATGTGTGGTTCTCCATACCGATATTTCAGTAATGCGTTCCGTTTTTAGACAGAACCGTAACATAATATGAAAAGCGGGACTGACGGTTATTCGAGCAGGAACTAATTAACTTTTTCATCGAATATGCTGACGTATTTTTGTCACTAAGACTGTGTTATGCTTACCGTATTCTGAAACTTGCCGTCGTATTATTACGTCACTTTTACCGTTTTTAGAACATGTTTTTTACAACACAGAACGTGATAATGTTTACACAGCACTGTATACTGTTGAGCACGGGTTGTGCGAGACAAGGGCTGTTGTGCCACGTCTCGAGCTTCCCACCGCGGAGACCGTAAGTCACTGTGCTACCGGTCAGTAGGATTTCAATTAGACGAGACTAGTTGAGCGTGAGGGTTCGCCGAGGCCGGGTCCAAGATTTACCTGGCACAGGTGGGTTGGGACCAAAGTCGCTGATCAGGTGATTGCCCTGCAAGCGAGCACAGCGGCGGTAGAACTTTCTGGAAGTGTTCGTATATTGGCGTTCACGGAACGGACACGAAGGGATTTTCGGATTGTCAGATAATGGTCTTTGAAGTCAGATAATGGTCTTTGCACGCTCAGCGCAGTCTTCGGTCAAGGAGAGGCTGAAGCTTATGCTTATGGGTTTGAGTCAAGTAACACTATAGCCTACAGGGATCGCGTAGGTAACCATCGGCGCCACACACGTGGTGACGACAACTTTCCGTAGACTAGACGGCGGGTCATAAGTTTGCTGCAAAGTAAGGGACGGAGTTTGTAAAGGCGATTGGAAGTTTTGCGGGCTACTTTCTCGGAATGTATCCGCCAGGTGAGATGACGTTCGAGATAAAGCCCGAGGTACGTCCGTCAGCATATTTGACAGAGTTTATTGTTCATCGCTGATAACACTATATTACATCTACCGTACGGTATAAACATAAGAAATCTATGTAGACCTAGGGATAGATATGTACAATTTATACGTTGATGTATGTTATTTTCCATCGCTCGATTTTATTCCTTCAACTGGAACGCATGACCTAATCTTAGAGAGCAGTGATGGGATAGAGTCAAGCGTTATTAACAAGATTATCAATCACATCAGATGCGGACGATGATAACATCGGCAGTAATAATGATGATAAGACCGACAACAGCAATGGATTCTGATCGCAATACAAACAGGGTTAGAGAAGAAAAAAACCGATGAGGAGTGTTAGCTCGTCTATTTATAACGTAAGCTATGATTCCATTTCAAAATGTAAAGTTGTGAGATATTAAAATTCGATTTTACTGTCAATAATATTTTATAGTGCGAATTTTAATACAGTGAACCTGTAATATTCTTAACGGGTCAGCTCGGTACGGGGAGGAGGGGTTCTTTCAAACTGAGTTTTAACTCTGATTAACATGATTAATACTATTTACTTTTGTGAAAAAGAATAATACTAAATTGCAATCTATGTATTGTTCAGCAAAATAATGTAATAAGTTATAAGTAGCTCATATTTACGTGTAACGTTTTGCTAAAGGGCGTTCACAGTCATATGGTATAAGTACAGTACAGTAACAACAAAACCAAACACTAGTACAGTACTGCATGTACGTTAAAACATTTTTATCTCTCAAACACCATAAAGGACATCAACGACGATTTCGTTTGAAGGTTTCCTAATTGCGCACCGGGGCTTAAGTACTTTTTGCGATTCAACCTGCACACAGTTTCTCCGCCAGTCATTGATAGTACCTTTGCGATTCAACCTGTATACAGTAATCCTGCAGTGACTTTCTATTTCTCCGCCAGTCATTGACAGTACGTTTTGCGATTCAACCTGCACACAGTAATCCTGAAGTTTCTCCGCCAGTCATTGACAGTACGTTTTACGATTCAACCTGCACACAGTAATCCTGCAGTTTCTCCGCCAGTCATTGACGGTACGTTTTGCGTATCAACATGCACACAGTAATCCTGCAGTTTCTCCGCCAGTCATTGACGGTACGTTTTGCGATTCAACCTGCACACAGTAATCCTGCAGTTTCTCCGCCAGTCATTGACGGCACGTTTTGCGATTCAACCTGCACACAGTAATCCTGCAGTTTCTCCACCAGTCATTGTCGGTAGGTTTTGCGATTCAACCTGCACACAGTAATCCTGCAGTTTCTCCGCCAGTCATTGACGGTACGTTTTACGATTCAACCTGCACACAGTAATCCAGCAGTTTCTCCGCCAGTCATTGACAGTACGTTTTACGATTCAACCTGCACACAGTAATCCTGCAGTTTCTCCGCCAGTCATTGACGGTACGTTTTGCTATTCAACCTGCACACAGTAATCCTGCAGTTTCTCCGCCAGTCATTGACGGCACGTTTTGCGATTCAACCTGCACACAGTAATCCTGCAGTTTCTCCGCCAGTCATTGACAGTACGTTTTGCGATTCAACCTGCACACAGTAATCCTGCAGTTTCTCCACCAGTCATTGACGGTACGTTTTACGATTCAACGTGCACACAGTAATCCTGCAATTTCTCCGCCAGTCATTGACGGTACGTTTTGCGATTCAACCTGCACACAGTAATCCTGCAGTTTCTCCACCAGTCATTGACGGTACGTTTTACGGTTCAACCTGCACACAGTAATCCTGCAGTTTCTCCGCCAGTCATTGACGGTAGGTTTTGCGATTCAACCTGCACACAGTAATCCTGCAGTTTCTCCACCAGTCATTGACGGTACGTTTTGCGATTCAACCTGCACACAGTAATCCTGCAGTTTCTCCGCCAGTCATTGACGGTACGTTTAGCGATTCAACCTGCACACAATAATCCTGCAGTTTCTCCGCCAGTCATTGACAGTACGTTTTACGATTCAACCTGCACACAGTAATCCTGCAGTTTCTCCGCCAGTCATTGACAGTACGTTTTGCGATTCAACCTGCACACAGTAATCCTGCAGTTTCTCCGCCAGTCATTGACAGTACGTTTTGCGATTCAACCTGCACACAGTAATCCTGCAGTTTCTCCGCCAGTCATTGACGGTACGTTTTACGAATCAACCTGCACACAGTAATCCAGCAGTTTCTCCGCCAGTCAGTGACAGTACCTTTTGCGATTCAACCTGCACACAGTAATCCTGCAGTTTCTCCGCCAGTCATTGACAGTACCTTTACCCACGCCTAATTCGTTACATATTATTTCTACCGATTCACCTTTGTCTAAACGTTCTAATGCGTCACGGTACTGACAACTACACGTTTCCGTTTTGTGTCACTCATGTTTCTAAAACACGCGAAAGAAACAGCATCAGCAGACTCACGAAATCACTTACAGTAGTAATAATCGACACACGTCTTCACTTTGAAAGCGTGCAAATGTAAGAAAATAAACATGAGTGAGGCCAGAAATAACGCGAATTTTGTGTGTGTGTGTGTGTGTGTGTGTGTGTGTGTGTGTGTGTGTTCCCTGCCTTTTTATTGCAGTAATCATAATAATAAAATGGAAACGTAAACATTACAGAATTGAGATATGCTTGCCTGCCACGATCGATATATTTTCTCTCATACATGATTTACATTAAAATGAAAAAATTATAATTTTATTGCCTGGCAACAAAATTATTTTATTTTTACTTCCATATTCCTTAAGGAATGGAAGTATGGTGATGGCAAAAAAAATCGTGTTCGAGATTATTGCAGATTCTGATTCTACTACACTCAAAACATGAAAAAAGTCGTTTTCCGAAAAGTGTCTGCGTGTGTGTGTGTGTGTAGATTTTTTTTCTATGGCAAACGATAACTGCCGCAAATTCAAACAGAATCAAATAATTTTTTGCATACAGTCCTGATTTGTAGAGTACTCAAGACCTATTGTTTTTGGTGAAGATCGGTTGAGGGAAAGGGGTAGTTTACCTGCAACGGTTTTTTTTATCAATGGACTTTTTTTTTTGGCAAACGATAACAGCCGCAAATTCAAACAGAATCAAATAATGTTTCGCATGCAGCCCTGAATTGTAGAGTTCTCAAGACCTATTGTTTTTGGTGAAGATCGGTTAAGGGAAAGGGGTAGTTTACCTGTAACGTTTTATGTTTTAACAAGGGTATTTCCTATGGCAAACGATAACAGCCGCAAATTCAAACAGAATCAAACGATTATTTGCATACAGCCATAAATTGTAGAGTTCGCAAGACCTATTGTTTTTGGTGAAGATCGGTTGAGGGAAAGGGGTAGTTTACCTGCAACGTTTTTTTAACAAGGGTATTTTCTATGGCAAACGATAACAGCCGTAAATTCAAACAGAATCAAATAATGTTTTGCATACAGCCCTGATTTGTAGAGTACTCAAGACTTATTGTTTTTGGTGAAGATAGGTTGAGGGAAAGGGGTAGTTTACCGGCAACGTTTTTTTATCAAGCGTATTTTCTATGGCAAACGATAACAGCCGCAAATTGAAACAGAATCAAATAATTTTTTGCATACATCCCTGAGTTGTAGAGGTCTCAGTGACTTTCGATTTTGGTGAAGATCGGTTAAGGGGAAGGGGTAGTTTACCTGCAACCTTTTACGTTTTAACAAGAGTAAAGTACTTGAAAATTTATTTAAACTTTTTGAAACAATGGTAATTGTTAAAAATAAAATAATTTTGTTGCCAGGCAATAAAATTATAATTTTTTCATTTTAATGTAATATAATATTTTTCATTTAATACAGCAATAAAAAGGCAGGTAAGACACAGCCTGGCTGTTTGGCTGAAAATGATTTTAAATATAAATCTTAGAATATGGAAGTCATGTATGGTTCTCCATACCGATATTTAACAATTACCATTGTTTGAAAAAGTTTAAATGAATTTTCAAGTACTTTACTGTTGTTAAAACGTAAAAGGTTGCAGGTAAACTACCCCTTCCCTTAACCGATCTTCACCAAAACCAAAAGGTCTTGAGAACTCTACAAGTCAGGGCTGTATGCAAAACATTATTTGATTCTGTTTGAATTTGCGGCTGTTATCGTTTGCAAAAAAAATTACCCTTGATAAAAAAACGCTGCAGGTAAACTACCCCTTTCCCTTAACCGATCTTCTCCGAAAACAATAAGTCTTGAGTACTCTACAATTCAGGGCTGTATGCAAAAAATTATTTGATTCTGTTTGAATTTGCGGCTGTTGTCGTTTGCCATAGAAAAAAAAAATCTAAGACAGATAGACACACAGACACTTTTCGAAAAATGATTTTTTTCATGTTTTGAGTGTAGTACAATCAGAATCTGCAATAATCTCGAACACGATTTTTTTTGCCATCACCATACTTCCATTTCCTTAAGGAACATGGAAGTAAAATTACTGTCACCTGGTTATAACTTAATACTTTGGAATACACTGTCCAAACACATCATTAAGTACTGTTAAAATAACAGTAAAAATATAAGTGTGTTTCTGTTTGATATTAAATATATAGGATACGGGGGAAATTTGGTTTATAGTCATTTGTAAATATCGGTATGGAGAACCATACGACTTCCACGTTCTAAGATTTATATTTGAAATCATTTTCGAAATGAAATATTTCCATAGAAACTACTTCTTTCTACTTTTTTCTTCAGTCTTAACCACAGTACTGTGGTCACTAACGTATACCACCTCACGTTAGCGCACTCGATTTTCACCGATGATTGCAGTCGATGGCACTGCCGAAACGTCTGGTTTTGCAGAAAACATTGGCCCACGGCCAAACAACCCGGGAAGGAATTTTAACAACAAACTACTTCTGTGTTTGCCGATAACGTAGTACACGTAGAAAAAATCATCCCCTCCCACTTCAACTATCATTTTCATTTATAGAAAATTACCCCTCCCCCTTCAACTACCATTTTCATTTATAGATATTTCATCTACCTTTCTATAGTGGATTATTATGACCTTCTTTTCAGGATACTTTATTTATCAAAATGAAGTACTTTACTCTTGTTAAAACATAAAATATTGCAGGTAAACTACCACTGCCCGATCTTCACCAAAATCAATAGGCCTTGAGTCCTCTACAACTCAGGCACATATGCAAAAAATTATTCGGTTCTGTTCGAATTTCCAGCAGTTATCGTTCGCCATAGAAAATATTCTACACACAGACACTTTTCGGAAAATGACTCTTCTTCCGTTTCTGAGGGTAGTACAATCAGAATCAGCCCTTATCTCGAACACGATTTTTTCGCCATCACCATAATATTTCCTTATGGAACATGGAAGTAAAAAATTAAAATAAAGGTTTGCGCGGGCCCTCATTGTCTGCAGGCCCCCCGCATTGCTGACCCTGCGGGTTACGCCACTGTGTATGCCGAACGACCCACATAAGGAGCTTACCCTGTCCAACTCCCTCGGTGGTGCGACAAGCAGCCATTGCCATTATTATTTATATATATAGGCACATATTTAATTAAATATTTCATACACTTTGTAAATTTTATGTAGGCGTATTTAAAGGAGTTTGCACACACTATACTTATGTTTATGGTAGTTCAGTTGCGATGAACCGGTTGTAACTTGTGTATTGAATATTATATACAGCTACACGAACACAAAAGCCTGTGGATGACGCGCTTTATTCACGTGTATGCGAATAATTTATTGAATTAAGGTTGTCACACTGTTTGACACGTGTGATAAGATTTAATTGAAAACTGAGGCGGGAGAAATTTTATATGAGTTGTCAACCGTAGGTGTGCGCGTTCGGAGCGTAGGTGACGTTCTGTCCGTTACGTTGGCAATTATTGTGAATAAATTATCACCGCTATACGTAGTTGTGCTCCCCGACTGTTCGACGCGCGCGCGCGCACACACACCTCGTGCCTACAATTAATTTGTACCTATTGTTTTAGTTCACGTATTATTTATTTATTTATCATTTATTTATTTACGCCACAAGGCTACACGTCTCTATATTTTTTAATTTAAAGGAACTGCTGTAACAATTAGAGAGGAATTAGCCTCATAAATACGTTTTATAAATTATATTCACGAATCCTTAATCAGCGCTTTAAAGCTATCACCACATTTATTAGAGGAACAAAGTGGTTTTAGAATTAGACGATCTTGCAGTGACAGTGTTTTTTTTTCAGTAAAAAAAATAATTGAGAAAAGACGCGCTATGAATTTAGAGACACATGTGGTCTTTATAGATTATGAGAAAACCTTTGGCAGGCTGTGTAGACGTAGGTTGTGGGAAATTTTCATACATAGCGGCTTTCCACTTCACCTCGTCCGCGCTATTCTGAGCCTGTATGCAGGTACAACTATTCGTATAGATTTAGACAAGGGAAGATTATCTCAATAAGTGGCCATAAATCAAGGTGTTATACAAGGCTGTAGCCTCTCTCCAAGTTTATTTATTATGTATATTGACAAACTTTTGCAATAATGGATGAACCTGCAAGTATACGAACCTCGGATTGTGACGATTTAATTGATAATAAAATCTTTAATAAATAAAAAATTAATTTACTAGCAATTAAGTATTTTTTAAATCGCACTATTAAACCTAAAGCCCCTGTACTAACTCAGAATAAGTCTGAGATGTAAATGGAAAATCTAACTAAACAATTAATAAAGAAATCGAATTGTAAAAAAGCTATTAATATCACAGTTAACCCTTTTGCTAGTCATCATGCGTTGACCTGTTTAATTCCGGACTCAACGTGTTTAGCGAGTCGTCTGTAACTTAGCAAAATATAAAAATAATAATTTTTGTAATTAGTAATTTGAAGGCACGAGTAGTAGTTAAAATAATTCACTTAAATTATATATGTATAATTAATGTATTGTTTCTTGTAATAATAATGTCACTTTAAATAAAAATAGGAACTATATTATCGCGGAGTACTTGCCCCGCTCCGTTGTAATGTGCCAGTCGAATCGAGAAAAGAGTGACAATGCAGCCGTCAGACCGTACACACCTACGAGCGAGAGCTCTTCAAAAATGCATTGGTTAATTTTAATCTTAACTGTTAGCTACCACTACTAAACGTGGCGAGCAAGTTTAATGTGTAAAATGTAGAAAGTTGTGTTAAGAAATGTAATAAGTAAAACAAAGAAAAAAACTAACAAGTAGTAATCAAGATGACGTCTCCCCTCAAGAGGTAAATTCCAGTACAACTTTACATATGAAGATGTGACCTGCAGAAACTTCACATGTGGACGTATACGAGCCATACGACGCTGACTAGGACCTACGTGGATCTACACCAACTTTAACCAGAAGAACTTCAATCTCCTCAGTGAACCAGCTATCTAGTACTAGCCGAAGACACGACTCAGATGACGACGCCGACTTCCAGAATTCCCAAGAGTGACACCCCAGGACGAGGTCACCACGACTTATTGTAAAGGTGACTCGATAGCTTGCCTATCGAGAGTTAATTATATTTGAGACATAACGTACAGATGAAAGAGACTTTTCAAAGACTATAATTTTCTATAAACTATAAATGAGACCAACCAAGAGTATACTGTAATATTGAATATCATACGTTGTAACGTAAATATGTAAATCTAAATTATAATCTCTTTAGTAAATAATACCACTCTTCAAATGGTAAAAGAAGTCTTGCAAGCACCTAGATGAACATAGTAATACTCGGACGTCTTTGCTATATATTTAAGGTAAACTCGGATCCGAGGTAAAAAGTACAGGATCATTATGATCCCACGTTTTTCAGAAAACCCTTTGAATATTTTAATCTAATTAATTATGTTATGGGATCTTTTCATATCAATTGTTAATAAAGAGAAGTCATCTTATTACACATGAAAACGAGTGCATATATCAGTGAAATACCTTCCCTTGTTTCCTAATAATTAGCTTAATTAATTTTGTTAATTGTGTTGAGTTTAATAACAGTTCGTTACAACGTAGGCAGCCCATATAATTGGCTGGTGTCAATTAGGATGGGTTCCCTGGATTTGTAACGTGGCAAAAACGTTACAGGATAAGGGATCACTTAGCACATTACTATACGCAGATGACCAATTAATTATAGGGAAGAGTGAAAACGAGTTACAAAGGTATATTTATTCCTTGTATACAATCTGGCAGAAGTACAACTTAAGATCTCAAATGCTAAGACAAAAGCAATGGCCTTCCTAGGGAAGATCCCTGTAAGAACAAAAATTGTAATTGATAATAGTGTTTTGGAGCAGGAATCGCATTTTAATTATTTGGGATGTGATATCTCATATAGTAAGGGCAACGATATCGAGAGAAAGTTAAATAAATATAGTTATACCTGTGGAACAATAAGACGAGTATTGAAGAACAAAACGCAGAGGGAGACACAGCTGAAGTTCTACAAGGTCGTGGCTGTGCCGACTTTAATGCACGTATGTGATACACGGACTCTCCTGCAAAAAAGATATCTAAAAAATACAGGCCTCGGAAATGAAACTTTTAACAGCAGTTTAGGGATGAAGTTTGAGATATCATCTACGAAACAACGATATAAGGAAAGACCTGAAGTTACAGTCGATTCTGAAAAGAATAAAGGAATACAGGCAGAATTGGAAGTCCCATGTGGAATGCTTGGTAAACACGCGTATTCCTAAACAATCGTTTGAATATAGGCCAATGGGAACAAGAGATCGTGAAAAACACTGGAAAAAATCTTCAGAGGCTTTGTGAAGTCGGAACGGGCCAAACCCCAAGCCATGTAGTGAAGAAGAAGAAGAACAAGAAGAAACTTTGCATCATCTACATATTATATTATCAATCCTAGATTTATATTATATATTAAAATAATCTGTCTCTTTCTTAATAGTCGTTTTTTTACTACAGAAGACAAACGCGGATCCACGGGTGGGATAGGCAAAATCCCCCCCCGCATCAATGGTCTCATCAGACGAAATGTTTTTCGTTGTCTTGTGATTGTAGGATGGTTTTGTGGATTGTAAATACGGCATAACATTCATATCACGTTATACAGGTTTATAATTTTTCTCTAAAATTACTTTAAATTGTAGCTATACCTTACCACCATACATAACTTAAATGAGTAGCGTGTACTTTAAACGGTAAATGAACGTTATTAAACGGGACGGTTTTTATCTTCACTCATTCATATCATTTATACTTTAGACCCTAAAGTAAGGTCCAACTTTTTACATTTCTCCCCAAAATCAACTCTTTCCTTCCCCCAAAGGGGGATCCGCTTGCTGGATCGGCCCCCGACAGAAGGAGAATCCAAAAGGGGGTTTGGGGTGATGAGGAATTTCTCGAAAGGAAACTAAAAATTATAAAAAGATGTCAGATGTATTAACTAATAAAACTTTTAATCATAAAATAACATTTAAATAGGCTTAAAGTAAGAAGAGAATATTATCAGTAAGTTTATAACCTTTTATTTTACAGTCCGATTCAAGAATTTCCAAAACTTTTCCACCATTTCTTCCGGATTTAATGCAAAGTCACAGTTGAGGTTACGTTACGTTAGGTTAGGTTATGATTGGTTAGGTTAGGTTCGGATAGGCTAGGAATGGATAGAATTATAATGTTAATTACTGTATTATTATAATAACATGAAAATTCAATTGGTCGCAACTGACCAGGTCTGAATTTCCACCTCGGTCGCAACTGACCGGGTTTTATACGAATGGGTCGCAACTGACCACGGTCCTAAATTGCATCTAATTCCCTATATTAATAGGCTAACATTAATTATAAAAGCCATAGTAGCGGGAATAATAACGAATATTGTGCACTTGTTTTAATGCAATTTTCTAAAATAGATGGCCTCCTGAATTGTTCGCAGTCAAGTTTGGAATAGGAAAACGAACATTCGGAACTTGAATTTTTCACTGTCACTTACAACAGTAAAACAAAATTTAATTTTCTTGACTCCTCGTTTCTGATTTTATTATAAATTTGTACATTTTTCAGTTGAAAATTTTGAATAGGAAAAATTTGTAAACAATTTTTGAAAGTTTTTTGAAAATTTCAAACATTAAATTAAACTTGACGATAAAAATAATTGATCTAGTAAGGAAACATCTAGTATTAAGTTATCACGAGACAGACATTTGAATGTGCTGTTGTTTGCTGACGACATACTTGTACTTCAAAATACAGAATCTGCTTTACAAAAATCTGTTTTCTAGCTTTGTCAGATTTGCAAACAATAACTTACAACATGAAAAGCTTTACTACAAAAACAAAGGTAATAGATTTTGAGGTAAGAAACCAATAACAATAAAAATAATTATAAATGCCAAATAGTAGAACAGGTGAGCCATTTTAACTATTTGGGAAAAAGTATTGGCTATAATAGATATTATGATATCGATGTTAAGTTAGGTAAGTTCGAGACGATCAGTGAGACAATCAAGCGTATTTTTAGAAACAAGGCACGTAGAGATAGAAAATTAAAGTTTTACATAGTTATGGCAGTCCCTGTACTGTCCTATGTGTGCGAATTATGAACAACAACTAAAATAGAAGACAGTAAAATACAGCCCTCGGAAATGGCGCTCTTAAGAGGAGTTAAAAGGTGTTGCAAACTTGACCCTATAATGAATTAGGCCATAAGATAGGAATCACAAGTTTTTAACTTGAATGAAAAATTAAAAGATCACAAACAACTGTAGAAAGAACACTTAGAAAGAATGGCAGATTCCAGACGGGTCAAATAATTCTGGAAATACAAACCTATAGGAAACAGGTGTGTGGGTAGACCCTGGAAGAGATAGCTGGAGGATCTTTGAAGGCGGAGCAGGCAACACCTTACATACGCCGTGAAGATGATAATGAAAATAATTTCCCGATGATCGGTTGTATAATTTTGTTAAAATTTGAAGGAAAATTTCCCTACTTCCCTCTTTGTAGATCTATCCCTGTCTACATTGTGTCTTTTTTCCATATTTTCAAAATTTCGTCCAACCGGTATTTTGTCTTTGTTTATCTTACATTATACTTAGTGGTATTAATTTTGTCACGGGTAGAAGTGGAAAATTCTTAAGAGCTATAGAATAAAAGAATTCTAATCTTAGTTTCTGTTGTATCATAAACGCTGCTCCAACTACTGTCATTTAGTAGTCTTCAGATCGATAATACAAACTCGCCACAAGAAATAAACCATGAGCTTTCTGCACGGGTATTCATTCAGTTTTGAGAAGCTGCGTTAAAATTTAAAACAGGCGGATGCGATACAACCGGAACGTGAAGCTTGTGACACATGCTTGGGAAATAAATTATTTACATAATCGAGAAACTTTTACCTGCACCAGACATTTCTCACCTCCGTGATCACATCCATCCTTTCTGAATACTCTGGACAGAAAATCTGTTTAATAGAGTATTCCCAGCTGAGAAAGATATTTTAGAGAAGAATGAATATTTAATTGGTGCATTGTTTTCAACGCTGTTAGTCGTTTATTACTTAACTATAAATCAGGTTTCGCACGAAATAAATTTTTTATTTTATTGATGTCTTAGGCTCTCACGGCCGACGGCGACGTCAACTCCTTTCTCGGTCATTATGCCGTGGGTACAATGCTGTTAATTAGAACAGACGTTTCGGTCCCACCATTGCAGGTCATATTCAGTGAAATACGATTGAAACTTCTACATGTTTTCCCATGTGGGAACTGGTGAACACCTTACCAGTAAAACTTTAAATCGTATTACGCTGAAGATGGCCTGCAATGGTGAGGCCGAAACGTCTGTTCTAATTAACAGCATTAGACCACGGCCTAATGGCCCGGCAAGGAGTAATGGCCCGGCTTTAACAGAGTTTTTATTTTATTTTATTGTCCAAAATGAAAAGTGTCCCTGCTGCTCTTTTTCTGGTGGTATTAAAATCGTATCGTACTATACGTCAAATTCCATACGTCAATCGTATGCTGGTCAAATTCCGACGTGAGCATATTGCATTATTCCCAGTAAATTCTGTAGTATCTTATAGGAGTATCCTTAACCCTCTACTTTGTTTATTATATACGGTAGACTTGACCGTAATGGTAATAGTTAAACAAAATTGCAGTCTACGCCGAGAAAAGGGCCATGTCATCACCGTACTGTAATCACAGAACAGCATCATATAATAATCTTCGAAATCTTCTTACAGAGATGACTAAGGCAATGGCGCGTTAAAGGAAATGGATCAAAATCAGCATACACTTCGTTTACCCTGAACAGAAAATCCTGTTGTCTAGTTAACGCCAAACAGCCAGTCGAATGGACTGTATTTCATGAAACATTTGTCACTTGTTTAGGAATTCTGTTCGTGATGTTTCAGTTCTTCTTTTGATTTCCTTGAAACGATCTAAAGCGGCCTACACACAATCATTTCGGTGGGTTACCATCAGTGTGTTCATTTCTACATGCCACATCGGACTGAAGTGACGCGTTAGCTACACACGGTCACATCGGTATGCCAACAGTCTTCTGTTGGAACGCACTCGCCGACTAGTGGCAATTGTGTGTTGTGCCAAAAGTTGGTTTTTGTAGTTTATCATGTCAGCGGAAGAGGAATCGCTACTGTGGGGTGCTGTAGTCTGTGCGCTTGTAGAAAGAAAGAAGAATAAACGAAAACTGTGGGTTGAAGATTGGCTTTGAAAACGAGCAACATATTCGCACGTAAATGTTTTGACGGAGATAAAGCTACATCCTAGAGACTGGCACTATTATTTAAGAATAGATGAAGAAACGAATTTAAAACTGTTGTCACTAGTTTCTCAGTGTGAAGAAGTGAAGCGAGCCGACTCCTGCACACGCACGCTTCTACCTGACGTCATACACCGCTTGATGCGAATCCTTCATTCCGTCAGTTCACACTTTTGGTGTGAGGTCATGTCATTATGTCCCAACACACGATCTAACGTACGTCCTAACGTTTGACATTGTAGTATCTGTGACAGAAATATCCACTCGTGGTTTCACAGCAGAATCTTACAATACAAACTATTACAAAAAACGTATATTTGTAATTTTTCATTGTAAAGGATATTAAGATTTTCCGGATTGAGTAGTTAAGATCACAAAATGTAAATGTTGTGTAACTGTAATGTTGTCTTTACAGCAAACAGAATCTTTGAATCTTTTCAACTGACGGGTTTGCACAAAATACTAAAGTTTCTGTCTTCGTCGTATTGGTTGAGATTGAGTTTCTGTCTTTGTCGTATTGATTGAGATTGAGTTTCTGTCTTCGTCGTATAATTCGTTAGATTCAATGAATGGTTCCGTTAACACACATCTAAACGAAGTTATTTAATGTACAGGATAGCCCATAAGTCAGTTGGCAAAATTGCAAATAGCACTTTTATTGTAGAGGTGCACCAGAGATACAGATACAGATAGTTAATAGCATAGTTCTCATGACCTACAAGAAATGCTCAAAGTGGCCTCCATCCTTTTCTATGCAAATTTGACATCTTCGAAGCACTGAAGCATAAATTATGTCCGAAATATTCAGGGACTGTAGGTGTTCAAATTCAGATTGAATGCCTTCCTTCAATTGTTCCACATCACGAATCTTCACGGAGTACACTGTATTTTTTAGTATACCCCAAACTGAGAAGTCCATCGGGGTAAGATCAGAGAACGTGGAGGCCATTCAACACGACCCCGTCTGCCAATCCATTCATCGAACGTTGCATTCAAAACGTCTCTCACAATCAGTCCATAGTGAGGGGGTACCCCATCTTGTTGCCACATTAACGTTTCTCGAATTGGCTGCAGTTGTTCAAAAAGTGGACTGTTTTCTAGTTCCATCAACACTTCGTGAAGCATTTGTAGGTAACTTTCACGAATCCCACCGGCAAAGATCCCTGTCCAAACAGTAACCCCCGGAGAGTTTAACTCTGTCTCTATCACCACATGTGGATTCGCAGTATCCCAGTAAACACAGTTGTGCCTATTCACTGTACCATTCAGCTTAAAAGTAGCCTCGTCACTCCAAAGAATGGTTTTGTAAAATTGTGGATCGGCTTCTTGTCGTATTGCGTATCATTCGCAGAATTCTGTACGCCTATCAGGATCATCTTCATTTAGGCCTTGGAGAAAAATGGGCTTATATGGTCTCAACTTCAACGTTTTCTGCATCCTTTGCAGGCTTGTTAGAGGTATTCCATACTCATTGGACGCTTTTCGAGTTGATTTCTTTGGTGACTGCACAAAACATTGCGCAACGATATTTAAATTCTCTTGTGTTGTAACTGTTTGGCCTACCTGATCGAGGAAGTTCCGCTACCATTCCAGTCTGTTCAAATCTCTTATTCAGTTTACGGATACCTTCTCTAGATGGAGGTGCGATGTTTGGAAAACGTTCCGCAAATAAACTCAACAACATCACTGTAATTATGGTCCTGTTTCCACCACATCTGCAGTACAAAAACACGCTGCTCTGTAGATAGTTTTCTATTCATTGTCTCGCAAACAAAACGAACAAGAAACAAGCGCTAACAACAGCATACACATCAACATCAACCTAACCTCAAATCTCAACTGATTTATGGGAACTACTGCTCTAGTCAAGTCAAGTAACTACTATGCTACCGTAGTCAATCGAGTGTTTACATACTGCTAGTGCCAACTGACTTATGGGCCACCCGGTATTTCATCTATTACTACAGTATCGTCCTCGAAGCGTAGGCCTGCGCCTGTACTGTGAATTTTCTACGCCTGTAGGCTTACTATCATCCACGTAGAGAACGGATAAAATAATTAAACATGAAACGGGTGTCTCTATGCGCAGTGTCAAAATATCTCATTGCGCATGCGTAGTTTTCACGTGTTGTTTTCGGACCAATTATTTTGTGTTCAGAACAGCTGCATGGTTGATGTATCACATGGTTGTGTGTCACGGTTGGTCACCTCACACCCCACTTCCTGCACTGCCTTCCCTGCTCCCACTACGATACGCCCAAACCGTTTCATGCCTTACTATTTCATCTGTAACAGTGTAAAGACCGTGTATTTAAATCTTCAACATACATTTTACATAATACGAGAACACGCACCGTTCAATGTTGAGATATAAGCCTATTGTATATTGTATTTCTATTTTGTGCCTAGTATTTTCCTTTTGATTCTAATATAGATGTCTAATTGTATATGGATATCTTTTCATCTATACCAACTTCAGTAAATATCTTAATCAATACTTAAAGTCTCAGCCGATCTAAGGCTTTCTGGTATCAAAGATTACAATCATTGTTATAAAATCTATATTTTTTTTTACACGAACAGGCCAGCCGTGGACCACGCGAATATCATTTCCTTTCCTTCTCCTGCCAGAAGGCCTTCATTTCCTCACTATGCGCCGCCTTCCTTTCCACTGTCCACCCCTTTCTCGTCTTCTTCTCACCGCAGAGAACCTCAAGATTTTGAATTTTGTTTCTGTATATATATTTCTATCCACACAGTCGTTCAAAGAGATACCCAGTTTCATCATTTCCTCCTTGAGTTGTTTGGTGTATCCGTTCAGACTGGAAAGTTGCTAAATATAGTAGAAAAGTTGTTTATTTAACCTGGACCGATCCAGCCGAACCATATGTCCAACGAATCTCAGTCTTTTCCTTCGGAAAGCCGTTTCCAGACCTTCCAGATCCCTGTACAGCTCTTCTTTGGGTCTACGCCTGTACCCATCTTCGGTTTTCTTGAGGCCATAAATTTTCCGAAGAATTCTTCGTTTAATTTTAAGCAGAGGTTCCAAATTTTGAAATCACATTGTTTCCACTCCATACATGATCACGGCCTGATTACAGTGCTATAATGGCGGACTTTTGCACGTCTGGAAAGGTTTTTCTTTCCGTACAGTTCCCGGGATAGAGTAAAGGCCTTTACTAATTTGAGTTTCCTTGTCTTAAAGGACTCTTTGTCTGAGGCGTTTCGGGGTATGTTTTCCCCAAGATATTTAAAATTGTTAGTATATTTTATTTCTCCATACTTAATGTCCAGGCACGTTTTCGGGAATTTAATTAGGGTGATCTTAATTTTTAAACGTCTTAATTCTGAGGTTAACTGTTTAAGCTTACCAACTTGTAGGAGGGAATTAACATTAAATGTTCCGAAGAAATATTTTCTTTTTTTATAAAATTATTTATTAAGAAAAAATGTTTTTAATTATAGAGTTAAATAATTTATATAATTATTTATTATATTGTCGGTTACTTATTCAGTAGCTGTCATGTTCGTTTTATTTTATCCCACAGACTAAAAGAAATTCTGTACACACTGAGAGGTGTAGAGAGGAAAGTCTTATAAATTAAAGGAACAAAACGAAAGTTTCAAAAGTTTCACTACTTTTGTCTGTATTCTTAATCGGCTTAAATCTAAGCCTTCGTGAGCGTGGTTTTTCTTTAGGCTCTGCGTGATTGAACGCTGTTTGACTATCGTATAAAAACCTAATAAAGAGAAAACATCACCACAACGTGTAATATTCTTTCAGGCGAATCTATGACAGTTGCAACCTTTAACTTTTTTTGTAGCTTTATTTTATTCTGAAGTCTGTTAACGAGTACAGTTTGTGTGGTCATACCAAAACTTATGTTAACGGAATGTGATTATGTAAGTCAAGTAATTCTGTTTGGTATGGCCGTTTGTCTGGCCGTTCTTAAACCAGTGGCATAACTCTCTTTTTTCTGGCGCCCGCAGGAATCCTTTGCGGACTACCCTACTACTACCCTTACTTAATTCATGCCATTGTTCCCTGTTGAATACTAACCAATCCTTATAGCTGTGGCAGCTACTAAAATTATATAAGGTAAACAGAATACCTTCTCTTCAAGACTGTTTAAAATCTCTTCTTCTAAGACATGGTCGGTTTCATCGGTTATTTATATAAAACATAAAAACCTTTCATTAATTTTTAATTTGGTGAACCTTCTTGCTGCTGCATTTTCAGAAATTGAGACATATTTGATTATCTGACTCTGTTAATGTCTTGTAATTCATTATAAAAAAAAATTGAGCAGATTCAGTCTGTTTCAAAGTAATATTTAAAAAATTCTTTACATTGTCCTAACTTTACATCAGTATCATAATTCCTATCATAGCCAATATTATTTCATAAATAGTTGAAATGGCTCAAATGTTCTACCGTTTGGTCATTAATCAGTAATTTTGTTCTTATTGATCCCTTGCCTCGATATGCCATTACAGTCGCACGGTAAAATTAACTTATCAAAGACATTTCGCAGCAAAACAGCACAAATAACCAGAAAACTTGTTGCATCCTGAAAACGTATACATACCATTGTAAATCTAATTCAAAATTTTACCGTATGAGTAGACAAGGAATAACGGAAACAGTCAAATTAAAATTTTATCATTTCAATAAAGACAAGCTTTTTGGTTAATTACTGTCAACAACCGATTTCAAGCACCCAATACGCCTATGTACTACCTAGGAAGGTACTGTTTAGTCAAGCATCGCTGGATTGACGCAGTGGGGAGGGATGCTGATACTTTACTTAAAATAAAACGATGGACATCGATCGCCAAGGACATGAAAAAAATGGAGGCGGATGATTATGGAGGCTAAGATTCGACTCCGAATTGTGACGCCATAGAAGAAGAAGATGAATACGCCTATATATACGTTGATCTTAAACGTCTTTCAGAATACTGAAATACATGTTATAGTTCTTTGCATAAAAATGGTGTTTTATGGAAACAATACGTTAAATATCAAAATAATTATGTTAAATAAAATTACCTTTTAATTGTTGCATAATTAAAACAAGTTTTACGGTAAGACAATGTCATTAATAAAAGCGTCTTGAAGAGCGTTAATGTTTTTGTTTTGACAGAGACCAACCACAATGAAATTCGTTTAGACAATTCCGCTGTAAAGTTTAGTTTTGCGACGTGAGATGAGATACAATTATAAATGACGTCACAAGACTTGTGTTGACTTTGTCATTTATTTATTTATGCACAACTCCTTGCCGCTTGGCACGACTTCTTAACGAGTAGGAAGGAGCTGAGCTGTTCTTGTTGAAAACGCACTTGACTTTAAACCTAGAAACACAGTAAAACTTTTTGTAGCGTTTATATCGCTTGCTGCATTTCGTTTTGATTGTACTCTTCATAAGTACAATAATATTGTTAACGTGTGTTAACATGTGTGTTGTGTGCTAACGTGTGTAGCTTGTTAATCGAGAAAACCTACATTAAGGTGTTTAACAGTGGCTACATGGGTTAACTTTCTGCGTACGAACACCACAGCATACAACTGCAGACATAGTAATCTGTCGCCAGTAATTGAACATCTCACTTGATTTTTATTCATTTTTTTACTGTTTATATAAATCACATATATCATCCTTACATAGGAATAAAAAAACGCAAAGACAGTAGCGTAGACCCCCCACTACTAGCACAGAGGCACGTGTCCCCCAGAACACCCAAAAAAGGCACATGATAAAAGTGAAGTGACTTCTACAAGTACTAATTTAATTACGGTATTTTTAGTTAATTAAGAATTAAAATCTCAGGCGGGAAGAAAGAAGATCTGGGCAAACGGAGAGAAGGATTTATATGTATTTAACAGATGTAACGAAGATTTGTTGACTGTCAATGAATTGATACAGATTAAGCAACCTGTTGCTCAATCAACTGAAGGAAAATGAATAGATGCGTTTTCATTTCTTCAAAATATACTGTTGTCTGAGTGTTTTGTTAGTGTAGCTGTCTTAGTTGATATCTATGATTGACTCTACCTCGGACTCGCGTTAGGACTACAGGCAAAGTACACAGATGCCACAATGTCAAACCTACAGGAGCATCGACATAACAACAGCATTGGCCACATCAAACAACTCCACAAAAGTCTTAAGATTTTACGTGCGAAATGAGAAAAAAAATAAAAGGCCGAGGAAGGCAAGTTTTAAAAACGATTCAATAGCCTAAACAATCAGATTATCTGAAAGAATAGGCTATATTCGTACTAGTGTGTATCTTTCGTTTCTGTATTACCTGGTCGATGAACTTTCTTCTGTACTTTCAGAACTTTCTGGTCGATGAACTTTCTTCCCCAAATCATAAATGCCTACAAATTAATTGGTTAGAGTTGGAAAACTGTTGGTTAACTGTGAATTGACTCGGGAATATCACTTCAGCGAAATATTCATGTGAATGCATTACTTTATGCAGATGACAAAGTAATGATACATAAAACAGAAGACCAGTTACAGCGGGCGATATTTACGTTCAATAGCATCATACAATAGCATCATACGTTCAATAGTAGGCTACAGATCTCTCCTACAAAATCTAAAACTATGGAATTTCAGGCTAGGTATCCTATAAGAACTAAGATAGTCGTGAATAATCAGATTTTGGGTCAGGTTAGTCATTTTAATTACCTGGGTGGTTGTAATATCTCATATGGAACTGATATTGATTGGGATAGTAAGCTAACAAAATTTAGACGAATCTGTGGAACGATTCATAGGTAGACCTACCTGAAAAATAAAACACGAAGGATACACGAAAGAAATTTTATAAAACTGTGGCTGTCCCCACAATCCTGTATGCTAGTGAGACATGGACTCTTGGTCAAAGGGACGTGCAGAGGATTCATGCAGCCGAAATGAAATTTCTGAGAGGGACGCAAGGTTGTTCTCTCTTCGATCGCAGAAGGAACGAGATATTATGCGAAATTTAAACATTGTATCATTGCACCGGAAGATTGAAGACCACAAAAGGAGATGGTGTGAACACTTGAATCGCATGCCTGATACCCGTCTACCTGTGGCTACCTTGGGTTATCACCCTACTGGGAAGAGAGATGTCGGTAGACCGAGGAGGAGATGGGTTCCGGAACAGGTCTAAGGCCTAGTCTTTGGAGTGGTGATGATGATGAACTATGAATTTTGAGAAGATTATAAAGAGTCTGTTCTTCGGGGGGCTGAATTCTATAAGGATACATTACCTCGTTCTCCTGCTCTAAAATGAGTAACTAAAGGTGGGAAGGAGCAATGTATTCACTAGAGGATTAGAAAAAATGAAAATTAGGGAATTTAGATAAAACTAAGAGACTCGTAGCCTATATGTTCCGTTTGGATAGAAACGAACGAAACACGAGATTATAGACAGGTGCAGTGATATGATCATGCAAAGTTACGTCCCCGATTGTGTTTGTATCGCGTACAAAGGAAAATTAGGGAATTTAGGTAAAACTAAGAGACTCGAGCCTATATGTTCCGTTTGGATAGAAACGAACGAAACACGAGATTATAGACAGGTGCAGTGATATGATCATGCAAAGTTACGTCCCCGATTGTATTTGTATCGCGTACAAAGGAAGACTGACGATCGAGGTTTGAGTGAAGCTCAGAACTGAAGTCCAGATTCTATTGTCCTATTAAGAAAATAATATTTTTATATTATGTAATTATTATTACGAATTATTTACGCGTTAACTGAAAATATTCTACATTACATAACAGAGCTATTTAGCTATATGATGATTAAATGACCGTAATTAGGACTATATTATTTACAGGATCATTAAATATTGATATTTTGTGTCTTTAATTATTACACATTTCGTAAAGAACGGCGTTTGGAATATGGGGCTTTAAGAAGAGACGAATTTAGACTTTTGACATGGTGATTTTAGATTAAGCCTGCATTTTTCCCCAATTCCTGGTCTGCAACAGGAGCGCAGATCAGGAATTAATGGGATACGGGTGGGAACGAATGGGACCGGACTCCTCCCCAGAGGGTAGAAAAAGTTGAACAACTTTGTTAATCTCTTAATTTTTAGGATGTTTTATTATTTTTTTCAGCTCTATATACGCTAACATAGTAGTAACTTTTTTTTTAAAATATGCAAACAGGTTTATTACACAGAATTAGCGTTTACGTTTGGAATATGAAAGATAGGAAAATTAGTTCATTCAATAAGAATCTTGTAAATAGTGTTTCAATAAAGCGTATTTGTATTGTGTTATTACAGTTTACTTTAGTGAGATTAATGTGAGGATATCATCACATGTTTTTCAACCAATTTAAAAGATAGTAATGTTGATTAGCCTTAACTTCCTTTTCCTTTAGCCGACTCGACCCCGGATCCCGGACCCCGCCCCCAAGCCTAAATTCTAGGTACGCCACTGGTAATGTGTTCACTAGAGGATTATAAATAAGAAAAAATAGAGAATACAGGTAAAATTAAAAGAATCGTGTAGGCCTATGTTATCTCTGGGTAAAAACGAACAAAACATGCGATTGTAGATAGGCTTAAGTGTGGCAATATGATCATGCAGAGGTACGTCTCCGATTGTGTTTGTACCCAGTAGGCTAGTCTACCTACAAGAGAACAACTTGATTGATGACTGACGTTTGACGTTCACATCCTATTGTCCACTACCGTTAATAAGAAAATAATATTTTTATATTATGTAATTTTTATTACGAATTATTTATGCCTAAATTAAAAATATTCTACATTACATAACAGAGCTATTAGGCTATTTGATGATTAAATTACCGCAATTAGGACTATATTATTTACAGGACCATCAAATAAGATTGGTATTTTGTGCCCTTAATTAGGCTATACCTTATTTCGTACAGAACGCCTGTTTGGAATATGCAGCTTAATGTACAGACGTACTCTATTTAGATTTTAGACATTGTGACAATGAATAACTTTTGTTTTTTACAGTTCCTGATAAACCTATGCAGTGAATTAGTTGCAACCAGAAATATTACAGATAGTAGGGCTAATTAGAGTAAATTGTGTTAAAATTAAGTAATGGCTTTGCTGTTTATTAAACTACGGTCATTCAGGGGCGTGTTTACGGTGGAGGCGAACGGGAACGGATCCCCCCCGAGGATCAAAAAAAGTTGACGTCTAAAAATTAACCTCTAAATTTTAGCCTGTTTTATTACGGTATTTTTTTAGCTTTATACACTAATATAGTAGTAACTCTTTTTTAAATACACAACCAGGTTTATTACACAGCATTTGCGTATACGTTTGAAATATGAAATTTATGAAATCAATCCGGTCAATAGGTAAGTATCTTCTACACAATGTTTCAATAAACGATATGTTTATTGTGTTATTACCGTTTACTTTAATAGGATATATTTCAGAATGTTACCACATGTTATTTAATCAGTTTAAAGATATTAGTGATGATTAAAGATAATTAATTTAAATATATAATTTTGAAGTTTTTAGAAAGATGAAGAAAGAAACGGAAGTTATTAACACAGTGAAGAAAAGAAAGCTTCAGTATCTGGGACATCTCATGAGAAATGAACAGAGATGTTACTTATTTCAATCCATACTACAGGGAAAAGTACTTGGAATGAGAGGAGTTGGGCGACCGAGAATATTATGGCTGAGAAATTTAAGGACTTGGTTTGGCTTGAATACAACTGACTGATTCCGTGAATAGTCTGTATGATATCCAACATCCGAAACGGATAGGAACTATCAGAAGAAGTGTTATTAGTCTTGACTTGTTTTTTCTTTTGTATGAAGCCTACTCGACCGAACTCGACAGACTAAATTCTAGGTACGCCATTGAACAGGACCATCAAATATTCATGCTTTGTGTCCGCAATTAGGGTACAACTTGTGTCGTACAAAACGCCAATTCGAATATGCGAGACTTTAAGGAGAGACGAATTTAGACTTTCGACATTGTGATAATGGATTTTGTTTTTCTTTTAAGTTCCTGGCTTGCAGTGAGTTTGAATAAAATACTGTAGACAGTAGGCGTAACTAGACGAAACTGTGTTAAATTAAGCAATGGCAGTGCCGACTTACCATTGCTTAAAATAAACTATGTTCATCGTAATTTTTACTTCCATGTACAGTAAGGAAATGGAAGTGCGGAGATCGCGAAAAAAGTCGTGTTCGACAAAAGGGCTGATTCTGATTTTACTACCCTCAAAACACGAAGAGAAGTCAGTTTTCGAAAAGTGTCTGTGTGTAGAATTTTTTCTATGGCGAAAGATAACTGCCGCAAATTCAAACAGAATCAAATAATTTTTTGCATAAGTGCCCGAGTTGTAGAGGACTCAAGGCCTATTGATTTTGGTGAAGCTTGGTTAGGGGGGAAGGGTAGTTTATACCTGCAACGTTTTACGTTTTAACAAGAGTAAAGTACTTAAAAATTCATTTAAGTGGTAATTGTTAAAAATAAAATAATTTTGTTCCCAGGCAACCATGTTGTTCGGTTAGGAGGAAGGGGTAGTTTACCTGCATTGTTTTGTGTTTTAACAAGAGTAAAGCACTTAATTTTAATAAATATGTGCCCTGAAAGTAAAGCCATATTAATGCACTGTAAAATGGTAAATGAGATAATTATAGGCTAAATAGAGTGGGTAGTTGAAAGGGGTGGGGGAGATTTTTTGAAAATTGCTGTGTTGAAATCAAGTAAAGTACGAATATTTAATTTTGAAGGATAAGATAGCTTAGAAATTACATATGATAAAACTATTACTCTATGAAAGTGTAAATATCATTAATGGTGGAAATCGTTGGAGGAGGGACGATTATCTGCGTAGTTCAGTTTATAAGAATAAAGTACCTAATTTTTATAGATAAAGTGACTCGAAAATAACATTATATTAAACGACTACCCCATAATAACAAATATATCTATAAATAGTGAAAATAGTTTGTGGGTGGACGATAATTTTTTAGAAATTATCGAACCGAACTCAAGTAAATGATTTTAAATATAAATCTTAGAATCTTAGAACATGGAAGTGATGTATGGCTCTCCATACCGATTTTTTAAATATACAAACAGTTTTATTTCACATCATTTGCGTATACGTTTGAAATATGAAATTTATGAAATCAGTTCAGTCAATAAGTATCTTTTACACAGTGTTTCAATAACGAATAGACTAATTGTGTTATTACCGTTTACTTTAATGGGATTGATTTGAGGATGTTAACACACGTTTTTCAACCACTGCAAAGATAGTAATGTTGATTAGTCTTAAAGGTTTTTTTCTATTGTATGGAGCCGGCTCGACCCCGGAGCGCGAAGCTCAAATTCTATATAGCCTACGCCACTGGTCTGCAGTGAGTTTGAATCAGAAATACTGCAGACAGTAGACCTAACTAGAGGAAACCTACTGTCTCACAATGCCGACTCACTACTGTTTAAAATAAACTACGTTCATTGTAAATTTTTAAATTATGTTTTAGTTTAATACTTAGGGTTACTGAATATTTATGTTTAAGCATAAGTTTACAGAATATACACATTACGTCTGTACTAACGCGCGGATGCTGTTCGCAGGTATGGTTTCAAAACAGAAGAGCGAAATTTCGAAAACAAGAGCGTCTGGCTCAACAGAAAGCGTCGTCGCAGACGTCGAGTGGGGAGCCGCCAGCGTCCGGTGTAAAGAGTGAAGTAGGCAAAGTGAACGTGAAGGAGATGAAGCCGGCCACGCCTACCACTCCCACTTCGTCGCACAGTGGTAGTGGAGTGCAAGACGTGAAACCCGTCAACGGCGCAGGTATATAGACTGTAGGCTACTGTACTTCCTAAATGTGACGTTATACGGCTAACATTAATCGAGAAATAGTTTGCGATTTTTGATAGCCTATTTATGAAATTAGGTATAAAATCTGTATTATTGAAGATTTTGTGTGTGTGTGTATGCGCGCACGCGCCCCGCCGTATCCATTGTCTATTCAACTATACCTTCAAAGCACGTATTAGTTACAGAAACGGACGTCACCTCCGGGGGGCAGGGGAGACCCGTCCCCCCAGAATATTTTCGGAAAAGCTAAAATCCTAAATAATTTTTGTAACTTACGTTGTCTTTAAATTACATCACATTGTAAAATTAATTTGTATATGTCTACAACATTATATCAATTGTATATAAGTAATATTAAAAGATTAAAACCTATTAAAATTGAAAAGAATGACACATGAAGTAGGCCTATTCAGTATACCAAACGTTCCGTACCCCTACGCCCTCCACTAATAATTGGGACTGGTGACATCCATGGTTACAAACAACATAAACTTCGTGATATTACAAAATCAATTATCATTTAAACAAAATCAACTATCACAAAGATAGAATAATTATAAATATAATTATAAAAATTATCTTAAAAACACAAAGATCGATTTTAAAAACACGTCAGTCACCGCTGATGTAATTTTTTAAAAGACAACGTTTCCGCTACTCCATCAAACAAATCGGTACCCGCGTCAGGTAAATAATTCTTCTTCTTCACTTCAGGGATTAGGCTTGCAGCCTGTTCCGTCTTCACAGCCACCGTCTACTTGGTCTCCCTCTATCTCGTTCTCCAAGAGGTTTATACTGGAATATCTTTTTTGGTAAATAATTCTGAAACATAAAAATACAATTATATAGACCTGAACACAACCTATCACACTACTGTTCCGAGTCACATACATTTATTTTTTTTTAATTTTTATTATTATTTATTATTCTTTTTTTTATTTCAACGGTAAATTTAATAGACCCTTCTTGATTATTCATGAAGAATAAAACAACTCACTGCAGTATGTTCGTGTGACTTGTATTGTTATGTTTAAAATTCTTTGCCTAAGAATTCAGTTTCCTCATAATTCTAGGACAACGTTCTAAACGTTCAGTGATTGTTAATTGTTAATATTTAACACTCGCGCGCGCACACACACACGGTTTAGAGATACACATAATTGTTAATTCATTAACGATTTTATATGAAACGCTTCGTTTTCAAGTTATGGTGAGTCAAAGACTTTCCCCCCCCATAAAAGATTTCTTTCCCTCAGAAGTAAAATAATGTGATAATAAAATTCTAATAGATTCCAGAACTGTAACCATCATCATCGAAAAGTCATCCAAAAGCCCAAACAATATGAGTTGAAAACATGGTTTTTAATTAACGATCTTTATTAAGATCGTTAATTAAACAATTAACTACAACTACCTACTTAATGTAGGTAACAACAATTACCTACTTTCTCCATTGACGACACTGCGCACGGCACGGCAACTGATACACTTCTGTATGCTTACAAAATGTCCAAATAGCCCTGCAACACTCTAAACTTAATTGCTGATCATTAGGTGACTCTATAATGCCAACTTACGGTACGAAAATTGTGTGTTTGACGTCGTAACAGCTCAACAACAAGTATCCTGATGACGACATAAATATTGTCGAAACGTCGACACAAGTAGGCCTAATGTAAAATTTGTGTTATACTGATTGACCGATCCTCGCTAAACCTTCCATAGTTAAAATTTTTTTAATTTTTTTTATTTATTATAATGCAGTTTTACAATCTACTCATTTTACAGAGTAATAAGTAAAAGTGATGTATACGTCGTCACTTGAGGTGGGAACCATCCAGCGATGATTACCACGTTCACCGGGTCAGGTCATCTGGCCACTATCCCTTCAGCCTTCTTACATCCAGTGATGGATTGAGGAGCTCGTTGATCAGGTTACTGCTGTGTCCTATATTGCGGTTCCTGTACTTAGCGGCGTGCATCTTGATGACATTAGAAACGTATGGAATGTTGAGGTCTTTGTGAAGAGTATAATTATAGATGAACCAGGGAGCATTCGTTATGCAGCGCAAGATTTTTGACTGAACTGTCTGCAGAATCTTTGTGTTGGAAGGTTTAGAGCAGCCCCACAATTCTATGCCGTAAGTCCAGATTGGTCTGAGCACTGCTTTATATATGATGACTTTGTTTGCGAGAGATAGCTGAGGTTTTCTACCTATGAGCGAGTACAGTTGCCTAGCTTTTAAGTTGAGTTGTTGTTTCTTAGCCAGAATGCGGGCTTTCCATGTTAATTTGTCGTCCAAATGCAGCCCCAGGTATTTAACTTCTGATTTTATAGGTATGGGGGCATCGTTTATAGTGACTTGTGGACAAGAGCTACGTTTCATGGTGAAGGTTATTTGAGTGGATTTTGCAGAATTAACTCGGATCCTCCACCGCTGGAACCAATCTTGCAGGAGGTAAAGATGGCTTTGCAGTTTCTCAGAGGCTCGTTCCGGGTTGGGATCTACTGCGAGGATAGCGGTATCATCAGCGAAGGTGGCGGTGGTAGTGTAGTCTGTCACAGCTAGGTCGGCAGTAAATATAAGATAGAAGTATGGCCCCAGAACGCTGCCCTGAGGCACTCCCGACTTTATAGGAGAGATTACGGACACAGTGTCTTCGATTTTGATTTGGAAGTGTCTATCTTGCACATATGATTTCAACAGTAAATATAGTTGATCAGGAAGTTGTTTCTTCAGCTTGTACAGAAGGCCCTCATGCCAGACTTTATCAAAAGCCTGCTGAATATCCAGGAAGACAGCTGCGCACATCGTCTTCTTTTCCAGGCTATCCCTAATTTTGTTCACTATTCTGTGGCATTGCTGCACTGTAGAATGTTTTTCTCTGAACCCGAATTGGTGTTCAGGGATCAGGTACCTAAAGGGCACTATTTGTTTTAGTTAGTACCATAGTTAAAATAAAATGAAAGTTTGAATTCAATTCATAGTGCATCATCACCATTTTCACATGACAGCATAGGCAAGGTGTGTCTGTTCTGCCTTCAAAGATCCTTCAAACATCTCTCCCTGGGTCTACCCACACGTTTGTTTGGCTAGTCTAGAATCTGACATTCTTTATACGTATTTTTCCACCGTTGTTTGTAACCTTTTAATTTTTAATTCAACTTAAAAACCTGTAATCCTTCTCTTGTGGCCTCATTCTTTACAAGGTCAAGTTGAGAACACCTTTTAACTCCTCTTAAGAACGCCATTTCCGAGGCCTGTAATTTATTTTCTTGTTTCTTGGTTGTAGTCCACAATTCTCACCCATAGGGACTGCCATAACTTTGTAAAACTTTAATTTTGTATCTCGATGTACCTTGTTTCTAAGAATACAGTTGATTGTTCCACACATCGTCTGGAACTTACCTAACTTAACGTCAATATCATAATTCCTATCATAACCAATATCATTTCCCTAATAATTAAAATGACTCACATGTTCTAGAATTTGATCATTGATGATTATTTTTGTTCCTATTTGTTCCTTGCCTCGAAATGCAAGGAACCTTTGTTGTTATAGTGAAGATTTTCATATTTTATTGTTTCCAAATCTGATGAAGCTTGAAAACATATTTCTGTAAAACAGATTCTGTATTTTGAAGTACAAGCAAACAACAGCACATTCAGATATCTGTCTCGTGATAACTTAATACCAGGGTTCACCGGATGTTTCCATTTCCTTACTAGAACGTCAATATAAATGTTAAAACGAGACGGTGATATACACACCATTGTCTAACACCTCGACTGACAAATATTTGTTGAGATATCCTACAATTATTTTTAACAGCTATAAGTTACTTGTTCCCAAACGAAAATTTCTCAGATAATTTTGTTAGCATATTTTTTTTGTTACTTTTAAGACCAAAAAATGAAGTAAAACTGGTTAGACGTAACTTGAAAATGTTTATAGGTACCTTTATTTCGACCTACAGAATACCTACGTTCTGAAAGTGAAGGGGGTAAAACTTCATGAATCACCTGTATACATATCTAATAAGTAATGTGTTAAATGTTCAAACATTTCTACGAGATTATAAAAACTACCAGTTGAATCACGTATCTTAAGTTCCGATTGCTTCTTAAACTTATATGTAAAATCTGTATGGTTCGTTTATGAACTAAATACCTAAATGCATTTTAGAAATTTTATTACGATATAATTCTTACTAATACGAAACATGAGTGCATTAGTTTCCTTTAAATTTTACAAATCTTTAGCTCCTTAACATTTACAAGTTTTTGGAAAAGATACGACGCGTATAAGGACTTATATCGTACGTTTTTGGCCTATAGGCTAAGTAGGCCTATGCTTGTAAAATATTGAACTGGTTTTCTTTCCCTATTTTTTTCTGAAAGATAAGCAAGCACGTAAGCCAGTAGAATGTATATTTGTTAGTCATAATAATTATAATTAATATAGTTAATGCTTTAGACTAGTCATAATTCACCTTTGAATTTATGGGGGGAGGCGAAAAAAAAAGCTTGATTCTACCGAAAAAAAATCTTTTTTTTTTCGGTGGAATCAAAAAAAGCTTTGAAGCATTTTTTATAAAATTTTTCAAAATTGTTCATATTAGGAGTAGGTCATCAACAATCTGTCATCATGCACACGAACGTTAAAAATAACAAAGCTGTAAACGAAAAAAATGGTTAAACCGGAAGACATTTTAATGAAAATAAAGTAAAGAACTTACCATAATAAAAACTATTTATTTTCATAAAGTGCACAGAAATGTAAAACTTGAAAAAATTACATTTAAACCATAAATGAAGGTTTCAGTTCCTGTTCTTGAAAACAATAACTTACAGTAATTATTGTATAAGAAAAAACTCAAATTTGAAACGGTTTGTACTATTGTAGGTCTACTATTTTATATAGTACTTCGAAGCAGTAGGCCTACAATGCTGGTGCGTTCGTTCGTTCAAAAGAAAAGAAAATTACAAATTGGGTTGCGGGCGCGTCAAACCTTACCGACGGGCCGACTGCTGCTTTAGACTATAGCTGCAAAAATTATGAAGTATAACCGACAAGATAACAACGAACGATAGAGAAATTTTATAACACGAACAAACCTTTTAACAAATTTTGACAGGTCTACGTCTAGTCTTTGGTATCGTCAATAAAAATGTATCTATTTTTTTCTTATAAAAAACGATTACCCTTGACGTATGCTGTTTACCGCAGAATTACGATTACCATACTTTGTGTGCACAAACGCGCGGAGAAATGATAAAACAATTTAGTAAGAAAGAAAGAGAGCTAGCGAGGGTGAGTGGGCTCGCAGTGGACAGGACAGTGGCGTGTAATGGTGGGGCACATGTGTGGAGCAAACATCCAGCCAAACTGTGACACTAATGGAAACGAACGACCATTGCCGAGCAATTTTCTAGATTAAACGTCAGTGGTGGCGTGCGAGAGAGCGGAGGCGCGCGGCGCGGCGCGGTGCACAACGCAACAGATACCAAACTGGGGAAACATGATCGAGAGGCCGGCCAATGAAGTATGAGACACGGGTGACCATCTTTTGTCTTCCTCTCCCCTCCTCCCTTCCCTCCTCTACAGCAAACATATTGTAGCCTAACACAAACATACTGAATTTTTGACACGTATTTTAAATTGTAATCGTCTTTTGTTACCGAGTATAACAAAAGAAAAATATTAATTTGACCCTTAGTAATAATTTATGAATAAAATGAAAGAATCGTTAATTTACTAGTGACCGATCTTCTATTCTGGTGTAGGCTATCCATTGTTCATAACATAAAGATACCATAAATATTGTTACGATAGTCTAACTGATCGTCGTATGGTACAGTGGAAAACAAAAAAACAAGACACCAATTAATTCACTAATCACCGGCATAGCAGTTGAGTCACTAATCTCAATTAACAGTTTGAAATCAACAAGTTATTCAATAAGATTACACTCGTACAATTCATATAGCTTATAGAAACTGAAACCCCTACTTCATTTTGAGTAGTTAAAACAAAAAGAATATTTCTTTTTGTAAAGAGGGGTTACAAGTTAATTAAAACTAGGCTAAGGCCTAGAGAAGCTAAAAATTGCGCTGGATCCAGTAAGACGGGACTTGCAATAAAAACTCAAGACTTAAATAATTAACAATCTCATTTTATTATTCTATCTCATAATAAAAATGACAAAAAACAACAGTGATTTATAATTCCCCTTTTAAATGGTTAACTAAAGAAGTATACCCTCTCAACAAGGCCACCTGAAAAATATAAACTGAATCCACGAAAATAATTGCTATGTCACCATCAATGAATTGAAAATTTAAAATAATCATTAACCTCAAAATAAAACTCCCATTAAACTATTTATTAAAAAATAAAATTTATATCATATGTTTCTTTTAAAATGCAGTATATAAATTGATGAAGGTAAATGATTTCATTCACAGTTACTATTAATAATTAAAATAATTACTCATCCAATTTAAATGAACTTTAAAGGTGACACTTACTATACTTGTTAAATAAAATAATTAATTTAAAGAAATGATTAGCCACGATTATTGAGATAGAATACTCGTCTACTGGTGTATATAAATTCTAATAATAATAAAATCCCTATATCCCACCAAAAGTACAGCAATGCATAATATTTATATATATATATATATCCCCCAAAATGTACACAGAAATATACAGACATAACACGTTCCACAAGACAAATTACATATACAATAGTGTACAAATACATAAAGGTCTCTTGCCACGCCCTTTTTTTTATATTAGCCTTCTAGTGTATATAATTTCTAAACTTCTTCTTTATAGGAATCCCAATTAGGATTAAAGATTTATTTCTATAAATGTACCCCCATGGTGTGGGTTACTTGCCCGTCATGTGTATCATAAGGTATTGCATACAAATGTCCCCAGGACATTAAAATTTAAAACCAAGTGCCTAAGTGGCTAAGTGCTAAAATACTTAATTAAGGTGAGAAATAAAAAATGTTTAAAATAATTAACGCCCCCCAGTTACCATGATTAAAATAAAGAATTTATATAGACTAAAATAGGGCCAATTAATGAAAGGGAAAAATTGCACAATATTAGCACCTTATATAAAAAAATACATTTGTGTGTCAGAGACGGACATGTTTCTTCAATTTATAACCAGTCTCAACAACCTTGTTTCAACAACCTTGTTTCGACAAACAAGTTGAAAAGTGTTTCGACATGCACAGCTTGGTTGAAACTAATTTAAAATAACACCTACCTCCCCAGTAATCTTTTTATACAAATGACATAACCAGATTTTAAAAATAATAGAAAATATATGTTTTTATGCATAGTAAATTAAACTTGAGAAAATTGGTAATAACAAAACTGACTTTAAATCTGTAGCGAAAGTACTATAAAGAAATGAGTGGAAATCTAAGTTGGATGCTGTGTTGTAGACATGTCAGTCTCTGAACTGACAATTTACTATACATGTATTGAAATTTACAATTAATACTTAGTGTTCACACTAAACTGTCCCATCAATTGGGGATCCAAATGAATGTATACTTGAACGGTAAAACTGATGATTATGTATAACTGGTGCCATGTTGATTCTACGTGTGAATATAAATGGATATTTTTCACCTGTTTATATGTGCCCAGAAGGATGATCTCTTATTTATAGCGTGGCGATCTCATGATTGGCATGTTGTTGCGGCCGTTGTTCTCTTCGGTGTCGAGTGTGGAGCTTTTAAGATGTCATTTCGTTGAGTGGCAGCAGGACTTGTCTCTGTTCAGTGAACCCTATTGTCACACATTACATTTTTAGTGAGAGACCACACACAAATGCCCCCACTGTTTGGACACCCTCCAAAATACATAAATAAAAACAACACCTAGTTGTGTTGTACATAATAAAACTTGGTAACATTATTTTGGCCAACATGCCTTACTTAAAAAGTTCTCTAACAATGATTCTTTATAACGCTTTATAACTTGAACCTCACTGAATGTGAGTTGCTTTTGCAATATAATAATCTATCTTGGCTCTGTAACATCTTATGAACTTATTACTTTGAGTGAAATTGAGGTTACCACGTGGTGCAGAATTTATTTAAAACACATAGTTTTTTTACTCGATAGAATCTGAGAATACTATAACTTTGAATGTGACATGATTTACGTTTAAAACGTGCCCGAGTAAGTTCCCAATTATATATGTATAAAGTTTTACTGTCATTGTAGCAAAACTTTATACCACTTAATGACGACACATTGTGTAACAGGTTAAGTGCTCAACCGAATCTCGTTACATCGGTGTTAATGAAAGTGTAAAATTAAATATATTGTGGTTATTGGACTTTAGGTATTAAAGCCGAGATTCTGACACTCCAATAATCAAGTTTTATTGGTTTATAAAAACTTTACGAACAATCACGCATCTCACAATGCATGCTCCGACAAGTGGGGGCTTACTCAAGCTTACTAAAAAAAAACGTTTTCTCCTTTAAAAGTTTAGTATATAATTAATATAATGAAATCAAAACGTACCGCAGTCGTTAAGAAACTTATCTCATGTTTTAAGAAATAGACGCTAGATTTTCACACCTCTCTCCACCAAAGAGATTTTCTACGAGGTCGTGAGTTAGGCTTCGATTTTGAGACAAGCCTTAACAGAAAATTTCCGTTCGTTGTTCGTTTGTAAGGAAATTCTCACCAGGACGCAGCACTGTTTTAAAACTGCTGCAAAATCTCAGCAGATGGCGACACGGATCAAACAGTGAAAATTCGAAAACGGTAGCCTCTCCTATTCGCGGGTAGAGAGCAGCACTCCTTATTACTTTAACTTTTGTACTGTCCTTACCGTCAAAAAATGCCAATAAACTCGCGCTGAATCATTTGATTCAGCACAAAACCTGCAAGAAATATTGAAGACTTAAGTACAAAACATATATATATATATGTATATATATATAATGTGAAGCAAAATTTGTTGTTTAGTGAAGCTATAGTCCCCAAATGTATCTTAATTAATATTGTGTTTTACCAAAAGATTAGCCAATAATAATTATTCAAAAACCAAAATATAAAAATTATCTATAGGTCTAACAGAAATAAAACAGATTTTGATAGAATCAAACCTAAAACAGATAAATTAATTCATAATTTAAATGGAGTAAATAACATTGAATGCCTTGACTGTAAAAAATTTTATGTTGGCCAAACTGAATAACGTTTAAAAGAAAGATATATACAACACCGTAATTCATATTTAACATACATATTATTATTGGTATCCAAGTCACTTTGTTATTTATAGATTAATAAATTACCTTAGATCCGTCGTGCGACTTTAAATGACGCGTTTCGGAACATACGGTATGTTCCATCATCAGATTACTTCACTCAGTTGAGATCGTTAAATGTTAAAGTCACATAACTCAAATGTTGTTTACTCAAATGACCTGTGTTTTTAACATTTAACGATCTCAACTGAGTGAAGTAATTTGATGATGGAACATATGTTCCGAAACGCGTCATTTTAAATATAAAACAAAGCCACACGACGGATTTAAGGTAATTTATTAATTAATTTATAATTCATATTTAAAATCAGATACATATAAATCAAATTTAGCTACACACTCAATAAAAAACAAACATACATATCCAATTTTAAATAATATCAGTTTATTAAAACACATCTCCAAAGGTCCAAAAATGACCTTATGGGAAAATTTAGAAATATTAAAACATAAAACAAGCAATAAATTAATACCAGAACAAATTCAGATTAATACAAAAAATGATAATATTTTCAAAATTACTAATTTAATAAAATAATAAATATTTATATTATATTTTATAATTAATTATATAACGTACTTTATATACACATATAAAAATATTAAATTTAGTCTACATATAAAACAGCTGTTTTGAACAATTGATTTAACAATTTTGAATTTATTAATTTATTAATTTATATCTGATGATGATAGTTGGATTACTGTCGAAACATTTATAATTTAAAAAGGGTCCCGAAAAATGTTCCAAATAAGGGAAAAATTACATCTTGAGGTAAAGTAAATATAAATTTTAAATATATTATATACATCAAGAAATAGACTGAAGCGAAAAGTGTTTGAATTAGAAAATAAAAAATATATTCTTTTTAAACGTTTTTTATTATTAATAATAATATAAAATAACAAGAAAAATTTGAGCATATATGAATATAACTAATAATAATATTTATTCAAATCTATCCTAAAGTACTTGCCGTGATAACCTAACGCAAGTGACGTCATGTTTTGTGTTGCAGTGAAAATGTCTGACGTAGACCAGTCACCGACGTCGGTACCGAGCAACAAGTGGCCGCTTAGCGTAGCGTTATCACAGCAGGCGCAGCACCACCACCACCAGCAGCAGCAGCAGCAGCATCAGCAACAGCAGACGTCGTGCAGCAACAGCAGTCCTTCCTCAGCACTTCTGCAGCAGGCGCACAGAGCGCTGAGCGCGACTCATCAGCAGCACCAGATCAACCACCATCACGCGCTCAGTTCGCCGTTCACGTCCCTTCTAGGTACGAATCCTGCGAGCTACCTGCTGGGGCCGGCCGATCCTCTCAAGGGTTCCACGCTCGCCGCCAATCACCTCTTCTAGAACGTGCAAAACTTTTCAGATCACAAAATTCGCGATACGATTCATACCGTATAAATTACAAGTCGCATTTATGCATAATGCCGTTGTTACGGCAATTAAACTTCACAATACAGTGGAACTTGCTTATAACGAGATTCAAGGGACCGGACAAATGTGTTCGTTAAAACCGGGTGCTCGCTACATCCAAGTTGTCGACTCGCAAGCCTAAATTTTTATACCGTGATTATCGAACACACAACAAAAAAAGTATAGGCCTACAATAATATTTTGACATGTTTCACATTATACGCTTGAAAGTTAAATTTAGACTTTAAACATTTTTTAGACGCTAAAATTTTTTAGACATTTTTAGATGCTTTGCTGAATACTGGCGTATAGTGCATTCGCGAAATATAGTAAAAGTAACAGTGTAGTAAAAACTTACCACAAATCAGCCGGCTATCTGGCAAAAAACGCAAAACTTTCTATGCCACATGTAGGCTACAATATTTATTTTTAAATTACAAGAAAATTCACTCTAATTTATTTGTCTTTTTGTTCTTCGTTCTAAATATAATTGTCAAAACTATAAACTTAAATAACACACAACTTAAATAACCTTAAAAAAGTAATCTATTTTTGTTTATTTAGTAATTTTGTATGTGTAGATATCAAAGCAGTTTTGTAATTTATATATTCCACGAATTCATCACTTCCATTATTAGTTTCACTAAATTGCGTTAATGATTTTAAACGAATGTTTAAAATGCTGTATTGTAACGAACTTTTTGTAGACCTTAACCCATGAACAAGCCCTGCAATAAAATACTCGTTATAAGCAAGTCTCTAATGCATTCCTACTCGTTAAAATCGAGTTTAATTATCATTACTAAGATACAAAACCAAACAATCTCGTACTTTTGCTCGTTACATCCGAGTTCTCGTTGTAAGCGAACTCGTTATTCGCGACTTCCACTGTATTTTCTACAAACTAAATACATGCTACTGACATGGAAAATTTTGTTAATCATTTCCAGATTTAAAGTTGCATTAATTAATTTAAAAAATTATATAAGATTAGATTGACTTTTAGTTCCACGACAAAAACATAATATTTAATTTTTGACATCGCAATTGCTATTTCACAACGAAAGCCGAACAGCCTTTTTTACGTGTCCTGCTCAGAACCAGGAACTGTAGTTACTTAAGGTTTTTTGCTAATATCTGTTACATAAATAGGCCTACATCTCATTTAAAAAAAAATAAGGTGGACAAAGTATGGGAACAATTAATTTCTATGCTGAAAGTAACGCAACCTGCCGCTTAGAGGCTAATGATTTTTGAAATAAATAAAATTATTTCACTGGAAATAGTTTTTTTTTCAGTGATCATAAAAATTATAATTACAAAAACTGTACCGGTAAAATAAAGAGTCAGAATATATTGTTCTTACTTAGGCCTACAATCTGCCAGTCTTAAATATTTTTTTGCAGTGCCTGAAGTCAGTAGGCCTATTTTAGAACGAAATAAAAAGTGACACGTCAATAGAGTCTTCTTTGATTCAACGGTTCTTCTACTATCATGACATTCTTTTACCGGCACAGTTGCGTATTGTTCGATCTGTGATTGTGAAGCGTCGTCGGTTCGCTTGATAATACCTACACAAACTGTGAGGCTTCAGTTCGTTTAAGAACTCATTTGAACTGCAAACGAAATATATTATATATGTCTTAAAAACAGGGTACAATCTATCACCCTGATTACACAGTGATAGTATTTTTAAATGTTTATTATATGAATACTTATTAAAATTTAATATAGAATTTGTATTAGTTTTTAAATAATATTTATTGTTATTGAAATTAAATAAGCAAACCGAATGAATGAAAATACGTTTATGTCTGTGTAAATATAAAAAAGAAATTAATAGTGTACATAGATATTTGTAATAGAGTTTTACTTTTCAACTGGGCTCTACAAGTCCAATAGATAAAGTGAGTTAATGTTATTTTGGTCTTCTATAGATGATTGCTTTTATGACAATTAACGTCTTTAAACAAATTTTCACGTAATTCAAAGGTCTGCACTCTACCAGGATTAAGAATACATCAGAGCAGTGGTTCCCAAAGTGGGGTCTGCGGACACTTTTAAGGAAAAATAGAATATAGCCTACCGTAATTTTCTCAGATTTGTATGCTCCAAAATTTAAATTTTAGGATCTAAAAACAATTAATAGAAAACTCCAGTACATTTTTTGTTTAAACTAACTGTAATTGTAAAAACAATTTCAAACTAATGACTTTAATAATGTCTTTAAATCATGTCGCGTAGCAGATCTGTTTGTCAGCCGAATTGACTAGAACGCCACATCAACGCAGAACTGATCGCGCTGTTTTAGTCCACGTATATAAGCACTGTATCTCGCGTATAAGCACTGTACCTAAGCAAAACGTTTTTCCGTGTAGCTGGTTTTAGGCCTAAGTAGCTGCATTTCGACACATATGGCTGGTAAGATAAGACGAGGTTGGCAAATTTAAGAAATAAACTTGATGTCGAGAGTAACTTAATATTGAAATTATCAGACATTAAACCTAAGATTGCAGAGCTAATTGTGCAAAACCAGCTAGCTTCATTGTTCACATTAAACTATGTTCGATATCGTTAATAGACTATTATAACTTTGAAAGTTGAGAGAATTTTAATTTTAATTTATAATTAAAATATAACCGTTCCTATCATATTTACTGTTTGTTTTATTACGGAACTCAGACGGGGTCCGTGAATTTTTAAATTTCTTGGGAGGGGTCCGCGGACTGAAAATTTGGGAACCACTGGTCTAGCAGGATTAAGAATACATTAGATTATACGAATAACTTCAGTCTAAGAAATAAAATTTAATCTGAAAATTACACAACGGAATGTGACTTCTGTGCAACCGTTGTAGAAGACCCAAATAATATTGTATAATTATAATAATATAGTAACATTTGTTATTTCCGTTGTATAAATAAAGTGTTTCTGAGTGCTTTGTATTAGTGAAGATAATAATTTCACTAGAACTCGAATTGTGCCAACCGAATGAGAACACGATTTGTAAATAAACTAGAGAGTCACAAGATCGTTTTAATGTAAAATTTAAAAAAATTTACTTCATTTGGGCGGCCGCTATATCATTAGTATAAGTGTATTTATGTGTGCCTCACTACTTTAAAAAATATTAAACAATCAATCAAAGTGATTTTGTTTTGATATTATTTTATCAATTGCCTTATCGAGTTCCCCGTCCGTTTTCTTATAGGCCTACAGAGAGAAACTATTCTTAAGAACTACGTGTAGCATCCCACAAGGTCTTTCACGGTTGTAGAAATTAAAAATATATTCACACTCACAGCTTGAAAGAACCTGTATAGATGAAATAGTGAGACATGAAATGTTCCACGCAGATCGTATTGGCGGGGGAAGGGCAGGGAAAGTAGTGCAGGAAAATGGTGACCAACCATGACACACAACCATGTTACACACCAATTATGCAGATGTTCTGAACACAATATAATCGCTCAAAAAACAACGCGTCGAAGTAACGCTTGCGCAATGGATCTCTTGACACTGAGCACTCGGACATCCGTTTCATGTTTAATTATTTTATCTACACCCGTAACGTAATAGCGTGTTATCCCACTCATTTTGAGTGGGATAACAAGTTCATTATCGCACTGGTTTTGTTATCCCACTCGTTTATATTTTAAAATTTATTGAAACATAACACAAAATACAACATAATATTACAATCTAAACATGTTATCTACTTATTGTAGACATTAATAACACAGTCTTTAGAGTTATTTAAGTAAATTCCTGCTGTAGAAGAAGATCGGAACTTATTATATGCAATTTCATATTTTGATCTCGACTTCTGTGGTATTAAGTTGGATATGGTTTTTAAAGCTTCCTCTTCAATATCTGAAGGCAAACTTTCAGATTCACTCATTTTAAAACAACTTACAAATTACTAATTTGCAGCAAAAACAAACTATTTTTAATCATAACAACGTGGTTGCTATGGGAACGTATACGTCACAATACATTATTTCAACTGCTACGTATAGGCCTATAGCTTAAATTTTCTGATTCTCACATTTTTTATTTTTCAGCGGGTGTAGATAAAATATTGTACGACCCACCAGTGATAACGCATTATTAATATACTTGTGTGATTAGCTATGCACTCGTCGTCCAAACTTTCACACGCGTATATTAATAATGCTGTTATCCCACTTGTATCATAAATATCTATTAACTGTACACAAGAAGTACTCATTATAATTCCAATATCCAAGAAACAAAGTTGCACATAGGGTACCTGCAGCAGTTCGTACTCCCTGTTTTTAAAACTTTGTAAGCAATAAAACCTTTAATTTTACGAATAAAAGGTGAAAAAACTACAATCATTTTATAATGACTGTTCTAAAATCTATACTACAAACTATAAAATCTATACTCCAAATCGATCTGCATTAAACCAGTTTTGTGTTATCATCTGTAACAAAGCAATCTACAATCCTGTTCTTACTTACCGATAATATCGCTGAAAATAATATTTTAAAGTAGTTAATATAGGCTACATTTTAATTATTAAAATAAGAACATACGATATTTAGTTTACTCAAGATAGGCAACATTTAATCAGTAAATTAATACATGTTATTTATAACATGTGATGAAGCCTAATTATGGTAGGCCTACTTTCAATTAACCAACAGACTCTTTCGTAAATATGCGTTTTTGTTGGCTATACAAAACTAAGCCATATAATATTTTCGTTGGTAGAAGCCTGATGCAAGTTACTGCTGGGAGTGTGTCTTACATTCCTGTTCCTTGTTTTATTAGGCCTGTGTTCTGCCTAGTCACCGGCCAATTGGCCTATATTAGTAGTGCCTCGTGATTCTGACGTTGGGGGTTCAATGTCTGAATGTTTATACTAAAATAAGAGCAATTATTCCATTCCAAATAACACACGGGGTGGGTCTGAACATGAAGACATAACTATTGACAAATTTTAGTAGGCCTAATATTAAGTTGTGTTTATGCTGTTTGTAAATTATTCTAAAAATATATAGTTAAAATAAAGGCTAGTTAAATGTTTCTGTTTAATATTTAAAACGGGAAGCGGCCTACCGAGTTCCTTAATTTTGCATTTATCTTTAATAGAGAGAGAGAATAAAAATTTGTTTTTAAAGTAGACTGAACACTAGGTATTCATTTTACCAAATCAATGAACTGAACAGAAAAATAAGAAATACCTGAACACTTAACACACAAAAATACCACCAAACACTTTGAAGGTTATACACGCTTCGATCAACTTAACGTTATTTAATGACTACATTAAACACACTTTATTGTCGGAATACAATTACTTCACTATTTTATTTTATTTTAAGACTTTACTACACACATTTTCATTGAATTCTAAATGAAATAGAGAAATCTGACACAAAACTGAAGGTAAACGGACAAATCATGTGGTAAAAATTATAATAATGGTGAATGGCGGTATTATAAAAATGTTAAAATTCCTGGTCAGTGCGGTTCGGCCGTCGTCGGTACTATTCGTCTCTGTCACTAACACTCGGGATTAGCGACTGCTGTGTGTAATTTTGCGTATACTGATTTCCTCCTCCAAAGCTGTCTACGCAGTCCAGGAGGTGCTGAGAGTCGTTTTGCACCTCCAGACAGTTGTAACGAACAATTCGCCTATTACGCGAATCCATTATTGTTCGTTCAGTCAACAAGATTAATTCCCAATCTTGTTATTTAAACCATTATCTCAACAAATCCTTAACCATATTTAAATTATTTAGGGGGTTCAATGAACCATTGAACCTTATGGACGAGCCGCCACTGGCCTATGTGCACGCGCGTTATAATTGGTCTCTTATTCTTTGATCCAATCAAACACAAGCCGTTCGGACGTCAGATTCGTCACAGGAATTAATTGGCTGGAGAAATCGTAGCAAAATAAAAACAACTGTATTCAGATTAACTTGCATCTTTTGACCGTTACATGGTATTAATAAATACGTGAGGAAGGAAATGCATTTTTTTTTTTGCTTCATATGATAAGTGCATAGGCAGTGATTTATTAAACAATTAAAACCATTACAAAAAGCAAGAGCTCAACAAAAATCAATGGAGATAAAATGTTTCTTTAATTTGAAACAGGCTTACTGTGTTTGAATACCTTAAACACAGAACGAAGAACAGGTACAATTACGGTTAACTGTAAGTATGGCATGCATTGGCATGGTTTTTTCGAACATACAAAGTTTATGGAACGTTCTACAGTTAGGTATAAACTGAACGGGCTTGGACGGTCAATGCGGAATAGGCCCGAGATTACTGTAAGAGCCAATCTACTTTTCGGTGTCAAACAAACAAATTTTCACTGGAACATGAGAAGTGACTCCGCAAATATTATAAAATCATGAAGACCGTAAACAACAAACTTGAGTAAATGACAAGTCATAATTATTGTCTCGTTATTTATCGCTTATAACTATCCCTTACATTGCGTAACCCTTACCTATTAAACACATGATAAGGCAGACAATTGGATACATATGTGCACTAACCAATAAAGGTTTTTAATATTTTCTGTGAAATCTGAGAATATTACAAGATACGAGTTCATGTTATTACAGATTGGCCGAGTCTTGGGTATCTCCATAGAGGTATAACATATCTACCTCCATTGGTATGTCTACGCGCTCTGCACATAAAATAGTATAATACTGTTACGACGCTCTAACTGATCGCCGTATGCTACAGTGGAAAACAAAATACAAGACACCAATTAAGTCACTAATCACCAGCTTTAATTATCACAATTAAGCAGTTTGTAATCAACAAGATAGTCTCTTACAACAATCAAATAAAAATTGTTCACACGCAATAAAAATCTCAGCTAATATTAAACACAATTGTATTACAATTGTCCCTCACAATTATTAAACCCATAACACTTCGCCACAATACTACGAACCGCACTCGAATAAATCGCAACTCAAACTGAAACTGAGCGTCGCTGAGTACTTGTATTTATACCCCGCCGAAGTACCAGAAACATCCATACTACGCATCAGCGCTACACTAGAACGTAATTGATTGCGGCCTTGACACAGTGTGCGCGGCTGGCGAAGTCTAGAAAATTCTCGCTAACGCATTTCGAGATCACGTACGGACACAATATTACAGCCGGATTTCACTGGAACATCCGAGAAACACGTAGAATGTTTTGGTAATGGTGTAACATTTTTTCCGCATTACGTAACAATATTATTAAATTAACAAGTTGTACGTCTTCCATGTAGTCCATGTGTAGATTTATTCATATTCGGTTTGTAAAAACGATTTTATATTTCAAGCGAAGCATGTATGGGGAACTTACTTAATTTTTTCTTATCAAATTTTAATATTGTGTTCAGTACAATTACTAACTGTATTAGTGTAAACGGTTTGAGTGCGTAATAATCCATCCTCATCGTCATCTTCACAGCACATGCCGTCATAGGCAAGGTGCTGCCTGTTCCGCCTTCAAAGATCCTCCAGCCATCTCTTCCCGAGTCTACCCTCACACCTGTGTCCTATAGGTTTGTACGTCCAGACTTGTTTGTCCAGTCTAAAATCTGACATCCTTTCTAAGCGTTCTTTCCACCGGCGTTTGTAATCTTTTAATTTTTCATTCAGATTAAAAGCATGTGTCTCTTGTGGCCTCATTCTTTATACGTTCACGTTTAGAACACCTTTTAATCCCCTTAAGAACGCCATTTCCGAAGCCTGTATTTTACTGTCTTGTTTCTTGATCGTTGCCCATAATTCACACCCATAGGACAGTACAGGTACTGCCATAACTTTGTAAAACGTATAACCTTATTACCATAATAATTAATTTTTTAATTACAGTGGAACTTGGTTATAACGAGATTTAAGGGACGGACAAATGTGGTCATTAAAACCGGGTGCTTGCTAAATCCGAGTTGTCGACTCGCAAACCTGAATTTGTATATCGTGATTAAAAACACACGTGATAAATGTCTACTACAGAAAAGACTTTGCACAATACAATTTAGACTTTAAACATCTTTTAGTCCCTGAATATTGGCGTCCATGCCACATCTACAATATTTATTTTTAAATTACAAGAAAATTTACTCTAATCTATTTGTCTTTTTGTTCTTCGTTGTAAATGGAATCGTCAAAATTATATTTCGCACACAGAACTTAATTAACCTCAAAAAAGTCACCTATTTTTGTATGTGTAGTAGTTTTGTATCTGTAGATATCAGAACAGTTTTGTAATTTATTTAAACATTCCGCGAATTCATCACTTACATTATTAGTTTTACTAAATTGCGTTAATGATTTTAAACGAATGTTGAAAATGCTGTATTGCAACAAACTTTTGTTAGATTTTAACCCACGAACAAGCAAGCCTGCCATAAAATGCTACTTACCACCAATGCTAGTCTCTAATGCGTTCCTACTAGTTAAAAGCGAGTTTAATTATTACTAAGATACAAAACCAAACAAATCTCGTACTCTTGCTTGTTACATCCGAGTTCTCGTTATAAGCGAGCTCGTTTTTCGCGAGTTCCACTGTATTAACGAAAGGAAGGTAAAAAATTGAAAATTTTTTAGTATTACAGGAACAAACCGTTTTGAGAATTGCTGTTTTAGTAGTGTTAGCAGACAGGCGCCACTTAAGTAAGCAGTAAACATACGCGCAAGAGTTACATCAATTTTATAGCTGAGACGCTAAAATTAAGCAGTAAAACTTGGTCATTCGCGCTCGTAGTACTAAATCGACTACAGATTTAAACACAAAACGCTACTTTGAACACCGTGAAAACAGAAACGTGATTCTGTACTGCACAAACGAGATACTAAACAGTAGTCGATTGAATGAAATCACTCTGTTAATATTTATAGTTTCGTCAAGCTATTATGTTACATTCGAAAAGCTTTAGGCATAAGATCCTACTTTAATTATTACTTAACGTTGAGCGACAGCGCATTTAATCTGTATACGGTCAGGGCTGCCGCTGCCATATGTGCACCGCACACGGGCGGCCGTACCATACACTAGGCCGTAGACTGGCAAATTCATCAACAGGTTTTGGAAAATAAATTAAAACAATTAATACCGACTACGTCTGGGTAGCCTATATGACATTAACGTTTATTGAGGTGTTCTTCATATTTGTTTTGTTAGCATTGCCGCAATGTACTGGCATCAGCCAGGTTACAGTGGGAACAGGCGAACGATCGTTTCCTAAACTAAAAATTATAAAAAACTATTTACGGTCTTCCATGATTCAAGAAAGATTATCAGCCCTAGCTACTCTATCCACAGAACCTGAAATGTGTAAGGCAATAAATTTGAGTAATGTCATTAAAAATTTGTTTCTGAAACCAAAGCGCTCTTTTAATAAACTACTCTCTGAAAAGACGACAGCGCAAATAAACTATTATATTTTCGAAAATGTATTCAACACTTCTACGAGCACATCTTCCACTTGTACCGTGTAAGTACTCAGCTAAATAAGTTTTTGAAAAATATATTTACTTTTTGTCAATTTTACTATTTATGTCTGTATCAATTTTTAATTAAAATAATAACTTATTAAATAGTGTGGCAAAGTAGTGATATGGAAAGTATATTCAGGAGGGCGGCAAAGCTAAAACTGCACACGGGCGGCAAGCACTCTAGCGGCGGCCCTGTGTACGGTCGCTGTTAAGGTTCTACAAAGCGACAGAAAATAGAGAAAAATTCTCTGTATGATCAGTATTATGATATACCCAGCAACACTATGTGTACGGTCGCTGTTAAGGTTCTACAAAGCGACAGAAAATAGAGAAAAATCCTGTGTACGATCAGTATTATGATATACCCAGCAACACTACATTCCTAAACTTTTTTAAATCTGCCCAAGTGGGAGTTCAGTTAGAGTTCTTAAGCCTTTACAGCCGGCGTCCATACAGATGGAAAAATTATTGGCCGGGCTGTGGTCTGGAGTCTACACTGACAGACGATTCGGCCTACCATCGGAGGTCATCTTGTCTAAGAAGGCCCAGTTATACACAAACTTTATAAACATACAGTCTCTTCCTCATCGCTGGGGTGAATTGGCGAAGACACCGTGGCAATTGGTATCGACACTGACTGTATTGTTAGCTAGAACACAAATTTTTGTTTTCGGATTCAAACATCGCTGTCTGTTCTGACCTCCGCCATTGTAGTCTCGTTACAACCGCATTCCATGGTTGACCAATAACTTCTCTATGAGGGCTTTTTGTAACGGCGACTTGTAGTTTACTCCAACGTGAGTTGAATTTGCAAGTTCTTCAACTTGTACTACTTCTGGTACGCAGGTCTATATCATTGTTATGCTAGCGATCTTGCTTTGAGCTTCCACATATTGCCCGAAGGAATATCCCGCAACTGTGTCCTTGAATGAGTGAATCGGAGGCCAAATATCATACGGTGATCCTACATCGCGTGAAGACTCCTACCTGACGGATTATCTTATTGAACCGTTACTTCGGATGTTTCGCTACTTTTGTTTGGTTCATCGTAATTTCTTCCAGATCCATCTTCTTTGTCAACTCAAAGACCTCTCCCCTGGGCAAAAAAGTTGTAAAGACGCTGTACGCCAGTCCGGTGTCGCTATATTGGGAAACTCCGCTCGGCCAACAATGGAAACTCTTTAGGCTGGTATCTGTGGAGATATTTCATCCCCTTCCAAAGGAGCTGGGAATAGAAACACATTTTTACCGCCAAACGTCACCTCACTCGTTCAGCCTCTCGTCTATTTTACAAAATAAAATAAAAGCGAGAAAGGTGACACACTCATCGTCAGCGAACACAGAAGAAAAGCGACAAAGGTGACACACACTCACCGTCAGCGAACATAGAAGAAAAGCGACAAAGGTGACACACTCACCGTCAGCGAACATAGAAGAAAAGCGACAAACGTGACACACTCACCGTCAACGAACATAGAATAAAAGCGACAAAGGTCACACTCACCGTCAGCGAACACAGAATAAAAGCGACAAAGGTGACACACTCACCGTCAGCGAACACAGAATAAAAGCGACAAAGGTGACACACTCACCGTCAGCGAACATAGAAAACAAATTTAAGACATGGTATTCTGGTGGTCATAAGTTTCTTCCAAAACCCTGCAACCATCGTCGAATAAACTTCGTGGAACAAATGGGCAATTAAACCTTCACGGCGATGGTGAGGAAGGTTGTTCCAACGAAACCGTAGACGAAATAACTTACAGGATTTCTGAGTGGCAAGATGTCATAACAAGAGACATTGAAGAATGTCATGGCAAGAGACATTGAAGAATGGGTTAACGATGAGGGAAGAAACGAATTTCGTGGCAATGAAATTTTTAGGGCACTTTCTGAGAAAAAATTCTGTTGCCAAAACGGAAGCTTTGTCTTATGAAGGAAGTTCAACTCACCATATTTCACAAGCAAACAGACTGGCTGCCTTGGAACTGCGTTACAATATGTAGAACAGCAACCCGAAGCTCAAGTATCAGACTTAATTTTATTAAAAATATTCAGGAAACTAGCGAATACTACCGACAAGAAGGCAACCATCACAATCTTTTCTAAAAAAAGATTGAGTTTTTTTAAACAGTTTGATACTGTATTCGGTATTCACATATACATAATTAAATTCTTTTTCTTAGTGCTCTTTTTGTTTTACTGCATTTATTTTAAACTGTAGACCCAGATCTAGTCTAGGCCAAGGAATAGTTTACGAAATTTTAAATGCATAGTATTTTACTGATCAATAAACACAAATAGACAAATAGATCAAATAGATACTTTGACGCAAATAGACCGATGGCTGTCAACGAGGACTAAATCAGGAGCAACTAGGATGGACACAATGCCCACGAGGAATGCCTGCTCTCACCTTAGGAGGTCAACGGCCGGTGTGAAAGCGTAGGAGCAGGCCCTCGATATCTGAAACTTAACCCAGCAAATACAGGAAAGTGGAATTGTATATAAAAGAAAAAACTATTTTATAAAATATAAAACAAGTAGAGACTCTGTTTTTTATTGATAAGTGTAAAACATATCAAAATTTATTTATTTATTAAACTCATAATTATGAGATATAAACTGTATATGTGTTATATAAAAATAACGGTATGGAGAACCATACATGACTTCCATGTTCTAAGATTTATATTTAAAATCAGTATTCGGTTCGATAATTTCTAAAAAAGTATTGCCCACCCTCAAACTATTTTCACTATTTATACATATTTTTGTTATTATGAGGTATTCGTTTAATATAATGTTATTTTCGAGTCACTTTATCTATAAAATTTAGGTACTTTGTTCTTATGAAGAAACTGAACTAGCAGATCATCATCCCTCCTCGTCAGCCGATCCCCACCATTAATGATATTTACACTCTCATAGAGTAACAGTTTTATCAAATGTAATTTCTACGATACCTTATCCTTCAAAATTAAATATTCGTACTTTACTTGATTTCAGCACAGCAATTTCCAAAAAATCACCCCCTCCCCCTACAACTACCCACTGCATTTATAACAATCTCATTTACCATTTTACAGTGCATTAATATGAGTTTATTTTCGGGGCACTTATTTACTAAAATTATGTACTTTACTCTTGTTAAAACACAAAACAATGCAGGTAAACTACCCCTCCCTCCTAACCGAACAACCACGTTGCCTGGCAACAAAATTATTTTATTTTTGACAATTACCATTGTTCGAAAAAGTTTAAATGAATATTTAAGTACTTTATTCTTGTTAAAACATAAAACGTTGCAGGTTAATTACCCCTTCCCCTTACCGATCTTTATCAAAATCAATAGGCCTTGAGTCCTTTACAACTCGGGCACATATGCAAAAATTATTTGATTCTGTTTGAATTTGCGGCAGTTATCGTTCGCCATAGAAAAATTCTACACATAGACACACTGACACTTTTCGGAAAATAACGTTTCCTCATGTTTTGAGGGTAGTACAATCAGAATCAGCCATTATGTCGAACACGAATTTTTTTTCGCGATCACCATACTTCCATTTCCTTACGGAACATGGAAGTAAAAAGAATAACCAATAAACGTATTAATTCACCTAATCAATACGCCTGTGTGATTGTAACAATATATTGAATTGTAGGAAATATGAAATAAACGTAAACATTATTGAACACGTGCAACGGTGTAATGGCGGAAAAGATTTGTGTGTATTTGTGTGTTTTACACACGCTCTGTGGCTTGTTTAAAGCAAATTAAGTTAATAAATCATTAAAGTTTGGTTACATTGGGATGCAATTATAAGGGTTATTTTGTGCTACGAAACACGAACACCGTACGAGGGGGAGGGAGAGAGTGTGAACGGTAACAGCCGTGTAAAACCACAAAACAAAACAAAAAAGTTAAAAATTATATCCTTGGAGATTTCAATAATTGGTATTACTGAACTGATTTAGATGGAGTTTTTGCAATTTGTGTGTGTGTAGTGTTGTGTTGTGGCGGTCTCTGTAGGCAGCGTACGTTACTACACTACGCTAATTACGTCCAGTTTTATTGTTATGTTGCAAACATCCAATATTTTACTGCCCCTGCTGGGACCCAACCTTCTGTGTGGCCCCTGCCGTTTATTGGATTAACCCCTCGCCACTGTGGAGTCGCAAGAAATCGTGCAATATGTTTGATTTAAAAGAGTTACATTTTATACGTTGATTAATATTTTTTGTTTTAATTGTTGCTTGCAATATACGATTGATACAGTTTGTTTTCGTTTTGAAAACGAACCGAATAATGCACTGGACATTTACGAAGTCTATAAATTAAGTAACAAGACTAATTCAGTAAAGCTTTATATTTACAATCAAACTTTTTATATCCTGACTCTATCGCCTTCAAAATAGTTCCCTTAGAAATTCACGTAGCGCTTTAGACGGGTTTTTCGCTCTTCATAGCAGTGCTGGAACCTCAGAAATTCGAATCTTCTTCAAATGGTCGGTTAATTTTTTTTTAATGTTGTCTATCGTTCTAAAATGGTGTTCTTTGACAATTTTTTCAATCTCGGGAAGAGAAAGTAGTCACAGGGATTCTCGTCAGGTGAGTAAAGGGGGTGAGAACAACAGGAAAATTTTTCTTAGCCAAAACTCATTAACCAAGAGTGCTGTGTGAGAAAGTACATTGTCATGCATTGTCATCCAGGTGTTCACGATGGCTGGTCTCACGCTGGCAACTCTTTTCCGCAGCCTTTTAAGAATTTCTCGGTAAACATATTTATTGACAGTCTGTCCTGTGTGCAAAAACTCCTTATGGATAATGCCATTACTATCAAAGAAACAAATGAACATGGTTTTGATTTTTGCTCATTTTTGTTTTTTGGGGCCGTGGTGAGTTTTGTGTGTGCCACTCCTTGCTCTGGCGTTTCGTTTCTGGACCGTACTCAAAGATCCATGATTCATCACCAGTAATAACATTTTTTAGAAAATCAGGATCATTTTCAATTCGTCTTAGAAGATCACGGCACATTTCTATCCTGTCGTGTTTCTGTCCAAGAGTGAGGTTTGTTGAGACCAATTTCACACAAACGTTTCACATTCCCAATTCGTTTCTCAAGAATTTGATAAACTTTAGTGTGGTTCAAATTTAATTGTTCTGCGATGATTCTGACGGTTAATCGACGGTCAGACCATACCAAGTCCCTGATTCGATCAACATTGTCGTCATCTCTTGAGGTTGACGGTCTTGCAAAGAGTGGATCAATCTTAATTGATTCCCTGCCATCTAAAAATGCTTTAAACCATATAAAAACCTGTGCTCTTGACAAAGATTTATCTCCATACGCCTTTGTCAATTTTGTAAAAGTCTCAGTAGTATTGTGCCCGAGTTTAACGCAAAACTTGATTGTACAACGTTGCTCGTAATTGATATCACTCATTTTTATACCGCACAACAAAAATTCACTTCACGAAAAGCTTGATTACTTTCACGTGCCAACAATAGACAATAAATATTAATACTCAATATCAATCAGCTGTTTATCTAACCATCTGTGTTAATGGAAACCTTACGATGTTCCCATATTGATTTCTACATGATTAGTCTCATTACTTAATTTACGGACCTCGTATATGGGCAGAATAAGAAAAGTATCAAATAGGTTGAGAAAAATGTGTTTCTGAGGTCTTCCACTGTAAATGGGGAATTGTTAAAAAAGTCTAACTTATGATTTATATCAAATGCATGTACAACTTTATAACGTCTATGGTAAAGCAGCGATGGAAATAGCAAAGTAGGACAAGACGAGTTATAGACTCGATATATCAGAAGCTTACATATGATCCGACAAAATTACCAAACTAAAGCATATAATAAACTTTTTTTATGAGAGTCAGAGGTACAGATTATAAAAAATTTGAACCAAAAATGATATTCGTATGGACTGTGTGTCTCCGAATAACGAAGTAAACGAATTAGACGATTCAGAAATTGTGAAGTAACCAGAAAAGTCATTGTCTTCGAGAAGGTGATTGAGGAAAGCGAAGATCGTGTTACCTTCACCCTCTAACGCTGTCTATTCCTCTCTTACACGCCCCCATGCCCCCCCACGCACATACATACACCACACGTTATTACTATTTCTTTTGAAGAGCACTCGCGCTTAAGAGAATTTTGCATAAATACATTCACAGATTCTCACAAGCCGTTGATTTAGGCTGAATAAGATCAATTAGTTTGTCAAGCCAAGAAAGTAATTTTTGCCAAATATTTTAATGATAAAAATTAATTTATCTCCATTGAAATAACGGGTAAATACCCAAAACTGGAAACTGAAATTTTTGCATATAATAAACTGTTCTCAATGAAATTTCCAGTTCTCTCTTGATGACTGAGTTGTCACGCTTATTGCATGCAAAACGTTGGTTTACATTTACCCAACATGGGAGCATGTGTTGTTTTGTTCTTATCATAATTTACCGTACGATAGAAATAGAAATTCCCGGAGAAAGCTGTACATTTTTACTTTTTTTGCCTGTGTAATTATGTCTACAGGAACCAATTTTATACAGGAAAAAATATTTCTTTTCGTTTCGAGATACTAGTTACTAGCTTTTCCGAAGTGTATTTCTCATTCCGTTCATATAAATGACCAGTACTTGGGGAAAAGCTAGTAAAAGGGTTTTTGGGGATGGTTTAGTGTAATTTGTGTTACAATTTTGAATAACTCAACAATGAACAGAAATTTTTCAACGCAAGACCGTTTTCTACATCAGAAATAATGGCTGCATAGAGATATAATTCATTTATTTGTGGAGCATTTTCTGAACACTTTACTTCCATCTCGACAAGCACAGAAATTTCAAGACCTGATGGGACGTCAGGCCATCCGATGAACATCTGATCCATGGCCTGATGTATGGGACATCTGATGGAACGTGATGACACTGCTGAATCCAAGGAATATTGTTATCTCACAACAATAGTACGAGGGTCAGTTGAAAAGATCGCGGAGCGACATCTGTAGCTTAGCGGTAAAACTAAATTTTTTCGTGTGTTGCAAGATTTGTATTTTATGTGAACACCTGTTAATTTCCAAATCTATCTATCAATTTATTCTTTGTTTCGAAGCTGTTTAAAATTGACGAGTCATGCGTTTTTTTAAAAAACGGACAAAATCAAACATCGTGGTGTGATTCTTTGTTAAAAATTGTTTAGCGTCAATGGAAATTCAGAACGAAATTGTAAATGTGTAAGGAGATGCTGCGACTTCAAAACCAACAGTCCGTAAGTAGATACTTGAGTTTAAACGTGGTCGTATGAGCACTGAATAAGATCCCCCCCCTACACTGGACGACCAAAAAATGCAATAACTCCAGATGCGGCAGCCATCTTGCACAACGCTTTTCACACCAAGTTCTTGAGTTAAAGTATGATGCACCCGCTCATATGATTTCAGCAACGTCATCCAATAATCAATTTGTGGTGTTCCAACATTCTACGAAATTTTTTCAATAATGTCAATTTTTGTTGCACTTTTTGGACGTCCACTGCTGGGGTAGTCTTCAGTGCTTGTACGACCACGTTTAAACTCGAGCGTGCCCCACTTACCGTTGTTTCTGAAGGCCAGCGTCTCCTAGCACATTAACAATTTCGTTTTGATTTTCCATTGGCGCTAAAACGTTTTTAACAGAGAATCCATCACACCACGATGCATTGATTTTGTGCATTTTAAAAACACGCGTGACAGCAAAATTTCAAACAGCTGGTAAAAAGTGAATACATTGAACAGATATATCTGGAAATTAACAGGTGTTCACGCGAAATATACGCCTTGCAGCACACGAAAGATTTTAGTTCTACCACTGAGTTATATATGTCGCTCCGCGAACTTTTCAACTGACCCTCGTAATTCTACATGCGTTTCTGTGCTGTGTAGGCCTATATGTTTCTGTATTCACTATTTTAAAACAGTGATACTTTGACCATACGACGTAGATAAGTACATTGCATATTGTATACAGCTACCTGTTAATAGTAATTAAGTGAAAAATAAAAATAAATATTTGATATCCAAACGTATTTTTGACAAACGAACTTTTACCCCACTCTGTGTATTATGAATAATTAGTTGATAAATAAATAAAATACGTTATTACTAAAATTTGCACACATTACTTGTTAATTAATTAATTTTGTCACTAAGCAACACAAGTTAATAGTTTATTATTAAGTTAACACATCGCTATGGTAATGGTGATTACATATTATCATAACAAAAACTAATTCTACAGTACATGAAGAAGAATTGCGTAGAAACATTTATGTATGTTATGGCACAGTGTGGTGGTAAGTACTTTATTATAATAACATTAAAATATCGGTATGGAGAACCTTACATGACTTCCATGTTCTAAGATTTATATTTACAATCATTTTCGAAATTAAATATTTCTATAGAAACTACTTCTTTCTACTTCTTTCTTCAGCCTTAAACACAGTACTGTGGTCACTAACGTATACCACCTCACGTTAGCCCACTCGAAATCGATGATCATGATGGCACGTTAGCGATGATGGCAGTCGATGGCACTGCCGAAACGTCTGGTTTTGCAGAAAACATTGGACCACGGCTAAACAGCCCGGGAAGGAATGTTAACAACAAAGTACTTCCTTTTTGCCGATAACGTAGTACACATAAAAATTATCCCCTCCCCCTTCAACCACCCTTTTAATTTATAGATATTTCATCTACCTATCTACAGTGGATTATAATGACCTTCTTTTTTAGGATACTTTATTTATCAAAATTAAGTACTTTACTCTTGATAAAACGTAAAACGTTGCAGGTAAACTACTCCTTTCCCTTAACCGGTCTTCACCAAAATCAATAGGCCTTGAGTCCTCTTCAACTGTGGCATATATGCAAAAAATTGTTTAATTCTGTTTGCGGCAGTTATCGTTTGTCATAGAAAAAATTCTACACACACTTTTCGAAAAATGACTTTTCTTCATGTTTTGAGGGTACAGTAGTACAATCAGAATCAGCCCTTATGTCGAACACGACTTTTTTCGCGACCATTTCCTTACTGTACATGGAAGTAAAAATTACGATGAACGTAGTTTATTTTAAACAATGCTAAGTCGGCACTGCCATTACTTAATTTTAACACAGTTTCGTCTAGTTATACGCCTACTGCCTTCAGTAGTTTATTCAAACTCACTACAGACCAGGAACTGGAAAAAACATAATTCATTATCACAATATCGAAAGTATAAATTCGTCTCTCCTTAAAGTATCGCATATTCCTAATGGCGTTCTGTACGACACAAGTTGTAATTGCGGACACAAAGTATGAATATTTTTTTCGAGATCACTATAATTCAATTTCCTTACGGAACATGGATTAAAAATTGTCTATCACCGGTGTTTTACTAAGGCACTGTATGACAATAGGAGGTAAAGTGTAACAGTTATAGCGCTGAGTGCAGCCTAAGTGCAGTATGACGTTATCGCAACAGATTTTGCGCGTTTTCCTATAGGCTGTCCCAAAATTTTCAAAGTAAGCAGAAATTAAACCAGGTTAGTAAGGTACCCACATTTAGGACTGAAGTCTCGCCTTTTCCAGCCGTTTCTATACGTTAGGAATTAAGATACCGGATAATCTCACTTTGTTTTTATAGTTTCGGCAGCGATTTTATGTAGACTCTATTGTAATGAAAAGAAACGAGCTCTTAGTAATTGAATAGTTTATGACGCTCATAAATGAGTCAGTTTTTATAACAATAATGTGTACGTTTAAAGTGAACACTTTGCAAAGAAATATACTTCGTGGGCTTACACGGGCAGAGTTAATGTTGTTAAAATTCATTCCCGGGCTGTTTGGCCGTGGTCCATTGTTTTATACAAAAAACACACATTTCGGAAGTGCCATCGGCTACCATCATCAGTGTAAATTCGAGCTTCGCTAACGTAGGGTGGTAGACGTTAGTGACCACAGTACTGAGGTTAAGGCCCTGTTTGACCGTGGTCAATTGTTTTCACAAAAACAGACGTTTTGGCAATGCCATCGACTGCCATATCCATAGGCTTTATCCTCAGTACTGTGGTAACTAACGTCAACCACCCTACGTTAGTGAAGGTCGAATATACACTGATGATGGCAGTCGATGGCACTGCCGAAACGTCTGTTTTAGTTAAAAATAATAGACCAAAACCAAATAGCCGGGGAATGGATTTTAACAACATTTTACAAAGGAATTTACAAACTGGATGAAAATATATATATTTAATAATATTTTATATAATGTACATTGATGGGAATGGTGCCAACTCATTGGTCACTGATCCTACATGCAAACGCCACGTTTTATCTTACATACATTACACGTTTTGTCTTATTTGGTTGAGTCTTTTACAGTTGTCACGGTAAAAGTTAAAAATTTTCCACGCACACCTTGACAGCCTAATATGAAACATAAAAAAAAAATTCAAATATTCATCCTGAAAACCAATTTTGAGATGATATTCCAAATTAAGATTTTAAAATTCTTTAAATACACAAAATTTTTAAAGTTTTTTGTACTTACATGATAACTAGATCATAAGTGCTCAACTGCAGATCGTGAGCATTTGAACAACTTCCAACTTCATACATAACTTCATTAAAAATTCGTAAGTGTTCCAACTTCATTTTTATTTGTTTTTGTAATTTTAAGCTGCCACAAGAATGCCAACATTCATTTTAAATTTTAATTAAAATGCGATGTTTGTAAGCATACGTACATTTTACGTTGAGTCTGTAATACATTATCTGATGAAATGTTTGTAAGTATACGTACATTTTACGTTGAGTCTGTAATACATTATCTGATGAAATGTTTGTAAGTATACGTACATTTTACGTTGAGTCTGTAATGCATTATCTGATGAAATGTTTGTAAGCATACGTACATTTACGTTGAGTCTGTAATGCATTATCTGATGAAATGTTTGTAAGCATACGTACATTTTACGTTGGGTCTGTAATACATTATCTGATGAAATGTTTGTAAGCATACGTACATTTTACGTTGAGTCTGTAATGCATTATCTGATGAAATGTTTGTAAGCATACGTACATTTTACGTTGGGTCTGTAATACATTATCTGATGAAATGTTTGTAAGCATACGTACATTTTACGTTGAGTCTGTAATACATTATCTGATGAAATGTTTGTAAGCGTACGTACATTTTACGTTGAGTCTGTAATACATTATCTGATGAAATGTTTGTAAGCATACGTACATTTTACGTTGAGTCTGTAATACATTATCTGATGAAATGTTTGTAAGTATACGTACATTTTACGTTGAGTCTGTAATACATTATCTGATGAAATGTTTCTAAGTATACGTACATTTTACGTTGAGTCTGTAATACATTATCTGATGAAATGTTTAAAAGGTATTTTGAAATAAAGTAGTTTTAGGTACTATTAAAACAATTAGTACATGTTGTTTTAATAATGAAGACTTAACTCTAAAGATTTAGTATTAACCCTAGTGACTTAATTCCAAAGTCGGAATCAGAAATGGTTGAACAGTAGATAAGTTATATCTCAAGCAAGCAAAGGCTCAACACTCTTAGATTAGACTGCTGCAAGTAACCTATACTATGAGATGGCAGCCATTGTTAAAGACTAACCACCTATAAAAATAATTTTTAAATTATTTATACGCTATAGTATAAATTGACTACATTTTAGTTACCTATTACTTTCAAAACTTCTAGTCCTGTCCAAACAAAACGTATTATATATCGATAAGATATAGACCTATATCCAACAAAGCTTTTACCAGATGTCGACAGTGAATCTTCAACGAGTAATGATAACACTGCTTAATTAAATAGTATTGTTGTATTCAAATAGTCGCCGCTAATCAATAAGATTCGTGGCAAAAAAAACCCATTACCCCATTACAAAAAAAAAACCGTTTAGAAAATTATCTATATGAAGGCTTAAAATTAAATGAGAAGGAGTAATTACTTCAGAATATAGGCCGAATTATGCTTTACAATATTAAAAAATTTCCTGAGGCAGTCTTTTTTATAATTACTTCACGAGGAAGAAAAAGGATTTGCTGTGTTGCTAGGTTCTTTACTTCCACCTGACAAAAAAAGGTTCCTGACATTGTAACGTAAATATTCAACACAACAAATTATAAATTTAAGTACATTTAATTTGTGGAGTGCCAAAATTTATATTACATTTCTGGTAAAGTGTACCAATTAATGGAGTTTGGGTGTAATGGTAATAAGAGTAGTCATTGATTGAATTGTAACGAGTTTTCATAATTTTATTCATAAACCACAAGCGTGTTTAAAAATCTCATTTACTTCACCATAAATATTCATTATTGTTTGCTTAAAACGTTCAAATGTTGCAGTACATTTATAATTAAATAAATCTTATATTCTACAGTAACAAAGTTATGTTCTAAATATTTATTTGTTAATATTAAAATTTGACTGCTCAGTCTGACAGTGTGTTTTACTGCAGTTTTGTTTTTTTTGTTCTTTATATAACTTTCAGCTACGTCAATTTATGTATTTTATTGATTGCTCTACAAACTTTAAAATAAAATTTACATTGACTAAATTAATCGTTAAACATTAAAGAAAATATTTTATTAAATTTAAATCAGATTCTCTGAACCTCTTTATCTACATTTTACATAAACTCTTATTCATTTTTAAATTTCAAAGTGTCTTTCAAATGTCTTTAGTCTCTCATTTAAAATTTATAAATGGATTATCTGTCACCTCGATTTTGTAGCTCATACTCATGTCCTCCGTTGATCCGTAGTTCCCTGCACGTTCCCAGGTTCCACTTGTCGTCCTCCAGTTACTCGTCAATCATGGTCCCATCTGGTTGATGTAGTATAGAGTGAGATGTTGCTCTGCACAAGCTGCTGTTGTTCTAGCAGACGCCTCTATTGTTCAGCATAGCGTTCCTCTGCATGATGTAACCTCGTAGCTTGTCTTGACTGACGGACGTTTGTGTGTGTAGACATCGTAAAGTATGTTCTATAATCGTATTCGGAAACAGACTAAGAGTTACTGTTAATTAACAAAATTTAAAAATTCCCGTCGGTAATGGACATAGTGTCCCGCCGCTACTGAAGACTGATTGAGAAGAAGGCTGGCTTCTTCCGTGCCCTATTTATATTCGAGCAACGTACAGCACCTGTTGGGACAGAATTCTGCCTGTTTGAAACTGCTTGGTGGCGTCAGTTCCCCCACTATCGTACAATTTCATATTTTCGCACATTTCTGCCAATGGCAAAGTCTAATGTGAACTACAGGGTGCTCTAACGATGGATGATTTAATTACACATGTTCAACTTAATTACCATCGTAATCGAATAATCCGTGTAATTACTACGCATTTAAAATCACACTGAATTCGCACTGCGCGTCCTTTTCACGCCGTTTTCTCACTACACATGCGTATTCATTGTATATATATTTAGGAGTCTTTGAATTTTTTCTACCATTTATGGTTTTCTTATAATTAAATAAAAACTATAATTTGACAATTATTCAGGGTGAGATTGCAAACTTTCATGCTCGAACCGGCCTCACTCACACACATCATTTACTACTGTACACACTCTCAGTGACAATCGCGTGAGCGTTCAGGCCAGTTCCTGTATGTCTACATGCCGTATTTTTAACATAAACTCAGCTTTCAATCTCATACCTGCTTATTTATTACATATTTATAAATTTAATTTAAATATTCATTTTATGTAATAAATGCACAGTACAGCATATGATTGTATTGTCGCAATATGTAATTGTATATTACCTGTATATTAATTTTAGTCTACTAGTTGAAAATCCGTAGACAATTTTGTAACCGACAACTCCAAACCAGTGCAGACTAGTCGTCTGTGAATGTAAAAATATTCTATTATAAACCTCATCTGTATTTACGGCATATGTAAATACTTGTTACATTACTGTAAGGAGGAGTCTTTTATTTCCATGGTCCGTAAGGAAATGGAAGTTGGTGATCGCGAAAAATCGTGTTCGAGATACGCGCTGATTCTGATTGTACTACCCTAAAATATGAAGAAAAGCCATTTTCTGAAAAGTGTCTGCGTGTAGAATTTTTTCTATGGCGAATGGTAACTGACGCAAATTCAAACAGAATCAAATAATTTTTTGCATATGGGCCCTAGTTGTAGAGGACTCAAGGCCTATTGATTTTGGTGAAGATCGGGTAAGGGTGAGGGTTAGTTTACTGCAACGTTTTACGTTTTAACAAGAGTAAAGTACTTCAAAATTCATTTAAACCTTTTTCAAATAATGTTAAAAATAAAATAATTTTGTTGCCAGGCAACCAGGTTGTTCGGTTAGGAGGGAGGGGTAGTTTACCTGCAGTGTTTTGTGTTTTAAAAAGAGTAAAGTACTTAATTTTCATAGATAAGTGCCCCGAATATAAAGTCATATTAATCCACTGTAAAATGGTAAATGAGATAATTATAAGTGGAGTGGGTAATTAAAGGTGGAGGGGTTGAGGTTTTGAAAATTGCTGTGCTGAAATCAAGTAAAGTACGAATATTTAATTTTAAGAGATAAGATACATTAGAAATTACATATGATAAAACTATTACTCTATGAAAGTGTAAATATCATTAATGGTGGGGATCAGTTGAGGAGGAGGGATGATTACAGTGGTCAACACATGTTTTGTCCCAGACAAAATTTTATGTGATTCTTATATATTTTCATACGAGGAATGCAGTTTTGCTATCAAAATTTTGCTATCACATATAGTTTTATAGATATAATATTAACTTTTTTTTTCAATTTTCTATGTTGGAAATTATATTATTTTGCAATAAATATTACTATAGTATTGACTTGGAGCACGTATTGTTTATTTATTTAAGGAAATGAAAACAAAAGCTACATGTGACATATAGACTTCGGTTAACCCTTTGATCAGTAATCACGTATATATACGTTTTTTCTCTGAAGGACAAAATTCAGTAATCACGTATATGTACGTTTTCAACTTTCGCTGCCTCAGTATTGCCGATATACAAACGTTAGTTGTGAAGTTATACATGCTGCACTCTGGTAGATTGTTTTTTAAACGTTTGGTATTCGTTGATTCTTGCTGTGATGTAATATGTGTGGCTGTGGTGAACATTTGTGCAGAAGTGTGCTTGGAGGTTATGTTGTGCTTAGTTTACGAACATACAGAGGCGTGCAAGTGTATTCTTTTATAAACAACTCGTATTGTTTATATTAGACTATCTTAAACACTGTGTTATTGTTCTGTATTAGTAGCTTTTATTTGTGTGAAAACTCAAAAATGGCGCGCAAATGCCTAAACCATCCGGACACGTTTTGTTATGTGTGTGGTGAGTTGACTTTTAAACTTTAAAGGCGGAACTTTACCCCTTTAATAAAATATCGGTATGGAGAACCATACATGACTTCCATGTTCTAAGATTTATATTTAAAATCATTTTCGAAATGAAATATTTTCATAGAAACTACTTCTTTCTACTTACTGCTTCAGCCTTAACCACAGTACTGTGGTCACCAACGTATACCACCTCACGTTATCGAACTCAATTTTCACTGATGATGGAAGTCGATGGCACTGCCGAAACGTCTGGTTTTGCAGAAAACTTTGGTCTACGGCCAAACAGGACGGGAAGGAATTTTAACAACAAACTACTTCTTTGTTGCCGATAATGTAGTACATATATAAATAAAATGTTGCCGGTAAACTACCCCTTTCCCTTAACCAATCTTCAACAAAATCAACAGACCTTGAAAACTCTATAATTCAAAAAGGTATGCAAAAAAGTAGTTGATTCTGTTTGAATTTACGGCAGTTATCGTTCGTCATATAAAAAATTACACTTGTTAAAACATAAAATGTTGCCGGTAAACTACCCCTTTCCCTTAACCGATCTTCAGCAACAGCAATAGGTCTTGAGAACTCTACAATACAGGGCTGTATGCAAAACATTATTTGATTCTGTTCGAATTTGCGGCTGTTAACGTTTGCCATAGAAACAAATTACCCTTGATAAAAAAAACGTTGCAGGTAAACTACCCCTTTCCCTTAACCGATCTTCACCAAAAACAATAGGTCTTGAGTACTCTACAATTCAGGGTACTCTACAATTCCATGCAACAAATTATTTGATTCTGTTTGAATTTGCGGCTGTTATCGTTTGCCATAGAAAATACCCTTGTTAAAACATAAAACGTTGCAGGTAAACTACCCATTTCCCTTGTCCGATCTTCACCAAAAACAATAGGTCTTGAGAACTCTACAATTCAGGGCTGTGTGCAAAACATTATTTGATTCTATTTGAATTTGCGGCTGTTATCGTTTGCCATAGAAAAAAAATTACCCTTGATAAAAAAAAAGTTGCAGGTAAACTACCCCTTTCCCTCAACCGAACTTCACCAAAAACAATAGGTCGTGAGTACTCTACAAATCAGGACTGTATGGAGAACCATACGTGACTTCCATGATCTAAGATTTATATTTAAAATCATATTCGAAATGAAATATTTCCATAGAAACTACTTCTTTCTACTTATTGCTTCAGCCTTAACCACAGTACTGTGGTCACTAACGTATACCACCTCACGTTTTCGCACTCGATTTTCACTGATGATCGATGGCACTGCCGAAAAGTCTGGTTTTTCAGAAAACATTGGACTAAAGCTAAACAGCCCGGGAAGGAATTTTAACAAAGAACTACTTCTTTGTTGCCGATAACGTAGTACACATATACAAAATTCTCCCCTCTCCCTTCAACTATAATTTTCATTTATAGAAAATTACCCCCACCCCGTTCACCTAACCTCTTTATTTATAGATATTTCATCTACGTTTCTACAGTGGATTATTATGAGCTTCTTATGAGGATACTTTATTTATCAAAATTAAGTACTTTACTCTTGTTAAAACATAAAACGTTGCAGGTAAAGTACCCCTATCTCTTAACTGATCTTCACCAAAATCAACAAACCTTCAGTCCTCTACAATGCAGGGATGCATGCAAAAAAATATTTGATTCTGTTTGAATGTGCGGCAGTTATCGTTCGTCATGGAAACATTTCTCTTGTTACAACATAAAATGTTGCAGGTAAACTACCCCTTTCCCATAACCGATCTTCACCAAAAACAAACAAACAAACGGTCTTGAGAACTCTACAATTCAGGCCTATGTGCAAATAATCATTTGATTCTGTTTGAATTTGGGGCTGTTATCGTTTATCACATAAAATACCCTTGTTAAAACAAAAAACGTTGCTGGTAAACTACCCCTTTCCCTTAACTGATCTTCACCAAAAACAATAGGTCTTGAGTACTCTACAAATCAGGGCTGCATGCAAAAAAGTATTTGATTTTGTTTGAATTTGCGGCTGTTATCGTTTGCCATATAAAATAATTACCCTTGATTTAAAAAAAACGTTGCTGGTAAACTACCCCTTTCCCTTAACCGATCTTCACCAAAAAGAATAGATCTTGAGTGCTCTACAAATCAGGGCTGCATGCAAAAAATTATTTGATTTTGTTTGAATTTGCGCTGTTATCGTTTGCCATAGAAAAAAAATCTACAGACACACAGACACACACACACTTTTCGAAAAATGACTTTTTTTCATGTTTGAGGGTAGTACAATCAGAATCTGCAATAATCTCGAACACGATTTTTTTTGGGATCACCATACTTCCATTTCCTCATGGAACATGGAAGTAAAAAGTGCTATCAACTTTATTTTGGTTGCAAGGTAGGAGATCAGGACAAGAGTTGGGCCCCCCATATTTGTTGTGTTACTTGTTCAAGGCTTTTAACGGGGTGGGCAAACGGCTCTCGCCATATGCCATTTGCAGTTCCCATGGTGTGGAGAGATCGAAAAGATCATTCTTCCGACTGTTATTTTTGTTTAACAAATACAACGGGAATAACAAGTAAGTCGAAACACACTTTGAAATATCCCAATATACCTTCAGCGATTCAACCTGTTCTCCACAGTGATGATCTCCCAATACCAAATCACCCGGTGTCAATCGATATAAATGAAAATCCAAGCTCTGAAGAGGATCAGAATGAAGATCACTCTGATCGACATGATCCTAGTTTTGAAGTCTCTAACGAGCCTCATTTATTGACACAAGGAGACCTAAATGATTTAGTGCGTGATTTACATTTATCCAAAAATCTGGCAGAACTTTTGGGATCACGACAAAAAGGGAGGAACCTTTTTGATCGCGGAACTAAGGTATGCTACTTTCGAAATCGTCAAGAGGATTTCAAGATCTTTTTTTTCTCAAGAAGGGGATTTTGTGTACTGCAATGATATTTTATCAGTGATGGATACTCTAGGACATTCTCATAATCCAGAGGAATGGCGTTTGGTTATTGATTCGTCTAAAGCTAGCCTATAAGCTGTCCTTCTTCACAATGGAAACAAATTTCCATCAGTTCCACTAGCACATGCTATTAATACGAAAGAAACTTATGAAAATACGAAGATGATTCTAGACAAGATAATGTATGAAAAATTCAATTGGAACATATGTGGAGACCTTAAGGTGATCGCTATGCTGCTAGGTTTACAGACTGGATACACAAACGTGTGTTGCTTTTTATGTGAGTGGGACAGCAGAGATCGCAAAAGTCATTTCAAAAAGAAGATATGGCCTTCACGTAAATCTCTCACACCTGGTGAAAAAAATGTTATGAATGCTCATTTAGTTGATCCCAATAAGATCTATCTTCCACCTCTTCATATCAAATTAGGTTTGATCAAAAATTTCGTGAAGGCAATGGACAGAAATGGAAGAGGTTTTATGTATTTGAAGGAAAAGTTCCCCAGAATTAGTGATGCAAAAATTAAAGAAGGAATTTTCGTAGGACCACAAATAAGAGAACTAATAAAAGATGAAAAGTTTGAAGGACTGTTGAATGACTTAGAAAAACGTGCATGGATTTCTTTCAAGAATGTAGTGACGCAATTTTTAGGCAACAAGTCTGACAACTACAGGGATCTAGTAAATCAGCTACTGAAAGCATATGAACATTTAGGCTGCAATATGTCTCTCAAGATCCACTTTCTTCACTCTCACTTGGATTTCTTTCCGGAAAACCTGGGAGCCGTAAGCCATGGACACGATGAACGCTTTCATCAAGACATGTCAAGCATGGAAAAAACGTATCAAGGGAAGTGGAGCTCAAATATGTTAGCAGATTACTGCTGGACTCTCAAAAGGGATGTTCCTGATGCAAAGTACTCCAGGAAATATTCAACTAACACCTTTCAGGTACGTTGAACATTCATTAATTTCTTTACTGTAAATGTTATTAATGTAAAATATTTACCTAGCTGTCACACGAAACCCTTACGTGATAGAGAAAAATGGTTGGCATTTTTGAATTCAGCGCAAAAAATACTAAATAGATCAGCCAATAAAGTCTTTGGGACAAAAAAAAGTTGTTTTTGTAGACCAGTGTTATCTGCGTAGTTCAGTTTCCTTATAAAATAAATTTTCTAATTTGTATGGATAAAATGACTCGAAAATAACATTACATTAAACGGCTACCCCATAATAACAAAAATTTCTATAAATACTAAAAATAGTTTGAGGGTGGGGGATATTTTTTTAGAAATTATCGAACCGCATTCAAGTAAATGATTTTAAATATAAATTTTAGAACATGGAAGTCATATATGGTTCTCCGTGCCGATATTTTGTACTGCGCTGACTAAAATATTTAATTGGTATATTACCTTCCGTCTTGTTCAGTCTTGTGACTTCTAATAGCTATGTGACTACTGGAATGGTACTATCAGAATGGTAGTCATTCTTCTGTAGATGTCATATTTACATATGATTTACAGCATCTCTTGTAACATAAATCTGCCGGAAGTATAACACAGGAAGTATGTAGTTACCGTGATGTTCAAATATCATTAAATACGCAAAATATTACTAAACTACTTGCGTAGTATAACGGAATTCCCGTAACCTTATAGTATCCGTAAACTATCAGAGTATTTCACCATATTACTACTATACGTTGAAGTGATAAGATAGTAATGGAGCAACTTTTGTGCCAAAAACAATTGGTCTTGAGCAGGAATAAACTACCGTAAGTTAGAGAGTAAATATTTTAATTTTAAAATTCACGATTCCCATAGGCCTAATCAAGCCACAATTGATTTAATTGTTGTATTACTTCATTTCAGTTCCGTCTTGTGACTTGTACTAGGTATGTGACACGTTTCAGAACAAGCGTTCCCTCATCAGACACAAATATCTCAGACACAAACAATTCGACACATCAGACATAAGAGGTTGTCGAACATTAAAAGTATTAATCAAAGTCAAACACATGTCAACAATAAAAACAGATTTTCGTACACGCTACTTAAACGGTGTACAATATACCGTGTCGTGTCTGGGTGGCACAATACGTAACAGAAATAAGATAATATAACAATTCAATATTTTTGTCACCGCAGTACAAAAAGACTCCTCCTTACAGGATATAAAGTAATGAATCAAGTATGCTGGCGGAAATACGGCACATATAATCTAGATAAATAATAATCACATAGTCTAGATAAATGAGAAAGGAATTATATTTCTTTAAGAATTTCTCTAAGAGTTAGGCAGGGATGCTGTGTTTACCCAACCTTGTTTAATATATACATTTACGACATGTTGAGACCATGGAACTCCAGAGTGACTTCGGGAATACAGCTTAACAAATCAATTGATATGGGTTCCCTGCTATATGCGGATGACATAGTTCTTACTCAAGAAAATGAGGATGATTTTACAAAGAGCTGTTTCAATTACAAGAAGTGGCAAGAGAGTACTTGCTGACAATTTCAGTAAGAAAGACCAAAACCATGGCCTTTAAAGGTAAAATATCCAGTGAGGACTAAGATAGTTATAAACAACAGCACTTTAGAACAAGTGAGCCGTTTCAAATATGATAAATAAAGTATCCTGAAAGAAAGTCATAATAATCCACTGTAGAAAGGTAGATGAATTATCTATAAATGAAAAGAGTAGTTGAAGGGGTAGGGGTAATTTATATAAATGAAAATGATGGTTGAAAGGGGGAAGGTGTAATTTTTATTTCCATGTTCCATAAGGAAATGGAAGTATGGTGATGGCGAAAAAAATCATGGTCAAGATAAGGACTGATTCTGATTGTAATACCCTCAAAACATGAAGAAAAGTCATTTTTCGAAAAGTGTGTGTGTGTGTGTGTGTGTGTGTATGTGTGTGTGTCTGTGTGTCTGTGTGTAGAATTTTTTCTATGGCGAACGATAACAGCCGCAAATTCAAACAGAATCAAATAATTTTTTGCATATGTGCCTGAGTTGTAGAAGACTCAAGGCGTATTGATTTTGGTGAAGATCGGTTACGGGGAAAGGTAGTTTACCTGCAACATTTTATGTTTTAACATTTTGATAAATAAAGTATCCTGAAAAGAAGATCATAATAATCCACTGCAGAAACGTAGATGAAATATCTATAAATGAAGAGACTAGTTGAAGGGGTGGGGGTAATTTTTCTATAAATGATAATGATAGTTGAAGGGGAGGGGATAATTTTTATTTATGTCATGTGTACTACGTTATCGGCAACAAAGAAATAGTTTGTTGTTAAAATTCCTTCCCGGGCTGTTTTTCGTGGTCCAATGTTTTCTACAAAACCAGACGTTTCGGCAGTGCTATCGACTGCCATCATCAGTGAAAATCGAGTGCGCTAACGTGAGGTGGTATACGTTAGTGACAACAGTACTGTGGTTAAGGCTGAAGCAAGAAGTAGAAAGAAGTAGTTTGTACGGAAATATTTCATTTCGAAAATCATTTTAAATATAAATCTTAGAGCATGGAAGTCATGTATGGTTCTCCATACCCATATTTATATGTGTACTACGTTATCGACAACAAAGAAGTAGTTTCTATGGAAATATTTCATTTAAATTTGTCAAACTTGTTAAATTTTTCAATTTACATTTAAATGATTTTAAATATAAATCTTAGAACATAAACGTCATGTATGGTTCTCCATACCGATATTTTTTTAGCTAGTAACTCTTTTGTAAATATACAAACAGGTTTATTACACAGCATTTGCGTATACGTTTGAAATATGAAATACAGAAAAATCAATTTAGTCAGTATATGCATCTTCTAAACAACGTTTCAGGAACGCGTTTTATTGTGTTATTATTTTTACTGTGTTATTATCGTTTATTTTAATGGGATTGATTTAAGGATGTTAAAACACGTTTTTTGCCACTTTAAAGTAGTAATGTTGATTAGTCAACTTTTGTATGATGCCGACTCGACCGGACCCCGGACCCTCGCCCCCAGTCTAAGTTCTAGATACACAACTGCTTGTAAGTAATTAATAACAATTACCTTTACCGTGCTGATCCAATAAGTTCGTGATAGTTAAACCTAAGATCTGCTTATTTACTTGTAATCGCTCGTGAGTGTGTAAAAAATAACTGAGTTGAAGCGTCGTCGTGTGTAAAGTGTCATTTACAAAGGGAAGAGAGAAGAGGACAAGAAAGAGGTCAGACAAGGGGGGTAAGGAAGAGAAACGTATTTACGGCGTTTTACAATTGTGTTTTTTTGCGCGGCGAGGGTTGAGTAAAGTAAGAACGTTTGACGGAGAAAGATGATGTCACAGGAGTGATAAAGTGGTCGTGTAAAGAGGAAGACAAGCAGCAGAAGAAGCGTAGGGAGTCTTTTGGGAAATCAACGGAACGGCGCGTCAACAGTGCGTTAGACAAACGACAGACATTAGCCGTGCAGGTACCGTGCCACGGCGCGCCGTACGCCAACCCTTTACTCTACTCTGCCTTTGTTTTCTCTCCTAATTATGAAATGACCAAAAACCTACTCTACAGCAGCCGACAACAGTGGAACGAAAATTAAACATCGTTGTCGTTTTGTGTTCCACAGCGTAACGCGTACTTCAAAACATTTGAAGCAAAAAAAAAAAAAACAAAAAAAAAAAAAACAAATAAATTCCTGCCTTTTCAAGAAGAAAAGACGCTTTACCGCTTTACGGCAGCACATTTTTCAAAATATTTTTCGATAAAAAAATTTTACGAGCAATTACTTGCAGAAGCGCTCAACATTATCACCAATCCTTCAATTCTTAGTGACCGTTAATCAATGAATTTTTCCGGTGAAGTGTTTCTGAGGACCGGTCAAAAAATATAACACAAATTTTTAATTATTTCGACAGTATTTATTGTCATCATCAGGACCTCTGTATGAATACAAAAGAAATGTCAATCACAACATAACAATTATTTGAGTGCACGTGTTTGTGTATGTAAGTGTTGTGCGCGCGCGCGCGCGCGCGAGTTCGTGCGTATGTCTGTATCCTTGTATATTTGAAAGAGTTGAGACAGCTTGTTTTACATCGTCAAATGTTTTCTTTAAATGCAACGAGAAAATTGTAATATTACAGACGTAATTTAAAATTTGTGTTATATATTTTTTTACCGATCTTCACCCACCCTTCACCGGAAAAATTCATTAACACCAATACTAAATAATAATTTCTTTATAAGTAACTCGATGAGTTTCTTGCTGTATTATTGTACAATATTATACATAATCAAATTATAATTACTTCTGCAGGTAGTTGGATCTTATTTTTTTCGTTTTGATTGGCCTAAAATTAAAAATTTTATAACGCGTTTTAAAAACACGATACAACTACTTGCACAAGTGATTGTAATTTGATAATATATAATATTATAAATATAATATCTTCAAATACATACACTGCAAGTAGGTTTATTTTTCACCTGACGCAAGTTTCACAGAAATTATTCTGTATCTTCAGAGGTTTGTTTGAATTGTAAGCGAAACATTCAATTACAATTCAAACAAACCTCTGAAGATACAGAATAATTTCTGTGAAACGTGCGTCAGGTGAAAATAAACCTACTTGTAGTGTATATATATTTGAAGATATTACATGGGAGACCTGCAGGAAACTCAACGAGTTACTTACAAAGGAATATTACAAATAATTATTATTATTTAGCTGTTTACGAAGTTTTACTTAAACATGCCATTATACTACTTTTGTATGTTTCTGGCAGGGGCGTATTTACGAGGGGACCGCTCCCCCAGAGGGTCGAAAAAGTTGACGAGTTTTGTTGATCTCTTAATTTTTAGGCTGTATTATTATTGTTTTACCTGTGTACGCTATTGTAGTAGTAACTGTTTTTTAAACATATAATCAGGTTTATTACACAGCATTAGGATATAGGTTTACGTTTGAAATATTAAATATAGCAAAATCAAACCAGTCAATAAGCGTCTTGTAAACAATGTTTTAATAACGCGTATTTTTATTGTGTTATTGCCGTTCAATGGTCCGGTTTCAGGGTGTTATCGCACATTTTTCAACCACTTTAAAGACAGTAATGTTGATTCGTCTTAACTTGTTTTTTTTTCTTTTGTATGAAGCCGACTCGACCAAGACCAGATTCTAGATACACCACTGGTCTCTGGGGTATTATTCTTTATATATTATCAACAATTATATTCACGAAAAGCGGAAGTAGTAACATTTTAATTCATTTGTTAGCCCACGGATTAATTTATAATGTTTACCGATTCATGTAAGAAGAAGCTGATCAAAATGCATTTGTTATCTGAAAGTAAAGCGTGTGAACGCGCACTAGCCATTTTTATTGTACTATTTCCAACATTACAACACACACACACACACACACACACTCTAGTTCTTTACATACCAGGATACAGATCCAGTTAAGAGGGCCAGGTCGTTGAAAAATTAATTTTTTTTACTGATTAATTTCTTGTTTTATATGAATCTTGAGATATTCCTCTTTTGAATTGTCTATAATTTATATGTGTTCTTCGTTTTTAACTATAATAAGAATTTTTTAATTTATCCTCTCAGGCACTTCATACGTGATTTTTTGACATTTAACGCTTATATTTTGATTCTTAATTTTTTTCTTTTTTTTATTATGAGCCACTGTGGACTACGTTTAGTTCAACTGGTTCCTCCCTTCTTCTCCTCTCCTCTTCCTCCTCTCCCACATCGCCTTCATTCTTGATCGATGACTCTCCCTCCTTTTATCAGTCCAGATGGCACCTCTCCTAGGGTTTTCCTGAAAACCTTGGGCATTTTAAATTTTTTTTTTTTTTTTTGAGTGGCAAGCATTCTCCAGTATCTTCTTGAGTAACCTGAAGTTCTTCTACGTCTTTTTCTGTTTCTTTAAACCACGTATTAGACATTTTGAGCTTTTTGAAATAGTTAAAAAGCTCCGCTGTTAGCCTGTCAGGATTCATTCTTTGAACATGGCCGTGGAAAGTAATTCTTCTTTTTCTAGTTACGTCTGTGATTTTCTCAAGACGTGTGTACAGCTCATTCTTGTGGCGTCTTCTGTACTGTTCTCCACCTTTTATTGATTCGAAGATTTTTCTTAATATTTTCCTTTCCGTGACTTCCAGTTCTTCCATCAACATTTTCTTGTTCAGAGTCAGACACTCAGCTGCATAAAGTGCTTCCTGGCGAACTACTAAGTTTGACATTAATAGATATTGATTTCTTGTTACATGTGTCCTTGGTTAAATGGTAAACAACTTTCATGTTATTAACTCGTGTTTTAATGGCTTCTTTCTCTGAGACACTGTGTTCAGTAACTTCTCCAAGATACTTGAATTTGTCAGTTCCATAGATTTGCCCATATTGAGTTTTCATTTTCTTGGATATTGTCTTGATGTTTGTCATGAACTTGGTTTTTTCAAAAGAAATTTGTAAACCCACTCTTTCGGCTTGTTCCATCAACAATTCCACATGACTAATGGCTGTTTATTGATTCTGGCTATGTTAATGGTTATCTTGATTCTTCATTTATAATTATTTCTTGTCTTTGCTGTAGATACTGAGGTAATTTGTTTTTAATACAATATATTTTTTCTCTCTTGCTATGGAATTATTGATTTCCGTACGTCTAGCAACTGTTTCCAACGATTCTTTTTAGTTATGGTGCCTGGAGAGGATATGTTTACAGTTTGAATACATACTAGCTGTTTTCTGATGCACTCCGAAAATTCATTTTGTGGGGGGTCAAGGAACATTTCCTCAAAAACCAATAATTAAATTAAATTTATCGGTGTTTGTTAAAACGCTTATACGCCGGGCTGTTAGGCCGTGGTCTAATGGCATTTGAAACCCAGACGTTTCGGCATCAGCAACGGAAGCCATAATTTAATTTAATTGAGTCGTAATTTAATTATATCTTTAGGATGTATTATTATTATCATAAATATACAACATAGCACCAAGGTATTTCGTGTTTAATTTATATGTTGTGATTTTATGTGGGCCTGAGTTGTAAATATTTAAAGTATTGAAACGTAACGCTAAAAAATATTATTTTCTAATTTATATCCTGAGATATCTGAAAGTTCTTTGCTCTCGTTCTTTGCTATAGGTCGATAAAGCAATGGTAAATGGATTTGGCTGAGTAAATGTTCCTTACATCACCATGGGGAAGCATAGAAGGACTGGGTCCTCTTAAAGCGAAATCATGTGAGAAATGTAAAAACCTGTTATAGGCGCTGCCGATTTACACAATAATGTGTGCTACGTCGACTGTAGGTCCTACACAAAAGTTTATCTACAGCCGAATCGTATAGAACCTTTTTACTTCTATGTTCTGTAAGGAAATGGAAGTATGGTGATCGCAAAAAAAAAATCGTGTTCCAGATGAGGGCTGATTCTCATTGTACTACCCTCAAAACATGAAGAAAAGTCATTTTCCCAAAAGTGTCTGTGTCTGTGTAGAATTTTTTCTATGGTGAACGATAACTGCTGCAAATTCAAACACAATCATATAATGTTTTGCATATGTGCCCGAGTTGTAGAGGACCCAAGGCCTATTGATTTTGGTGAAGATCGGTTAAGGAGAAGGGGTAGTTTACCTGCAACGTTTTACGTTATAACAAGAACAAAGTACTTAATTTTGTTAAATAAAGTATACTGAAAAGAAGGTCATAATAATCCACTGTAGAAAGGTAGATGAAATATCTATAAATGAAAAGGGTAGTTGAAGGGAGAGGGGTAATTTTTTCTATGTGCACTACGTTATCGGCAGCAAAGAAGTAGTTTCTATGGGAATATTTCATTTCAATTTGTCAAACATAAAACTCGATTTACAAGGAACACACTCAACTTGTTAGAAATTATCGAACCGAATTCAAATAAATGATTTTAAATATAAATCTTAGAACATAGAAGTCATGTATACCGACCCATACTGATATTTAAAAGAGAAAATCGAATTTAAAGGTAGGAAGAAAAGCGTAGGTGTTTTACTGAAAACTATTGATTATATTAGAAAAATTTGAACACACACACACACACACACATTAATGTAAACTATTGATTGTACGAGTATTAGAAAAATTTGAATACACACACACACATAACTTTGTTCTAAGACTTTCACGGCCGAGGTGAACATTGTTAAAACGATTATAAGCCGAGCTTTTTGTCCGTAGCCTTACGTTATTTAAAACCAGACGTTTCGGCCTCTCCAACAGAGACCAACTTCAGTGGTAAAAGGACGTGGCTTATGTTCGCCAGATAAATCCGGTACTGAGGCTCTGGGACATAAACCATGACGGGGTTGTTTGGCGAACGTCAGCTACGCTCTTTTACCACTGAAGATGGCCACCGTTGCTGATGCCGAAACGTCTGGGTTTCAAATACCATAAGACCACGGCCTAGCAGCCCGTTTAACACACACACACACATATTTCTTTTCCCGACGAGGTTGAGCGAGACCACCCCCACCATAATACCACATGTCTACTGGGTGCGAAGTTTCTTGTTTCGACAATTGGCGGTATTTACCCCTGCTCACCCTAACATGCTAAATAATAACTGTAGTTATAACGTGATGAAATCTACACATTGTTATAACGGATTTGTTTTATAGATGCAGAAGAACAGCGTGAAAAAGATCACAGCATGCATTAAAACACAGTAACAACAGTGAAATTATAATGGGATTTGTAACACACACTATGTAATTAATTACTCGGCATAGGTATTCTGGCTGTCAGGTGTCACTTTCTGTAGTAATTCTGCCGCGGGTCCTTTTAATGAGAGAACGAGTGAAACTGCCTTGTCTTTCTCCGTCCAATTATTTGCGCATGCAGAAGCTTCAAATTGGCGGAGGTACGTTGCCCAGTGACTGCTTCCGTCAAAGGTTGGAGCTTTGACATGAACTGTCCCTACTGCAGGCAAAGTGACTTTCTCTATTAACTTATTTCTGCGTCTTTTTCTGTCTGTATCATTGGTAAAGTCTGTACAGAAATTTGTTTTGGTTGTATTTACTTCAGAAAGTTGTTCAGAAACTTCACTTTTAATTTGCTCTCTTATGTTTGCCATTGAGTTCTCTACTATAGATATTTTATTTGACACAGATTCTTCTATGACAGATATTTTTGTAGACATCGATTCTCAACAATCGAGACAGAGTTTTCTACTTCAGCTATTTTGAATGTCATTGATCCTTGTGCTTCCGATGTTTTAGTAACTTGCTTATTAAGTTCACCTCGTAGGAGTCCCAACTTTGCAGCGATTTCTTCTTGTGTCTGCTTTTGCTTCTGTATTAACTCCTTGATGTCTTCTGTTTCACGCTTCCGTTCCTCTGCCTCCTGCTTACGTTCTTCTTTTTGTCTGTCTTCTGTTTCTAGCATTAGTGCTTTCTGACGTTCCTCAGCCTCTTCTCTTTCCTGCCTGCGTTTTTCATCCTGTCGTTTTTCTGCTTCTTCCGCCACCTGTCTGCGTCTTTTCTCTGCTTCCAGCAGGAGGGTTTTCTGTCTCTCTTCCGTTTTCTCTGCATCCTGTCATCGTCGTTCCTCTGTCTGCAACAACAGCGCCTGGAAATTTTCCATCATCTTACTGGCATCCATTGTTTTCCGATTAATTACGAGTTACACTCGTCTTGTACAAATTGTCCACTGTTTCCACTGTTAACGGTTCTAATCCCACTTCTGACACCACTGTTACGACGGTCTCCTTGTTCGTCGTAGGTACAGTGGAAACACAATACAAGACACCAATTAAGTCACTAATCACCAGCTTTAATTTTCACAGTTAAACAGTTCGTAATTAACAACACAGTCTCTTACAACAAATTAAATAAAAATTGTTCACACGCAATAAAATATCAACTAATATTAAAACACAATTGTATTACAATTTTACCACCTGATTATAAATCACAACACTTCACTAATAACCACTTGAACGCACACAGTAATATCGCCTGATAATAACTCGAACCGCACTGTAAATATATTGCAAATATAACTGAAAACTAAGGCCGCTGCCGCCTTGTACTTATACATCAGCGCACAGACCAGAAGATTCCAAACTACGGCTTATCTCTAAACTACGACGTAATTAATTGCGGCCTTGACACAGTCCGCGCGGCTGGCGACTTCCAGAAAAGTCTCGCGAATGCGTCGAGAATCACGTATGCCAGAATCACACATTAGAGCGAGATTCTTCTGGAGCATTCGACAAACACGTAGACTGTTCTGTAATCTCGTAACAATATAAATCTTAGAACATGGAAGTCATGTGTGGTTCTCCATACCGACATTTGTTTTTATATTCTAAGAATTACAAATTTTGTTATCTACAATCTATTTACTGAACTATAAAGCAGAAGAGATGTGGGTCGTCCGAGGATGTGACGGGTGCCGGAACAGGTTTATATAATATAATCCTTGAAGAAAAGAAGAAGATAACTGTAATGGAACAATGTAAATGACCATAACATACCACGTAACATACATAAAATGTACAAACTAAATAATTACATAGTAAGTGCCAAACAATTACACCAGTAAACTTAAGATAGGTCCACTGAGATTTATGGAATCTATTTTCTCATTCAACGACTATGAATCTTTGTATGGATATGTGACACTAATCCATGAATTACGACAGTAACTGACCAACAGCCCCCCCCCCCCGGATTTGCCGTACATTAACCAATGGAGTGGCTCTTGCGAAGGTAAATACCTTCCGTTACCTAGGATCCTGTTTACACAGCGATGGCTGCTGAAAAGAAGAGATATATAACTAATGATAATGTGATCTATTTATAATATACACACACTTATTGCTTAGGCCTACTAATGGTACCTATAATCTCAATCTTCTATTGTAGTGTATTCATTGTTCATAACCTAAAAATACAATACATATGATTTATAATAAAGTTTTAATTACTCACATTCTTAATTTCTATGGATTTCGGTCATAGACGATCGTCAAGATATTTACACTACCCACTCGCGGTCACGATATTGCGAAACAGTTATTATTTACAGAAAACGAATTCGGAAACACTGATTAATGATCGTGAAACGTACGTTTGTGTCCAAAGTTTCTTGAGAACTAATTTTTTGGGGAGTGTTTATGTTCACATTCATGTCTATATATTATATCAGCTGATTACTGTATGTTCGAGATCCTTTAAACACAGATATATAGAACACACCGCACATTCTCAACATTCAAATCCGAACTCAACAACAAACGAAATAAAACAACAGTCTTGTGAATATGGTCTAATACAGCAAAATTTAACGGTATTGAAAACATGCAATGATGAAATAAGATCTAATATTATGAACAATACCTAATATACAAACATGTAAAAGAAGAGGGCCACGAAAATCTATCGAACATCATGACGGACTTCAAAAAGCGCGTATCACATTCGAGATATTGTGGCAAAATGAAAAACAACATTTTTTATAAATACATTATTTATTAATTACACTATTTTTAGTAAATAGTGAGTGTTTCACGATATCGTGACTGCGAGTGCATAGTGTAAATATCCTGACGATGGTCTATGACCGCCGAAATCGATAGAAATTAAGAATGTGACTAATTAAAACTTTATTTTAAATCATATGTATGGTATCTTTAAGTTATGAACAACGAATGCACTACAGTAGAAGAAGAGATAGTACAAGAAGGATGTCTGCTGCCTGGGGAAGGTCACAGGAGCCCTTTGTGACAATAAAATGACAATCTGCCTCAAATATAGGCCTTTACCGCAAAATGGTGAGACTTAGTACTGGGCTGCCTCCAGAAGCACAGAGCACTCATTACATATCACGGAAATGCGGATGTTGCAGAGGACAATGGAAGTTTCTCCGCTCGATCACGTCAACAACATCAATGCCAGGCGCTTGGCACTTGGCTCAGTGGCGTACCCAGGCCACTGGAGGCCCGGGGCGGATTTCTTTCTGAGGCCCCCTCCCATAAGACGGGTGTTTATAATCCAGTTTATCTTTAACTAATACATAGCAACGACACTTTACTGTTATATATTTATTGTCTAATTACTGCATTGATAGACATCAAGTTAGAAAACATTATTAGAAGCTTGAAATAAAAGTCACGAATATAAAACAAAAATAAAGTATGAATATTTTTCAAATAATAAACTTAGCTTTATAAACTTTTTAAATACCTGTAAACAGTATGAGGTAGGGTTGTAAGTTAGATTCTAGAATAATATGAAAAAATCTTGTGAATCGCTCGATTAAATTTTGGGCCTCTCATAATGTTACGTTTCAGAACGTGACAAAGAACATTTCGAAATAAATTTAAAAATTATCCAAAACAACTTAATTTTCTAAATCTGGAGGCCCCCTACTAAGTGGGGCCCGGGGCGGTCCGCCCCCCCCTTTAGTCCGCTACTGGGTGGCGTGGCTCCAATAACCAGGGAAAACGCAGGAATGGCGAATTCGCTGGTAGCAACTGACACTTCCATAAACACAGCCTACCGCATGAACGTTGATAGTAAAAAGACACGCGGACGACCCAAACTGCGATGGACAGACATTGTAAACGCCGATCTTCGAAGTACAAAACTCTGCCCAGAAGACGCGTCAGACAGCATTTATTGATCCGGCAAGCGGACACCATTTCCACGGAAAAACACTAAGAAGAAGAAGAAGTTTGTGAATTTTTTCAGTCTACTCACTTCATACGTATCCATCGTTAGTTTTATTCTTCTTCTTCTCTTCTTCTTCTTCTTCTACTACTACTACTACTACTACTTCATCTTCTTCTTCTCCTCTTCAAGGCTTAAATTATATAAACCTGTTCCGGCGCCCATCTCATCCTCGGACGACCCACGTCTCTTCTACCATTGGCTTTATAGTTCAGTGCCGCTTTCGGCAATCGATCCTCTGCCATCCTTTGCAGATGACCCCACAATTGTCTTCTGTAAATTGAAATAATTTCATTCATGTCTTTTTCTTCGAGTTCTGCTCTGATATCTTCATTTCTTATTCTATCTTGCAATGAATAATTTAAAGTATTTCGAAGAAACTGCATTTCAGCACTCTGAACCTTGCCGCTTTCCTTTTTTGTCATGACCAACGCCTCACTCGGATATGTCAATGTGGGTATTGCAATTGTCTTATAAAATTTATTCCTTGTGCTGTATCTTGTTATATTTATAAGATTTCTATGAATCGTACCACAAATATTTATAAAATTTATTCATAGTCAGATATCATAGCTTCTCTCGTATATCACAGTCAGATTCATATCTTACTGCACAGCCGAGATATTTTGGCTCACTTGTTTTAAAGTGGTGTTGTTTATAACTATCTTAGTCCTCACTGGATATTTACCTTTAAAGGCCATGATTTTGGTCTTTTTTACTGAAATTGTCAGTGTGTATTCTCTTGCCACTTCTTGTAATTGAAACATAGCTCTTTGTAAATCATCCTCATTTTCTTGAATAAGAACTATGTCATCCGCATATAGCAGGGAACCCATACAAATTGAGCTGTATTCCCGAAGTCACTCTGGATTTCCATGCTCTCAACATGTCGTCAATGTATATATTAAACAAGGTTGAGGAAACACAGCATCCTTGCCTAACTCCCTTATTTCATAACTACTTCTTACTAATAGTACCTCCTCCTTTTTATAAAGGATTTCGTTTAAACTAGTTATTGACATTTCTCTGCGAAACAGATTTTATTCAGCTCACGAAACTCAACAGAAACGTAGGTTTGCTTCTCATCACCGGAGAAGTCGGTTGCAGATAAACTAATCGTACGTCTACACAAACACGAAGGAGCGCGCGCGCGCCCACACACACACACACACACACACACACACACATATTACGCTATGTATAGATGTCCCATAGAGTAAGTAGTCGAAACATATTGTTACGACGGTCTAACTGATCGTCGTATGGTACAGTGGAAAACAAAATACAAGATACCAAATAAGTCACTAATCACCAGCTTCAATTATCACGATAAAACAGTTTGTAATTAACAAACAAATCTCTCGTCATTTACAACAAATCAAATAAAAATTGTTCACACGCAATAAAAATGTCAACTAATATAAAACACAATTGTATTACAATTGTCCCACACAATTATAAAACACGTAATACTTCGCCACTTCGCCACAATACTTCAAACCGTACTGTGTAAATCGCCACTTAAACGCACTGTGTAATCACTGTGTAATCGCCCGACAATAACTAACCTGACCGTCGCTGAATGGCTGTATTTATACCCCGCTGATTGCCAGAATAATCTGTCACTTTGTTAAACAAACAGGCCCTCTCAAGAATCCACTAGAAACAGTGTCCTTGAACACACTGCGCTTACCGGTATGGTCCGGTATAGACTCGATAGTTAATGCGTAATTGTCTTTCACCGTAAAGTAGCAGCATTATGCACGCACACTTTGCAACTGGAATATTCGAGATACTTATAGAACGTTCCGTATTACGTAATACTTTTTCAGTATTACGTAACAATATATTATTGGAATGAAGTGTCGTGGCAGTGTCGTGGCTTAGGACTTTAAAATGGTGGAAACACTGAAAGGCCTCGGCCGTAACATGACAAGTAACAGTTCAGCAAGTAAATACGACAAAGTTGGGACCAACATTATCAGTGTACTACAGTATTACGAGACTTTGAATTAATCTACTTATTTGTACCCCGCACACACGCGCAGATACAGTCCAGCATAAACACACATTAGGTAGCCTATTGACCAAAAAGAGACAGCGATACTGCAGTGCCTTTGCGATTACAACAATGAGACAGCATCACGTAGCAGAGAACAGGGGGAAGTTGAAGGCAACGAGGTTGTACTTGTGGGATCACGGAACCAATTCCGCTAATAGTCCCAGTAACGACGTGCCTTGGCTCTAGACTACCAAACACAAGTAGAAATGTATTACATAAATACCGTATCGTTACCTGGCCTATCAACACGACACAAAATTTAATAATTGTTAATGTCCAAAATTCCCCGACAAAATTTATTACAATTTTAATTTTAAAAATATTAAATTTTGTTATAAAAAGAAGAAATATTTTTATTACAGGTATTATACATAGGTATTAGTCATATGTACATTTTATAAAATTTCTTTTAAATAGGTTTCCCGCAGCATTCCAGTTTCAAAAAAGAAATCCAAATTTCTACCGGCTTAATATCTTTTCATAGTATTACCGTTTTGGTATCTGTCTAACAAAACGTGAAACGTTACTATGAACATGTGTATTAATTTAATATGTATATAAACACATAAAATAATCAATCAAATATTAATGGTAACTATAACAATATATAATAATATAAAGCATTGAAATGTACGTAGATGTAAGTAAAATATAAATGAGAATTTGAATCAAAAGAGGCTCGGCTATGCGACAGTCAGACGCCGACAAAATATGTTACAATAGACCTAAAACACCCTTACATGTCATAAAAGCATAAAATGTTTTGTAGTGTAAAACCAGGAAAGAAAACGCCCATATACCGTTAGGTTAACGGTACTGTGTCCTTCAACAGACAATAGATGCCACGCCAATAAGAATGACTATTTTAGAAAGTAGCGTCACTTTTTAGGGAGTCTAACGAACGTCCGCGTAAGTTTGTCGCCCGCTCTCTGGCAACCAATCATGGATAGCGTCGGTAGTGAGCGCGAAAAAGATACAGCACCGGAATGGGTACGTTCGAATTTGCCGGCAAATATTTCCAAGTCAAGCCAATGGGAGTATGATCAACCAGAGTTGTAGTGAGGGAAGGACTCGAAAAACTATAAAAAAAGAAGTGAAGCAAACAAGAAGGAAAGTCTAAGTTTGATTTTCACGCAAAACACGGGAAACCTGCGTCACTCGATGTGAGCAATTTTAATACTATTACTCGAAGTTCAAATCAATAGGTTATCTCGGTTCAATAGTTGAGAAAGAATTACAGTCATCAAGAAGTTTTATTATATGTGTGTGCGATAGTACGTACGGACCAGAAGATGTTAAACTTGTGCGCGTAGATTGCAGCAAGAAGTATACTTATTTATACGTGCGCGACGTCTAGTACTAACGCGAGCGAGTGAAGTAATAAAGAAAGTTTAATCAAGCGTGATTAGTGCAAAGTGTAGTGCGATGTTTAACGCAGGAGTACAGTTCGTCATTCTTCTATTAGGAATCCAGCAACAAGTAACAGTATATCATTTATAATTCACAATACAATAAATTAACATAATTTTAGCATCCCAAAATTAACTCATCTCATTCTCAAAAGACCCACGAGTTCAGATACTAAATATTACAATTTATGCTATATGACATGTTTTGGTGAGTTATGGTATAGTAAAGTAAGGAAACAAGTTATAATAATTATAGAAATGGTAACGGAGTTGAATAATTGAATCTATTGAAGATTATAGAAGTTCATAGCAGTTAAGAATTTATGATACATATATATGTTTTGATTAATATTGAAGATTTAAATGTGTTAATGGAGTAAATTTGAATCTACTGAGTACTCATTTGAATAGCATTTGATTAATATGATTTTGAAGAATCCGTAAACTAGAGATATTAATAAATTTTTTTCTTGTTATTAATTATAAAGATGATATTAATGATTAAGTCTCAGATGTATTAAGTAATAAGAAGATAATATAAATCTTAGTATCTGAACGAAGTGTTATTATTTCATAACAATCCTGAGATCTTCTGCTCTGGTGCCCAAGCAAATAATCAATAATACAAAAATGAGTAGAAGTATTCAATAATAAATATAGCTAAATATAATTTGCAACACAATAAATCAAAGTAATTACCGAGTATATGCAATACAATTTCGAATAATTTATTTAGTCAACATTCGAAATTTACGCACGCTTCACGAGTAGTTATATTTAGCGCACCAATACATTGAGCTAGTCTTAAAAATCTTTATTTGTCGCCAGCAACGTGGTGCAGTTGTTAAGTATCTTTATATTTGACGCCCGAACACATGGGGCAACTCTTTTAATCTTTATAAACGGTCTTTAACCAATAACATCTCTGTTGCTGAATGACAAAACTTGATTTCTCTTGACGACCCCCCCCCCCCATCGGCTAATTGCGATAATTATAATTCACGCCTCTACTGGAAAATCGTTTATTTAGCATTAGTGAAAAATCGGTTGAAGTGAATCTCGCACAGCTGTGAAGACGCAGTTTACAATGAGGAAACAGGATGTTCGTTCAGCTTAAACAAAGATATGATGCTTTATTACACCGAGATTAATAATGTTTTCCCTTGACTGGCGCTGAAGCGAACTATAAATAAAGAAGTCATTGCATTTTGATCCTGTCTTTACACTACAAGCTGAACATTCTCTGACTTAAAGAGAGCTCAAACAGAAAACTTTGGGTAACTGACTACCATTTATATATATATTGCGATGTACAAGGTCGCATAGAATAAATAGTTGATATCTAGATATGGAAATGTTTGGCTTTAATTAACGATTTTCTTAAATTTTACTATTTCTTTTATAAAATTGCTAAACTGCTACACTTTTTGTTTAGACAAAGCTTTTCGTCATCTCTGACATCATCAGGTCTAGAACAACCTTAAATTTTAGACTGCATAGAATTTACTGCAGTTCATGTTAGCATAACAACATTGATATACAGTTTTTAGTACAAATAAAATAAATTAAACGTTCTGTTTAAATAAATAAATTACTACTTCTTTTGAAAATAAAATTAATAAACAGTTTCTGTTGACTTTCAGTTTATAGTTAAAAATAATTCCTACACTCTAATATCCTATACGTTTCTCTGTCTTTTTTGTTTATTTGTTTTATTGATTTATTTGGTTTATATAAATGTGTTCACTTTCCTGATTTGATGACTGAGGCGGAGTTTCTCCTCGTTTCCTGATTAATGTCTACAGATGCTCCTTTCAGGTAGTCGTCAGGATACCGCCGCTCCTCCTGTGGTTCTTCTTCAGGATCTCCTCCTGTGATTCAGCTCTCAGGGTCGTTGTACGGGTTGGGTATTTCTAAGAACAATGATTAGTTATTAATTATTACTTAATTATATAGCTCCGGCAACTTGATGTGTTCAGAAAAACTTACTCGGATAATCTTGAACTGTACCGAACTAGCACTCGATTATTCAGTCGCGCTCTTTACTATTACTGTTCGTACCTCCTGATCGTACTGAACGGGAGTTAACGATTACACGTTATAGAGAGTAACGAGACTGCTTCTTCTGAGATCTACGGTAGACTGCTTTGCATCTCGCCACGGAACAAATCAACTGATATATTAGCCAATCTCATTGGTCAAAACCGCTCCCTCACCCTTACGCTACAGTCCAGATAACATTCTATTTGTAAGAAATTGCATATGGGCAATGTAAAACGTGCAAATAAAACCGGTATAATTTTATTGCTTTTCTTGTGGGTAATAAAACCTTTTTTTATGGAAAAACTCATATATTTTGTTCTTTATGTTATTAACAAACATTACTACCAGATTGGTCTTTATTTTATGCACATTCTGGTATAAGTCTTATGTCGAACATTTGATTTACACCACAGTTATTTAATTTAATTCGTTTTTTATTGTTAATTAGTAACACAGTTATTCACACGCGCACTTGCCATATGCCTATGCATACGTTTGCACTACTGCACAACACTTATATTTATGTATCAGGGGCGCCGGCTCCGGGGGTGCTCCGGTGCTCGAGCACCCCCAGAATTTTTGTGGGAGTGCTCAGCACCCACACATAAAAGGGAGAAGAAAAATACAAAAAAATAAAATAAGAAAAGAAAGAAAGAAGGAAAAAAGAAAGAAAGAAAAAATGTGGGGAAAAATTATAATCTTTAGTCGTATTTCTTACATGATAGTAGGGCCCGATTTTTTCATAGAGCGGGAGGGGGGATATAAAGTTTGTTTTGGGCAGAGACTTTACCAGGGTACTTCCGTTACGCGGGACTTGCGTTTCCCGTGATAAGACAGCTGTGGCAGGTTGCTCCGCCTACAGAGATTTTCCAGGCTCTGACCATCCTCCCCACAACACTTGTCCGTCATCATAAACAGCTGAATGAGATCGCATAGCAAATATATTAAAAAAAAAAAACAACAGCTGTTGTGAAACATTACATATGACGTACCGGTACGGCCTTATTCCTTTTGCGTATTTTTCCATACTCTTCAAAGGGTTAAAAAGGATTATGCCAATTTTGACGGCGCGCTCTCGCGTTGGCCCATGCAAACACGGCCTCGCGGCTCCTCCCCTCCCGAAACTTCCGCTCCTCACATATCACATATACGTTTAAATACTCGGAAAAGTGTAAGTAAGTTTAATTCTTTGTTTACTCTACTCGTTTTATTATAATGGATAAATTCATTGTTCCCTCGTCAATGAAAGAAAGTGATTCGGCTACGACGTCATCAGCAGATAGTGCTTCAGGTGGCTTGGATTCAACTACTGCATCTAAAGAAACAAACAAAATTGGTGTTGGTTGGCGTTCTTTTCAAAAATAGTGGAAAGACAAATATATGTGGATCTTATACGACGAGAAGTGTGATAAAGTGTTTTGTTCTGTGTGTAAGGAAATAATTTCCTCCAGTGGACCTTTTGCGAAAAAACTAAACAAGACGAAGACGTGATAAAAGCATTCGTGGAAGTCGGGTTTTCTTCTTGAAACAAAGCCTTACAAAGATTCGCTTCTCATGAAAAATCGGATTTTCATATGTCCTACTGTACTAGGAAAAGTGCAGTGGATAAAGGTGTGAACGTGCAGTCTTTGATGTCTAAAGGTAAGGAGAGAGATATGAAATCTCCAAGAGTAGCTCTCTTAAGAATGTTATCTTCACTGTGTTATCTCATGGTTCAGGGGTTAGCAACCCGTGGTCACAGAGATGAAAATTCTAATTATCATGCATTGTTAGAGTTAGTTGCTGAAGATAACTCCGATTTGTCCTCTTGGCTTCAACGTACAAAGTACACATGGCTTTCACACGACATAACAAATGAACTAGGTTCTATTATGGCTAACGAAGTCTTACAAAATTTGATCAAGTTTCTAAAATGCTCCCAATACTATTCGATAATTATGGATGAAACTAGCGACGCATGTTAACACGAGCATGTTTCAATTTCTTTTCGATTTGTCAGTGGTGAGGATTTTCAAATTAATGAATTATTTTTTGATTTCTATAAAACTTAATCTACTACAGCTGAAGTCTTGATGAAAATTTTAATGGATGTTCTCACTCGTTTTTCTCTGGATATCAAGTCAGCAGAGGTATTGCTACTGAGGGAAGGGCAAATATGACAAGCTCTTTTTCAGGGTTTCAAGCAAAAATCAGAGAAATTGAGCCGCGAGTTGTGCATGTTCACTGTTTGGCACATTCTTTGAACCTTGTGACCCAAGAGGCAATGCAAAATGAGACCGTGCTGAGAGATTATCTTGCAAATGTCAAAGAAATGATCAATTTTCTGCTCGGGTCCCCCAACCGACTAGCAATATTTGAGTCTTTGCAAGCTGCCCAAGATGGTAGCTCCATTCACCCTGTAGCTCTTCGGCCTTTTTTGTCCTACCAGGTGGTGTTGCAGAATAAGTTCGTTGAAAACGATTTTGCAGAATTAGAAGAGTTAATATTGTTCTTTGAGGAAATCGAGCTCAAAAAATCTTATGCCTCTGCTAAAGCTAAAGGTTTTTTAAAATTTCTGTGCTCTTTTGACTTTATATTTGTCACTACGCTTTTTACGCAAATTTTGGAGCCAGTTGAAATTTTGAATGACTTTCTGCAAAATTCCTTCTTACAGCTGCAAAAACCCATGGACAATATTCATCGTGTCCGAGAGGTTTTGAAGTTATCTCGAACTGATTAACGTTTCGATGCAGTTTGAAGCTCTTGCTTGGGATTGACCAAAAAATTTGATGTCGAAGAGCCGAAACTTCCAAAAGTTCAAAAAATTCATCGAAGACTTGATGACGGCACTCAATCCTTTGCTTTTTCCAGCCCCCGTGATTATTACCGGAAAATTTATTTCGAGGTTTTAGATATTGTGATCAACTGTTTCGATGATCATTTATTTTTGCTGCTATGACTCACTTCAAAGAAATTGAAACATTTCTTCTTTCCAAAACTAAAGATTGCAGTTCTGTAGTAGAATTTAATAAGGATGACTTTGATCCTGAAAGATTAATTTTGCACAGAAATATGGTGTTAGATGTGTGTGAATCTACAAATTTTGTCGTTGAAGGTACAGAAGACTTAGTGCGCTTCTTTTCCTCAAATAGACACGTCGACGAATTGATTCCAGAGCTGGTTAAGTTGATAAAGATCGCTTTAACTATACCCGTTTCTACATGTACAGCAGAACGTTCTTTCTCCGCCCTGATATGATTAAAAACTTACCTGCGTAGCACCATGACGCAAGGAAAATTGAACGACAACGCAATCATGCATGTCCATAAAAGCAAGAAGCGAAAAATGAATTGAACCTCGAAACTGTGGCGAACATTTTCATCAAACGATCAACTGTTCGTAAGAACACTTTCTTTGTCAGTGAGTAGTGAGAATTATAAATTCCGCAAAGACTTTAATTTTTGAACTAAAGACTTTCAGTTTCTCTTTTATTTTTAAACTAACAATAAGCGCCAAATTTTAGGCTATCATTTATTAATTTAAATGAACTATTTATTTTCCTTTTTACTCAGTTTGGCATCATTCCAATAGAGAAGAAAGAACATTCTAGTAAAGACTATTATGTTTTTAACTTAAGACCAAATAGAGGCAACACAATTTTTATTTGTTTAGCTTCCATCCTTTTAATTCACATATATGTAAAATGTAATATTTCTTACTTTTTTATCATTACTTTCACTATTTCTATGATTTTAAGATTTAAAAAGAAAACAACTGTATACCTTTTATGTGGATTAGCTTTTGTACTCATTCATTATTGGGGAAAAAAGCACCTAATAAAACGATAGTTTATGTTTATCATCAAGTGTTCAAAAAGACCTAAAACTGCATTTCCAGGTGGGTCAATTTTTCAAAATTCAACCGGACCCCCCCCCTCGGTTGTGGGCTGTGAGTTAGAGCACCCCCACTGATTTTCAAAACCTGGCGCCACTGTTTTGTATATAGTCAAAAATCTAACATTTATGACACGATTCTTATTGTCTATATTACAATGTTCCAACACGCAACTTTTACTTTGACCAATTCTCATTGAAACATGCTATCATATGTTAAGAGCGAAATTATTATGTTATATGCAAATCTCACCTATTGCAATATATATAAAGAGCACTTGTTCCCCCTAGTATCTACATCGGTTCTAAGCATGATGATTTTTTCTGAGTTTGGCGGGATAGTTACGGCTTCTTGATATGTCACGACCATTGATTTTTCTGAAGTAATTGTTTTGGAGGGCATTATTTCTTCTTCCCCGATTCTAAAGACGTTGTTTTGGAAGTCAACCCGCTCAGACATACGAGTTCATAATGTCCACACCAAGAATTGCTTCACCCACAATGTCTGCAACAAGAACTTGATGATCAAACTCAAGTCAACCGAGTCGTAGGTATATCTCTACTTTCCCAAACACTTTTACAGGCCGCCCAGCAGCTGTTCGCAAGTTGTAAGAGCATCAGATTGGCTTGAGATTTTCCATCAGAATAGGGCGCACAATGGAAACTGTTGCACGTGTGTCAACTGTAATCGAGGTTATCCTTTCTTGAACGAAACCGGTAACACCAAGCTCCCGCTATTTTTCTGAAGTGTGGAAATTGCGTATTGTCTAGGGGTTCGTTCCTGCAGTCAGTCAGCACACGCCCAGTTGTACCGACTGTTGCTCGTTTCCCTGCTGTTTAACTCTGGATCGACAATCTCTTTGAAGATGTTTAGGTTTCCCTCGCCTATAACACTTATGTCTTCCACACTTTCTTACCTTATAAAGTGGTATGTGGTGCCGATCGTTGGGTCTCTATTCCTCGTTCTTCTTCTTTATCATCTATGTCGTCGCGATATTTTAGTGCGCGCAATTTATAATTTGCCCAATCAGACGCTGACATGGCGGCCTCAAACTCCACACCATGGACAAGGGCGTTCGCACTATTCTGGTGCGAACTCTTGGAGACTCTCCACGAAATGCTTTTCCTTTTTGAAGAACGGCTGAAACGGCTTTCTCTTCCTTCGTCCAATGATTTGCGCATGAAGCGGCTTCAAATTGCCGAAGATACGTCGTCCAATGAGTGTTTCCATTAAATGTTGGCCTCGATTGACGTGAACCCGACTGCAGACAAAGTGACTATTTCTATTATCTTATCTTCTATTCTTTTTCAGGCTTTACCGTTGGTACAGTATGTTCAGCAATTTTTTTAAACGCATGATTGTGTTTTCATTTACTGTTCTACTTCTGCTTTTATATGTTCTTTTGTATTTACAATTGACTCTTCTACTGCAGATAATCTTACCTCTTGAACATTGAGAATATCGGATTATACACCCACATAGAGACTCAAGTCTGCAGTAGTATGCTCTTGCAATTGCTTTTCGTCCTGTATCAGTGCTTTTATGTCGCTTGTTTCACGCTTCCGTTCATCTGCTTCTTGCTTACGTTTCTTTTCTTGTCATTCCGACTCGAGAAAAAGGGTTTTCTGCTGTTCCTGTGTCTCGAGCAGGAGTGCTTTTTGTCGTTCCTCTGCTTCTTGCTTCTTCTGCTTCCCGCTTGCATTCTTCTCTTTGCCGTCTTTCTGAATCTCGTTGTTTCTCATCCTGTCGTTTCTCTGCCTCCTATCGCCGTCGTTTCTTCGTTTGCAGTAGCAGCGCGTGGAATGTTTCCATCATCTGACTGATATCCGTTATTGTAAATCAATTATCGTGCTCACTACTTTTCTACTCTTTCCACTGTTTAAAAGATCGTACCTCACTCCTGACACCAATGCTACGACATCACAGATCGTCGTGTTGTATAGCGTAAACAGAATAACTGACACCGATGAAGTCTAATTACAAACTTTAATTAGAAACAAACAACAGTTAGAAGTCAACAAACGCACTCTTATACAAGTTAAAATTGTAACACACAACAGTCAATGTTACCCGATTAACACGATAACAGCTTTCCACTGAACTGCAACAATCGCTTCTACCCACACTTGTAATATAGCCAGGTGTAACTGAACTGAACTCACTCAGCTGCTTCAGAATCCAATATTTATACTTCGGCCTTAGTGACACAGCGGGCTTCGATACCGGTAGCCGAGAAACATGTTTAAAATTATCTACATTATTCTGCCCCGTCTGGAACAGCTTCTTGCGCTCCCGCTTACGTGCCAAGAGTCACGTAGGTATTTTTGTTATTTTTCAGCTCAACGGAGCACTATACCAAGGTAACATTACTTACATGTAAAAAGTTGTCTGTAGATAGTCAGGAAAACGGTTTCCTTAAAATTCCGAAAAATTTTAAACATGTTTAACTTTTGCTGATAATGAAAACAGTCCGCTTAATCACTTTCTTGATTATCACTTTCTTGATTATCACTTTCTTGACCAACGTTTATAACTTCCCGCGTCTCTCCCTCTCTTCTTTCGCGTCACTATACACACAAAACAGGTCATTTTCTTCATATCGCTCTTTGTTATCATCATCTCCATTCAGCTACAAATTCCTATCGGTTTCACCGTCTTCCTTACTAGAGCTGTCACTATCATTGTTTAACGAAATTAGTGTCGTTTCCACTACTTCTTCAAGAATTCCTTCGTCTTCCCAAGCCTCTGATATCACTGTAGAAGTGTGACCGACACCTTTCTTCACTTGCTGTCCGTAATCTTTTCGATCGCTTTCATAGTCAGTTTTATAATTTCCATAATATTGAACTTTCTGTTATTCCTTGCAAACATATCTCTTAATTTGAACCAATATCAACTCAATATAATTAAAATGGGAGTGATACAGAGGTAATCTTATAACTTTGTGCCCGTATTCCTTAGCCGTTCCAGCATAGTCCTTGTAAGTAAATAAGCTGCAGTAGCTCTGCCTTCTTCATATCGTCTTTAAATGAAACGTTATGATTTCGGAGCCACGGGCCCATTGCTGCCTTCCGTGACGACATGGTCGGTGCTTTACCCAGTATCTCGGAATGGTACGGTGCGTTTTCTACGACTATGACCAAAGGTTTCTACAAGTTTTTAATCAGAGAATCTTTGAACTAGTTACAGAGCATTTCGTGGTTCATTTCTTCATGATACTCCTTTGTTTTTATGGAACTACACAAAAGAAAACAATTAGATATAAACCCCTTGGAGTTACCAGCATGAAATAGGATAATTCTGTCTTCCTTTCCTACTGGCACTCCCATAGTCCCTTCTTTCGTATCAACTGTCCAGTCTTTCACCACATTGTGGCATTAACCTAGGTATCATCAAGCCACACGATTTCGTCGAAGTTTTCCTTCCTTATTTGCCTTGAAATCCCGCAACGCCAAGCAGCGATATCTTCTCTCTCCAATAACAGTTTACGACCACCAATCTTTTTGTGTGTAAAGCCAATCTCTTCAAAATCAGCAGAAGCGATGTTATACTGCCGTGGAATAAATCAGCATCTTTCAACGAGAGCAAAAGTTCTCTCAGTGCTGGGCGTTATTTCTGGCGGAAATAATCGTAAACATTGCGTCGGTCTGAAACGTTTCAAGTTTTGTTATAGGTTTTCCCATTTTTCTTTTCCGTTTGGTGTTTCTAATATCAAACACCCTCCATCGTCAATTTTCTTCTTTTCCTTGCTACAAATTTCCGTAACTCTGCTCTTGTATATTCTTAATTCTTCAGACGTCCGGTCAAGAACTTCTGTTGGCGGTAAAATTGGTCCATTGTACACATCTCTCTTGTAAAGTATTTCTTCACAAAACAAGCAAATTCGCTTGACTTCACAAAGCGACATCACGACCAGTCGGCCGATTGGATTTTGACCATGACGTATATGAAGATTATTATTTATTCCGGCTGTACAATGTTTGCAGATTTTCCGGAACCAAAGATTACAGAAGTGACTGAATTCTCATCTTCCACTGCTGCTTATCCATCCAAAGATCTTCTTCAATCTCTCGTTCCCTCAATATAGTCTGAATTTCTTCTACCCAGGTGATAGGTGGTCTTTCTCTTTTCCTTCTTCCTGGTGGGGTCCATTCCATAACTCTCCTTGGCAATCTTTCCTGAGCCATTCTTTTCGTGTGTCCATAAAACTGTAATTTTTTGTTTGGATAAAATCGATAATTGAATTTTTCACATTCAATGTATATGAAGATGATACCTTTTTTAATGAAGTTGCCTGTAAAAACTGGCAACGCTCGCTCGCCAATTTCCATGACGCTGATTGGACGGATCCATGCCGAGCCTCCCACGGTGCATCACGCGAAATCCCATTCCTGTTTAAAACAAACTATAGTTATTACTAAAATGACTTTTCATAGCTGATGATCGGCAGTAGCCATCAGACTCGATATTAACTTTATTTATAAGTTCCAAGGAAATCACTCGGGAATATCACGTCTGCGTAATATTCATGTGAATGCATTGCTTTATGCAGATGACAAGGTAAATGTATCATTTACCTTAACAGAAGACCAGTTACAGCGGGCGATATTTACGTTTGATAGCATCATACAAGACTATGGGCTACAGATCTCTGCTACAAAATCTAAAACGATGGCATTTCAGGGCAGGTATCCTACAAGAACTAAGATAGTTGTGAATAATCAGATTTTGGATCAGGTTAGTCATTTTAATTACCTGGATTGTAATATCTCATATGAAACTGATATTGATTAGGATTATAATCTAACAAAATTTAGACTCATCTACGGAACCATTCATAGGTACATGAAAAGTAAAACACGGAAGGACACCCGAATGAAATTTTATAAAACTGTGGCCGTCCCCGCATTCCTGTATGCTAGTGAGACATGGACTCTTGGTAAAAGGGACATACAGAGGATTCGGGCAGCCGAAATGAAACTTTTAAGAGGAACACAAGATTGTTCTCACTTGGATCGGAGAAGGAACGAGGATATTAGACGCGATTGAAACATTGTATCATTGCACCAAAAGATTGAAGACACAGAAGGAGATGGTTTTTTCTCTAATGCAACTTTATTTTCAACATCCTCCATTACAATATAAACTAGTACTACATGTTATGTTATTCTTATTAATTATTAACAAATACTAATTAATAAAAATTCAGTTATAAAACACAATACATACATAGGCCTATAGCTAATAGTAATAACAATAATAACGCAACAATGAATAACTACGGTAAAACTAAACACAATTCGTGACCAAAACAGCCAAAAATAACAACAATACTATAACAATGTAAATCACAAAATATCAAAATTTATACTTTTGACAAATATAAGAAAAGCTTTAATATGTTTTTTCGTAATCATATCTTTTTCTTGCATTGGCCAGACTCCAGCACACATTGCAATACTTCTCCTGAAGGCCGTTCTCTCTTTATGTAAAATTTTACACTCATAAAGGAGGTGACGAACTGTCTGTTCTCCACTTTTGCAGCTACACATTTGGTCATCTGAAATCTTGAAACGATAAAAATAAGATTTAAGTTTACCGTGGCCTGTCAGTATAGCTGTCAATTTGTGTAACATTGGGATATTTACTACAATTCTTTGTTTAATAGTAGGGAAAAACAATTTAGTTTGAGCTCCATTTGTTGAATTTTCCCATTCATTTTCCCATTTTTCTGTACTTCTATATCCCGCCTCAGTAATAACTGCACTTTTGGGAATCAGATCAAATGAGGATGGAATTTCAGTGCTTAAAGCTGCTTCCTTGGCCAGCTGATCGGCCAGTTCATTGCCATGATTACCTACATGAGCTTTAATCCAGCTAAAATGTACGCACCAGCTGTCACCTTCAAGAGATCTTATCACATTTCTGATCTCTTCAATTAATTTATGGTGCTTGTCTGTATTCCTCAAGGAGTCCAATGTCATTATGCTGTCTGTATAAAGAACTGCTTTTCTATGATATATTTCCACATCTTTCATGTCAATAATGTTTTCCAGAGCTCTCAGGATTGCAAACTGTTCCACTTAGTTGTTAGAGCATCTTTTATCCAATTTATACTTTAGTTCTTGAACAAGTTGCTTCTTTACATACAGTGCCACACCTGCCCCTACGCCATTTTCACTTTTACTGCCATCCGTGTACGCTTCTACTAAGTAGTCGATTTTCTTATCCCTTCCGGTAATTTTTATTATATCTGCTGGGTGAGGCCATTTATTTAATTCAACCATCGCATCAAACCCTTGATGTGAATTCCCCATTACTTTTGTAGTCCGGTAGACGTCAGTAATCTCTTCTATTTTAATTAAAATTGGGGTCAACGCAGTCAGGACACATTGAAACGCCGCCCAAACATTTTTAAATTTTTTTTTATCTCAATTTTTTTTTTTTGGAGGGCGTTACTTAATATTTAAAACTAGACGCGTGGCCTAGATGGAAATAAAATGCGCTGAGCCCATCGTGACAGGTCTTGCAAAGAAACACTTGTTTAACAGCAACAAAATTTTATTAGTGCACCACTTGATTCTAGACAAACTCTTTTTACAAATTACAATTCTCTTCGTCTTGATTTTTCTTTAAGCCGAACATCAATTAAACATTTTTTATAAGCACCATGGTGGTTGGCTTGCAATGATAACATCTCAATAATACCTCTCACAATTAAATCAGAACATTATATAACAACCAGACACAGATTATTTCAACTTTCAATGAACAAAAGATTTTTCATTTACATTCGCAATGCTTGAGCAATTAATCAGCAATGAAATTCTTACAAGTACACAATAATGAGAGCCAACTATCCGTAGATACGGTTAAAATTTTGAAAATAATTACGAAAATGTTTCCAACTACTTCCATCCATCTGTCCCCAGCACTTGGATTAATAAAACGAAAGACAAGTAATCTTAAGATCACACACTGTGATCACTGCTATGCAGACATTAAAAATTTGTTTGTATTTAAAGTTACAATTAAAGCAGTACCAATTAATTTCAATTAAAATCGAAAGGAGTTTCGATTTAGACTCATTCGAACTGGAAAAATGTTGAACGCACAAAATCACAAGTCATATGACAGGTAGATGAAAGTACTTCACTGTCTGGATATTGCAATTTTTAAGTTTAATTTTTTTATAAGTAAATTTCAAATTGGCGTCCTCTTGCAGGAATTAACAGAAAATATCTACATTGTAACAATTTTAACCCTCAACATCATGAACAATTAATATACTAAACAATTATAACATTTTTGTAATAACAGTCATCACTATGAGCACAATTTAGCATGTCTGCACAAAACATGTTCAGGCAAATTTAACTCTGATGTATGAGTCTATTTTATTGAACTGAATTTTTGTGTGAGTTTCATTGTAACCGGCGGAGTACTGTATGTGTGATGAATAAAAAGGAAACTTCCCACCTGATCTCTGAGAACACATAGAAGGAGATTCGTGCCGTGCAAGTCTGAGTGTGGATGATGGTCTAGCGTGGCGCGACGGCGCTGGGGATCCTTTCGCACTGCTCTGCGGATCTGGTTCCCATCTCGTCGACCCCTTTCACCTCCCGACTATGCGGGGAACCCTGAAGCTCTTTATAAAATTAATGAATCATAGTAGATGTTAACAACAGTACGCCGCCACGATCCGCTCTGTACCAGTGTTGAAAGAGAAAGAGACGAGAGTTATCGCTGCGTAAAATTATAAAACCCAAATACATGGCTGAATAGATTTCGTTGTCAAAGAACTGGCAGCACGGCCAACCGAATGACGTCACAGATCAAGGTCACGGCGGCTGACCAGATCTCGCTGTCGCTAGCGGGCAGTCCAACATGTGGCGATAACGCACTGAACGTACGAATTACATTGAAAAACTTGCCGTGGAGTTTACTTTTACTTCCATATTCCTTAAGGAATGGAAGTATGGTGATGGCAAAAAAAATCGTGTTCGAGATTATTGCAGATTCTGATTCTACTACACTCAAAACATGAAAAAAAGTCGTTTCCGAAAAGTGTCTGTGTGTGTGTCTGTCTGTGTGTCTGTCTGTCTGTGTGTCTATCTGTAGATTTTTTTTCTATGGCAAACGATAACAGCCGCAAATTCAAACAGAATCAAATAATTTTTAGCATACAGCCCTGATTTGTAGAGTACTCGCGACCTACTGTTTTTGGTGAAGATCGGTTGAGGGAAAGGGGTAGTTTACCTGCAACGGTTTTTTTTTATCAACGGTAATTTTGTTTGTTTGGCAAACGATAACAGCCGCAAATTCAAACAGAATCAAATAAAGTTTCGCATATAGCCCTGAATTGTAGAGTTCTCACGATCTGTTGATTTTGGTAAAGATCGGTTAAGGGAAAGGGGTAGTTTACCTGTACCGTTTTATGTTTTAACAATGGTATTTACTATGGCAAACGATAACAGCCGCAAATTCAAACATAATCAAATAATGTTTTGCATACTGCCCTAAATTGTAGAGTTCTCAAGACCTATTGTTTTTGGTGAAGATCGGTTGAGGGAAAGGGGTAGTTTACCGGCAACGTTTTTTTAACAAGGGTATTTTCTATGGCAAACGATAACAGCCGCAAATTCAAACAGAATCAAATAATTTTCGGCATACAGGCCTGATTTGTAGAGTACTCAAGACCTATTGTTTTTGGTGAAGATCGGTTGAGGGGAAGGGTTAGTTTACCGGCAACGTTTTTTATCAAGCGTATTTTCTATGGCAAACGATAACTGCCGCAAATTCAAACAGAATCAAATAATGTTTTTCATACGTCCCTGATTTGTAGAGTACTCGCGACTATTGTTTTTGGTGAAGATCGGTTGAGGGGAAGGGGTAGTTTACCTGCAACGGTTTTTTTTATCAAGGGAAATTTTTTTTGGCAAACGATAACAGCCGCAAATTCAAACAGAATCAAATAATGTTTCGCATACAGCTCTGAGTTGTAGAGTTATCAAGACCTATTGTTTTTGGTGAAGATCGGTTAAGGGAAAGGGGTAGTTTACCTACAACGTTTTTTTAACAAGGGTATTTTCTATGGCAAACGATAACAGCCGCAAATTCAAACAGGATCAAATAATTTTCTGCATACAGCCCTGATTTGTAGAGTACTCAAGACCTATTGTTTTTGGTGAAGATCGGTTGAGGGGAAGGGGTAGTTTACCTGCAACATTTTTTATCAAGCGTATTTTTTTCTATGGCAAACGATAACTGCCGCAAATTCAAACAGAATCAAATAATTTTTTGCATACAGCCCTGATTTGTAGAGTACTCGTGACCTATTGTTTTTGGTGAAGATCGGTTGAGGGCAAGGGGTAGTTTACCTGCAACGGTTTTTTTTTATCAAGGGAATTTTTTCTTTTTTTGGCAAACGATAACAGCCGCAAATTCAAACAGAATCAAAAGATTATTTGCATAATAATACGTCTGCGTAAAATACGTCTGCGTAATATTCATGTGAATGCATTGCTTTATGCAGATGACAAGGTAAATGTATCATTTACCTTAACAGAAGACCAGTTACAGCGGGCGATATTTACGTTTGATAGCATCATACAAGACTATGGGCTACAGATCTCTGCTACAAAATCTAAAACGATGGCATTTCAGGGCAGGTATCCTACAAGAACTAAGATAGTTGTGAATAATCAGATTTTGGATCAGGTTAGTCATTTTAATTACCTGGATTGTAATATCTCATATGAAACTGATATTGATTAGGATTATAATCTAACAAAATTTAGACTCATCTACGGAACCATTCATAGGTACATGAAAAGTAAAACACGGAAGGACACCCGAATGAAATTTTATAAAACTGTGGCCGTCCCCGCATTCCTGTATGCTAGTGAGACATGGACTCTTGGTAAAAGGGACATACAGAGGATTCGGGCAGCCGAAATGAAACTTTTAAGAGGAACACAAGATTGTTCTCACTTGGATCGGAGAAGGAACGAGGATATTAGACGCGATTGAAACATTGTATCATTGCACCAAAAGATTGAAGACACAGAAGGAGATGGTTTTTTCTCTAATGCAACTTTATTTTCAACATCCTCCATTACAATATAAACTAGTACTACATGTTATGTTATTCTTATTAATTATTAACAAATACTAATTAATAAAAATTCAGTTATAAAACACAATACATACATAGGCCTATAGCTAATAGTAATAACAATAATAACGCAACAATGAATAACTACGGTAAAACTAAACACAATTCGTGACCAAAACAGCCAAAAATAACAACAATACTATAACAATGTAAATCACAAAATATCAAAATTTATACTTTTGACAAATATAAGAAAAGCTTTAATATGTTTTTTCGTAATCATATCTTTTTCTTGCATTGGCCAGACTCCAGCACACATTGCAATACTTCTCCTGAAGGCCGTTCTCTCTTTATGTAAAATTTTACACTCATAAAGGAGGTGACGAACTGTCTGTTCTCCACTTTTGCAGCTACACATTTGGTCATCTGAAATCTTGAAACGATAAAAATAAGATTTAAGTTTACCGTGGCCTGTCAGTATAGCTGTCAATTTGTGTAACATTGGGATATTTACTACAATTCTTTGTTTAATAGTAGGGAAAAACAATTTAGTTTGAGCTCCATTTGTTGAATTTTCCCATTCATTTTCCCATTTTTCTGTACTTCTATATCCCGCCTCAGTAATAACTGCGCTTTTGGGAATCAGATCAAATGAGGATGGAATTTCAGTGCTTAAAGCTGCTTCCTTGGCCAGCTGATCGGCCAGTTCATTGCCATGATTACCTACATGAGCTTTAATCCAGCTAAAATGTACGCACCAGCTGTCACCTTCAAGAGATCTTATCACATTTCTGATCTCTTCAATTAATTTATGGTGCTTGTCTGTATTCCTCAAGGAGTCCAATGTCATTATGCTGTCTGTATAAAGAACTGCTTTTCTATGATATATTTCCACATCTTTCATGTCAATAATGTTTTCCAGAGCTCTCAGGATTGCAAACTGTTCCACTTAGTTGTTAGAGCATCTTTTATCCAATTTATACTTTAGTTCTTGAACAAGTTGCTTCTTTACATACAGTGCCACACCTGCCCCTACGCCATTTTCACTTTTACTGCCATCCGTGTACGCTTCTACTAAGTAGTCGATTTTCTTATCCCTTCCGGTAATTTTTATTATATCTGCTGGGTGAGGCCATTTATTTAATTCAACCATCGCATCAAACCCTTGATGTGAATTCCCCATTACTTTTGTAGTCCGGTAGACGTCAGTAATCTCTTCTATTTTAATTAAAATTGGGGTCAACGCAGTCAGGACACATTGAAACGCCGCCCAAACATTTTTAAATTTTTTTTTATCTCAATTTTTTTTTTTTTGGAGGGCGTTACTTAATATTTAAAACTAGACGCGTGGCCTAGATGGAAATAAAATGCGCTGAGCCCATCGTGACAGGTCTTGCAAAGAAACACTTGTTTAACAGCAACAAAATTTTATTAGTGCACCACTTGATTCTAGACAAACTCTTTTTACAAATTACAATTCTCTTCGTCTTGATTTTTCTTTAAGCCGAACATCAATTAAACATTTTTTATAAGCACCATGGTGGTTGGCTTGCAATGATAACATCTCAATAATACCTCTCACAATTAAATCAGAACATTATATAACAACCAGACACAGATTATTTCAACTTTCAATGAACAAAAGATTTTTCATTTACATTCGCAATGCTTGAGCAATTAATCAGCAATGAAATTCTTACAAGTACACAATAATGAGAGCCAACTATCCGTAGATACGGTTAAAATTTTGAAAATAATTACGAAAATGTTTCCAACTACTTCCATCCATCTGTCCCCAGCACTTGGATTAATAAAACGAAAGACAAGTAATCTTAAGATCACACACTGTGATCACTGCTATGCAGACATTAAAAATTTGTTTGTATTTAAAGTTACAATTAAAGCAGTACCAATTAATTTCAATTAAAATCGAAAGGAGTTTCGATTTAGACTCATTCGAACTGGAAAAATGTTGAACGCACAAAATCACAAGTCATATGACAGGTAGATGAAAGTACTTCACTGTCTGGATATTGCAATTTTTAAGTTTAATTTTTTTATAAGTAAATTTCAAATTGGCGTCCTCTTGCAGGAATTAACAGAAAATATCTACATTGTAACAATTTTAACCCTCAACATCATGAACAATTAATATACTAAACAATTATAACATTTTTGTAATAACAGTCATCACTATGAGCACAATTTAGCATGTCTGCACAAAACATGTTCAGGCAAATTTAACTCTGATGTATGAGTCTATTTTATTGAACTGAATTTTTGTGTGAGTTTCATTGTAACCGGCGGAGTACTGTATGTGTGATGAATAAAAAGGAAACTTCCCACCTGATCTCTGAGAACACATAGAAGGAGATTCGTGCCGTGCAAGTCTGAGTGTGGATGATGGTCTAGCGTGGCGCGACGGCGCTGGGGATCCTTTCGCACTGCTCTGCGGATCTGGTTCCCATCTCGTCGACCCCTTTCACCTCCCGACTATGCGGGGAACCCTGAAGCTCTTTATAAAATTAATGAATCATAGTAGATGTTAACAACAGTACGCCGCCACGATCCGCTCTGTACCAGTGTTGAAAGAGAAAGAGACGAGAGTTATCGCTGCGTAAAATTATAAAACCCAAATACATGGCTGAATAGATTTCGTTGTCAAAGAACTGGCAGCACGGCCAACCGAATGACGTCACAGATCAAGGTCACGGCGGCTGACCAGATCTCGCTGTCGCTAGCGGGCAGTCCAACATGTGGCGATAACGCACTGAACGTACGAATTACATTGAAAAACTTGCCGTGGAGTTTACTTTTACTTCCATATTCCTTAAGGAATGGAAGTATGGTGATGGCAAAAAAAATCGTGTTCGAGATTATTGCAGATTCTGATTCTACTACACTCAAAACATGAAAAAAAGTCGTTTCCGAAAAGTGTCTGTGTGTGTGTCTGTCTGTGTGTCTGTCTGTCTGTGTGTCTGTCTGTAGATTTTTTTTCTATGGCAAACGATAACAGCCGCAAATTCAAACAGAATCAAATAATTTTTAGCATACAGCCCTGATTTGTAGAGTACTCGCGACCTACTGTTTTTGGTGAAGATCGGTTGAGGGAAAGGGGTAGTTTACCTGCAACGGTTTTTTTTTATCAACGGTAATTTTGTTTGTTTGGCAAACGATAACAGCCGCAAATTCAAACAGAATCAAATAAAGTTTCGCATATAGCCCTGAATTGTAGAGTTCTCACGATCTGTTGATTTTGGTAAAGATCGGTTAAGGGAAAGGGGTAGTTTACCTGTACCGTTTTATGTTTTAACAATGGTATTTACTATGGCAAACGATAACAGCCGCAAATTCAAACATAATCAAATAATGTTTTGCATACTGCCCTAAATTGTAGAGTTCTCAAGACCTATTGTTTTTGGTGAAGATCGGTTGAGGGAAAGGGGTAGTTTACCGGCAACGTTTTTTTAACAAGGGTATTTTCTATGGCAAACGATAACAGCCGCAAATTCAAACAGAATCAAATAATTTTCGGCATACAGGCCTGATTTGTAGAGTACTCAAGACCTATTGTTTTTGGTGAAGATCGGTTGAGGGGAAGGGTTAGTTTACCGGCAACGTTTTTTATCAAGCGTATTTTCTATGGCAAACGATAACTGCCGCAAATTCAAACAGAATCAAATAATGTTTTTCATACGTCCCTGATTTGTAGAGTACTCGCGACTATTGTTTTTGGTGAAGATCGGTTGAGGGGAAGGGGTAGTTTACCTGCAACGGTTTTTTTTATCAAGGGAAATTTTTTTTTGGCAAACGATAACAGCCGCAAATTCAAACAGAATCAAATAATGTTTCGCATACAGCTCTGAGTTGTAGAGTTATCAAGACCTATTGTTTTTGGTGAAGATCGGTTAAGGGAAAGGGGTAGTTTACCTACAACGTTTTTTTAACAAGGGTATTTTCTATGGCAAACGATAACAGCCGCAAATTCAAACAGGATCAAATAATTTTCTGCATACAGCCCTGATTTGTAGAGTACTCAAGACCTATTGTTTTTGGTGAAGATCGGTTGAGGGGAAGGGGTAGTTTACCTGCAACATTTTTTATCAAGCGTATTTTTTTCTATGGCAAACGATAACTGCCGCAAATTCAAACAGAATCAAATAATTTTTTGCATACAGCCCTGATTTGTAGAGTACTCGTGACCTATTGTTTTTGGTGAAGATCGGTTGAGGGCAAGGGGTAGTTTACCTGCAACGGTTTTTTTTTATCAACGGTAATTTTGTTTGTTTGGCAAACGATAACAGCCGCAAATTCAAACAGAATCAAATAAAGTTTCGCATATAGCCCTGAATTGTAGAGTTCTCACGATCTGTTGATTTTGGTAAAGATCGGTTAAGGGAAAGGGGTAGTTTACCTGTACCGTTTTATGTTTTAACAATGGTATTTACTATGGCAAACGATAACAGCCGCAAATTCAAACATAATCAAATAATGTTTTGCATACTGCCCTAAATTGTAGAGTTCTCAAGACCTATTGTTTTTGGTGAAGATCGGTTGAGGGAAAGGGGTAGTTTACCGGCAACGTTTTTTTAACAAGGGTATTTTCTATGGCAAACGATAACAGCCGCAAATTCAAACAGAATCAAATAATTTTCGGCATACAGGCCTGATTTGTAGAGTACTCAAGACCTATTGTTTTTGGTGAAGATCGGTTGAGGGGAAGGGTTAGTTTACCGGCAACGTTTTTTATCAAGCGTATTTTCTATGGCAAACGATAACTGCCGCAAATTCAAACAGAATCAAATAATGTTTTTCATACGTCCCTGATTTGTAGAGTACTCGCGACTATTGTTTTTGGTGAAGATCGGTTGAGGGGAAGGGGTAGTTTACCTGCAACGGTTTTTTTTTATCAAGGGAATTTTTTCTTTTTTTGGCAAACGATAACAGCCGCAAATTCAAACAGAATCAAAAGATTATTTGCATACAGCCCTAAATTGTAGAGTTCTCAAGACCTATTGTTTTTGGTGAAGATCGGTTGAGGGAAAGGGGTAGTTTACCGGCAACGTTTTTTTAACAAGGGTATTTTCTATGGCAAACGATAACAGCCGCAAATTCAAACAGAATCAAATAATGTTTTGCATACAGCCCTGATTTGTAGAGTACTCAAGACGTTTTGTTTTTGGTGAAGATCGGTTAAGGGGAAGGGGTAGTTTACCTGCAACGTTTTTTTATCAAGCGTATTTTCTATGGCAAACGATAACTGCCGCAAATTCAAGCAGAATCAAATAATTTTTTGCATACGTCCCTGAATTGTAGAGGTCTCAAGGATTTTCGATTTTGGTGAAGATCGGTTAAGGGGAAGGGGTAGTTTACCTGCAACCTTTTACGTTTTAACAAGAGTAAAGTACTTGAAAATTTATTTAAACTTTTTCAAACAATGGTAATTGTTAAAAATAAAATAATTTTGTTGCCAAGCAATAAAATTAAAATTTTTTCATTTTAATGTACATCATGTATAAGAGAAAATATATCGCGCTTGGCAGGCGATATTAAGATTTAAATATAAATCTTAGAATATAGAAGTCATGTATGGTTCTCCATACCGATATTTAATATTGCCACGGCACAACATAGCGCTTCATAAGATGTCATTCTGAATGCTTTTGCAATTTTTATGAGAACTAATCTTTGCACTCTCTTGTATTTACGTTAGTTATTTTTCCTAACCAACGCATCTTTCAAAACTGAGGCTCCATACGACAAAAGGGATAGAAGTGTACCTTTATACATGATCTTCTCAGCTTCACCTGTTAGGCCCCAGCTAACTTTGTCAGCTTTTGATAAAATATTAATCAATTTTGTACATCTTGTCACAACGTTGTCTATATGATCATTAAACGTAAATTTTGTATCAAAAATAATTCCAAGATATTTCAGGGTATTTATGCACTTGTTCTAATTTGTTTATTGTTAAGATATATACTGATGTGTATTCTGCTTTCCCATCTCTTTTTAGAAATCATTAAAACTTTAGATTTTTGCTCATTAAAGCTGATTTTATTGTTTTTGGCCCACTCTGTAATTTTTTGTATTTCTATGTTGGCATAGTTTTCAGCTTCGATGACGGATTTACCTTTAATTACCATAATTACATCATTTGCAAAGGCAATGACATTTGAATGTCTGGGAAAATCCAACCCCAACAGAGAGTTGTATTGTATGTTCCAGAAGCCAGGACCACAACAAGAACCCTGAGGACAGCCTCTACTAACATGTCTTTCCAATGTTATATTATTTGTAGATAAAACTGCTGTTCGTCCACTAAAATAATTTTTTGATAGGTTATACAAATTCTTAGGGCATCGGAATTCTTTTAATGGATTCAATATACCAGGCCACTAGGCTGGATCAAAGGCTCCTTTAACATCAAGACTTAAAAGAACTACACAGTTACCGTCTTTCAAGCCGGTGTCAATATTTTCTTTCACAGTCATAATTGCATCCACAGTACATTTTTGTGGTGTAAACCCATATTGATTTTTCAGCAATAAATTTTTAGAATATAAGTAATGCATTATTCTGTTAATGAGTAACTTTTCCAAAACCTTAGCTCCTACGCACAAAAGACTATGACTGGACGAGACTTCTGTTGTGTTCTCTTTTCCTGGTTTTGCGATTGGTATTATTTTAGCTCGATTCCATATCTTAGGGAAACAACTTCTTCTTGAGCATGCATTATACAGGCTGTGACAAACTGTGGAAATATTTCAAATATTCGCAACAATATTTTACTTGTTATACCATCCTCCCCTGGAGATTTGTTAGGGTTCATTTTCACTAAAACACTGTGTATTTCTTCCTGTGTAACAGCTCTGTCGTCATAGGTATCTATAGGTTTCTGCATTTCGCTAGAATGATTATCAACAAATTTTGTGGTTTTGATATAGGCCTACTTATTAAAATTTTCTGGAGATGCCTTATATTCTTTCAATTTGTGGCTTACAGCACACAATGGACATGCTTCTGTACCCCTACATGCTTGAGCTGTGTGATTAAACTTATTGCATTTAAAGCATCTCGTAACCGCTAAATAGTCATTGACATTACAAAGACGCCAACCTAATTTTAATTTAGTTTGCAACAACCGTTTTCTTATTTCAGCGCTTACTTCCATAACAAGATTTCTAAAATTTCGTCTATTTTTAAAAACAAATTTTGGTTTCACATAACCACTATTCAGATTTAATTCCGGATTTTGCATCATTATAATTTCTATAATATTTTCTGTGGTAACATCTTCTGGAATATTGTATTTTACTATTTGCGGATTCCGAAGTCGCGGAATTGACACTTCTAAGGAATCATTACATGCATCATTAATATTTTGACTTATATGATCTATTTCGTCCTTCTTTTCAGATTCAATCATTATCCTACCATCTCTAAGTGATTTAAACGAACTTATTCCTAATTTCATCTGGACGGGATTTATATTTTTCTTTATTTCGGTTTTAACTACATCCGCCGATTCATTATGTTTTGATTTTATAAAAATTGCATACGTTTTTCTGTTATTATTGTCACGTGATGTATTTCGGACAACATCTGTGTACAGTTTTATATTTGCACCACTAGGTGGCGTAGACTGAACAGCGGATTCAACATTTTGTTTCTTAACCTCTTCAGTCAATTTTATAATTGTTACGTTTTTCTCTTCCAGCAAATTACTAAGTTTAGAAAAAGAACACCTCAGTATACTCACAGATGTAAGGATGTCCTTTCTCAAGTCCTCACGTAAATTGCCGCTCTTTTCTGTGACAGCCACCAAGGTTTTCAGAGCACTTTCAAACAACACATCTGTATCATCAGCCATTACAATAATCAACACCAGAAGGAGATGGTGTGAAGATTTGAATGGCATCCCTGATATCCGTCTACCTGTGGCTACCTTGGGTTATCACCCTACTGGGAGCTGTCGGTAGACCGAGGATGAGATGGGTTCCGGAACAGGTCTAAGGCCTAGTCCTTGGAGTGGTGATGATGATGAAGTTGTAAGAACAACATGAAAGTATTTATCATTTGGACCTGGGTTCAAGCAATAAATATTCAAGCAAATATATTGAAGTCACAAAATATTAAACAATAATAATAAAATTGAAAAGTAGAAATAACAATGGGAAAAAAACAGGAATCGAGTCTTCGCTGGAGGAGCTATTGAAAGAGGTTATAAAAATCATGTCTTCAGTGATCAGGTATAAGCAATAATTTCAGTACTTGGGCTACAGAAATGTACTGGCGGACAACATTAATTTTTTAAATCGCACATGAGTAGCTTTCCCCCCAGAGACGCTAATTTTTTTTAATTTTTGAACTCTTCACACTTTTTTTATACTGTACCTAGTAAATTATACAGCATAAAAACCGTTCGAGTTGAGAAAATATTCATGCCTGATTAAATCTAAGTGCCCTTTAAAACTTCTTTGCTAAAATAAAAAATAATAAAAGGCTAGCATAATAATCGTTAAATACTATTTCCTCGAATACTGTAATCTACTTAAGGCGAAATTATTGTCTCAGCCTATAGATAAGAAAAGGCGGGCACATTAGAATTCAGGAGGAGAAGACAGTGTTTTTAACATAAGCACACAGTTAAGTGAACCGTAAAGCTGTCTGCTTGTGTTGTGCCCTGCAATTAAACTGTCTTACATACGCGCGCGTTTTACGGCTGAAAAAACTTTCTCTGCCACTTTGAATGGGATGTTTAATACCTATAGTGCTCTACATTACAGTTACGTCACAAACTGTATTTTTAGTTACCTTTTCCAGTCTGTTTGAATTCAGTACTCTTACTTTATTCGCTACGTAGGCTTAAACGATGTTTCTCGCCGACTACGAAAATTTAACAAACGCCACGTAAACAGTATCGCAAAATCAGAAAAATTGTTTACAAGAAAAAGTAAACATTCTTGAGTACAAAAGTAGACATTATGAATTTGTTTAATATTTAAGTAAGCACACATGTTTATGTGTAGGCAAATAGACGATGCTGCAAGTAAGCATATAAGACGAGGAAATGTGTTTCAGTTGTCATCCAGTTATCTTCTGCTTCTTCACCACGTCAAGGTATAGGCTTACACCCTGTTCCGCCTTCACTGAAGCCATATCTTCCTCGGTCTACCTATATCTCGTCTTCCTTGAGATCTGTATCTTATTACTTGTTGAGGTAGTCTCATATCTTCCATTCTCTCGAGATGCTGCCTCCATTTTATTTGTCCTTCCCTTATTACATTTTTAAAAATTAATTATTTTTATTTCATTCTATATTTCTGCCTTCAATTTTTTACATGCTTTAATTTATTGCGTTTAAGAAAAATGTACATGTGTCGAATTTTAATAAAATTGATTTATTAATCAATGATAGCTTAAACATTCAAGTTCCAACTGTTTTTACCCCAACAGGAAGCGACGTGTTAAAGTAGGTTACTCACACAAACGCATTCCAACGCATCGCTTAAGCGGTCTTCCTAATTATTCTAATTTTACGTTTGACGTTAGAACCATAAAAGTCTTCACAGGCCAAAGCCTTCTCCTTCATCGTTCTAAATAAAATCCAAACGTAAAATTTAATACCTCAGAAAACAGGACTTTTCGTAACTCCAATAACATCTTCTTCTTCTATGGCGTCACAGTTCGAAGTCGAACCTTAGCCTCCATAATCATTCGCCTCCATTTTTCCCTGTCCTTGGCAACCGATGTCCTATCCATCGTTTTATGTCAAGTAAATTATCAGCATCGCTCACCACTGCGTCAATCCAGCGTGTCTTGGGTCTTCTGACAGGCCTTCTACCCCCGATCTGACTAAACAGTACCTTCCTAGGTATTCGTTTGTCTTCCATCCTAATGATGTGTCCTGCCCATTGCAATCTATGCAGTCGGATGGTGGTGGCCAGATCATTGTCTTTATACAGCTTGTAGAGCTCCTCATTGTGACGCATTCTCCATATCCCGTTTACTTGGATTGGTCCATATATTCTCCTCAAAATTCTCCTTTAAAAAGTATTGACGATGTTAACGGCTTCTTTGTTCAGAGTCCAAGTCTCGCTGCCATATGTTATCACCGGTCTAATCATAACTTTATATAATGTGACCTTGGACTGATGGCTAATATTAACTTATTAACATGGTGGATAACTCTAATAACATATTAACTTACAAAAGCATGTCCCATATTCAGACACAGTTTCTTTTTGAGTTCCTGGGTAAAATATTTTAAAAGTGTTTAATTTTTATATATTGTTGTTCAAGATTAAAGGGCACTGCAACCCCCATTTATCACAAAAATATTTACTTAAAACCCACATTTTGCCACTAGCCCAATAGATAGTGAACGGGCCTGCCTCTAGTATTTCTGTATCTCTCAATCTCATAAAATTATTATTTTCAAATTAGTTAAACGAAATTGTAACTACACCGAACAGATTCATTCTTAATACTTTTTGTTTTCTAGCCTAATACTTTTCTGGTCCAGCATATACACAAATAAGTTTTTCTTTATTTAACGTGTTTTTTAAGCAATTTACTTTTCACGGGGGTTCAAGAGGGATGTAGCACTCTCTATGAATTCTCATACTAACTGTCAGGTATTTCTAATGCAATTAAAGTGAGAGCGTAATTTTTACTTACCGCCTTGTAGGCCTACAACATGATTAGGAGACGGTCTAACGCTCTCACAGGAAACCATTCATTCGTAACCATTTTGTAACAACGTAATTTGTTCGCTTTATTTCGGAAGAATGCGTGTTTAGGTGATGTTATTAAGATGCACTTTTGTTGGTATACTGAAGCATGGAGACGAAACTCTTAAGACCTATTTACATGATCTAATTCCTATGGTCTGGATAAAACAAATAATGCCTGAAGAGTGGAACACTGGAATAATATCCCCAATTCATAAGCAGGGTTTCTGACTAGATTGTAACAATTATAGAGACATAACGTTGCTCAGCACATAGTACTGATTCTATAATTAATGAAAGGCTTAAACAATGGGCAGAAAAAAGTCTAGGGGAATGCCAATGATGTTTCCCATCAAAACGAGGTACTTCTGATCAGTTATGTATTATCAGGCAGATTATAGAAAAGTGCTGTGAGCATGATGTAGATCTTCACGTTCCTGTCGGTGGACTTTAGACAGGCATTTGATAGCGTGCGAATGGTAAAACTTTATGAAACCATGCAGAATACGGGAATTCCTTTGAAACTTTTATAGTTAAGGAAGATGACCATGAGATTCACAAAAGCCAAAATTACGTATGATAATATGCTGAGAGAGTCATTTGCATTTAACAAGGGAGTTAAGCAAGGCGATGGGTTATCGGGACCCTCTTTATTATTGCACTATATTATGCCATTAAAGACATAGATCAGAGAGGAACAATATTAAATAAGACAAGCCAAATATGTGCATACGCTGACGATGTTGTGATAATAGCCAGATCAAGACAACGGCTAACTGAGGTATACAGGAAGCTGAACCAGAAATCCGCTGGAATGGGACATAATGTAAATATCAGCAAAACTAATTACGTTCTAATTTCTGCATCAGAAAGAAGAAATCTGTACAATTTATGGGTAAAAGGTAATTCATTTGATGCAGTTCATAAGCTCAGACCTGGGTAACATGATAGATAATGAAGGGTCCATAAACACAACAACACACGACATGACACAAATAGGAAATAGGGCATATTATGCCAACAGTAGACTATTGAGAAGCAAACCCATTAGTCGTAACACAAAAATAAAAATATATGAGACACTTACCAGACCGGTTGTTACTTATGGAGGCGAGACATGGACATTGACAAAAAAGGAACAACTAACACTAAGATGATTTGAAAGAAAGATTGTGTTTATGGCCCGGTTACAGAAGATGATGAATGAAAGAATAAGAAATAACCAGTAGATAGATGAGCTGTTGCAGCACGAAGACATTGTAGGATTCACAAAGGCTCAACGAATACAATGGCTAGATGATGGATGATCAGCGTAAGCCAAAGAAACTCCTGGGGGGGGGGGCAAGTCTAGAAAAGCAGAAATAGGGGCCGACCTAGGAAGAGATGGTTGGATGATGTGCTAGAAGAGCTTAGTATAATGGATGTGAGCCGATACACTGATATGGCAATGGATAGGAGACTTTGGAGAAGATTAGTGTTGGACGCCGGGGCTCACGTTGGGTTGTAGTGTTGAAGAAGAATCCACACGACATGTGAAATTTGAACATTCGCTAGGTCCGTCCTGTTAAGGCTGGCTGTAGTTCATACACAATTCCTTAGGCTCTCGCGGCCGGCCTCAACATTGTGTTAATTATTATTAGGCCGGGGTGTTAGGCCGGGGTGTTAGGCCGTGGTCTACTGCTAATGTTCAAGACAGACGTTTCGGCCCCACCATCGGAGGCCATCTTCTTTCAGTGTAGGAAAAAACGATTCGAACAACTGGCGATGGGTGCAGAAAAACAATGTTGCCGGACAAACAATTCAGAAGTTCAAGAGCGCCACAACGATTTGAACGATAGAAAAAAAAAACAGAAGACTGAAGCGTTACAACTGTGGGACACGTGGTCATCTACAGATAGACTGTTGGAAGAATAAAACACAGAGAGAAGGGAGCGATAGCGTCAATTGGAGAATTAAAGCTACAGAACAGCACACAGTTTCCACGCTTCATAAGATCAGTGGAAACTTGATCGTTAATGTATTTCGAGATTGGTGTTGTGGAAGCCAAGGCTCATGTTGGGCTGTACTGCTAAAGAAAAAGAAGATGCACTTTACTAGTCTTTATCTCCAGAGCACGGAGACTCGACAGTTAAATTTGTGTATCTACTAAGTGAATATGTCTACTAATTCAATTCAGTTATATATCAGTTTTGAACCACGGTCCACATTATTCAAAGTAACAAACATTAATTATAGATGGAAATTATTGATCAATACTCGACGCTTAATATCTAACACACAACGTAAGAATACTACAGTAAATATTCCCAAAGTGTTATTTTGAAAACAAAGTAAGTAACTGAAGTAACAAAATAAACTCGTAGGCAATAGGTACGCGCGCACGTCTATGGCTGCACCGCGCTATGTGGTAAACAAGCAAGCGTGCAATGCACACGACTGTGCCAAAACAGAACAGAAAAACCCACTCGTCTTGTAATTGTGTTTGAAGTTCTTATTCGAAAACAAACATTTCAAAAATCTTGTAAGATTCCTAATCTTTATTGACACGTTAAAATTTATTTCTGTGAACTGAAATTAAATAACTGAAAATAATCCGACATATATAAGTTATCTCAAATGCTTTAATAGCTTTATACTGGATTCTGTTTAGGTAGTATACAGTTCATTGACTTTATATGCAAATCTTTGGACGTAAAAAATATTTGCTATGAGTAGCTTCAGTAACTCATGACAATACAAACAAGCGTACGACTCTTACACTTAATTGGTGTATCAGAATGTCTAGAAGTTTCTCCAGAAGAAACAGGAACCCATTATAATTTTTACTAGACCGGAAGCTTCTTGACTGGCGCCACTGGCGTACCCAGGGCCACTGTTGGTCCGGGGCGGATTTCTTTCTGAGGCATCCTCCCATAAGACGGGTGTTTATTATACAACTTATCTTAAGCAATATATAGCAAAAACACTTTCAAATAACAAACATAACAAAATCTTGAAGACTCCTAAGCTGTATTGACACGTTAAAATTTATTTCTGTGAACTGAAATTAAAAAACTGAAAATAATTGGACAGATATAAGTTACTTCAAAATGGTTTAATAGCTTTATACGGTATTCTGTCATAGGTCGCAAACAGTTCATTGATTTTATATGCAAGTCTTTGGTCGTAGAAAATATTTTCTGTCGGTAGCTTCAAAAACTCAAGAAAATACGCTAATTTTCAGAGTTTCTTTTGTAATTCAATCAAATGCGTGCGGAAGTCGTGTCCCGTTATTCGTAGGAATTGATCAATCGTATTTGCAACAGTCTTGAGGAGAGTACAAAAATGACAAAGGCAATGTCAGATAAAATAATAACAGTGTCAAAAAAAAAAATAACAGTGTCAGACAGCAATATTTGACGAAAGACATCCCGACGGGTTATATGCAATTTGCATACCAATAATCCACGCAAGCAAACAGAACTTTCGAACCATATGGTTTAGGAACGACCGTGCAGAGAACAAAAACAGGTTCATTTACAAAAAAGGAAAAGACCGTGAGTATGAAAAAATTAAAGCTACAACAGCAGGCAGGGTCAACGTTCTGACAGTTGACAGTCTGTAGGATAATCGGCATGAAGAACACAGTAAAACATCAAATAAGTAAGTTTACTGTACAAAAAAAAAACATAAAGTAACTGACCTAACGGTACTTTGTAAACTTAGGGTGTGTATTGCTATAAGCTTTAGATTCTAACATAAGAAAAACCAGCGCATTATAAATATAGTTTCAGAAAAGTGCAAATCGTAACAAACAAACCCAAAGAAAGAGGAGAAACGCAAAGATAGAAATCCTTAGATATTTACGCGACAACAAAAAATATGCTGCCGACTCGTAGAAATGTTTTGTAGTTCAAATACTGGCGCCCAGCATTTAACTGAGTTATGTTACCCACAACTGATTATTGCTGATAAAAAAAGTCATTGACGCGATACACATAAATAAATTTTAAATGAGCCATAAAAAGTGGGTGTAGAAAATTTGTTTACATATCACTGCTAAAATGCTACGCAATATAGTAGCTTAGTAACCGGTCGTATTGTGGGCGAGGGATGTGGAGGAGATAGGGAGAAGCAGCGAATGTGAGTGACCTTGACGAACATAATATCTTTCTTCTCATCGTAACAGCCCGTTTCAAAAATGCATAAATCTCCAGTCAGAGGTTTGGTTATATTTATCGTATTGTATTTATCCGTGTTGAAGGCACTGACATTTGAAGGCGGCAAATAAATAAGAATATATCCAACGGAAATATTCCAAATATTTTTAGACGTCCAAAAAGACTTTCTTCGAAGTAGACCCGCAAGTAATTTAAATTATATTAAAACATTATAGTGAACGTTATTAGAAGAATCGGTTTGGACGAAACGTCCGGCGATAAGCATGAACAACCGAGACCGCGGCCTGACAGTCCGGATAATGTAAACACCAGCCGTGAAAGCGTACTTTCATTTATATATAAACTACATGATATAGAAAATTAATTTAATATCAATATTAATTTTGTAAAAAATCGGTATGGAGAACCAGAACATGACTTCCATGTTCGAATTAATTTTTTGACACAATTATACAAAAAACAAACAATAATTTGGTTCCCCGCGCGAATCCCCTTCCTCTACACACCACCCCCACTATACCTTCCAAGCAATAACCGTTACAAAGTACTGGCAGTCTGTTTCTAAGCTGACGAAGGCGAACACGACGCCGAAACGCGTTCTACAGAAAAAGACAAGTCAGTTCACAAGAGAAAGTTTCATTATTATATAAAGTGTAGTGCTGTGAAAAAAGATGATGAACAAACAAGACAACTCAAATTAATTATAAAATTATTTTTAATATGTACACTCAGAACGAAATTAAATATATCAGCATAGTTTTGGTAAAAACGCTGAGAAATATAATCAAAATACGAATTGTACATAGTTGTTAATATTTTAAAAATAAAGAATTAATTTGATTAAATTATCTCTTATTTAAACAACGCGAAAGAAAGCGAATACCGCCCAGCGTTTGTAATCTGTGAATTTCTGAAAACGAAAAATTATTTTCGTGGTTACGAGATTTTGTATACATGGAACGACATCACTTGTTAATATTCTCTTGAAATTTTGTAAGTTTTCGGTCGAATACATTTACAACATCAATACAAAAAATTACCCCCTTTACCCCTTAACTACCCATTTTATTTATAGATATTTCATCTACCTTTCTACAGTGGATTATTATGACCTTCTTTTCAGGAAACTTGATGTATTAAAATTAAGTACTTTACTCTTCTTAAAACGTAAAACGCTGCAACTAAACTACCCATTCCCCTTAACCGATCTTCACTAAAATCTATAGGTCTTGAGTCCTTTACAACTCTGACACGTATGGAAAAAATTATTTGATTCTGTTTGATTTTACGGCAGTTATCGTTTGCGGCCATAGAAAAAACTCATTTCGGAAAATTACTTTTCTTCATGTTTTGAAGGTAGTACAATCAGAATCTGCCTTTATCTCGAACACGATTTTTTCGCGATCACCATACTTCAATTTCATTACGGAACATGGAAGTAAAAACCCCTTAAGTTGTGGAAACTGAAATTCCACAAAATACATGTAACTGAATAACGAATATTTACTTTCAATATTAAAAATGTTATTACTTTATTAAGTAAACACTTAAGTATAGGCCCTATAGGCCACATTTCAATAATAAATTATTAGTCCATGAATACTATTATTTCTATAACCCTACCTAAAACGAAAAAAAAGTCGCTACTTGACAAATTATTTAGACTTACGCATGAAACAATTACTTAAATTATTAATATTTGATCACCTGTTTAAAACTTGAAGGTTACGTATGTGCTATTTATAAGTAATAAATCTATGCTTGTGTGTGTGTTTTTTACATTTTGTTTTTCCACGTAAATTAATTCTTTAACATTTGTACTTACGCTTTACATTATTGAACTCTCTATTTTTCCTTGCTCTGTTTACTCTCTCTCTCTGTCTCCTTCTCTCTCTCTCTCTCTCTCTCTCTCTCTCTCTCTCTCTCTCTCTCTCTCTCTCTCTCTCTCTCTCTCTCTGTCCCTCCTTCCCTCTTTTCCTTCCCGGTGATTGTCACAGTATGATTAGCTTTGCCAGTGAAATTAAGGGTAATACAAGGGTCGGAGGGTAAAGTTTTTGTCTCTTGTATAAACAACAACAGCGACAAAAAACCTGTTTGACTTTGTCCGTTCATTAGTTGGTCAAACCTCATCAAGCTGTGTTTGTACCTTGGTTTGGTCACTGCACAGAGGTCGCTCACAATTATCTGTGCAGTTCCAGTCTTACTTCTGTGCCCAGAATTACTAATCCACTACTACCAACTATTACGGCAATATAATTTGTTAAATACTAATTTTCTGATGAAATAAAAAGTTAAACTCTGAACTGGAATCTATCTACAGTTTATAAAAATTATAATTAATATTTGATTCATTTGCATCCTTCACTAGTGGCTGTTTTGAAAAATTTTCTAAATAAAATAAAGAAACTAGTTGCTAGTTGCTTTATACAAATTCAAATTCATAGTTTCTACAAGCAGTTGAATCAGTTTTCGGGCAAATTTAAACAATTTATATTTCGCTTGTTCTAAATAATTCTAATAATAAAAAATAACTCTATTTAGCAAATTCTAAACTAGTTCATTACATTTATAAATAATAAACATAAGCTTCCGTGCAGACTTCCCGCAATATATTTCTGCGAAACTGCGCAACTGCGCAACTGTTTCTTACATGATGATCAACTAAGAGAGAGTGAGTGAGTGAGTGAGAGAGAGAGAGAGAGAGAGAGAGAGAGAGAGAGTTTGTTGTTTTTAACAGTAATTTGAAATAACTACTAGATAACAAATTTTAAAACCATAATTCTTGAAATTCTAAACAGACATTTCTTGTACATACTCTGATATATTGAGACTAAAGTAAATTTTTTCCGATCTTTGCTTTATCGAGTTTTAAAACCGCTAACCTGAAGAGGCAAAATGATATTTTGTGCCATCGTGAATTACGTCAAGGTAAGATGGGAATAATTGCAAAACAATGTCTCCACAAAAGTTACATGTTATGATCATTGGTGGGACCTCCAGAAACCACCACTATTGCAATATTTACGTTCTTGGTTCTACGTTTCTATTATTGAAAATTAACTAAATTTGGCAGCTTTCCAGTAATTCTTTAAAGTACCGATTATTTCAGTTCCTGAAGTTTTTTTATAAAACAATTTATTAACGTCATTATCATCAACAGAATATTTCATTCTCCCCCATTCTAATCATATGTCCAGGCCACCTGAGTCTACCAAGTTTTATAATTTTCACAATATCTGGTTCATTCAGAAGAGTGTTCAGTTCTTGGTTGGTCCTTTTCCTCCATTCACCTCCCACACATATTGGACCAAAAATACTGCGGAGGATTTTGCGTTCATCGATAACGAAACTCCATTTTTAGTTTTATTTTGTAAATTTTTTTCAGGTAGCTACATCGTAATAGGTCATTAGCCACCGCAAAAGGAATAAATACTAATTTCATAGATTTCAACGTTACATATTTTTTTTCTTGTTGATTCATCCTCTTCGTTCACAAACTACATACATTCCACATTTGCCACACATTTACATAACGAAAACCACAGTTACACAAACATAGAACACAACATGGAAATATTACACTACTTACCTAAAAGTAGAAAACTAAACACAGTTGAACAATATGAAATATACAGATATCACACACTACAACCAAACAACATATTAAATGAACAATTACATTATAAATCACATACACTATTCGATACACTGATCCAAACACACAATTTGAACCTCAGCGCCAATCCGTTCCCACCATCAACCCCCACCACACACACCTATAGTCCGTAACGGTTATTCTGTAATCGACATTCAGTATTACTCCCACTGAGGTAGAGGAACATCACCTCGAAACGTTTGGAGAATTGACAACGAATAGTAAGTTCATACGTGAAAGTTTATATATATTAATAAAGTTACATATTTGTGCAGAAATTATAAATCATTAAACTCTAGATTAACTGTTAGAGTAAACATTAACAAGAATGATAAATGTAGCTACAGTATGGCAACAATAATATAAATAGAGACCTAAAATAAATATAAGTAACAGTCGGCAGTCACTACCTAAGCTCTGGCGGCCACAAAACTTGCAGAAAACCACATTTTATGTGTTCCTACGTAAACTACAGGTAAAAACTACGTTCGGATCGAAAAAATCGCAATTTTTTGTTTGCAAGTTGCGAAAAAAATGAATAATTACTAATAGCAGTACAGCACTGAAACACAATGCTTCTTCGAGTTGGTTGCTTTTCCCGTGATCTGCAAACACAACGAGTATTAGTGGAAAACGAATTCTGCCACAAAAATGGAAACATGTATAGTAACAGGCAAGGATTGGTTAATTGGCCACCCTGCCTCAATTCGAGTGTTTTTTAACATGGATTTCACAAAAGTGAGTATTATTTTATAGGCATATTGGTTTCCATGTGTAATATTAGTTTGCATGTTAACCTAACAACGCAATTTGGGTTTGCGATTTTTTTCTCATCCGCACCTGTTTTTGACCTGTAGTTTACGTATAAACACAAAAAACGCGGGTTTTGCAAGTTTTGTGGCCGCCAGAGCTCAGGCAGAAGTTGTCGACAATATTTAGGTAATAACCTAATACCTAAGCACATAAATATATAATTAATAAGACCAGTAAATATTATAAAACATGAAATTTTGGAACATATCTAGACAACGTTTAACAGTTTCAAAATTATATGTAGGTCTACTTCATAACAGTTCAGAAGCTGTCTTTATATAACTGAAGCTTCTTTACAAGAAGAAGCATTCCATCTGCCGCAGTCTTGGCATTAAGGCATTTTCTGGCATCCGTTAAGATGTTATATTCAGTTCGTACATATATTTTTACATAAGATTACATAAGATTTTGTCGCTATAATAAAATTATAAATTACTACATTGAAGTGTACGTGGTAGTACAATATGGTAGCGAAGATCAAATTCATAACACAATTAAAATGGAAAATTACAACTTAAAAAAAAAAGAAAAAAGCTAATATTTAAGATTATATTATTTTAGTTCTTGATTTGTGTATATATATTTATATGTCTCATGTGTATGGGTGTGCGCCCCCGCCCCCGTGTGTGCGTGTTGCTTTTTACTCCGATTTCAACACAGCTCGCTACTTCCATTCTAATTGCTCACAAACCTCACAAATTCAGATTAATAAAAAAAAGTAATATTTTCAAAATTACTAATTTAATAAAATAATAAATATTTATTATTTGCAAGAAATTTAGAAGAACTTGCATGCTACGATAGGTTACAATGGAAGTTGGGGACGGAGAAACGGCGACAGCTGTAAAGATCCGTTTTATATATATATAATAAATACTTATATTTTATTTTAATTATATAACATATTTTATATACACATATAAAAACATTAACTTAAGTCTACATAAAAAACAGCTAATTTGAACAATTGATTTAAAAATTTGTTTAATTTATTAATTTATATCTGATGATGATAGTTAGATTACTATTAAAACATAATTTACATAAAACATAATAATTTACAAAATAGAATATATTCTTGTAACAAGTTTTATTATTAATAATAATATAAAATGTATAACAAGAAAAATTTGAGCATTTATGAAATAATATTTAAGAGGAAGTCAACCGTTTGAGTCTCACCTGAAATGAAACTGGGAATGCTCTCTGATAAAGACTGCTGCTTACAATGTCTCACCCGCTGCTTCTGGTTTGCCCAGTTCATCGTGATACGGTCATTTCAACCTTAGTAAACTATAAAACGTGCTTTTGTATAGGTTTCCAGTAAGCTCAAATTAAATTCTTAAGTTTAATTAACTTATTCAGGCAGGATTTCGTAAGGGCGGATCTTGGATTGTACGGGCTAAGGGAGTAGTCAAAGATGTATTCTCTTTGAAAATATTGATTGAGAAAAGAAGGGAATTTAATTTGAAGACACGTTTTGACTACACTGACTACGGGAAAGCATTTTATGGAGTCAATAGATCCATTCTCTGTGTCTCTGTGGGACATTATGGTAAGAGGGTTTATCCTAAACATGTTGTAGACGTTATAAAGAGCTTATACTGTTATACAAGAATAGTGGTGTCTATAGGAGAGGGTTTGACAGAAGAGATTTGGTCAGGGAGTGGTCCAAGGCTGTAGCATGTCTGTTTAATATATATGATGTCATGGTTAGAGAGTGAAAATTACGAGTCCCTTCGGGAATAAAATAATATAATATTGAACAAAATTATGCAATAATATTGATCGTCTAGGGGCCGCATAAACCTCATGTGAATAAGCTAAGCTTTGTACTTTGAAACTCAATTTTGTCACTTCTGTGCAAGGCACTTCAGGTGGTCAGTACAAAATCTAGTTCCTATATTCTAAGCACCACATGCCAATTTCAATTCTTTACTCTTTGTTCTTTTATTTTTCTCCAATATTCTATCATCTTTTCACTGCCTCTTCTTCCTGTCTTCAGTCCACTTTGAACCTGCGTTTTTCTCCCTCCTACCCGGGACTCCTTCCATTTTTAACACTTTTGCCCGAAAAACTTCTCTTTCAGTTGCTTCTTCTGCGTGTATATTATTTTTTCCTAAATCCTTTTGGACTTCTTTAATCCATATTGATATTGACTTCTTCCCCCACAGATATTTGAAGGTTTGCTTTGTCAACCTATTGTCGTCCATTCTATATAAATGTCCAAAAAATAATAGTCTTCTTTCCTTCATTGTTTCTATTAGTTCCCATATTTATTAATTGGCATTTTTTTTATGAATCTCTTCAACCTAATTATAGGCCAACACATTTTTCTGCATAATTTTTATTTCGTACATCGCGTTTTAATTAATCACAAAAACCGATTGTCGTCATTAAGCATGTTTCCTGTCATTTAGAAGGCTCGTAAGTAAGTCGGTATGAAAATGAAAAAAAAAAGCATTTTTACACATTCAGTTGCAGATGAGATATTGTTCCGGCTGAAATCAGAGCTGAATCGTTGTGTACGGAAGTCTTAATTTGTAAGTTTGCCGACTCTAACAGGGCGTGACATGTTAACGACTGTGTCAACATGGAAAATACTGGGCGCAGCCAGGGTTTATTAGCACCGGAGAATACGTTCTGCTCTGTACGGGTTGAACAAAAAAGGGCGTACTGCAAAATGGCGTTAATTAGAGCTCGGATGATTGAACGTCGAAAAACAAAAACATAAGCAAACAGAAATAATTAACTTGTCGTGTTTAAACTCTACAAAAAAAAGTTGCAAAAATCTAACGTTGTTCACCTCTGCTGGCGCGCGCGCGCGCACACACAAACACCGCGTAATTACGTTTGCAATCGGAGCGTGTTGATGCCTAATTCCATAATTGTGTGCAAAGCCGTTTTATCCATTGTTAACACTCGCGCATCGACTGTCATTTGTACTTTACCTGGTACAAACCAATACGCCGGACTCGACTGCTGCAATTCAATAAACAAACATCTAACTGCTTGCGTACTGTACTGTATTCATTCTAAAATAGCCCTGCGTTGTATTTACTGTTACATATCTTTCTCGTACAGAGGACACCTGTTGACACACGCTATTGTTCCCAGTCGTTTGCAAATTTACTTAATCCCCCAATATTTGGCTTTTATAATCAAGCAGTAGCATGGGAAACTACTAGGCCTACCTTGTTTTGACTCTCGAACAATCCGAATGCCATTAGTATTATATTAATGCAGTGTAACAAACAATATATAAATACAGTACGGATAGGGTAAGGTTACTGAATATGGTAATAGTTCTAGGATTATGGAAGATTGCATTCTGTATGACACTATATTCTCAAACCTTTCCTTTTTCTAAATTTTCTTTTTGTGTCAAGACATTCCGATGTTACCTGTTTAACTACTTGTTGTAAGTTTAATCATTCTTCTACTATATCATTTATGCTTTCCAAACTTGTTAGTTTTTCAGTTAATTTCTTTTTATATAATAGTTTAATACTTGAAAACAAAATACAATACACCAATTAAGTCACCAAAAATCAGCTGTAATTACCACAATTAACAGTTTGTAATCAACAAGTTATTCAACAAGATTATACTCGTACAATAATTCAAATTAAATTTGTCCACACGCAATATTAATGTCAACTAATAGAGTCCCGCACAATAATTACTTTTCGCTAATAGCCACTTGAAAAGCGCTGAGTAATCGCCCGAAGTAAACTGAAGACTAAGCGGCAGGTATGGGCTATTTATAGTCTCCAGGTGTTTTATTATTTCTGCACAAATGTGTAACGTTGGTAACGTTGATATCTATGAAATTAGTATTTATTCCCTTTGCGGTGGCTAATGACCTAATATGTTGTAGCGACCTAAAAAATTAACAAAATAAAACTAAAAATGGAGCTTCGTTAACGATGAACATTCTTAACTGGATAGAAGGAGGGAGAGATGCTATATATAATTTAAATTAAACTAAGTTAAAACATTAAGCTATTTCAGTATCTTAAGAGAACTTAAGACTAATAGAAAACTAAACATCATATTTTTCCAGAGACGAAAATGTGTTCTTTTGTAAAGAGATCTGTTTATCCGTAGCAGTACGAAGAGTCGGCCTATAGTTATTTCGTACAAATACCTGTGTTAAACATACGAATAGTCTTAAACATGTAAATTATTGAATAACCATAAATATCATAATTAAACTTTTCTTTATACGAAATTTCAGATTTTTTATTCATGCACGATATTGTTCCGAAACTATTTTCAGCAAATCTCTGAAAACAATTGGAGTTTATAAACAATTAATGAATTAGAAATATTAATTAAATTATTGTTAATTATTATTAGAGAAATATTATTATTATTACTATTAATGTACTAGTATGAGTATTCTCGACAGGATCGCCCAGTATCGGCTGAATTGGTGGGACCATCTTTGCCGAATGGATGACTGCCGCATCCCCACACAACTCTGGAACTATAAGCCGAGGGGACGGAGAGGTGTGGGACGTCCGAGGAAGCGCTGGGGTGACCAACTCTAATCTTTTCCTATTTGAGACCGGAACAAACCATTTTTGGTTTAATCCGTGAAGATGATGATGATGATTAATGTACTAGTTCATGAAAAACAACTCATGAGAAGAGTAATATTAAAAAAAATAAAGTAGGAAAATTAAAATAAAAAAACTTTAGAAGCTTAGTAGCAAAGTGGCTAGTAGTCCAGATCTGGGAGACATACATGAGCACCGGATAATAGAGTTATTGGTGATAATGATGAGTTGTTAATAAGTGATGATACAACACTATAATAGTGATGGTATAATTGTTGAGATGTTGCTGATAATGACATTAATAAATTGTTATCTATTTATAAACTTCAAGAACTAAAGTGAGCGGTACCTTAAAGAATTACTGAAAAGCGGCCGTATTTAGTTCAATTTCAGTAGAACGTAGAAACAAGGTCGTAAATATCACAATAGTGGTGCTTTCTGGAGGTCCCACCACTGATCGTAACATGTAGGCCTAACTTCTGTGAAAACATTGTTTTAAAATTATTCCTGTTTACCTTGTAGTGATTTGCGATTTCACAAAAAATAATTTTGCCTCTTCAGTTTAGCGCTTTTAAAACTCGATAAATCGAAGATCGGTAACAATTTACTTCAATCGTAGTATATCAGAGTACAAGAGTACAAAAATGTCTGTTTAGAATTTCAAGAATTATGTTTTTAAAATTTGTTATCTAGTAGTTATTTCGAATTAGCCCTACTGTTAAAAACAATAATAACTCTCTGTCTGTCTGTCTATCTCTGTCTGTCTGTCTGTCTGTCTGTCTGTCTGTCTGTCTCTCTCTCTCTCTCTCTCTCTCTCTCTCTCTCTCTCTCTCGCTCTCTCTCTCTCTCTCTCTCTTAGTTGATCATCACGCAAGAAATAGTCGCGCACTTTCGCAGAAATATATTGCGGGAAGTCTATACGCAGCTTAAATTTTTTTTATTTATTTAAATGTAATCAGAATTTACTAAATAGAGTTACTTTTTATTATTAGAATTATTTAGAACAAGCGAAATGAAAATTGATTCAATTTGGCCGAAAACTGATTCAACTGCTTGTTGAAACTATGAATTTGAATGTTTATAAAGCAACTAGCAACTAGTTTCTTTATTTTATTTAGAAAATTTTTCAAAACAGCCACTAATGAAGGATGCAAATGAATCAAATATTAATTATAATTTTTATAAATTGTAGATAGATTCCAGTGCAGAGTTTTAATTTTTCATTTCATCAGAAAATTCGTATTTAACAAATTATATTGCCGTAATAGTTGGTAGTAGTGGATTAGTAATTCTGGACACAGAGGTAAGACTGGAACTGCACAGATAATTGTGAGCGACCTCTGTGCAGTGACCAAACCAAGGTACAAACACAGCTTGATGAGGTTTGACCAACTAATGAACGGACAAAGTCAAACAGGTTTTTTGTCGCTGTTGTTGTTTATACAAGAGACAAAAACTTTACCCTCCGACCCTTGTATTACCCTTAATTTCACTGGCAAAGCTAATCATACTGTGACAATCACCGGGAAGGAAAAGAGGGAAGGAGGGACAGAGAGAGAGAGAGAGAGAGAGAGAGAGAGAGAGAGAGAGAAGGAGACAGAGAGAGAGAGTAAACAGAGCAAGGAAAAAATGGAAAGAGTTCAATAATGTAAAGCGTAAATACAAAAGTTAAAGAATTAATTTACGTGGTTAAAACAAAAAACACACACACAAAGCGTAGCTTTATTACTTATAAATAGCACATAAGTAACCTTTAAGTTTTAAACAGATTATCAAACTATTAATAATTTAAGCAATTGTTTCATGCGTAGTTTAAATAATTGTCAAGTAGTGACTTTCTTTTTTCGTTTTCAGATAAGTTATGGAAATAATAATATTCATGGAGTAAATCTTTATTTTAAAAATATATATAAAAATGTAGGCTTAAATACTTATGTGTATACTTAAACAAGTAATAAAACTTTTATTATTGAAATTAATTATTTGTTATTCAGTTACCTGTATTTTATTGAATTTCGGTTTCCACAGCTTCAGGCGTTTTCACAGAATCAATATTATTATTAAATTAATATTCCATCATGCAGGGCCTGACTTAAGGGTTTTAGCGCCCTAGGCTGATGAATTTTTTGCCCCGCCCCCAACATTCCACCTTCCAAACTCTCAAACAACGAGTTTTATGGACGGTTTACTCATATATTATAGGCTACTTACTTTGTTGGTTGTATAAACAAAAATTGGTCTCATTTCATTTTACTCACAATTACAATTAGATAAATTTATTTATTACAATAGCATCAGAACACTGACAAATTATAAGTAACGAGAATATCACGAGAGCCCCATACTTTACATAAAGTAAAGCAAAACGCTAAGAGCAAAGATTTTTTCAAAGAATTTTCATGTCCACTATTAATTGCTGAAAATTATTGATTACTCAAAGTTTACTTCTCACGCTATATTCTAGCGTATTTAAAAAATAGATATAGGCTACTGATCTGATCCATGGTCTTTAATGGCATAATGTAGCGCAATAATTAAGAGGGTGCTGATAACCCATCACTGTGCTTAACTCCCTTATTAAACGCAAATGATTCTCTCAGCATATTTTCATACGTAAGTTTGGCTTTTGTGAATCTTGTGGTAATCTTCGATTACTTTATAAGTTTCAAAGGAATTCACGTATCCTGCATGGCTTCATAAAGTTTTACCCTTCGCGCTTTCCTATAATCTGCCTCTGATAACAAACAACTGTTGAGAAGTAGGCTACCTCTTTCAGGTCGGAAAAATTATTGGTATTCTCCTGGAGTTTTTTCTGCCCATTGTTTAAGCCTTTCATTAATTATAGAGGTCAGTACTTTGTATGTAGTGCTGAGCAACGTTATGATTCTACAATTGTTACAATCTAGTCAGAAACCCTGCTTATGAATTGGGTATATTATTCCAGTGTTCCACTCTTCAGGCATTGTTTCTTTAATCCAGACCATAGGAATTAGATCATGTAAATAGGCCTTAACAGTTTCGCCTCCATGCTTTTCAGTATATCAACTAAAGTGCATCTTAATACCATCAACTAAACACGTATTCTTCTGAAACAGAGTGAACAAATTGCGTTGTTACAGAACGAATAAAAAAAAATGGTTTCCTGTAGGGCCTTGTAGGTTTCCTTCGCCAAATCATGTTGTAGGCCTACACGGTGTGAATTTTACTTCTAAAAACTCTTTCACTTCGAAGCATTAGCAATAGCTGAGAGTTATTAAGAGAATTCATAGAGAGTGTTACTTCCCTCTTGAACCCCCGTGAAAAATAAATAGCTTTAAAAGAAATTCGTTAAATAAAAAAAACTTATTTGCATATATGCTGGATCAGAAAAGAATTAGGCTAGAAACCAAACCGTATTAAGAGTGAATTTGTTCGGTGTAGTTACAATTTCGTTTAACTAATTTGTAAATAATAATTTTACAGATAGAGAGATACGGAAATATTAAAGGCAGGTCCGTTCATTATCTATTAGGCTAGTGGCAAAATGTGGGCTAATAAGTAAACATTTTTGGGAACTGTACCTTTATCCGTTCCTGCAGTACATTTTCGATGTTTTTAATATGCGATTGTATCGATATATTACGATGTGAAAAAGAAGAAGTGTACTAATTGTAAATTGTCCTATTTCTAAATTCAAAGCAAAAATACGTGTTGTTTTCATTTGCGAGGTTAGGTGACAATGGTTTTTGGTTTTTAGTTTACTGCTGGAATAAATAAAAGGCATGGTTAAGGAAAACATAACTTTTAATGTGTGTATATACTGCTTATAACACAGTAATACTTAAAATATAAAACTTAACTATTTTGAGCTGACAAATTAATAAAACTACAAAAGCAAATTTAAACTGAAAAATACTAATGTTTATGGTTAATGGAAAACACAAAAAAACAATATATTAAGGAATGACAACATAAGCTCTACATACTGTACATAATGGACGTTTCTTTTTGGTTAGCCACAAAACGAGTACTGTTGGAAAACGAATATTACCAAAAAACGAGTTCTGCCGTAAAAAGTGACATGTATAGTAATAGGCAAGGGCCACTCGGCATTACTTTCGAGTTTGGTGATTTTCTAGTGATCTATTCACAGAACGAGTATTAATGAAATACACTCATATTATTTTATATTTATCACACATTCAGTGAAAGAAGAATTTCGACGAAACTGAAACATCGAAGCATGATAATGTTTTTAGGCTTTAAAAATAAGATTTGTAGACTGTGGGGAATCGAAAGTGTGCAAAAAATATAGTGTTAACATCACCTGGAGCGTTACATTTTTCGATGACGTTACACATTTTGCATCACGCATTTTGTGGAATGACCCCCAGCCTAAAAACATTATCATGTTAAAAACAAATACTACTGGAAAAACGAGTTCTACTGAAAACCGAGTTCTGCCTCAAAAAAGGAGACATGTATAGTAACAGGCAAGGTCGCCTTACTTCTGAGTTGTTTTTTTCGTAGTTTCCGCCCAAAAAACGAGTTTTACATTACACACGTAACGCTTTCCATCCGTAATTTCAGTTCTGATGTTAACCTAACAACATCAACTTTTGGCGCCACAGGTACGCAACTGTTATATACTACTGCTACAATCATTTTTCATTAAAAAAAAGGACTAAGAACACCCACTGCAATCGCCAGCCAACTATTTTGCAACATACAAAATTAAAATTTGTATAATTCTTTCACCTACATAAAATTGTGTGCGATATTCACTAAAGATCGAAGCCAAACAACCGCATAATCGAAATATCGAACATGACTGCAGGAACGGATAAAGATACAGTACCCATTTTTGTAATAATTTGCAATAGTACCCCTTGTTGCAGTCCCCTTTACTTTTTTGTAACAATATATAAAAATTAAACATTTTTAAAATACTTTACCCAGCAACTCAAAAAAAAACTGTTTCCTTATGGGACTTTTGTAAGTTAATATGTTATTAGAGTTACAAAGAGTCTTAAATTTTACGTTTGATTTTATTTAAAACGATGAAAGGGTAGACTTTGGCCTGTATAGACTTTGATGCTTCTAAATAACGTCAAACGTACAATTAGAATACTAATAAAGGCCGCGTAAGCAATGCGTTGGAATGTGGCTTGTATGGATAACCTACTTCCCTTCCTGTTGGTGTAAAAAAAAAGTTGGAACTTGACTGGTTACGCTATCATTGATTAATAAAATCAATGTTATTAAAATTCGACACATGTATTTGGTTCTTAAATGCAATAAATTAGGGTATGTAAAAAATTAAAGGGAGAAATATCGATAAGAGAAGGACAAATGTAATAAGAGAATGTAATAAGAGAATGTAATAAGAGAAGGACAAATAAAATGGAGGCAGCATATCGATAGAATGGAAGATATGAGATTACCTAAACAAGTAATTAGGTAGAGACCTCAAGAAAGACGAGATATAGGTAGGCCAAGGAAGAGATGGCTTCAGTGAAGGCGGAACAGGCTGTGAGCCTATACCTTGACGTGGGGAAGAAGCAGAAGATAACTGGATGCCAAGTGAAACACATTTCCTCGTCTTACGAGGTCTGTAAATTAAGTAATGAGACTAATCATGTAGCAGTCAATATGGCAACACTGTAAGGTTTCCATTAACACAGACGGTTAGATAAACAGCTGATTGATATTTAAATATTAATTATTTATTGTCTACTGTTGCCACGTGGAACGTAAACAAGCTTTCCGTGAAGTGAGTTTTTGTTTTTGGTTATAAAAATGAGTGACATCAATTACGAGCAACGTTGTGCAATCAAGTTTTGTGTGTTAAACTCGGGCACAAATGCTACTGAGATTTTTAACAAAATTGACAACGGCATAAGGAGATGAAGCTTTGTCAAGAGCACATGTTTTCAGGTGGTTTAAAGCATTTTCAGATGGCCGGGAATCAACTAAGGATGATCCACGCTCTGGAAGACCGTCAACGTCAAGAACTGACGACAGTGTTGATCGAATCAGGGACTTGATGCGGTCTGACCGTCGATTAAACGTCAGAATCATCGCAGAACAATTAAAATTTGAACCACAATACAGTTTTTCAAATATTGACAAACGAATTAGGAATGAGAAAAGTTTGTACGAAATTGGTCCCAAAAAAAATCTCACTCTTGAACATAAACGGGATGGAAGTGTGCCGTGATCTTCTAGGACGAATTAAAAATAATCTTCATCTTCTAAAAAATGTTATTACTAGTGATGAGTCATTGATCCAACCGACGCCAGAGTACGATCCAGAAACAAAACGCCAGAGCGAGGAGTGGCATACACCAAACTCATCACGTCCCAAAAAAAGCAAAAATGAGCAAATCGAAAATCAAAATCATGTTCATATGTCTCTTTGATAGTAATGGCATTATCCATGAGGAGTTTTTCCTACAGGATAGACTGTCAGCCAACAAGTTTACCGAAAATGTTTTGAAAGCCTATGGAAAAGAATTACCTGCGTGAGACCAGCCATCGTGGACACCTGGATGGTGCATCATGACAATGCACCATATAGGTTAATAAGTTTTTGGCAAAGAAAAATACTCCTGTTGTTCCTCAGTTTTCTTGACTTGACTTCACCTGACTTGAATCCCTGTAACTACTTTCTCTTTCCAAGTTTGAAAAAACCATCTCAAAGGACACCATTTTGGGACGATAGACAACATTAAAGAAAATGAAACCTATCAGTTGAAGGAGATTCCAGTTTTTGAGTTCCAGGACTGTTACGAAGAGTGGAAACCCCGTCTAAAGCGCTGGGTGGCTTTCCAATCGAACTATTTTGAAGGCGATAGAATCTAGATATAATTTGATTGTAACTAAAAGGTTTTACTGAATTAGTCTCATTATTTACAGATATCGTATATGCTTATTTGCAACGTAGTCTATCTGCCTACACATAAACATGTGTGGTTACTTAAATATTAAACAAATTCGTAATGGTTACTTTTGTACGCATAAATGTTTACTTTTTCTTTTAAACTATTTTTCTGATTTTGCGATACTGTTTACGTGGCGTTTGTTAAATTTTCGTACTCGGCGAGAAACATCATTTAAGCCTACGTAGCGAATAAAGTAAGAGTACTGAATTCAAACAGACTGGAAAAGGTAACTAAAAATACAGTTTGTGACGTAACTTTAATGTAGAGCACTAGAGGTATTAAACATCGCATTCAAAGTGGCAGAGAAAGTTTTTTCAGCCGTTTTGTAGGACAGTTTAATTGCAAGGCACAACACAAGCAGACAGCTTTACGGTTCACTTAGCTGCGTGCTTATGTTAAAAACACTGTCTTCTCTCCCACCCCCACCTTGAATTCTAATGTGCCCGCCTTTTCTTATCTATAGGCTAAGACAATAATTTCGCTTTAAGTAGATTACAGTATTCGAGGAAATAATATTTAACGATTATTGTGCTAGCCTTTTATTATTTTTTCTTTTAGCAAAGAAGTTTTAAAGGGCACTTAGATTTAATCAGGCATGAATATTTTCTCAGCCCGAACGGTTTTTATGCAGGATAATTTACTAGGTACAGTATAAAAAAGTGTAAACAGTTCAAACAATTAAAAAAAAATTACCATCTCCGGGGGGAAAGCTACTCATGTGCGATTTAAAAAATGAATTTTTCTCTCCCAGTATCTTTCTATAGCTAAGTACTGTAATTATTGTTCGTACATGATCATTGACAAACATGTTTTACATAACCTCCTTCAATACCTCCTGCAGCGAAGACTCAGTCCCTGTTTTTTCCAATTGTTATTTCCACTTTTCAATGTTATTATTGTTGTTTAATATTTTGTGACTTGAATATATTTGCTTGAATATTTGTTGCTTGAACCCAGGTCCAAGTGATAATTACTTTTACGTTGTCCTTGTATTATAAATAAAACTAATATTGGGTCTGATGGCTACTGCCTATTTTTAGCTAAGAAAAGTCATTTTAGTAATAACTATAGTTTGTTTTAAACTGCAATGGGATTTCGCATAAACCACCGCGGGAGGCTCGGCATGGATTCGTCCAATCAGCGTCATGGAAATTGGCGAGCCAGCGTTGCCAGTTTTTACAAGCAACTTCGTACTTGAGAATCGGGCAAGAAGAAGTAATGCTCTCTACAACATAGACTTCAGGAAAATCAATGAAGTTCGCCCCAATTTTAATAACAACCAGAATAAAATCCTTATGGTGAAAGGATTATGGTAATAAGAGGCCATTATGGTAAAACTGCATAATACCTATAATAAATATATTCCTTCTTTTCATAATAAATTTTAATTAGTTTTTATTAGCAATATAATAAATTTTGTTCGGCCAATTTCAATCATTAACAATTTAGTGTCGTATTGATAGGCAAGATAACGATACGGTATTTATGTAATACATTTGTACTTGTGTTTGGTAGTAAACCAAGGCACGTCGTTACTGGGACTATTAGCGGAATTGGTTCCGAGATCCCACAAGTACAACCTCGTTGCCTTTAACTTCCCCCTGTTCTCTGTTACGTGATGCTGTCTCATTGTTTTAATCGCAAAGGCACTGCAGTATCGCTGTCTTTTTTTTTTTGAGCCTGTATACCTATGTACGTTTTTTATACTAGACTGTATCTGCGCGTGTGTACGAGGTAGAAATAAATAGATTAATGAGAAAGTCTCGTAATACAGTATTAGTAGACTTATAATGTTGGCTTTAACCAATAAACGGCGATCGAAACAGCGATATACTTATCTGTAGAAACGCAACTATCGGGTAATAGCAACGTTAAGGTTAGGTGTAGACAATATTTTGCGATGTGTAGGTATCGTATAGTGTGTATAGTCGCAATATGTGTTATTTGAATAAAATGGATTTAATAATGATGCTATTATTTTCTGACAATCTACTGTCAGAGATTTTACTTATTGCAGTCCATTTTACAGAGAAAAGTACTTGGAAAGAGAGGAGTTGGGCGACCGAGAATCTCATGGCTGAGAAATTTAAGGACCTGGTTTGGCATGAATACAACTGACTTATTCCGTACAGCAGTGTAGAAAGTTAAAATAACCTGTATGATATCCAACATCCGAAATGGATAGGAACTATCAGAAGAAGAATCTACGGTGCTTTTAATACAGTTTATAAAAAGATAATCAATCTTTTTCTGTTGATCTTCGTAACACAAACTAAAATTTACTTTCTATACAATGAAATAAATTATTGGATTTCGTTGTCCATGACGTGTCCGTTACTTAACTAAATATAATTAATTCACTACCGACTCGGAACACAAAGATTTTTATTGGTAAACACGTAAAAGTTTTACCTTATAGCCTTAACCGGTTTTCGCTTTTAAAAAGTTTCTTCAGAGGCTGCCGCTGGGAGCACTGTCCGTCTTGTTGTTGGCGACGGTATCGAGTTTTGAAAGATCGATATTGTGTGTGTGGGGTGTGATGTGTTCGAATAATGCGTGTGATTTGAATTGTGTCTGTTCGCTTAGGATGTCGTTTTTATGTGTTTTCGTGTGTTTGTATATTTCCAATTGTTCTAGAGTGTCTAGTTTTCAGCCTTTTGTGTGTACATGTAGAATGTCCATGTTATTGTCGATGTTTTTGTAAAGCAAACCACACATACAAAAACAGTGTGTTTTTTTAGAATATCCCGTACAATAATTACGTACCCTCGCACACGCGCACTACACACGCGACTAAGCATCCTTACGCACCATTTCACAGCACCTAAAGTTATCTTACAAGTCTAAAACAGTTAAAAACTAACATTTTTCACAATGCTTCTTATCAACTAATTTACAATGTTCAAGCATGCAATCAAATTGGCAATAAATTCATATATGGTCTTTATACGTTACCATATGCTTTATTCGCTGCTACATTCCATATGCAATTAGAATGCCCATTCCAATATGTATATAGGTGTGTGGGGGGCGCGCTCCCTCGCGTTTGTGTAGACCTACGAGTGGTTTATCTCCGACCGACTTCCCCGGTGATGAGAACATGTTTCTATTGAGTTTCGCGTTCTGAGTGAAATCTGTTTCGCAGAGAAATGTCAATAACTAGTTTAAACGAAATCCTTTACAAGATCTTATACGAGTATACCGACCGACCAGAACGTTTATAATGAATAATAAATCTACTTTTACATACTTGTTAAAGTTGTCTCTTGACTGTCAACGTTTGAAGTGAAATGCTTCGTGGGCGTGGTACAGAGGCGACGACCGCTTTCCACCCGTAACTCTCATAATTAAGAGTGTTTCTCACCGTATTTCACATTTACTTGTAAATCATGCACAGAGAAGTAAACTAACAGTGATCGATTAGGCGCTTACGTGTATGTTCAACAGGAGACACTCTTCTAGTGCAACATGAGTCAAGAAGTACAGAAGGAATTTACAAATTTTGTTGTCAATCATCAAGACCCAGAGAATTACCAAAGTATTGGCGCGAGTAAGTGACGTAACTAGCTGTTCGGGGGGGGGGGGCAATAAGACTAGCTTCTGGGGGAAGGATGAGATTAGCTCGCAGGTTGGGCACCACTTTATTTTATTAATTTACAAGTATTGTAACTCCTTTAATTTTCTACAATTATCATCATCATCATCACTCCAAGGACTAGGCCTTAGACCTGTTCAGGAACCCATCTTCTCCTCGGTCTACCGACATCTCTCTTCCCAGTAGGGTTTATGGCGACCCAAGGCAGACACAGTTAGACGGTTATCAGGCATGCGGTTCAAATGTTCACACCATCTCCTTCTGCGGTATTCAATCTTCTGGTGCAATGATACAATGTTTAAATTGCGTCTAATATACTCGTTCCTTCTCCGATCCAAGAGAGAACAATCTTGCGTCCCTCTTAGAAATTTCGTTTCGGCTGCCTGAATCCTCTGCACGCCCCTTTTACCAAGAATCCATGTCTCTATCATACAGGAATATGGGGACAGCCACAGTTTTATAAAACTTCATTTTTGTATCCTTCCGTGATTTATTTTTCAGGCACCTATGAATCGAACCACAGATGCGTCTAATTTTTTTTTTAGCTTACTGTCCCAATCATTATCAGTTCCACACGAGATATTACAACCCAGGTAACTAAAATGACTAACCTGATCCAAAATCTGATTATTCACAACTATCTTAGTTCTTACAGGATACCTGCCCTGAAATGCCGTCGTTTTAGATTTTGTAGCAGAGATCTGTAGCCCATAGTCTTGTATGATGCTGTTGAACGTAAATATCGCCCGCTGTAACTGGTCTTCTGTTTTCTGTATCATTACCTTGTCATCTGCATAAAGCAAGCATTCCCATAAATATTTCGAATCAACCTCAGCTGTCCATCGCCGAAGTATGTCCTCCATGTAGATATTAAAAAGTGTCGGTGAAATAGGGCACCCTTGTCTCACACCTACAAGCGTCACTTTAACACACACAACTGGCTTAGAATCAGCACTACGTTAAGTGGTTACGGAATTTTCCAGATTTCTAATAGCTCTTGAGAGGGGATCGATCCCCTGATCTCCACGCAGTTACGCGATTGGTGCGTTTAACGCAAACCATGAAGTCTGAATAACGTAAGGGATAAGTTTTCAGTTAGAGAGTAATCGTATTTGATTACACTCTCCGAGAGTAGCAAAATAAGTATTGCATTATTAGTAAGAAATAGTTATGCGTCTATGAACACAGTAAGAGATTACGATTATTTACTAAAACTTCCGGGCTGAAAGGCCGTGGTCGATTGCTTAAGTTTCTGCTAAACGTTTCGGCCGCACCACCGGTGGCCATCTTCAGTAGCAAAAGAAAAGTGTTCGATAGATGATACGCCGAACACGTCTCCCAATGGACTGGGAACAAGCAACAGTACCTGCTACGATGCCTCTATTTATAACATTTTGTCCGCTTCAGGTGTATCGCACGGACCAATGAGAAGCCAGCTCGTCATACTCAATTCTGATTGGCCATGGAAAATAGACCATGCCAGACACTATTTAAGGAGATGCTTTCTCCTTGGCTTCCACCAATCCCCCGATTGATAAGCCTCGGCGCTCTTATGCGCACGCAGTCTCCGGGCAATCTGCCTCAAGAACCGTTCCTGACGACTACCAGGTCGTCAAAGACTTCCTTGCTGAGTTCGACCTCAGCAAAGTCGCCCAGACCTTCAGGTCCATCCGCTCCCGCTTGGAGACTGCTGACATAACTGAGAGATTCATGCTCTTGGTGGAAGCCGCCACTTGTGTAGGTCTTCTATGAGTCGGGTCCTCAAACGAGATCTCTCGATTCTTTCCTGGAACGCCAACGGGTTGTCCAACAAGATCCAGGAACTCCAAGAATTACTGGCCCGACTCAAACCCGATGTAGTACTTCTCAATGAGACCCACTTGACTCCTGCGAGTCGGTTACGACTGGCCAACTATGTGTGCTATCGAAACGACAGACCGGGCACTGCTGGTGGCGGTACTGCCGTCGCGGTGAGGCTCACTCTCGAGCATCACCGAGTCGTCTTGCCTGCAATGACTCACCTCGAAGGCACCGCTGTGGAGTTGTTAAACACTCTAGGCGGTGTACAGATGGTAGCGGCGTATAAACCGCCGCAAAAAGAGCTCCTTCACCCCGATCTAGCTGTCGCGTTCGATGCACACAGGAGGGTCATCATGGCCGGCGATCTGAACTGTAAACATCGCGATTGGAACAGTCGCTTGACTGCCCCAAACGGGAAACGTTTACGCAGGTTTGCCGATTCTCGCAGGATACAAGTGATTGGGCCTACCCAACCTACGTTCTACCCCTCACAACGCAACGCGGCTCCCGATGTCTTGGACATAGCGGTGATTCAAGGAATTGACTGTCCGGTCCATGTGTCCGCGCTAACGGAACTATCGTCCGATCATCTCCCCATCCTGATACACGTCGCTACCCAGCACGTCGTACGCAGAGATGTCCGGAAGGTGGTAGAATGGGATCGCTATGGCCCGGCGTTAAGTCGCCGATTGCCAGACGCGGGACCACTCGAAACCTTCCGCCAAGTCGACGAGGCAGTTGCCGCGTTTGACGAGGCAGTCGTATCTGCGATCGACGCGTCTTCCAGAATGAAGCCTGGCGTCACGCCCCACTGGCAGCGGATCCCAGAGGAGACGAGTGCTCTCGCTTGCGAGAGAAATCGCCTCCGGAGACGCTGGCAGCGGACCCGTGATCCGGCCGACAAGGCAGCGTACAACCGGGCGACCGGCATTTTACGTCGTGAAATGCAGGCCTACCGGAGACGCTGTTGGGAACTCGCCGTGGCCCAGGCAGGGGACGGATCGGACGAAAGTAGCCCTTACAGGATACCTTCGGCGTTGGTAGGGAAGAGGCGCCGGCCTCGCATCCCGGCCATTGCTGGACCTTTCGGTCAAATCCTGGCTCGCCCGGAGGCGAAGGCCGAGTACTTGGGCGCGTGTTTTGAGCGACAGTTCGCACCTAACCCGCCCATGGACTGGGACTTCGACGAAGAAGTCGAGAACGAAGTGGAAGACTTTCTGTCTCTTCCGATCACTACGGAGCCCGAACCCATTACTAGGGAAGAGGTCACAGATCGGCTCGCTGAACTCGTGCCAAGAAAAGCTCCTGGCCCGGACGGCGTCTCGAACGCCGCTCTTACTCGACTCCCGGAGCGAGGAGTACTTTTCTTGGTCGCGCTGTTCAACGCGTGTCTTAGACTGGCCTATTTTCCCCAGAAATGGCGTAAGGCGACGGTTATAGTGATCCCGAAGCAGGGAAAGGACGCTTCCCGTCCCGGCAACCTCCGCCCAATTAGTCTACTGTCAGCCACGTCAAAGGTCCTCGAACGTCTCGTACAACGGAGAGTACTAGATCATCTACGAAATTTCGATGTACTGGTCCCCGAACAGTTCGGCTTTCGTGTGGGGCATTCCACCACTCATCAACTGATGAGACTGGTGGAATACATCACGGACGCCGGGTGTCGGAAAGAGCAGACTGTCGCCTGTTTCCTAGATGTGGAAAAGGCCTTTGATAGTGTCTGGCACGACGGGCTCTTGTTCAAGCTCCGGGAAATCCAGCTCCCAGATTGCTACCTTCGCTTGATTGCTAGCTTTCTGACGGAGAGGACTTTCTGCGTGCGAATAGACGACCACGTCTCTTCCGAGAGACGTATCACAGCCGGGGTACCTCAAGGTAGCGTGCTAGGGCCTCTCCTGTTCTCCGTGTATGTCAACGACGCACCCAGAGAGCCTGGAGTCCAGATGGCTTTGTTTGCCGACGACACGGCGGTCTATACCGCCGATCGGAACGCAGACTTTGCTATCCCACGACTTCAGCGCGCACTCGATGCGTATTCGACGTGGACGGAAAGCTGGAAAGTTGCCGTCAACGAAACCAAGAGCTCCGCGGTGCTATTCACAAAGCGCCGGAAAGAACCACGAGGCCGTGTGAGACTCGGTAGAACGTACCTGCCCTGGTCGAGGGAAGTTAAGTACCTCGGTGTCCACCTTGATCGTCGGCTCACCTGGCGTACCCACGCTGAGACGATGCGAAGGAAAGCGTCCGCTCGTCTCGCGCAACTGTTTCCGATACTTGCCAACAAGGCTATGACCCGCAAGCTGGGTAAGTTGATCGTCAACGCGTATCTGTTGCCGATCATTACCTACGCTCTTCCCGTCTGGGGTTACCTCGCAACCGTTCATAAAAGAAGGTTGCAAAGCGTTCTCGATAGAGGGCTTCGGCTAGCGGCCAAAGTCCCCTATCGGTTTTCTTCTCGTCTCCTGAGAAGAGGACTCGGTGTCCGCTCCTTGGATGACACCGCAAGGCGACTTGCACGTAAATTTTACGTCCGAGCTGCGAGGACCCAGACAAACCCTCTCATAGCTGGCCTTGGCAAGTACCGAATACGTCCAGGTGAATCTTGGAAACGGCCTCGACAAATACTGTACTAGTCGACCTAGTACGAGCATGTCGTTGTAACGACCAATAAAAATTAAATAATCAATATTCCGTCTGGACAGGACCACTAGGCAGGAGCCCCTCATAGGAGGCTCGGTACTAGGATACCATTGGGTCGTCTCACGACGCGCAACCCAACAGCTCTGACCACTTGGTACACAACAACACTTTTTGCGTGGTTCACTTCGGAACCAGCATTGGAACAGTACAGATCTCTCTCCTGGACTGCTCTCTCCAGCTTGGAAGCTGAAGTTCGCTGTGATCAGCCGCTGCCCTGCTGCCTACTGCTTCGCCGCTGGACAGCCAACATCTTGGCCCGCTTGCTGCCTTTGACAACAAGAAGACAGAAGACCACAACTCAGCTGGCTGGTGAATCGAGTAGCCAGCACAAGCACAGCTGAGTGCGTCGGACCTTCTAAGGGCCACCAGCCAAGTGACCCTTTTCAGGACCACCACCTTGCCGCTGAAGAGGAAGCCAATAGCCTGCCAGAGCTTAAGGTTGCGCAGCGCATCTTGCCCGCTGACGCTCAGGCTCTTAGGTAGCGCTGCCTAGGACGATCCTTGCGAGCCCCCACCAGTGGTAAGCGAGCTTGGATATCGCCTAGGTAAAGAGGCCGGTGGACACCTCTCTTGGTAAGGAGAGGTATCTAACGAAGCCGGTCATTTGCCCAGCTCGTAGTAAGCCTGAGCGTTCCAGAAGTCCCGCAAGCGATCCGGCTCGGGCCGGACCCTAGGTCCCTGGTTACCGCCGGAGGCAGCCTGGCTGCCTCTGGTCGGCGGACCTCCCGCTCGATGGCGGAAATGCCCGCTCCGGGCGCGTTATCGAGCTCGCAGTCGCTCGCCACTGCCCCGCCCCACACGAGCGACTCGCCGTGTTCTCCGCTTATGGATGCGGACCAAGTCGATCCCCGGTCGGTTCCGCTGCCCGGTGACGAGACCGACGCTTTCGTGGCGGTTGGGCCACGGGGGCGCCCGGTTAAGAAACCGAGGCGGAACCGATCGTCCTCAACCTCTTCCTCGGCGTCCGCCATGGAAGTTGTCCCCGCCGATGGCGAATCCGGCCCGGGGCCGACTGCGTCCGGCGGTGCCCAAGCACCGTCGGCCGCTGTTCGCATCCCGCCCGTTTACGTTCATGGCGTGAACAACGTCACCGGTTTTTACCGGCGATTGATAGTGGCTCCCGGACTTTCCCCGGCCAACGTTGACCTGAAGCTCCTTGGGGGCGATACAGTCAAGATCGTTGTCCGCGGAATGGACGTGTACCGCAGTGTCTTGGCGTACGTGGAATCCCAGCAATTCCAGTACCATACCTTCTCGCCTAAACACGTGAAGCCTTTGTCGCTTGTCCTCAGAGGCTTGGACGTGGAATCCCCTCTAGAGGAAATACTCGATGAGCTGCGCGAGCTGGGCTATCCTGTTCGCGCGGTCCATCGGGTGTTTACTCCTGCCGGACCAAGGCGTCCAATTCCTCTGGTCCGCATCCTGGTGGAGAATAGCGAGGCAGGCACTAGCCTACTCTCACTTACGCGGCTTTTTGGTTTCCGCGTAAAAGTGGAACGAAGCCGCGCTCCCGGGGTTCTGCCTCAGTGTCACAGGTGCCAACGCTTCGGGCACCACTCTGACTCTTGTTCCAACGCTCCGGCGTGCGTGAGGTGTTCTCTCCCTCACGCCTCCAAACTTTGTGATGCACCTGCATTCAAAAGATGCATCAACTGCGGCGGGAGTCACCCCGCCAACTACCGGGCATGTCCGGTGTTTCAGCAGGAGCTCGAGCGGCGAAAGCCAAAAGGGCGCCTGCCACCACCGAGGCATCCGGTAGCTGGTTCAAGACCTGCAACCGAGCAGCCAGGCCCTGCGCCTCCTGCTACGGCTGCCGTGTCTTCCGCCCCAGTCACTACCAGGCAACAAAAACGCTCTAAAGGCCCGAAGCAAACACCTGCAGCACAGGCAACCCCAACTCAGGCTCCTTCACAGGCCCCTGTCCCGCCTCTGGCGAAAAAGCGCCGTAACCTCGTGGCATCTAAAAGTGAGACCGCCCAGCAACAAGAAAACATCTCGGTTGTGGAGCCTGAGACTTCTCAATCCCCCCCAGCAACGGAGAATCCTGCCCCTGCTTTAGAAGCAGCCTCGCCTGACCTCCCGCCCCCGCGGTTTCCCAACGCAGGCAAAAAGAAGCGGCATAGAAAGCCCCGTGGCGCTAGATCCCGGGCTCCTGCCAACCCGGCCGCACAGTCCAGACAGCCTGCACAGCGCGCGAAGTCCGACGCAATCGCATCTGTCCCTCTTCCTAGCACCTCCGCTAGAGGTGCTACACCTGGCCCCAAGAAACCCCTGGCTTCCACCAATCCCCAAATTGATAAGCCTCGGCGCTCTTATGCGCACGCAGTCTCCGGGCAATCCGCCCCAAGAACCGTTCCTGACGACTACCAGGTCGTCAAAGACTTCCTTGCTGAGTTCGACCTCAGCAAAGTCGCCCAGACCTTCAGGTCCATCCGCTCCCGCTTGGAGACTGCTGACATAACTGAGAGATTCATGCTCTTGGTGGAAGCCGCCACTTGTGTAGGTCTTCTATGAGTCGGGTCCTCAAACGAGATCTCTCGATTCTTTCCTGGAACGCCAACGGGTTGTCCAACAAGATCCAGGAACTCCAAGAATTACTGGCCCGACTCAAACCCGATGTAGTACTTCTCAATGAGACCCACTTGACTCCTGCGAGTCGGTTACGACTGGCCAACTATGTGTGCTATCGAAACGACAGACCGGGCACTGCTGGTGGCGGTACTGCCGTCGCGGTGAGGCTCACTGCGATACATCTATTATTGAAGGCTGCGCGGTGGCGGTGGACGCCGGCGGATCGGAGCTGCGCGTTGTTTCTGCGTACCTCCGGCCTGGCCGGCGAACTCCGCCACCGCCCGAGGAGTGGGACGCCCTCCTCGACCACCCCCTCTCAACCATTGTAGCCGGCGACTTAAACGCCAAACACCCTTCATGGAACAGCCGCGTTGTCAACGCCTATGGAAATTCTCTGTTCCGGTTCGTCTCTGGCGACCCGGCACTTAATGTCATCGGCCCTGAAGACCCTACCTACTTCCCCTTTCACGGCCATCGGCCGGACGTTCTTGACATAGTAGTTGTCAAGAACGTTGCCCGCAACATCGAGGTCTCGTCTGTGTCGGACCTTTCGTCCGATCACAATCCCCTTGTTATAACTGTTCGAGAGCTGTCGGCGTCACCCCGACTTCCCGCTCAGATTGTTAGGAGAGTCAACTGGCGATCCTATCATGACGAGCTCTCTCGACGGTTACCATCTCTCCCTGCGGACCCAATCGTCACTCGTGACGATCTGGATCTCCGCGCCACAAATCTTCAGGAATTGGTCCAAGGTGTCATGGATCGACACACCTACGCACTCGAGGTGAATCATCGTAAATCGGCCTTACCTGCGGAAGTACTCCACGCCATCTGGCTACGGCGCCAGCTCCGCCGCAGATGGCAAAGAACCCGAGACCCAGTCGTTAAGCGACGATTTCAACAACAGTCCCTTTACGTTCAGCAGCTACTGCGGGACGTAAACTCTGATCGATGGGACTCATACCTTGAGTCTCTTGAAGTCGACCACGCCTCCGTCTGGAGAGCGGTGAGTAGACTGACCCGCGAGAAGAGAACTCGCAACCCGCTGGAAACCCCGAACGGGGTTGTGTCTTCATCAGAAGGCAAGGCTGAGGTCTTCGCCGACTGCATGGAGTCGCAATTTACCGTTCATCGAGGCGTTTCGGACCCTGCCCACTCGGCAGACGTCCGGGACTTCCTATCTGGTTATTTTTCTCGCCCTCCCGCTGGCCCAGACCTCCCGTTCGACAGGGACGAACTCGTTTCGTCTGTCTGTCGACTAAACCGCCGTCGCGCCCCCGGTCCTGACCGGATCGGGGCCGCTGCATTACAATATCTCCCGGCCTCAGGCGTTGACCTCGTTCTCGAGCTGTTCAACTCTTGTCTCCGGCTACAGTACTTTCCCCGCCTGTGGAAAAATGCCAACATCGTTATGATTCCTAAACCCCGCAAGCCGCGCATGCTTCCTGAAAGCTATCGGCCAATATCTCTCTTGCCAGTTATCTCGAAGGTGTTCGAGCGGCTCCTGCTGGCCCGCATCTCGCCGTTGTTGGATAATTTTATCCGCAACGAACAGTTCGGGTTTCGCAGAGAGCACTCGACCACGCTTCAACTAGTCCGCGTGGTAACGCAACTCTCTGACGCCACCAACAGGCGAGCGGCTACGGCCGCCGCACTGCTGGACGTGAGCAAGGCCTTCGACAAAGTCTGGCACGAAGGTCTTCTCTTCAAACTTGCTAACTCCCCCTTACCATCGTCCATAGTGTTTTTCCTCCGGTCGTATCTCAGCGACCGAACCTTCAGGGTTAGCGTCGACGGAACCTGCTCTGCAGTTCGTCCTGTCGCCGCTGGCGTACCCCAGGGATCTGTCCTCGGCCCCGTTCTGTACCTCGTGTACACGAACGACCTGCCTGTTTTGCCCGGAGTCACGTTGTCTTTGTTCGCTGACGATGCAATGTATCATTACAGCTCTGTGTCCCCGCGTTTTGCGAGTACACAGTTGCAGCGTCAGTTGGACCAGCTTCCGGACTGGCTACGGAAATGGCGGGTGACGATCAACACGGAGAAATCCGAGGCGATCTGTTTCACTCGTAAGTCCATCTCCCGATGCCAGCCCCTCTCCCTTTAAGGGAGGCCTATCGCCTACAAAGAGTCGGTGAAGTATCTAGGCGTTCGGCTAGATCGTCGCCTATGCTTCAACGCCCACGTGACGGACACCCTTGCCAAGGCTCGCGGCGTCCGAGCCAAACTTTACCCATACCTCGCGTGCCGCAGCCCCCTGGCGCTGCGCACGAAAGTTACCCTCTATCTGTTGTTTCTCCGGTCTGTATTGACCTATGCGGCACCTGTATGGTGGTCACTTGCCTCCGCCACCAACAGGCGTAGGCTGGAAAGTTTCCAATCCAGAACCCTCCGTTCCTTGTCGGGATCTCCTTGGTTTGTTAGAAACAGTGTAATTCGAGGAGGTCTACGAGTTCCTGCTCTCTCAGCCTTTGTCTGGTCATTAGCTGCGACTCTCTTTGCCGCAGCTGAGACCTCTTCCTTCCCTTACCTCAGAACCATCAGCACCACGCAACCACCTCCCCCTGTCCGGGTCAAACGCCCTCGGGCGATTCTCGATGACCCGCCATAAGTTTAAGTAAACTGCTTAAACCTCACTTTGTATACTCACCATCTGCCCATGCCCCAGAATTTACCTGCAAAGCTGTTTCCTTCCTCCCTTCCTAGTATGCCGACCGCGCTGAATGCCGCTGCTACGCGCTATCACTGGCACGGAGGCTCTCTGCCTCGCGGGGAGCGACCGACGCCTCACGGCGTCTGCATGCGGGACTGGGAACGCGCGACATCTGTCGCCTGAACCCGTCCTTGCGGCAGTGCCCACTGATTGCTGTAATATTTAAAATAAATAAAAATTGAAAACCTTTCTCCCCCGCCTTCTCAGTTAACTGGTTGGCGGTTGTCCATTCCTATTTTATTCTAGGTTACCTGTCGAATGAACCAGAACTATGTCTATCCACAGGCAGCCATTGGGCTCGTCCCAGATGCTGCAGTCATGCACCGGGTGCAAAGACGCCCCGCTACTACAGTGCTACATACATGGGACGTGACGTGACGTGATGTGACATTCGACAGCTTGCTCTCGAAGTGTGAACATCAGGATCATAACAACGCAGAAGAGGAACGCCTCGTCCTCTACGCATCTGCCATGAAGAGGCTATCGCAGCAGTCAACGGAGGCGGCTAAGAAGAAGCCGCCGGGGAAGGAGAAACACTCGCCACATCGCCAGCGACAACACCATGCGATGGAAGTGGACCAGCCGTCTTGCCAGCAAGACGAAGACAAGAAGCAGCAGCACACAACTGGGACCTGCCGTGCAGTGCCGGTAAGTGCGTTAGGTAGCGCTGTCCAGCGAAACCCGGGGAGTCCGAGAGTAGGACTGACAAATAGAGATGCGGGTTGCGCCGCCACTGTGACGGTGTCACAGTTCGGCCCCCGGGTACCCGCTGGACAAAGAGCCGAGTTAGTCGGCAGTAGCCCCGCTGATAGTGTCCCTAAAGCACTGCGCGGCAGCATCGAGCCCCCCGGCCGGCCACTTGGGCCAGTCGGGAACCCTACGACTTGCGCGGGAAGCCCTGCTGAACCCGCGCAAGTACGTGAGCAAAATCGGTCCTTATTAGGGCCGACCAAGCCCGCTAAGGCCGGACCTTCCGGCTGCACGGCCGCTAGTAGGCCAAGCAGCCCAAATCCTCTGCCGGAGTCTGACTCCCCAGATATGGAGACCTCGGCTTCCACCGACTGGGTGGCAGTAGGGCGCGGTGGCAAGCCGCGAAAGTCACCTTCCCTGACCTCCTTGAGTTCGGCCACGGACTCGGCGGCACTCCAAGCCTCCGCTGAGGTTGCGCCTAGTCGCACCTCCGAAGGAAGGGTCCCGCCGGTGTTCGTTACGAACGTCAGGGACGTTATCGGCTTCGTTCGCCGACTCCGTAAGACCGTTGCGCTGGCAGATAACGCATCTGTCAAGCTCCTTGCGAGCGAGACTGTGCGCGTTACCTGCCGCAGCGCATCGGAGTGGTCCAGTGGCTGGAACGTGAATCGTTCCAGTTCCACACATACACATTGAACCGCACCAAGCCTGTAGCCCTCATGCTTCGGGGCCTGGACATACAGGCGGATCCGCAGGTCGTTGCAGACGAACTGTGCGACGCGGGGTATAAGGTTGTGGGAGCCTCACGGCTGTACACTACTTATGGCTCGCGTCGACCACTCCCACTGATAAGACTCCTGGCAGAGAAGGGCGAATCCTCCCAGGCCTTATTAGATCTAAAACGGCTTTTCGGGCTCTGCGTAAGCGTCGAGCCCTGCCGCCAGACCGGGCGACTTTCCCAGTGCCACAGGTGCCAGCGGTTCGGCCATAGCAGCTTCGGTTGCCGGAACGCGCCGACCTGCGTCCGCTGTGGAAATGACCACTTGACGCAGGCCTGCGCTGTCCCGGCCAACCACCGATATTGTATTAACTGTGGCGGCGCCCATGCTGCAAATAACAGGCGCTGCCCTGTCTATAGCGAGCAGCTGGACAAGCTTAAGAAACCCGTCCAGCCTAAGCCTCGACATGTTGCTAGCCAACCAGTAAAACCGGCCAAAGCCGCTCAACCTGTGGTCCGGAAACCAGCCCCTAGGTCTGCTCCGGTTCCGAAACCTTCAAGTGCAGTGAGCCCGAGCGAAGCTCCACAGGCCAAACCAACCATCGCGCCCCCGGAACCGGAACGCGAAGTCCCCCATTATACCCAAGTCCCGCTGCCGGACGATGAGGAAATTGATCCTCCATTGCCGCCGCCACCCAAGCCTAGATTCCCCAGATCGGGCAAGAGAGTTAGGAACCAGGCCAAGAACACGGGCCAGCCTAAATCACCTGCCACTGGACCCAAGCCCGTCCACCAAAAGCCAGAGCGGCCACCCGCTCCAGTACCAGCCCCCAAGGCTTCCACCGTCTCGCCCCGCCGCAGCTATGCAGCTGCCGCCAAGCGTTCTCCCCCGGCCTCATCTTCCGATGATCTCGCCGTCGTTTCAGACTTTCTGGCAAGCTACGACTTGCAGAAAGTAGCCCAGACTTTCCTTAAAATCAAGGAACGCTTGGCAACAGCCTCGCCCCAAGATAAGTTCCTCCTCTTGGTGGAAGCATGCCGTGTTACAGGTCTGTTATGAACGGACAACCACGGCAATCCCTCAAGCGAGACCTCGAGCTCGTGGCGTGGAACGCCAACGGCCTCGCTTCCCGGCATTCTGAGCTCTTAGAGTTCGCTGCCCGTCACAAGCCCGACGTGCTTCTTCTTGGCGAGACGCACCTGACCCCGCATCGTCGTTTCCGACTACCCAACTACGTGTGCCACCGGGACGACCGGTCGGGTCGCGCAGGAGGGGGCACAGCCATCGCGGTGAAGGCGAGCCTTCGCCATCACCGCGTTGTCCTGCCTCAGCGGCGGAACCTCGAGTGCACCGCGGTCGAGCTCCATGGTGCTCTCGGCGGTCTACTCGTGGTTTCCGCCTACAAGCCTCCACACACGGAGCTCCTGTCGAACGATCTGGAGGCCGTCTTTGGAGCACACAGGAGGGTAGTCCTGGCGGGCGACCTGAACTGTAAGCACCCCGATTGGGGGAGCCGCTTGGCGAACCCAAACGGGACCCGCTTACGCAGGTATGCTGATGCGGCTCGGGTCACAGTCATGGGTCCTACCGGGCCTACGTACTATCCCTCTAGGGCTAACTCCCGCCCTGACGTACTGGACATTGCCGCGGTCAGGGGCGTTTATTGCCCGGTCCACGTCTCCGTCATTTCGGAACTGTCCTCGGACCACTGCCCTATCAGTGTACATATAGCTACCCAGCACGCCACCGTCAGCGACGAGCGGCGGGTAATCGAGTGGGACCGCTTTGGCCCGGCGTTCAGTCGCCGCCTACCAGAGCATATCCCGCTCGACACTACCCAGCATGTCGATGAGGCAGTTGCCGTATTCGACACAGCCGTAGTCTCGGCGGTTGACGTGTCCTCCCGGATGAAGCCGGGGCTCACGCCCGACTATCAGCGGATCCCCGAAGAGGTGTCTCAGCTCGCTTGCGAGAGGAATCGCCTCCGGAGACGCTGGCAGAGGACTCGTGACCCGGCCGACAAGGCTGCGTTCAACAGAGCGTCCGGCAAGTTGCGTCGCGACATGCTGGCGTTCCGTAGACGCAACTGGGAGCTAGCTGTCACACAGATGGATGGCCCTGCCGAGGACCGTAATGTCTGGCGGATTCCCAGTGCCCTAACGGGAAAGCGCAAACGCGCGCCTCTCCCCGCACTGGCCGGACCCGGCGGTCAACCCCTTGGTCGCCCCCTCGAGAAGGCAGAGTTCTTGGCTGACAGTTTAGAGCGTCAGTTCGATCCCAACCCATCCAAGAACCCGGCCTTCGCTGAGCACATCTGCCGCGAGGTAGAGCGCTTTCTATCGGCCGGTATCACAGTCCAACCGGAGCCCATCTCCCCGGAGGAGGTCTCTGAGAGGATTGTTCAGCTCAAGCCCCGGAAGGCGCCTGGCCCGGACGGAGTCATGAATTCCGCCCTCCATCGCCTTCCGGAGCGAGGAACCCAGTTCCTCACTGACCTGTTCAATTCATGCCTCAGACTGGCCTATTTTCCGGTGAAATGGAAAACGGCTACCGTCATTGTGATACCGAAGCCGGGAAAGAATTCTTCTCGAGTGGAGAACCTCAGGCCCATCAGCCTCTTGTCCGCGACGTCCAAGGTTTTTGAGCGTCTGATCCAGCGTAGGATCCGCGACCATCTAGAAAGACTAGACGTGCTGATCCCCGAACAGTTCGGCTTTCGTGAGCTGCACTCCTCGACTCATCAGCTGATGAGACTCGTGGAATGCATAACCGAGGCTGGCTGCCAGGGCAAACAGACGGCTGCGATCTTCCTAGACGTAGAGAAAGCCTTTGACCGCGTGTGGCACGAGGGTGTCCTTTACAAACTAACGGAAGTCCTTCTCCCAGACTGCTACGTTCACTTGATCGGCAGCTTTCTGCGAGACCGTAGCTTCCGAGTGAGAGTAGACCACGCTCTCTCTTCGGAGAGGCGTATTACCGCTGGCGTCCCTCAGGGAAGTGTCCTTGGGCCTCTCCTGTTCTCGTTGTTTGTCAACGACACGCCCCGAGTTCCTGGAGTGAAACTGTCGCTGTTCGCGGACGACACTGCGGCTTTTGCCTCAGACCCGAACGCGAGTTATGCGGCAGTTAAGCTCCAGCGCCAGCTCGACGCGTATGTCGGGTGGACCGACGACTGGAGAGTTGCCGTTAACGCTTCCAAGAGCGCCGCGGTAATATTCTCGCGAAAACTCAAGCGGCCTCGGCCGCTTAAAGTAGGCCCCGTCGAGGTGCCCTGGACCAACAGCGTCAAGTACCTCGGGCTCCACGTGGATTCCCGACTCACCTGGCGAACCCATGCAAATTACATCAGACAACGCGCTTCGGCGCAACTCAGTAGACTCTGGCCCGTGCTATCTAATCCGGCAATGACCCCCCGGCTAGGTAAGCTCATAGTCAACACGTACGTGTTGCCGGTGATTACCTACGCTTGTCCTGTTTGGGGATACCTGGCTCGTGGTCATAGAATCACGCTCCAGCGCGTACTCGACCGGGGACTGAAGCTCGCGTGCAAAGTCCCCCGGAGGTACTCTTCTCGTCTTTTGAGGAGAGGACTCGGTGTCCGCTCTCTTGATGACACCGTGAGACGCCTGGCGCGACGATTCTATGTTCGTTCCGACAGAGTGACCCACAATTCCCTCATTGCCGGACTTGGTAAATACACCCCGCGACCAGGTGAGTCCTGGAAGCGACCTCGTTTGCTAGTCCCGGTGGTATAATCCACCAATCGCAGGTTGCTTCAGACCCCCCCCATAAGTAGATAAAAAGTATATATTGAACTCAACCAGACCCAGTGGCAGGAGTCCTTTCTGAGACTCGGGACACTGCACTACTCGCGACCCGCGCTTCGCGCGGGCCGCGCAACCCCCAGTTGTGTGTTCCAAGCCTGACCCTTCTACCACCAAGTTTCCTCCTATTATCATTCCTGATAATAGGAATTACACCCAGCTTTTGGCTGCCCTCCGTTCTGCCCTTCCTTCGACGTCCGTGGAAGCGAAATGCTCCGGCAAATCGCTGAAGCTGGGCGTCAAATCCATCGTAGACTTCCGCGCTGTTCAGCACTTTCTGTCAGCGCGGAACATCTCATTCCATACCTTCGCTCTCCCTGAGGAGCGTGAGGTAAAAATTGTGATTCAGGGCATTCCCTGTCATACCCCCTCCGATGCTATCGTGCAGGAATTGACCTCTCTTGGATATACGCCAACTGCTGTGTCGGTTTTGCACGCCGGCAAAGGGGACAACAAGCATCCAGTGAATTCCTTCCTTGTTAAGTTGCTTAAAACTGGAAATTTTGAGGAGGTCTATGGCCTCCAAACACTCCTTCACCTGAGGGTGAATATTAGATCATTTGACCCGCGCCCAGGCCCTGCTCAGTGTTTCAACTGCCAGGGCTTCGGGCACTCTTCCCTATTCTGCCATGCGCCCCCACGTTGCGTGCGGTGCGGCGACCCTCACCGTGGCTGTGATAAGCCTCGTGTGCCGGGTTTTGTCCCGTACTGCTGCAACTGCAAGGGCGCCCATCCGGCTAGTTACCGGGGTTGTACTCACTATATCGAAGCTGAAAGACAGCAGCGATCTGCGCGCCCTGGCGCGCAGCGTCGTGTAGCTGGCCCGGCCCCTAATCGGCGAGAGGCCTTCCCCCCTCTCACCGGTGCATCTGTCAAGGCCCCGGCAGCGACTCCTGTCGCTCCCGCGGTCTCAGTCCCGCCTGCAGGAGTCGCTCCGGCGGCGCCTGTGACGGCTCCACTACCGGCGCCTGCCGGAGCGCCCGGCCCTTCCTATGCAGCTGTTGCTGCTAAGCCATCATCGCCAACCACTTCCGCCCGCAAGGGTACCAAAAAGCGCTCGCGTCGCCGGACTCCCGGCCGACGACATCAGCAGGCTCGACCTGCCCCACCTCAGCGGGACTCTCCCGCCCCTGTCATCTCCCAACCTCCGCGTGAGCAGACCATAGTCCAGTCCGCTAACCCAGCGCCATCTGTAGTCCTGGCCGAAGTTCCTCAGGAACGTCCGCGCGGGTCCCGGGAATTTTCTCGGGCTCCAGCGGACCCCCTGACGGCTTGGGCCACTCAACTTGTAGAAAGCATCAGGTCTGCTCCTGATACCTCGACTGTGCTAATGTTAGTGTTCCAATCCCTCTCTGCTCTCTTCCCTCTCCTCCCCCTCAATGGCTAGATCCCTGCGGATCGTCGCTTGGAACGCCGATGGCGTTTCCTCTCGCCGATCTGAGCTGGCGGCTTTCGTCGTGGAGTACGGCGTTGATGTCGTGCTTCTCTCCGAAACCCATCTAGCCCCCTACCATCGATTCTCACTTCCTGCTTACACTTGTTATCGTCAGGATCGTCCCCCACAGCCTCGCCAACCCCCGAAAGGGGGTACGGCGATTCTGGTTCACAGGCGGATATCCCATAGGCCACTACCCCCCCTCACTACTCGACTCATCGAAGGTTGCGCGGTGGCAGTGGACGCAGGCAGCTCGGAGTTGCGCATTGTTTCCGCGTATCTCCGGCCTGGCCTGAGCCCGCTGCCCCCGCCTGAGGAGTGGAACGCTCTCCTCGACCACCCAATCTCGACAATTGCAGCCGGCGACTTCAACGCCAAACATCCTTCCTGGAACAGTAGGACTACCAACGCCTACGGCAGATCACTCCGCCGGTTCGTCCTTGACGACCCGGATACGCACGTCATCGGCCCTGATGATCCTACCCACTTCCACTATGCCGGTCACCGACCGGACGTTCTTGATGTAGTTGTAGTCAGGAACGTGGCCCATAACATCCAGGTCTCGTCAGTGTCAGACCTCTCGTCTGATCACAATCCCCTACTAATAACTGTTCGAGATGTGTCGGCTTCACCCCGACTTCCTGCTGGTCCTGCTAGGAGGGTCAACTGGCGCTCCTATCACGACGAGCTATCTCGAAGGTTACCATCTGTCCCAGCGGACCCGATCGCCACTCGTGACGATCTGGATCTCCGTGCCACTCATCTTCAGGAGTTGGTCCAAGGTGTCATGGATCGACACACATACAACGTAGAGGTGAATCGTAAATCGGCCCTTCAACCGGACGTTATCCACGCCATCTGGCTTCGGCGCAAGCTCCGCCGCAGATGGCAACGAACCCGAGATCCCGCCGTCAAACGACGGTTTCAGGCCCAGTCTCTTTACGTCCAGCAACTTTTGCGGGACGTAAACTCTGATCAGTGGGACTCATACCTTGAGTCCCTTGAAGTCGACCCAGCCTCCGTCTGGAGAGCAACGAGTCGCCTTACTCGCGAGAAGCGTACTCGCCACCCGCTGAATACCCCGAACGGCATTGTTTCTTCGTCGGAAGGCAAGGCAGAGGTCTTCGCCGACTGCATGGAGACTCAATTCACCGTTCATGGAGGCGTCTCGGACCCTGCCTTCTCAGTTGTGGTTCGAGACTTCCTATCTGGTTATTTTTCCCGCCCTCCACCTGACCCTCCCGCTCTCTTCGACAGGGACGAACTAGTTTCGTCTATCTGTCGACTAAACCGACGTCGCGCCCCTGGTCCTGATCGGATCGGGGCCGCAGCTTTGCAACATCTCCCGGCCTCGGGCGTTGAATTGGTCCTGGATCTGTTCAACTCCAGTCTCCGGCTGCAATACTTCCCCCGCCTGTGGAAAAATGCCAACATCTGTATGATTCCCAAGCCCGGCAAGCCTCGAATGCTTGCAGGCAGCTATCGTCCCATATCATTGTTGCCAGTACTCTCAAAGGTGTTTGAGCGTCTCCTACTCGCCCGCATCTGGCCGCTGCTGGATAACTTTATTCGGAGCGAACAGTTCGGGTTCCGTAGAGAGCACTCGACAACTTTACAACTCGTCCGAGTTGTCACAGCATTATCCGACGCCGCCAACAAGAAAGAGTCTACGGGCGCTGTCTTGTTGGACGTGAGTAAGGCCTTCGACAAAGTCTGGCACGAAGGTCTTCTCTACAAACTCGCTCACTCCCCCATCCCACCGTCCATTGTGCATTTCTTGCGGTCATACCTCTGTGATTGTACCTTCAGGGTTAGCGTCGAAGGGTCCTGTTCGTCAGTCCGACCCGTCGCCGCTGGCGTTCCGCAGGGATCTGTCCTCGGCCCCGTTCTGTACCTAGTGTACACGAACGACTTGCCTGTTATTCCTGGAGTCACGTTATCTCTATTCGCTGACGACGCAATGTATTACTGCAGCTCCCTGTCCCCGCGAATTGCGTGTTCAAAGCTGCAGCGTCAGTTGAATCTGCTTCCGGCCTGGCTACGGAAGTGGCGGGTGCTGATCAACGCGGAGAAATCCGAGGCGATCTGTTTCACCAGCAAGTCCACTTCCCGATGCCAGACCCTCTCCCTCGAAGGGAGGCCTATCGCCTGGCAAAAGTCGGTGAAGTATTTGGGCGTTCGGCTAGACCAGCGCCTTAGCTTCAACGGCCACGTGACTGCTACCCTCAACAAAGCTCGAGGCGTCCGAGCCAAAATATTTCCCATGCTCTCGTGCCGCAACCGCCTGGCTTTGCGCACTAAAGTTACGATCTATCTTTTGTTTCTCCGGTCAGTATTGACCTATGCTGCTCCCGCATGGTGGTCGCTTGTGTCGACCACTAACAAGTGTAGGCTGGAAGCTTTCCAGGCCCGTACCCTCCGATCCTTGTCGGGGTCTCCATGGTTTGTGAGAAATAATGTCATTCGTGGAGGCCTTCGAGTTCCTACCCTTGCCGATTTTGTCCGGTCGCTTGCCGAAACTCTCTTTGCTTCTGCAGCGACCTCGTCCTTTCCATATCTCCGTTCCATCAGCACGTCTGAACCACCTCCCGCTATACGTGTCAAGCGCCCTCGGGCGATCTTAGATGACCCCCCGTAATTCTAATAAGCTGTGACTTAGGTTCCCGAGCAACTCTATCTCCTTGTTACCTTCCTATACTGTCAGATACCTTCCCCAAGTATGTTGGTTTGCAAACTGCTTGGCGCTGTTACCGATGCCACAGACACGGCGGTTCCCTGCCTCGCGGGGAATGACCGGCGCTACAAAGCGCCTGCATGCCGGGCCGGGCGCGTGCGGCATCTGCCGTTCGCCCCGCGCCCGGCGGCAGTGTTACCATGACCCGGTACCTGTATAATATAAAATTGCAAAATTTTCCGCCGCCTTCTCAGTTAACTGGTTGGCGTGTCCCTCCCGAAAAATTTAGGAAACCTTCTTCTGAAAGTCCAGCACTGTTTTCTTCTGACAGCCATCGGGCACGTCCCGGAAGCTGTAATAAGCCACGGGTGCAAAGACGCCCCACTAATCTAATGCAATGCAATGCAATCGGCGGTTCATAGCGACGGACGCATTCTTATGAATATGGATGGACTCCAGATGCAGGCGAGTGAAGTAACCCCGGACAGAAGACAACACGCGGGCTTCATCAAACATCACCCGGTGATCGTCGTGGGACAGAGCGTGTTCAGCAACTGCGGACTTCTCCGGCTGGCCCAGGCGGCAGTATCTCCGATGTTCAGAGAGGCGCGTCCGGACACTACGCTTCGTGGTGCCTATGTAGACCTGGCCACACGTACAAGGAATACTGTACACCCCGCACGACGAGAGTGGATCCCTGGCGTCTTTCACCGGTCGCAGGAACTGTTGGATCTTTTTGGTTGGCTTAAAGATCGTCCTGACGCCCCGCTTACTCAGCAACCTGCCGATGCGATCAGTCACGCCACGGATGTAGGGCAAGACAGCAGAGCCAACAACCTCAGGCAACTCCGACTGGTCCGGCCTACCAGATCTTCTCGGCCGGGCAGCTCTCCTAACCTCCGCAGCAGAATAGCCGTTGGACTGCAGTGCTTTCTCGAGATGCCGAAACTCATCTTCGAGATACTGGGGCTCACAGATTCTTTTTGCCCGGTCTACCAGAGTCTTCAGCACCGCCCTCTTCTGCCTAGGATGGTGATTGGAGGTCTTGTGCAGATATCTGTCGGTGTGCGTTGGCTTCCTATAAACTTTATGTCCCAAGCTGCCATCGGTCCTTTTCAGGACCAACACATCCAGAAAAGCCAATTGATCACCACTCTCGCGCTCCATCGTAAACTGTATGCGCGGGTGTACAGCGTTCAGATGTCCAAGGAAGCGTTCCAACTCTTCATCCCCATGGCTCCAGACCACGAAAGTGTCGTCCACATACCGCAACCAACACTTCGGCTTCAGAGGCGCAGATGAAATTGCCAACTCTTCAAATCTCTCCATATAGAAGTTTGCAACCACAGGGCTGAGAGGACTTCCCATGGCAACGCCATCCAACTGTTCATAGAAACCGCCATTCCACTGGAAGTAGGTCGTTGTTAGGACCTGCCGGAACAAAGCAGTGATGTCCGCCGAGAACAGGTCACCCAAATACCCCAAGACCTCCTGAACAGGGACCATGGTGAAAAGGGAGACCACATCAAAACTCACGAGAACATCGCCAGGCTCCAGCACCAACTCCCGGATCCTCTGAAGGAAATCAGAAGAGTCCCGGACGAAAGAATCCGTCTGCCCGATGTGCGGCTTGAGCAATCCAGTGAGGTGCTTTGCCAAGGTGTAAGTCGGCGAGCCAATAGCACTGACGATGGGCCTCAGCGGAACGTCTTCCTTGTGGATCTTGGGTAAACCATAGAGACGAGGGGGAAGGGCCTCCGAACACCGGACGGCCGTCTTCACATCAGGCGCCAGAGAAGATTGCTTAATCAAAGAATCCGTTTTTCTCAAAACAGTTGTAGTCGGATCTTTGTTCAGCCTCCGATAAGTGGCCGGATCTAACAAACCTTCAATCTTCCGCTGGTAGTCTTCGGTGTTCAAGACCACAGTGGCACTCCCCTTATCCGCCGGCATAATGACAATGGATTCATCCCTTTTTAATTCCTTCAAGGCTCGCAACTCCGCCGACAGAAGATTGCATTTTGGCGGAGCGGCCCTTCTAAGGGCCCTAGAAGCTTCCATACGTATTTCATCTGCCTGGTCTCGGGGTAGTCCTCGGATGCCTGCCTCCACGCTCGCCACTATTTCTTCCACCGGTACTGTCTTCGGGGTAACTGCAAACTTCTCACCTTTAGCTAACACCGAGGTCTCATGTGGTGTTAGTTGACGGTTCGATAGGTTTATAACAGGATGGTTATAACAGGCCGGGCACTGCTGGTGGCGGCACTGCCGTCGCGGTGAGGCTCACTCTCGAGCATCACCGAGTCGTCTTGCCTGCAATGACTCACCTCGAAGGCACCGCTGTGGAGTTGTTGAACACTCTAGGCGGTGTACAGATGGTCGCGGCGTATAAACCGCCGCAAAAAGAGCTCCTTCACCCCGATCTAGCGGTCGCGTTCGATGCACACAGGAGGGTCATCATGGCCGGCGACCTGAACTGCAAACATCGCGATTGGAACAGTCGCTTGACTGCCCCAAACGGGAAACGTTTGCGCAGGTTTGCCGATTCTCGCAGGATTCAAGTGATTGGGCCTACCCAACCTACGTTCTACCCCTCACAACGCAACGCGGCTCCCGATGTCTTGGACATAGCGGTGATCCAAGGAATTGACTGTCCGGTCCATGTGTCCGCGCTAACGGAACTATCGTCCGATCATCTCCCCATCTTGATACACGTCGCTACCCAGCACGTCGTACGCAGAGATGTCAGGAAGGTGGTCGAATGGGACCGCTATGGCCCGGCGTTAAGTCGCCGATTGCCAGACGCGGGACCACTCGAAACCGTCCGCCAAGTCGACGAGGCAGTTGCCGCGTTTGATGAGGCTGTCGTATCTGCGATCGACGCGTCTTCCAGGATGAAGCCTGGCGTCACCCCTCACTGGCAGCGGATCCCTGAGGAGACGAGTGCTCTCGCTTGCGAGAGAAATCGCCTCCGGAGACGCTGGCAGCGGACCCGTGATCCGGCCGACAAGGCAGCGTACAACCGGGCGACCGGCATTTTACGTCGTGAAATGCAGGCCTACCGGAGACGCTGTTGGGAACTCGCCGTGGCCCAAGCAGGGGACGGATCGGACGAAAGTAGCCCTTACCGGATACCTTCGGCGTTGGTAGGGAAGAGGCGCCGGCCTCGCATCCCGGCCATTGCTGGACCTTTCGGTCAAATCCTGGCTCGCCCGGAGGCGAAGGCCGAGTACTTGGGCGCGTGTTTTGAGCGACAGTTCGCACCTAACCCGCCCATGGACTGGGACTTCGACGAAGAAGTCGAGAACGAAGTGGAAGACTTTCTATCTCTTCCGATCACTTCGGAGCCCGAACCCATTACTAGGGAAGAGGTCACAGATCGGCTCGTTGAACTCGTGCCGAGAAAAGCTCCTGGCCCGGACGGCGTCTCGAACGCCGCTCTTACTCGACTCCCGGAGCGAGGAGTACTTTTCTTGGTCGCGCTGTTCAACGCGTGTCTTAGACTGGCCTATTTTCCCCAGAAATGGCGTAAGGCGACGGTCATAGTGATCCCGAAGCAGGGAAAGGACGCTTCCCGTCCCGGCAACCTCCGGCCCATTAGTCTACTGTCAGCCACGTCAAAGGTCCTCGAACGTCTCGTACAACGGAGAGTACTAGATCATCTAAGAAATTTCGATGTACTGGTCCCCGAACAGTTCGGCTTTCGTGTGGGGCATTCCACCACTCATCAACTGATGAGACTGGTGGAATACATCACGGACGCCGGGTGTCGGAAAGAGCAGACTGTCGCCTGTTTCCTAGATGTGGAAAAGGCCTTTGATAGTGTCTGGCACGACGGGCTCTTGTTCAAGCTCCGGGAAATCCAGCTCCCAGATTGCTACCTTCGCTTGATTGCTAGCTTTCTGACGGAGAGGACTTTCTGCGTGCGAATAGACGACCACGTCTCTTCCGAGAGACGTATCACAGCCGGGGTACCTCAAGGTAGCGTGCTAGGGCCTCTCCTGTTCTCCGTGTATGTCAACGACGCACCCAGAGAGCCTGGAGTCCAGATGGCTTTGTTTGCCGACGACACGGCGGTCTATACCGCCGATCGGAACGCAGACTTTGCTATCCCACGACTCCAGCGCGCACTCGATGCGTATTCGACGTGGACGGAAAGCTGGAAAGTTGCCGTCAACGAAACCAAGAGCTCCGCGGTGCTATTCACAAAGCGCCGGAAAGAACCACGAGGCCGAGTGAGACTCGGTAGAACGTACCTGCCCTGGTCGAGGGAAGTTAAGTACCTCGGTGTCCACCTTGATCGTCGGCTCACCTGGCGTACCCACACGCTGAGACGATGCGAAAGAAAGCGTCCGCGCGTCTCGCGCAACTGTTTCCGATACTTGCCAACAAGGCTATGACCCGCAAGCTGGGTAAGTTGATTGTCAACGCGTATCTGTTGCCGATCATTACCTACGCTCTTCCCGTCTGGGGTTACCTCGCAACCGTCCATAAAAGAAGGTTGCAAAGCGTTCTCGATAGAGGGCTTCGGCTAGCGGCCAAAGTCCCCTATCGGTTTTCTTCTCGTCTCCTGAGAAGAGGACTCGGTGTCCGCTCCTTGGATGACACCGCAAGGCGACTTGCACGCAAATTTTACGTCCGAGCTGCGAGGACCCAGACAAACCCACTCATAGCTGGCCTTGGCAAGTACCGCATACGTCCAGGTGAATCTTGGAAACGGCCTCGACAAATACTGTACTAGTCGACCTAGTACGAGCATGTCGTTGTAACGACCAATAAAAATTAATTAATCTATATTCCGTCTGGACAGGACCACTAGGCAGGAGCCCCTCATAGGAGGCTCGGTACTAGGATACCATTGGGTCGTCTCACGACGCGCAACCCAACAGCTCTGACCTGGTACTCACTGTTGCTTGTTCCCAGTCCATTGGGAGACGTGTTCGGCGTATCATCTATCGAACACTTTTCTTTTGCTACTGAAGATGGCCACCGGTGGTGCGGCCGAAACGTTTAGCAGAAACTTAAGCAATCGACCACGGCCTTTCAGCCCGGAAGTTTTAGTAAATAATCGTAATGACACCGGCCGTGAAAGCCTACGCACTAACAGTAAGAGATTATTATGTGGTAAATATTGTTACGTAATGCGGAACGTTCTACGGTGCGTTCGATGGTGTCGTTCTACGGGCTTCTCGACTAGCCCTGCCGGTGTCTGTTTCTGCCAAGGCCGCGCTGAAGTATCCTCTAGAATTTTCGAGTGCTTGTTAAGGACGCATATTATGGAACCCTGCAGACTATAAACAGCCCACACCTGCCACTTAGTTTTGAGTTTACTTTTGGCGATTACTCAGTCCGTTTCAAGTGGCCATTAGTGAAAAGCAATCATTGTGCGGGAGTCTATTAGTTGACATTATTATTGCGTGTAGACAAATTTAATTTGAATTATTGTACGAGTATAATCTTGTTGAATAACTTGTTGATTACAAACTGTTAATTATGATAATTAAAGCTGGTTTTTAGTGACTTCATTGGTGTCTTGTATTTAGTTTTCCACTCTACCATACGAAGATCAAGGAGAGTGTCGTAACAATATGCTTTAGAGTAGCTGCATTTTTCATTGTTATACATACACAGGGTCTCTCACGTCTTTATTAATTTCAAAAAGTCACACTGAGAGTTGTACTTATTACAGATGCATGTTTGATCTGCATTCTCGAGTTCCAGCATATTAATTAATTTGTTGTGTATATTACGACATTAAACGCTGACTGTCGTTAGGAAACGTAACGCAAATTGCAAGTACTCAAATCACAATCGATTTTAAGCGTAACATTTTTAGACAGATTACTGTCTTTGATTTTGATTACAAAATCAAATAAAAATGAAGTCGGAACACTTACAAATTTTGGATGAAGTTAAGTATGAATTTGGAAGTTGCTCAAATGCTCGCGATCTGCAGTTGAGCACTTATGATCTAGTATTCATCTAAGTACAAAAACTTTAAAAATTTTGTGTGTTTAGAGAATTTTATAATCTTAATTGAGAACATCGTCTTAAAATTGGTTTTCATGATGAACATTTGAATCTTTTTTTTTTTTTAATATTACGCTGTCAAGGTGTGCGGGAAAAAATTTAAACTTTTACCATGATAAGTGTAATAGACTCAACCAAATAAGACAAAACATGTACGCGGCGTTTGCATGTAGGAATAATGACCTCTTAGTTGGCATCGTTTGCATCAATCTATATAGTACAGGAAAATTGATATTATTCAGTAAAAATATTGCCCCGATACTTTCTTGAGCGAAAAAGGTAGATTTTGGCTTATACGAGTATTTTATGAATCTAGAGAGTCCAGAGCGAAATCGTACCTAGGGGTAGTTTTATAAGGGTTGGGAGGGTGAAAATACGGTTTTGGGGAAATAAGTTTTTAATGATTAATTTTATAAAAAAAGTTTCAAACAAAAGTAGTAGCTTATGAAATTCCGCGTATTTTGGTTTTTTAAACTATTTTACGACGGAAATTGAGGGAGATATGAATTTTTAAAAAGTAGGTATTTTTCGAGATTTTGAATAGCGCAATTTTGCCCGTGCGCTGTTTGCGTGCCAATTAAAAAATAATTCGTTTATCAAAAAAAAAAACAAAAGTACGCATTCTTCAATTTTTAATTATCTACAATTTAAGTCTTCATTTACGACGAAAACTGATAAATATACGAAATAAAATATACATACATAGAGCGCGAAAGTTTAAAAGAAGCCCATCGCCGTTTCAGAAATTTGAGAAGTCTGAGGACATGATTAACGAGTAATTACTATTAGTTGATTTAAGAAACATTATGACGAGTAAAATATAGTAGGTTTTAGATTATTTTTACAGATTTATATTTGCCAAATAATACAAACTTTTACACGAATAGTCTATTTTCACCATTATTCACCAATTAATTGTTACAAATAAACAACAAAATGATAATTCTTATTATTATAAGAAAGTACATACAATTCTTGGATTTCGTTGTCCATGACGTGTCCGTTACTTAACTAAATATCACTATTACATTAACGACTCGGAACACTAGGTATTGAAGGTTCTTGAAGAAGCCTTTTAAAGGAGAAAACCGGTTTAGGCTGTAAGGTAAAACTTTATGCTTTTACTTATAAAAAACCTAGTGTTCCGAGTCGTTAATGTAATAGTGATATTTACATACAATTAGCTGTAAAATGAGTTCAAGAAAAACCTTTCAACAAAAACTGTCATAACATCGACAGTTATACGCGCGTGTACGAGTATAGCAAAATTGAAAGTTAAGGGCATGGAAATGCGCGAAACGCTTACGGTCAGAGGGGAAAGGCGATGTGGAGGGAGTCTCTGTGAGATGTGAGAATAGAATTGTTGTTATCAGCGAAGGTGCAGCCAACCTATGAATTTAATTTCTAATAGTAACAAAAACTCGCGGCTGTTAAGGTTTGTTTGTAAATGTGTCACCACGAATCTCTATTTGTGTGTGTGTGTGTCTACAGTCACACAGCTGGCTTTAAAAAAAGAATTATACGTGTATTTTTTCCGACGTAAATCAGATAATAATAATATTGTAATTGTATTACTATACAAATCAAGCAAATGATATGTACTGTTCATATGTATCGCAATTTGTGCTGTTACATATCAGAATGTTTTATAAACATATCTGAGTGTTATTTGGTTCTGTCATTGTGTACTGCTGAGACGTAAAAAACTACAGCCTCTCTGACCGTTCTTATCGCAATGGAATTTGCAAACTTTACACTTCCACTCCTTAATTACACTCGACTATCTCTACAGTTTATCATTACATAAAAAACGCGTTCTTCGTATTAATTTAATTGCAAGAATCTTTTTAATCCTGGACAATAAAAAACTGTATATTATTACTTGCTGTGGTTGACTATGAATAACTTTCCTGTCTTTGCTAGTTGAAGGAGAAGTATCCATTTTGACAAATCTTATTACTGAATGATAACACAAATAATTACGATAATACGTAATTACTGAATAAAACTACCAATAGGAATTAACTAAAAAAATTAAATAACTAATAAAAATCAGTGACTGTAAAACAACGATACAGTTAATAATAAATTGAAATAATAATAACAAATGCAAGTTAACTTTCAATTTTACGGTAATTAGTGACTGCCGTAATGAATGTGTTACAAATTTCCATATTCTGAACACGTACATTGCACATAATAAGTTTGTTTCTTTAAGTTAATTTTAAAATATTTCATTATCACGTAAGTATCAGTAGTTCTAACAAACGTGAAGCTAATTATAAGTGGTTGCATGCAAACTGTAGATAGACAGGCAGAGACAGACAGACAGAGACAGAGAGACTGACAGAGCTGTGTGTGTGTGTGCGGGCGCGCGCGCGTGTGCGTGGAAGAGGAAAGCTATTAACCAAGTGTAAGGTTCATGTAGGGAACATTTCTTTTACTGTTTTTCTTTAAAGCTACGACAAAACGATTTGAATATGTATTTAGTTACCCAAATACTTAATATTCCTAAATAGCCAGCTGAACAAATTCAGTACGATATATATCGCCAAATTTTTGGCATTAAAATTACTACTTGAATACATCTAGGTCGAACATTATAGTAACAAAGTAACAGGTCTTGCTTTTACAAAGAGGGTACTGAATTGTTCACTTATAACTGATTACCAAAATAAGCCCAACTATTTCAACATAGGCACCATAAATTAAGCGCCTGTAAACACTGGTAAACAAAGATTTTGTTCCAGAGCAAGTAAAAGCACTTTTTATATGTATTTTTTCCTCTGAATTCAAAAATGTTGAAAGAATTTTTCTATCCCCCTTAGTTTTCAAGTTACCACCTCTTAAGTGTTATATATGTTATGGAAATTATGCAATTATGTTATGGTATTATTTACATTACATAAATGATAAAAAATGTGTATTTACTAAGCATTTAAGAATGATCAGTTTGATATGAAAGAAAGTCTGAAATGACAAAGAACAATAAACACTATTAATCATAACTGCTGGATGATGCAATTCCAAAATAATGAGCCAGAAGATTGCTTTCTTAAGCAATCTGATCCAAACTTTGAAGCTTCGTTTTCGTCTCCTAAACCAAATTTACTAACACAAGGTGACCGCAGTGACCTTGTACGAGATCTGAATTTATCAAAAAGGCTCACGATTAAAAGGTTGGAACCTCCTCCACCGCGAAACAAAAGTATGTGTTTTTAGAAATAGGCATATTAACTTCAGGAATTTTTTTCATTTGAAGATAGACTTGTTGTTTGTAGTAATGTTTTTCCGTAATGAAATTACTTGGTCACGAGTACAAAACAGAGAAGTAGCGTTTTACTGATTCTTCTAAAGTTAGTAAGAAAACCGTGCTTCTACACACTGCGAATAAGTTTCCATCAGTACCATTAGCTTATGCTATGGATTTGAAAGAAACTTACAAGAACATGAAACTTCTGCTGGATAATATAAAGTATAAAGAATTTAAGTGGATCAGAATTTGTGGTGACTTAAAAATAATTGCTCTCTTGCTAGGTCTTCAACTTGGTTTCACCAAGTGCTGTCGTTTTCTTTGCGAGTGGGACAGCAGAGACCGAAAAAATCATTACGTACAGAAAGAGTGCCAAAATCGAACATAATTACCTCCAGGAAAGAATATTGTTGTTAATGCACTACTTGTTGATTAAAAACAAGTTTATTTACCTCCCCTACATATAAAGCTGGAGCTTAACGAAAAATTTCGTGAAATCAATGGATCGAAATGTGCTTGGATTTGCGTACTTAAAAAACAAGTTTCCAAAGATCAGTGACGCAAAAATCAAAGAAAGAATCTTTGTAGGACCTCAAACTTCAAATAAGAGACTTAATTAAAGATGACAACTATGATAGTACGTTAAACGAGGTGGAGAAAGTTACATGGAAGTCTTTTAAGAGCATTTGCTAGAACTTCTTAGGAAACCATAAATCTGAAAATTACAAAGAAATAGTGGATGATCTTTTAGAATCTTATAAAATCATGTGATGCAACATATCACTGAAGATTCACTACTTGGACTCACACTTAGATTTCTTTGCAGTCTGCGGCGAAATTGGAGAACGGTTCCATCAGGATATTTCAGACATGGAAAAGCGGTACCAGGGCAAGTGGTGTCCGAGCATGCTAGCTGACTATTGTTGAATCCTAAAGGGAGATGTTCATGAGGCAAAATATCGTAGAAAATCCAACATTACTACTTTTTAGGTAAGATAATATTGTATTGAGTACGCATTTTAAATACGTAATGTTGTAAAATTAAAATAGATGTCTGTAAAAATCCTTATGTGATAGAAAAATTCTGAAACCATTTCTGAATTCAGCGCAAAAAATGCTATTAGATTCATCCATTTAATTAAAACCAAGGTGATGGCTTTTTGTCGAACTGATCCCGTACGGGCAATAATTGTTATAGATGGTACTGTCCTGGAACAAGTTAGCAGTTTTGAATACCTGGGCTACAGTGTGTCTTATAATGCAAGCGACGACATGGTGAATAAGTTGCATAAGTTCAACCTTATGTGCGGGACCCTTAAGTCAGCAAGTAAAGGAACACGCCTAAAATTCTACAAGGTGATGGCTCTTCCCACACTTCTTTATGAGTCTGAGAATTGGACTTTAACGAAGGCCAGGCCAGTCGCATCCAAGCGGCTGAAATGAGATTTCTCAGGCACGTGGCAGACTATACTCTCCATGATCATAGAAGAAACACGGATATACGGCAGGAACTGAATATTATGAGTATACTCGACAGGATCGCCCAGTATCGGCTGAATTGGTGGGAACATCTTTGCCGAATGGATGACTGCCACATCCCCAAACAACTATGGAACTATAAGCCGGGGTGACGGAGAGATGTGGGACGTCCGAGGAAGCGCTGGAGTGACCAGCTGTAATATTTGCCTACTTGAGACCGGAACAAACCATTCTTGGTTTAAACCTTGATGATGATGATGATGATGATGATGATGATGATGATGATGATGATGATGATGATGATGATGATGATGATGATGATGATGATGATTCACCCATTTTCACATTTGGGACAACAAAAATTTAATTTTATATCACAGTGAAATTATTGTCGTCAGGCACTGCTGGCGTTAGTTCCAATGGGGGAACATAAATAAAAATGAATTTATTGTCGTCTTTGATACAATATAAACGACCTAATTATACCGAAGAATTTAACCTGTGGTATGTTTGTCTGTTTACACGAGATAAATAAAAGAGTAGTTTGTAACGCGGCGTAATATAATACCAGTTTAACAGGTAATGCGAGCAAGACGTCCGCCGAGCCAATTACATCCAACTACGTAATGATCTTGTTATTATGGGCAAACAAGCGTCCGTATAAAACAGCTCTTGAAACAGAATATAAAGTACAATCTTTTGTCTACAACTATTTCACCGTGAGTTTGCATTAGAGGTGGGGTAAACTAGTATTGTAAAATAACAGGTACGAAAATACCGTTCCAAAAAAGTAACAGGTACAAATATACTTATTATACATAACCTATATTATTCCTTTGCAAGTAACTCGTTGAGTTACCTGCTGGTCTCCTACGTAATATCTTCAAATAAATACACTGCAAGTAGGTTTATTTTCACCTAGATAAACCTATTAATATGTTAATAACCCTACTTGCAGTGTATTTATTTGAAGATATTACGTAACCTATATTATATAATTTGTTATAAGAAAATAAATGAAACTAAAAGTATTAACAGTGTTATTTTACACTGTGACTTTATTAAACTATTACTGTTTAAGAGAAAATAAGAAAAAAGAGAATTTATAGGCCTATCTCCCTTTGGGAATGCTAATTTAAGTTTTCACTACGAGTAAAAAAACTAACATTGGTTAGACTCAGTTGCGAAACTCGGGAAATGAAATTTAGAGTGCACGTAACAGCACAACAAATAATGTGAAAAAGTAATAGTGGTAAGGAAGAAGACCTAGCTAGGAAAAAGTATTTACTTTAAAAAAATAAATAAATACAAATTTATGTTCAAAACAAAAATAATTTTCATCGGACATGACATGATTTAAACCAATTACCCTTATAAAAAACACAGCCTAAACAGTTTGCGGTAAAATTTCATTAGATGTCTGCTGTTACCTTATTTTATTTTCTTAACAGTTGGTACTCGGATAGAACGCGGAAGACGGAAGTGGTACGCAGGTCCGGAAAGGCTGGAAACCACTGCTAGTAGATCAACTGTGCAACTGATAGGTCCTGGCAAAAGCACAAGTTGGGCAAATAATGGAAACTTCGAGCCATATCATAAATCAATCATGAATGTTTTACGGTCTCCAAGAAATTCAGATAATCTTGTAGATGTCTCTTCTTATCACCTCCTTGTTTCATTGATGGCCTTCTAATAAGTTCAGTAAATTCTTATCTTCATCAGATCGTGTATTTATCTTAGGCTGCAGTTTGACCATTTACACCTAATTGTGTTATCTGTAATGGAGTTTGTTACTTTTATTTCTTTACTAAGTGGAAACTACTATTAGTCAAATGATAAGTAAAGTGATAGAGACAAAAATTAAAATCAACAGTTTAGATAAAAGAAACAAATTTACGAAAATACCTTATGTTTTAGGGTAGGCTTATCAGACCAGTAAAGATTTAATGAACAGAACTAGATAAAGTGCATAAATGTCCGTTACAACAATCTCATCATTCACGGGAGGTGTGCAGTGAAGTTAAAATCACATTAACAAAAAGTATAATATGGCCTGTCAACTATCAGCCATTCTATAGGTTGTAATACAATATAATTCGTTTTTTTTCCAAATTTACCAAGTTGGTGATTAGTATAATATATAATTTATTATAACCTGTATTATACATCTGCGTAACACACGAGAATAAATGTAACATCAGTATGAATTTTTTTCATTTATTGAAAACAGCTTCGTCTCTTTGCGCAGAATGAAGTATTCAGCACCGAAAAGTGACTTCGTACTCGTGTATTCGAAATACCCCTGATACTACAAATACTTGTTGTTCCTTGTGTACCAGTGATACACCTAGTATTTGTAGTAGGCCCTACTCGTTTACTTGTTGATCCTTGTGTACCAGTGATACTCCTAGTATTTGTAGTACTCGTTTACTTGTTGTTCCTTGTGTACCGGTGATACGCCTAGGGCGTCCCTCGACTCGGAACAGCGAGGCCGCGATTAACAGGTATTCAAATTTTCAGTAACTGTTACATCCGTTCCACAAAAATATCGTTCCAAAATACCTGTTACAGGTATATCGGCCCACCTCTAGTTTGCATCTGAGTAAAATTTGTGGCTTTTCTAAGTTATACGCATAATTTTCTCTTCAGACTTACAAAAATATCAAGATACATGAAACTCAGAAAATGTTTTGTTGTCTTACACGTTATACCACTGTAATTATTAGAATTTTCTAAATGAATCTATATATGATACATACAACGTATCCTTCTGGTTTTTACACCTCACGGAGTAGGCACTTTGCCTGTTCCGTCTTCACAGAGTATCTCTCCATCTCATTCTTGGTCCGCCTACATCTCTTGTACCAAACGGTTTATATTGAAACGTTACCTTAGGTAATCGTCCGTCCTCCATTCTCTCCAGATGATGTAACCATTCCCTGCGATATGCCTGGATCTTATCATTTATGGAGAACACCTGTAGTTATTATCAAATATCCTTATTGCGCAAACGATCCTGTCTCGTGCAACTCTTCGTTGTTCTCAGAAACTTCATTTCCGAAGTTTTAATCCGGATTTTAATCTTCTTTGTAGGAACCCATGTTCAGATCCATACAGTAAAACAGGCACTGCCATTGTTTTATAAAATTTGAGACATGTCTCTTTCCTTGTCTTTGTCCTCAACGTTCTATGTATGACGCCACTCAACATCTGAAACGTAGATATTTTACCCTTCTGGTACAGCGGTAATCATTAAACAAGAGAGAAACGAAAAAAGGATGTCTTCGTAGCGGAGTTTTAGGGTGATGATTTTAGAATAGTTACAGAGTCAGTCTTTTGTCATTTACCCAGTGGTCACGTCTAACCCTTGGAACAACAGGTAGCTCTTTGACGTGAGTGACAAAACTGGAATCATGAAGACAACAAAAAGAAATCAAGATACAAGTACCCGTTAACTCAAAAACGTTAGGTTCTTTATTTTAAGTGTTACTGTGTTATAAGCATTGCATGTACACATTAAACGTTATGTTTTCCTCAACCATGGCTTTTATTTATTCCAGTAGTAAACTAAAAACCAAAAACCATTGTCACCTAACCTCACAAATAAAAACAACATGTATTTTTGCTTTGCATTAAGAAATAGGACAAGTTACAATTAGTACACTTCTTCTTTTCCACATTGCAATATATCTACACAATCGCACATTAAAAACATCTAATAAATAAATGTTATCATTGTTATCAAAACGACAAAAATAAATGTTATCAGGTCTATAATCTCGAAGAGGGGGAAACCATAAAATTATAAACTAAGCATAATTTTTTGCAAGATTAGGTTTTCCCGAAATATTAAAAAAAATTCTGAAAGATTAAAACACGATTTATGAATATTTAAAATTTTATTTATTTTTTAAAATGAAGTTTAAAGAAGGGTATTATTCTTCCTACATTTGTAATACTGATTCGTTTTTATGTTAAATATTTAATTCATTAACAAAAATAATTAAAACAAAATATTTAAAACCATTGTCAGAAGTATCATGACTTACGACTCAGAAGTTTGGACTACTAATAAACACCCAAGAACAAAATTAATGACAACAGAGATAGAATTTTTGAAGACGTTCGGCAAGAGTATCCAGACGTAAGAAAATTAGAAATGAAGTCATTAAGAACAGAATGAATGTGAAAAATTCAATTGTTGATTTTACCCAAACAAAAAAAATACAATGGTATGGACACACGAAAACAATGGCACAGGAAAGATTGCCAAGGAGAGTTATGGAATGGACCCTACCAGGAAGAAAGAAAAGAGGAAGACCACCTATCACTTGGATAGAAGAAATTCAGACTATATTGAGGGAACGATAAATTGAAGAAGATCTTTGGATGGACAAGCATCAGTGGAAGATGAGAATTCAATCACTTCTGTAATCTTTGGTTAGAGAATGTGTAAAGATTGTACAGCCGGAATAATAATAATAATAATAATAAAAGTAATACATTTTTTATAATTCTAGTTAATTCCAAGGGATTTTTATCTCAATATTCCTATATGGATGAGCCATTGGTGTATTAATTTAAAATATTAGGATTGATTTTTTTTTAACTGTAATATTCTGTTCACGAACAACGCGTAAACTATAGTGAGGAATACGCCGATGAGAGCATATTCTACACACTGCGAACAAGTCATTAGAATAAAATTGCTTCCTGCAGATACAATTACCCAGGCAAAAAAGAAATAAATATACAGCTTTCTCCGGGAATTTCCATTTCTATCGTACAGTAAATTATGATAAGAACAAAACAATACATGATCTCATGTTGGCTAAATATAAACCAACGTTTTGCATGCAAGAAGCGTGACAACTCAGTCATCAAGGAAAAAATTTTAAATTTAATTGAGAACAGTTTATTATACGCAACGAAAATTCAGTTTCCAGTTTTGGGAATTTACCCGTTATTTCAATGAAGATAAATTATATTTTTATAATTAAAATATTTGACAAAAATTACTTTCTTGGCTTAATAAACTAATTGATCTTATTCAGCCTAAATCAACTACTCGTAAGAATCTGTCAGTGTGTGTATGCAAAAATCTCTTAAGCGCGAGCGCTCTTCAAGAGAACTAATAATAACGTGTGGTGTATGTGTGTGCATGGGGGTGGGCGTGCGGGTGTAAGAGAGGAATAGAGAGTGTTAGAGAATGAAGGTAACATGATCTTCGCATAATCACCATTTCGAAGACAACTTATTACTTCACAATTTCTGAGTCGTCTAATTCGTTCACTTTGCTATTCGGAGACTCAGTTCTCACGAGTATCACATGTGGTTCAAACTTTGTATAACCTATACCTCTGACTCTCACTTTGTATAACCTATACCTCTGACTCTCACTTTGTATAACCTATACCTCTGACTCTCACTTTGTATAACCTATACCTCTGACTCTCACTTTGTATAACCTATACCTCTGACTCTCACTTTGTATAACCTATACCTCTGACTCTCACTTTGTATAACCTATACCTCTGACTCTCACAAAGAAAATTTATTATATTGTTACGACGGTCTACTGATCGTCGTATGGTACAGTGGAAAACAAAATACAAGACACCAATGAAGTCACTAATCACCAGGTTTAATTATGACAATTAAACAGTTTGTAATCAATAAGTTATTCAACAAGATTATACTCGTACAACAATTCAAGTTAATCTGTCCACACAAATAATAATGTCAACTATAAAGAATTCCGCACTATAATCACTTTTCACTAATGCACCACTTGAGACGCACTGTGCAAATCGCCCGACTTAAACTGACCTGACCGTCGCTGGATGCTTATATTTATACACCGCTGAGATGCCATAATAAGATGTCAGTTTTGGATGACGTGTTAAACAATTGCCTCTTACGGGCGCTCTCGAATCCACTAGAAACAGTGTCGTGCCTGGCCTTGAACACAGTGTGGGCAGACCGGTGAGGTCTGGAACAACCTCGATTGTTGGCGCGTGATAAGTGACACGTAATTGTCTTTCATCTCAAAGTAGCAACAATATGTATGCACACACACACACATTACAGCTGGGCTCTGCTGGGCTAGCCGATGTACTTGTAGAACGTTCCGTATTACGTAACAATATGCTTTAGTTTGGTAATTTTGTCGGATTATATAAGCTTCTGATATATCGAGTCTATAACTCGTCTTGTCCTATTTTGCTATTTCCATCGCTCCTTTATCATAGACGTTATAAAATTGGTCATACACGCATTTGATTTAAATCATAACTTAGTTTCTTTAACAATTCCCCATTTAGATTAAATTACCTCAGAAACACAATTTTCTCTACCTATTTGATACTTTTCTTATTGCGTCCACATAAATGACCAGTCCATTATTCGGTTAGTTTTCAAAACGAAAAGAAATTTTGTATGAAACGTAGGCTATATTGCAAGCAACAATTAAAACATAAAATCTTATATATATATATATATATATTAAACTTCCACTGTGAACACTTACTTTTTGGTTTTGTTACCCAGACGTTTCGACGTGGTATTTGTCTTCTTCAATGGGATTTAAATACTGAATACGTATTAAATTGATTCAGTATTTAAATCCCATTGAAGAAGACGAATACCACGTCGAAACGTCTGGGTAACAAAACCAAAAAGTAAGTGTTCATAGTGGAAGTTTAATACATATATATATATATATATATATATATATATATATATAATATTAAAAAAGTGAACGAAGAGGATGTATTAATCAACGTACAAAATCGAACTCTTTTAAATCAAACGTATTGCACGATTTCTTGCGACTCCACAGTGGCGAGGGGTTAATCCAATAAACGGCAGGGGCCACACTGAAGGTTGGGTCTCAACAGGGGCAGTAAAATATTGGATGTTTGCAACATAACAATAAAACTGGACGTAATTAGCGTAGTGTACTAACGTACGCTGCCTACAGAGACCGCCACACAACACTACACACACACACAAATTGCAAAAACTCCATCTAAATCAGTTCAATTATACCAATTATTGAAATCTCCAAGGATATAATTTTCAACTTTTTTGTTTTGTTTTGTGGTTTTACACGGCTGTTACCGTTCACACTCTCTCCCTCTCCCCCTCCCTCCTCCTCTCTGGTATTCGTGTTTCGTAGCACAAAATAACCCTTGTAATTGCATCCCAATGAAACCAAACTTTAATGATTTATTAACTTAATTTGCTTTAAACAAGCCACAAAGCGTGTGTAAAACGCACAAATATACACAAATCTTTTCCGCCATTACACCGTTGCACGTGTTGAATAATATTTACATAAACGTCGCCATCAGGTGAAGACTTTATACTTAATCTACATTATTTTATGTTTCATAGAATTCAATATATTATTACGATGGTCTAACTGATTGTCGTATGGTACAGTGGAAAACTAAATACAAGACACCAATCAAGTCACTAATCACCAGCTTTAATTTATCACAAATAACAGTTTGTGATAACAAGTTATTCAACAAGATTATACTAGTACAATAATTCAAGTAAAAATAGTCCACACGCAATAATAACGTCAAGTATAAAGAAGTCCGCACTAATTATAACAACACACATTTGATATCACTTGACAAATCGCCCAACATAAACTGACTTCCAAGCGGCAGGTGTTGGCTTTTTATAGTCTGCATGGTTCCATAATATGTGTCCTTAACAAGCGCTCGAAAATTCTAGAGGATACTTTAGCTTGGTGAAAACACGCACGTACTGGGCTAAGCGAGAAATGCGTAGAACAGCGTTCTCCATAATACCAGAACGTTCCATATTGCGTAACAATATTTTTACAAACACATATTGCTTTCTATTTAAAAACTGAAAACAAATTTTTAAATAATAACCTTTACTTAATTATCTTTAAGACATATAAAGGCCTATATATATTTAGTAGGCCTACATTTAGGCTGAGAAACTTACTGAATACTCTATTCTTGAATAGAACAGGAAGTGTTACAACAATCTGGAGAAATTTACAGCTGGAGGTCAGGAACCGATTTGGGCTGTAGATCCAGAGGATGAAGAGAAGAAAATACACTTGGACTGTATTCAAAAGATTGTAGATTCGAGGGGTCCACATGTTGTAGATGCGGTTTTGGCAATCCCGATGTGCCCTAGCTGGATTCTCTGCTTCAACTTGTCTTGGTCGAGATCCCTTCCTTTAGTCTTTTCTGTCTAGTCTCTGTTCACTGCCTCTTGTTCTTTTCTGACCCCGACGCGGGATCAGAAAATATTAGAGTAATCGAGGGCTAGGGTGTCTCCCTTTTTCAATTATAATTTCTTAATTTTGGGTGGCTTAGGATCTTAGAGTGCTCACTGATAACGATAGGTGAGCACTGGAAATACTGAGAAACGTTCAGTTTCAGAATAACTGATACAAAGCCACCAAATGCTATCTCAGAAAGAGAAGGGTGAAGGCGAATCTCCTGCGCCCCAAAACAGGGGCCTTTCGGCTAAGGTATAGAAACCCTGACAGAAGAGTCTCTGGTAGGTGGTCCTCCTGGTAGGGGGTTGTGCAACAGGCCAGTAACCTGTTCATGTAAACTTTGAAATACTTGTAGTATCCAAAGCGGCCTCGGAGTAAGGTCTGGAAACTGTGGCAGTAGGACCCTAGCAAAGAATAAGGATTTGAATAAATGGATTGAAGAAAGACCAAACCCATGGCCTTTAAAGGTAAATATCCAGTGAGGACTAAGATAGTTATAAACAACAGCGCTTTAGAACAAGTGAGGAAATTTTTTTTTAATTAGATTACTGTGTTTATTGGTCAACAAAATGTTATGCATTTAAAATTCCGTAAACTATTAGACGTACAATTTAAAATACACGCAGAAAAACAAAAAGACGCTAAGAAAAAGAATACATCATCATCATCATTACCACCACTCCAACGACTACGCCTTAGACCTGTTCCGGAACCCATCTCCTCCTCAGTCTACCGACATCTCTCTTCCCAGTAGGGTGATAACCCAAGGCAGCCACAGGTAGATGGATATCAGGTATGCAATTCAAGTGTCCTTCTGTGGTCTTCAGAAAAAGAATATAAGTACGTATTATCAATAACTAGACTATCAAGCTGACTAAACAAAAAACTAAGTTATTTTTACAAGAGTTTGTGATGGTTGCATGCTTCTGAGTAGTATTCGCTCTATTCCTCGCTTTGCAGCATTTTAATAGAATTAAGTCGGGTGCTTGAGCTTCGGATTGCTGTTCTTCGAACTGTAACGCCAACTCCACGGCAGCCAGTTTGATGGCTGTGTGTATTTCTGACAAAAAACAAATACATAACATACAGACAAAACACGAGAGAAAAATTAAAAACCTGACACCAATCAGCACAAATATAATTCCTTCACACAAATTCTACCCACGTAATGTAAACCTCACGAACGTCACAATCACTAAAAACGAACAAACACTCCTTGATAAAGGCCTAAAACATAACCCACATTACAAACAAAACAACCAAGCACTAACAAAACTCATAGTTGACACTGAAACAAATATACAAAACACAGCACCAGAACATCAAGACACACTAAAACATAACGTAAACAATATAATAGGAGCACATAAGACACCAGACAACAAGAACCACAACTCAGAAATACACACAGCCATCAAACTGAGAGAAAAGGCACACAAACACATCACATTAGTAAATGCAGACAAAGGCAACACGACTGTAATCATCCCCACAGACAACCTACACACAAAGTACAAAACTTCATGGAACAAAACGACATCACAGAACTAAAACATGACCCCACCTACAGATACCAAAACACAGTAAAACAACTAATCAACAAACACCAAACACATAATGACACACAAACAAAAGCCCTACATGAGACAAATCCGACCATCAGCCCCTACCCTCCAAGCGCTTCCCAAAATCTTTAAAGAAGAAATTCCATATCCGCCCCATTATCAATTACCGCAATGCCCCTGCATACAAACTCGCAAAACATCTAGACAAAATTATCAGACAACACACACAACTAGACAACAACATTGCAGTAAAAAACAACACAGACCTAGTAACAAAAATAAAAGACATACACATCCCCCATTAGCCTCTTTTGACATTAAAAATCTGTACACAAACATCCCCATCTCTGAAACAATCACCATCCTACAAAACAAACTCAAACAGAACAACACACCAGATGAACTTATCAATGAAATAACAGAAACTCTGAACATTATCACAAAACAAAACTACTTTACATATAACAATAAATTCTACACACAGAATGATGGTCTACCCATGGGCTCACCCATATCCAGCATTCTAGCAGAAGTCTTCCTCCAACACTTAGAAAAAACAAAAATCCTCACAAACAATGACAGACACTCACATAAAATACTATATTGGCACAGATACGTTGATGACATTCTAATACTATACAGGGGAAACAAAAGACAATGTGAACAATTACTAACGCGCATAAACAAAATACATAAAAACATAACTAAATATCACTATAATATTGACGACTCGGAACACAAAGTTTTTTATAAGTAAAAACGTAAAGTTTTACCTTACAGCCTAAACCGGCTTTCACCTATAGAAGGCTTCATCAGAGGCTGTCGTTAGTAGCGCTGCTCGTCTTGTTCAAAAACAAAACCACACATATAAAAACATCGACAATAACATGAACATACTACACGTACACACAAAAGGCCGAAAACTAGACACTCTAGTACAATTAGAAATATACAAACACACAAAAACAAATAAAAACGACATCCTAAACGAACAGACACAATTCAAATCGCACGCATTATTCGAACACATCTCACCACACACACACAGCTTCAATCTTTCGAAACACTATCTCGTCACCAACAACAAGACGAGCAGCGCTACTAACGACAGCCTCTGATGAAGCCTTCTATAGGTGAAAGCCGGTTTAGGCTGTAAGGTAAAACTTTACGTTTTTACTTATAAAAAACTTAGTGTTCCGAGTCGTCAATATTATAGTGATATTTAGAAATAAAATATTACAAATTCAAAAACGAACATTCCAAATAAGAGTTGGAATATGAAGGCACATAATATATGAATCTTCTTACATTCGAGTGTGAAAATGAATTCTGCTATAAATTCTTTTAATAAGTTTTTTATGATGTACAATTATTTATACCTATATGTAAGGAACCTATATGGTTCAGTAGTTCAAAAGGACAAGTCAAAAGACCTATGACTTCTCCTTTTGTACAATTATTTATACCTATATGTAAGGAACCTATATGGTTCAGTAGTACAAAAGGAGAAGTCATAGGTCTTCTGACTTCTCCTTTTGAACTACTGAACCATATAGGTTCCTTACAGGCAGGTGTAAATAATTTTACATCATAAAAAACTAAAAATCCGGCCAGGATAAGTGGAACTGCATATAATGTGTATTTTTTTAAAAATATCGTAAAATTTAAATTCTGTTAAGATTCCTAGGCAACCGACTGAGCTCTAATAATTGAATGACCACAAATCAATTTTAATTGTATCAGTAACAGATTATAGTCTTACTATATGATATTATATAAAAATCATTACTGTCTCTCAGTATTTGTTCAATATATAGAAAAACAGCAATATAATTTTTAAAGAACTTTATCATCTCCTAATTTACATAAATTTCCACCAAAATTATTATGCATTCTCTGGTTACTTGAAGTTACCAATTATCAAATTGTGATAAAAGATATAATATAAGTAGCCTAATTCCCTAGTAATGAATTTATACAAACAAGAAGGCAGCTCATCAATGAAACTGAATAAGAATAATGTGAAGTGAAAATAAAAATAAAGTGTATCATTTTATCCAACTGTATACTTATGCATAATTAATTATAAGGATGAGATAATGAGCTGAATATAAGAAAAGAGGAGCTGGCATGCTAAATAAATAAAAGTGATTATGGAGGAGAACATTACATGTTTTTGAAGAATGATCTACATTTACTGTCTCTAGAGTACTGTGTATTACTATTATGACTGTCTATCACTACATTTTTGTCTGTTGTTTGGTAAATGTCATCTCTAACAATGTGGTTTTAGTGTCAGTAAGATAAGTAAATAGTATATTTATAGGCCTAATAAGCACACCTAATTATATACAGTGTCTGTAGGGATAGATAAGACATTATACAAAGAAATGCATAATGATTTTATTACAATTAAATCATATACCTTCACAGATACCTTCACCATAGGGTCTTGGTGGTTCATTTTAACGTTGGGAGCGCTGATAGAGAAAATCTCCTATCAAGGATCCAGTAGACTTAAATTTATCTTCTGGCCTCCAGAATTTTTTTCTATTAAATAAGTAAGACATAGAAACACTGCTTAAGCTTTAAAGAAATCAGCAGACCCAGAATATTGTCTAAATTATTTTCATGAAAATCAGTCTATGATTAGTTGGTTAAAAACTTTTGAGATTTTAGTCCTCATACTGCCTAGATCCACCAATAATTACTGTGTAAAACTAATAATAAATTGTGTAAATTATATATCTGTGTGATTGTACTGGGAGAATGTTTACAGCAAATACCTGGTTGTAAATATTACACTGATTAATAATGATATGAGTATAACATACAAACCTGAAACGTTAGTTATGCACTAACAGATTAAATTGCCTTTGCACATATCTCATTCATAGAAAAGTCAAGCTCAATATTTCTTGGTTGTTATATTCTTCTTCTTCTTCTTCTTCTTATATTTTTGTCTTGTCAAAAATTATTCTGTTATTTTAAGTTCCTCCTCTTTTATAGTGTATTAACTCTTAACTGTGAAGTGAACCAATGTTCATCTTCTTCCCTCCATTACTTTCTCTTATATTGTATATTATCAGAATTCCAAGACTGTATGTTCAATCATCATTTGACCAGTTTCCATGGATTATTGTTATTTCTTCTATTGCATATCTCCTTTAATTGCCTGTCCACCATTGTTGGATGTTGGTAACTACATTTGTCAATTTTACCTTATCTCTTCCTGCATTGACTAATCCATAATTAATGAAGAAATTTGTGTTAGTGGTTGAAATCACAATCAGAATGATCACTGTTGCACACCACTATATAAAAATTATCCCGATTAGCGCTTTCAAGCTTCACAGCCCATCCTCAGATCGGAATAGACAGGAAATATGTGAAACCAAACCCTTCACCCCTCTCCCCCACCATGCTCACACACAACAAGCTATAATATAAATGACCCTTCCCCACCCCCTAAACCCTGTCCCACCCTCTGTACAGTTACATATTTTTCTAGCAAATTCCTTGTGTTTCAGTGTTTTGTGTGTGTGTGTGTGTGTGTGTGTGTGTGTGTGTGTGTGTGTGTGTGTGTGTGTGTGTGTGTGTGTGTGTGTGTGTGTGTGTGTGTGTGTGTGTGTGTGTGTGTGTGTGTGTGTGTGTGTGTGTGTGTGTGTGTGTGTGTGTGTGTGTGTGTGTGTGTGTGTGTGTGTGTGTGTGTGTGTGTGTGTGTGTGTGTGTGTGTGTGTGTGTGTGTGTGTGTGTGTGTGTGTGTGTGCATCCTTTTAAACTTACCCTCTTCCTCTCCACACACATGGGTCAGTCACACACCCTTATTTTAAAACATCCAATTAGTACTATGCAATATAATTCTTAATCTTATCTATCTGTCCTCTATCATTTACTTCTTAATCATGTTATAAAATATTTCTTCATTATCAAATTTAATTTTAATATTAATTAAATTGTCTAACCCTTTTTCTCTTTCTTTCAATATTTCTAACTCCTCTCTAAGCTTCCTTTCAACTGTGTTATTTACTACTTTTACAATTTCGTATTCTTCCAAAGGATTAACAAACTTATGGTTGTCTTCTATGAAATGTCTTGCATATAACGAATTGGTTGTTCTATTACCTTCTCCACGTTTGTGGTCAGACAACCTGCATACGAATTTTCGTCCTGTCTCACCTAGGTACACTTTGTTGCAGTCTTTACATTTTAATTTATAAATTCCGCTTTTCTGTAATACTGGAATTTTTTCTATATTCTTATTCCTTATCTTATCAAATACCGTTTCACATTTTTTAATAGCTATATCTACTCCATATTTATTAAAACCTTTTATATTTTTTCTAGTATGTGAACCTATGTATGTCAATGACCCTGCATAATTCTTTTGTTCTGGTTCTATTTTAGCTTTTTGTATGTTAACCCTTTTCATAACTTTATCCACTATGTTGGTGTTATAATTATTATTCCTTACAATTCCCTTTATCGTTTTTAACTCCCTATCTTTTGATTCGGTCTCTTTTAAACACTTCTGAGCTCTGTAACAAAATGAATTGATTGCCGCCATTTTATATCTATATGGGTGGTAAGACTCTCTTGGTATAATTATATCAGAATACGACTCTTCCCTAAATATCCCAAACTGTAGTTTCTCATTATCTTTAATTTCTATGTTTAAATCTAAGTAATTTATTTTCTTACCTCCTATCTCTTCTTTAAATTGTAAGTTTTTATCCTTATTATTTACCTCATTTATAAACTCATGCACCTCTTCTATGCTTCCTTCCCAAATTACTAATACATCATCAACGTATCTAGACCATAATTTTATATTGCCTTATACTTAGTGGAAGTTATTAATTGCTTTTCAAAATCATTCATGTATATTTCAGCAAGAATAGGGGATAATGAAGACCCCATAGGTAAACCTTTTTTCTGTATATAAAACTTGTTATTAAACCTAAAATAGTTCTGATTTACACATTCTTTAATTACTTTCATCAACTGCTTTTTATACCTGTATTCTCCCATATTATTATCGTTTATTAACTTAATAACTTTATTTACTGTGATATTGGTAAACATGTCCTTAACATCCAGTGATATCAATTTTGTATTTACATTAATCCTAATATTTTCTAATTTTTCTATCAATTTTACATTATTCTCTATGTTGTATTTTGTCCCAAATTCATATTTCTCTTTCAGCACTCTGCTAACTTCCTTTGATAATTTATAAATAGGTGCATTAATAAAAGAAACAATCGGTCTAATTGGTTTTCCTTCTTTATGTATCTTAACCTGACTTTTAAAAGTTGGTGCTGTTGGATTACTTTCCAATAAATACTTTTTCTTATTTTCTTCTATAAATGTTATCTGTTTCATCATTTGTTTTATCCTTGACTGGTACTTACTTGTATAATCATACTTTATTTCCTCGTATGGTCCTTCCCTTATAAATTCTTCCGTTTTCTTTATGTATTCGTCCTTTCTCAGTAGTACCATTATATTTCCTTTGTCCGCCTTCGTAACTATAATATCATTCTTCTTTATTTTATTCTTTAGTTTAGTTACAGTTGATTTGATTTTTTGTTCATTTTTTGAATTATACAAACTTTTTTTAAATATTTTATCTACTACATTCCCTACTTCCCACCTTATTCTTTTTTTATCATTTTCATTTCCTAGTTTTTGTATTATGCTTTCGCATTCAATAATCGTTTTTTCTTGATTTAATTCTGGTGGCGGTGCGTATTTTAAGCCTTTTGCTAACATTTCTTTTTCTTCTGTATTGAAATTTACCTCTGTAAGGTTTATAAGCTAATTTTTTCAGCTTCCATTCAATAAGAACAAATTTTATAAGGAAATTAAAAAAGTAGCTGGAATTAACAATTTTTTAAAGTAGCTTAAAGTGAGCTGCAAATTTTACCTGTATGAATGTATCTACGAAAGATAGCGTCACGAACTTCTGCGGTTTACCGTCTTCATGGAATTTATAACCATAACCTGAATTAACTATATAGTAATATTGGTTATCAAACTTTCACTTGTGAACTTACTTTGTTTCCTCCCGTACGCGTTTCGGCGTGATGTGCGCCATCGTCAGCGGTGTGAGACAGACTGTCAGTAACTTGTAACGGTTTTTTGTTGGTAGGTTGAGTGGGGGGGTGGAAGGGAATTGGCGCGGGGATCCGAATTATTGTTTGTTTTATGTATAATTGTGTCAAAGAGTGTGTGTGATTTATAGTGTAATTGGTCGTTAAGTATGTTGTTTGGTTGTGTTGTTTAGTGTTTGCATATTTCATATTGTTCTGCTGTGTTAAGTTTTCGACTTTTAGGTAAGTAGTGTAATATCTCAAGATTAGTATCTATGTTGGTGTAGCTGTGGTTTTTTGTGTGTATGTGTGTGGCAAATGCGGAATGTATGTTGTTGCTGGATAGAGGTTTTAGGTGTTCAGAGTAACGTGAAGAAAAAGATCTTCCCGTCTGGCCTATATAAAAACTATTACAATCATTACAGATCCCCGTTTACAATCATAAAACAAACAATAATTCGGATCCCCGCGCCAATTCCCTTCCACCAAACCATAACCAAACAACATACTTAACGACCAATTACACTATAAATCACACACACTCTTTGACACAATTATACATAAAACAAACAATAATTCGGATCCCCGCGCCAATTCCCTTCCACCCCCCCCCCACTCAACCTACCAACAAAAAAACCGTTACAAGTTACTGACAGTCTGTCCAAGGCCACACTATACTACTTACCTAGTATAGTGTGGCCTTGGTCTGTCTCACACCGCTGACGAAGGCGCACATCACGCCGAAACGCGTACGGGAGGAAACAAAGTAAGTTCACAAGTGAAAGTTTAATAACCAATATTAATTTAGTGCTGTGAAAAAAGAAGAACTATCGAAACCACTATAACTGTATAGTTCTCATCTGTATTAGCTATAAGTCCTATCTTACCGATGACAGAATATAGGTATATTCTGAGGGTGACTTAAATTCAGATTACATGTTTTATCAGCTGCTCCTCTATATTTTCCACTCAAATGACAGTGATGTCTTGCCTTATCTTTTTCCCTTCACTCTTTCTCACAGATGTGGCATATATCGGCATTCTGAAAATTCATCTCTTCTTCCTCCGTTAGCTTCATCGGTTTCTGATTCTTTGAGTTAAACTTTGATGAAACTTTTGTTAGCTCATTAAACAATTTTTTCGGAACTTTGTCTAAATCTTCTTCTGTCTCAGCTCTATAGCATACTGCCTTAAAAACACTCCATCACTTACCCGCGACACAAGATATATGCATAGGCCTAAAATATTATAATTCGGAATATAATAACGAATTACTGCTCTCCCTCTTGCTTCATTATATGTGTTTTCCTACGATGTAGTCAAATACGAACGTAGCAGGTTGCAGTATTTCATAGTCGTTAGGTCGGCGGTACTTATGAAACTTTCACAATTCACACCGTAGGGTCCTGTACCTGCCACAAACAATGTAGGGTAGAGAGTACGGTTTCCGCCACCTGTACGGTTTTCGCCACCTGTGGGCATTTCGTTAATTAAAAAAATATCGAATAGTTTTAGAGTCTCAAAATGTTGAAAAATTTGTTCTGTTATCTATTAACTCGCGTTTCGCAAAATTTTTGTAAAAGATGTTCTTATATGGTATGGTGGCGATAACTGTGCCAAATCGAGTTTTAACTTTAACATCTATTTTAAAATTGTTTTTTATCGTTTTCTGTAAAAAAAAAATGTTTTCAGCATTAAAATATTCCAAATAATGTATTAAAGCAATTTGATTTATAATTTTCCTTACAGTATTAAAGAAATAAAGATAAAAGCAGCTATAAATCCTATAAGGTGGCGATAACCGTACTCTCTACCCTATTAGTATTTCATGGCAGTAACGGTAACATGTGTTTGTATTGTATGGGTGTGAAAGCTAAGAGGCAGGCAAAAGCGCTGCCACAACACAATGGTTATTTTCTAAGGTTTGCACGGACTACAGAAATAAACTTAATCCCTTTTTCTGGGTATCGGCAAGCCATATGCTGAAAACAAATTGGCCCTACCATACGGCAGTAGAGCGTTTACCTAACGAGTTAGTCAGTTTACTCAGCTACAAAGTGTAACAAAGGAAAGAAGGATCACCAACCTCAAATCTGCATTAGAACCAGAATCAAGACTTAACAGAACTGCAGAGATTTTCCCACATTCGTCTGAATTTATCGATGTTCAACATGTCGGTAAATAGGCTACTTGAAATAACTTCTGTTTCATTGTGAAATCGTTTGACAAAAAAATATATTTTGACGCCGTAATATGTCTGACTATTTGCTATACATATATTTTATTTTATAGATTTAAATTAAATGGTGGTTTAAGTATTTGGTTTTATTGTTGTTAAACCTTCTCAGACGTTATAGAAATCGTGTGGAAAATAGTTTTTCTCCAAAATAGCTTGGTTAACATAGTAATTTAAAAAAATTGTATTACAATTTTCGCTGAAAATGAAAGCATGTGGCGCTCATGCTAAAGCGACTTACAAATTAATAATTCAAACATAATGCACATTTAATGTTGCTTCAATTAGTCATTCCGTATGTGTGTTGATGCTCATCTCGTTAATTTATAATTCATCATTCGCTTTTATTATATTAACGAAACCTATCTGTAAATATTTAACTGCAAGTTCATAATTATGCCCTTTTCTGAGAATTCAAGCTCACATTTCAGTGCCACGCTTTCAATATTAATATGCCTCCTTCATCCTTCAACATACAATTGAACCTTCGCAAGGTCGCAGTAAAAATAAATAAAATCTTTACCTACAAATTGTTCAAAATTTAATTGATTTATTGAGCATCACCTTATAGCACAAGTTGAGTGTGATTCCTAACGAATACAATTTTCATGACAATTTTATTTTTATATTTATTTTTATATCTCCTGATCGGAATATTGTTTTATTTCAGTCAACCTCATTAAAGAAGACAACAACTAAACGAAAGGCTGATAATACCATTGAGAAATATTTTACCTGTCCAACAAAAACTCATTCTCTATCTGCTGAACTTGCACCGCCTAGTTCTGACGAGTCTCTTGCAAATGTAGGCTAATGCCTGAAGTTATTATGTCATCCCCTGATTTACAGGAGCTTGATTCAAATCTACCGCCTACAATCATTGTCTCTGAACCTCGTGATAATAATTCTCCAAATGAGGCAAAACCTGAACAGGAAGCACGTGAGCGGGAACAGCTAAAAACATGTAATGATCAAACAGGATCTACGTACGATATCGGCAATTACGTGGGCAAACCGATTGATGATTTGACGAGACGTAATATTCTTTTACACCTGTGGATGCCAGATAAAGACTACAAGTTTTCTTTCTCCCTGCATAATAATAACAAAACCAAGCGTTTTGCAAGTCATAAGCATTTGAATTCCTATGAGTGGTTAGTTTACTCGAATGCAAAACAGGGATTCTTCTGTAAATACTGTCCACTTTTTGTAAATGCTGGTCTTGGAGGACCACAAAATAGTACTCCTTTGAAGCGGTTAGTTACAGAACCACTAAATACCTACGCTAAACTATATGGAAAGGATGGATATTTAGACACTCACAATAATAATAAATACCATAAAAATGCCGTACAAGCAGCAAAGGATTTTTTAAATACAAATGAACATTCGGAGCTATGTATTTTAAATAACGTGAACGCAGAAAGGGACAGACAAGTAAAGGAAACCCGTGACCGATTTAAACCTGTAGTAGAAACTATCATTTTAATGGGGCAGCAAAACATAGCATTTCGGGGTCATCGAGACGATGGTCCATTGAACCTAGAAAACTCTAGTGTTATTAATGAAGGGAATTTTTGTGCTTTATTGAGACTGCGAGTTCAAAGTGGCGATACCATATTAAGAGATCATTTGAAAAATGCCTCTGCGCGTGCTACATATATAAGTAAAACCACTCAAAATGAAATCATTGACGCTTGTGGTGATGAAATTTTAACTACAATTCTGAAAAGAATCCAATCTGCGGGAACATTCAGTATTATGTTTGATGAGAGTGCAGATTGCTCTGAATTTACACAATTTACACTCATATTGAGGTATCTACATGAGAATGCTGTGTACGAATCATTTTTCAGATTCATAGATATTCGTAGTAACGTTTTTGGCGAGAATACTGATGAGGTAACCGATACTGAACCAAAAGTAACTGGTATTGACATAGGCAAAGTTGTCATCCAGAAATTGCGAGATCTCAATCTGGATTTGAAAAACTGTGTTGGGATATCCACTGACGGATGCAGTGTGATGGTGTCAGAGGCTCGTGGTGCTGTTGCAACTATAAAGAAGGAAGCAACTAATGCAACTTTAATACTCGCCATGTCATAACCATGCTCTAAATTTATCTATCTCGCTAACGTCTAAAATCCGTCAAATTAAAAACGCAGTAGACACAATGCAGGAGACTATATATTTTTTCAGAGCTTCGCCAAAAAGGATGCAAGTGTTAAAAAAAGCATTAGGACACCAACTTTCGGGTCTCTGTGAAACTCGATGGATAGAACGCCACGATGGTGTCCTTCAATTTAGATCTGCGCTCCCAAAAATAATTTCTGCTCTGGAGTCAGTCGGAAAATGGAATGATCCAAAGTCATCCGTGAAGGCTAGAGGATTGAAATCCTCTCTTTGTAATAGTCAAACAATCATTGCAATCCTATGTCTCTCAGATTTACTCACGTGTACCCATCAATTAAGCGTGTTTTTCCAACGGATCTGTTTGGACTTGAAATCGGCGCAAGAGGAACTAAATGACACAATAATTCGACTAGAATCCAGGCGCAAGAATGCTGAATTGGTTTTTGCTACTCTTTTTGAAGAGGCTTGTGTTATTCCCGAAGAATTAGGTGTATCGATCACTAGACCTCGAATAGTTGGCAAACAAACTCAAAGAGAGAATCACCGTGTTATTGTTAATGATAATAGTAGTTACTTCAGGCAATCAATGTACATCCCGGCTCTTGACCATATTTTGGGTGATCTAAAGACACGATTCAGTCGTGAAACACTTCAACTGTACAATTTGCATATCCTTTTCCCTAATCGAACAAATGACAGCGAAAAAGAGATTATGCAGCAATTGATCGTAAAATATGGACACTTCTTCAATAAACCAATCGAGGTACTTCAGAGAATGTTTGAATCAGAATTGGAATCATGGAAGTTAAAATGGAAACGAGCGAACCATGGATGTCCACAAACTGCAATTGATATGCTAGAAAACTGCGATAAGGATGTTTATCCTTATATACATTTTTTACTAAGCATTCTAATCACACTGCCAGTCTCTAACGCAACTGCAGAACGAACGTTTTCTAGGTTGCGGAGACTCAAGAGTTGGTTGAGGTCAACGATGGAACAAGAGAGGCTCACTGGTCTGGCTTTACTCAATATCCATCGCGATATAAATGTAAGTCCAGAAAATATTGTTAACCGATATGCCAAAATTAGGAAACATCGTGACGAGTTTGTCCTAGATTAGATACCTTATTTCTATGTATATGATATGGATAATAGTATGTGTTCTCCTAATATCAGTAAAAAATATGAAAGTAAATGTAAATATAAAGAAAACATTTTAATTATAGAAAACAGCTGATAGAGTGTACAAAGAAATATAAAGTATAGTAAATATATAATGTAACTATTTGATTAATTTTAAAATTTAAATAAATCTTCGTTTTTGAAGTTTACTTGTATATTACTTGTAAATATATACATATATACTTTAATAATAAATCCTTAAATTTTTAGTGACCGTCAATCAATGAATGTTTTAGTGGATGGTTAGTGAGGATCGGTCAATAATACAAATTTTAGTTATTTTGCGATGACGTTTCGACAATATTTATTGTCATCTTCAGGACCTGTGTATGAAATACAATAGAAATATCAAACATAACGAAATAATTAAATATCTGAGTGAACGTGTTGGTGATGTGAGTGTGTGCGTGCGTATGTATGTATAATTTTTTATGTGAAGACTTATGATAGTTTGTTTACATCTTCAAATTATCTTTAAGAAAGCGAGCAAATTATAGTATGAGAGAACTTAATTTATACAGTATTATAATTTAAATTACTAAATGTAATGTTATTTTAATTAATTAAACAAACAGTAATCAACAATTGGATATTAGATTGGTACATAAATTGTTTATACCTACAACAGTCAACATATAGCAAAGTAATACATTACCTATAACTAAAACAGATTGGGGATGTTCACTACATAATTATTAAAAGTTATTTTTACCATGTTTCACTTCCTACTGGTATTAACAAACAATCATAATTTAGAAACATACACTTTACACAATACTGTAAAACATTACGACTTAAATCAGATAGTTGACAAAGGTTACAAACAAAAGTTTCTGGTAAATTTTACTAACAGGTAAACTTGGATAATAATTGTAATCATTTTGTAAAATATAGTCAAGAGTACTATAGAATAATGTAATTTATGTATGTGTCCACAATCACCCTTCTCTCTCACCCATGCTCCCCCTGCCAGTCCTTCTCACAGCCTCTCACTCTAACGTGAAATCGAAATCAATCTATCACTCACTATCACCCCACTCTCTCTCTCTCTCTCTCTCTCTCTCTCTCTCTCTCTCTCTCTCTCTCTCTCTCTCTCTCTCTCTCTCTCTCTCTCTCTCTCTCTTCTACATCTCACTCACTGTCTCCCTTCTTCACTCTTCCACCCTTCTCTCTCTCTCTCTCTCTCTCTCTCTCTCTCTCTCTCTCTCTCTCTCTCTCTCTCTCTCTCTCTCTCTCTCTCTCTCTCTCTCTCTCTCCCCCCTCCCTCTCATTTAATAATAATAAACTCAATGTAGAATGTAGAGTAATACATTTTACTTTTGTAACAATTGTTTTTCAGTCATTATAATCCATAGCAGAACCACATGTATCCTTTATTGTACAAAAATTTATCTCGTTCTGATTCCCATGGTATCAATTATGCGCACGTGCGCGCGCGCACACACACCACAAATACTTTTGCCCCCCCCCTTGAAGCTTTCTGGATCCGCCCCTGTATATGGTAAATTCATAAGGTTTATGTAAGTGAGTTTTAATAGTAACTTAATTTCAGGATCTGGTTTACAGGTATTAATTTTGTAAAGAGCACTTTGGAAGTCCATATAGATTACATATAGATGCTCATGATTCTTATGATAATTTTTAAAATAAGCTGTCTCTCCTTCTATGGGCATTATCGGCTTAATTGGTTCATGAGTTATACAGATTTCTAGATGGTTATCTAAATCATCAGCTTTGTAAAAATGAGTTAAACATCTTCTGCAAAGATAACTTTTATGACCATGTTTTGTTGCAACTTACAACTCTGTTAATTCTTCAACTGTGAATACAGTTTTATACCTATTTTTACTGTATAACCAAGAGAATAATTTTTAAACATATTCTAATTTAATATTAGACAAACATACTCTAATTTGTCTTTTCTTTACTTTAAGAAACAAAAATAAAATACTGTTGTAACCAACATGACAAGGATTTATAACGGACATGACAAAGAAAGTGTTTACTGCTGGAAATGGCATAATCATTTTGCCAGTGCTCTTTACTTTGAACGTATGAATAAACTATAAGTTTCACACACTTAACAGTTTTTTTGACATTGCTCAAAATTAAATTTATAAAATGGATTTTTTTAAGTGTCACAGAGTTTGTGTGTTGCTAGATAAACTAAAAAAAAAAATTAAAAACTTATTCTAAATACTTGTTTTACATTAAAATGCATGCACTTAATCATGTCTGAAACACTTGCAAAACACAATATTTAATGTTCCCAGACATTAATTTTGTTTTTAAATTCATCTCGTCTCTTTCATTTGTTTTAAATAATCTTCTTCCACCAATGTAAGTCTTAAAAAATGACAGATAAGCATCTCCATTTTCATCAGCACTGATCTGACAAACTGCTACGTATCTAAACTTTACTCTTTGAACTACCTAGTCATACAAGGACAGGAGTTCCTGGAGAAATGTCAGCGCATTTAGATGAAGCGTTAGAATGTTGTTCTGATCTTCCTTCCTGTTCACTAATGACTTCGGAAGAAGAAATCTAGAGTCCTCAGAGTATACATCTGCGTATCTCAAATGCTTTTGCTTTGGTTCTATCATTTTACATTCATTGATTGTGCACATCTTATGCAATAAAGACTTGGATTTTCTTGTCCATGACGTGTCCGTTGATTAACTAATTATAACACTACCGACTTGACTCGAAACACAAAGTTTTTTGTTGGTGAAAATGTAAAAATTGTTTACCTTATAGCCTGAATAAGTTTTTGCTTATTACAAGATTCGTCAGAGACTTATAATAACTTTGTGTTCGGAGTCGGTAGTGTTATACTTATAATTAGCATTAAAGACTTTGAAGTTTTTCCAGCAACAATATCATAAGCTTTAAAATGGTTGAAAATTTGCTCAGAGACATACAATACATTAATCTCTTTACGCTTTTCATTTGCTATAATTTAAAAGTCTTTAGCAGAGTTAACAAAAATGTTTCTTCCTTTCACTGCTTTCCATACAGCTCTTTTAATTGAGCCCCTCACCCCATCAACTGCACACTTACCATGTGACCAGATGCAAAATATTTCAATCTATAGTGATGAGAAAGTCTTTCTCTGCAAAACACACATTAGAAACATTATATCTACTCTTGAATTGACCCGCACAGTTGTCAGAAAGTATATGTAGGCTACGTAGTATATTTTAGAAACTATTCTCTTAAGTGTATTTTAAAATGGCTTTGGCAAAACCGCAAACTGAGTTTTTTTAGTTTTAGGTCATCACTAACTATAGCAAAGCTAATCTTTTTCTTGTGCTACACACAATGTGCGAAAATTGCAACTGAGCATGGCTCTAATGAGCATTTTGGATTTCATCTTGATAGATGAGTAATTTTCTGCAAAGTCGATTTGCATAACAGCCCTATTAGGTGAAGCCTCCAAAGAGTCTTTCCATGAATCAAAATATGCAGATTGAATTTTTTTACATAACACTTTTAAAAGCACGCAACTGAGAATTGAGTACAGCCATCATCCTACACAAGGTTGCAAAGTTTTTAGTCAATTTTGGCCTGATGTTAATATTTTTCCACTCTTTCCACCTAAGCTGTCTATCTAAGTTCACATCTTCACGGAGGAGATTTTTCAAATCGTAAATACACTGAACGCATTCAATTGGCATACATTCTTCATTACTGGTGTCACACGAAACAATGTCAAGTAAGTCTTTGTATGTCTTTGGAAAAGGAGATACAGATTTTACAAGTGCCTCAATAAAAAATAAAAAATTCACATGTTTTACACATGAAACATGCCATGCCATGTCATGTGAGGCATTTTATCTACAGGTAAAATATGTTCTGATCATAAGTCATAAAACTTACACTTTGGAAATTATTTCATTAGGGTGCAGCATATACATTCCTCAAAAGCTTCCCCAATACCCAATGCCATGTGATTTGGTTGACATAAATTCCATTTTTCCAGTTTTAGGGTCCTTAACTGATTTAACATCAAGCTTTCCTGGAGCTTGGCGGCTAATTTCATCATTATTGTACAAGTCATTGACTTTGGTGATACATACTTGGGTCAGTTTTCTTGGGTCAATCTTTATTGTTTTAATAAGATCTCTACTCATATTGTTGGTAGAGTATTTTTTAATTTTTCATCGCTTTTCCAAAGGTCCAAAAGGCTTTTATATGATGCTATTTTATGTAGGGGATTCTCATTTTGTTCTGTATTTTGTTTTAACTTCTTTTTCCCCCTGTACAATTGTTGTCTTTTCTATACTTATGCCTCTTTTCTAAGTAAATATAATTAAATCACTACCGACTCGGAACACAAAGTTTTTTATGGGTAAAAACGTAAAGTTTTACCTTATAGCCTGAACCAGTTTTCGCTTATTATAAGCTTCATCAGAGGCTGCCACTGGGTGACGTTCCATCAGAGTCTTGTTCTTGGTGACGGTGTCGACTTTTGAAGGATCGATGTTGTGTGTGTGGGGTGTGATATGTTCGAATAATGCGTGTGATTTGAATTGTGTCTGTTCGTTTAGGATGCCGTTTTTATGTGTTTGTATATTTCCAATTGTTCAAGAGTGTCTAGTTTTCAGCCTTTGGTGTGTACATGTACAATATCCATGTTATAGTCGATGTTTTTGTATCTGTGGTTTGCTTCAATGAGGTGGTTTGCAAAGGTGGATTCGGTAGTGGAGTGTAGTGCCTTTGTGTGTTCAATGTATCTTTATTTGAAGCTACGTCCTGTCTGGCCTATGTAAAATTTGTTGCAATCTGAGCACGTTTTTTCTAATAATTTGTGTTTGTTTGTTTCTCATTCCTTCTTTTCTTTCTCTCTATATAATATTTTTCATTCTCTGTCTATTTCTAAATATTCTTTCCATTTTTCAAGATCTTTCTTCTTATTTTGTCTGCATTTTCCATTCTATTGGTAGGAGCCATGATCTGAAACAACCAAACAAATATATTGTAGTTAGGCCTAGTAACACATGTGGGAAAGTGTTTTATACATATTGTCCCATCTGGTACACAGAATTGTGTCACATCCATTACACATTATTTTTAGGATAAATAAAAATATAAAAAAAGAGTAAGAATTTTTTTAAGAGAAGAATAGTATAACCTCACTTTCACCAAGTTACAAGTTTATATGAATTATAGGTTAAGTGTTATTAAAACTTTTACTATTTTTTTCTAACTGACATGACACAGCAACTTTATGAATTAAGTAAAAGGAAAAATATGATTATACTCACCGAAAGAAGTTGAAATAAAGTATAACAAACTATTGTGCAAACTTCAAACTTTATGCCTGTAATTTTGAAACACTTCCCGAATATTAAACAATTTTTACACAGCTGATTCAAAATCAGCTGATTTCAACACTTGGTTACCAGTTATTTTAACACCAGCTTCATTCTACAAAAAAATGGTACAAATGAATAGGAATTAAATAAACGGTTAATAAATAATTAAATGGAATTAAATGAATAGAATCCGTTACTAAACTAAATATCACTATTACATTAACGACTCGGAACGCTAGGTTTTTGATAAGTAAAAGCATAAAGTTTTACCTTACAGCCTTAACCGGTTTTCTCCTTTAAAAGGCTTCTTCAGAGGCTGCCGCAGGTAGCGCTGTCCGTATTGTTGTGGGTGACGGAATCGTTCGAAAGATCGATGCTGTGTGTGTGGGGTGAGATATGTTCAAATAATGCGTGCGATTTGAATTGTGTCTGTTCGTTTAGGATGTCGTTTTTATTTGTTTTTGTGTGTTTGTATATATCCAATTGTTCTAGAGTGTCTAGTTTTCGGCCTTTTGTGTGTACGTGTAGAATGTTCATGTTATTGTCGATGTTTTTATATGTGTGGTTTGCTTCAATGAGGTGGTTTGCAAAGGTGGATTCTGTAGTGGAGTGGAGTGCCTTTGTGTGTTCAATGTATCTCTGTTTGAAGCTACGTCCTGTCTGGCCTATGTAGAATTTACTGCAATTTGAGCAATTTAGCTTGTAAACACCGGGTAGATCGAATTTGTTTTGTGCTTTGTGTGTGTGTTTTGATAGTGTGTGTTCTGTTTTGTTAGTAGTTTTGTAAGCGATTCTGTATCCTGCGTTTTTGAATTTGTTGTTTTCTGTCTTTGTCTGCTATTTGTTTTGTGTTTTATGTAGGAGTTGTAATGGTCAAAAATTTTAAAAATTTATAATTTTGTGATCAAGAGGTACGCTCACACACACTCGAGTTAACAACCCAGGCCTGTGTCGTAAATAAGGACAATTAGACACACGTCAGACCCGACGCCAGTGAAGAAACAATGAAGAAACGTCCGACTACACGTAACAATAGAAATTGGGAACATCGTTGACAGGACGAACTCAGCTCCGATTTACAACACCAAAACAAACCAGACAAAAAGACAGAGCCCGGTAGCCCGCCTACGCAGACGTTAGACAGAACACATGCTGTGGGGTTAATTTGTACCGCGCGTACGTGTGAATGAGATACTCAATAACAAAGGTTGCAGAGAGGTTTTGACGAATATGTAGACAATGGGACAGGTATTCAATGAATACGAGATACGTACTCGGCCCAGCGTGAAAACAAACCAGGATGACAAGTCAGATTTACAACTAAAAATCATGGGACCAGTCCAGGGATGACGTCCAGCGAAGAGTTGGTAATTGACGGAAAAAAACGAAGGGTGACCGAACAATGGACCAAACACTGCAGAGTGTTAACAAAGGCAATAACAGAGAGCCTCGACAACAAGGAAACAAAGGATTGATGGACAGGCGGGCAATTGCTCCACTTCCGAGAAACTACGCAACGTTCGTCGCTGTGGTACTCGGGGGATGACCAACGACCAACCAGGATTTGGCATCTTCCAAAGGAACTGGTGGAGAGAGTAGTGACGACTTGGACGACGAATCAGGAAACCGATGACCGTAGATCTGCAAGGTGGAAAGAAATCCTGAACCTATCAACAACGGCCATAGGCGTGGACGTGAGAAAAATGCATTCTGGTAGAGGGTGCTTGATAAAAACTGTTTACAAGAACGCGGAGCTCAGTAGTAGTAGTGGTGGTAAGAGTAATAGTTGTAATAGTTTTACTCGGTAGTTTTTACTCAGTTCTTAATCCGACTTACTCAAATTTTAAATCGGTTAGTCAGTCAGTGACGTAGTTATAACCAAGTCTCGGTCTTAGTCGAACTTAGACATTTCAATTCAATCTCAGTCTTACAAAACGTTGTGTTCGATAGATCATCCAAGTTACCGAACTTACCGCAGTAACACGCAGTGCGAATATACATTAATATCGTTAAAATGTCAAGTGTATACGAGAAACTTTAGAATACGTTCGGCATGCATATTAAGCATTACGAGTGAATTAACATTTCGACAGTAGAACATTGTGCGACAATTTCAGACATTCCGAAACATTATTCAATCATAATCATTCTAACTTTGAGCACATGAACTAAGTGGTTTAACACTCACGAACACTAGTGCATACATAGTGCGCATCACGTCCAAGGTAGACAAAATTATCTAGCTACCTGAATCACGCTTACAGTAAACACGTGATCAAACTACACCAATAATAATGATTGCATTTTACTACATGAAACTGTAAAGACACTTATTCCAAGCGGATAACTCCGACATCACACTACACAGAACGCGAGTGAGGATTATCATGAGTTAAAGTGTCAGTGCAGATCCATCAACAGTAGTACCCATGTACATGGAACCGTCAACGGATAGGATACTACACCGATGGAACTTGTGGATATGCTTTTTCCAAGTTAAGTCCTTATGTTCTTAATACTAGTTAATACTTACTACTGCACTGTCACTTTTCAAAGAGCTACACCCGAGAAAATGTATATAAATTGTAAAAATAACAATAATGTTAAATAGTAAAGTCACTCATCTGAGGGCATTAATGAACGCATTTAGCTTAGAATGAAGTATATTTGATTGTTTATTGTTTGTGCATATTTATATTATTGTGTGTTGTATTTTATAGCATTGTATGTCTTGTTTTCAGGGAACAACGAAATGACTATTATTATGATTTATGTTATTATGTGTTTTGTTTGAATGCATTTACAGGACATAATTTCATTTTTATATCAAGAATATACTTATTCAATAATGTGTAATAAATAAGTATTTATTGCGTTATATATATCTTGCGTTCATTATTGCAATTAACCTCAAATAATTAATTTGTCATGTTTCAAGTAATTCTGTCCTATTGCTTACAATGATATTAAGAGTCTCAATAATTATGCTAATGAACAGTGAATACACTCAAATCACCCATTGAACTGTCCGAATAATATATTTGCGTAATTTTATTGATTTGATAAATATTCAACTTAATTGAATAATTTACATAAATTAGCATAATTGCACTAAAGAGTTTACTGACTATTGTTCTGTCATATCCGTTAGATTCTGCTAGATATTTTATCGTGTTTAGTTCGTCTTTGTAGTCTTTTTCATCTAAGGGAATGTTGTTAAGTCTATGTATCATGGTTCTCAAGGCAGCTAGCCTCCTTTGACATTAAAAACTTGTACACAAATATCCCCATCTCTGAAACAATCACTATCCTACAAAACAAACTCAAACAGAACAACACACCAGACGAACTTATCAACGAAATAACAGAAACTCTGAACATTATCACAAAACAAAACTACTTTACTTATAACAAAAAATACTACACACAGAACAATGGCTTACTCATGGGCTCCCCCATATCCAGCATTCTAGCAGACGTCTTCCTCCAACACTTAGAAAAACCAAAAATACTCACAATGACAAGACACATAAAATACTATATTGGCACAGATACGTTGATGACATTCTAATACTATACAGGGGAAACAAAAGACAATGTGAACAGTTACTAACGCACATAAACAAAATACATAAAAACATAACCTTTACTGCTGAATACGAACACAACAATACCATAAACTTCTTAGACCTCTCCATCACAAAACTAGAACACAGGCACAAATTCAGTATATACAGAAAACCAACTACAACTGACACACTAATACACAACACCTCCAATCACCCAATACAACACAAACTAGCTGCCTTCAGAACCATGATACATAGACTTAACAACATTCCCTTAGATGAAAAAGACTACAAAGACGATCTAAACACGATAAAATATCTAGCAGAATCTAACGGATATGACAGAACAATAGTCAGTAAACTCCTACACAAAACACAAAACAAACAACAGACAAAGACAGAAAACAACAAATTCATAACACTAACATACATCAACAAACAAACTGAAAAAATAGCCCACAAATTCAAAAAAGCAGGATACAGAATCGCTTACAAAACTACTAACAAAACAGAACACACTATCAAAACACACACACAAAGCACAAAACAAATTCGATCTACCCGGTGTTTACAAGCTAAATTGCTCAAATTGCAGTAAATTCTACATAGGCCAGACAGGACGTAGCTTCAAACAGATACATTGAACACACAAAGGCACTCCACTCCACTACAAATCCACCTTTGCAAACCACCTCATTGAAGCAAACCACACATATAAAAACATCGACAATAACATGAACATTCTACACGTACACACAAAAGGCCGAAAACTAGACGCTCTAGAACAATTGGAAATATACAAACACACAAAAACAAATAAAAACGACATCCTAAAAGAACAGACACAATTCAAATCGCACGCATTATTCGAACATATCTCACCCCACACACACAGCATCGATCTTTCGAAATTCGATTCCGTCACCCACAACAAGACGGACAGCACTACCTGCGGCAGCTTCTGAAGAAGCCTTTTAAAGGAGAAAACCGGTTAAGGCTGTAAGGTAAAACTTTATGCTTTTACTTATCAAAAACCTAGTGTTCCGAGTTGTTAATGTAATAGTGATATGTAATTGTTTGTTGTAGAAGTTTGGGATATTTATCTTGAAGACTACATAGTTTATATTGAATAATATATTGTTTGACTTTTTTATCATCTGGTGTACTTTGTAAAAGAACGGCTGATATCCAACTAGACTTATAAAATTTATAGTGCAGTAATGTATTACACAGTAATTTAAAAAGTTTCTATATTAAACAGTTTTTTTCTCGCTATTCGAATCTTGTAGATGTGCCTATATGAATTTTCAATCAATATTTAATAAATTTTTTGCATTTTTTTAATTTAGTGTTTTATTACTGTCTCAACAAAAATCAACAATTAAAACATGTCCACTATTCCACACATACCTAAGTATGAGATGGTATCAGGAAGTTACTGAACTGTACTTACAGTGACTATACGCTGCGACTGTACTGAACATGTCACTATGCTCCCAAGCCTACTCTGCCAATGTGCTGAGTTTCATCATAAGGTCTAGAGAAAACATTTTATTCGCTCGTGTCAATGAGTCTTTTTTTTTCGTGATGTTTGAGACTTGTCCAGTAGGACAAGCCTTGGGCTGACCTGGGGCAAGCCTCCTTCAGTCAGATGGTAGGATGTGGAGAAATGCACGTCAGTGCAGGCCGGAAGCGAAGAAGGGGAGGCACATTGAAGGTAGAGTAGTGTGTGTGCATGGGCGTGTGTAGATGTAGTTTGTAGCTATATGGGTAAAGGAAGTGGCTGATGGAAGTGCCATTAAGTTTATATACGAGAGCGGCCAAGACAGGGATGAGTAACGTAGGTCGTCAAAGCTGGAAGGAGGCGACAGAGAGGCATCGAGGTAGGTGGAGGACACAAAGAAGAGCGCTACTTTAGACTTGGTAAGGAGTTAGGGAAAATTTAAGGGGTTAAATTTTCCCTGCCAGTCTGTCTTGACCAAATAAACTTGAACAATGACCTGCACAAAATTTTGTGTGAAACTTTTGTGTAAGCGCCGGAAGGCCCGCTTACACACAGTCCAGCATACACACACCCTTGCATGAATATCACTCTGTATAAAATTGGCATCTCAGTGTATGTTTGCAGCAGTTGTGGATTTTGATAACCACGATCAAGAGCTTCAAAACAAGACCAAGTCTGCCTTTGTACGACTATCCTGTACCGAGAAAAAGTTGTTTCACAAAACTGATAACTTTTTTTTGGATCACAAAACAGTTTTGTAACTTAAGTAATGTATTGAAAACACTTGTGCCCATACTGTATAAAAATTTAGTTATGACCGGACCAAGGGGTTTTAATTTATATAATTTCAAAGAGCGGTTTCTTGAAAAACACAAAATACTTGGACTTTTTTTACTCTAAGCACGAAAAAAAATTTAAATCGACCTTCAAAAAATGTTTCTTACACAGATCAACGCAAAATTAAACACGCAAAAATTTGATGTAACTAGTTTTTAAGTAGACCTACAGGTTCACTTGTAATTAACGCTTAAACTCGAGTATCCATAATAAAAAATCTGACAGTAAATGTTCTTTACCCAGTTCGATATTGATTAGCAATCTGGAACTCTTCCATGTGTCTCAACGTTGAAATGATTATTGAAGAGTCTTTGTGTTGTTATATAGGAATCAATAATTTTAAAAAACATTTCTACAGCAAATACACGATGTTCAACTTCCCATTGAGCCATGTTTACTGAAATGGTATAGTTTAATTGAGGTTATAAAACCATCTGTTTACTTATTGTTACCATAGTAACAAAACACGATTAACACAAATTGTTGTTGGTTACTTTCAGCTTCCTCTACAATAAGTTAACTACTTTCCAATGGAAATGTGTGTTGCCTCTCTACGAACGTTTTGCTCTTCATCCAAGATCTATACATCTTGAAGATACCAGTTCTTTATTATATTTTTATTCAAAGGTTTTTAAAAATATATAAACACTTGGTACTTTTCACAGTTTTTATTTAACTCTGACAGCTGTTTCGACTTCTTAAGCCATTGTCAAAGAGATGAGTGAACACTAAACAGAGGATGTAAGGGTATGTATCATGTATCAATTAACATTTTTATTCTTTATACCAAAATACATTCAAGTTCATTTGTTACCAAAAGTGAAGGTTAATATACAAATAAAAACTCTCTTGCTCTTGAATACTTTAAAGTCATATACAAATGACACTTTTATCACATTTTATTTAGCATAATTAAAATATACAAAATGCTTAAATCTAATTAATAATTCAAATATTTACAGCACATATAATATTTAGGAATTTTGCATTTTCAAAAAACTTACTAAATTGTAAAGTGTTAATTATTTTGAGAATGCAAAAACACTAGTTTAACAATCTAGGTAACAAAAAATTACTTGTAATTTATAGCAGATTGTTAAAAGTCTGCCTATAGTTTTCACGTTAACAACTTTCTTTTTCTTTGTGTTGTGTTGTAAACTACTGTGTAGAGATATGGGAAGAACAGGGTGCACATGGATTATATTCAAAAACCTACAAAAACATTCTGAATTTCCTGACTTGGAAGCTAAAACCATATTGTATCAAATGTGAATTGCTGAAAAATCACAAAAATACATTTTGTTACAACTTCCAATTGTTTTATGCAGTAAAAATGAAGACTGCTATTTTCACAGATTCATACAACGCATATGAAATAATGTGTGTGTGTGTGTGTGTGTGTGTGTGTGTGTGTGTGCACGCGCGCGCGCGTACGTGCAATGAGAGCTTTTGTCAATATGACTTTAGCAAACAACTTAGTTAGACATAAGAAATATTTAATTCCATGATTCTTGTACACTTTCAAAACTCAACCACAAAAATCTGGAGATTATTTCACACATACAAAATGTGAATAAACTTGAATCCAACCACTGATCATGAAATTAGAAATCATTCATTAAATAAGTCTTCAGATGTGCGTGTTCTTGTTCATATGGATTTAGAACAATTAGGATTCCACCAGATGATCTCAGGTTCTATATTTAAGTCACTAAACCAGACTGAAACAGTAAGGTAACTTTTCTCTTTAATCTTTACACCAAAATATGTTGTTTTAAAACTCATTTGGAAGGTGAATTTTATTAAGTAACAAGGAAAGCGACCCAACTAATTTTTTACTAATTAAGATATATAGGAAACTGAAGCAATTTTATGTTGTCTTAAATGACAAGTTAAACAATATTTTATATCATCATAAAACTTATTACTTATGGCTTGTGTGTAAGTAAACTTTAATTACTTTATATATGTGGTAACTTCCATATTTCATGATGATGGTTTTTTTTTTATCACATTAAAAAAGAATGTCGGATGAGAGATGGCCAAGGAAGGTATGGGAATGGACTCCACCCTCTAGAAGAAAAAAAGGAAGACCTAAACATTCATGGAAAATGGACATCGAAGATCCAATGAATGCAAGAGGACTTACAGACCGGCGCCAGTGGAAGCTAGGATGCAAGTGGCAGCGCCAGCCATAATTAAATCGCAAAAAAAAAATGAATGTGAATAAGGAAAACAAAATTTTACCGGATTAATGTTTTGCAATTGAGTTGAAATACATTTTCTTAATGTATGAAAAATTTACATTTTTCTCAAGGGGAGCTTATTTTTTACATGAGCACACTATGTATGCTCAATTCAGTTTTAGTCAGTATTAGTTTTAATGACTAAAATGTATTTAGTCAGTTCAGCTCCCTTTTCTGTTCTCTTTTACAGGAAATGGAGGAATGATGCTTTGGTACATGCATTTTTTTATTCTGTGTATCTTACATTATATTAAATTGGTGCTATATATTACCTCTGCCCTTCTAAGTGAAAAATGTAACATAATTGTAGCACAAATTCTGTTTTCAGGAGAATTTACCCCCCCCCTCCACATACACACACATATTTTCATGGTTCCTGATGTAAATTATTGTATTCATTTAATCAATTTTTCTAAAATTTACTTTGTTTAATACTGCAGAGTGCTTCTGAGGAAAATCTTATTCTCTTCGTCAGCGTTTGGCAATAATGAGTTTGAACAATAGTTCTGGTACTGCTAAAGCACTAACAAAGAGGACAAGACTGGTTATTGAAACTGTTCTGCAGATTGACACACTACTTGGTAAGTGGTTTATTAAATTGATATAATAATACTTAAATTTATACTCGTTTCAGTATGGGGGAATGATTATCTTTGCAGATAATATCTTAAACTTTTAAGTATGTACACTTAAACCAGTATGACACAGTTCGCTGTACAATTAACAGTATACTATATTATATCATTTGTATTACACAGAAGTCATCACTTGAATGGGGGAAGCAAATCATAATCAGGTAGACACGGTTTACCATGTATTCATTCAGTCTTGAAATGACTTCATGTAAACATTATACTAGTTCGAGGTGAGATCAAAAAGTATCCGGATGGGTACTGTCAATACCAAGTCAGCTAACTTGGCTCCAAAAAGTGACACACATGTTTATTTTACAGTATACTTATACTTTAAATAAAATTAAGTTCTCTCGTCGCATTTTGTTTTATGTCTTCTATGTCTTGACATGATCTCCCTTTCAATTGATTTTATTTTTTTTTTTTTTTTTTTTTTTTTTTTTTTTTTTTTTTTAGAGAAAAAAGTCACAGGGAGCCATATTTAGTGAATATGAAGGATGCTGAAGCTGTGAACTATTGTGTTTAGCAAGAAAATGCTGAACAGCATGTGATGTGTTAGTGTTTTATAATAACAGCTGATCTGGTTTTGTTTACAAATGGTCACTGTTCTGTCGCATGTTAATCTCAAATGATGCATTTACCTGTCAGAAAAAATTGATCAGAGAATTTGTATCACATTTTGTCAAAAATTTTGTGAAACATGTAAAGATACATTTGAAAAGTTACAAAAAGTTTATGTGGAAGATTGTATGAGTTGTACCCAGGTTTATGAGTGGTTTAAGCGGTTTAAAGATGGGTGTTTTAAAATTCTGAGAGTGACGAGTGTTCAGGAAGTAACCAGCAAGACTGGCCGTAATGTTTAGCTTGTTGAGCTGCTGTGAAAACTGTCGAATCACCATTTGTGAGCAAGCAGATGATTTAAATATTAGTTTTGGATCAGTTCAGTCCATTCTTACTGATGAGCTGGGAATGAGAGGTGTTTCTGCAAAGTATGTACCAAAAGTGCTCACAGCTGACCAAAAAGATGTATGGGTGTCAGTCACTCAAGACCTTCTTCAACGTGCTAAAAACAATAATAAGAACTTCATTAAAACAATCATAATGGCTGATTAATCATGGATTTATGGATACAATCCAAAAACTAAGGCCCAATCTTCAGTATGGAAGATGCCAAATTCTTCAAGACCAAAACAGGCAAAACAGAGCCGAAGTAAAGTCAAGACCATGATCTCAGTTTTCTTTGATCGCAAGAGGATTATTCATCATGAACATGCTCCCACAGGCCAAACAGTAAACCAGGAATACTACATTTCTGTTTTGAGGTGGTTGTGGGATGCAATTAGATGAAAAAGGCCACAGTGGCTTCAACACGAGAATGCACCTGCCCACACATACACGCTGTTCAGCATTTTCTTACTAAACACAATATTCCACAGCTTTAGCATCCTTCATATTAGCTAAATATAGCTCCCTGTGACTTTTTTCTCTTTCCGAAGAAAAAAAAATCAATTGAAAGGGAGATCATTTCAAGACATAGGAGAGATAAAACAAAATGCGATGAGAGAACTTAAGGCTCTTACAGAAGATGACTTTAAGACATGCTTCAAGCAGTTGAACAAGAGTTGGAAGAAGTGTGTGGCTGTGGAAAGGGACTATTTTGAAGGAGAAAAATCTGTAACTATTGTATATTTTTGTAAATAAAATAAATCCTTATACTTTTTGATCACATCTCATACATATAAAAAATGTAAACACTGAAACAATAATTTACTGTTGATAACAAAAATAATTTTAAAAACTGTGTGTTTTGTAGTGAACTCAATAAAGTAAAGTAATCTACATTTCATTTACACAGAATTAATATATAATGTTAGCATCCATCACAATATAACTATAACAACTATAATCGCAAATAAGGATGAAACATGATTTACAGATTTGTAAAGAAAATACTTTTATAATGCTTTATTAAACCACTTTACAAATAATATGGTTAGCCTCCTCTTTTTGGCTATTTGTTCAAAATCTGACCAGCAATATGTAAAGTACATATAAATACAGCAATATGTAAATCATTATATTTATTCAAATAAATCATTTCACTTAAAAAAGGACAGATCTTTGGTGTTAACTATAATACATTTGTTATATATTATTTTTATAATTTTATATTTACATATTTAAAAATGTTTTGAAAAAGAGAAAAATATACGTAATACATTCTGCGTTAGCTTGAACAAAAATACAGTTATCACTTCACAAAAAGTATGTTGAATATATTACAAAACTGTATAGTAGCTTCACTCAGCAAAGCTGCCTATTCAATTCACAACAAAGCTCTCATATTTCAACTTCATCTTTTTTCACAGTGTCTCACATCGACAAAAGGCTGGTGGATTAAATTAATAAAAAAATATGTGACAATATAACTGTAAATTAATAATATTTTTTACATGTCAAAGTTATTACCTTTACAAAAATATATATATTTATACGCCTTAAAAACACCTTGCTCCTTTATACAAATTCATTCACATATAAGTTCATAGTTGTGCAAGTTTTTTGGACTGGCACCTTAATAAATTTTTAAAGCGATTATTAAATATCTCAAGGAATCCGGAATGGAACAACTAGGTCTTCTCTGTGTTCCACTTTGAGATCTGCTAATGCTGCTGTTGCTTTTTCACATGCACTTGTTATCTGTAACAGTAACAGAAAATAATTTAATAAACTAGCAAAAATACAGGAAACTCCATCAGAGAAAAAAAAATACTGAAGACATTATCTAATAAATAATAGTAATTACTCAGTTTACCCTGAAACACATGTGTGTTTCATATGACAATTTACAAATAATATAATGTTACGAGAAGCCTACCGAACAACCCAGAACATTCTCCACTCTTCCCTCCATCCATTGTGGCAGGTGTTGCTCAGTCAAGGCTGCTCTCAAGTGGGTTCTAGTGTATTCAAAAACACTTGAGATAGGCATTAAGCCAGCGTGGAGTAAGGAGAGAAAGCTGTACTGGACCTCTGCACGGCCTATATAAAGCCATAGCAGCCAGTTTGTCAGTTCAGTTCCGTGAACGACTTTTGTTAGCGCTGACTGAGTGTTTGTCGAAGTGAAGTAGTATTGTGTTAATAATTGTGTGAAACTCTATTAATAGACACTGTTATTGCGTATAAACAAATCAAACTGGAAATATTGTACGAGTTAATTATAAACTGTTTAATTGTGATAATTAAAGCTGATTAGTGACTGAAGTGGTGTGTTGTATTTTGTTTTCCACTGTACCATACAGTGATCAAGTAGATCATCATAACAATAATGAACGTTTTATAATACACTACCTGAAAATTGTTTGTGGATGACACTGAAGTATTTTAAGATTCTTGAAAAGAAAGAAAACTAATGTTTTAAATGTTTAGTAGATGGGAACAGGCAGGGACGTATTTTTGGGGGGACCAATGGGACCGGACCCCCCCTCACCAGAGGGTCAAAAAAGTTGACGAATTTTATTATCTCTTTTTTTCTTAGACTATTTTATTATTTTTTCAGCTGTGGATGCTAATATAATAGTTACTTTTTTTTAAATATACAAACAGGTTTATCACACAGCATTTCTGTATACGTTTGAAATATGAAATATAGGAAAAAGCAATTCAGTCAATAAGTATCTTGTAAACAACGTTTCAATAACATGTACTTTTATTGTGTTATTGCTGTTTACTTTAATGGGATTGATTTCATCCACTTTAAAGATAGTAATGTTGATTGGTCTTAACTTGTTTTTTCTTTTGTATGAAGTCGGCCTGACCCCAGACCCCCCCCCATTGCAAAATTCTAGATATGCCATTTGGAACAGTAAAGACAGCAAAAGCAAATATTATGGTTGATAGTAACAAAACTGTACAAATAAAACAATACTGAAGACCAATGTAAAAAAAAAACAATACTGAAGCCCAATGTAAAAAAAAAGACGAGACTTCAAAAAACATTTATGGGCAAGAAAAATTTGTTAATAAATTAGCACATCAATACAGGGGCAAGAAAACTTTTGCAAAATGACTGGTATGCAAAGTGCATTGCATTAAGAAAGTGAGAATCAGACCTGTCTTGTAGCAGCAAAAATGTGAACGGTAGAAAATTGCAAGATCTAATCAGATTAAAAGGAAAACTTTTGTATAGTTCTAAAGCTAAGTGAAGGGAAAATGAAGCCATTACAGAAAATTAAATTTTTAACACATGTCATAAGACATAATAATGACTTTGTTGTAAGCATTTTAGAAGGCAAAGTACAGGATAGGAAAGAATGAGAAAGACTTCGGAAAATGTATTTGGCAGATGTCAAGATAGAATTTGGTATGAGAGTTACTCCAAATGAAAAGGCATCTGAAATCAACAACAAAAGGTCGGACAGCCTTTCAATTACAATGTTGCCTTTCTCGTGACAAAATTGTTTCATGAGGTTTGACTTTTAAGAAACATATTTATCTTCTTCCTCTTCTTCTTCACTACATGGGTTGGGCTATAGCCCGTTCCGACTTTACAGAGTCTCTGACCATTTTTTCCAGGGTCTTCCACAATCTCTCATCCCCACTGGCCTACATTCAAACGCTTGTTTAGGAATACGCGTGTCTACAATGCATTCCACATGGGAATTCCAATTCTGCCTGAATCCTTTAATCTCTCCAGAACCGACTGTTACTACAGGTCTTTCTTACGTTGTCGTTTTGTAACGGGGCTAAAAGGAGGGGTTTTTATTTTATTAAAAAATTACAAATTTGCTCTTCATCTGTGTGGCCAATCACATGTTAAAGAAAAGCTTTGTCAAACAAAGGAACAGCGAGGTGTAGTTGTACAATGGAATGCGGCAGGTATGAGCCAACGCAATACAATTCTAAGAAGTTCTGTACTGTGTGAAACGCACAAACACCAGCAGGGCGCGCAGCCGACGCCGAGAAGCTAAAAACAACATGGCTTGATTGTGAATTTTGTGTGCCATGTGCTCAGAAGCGGGCGGAAGCATAATTAGAGACCACGCCCATTTGTGTGACGTGCAGAGAGGCAGTGTAATTTTGTCGACAGTTAACACACATGAACAACAGCGTACTTTAAGTACAGTAATGAACTTTTATCGCAAGGAGGCAGTAATATCCTTCTTGTCCAAAAACCTTGGTAGTGGGGTACTTGGCGAATACTCCTCGCAGTTCCCCGCCGAAGCTAGCCTGGCCAGGTAAGCGCACAAACAGTGGCTCTTCAATAAAATTTTTTTATCATCAATTAAAAGAGAATTAGTGGTAGAACTATGTGAAAGTGAGTGCAGCATTCAAAGAGGAAGACAAAACGAAATCATAAACTTTTTTGGAAACCTAAAAGTGAACTTTGTTTCGGACGCGCCACGCGGTCGAGGAGACGCCACTACAGCAAGTACTCAATAATTTTTTAAATAAATAAATTGGGGTTTTTGTAATGGAATGAATGTGCGTATGAGCAGGCTGGGTCGCTTTCTCTAATGTAAGGTGTATATTTTAACTTTATCTATATGAGATTGAATTATTAATGTTTAACGAATTTTTTTGTTTTGGTATTTATTGTGTAAGAGGGAAAGAAATAATGTTTTGGTGATCTGAAAGCGATTTTAAGGAATAAAATAAAATGTCAGTTATGTACACAAATGTGCCTTGAGTACGTTATTGTGGTAACCTTAGAATCATGCTTGCATTCACAGTTCGTGCTGGGATCTTGGACCGAAAGTAAGGTAGGTGGAAAATAATCATAATTTTATAATTCTTTAAAAATAAAACATCACAATTGGCGCCACGAACTAGGAACGGGTTCTAATTAAATAATAATTAAAATTCCACACCTACAGATGAATGGAAGTTTGATTCAAGGTTGAGTAACGGTACGCAAAAAATACGTAAAAGTGCGTAAATTACGTACAGCTTGAACGATATGTAGTATACATAGTTAAGACATACAAGATGAAAAAATATTGAATATAAGATTGAAATTGCGTTATGATGAATTAAATTAATTAGAGTAAATTAACAAATCTTATAAAGAAGAAATAATGGCTACTAACGAAAATGAAAGTAATATAATTGTAGGCGATGAAGCCAAAAATAAGTTAATGTATGAAAATATGTCACCTGAGTCGGCCAACAAAGGCGACTCAGGAATTCAAACGAGTGAAAGTAATGATGAAGTCAGATTCACTGACAGTAATGTAGAAAGCTAATTAACCGAATCAAAAATAATGAAAGATGTCGAACATCAATCGACACCGATTTCAGTCAACCAAAATAAGAAGTCCGATGAGGACAATATGTTAACACGATTGTATAATATGATGTATAGTAATTTCAGTGAACTAAGAGGGGATATTAATATCAAATTTGATGTTCAGAACAATAGATTCAATGAAGTAAATAACAAATTTGAGACAATGAATAATAAATTCAATGAACAAAATATTAAATTTGATATTATAAATAGTCGTTTTGACGAGATAAATACACAAAATGCTAAGTTTGAGTTTAATATGAATAAGCGTCTGAATGAGATGGATGAATGCTTTAATACAATTACAGAACAAATATTAGAATCAGTAAGTAGCAGTTGCGAGAAAAAGATTGATGAAATGAATAACAATTTAGAATGTAAATTCAATCAGATACTGCATAAGAAGTTAGATGACAAGGGTATAGTTATGACAAATAATAATAATGATAAAATATTGGAAGAGGTAGGGTTAAATAATAAAATATTGAATAGTGATGATAATGATGTTAATTACAATTCTGAGAGTATAGTGGGGGTAAAGAATAGTGGAGAAACAGATAAATTAGACGAAAATAAAAACGATCAGATGACAGATAATGAGGTAAGTAGGGGTAAGAACTATGAGAATATAATTAAAAATAGTGCTGATGAAGTTTTAGTGGAAGTAGGATGTAATAATGGAATGTTAGTGTGTGTTGATGGGTTAAAGAGAGTGGGTGAAGAGAGTTATATTATGGGTATGAAGCAGAGGGTAAATTTTCCCCAGGTTTATTGTAAACCAAGGTGTTTACAAATGTTGTTGTTGAAGGGTAAGAGTCCCTTGTTATTGGAAGACATGAGATCTTTGAGTTGTTCCCTGAAATTTTATGAGTTAGTGCCCTCTGTGTGGGATGAGAGAGAAAATGTGATATGGTGTTATGGTGAGAGAGATTTAGCTAGAGAGTGGTGTATTGATAGAGAGATAGAATTATTTCAATTAAAGAGAAATTATAAAGAGTTGAAAGAGAGGTTAGAAGTGGTGAAGATAAATGATATAAAATACTTACCTTGTAAAATAGAGATTGATAATTATTTTGATGATACCTATATAAATAATAATAACTTACCTGATGTTTTAATGAGTATAGTAAATGAACATGATGAGAAAATAAATTCCTGTAGGATGAACAAAAATACTGATGGAGACTGGACAAAAATAACTAATATTGACAAGGTTTATGAAATAATAAAAGGGAATAATCCTATAAAATATAATGGTATAATGAATGACATAGAGGTAATGGGTTATGATAATAATAATAATAATAATAAATTGAGTGTGAGTAAGAATGAGAAGTGTTATAAAAAAATAAGACTATTATACAACGATGGCGGTTTAATAGGAAACCAATAAATGGACATTTAAATATATTAAATATTTTAATGTATGGTTATGACCTTGCTGAATTTGGAAATGAAGTGTGGTAAAATTGAACAAATAATGATAAAGATTTGTAAATAAATTTTAGTGAAATTAATTGTGTTTGTATGTAATGTAAACAATGTGTATGTAGTAGAAATTGATTTTAATAATAATAATAATATGTTATCAGACAAAAGAAATAATGAGTTGGTAATTAAGGAATTGCAATTGTTTTGGAAGTAATGTAATTAAAATGTTGTGTTTTAATGATTGATTTAATTAAAATAATTTGAGATGTTTAAATATTATTGGTTGATTTAAAAGGCTATATATTTGAATTCTGATGATGAATTTTAATTATTTTATAAGATTTAAATTTGATAATAATTAATAAATAAATAAATGTTAAATTGTATTTGGTCTGTGGAATAACATGACTGTTAAAATGTTTCAGAAGGTACATGGAGTTATTGGTGTTTGGTGTTGATATTTTGTGTTTATGACAGTGTATGAGTCACACTGTAAGTATGAATTTTATGATGCCAGTTAAATAAAGTAAAATGTTCAATGTTTAAATAACAAATTTTAAATGAAATGTTATAAAGAAAATTTTTGGAAAAGTTAATGCTATAGTAAATGATAAAGAATTGATAATTAATTAATACAAGTTCAATTGAAATTAAAATATTGTTACGACGGTCTACTCGATCGTCGTAGGTACAGTGGAAACAAAATAAGTACAAGACACCAATTAAGTCACTAATCACACCTTTAATTTTTATAGTAAAACAGTTCGTAATTAACAACACAGTGTCTACAACAAATCATATGAAATTGTTCATACGCAATAAAATGTCCACTAATATTAAAACTCAACTGTATTACAATTATACCGTCCGAATATAAAACGCAACACTTCACTAATAACTACTTGAACGTACACCGTAATAACCCGAACCGCTCTGTAAATATCGCACTAATACTCTCGAACCGCACAGTCAAAAATCTCGCATTGAACTGAAAACTAAAGCCGCGACGCGATGTATTTATAGTTACGCTCACACACCAGAAGCTTCCAAACTGTGTCTTATCTCTCGCGAACTACGTAATTGCTGCGGCCTTGACACAGTCCGAGCGCCCGAGCAAAGGCTGGCAGAGTCGAGAAAATTCTCGCAACATGCGTTTAGTAGCACGTACACCACACGCTTACGTCGAGATCTTTCTGGCGCATTCGATAAACGCGTAGATTGTTCTGTGCTGTCGTAGCACTTCCTCCTCCTTAAGCCTGTTCGTCCGGAACTGGCAAAGCGTCTTCGAAGTAATACTCGACCAGGCGATCTAGGTGGCCATCCTTGCGAAGGATAATTTTCCCGTTCTTCAAATTCAGTCTCGTGTGATCCGAACATCACGTTCCCAGGAATGCGAATCTTTCACGCAACCACTAGCTTCGCTAGAATCACTCTCGTTGCGTCATGTACTAATGACCTCAATACCACTGGCTGATCCAAGTTTGTTTGGTTCTCGTCAACAACCTCTTGCGTAACCTCATCTTCAGCCACTTTACCCTCGGCCGCTTCTATCAGCTCAGGAACAAGCAAGAGTTTTGTCTCGACACCCATAGTTGGCTCTCCAATCACTTCTTTTGTCGTTATACTTATTTGTACTTCCTCTGCTAGTTCTTCCTCCATTTCCGCTTGCAACAGGGAGGTTTCCTCTTGACCAGACTTGTTGAATTTTTCTTCGACTAATGCCACTCGCTTAATCGAATGGTTGGTAGACCCTGTCATTTTAGCCATGCAAAGCTTTATCTTCTCTTGGCCAACTTTCAGGACATTCTCTCTTAAGTCCACAACGAATCCGTAGGCATTCATAATGTCCATGCCAAGAATCACTTCAGCGACAATGTCTGCAACGAGCATTTGGTGGCTAAACTCAAGAAGACCCAGGCGTACACGTACGTCTACCTTTCCTAGCACCTTGACGGGGCTTCCAGTCACAGTTTGTATTGTACAAGAGCTAATTAGAGGATGGCGGTTACAGACTAAGTCAGGGCGCACAATGGACACTGTTGCGCCCGTGTCAACTGTAAATGATGTTGGTTTACCATCCGCAAATCCACTAACAATCAAGTTTCCACTGATCTTATGTAGCATGGAAACTGTGTGCTGTTCTGGGCCTTTACTTCTCCAATTGGTGCGATCAGTCTCTTCTCTCGGTATCTTCTTCTCCCAACAGTCTACCTGTAGATGACCACGTTTCCCACAGTTGTAACATTTCGGTCTTCTGTCTTTTTCAAATCGTTGCGACTCTCTTGAACGTATGAATTGTTTGTCCGACAACACTGTTTTTCTGCACCCATCGTAACGGTAATGTGATACAGGGATCTTCTGACTGCAACGTGATGGCACAAACCCATTAATGTAGCGGGACGCTGACTTGGCAGCTTCAAACTCTAGGGCGTGAACAAGAGCTTCTGAGCTATCTCGGTGTCTTGCCATTCGTAACACTTGCTGAAGTTCACAATCTCCGATGCCATCAATAAATGTCTGCACCGTAAACCTTATTCGGAAGTCTTCTGGTGCTTCAGGATAGGCCAATCTAATCAATCTGTCGATACTTGCTTCAAATTCTTGAAGACTTTCCCCGGAACGTTGTCGTCTTGTTCTCAACTGAGCGTAATACACCTCTCGCAAGTGTTTATCACCGTAGCGTAATTCTAGAGCTTTTATCAACTCGGCATAAATGTTCTGGCTGTCAGGTGGCACTTTCTGTAATAGTTCTGCCGCGGGTCCTTTTAATGAGAGAACGAGCGAAACAGCCTTGTCTTTTTCTGTCCAATTATTTGCGCATGCAGCAGCTTCAAATTGGCGGAGGTACGTTGCCCAGTGAGTGCTTCCGTCGAAGGTTGGAGCTTTGACATGAACTGTCCCAACTGCAGGCAAAGTGACTTTCTCTGTTAACTTATTTTCTGTGTATTTTTCTGTCTTTATCACTGGTACAGTCTGTTCAGAAATTTGTTTTGGTTGAATCTTTATGCACTGTTCGACTTCAATTTTAATTTGTTCTCTTATGTTTGCCATTGAGTTTTCTACTGCAGATATTTTTGTTGACATAACTTCTTCCACAGTCAAGACAGATTTTTCTACTTTAGCTATTTTATTTGACATGGATTCTTCTACGTCAGATATTCTGGTAATCTGATTGTTGAGCTCACCTCGTAATTCACCTACGTCACCACGTAGGAGACCCAATTCTGTGGTAGTATGTTCTTGCATCTGCTTTTGTTCATGAATTAATGCTTTGATGTCACCTGCTTCACGTTTACGTTTCTCTGCCTCCTGCTTACGTTCCTCTTTTTGTCTTTCTTCTGTTTCTAGCATTAGTGCTTTCTGACGTTCCTCAGCTTCTTCTCTTTCTTGTATTCGTTCTTCTTTTTGTCGTCTTTCTGCTTCTTCCGCCTCCTGTCTGCGTTTCTCGTCCTGTCGTTTTTCTGTCTGCAACAGCAGCGCCTGTAAAGTTTCCATCATCTGACTGGCATCCATTGTTTATCGATTAATTACGAATCACACTCGTCTTGTACAAAGCGTCCACTGTTTCCACTGTTAACCGTTCTATCCCAGTTCTGACACCACTGTTACGACGGTCTACTCGATCGTCGTAGGTACAGTGGAAACAAAATAAGTACAAGACACCAATTAAGTCACTAATCACACCTTTAATTGTTATAGTAAAACAGTTCGTAATTAACAACACAGTGTCTACAACAAATCAAATGAAATTGTTCATACGCAATAAAATGTCCACTAATATTAAAACTCAACTGTATTACAATTATACCGTCCGAATATAAAACGCAACACTTCACTAATAACTACTTGAACGTACACCGTAATAACCCGAACCGCTCTGTAAATATCGCACTAATACTCTCGAACCGCACAGTCAAAAATCTCGCATTGAACTGAAAACTAAAGCCGTGAAGCGATGCATTTATAGTTACGCTCACACACCAGAAGCTTCCAAACTGCGTCTTATCTCTCGCGAACTAAGTAATTGCTGCGGCCTTTACACAGTCCGAGCGCCCGAGCGAAGGCTGGCAGAGTCGAGAAAATTCTCGCAACATGCGTTTAGTAGCACGTACACCACACGCTTACGTCGAGATCTTTCTGGCGCATTCGATAAACGCGTAGATTGTTCTGTGCTGTCGTAGCAATATGTTTATAATTTTATATGTAAATGTAAGGATGTAAGGGGTGTAATTTCTGATCAATCTTAAATGTGAATTGTTTGTTTTAATGAAATAATCGCCATGTTAATTATGAGTGTATGATATGTATTATGTTAAGCAATGAAAATCAATCAAGTAATTAATATACCCAAACATATAAGAGTTGACCTTCCGTGAATTGCAGTAGTGGTGTCAGCGTTGGCCTTATATGTCTTTTGGTAGTTTCCCCACATTTCGGGCGGTCACGGTTTCACCAGGCCCTGGCCGTGGAATTATGTAAGTAGTTACAAAATTGGTGAATTTTGAATTTGAACCTGGGGGTAACAGGGGAAACTACATAACTATGGAACAGCGGCTATCGTCGAAGGTGTCGACAGTGCCGTCTTTAAGTGTGTGTGAATCATTTTAGTAGGATTACTGGTGTCCTCGGACATCAGTAATACCGAATTTTATGTAACGCTGAACCAAGAACGGTATAGTCAGCGATTACACCTTACATATTGTAATAGTCTTTCACAAGTGTATATATGTTAAGTGTCTTATCTATTTTAATTTGGAATTAAAAGTTTAGTAATGTGTTTTGCGAATGTAAATGGTGTCGTTCGTAAGCGTCTGGTAGCCTGTGTGTCTTACCTGTCCCTTCTCGCACTTTTGTAACTCCCGATAGGCGCCAAATTGTTTTACGAGAAAACAATTAGAAGTTTTTACCTGTATGGTTTGACAGTGCACTAGTGTAAATTTGAATCGTTCGCCGACTGGCATGAAACCGATTCTCGTTTGAGTGGGGGAAAACGTGTTGCCAACTTGAATAATGTTGGTTATGTTGACTCACTACTATTAAACAAAACATACATAATATTCTCTATAAATAAATACTGAACAGTTATTCTCGGTACACACTTTTTTTATTTAGGCTCTGAATTATTAGTTCTTGTTGACGCTTTATACAAAATAATAATTTGATATAATAATTTTAGCCTCGGCAAAATATAGTCGTTCAGTCAGCGGATTGCTGGGTTGGCAGTACAATGTTTCTATTAGATGCAAGACAGCGTTGGTTATTATTTACAAAATTAAATCTGCCTATAGGGTCCTTTTAAGTACGATACAGAAGTTTTTATAACAAGATAACAAATTAGAACATATCATTTAAAGTTTGTGATCATTAAAATTACACAAGGTTTGCTATAAATTAAATATTGTGGTGTTGAAGTGTGACAGTGTCGTTGTGTAACATAGGTTATCATGTGTTCATTCTGTAGCGGGTCAATTTTTGGGTGTTTTATTTAAATCGTTTGGGGCAATTATATAATTTTATTTATTTCGTTTTCGGGCGGGTTTGTATAAAATATTACGAAATAAATGTGTTATTGTGCAACTTTATTTTCCAAGCAACAGCACGATGTTGAGAAACAGCGTTTGGAACAAAGGCGCTGCGCAATTTCAGTGGTGTAACACGGCAGAGGAATTTGCATCTCCACAAAATTCGTAGAAATCTGTACTGGTGTGGCAGTGCACACACGTCACTACTCGCGCATGGGCGCATACCCAAGCGAGGTTGAAAAACCAAGATGGCTAGAGAGAATAATCTTCATCGTTTTCTCCAAAACTTTGCGGAAGCACTGTTGTAAGTCCCACCCACTTTTATGACATCAGGCAGTGCCTGGTTGAAATCGTCTGCTATTGTCACTCCAACAACTACATGACTAGCATGAGGCGAAACTGTGACGACTACATACAAGGCATTGATGTCCGTCGTTTTGACAAAAAATGCTCCTGGAGTGGGGAACTGAGAGACGCTGCCAGTCTTGGGTCGACTCACGCTTGTGCTGGTCGCCCGTCAACCGGACTCAGAAACAAAATTTTTTTTTAAACTGATATAACAGGGAAATAACCGAAAAAGTTTATGTGACCGCGGTCGGGAAAAGGTAAAACAACATCAGACACTTTTTGAACACTTTCACACGAAATTAGAAAAGAACAATGGATGTGCGCGAAGACCACGTGGCCGGGGGTTATTTCGTTTATTGAAAGTAAGGGTAGGGGGTTTTAAAAGAGTATGGGGTATTAAAGAAATTAAAATTAAGTTAAGTGAGAATGGCAGGCTGGGCTCTCTTGTAAGTAATAGAAAATAAGAATAGCATATAAGACGTAATGATTACACAACTTGTAAAATCTTAATATTTTGAAGGTATGTAAAATCTAAATTTGGAGAAAAAGTATCAATTTAAAATCTTTTGAGTAATAAAAGAAAACTAATTTCTCTTCCAAGATGCTTTGTATAAGTTCTTCATACAACCTTGAAAATTACGCTTGTATCCCAAAGTTCGTATGAGATCCTGGACCCAAGAACACGCAAAACAGTAAGTGTAAGTTTTTTATTATGGTATAGTTTTTATAAGTTAATTAAATGGTGATAAATACGTAAGTTCACAGTGGCGCAGCCGAAAGGGACAGTTTTTATAAGTTAAAAATTTGATGTAAAAACCATACCTACAAATAAGATACAAGCGCAATTGAGAGGTTAAGTGAAAGACGTAAAGTTACGTAAAATAAATAAAAAATATTTGTTCAGACAGATAAGAAATAAATTACATATTTAAAAATATAATAATGGAAAATACAACAGAGTACGGAGTCGATTTGTCCGACTCGACTGTGATAAGTGAAATAGCTGAATTAAATGAATCAGCTGTGATGAGTAGTCTTGACATACATTCAACACCAAATGTAGGTCAAGGCGACAAAACTCTGAACACAAGTAATATAAATGAGTCAAATAATACAGATGATTCGGGGATCCATACGACCCCAAAATCAAATAATGAAAATAAAAATAATGACAATAAAGTCGGCTTCACTGACGAAAACATAGCAGCACAATCTACCCCGTCGACAACACAAGTTGCAGAGTTGTCGATGGCAGATATATTCAATTTAATGAAAACAATGTCTGATAATTTGAGTAGTGATATTAATAAAATGAATAGTAGTTTCAACGGGAAGTTTGACGTTCAGAACAATAAATTAGATGAACAGAAAAACGAGATGCAAGAGTTCAAAAGTAGTATAAATAAGAAATTAGATATACAGAATGAGAAATTTGACGAGTTGAAAAGTGAGATACAAGAAATTAATAAACATTGTGAAAATACCAAAGTAGAATTTACTAATAAAATCAGCCAAGTAGAAACCAAGTTAGATGATTCAATGCAAAAGGTAGATGTTAAATTTAATGAAATAGACAGTCAGATAGATAGAGTTGAGAAGCAGATAAATGAAAACAATGAAATATTAATGAATACAATGAATGAGCATAACAATGACATAGAATCTAAAATTATTAAATGTAATATTGAAACTGATTGTAAGTTGAATAGTGTAGTAATGACAGTTGAAAAATTTAGTCAGAATATTGATGAACACCAAAGTAAGATAGACTCTAAAATATATGAAATTGAAAGTAATTATAAGACAGAAATACAAGCAGTAAATGAATCTATCGATGTAATATCAAAAAATAATGTACAGTCTGAATATAGTAATGATAAAAAATTATATTCTCTTGAACAAAATATTAGTAGTATGAGAGATGAATTAAGCTTAGTGAAAAATCAAAATGTAAACAATGTTACTGAGCGCATATTTATGACACGAGATACGAATAATGAAATAGAATTAGAGACTTTCAATTGTGACAATCGTAGAGTACACCCAATGCAATTTTTAAATAGGGTTAGGGAGTTTAATCGGTTTAATAGTAGTAGCTGGGAGGTTAAGTTGATGAAGATTATTAAATGTTTTAAAGGTAGTGCCGAGATATGGTCGGAAGTACACCATATAGAATGGGAAAGTTATGAAGATTTTGAGATAGCTTTTTGCAACAAATATTGGTCAGAAGAAGACCAAGAAATATTAAGAAGTAAAATAATTGGTAACGGGAATTTTGGTAGGATTAATAACCACCTAACCATATATGTGATGACCATATACAACGAAGCTAAATATCTAGAACCGCCGTTGCCTTTCCGATCATTTGTAAGACATATTAGCAAACACCTGCCCAGAGAAGTGCAAATTACGCTAATGACTAGGGAGATTACAAATATAAGTGAGTTAGAAAACATGTTAGATGTATTACAGAATATAGGGGAACGCGACATAGGGCGACGTTCAACTACACCAGTAGTACCACACCATAATAACAATAATTTTTTCCATCATAACAGGGGTATGCAGAATTTTCATAGAGGAGCGCGGGGAGGAAGTTTCGATAATAGGGGCGAGAGTTGGAGGTGTGGAACATGTGAAACCGACAAATATGCTAATAGAACAAGTTGTTTCAGATGTCATCGAAACAGGGAGTGCACCAGGAACGAGCGAGCAAACCCACCACCCAATCCACAGTCGAGAGGAGGAGAATTTCACAGGGGAGCGCCGAGAGGAGTAGGACAATATAACAGAGGGAGAGGGGGAAATCATCCAGCTGTAGCGGGTCCCTCTACAGAAAACTAGGGAGGACAATGGAGAAGCGGGCCGAACCACTGTCTACGGAAAACAGGAGGGTCCAAATAATCCACAGATACCATAATAACGTCATCAAGATGGACATGGCGAAGGAACTGTTAGAAGAAGAGGAGAACAAGGTGACGGAACGCAGAGCAGGATTAACTGAGGTGACAATTAACCTTGAAGGTAAGAATTATAAAACTTTAATTGATACCGGTAGCGAGATATCAGTAATTTCTGAAAATGTCATGGGTGAATTAAAAGAGTTAAACAAGAATATACCGTCATTACCAGTTGCAGGAGTTACTGTAGTGGGGGTAACTGGGGTGAGAAGTAAGAGAATAACCAGACAAGTACAATTAAATATTCTAATAAATGAAGTCGAATTTGAAAACACTTTCCTAGTAGTTAAGGGGTTGAGTTTAGATGTAATATTGGGAAATGATTTTTTGGAAAGAAACGGAGCAGTAATAGATTTCAATAAACAAATAGTAAAATTTGAGAAGGGGAATAAACCAGTCAGAATAGAGTTTAAGAAAGTAGTAAATGAAAATAAAGTCACGGGAATAAAAATGTTACATAAACAGATAAGTGATAGAGAGATAGAAACTAAAATAAATATATGTCTTGAGAGTGATAGCATAGAGAATGAGGAGGGAGAGATGCATGAGCGTAATGAGAATGTGTGGGCAAATAGAGCCGATAAATTTTTCAATGAAAATACAGTTGTAGGAAATACTCAACAACAGGAGTTGTGGGCAGTTGTCGAGCAGCACAGAGAGGTGTTTGATGAATCACCAGGGAAAGCGAAGGACTACATCTGCGAGTTGAAAGTTCGGGACCACGCACCATACATTCAGAGAAGCTACCCAGTGCCGTTTTCGAAGAGGAGGGCTGTACAGGAGGAATTAGACCGTATGATGCAAGGAGGCATAATTGAACGCTCAGTATCACCCTATTCAAACCCTTTGGTGGTAGTGATAAAGAAGGATGGCAAGGTAAGGTTATGTTTAGATGCTAGGAAAATTAATCAAATTATTATACCTGACAGGGAATCTCCAGAACCCATAAATGAGATTTTACAAAAGTTTAGCGGGGTCAAATACATGACGTCCTTAGACCTGACCGCTGGATACTGGCAGGTGCCATTAGCAACAGAGAGCAGGAAATACACAGCTTTTCTTTTTAACGGTAAGAATTACCAGTTTAAACGCTTACCTTTTGGATTAAACACCAGTGTTGCCAGTTTTATCAAATGTTTAGATAATATTTTACAGCCTAAGGATTTAGATTTTTTAACTGTATATGTCGATGATATCTTGATAGCCTCTAGAACGTTCACTGAACATTTAGAACACATAGAATATGTTTTAGATAAGCTACAAAGAGGGGGTTTAACAGTGAATTGGGACAAGTCTAAGTTTCTGCAGACAGAAATACACTTTTTAGGATTTATTATTACACAGGAGGGGATATTAGCTAACCCTGACAAGGTCCAAGCCATAATGCGATTCCCTGAACCTAAAAACATTAAGCAACTACAGAGTTTTTTAGGCCTATGCAATTTTTACAGGAAATTTCAGGAGAACTACGCACACACAACATCCAAACTGAGTGCTGTACTGCAGAAGAATAAACAGTGGAGATGGGGCGAGGCGGAACGAGCTGCGTTTAATGAAATTAAGAGAAAGTTTAGTCACATGATCATGATGAATCATCCCGATTTTAATAAGACTTTTTATTTACAGACCGACGCCAGCAATGTAGCGCTAGGTGCCGAGTTATACCAGGAGAGCTGCGACAAGGAACACCTAACGATCGCCTTCGCCAGTAGGTCGCTGTTATTGGCGGAAAAGAATTACACGACAACTGAGAAGGAACTACTAAGTATTGTGTTCGCCGTGGGTAAATTCCGCACGTACATCCTAGGGAATACCACGATCATCCGGACGGACCACAAGGCACTGTCATTTCTGAATTCATGTAAGCTAACACACAGCTGACTAACCAGGTGGGTATTAGCCTTACAGGAATATAACTTTTCATGGGAGTACATAAAGGGGTCAGATAATAAGGTACCAGATACACTTTCTAGAATAGATGTTATAGACAATAAAACTGGTAGGGACCTTAAAGAAATAGAAATTTTCAAACTAACTAGGGAAGATAGAATTTTCGGTGAGGAATTACGTGACATTAAAAACTTGCAAAGATCTGATAGCAAACTGGGTAAAATAATTGTTAGTTTAGAAACAGATGTAGAGGGATCTGAATATAATGAGCGATTTCAAATATATCAAGATGTTTTGTTTAAAAAAGTAGATGGTGGGGAGCGTGATTGGAGGTTAATTATACCTGAGGGGTTAATAGATAAAATTGTGTGGGATTGTCATATAAGGTATGGTCATTTTGGTGCGAGAAAGTGTGCAAATGTTTTGAAAGAGTCATGTATATTTAAGAATATGGAGAGGAGAGTGAGAAAAGTGTTGAGAGTGTGTGACTTATGTCAAAAATCGAAAGTAGTGAATTATAGAGTAGAAGGAGAGATGAATTACATAAAAGTAGATAAACCTTTCGATCTAGTTGCGGTTGACTTATATGGACCATTACCCAGAGGTAGAGGAGGTGTGTTATATGTATTTGTAGTTTTAGACACTTTTTCAAAATTTGTAAAGTTATATAGCATTAAGAGAGCGACGAGTAAAGTACTTAGCGAGAAGATAGTCAAAGATATGCTTAATGTAGGAAAGCCGAAAATTGTATTATCTGATCATGGTCCACAGTTTATAAGCGGCAAGTGGCGGCAGACGCTTGGATGGGAAGGCATCATACCCAAGCATACGGCAGTGTACCATCCTCAGTCGAATCAAGCAGAGCGGGTGATGAGAGAGATTGGTAGGATATTCCGGGCGTACTGTCACGCCAAACACACAGAATGGCCATCCTACGTGAGAAAAGTAGAGGAGTGGCTGAATTGTACCACCCATGAGTCCACGGGATTTACGCCGCATGAGTTGATCAGGGGAACAAGGCCGCCCAGGATATTAGAACAACTTTTCACGTACCCACCTGAAGGTCAAATGTTGGACAGAAACATGAAAATTAGATTGGCGAACGAGAATTTACTTACTAGAGGAGAGCGACGAAAACAGAAACATGATGCTAAGGGGAAATGGACCAAATATGAGGTAGGTCAGTTAGTGTTAGTAAAAAGACATGATTTGTCCAGTGCTCAAGATAGGGAAATAAAGAAGTTTTTCTTGTTATATGAAGGACCTTATGAAATTGTTGAAATAAAAATGCAGAATGCGTATGTGCTGAGGAACCCAGCGACACGGGAAATAGTAGGTACTCAAAATGCGACGAATTTAAAGTTATATAGGTCACTTTAATTGTTATGTTTGTAAATAAATTTTTCAAACATTATTGTATGTTTTCAGAAGGGATCCTCCCCCATTTTCGGGCGGCCACGATCTTACCAGTCCTGGCCGTGGAATTCGGAAATCGGAGGCGGGCCATGGTTGTCAGGATCTTCCTTCGGGCAGTGAAAACAACTATGGTCCGACTTCACAAAATTGGTATCAATTAGAAATTTAACTACATTATTGAACGGGGAGGGGGACCCCTAAGGTATGTGGAGATAAATTTTACACACTCAAGATGCATACATAAGCACACCACCACATACCAACATTGCCTAAGGGAGAGTATGAAGACAAAAATAAAGTGAGGCAATGTTTCAAGTATTATTTCACCACTGTCATTTGCAAAATAAAAATTTAGCAAATGATAGAAGTTCCAGTATATTAAGAAAAATGGATTTTGTGGAGATGGGTTTGGGGGCGGACAGACAGCAGGCCTGGATGAATGAGAGGGAGAGTAGATTTGTATAAATTGTAATTAAGGTGGTTCAAAAAAAAAAAAAAAAAAAAAAAAAAAAAAAAAAAAAAAAAAAAAAAAGCAAGGTAATGTGATTTAATGGTAGATTAGGGGAACGTGAATTCACGTATGGTGTCTGTCCATCCCCTACTCCATCTCGGCAAAACCCCCGTTTCAGGCGGGGATACTGACCACTTAGTTATAAATTATAAATAATAAATTTAAAATGTAAATAAATTTTAGAATTAAGTGACCAACTATAGTTGTCAAGTTTTAGTATCAGTGAATATGGGAACGTTTTGAAACGATGTGTAACAAAATAAAAACTTGTTGTCAATACAAGAAGTGGGGATGACTTTGGGGGGTAGTTTGGTACTCGATGAAGTGATAATAACAAGGGAGTGTTGGACTACATTTGTAGAAAGATTAATTTCATTTATTAAGTAATTAGGTAGTTATTAAGTGGCTATTGTGGGGGTGGCCTGTGCTCTCACAAGTAGCGAAAAGGGTTGGGGGTAGCAGTGAGTGTTACCTCCATCGGAGGCCAAACTGGCGATAAATGTGCGGCACACCTTATATGTGTAAATAAAAAAGTTTTTTACACACAATATTAAATGAACGTGTCGCACATAATGGTATTGATGAAACAGGCAGTGAAATAAAAGTTTAGATTTCCTCGACTTTTCGGGCGGTTACTGTCTTACCAGCACTAACCGTCGTTTTGGCTAGCGGCCAGCTATGGTCATACCAAGTCCCTTGACCATAGCTGACTTGAAATTGGTATATACTTGAAATTCAATGGGGGGACAATTAGAGGAAATCTCCGGAACTAGGGAACAGCGGCTGCCACTCTGTTCGAGGAGGAACAGCAAGACCGGTGGCAGATCCGTTTTAAGGGTGCATAATTATATAACAAGAACATTATGATGTTCACAACTTTAAAACTTAATAGCGGAAGCAGAGACACGGAGAGGTAAAACCTGCTCCAAAATATACAGTCTCTGTGGAAGCGAAAGGGCGAGACAGTCCTCCATAATCTGAAATAGTGTGTGTGGCTGGGAGGTGACGCAAAGGAGTCACGAATTTAAAATCTTATGACATAAAAGTTTTTTTTTTATTCAAAGTTTAATTCAAATAAAACTGCTTGTGCTCTGTTCAGGTAACTAGCTGCTTAGATATTTAAAAATAAGGTGTTCATGCTATAATTTTAAGTGTATTATTTTATTGTTGTCTATTAGATAAGCATTGATAAGAATATGTAATTTTATTATGTGTGTATTTGTTTAAGCCAATAAGTAAATCGTCTGGCAGGTTAACATAAGCATCAGAATCAGAAAAAAGGGGAAACAATGAGAAGTGAGAATAAATAAAAATAAATATGTATATTCCATGTAAATTGTTCAATTTTGAGATGTGTTTTTATTATGTTAGGATATCAGCTGATCAGCAATAACGTCACTGGTATATTGATTTGTAAATGTTACAAGTAACTAATGTTTAACGTATTACAGATATTTTGAAGTAAAGATAAAAAGAATATGAGAAATAAAATAACAATAATTTATGCCAATTAATAAAAGATAATTGATGGGTGATAAATGTTTTATGGGACATGTAGACCTGTCCGAATTGAATTAAAAGTTGAATGTGAAATGACAGAGATGATTATGCTGCAATGTTGTTTTTGAGTTGATGTGATGTAACAGAGCTGGTGAAGTATTAATGTTGACACAGTAGTAATGGAGACTTTATGTAGATTTTGAGTGACATATTGTTGTTTTTATAGACTTGATTATTATATTAATATTTTGTTCATTTTAAATATTTTATTTTATTATACTTTGTGCTTTGAGTTAGATTGTTACAGATGTTTAATGTAGGTGCAGAGAGTATATGTAAAATATGTAGGTCAAGGGTTTTGGACTTGACCTAGTTACGATCAGCTGATGAGGTCATACACCTACTAAGCTTGTATAGTAGGAATCTAATTTTAATTTGTTGTTTGATTAATTCAAACCAATATTTGAATAATTTTAACAGATATTATTTAATAAATAAATTTAATAAAATTTATTAATGAATAAATTTAAAATTTTTTTTGGGAATTTTTTGAAAAAAAAAAAAAAAACTTGATTTTTCGCCTGCCAGCGAGTAAATATTTTAGATAATGATTTTTTTTATTATGTGTGCATTAACCATGTTTATTTGATTGTATTGTATTGTATTGGTAGACTATAAGTGGTTCTCATGTTAGAGTAAGGATGTGTTTATATTATTAGAAAGGTCTAGGTTAAGTCGTTTGAAACAAAAAATTAGAAAAAACAAGGAAGAGAATTTTGATAAAAGATTATTTTTTTTGAATTTTGAATTTTTTAAATTTTTGATAAATTTTAAAAGAAAGTTTTATTTTTATGTGTTAGGGTAATATGTAATGTTAGTGTGTGTGAGCCCAGTATCTGCTAAAGGCAGCCCAGCTTGCAAAAAGGGGATCCATATCGGCGGAGGAGCTGGAGTAATTCTAGCCGGGGATTGAGGATTTTCGGGGGTAGCATGTTAAAAGGCGAGGCGCGCTGTGGTGTGAGTCTGATCGATTTCTCGGTGTTGGGATCTCTAACGGGGAAGTCCAGTGATCTCGTTCAGATGAGTCCATGGTCGCTGAGCCAGGGGGGTCGTGTACCCATGCAGATTAAGAACCAGGGGGTTGTTGGCACCAGTTCCTCACCGGTCCTCTTCGGGGTTATCGATGAGATTTCTTCTGTCGTGCACAGCAGAATTCTCATCGAGGGGGTATTGTAGCGGGTCAATTTTTGGGTGTTTTATTTAAATCGTTTGGGGCAATTATATAATTTTATTTATTTCGTTTTCGGGCGGGTTTGTATAAAATATTACGAAATAAATGTGTTATTGTGCAACTTTATTTTCCAAGCAACAGCACGATGTTGAGAAACAGCGTTTGGAACAAAGGCGCTGCGCAATTTCAGTGGTGTAACACGGCAGAGGAATTTGCATCTCCACAAAATTCGTAGAAATCTGTACTGGTGTGGCAGTGCACACACGTCACTACTCGCGCATGGGCGCATACCCAAGCGAGGTTGAAAAACCAAGATGGCTAGAGAGAATAATCTTCATCGTTTTCTCCAAAACTTTGCGGAAGCACTGTTGTAAGTCCCACCCACTTTTATGACATCAGGCAGTGCCTGGTTGAAATCGTCTGCTACTGTCACTCCAACAACTACATGACTAGCATGAGGCGAAACTGTGACGACTACATACAAGGCATTGATGTCCGTCGTTTTGACAAAAAATGCTCCTGGAGTGGGGAACTGAGAGACGCTGCCAGTCTTGGGTCGACTCACGCTTGTGCTGGTCGCCCGTCAACCGGACTCAGAAACAAAATTTTTTTTTAAACTGATATAACAGGGAAATAACCGAAAAAGTTTATGTGACCGCGGTCGGGAAAAGGTAAAACAACATCAGACACTTTTTGAACACTTTCACACGAAATTAGAAAAGAACAATGGATGTGCGCGAAGACCACGTGGCCGGGGGTTATTTCGTTTATTGAAAGTAAGGGTAGGGGGTTTTAAAAGAGTATGGGGTATTAAAGAAATTAAAATTAAGTTAAGTGAGAATGGCAGGCTGGGCTCTCTTGTAAGTAATAGAAAATAAGAATAGCATATAAGACGTAATGATTACACAACTTGTAAAATCTTAATATTCTGAAGGTATGTAAAATCTAAATTTGGAGAAAAAGTATCAATTTAAAATCTTTTGAGTAATAAAAGAAAACTAATTTCTCTTCCAAGATGCTTTGTATAAGTTCTTCATACAACCTTGAAAATTACGCTTGTATCCCAAAGTTCGTATGAGATCCTGGACCCAAGAACACGCAAAACAGTAAGTGTAAGTTTTTTATTATGGTATAGTTTTTATAAGTTAATTAAATGGTGATAAATACGTAAGTTCACAATTCAATGTTTACAAAGTTATTTCTTTATATTATCAATCCTTGAAAATATATTCAGTGATAGTGAGAGCTTTATTATATAGTTAGAATTTTTGAAAGAGAATTTGTTTTATAATAATCAAATAAATTCAGCAATACTCAACGTTAGTATATATGATGGGTATTGTCAGTCGTCCATGTAAAGTAATGGGTCGATGTTGATTCTTCCTACTTCAGTCTTGGGCTCAAAAATTGGTTGTCATCTTCTTCAAGTCGAATTACAGGTATTTTCCGGTCATCTGGATTAATTCCGAGCTGGTCCTTGGTGTAGATTAGTTGTAATGGCCTCTCATCTGTTGTCCTGGTACTCCTTCTCAAAATTGTGGGCACTTATACTGTTTTTCTGTTGAAAATTTGGGCCCTTCACGGCGTGGCGTCTCTCCAGTTTAGCGTCACTACATAAAGTATTGTTCCTTAGTGTTGTGGCTGATTGTATCATTACACTTCCATGTTAATTGTTTGTTACACTATTCTTCTTATTTACACACTTATGTTGGTGCGGTGGCTAGTTCTAGTCCATTTGCAGTTGTCATTATTTATGTTATTCTTGGTCCTTTGGGGCTAGTTCTACTCTCTCACTTACCATCTATTGGGCTATTCAGGTTAAATCGCCTTATTTCTGTATTTACCATTTTGGTTTGTTTGTTTGTTACTACTTTTTTAATATAAGTTACTGTTCTGACTACCTTGATATGTCTGATCGTTTTATTATTCTGATTCACCCATTCTTCAATTCTAATTCATCCCTTTTTATTCTAGTGTTAATGATTAAATAATTTATCTTGTCATGTTTTCTTCATTATGGTTAGGTGAAGATATGTACCATTACATATTGCCCTGCACTAAAATTGATTATTTCAACAAATATCGTTCAGTTTTTTTTTATTGGAATTATCAATCATTATTTCATTTTTATTTTCTCAATCACTGGTTATTTTAGAGCAATAGGTTCTTTTTATTTTTGAGTGTCAATATTCTTCTTGATCTTTGTATCGTATTTTAGTTTAATGTTCTTATCCCTTTGATATCTAATTCCCTAACATTTTTCCCTATCATTATATTGAATCGGATCGGAGGGGTACTTTTGACTCCATTGCTCCGCCGTAAAATACACATTTGATTGCTGGACTTATCTACAGTCAATCATTATAAAATTATACAAGTAGTCTTAGTGGGACTATTAAATAAATATCATTTGTAGGATTCTTCACATTATTATTATTTAGTTTATACAATACATTATTTCAAATTATATTCTTTTTCTTTTATTCACACTCTCTAGCTCTTCGTGATTCGAATTATTAGTGGGTATGGTATACATGATCTTTTTATTATTATTTGTTTTGTTTATTTTTCTTACTGTTTAACACTAGTTATTTATTTATTGGTTTCGGGATTTTTTTTTCGTTTTTAATATTTTTTCATAGAGGTTTGGTTAAATGTCCCCTTCCTTCTTTGTGTTTTTGGGTCTACGATCTCATATGTATTATTTTGGTTGTCTTTGCTTACTATGTAGGGTCCTGTATACAGTAACAATAGCTTCTTGGCTATCCCTTCCATGGTGCTTGGTAATCCTCTGTTTTTGAGTAATATTTGCTCTCCAACCTGATATTGTATGGGCTTCGGTTGCATTTGCTTATATTTTTCTCTGATTTTGTCAGTCTTTTCTAATATTTTATTATGAAACTGCACGTCATTGAACTGATATTCTTCGCCATTTGGAAATTGAATTAGAGAAGTAATTTCTCTTCTCACTGCTTCCTTCATCGAAATTTGTGATCGGGTAAGATGTTTTTATCAAGTTGACTGGCTCTTGGAATTGAATCTCGCACTGATAATCTCTGACCTTTCCAGGTGTATTTGAAAATACGTGCTTGTAACGCTTATATACTTCGATCAGTTGTTCAGCTTGTTGAGCTGTTAATTGAGTGCTCGTTTTCTCTCTCTGGAAAGTTCGGATTTCTTCGAGTTTTTCTTGCCATAGTTCTTCATTGTCGGTCTCAACATAAATCCCATTATTTACTACATGTTCTCCAGTATTTCTGTACTTTTGGATATGGTACATTGTTTCATGTGGCTGTATTTCTTCACTATTGGTCAGTTCAGCTACCCATTGTATGTCATTCTTCTTCAAAATAAGTTTGTATTTGCTCAGGTCAATTATGGCTGAGTACTGGCGCAGCATATCGCAACCAATTAGCATCCAGAATGGCAATCCACTGGCTACTAAAAACGTCATTGTCACGGTTTGTCCATTGCTTGTCAGTTCGAGTTGCACTTGTTTTCGGACGGTTCTGTTTTGTCGTCCGGTCGCTCCTACAAGGACAATGTTGCTGATGGGTAGCGTAAGTATGACTGTTTTACTTGCTTCTTGAATTTTCTGAAGCTCAATACTGTCGATTAATGAGATATTGGATCCAGTGTCTATCAAAATTTGTGCTGGTACTCTGTTGACTTGCGTTGAAATATAAGCAATCTCGTTATGTTTACTATCAGATTGGTTGCTACCTTCTTTGAGGAGTTCCTCTATAATATTCTTCAGATAATTATTGCGCACGATTGTAATTGTGCGTTCGCCGTTGGTTTGAGTAACGATGCGATTTAACCCAATAGACTGGTTCAGTGAGGGTACAAGTAGTTTTTTCACTGCCGCTCCTAGTTTAACGTCATCTCGGACTGATTGTTACGATCGTCTTGCTGATTTGTTGGCGGACTTCCGCTCGTTGACGGTCGGGGTTCAGGCTGGTTGTGATCCTCTTCGTACCGGTCAAGCCTGTACACTTCTTGGCTTCGACTCCGGCCCGTGCTGGTTCTGGTGTCACGTCCATAATTACGATCACTGTATCGGTGTCCGTACGCATTCCGGTCGGCACTTCGTCGTCCTTGATAGTATGATCTATTTCTACCGTCACTTTCGGCCCTCACGTAATGCACTTGACGATAGTTGCGATCGTTATTATTTCGATTTCTATTGTCACTCGGGTTGTTATTGTAATTTGGCCGGTTGTAATTAGTGTTATTCGGTCTATAGGGTTGATGCGTATTATTTGGCCGGTTGTATGGATTGTTTGGCCTATTATTATTGTTATAATTGTTATTTTGTTGGCTAGCCGGATTATTGTTATTTCTATTCTGCGGCTCATTAGGCGGGTTATTCACTTGGTTACGGCTATTATAATTAAAACGGTAATTGTTGTTATTGTTCGGGTAACCGTTGGTAAAATTTTTGTTCTCGCCCCTGTCGTCCCGCTGTCGGCTCCTATGATAATAATGTTCTCGCTTGTAATCTTCCAACAGGGCTGCCATGGACTGTATAGCTTTTATTTGGCTTCCTAGCCGCGCTCTAGATACACCCTCTTCATAATGGAAAGCAAGCTTCGTTACCAAACTTTCTTCTGGGATCTTCGGTTCTAAGTTTCTTGCTAGGCATACTTTACCGAGGAAATATGCAGTAAAAGTTGTCCCTCTGGTGGCGTCGTATCTTCCGAAACATATACTGTCCCGCACTATGTTCTGTGTGGCCTCCGACCAGTACTTCCTCTTGAATACCTCTTTAAACTGTTCATAATCCGTCAGCTCGTGTCTTGTGGCCATCCACCAATTATCGTTGATATCTCGAAAATATTCGCCTAAGTAGCCTTGGATAATTGTCCACCTGTTCTCCCGAGTTTTGGCCAGCTGCTCATCTACTCTTTCCAGAAACTCCATTGGGTTCCGCCGGTACTGTTTAAAGTTTATCACTTCCTGGTTGTCCACGTGTTGGTACTGCGTCATTATTGGTGGTCTGTTATTAATTATTTCTAACTCCTCCCTGATTTTAGCAATCTCCTGTTGCTGGATTTCTTCGATTTTATTTTTATTTTGCTGGCCTTGTCCGCGAACCTCGCTCACGGCTGTGTCGATCTCCCGGCACTTCTCGCCAAAATCTGTTCGTACTTGTTTTATGTTTTGGTCGGTTGCAGTTTTTATCGACTCTATCCGGATCTGGCTGTCTTCTTCCAGGTTGGTCATCCGTTCTCTGAAGTCTTCCTTCATTTGTTGTATTTCACGGCTCGTATCTTCCCATTTCCCGTGCATCTCGGACATCTCCTTCTCGATCTTCTTATTAATCCGCTCATTATTATTTTCAATAGTTTTGCTCAACTCTTCCTTCAACTCCTCAAAGTTTTTCTGGTTGTCCAGTTTCAACTCTTCCTTTAAGTTCTCCATGTTCACTGCCATTTCCTTATTATTCTCGACCATTTGCTGGCTACTCTTGTCTATTTTTTCTTCCATGGTCTTACTGTTCTTGTCTATTTTTTCTTCCATGGTCTTACTGTTCTTGTCCAATTTTTCATTGAATTCCTTCAATTCTTCCTTGAAATCTTCCTTTAATGATGTTATATTTTTGTTCATTCCCATGATTGCTCTCATCATCTCTTGGAATCTCTCGTCCTCAGTCTGTGTTGGTTTCTCCGGTTGGTTTTCTGGCTGTACGGGTTTAACTGGTTCCATGGGAGGTAGCATTTGTTCGGCGTCTTCGACCGAAGTCACTTCCTTCTCTTCCGCTCGAACTTCCTTTTCGGCCTCCTTCGTCCGCCTTAATGATGATGCCCTCTTCATCTTGTTTAACTTCTGTCGTACCTGCAGCTAGATATTCTGTCGTAACTCTAGCCTCACTAGTTGGTGCGCCACTCTGTAATAGTCTTTCACAAGTGTATATATGTTAAGTGTCTTATCTATTTTAATTTGGAATTGGAAGTTTAGTAATGTGTTTTGCGAACGTAAATGGTGTCGTTCGTAAGCGTCTGGTAGCCTGTGTGTCTTACCTGTCCCTTCTCGCACTTTTGTAACTCCCGATAGGCGCCAAATTGTTTTACGAGAAAACAATTAAAAGTTTTTACCTGTATGGTTTGACAGTGCACTAGTGTAAATTCGAATCGTTCGCCGACTGGCATGAAAGCGATTCTCGTTTGAGTGGGGGAAAACGTGTTGCCAACTTGAATAATGTTGGTTATGTTGACTCACTGCTATTAAACAAAACATACATAATATTCTCTATAAATAAATACTGAACAGTTATTCTCAGTACACACTTTTTTTATTTAGGCTCTGAATAATTAGTTCTTGTTGACGCTTTATACAAAATAATAATCTGATATAATAATTTTAGCCTCGGCAAAATATAGTCGTTCAGTCAGCGGATTGCTGGGTTGGCAGTACAATGTTTCTATTAGATGCAAGACAGCGTTGGTTATTATTTACAAAATTAAATCTGCCTATAGGGTCCTTTTAAGTACGATACAGAAGTTTTTATAACAAGATAACAAATTAGAACATATCATTTAAAGTTTGTGATCATTAAAATTACACAAGGTTTGCTATAAATTAAATATTGTGGTGTTGAAGTGTGACAGTGTCGTTGTGTAACATAGGTTATCATGTGTTCATTCAATGTTTACAAAGTTATTTCTTTATATTATCAATCCTTGAAAATATATTCAGTGATAGTGAGAGCTTTATTATATAGTTAGAATTTTTGAAAGAGAATTTGTTTTATAATAATCAAATAAATTCAGCAATACTCAACGTTAGTATATATGATGGGTATTGTCAGTCGTCCATGTAAAGTAATGGGTCGATGTTGATTCTTCCTACTTCAGTCTTGGGCTCAAAAATTGGTTGTCATCTTCTTCAAGTCGAATTACAGGTATTTTCCGGTCATCTGGATTAATTCCGAGCTGGTCCTTGGTGTAGATTAGTTGTAATGGCCTCTCATCTGTTGTCCTGGTACTCCTTCTCAAAATTGTGGGCACTTATACTGTTTTTCTGTTGAAAATTTGGGCCCTTCACGGCGTGGCATCTCTCCAGTTTAGCGTCACTACATAAAGTATTGTTCCTTAGTGTTGTGGCTGATTGTATCATTACACTTCCATGTTAATTGTTTGTTACACTATTCTTCTTATTTACACACTTATGTTGGTGCGGTGGCTAGTTCTAGTCCATTTGCAGTTGTCATTATTTATGTTATTCTTGGTCCTTTGGGGCTAGTTCTACTCTCTCACTTACCATCTATTGGGCTATTCAGGTTAAATCACCTTATTTCTGTATTTACCATTTTGGTTTGTTTGTTTGTTACTACTTTTTTAATATAAGTTACTGTTCTGACTACCTTGATATGTCTGATCGTTTTATTATTCTGATTCACCCATTCTTCAATTCTAATTCATCCCTTTTTATTCTAGTGTTAATGATTAAATAATTTATCTTGTCATGTTTTCTTCATTATGGTTAGGTGAAGATATGTACCATTACAATATGTAACTTCAGTTCTTGGGAAAGCAAATGGACGCCACAGTCCAACATCAGAAAACAATAGTGTGTGTGGAAAAGGAGCTGGCCGTTACAAGCTAGGGGCACAGATAACGCATCTGTGCACAAGGTAAATACCTAGACCGACCGGCGGGTGGTTACCTAATTGTAACTGGGAAAAAGGGGAGACTTTAAGTAACGATGTAGTGGGAGTGTAGCTGTAAATGCAGTGAGAGGGTGACGACCTCTGTAAACAGTGGGCGGTCAACTTATAACACGACTCTATAGAGAGAGTTGGGGGTTGACAATCCATAGAGCTGTTCAGTAACTGTTACTATGACTATGTCTCAATGAGTAGCGATATAAGTCCCTATCAGAGCAACCAATTTTAAGTGATCGAGTCAATTATAATGTTATATTTTGATACAAAAATACTATTGTAATAGATAGGCTGTTTAGGAGTAAGTGATTTAAATGTGATGTGCTTTGTGTAATGATTTCAGAAAAGACTTTGCTAACACTCAAAAGACCTTCAAGTATATAAAATGTTTATCCGATTCTGTTTAGTATGTTTTATTGTGTCATTACTGTTAATATGTTAGTGCTAAGAATTATGAACATGTGTACTTTATATAATTTTGAAATATATCTGTAGTAAGGTCATTCACCTTGCCAAGAAAATCAGCTGATCAGCTGTAGTATATCACTTATAGTGATTTGCAAATTTTTCAAGGTAGTTAAAGGCTTGAATATAATGAAAATTGAATGTAATTATTATGTGATTATTATTTGGTTGGGACATTTAGATCAGTCCAAGTTGAGTTAAAGGGGTGTTAGAGAGAATAAGATTGTTGTGAATAAAAGTAATGTAGAATTTGAGAGGTGATAGTGACCCAGTAGCTACGGGGAAAATATGTAGAGTAATGATTGATATATTGAGTTAATAAATAAATGGAGATATTTTGTAAATGAAAGTGATGTAATGGGAGAGTAATTAGTTGATGGGAATTTTGTAAGGGGGGTGGTGTGATAAGGAGTCCTCAGCGAAAAGCGTTGTGGCGGGAAGGGACCGATTAGCACCGGAAAGGGTTACCTAGGGGGAGTCCAGGAACCAACATAAGGGAGTGAGCAGTGGGAAGGGAACACACATCCTGAGTACAAAGGGATAGAGTATTTTTTTTATATAAGGGTAGAATGATGCGATATGAGTTAGAATAGTAAGTTAGGGGCAGAGAATGGTTGGTAGATATTGATAGAGGGATGTCATATTAGTTAAAGCTGTCAAGTGAGTATTAGAGTCAGAAGGGGGGTAAGATTATATGTAAATGCCAAGGTAGTAAATCAAGTTATTATGAATAATTAAGTCACCCAAACTAATTGAGTAGGAAAATATTAAGGAAACAAAGTCATAGTCAAAATATAAAAATAATTGAAACGAGTGACAGATTTTGATAGAATTTGAAAATAATGTAAAGCTCTAAAATGGGTGATTTTTGGTCAATTTAACTGTCAATTTTATTGTTTATTGTAGTAGTAACCATGTTAATTTTAAATGTCTTATTTTATTACGTTGTACTATGAAGATAAAAATTTTAAAGATGTCTCATGTATTTTATGATGTAGCTTTATGTAACATATGTATGTCAAGGTCGTTGACTTGACCCAGAGAGATCAGCTGATGACTGAGGTTAGAGACAGAACCATTTTTTTAATAATTAGTTCACACATGGTGTTATTTAATTAACTTAAAGGATTTTAATTTTTTTTTAACTTGAAAAAAAAATAAAAAGGGATATTTTGAAAAGTTAATTTTTTTGAAAAAAAAATTCATTTTTCCGCCTGCCATATAGATGATGATTAAGTTTCAAGCATATTATTGTTTATGTGTGTTACTAGTGTTTATTGAATTATACTGTTTAGAATATATGTGTAAACAAATGTTAGGATAAGTGAATTATGTTTTAATAAGGTGTTCAATTTGTGCTTTTATGATTGTTAGTAGTATTGGGGAGAATTAACAGAATTGATAGCTCTATATAAAAGTTTTTGTCTTGATGAAAATAATGATAATTTTGCACTTCAATGAAATTTTAACCAAATTTAAATATTGAAATTTAATGTATTTGCTAATTTTAATTTGAAAAAGGAGCTTAAAATATTTTAAATGATGAGTTTGTTTACAGAGTAATCATGAGTGTGTGTACGCGCCCAGTACTTGCTAAAGGCAGCCCAGTGTGCATGATAAGGGGGAACATATGGGTTGAGGATCTGGCATGGTATAAGACCAGGGGTTTGGATTTTGGGGGGGTGGCATGTTGGAAGGTTAGGTGCGCTGTGGTGCGTGTCTGTTCGATTTTATGGTGTTGGGATCTCGAATAGAGAAGTCCAGTAATCTCGTTCAGGTGCAGCCATAGTCGCCGAGCTAGGGGGGTAGTTTACCCATGATGTGTAAGAACTAATCGGGGGTTGATGGCACCATATCCTCACCGATCCTCTTAGGGGTTTAGCAATGAGATTTCTTCTGTTTCGGCAGAAGATCTCTCATTGGGGAGGTATTGTAACGGGGCTAAAAGGAGGGGTTTTTATTTTATTAAAAAATTATAAATTTGCTCTTCATCTGTGTGGCCAATCACATGTTAAAGAAAAGCTTTGTCAAACAAAGGAACAGCGAGGTGTAGTTGTACAATGGAATGCGGCAGGTATGAGCCAACGCAATACAATTCTAAGAAGTTCTGTACTGTGTGAAACGCACAAACACCAGCAGGGCGCGCAACTGACGCCGAGAAGCTAAAAACAACATGGCTTGATTGTGAATTTTGTGTACCATATGCTCAGAAGCGGGCGGAAGCATAATTGGAGACCACGCCCATTTGTGTGACATGCAGAGAGGCAGTGTAATTTCGTTGACAGTTAACACACATGAACAACAGCGTACTTTAAGTACGGTAATGAACTTTTATCGCAAGGAGGCAGTAATATCCTTCTTGTCCAAAAACCTTGGTAGTGGGGTACTTGGCGAATACTCCTCGCAGTTCCCCGCCGAAGCTAGCCTGGCCAGGTAAGCGCACAAACAGTGGCTCTTCAATAAAATTTTTTTATCATCAATTAAAAGAGAATTAGTGGTAGAACTATGTGAAAGTGAGTGCAGCATTCAAAGAGGAAGACATTTTTTGGAAACCTAAAAGTGAACTTTGTTTCAGACGCGCCACGCAGTTGGGGAGACGCCACTACAGCAAGTACTCAATAATGTTTTAAATAAATAAAAAGGGGGTTTTTGTAATGGAATGAATGTGTATATGAGCAGGCTGGGCCGCTTTCTCTAATGTAAGGTGTATATTTTAACTTTATCTATATGAGATTGAATTATTAATGTTTAACGAATTTTTTTGTTTTAGTATTTATTGTGTAAGAGGGAAAGAAATAATGTTTTGGTGATCTGAAAGCGATTTTAAGGAATAAAATAAAATGTCAGTTATGTACACAAATGTGCCTTGAGTACGTTATTGTGGTAACCTTAGAATCATGCTTGCATTCACAGTTCGTGCTGGGATCTTGGACCGAAAGTAAGGTAGGTGGAAAATAATCATAATTTTATAATTCTTTAAAAATAAAACATCACAGTTTCGTAGATGATCTCTCAAACTACATCCCTTAACTGCTCTTAAAAATTTAATTTCCGAGGCCTGTATTTTTGAAATAACTTTTTGTAGGAGAATCCATGTTTCACATCCATACATTAAAGTCTGCACAGCCATGACCTTATAGAACTTTAGCTGTGTCTCCCTCTGCGTTTTATTCTTCAATATTTGTCTTATTGTTGTACAGGTATAACTAAATTTATTTTTAAATTTCTCTCAAAATTGTTATCCTTCCTATATGAGATATCATATCCCAAATAATTAAAATGTGATACCTGCTCCAAAAGACTATTATCAATTACAATTTTTGTTCTTACAGGCTTCTTCCCTAGGGAGGCCATTACTTTTGTCTTAGTATTTGAGACCTTAAAGTTATACATCTGGCAGATGGTATGAAAGGTATGAACAGACCTTTGTAACTCATTTTCACTCTTCCCTATAATTATTTGGTCATCTGCGTATAGTAATGTGCTAAGTGATCCCTTATCTGAGATTCGTATACCTGCAGGACAGACTTTCATCCATTCTTGTGAAATTTTGTCACTATACATATTAAATAAACTTGGACAGAGACTACAACCTTGTCTAACACCTAGGTTTATGGCCACTTCTTGAGATAGTCTTCCCTTACCTAAACCTATACGAGTATAGGTACCTGCATACAGGCTCTGAATAGCACAGACAGAATGAAGTGGAAAGCCCCTACATATTAAAATTTCCCACAACCTACATCTACACAGCCTGTCAAAGGCTTTCTCATATATTGGCCTGGCCACATGTGTCTCTACATTCATGGCGCATCTTTTCTCAATTATTTGTTTTACTGAAAAAACACTGTCACTGCAAGATCATCCAACTGTAAAACCACTTTGTTCCTCTATTAAAAGTGCCTCAGAGATAGCTTTAAAGCGCTGATTAAGGATTCATGAATATAATTTATAACATGTATTTAAGAGGCTAATTCATCTGTAATTGTTACAGCAGTTCCACTGCCCTTCTTAAATACGGATATCACTTTTGCCTGCAACCAAGACTTGGGGACTTTACATTCTTTCCAACATTTATTGAATAAATTCAAAAGTTGAGCCATCAAATCCTTCTCTCCATATTTGGGGAGTTCTGAGTTTATTCCATCAAGACCAGTAGCTTTTCTATTTTCTAACTTCTTTAGCTCCACCTCTAACTCTTCTACTGTTATAGGATCGATTTTTTGTGACGTATCATCTTGATCTACCACAGAACCTTCTTCTGTAGGCACAAACCAAAGTTTAGTATAATGCTCAATACACTGATTTTCTGTTATGATATTTAAATGTGCCCTATTTACAAATAATTTATTTAATATTTATAGTAACTTTACCTACTATAAATATTAAATATATTATATACATCAAGAAATAGACTGTAGCAAAAAGTGTTTGAATTATAAATAATTACATAATAAAAATATAATTCTCACTTTAAAAAGTTAAAAAATTAATTATATATGCACATTAAAGTCACCTACAGAAAAAAAACATTCAAATGGATCTTTATTGTTTTCATAAACCCTTCATATACAATTCATTTATAATATACTATTTTAAAATATTATATTTTTTACAATAATAACTGATATATTTTGCAGAATAAATTACTTAAAAAAGTAAAGAGTTTTGAAACAGTGTGTACAGTACCATGCAAATTAATCCGAACAAATTAATCCCCGGATTTGAATCCAATAGAAAACTTGTGGGCTATCGCAAAGCGGAGAGTGGAAAAAATGAACTGTACCGCAAAAAATGCACTGATTGAAGCTGTCATAAAAGTATGGTTTCATGATGAAGAAATAAACAAAATCTGCACCACACTTGTCGAATCGATGCCGAAACGTGTCTCTGACCTCATTAAGAACAAAGGAGGACATATCAGCTACTAGTTATTTTTCTAAATGTACTTGTGTGATTTTGTTTGTGAATAAAGTAGCTTTTTATGGAAAAACATCTGTGTTAGGATTAATTTGCATGCTACTGTATTATAGAGTCAATGACTTATGTTTTTGAAGAACTGTTCTTTCTTTAAAGTTCTAGCAAAATTGAAAGTTAAGGGCATGGAAATGTGCGAAACGCTTATGGTCAGAGGGGAATGGTGATGTGGTGGGAGTCCCTTTGAGACGCAAGAAGAGAATTGTTGTTATGAGCATCAGTGCAGCCAACGTGTGAATATTATTTTGAATAGTAACCAAAACTCGCGGGCATGGTTTGTTACAACCCGTAAAAGTAACAGACGAACGACAGAGAAATCATTTATGTTTTACCAGCTGGCAAAACAACCTTTTATTGTAAATAAAGCAAAAAGTTAAAGTTATAACATGCGATAATCAAAATTTTAATTTTTTTTTTTTCATTTCAATTGTATACTTCATTTTATCATAACAGATCTAATATTCTACTATTATTTCTGTACTGTTTATTTTATAATTATTTATTTTTATTGTAAATATAAGCAAGATGTTAATAAAAAAACCTTCAGGCTTGCTCAAGTATGTGCTAAAGTTAGCATAATAATTCCGCTGAAACAATTAAAATAAACATTAAAACAACGACAATTAATAATGAAGTAATAATACATAGACTGAGGTAGTACGTAACACAGTAATTAACAACGTAACTAAAACATGACACACATGTTGGCAACACCTTCACTTGCATAGCAGCTGATTTTCTGTTACCCTCCTGCCATTCATAATTTCAAAGTGGACTCATCCATGAAGAAAGTGGTTTCTGCGCATATGCCTTTAGCTTTCAATTTTGCTATATATACATACGATAGTGTCATAAAAATTATCTTATATCAAAAAGTATCTGTATAGTTCAGAAAACAAATATAACCTGAAATGCACGCACAAATATACTAACCAATAATAAATCATTGGTGCTAATAGGCATCGAAGCCAGTAGTTTGTCTGGTACAGGAATATCAACAAGAAGACAAGGCGGACGACGAGTTGGTAACCATCTTCCTCCTAGGCCCATACCAGCAACAGCCTGTAATTTTAATGTGTAATGCTTCATACGCTCCATGTACTCATGCTGCTCCATATTGTGTGGGCCTAGTGCTGCTACATCAATCACATTACTGGAACATCATAAATGCATTTCACCAACTTTGAAACATAATATTTTCTATTTTTAAACATTTTATTTGCCTCCAGAAGTGGTTAAGACTATAAAATAGGTTTATTACCTTCTGTCGCGCTTCTTAAAATCAAATATAGGATGACTCGAGTTTCGACACCTATGGTGTCATCATCAGATCCATTATGAATAAACTTAAAACTTCATTTATCGATGTATATTATAACGTAGTTTATATTGATACGGGTGAAAAGCCACACGTCGGATGCGTCATTTGTTACGTACCACTCCTCACTGTTAGCTATAAATTTCCTGAAAATTAAACTTATTCTACAAATAACAAGACGAATTAATTTCCCAATAAAACGTGTTTATTTTTTATTATTTGTTCCAACTGCTTTATAATATTTATCGACATTTATGTCGAACTATGTTTGAGTCATATCGACTCTTGTGCTCGTTTTGATTCTAGAAAATCTTTATATATTCCTTAACATTGTTAATAACTTTACTTTTTTTTGTATATCTCAGGGTTTGGATTCTTTGAAACTGTTAAAAAAAAATCAGAAATGCAAAGAAAAGGTACTATACATTACAATAAATTATGAATTAAATTAAAATTAATACGAGAACAGTTTGTTTGCCGGACAACAGCGAATAATTTGTCTCATTACACAAGCCAGTCGACAATCAAAATGGCCGTCCGTATAGTTTACAGACGCTACGAATTAATGTTTTGTTCACTTGTTTTTACAATAAATAAATTTTGTAGTGTTTTCACTGTATTATATTTAGTTTTTTCTTTAGTTAGCACTTGTGTTTGGTATAATAGTGCCTGTTGAGTTTAATTATCTGTTGTGTAGTGATCATGACTATATGGATTGGACGATTCTTACCAATGTAGGTACTCAGACTTTTTCGTTCAACTTGGTTGATCATATTTTCTTCTTATTTTTATTTTCGTCGTGTGGTTTAAGTATTTAATATAGCCTCTTCTTTTATCGTTTTATTTTCTCATTTTTTAGACATCGGTCAATTAGTTTTATCACTCAATATGTTAATTCCACTTCCGAATTTTTTGGTATTACTCAGCTCATCCACACTCTATGATAGTCAATAATGGAATAATAATTCTTCTTCCTTCATCAACGGTCTAGCCGAAGAATCTCTGGCCTCCGACTGGTTAAAATAGTTGAACTGCAGGTCACCTAACTGGTGTCACTGATATAATATATTCTTACACTTGTATAAAAAAATACTCCCTTTTAAACTTTAAGTCCTATTAAATTTAAGTTACATAATGTTTTTTCTTACTATATGACATGTAATTTGATACCTATTTGATACAAATTTGTTATTATAATAGATAACTTTCCCCTTTACAAAAGTTCTGAATTTTGGACCTATTTTTCTGTTACAATGATTATATCATAATTGCCTAAATTTATCTAATAAATACTATTACTATCACATCAAGTGTTTTATCCTACGGATTTAATCCTTTTTTGATTTTGTTTACTTTGAATGGTTGATCTACTCATTTATGACATTATTTTCTTTACATTGCATTATTGGCCTAGGCCCTAACCTTCATTTCTTTAGCATTTTTTCTAATTTACATAGATTGTTATTTAATTTATCTATTTTGAACCCTGGATGTACCATAACAATAACTAACAAAATATTTTAACATTTTTACCCTAAGGTACTGCCTTCCTGGCCAATTTTAACTTCAAACATTAACAAATCATTACAAAATATTTAAAATAGCTTTGATAACATTCTTCAATTCTATGAATCACTATTAACTGATTATTTCTAGAATTGTTTGTTTTTAACTTAAGTGTTTATCTAGCCTGTAGGCCTAATACAATCTACAACATTTATCTCTAAGCCTTGATATTGAAACATAAACACCAATATACTGTCTAGGCTTTACACAACACTTCCAAAAAATGATACCACTTTATTTTAGTTCATTTTTAATCCTAATGATAACAAAAAATAATATAAATTTATCTTGTCCCCACTGCACGGACACTTATTACATTTTTACACAGTTTGTGTCACACTAGTTTTTGTTTATTTAATTTATTTGTTTACACTAGGGGTAATTGAAGGGATTGTTATTTTTTCAGTCTTTTCTGTCCAAATAACTAACTACCTTGCTCCCCACTCTCTTATACTAGCACAGTTTTTTTTTCTTACATTTATTAATTATAAATTACCAGATATTTACTGACAGTACTTCTGTATTGTACCTTTCATTTGTTTCTACATTGTCTGACATAGAAAAAGGCTTTTTATTTAATTGGAGGACTCTGTGAGGTGACATATTCTGACCTCTATTGAAAAATTACTATTTTTGTTAATTTTGTTTCTTTTCAGTTCTTCATGCATTTAAGTTATTTGGTAATTAATGTGGTCTTCACTGTCTTGTTGCTTAGCATGTCTTTATTTTAATTAGTGGTTTCGTTGTTAGACTTGTTTATACCTCTCACTTACCATATCTATTGGGTTTATCACGTTATTAAGTTCTCTTCTTCTAATACTCATCATAATTACGATATTACATTTCCTTAACATTTATCTTTCTTCATCCATTGTTTTGTTTTAGCATGGAACCGGAATACACTGTTTAATACACATTTATTTGTAAGTTTCCCTTCACTTATTATTTGTTCTAGTACTTAGTTATTTATTATTTCTTTATTTGAATAGTTCTATGCATGGTGGTGATAAGTGATTGATTATTTCAGAAGATGTCGTTTAGATATTGAGGAATATATTCATTTTATTTACTTCTTAGTTTATCTATTCGAGCCTTTCCCTTTTGATCTCTAATACTTTTATCATAATCTTTGTTTAATGTAACTCTTTCTCTCCTCGTTTCATCCCTTGAATATCTAATTTTCCTAATCACGTGAATTGGCACAGTTCGGCTGGGCACTTTTGGCTCCATTTCACCGCTGTCCATACTTCACCTTCTGAGTCCAGAGGAACGTATCGTCTGCTCAGGTCAATGGTTGCTGGAATCCTTCTACAGACAACTCATTTTAAGTAACAAATCTAAAAGTAGTCTCAGTACGACTATAAAACTATTCTGGGATTATTCGTGTTGCTATTAGTTCAATCATTTAACACTTAACTATTTTTATTTATTTCCTTCTGTTCATGCTTTTTAGCTCTCCTTTATTATATTAGTGATGGGTGTTATTCATACTTCCCTTTTAGTTATTGGTATAGGGTTCCTTTTTTTTCATACTATTTTGTACTAGTTATTATCTCAGTGATTCTGTTCTAACTCTTTTAACGATATCGTTTCATGGATGATCGGTTATATTACCTTTCCTTTTCAATGTATTGGAATCCAAAATTTCATATGTGTTATTGCCGTTGTCCTTGCGTACGGTATACGGTCTGGTGTTAATTAACCCAATAGATTGGTTCAGTGAGGGTCCCTTAGGTTTTTCACTGTCGCATGGAGTTTAAAGACGGCTCAGACTCTTCTTCTCGCCTGCCGTTTTGGTTTACGTGTGTATCTTCATTCACCGCCGGTCTAGGTTCTGGCTGGTGATGGTCATCTTCGTAGTTGTTTCGCCGGTAACCCTCGTGGCTTCGACTTCTACCTCCGTTGGTCCTGGCACCCCTTCTGTTGTCATGGTTGTCTTGGTTCCAGTAGGTGTCCCGGCTGGAACTCTGGTGTCCTTGATAATGTGATCTCCCGTTGCCATTATCCTCTGCTCGCACATAGTTGACCCTTCGGTAGTCCTGGTTTTGATTATTCGGGCTGTGGTTGTTATTGTAGTTTCGGCTGTTGTTGTTCTGTTGGCGGTAGTTCGGGTTGTATGGCCGGTTATACTGATTAGTTGGGATATTTGGTCGATTGCCACGGTTGCCTCCGTTATTTCCTGGGATGTTGTTGTTTGGTCGGCAATATGCCTCGTTGTTGTTATTTCCGCGGTTGTTAAACGTTGGCCGACTGTACGCCTCGTTCTTATGATTTGTCCAGTTGTTGAAATTCGGCCGGTTGTTTCCGTTGTTACTGTGGTGGTCGTTGCTTGGTACATTCTTGGTTTCATACCTCTGCCGACTTCTCCTATAATACCCTTCTCGTTCGTATTCCTCTAACAATGCCGACATGGCTTGTACCATCTTAATTTGCCCTCCTGTTCGTGCCCTGGACACTCCGTCCTCATAGTGGTAGGCTAACTTGGTGACAAGACTTTCCTGCGGGATTTTTGGCTCCAGGTTTCTTGCCAAACACACTTTTCCAAGAAAGTACGCGGTGAGCGTGGTCCCTCTGCTAGCATCATACCTCCCGTGGCAAATGTTAACCCTTACAATGTTCTGTGTGGCCTCCGACCAGTACCTTGCTTTGAACACCGCTTTAAATTCATCATAATTCCGGAGGTCGTGTCTCAAAGCCGTCCACCAGTTATCACTAATTTCTCTGAAGTGCTCGTCTAGATAACTCCGTATCACTGGCCACCTGTCCTCTCCATTTCTAATCAGCTGTTCGTTGACCTGTTCTAAGAACTCCATCGGGTTTCTTCTATAAGTTTTAAAACTGATAGCCTCCCGGTTGTCCATGGGTTGGATGTATGAAATAGAAGTGGGTCGATTATCGACTGTTCGCTGGAGTCCCTCGATCCTCTCTTGGTTGCGTTGTCCCTGTCCACGTACTTCGCTTATGGCCGTATCGATGTCCCGACATTTATCTCCGAAATCCGTTCTTATTGATTGCACTTGGGCATGATTACTCTCTTTTACTTGACCTATCTTGGTATCTAAATCTATTCTGACCTGTCCAATGGTTTCCTTGGTGCCTTCTACTTTTTCATTTGTTTTGGCGATTTCTTGTTTTCTTTCTTCATTACACTCATCTATTTTTTGTGTAATTGCCTCATTGACATCTTCAATTCTTTCATTTATTTGTTTTAAATTTATTACTCTCCTTAATACCGTCTATGTTACTTTCTAACTTTTTATTGGTACTGTCCAACTTCTCATTCATCTGTTTTATCAAATTTTCCTTCAAAGCTTCGTTTTGTTTCTTCGAGTGTTCATTGATCCTTTCCTCCATACTGTGTAACTTCTCATTTGTTTGTTTATTTTGTTCCTCCATTCGTTTAAAATTTTCATTAGTTAGTTTACTACCTTCTTTAATTTGTTTCAAATTCTCCTCATTTCTGTCGAATTTTTCGTTCATTTGTTTAAAATTCTCATGAGTTTCTTCTTTATTCTGGTCAAATTTTTCATTCATTTGTTTAAAATTCTCCTCGTTTCTGTCCATCTTTTCTAGCATCCGTTCCAACATTTTTTGCACATTTGATTCTCCTCTATTTTCCGCCTTATCACCCATCACCACTTCTTCAACCGATGTTGACTCCTTCTCTTCCATGCTGACTTCTTTTCTGGCCTCCGCCGCGCGTTGTTTTGACTCGCCTCTTGTGTGCATTTCTGTACTTCTAACAGCTGCCAGCTAAAATCAGATTACCTGTGATAAAATTATAACTTCCTACTATAATAATTTTTCTCTAATTTCAGCCCCACGTTGGGTGCCATTTTTATAACGTATACGATAACAAATTTATAATCTGTTGTCTCGAGTTGACTTTGTGTAGTCCGTAATATCCACACTCCTCACTGTTAGCTATAAATTTCCTGAAAATTAAACTTATTCTACAAATAACAAGAAGAATTAATTTCCTAATAAAACGTGTTTATTTTTTATTATTTTTTCTAACTGCTTTATAATATTTATCGACATTTATGTCGAACTATGTTTGAGTCGTATCGACTCTTGTGCTCGTTTCGATTCTAGAATTTCTTTATATATTCCTTAACATTGTTAATAACTTTACTTTTTTTTGTATATGCAAATAAAAGGTACTATACATTACAATAAATTATGAATTAAATTAAAATTAATACGAGAACAGTTTGTTTGCAAGACAACAGCGAATAATTCGTCTCATTACACAAGGCAGTCGACAATCAAAATGGCCGTCCGTATAGTTTACAGACGCTACGAATTAATGTTTTGTTCACTTGTTTTTACAATAAATAAATTTTTTAGTGTTTTCACTATATTATATTTAGTTTTTTCTTTAGTTAGCACTTGTGTTTGGTATAATAGTGCCTGTTGAGTTTAACTATCTGTTGTGTAGTGATCGTGACTATATGGATTGGACGATTCTTACCAATGTAGGTACTCAAGACTTTTTTGTTCAACTTGGTTGATCGTATTTTCTTCTTATTTTTATTTTTGTCGTGTGGTTTAAGTATTTAATATATCCTCTTCTTTTATCGTTTTATTTTCTCATTTTTTAGACAGCGGTCAATTAGTTTTATCACTCAATATGTTAATTCCACTTCCGAATTTTTTGGTATTACTCAGCACATCCACACTCTATGATAGTCAATAATGGAATAATAATTCTTCTTCCTTCATCAACGGTCTAGCCGAAGAATCTCTGGCCTCCGACTGGTTAAAATAGTTGAACTGCAGGTCACCTAACTGGTGTCACTGATATAATATATTCTTACACTTGTATAAAAAAATACTCCCTTTTAAACTTCAAGTCCTATTAAATTTAAGTTACATAATGTTTTTTCTTACTATGTGACATGCAATTTGATACCTATTTGATACAAATTTGTTATTATAATAGATAACTTTCCCCTTTACAAAAGTTCTGAATTTTGGACCTATTTTTCTGTTACAATGATTATATCATAATTGCCTAAATTTATCTAATAAATACTATTACTATCACATCAAGTGTTTTATCCTACGGATTTAATCCTTTTTTGATTTTGTTTACTTTGAATGGTTGATCTACTCATTTATGACATTATTTTCTTTACATTGCATTATTGGCCTAGGCCCTAACCTTCATTTCTTTAGCATTTTTTCTAATTTACATAGATTGTTATTTAATTTATCTATTTTGAACCCTGGATGTACCATAACAATAACTAACAAAATATTTTAACATTTTTACCCTAAGGTATTGCCTTCCTGGCCAATTTTAACTTCAAACATTAACAAATCATTACAAAATATTTAAAATAGCTTTGATAACATTCTTCAATTCTATGAATCACTATTAACTGATTATTTCTAGAATTGTTTGTTTTTAACTTAAGTGTTTATCTAGCCTGTAGGCCTAATACAATCTACAACATTTATCTATAAGCCTTGATATTTAAACACAAACACCAAAATACTGTCTAGGCTTTACACAACACTTCCAAAAAATGATACCACTTTATTTTAGTTCATTTTTAATCCTAATGATAACAAAAAATAATATAAGTTTATCTTGTCCCCACTGCACGGACACTTATTACATTTTTTACACAGTTTGTGTCACACTAGTTTTGGTTTATTTAATTTATTTGTTCACACTAGTGGTAATTGAAGGGACTGTTATTTTTTCAGTCTTTTCTGTCCAAATAACTAACTACCTTGCTCCCCACTCTCTTATACTAGCACAGTTTTTTTTTCTTACATTAATTAATTATAAATTACCAGATATTTACTGACAGTACTTTTGTATTATACCTTTCATTTGTTTCTACATTGTCTGACATAGTAAAAGGCTTTTTATTTAATTGGTGGACTCTGTGAGGTGACATATTCTGACCTTTATTGAAAAATGACTATTTTTGTTAATTTTGTTTCTTTTCAGTTCTTCATGTGTTTAAGTTATTTGGTAATTAATGTGGTCTTCACTGTCTTGTTGCTTAGCATGTCTTTATTTTAATTAGTGGTTTCGTTGTTAGACTTGTTTATACCTCTCACTTACCATATCTATTGGGTTTATCACGTTATTAAGTTCTCTTCTTCTAATACTCATCATAATTATGATATTACATTTCCTTAACATTTATCTTTCTTCATCCATTGTTTTGTTTTAGCATGGAACCGGAATACACTGCTTAATACACATTTATTTGTAAGTTTCCCTTCACTTATTATCTGTTCTAGTACTTAGTCATTTATTATTTCTTTATTTGAATAGTTCTATGCATGGTGGTGATATGTATCACCACAATATTCATCTCGTCAAATAATAAAAAACAACACATACATCATACAAAAATAATAAATAATTAACACATATTAAAAACGAAATAACAACGAATGAAAAATAACACAAGCGGCCGCTACGAACCTGTACAGGAACGCGTTACACGGTAAAACTAATCGATATCGATTTGACCTTCGATCAACTTTATCGATCTGACACAGCTAATATCATTGATTCTATTGAATAAGATATTATTTTTATGTATTGACTTTTCATTTAGGATATGATCGTAATTCTCTTTAGTGGCTTTATATATTTCAAAACATTCGAGAGTGTCCAGTTTAAGTGATTTCTTGCATTTATGTAATATGTCCAAACTCTCACTAATACTTTTTATGTTGTGATCATGTAAGCTTAAATGTTCAGCAAATGTAGATCTTCCTATATTTGACTTAGAGCTTGGGATGTGTTCTTTATAACGCAATTTGAACGAACGACCCGTTTGTCCTACGTAGAACTGTGAACAATCTGAACAATTGAGCCTATATACACCTGTACTGTTATATTCGTCGAAAGATATATTTTTGTTTTTAAACTTAAGTTTGTTCTCGATCTTATTATTTGCTTTTGAAGCCAATACAATATTTTGTTTTTTTTAATTGGTTTTTTTAAGGTATGATGTAACATTTTGCTATACTCTATTGCAATATATTTTACTTTTTCTTTAGGTCCGTCAATATTTATTGGTCTATTTTGTTTCTTATTTATTATTTTATCTATTATGTTACTTTTATATCCATTGGCTGTCGCTATGTGTTTAATAATGTCAACTTCATTTTTATAGTCTTCTGTGGATAAGGGCAATGACATCAATCTATGTATCATGCTTTTGAAAAATGCCATCTTGTGTGAAAAAGGATGATAAGACGAGGCATGAATAGCATGATCTGTGGTTGTCGTTTTTCTATAAATATTAAAGCTAATTTTGTTATCTATTTTTGTCAAAGTCAAATCTAAGAAATTTATTTTATTATTCTTTTCCGTTGAGCAGACTTGGCTCATGATAAAGTAATAATGGGGGTAACCCTAAAAATTATTATGATGGTATATTGGAAAAAATGAATTTTTATGGTTATTACACAAATGATAGCCATATGATGCATGTAAATAAAAATGAAACGTGTTATGTGAAGAAAAGACTAATTTTCGACAACGGGGGTTAGAAAAATCATGAACGAGCATTTAATTATTTGAGTCAATGGTAGAATTACTTGGCTGATTTAGGTAATGAAGTGTGGTAAACAAGAAAATCATGACTAAAATTTGTAAATAAAGGTGTTAGTGTTAAATGTATTGTGTCAAGGTTATATTGGTAGAATGTATACAATAGTTTATGTAACAATGTTTGTAGTATGTTATAATAATAATAATAATATTTTTTATTTTGATAAAATAATCAATAGGAGGTACTAATGAATTTTATTTTGAATTGTGTATTTAAATTAAAAAAAGTTTTAAATAATGTAATTAAAGCTAAATGGTTTTAGTAGAGGTGGTATTAAAGTAATTTAAAAAGGTTAATTTTATTAATGAAGTAAAAGTAAATTTGATCTGAATTGTAACAAATAGTAAGTGATTAATATATCAACACTAAAAGATTTATAGAAACTAAAAACTGAAGGAAGTAATGGTGTGGTGATGTAATCCGGAATGTTGAGACTGAGTTAGTGTTTATAAAACCAGTCTGGCATACAACTGTTGATATAAACAGGTAGATTGTTTGTTTCTGCTGGAGTTGATGACAACTATGTTGTACTTTGATGAATCAGTACTATGAGTAAAAAATACGAAACAAAAGAAATGAAGTTAACTTTTTGCAGATAATATAATAATGAGCTAATTACCGTAACTTAGAGTTTTGAGAAATTGAGTTAAATTAAATTGGTAATTTAAGAAGTAAACTACTTTAAAAATGTGAATGTCAGTAGTGAATATAAATTTATTTTGATTTGAACTTTGATTTAAATTGTAAGAATATTTGTTTAAAAATAAACTGTACGTGAAAAAAAAATGGTAATTGATTAAAACGTAATAACTACAGTATTTCTTTTAAAGGAACATTGAGATTAAAGGCAATAATGTATTTTGTTTGTAGTATGTATCCTACAATAAGATTGTTAGTATAAGATTTGTATTTTATGTAATCCATGTATGATTTTGGTGGGTGATGTATATTGTATTGTAGAAATAAATACCAGTACTTTATAAAATAATGAACCAGTACTTTGCTAAGAGGAAACGAATCAGTGTGGGATATGGAGTAATGGAAGGCCTTTTGTTAATATTTTAACTGAATGTTACAGAGTCAGGTGATACTGTGGCGGGTATCTGCCCGATCTTATGGTGTTGGGATCTCGAACAGAGAAGTCCAGTAAGGTCGGATGGGTGCGGGCCACAGACACTGAACTAGGGGGGTAAGTACCCATGATTTTAGTAAGGATTTAAGGGGGGTTGCGGTGCCATATCCTCACTGATCCTTTTAGGTTTTAGGCAATGAGAGTTTTTATGCTTCGGCATAAAACCTCTCATTGGGGGGTATTGTAACGGTACAGAATTGTAGGTTCAAAGTAATATTTAAAAAAATTTTAATCCCCATGTAGGCAGTGTTCACCTGTGTGGAACCTCGATTTCATCAACCACGCATGCAGTGTTATGAAAAAACAAAAGTCTGTGTTTTGTCTCCGTACTCCAACAGTTCGGACAGATTATGCAACAACATAGTTTGTGGTAACCGTGAATCAGGGCAAACAATGACACCAAGCCATGTATTTCAACAGGCGGCAAAATATTGCAAAACGCAATGCCTAGCTTATAGCACCTCTTAAAAGCACCAATTGGAGCGCAGACTGGTGATCACGTGACCAGACTCACTCTCGTGAATTACTGCCTTAACGCCAGTTTAGAGGCAGTTCAACTGTAACTCATGGCCGTGCGGTCAGCAAAAAATACTTAAGTACTCGATCAAAAGTAAAGTTGGCCAACTAAATTATTAAAAGTGAAATGTAACAAAACGGTTCAAATAACCCGCAAACAATTAACGCTAGACAAATGACAAAGTAACTCTAACTAACTTCAAGTGACTTTCGGAGTGCGGGACAAAATAAGTGCTTACAAAATTGGACCAGGTCTACAACCAGGCTGAGTACTCATTAAATCACTTTCTTCTAATCACAAAATTTGAACAGCCTTAAAATCTAAACCTGTTTATTATGAGATCTCTAAGGGAATGGGGTTTATTTGAATATTAGTGTGAAAGAAAAAGAGCGGGTGTGTGTGTGGTAAAATAGAGGTTACGTACTGGTTCGTTTCAATATTCATATCCAACTAGTAATATCACTTATAATAGTATTCAAACAAACTTAATAGAGATAAGAATTAATTTCATGGTTTGATATAAAATAGTTGTACAGCCTTTTGTAGAACGTAAAAGAAGGGTGTGAGGTTTTGATAGTAAATAAAAATAACCATGTGATTTAGACAGTATAAAATGTGTTAGCGTAATTATTTCGCACTTAAACCCAGATAACCTTGTCTGCAGTTGATTTTCGTCTGTAGTACTCTGGAGAAGGCACCCTAAGGTAAGAGTTTGTTAATTTGAAGTAATTTATATTGTTTCAATAGGAAGATCTACATTTGCTGAACATTTAAGCTTACATGATCACAACATAAAAAGTATTAGTGAGAGTTTGGACATATTACATAAATGCAAGAAATCACTTAAACTGGACACTCTCGAACGTTTTAAAATATATAAAGCCACTAAAGAGAACTACGATCATATCCTAAACGAAAAGTCAATACATAAAAATAATATCTTATACAATAGAATCAATGATATGAACGAGAAATTAGCTGTGTCAGATCGATAAAGTTGATCGAAGGTCAAATCGATATCGATTAGTTTTACCGTGTAACGCGTTTCTGTACAGGTTCGTAGTGGCCACTTGTGTTATTTTTCATTCGTTGTTATTTCGTTTTTAATATGTGTTAATTATTTATTATTTTTGTACTATGTATGTGTTGTTTTTTATTATTTGACAAGATGAATATACATCGTTTAACTTTATTCATAATGGATCTGATGATGACACCATAGGTGTCGAAACTCGAGTCATCCTATATTGGATTTTAAGAAGCACGACAGAAGGTAATAAACCTATTTTATAATAATATTTTTGTAGTTTAACTTTACACACACACACACACACACACACACACACACACACACACACACACACACACACACACACACACACACACACACACACACACACACACATTGTAACGACTGGATTTGCACGTCTCTGTAAAAATGTATATAAATGGTGTGTTCGCCTCACACTGGTGTCGTTACTTCTATGTTTTGCGCTAACGATGTCCGTAGCGATCCTTCAATTACCAGTACAACGCGAGTGGAAACCTTACCTGTTGTTTCATAGGTGTTTATAAATCCCGGGTGGCGCCAAATTGTTTACTTAAAACAATTAAATTAATAAATAATATGGTTTAGCGATCTTAGCTACGACGGTCTGGAGTATTCAAATTTATTCCCGCCTTCGTTCGACCTTCTTAATCAAGCAGGTAGTTCGCCGACTTTGCGACGTGAGCGCTTACCGTCATTGTCGCTTTCTTTACTAAACAATACCCAATTTATACAATACACTTCCCTATGAAATAAAAACAATGGTTACACTCTGTACTAGTTTCTTTAATTTGTGATTGGTAATTACTCAGTTTGACATTAAAATTATATTTGGTTATTCAACAAATTTGCACCAACAATTATTATAAGACTAATATCTCTAGGGTTTGGCGAATCGATTTTGAACGAATTATACAGTCAAAGATGGCAACTGTTTTGTTTGTTTACTGTTTGTTCCGTTCAAAATCCAAATTCTTGTGATTATGAGAAAAATATTAATAATGATTACAATAAAAAGTACACTACCTTACATTATTTGTACTTAAATAATATAATGTGTAACTATCATTTGTTCCTGCAGTGTATTAAAGTGTGTTTCAAAAGTTCGTAATCTAACAACAGGTTATTTTATTAGTTAACAAATTTTCAGTGTTTTATTTTTTTTTCTTAATCTTTGAAAGAAATATTATTCAGTTTATAGTGAGAGTTCAGATTACTGTGAAAAATATTTAACGTGAGTTTATTTCTGAAATTTGGGTAATTTAATAATACTTGTCAAATCAGTAGACTTGATGTAAACAGTCGTTCAGTTAAATTGGAATGGGGCTTCAATAGTGGTCAATTTTCAATTATCTGGGGTTTCTGGCATCTTTTTCATGTTAGTTGTAGCAAATTATTCATTTAAAATTTATTTAAATTGGTCCTTGGCATCAGTTAAATGTTCTCGTTCCTCGTCTGCTTCTTACGTTTCCATCTATTTGAATTTTGATTACTTTTTATACATTTTAGATTAAAATTTAGGTCACTCACGGCCTGGCGTCTATTCTGGAAGAGCGTCACTTATTGAATACTAATATTTAATGGAAAAATCGTAACCAACGGTCTGTTGTCATGGTTACTAATTGATTCCGATTGGTTGATCATGACTTATAACCATTGTTATCAATTTTGAATTTTTATTCAAAATTACTGTATATCTTCTGATTGCTTTTATTCTTCCGTCTTCCTTCCTATCTATTAAATATTATCACTACTGTTTGTATTTCCTTTCAAAGATTATTTTGACATCCCATAAGATTGGGTTCTCTAATGTATTATTGTTTGTACAATTATGTTAATATTTGTTAATTACATTTCTTTTTTATTTTAAGTCCTTATCTTAACATTTTTCTTTTAATATGATTCACAAATTATCCTTGGCTAGTTACTTGCCTTGGATTTTCTAATTTCCTTGTTAATTTTTTACAATTTGTAGTTATTTCACGATATTAATTGATGACTCGTTGGGCACTTGGTGAAACATATTAATACAAAGGTTTTGTAAAATACATAAAAACACTTGGTAAGTTTCACAAATATTTTAATTAACTCTGACAGCTGTTTCAACTAACTTAAGCCATTGTCAAAGAGCGAGTGAATGAAATTACTGAACACAGGATGTTAGAGTAGTGTAGGTGGTAAACATCTGTTTAGGGCGTATCTGGAACATCTGTGTTGTGAAGGTGAGGGGGGGAGTGTGTGCATGAGACAAGGGAAGGTCTGGTGTCTTTAAAAACTAAATACAATCATGAATGCAAAATATAAAATTAACTGAACTAAATATAAACTGAATGCAAAATTTAAAATAATGATGAACATTCAAAATAATATAAAATAAACTAAACTAAATAACAGATTTTAATAAAGGGGATACACAAAATTCAGTCTGTTCATTGGTTAAATTTTTGTTATTTTTTATTGCTTTTTTAATTTCTAAAATTTCTAACAAATGCATTTTTTTACCTTTTTGTATGTTGTGGAGTAGTGTTATGTTTTTTGTGTCTATGAAGTGATTGTGTTGTAAGCAATGATCTGCAAACGAACAACACAGATGTCCCAGATACGCCCTAAACAGATGTTTACCACCTACACTACTCTAACATCCTGTGTTCAGTAATTTCATTCACTCGCTCTTTGACAATGGCTTAAGTTAGTCGAAACAGCTGTCAGAGTTAATTAAAAAATTTGTGAAACTTACCAAGTGTTTTTATATATTTTACAAAACCTTTGTAGTTATTTGTTTTTGACAGTTAGGCATTTCATAGGCCTAAGTAGTAACTGATTATATTTACTTATTTTATACAGATTACATCTTATTTTACCCTAATGTGTTTTGTTTTGTTATTATAATTGATTTGTTTATTTGTTGATGTGTTTTGGATCCGTTTTTATACTAATTGTATGTTACCATTATTTTCTACATCATGGCTTGTTAATTATTTCCTAACTGATTTTCCAGTGTTATTAGATCTGTATTGATTCACCTTCTTATTTATTTAAATTGCCATTGTTAATAATTTGGCTATTACTTACTATTCTTTATTACATAAAACATAACCCTTAATATTACATTGATTATCCCTTATAACATGGGGTGTTTATTGATTTTGTTTTTAATTTCTTTACTATTTTTTCCTTTTACTATCTTCACTTGTAACGGTACAGAATTAGGTGTCAGAGACAGTAAAGATTCAATTCAGTTTTAATTTGAAAGCAGTTAGTATTCACCTGTGAGGTGCCCCATTGTAACCAGCAACATACAATGTTATCATAAACTGTTTATGTCTAGACAGCCCAGCTCAGACGTATTACGCAACTTCTTGCCAGCAGCAGTCTTTGTGTGTGAATCACAGTAAGAAGTGTGCCACTCCAGTGTTTGCATCAAACGGTCACCTTAAGTAGTCAGTCAGTTGTTAACTAAAATGTTCGGTTGTTAATTACCAGTTTAGACAGACTAGACAGTAGCAGATTACAGTCGTCTGCAATCGAATTAAAAAACAGTGGCCTCGGGCACAAGATAGGCCAAAAATAAAATAATCGGCCTATCCAGTATAATTATTAAAGTGCATAAACAATGTAACGGTCAACTAGTTAAAAAGCTATTAGCGCTCATACCGATAAAGTTACGTGGACCGACGCAATCATTAAATGTGAACGATATGGTTTTAGTAAACAGTAAAAATTAGTAACTGTACAAGGACAAAATTATGCGAATGAGCATACATCAACTTTCGAAGTGAGTGATAAAACAAGTGCATCACCAGTTGGAGCGAAGCCACTACCAGGATGAGTACCATATTATCAATTCAGAACTTTTAACTACATTAACATTTAACTATATTGTAACATTTGCATTTACAGACGTTTTTCTAAACAATAGAGGTCTCTAAGGGAACATATCAATTAACGTACTGGTTCATAATAAGTTGTCATAGGCTAGCTGATTACGAAATATTTATTTTATTAATCCATAAATTCAACTTTCACCTTGTTTATATAAAATCAGATTTTGTTTAATTTACACCATGTGTTAGAGTCAGTCATTACGCCCGTTTAACATAACCTGTCCTGTATGGAAAATCTCGCCAATCGAACCTGGTAAGTAATTAAAAGTAAATACTGGGAAAATGTATTAAGGTTTCCATATTTGTCCTTTTGTCTAAAAATATTGGTGGCGACCTATAAGTTTGGAATCTTCTGTTTTGGTAAGTCAGGGCGAGTACGTAAAAAGATCGTACGAGGTAAGTAAAAAATAATAAGGGGGGAAAGTAATAGACCGTAACACACTTTCTATCCATGGTAACACTAACTGTTGACATTCTATGGGCTTCCTCCCCTGAATAACATCGTATCCTTCATTTATATTTAATCTTAATACTATCTTTAATTATTATCATTAACAAAATTCTTACTTGTTCACCATTAAATCGTTTAGTGTTTATCACTGATTTATTAAGCGTTTTTTTATCTATCACTAGATTTTCTAATCCTATCATTCACATTATTCTTATTTATTAATAAAATTCACTTTTAAACCATTTAGTGTTTATCACTGATTTACTAAGCGTTTTTTACCTATCACTAGATTTTCTCATTATTTTGGGGGTTTTACACTTTCACTTTTGCACTTCTTAAATTTTTATTTTAAGTGTTTATTAGTGGGTAATCCCTAACATTACATTCTCTTTGTCACTTATTAATGTTTACTTTCTCACTATCTCACTATCTCTTTCTTTAAAATTATTATTTATACTATCAATAAGTTTATGTCTTTATAGAGTTCTTTACTACATGTAAACTCTAATTCTTGGGTTAGTGTACTTTTATTTTTCACATTACTTTATTGCGTTTTATCAATTATCATTTACATCAATCATTTAGTCAATACTAATACTTATTTTTTTACATTGGTTAGTTACTGGTTTCGTTTCCATTTTTATATTTGAGTGTACCATTTCTCCTTTTTCTATTCTATGTCATTTGTTTGTGACTCTTTTTATTTGATTTGATTTTATTTCCTTTATACTGTACTTGTTTTGTTTCATCTTCATTTTCCTTCTTCTTCACTTTCATCTTATTTCGTTTTAATTTCATTTTATTTTGGTTTTCTACCTTCTCATTTGATTTTATTCTAATTGGTAGTATTGAGTCAATCACCTTCTTATTTGGTTTCGTTTTTTCCCTTCTCCTTTTGTTTCCTTTTATTTGGTCAATCACTTGGGTTAGGTCATGTCGTCGTTTGTCGCGGCATTGTCATTTTATATTCATTAGTTTAAACATTTTATATTATATGAATTACTTTTTAGATTGTTGATTCATCTTTTTTATCCCTGGTATTGGGGTGGCTTATTTGTGTTGTAACAATATATATACTCTACTTATGTATAATTAATGAAGACACAAAGTAGGGCAAGAACCATACTTCTAATCTTTTCTCCATTACATTTTCTATTATTGGAGTTCCAAGCAAATAACTGGATACTTTCACAGTGGCGTATCTAGAATTTTCCTTGGGAAGAGCTTACAATTAATCAACATTACTATCTTTAAATTGTTCAAAAACATGTAATAACATCCTGAAATCAATCCCATTAAACTAAATGTTAATAACACAATAAAAACACGTTATTGAAACACTGTTTGGAAGATACCCACTGACTAAATTGCTTTCCTATATTTCATATTTCAAACGTAATATATGCAAATGGTGTGTAATAACCTGTTTGCTCAGCTCCTAACAGAGCGTTTTGCCGGTTTATACAGTGGCAACAAATTGGGTGGACGAATGTGTCCCCCTCGACAGTTTGTACAGTGACAATTACTACAAGGTCAATGACCATACGCAGTAAAACATTGCTGATGTCTGAGCCAGTGACACAAGAAGGTGCAAGTGCTCAGCAGTTCGAAAGCAATGCTACGCTTTTCTTCAAGTTTCCCTACTAATATTGTTCAGATTTCAAATTATTCAATAAAGAACGTATTTATTCTGTGATTTATTTAATATTATTTTCTCTTATTTTTTGCCACCGGCAACAGCGGTTACATGGACGCCACACTACTGGATGATAGATAGGCATATGAATGTTCACAAAAGTATGCAATAAATAATACAAAGGAACAAAACTTGTGGAAACGGTGTATTTTTTTTTATAAAACCACCAATATCTCGAAAACAATGAGGATTTTATTGAAACAAAAACCAAAATAAAATTTGTAATTTTCCCTAAATGTGACTCACTGACACCATATATCTCTCATAAAATGAAAGTTTGATGCAAGCTAAAAATTTCATGCAAATTAACACAGACATTTCATAAGGTGGGACAGTTTTAAGGCTCTGTTCTTGAAAACTGTTACAGATCAAAATTATGTCTAAAACCATCCTCAAACTTCAAGGAACATGGTGGTAGAAGAATTTTTAATATCAGATCAGTAGTTTCTGATATTAGCCCAGACGATTAAACAAACTGCCAAACTTTACAACTCTTTACAACAGTAGTATAGATAAGCAAACAGATCAGTAGTTTCTGATATTAGCCCAGACTATTAAACAAACTGCCAAACTTTACAACTCTTTACAACAGTAGTATAGATGAGCAATCAGATCAGTAGTTTCTGATATTAGCCCAGACGATTAAACAAACTGCCAAACTTTACAACTATTAACAACAGTAGTATAGATGAGCAATCAGATCAGTAGTTTCTGATATTAGCCCAGACGATTAAACAAACTGCCAAATTTTACAACTCTTTACAACAGTAGTATAGATGAGCAATCAGATCAGTAGTTTCTGAGATTAGCCCAGACGATTAAACAAACTGCCGAACTTTACAACTATTTACAACAGTAGTATAGATGAGCAATCAGATCAGTAGTTTCTGATATTAGCCCAGACTATTAAACAAACTGCCAAACTTTACAGCTCTTTACAACAGTAGTATAGATGAACAATCAGATCAGTAGTTTCTGATATTAGCCCAGACTATTAAACAAACTGCCAAACTTTACAACTCTTTACAACAGTAGTATAGATGAGCAAGAAAAACTTAATTCACACACATAAAATCTCAAAAGTTGCCTCCACTCAAGAATCTCAAGACTGCAAGTAAATAAAAATATAACACACGCTTATATAAGAACCCAGTATTTACTGTGCAATTTCAACATACCATAATAACCTATCATGTTTCAAGAAAAATGTTTTTAAAAATTTTCAGGTCTGACAGATTATATTTCTAGTTACTTTGTAGCTTTCAGTGCAACTATTTTTAACTGTTTAAAAAGTAAAACTATTTTTGAATTTAAAAAATTTTGCTTAATGGGTACAAAAAAAATTAAGTGAACAAATACTACACACAACAGGACTATTATAAACAGTGATGTCTGCATTATTATTTTGAAAGTAATATTCATTTATTTATTATTTGTTATAAGAGAAAGAACGCCTAATTATCAGAGCTTTTTAATTTCAATTATACTAAGTACATATAAGTTACTAATATTTACAAGACTTGGATTTCATTGTCCATGACGTGTCTGTTGATTAACTAAATATAATTAAATCACTACCGACTCGGAACACAAGAACACAAGCCTCTGACGAAGTTTTTTAATAAGCAAAAACTGGTTCAGGCTATAAGGTACAACTTTTACGTTTTTACCTATAAAAAACTTTGTGCTCTGAGTCAGTAGTGATTTAATTATATTTATTTACAAGACTTTCATAAAATGATCAACTCTCATTATGTTAACAATGACAATTACTCTGAGACATTTCACTAATTTTGAAAAACCTCATGTAGTTCCTGATATTTCATAAACTAACATTCTATAACAAACAGAAACACAATTTTATGTCCCTGTGATTATGTACTCAGTAAAAACAAAATGCATCATAAAATATGTTTTCAAAAATAACAAAACAAATATGAAAAATATTTTTATTCCTATCACTAGTTTTATTGATTTATATGTTACTTATACTAATGACATATCCTTAATTAGCTGTAACAAGCAGTGGCTTGCCGTGGGTACATAACACCTGCTGCCGATTGTGACAGGCCTAAAACTTAACCTAAAAATTAATTCAAAATTTTTCTAGTATCAAGTGTTCTTTTTAGAGCATTTTCTATCATTCGCTGGGAGGAGAAGAGGGTCCCGGTTCAACAGGATCTGACTCTCATTATACTTACACAGAATAAATTAGAACGCAAATAATCAAATTAAAAATAATAAAGACAAACAGAGAAACACATGACTAAAGGAGCAAAACACAAATAGGTACGTAGGAACTGCTACACGTCAGTTCCGAAAACAAACATAGTTGCTAACTGAGCGTTTTGCTGGTTTATACAGCAGCAACACATTGTGTGGACGAATGTGTCCCCCCTCCACAGTTTGTACAGTGACAACTACTATGAGGTCAGTGACCGTACGCAGTAAAACACTGCCGATGTCTGAGCCGGCAACACAAGACAGCGCAAGTGCCCAGCAGTTCGAAACCAATGCTACGCTTTTCTTCAAGTTTCCCTACTAATATTTTTTGGATTTCAAATTATTCAATAACTAAAGTATTTATTCTGTGACATAATTAATTAATATTATTTTCTCTTATTTCCAGTGCTGATACCACCGGCAACAGCGGTTACATGGATGCCACGCTACTGGTAACAAGTCTATAAATTTGAGAATTATTAAATCCCCCCCCCCCCAGTATGTACAAGAAAATCTTCCAGTACAAGAAGCCCTAAAGTACACAAGTTTTGTGAAATATTTTCAGGTACACGTCACTATTATACTTTATAACAATTGAGTAAATAAACTTCTTACGTAGCAGTTTCTTGAAGAATCCTATTTAGTGCTGACTGTTCATCAGTCTTCTTTGGCAACGAGTTTGGATACTGAGCCACAAAATCATCACTAAAACAAAAACACAAACGTATAATTACTTAAAATAATTTTAAAAAGCATGACGTTATTTACAGAGACAAAGTAACTGAATAAACATAATCCAAAAATAAGCTACTTAAAATTTTTAATACAATAAATCATAAAAAGTTTAAAATTTAAATCCAAGAAGGTAAACCAGTCTCTAAGCCAATCAAAATATAGTCTATAACCACCCTGTAATCAATCAATCCTAACTTTCCAAACATCTGCCTGTTTGATTCATGCGGGGGTAACATTTCATGTCAATATTTTAGACAACATAACATCTAATTTTATATATTACATCACCTGATGCATCCAAAATGAGACACAAACCTGATGCAACCACACATATACAGAATAACACTTTTTTAAAGGAATTACAGAAATTTTGTACGCACAAAACCAAGTTCCCTGCAGTATTATAATGATTAAAGCAATGTGGCTCCACTTGTGAAGAATTAGTCAGTGGCTGATGACCTGTACACTCAAAGGCTAAGCACAGAGTACAGATTCAATGAAAACGTTGGCATTTCCACATCTTGAGTAACAGATACACCCACAAAATACATGTGTGAGATAATATGAACTTATTTGTTTACATCAATTGATCTTATAAACAAATATATAAAATATATTTGTATATAATATTATATTCAAACACTTTTTACTACAGTCTATTTCTTGATGCATATTTATAATATATTTAAAATTTATAATTAACATATAGGCTATAATATTAAACATACAATATTTTATACATATTGTAATGAGACGTAATGTGTACGGTAGATTATAAGCCACACGTTGTTGGCGTCATGTTGTAACGATACGTTTTGTCGTATGTAACTAGACGGGTATATATGTCCGTTCAAGCCCCGCGATGGAGTGCCATGTTGTAACGAGACCTAATTACGGTCCTGTAGATTGTTGTTCTATCCGTTAATAAGGTTGAAATTGAACCTAATTAATCGTCTCAAACGTTGTTCGCCACTTTGTAATAGTGACGAGATCGTCGTCTCGTAGAATCTTGTTGTATGGTTTATTTATTATTATTAAAGTTTTGTTTTTTATTATTAATTTTTGTTTTATTGATTTATTCCATTCAATTCAATCTATTATTGAATCCAATATGAATAAATCGGTTCACTTACTCTTTGACGTTGTTTATTAATTTTGTTTAGATTGTTTATAATGTTTTTTGTTCAATATCTTGATTTCGTATCTGAATAAGTTGCATTGACTTTTCTGCCATTAGCTGCGGTGAGTCGATCGGTACACTCCTGTATGACATTAACATAAACACAACATGTATATGATACTTACTATCAGTTGTAGTATGCTAAAGATATTAGATAATATGGTTGGTGATAATCATTCAATCTGAATGTTCGCTCTGGCTCCTGGTGCCAACTATCTCTTGTTGCTCACCTAAGCTATAATTCTATTCTTTTCAATAAAGGTCAACACTTTAATTTGTTAGTAAAACAATAGTTGTTTATTTAACTCACATAAAATGATTATTGTTACAATGTTATTATTTATCTTCCTTTTAAAAATAATTAAATTTGAACATGGACTCTTAATATCATTAATTTCTCAGGGTGGTATGACTGCATTTGGCAAATCGATTATTTTCTGTTTGTAAATAATTAGGTTATATGCTTTATAACATTAGTAGGTTCTTTGAGTCTGCAAGATACACTTCTACAATAAAATGCACTACTGTGATAATGAGTAGGCGGAGTATAAAAATATTAATTGTTGCTTTAACATAACATAAAATATGAACGACTGTTCATTGTTTATAATTGAGGTTAGTAGCAGTTCGTTGTAACCTTGCTTATTCAAAATTGGTTAATTGATGCTTCTTTGAGGCATTACTTATTTAGTATATCATTATAATGTATTACATTCAGTGTTAAGTTCCTGAATAATCTCCAAGATTGGATATAAATAAAACAGGTAATTCAAATTAATTCGCTACGACTAGGGTACACTCATGTGTGACTTTGAGTTCACGTTTACAATTAAATACAATAACATCTTAAAATTATTAATTGTTAGGGTTCATTTTCCCCTCATTGATCATTCAATGTCTCCTCTTAAACTAATACAATTGATTTCAATCAAATAATTAAAATTCTCATTATTAAAAGCTTTCATTTGATTATTGTTTATTTTATTTTTTCCAAGTCCCCTTCCATGTGGAATTTGGGTTATTTATTAATTAATTCAAACAAATTAAATCCGCTATGAGCATTCCTTAACTAATTAATGATTGGTTATATAATATAATGATCATTTGCACTGATAGCCTACTTGCATATTCTGTTGATTCGAAGAATTAACACTTTTTTCACTTTTTATAATTAATTAATATTTTAATTCATTTTGATAAATGCACATCACACACTGCCTATATGCATGAACTCCATTATAGAACACTTAAAAATAGACTGCACTGTCTTCTTGGTTCGACCTAACCTCAACTCGAAGTTTCGAGGTTAGCTTGTGTATTAACAGCTGTCGGCTGTCAAACCCACGTTGTGATGGCCGTTCCGCTAATGTGGAGTATCTCTTGAAGGTTGATTATAAACTGGCTATGGTTACCTGGTCGGGATTCTACACTTCGTATTTTTTAATGAGCTCTGATTGGCTAATTGTCTTTATGTCGTGTACTCTCGGTGAGGTTCGTCAAAATAGACGCTTAACATAGCGTCAGTAGCTGGGTTCAAGATTATGATTTATTGGTCACATACCCAAGCGCAAGGGCTTGTCACTTTCTAATTATTTCTTATAAGTCAAATATCTTACCTATAATTACACTGACAATATTTTTATCACTCCCATCATTTCTACCTTTTGATTACGAGTAATTTGCATACCCTCATCATATAGTTCTGATTTGGGGTTGATAAAGCCGCACTTGGTATAAATTCATAATACAGTAAACCCTCGATTTAACGGACTAATTGGGGCTGAGGGGTGTCCGTAAAATCGAAAGTCCGTTAAATCGCAAATTTTGTTTTTTGAGGATATATTTAAATCAAATAGGCCTATAACACTTGAAATTTTAATACTATTAATATCATGCAAATACCGTATTGTTCCGAATACAAGCCGCACTTTTTCTCCTAAAAACATGGTCGCTAATTTGCCATGCGGCTTGCATTCACGCGCTAACGAAATTCAAAGTTATACCTGACTTCTGGCGAGACGAACGCTTTTGGTATCTATGGGTTGTTTACTGCCTAAGCAACAGCAGTTTGCCGGGCTGTAATTAACTCTGGCGTTATGATTTATGACTACAACCGAATGTTTTAACAGCAAACTGAAGAAAGAATAGGAAGATAAAGTGTAAGTGCGTGCGCGTGTTCGCACCCTTCTGTATCCAGCAAGACAAAGGATGAGTAGAGGGGTGTGAGTAACATGTTTCTAAATAACGGGTAAACTACCAGTGTGGTTTTCTATTATAACAGCGACAACATCGCTTATCTGTACTTTGTTTTCATTCGGCGTTTTTGTAGTGCGTTTACGGTATGAGTGATATTGTGGAGACTAAAGGCACGCAGTCAAATCAAATTAAACGTAACCCGTACGATGTGAATTATAAATTAATTGTGTACAAAATATAGAAAAAACATACAATCGCGAAGCCGCAAGGAAATTCGATATTGATGAATCCTGTATTCGACGATGGAGAAAAAAAAGAAGGAACGACTTTTAAATGCAAATACTGCGCGACGAGCATTCGCGGGACCTCAAGTTGGGCGTTTTGTAGCAGTAGAGTCCAGCGTCTGTGAACACATACGGCTTTTAAGAAGGCAAGGACTCCCTGTCACTAGATATGTTTTAAAATTAAAAGCTTTAGAAATCGCAGAAGAATTATAAGTTTCTGGTTTCAAAGCCAGCTTCGGGTGTAAAAGACGAATGATGTGGCGAAATGGACTTACGCTTAAATGACGTACATCACTCGCACTAAAACTACCGAGTGACAACAAAGAAAAACTCCTACAGTATCAGCGGTTTGTCATTAATTTACGCAAGAAGCATAATTATTCACTTGAACACATGGTAAATGCCGATGAAACGCCCGAATTTTTTATTTTTTATTTACGTATATTTACTGTGGACCATAAGGGAACCAAATCTGTAACAGTAAAGATTATGGGAAATGAAAAGTTACGCGCCACTGTAATGCTTGCTGTGTTAACCGATGGACGAATATTTCACAGTGAAATAAGATGCATATCAGTGTATATTGTTCAGTGTTAGTCATCGTGATGTCTTCCACTGAACGTGTGCGACACCTGCGTCAACGACAACGCAAAGACAGGGATCGTGAAGAATTAAATGAATTCTTGATGAAATACAATTGAAGATGAGAAAATTTGCATGTTTCAAAACAAGAAACAAGAAGAAAAGAAACGAAAGAATGCTCCGATAGCCAAGCAATATCGCCAGAACAGGAGAGTCACATTATATAAAAAAGCCTAAAAACATTTTTTTTTTGCCCCGTTGTGTCTGTCAAATTCTGTCCGTTAAATCCAAAGTCCGTTAAACCGAGGTCCGTTAAATCGAGGGTTTATTGTACTTCTTAAATTACTTAATACTTTAAATACATTGTTTTTATCCCATGTTTTCATGGTGATAACATATTGTTACAGTATTATTCACTTTTCACTTCGTCATGTACAAATAATTATAAAATATCTATTTTCATAGGTTCAGATCCTAGGCTTATTGTTACATATTTTGTTTATCAAAAATATTATAATAATAGTAGTTGATAATAACATTTTATTATGGCCTATGCATAATGCATTGGTCATTATCACTTCTGATAGGGTCCCTTTTCTTTATCATTTGGTTTTATTACCTTAACTATAGTTTGTTAGGTGAGTTTACCATACTCTTGAAAGTTACATTTTTACATGAGTTGTAATTCCTTCAAATTATTCTCATTATGGTTTTAATATCCCTTATCAGTGCTCTGATAACACTGTTAGTATTGTGCAGTAGTTAATTCTGCATTTACAATGATAATTGTTTTGGTTTGCATTTAACGTGATTACTTGCATCTAGCTGTCAATATAGTTTACTTATTATTTTTGTTATTACAGTGGAACCCCTCAAATCCGAACTAACTGGGGCTGTAGCCTGTTCGGATTCGGAAAAGTTTGGATTAGCCGAAAAATCTGCATACATAGTACTCAACACTAGTTACGGTGTACGCGCCACCCGGTAATGTTGCATAGGGGTGAGACGAAGCCGACGGAGGTTGCTGACCTTGACTGCCCGTGAATCACTGTCGCTGTCGGGCGGAAGTGCACTAAAAATAGCCCAGTCCTACTACAATAGGTCTAGAAATCTTTGTATTCCAGTTAGTCCTCTGGCGTTTGCCTGTTGTTACTGTTTCCATCCAGTGTACATAATTTGTTCGAGTTTTCGTTTAAGGTTTATTGTTTTTGCATTTGAAGTGAGCAGTGTGGATCGGGTTTTTTAGTTTTCTTAAATTATGGCAAGCAAACGAAAACATAGTTCTTGTACTTTAAAAGAAAAACTCGAAGTGTTAATGCGACTAGACAAAGGGGAAAGTTTGACGCAGTTGGCTGTTGAATTTGGTGTTGGTAAGGCAACAATCAGTGACTGGAAAAAGAATCGTGCGAAAATTGAACAGTTTTGCAGTGCAACAAGTGAAAAAACTTTGAAACAACGCCATCACGCAAAAGTTTCTGTAAATGAAGAAATCGACGAAGCAGTGTTTTTGTGGTTTACACAAGAGAGGCAGAAAGGAGTTCCTATTAGTGGTCCATTAATTCAAGAAAAGGCATTGCGGCTGAACAAACTAATGAACGGAGATTTGGCATTTACTGCTAGCAATGGGTGGTTGGATCGATGGAAGAGAAGACACGGAATCAGACAACTGACGATAAGAGGAGAGAAGTTATCAGCTGATAATACTGCTGCAAAAGAATATTTAGATGAATTCGCCGATTTGATTTCGTCGGAAAATTACTCGCCCCAGCAAGTGTATAATGCAGACGAGACTGGATTGAATTTTAAAGCACTTCCCACTAAAAGTTTTGCTTCTAAAGAGGAATCTTCTGCGCCAAGCTTTAAAATGAACAAACAGCGTCTCACAGTTTTGGCCTGTAGTAACGCCGCGGGAACAAACAAGCTACCATTAATGGTGATTGGAAAATCTGCCAAGCCACGAGTCCTTAAATATATGAACATGAATTCTCTCCCTGTTTATTACAGAAATCAGACTAAGGCGTGGATGATTGGTAATCTTTTTAAGGAGTGGTTTGAAAAGAAATTTGTTCCTTCGGTAACAAGATTTAATGAAGAAAATGGACTGCCACCTCGAGCTCTGCTTTTGATAGACAACACTCCGTCACATCCTTCAGACATGCAGTTGGTGTGCAGAGACATAAAAGCAATTTTTCTACCACCTAACGTGACATCGCTACTGCAGCCTATGGATCAAGGTGTGCTACAGAACATAAAACTAAGCTACAGAAAAATGGTTTTGCAAACTCTTATTGAAGAAGATTGTTCTCTTTCTATTCTTGAGAAGCTAAAGAAGATAACAATAAAAGATGTGATTTACTGGGTTGCAGAATCCTGGGACAATACCAGTAAAAATTTACTGCAGAGATCTTGGACGAAGCTTTGGCCCAGCCTCGAATTTGTGGAAACACCATTTACAACACGAGATGATGAAACTGAGCTCCTTCATCTCTTTCAAAAAGTACCAGGATGTGAGGATGCTGAAAAAGGTTGTCTGGAGGAGTGGCCAGCACTAGACGACAATGAAGAATGCACCGAGCATGACATAGTGTCTGTGGTCCAGGATCAACATGACAATGTATCAGGTAGCGATAGCGAGGGTGAAGATGCCTCAACAAACGTGACTCATTCTGATACTGCCGTCGCTCTCAACATCGCGTTGCACTACGTAGAACAACACGCAGCTGCTACACCCAATGATGTCATGTTTATGCGATGCTGGCACATCGCATCTTCGGGAAGGTTTATGTCACTTCGCCAGATGAAGATCACTGATTTTAAGTGAAAAAATGTAGTGTAGTGTTTGTGTGTGTTTCTTTTGTGTTTTTCCTTGGCCATTCAGCTCTGATGTTAATGAAATGCTGTATGACTTGTTGTTTTTATACAGTGTTAATTCCAATATTTTTTACGTTTCAATCCTGTTTTACGTAAGTAGCAATACTTGTACATACTTTATTAATTTTTCAATGATTCTTTATGTAAAATTAGATTACATATGATAGTTTTATGTAATAATAAATGTGTTTCTTATGTCTTTGTGTTTTTTTCAAATGTTGTTTTTCTTCAAAATCATGTTCGGATTTCTGGGGTTCAGATTTGAGGGGTTCTACTGTATTAGTATTTAGGTGGCTATAATCCTTGAGTTTACTTATTTGAACGTTATTCTGCCTCATTCAATGTTATTATTTAAGTTCCTACTCTTTTATGATAAGTTTACAAGATAATTTTGTTGCATCATGCACCCATTCTGTCAGGCATATAGTTATATTAAATTACATCAATTCAGCTTTTATATTTCCTTATTACATTATCTGTTGTACAATAAATGTTCCTTATATTATCTATTTATGTCACACTATAACACATTTTAGTTTAACATTGCTTTAGCCTTATTTTTCTATAGTTTTGTTGAAAACTAGTTGGCCAGATTAGGTTATGTTATATTCTGAATATGCAACAATGGATTACTGTCAGTTTTGTATCTCTACATTACATCTGATTTATTTAACTTTATGTAGTACTGGTATATCTATTGTTTATTATTAGATTTCAATTTGTTTATTTTTACAGTCTTTATTATTGGTAACTAGTGGTTATTTACAATTTCAATTCCACTTTACAATCTGTCATTAGTGTTTTGGACATATTCCTTTTGTCATGTTTACACATCATTTAGCTATGAAATTATCATACTGTTATTCATTCTCTTTATTAATGTCTGTGTTCAATAATTAACTCTTATTGAGTACTGTTTGTATTACATTGTCAAGGAAGGTATTTGCTTAATAAGTTTAGGTCAGTGTCAATTTTACAGCTTAGGGATTTAAATCATGTTGTTTATTCCACTTATACTTTCTTCTTTTATAATAATTCTTTTATTGGCATATGCTGATTCATTATAATTCATATTATCTCCCTTTTTTGTGTTTGACCTGGATATTTTTCTTCTCCTCTGCACTGATTCCTTCCTCACTCTTAACAAATTTCTTCATGATGTTGTTTTCACTGGTTTCTTTCTCACTGTTGGATAAGTTTCTTCTTGATTTTGTTATCATTGGTTTCCTTCTCACTGTTTGATCTATTGGGTAATTATGTATGTTGTCTCGTCGTAGTCTTGCTTTATTTTCTTTATTAGTACATTTACTGGTAATACTTTCTTCATTTTATTCACCTGTTTTGGCTTACGATACTTCCTTTATCCATGGTTGTATGTTCGACCTTGTAGGTATTCCTAGTTGTAATGGCTTTCAACTCATTTGTGGTACACGTTGGTGTTGGTTGTGTTATATGTACCATTACAATATATATATATATTACATTTAATATTTATAATTAAATTTACCTCAAGATGTTATTTTTCTATTTGGAACATGTTTCGAGAGTTCCTATTCTCTCATGTTCAGCCTTCGCGATCTTGTTTCTGGTGAAGTATTAGTGTGTTGGCTGCTGGATGCTATTAAAGTCGTTTGTTGGTCTTTGGTATTTTAAAGTTGTATTATTGCGTGTGATTGTGGTATATGTTTTTGTATTTTGTGTATTTTCGATGTTGAGTGCTTTGAATATTGTGTCATGTTTTGTATTGATTTGTATTTGTTCTGGTATTAGTTTGTTTTGTGTTTTATGTTAGTATATTTGTAAATTTTCCCAAATGTTCATTATGGTGCCTTTGTGTGTGTAACTATATGTTTATTGCTGATAATAAAACATACAATATACGATATACGATATAAACAATGTTTTCAAAAGTCGGGCACCATCTTGATATAAGTATATAGACGTAAAGAACTTTGTAATTTTACTTACCTTTCAAAGTCACTATAGGGCAGGAATTCGTTAAGCGAACTCTAGACGAGCGGAAACTGTTATGTGAAATAATAACAATATCTGTTTAAAATTGTTACCAATGATATACCCAATTTATTTTACTGTAAGTACATCTTACACAATGGTGCGCTTAGCGAACATTAAACCCTCCGAAATATCTACGAGTAAACATGAAACATTGGATATGTAATTATGAAATGTTATATAATAGATTATTAAACATAGATATATACCTCGCACAACCCAGCACTTAAGAGAATTTACGACACTCTCCCTCTCACTCTCTCTCTCTCTCTCTCACGCTCTGGTACAATTTTATTAGTTTACTGAGCTCATTTTAAAATTTTAAATAAGATTTGTTTCATTTTAACAGTGATTGAATTTTGAGTTGGTCATTATGTTGAATTATTTGGTTTTACGTGAAACTAAAAAAAATGATGTTGGAACGTTCTCACCCAATTTTTTGGATAGGTCTCACTGCACTACTAGGGTCGTCCGGTCGTGCAATCTGTTCCTTCTTTACATCGTGTTAATGGCCCACACCGTCGTGTCTGCCCACGAAAATGCTTTGGGCAGATCCTACATGCACAACGCTTTTTGGACGATCCAATGGCCGATGACACCTGTTCAAATCCTTTAACGCCCCAACATTTCCGATATTTTATGTAGTTAATTAACCACTTTTAGTGGTGTAAAAGTTAAATTTCACACTTGGTGAACTGTTTGCCGGCCGGCTGCGTTCACACTCTAGTAGAAAATGACTCAGATTCTTTGTTTCATTTTGTGTAGGTGGGGCGAAAACTACGTCATCAAGTTATTGTTCCTCTGTTTACAGCTTCAACTTGTTTACGGAAATACATTCCTCACTGCTGACGTCATCAGGGCTCGTCGCCTTATCTCGGTATGCGACATAAGTTTTTTGCTGTGTTTCTTGTTTTTGCAAGAAAACAGTTAGAATCTTGTCAATTCACTTTTGCGTTCACAAAATATGTATATAGTTCACTCACTGTAGCTTTACAGGGATTATTAAAGGTTTAATTAATTATGACCAAATTGTTAAAAAATGAAGGAATACAATACTTATGGTCTTTTATACCATGTTTTTGTTAATTTAAGATTGTACCAGAATTGTACCATCACAAAACCCCCTCAATGAAAGATTTTGTGCCGAAGCATAAAAACTTTCATTGACCCATTCATACTTCCTAAAGGGATCAGCCAGGATAGGTCGCCACAACCCCCTTACAATTTATACAAAAAGAAAACCAATAACTCACCCGTGGTCTGATGACGATGACAGTACCTGCATGACCTTACTGGACTTCTCCTTCGAGATCCCAACACCATAAGGCCACTTAGGCGCGTAACGCCCCTGCTCTAACGCACTGGCCAGCTCAGGACCGCCGTCATAACATCATCAAACACTGAAACAATAAATTAAAATATCAAAATAGTGGCTTGGTAAATTACTCTATCCTTAACTGATCTGGTTCCCCTAAGCTAGGTGCTGGTTTGTGCTAATAAACACTGGGTTTGCTTGAATTACTAGAAATATAATAAAAAATGTAACAAAAATTACATAGAATTGCCATTCTCTTTATGGACTACCCTGAATTATAAAATCGTTTCGATTCCCATCGATAATAATTAACTCTTTCTATTGTATAATTATTATAATTATAAAAGAAACACATATTGATATAAAAAAGAATTTAATTATAAATGAAAATATGGAAATCCCCATATAAATCTCCCAAATATTCAAACATGGAGAAAAACAAATTATAGAAAAAACAACATCATTAAGAAAATCTTATTGAAATTAAAATTATTATTAAAATCATTACTATCATTATTAACAGGTAATAATTGGCGCTGTTAACAACATTTACCCCTCTTTCTCCTCCACACACACTATTTCCTATACATCACGTTAAATTTTCATAACATAATACATAATACATGATAAGACATTGATACATTAATACATTGAAATAGTTTTGTAATTACATTACATATTTAATCTTGATTAAGATTTGCACATTTTATCTATTTAAGTTTGCATTTAAATTATAAAATTTACAATTTCAATTAATTCATCAATTAATTCTAAACTTTCATTAATTAGTCATCAATTATTTATTACAATTATAAAATTTATTATTAATATTCATATTATTATTATTATTTCAACTCATTTTTACCTCTATACTCTGAACTTTCTACCTCACTAACTACCTAACCTTTCACACTCTAATCATTGTTTAGTCTGGGTGACTCCTATATTCACTATGTGAACTTACGTATTTATCACCATTTAATTAACTTATAAAAACTATACCATAATAAAAAACTTACACTTACTGTTTTGCGTGTTCTTGGGTCCAGGATCTCATACGAACTTTGGGATACAAGCGTAATTTTCAAGGTTGTATGAAGAACTTATACAAAGCATCTTGGAAGAGAAATTAGTTTTCTTTTATTACTCAAAAGATTTTAAATTGATACTTTTTCTCCAAATTTAGATTTTACATACCTTCAAAATATTAAGATTTTACAAGTTGTGTAATCATTACGTCTTATATGCTATTCTTATTTTCTATTACTTACAAGAGAGCCCAGCCTGCCATTCTCACTTAACTTAATTTTAATTTCTTTAATACCCCATACTCTTTTAAAACCCCCTACCCTTACTTTCAATAAACGAAATAACCCCCGGCCACGTGGTCTTCGCGCACATCCATTGTTCTTTTCTAATTTCGTGTGAAAGTGTTCAAAAAGTGTCTGATGTTGTTTTACCTTTTCCCGACCGCGGTCACATAAACTTTTTCGGTTATTTCCCTGTTATATCAGTTTTAAAAAAAATTTTGTTTCTGAGTCCGGTTGACGGGCGACCAGCACAAGCGTGAGTCGACCCAAGACTGGCAGCGTCTCTCAGTTCCCCACTCCAGGAGCATTTTTTGTCAAAACGACGGACATCAATGCCTTGTATGTAGTCGTCACAGTTTCGCCTCATGCTAGTCATGTAGTTGTTGGAGTGACAATAGCAGACGATTTCAACCAGGCACTGCCTGATGTCATAAAAGTGGGTGGGACTTACAACAGTGCTTCCGCAAAGTTTTGGAGAAAACGATGAAGATTATTCTCTCTAGCCATCTTGGTTTTTCAACCTCGCTTGGGTATGCGCCCATGCGCGAGTAGTGACGTGTGTGCACTGCCACACCAGTACAGATTTCTACGAATTTTGTGGAGATGCAAATTCCTCTGCCGTGTTACACCACTGAAATTGCGCAGCGCCTTTGTTCCAAACGCTGTTTCTCAACATCGTGCTGTTGCTTGGAAAATAAAGTTGCACAATAACACATTTATTTCGTAATATTTTATACAAACCCGCCCGAAAACGAAATAAATAAAATTATATAATTGCCCCAAACGATTTAAATAAAACACCCAAAAATTGACCCGCTACAATACCCCCTCGATGAGAATTCTGCTGTGCACGACAGAAGAAATCTCATCGATAACCCCGAAGAGGACCGGTGAGGAACTGGTGCCAACAACCCCCTGGTTCTTAATCTGCATGGGTACATGACCCCCCTGGCTCAGCGACCATGGACTCATCTGAACGAGATCACTGGACTTCTCCGTTAGAGATCCCAACACCGAGAAATCGATCAGACTCGCACCACAGCGCGCCTCGCCTTTTAACATGCTACCCCCGAAAATCCTCAATCCCCGGCTAGAATTACTCCAGCTCCTCCGCCGATATGGATCCCCTTTTTGCAAGCTGGGCTGCCTTTAGCAGATACTGGGCTCACACACACTAACATTACATATTACCCTAACACATAAAAATAAAACTTTCTTTTAAAATTTATCAAAAATTTAAAAAATTCAAAATTCAAAAAAATAATCTTTTATCAAAATTCTCTTCCTTGTTTTTTCTAATTTTTTGTTTCAAACGACTTAACCTAGACCTTTCTAATAATATAAACACATCCTTAAACTAACATGAGAACCACTTATAGTCTACCAATACAATACAATACAATCAAATAAACATGGTTAATGCACACATAATAAAAAAAATCATTATCTAAAATATTCACTCGCTGGCAGGCGAAAAATCAAGTTTTTTTTTTTTCAAAAAAATTTAAAATTTTCAAAATTTTAAAATTCCCAAAAAAAATTTTAAATTTATTCATTAATAAATTTTATTAAATTTATTTATTAAATAATATCTGTTAAAATTATTCAAATATTGGTTTGAATTAATCAAACAACAAATTAAAATTAGATTCCTACTATACAAGCTTAGTAGGTGTATGACCTCATCAGCTGATCGTAACTAGGTCAAGTCCAAAACCCTTGACCTACATATGTTACATATACTCTCTGCACCTACATTAAACATCTGTAACAATCTAACTCAAAGCACAAAATATAATAAAATAAAATATTTAAAATGAACAAAATATTAATATAATAATCAAGTTGACATTTTAAATTATTTAAAATAAACAATTCTCAATTTTACATTACTTTCAAATTTTATCAAAATTCTGTCACTGGTTGAAAAAATAAATAAACAATTGTATAATCTTGATTATAAATTCCTCTCTTTAGTTAACAGTTTAATTCTACATTACTGTGGGTGTTGTAACTCATTTATTCTCATTTACTGTATTAGATCTCTATACATATATATTCTTTCTCCCTCTGACTCTAATATTCATCAACTTCAATTCTTATGACACCCATCTCTACCAAAATATCTATCCCAAAACACACTAAACCCAACTTATCATTTAACACAATTCGCCACCTTCTCTACATATAAAATACTCTCTAACCCTTTGTACATAGGATACGTGTTTCCCCGCCCCCAAAAAACTCAATTCCCTTATCTGGCGGCCCGGATTCTACCTAAGGCGGCCCCTTCCCCACTAAAATCTATTCCTATCCCGTCCCAACCCTTGTTGCGGACTCCCCAAATACACTACCCCCTAATACAAAATTGCCATCCCCAAAAATCTCAATCTCATTACATTACTACAATTACACAAAATAACCTCATTAACTATAAAAACAACAATATGTCACTCAAAATCTACATAAAGTCTCTATTACTACTGTGTCAACATTAATACTTCACCAGCTCTGTTACATCACATCAACTCAAAAACAACATTGCAGCATAATCATCTCTGTCATTTCACATTCAACTTTTAATTCAATTCGGACAGGTCTACATGTCCCATAAAACATTTATCACCCATCAATTATCTTTTATTAATTGGCATAAATTATTGTTATTTTATTTCTCATATTCTTTTTATCTTTACTTCAAAATATCTGTAATACGTTAAACATTAGTTACTTGTAACATTTACAAATCAATATACCAGTGACGTTATTGCTGATCAGCTGATATCCTAACATAATAAAAACACATCTCAAAATTGAACAATTTACATGGAATATACATATTTATTTTTATTTATTCTCACTTCTCACCTCATTGTTTCCCCTTTTTTCTGATTCTGATGCTTATGTTAACCTGCCAGACGATTTACTTATTGGCTTAAACAAATACACACATAATAAAATTACATATTCTTATCAATGCTTATCTAATAGACAACAATAAAATAATACACTTAAAATTATAGCATGAACACCTTATTTTTAAATATCTAAGCAGCTAGTTACCTGAACAGAGCACAAGCAGTTTTATTTGAATTAAACTTTGAATAAAAAAAAAACTTTTATGTCATAAGATTTTAAATTCGTGACTCCTTTGCGTCACCTCCCAGCCACACACACTATTTCAGATTATGGAGGACTGTCTCGCCCTTTCGCTTCCACAGAGACTGTATATTTTGGAGCAGGTTTTACCTCTCCGTGTCTCTGCTTCCGCTATTAAGTTTTAAAGTTGTGAACATCATAATGTTCTTGTTATATAATTATGCACCCTTAAAACGGATCTGCCACCGGTCTTGCTGTTCCTCCTCGAACAGAGTGGCAGCCGCTGTTCCCTAGTTCCGGAGATTTCCTCTAATTGTCCCCCCATTGAATTTCAAGTATATACCAATTTCAAGTCAGCTATGGTCAAGGGACTTGGTATGACCATAGCTGGCCGCTAGCCAAAACGACGGTTAGTGCTGGTAAGACAGTAACCGCCCGAAAAGTCGAGGAAATCTAAACTTTTATTTCACTGCCTGTTTCATCAATACCATTATGTGCGACACGTTCATTTAATATTGTGTGTAAAAAACTTTTTTATTTACACATATAAGGTGTGCCGCACATTTATCGCCAGTTTGGCCTCCGATGGAGGTAACACTCACTGCTACCCCCAACCCTTTTCGCTACTTGTGAGAGCACAGGCCACCCCCACAATAGCCACTTAATAACTACCTAATTACTTAATAAATGAAATTAATCTTTCTACAAATGTAGTCCAACACTCCCTTGTTATTATCACTTCATCGAGTACCAAACTACCCCCCAAAGTCATCCCCACTTCTTGTATTGACAACAAGTTTTTATTTTGTTACACATCGTTTCAAAACGTTCCCATATTCACTGATACTAAAACTTGACAACTATAGTTGGTCACTTAATTCTAAAATTTATTTACATTTTAAATTTATTATTTATAATTTATAACTAAGTGGTCAGTATCCCCGCCTGAAACGGGGGTTTTGCCGAGATGGAGTAGGGGATGGACAGACACCATACGTGAATTCACGTTCCCCTAATCTACCATTAAATCACATTACCTTGCTTTTTTTTTTTTTTTCTCCCTCTCATTCATCCAGGCCTGCTGTCTGTCCGCCCCCAAACCCATCTCCACAAAATCCATTTTTCTTAATATACTGGAACTTCTATCATTTGCTAAATTTTTATTTTGCAAATGACAGTGGTGAAATAATACTTGAAACATTGCCTCACTTTATTTTTGTCTTCATACTCTCCCTTAGGCAATGTTGGTATGTGGTGGTGTGCTTATGTATGCATCTTGAGTGTGTAAAATTTATCTCCACATACCTTAGGGGTCCCCCTCCCTGTTCAATAATGTAGTTAAATTTCTAATTGATACCAATTTTGTGAAGTCGGACCATAGTTGTTTTCACTGCCTGAAGGAAGATCCTGACAACCATGGCCCGCCTCCGATTTCCGAATTCCACGGCCAGGACTGGTAAGATCGTGGCCGCCCGAAAATGGGGGAGGATCCCTTCTGAAAACATACAATAATGTTTGAAAAATTTATTTACAAACATAACAATTAAAGTGACCTATATAACTTTAAATTCGTCGCATTTTGAGTACCTACTATTTCCCGTGTCGCTGGGTTCCTCAGCACATACGCATTCTGCATTTTTATTTCAACAATTTCATAAGGTCCTTCATATAACAAGAAAAACTTCTTTATTTCCCTATCTTGAGCACTGGACAAATCATGTCTTTTTACTAACACTAACTGACCTACCTCATATTTGGTCCATTTCCCCTTAGCATCATGTTTCTGTTTTCGTCGCTCTCCTCTAGTAAGTAAATTCTCGTTCGCCAATCTAATTTTCATGTTTCTGTCCAACATTTGACCTTCAGGTGGGTACGTGAAAAGTTGTTCTAATATCCTGGGCGGCCTTGTTCCCCTGATCAACTCATGCGGCGTAAATCCCGTGGACTCATGGGTGGTACAATTCAGCCACTCCTCTACTTTTCTCACGTAGGATGGCCATTCTGTGTGTTTGGCGTGACAGTACGCCAGGAATATCCTACCAATCTCTCTCATCACCCGCTCTGCTTGATTCGACTGAGGATGGTACACTGCCGTATGCTTGGGTATGATGCCTTCCCATCCAAGCGTCTGCCGCCACTTGCCGCTTATAAACTGTGGACCATGATCAGATAATACAATTTTCGGCTTTCCTACATTAAGCATATAATCTTTGACTATCTTCTCGCTAAGTACTTTACTCGTCGCTCTCTTAATGCTATATAACTTTACAAATTTTGAAAAAGTGTCTAAAACAACAAATACATATAACACACCTCCTCTACCTCTGGGTAATGGTCCATATAAGTCAACCGCAACTAGATCAAAAGGTTTATCTACTTTTATGTAATTCATCTCTCCTTCTACTCTATAATTCACTACTTTCGATTTTTGACATAAATCACACACTCTCAACACTTTTCTCACTCTCCTCTCCATATTCTTAAATATACATGACTCTTTCAAAACATTTGCACACTTTCTCGCACCAAAATGACCATACCTTATATGACAATCCCACACAATTTTATCTATTAACCCCTCAGGTATAATTAACCTCCAATCACGCTCCCCACCATCTACTTTTTTAAACAAAACATCTTGATATATTTGAAATCGCTCATTATATTCAGATCCCTCTACATCTGTTTCTAAACTAACAATTATTTTACCCAGTTTGCTATCAGATCTTTGCAAGTTTTTAATGTCACTTAATTCCTCACCGAAAATTCTATCTTCCCTAGTTAGTTTGAAAATTTCTATTTCTTTAAGGTCCCTACCAGTTTTATTGTCTATAACATCTATTCTAGAAAGTGTATCTGGTACCTTATTATCTGACCCCTTTATGTACTCCCATGAAAAGTTATATTCCTGTAAGGCTAATACCCACCTGGTTAGTCGGCTGTGTGTTAGCTTACATGAATTCAGAAATGACAGTGCCTTGTGGTCCGTCCGGATGATCGTGGTATTCCCTAGGATGTACGTGCGGAATTTACCCACGGCGAACACAATACTTAGTAGTTCCTTCTCAGTTGTCGTGTAATTCTTTTCCGCCAATAACAGCGATCTACTGGCGAAGGCGATCGTTAGGTGTTCCTTGTCGCAGCTCTCCTGGTATAACTCGGCACCTAGCGCTACATTGCTGGCGTCGGTCTGTAAATAAAAAGTCTTATTAAAATCGGGATGATTCATCATGATCATGTGACTAAACTTTCTCTTAATTTCATTAAACGCAGCTCGTTCCGCCTCGCCCCATCTCCACTGTTTATTCTTCTGCAGTACAGCACTCAGTTTGGATGTTATGTGTGCGTAGTTCTCCTGAAATTTCCTGTAAAAATTGCATAGGCCTAAAAAACTCTGTAGTTGCTTAATGTTTTTAGGTTCAGGGAATCGCATTATGGCTTGGACCTTGTCAGGGTTAGCTAATATCCCCTCCTGTGTAATAATAAATCCTAAAAAGTGTATTTCTGTCTGCAGAAACTTAGACTTGTCCCAATTCACTGTTAAACCCCCTCTTTGTAGCTTATCTAAAACATATTCTATGTGTTATAAATGTTCAGTGAACGTTCTAGAGGCTATCAAGATATCATCGACATATACAGTTAAAAAATCTAAATCCTTAGGCTGTAAAATATTATCTAAACATTTGATAAAACTGGCAACACTGGTGTTTAATCCAAAAGGTAAGCGTTTAAACTGGTAATTCTTACCGTTAAAAAGAAAAGCTGTGTATTTCCTGCTCTCTGTTGCTAATGGCACCTGCCAGTATCCAGCGGTCAGGTCTAAGGACGTCATGTATTTGACCCCGCTAAACTTTTGTAAAATCTCATTTATGGGTTCTGGAGATTCCCTGTCAGGTATAATAATTTGATTAATTTTCCTAGCATCTAAACATAACCTTACCTTGCCATCCTTCTTTATCACTACCACCAAAGGGTTTGAATAGGGTGATACTGAGCGTTCAATTATGCCTCCTTGCATCATACGGTCTAATTCCTCCTGTACAGCCCTCCTCTTCGAAAACGGCACTGGGTAGCTTCTCTGCATGTATGGTGCGTGGTCCCGAACTTTCAACTCGCAGATGTAGTCCTTCGCTTTCCCTGGTGATTCATCAAACACCTCTCTGTACTGCTCGACAACTGCCCACAACTCCTGTTGTTGAGTATTTCCTACAACTGTATTTTCATTGAAAAATTTATCGGCTCTATTTGCCCACACACTCTCATTACGCTCATGCATCTCTCCCTCCTCATTCTCTATGCTATCACTCTCAAGACATATATTTATTTTAGTTTCTATCTCTCTATCACTTATCTGTTTATGTAACATTTTTATTCCCGTGACTTTATTTTCATTTACTACTTTCTTAAACTCTATTCTGACTGGTTTATTCCCCTTCTCAAATTTTACTATTTGTTTATTGAAATCTATTACTGCTCCGTTTCTTTCCAAAAAATCATTTCCCAATATTACATCTAAACTCAACCCCTTAACTACTAGGAAAGTGTTTTCAAATTCGACTTCATTTATTAGAATATTTAATTGTACTTGTCTGGTTATTCTCTTACTTCTCACCCCAGTTACCCCCACTACAGTAACTCCTGCAACTGGTAATGACGGTATATTCTTGTTTAACTCTTTTAATTCACCCATGACATTTTCAGAAATTACTGATATCTCGCTACCGGTATCAATTAAAGTTTTATAATTCTTACCTTCAAGGTTAATTGTCACCTCAGTTAATCCTGCTCTGCGTTCCGTCACCTTGTTCTCCTCTTCTTCTAACAGTTCCTTCGCCATGTCCATCTTGATGACGTTATTATGGTATCTGTGGATTATTTGGACCCTCCTGTTTTCCGTAGACAATGGTTCGGCCCGCTTCTCCATTGTCCTCCCTAGTTTTCCGTAGAGGGACCCGCTACAGCTGGATGATTTCCCCCTCTCCCTCTGTTATATTGTCCTACTCCTCTCGGCGCTCCCCTGTGAAATTCTCCTCCTCTCGACTGTGGATTGGGTGGTGGGTTTGCTCGCTCGTTCCTGGTGCACTCCCTGTTTCGATGACATCTGAAACAACTTGTTCTATTAGCATAATTGTCGGTTTCACATGTTCCACACCTCCAACTCTCGCCCCTATTATCGAAACTTCCTCCCCGCGCTCCTCTATGAAAATTCTGCATACCCCTGTTATGATGGAAAAAATTATTGTTATTATGGTGTGGTACTACTGGTGTAGTTGAACGTCGCCCTATGTCGCGTTCCCCTATATTCTGTAATACATCTAACATGTTTTCTAACTCACTTATATTTGTAATCTCCCTAGTCATTAGCGTAATTTGCACTTCTCTGGGCAGGTGTTTGCTAATATGTCTTACAAATGATCGGAAAGGCAACGGCGGTTCTAGATATTTAGCTTCGTTGTATATGGTCATCACATATATGGTTAGGTGGTTATTAATCCTACCAAAATTCCCGTTACCAATTATTTTACTTCTTAATATTTCTTGGTCTTCTTCTGACCAATATTTGTTGCAAAAAGCTATCTCAAAATCTTCATAACTTTCCCATTCTATATGGTGTACTTCCGACCATATCTCGGCACTACCTTTAAAACATTTAATAATCTTCATCAACTTAACCTCCCAGCTACTACTATTAAACCGATTAAACTCCCTAACCCTATTTAAAAATTGCATTGGGTGTACTCTACGATTGTCACAATTGAAAGTCTCTAATTCTATTTCATTATTCGTATCTCGTGTCATAAATATGCGCTCAGTAACATTGTTTACATTTTGATTTTTCACTAAGCTTAATTCATCTCTCATACTACTAATATTTTGTTCAAGAGAATATAATTTTTTGTCATTACTATATTCAGACTGTACATTATTTTTTGATATTACATCGATAGATTCATTTACTGCTTGTATTTCTGTCTTATAATTACTTTCAATTTCATATATTTTAGAGTCTATCTTACTTTGGTGTTCATCAATATTCTGACTAAATTTTTCAACTGTCATTACTACACTATTCAACTTACAATCAGTTTCAATATTACATTTAATAATTTTAGATTCTATGTCATTGTTATGCTCATTCATTGTATTCATTAATATTTCATTGTTTTCATTTATCTGCTTCTCAACTCTATCTATCTGACTGTCTATTTCATTAAATTTAACATCTACCTTTTGCATTGAATCATCTAACTTGGTTTCTACTTGGCTGATTTTATTAGTAAATTCTACTTTGGTATTTTCACAATGTTTATTAATTTCTTGTATCTCACTTTTCAACTCGTCAAATTTCTCATTCTGTATATCTAATTTCTTATTTATACTACTTTTGAACTCTTGCATCTCGTTTTTCTGTTCATCTAATTTATTGTTCTGAACGTCAAACTTCCCGTTGAAACTACTATTCATTTTATTAATATCACTACTCAAATTATCAGACATTGTTTTCATTAAATTGAATATATCTGCCATCGACAACTCTGCAACTCGTGTTGTCGACGGGGTAGATTGTGCTGCTATGTTTTCGTCAGTGAAGCCGACTTTATTGTCATTATTTTTATTTTCATTATTTGATTTTGGGGTCGTATGGATCCCCGAATCATCTGTATTATTTGACTCATTTATATTACTTGTGTTCAGAGTTATGTCGCCTTGACCTACATTCGGTGTTGAATGTATGTCAAGACTACTCATCACAGCTGATTCATTTAATTCAGCTATTTCACTTATCACAGTCGAGTCGGACAAATCGACTCCGTACTCTGTTGTATTTTCCATTATTATATTTTTAAATATGTAATTTATTTCTTATCTGTCTGAACAAATATTTTTTATTTATTTTACGTAACTTTACGTCTTTCACTTAACCTCTCAATTGCGCTTGTATCTTATTTGTAGGTATGGTTTTTACATCAAATTTTTAACTTATAAAAACTGTCCCTTTCGGCTGCGCCACTGTGAACTTACGTATTTATCACCATTTAATTAACTTATAAAAACTATACCATAATAAAAAACTTACACTTACTGTTTTGCGTGTTCTTGGGTCCAGGATCTCATACGAACTTTGGGATACAAGCGTAATTTTCAAGGTTGTATGAAGAACTTATACAAAGCATCTTGGAAGAGAAATTAGTTTTCTTTTATTACTCAAAAGATTTTAAATTGATACTTTTTCTCCAAATTTAGATTTTACATACCTTCAAAATATTAAGATTTTACAAGTTGTGTAATCATTACGTCTTATATGCTATTCTTATTTTCTATTACTTACAAGAGAGCCCAGCCTGCCATTCTCACTTAACTTAATTTTAATTTCTTTAATACCCCATACTCTTTTAAAACCCCCTACCCTTACTTTCAATAAACGAAATAACCCCCGGCCACGTGGTCTTCGCGCACATCCATTGTTCTTTTCTAATTTCGTGTGAAAGTGTTCAAAAAGTGTCTGATGTTGTTTTACCTTTTCCCGACCGCGGTCACATAAACTTTTTCGGTTATTTCCCTGTTATATCAGTTTTAAAAAAAATTTTGTTTCTGAGTCCGGTTGACGGGCGACCAGCACAAGCGTGAGTCGACCCAAGACTGGCAGCGTCTCTCAGTTCCCCACTCCAGGAGCATTTTTTGTCAAAACGACGGACATCAATGCCTTGTATGTAGTCGTCACAGTTTCGCCTCATGCTAGTCATGTAGTTGTTGGAGTGACAATAGCAGACGATTTCAACCAGGCACTGCCTGATGTCATAAAAGTGGGTGGGACTTACAACAGTGCTTCCGCAAAGTTTTGGAGAAAACGATGAAGATTATTCTCTCTAGCCATCTTGGTTTTTCAACCTCGCTTGGGTATGCGCCCATGCGCGAGTAGTGACGTGTGTGCACTGCCACACCAGTACAGATTTCTACGAATTTTGTGGAGATGCAAATTCCTCTGCCGTGTTACACCACTGAAATTGCGCAGCGCCTTTGTTCCAAACGCTGTTTCTCAACATCGTGCTGTTGCTTGGAAAATAAAGTTGCACAATAACACATTTATTTCGTAATATTTTATACAAACCCGCCCGAAAACGAAATAAATAAAATTATATAATTGCCCCAAACGATTTAAATAAAACACCCAAAAATTGACCCGCTACAACTATGCCTTTACTTATTATAATCTTACTCACCTTCTTCTAACTGACCACCAAATTTACCTATCATGACACCAATATCTCTATAATAACCCCCTTCACTAATCCCATTCCGACGATAAATCCTATAGCACCGCGCGTCTTTGTACAGAGATGGGTGTTCCCTAACTGGCTATATACATTCATAATATTTTGCCCTTCCAAAAAATTCGGCAAACACTCCCTTAAACTACGCTATTACCTGCCACAATGCTATACGTTGGCTACTCCTTATCACCTCACCCCCACTACAAAATATCATCAACAACAAATATATGTTTAGCCTTGACTTTACTCACCTCTACAAATAATCACTAACTACTGTGTCCCTAAATATCTAATACTCTCTTGGTATTATTTTCTTTAAAAATTCTTAACTATCTAACTCCCATTTACTCCCATTTCCTATACCCAGGCTCTATCCCTGTTTAAACATTCTACCTTACTGTAATCATTGACAATTGTCTTATAAATTCATCTCTCATCTACTCATAACAGTACATCTCACTTTTCAAATATATATTCTTACTTAATCATTTATTTAATTATTCATTAGGAATTACCTTCATTACAAATGAATTAATAATTTAACTTCATTAGAAACTTTCTATTACAATTTACTTCTGTTACTAATTAGTACAACTTTCTTTTGTACTATATTAATTCAGTATTAAAGAATAATTACTCTTTAATTATTATTCAATTATTTAAAAAAATTTTACTTGTTTAGGTAAACAAAACATGTTAATTATTAAAATACATAATAACTGGTGTACACAAAATATACCTGTAATACAACATCAAAAATACATAAATACATTGATATATAAAACATATGAAACAATGAAAAATATACACTCCAAACACATTATTTTGTTATTTATCAAACTCAGTCCATAGCAGTCCAATTCAATACCACTTTTCACATATATTTAATGTTCATTACACAATGGAAACACTCTATCCTCCATCGTTGAATAACAACCGAATCTTAGTTCTATTTATCTTATTTTTTAATGAAAAAATTTTATGATTAGAAACATTATATTCATATTCATATATCAAACAATTATCAAACAAATATATCAAGTCACGATCGAGTAGGGTTCTGTCTATATCAGTAAAATCATATGTTATAATCTTGTTATTCATCTTGTAATTATCATCATAATTTTCTACCACAGGTAAGTACTTAATACCATTATTCTCATCATTTATTGTTATTTCAATTTCACTGTTACTACAAGGTAAGTATTCATTATTTTCATCCACCGTATCTACCCCTAACCTTTCTACCAATTCTCTGTACTTTCTATTTACTGTAAAAATTTCTATTACTTTCTTTCTCTCACAATACTTCTCTACACTTTCTCTCTTAATATATTTCTCACCATAACACCAAGTTACACTCTCTCTCTCCAAATATGCAGGGGTCCCTAACTCAAAATTACTGCACCACTTATTAGGTACATAAAAACACCAAGAAACTTTATTTGTAGACCTATCGTCTCCCAAATATAAATTGAAGGAACTCTTGTCCTTATAAAAAATACGTGAAGACTTTTCTTCACCCCCTAACACAACATCAAAAGAAAATTCTACCCCCTGCACCCCTTGTACAAAAATACTTTCTCCAAACTCTCTCTCTGACTCAATACACGCAAACACTTCATTATCACTGATAATACTTTCATCATTTTCTAATATCATATTCTTACTACTTGTAAATTCATTATTCAACTTATCACTGTTATTTATTTTAGTAATCAGTACTTCGTTTTTCGTACTATGTTCACTACCATTCGCCTTCTGTTTTTCTAGTTGAATTAAATTCTCATCCAATTTTTTAATCACCTTATCACACTGCTTAATGAGATTATCATTACGGATTTTAATTTCGTTCTTTAATTCATTAATTTGTTTATCAAATTTGTCATTCAAATTTGTAAATTTTTCATCAAATTTATTTAATAAGAGCTGCATCAAAGCAGCGGTACCATCTGGTTTACCTTCTGAACTAGTTGAAATGGATGTAGCGACTTTCTCTGTCTCTACAGATACAGGCGTATTTACCTCGTCAATCTGACTAGTTGGAGTTGGTTGAACATCCATCTCACTAGTCAAATTTACATCAGCTATACTGATTTCTATTGTAATATTATCATTAGTACTCATGTTTGCGATTTCATAATACACGCATGCATACAATCGTATAACATAACCTCGTAAAATTTGGTTATGTTTACGTATTAAAATTTGGCGTTTATTACCTCAGATAACTTTTCCGCTCTCTTTGTAGGCTTACTCGCATAAACTTTTATGTCAGGTCCCTGTTATTACGGGCGACATTTGTAACTATAATAAAATATAGTTGCAAATAGTCATGTCCCTGTTCTTACGCAATAAAAGATACGATATACACAATGATTTCAAAAGTCGGGCGCCATCTTGATATAAGTATATAGACGTAAAGAACTTTGTAATTTTACTTACCTTTCAAAGTCACTATAAGGCAGGAATTCGTTAAGCGAACTCTAGACGAGCGGAAACTGTTATGTGAAATAATAACAATATCTGTTTAAAATTGTTACCAATGATATACCCAATTTATTTTACTGTAAGTACATCTTACACAATGGTGCGCTTAGCGAACATTAAACCCTCCGAAATATCTACGAGTAAACATGAAACATTGGATATGTAATTATGAAATATTATATAATAGATTATTAAACATAGATATATACCTCGCACAACCCAGCACTTAGAGAATTTACGACACTCTCCCTCTCACTCTCTCTCTCTCTCACGCTCTGGTACAATTTTATTAGTTTACTGAGCTCATTTTAAAATTTTAAATAAGATTTGTTTCATTTTAACAGTGATTGAATTTTGAGTTGGTCATTATGTTGAATTATATGGTTTTACGTGAAACTAAAAAAAATGATGTTGGAACGTTCTCACCCAATTTTTTGGATAGGTCTCACTGCACTACAAGGGTCGTCCGGTCGTGCAATCTGTTCCTTCTTTACATCGTGTTAATGGCCCACACCGTCGTGTCTGCCCACGAAAATGCTTTGGGCAGATCCTACACGCACAACGCTTTTTGGACGATCCAACGGCCGATGACACCTGTTCAAATCCTTTAACGCCCCAACATTTCCGATATTTTATTAACCACTTTTAGTGGTGTAAAAGTTAAATTTCACACTCGGTGAACTGTTTGCCGGCCGGCTGCGTTCACACTCTAGTAGAAAATGACTCAGATTCTTTGTTTCATTTTGTGTAGGTGGGGCGAAAACTACGTCATCAAGTTATTGTTCCTCTGTATACAGCTTCAACTTGTTTACGGAAATACATTCCTCACTGCTGACGTCATCAGGGCTCGTCGCCTTATCTCGGTATGCGACATAAGTTTTTTGCTGTGTTTCTTGTTTTTGCAAGAAAACAGTTAGAATCTTGTCAATTCACTTTTGCGTTCACAAAATATGTATATAGTTCACTCACTGTAGCTTTACAGGGATTATTAAAGGTTTAATTAATTATGACCAAATTGTTAAAAAATGAAGGAATACAATACTTATGGTCTTGTATACCATGTTTTTGTTAATTTAAGATTGTACCAGAATTGTACCATCACAAAACCCCCTCAATGAAAGATTTTGTGCCGAAGCATAAAAACTTTCATTGACCCATTCATACTTCCTAAAGGGATCAGCCAGGATAGGTCGCCACAACCCCCTTACAATTTATACAAAAAGAAAACCAATAACTCACCCGTGGTCTGATGACGATGACAGTACCTGCATGACCTTACTGGACTTCTCCTTCGAGATCCCAACACCATAAGGCCACTTAGGCGCGTAACGCCCCTGCTCTGACGCGCTGGCCAGCTCAGGACCGCCGTCATAACATCACCAAACACTGAAACAATAAATTAAAATATCAAAATAGTGGCTTGGTAAATTACTCTATCCTTAACTGATCTGGTTCCCCTTAGCTAGGTGCTGGTTTGTGCTAATAAGCACTGGGTTTGCTTGAATTACTAGAAATATAATAAAAAATGTAACAAAAATTACATAGAATTGTCATTCTCTTTGTGGACTACCCTGAATTATAAAATCGTTTCGATTCCCATCGATAATAATTAACTCTTTCTATTGTATAATTATTATAATTATAAAAGAAACACATATTGATATAAAAAAGAATTTAATTATAAATGAAAATATGGAAATCCCCATATAAATCTCCCAAATATTCAAACATGGAGAAAAACAAATTATAGAAAAAACAACATCATTAAGAAAATCTTATTGAAATTAAAATTATTATTAAAATCATTACTATCATTATTAACAGGTAATAATTGGCGCTGTTAACAACATTTACCCCTCTTTCTCCTCCACACACACTATTTCCTATACATCACGTTAAATTTTCATAACATAATACATAATACATGATAAGACATTGATACATTAATACATTGAAATAGTTTTGTAATTACATTACATATTTAATCTTGATTAAGATTTGCACATTTTATCTATTTAAGTTTGCATTTAAATTATAAAATTTACAATTTCAATTAATTCATCAATTAATTCTAAACTTTCATTAATTAGTCATCAATTATTTATTACAATTATAAAATTTATTATTAATATTCATATTATTATTATTATTTCAACTCATTTTTACCTCTATACTCTGAACTTTCTACCTCACTAACTACCTAACCTTTCACATTCTAATCATTGTTTAGTCTGGGTGACTCCTATATTCACTATGCCTTTACTTATTATAATCTTACTCACCTTCTTCTAACTGACCACCAAATTTACCTATCATGACACCAATATCTCTATAATAACCCCCTTCACTAATCCCATTCCGACGATAAATCCTATAGCACCGCGCGTCTTTGTACAGAGATGGGTGTTCCCTAACTGGCTATATACATTCATAATATTTTGCCCTTCCAAAAAATTCGGCAAACACTCCCTTAAACTACGCTATTACCTGCCACAATGCTATACGTTGGCTACTCCTTATCACCTCACCCCCACTACAAAATATCATCAACAACAAATATATGTTTAGCCTTGACTTTACTCACCTCTACAAATAATCACTAACTACTGTGTCCCTAAATATCTAATACTCTCTTGGTATTATTTTCTTTAAAAATTCTTAACTATCTAACTCCCATTTACTCCCATTTTCTATACCCAGGCTCTATCCCTGTTTAAACATTCTACCTTACTGTAATCATTGACAATTGTCTTATAAATTCATCTCTCATCTACTCATAACAGTACATCTCACTTTTCAAATATATATTCTTACTTAATCATTTATTTAATTATTCATTAGGAATTACCTTCATTACAAATGAATTAATAATTTAACTTCATTAGAAACTTTCTATTACAATTTACTTCTGTTACTAATTAGTACAACTTTCTTTTGTACTATATTAATTCAGTAATAAAGAATAATTACTCTTTAATTATTATTCAATTATTTAAAAAAATTTTACTTGTTTAGGTAAACAAAACATGTTAATTATTAAAATACATAATAACTGGTGTACACAAAATATACCTGTAATACAACATCAAAAATACATAAATACATTGATATATAAAACATATGAAACAATGAAAAATATACACTCCAAACACATTATTTTGTTATTTATCAAACTCAGTCCATAGCAGTCCAATTCAATACCACTTTTCACATATATTTAATGTTCATTACACAATGGAAACACTCTATCCTCCATCGTTGAATAACAACCGAATCTTAGTTCTATTTATCTTATTTTTTAATGAAAGAATTTTATGATTAGAAACATTATATTCATATTCATATATCAAACAATTATCAAACAAATATATCAAGTCACGATCGAGTAGGGTTCTGTCTATATCAGTAAAATCATATGTTATAATCTTGTTATTCATCTTGTAATTATCGTCATAATTTTCTACCACAGGTAAGTACTTAATACCATTATTCTCATCATTTATTGTTATTTCAATTTCACTGTTACTACAAGGTAAGTATTCATTATTTTCATCCACCGTATCTACCCCTAACCTTTCTACCAATTCTCTGTACTTTCTATTTACTGTAAAAATTTCTATTACTTTCTTTCTCTCACAATACTTCTCTACACTTTCTCTCTTAATATATTTCTCATCATAACACCAAGTTACACTCTCTCTCTCTCCAAATATGCAGGGGTCCCTAACTCAAAATTACTGCACCACTTATTAGGTACACAAAAACACCAAGAAACTTTATTTGTAGACCTATCGTCTCCCAAATATAAATTGAAGGAACTCTTGTCCTTATAAAAAATACGTGAAGACTTTTCTTCACCCCCTAACACAACATCAAAAGAAAATTCTACCCCCTGCACCCCTTGTACAAAAATACTTTCTCCAAACTCTCTCTCTGACTCAATACACTCAAACACTTCATTATCACTCATAATACTTTCATCATTTTCTAATATCATATTCTTACTACCTGTAAATTCATTATTCAACTTATCACTGTTATTTATTTTAGTAATCAGTACTTCGTTTTTCATACTATGTTCACTACCATTCGCCTTCTGTTTTTCTAATTAAATTAAATTCTCATCCAATTTTTTAATCACCTTATCACACTGCTTAATGAGATTATCATTACGGATTTTAATTTCGTTCTTTAATTCATTAAATTGTTTATCAAATTTGTCATTCAAATTTGTAAATTTTTCATCAAATTTATTTAATAAGAGCTGCATCAAAGCAGCGGTACCATCTGGTTTACCTTCTGAACTAGTTGAAATGGATTTAGCGACTTTCTCTGTCTCTACAGATACAGGCGTATTTACCTCGTCAATCTGACTAGTTGGAGTTGGTTGAACATCCATCTCACTAGTCAAATTTACATCAGCTGTACTGATTTCTATTGTAATATTATCATTAGTACTCATGTTTGCGATTTCATAATACACGCATGCATACAATCGTATAACATAACCTCGTAAAATTTGGTTATGTTTACGTATTAAAATTAGGCGTTTATTACCTCAGATAACTTTTCCGCTCTCTTTGTAGGCTTACTCACATAAACTTTTATGTCAGGTCCCTGTTATTACGGGCGACATTTGTAACTATAATAAAATATAGTTGCAAATAGTCATGTCCCTGTTCTTACCCAATAAAAGATATGATATACACAATGATTTCAAAAGTCGGGCGCCATCTTGATATAAGTATATAGACGTAAAGAACTTTGTAATTTTACTTACCTTTCAAAGTCACTATAGGGCAGGAATTCGTTAAGCGAACTCTAGACGAGCGGAAATTGTTATGTGAAATAATAACAATATCTGTTTAAAACTGTTACCAATGATATACCCAATTTATTTTACTGTAAGTACATCTTACACAATGGTGCGCTTAGCGAACATTAAACTCTCCAAAATATCTACGAGTAAACATGAAACATTGGATATGTAATTATGAAATATTATATAATAGATTATTAAACATAGATATATACCTCGCACAACCCAGCACTTAGAGAATTTACGACACTCACTCTCTCTCTCTCTCTCACGCTCTGGTACAATTTTATTAGTTTACTGACCTCATTTTAAAATTTTAAATAAGATTTGTTTCATTTTAACAGTGATTGAATTTTGAGTTGGTCATTATGTTGAATTATATGGTTTTACGTGAAACTAAAAAAAATGATGTTGGAATGTTCTCACCCAATTTTTTGGATAGGTCTCACTGCACTACTAGGGTCGTCCGGTCGTGCAATCTGTTCCTTCTTTACATCGTGTTAATGGCCCACACCGTCGTGTCTGCCCACGAAAACGCTTTGGGCAGATCCTACACGCACAACGCTTTTTGGACGATCCAACGGCCGATGACACCTGTTCAAATCCTTTAACGCCCCAACATTTCCGATATTTTATGTAGTTAATTAACCACTTTTAGTGGTGTAAAAGTTAAATTTCACACTCGGTGAACTGTTTGCCGGCCGGCTGCATTCACGCTCTAGAAGAAAATGACTCAGATTCTTTGTTTCATTTTGTGTAGGTGGGGCGAAAACTACGTCATCAAGTTATTGTTCTTCTGTTTACAGCTTCAACTTGTTTACGGAAATACATTCCTCACTGCTGACGTCATCAGGGCTCGTCGCCTTATCTCGGTATGCGACATAAGTTTTTTGCTGTTTTTCTTGTTTTTGCGATGAAAACAGTTAGAATCTTGTCAATTCACTTTTGCATTCACAAAATATTTATATAGTTCACTCACTGTAGCTTTACAGGGATTATTAAAGGTTTAATTAATTATGACCAAATTGTTAAAAAATGAAGGAATACAATACTTATGGTCTTTTATACCATGTTTTTGTTAATTTAAGATTGTACCAGAATTGTACCATCACATGTGGTATATGTTTTATTAGTGATACATTGGTTATGTCTGGGAATTCGTGTCCTGCATTTATTGCATGTGTGGCTAAATTGGATTTATATATTTCTGGTATATACTTCACCAGAAACAAGATCGCGAAGGCTGAAGATGAGAGAACAGGAACTCTTGAAACATGTTCCAAATAGAAAAATAACATCTTGAGGTAAATTTAATTATAAATATTAAATGTATTATATACATCAAGAAACGGACTGTAGCAGAAAGTAATTGAATATATTATATATATTATAAATAATTATAATATATATAATTATATTAAATATATTATATATATAATACAATGTAATATATTGTTACGACATTACTCATGTAACATGTGCCATCAAATCACTTTCAACATGTGCTCACGAGACTTTCCTGGAAGCCGCCAGCCGCACGGACTGTGTCAAGGCCGCAATTAATTACATCGTAGTTTAGAGATAAGGCATAGTTTGGAATCTTCTGGTCTGTGAGCGTTGTATAAATAATACAAGGCGTCAGCAGCCTTAGTTTTTCAGTTATTATCGCGCGATATTACTGTGTGTGTTCAAGTGGTTATTAGTGAAGTGTTGTATTTTATAATCGGGCAGTGTAATTGTAATACAATTGTGTTTAATATTAGTTGACATTTTATTGTGTGTGAACAATTTTTATTTGATTTGTTGTAAGAGACTGTGTTGTTAATTACGAACTGTTTAACTGTGAAAATTAAAGCTGGTGATTAGTGACTTAATTGGTGTCTTGTATTTTGTTTTCCACTGTACATACAACGATCAAGTAGACCGTCGTAACAAAATATATATATATATATATATATATATATATATATATATATAATTAATGGTTAATTATTATATTATTAACAATTATAATTTTATAATTATAATTATAATTTTTAATAAATTAAAATTATTAATATTATTAATTATTATATATATTATCAATGTTATAAAATATAATTTCTTCTGGAAGTAGTTGTAGTATATTTTTATTGTTTCAATTCACCTGACGTATGTTTCACTGAATATATATCCTCAGAGGTTTGTAAATGAATTAACAAACAATCAAAATAATTCAATTTCGGTACAGAAACTAATGAATAATCGAATTTGTTTTTTTTTTTAATAAAATAACTAATAATTGATTCAATTCGATTTATATTATTGATAGTTTAATTTTTCATTTACTTAATCAGCTGTTTTGATGGTTATATCAGAAATATTAAATGTTTACATTTTATTTAGGCTATTTAATAAATTTATAATTTTTAATAGATCATCTTGTTTTGTTTTTGAGTTTGTTCTTTATTAGTAAATTATTGTTTTCGTGTTTGTAAATATTAGAATTTTCCCAAATATTCATTTTTTGCCTTTTTTTTTAATGTTTTTAATTAATTAATATGACTACATTAAGTGAATAAATACTACAATAAACAGATCTATTATAAAAAGTCCCTTTCACATTATTATTTCAAATGTAATATTCTTTTATTTATTATTTGTTATAAGAGAAAGAGCACCTAATTATCAGAGCTTTTCAATTACAATTTATATTATACATTTTTTAGGTGAAATTTTTGTGCTGGCAGAGAGAATTCATATGAAGGGCTCTTCTTAGAGCCAAAAATGGTTTGCCTCAGTACTGAGGTTTTTTAGGCAGAACACCTCCCACGTGCTTTTTTGCAACTGAAGATGGCCTCTGTTGGTGAAGTTGAAACGTTTGGTTTAAAAACCACTAGACCATGGCCTAATAGCCTTGCATACAACCGTAAACTCACACATGTGAAGAGAGTATGAGAAGGGTTGGGGGATGTAGAGGGGTAGGGAGAAGTGAGACATCAAAATATAATTCACTACTACCTCTTTTTAATTACCAGTAATTATGGTGATACCTATTACCTGTGAACTCGTTGTATAGTTGTGTTATTGCTAACAGGATCTACAAGGAGATGTGTTCTTTCATTTGCTTCACCATTCTGCAACACACAAAAATATAATACTGACACATCCATATGATTATTATTTCAAAAAAGGTTAATTTACCTTTGAAATCTTTCCTTCATTACGATCTTCTCACACAGATTTTGTAACATCACTTAATTCTCTTCTTATAAGGAAAAAACGAAAAGTCTGACTATTGTATAACTTACTTGTTTTTTAACCGTCCATCTCAGTAGTACGGACTTTGATTTTCCAAGCATCACATGGATCTAACAAAGATAAATTCATAGTGTCCATACATAGGGAAGACAGTGTTTGTAGTTGACTGCTTTACATTTCAACGCTTCCTTCCTAATCTATAAACTGAAAGTCTCCCAAAATCCTGTTCATAACTCTGACAGACGATAAAAGCTAAAACCTTAATGTCTATCCAAACTTGCTTGGTCTAAAATTTTGCTTGACTGCTAGATTCTAACTACTCAGTAGATAGATTATTATCTATTTTCAGAAACACTCAGAATTATTTAGGTGCACTCCACAGAAAAGCTCTCCTGAGTCATCTTATTATTGTAGATGATTTAACAGCAAAAGTAGATTACAAAGAAATAATAAAAGTTGCCTAGTAATAAATAATAAATCAACACAAAGTTTATAGTGGTCTGAATTAGCTAAACAACTTATCTTTAAAATCAAATTATTTTGTATTCATTTATATTCATAACTTAATTTCAAAAACTTAAAACACATAAATATAGTGTTCTCCTCTAATGTAACCTTTACACACATTGCCCACAAAAGACCACTGTTTTTGTATATCAGTAAGAATAGTTAAAAGAACACCAAAAATCTTGTCTACTGATTTGCTGAGTGATAGACAACATGTGTAGCTCACACAACACTAGTCATGTGGTATAGTTCACTGTCTCTGTTCCATTAATAAATATCTATACCACAAATTGCATTCAGAACCCCCCAATGCTTCAGGATAGGGCAATGTATTAAATCTATCAAGACTTGCTTCAACTCTTGAGGGGTCTCCCCGGAACACTGTAATTTTACTTTCAGTTGAGAATGGTAAATGTCACTTTGATTCACAGTACTCAACGTATTGCAATGTGAACTGCTCTATTTATACCTGGCAGAGACAGTTAACAGCTTAATAATATTATGAAGTTCATGATAGCGTTGATGCCCAAGAATAATTGGGCATCTCTGAGAACATGTAGAATGACTGGGAATATGCTAGCCACCATCTAAGTATCGTCATTATCATCGTGCTACTTCTAGGGTGTCCACAGGGAGGGGGGATCATGACGCAGGCTGTCATTGCAATTTTTGGTGGGAGTTTGACAAAAAAACTTTGGGAAAGTATAAAACATTATAACTACAGTGCAATAAAAAATTGAATGCCATTTAGGTGCTTGATTAATTTTTTGGGCTTTAAGAGACTGAAAGTTGGCTGTAACCAGTTGTTCAGCTGAAAGAGCTATGAGCCAAGTTAAAATAATAAAAAAAACAGGTACAGATCTGCAATGGGAGATACATGGCTTTCGAACCTTATGGTTCTAGCTTCAGAGAAAGACTTATTAGAGTTGATTCGTAATGAAGAAATAATTGATGCCTTTTCTTTATCGTCTTCACAGAGGAAGAAGTTACTGTGCCGAATGTAAGCCAAAGCAACTAGGAGTTCATCAGACCATTATTTTTTCTTCTTTAAAATATGCTTTGTTGATATTTTGTTCCTTTGTTGTGAAATATTGTTGTACACATATTAATTTCATTAGTCTTTTTATTTATTTATTTGTTTAATTTTAAATGAGAATTTATTTGCAAACCTGTACTATTTTTAGCTTTAGTTTCTTTCTAATAAAATGCTTATTACAATGACATTTTTGTTTAATTTTAAATACCTTTCCTGGGGGAGGTTCATTAAGTTTGGGAGGGGGGATGAGTCATCAAGCTTAGGGGACTGGGCGCCCCTGGTTACTTCTGTAGTGCAGTGTACAAGGCAGGATGGCATGGTGTCTGTGAATCTTTGTTATAGCCTAATTTGAACAACGAGCTTGAGATGTGCAGTGGACAAGCACTTGATTCCAAGGCTAACAAAATTTTCATTAATTTTGCTAATACACACAACAATCTTGTACGGTGTTTTATTGTTGCACTTCAACAGCAACAAGGCTGACAAAGAACAACATACAAATGCTGTGAAGCGATAGTATGTATCAGAGAGACAGTATGTGAGTGAGAGAGCTAACGGGTACTACATATTCTCCTCTCTAGTCACCATATGCTACACTTTTTATGATTCTTACACTGACTTTGTGCATGTTACTGTTCAAATACTAAGATTTATTTAATATAATACTGACAATTGGGAATGTAGGAGTGAAGATTTTCCGCCCTTTGAAGTAGAGCCATTCAATTTTGATGTTTAAGATGTCCCTTGCATAGCACTTGTTCAATCTTGCCATTTCTTATCAGAAGACAACAAAAACATGGCTTTGTTTACAATGCGAACTACACATTCAGTTTTGTAACTCAGAGCTAACTGTTTGTTGTTATGCATGCTGTGCGTTAATTTTTTAATAATTTGTTTGTTTGTTTATTGTTATTTGTCAATAACAAACAAGTAGTTGTTAGTTAGAACCACACTATTAGACTAATAATTAAACTTTAAAAATTACATGTAGTGAACTGATTTTAAATGTTAATATTTGTGTAGACTATGTTAAATTTAAGTTGTTAAAAATAGAACAAATATTTCAACCCTAACAAACGTTTTGAATTCTGTTGCAAACAACAGTCTGTTGATAAAACTGCTGCAAGCTGTCTGTAGTAGACCATGTGGTTGTATAGCACATCATGACAGCACCCTCCCCCCTCTGAACTGTCATTTTAGAAGTTATATTCAGCAAAATATATTGTCAGATCTATAACTGTTATCAATGTTTATGCTGATAACAGTTTTTATTTCTGCTCATTCTCTTTTAAAAGTCATGTTACTAATACTGTTTAAGAACCTTTATAGTAGCTACAGTAAAATTGAAAGTTAAGGGCATATGCGCACAAACCAATTTATGGATGGACGAGTCCATTTTGAAATTGTGAATGGCAGGAGGGTAACGTAGAATCAGCTGGTAAGCAAGTGAAGGTGTTACCAACTTGCATGTGATGTTTTAGTTACCCGTACATTGTTGGTTACTGTGTGACGTACTATCTCAGTCTTGCAATTGTTATTATTATTTCATTTTATTATTAATAGTATCATTGTTTTACAGTCACTCATTTGTACTGGTTATTTAATTTTTTAGTTAGTTTCTATTTGTAGTTTTTATTTAATTACATATTATCGTAATTATTTGTGTTATCATCCAGTAACGAGATTTGTTAAAATGGATACTTCTCCTTCAACTAGCATATACAGGAAAGTTATTCATTGTCAAGCATGGGAAGTAATAATAAACAATTTTTTTTGTCCAGGATTATAAAGATTCTTGCAATTAAATTAATACGAAGAACGCGTTCCTTTATGTAATGATAAACTGTAGAGATAGTCAAGTGAAATTAAGGAGTGGAAGTGTACAGTTTGCACATTCCATTGCAATCAGAACGGTCAGAAAGACTGTAGTTTTTTACATCTCAGCAGTACACAATGATAGAACCAAACAACACTCAGATATGTTCATAAAACATTCTGATATGCAACAGCAACAAATTCCGATACGTGTAAACAGTAATACATCTCATTTGCTTTATTTGTATAGTAATACAATTACAATATTATTATTGTTATTATGATTTGACTTACGTCAGAAACAATAAACGTATAATTCTTTTTTAAAGCCAGCTGTGTGACTGTAGGCACACACACACACACACACACACACAGAATCGTGGTGACACATTTACAAACAAACCTTAACAACTTTGTCGAATTTTGTTGCTTCTCTGCTAAATACACTTTTCCCTCGAATGAGGCCTTTCGGTTTTGCAACCATTATCAAGTTCTTCCTACAATATACTTGATAGTTGTAGGAAGAACTTGATAATGGTTGCAAAACCGAAAGGCCTCGTTCGAGGGAAAAGTGTATATAGCAGAGAAGCAACAAAATTCGACAAAGTTGTTATGAAGACTGCTAACAGAGAAAATAACTGACAAACCTTAACAGTCGCGAGTTTTTGTTACTATTAGAAATAATGTTCATAGGTTGGCTGTACCGTCACTGATAACAACAATTCTCTTCTCACATCTCTTAGCGACTCCCACCACATCGCATTTCCCCTCTGACCGTATGCGTTTCGGACATTTCCATGCCCTTAACTTTCAATTTTGCTATACTTTGCTAAATGGCCCGCCTCTCAACAGCCCTCCTTAAAAAGTGTTCCAAAACAAAATACTATATACACACACTGGTATAATTTTGAAAGCTTCACATTTCTTGAATATTATTTAATAGCTAACTGTGGTAATATTTTTTGGAATGCCCCTTACCTAAAAAACTGTTAACATGTGTTCTATTGTCTCTGTACGCTTTCTCAACATTGTTTTTCAGTACAGGATTAAGATCAAATTATACGAGATGATTAACCATTTAGCCTATATAAAGAACCACTTATACACTTTTCCTAATCTATAAATATCAAATTCACCTCTTCTCCACTTTTTTCCCAATTAGGCCTATTGTAAAAAATTATGTCTCCAACAAGTGATATATTGGATATGAAACTGTTTTTGCTTAATTCATCATGTTTTTGTTTGTAAATGTCTGAAACTTCTATTTCCGAAGAGAGATTTCCTTAAAATGGAGCCTTTTTTTCTGTTAATCAATTTGCTGGTTCTACTTATAGATATTACATATTTTTCTCTCATATTCTTAACGCATTTGAATATGCTCATTAAACTGTTTTCAATTACTATGATACAATTTATGGTTAGGAAAACCGCTTAAGCTCAATAAAAATTCTGGTTAAATACATATATTCACACAAGATACATATTCTTTACAAAGATATGTATTCCTTACACAAGTCCTGTTTATTCTTTTACAGAGATTACTAGGATTGAAATACCCGATTGATTTAATTTAGCTTATTAAGTTTTAAATGTCTATAAAATTCGGAAATAAGCGTTTCTCTCGTACAAAAATTCTGACGTTTCACTGCTGTTTGCTATCGTTTCACTAAATCTCGGCTGACAGTTGTCTAGTATTCACTACAAACATGGGCAAAAAAATTAACTGCTTTTTCTAAAGAGATCAATGTTACTAGAGAAAACAAAACTATTGTATACACATCTTCGACAGAAAGAGTATAAAGATAACTATTTCAATAAACATGAAAAATGACACGAATTTTCAATGTGTTTCTGACGCTGTAATCAGATAACAGTTTATACTTTTAATTAAAATTACCAATTAACGAACAATATCTGAAACGCCCACGACTATAATTGTTTTTTACCCTTTTGAAAACAAAACAAACAATTATGGAGCTTAATATCTTTAAGGTAATGTGAAACTTTTTTCAAGTCTAGTGATATCATATTCAATTACATCGTCAATTTAATTTTCTTAAAGTATTTTTAAAGCCATAAAGCACACAAATAAGGTTAGGACGGCATAGCTGGTTTACCTGTGACGAACTGTCTTCTTTGCAGCTGTAACAACAACCCATTATTAAAATTAAGTTTATTATACGAACTAGAAAATAACTCTTGAATAATATCACTTTAAATAACGTGACATATAAAAAATTTGTTTCTGTAACTTCAATAACCAACTATTACACGATCAGCTGATCGCACTTGTGTACTACCAATTCCACATATGTCAAACTTGGAGCAAATAGTGTCCCGGTTCAAATCATAATAAAAAATTGTCTGAAAACGTTTAGATTCACTATAGCTTATTTGAAGATTCGTCTAATAAATACCATTTTACTCATACGTTATTGTAACTATAATTTGACTTTTAAATACAGCCTCCGCACACGGCGCGACTACTTTACTACACGAGTTGAGTAACTGGTTTGAGACGCAATCGTTTTGTTTTTGAAACTTTAGTTTCTGACGGGTTGCTACTGTCCGCAGACGGAGCAACTGAATTTTGATCAAAATAAATCAGTATCGGGCAACCTGTTTAGTGAAGATGACGTGAATAGAACTCTAGTGAGATGTTTTGTTGACATTCTTCTTCAAATTATTATTATTTTTTGTAGCAGTAGCGATGAGGAAGACGTTGTTAGATTAATAAAAAATATAGAAGACGGTGAAGAGGTGGCAAGATATTCTGGATTCATCCTTACATCGAACGAAATATTAAGTGCAGGCTTTTTGTAGCTGCTATTCGGCTGAAAGAATCAGATTCAAAATTTTAAAATAGGCTTTTCCACCTCTTGGACGAAGGAATGGACGCCGCCTGATCATTCATTTTATAGATGAAAGTATAAAGTTAATACAAATTATAAAAACTAAAAATGAAACTATAAGAACTTTAAAAAATTATAAAATGAATTTACAGTAAAAAACGCAGACGGAAAAGGTTGCACAACTGCGCGACACAAGTTGCTTTTCGACCACCAAGCTGGTTGCGTGCGACTGAAATGTGAGCGATTTCGAACCGTCCTTTGCGATCTCTTATCTCGTTGTGTGTGGCGCCCCTACTCCACTACGGTGAAGATCGCAAAACAATTTGGTCGCGCAACCTTTTAACAACTAAAGTCACAAAACAGTCGCGCCGTGTTATCTGGAATGAACAGCCCCATGAGTGATTATGTGATTATCAGTAACTATCTCCTGACTCTGTGTACAATCCAGACGGTAAAATTTGAATGATCTTAAAACTTCACTTATCAAACGTTTACAGAAACAACTCTCAGATGTGTGATTTAATTGTTAAAACACTCAAGAAATGGCTTACAGACAACACTATATAATATCTTAGTAAAATTTTAAATAATAATAAAACTTAACCTTTGTTATTAAATATGGTACATAAAAAAGACAACTATAAAAAAAGAATTAAGACTTCAGGTATATTTCTAAAACCAGGCTTCCATCATATCTCTTATGCATTCCCGCATATATAAAAGTAAGCCAATAAAAACTTGCCCATTTTACTAAAAAATTCTAGGCTACTCAAATCTGAATCAAGTTAAAATAGCCCAACTTAGTTGAGCACAGAAGGTATTTGAGAAGTATTCTAGCTTTAAAATACTGAACATCTAGAATTTCTGGCTATGAGTAAACAAAATTCTTTTCAACAATCTTAGGTGCTTGTAATGGTGATCCATGTCGTTGCTCCACTGCCAAACATTGTAACCCTGTGTTTGTATGATTCTTAGACATTGAGACTGCCCGGAATTCTGTTTGTCACTAAAAATTTTTATAAAAATTTATCCTGATAACCATAGTTTTTAAAAGTATTATATTATCCAATAAGGCTGTAAGTTGTGAACAATATGTGTAATAGAGAGAGGAGGCAACAGCTTTGAGATGCTGTGATTTGGAAAGACATTAACAACAAATATATAGATGAAATTAAAAATGATCAGATGCTGATAGAGTAAGTAAGATGTTTGTGAAGGAGAATAATTGACAGAAGAATTGAACCAATTACACAATACACTGTTCTGTCAACTAAATACAGTTGTTCTGTCAATTGGTGACAGAGAGTAAATTTAAAGGTTGAGAAAGACTTAGGCTTTACTGTACACAAACTGTGGATGATAAATGCAGAACATATGAGATGATGAAAACCAAAATACAAAGAACAATCATAATGGAAGGCTGCTCCAAACCAATTTCAGATTGACAATACAAGAAGAAAATCTACATAAGCTACAACATAATAAAAAAATAAACTAGAATATTTTAGCAAAAATAATATATTATTTTATTTATTTAAAGTTCTTGGGTTTTGTTATCTATGATGTGTCATCACTGTTAATCTGCAAACACTGTTCTAATACAAAACAGTAATTTTTTTAGATAAAAATTCTTAAAAATTAAAAATTGTTTAAACCTTCAGTTTATTAAAAATTTATTAATATTCAGTTATGGATATCTGCTGAAGCCAGTGGCTATGACAGAACAATAATTACCAGAATTTCTATGCAAAACCCAACCAAACAAAATATAATTTTTATAAATTACTCTAGTTTTTTTATTTTGTTGTAGTTTATATAGATTTTCTTCTTGTATTGATTCACCTGGCATTTACAACAAACTAAAGTGCTCACAATGCAATAGATTCTACATAGATTGGAGAGGATGCAGCTTCAAAGAAAGATATATTGAACACATGAAAGCATGCACAAACATCAACCGTGACATGGAAATCCTTCATGTAAACACAAAGACCGAAAACTAGCCACACTCAAACAACTGGAAATATACGAACATACAAGAGCATGTGGAAACAACATTCTACATGAACAGACACAATTTAAATCACAAATACTATTTAAACACATTACACAACATACACACACAACAATGATCTTTTAAACACTGGTGTCATCTCCAAAAACAGAACTGACAGCGCTCTTAGTGGCAGCCTGTGATAAAGCAATGAGCAAAAGCTGGCTCAGGCAATACGGTAAAGTTTTTTTTAGAAATTTTACCTATTCTATTCCATGTTGGAATAGAGCTTGCAAATCAGTTATTTAAAGTGTCAGCAAATTAACTAAAAAAAGTATCCATTAAACAACTGATTTTTCATTTCCATTGGAAGACTCATAGTATTTCCACTTGTTTTATTTGTTCTCTTATGCAGTGCATATTAACACATTTGCTGCTGATGTCATGAATTCGTGACATGGCACATGGTCTCTGTGGTGCTCACATCATGTATCCATGACATTCGCTCAAATCATGTTGTTAATACAGAGTGAGCATACAGCATAGAGGTTTCATTTTTGTTTGTGTTTAGTGAAACCATTACAAAATATATGTGTTTTCTTAGCTTTGTGTTTCCCTTGTGTCAAAAAAATAGCACAAAAAACACACATGAGCACCTAGTGTTCATAACATAAAAAAAACCTTAGCAGTGATTGTGTTAAGGATAAAAATTAGGTTACAAGAACTTAAATAATTATTGCTATTCAGATGTCACTGAATAGTGCCAACAGAGTTTGTGTAAAATAGCAAGTGAAAAAAAGACTGCCACAGACAAAAGTGTAAAATGATAGACAACACTCTTCGTACACAATATGAAATATATTTATTTCACTACCGACTCAGAACACAAAGTTTTTTATGTCTCAAGAAGCTTTTTAAAAGCGAAAACTGGTTCAGGTTATCACGTAAAACTTTTACGTTTTTACCCATAAAAAACTTTGTGTTCCAAGTCGATAGTGAAATAATTATATTTAGTTAAGTAACGGACACGTCATGGACAATGAAATCCAAGGACAATATGAAAAGTGTTAATTCTTTAAATTTAGGTATTATATGGATAAATACTTTCACATGAAATTAAAACATATGTATAATTTGTTATATGTGGCAATATAGTTACATTATTTATCACTGTGTTTATTATTATTACATTTAAACAGAAAAAACATTCACAATTATGAAATAAATTAAGACAGTACACGCAGGGCCATGCACATAAATTTTGGGGCCCGTCACAAATAAATTTTTCGGGGCCCTCCCCATCTCTTTTAATTAGTTCCTCCTGGGATATTTTACAAACCTCTCCACATTAAAACTTTTATAATTTCTTACTGTTAGGCCTATGTGTTATAGCATGTAGAACTACTTATACAATTCAATTTTTTAAGATCATGCATTTGGTCTATACTTTGTTATTAAGAAGTACATCAAGTGCATACCAACTCGTTTTGAAAAATTCAGAAGAAACCAACTCTAATTAAATTATTTAATTTGCTTGAAATCCAAACACTCCCTGCTGTTATCGTTGCATTATAAGTCTTAATTAAGGATAGACTTCTAGTTTTAGAATTTTAATTTAAAGTTCATAACTTAAATGGGGTATATAAAATAAAATGCCCTGACTATAATAATTTGTATGTTGGTCAAACCAAAAAAGGGTCAAAGAGAGATACAAACAACCTTTAAACTCTAACATCTAGCCTATAATTTACAAATCAAATTTAGCTACACATTGTATAATAACTGTTATTATATTTACCAGGAAGCAATTACTGATAAAACACAATGATCTAATTAAATGAATTGATATTTATTAGTACATTAAACAATACATTAAATTACTCATGACAACCGCACATATAATGTAAATAACAACGTAGGTATCTAGGATACATAACTCAATGCGACCGACATAGATGGCGACACACTCAAGTACAATAAAATAATTATTTATTAACACTCCTCCATAATAATTTTATTTCTAAGTCGTTCAGATACTTTCTTCGACAATGGTTTTGTCAAGATATCTGCCAACTGGTCAACGCTGCTTACTTTGTCCAAAAATCAGTATTTCCAATGTGTTGCTGTATAAATTTTCTAGGAATGTCAATGTGCTTCTTCCCTTTTGTTATTTTGCCTTCTGTAGTATTTTGTAACATTAAAATTGCAGATTGATTATCTATACAGTCTTGTAGGATTATCCTTGAAATATCTAAGTTTGATACCAAGTCTCTTTATCCAGCAAATTTCATCAAGCGATGAAACACCAGCTCGAAATTCTGCCTCTGCAGTTGATGTAGCAACAAGTCCCTGCTTTTGGGTGAACCATACAATAGGACTGCCTCTCATAATAATTACTCCAGTAGTTGACTGTCTTGAGATAATGTCTCCTCCAAAATCTGAATCTGAATAAGCAATGAGTTCAGAATCTCCACTGAAACTTATTCCAAAGTTTACAGTGCCTTTCAAGTATCGAAATACATGTTTTACCATATTCCAGTGCCGTACCATGGGATTGTTTGAATATCTACTTAGGTAGTTTACTGCGAAGCTGATATCTGGCCAAGATACTGTAGCTAAGTAAAGTAAACTGCCTATTGCCTCACGATATGGAAAGATTTATCGAGTGGCTGATCATTATGAAAATGTTGTTCTTCGGTTAACATACCTATTTCCATTGGAGTTGACTTTTGATTTGAATCTTCCATTCTAAATCTGTTCAATATCTTTTCAGTGTAATGATGTTGGCTTACAAAAATTTCCTTATGTCTAATTTCAATTTCCATGCCAAGGTAAGTTAATTTGTTGTCTGACCCAGAATTATAAGTAATTTCAAATTCTTTGTTAAGTTTATCTAGTATATCCATCATTTTATGTTTTTCTTTTCCTATAATAGCACCATCATCTACAAAAAGTACAATTATAATGCTACTGTCACCATTATAGTAAATACAAGGATCATCGTCAGAACAAACAAAATTTAATTTCCTTAGGTAGTTTGTGAACTTCACATTCCAATTTTTCGATGACTGTTTAACTCCATATATACTCTTGAGCAACTCACAAACTCTACCTGAGCCATCATCAAAGCCTACCAGTTGATACATGTAAATCTTCTCATCCAAAGATTCATGTAAAAATGCTGTCTTCACATCAAAAGTCATCAGATGCATTCCATCGGAGGCTGAAATGCTGAGTATCAGTCGAAAGGATGCATGTTTGGCAACAGGACTGAAGGTCTCAGTATAATGGATTCCTTGTTCTTGCTCAAACCCTCTTGCAACTAGCCTGGCTTTGTATTGCCCATCTTGTTTTTGGCATAAAAACCCACCGACAAGTCAAAGCTTTTTCTTCTTTTGGTAGACTTACTAGTTTCCAAGTTCTCATCTTCATCAAAGATTCATACTCTTCTAACATTGCTTTCTTCCAGTTTTCATCCTGTAGTGCTTGTAAAATGGAAATATCTTCTACCTCACCTATCATGGCCATATTTACATTTTTGTTTCTGTTGTCTTCAACTACATAATCTACCATCCTTGCTGGCATCCTTAAAGTAGCCCTGTTTCGAAGACTTCTTTTCTCTGGTTGAATACAAACAGTTTGATCTTGTTCCAAACACTTTACACAATGATTTTCTTGACATTCATTTTGCATATTATTGTCAGACACAGAGCTTTCATAAACACTTTCACTATCAGATTTTTCTTCTTCACTTGACACTATGTATTCCTTTTCTTCATTTGACAAGGTAGCTTCAATTTCTGTACAACTAGACTTACTGTTTACTTTTTCATCAAATATCACATCTCCTGATGTTACAACTTCATTTTTGTCTCTTAAGTAAACTCGGTAACTACTTGAATCTAAACTGTATCCTAAGAAAATTCCTTTTTCTGATTTCTTCTGTGTTTTGGCTCTCTTAAAATCCTGAATGAAAACATAACAATCACATCCAAAGATTCTAAGCTTATTTACATCAATTCTGCGTCCAAACCATAAATCTACAGGACTTTTACCTTTCACAGAACTTGTTCCAGTCTGATTCAGTGTAAATGTAGCATAACTAATTGCTTCAGCCCATAAGTTTTCATTTAGATTTCTTGCATGTATAGCTGATCTAGCAGATTCTACAATGGTTCTCATCTCTCTCTCTCAATTCGACCATTTTGTGGTGCAGTGTATGGGTTCGACTTAATGTGGAAAACTCCAATTTCTTCACAAAACGTCTTAGTATCTCCATTTTTAATTTCTTTCCCATTATCAGACTTTAAAACTTTTATTTTCTTTCTAAACTGATTCTCAACTAAAGTCAAGAAGATTTTCAATTTCTCAAAAGTTTCATTTTTAGTTTTTAAGAAATAGACAGTGCGAAAAGGAGAGGATTTCTCTTTGAGCATAAAAAAATATTTTGCTCCTCCAAAAGAATTTATATTCATTTCGCACAAGTCTACATGAATTACATCAAGTACCTTTTTTGCCACTTCAAAATTTCTTGGATGTAGGAGATGATGGTGTTTGCCATAAACGCATCCTTCACACACATAGTCATCCCAATCGTCTACATACTTTATATTATTTGTCTTCAAAATGTCTCTTACATAACTAATATTCTGATGTGCTAATTTTTCATGCCACTTTTTAATTGACATAGCAACAATACACTTTTCTAAGTTTTCATAGCGAAACATAATTCTAAACAATCTTCCATCTCTGTTTGCCATGCCTGTTAATTCACCCACCAGTGTCTGAATCAAAAAAATACGAGCAATTTGTGTCTGCTTCCTGACGATAACCCTTGTCCAAGGCATTAGTGACGGAAAATAAGTTAAAGGGTATCTTTGGTGTATACAAAACATTTTTCAGTGTTATGTTACACCAATCTTGACCATTATAAGCTAACAAATCTATGTCTCCGACACCAACACCTTCTATAAGTGTTGAATCTCCAATCATGACTTTTTCTGGTTCTTGTAAAACAGTATAATTTTTCAACCAGTCATTCCTTAAAGTCATGTGCTGAGTGGCACCACAATCTTAGTACCATAGATCTTGATAGTCATTCTTCATTGATATATATTGTATATCAGTAACAGACAATCCAACATTAATCATCAATTTACTTTTTGATGTAGATTTGTCTGATTTTTCTGACTTACTATCTACATTTTTGGTACAATTTTTGGCAAAGTGACCTTTTTCGTTGCACTTATTACACGGATAATTTTTCTTACAATATTCAATGTAACTTTTACTAGGTTTATTCTTGCAGTACTTCTTTATGAGCCCTTTTTGTCCACATTTAAAGCATTCCTTTACGTTCACTTGTTTTGTTTTACTATTGTTCTGTCCCTTTGATATGAAAGCACTCTGACACTCATTATTGGCACCATAATGAACAATAAAACATATACCACACAAAGGCACCATAATGAACATTTGGGAAAATTTACAGATATACAAACATAAAACAGAAAACAAACTAATACCTGAACAAATACAAATCAGTACAAAACATAACACAATATTCAAAGCACTCAACATAGAAAATACACAAAAAACTAACACGTACACCACAAACACACACAATAAAACCAATTTGAAATACCAGAAGCCAACAGGAAGCCACAATAATAATAGTCAACCAACAAAACATATGTACTTCACCAGACAAAAAAACCGGAAGGCTGAGGATGGGTACAAGATAGTACCCGAAACATGTTCCAATAAAGGATAAAAATAACATCTTGAGGTAAATTTAATTATAAATATTAAATGTAATATATATATATTGTAACCATTCGTGACCTATCGGGTACTGCCTTCTTCCTTAATGCCCAGCGTTGGGTTCGTCACTTTGTAAGAAGACCCTATATATATGGCCGTAATCTGATCAAGCCCCACTGTTTGGGCTAGCCACTTGGTCACCAGACCGCTGTATGCTGGTCGTTACAAAAGAATAAAAATAAAGGGAAATTCAATAATTATAGAATTTTCAAATAATAAAATAATTTTGTTTATGTTTATAGAGGTATGTATAATAGATAAATCTGTTTTTTAAAAGGTTCTGGTAAAATTTTAATAACAGGTAGGTATTTATTGACCGTCGAGCACTTCTTGAAGATTTGCACCAAGTCTGGAGTTAAATAGATTAACTCCAGGTAATAATCGATTGGTGACTTTTCTGACTGGTCCAATATCTTGTTCAAAATAGAATATATTCTTCTCACTTAATGCCTTCAGCCTTATAAATACCCTTAAATTACCCTGTGAAATAAGTACAGATACAAAATAATGGAAATATAAAGATTTATTGACAATTTTAAATAAATAATCGATATTTTATCGATGGAGAGCAATTATCGACTCTGTCTCAGGAATTATCGATTGTGTCATACAGAACAAAATTTTATGTTATATTATATTAAAAGACAGGTTCTTTGAGCGATTAGGATTAATAGTCAGAGAAGGGTGACGAGAAAGTATAACATTAACAATTAAAGATATTAATACAATAATTACTATTCAATAGTATTTAAATAATTCCACTATGTAATGTAATGAATGCTGTCAAACCATACGCAGACGATGACGTCACTGCGATATCGAAGGCAGTCTCTGTAGAATTAAAAGATGGCCGCTACTATTTCTTGCGTAGTTACTGTGAACTCGGGATGTCCCAAAATCACGACAAAATTACCTTTGTGAATGTCTAAAATCTTCCCGCACTGGTGTAATATGTCTGTTAAGTGAGTTGGTATATTCTGGTGAAGTGTTCCTTGTAAACTTGTGTTAATTTGGTTATTTTGTCTGGTTTCCCTTCTGGGGTTAAGTTTTTTCAAGTTACGGTTAGGTTTGTAAAGTGAATCAGTTGAAATATAATGTTTTACTGTTTACTGTCACTCGTATAGTGAAGTTAGAGGTTTGTTTTCACTATTGTCGTGAATGTTTTTAAAGTATTGGCTTCAAAAAGTGTTTAATTTGTCTAACTCCCGTTCACTGATTTCAATGGCTAAACGTTAGCATCATGTTCGACTCGATTTTAAGAACGTTTTTGTCACACACCTATTCAGCTTGATATTCAACAAAAGACTAATTAACTTGGTCATAAATCTTGCCCAGTTAATCCTTGAAAAAGTATTGTTAACATTTTTCGACTTCATACACATTAGAAAATATTACATTATATATGGAATTTTTCTATTTTATTCCTTACTTTTATGAATTACTAATCTTATTATTAGTTTAATCATCTTATTCCCTTTAAATTGATGTATTATAGTCCATATCTGTAGACATTTTGTGGAAATTAACAAATTTTGTTCACACTTTGGAAATATAGGCTCAAAATTGGATTTCCGTCTTTATACAAAATTCCTTCCATTTTAAATATTATTAATACTATTATAATAAATTTTAATTAGTCATATTTCTCTTCCTTTCCTTAAATACATATAAATTACACCTTTGAACTGGTTTTTTGTGTTAATTTGTAGATTTGACATTGCTCTTTAAAATTAATTAATTTATATATTTTGACAATTTACAAAATGTTAAGGTATATTTCCTTATTGTCATTTTACTTCATAGGATCATTCCTAGTAGTAGTTAATTGTGTTATCTTATATAAATCTGGGTAGTTTACAGGATTTATTAGTGAATTATACTATTTTATATTGGTTCTCTGATTTCACCAAATGGCCTAGATTTTAGAATTTTATATTTCTTTCTTTCTCAAATAATTTAAACTTAATTCCTCCTCTGACTTTACATAATTACAATTATATGAAAATAACATGATCTATAACTTATTGTTTTGTGTAGTAGTTAATTAACACTACAGTTATTAAAATAATTAATTATGAACATTGTTTAGTAATCTGCACAATTTAACATATTGCAGATACAGCTTAAACATATCTCTTTTAACTATTTTTAATCTAACATAGCATACCTTTTAGTACATTATTACTGGTATGTAGGTTATTATTTATCAAACATAATTCTTTTTTAAAACACATAACATAAATCTTATTTTCTAATAAACCTTACAAATACATTTATTTAATACATTGATTTTAGGACTGTGAAAGAACAGTCTATTTGAACATGTTACACTTATTCACACTATATTAGTGTCAGTCCTTTTTGGTTTAAATCATTATTATTGTGATCCCCCACATCAGTAAACATTAATTCCCATACTTTATTTATTATCATTTTTTACAAATGTCTTGTAAATAAAGACTTACATTAACATAATAAAATACTGGAAACCTTCCATTTTATTATTTTATTATGCTGTTTATTATTTAGATTTTAAAGTTGTGATATAGCATACTACTAAGTTATAGTATCACCAACTTTAAGTTTATTGCTTTTTTTAAAAAAACACTTAAACAAATTCACTTTCACTGTTGGTTCTGATATTCTGAGTCTTATTATCTCAGACCAGACCTTTAGTCATCATGGACCGTTAAGACTAGTTTATTTTCTTTATTACACAATAGCTTTAGCCGGTGCACTTCTTATAACGCTATACAACACTTTAGTTTTCTCAATAATTACATTTTTATAAGATTTTGGGTATGTTATACTTTCTTTGGCATAGTTTTTGTGGGTTTGGGATTGATAGTAGTTTATATAATAATAGGTTTTACTACGGTGTTTCTTTCATACTATGTCTTCCTCTCCTCCTGTCTTCCTTCTTGTCCTTCTTCCTATCTTCCTTCTGGTATTCATTCTTGTCCCTCTTCTAGTTTTCATTCTTGTCCCTCGTCTAGTCTTCACTCTTCTGGTCTTCTTACCTCATTCTTGGGTAAACCAAGGTACTTGGTGTTATCACGACTGAGGTTTAGTTTGGAGTATTTAATTTCTTCACTGAACTGATTTTATTCTTCTATACAGGTTTCAGGGTATTGTTTTCTTCCTGTTCACAAACTTTATTCTTCCCTCTTCTTGTTTTTAGGGTATTTTGGTATTCACCACTCTTTGATTGAGTCTCTTTTTTCGGGATATTGTCTTATGTAACTGGTTTACTGCTCTGAGCTTCCTGGGTAACTTACTGGTATTGTACTATGAGTTGATGAGTTGCTTCAATACTTTCTTTGGTTTCTTTTAACAGTGGTTTTGATATATTATGTAGTGAGGATTTTTATCTTATTGTGTTTCATTCCTCTGATTTATTTAAATGTCATTCAATATTATTACAACATTTGTTGATGTAATTAAACTTTATGATTTCATATGACTTAAAATGTAGTGGATTTTCTGTCACGCTACAATATATATATACATACATATATATTGTAACGTTCTACTGTTTGTGTGAGATATAGTAGAGTTTTATTATATACCTCAAGTAGTATGCGTCACTTTTGAATTATACTAACTGACGTTTTAAACGGTATAAATAAAGGATTTTGTTTATCTTGTTTTACTCAATCTAAAAGAAATCGAGAGTGTGTGATTTGGGGTCAAGGAGGTAATTTGTTCAGCCTTATACAGAAGAGAGAGTAAGTATCATTATTGCCCCTCTGTTGTGATGATTTTTTCTGTATGTTGTGCTGAAATTTTCATTAACTACCCACTACAATAAATTATAACACGTTATAATTCAATATTAATTTTCAATAATATTGCTTTATTGATTATTGACTTTTGTCTCCAGCCACCAAAATATAGGTATCACAATTAATCTTTAAAAAAAAAACATCATCTCGACTTTACCGAGTAAACATAGATCTGTCTAAGGAACAAAACATATATGTTGTTATTTAACCAATATTACGCTATAATAAAATACATCAGTTATTACATAATTCTTAGTAATTCCCCAGGGTTCAGGGTGAATTCTTTGTGTTATGAGAGTGTCAGAAATGGCTAATTGCTACGCTTTACAAATATTAAAAATTAATAAATAATTTTGTTTATTTTTTCAAATATTACGTAGTTTCCGGAATTGCCGTAAGAGAGCAGCATGTATTTGTTTACTTTTGAAAGAAACATATGATAAAATGAATATTTTTGTTCTATTTCACTGTTAAAAAACGAGTTTTCTTCTGTACTTATTACGAAAAATGTTTATATTACCTCGCTCCGTGTTGTCCTTATTGGATTGAAGTTTTATTCTGTGATGAGGTACGTCTTGCGTTATTATTTCCTTTTCGTTTAGAGTATTTTCTGATTGTCTACTAGAAGTAGGCCGAACTATATTGGATCCTCAGAATGGTTTCATCCACTGGTTTTTAATGTATAACACCATTTAATTTGGATTCCTCAGGTATACTTAGTCAGTATTCACTTTGTTTATTACTCTTGCGTGAATTTCGCCTCCTCCAACGTCCAAAAAAGGTTATTTTTTTATAATTTTTGTCGCATCGTTTCTTCAACTCTCCGGTTTAGTTCAAAATTTTTACATCTTATTAACAATACTTGTTATTTTTCATCACTCTTAGTAACACATAGTATTTTTATTATGTAGGCAGTTTGTGATTATTATAAATTTATATTTTATTTATGGAAAAATAATTCCCTTCCATTCCGGTTTATTTACTAATTTAATTCACATAATATGTTTTGGTTAATTTTTTTATGACATTGTATATAAATATTTTATCATTTTATTATCATTAAATAAATTTATATATTATTTATTTAGTCTCGAATAGTGTTCATACCCGGTACTACTTCCTATTGTCATTTCCTTCATAGGATTATTTTAATTTTATATTATCTTTGGTAGTTAAAATTTTTATGTCTTTTAAAATTAACCCTGGGTTTTCTTACAATCTAACATAATTATTTGAAACAATATAATATTAACTTGGGTATAACAAATTGTGGTTCATACAATATAAATTACAATAAATAAATAAAATCACAAAAATCAATTAGTATTATTACATACTACTTCCATAGTTTTATCCTATCCAAAACATACAGCACAGTTTAGTAATACATTAATTTCACTTTGGTTTTTCACCTCAATGGGTACACTAGAACTCACTTCGCACTATATACCACTCGAATTGTTTATTATGTTGAGTGATATAATTAAATTTTGAGCGAGCTTTAGTTTTACCCATTTCTGACTTTTATTCTCATGATTTACTTTATTGGGACCGGGTTATGTACCGTTACATAAAGCCCCCCCACTAGAACAAATTTATTTTAGTTCAACTCGTTGATAGAAATAAATTGTTAATTGGTTCAAGTCTCCTAATGGTCTTGACTTTGTTTTCATAATAATGTTTCATTGCTGACTGATTATAAACTCTGGTAATTCAGACTTGTGGTAATTGTCGTTTTCTTACTTAACTCTCTCTCTCTTGGAGGCAAATTCATCAATTATTTCTCGGGGTTAGTGGTACTTCCACATTTTACTTGATAAGGACTGGTCACGCTAATCATAAAAACTTGTTTTAACACTTATTTTCTATTTACTTTTATAAATTCGCTTTATCAATTAAGCTTCTGTCGGCTATCTTCCTTCTATTTTCTTCATTTATACATCTGGAATCCAATATCACTCTTTTCAGCTATTTTATAATTATTATCCCTTAAATATTCAATTTCCCTAACATTTTTCCCTATCCTGTGCGGTGGTTCCAGTCGGGTGGCCACTCTGGGTCCATACACCGCTGTCCATCCTTACACCTTCTGAGACCAGGGGAACATCATCCCTGCTCATAAAAATTATTGCCGGAACATTTCTACGGTCAATACAATAAAAATAAAAAAATTATAAGTAGTAGTCAATTAGCGACTAGTACCAAACACTTTTGGGATTCTTCATACTGTAGCTGTTTGTATTTATTTATATATTTCTTCTTCTCCTGGATTCCTTCTTCTTTTCCATTACTAATAGCATATAACATCATTGATAGGCCTTATATTAAAATTCTTCTGACTTTACTTCTTGTGACATATTTCTCCGTATCATTTCTTCTTATAAAATCTTCAATTCTGAGAAATTCTAATTTTTGTTGTATTAATTATCATCCTCCTTCAGTTTCATTGGAGTCATTAAATTATTCGTTATTCTTCTTATCTGAGCACATTACCATCAATTGTTTATTTATTTATTCTTCTTTTGTTACCATCAAAATATTATTTTTCCTATTAGTCCATTTTAAATCAGTTCTTTATAAATATTATTTAATCATCTGTTCTCTTTTAGTCTCTTCACTTTAAATTATATGGTTTCGAAATAAGTTGAGTAAGTTGTCCTTACGTGCTTTTTATTAACTCTAATGGTTGCAAAATATCTTAAGTAAGTTGTACTTACACACTTTTTGAATTTTGGGGTTTTTTAGTTTCTTCATTTTAAATTATTGTTCGAAATAACTTGAGTAAGATGTCCTTACATGCTTTTAGAATTTTGGGGTTTTTTATTTACAATGGGTTGCTTGGTCCTGTATCCATAAAATCCGTCCCTTTTTTCTGGTTTGTTTGGAGTCTGTTTAACCGTGGTCCATTATTTCAGGTACTCCATGTTCTCGGATTGCTGGGGTGTTCGTAATTAATTCTCTCCTTGATAATCTTCTTACCATCCGGCTCTCCCACTTTGCTGCTATGAAACTTTCACTTAAGTACCAGTCTTCCGTCATAATTCGTTCCTTTTTGACTAACCAGTATTGTACCTCCTCTAACATAACATAGTTGCTCATTTTTAATCTCATTTCATTCCCTTTTACCTCTGAATTATTTGCCCAATATTTGCATGTTGTCTTCCATCTTGATAATCTGACTAATATCTTCTGATGCACTTCAATCATCGACACATTTAACTGGGATGTAAACTTAATTAACTCCCTTTGTTCGTTAATTGGAAGGTTGAATACATTAATTAATCCACCTGTAATCATCTCCCATTCTTCCTTGGTATTTATTATTTTCTTTCTACTTGTTTTTATTATTTCCTTGATCTTCTTTTCCACGGTTTGAATATCCTTTTTGTTGTGGCTATTTTTATTTTCAGATGGCATTACACCTTGGTATTCTGTAATTTCTATTTCCTTCCTACTCTCTTCTGTATCCGGACTTACTTTAATACCTTCTGAAGCGCTGTCTGATGGTTCATCCAAATTCTTGACACTATGGTCCATTTGTTTAGTTGTCTCCTCTTGGTATGTATCTGCTTTTTGGATACGCGTATTAACATTTTCAAACTTCTCCCCAAAAGTTTCCCATATCTCCTTATTAAAATTCTCCATTTTACACTCAAATTGTTTTAAATTCTTATTATTCTCTTCAAATTTTACATTCATCTCTTCTCTTTGTCCTTCAACAGTTTCTTTCAGTTCATTGTATTGTTCATTCATGGTTTGTTTGATATTTCCATGAATGGTTTCTATTTTTTCATTTAGTTGTTTGACTAAACTTTCCTGAATGCTATCTATTTTCTCATTGGTCTGTCTATTTTGTTCCTCCTGTTTCTTAAAATTCTCATCTATTTTATCAAATTTCTCGTTCAAGGTTTGCTTTGAAGTTTCCTCCTGCTTTCTAAATTGTTCAGCCATAAATTTCATCATGTCTTGCCAATTAGGTTCTTCTCTGGCTACCGCTTTGTCTGGTTGGTCCCCTTTGGCATCCTCTTCAATTACTTCCGTTTCCATGTCCATAACTACTTCGGTTTCTTCTGTATCACCTGTCTGTTGGTCCATTTCACTGTCCGTGACTAACTCTATTTCTTGTTCCTGTCCACCTTCTTCAGTCTCCTTTTCTTCTGCCCTCTTCTTCGATTTTCCTCGGGTATTAGGCATTTCTTGTTTTCTCATAACTGCCAACGATAATTAGATTTTTTGATATATATTTTTTTTTTATATTAAATATCAAAATTCTTTTCTAATTACCGCCCTTTTACGTTGAGCGCCATTTTGTAACGTTCTACTGTTTGTGTGAGATATAGTAGAGTTTTATTATATACCTCAAGTAGTATGCGTCACTTTTGAATTATACTAACTGACGTTTTAAACGGTATAAATAAAGGATTTTGTTTATCTTGTTTTACTCAATCTAAAAGAAATCGAGAGTGTGTGATTTGGGGTCAAGGAGGTAATTTGTTCAGCCTTATACAGAAGAGAGAGTAAGTATCATTATTGCCCCTCTGTTGTGACGATTTTTTCTGTATGTTGTGCTGAAATTTTCATTAACTACCCACTACAATAAATTATAACACGTTATAATTCAATATTAATTTTCAATAATATTGCTTTATTGATTATTGACTTTTGTCTCCAGCCACCAAAATATAGGTATCACAATTAATCTTTAAAAAAAAACATCATCTCGACTTTACCGAGTAAACATAGATCTGTCTAAGGAACAAAACATATATGTTGTTATTTAACCAATATTACGCTATAATAAAATACATCAGTTATTACATAATTCTTAGTAATTCCCCAGGGTTCAGGGTGAATTCTTTGTGTTATGAGAGTGTCAGAAATGGCTAATTGCTACGCTTTACAAATATTAAAAATTAATAAATAATTTTGTTTATTTTTTCAAATATTACGTAGTTTCCGGAATTGCCGTAAGAGAGCAGCATGTATTTGTTTACTTTTGAAAGAAACATATGATAAAATGAATATTTTTGTTCTATTTCACTGTTAAAAAACGAGTTTTCTTCTGTACTTATTACGAAAAATGTTTATATTACCTCGCTCCGTGTTGTCCTTATTGGATTGAAGTTTTATTCTGTGATGAGGTACGTCTTGCGTTATTATTTCCTTTTCGTTTAGAGTATTTTCTGATTGTCTACTAGAAGTAGGCCGAACTATATTGGATCCTCAGAATGGTTTCATCCACTGGTTTTTAATGTATAACACCATTTAATTTGGATTCCTCAGGTATACTTAGTCAGTATTCACTTTGTTTATTACTCTTGCGTGAATTTCGCCTCCTCCAACGTCCAAAAAAGGTTATTTTTTTATAATTTTTGTCGCATCGTTTCTTCAACTCTCCGGTTTAGTTCAAAATTTTTACATCTTATTAACAATACTTGTTATTTTTCATCACTCTTAGTAACACATAGTATTTTTATTATGTAGGCAGTTTGTGATTATTATAAATTTATATTTTATTTATGGAAAAATAATTGCCTTCCATTCCGGTTTATTTACTAATTTAATTCACATAATATGTTTTGGTTAATTTTTTTATGACATTGTATATAAATATTTTATCATTTTATTATCATTAAATAAATTTATATATTATTTATTTAGTCTCGAATAGTGTTCATACCCGGTACTACTTCCTGTTGTCATTTCCTTCATAGGATTATTTTAATTTTATATTATCTTTGGTAGTTAAAATTTTTATGTCTTTTAAAATTAACCCTGGGTTTTCTTACAATCTAACATAATTATTTGAAACAATATAATATTAACTTGGGTATAACAAATTGTGGTTCATACAATATAAATTACAATAAATAAATAAAATCACAAAAATCAATTAGTATTATTACATACTACTTCCATAGTTTTATCCTATCCAAAACATACAGCACAGTTTAGTAATACATTAATTTCACTTTGGTTTTTCACCTCAATGGGTACACTAGAACTCACTTCGCACTATATACCACTCGAATTGTTTATTATGTTGAGTGATATAATTAAATTTTGAGCGAGCTTTAGTTTTACCCATTTCTGACTTTTATTCTCATGATTTACTTTATTGGGACCGGGTTATGTACCGTTACAATATATATATATATATATATATATACTGTTAATGATTTTGAGGTTCGGTCATTAATTATGAAAACTCATATATAAAAAAAACTCAACAATTATTAAATGACCATAATACGTACAAAAAAGTTTCACGTAACCCCACACACAGCCTGATGAATGATACAAACAAGTACGTACGGTTCTTACAAAAAAACAAATACATAGATGAACATACTTGCAGAAAACTTGTGAATAACGCACCAACTTCCCCTAAGTTGTACTCTCTAGTAAAAAACCATAAGGATGGGAACCCAGTCAGACCCATAGTTTCGTTTTTAAATTCCCCAACATATGGATTAGCTAGACATCTTGCCACTATTCTAACACGTCTCTCCACCTACAAGTATAACGTGAAGGATTCATTTGACTTCCACGATAAGATATCCAATGTTCAATTACCCCCTGGGTATCAACTTATTTCACTGGATGTATCATCCCTTTTTACCAATATATCAGTACCAATAGTAACCAAAATTATTTCAGACAGGTTTGATGAACTCAGACCTCACACAAATATTCCTAAAAAACAATTCTTAGAAGCACTTAAGTTATGCCTAGAGAGGGGATATTTTCAATTCAACAATGAGTTTTATTTACAGTTATTTGGATGCCCAATGGGCTCACCAATAGCCCCTATCTTGGCTGATATATATCTTGAGTATATTCTTGATAAAAAACTTCCCACTGTACCATTTGATATACCATTCCTTTACAAATTTGTTGATGATATTATTACAGCAATACCGATCAATATGCAGAATATAATAATAGATACATTCAATGATTTTCATCCACGTATAGTTTTCACTGTAGAATTAGAAAAATCGGACAACACAATCTCATTTTTAGATGTTTTATTACTCCACCAAGCCAATGGTAAACTTGACACAAAATGGTGGCAAAAACCACAAACCTCAGGACGATGCATTCATTACACGAGTCATTGTCCATACCACTACAAAATTAATGTTGCTAAAAATCTGATAAATCGTGCACACAGACTTACAACAGACATCTACAAAAAAGAAATTGATAATAGACTAGTAGACTTATTGCTAACAAATGGGTACCCCCACAAGATAATTTGCAAAATATTGCGAGAAAGTTACAGACATAATCATAATATGGTAGATAACACTAAAACCCAAATAAATAACTTAGACGTGACTAATAACCAAATAAATGGTAATACACCTGTAGGACAGAATACAACATCCAGTAATCAAGATAACACTACTACAACTAAAAAATATTTTTCCCTTCCATATGTCAAATCATTATCAGAAAGACTTTCCAAGATCCTCACTAATGCTAATCACAATACAAAAATAGCTTTCAAAAACGTTAACACTATCAATAATAAATGTTTTACGCATACTAAAGACAGGGATGAAATAGAACTAAGATCCAACATAATATATGAAATACCGTGTGAAGAAAACTGTGGAAAAAAATATTACGGTTGTTCTGAACAGTACTTTAAAAGACGTATTTATCAACATAAATATAGCTGCCAGAAAGTAAATACAAACAGACCTGATCCCACGGCCCTAACACAACACGCCCGTACACACGGTCACTCGTTTCAGTTTCACAAAGCTAAAGTAATTCATGCAGAAAGTAATCATTTTAAACGGCAATTCTTAGAAATGCTAACAATAGAGAAGAATAAACACCTTTCAGTTAACAAGAAAACGGACGTACAAAGTCTTAGCAAGTGTTATTCTAATCTTATTCACTCTTTTTAAAATGGACAATAGTTTACAGGTATAGGAATACTGAACAACTTTCTAGTTAGGTACTATTAAAATTTTATATCGCTGGCAGTCTATCAGGTAACTACATAACGCTAACACTATACAATTGTAATGTGTTATATGTGTATAAGTATGGAACTGTGATAAGTGTTTAGTGTAATGTGGTTGCTGTAGCTCATCTCACAGTTAATGTAAGTAAATAGTTATAGTAATGTATGACTTTACACACACCTATACACACTTACAAATAATATAATTGTAGTAAGACTATATTTTAATGTTGTAGGCATGATTATGAGAAGAATAAATCTCGAAACGTCGCAAAACTGAGTTTTCATAATTAATGACCGAACCTCAAAATCATTAACAGTATAATAATACGGTCGATAATTAACATTCCTATATATATATATATATATATATATATATATATATATATATAATGTCTCTTTACTACACATTTATAAAATCAACAGGTGTTCATATTTGAATTATTAGAAAACATATTAGAATCTGAAGATGACGATTAAGATAGTTGAAACATTTATGTAATTTAAATAAAAAATATTCTTTAAATTGTAAAACTCTATCTATAATTATAATTAATAAAATATATATAATATGAAAACTATTTTATATTTAAACAAGTCCTTAAAAATAAATCAATAAATTAAGGCAATAAAATAATGAAATAGTTACAAAAAGTACAATCTAAAACTAACAGAGATAGAGAATTTACAACTTAAAACTTTGTAATGAACTATAAAACTTCTTTACAGACATTAGGCTAAAGCCAAAGTGAAAATATTTAAACTTTTCAGATGGAGCAATGCAACTCGCCACTTTGTTCCATAGTAAAACATTGCTTATTTAAATGCATACTTGACTTACACCGACCCATAAGCTATCCAGCTCAATTTACTGTAGGCGGATTATGCCTATTAAAAACGTTATCAAGTTTGTTACATTAGGCGTCTTACTTTCATGCTAGCAAACTCTTTAATAACATTCTCAAAGTTAATGGTTTTTGCGAGCTGGTTTTCTATTGAAAGCATAGCTAAACCATTCAACCTTTCATCTACCATAGTAGATCTAAGATGGTTTTTAATTATATTAAGTTTACTAAAGGAGCGTTCGCCTTAAGCAATGGTTACAGGAAGGCACAAAAAAATTCTTAATCCTAAACAGACTTCAGGAAACACACTCTCTAAATGATAATCATAAATTTTGTTTAACAATTTATTAGATACTAATTTAGACTCAGAACATTCCTTAAATGTAGACTTAAAAACCGCCTTCAAATGTACAATCTCATCACTAAGAGAAGAAGTAAATACTTTGGGATATCTATTGATAAGAAAAGAACACTTTTCATGAATCTCAGTTGTTGTCAAATCTTTAAAATTAAGAATAGGGGAGAAAATGTTAAAAATTTCATTTAAGCTTTGGAATCTTAAGACTAGTTGAGAAATTATCATGTCCAAAATAGGATTAAACACATTAACTTTAAACTTATCTTCGGGGCTAACTGCTAAAGGACTGTCTTTTCTTTCCCCTGGTGCTTGTTTGCGCCTTTCTTCTTTCAGCTCTGCTGGCGATATATCCATTGCACCTGCCACCAGTTTACATTCAGAGGGAATACTAGCCCAATTGTCTCTTAACATTTTCATTTCTGTTGTAAGTTCCATGATATTTTCTGCAGCCCTATCAATAGGCAGATTCCTAGATTGCAGAAGCAGATTTCTATGGTCAAAGCATTCTAGAACTTTAACCCATATTGATGCCATTAAAATTGCTTTGAAAGAAGAAAAGTAATCTCGCAAGCCAACTGCCTCTGAACGAGCTTCATTTGTTAATTTGGTTTCTTCACGATTGTCAATGAGCTCATCTAAAGCATCAACTACACTTTGAAGATGTCTGGCAATGGGACGAATAGCTTCTTTCCTCAAACTCCATCTGGTATCAGACTCCCTGTGAAGAGAACATCCAGTTTTCTCTGTAATTATTTTCCATCTCTTAGGGCTGCCACTGAATAGGTTGTATAGCCTGTTGACACACCCGAAAAATGTGATTGCTTCTGTGTAGCATGCTGCTGAATGAACTCCGATCAAGTTTAATGAATGTGCTGCACAGGGAGAGTATATTAATGCGCTATTCAGTTCTGTCATGTGTGCCTGAACATATCCCTGTCCAACACATTCAGATAAATTTAACTTGTGGTGTTCCAATCTGTTCCTTATTTCTTGGGCTATTTCTTTTCCATTTTTTTACAGAAATCAAAAAATTCAATTGTAGCATGCTGCTGAATGAACTCCGATCAAGTTTAATGAATGTGCTGCACAGGGAGAGTATATTAATGCGCTATTCAGTTCTGTCATGTGTGCCTGAACATATCCCTGTCCAACACATTCAGATAAATTTAACTTGTGGTGTTCCAATCTGTTCCTTATTTCTTGGGCTATTTCTTTTCCATTTTTTTACAGAAATCAAAAAATTCAATGAATCTCTCTTGAACAGTCCATTGTCTGGTTTCCTCATTCTTATGCACATATCTAATGATAAGAACATTTTGTTCACAGTGTGATGTGTCTGGTGTTGAATCGCAAATTAAGGAAAAGTGTACCAATTTGTTAATCTCATATAAGATCGTATCCAATACATGCTTACCACAAATATTTATGAACTCGTTTTGGATTCTATTGGATAAATAGTGAGCTTGCATTTTCTTCCCTTCTTCCTGCCTTTTTTGTACTTTTCTTAGGTGCTCTTCCAACAACGTGTCATAGTGTGAAATAAGCTCCAAATATCCTAAAAAGTTACCATTGTGAATGTCTCCTACTTTTGAAGACTGTCCTCGAAAAGGTAAGCCTCTGCTGCCAAGAAAGAGAGTCACGTCTAAAAATCGTTTAAGAAGACACATCATAATATCTCTTTCAGATGCCAATTGCTTTTGAATCCCATGATCAATAGCACCAGACCCTGCTTGAGTAACGCTTTCAAAAGTTCTCCACTGTAAGTAACACTGTTTGTGCTTCAGGCTCCTTTCATATTGTGACAGTTTTCTATACAGCTTGTGCCAAATATTTTTTTGGGGGTCGAATCCTTCATCAGTTGAAAGATAACTTGTGTGACTGATATCGGAGGTCGATGAAACAAATAGTCGACATGGTGCACAATACAGTTTGTGAGTTGTGGGGCTTGCTGAAAGTCAGTCTCTGGGAAGTTTTTCTCGGCCACCTAACGAATTAGAGAATATTAAGGACTTTGGGAAAGAATGACCTTCTTTGTCCTTGGAAAGGTTATTCGCCATTTTATTCAGCTCAGTTTCACTAAGAAGACCAAGTTTAACAATTAATTGACGGTCTGCATCTGAAAGTTTTTTAGGCCACTCCTCTGGATTTTTAGGATTGAAGCTTGACATGTGTAAGTTTGTTTGGTTGTCGTCATGCTCTCTTGTTTCATCTGACGCTGTACTTTTTCCTTTTTCTTCAACTTTTTCTTGGTATTGGTATTCTGGGGGTAGGGCAGAAGATATCTCTGGAATATTACTTCCACTGCAACTGGGCCAATTTTGCAATAACAGTGCTTGTGATTGGTCCTCTTGGTTGTTGGTTTTAGTTGTTTGGTCATGAAGTGGTTGTGGTAAAGATTGGAAAGCGTCCCCTTCACTCTCAATTTTTTGTGTTCCAGTCTCCAAAACAGAGTGGGATGCAGTTTTGGGTTCTTCTTCTTTTTTTGCTTTTTTTTTCAAGAAATTTGAACAACACATCTTTGTTGGCTTCATCCTCTTTCCTTCTTTTCTTTGTCTTTTCTTTTCTGTGAGCCGGACTTGTGGCGGTTCAGGTTCATTTTGATTTTACAACCTAAAATCATTCAAATTTCTATTAGGCCTACAATATAAATATAACTTTATTTTATGGATACAGTACAGGATGAAAAATGATACGCAGTTGTATAGAAAATTTTAAACGTAAAAAGTCTTCCTACAAGCTTATAGAGCAAAGTTAAAAAAAAATTTGACAGCTCTCAACCTTCCTTTTCATAAAATAAACAATATTTATTCCATAAAAATAATGAATCATTATTTTCAACACTAATTCGTAATTTTTTTTGGCTGGACTACATAACGAATACAGATTCCGCGAGAAAATAACAAATAATAAAAAAATACTTTTACCTTACAAACTATAATTTACAAACTACTTCATATTTATTATTTATTTTCGACCTCCACTTAGTAACCGTTGATAAAATAAGAAGTTACCGAATTTTATCATCGTTGAGCGGTCACATTGTTGACCGTAACTCGATTAATTTTAAAGGTAAAAAATAATAAAAAAGCATTTTGTAGAAAATTAAAAGGGCTACAACTTTTTTTAAATACACCATAATGAAAAAAATCTACTGGTTCTAAGATATTTTAGTTAGAAACATAAACATTTTATCATAAAATCTAGTAAACACACCTTGTAACAATTGTAACTTGTTGAAGAATACGTAAAAAACATGATAAAAGAATTAAAATATTTGTCTTTTTATGAGTTATAGTTTTGGTCATTATCAATATTTTGATAAAACGCTTTGTTTTCTAGACATTCTTTGAAAACGACAAATTTTCTCAGAATTCACAAAAATTAAAATTTACGAAAACGGTACGCATTTCTAATCAATACATACGCAAAAAAATGTTTGAGGACATTCCTAATATAATAGACAATCTAAATCTACAATATTTCGTATTACAGTATTTGGTTTAGTCCCGAAGATAAATGATACATACATACGCACGCACACACTCACATCACCAACACGTTCACCCAAATATTTAATTGTTTCGTTATGTTTGATATTTCTATTGTATTTCATACACAGGTCCGGAAGATGACAATAAATATTGTCAAAACGTCGACGCAAAATAACTAAAAGTTGTATTATTGACCGATCCTCACTAACCATCCACTAAAACATTCACTGATTGACGGTCACTAAAAATTTAAGGATTTAATAAAAACTTATGTTACGTTATAGTTGAAATGTTATTTTAACTCACCTTAAAACAGCAGCAGGTTTATTTTTCATGTGTCTCTGTCTGTGGTGTGAACCACTCTAAAAAAAAAAACAGTTGATTTTCATATAGTAGGCCTATACACACGAGCATCAACGTGCTCACTCAACGCAAGTTTTGTTACCAACTGATAGTCATAACACTGAGTCGTTCAAAACACAAGAGCTGCTGTTTATGTAGCACCAAAATGGTGTTGTTTACATTACACACTCGAGTGCTACGAACGAACTGCGCGAATGGCTTTGCCGTTGCTGGTAGACGACATACTGTAATTCGCACTAGGGTCTCGGCATCACAATAGATGAATAAATCACATAAAACTATTTTAAATACATATGTCTTATACATAACTGTTTTTTATTTTAACAATATACGTTTCCTTGTCTGTGATTCGATTTGCTTTGAATTTGTTTAAAAATTTTTAATTAATTCTATAATTTGGGGCCCCCTCCAAACTCGGGGCCCGTCACAAATGTACCCTCAGTCCCCCCCTGTGCACGGCTCTGCGTGTTTAGTGACTATTATTCTAATGAGGAAGGTGTGCTTAGAAAAGTCTTGCATTTAATTTAAATATCTTGTACTATCTAGAAACTGAAAAAATTACAGTCCTCTGACTTGTGTAAATCTATAGACACTTGAAACCTTAGTGGATTATGTTTCCACAGTATACGAATTTCAAATACAAAGAAAACACAATACTGAAAAATCAAGAAGTAAAGATCATATTTATGTAAATTCTCATATCTCATATTTCTCATATCCAGCGGCATATTTTTCTCAACATATAACAGCCAAGTTGCTCAAGTGGACCTGTCTGTGTGGCTCTGAGATAATTTTAATACTCTTTAGAGGAGAGACATTTCTTTCACCAATTACAGTTATAGATGGAAATGTCAATTCTGCCACTTTTACACTTCACTAAACGCTATGTCGATATTACTGAGTTTCATATAATTAGTAATCTCATGCCATGAGTTTTGTTGTTACACTCATCTAGCAGATTTAGTTCATTTTTGAGGTGAACAAGGTCAAAAATGTGAAGCATAAGGTTCTTTAAGTTTGCCATCAAATTTTGTGGGAAACTATCATGAAACATATCAAAATTGTTTGAATCCAATAAATACACGAATTTAAGGTCCTTTTTGGATTCAAATCTGAATTTTATTTCAGACATTAATGTGTCCAGAATTTTGTTAAAATTAAGTTGCCATTCGAAACAGTCATCATTTCTTTGTCTTTTATGATTTGCCTTCATATTCAGCATTGCTTGTAGCTTCTGTTCATATGAGATCAAAATCCTTGTCTCTAATTTTTTTCAGATTATCGTAGAATTCTAAGGCTTGTCACTGAGATCCTTAGTATATAAACGTTTTTTCCAAGGGATGAGTTACTACCACATCACCTCAACCCCCGACTTGGAGGACCAGGGACTCTGATATTAGATATGACATCGATTAGTTTTAGGAAAAAACACCATACGCCAATTAAACTCACTTTTATGGTCCACAAAAATCGGGTTACCAACAAAGATCAATATTTATAAAGCCATTGTTGAACCAATTACCACCTATGGGTCAGAATGTTGGACAATCAACGAAAAGAATCGCAGGAAGATTGAAGATATAGAAATGGACTATCTTAGACGAGCTTCCAGAGTTTCTCATCTGGAACATGTAAGGAATGATGTAATAAGGGAAAGAACAAATAGAAAAGAAATTGTAACAGAAGATATAAAATGTAAGCAGCTTTCCTGGTATGGACACCTAATGAGAATGAGTGAAGAAAGAATACCTGTGAGTGTGTTCAAATATAGACCTAGCAACAGAAGAAAAAGAGGTAGACCTAGATTACAATGGATAGAAGGGATCGAAAGGAGTACGGAAGAAAAGAATCTGAAGAATGAAGATACACAGAATAAGTTGATATGGAAACTGAGATGTGGGATGCGGCAGTAGCTGTGGGATCTCCACCAATATGTATATTGTAACGATACAATTAAGCCAAATCTCGTACCAGTGATAAAAAAGATAATTCTTGATATAAAATTACTTCATATGAAATAAAATGTGTAAAGAATGATTAAAATGTAAATACTTTGACAAGACGTACAACGATATTACCCAACCCAAGTGATTGAGCCAAAAACATAAACATAAAGAAGGGAACCATGTAACATACTTATTAAAATGTAAATATTTTGACATGATTGAGCCACCAACCCAAACATAAAGAAGGGAACCACGTAACATACTTATTAAAAATATGATAGACAAAACAATGATGGACACAGAACTAAAGAAGAACCAGAAGAAGAGGACAGATCCATACAAATAAACAGAATTTAAACCAGAAGAGAAGAAGAGGAGAACCGAACCGGATTGAAGAAGAAGAAGAGGAAGAATGAAGAGGAGACAGATAAAACCCAAGGGGAAACTAACACACATATATAAAAGGGAAAGATTGTATGTTAGAGATAGAATACGGTCAATAAACCTTAAATAATGATATATTAATGAAACCAATGTTATTATTAGCATTAATTTAGCCTATGTGCCCATTTTTAAGACAATACAATTGTAAAGTAATATAGTATAGGAAAAGTACACTAACCCTGTCAGAAAAGTTAGATTCAACCGAAACACAACTAGCCTAATATTGTTTATAGTAAATATAATACTAAAACAAAATAGTGAGAAATGGTAGGAGAAAGTATAGGGATTACCCATTAAATAACACTAATTACAAACAGTGAACCAAAGTGAAGTGCTTTAGTGAAGTGTAAATGCCCTAAAAAATAGTGAAAGTGGATGTGAAACATTCAAATTAGAATGCTAAGGAAATAGACACTCTGTAAAACATTGATAAACCACCAATGATTGGAGTGAGAGTATAATTAGTTATATACATAGAAGTAATTAAAAATAGTATTTAAAATTAATATTAAGGAAGCTTGTAATAATATTCAGGGAGAAAGCCCAGTACCATAACTTGTGTTAACATGGCATGATAGGATAGAAGTAAAGTTTGTTATTAAAGATTAAAATTGTAAAGAATACAACACCCCATGTTGAAAGGGGAATCAACCTTCATAATATTAGAGAAAGTAACAATGTTTATCACCCTAGTTTATAAGACAAGAAAGAAATCAATGTTAGTAGTAAGAATAATTTATGACTTGTAAAGAATAGTTGATGCAATGTTAAAGAAGGAATATGGCTGAAAGGGACTTACAGTCCATAAACCTAACTATTATATTTTAAATGAAGAGTAATGAAAATGTATGTTGAATAGTAATTAAAACACAAACAAATAAGTGAAGCCCATCAGGCTGAATTCAGAATGTAATTTAAAAAGGAAATACACTAGAAAACAATCATGGCTGTTTGTAACTATGAAAACAGTTAACTGCCAAGAACATTCAAATGCAAATTGTATCAATTTCACAAGAAATCTTACTAATCTAAGAACAGTGAATGGACAGTAATTATATATCAGTTATTTCAACACAGAAATATTATTGCAATAATTTAATTCAAAAAAGATATGTTATTTATTAAATGTCAAATAATTAGACTATAGTTAAAGTGTAACAGAATATGACCTTATGAGGTATCATTGTAAACTTTGAAAGGAAAGAAAAATAATAGTGATGTCATTTATTATCCCAAAGGAATTATAAGGGAATAAAATCATTAGGAAAATACTTAATAAATTTGAATAAAAATTCAAATAGTTCTAACAATGTATGTAAGGAGTAATTAAACAAGCATTGAATTATTGGTTACTATGACAACGAGACGTTTGAGGGCTTATTTTTCCGTTAAATTAGATAGACGCTGAAGAAACGAAGCGTGGGTACGCCACACAAGAAATTGGACAAACAAAAACTTTAATTTAAACAGTTATAACAAGTCGAACTAGTGAACCAAGATAATCCAATATGAAGAGACGTCGATCTATACAGAATTAATGATGACCAGGAACGAAATTAAATAAACTAATTAAAGAAAAAACCTAGACCAGTTTGAAGAAGATGTTGGAAGCCTTCAACCAGCCCAAATTCGAAAAATATACGCCGATCCTGATGACGATACAGACAACGTGAGATGAACTGATAAGTACCGAATAATTTCTTACTCCCAAAAAACCCTAAATTACTTGAATTATTTTCAAATGATAAAATTTCTCACTATTTAAAAAGTAGTATTTTCTTTCAAAGGTAAAGGCATAATTTACTTATATTAAAAAACATTTATAAAGATAACCTTATTTGTGAACATAACTACTGTAACAGAAATACGACACTACTGAACAAATTGTACAAACACATTATAAATCTTAAGTATGTATAAGGTATAGTAGTGTACTTTCTTTTCATGTAATCAACGTTTATGTCTATTTCCATGATCAAAAGAACTCCAGATTTTAAAAACATAGTAATTTTGTTAAAAGTAACTGAACGATAGTGTTTTGAAATCAATTTTGCCAACCTGAGATATTTTGTGTTTCAAGCTCTAAGCCGGAGCATAATATTATAAATTTGTTTATGATTCAATTGTCATATTTATTGATAATTAAATGTGTATTAAAAAACGCAGTACCGAACATTACTATCTTGTTATTTCATAGGATTTTTTGTAAATATATGTGTGTTAGCGAAGTTTTAAGTCATAGCCAACTAGCGCTTATCACGAGTGGCCGAGTCGACAACCTGTGTAGCAGCGGGAATAATTCGAACGCCACAGCTGTCCATGCTAATACCACGTATTACCTTAAAAATTAGATGTTTTAATTGTTTTAACAAAAACAATTTGGCGCCACCCGGGAATCGTAATCCCTATGAATTAACAGGTAGGTTGTACTGGTGACATTGACAACGCTACGGACTCCAGTAGTGACGTCGATTTATGTAACAACCAGTGTGAGGCAAACACACTACATTCACACTAATACACCATATAAACAAGTGTGAGACATTTTAACAGGTACGACCTTATATTTATTGTTACATATTGACGAACCCAACGAGGGGCTTTAAGGAAGTACACACACCCTGTATTTATTGTTACATATTGGCGACCAGCAACGTGCGGCTGGTAAAAATAACTAGCGGCGATCATGAATAGACACGGGATGGTTACGAGACGCAAAGGGAAGGAAACACCAAACCAAGAAGGAAACCCAGAAGAAATGGAGGAAGTTGAGGAAGTAGAAGTGGAGGAAACGACTGGAGAATTGTCAGAAGAAAACCCACAGGAGGACCAAATGGAAAATCCTAATACAACTGAACCGGAAATAGAAGCAGAAGTCATGGTGACTGAACAACCAGTCAAACCGACAGAAGAAACGAATTTGAATAGCATGATGAAGTTCATGATGGAACAATTTGGACAAATGAACAGGAGCCATGAAGATTTAAATAAAAAATTAGAAAAACTAGACCTAAACAGTGAAGATTTGAATAAAAGATTAGAAAAACTAGACCTAAACAGTGAAGAATTGAAGAAACAAATGAAGGAGAGTATAGAATTCCTGAATGATAAAATAGAAAGCAACCATGAAGACTTGAAAAGAAGTCAAGAGGCATTGGAGAAGAAGAGCGAAGAACTGAAGAAACAGATCAAGAAGGATCTGGAGATAGTAAACAAAAAGATGGAAACTAATCATGATGTTCTCCAAAGGAAAATCGAGGAAGAAAGTAAGAAAACCAAGGAGGAATGGAAGCAACAACTAGTCGAATGTCGAGAAGAGATTAGACAAACGGTAACAGAGACCAACGAAACAGTGATACAAATCAGAGAAGAATTAAATAATAAAATTAGTAACGTTGAAGAGGAAGGTAAATTGAGGGCGACGGAGTTCTACCAAGTCCTTACTGAAGGGTGCCAAAAGAATAAACAAGAAGTGGTCAAGGAACTGGAGGAGAGGCACCAAGAGCTACGACTGGATGTAAACAATCGGGTGGAGAAAGTGTATACCGTCATAGATAAGATCGACGGACTGACCCGAGAAAAAATCCAGGGAATCAGTATGCGAGAGAAACAGATGCAGGAAGAGTTAGATGCATTAAGAGAAAAACCATATAATCACACACAGTTCATAACTAGTGAGAACAGAGAAATGATTAATTTTCGTAGCTACAGGAGAAACCCGATAGAATTCCTCAAACGGGTAGAAGAACTGATAGAGAAGAACAGAGAAACCAGATGGTCTAGTGTGAGAAGTATGATCGACGAGATGTTTCGTGACACCCATGACAATTGGTGGACGGCCACAAGACCTGAGATAAATGATACTCAAGAGTTCAAGAAACAGTTCAGGGAGAAGTATTGGTCCGAATCAACACAGAATGTGGTCCGCAATGACATCAGTAACGGAAGGTACGAGACACAAGGAGGACACACGTTAACATCGTACTTTCTGGGAAAGGTATGTTTAGCCAGAAATTTGGAACCCAGGATACCGGAAGAGTCGTTGGTGATACAACTGGGTTACCATTACGAAGAGGCCATCCAGAAGGCCAGGCGACAAGGCCAAATTAAAACAATCCAAGGAATGGTTAGCTTACTGGAAGACCTGGAGAACGATAACCAGTATCGAAAAAACAGGATCACAAACCAAAGATACAATAAGTGGAATGAACACAATAATACACCTAATTTCCAGGGACCATACAATTATCCACAAGGCAATAATCGAAATAACTGGGGCCGGAATAACAATAATAATAATGCAGAACCAACATTCAATGGAAACGATCAGCATCGCCATCCAAATAACCAGCCTGGTAACCGAGGACAACAGAACAATCACCCAGGAAGTCCAAACAATAATAGAAGCAGCCCAAATAATAACAACCGACCAAGTGAGAATTATCGAGGAGGAGAACCTGAACAACGTACCAACAGTCACCCCAATGACCACAATTATTACGGCAACCGGTATCATCCCAATTACCAGTACAACCGGGGACCCGGGGGCAATCCAAATAGGAGTGACAATCGACGTCATGTAAATTTTATTAGTGGTAGAAGGCGGAATAACCACCGAAGATACAACTCAAATTGGCACCAAGAACCATGGTACAATGCATCCAACGAGACTGACAACAGACCATCAGTGAACAGGAACCATGAACCAATACAAAATGGAAATAACCAGCAAAATGTGCCACACAATGAAACGAACGACCAGCCAAGCAACCTGGCCGTCAGCCAGCAGCCACCTTTAAACTAAAAAGGTCAGTGATAAAGTATGAACGCCCTTCACATGACCAATCACTTGGGTTGATACGTCAAACAACGTCAGATAAACAAACCGAAGGAATCACGATAATTTACAACAATTATTTAAAAAATATTCGAGAAGAACTTCTCGAGGAAGAGGCCACTCAATTACCACAGAACAATAGTGAAATTGTTCATATAAAGGCAACAATAAACGGTACCATAACCAGTATCCTGGTAGACACGGGGTCTAATATCTCTCTCATTAACCAGCCTGAATTAGAAAGAATTCAAGCTCACTCTCGAACACCAATACCTACATTGCCAATAAATAATATAATCATCATTGGCGCAACGGGCAAACAGAACAAAACAATAAGAAAACAAGTGTCATTGGAGCTAGATAATTTAGAATCCACCATTTCTATTATATTTCTAGTGGCAAGTGGGCTACCTTTCAATATGCTCATCGGATGTGATATACTAAGAAGGTATTCAGCAGTAATAAACCTGCAGAAGGGAGTAGTGTTGTTAAATTCAGAACAAGGAACCTGGTCCGCGAACATTATCAATTGTATACCAAGTCCAGCTGCTTTAAGCCAAAACACAGAACTGAAGAGTTATTATTGCCAGAGGCACGAGCCAGATATCACCATAGTAGAGGAGGAGGAGCGTAAGACCTTATGGAACCAGAAGTTGGAAGAGATTATCACCTTCCAAAGAGAACGGCCTATGCAGGAGATTAGTAAACAACAATCCAAAAAATTAATCGCCATTTACAATGAATATCAGCATGTCTTTTCGAACATCCCCGGAAAGGTTAAGGGATACCAATGTAAAATTCAATTCCGAGAACCAGTGGATTTCCACCGGAAATCATATCCAATAGCACATTCTCTAAAAAACGAAGTTAGAATGGAAATAGATAGAATGATTGCCGAAGACATAATTGAGTACAGTCATTCTCAATATACCAGCCCCATAGTTGCCATACCCAAGAAAAATGGCAAGGTACGAATTTGCCTAGACGCCCGAGAAATAAATAAGATGATTATAAATGACAGAACCTCACCAGGAGAAATAGAAGAAATTCTGAAGAGATTCCACGGAATCAGATATATTAGCACTTGGGATACTGTATACTGTGGCAGGTAGAGCTGCACCCACACAGTAGACAATACTTAGCATTCCTGTTCGATGGTAGAAACTACCAGTTCAAAAGGCTACCATTTGGACTAATAAATTCAGTAGCAGTGTTCGTGAAGTGCATGGACCAAGTGTTAGGTCAAGAGGCACTGGAATTTACTACAGTGTACGTTGACGACCTACTTATCACGTCAGCAAACTGGGACGAACACTGTGAAAGAGTCAGACATGTACTGGAAAAATTATCTAACAACAATATCACACTTAAGTTAGACAAATCAAAGTTCATTGCTAAAGAAGTAAAATTCTTAGGTTTCAACCTAACTGAAGAGGGAATCTCTCCATCCCAAGAGAAGGTTAACGCCATACAAAATTTCCCATCACCAAGAAACAAAAAACAGTTGCAATCCTTCCTAGGAGTATGTAATTACTACAGGAAATTTCAGACCAACTACTCCCACCTAACAGCAAAATTTTCCAAGCAATTATCTTCAAAAGAAAAATGGACGTGGGGAGTGGAACAAGAAGAAGTGTTTAAATTAATCAAACAAAAATTTGTTGACACTGTTATTTTACACCACCCTAATTTTGCGAAACAGTTCTATCTAAACTGCGATGCTAGTGATGTAAGTCTAGGCGCAGAATTATACCAAGAAGACGAAGATGGCAATCACCTAGTCATTAGCTTCGCCAGCCGAATACTCAATAGCTGTGAGCGTAACTATAATGTTACAGAAAAGGAGTTGCTCAGCATAGTATTCGCATGCGGCAAGTTTAGGACGTACATACTTGGATACAATATAACGGTCCGAAGCGATCATAAATCAATATCGTTTCTAAAACAATGTAAGTTGAATCATGGCCGACTTACTCGATGGATACTTGCTTTGCAAGAATACCACATTACATGGGAATATATTCCAGGACGAAAAAATATAGTGGCTGATGTTTTGCCCAGAATAAATGTAGTAAATCAGACATTTGAAGGAGAAAAGGGGAAGATAGCAAAAGTGTATTATATGTTGAAGGATAGAAAAGACCTGGAAGATATTATGAACCAAATAGTGTTGCAACAAGAGCAAGATACAAAAATATCCAACATCAGAAGAAGACTGATGGAGTCTGAAGCCATTATTAACCAATTTTACTGTGTGTACAACAATATTTTATTTATGAAAACAAAAAAGAACCAAGATACTTGGAAACTGGTAATTCCTCAATCATTAGAAAATCAAATCATCAAAGATTATCATGTGAGATATGGCCACATGGGAACAATTAAAATGGTAAAAGCATTAGAGGAAGATTTGTTTATAAAAAATATTGCAAGAAAAGTAAGTAAATACATAAAAACCTGCACATTGTGTCAGATGGTCAAAACCAATAACGAAAGGAAGATGGAACGATGATACCCATCACGTCAAGTGCCGAATTAGAGAAGGCGTTCCTCGACATATGTGGACCATTCCCACGTAGCGGAGGGCGACATGGCTACAAATTCATTGTTATCATACTTGACCATTACACCAAGTACACCAAATTATATGCTATAAACAGAGCCACAACAAAGAAAATATTAGACATTATCAAAAATAAATACATTATAGAAATTGGAAGACCGTACATGTTAATAACAGACCATGGAACGCAATTTAAAGGAAGGAAATGGCGAGAAGAGTTATTAAAATTAAATATTAAAACTTATAAAACATCAGTCTACCACCCTAGCAGCAATCCCGCAGAAAGAATGTTGAGGGAGGTGGGACGCATTTTGAGAACTTATTGTCATAACAACCAGAGAGAATGGTACAAATATTTACCTTCAACCGAAGTGTTTTTAAACATCAGTTACCACCAATTCACTGAAAGTACGCCTTACTTGATGTTCAAGAGGAAGCCAAACAGAGAGATACAAGAGATAATAGAATTCCCAAAAGACCCGTATGACAAAAATAAATGGTACAGCCTAATAGTAGAAAAAATTGAGAAACAAAAGGCCAAATATGCAAAGAACCAACCCAAAATAATCAAATATAAAGAGGGAGAAAAAATACTAATCAAAAATCGTGAACTGCCAAGTACAATGGAAGGTATAGCAAAGAAATTATTATTGCTATACACGGGTCCGTATATCACCACAAGAGACAATGGTAATAATACTTACCAGATCAGTAATATCAATACAAGGAAAATCAAGGGAGTTTACAATCAAACTTCAATAAAAAAGTTTTACGAAGAAGAATAAAACCATTGTGAAATGAAACCGATTTCAAAATTCTAAAAGAGATTGTAAGAGCAGCTTACTCAAATATTTAGATGATATATGCGGAACAATAAAAAGGTTTGAATGAAAAAAAAAAAACAACAACAAAGGAAACAGTTACACAAATTCCTTTCAATTTAAATCAGTTTAAAATATAACAAAAAATTGAAATATGAAGTATGAAGTAAAAAGTGAGATAATCAGGAATAAGTTACACACATTCCTATGTAATAAAAATGTAAGAAGCACAAACTTACAATTATAATTAAAAAAAAAAAAAAATAGCTAAAAAGGAATACGCTACAAACATTCCTTCAAGGTAAGACCATTAACTTACCAAAGAATTATCAAAAATGATGTTGAATACAGAGTAAAATAAACAAGAATAAAATCAAGTTCAAATTACTGAGATAAATACTTGAAATTATACTGAATCAAAAGTATTATAAAAAAAAAATAAATAAAACTTTACCTGGTACAAGGAGGGAGAGAGAAATTGTATATAAAACAAATATACAAATATGGCTAAAGCAGAATCCTGCTAAATGACTAAGAAAAAAAAAATGTCTAAGACAATTAAAATGATCACAACGAGCATTGAAAACAAAATAATGAAAAGTGAGATATGATGAAATTAACATATGAATAAAGATAAAATTTCTCAATATAGTATATGAGTAGATGTTAGTGTATAGTTAAGGTATAGCGGAAGGAAGAATGAGTAGTAATGATAAAGTGATCTAAAAACAAACCACAAGGTGGACAGTCCCAATTATATTATATTATTATTAAGTCACAAGTTGACAAAGATTTAAGATTGACTGTTGAAAAGTCCAGCAATCTATATGAATTGAGTAGAGAAGATGTGCCTCTAGTCTCAGAAAAATGAGTAGTAATGGGAGAAACCAGCTACTATATAAAGTTAGGAAAAAAATTTTGTGTATGAGGGAATATGCACCAATGGAAATAAATAAAAACAGATCCAAATAAAATGGAGTGAATTAAGTAAGAAGAGAAATGGAGAATGGAGAAACAAACAAGGAAGAGAAGGAAAAAAGTTATCTATAACTGATAATTTCATAAAACACTATGCTAGTATTCTATTAAAATGATCAATTTTAGAGGAGAGGCATTATGTAACGATACAATTAAGCCAAATCTCGTACCAGTGATAAAAAAGATAATTCTTGATATAAAATTACTTCATATGAAATAAAATGTGTAAAGAATGATTAAAATGTAAATACTTTGACAAGACGTACAACGATATTACCCAACCCAAGTGATTGAGCCAAAAACATAAACATAAAGAAGGGAACCACGTAACATACTTATTAAAATGTAAATATTTTGACATGATTGAGCCACCAACCCAAACATAAAGAAGGGAACCACGTAACATACTTATTAAAAATATGATAGACAAAACAATGATGGACACAGAACTAAAGAAGAACCAGAAGAAGAGGACAGATCCATACAAATAAACAGAATTTAAACCAGAAGAGAAGAAGAGGAGAACCGAACCGGATTGAAGAAGAAGAAGAGGAAGAATGAAGAGGAGACAGATAAAACCCAAGGGGAAACTAACACACATATATAAAAGGGAAAGATTGTATGTTAGAGATAGAATACGGTCAATAAACCTTAAATAATGATATATTAATGAAACCAATGTTATTATTAGCATTAATTTAGCCTATGTGCCCATTTTTAAGACAATACAATTGTAAAGTAATATAGTATAGGAAAAGTACACTAACCCTGTCAGAAAGGTTAGATTCAACCGAAACACAACTAGCCTAATATTGTTTATAGTAAATATAATACTAAAACAAAATAGTGAGAAATGGTAGGAGAAAGTATAGGGATTACCCATTAAATAACACTAATTACAAACAGTGAACCAAAATGAAGTGCTTTAGTGAAGTGTAAATGCCCTAAAAAATAGTGAAAGTGGATGTGAAACATTTAAATTAGAATGCTAAGGAAATAGACACTCTGTAAAACATTGATAAACCACCAATGATTGGAGTGAGAGTATAATTAGTTATATACATAGAAGTAATTAAAAATAGTATTTAAAATTAATATTAAGGAAGCTTGTAATAATATTCATGGAGAAAGCCCAGTACCATAACTTGTGTTAACATGGCATGATAGGATAGAAGTAAAGTTTGTTATTAAAGATTAAAATTGTAAAGAATACAACACCCCATGTTGAAAGGGGAATCAACCTTCATAATATTAGAGAAAGTAACAATGTTTATCACCCTAGTTTATAAGACAAGAAAGAAATCAATGTTAGTAGTAAGAATAATTTATGACTTGTAAAGAATAGTTGATGCAATGTTAAAGAAGGAATATGGCTGAAAGGGACTTACAGTCCATAAACCTAACTATTATATTTTAAATGAAGAGTAATGAAAATGTATGTTGAATAGTAATTAAAACACAAACAAATAAGTGAAGCCCATCAGGCTGAATTCAGAATGTAATTTAAAAAGGAAATACACTAGAAAACAATCATGGCTGTTTGTAACTATGAAAACAGTTAACTGCCAAGAACATTCAAATGCAAATTGTATCAATTTCACAAGAAATCTTACTAATCTAAGAACAGTGAATGGACAGTAATTATATATCAGTTATTTCAACACAGAAATATTATTGCAATAATTTAATTCAAAAAAGATATGTTATTTATTAAATGTCAAATAATTAGACTATAGTTAAAGTGTAACAGAATATGACCTTATGAGGTATCATTGTAAACTTTGAAAGGAAAGAAAAATAATAGTGATGTCATTTATTATCCCAAAGGAATTATAAGGGAATAAAATCATTAGGAAAATACTTAATAAATTTGAATAAAAATTCAAATAGTTCTAACAATGTATGTAAGGAGTAATTAAACAAGCATTGAATTATTGGTTACTATGACAACGAGACGTTTGAGGGCTTATTTTTCCGTTAAATTAGATAGACGCTGAAGAAACGAAGCGTGGGTACGCCACACAAGAAATTGGACAAACTAAAACTTTAATTTAAACAGTTATAACAAGTCGAACTAGTGAACCAAGATAATCCAATATGAAGAGACGTCGATCTATACAGAATTAATGATGACCAGGAACGAAATTAAATAAACTAATTAAAGAAAAAACCTAGACCAGTTTGAAGAAGATGTTGGAAGCCTTCAACCAGCCCAAATTCGAAAAATATACGCCGATCCTGATGACGATACAGACAACGTGAGATGAACTGATAAGTACCGAATAATTTCTTACTCCCAAAAAACCCTAAATTACTTGAATTATTTTCAAATGATAAAATTTCTCACTATTTAAAAAGTAGTATTTTCTTTCAAAGGTAAAGGCATAATTTACTTATATTAAAAAACATTTATAAAGATAACCTTATTTGTGAACATAACTACTGTAACAGAAATACGACACTACTGAACAAATTGTACAAACACATTATAAATCTTAAGTATGTATAAGGTATAGTAGTGTACTTTCTTTTCATGTAATAAACGTTTATGTCTATTTTCATGATCAAAAGAACTCCAGATTTTAAAAACATAGTAATTTTGTTAAAAGTAACTGAACGATAGTTTTGAAATCAATTTTGCCAACCTGAGATATTTTGTGTTTCAAGCTCTAAGCCGGAGCATAATATTATAAATTTGTTTATGATTCAATTGTCATATTTATTGATAATTAAATGTGTATTAAAAAACGCAGTACCGAACATTACTATCTTGTTATTTCATAGGATTTTTTGTAAATATATGTGTGTTAGCGAAGTTTTAAGTCATAGCCAACTAGCGCTTATCACGAGTGGCCGAGTCGACAACCTGTGTAGCAGCGGGAATAATTCGAACGCCACAGCTGTCCATGCTAATACCACGTATTACCTTAAAAATTAGATGTTTTAATTGTTTTAACAAAAACAATTTGGCGCCACCCGGGAATCGTAATCCCTATGAATTAACAGGTAGGTTGTACTGGTGACATTGACAACGCTACGGACTCCAGTAGTGACGTCGATTTATGTAACAACCAGTGTGAGGCAAACACACTACATTCACACTAATACACCATATAAACAAGTGTCAGACATTTTAACAGGTACGACCTTATATTTATTGTTACATATTGACGAACCCAACGAGGGGCTTTAAGGAAGTACACACACCCTGTATGTATTGTTACAATATATATATGTTGTAACGGTACATAACCCCTGCCCAAATGTGATAAATAAATAACTATGATAATATAATCACCAGAGTAAAAACCAGTAATCACCCAATTTTAAAAGTCAGATATGGGGATTAGGTATCAAACTATGAGAACCTTTGTACTCTAAAAACACTGTAAACAATACTCATAAAAGTGCAGTGTACAAAGTGGAACATAGAATGATCAGTGAAAGTGTCTAACATTTAAAAAGAGCTTCTCACAAATTTGTGTTGGAGATGAAAGAAGCAGTATGATAGTCATAAACTGTATTACTGTTAACCAGTTGTAGTAATTTTGTATTGTGTAGGCCACAAAGGCATTAGAATTAGAATTAATATTTTTGTTGATCATAATTATTTTGTTTAGATGTAAAATAATCCAGGGTTATATATAAAATAAAAATAAAGGCCAATTAAAACTATACTAAAAAGATGGAAGGTAAAATAAAGTAGTATAGAGTAAGGATACCTTCAATGAAATATAAGTAGTAAATAAACTCAATTAAAAAATAATTAAATTATAAAATGGCCGCAGTCAAGCTTAAATAAATCTATGAAGAAAACTCTTATATCAATTAAAATTAATAATAACTAAGATTGGTAAAGGAGTATTTTTAAAGGCAAGAAAAGAAATAATAATATTATATACTAGCCTATTTACCTAAAACGGTACCTAGGGTAGCCAATAAAAAACCATCAAGTTATTGGTTACTAAGAGTAACTAGCTAACAAGATTGGAATTAATTGTTAAAAAATATTCAATGTGAGAAGTTGAAACAAATGTAATGTCTTGTAAAAATTAAGAAAATTGTAATTACTATTCGGAACTAACCATTACAAAATTAATAAATTTAATGAGTGATATCCACTACATCCTAGACATCCTTAGAACAGAATAATTCACGCCAGCAAATTGATGGAAATTGTAAAGTCAGTCATCCACTTTCAAGCCTAGTCTACAGAAATTCAACATCGTTGGGTGAGATCGTTTCCTATTAAAATTTAACTAAATTACACCTCAACTATAAATCTAGAACACTACAGTGCTATTAAAACAATCTGCGTTTTCTGACAGTTCTCCTTGCGTGTTTACAAGCGCTAGTTGCTATGGTAACTCGGACGTGCCTCCGAGGTGAGCCAATCCCCGGCCGGCGCGCGCTTTCCCTCCCCCTTTCTCCTCAGTCAACAGTCCCCACACTGACCACAGTGTTGCCAGTGCAAGTACATACTTCGCTAACAGTGACGGCTTTTCTTTGAGAGTATTGATTTTAATTGCATTAGTTTTTGTGTTTTAATAAGTGCTCCGTTATCAGCAACATTTTTAGTGTAGTGTGGTATAGCGTATTTTGTTTTATACAGATCATATTATTTTTTAATTATGTCGCAACCAGTGCAAGGTGCTGATAAACGTAAGCGTGGGCGACCAAGAATTCATTCGCCTCGAAAGAAGGCAAGCATAAAAGGAAGACATGGCTTTGTTCTTCGTGGTCAGGCTCGCGATATGGTGTGTGCGTTACGCGAATATTTCGAGGCTGAAAGGGAAAATGGAGGTCCTCTAATAGACGTCAATAAAGTTGTAGAAAGAACTGCAGCAGCTTTAAAAATATCTAAGGCGACAGTAATTAGAATAGGGAAAGAAAAAGAGAAGAGAGAGGAGGAACCTCGGGAAGAACAAGAGGAAGAGGAGGGTGAGATTGAGATTGAGATTGAGAACGTAGCTGGGCCATCACATGCAGGGTTGGAAACACCCGGAAAAACTCGGAACTATGCCAAACGAGTGACCAATATGGACAGTTTCCAGCAAGGTGCAATTAGGCGTCATGTGTATTCTTACTACGAGAGAAAGGAGCATCCTACTGTAAGAAAGCTACACAGCAGTCTTAGAGAAAACCAGTTGTTTAATGGTAGTGAATCATCCCTTCGACTTTCTCTTCTTGATTTGGGATTTCAGTTTGAAAAATATTCAAACCGGACCGTCCTTCTGGAGAGACCTGATATTGTTGCTTGGCGATGCCGCTATTTGAGAAGTGTCAAGAATGTAGATTACGAGAGCATTGTGTGGCTGGATGAGACTTTTGTTAACGCTGGTCATACCTTACCCAAAGGGTGGTCAGACAGAACGCCCCAAGGCACAATGAAAGCCCCGTTAGGAAAGGGAGGTAGGGTCATTGTCCTACATGCTGGAATTTCCCGAGGCTTCGTGGCAAATTGTTTACTCATGTTTCGATCGCGAAAAACAGGGGACTACCACGAGGAAATGAATGCTGTTTGTTTCACGGAGTGGTTTAAAAATTCGCTCCTTAAGAACATCCCTCCCAAATCTACCATTGTTATGGATAATGCTCCATACCATTCACTAATAAGAGATAGGGTTCCAACCATGCAGTGCAGAAAAGCTGACATGCTGGCTTGGGTACAAAGAAATATATTGCCTCAGATAAAAGACATCACCATTGCACCTGGTGCTACAAAATCAGAGTTAATGGAACTGGTGACCACTTACAAACCGAAGCCAGTATATGTCATCGATGAACTCGCAAAAAGCAATGGACATCAGGTGATACGGCTACCTCCTTATCACGCCCATTTTAACCCCATTGAATTAATTTGGGCACAAGCAAAGGGTTACGTGGCAAAGAACAACAAGAGATACACCATCACCGAAATAGAAAGGCTAACCAGAGAGGGAATCGACTGTGTTACTGCAGAAAACTGGGCATCCGCGGTTAAACACACGAAAGAACTCGTACAGAAGCAGTGGGAAACGGAAGGCATCTTGGATGATCGTGTGGAAGAAATTATCATCTCCCTCGGTTCCGGTTCCAGCTGCAGCTCCAGCTCTCAGGGTGAAGAAAGTGATTCGTCACTGGGGGTGGCTCCCTTGACACCATGAATGTGAGTAACTTTCAGTCAGCACGATGTATTTATTATAGAGCAAACAATATAATTCCTTACGTTTAACGTTCACAACATCTGAATTTTATTTAGTTTTGAGTTGTAGCAATTTGTTAAACATTTATTAAAGTTAATTTCAAATTTTCCTAAAACAAGGGTGTGTGGCACTCGGGAGTGACCGACCAAAACGAAGCTTTTAAGCTATATAGAGAACTAATAAATTTAATGAACAAAAGTTGATATTAATTTTTAAGAAACGTTCCTTCCAAATACGTTGATAGTAAGTTTGCGATTAGACTAAACAAAGCGTTTAGTCGTTGCACAAACTGCAACGTGTGTGTCTGTAACACAGTTATGTGGACAACACACAGTTCAGATTAATGCGCGTTTACTGGTTAATGTTCCGCTACGCTCTGCTTACATCCTTGATATCTCGAAACTTTTCCTTAACACTTTATCGGATTGTGATCTTAAAATTTTATTTTGACTTTCAGAAAACGGTTAAGCAAAAAAAAGTATAGGTCATCGCTTTGGAAAAAAAGTTCCCCGCTGGATGAAAAAATGGTTACGCCGGTGTACTTATTCGATACCCTTGATTTAAAAAAAATCGTTACAGGTAAACTACCCCTTTCCCTTAACCGATCTTCACCAAAAACCAAAGGTCTTGAGTACTCTACAAATCAGGGCTGTATGCAAAAAATTATTTGATTCTGTATGAATTTGTGGCTGTTATCGTTTGCCAAACGAACGCGCGTGACGCTGCGCGAGCGAGGGAGCGGGCTCGGCCTAGCGGACCATGTGGCAACACAGCGCTTCCGCAGCTGTGCCGAGCCCCACGTGCTTCTTAGCTGTCAGAAAACGCAGATTGTTTTAATAGCACTGTAGAAACAGCACCATCTCTTTGAATTCATCTGAAAACAAGGTGAACATAAACTTTATTTTAATTAACCAAAAAAACAGAAAAACGTGGCTTGATTAGTAACATTGCAGACGCCATTACATAGTATTCGTTTTTACTTCCATATTCCTTAAGGAATGGAAGTATGGTGATGGCAAAAAAAATCGTGTTCGAGATTATTGCAGATTCTGATTCTACTACACTCAAAACATGAAAAAAAGTCGTTTTCCGAAAAGTGTCTGTGTGTCTGTCTGTCTGTCTGTAGATTTTTTTTCTATGGCAAACGATAACTGCCGCAAATTCAAACAGAATCAAATAATTTTTTGCATACAGCCCGGTTTTGCAGAGTTCTCGCGACCTATTGTTTTTGGTGAAGATCGGTTGAGGGAAAGCGGTAGTTTACCTGCAACGGTTTTTTTTTAGCAAGGGAAATTTTGTTTGTTTGGCAAACGATAACAGCCGCAAATTCAAACAGAATCAAATAATGTTTCGCATACAGCCCTGAATTGTAGAGTTCTCAAGACCTATTGTTTTTGGTGAAGATCGGTTAAGGGAAAGGGGTAGTTTACCTGTAACGTTTTATGTTTTAACAAGGGTATTTCCTATGGCAAACGATAACAGCCGCAAATTCAAACAGAATGAAAAGATTATTTGCATACAGCCCTAAATTGTAGAGTTCTCAATACCTTTTGTTTTTGGTGAAGATCGGTTAAGGGAAAGGGGTAGTTTACCTACAACGTTTTTTTAACAAGGGTATTTTCTATGGCAAACGATAACAGCCGCAAATTCAAACAGAATCAAATAATTTTCTGCATACAGCCCTGATTTGTAGAGTACTCAAGACCTATTGTTTTTGGTGAAGATCGGTTGAGGGGAAGGGGTAGTTTACCAGCAACGTTTTTTATCATGCGTATTTTCTATGGCAAACGACAACTGCCGCAAATTCAAACAGAATCAAATAATTTTTTGCATACAGCCCTGATTTGTAGAGTACTCGCGACCTATTGTTTTTGGTGAAGATCGGTTGAGGGGAAGGGGTAGTTTACCTGCAACGGTTTTTTTTATCAAGGGAAATTTTTTTTTTTTTTGGCAAACGATAACAGCCGCAAATTCAAACAGAATCAAATAATGTTTCGCATACAGCCCTGAATTGTAGATTTCTCAAGACCTATTGTTTTTGGTGAAGATCGGTTGAGGGAAAGGGGTAGTTTACCTGCAACGTTTTTTTAACAAGGGTATTTTATATGGCAAACGATAACAGCCGCAAATTCAAACAGAATCAAATAATGTTTTGCATACAGTCCTGATTTGTAGAGTACTCAAGACCTATTGTTTTTGGTGAAGATCGGTTAAGGGGAAGGGGTAGTTTACCTGCAACCTTTTACGTTTTATTTTCTATGGCAAACGATAACAGCCGCAAATTCAAACAGAATCAAATAATGTTTTGCATACAGCCCTGATTTGTAGAGTACTCAAGACCTATTGTTTTTGGTGAAGATCGGTTAAGGGGAAGGGGTAGTTTACCTGCAACGTTTTTTTATCAAGCGTATTTTCTATGGCAAACGATAACAGCCGCAAATTCAAACAGAATCAAATACTTTTTGCATACGTCCCTGAACTGTAGAGGTCTCAATGACTTTCGATTTTGGTGAAGATCGGTTAAGGGGAAGGGGTAGTTTACCTGCAACCTTTTACGTTTTAACAAGAGTAAAGTACTTGAAAATTTATTTAAACTTTTTGAAACAATGGTAATTGTTAAAAATAAAATAATTTTGTTGCCAGGCAATAAAATTATAATTTTTTCATTTTAATGTAATATAATATTTTTCATTTAATACAGCAATAAAAAGGCAGGTAAGACACAGCCTGGCTGTTTGGCTGAAAATGATTTTAAATATAAATCTTAGAATATGGAAGTCATGTATGGTTCTCCATACCGATATTTTACTTCCATATTCCTTAAGGAATGGAAGTATGGTGATGGCAAAAAAAATCGTGTTCGAGATTATTGCAGATTCTGATTCTACTACACTCAAAACATGAAAAAAAGTCGTTTTCCGAAAAGTGTCTGTGTGTCTGTCTGTAGATTTTTTTCTATGGCAAACGATAACAGCCGCAAATTCAAACAGAATCAAATAATTTTTTGCATACAGCCCTGATTTGTAGAGTACTCGCGACCTATTGTTTTTGGTGAAGATCGGTTGAGGGAAAGGGGTAGTTTACCTGCAACGGTTTTTTTTTATCAAGGGTAATTTTGTTTGTTTGGCAAACGATAACAGCCGTAAATTCAAACAGAATCAAATAATGTTTCGCATACAGCCCTGAATTGTAGAGTTCTCACGATCTGTTGATTTTGGTAAAGATCGGTTAAGGGAAAGGGGTAGTTTACCTGTACCGTTTTATGTTTTAACAAGGGTATTTTCTATGGGAAACGATAACAGCCGCAAATTCAAACATAATCAAATAATGTTTTGCATACTGCCCTGAATTGTAGAGTTCTCAAGACATTTTGTTTTTGGTGAAGATCGGTTAAGGGAAAGGGGTAGTTTACCTGCAACGTTTTATGTTTTTAAGGGTATTTTCTATGGCAAACGATAAGAGCCGCAAATTCAAACAGAATCAAATACGTTTTTGCATACAGCCCTGATTTCTTGAGTACTAAAGACCTATTGTTTTAGGTGAAGATCGGTTAAGGGAAAGGGGTAGTTTACCGGCAACGTTTTATGTTTTAAAAGGGTATTTTTTATGGCAAACGATAAGAGTCGCAAATTCAAACAGAATCAAATAATTTTTTGCATACAGTCCTGATTTGTAGAGTACTCACGACCTATTGTTTTTGGTGAACATCGGTTGAGGGAAAGGGGTAGTTTACCTCCAACGTTATTTTTTTAATCAAGGGTAATTGTTTCCTATGGCAAACGATAACAGCCGCAAATTCAAACAGAATTAACTACTCTTTTGCATACAGCCCTGAATTGTAGAGTTTTCAAGACCTATTGTTTTTGGTGAACATCGGTTAAGGGAAAGGGGTAGTTTACCAGCAACGTTTTATGTTTTAAAAGGGTATTACTTCCATATTCCTTAAGGAATGGAAGTATGGTGATGGCAAAAAAAATCGTGTTCGAGATTATTGCAGATTCTGATTCTACTACACTCAAAACATGAAAAAAAGTCGTTTTCCGAAAAGTGTCTGTGTGTCTGTAGATTTTTACTTCCATTTTTCTATGGCAAACGATAACTGCCGCAAATTCAAACAGAATCAAATAATTTTTTGCATACAGCCCTGATTTGTAGAGTGCTCGTGACCTATTGTTTTTGGTGAAGATCGGTTGAGGGAAAGGGGTAGTTTACCTGCAACGGTTTTTTTTATCAAGGGAATTTTTTTCTGTTTTTGGCAACCGATAAGAGCCGCAAATTCAAACAGAATCAAATAATGTTTCGTATACAGCCCTGAATTGTAGAGTTCTCAAGACCTATTGTTTTTCGTGAAGATCGGTTAAGGGAAAGGGGTAGTTTACCTGTAACGTTTTATGTTTACAAGGGTATTTCGTATGGCAAACGATAACAGCCGCAAATTCAAACAGAATGAAACGATTATTTGCATACAGCCCTAAATTGTAGAGTTCTCAAGACCTATTGTTTTTGGTGAAGATCGGTTGAGGGAAAGGGGTAGTTTACCTGGAACGTTTTTTTAACAAGGGTATTTTTTATGGCAAATGATAACAGCCGCAAATTCAAACAGAATCAAATAATGTTTTGCATACAGCCCTGATTTGTAGAGTACTCAAGACCTGTTGTTTTTGGTGAAGATCGGTTGAGGGGAAGGGGTAGTTTACCTGCAACGTTTTTTTTATCAAGCGTATTTTCTATGGCAAACGATAACAGCCGCAAATTGAAACAGATTCAAATAATTTTTTGCATACATCCCTGAATTGTAGAGGTCTCAATGACTTTCGATTTTGGTGAAGATCGGTTAAGGGGAAGGGGTAGTTTACCACCAACCTTTTACGTTTTAACAAGAGTAAAGTACTTGAAAATTTATTTAAACTTTTTGAAACAATGGTAATTGTTAAAAATAAAATAATTTTGTTGCCAGGCAATAAAATTATAATTTTTTCATTTTAATGTAATATAATATTTTTCATTTAATACAGCAATAAAAAGGCAGGTAAGACACAGCCTGGCTGTTTGGCTGAAAATGATTTTAAATATAAATCTTAGAATATGGAAGTCATGTATGGTTCTCCATACCGATATTACTTCCATATTCCTTAAGGAATGGAAGTATGGTGATGGCAAAAAAAATCGTGTTCGAGATTATTGCAGATTCTGATTCTACTACACTCAAAACATGAAAAAAAGTCGTTTTCCGAAAAGTGTCTGTGTGTGTGTCTGTCTGTCTATCTGTAGATTTTTTTTCTATGGCAAACGATAACTGCCGCAAATTCAAACAGAATCAAATAATTTTTTGCATGCAGCCCGGATTTGCAGAGTACTCGCGACCTATTGTTTTTGGTGAAGATCGGTTGAGGGAAAGGGGTAGTTTACCTGCAACGGTTTTACTTCCATATTCCTTAAGGAATGGAAGTATGGTGATGGCAAAAAAAATCGTGTTCGAGATTATTGCAGATTCTGATTCTACTACACTCAAAACATGAAAAAAAGTCGTTTTCCGAAAAGTGTCTGTGTGTCTGTCTGTAGATTTTTTTTCTATGGCAAACGATAACAGCCGCAAATTCAAACAGAATCAAATAATTTTTTGCATACAGCCCTGATTTGTAGAGTACTCGCGGCCTATTGTTTTTGGTGAAGATCGGTTGAGGGAAAGGGGTAGTTTACCTGCAACGGTTTTTTTTTATCAAGGGTAATTTTGTTTGTTTGGCAAACGATAACAGCCGTAAATTCAAACAGAATCAAATAATGTTTCGCATACAGCCCTGAATTGTAGAGTTCTCACGATCTGTTGATTTTGGTAAAGATCGGTTAAGGGAAAGGGGTAGTTTACCTGTACCGTTTTGTTTTAACAAGGGTATTTTCTATGGCAAACGATAACAGCCGCAAATTCAAACATAATCAAATAATGTTTTGCATACTGCCCTGAATTGTAGAGTTCTCAAGACCTTTTGTTTTTGGTGAAGATCGGTTAAGGGAAAGGGGTAGTTTACCTGCAACGTTTTATGTTTTTAAGGGTATTTTCTATGGCAAACGATAAGAGCCGCAAATTCAAACAGAATCAAATACGTTTTTGCATACAGCCCTGATTTCTTGAGTACTAAAGACCTATTGTTTTAGGTGAAGATCGGTTAAGGGAAAGGGGTAGTTTACCGGCAACGTTTTATGTTTTAAAAGGGTATTTTTTATGGCAAACGATAAGAGTCGCAAATTCAAACAGAATCAAATAATTTTTTGCATACAGTCCTGATTTGTAGAGTACTCACGACCTATTGTTTTTGGTGAACATCGGTTGAGGGAAAGGGGTAGTTTACCTCCAACGTTATTTTTTTAATCAAGGGTAATTGTTTCCTATGGCAAACGATAACAGCCGCAAATTCAAACAGAATTAACTACTCTTTTGCATACAGCCCTGAATTGTAGAGTTTTCAAGACCTATTGTTTTTGGTGAACATCGGTTAAGGGAAAGGGGTAGTTTACCAGCAACGTTTTATGTTTTAAAAGGGTATTACTTCCATATTCCTTAAGGAATGGAAGTATGGTGATGGCAAAAAAAATCGTGTTCGAGATTATTGCAGATTCTGATTCTACTACACTCAAAACATGAAAAAAAGTCGTTTTCCGAAAAGTGTCTGTGTGTCTGTAGATTGTTACTTCCATTTTTCTATGGCAAACGATAACTGCCGCAAATTCAAACAGAATCAAATAATTTTTTGCATACAGCCCTGATTTGTAGAGTGCTCGTGACCTATTGTTTTTGGTGAAGATCGGTTGAGGGAAAGGGGTAGTTTACCTGCAACGGTTTTTTTTATCAAGGGAATTTTTTTCTGTTTTTGGCAACCGATAAGAGCCGCAAATTCAAACAGAATCAAATAATGTTTCGTATACAGCCCTGAATTGTAGAGTTCTCAAGACCTATTGTTTTTCGTGAAGATCGGTTAAGGGAAAGGGGTAGTTTACCTGTAACGTTTTATGTTTACAAGGGTATTTCGTATGGCAAACGATAACAGCCGCAAATTCAAACAGAATGAAACGATTATTTGCATACAGCCCTAAATTGTAGAGTTCTCAAGACCTATTGTTTTTGGTGAAGATCGGTTGAGGGAAAGGGGTAGTTTACCTGGAACGTTTTTTTAACAAGGGTATTTTTTATGGCAAATGATAACAGCCGCAAATTCAAACAGAATCAAATAATGTTTTGCATACAGCCCTGATTTGTAGAGTACTCAAGACCTGTTGTTTTTGGTGAAGATCGGTTGAGGGGAAGGGGTAGTTTACCTGCAACGTTTTTTTTATCAAGCGTATTTTCTATGGCAAACGATAACAGCCGCAAATTGAAACAGATTCAAATAATTTTTTGCATACATCCCTGAATTGTAGAGGTCTCAATGACTTTCGATTTTGGTGAAGATCGGTTAAGGGGAAGGGGTAGTTTACCACCAACCTTTTACGTTTTAACAAGAGTAAAGTACTTGAAAATTTATTTAAACTTTTTGAAACAATGGTAATTGTTAAAAATAAAATAATTTTGTTGCCAGGCAATAAAATTATATTTTTTTCATTTTAATGTAATATAATATTTTTCATTTAATACAGCAATAAAAAGGCAGGTAAGACACAGCCTGGCTGTTTGGCTGAAAATGATTTTAAATATAAATCTTAGAATATGGAAGTCATGTATGGTTCTCCATACCGATATTACTTCCATATTCCTTAAGGAATGGAAGTATGGTGATGGCAAAAAAAATCGTGTTCGAGATTATTGCAGATTCTGATTCTACTACACTCAAAACATGAAAAAAAGTCGTTTTCCGAAAAGTGTCTGTGTGTGTGTGTCTGTCTGTCTGTAGATTTTTTTTCTATGGCAAACGATAACTGCCGAAAATTCAAACAGAATCAAATAATTTTTTGCATGCAGCCCGGATTTGCAGAGTACTCGCGACCTATTGTTTTTGGTGAAGATCGGTTGAGGGAAAGGGGTAGTTTACCTGCACCGGTTTTTTTTTAGCAAGGGTAATTTTGTTTGTTTGGCAAACGATAACAGCCGCAAATTCAAACAGAATCAAATAATGTTATGCATACAGCCCTGAATTTTAGAGTTCTCAAGATCTGTTGATTTTGGTGAAGATCGGTTAAGGGAAAGGGGTAGTTTACCTGTAACGTTTTATGTTTTAACAAGGGTATTTCCTATGGCAAACGATAACAGCCGCAAATTCAAACAGAATCAAAAGATTATTTGCATACAGCCCTAAATTGTAGAGTTCTCAAGACCTATTGTTTTTGGTGAAGTTCGGTTGAGGGAAAGGGGTAGTTTACCTGCAACGTTTTTTTAACAAGGGTATTTTCTATGGCAAACGATAACAGCCGCAAATTCAAACAGAATCAAATAATGTTTTGCATACAGCCCTGATTTGTAGAGTACTCAAGACCTATTGTTTTTGGTGAAGATCGGTTAAGGGAAAGGGGTAGTTTACCTGTAACGTTTTATGTTTTAACAAGGGTATTTCCTATGGCAAACGATAACAGCCGCAAATTCAAACAGAATCAAAAGATTATTTGCATACAGCCCTAAATTGTAGAGTTCTCAAGACCTATTGTTTTTGGTGAAGATCGGTTGAGGGAAAGGGGTAGTTTACCTGCAACGTTTTTTTAACAAGGGTATTTTCTATGGCAAACGATAACAGCCGCAAATTCAAACAGAATCAAATAAAGTTTTGCATACAGTCCTGATTTGTAGAGTACTCAAGACCTATTGTTTTTGGTGAAGATCGGTTAAGGGGAAGGGGTAGTTTACCTGCAACGTTTTTTTATCAAGCGTATTTTCTATGGCAAACGATAACAGCCGCAAATTCAAACAGAATCAAATAATTTTTTGCATACGTCCCTCAATTGTAGAGGTCTCAAGAACTTTCGATTTTGGTGAAGATCGGTTAAGGGGAAGGGGTAGTTTACCTGCAACCTTTTACGTTTTAACAAGAGTAAAGTACTTGAAAATTTATTTAAACTTTTTCAAACAATGGTTGGTTTATTGCCAAGCAATTAAATTAAAATTTTTTCATTTTAATGTAAATCATGTGTAAGAGAAAATATATCGCGCTTGGCAGGCGATATTAAGATTTAAATATAAATCTTAGAATACGGAAGTCATGTATGGTTCTCCATACCGATATTTGTCAGTAAAGAAACGTAGCCTGCGAACTGGTGGTCCAAAGATCAACTGAATGATACCGATTATACAAATTTTAAATTAAATATGTAAAGTTTGATACTGACCCATATACATTTCTGACTTCCTCAAAGTTCAAAGAACCTTAAATTACCCTGGGAAATTAATTACTTATTTCTTTCTCTTTATTAAAACTGAAATAAAAATATTTGTTATGTGATATATGTTCGTAAAAGTAAGATCGAAATAACTCTGTGATTTATGAAGTAATCGATTGTCAATTCATGTTTTGGGAGACCATAAATGTTAAATAAATTCAAGGAATGCCTTGTGTATAAGGAATAAAATGTGTATTATTTCCAGTAGATGGTAGTTGGTTACAGGTAATAAGAAGATTGAGAAGAGAAAGGGAATCAGTCCGGACATCAAGAAATCATTACGTACTATTGGAAGTCATTTAACCTCAAATGGGTTCGTAAAAGTAGAAAACAGCTGATGCCACGAGCGGAAAAAGTTTGAAATACTCGATCGTATACAAAGAGAGTAATTCTCTTTGACTTTCTTTACTCTCTCTCCTACCTACTGTCAAACAACGGTATTGATTTAATACAGACAAATTTAAGAAAATCATTCAATATTCTTTCATAATCACACACACTCGATTTTAAAGGCATATAACACAAAGATAACAAATTCTGTAACTCTTAATTAAGCGAGATTTTCGAAAAGTAATAACAAGGAGATTACGAGAGAAGTAGTCGCGAGACGTTACAATATATATATCTATTGTAGAATTCACTAATTTTGTTAAAACATTTTTTTTTGTGCAACATATCCCAATATCAGAAATTGAAATATTTTGCTGACACTAAGAAGAAATATAGTGCTGAACAGCAGTATTCACTTTTTTGCCTGTCAGGTCGTTATGATCATCTTCATTAATGAAAAGAACATAACAAGATGACATCCGTTTACTTTGACAGTATTTACAAGCTTTGGTGAGAAATACCATCTTGTTGGTACCACTCCCAGTAGTTCCTTATTCACAAAGTTCTTAGAACAGGCGTGAGAACTGTACTAAAAAGCTAGGTATTCCTGATGAAGTGATAAAAAAACCGTTTACATTGTTATACACTTTGTAGACTTTGACAAAACCAAAGTCAGTCTGTGACTATAGCAATGGATAAAAGTTACTGATGGATACAGTACTTATTTTTTACCATGGTGTGAAGTCCAGATACATGACCAGACTTAACAGCTGTTCCACGAAAAGTTTGAGCTTCAAGTTTTTTTTTTTAACATTCTAAATCGTATACAACTTTTGTGACAAGTTGAAATAATCCTTTTGCAGGTTGGTCTAAACTGACATCAGTCAAATATAAAAATTGTTCATGACAGTTTCCCTTGTTATCAACAAATTGCATAACTCTTGATAAATACTTTTAATGGTTATGCTGGTTGTCTCATCAAGTAATTGCAACAAATGATGGGTTAAATATTTTTGATTTGATTTCCATCTACTGTATCAATTAAATCATTTTGTATTACCAGTGATGTTTCTCTAAAAATCATGATTTTTAACTGGTTTGCTACAATGTTTGACCATTTGCTGATAAAAATTCAAAAGTTTTATGTACATGTCTTTGTTATGGTACTAGACTCACTGGAGCAATGAAATAGGCATTTTTGGCTTTCAAGAATGTTACTGCACATAATTGTGCAGTAATTGTAGTCCCTGTACTAAACAACTTTTCTATTACCATGTTACAGTGGATTATTTCTTAATATTTCCCAAGAATATGTCTTTCTAATGTGGCTGTCCAATTTATTATATAGTACTATGTTGACAATGGATACTGAACATTCTACTCACCAGATAAGTTAACACTGAGTTGCACAGGGTAAATTTCACTCTCCCTGACAGTAGTGTCAACTGAATATATTCATTACATAAACAAATACATACTCTCAGATAGTCAAGCACATAACGGTTATTAAGTAAAAGAAACATATTTCAAACAAAGTCAAGTGCGCAGGAGTTTCAGCATCCTGCAGTGACTGTGTTGTCCAATGAATACCAGTTTCATATGGAGCACTGTGCTCATGTGTTTGCAGCGTAAGGATGTGGATTATGGGTGTACCACAGCATCTGAGGTGTGGCTCTAATACGCCTTTACAGATTCATCTGCAGCAACTCGCAGCTGCAATAGTGTGAGCAATAAGGATTCACGTACAGAAAAGTCGAACCGTACTGGCATGTGTAGTTGGTGCAACTACCAAGGGGGACTGACTGCAATAGTGTGCTGCACACTGAGAAGGACGGAGGGGATACTCGCACACTCTTGTGGAAGCCTGGGCCTGGAAGACTGGACAGCCATGATGGTTTAAGCAGGTTCTGTTCTTTTTAATTCTGGTACAGATGCTGAATTTCTCTAGTGCAAAGAAGTCATAGCCATAGCATGTTGCTTAAGATGTGCCAGGGAAACAGATGATGGAAGAATCAGGAAGGTGATGGAGAGTGAAAATGAGATTCCTGAGCTGCATAGATTGTCAAGTAGTGCTTGAAGGCGTCTTATGCTAGAGACAGCGCATTCTTTACAGTCCAAATAAGAAAACAAAGCATCTTAATGACTATGTTTTGTAGATGGTATTAACGCTTTGAGATGTACAAAGAAGAGAAATGAAACCAAATACGCAACTCAAGCTAACAAAGTACTGAAAATTTTGCCTTGAAACCTAAATTTCATCCTGTATTTTCCTGAATACAATTACTTTGCTGTTGTAAAAACAAAATTATAGGTCATTATAGAAAAAAAACTGGAGTTAACGCCTTTTGAATTATGAGGGGAGAAGTAACACATTACAGTCTAGTAAAACTGTGGAAGGAAAGTTAACTTTTATTTAGAAATAAAAAACACATTTATTAGTCTTTTGTTTTTATTAATCAACAAAATCAGTGTCATAGCTGAATGTTACAAATAAGCAGGCTTACACAGCTTTCTTAACAAAATATTACACTTCAAAAAAAAAAAAACAATGCACCGCAATATTTATTTATTACTAACCATTAAAATGCATTCTATTTGTGTACTTAATTTTATAATAAAACACATATAATTTAATCCGTTTCTAATAATATAAGAACACAAGAGGAAATTTTAAGAATTATAAATTCAACTAAAACAGCTAAAATAATTTACCGTACATTTCTACTAATCAACCATAATTTGACAAATCTCAATGTGTGGCTAGTTCCTCGGATTTAATGAGGCAATATTGATGAGCCCAATTGAATCACTAATGCAAATGAATTATTATGCGTTGTGATCTTCACTGAGGAGTACTAATATTCAAGTTTTATAAACATTTAAAGTTTTTCATAAAAAGATCCTTACCAATCATGTCAACACACAAAATTACTATTTTATCTTATTTTAATAAGAATGTAAATTCTAATCACATCAGGCACACAGTGTATGGATAATATAGTTAAAAGTATCAATTCTATTACAAACTAAATCCCATAATGGCTGTTTTCTTTACCAGTGATTTCAAAAATTTACTAAACGTAAATTATTTAAAAAATGAAAACTTTTCTTATGTGCAAATAATCAAGCATGGTACAGAAATCGTATGATCTCGTATTCTCAATCTCCATGTCATGTGACACTGTGAAATGACGTAAAGTATTATGACACTTCAACAGCCGACTTTCAATCACTTTATAAAATTTCCTCTTATAATGTTAAATTTATATAAAAATACTCACAACCTTACAAGCTATTAATACAAAATACAAAATTAAGTCAACAAGTGTATACAGTTATAATATGACTAAGCAAAGTTTGTACTAAGGTTATAGAGAGTTCATTAATGGAAAGACATCCAATACTTCATACTCGACAAAAAACATAATACTGAACATCAAAAAATAAACCTTCATTTGTGCAAACATAAATGTGTACTCTTCGTTTTAATTTGTATTGAATACATTAAGAGGAAATTTAGACTTTGCTCAATCCATGTACAAATTAATATTAATTCACAATAAATTTATTCAGAATGTCAAATAGCTACCAAATTAAAAGCAAAAACTAACTCAAACAGCCAGAATTAAAATATCATATACAGATAAATAAGTTTTCAGCAAGAATTTTAGGGTAAAATTTCAATATTATGTTTTCAGTGCTTACGTTCAACAATTAACTCAGATGATGTTAAAATATTAAATAGAGACAGAAATGTTACCTATTACTGATAAGTCTATTTGACTACTGTGTGATACTAATGTATAATGGAACCAAATCATATAATATTCTTGTTATATACTGAAAATGTACTGTGAAGGCAAGTACATTTATATACAACATGTGTAGAGTAAAATAAATACTACTGACTATTTCCATAATAATGTGTTTTTGTAGTGTCTATACAAAGAATATCATCTGTTATAATTTATCTGTACATAGAAAATGTACATCAATTTGTCTGTATCTACGTCTGCTTTATGAAACAAATATATATTATTTAGTTACTGTCCAATTCTGTAATTTGAATTGTGCTAGTCTGAATCACCCAGTAATTCAGAACAATCCTTTGAATGAAAACCTACTGCAGTTATAAAGATTTACAGAGATTAATTACCAATTGTAAAAATTAAAATCATCACGTAAGATATTACCAAAAAAAAAAAAAAAAAAGTTAATATATTTGATTCAAATTACAGCATGTAAAAACAATGTAAACATTTGGCCTAAGGTGTCAGTAAGTTTGTCGTTTGGTTGTATGTTTCGCTTCAGTTGTGTATTAGTACTTAACACCATGCAATTCTATTATTTTTTTTTATTAAAAATACTGTTTGTAACACAATACACTATAGTGGATTATTTAAAGTCTTTAAGATTTTGTAGATGACAACATATACTATAGTTTCTTATGATAAAACAATTTTGTTATTATTCATCTATGCACATTTCCAACTTTGTCATGTTTACTTGCTGTACTGCTACTAGTCATGTTCCAGGTGAGGCCTTTCAATGTTTACACCATTTTCAAGTCCTAAACTACCCACTGAAAGGCCTCATCTGGAACATGACAAGTAGCAGTTGAGCAAGTAAACGTGACAAAGTTGGAATTACAGAGACTGCTAATTCAAATAACAAGATGAAATATACACATTTATTTAGTAATTAACATTATAGATGTTAATTCCATTGAAAACATTTTTAAAGTAACTGACAATACATGCAACCTGATAATCTGAAAAATCCTCTAATATGAAATGGCCGAACACCTTTGTTTCGCATTATCAGGACTCAGCTGTAACTTGTTTGGCCGACTTCATTAGCTGATAACAATATTATTTACAACACATTTCTTGTTACACAAATCCAAATACACAAACATTCGCCATTATAAATTAAATCTTTATTGCCAATGAACATAATTTTTTTTAAAATACAAACTACCTTGTTAATTTGTTTAACTCCAAAATCTTTATAGTTTATTGACTGTTTTTCTCCTTGTAAAATTAAAAAGTCTACTGAAGAAACCATATAATGATTTAATAGAGGAAGACACAGACACTAATAATACTGAAATAATTAAAAAATTACCAACAAAATTACATCATATTGCACAATAAACATCAGTCTACATGTGGTGCTGTAATTGTCCAGGATGTTTGAGAAACTTCCTACACAGACAGTGACCTATTCAGAACAACCTTGCACCTATTTAGAACTACAATGGTTATTCAAAAATTAAACAGCTACACAAGGTGGCAAGTCATAATACTACGTTAGCACAGTACTGTTACTTCCATGTTCCATAAGGAAATGGAAGTATGGTGATGGTGAAAAAAATCGTGTTCAAGATAAGGGCTGATTCTGATTGTACTACCTTCAAAACATAAAGAAAAGTCATTTTTTGAAAAAGTGTGTAGAATTTTTTCTATGGCGAACAATAACTGCTACAAATTCAAACAGACTCAAATAATTTTTTGCATATGTGCCTGAATTGTAGAGGACTCAAGGCCTATTGATTTTGGTGAAGATCGGTCAAGAGGAAGGGGTAGTTTACCTGCAACGTTTTATGTTTTAACAAGAGTAGAGTACTTAATTTTGATAAATAAAGTATCCTGAAAGAAGGTCATAATAATCCACTGTAGAAATGTAGATGAAATATCTATAAATTGTAAGGGTAGTTGAAGGGGGAGGGGATAATATTTTATGTGTACTATGTTATCAGCAACAAAGAAGTAGTTTGTTGTTAAAATTTCTTCCCGGGCTGTTTGGTCGTGGTCCAATGTTTTCTGCAAAAGCAGACGTTTCGGCAGTGCCATTGACTGTCATCATCAGTAAAAATCGAGTGCGCTAACGTGAGGTTGTATACGTTAGTGACCACAGTACTGTGGTTAAGGCTGAAGCAAGGAGTAGAAATAAGTAGCTTCTATGGATTTATTTAATTTTTAAAATGATTTTAAATATAAATCTTAGAACATGGAAATCATGTATGGTTCTCCATACTGATATTTTAATTGTAGTCCTGGATACTTCTTGGTGATACTGTTACTGTTATAGCAGTATACGGAAGTTCAAAAAATAAATGAACTTTATTTTTTGCTTCTTAATAATGCTGCGATAACTGAATTTCTTAATTATTATTCAAGGGCTCGATTGCATTAGGCGAGTTTACTAGCGCCTTGCCAGCCAGTGAAGATGCAGGCGTGTCAGCTAGTGCGGCGAGTGGTGATTACATAGAACTTTTGAACTCATTCAGTTGGCTACTAGCTAGAGGCATATACATACTGAAATTACTCGAAACAGGTACTCTAGAGACTTGTAAGAATCACCAGTTGCTAAATAACATTGTGTAACTTCCAGTTTTGTGGCAGTCAGGATTGCCTTTCTCATTTTGGTATCTTGTTTCTCAAGCTAACAAGACTACTGGTATAGCGAACACTGCTCTCTTAATATTTAAAATGAATTTACCTCAAGATATTTTCTCCTTATTTGGAACATGTTTCAGGAAGCCTTGTGTTCCCATCTTCAGCCTTCCTGATTTTGAGTCTAGTGAAGTACTTGTGTGTTGGTTGGTTGTTATTGTGGTTTCCTGTTGGTCTCTGGTACTTTAAATTGGCATTATTGTGTGTGATTGTGGTGTACAATTTTATTTTATTTTAAATAATATAAAACACAAAACAAACTAATACCTGAACAAATACAAATCAATACAAAACATGACACAATTTTCAAAGTACTCAACATAGAAAATACACAAAATACTAATATATACACCACAATCACACACAATAATACCAATTTAAAGCACCAGAGGCCAACAGTAAACCATAGGAACAGAAAACCAACACACAAGTACCTCACAAGGTTCAAAATCAGGAAGGCTGAAGATGGGAACACAAGGGTTCCCGAAACATGTTCCAACTAAGGAGTAAATATCTTGAGGTAAAGTCTTTATAAATATTAAATATATTTTATACATCAAGAAACAGACTGCAGCAAAAAGTGTTTGAACACACACACGCACGGGCTTTCGCGCGCGTGCGCGAGAAATCTTTGATGTCACACACAAATTGAAAGGACAACACGTCTACAGGTGGCCAACAATATATTTTAGTTAGCATTCAGTTAGGCTGAAAGTTAAATAATTTAATTTAAATAACAGTTGTCATGTCCAAAAATTAATTATAACAGGGTATTTCTAACACTACAGGGGAGGGACCCAGGAATTATCATTTATCTAAAGAAAAATGAGGGGCCCAAGCACTAAGTCTCATCACTCCCTTGAAGTGATGCTAGTTATGCTTTTGAACATAGTAAACACACTTTTCCAATCTAAAAAATATACAAATCTGTAAAAATGTACAGTAATTTAATATGGATTTCCTAACTTGGAAATCAAAGACTTCTAATTTAATAATACACTAAAAACTCGTTTATCCGAATCGTGTTTATTCGAAAATCTGGTTTACCAGAAACAATTTTTAGTAAATTTTAAAAATACACAAAAGCATTTTCCTGTCGGTATAATCTATATTTAATAGCGTGGACAAGCGATTCCACGTGATATAAAGTAGAAAGTCAATAATCAGAACTACTTGGGATAAGGGGTACTCCGAATTATCGATTTGTTTGGATTTTTGAACATATATTGTAAACATAAGGTAACAAACACAAATATAAACATTGAAACTTCCCCTGCAGAATTTCTAACAATGAAACGACTTTGAGATAGGGCAGCCAGCAAATGAGCTTCAAAGCTTAGGCAAAAAACCATGATTGATTACTGTACGAACAAGCAATAGGACTATTCCAGTAATGTAGAAACTATAATTTACCATGTTGTGCCGTTTTATAGTTTATTCATAAATTGTGCCATTGTGTCATATTCACTGTAAGTAACTTTTAAAATATTATTATTAAATAAAGTTACTGTACTTACATATGTATTATTATTTAAATAGACGTTTTGGGTTATCCGAAAGGGGCACGGTCCCATCAAATTCGGATAAATGAGTTTTTAGTGTAACTCAAAACAGTTACAACTTTTTCCTATAAGTGGTACGGAGTGTTAGCATACACAAATTATCAGACTTTGTCAGATAATTACTCATTCACATTTGTTTACATGGCATTGCTCTTAAATTTCTGTAGGTCTTCACACAAACATAAAAAATATACTACAAACCTAAAACATTTAATGTTACATTTCTACATACAAATTGAACTTGTTTGTAGTTGCAAATTATGTCAACTTGAAAACAATTTTAATAACTAGATTTCTCAAACATGTATTTGTGTTTGTTTAAAAAAGAAGATAAATACAAAACATTCAATAAGAACTACTTAACAATGGTGATTCCAAACATTTCTCAACACAAAAAATCGTCCTGCTTCTCATAAAAATGGTCCAAAACAATCAACATATTAAAACATTTTAACAACACAACCGATACAAACATTCAACGGTAAAAAATTTTTCAAGTATTCAAAAATAGAATTTTTCAAGCGGGTATTAATTTTATTCAGTTGGCACAAAAAAAATCTTTCACATTTCCTACACTTTAAACTACATTATGTCATCCTATTAGCACATCTGAACTAAGCGACTGTGAAGACGATCACATTGTTTATGTGATGTTTACATTAATCACATTCATGTAAAATACATTGTAAATACTGGCTTGAAATTGAAGAAAGAGCATGTGCAAAATATATATATATATATATATATATATATATAAATTTACAAAAACAGAACAAACAGTGCCAAACAAAATCATATGCACTTAATAACATTCTTGGTAAAATATCCAATTAATTTTACTTAAATTGTTACGCTCAGAAAACTGTATAAAATTAACATGGATTAAACATATGTCAACATTTAAACAAATAAATAATAATTACTATATGAAAATTACAGTAATATAACAAAATTTGAGTATGTAGAAGGCAAAAATAACATTAAAAAAATGATATTTCCATGTACATTTACAGTAAAACACGTCTAAAACACACTACATAAGAATTAAAAACAAAAGAAAATAAAAACAGTCTCTGAAACAGTTTTACTTTTTATAAAAACACTTTGTAAACACCTAAAAATTTCTGGAACATATCGTTATAAATATCTGATCACAGAGAGGTGTAAGTTTACAGCACAACACCTAACCCAAAAACTATACCACATAAACGATGATAAGCAGTCACGGAAATGAATAAATTCTACCCTATAAAAGAAATTAATACATAAAGTCAATATGATCTCTCCGACACAACAACTACCTTCAGCTTCTTAAGATGATTTATTTAAAAAGCACTTAAATAGAATATGCAGTGACTCTTTTAAGATTTAACTTGCAAACTAAGTTTGTAGACAGAAAACAAAATAGTAAAAAGTGAAGGTACAGTTCGTACTTAAATTAGCAATGATGAAACATAATATAATCTTCACTACTTTAAATATTACATATAGTACAGTCACTGATGGAAAAAATTAAAATTAAGTGGGTTCTACGAGATTTTTTGCATAAGGCTAGATGATAAAAGGGTGAGAAACAATTTAAAAAAAGTTAACATAAATTCCGTCAGTTTTTCGAAAAAGAGGAGGGGGAAGGTACAAAAAATTAGCTTGTTTCAATTATCTTGAAAAATAACAAATTTACGAAAAAGACAAATTACAAAAATTAAAGAGCATTAAATTCTCTACAAAAAAGCTAGTTATCATTTTTTTGTCAGGCCAATACTTTGTGAGAAAAATGGAATTGAAATATTAGAAAAAAATTGATTGTCGGAATCCGCCCCGATGAGCGGGAAGGCTAATTTTTTCTGACATTGCAACATACAAAAATAAAGTCCGTTATAATAGTCGTAGAGACAAAAATCAAAAAGCATTTTAAAGCTAAATGTTTGTACTTTTACGTAAAATGAAAAGAAAATAATTAAATTATTAATAAATACTTAAAATAAAGTAATAACTTTTTTGTTTTTTATTTTTTTTCAACTAATGCATAAACATACGTATTAACAATTTATTACAAATGTATTTACATTAAAAAAAACCTTCACAATATGAACTTTACATATATAGGTCTTCGAAAAAAAAAAACAATAAAAATTAGTATTGATTTATTGGCATAAAATGAGCGAGTTTTAAAATTTATCATTTTTTTGAGTTTGCAAGTATACATCATTTTCTTAACTTAAAATTTCTACAGAAATTTTCAAAATAAATATTTTTTAACAAAATTATGAACAAGTATTGGTCAAAGTGTTTTCTATAAGACTGCGGTGTAAAGAATTGTTAAAATTTAGTTAAATTTAAATAAATGTAACTTTTATTAATAAATGTAAAAATATGTCCATTGTGCGTATTAATATTAATAGTTAAAAACTATAAAAAAATATTAAAATGTAACTATTGTACATAAAACTACAATATTTGAGGTTTCTCTTCTACATAGTGAGAATTTATATCCATGCATGGGCATAGAAAGAACAGAACCTGAAAGTTGAAGAATTTAGGGAGCACGAGGACAACTGGTACATGCGCCATACAGATGCGCGGTGAGCTGACACACAAGCTTGTACGTTGTAAGTGTTAGTGTGTAAACCGTTGCCGGATCGACTGTTATTTTATTTTGGAGCACGTGTAGTGTTTATTTTTTGAAATTATCGCAACTTCTTAATTAATTTTTGAAAATAAAAAGGTTCTACGATACAAGTGATCAATGTTAGCAAATTACTTAGCAAAAGAAAATATACTTGTTAAACAAGATATTGATGATGCTGACTTACTGATTGTTAAAACTGCAATAGAACACTGTTTCAAAAATGTAGTCGTAGTCGCAGATGACATAGATATTTTAGTTTTGTTGACAGCATTAAGTCCCAAAACGAAGACTATCTTTTACCTTAAACTGGGAAAAGGCAAAAATGAAAGAAAAGTTTTTTCTTCTAACAGTTTCAACAAATATCCGTTCTGTCAAGAAAACATCTTATTATGCATGCAATGACAGGGTGTAACACAACTTCGTGCTTTCATAATAAAGGAAAAAACAGTATTTTTAAGTCCTTTGAAATAAAAAGCAAGAAAAACCCAGAACTTACGGCAGCTGAAAAGTTTTTTCAAAGCCAAATCAGTCACATGAAATTATCCTCAAAAGTGGACATATATGTTTATTGAATATTTATAATGTTTCACAAAAAGTCAAAGATATTAATGAAGCTAGATACATTTCTTTTACAAGGGCAGTAGTTAAGAAAAGGGCAGTGAATTTGGCAACATTACCACCAACTGCAGATGCTGCAAAATATCATTTTTTCAGAGTATATTTACAGACACAAAATGGCTTGGCAACAATCTTTTACCTGAAGAATGGGGTTGGAGCAATAAAAATGAAATGTTAACTCCAATACAAATGTCAAGTTACCCGCACCGAAGTTACTTTTGCAAATGATCTTCTGTAATTGCAAAAAAGATTGTGGAAAATTATGCAGTTGCAGAAAAAGTGGATTGTACTGTTCATCGGCTTGTGGAAACTGTGAATTTAATTTGTGCACAAATTTTTCAAATATTGTGTATGATGAGGGAGAAATAGAAATAGAAGACTTGACTTCTGAATCTTTTCAAGAAATTGGAGAAGAAATCGATTTTTTAAATACGAGGGTTATCCAGAAAGTAACAGACGTTTTGACCGACCGCGGCGGTGGGCGGGGATAGAGCCGCCATCTTGGTGTCAGAACGTTCCTACACTCAGTACGCAACCAGCTGTGGTAGCGTGCGGTCTGTGCCCCTCTTACTTTGCTCTCTGTGACGTGTTAAAATGTGCGCTGCAATAGAAAATCCCGCCACTTGTGAGGTGCGTTCTGTGATTAGGTTTTTGTTGGCAAAAAATCACAAACCAATTGAAATTTATCGCCAACTTTGTGATGTGTACGGAAAAGGAATAATGAGTGAAAGCCGAGTGAGGCAATGGTGCATTGATTTAAAAAATGGCCGTACCAATGTTCACGATGAGGACCGCAGTGGTAGACCTAGCCATGTGACTGATGAACTGGTGATGAAAATGAACGACAAAATTCGTGAAGATCGTCGTTTCACGATTACGGAACTTTCGAAACAATTTCCCCAAATTTCACGGAGTTTGGTGCATGAAATTGTGGCGGAAAAGCTTGGTTACCACAAATTTTGTGCTAGGTGGATTCCGAAAATCCTAACGGAATACCACAAAAAACAGAGACTGGCTGCAGCACTAACTTTCCTCGAAGATTACGACAAAAATGGTAACAAAGTTATCGATCGTATCGTAACTGGGGACAAGACTTGGGTGAAGCATGTCAATAGTGAAACAAAAAGGCAGTCGATGGAATGGGGACACACAAATTCTCCCAAGAAACCAAGGAAGTGTTTGCAAACGCTGTCAGCAAGAAAGATCATGGCTACTGTGTTTTGGGACTCTGAAGGAGTGATTCTCATTGATTTTCTTGAACGTGGCACAACAATTAACTCAGAGAGGTATTGTGAAACACTGAGAAAGTTAAGGCGCGCGATACAAAACAAGCGTCGGGGAAAACTTAGTGCGAAGGTTTTGTTTTTTCACGACAACGCACGTCCACACACGGCCAATCGTACCCGAGAGCTCTTCGATAGTTTTGGATGGGAGGTGTTCGATCATCCACCATACAGCCCGGATTTGGCGCCGAGCGACTATCACCTCTTCCCAGCGATGAAGACATGGCTCGCTACACAACGCTTTGATACTGACGCCGAACTGCATGCCGGTGTAAACCAGTGGTTGAAATCGCAGGCGGCAGATTTCTACAGAGACGGTATTGAAAAACTTGTGCCACGGTATGATAAGTGCCTTAATTTGAATGGCGATTATGTAGAAAAATAGCTTAAGAGTGTACCTTTCAAATGTATATAATAAAATTTTGTTTTTTCATTTTGTAAATTTTTTATTTCAAAACGTCTGTTACTTTCTGGATAGCCCTCGTATATTTATCATTATAAAATATATTTAAATTTATATTATATATAAATTTATAAATATATTTTATAAATATATTTAAATTTATTTATAATATTTAATTATTGTTATAATTAAATTTTATAAATAAATAATAAATGTACTAAAAAGTTATTTTCCACCTTGATAATTGTAAAAAATTCCGAAAAATCGAAGAAAAAACGATATTTTAATAACTTTGTAAATCATAATAAGTTATAAGTAAATAATTTATAATTTGTATAAATAAGAAATAGTGTTTTAAAAATTATTTTATTGTCAAAATCTTCAATAATTGGAAGAAAAACTATTTTTGAATATATTTTTAAAGTGCATTTTTTAATATAATTTTTATTATAATGCGTAATAAATAAGTAAAAAATTATACATAATATATACACATAAATGAATAATAATGAATTTTTAAACTTATATTCCTGAAAAAATTGCATGTCTATTAAATAAACATGCATTTTATATGAAAATCCACCTTGTGAAAAATTTGGCCAACTTTGAATTAATTTTTCTAGTAAAATTATCGCCCTAACAAAAAAATGTTAATAACCTTTTTTATGCAGAATTTTATGTTCTTTCTTTTTGGTCTTTTGTATTTTTCTCATAAATTTAATATTTTTTAAGATAATTAGAAAAAATGAATGTTTTGTACCTTCCCCCTCCCTTTTTTCGAAAACCCGCGACTGAAGTTTTGTAAACTTTTTTTAAAATTCTTTCTTACCTTTTTGTGTAGCCCTGTGCAAAAAATCTCGTAGAAGCCACTTAATTTGAAATTTCTATTTTTTTTCGGCTTCAGTGACTGTACTAATAATAAGCAATTTTCTGATCTTATTATAAACAGATACCATAATTTTTAAAAACAGACACCTACTGATAAGCAAAACTTGGGTAGTATTATGGATTCATTTGCTGTGTCATGACAGTTTCTCGCTAATGACACAACACTTACAAAAGAAGAAACTATCAGCTAGTTTTTATTTTACCATTAAATTTTGAATTTTACTGAATTATTATAAACTAATTTGTTCATGTATGCCGTATTTTTTAATATTGCACATATACTTTGAAACCACATATCATAAAATTTCAATATTATTTACAAACAATGTAATATTTTTACATGACAATAAAGCCAACAAAAACAGAAATAAACACAGCAACCAGTCTTAATATACTTGTCTAGCGAAAACTAATCCTACAAAGGCCATTGACACTACAATAAATATAATATGACAGTACGAAACTGTAGTGACTAAGTACATAATACAAATGTAAGTACTGTACACATCATCATCATCATCATCATCATCAGCTAATTCTATCATGGGTAACATTTAGGGCGAAGAGTCTCAAAACAAATATTACAAAATACATAGTATAAAATATCACAGGAACTAATTAATAATCATATACAAGTAAGAAACATATCAATTTTTACATCGTACAAGATTTACTATTTACATGGTAAGAATAATTTTTCTTTGTTATTTGGTAAAATTAAGTATGTAATGGAATGTCTTTTTAGTACAACTAACAAGAAGAGTTCACAATGAGCAAACATACACATCTATCCTCTTTAGAATACAGAAGGGTTAGTACACCGTCTTGTACTATTGTACACTGTATGAACTGAACTGTATTGTAATGTATGAAGAATACTATTATCGAGTGTGTACTGAACACACACACACACACACACACACACACACACACACACACACACACACACACACACACACACACACACACACACACACACACACACACACACACACACACACACACACACACAAGAGCGTGCGCACGCACGCGCCAATTACTAACACTGGCAATTCTCTACACAAAAATCTTGTGTGTTATTATGCACAGTGCATGTGCACAGCTTATTAAATTTTACAAATTCCACTGTGGTTCTATAATACATATCGTCACATGATAATTTAATTCACCACAATTTTACAACTGAGTACAATTTTGATTAACACAAATGAAAATTTCAGTTTTAAGATATAGCCTAAAGCCTTTGATATTTTTCTACACTTTTCTTTAGCTTTCACACATCTGAACGTGTGTGTGTGTGTGTTATATTCTATTTCACTGTCATTATATAATTAAAAGAGTGCATAACAACTTTATGATTGTAAAAGACAGTGATCATTACAAAGAAACCATGAAGAAAAAAGTTAAAAATTTGTACTGGAAAGGTGCTTTGCATGTATGGATCTCCTCTGAACATTTTATATCAGTATAAGGAAAGTGATGATAAAATACGTTGTGAATAATCAATAGAATAAATTGTAGAAAAGGTAATGGTATGGAGAAAATAATAAATATAGAGATTGGAGGAGTGAAGATAGAACAAGTCAAACAATTCAAATATCTAGGGGTTATAATAGACAGTAATGGGAAACAAGAAGCCGCATTACATGAAAGAATTGAAAAGGCAATAAAAGTATACTATGCATTAAACAGTAGATTTATAAATAAGAAGGAGATATCAAGAAAAACGAAAATGAGTGTGTATAAAACAGAATATAGACCGGTTTTAACATATGGCTGTGAGACGTGGGAGCTATCCAAAAGCCAAAAAAGTACCCACGCGGCAGAAACGAAATATCTTAGGAGAGTAGTGTGAGTAACAAGGAAGAACATAGTTAGGAATACACAAATAAGAGAGGATCTGGAAGTGATATCGATTCTGGATTTTATTGAACAGAGACAACTATGCTGGTGGGGACACATGCAGAGAATGGATAGCGATAGAATGGTAAAACAGGTTTGGGAGGCAAAATCAGGGGGGAGAAAGAAGAGAGGAAGACCGCGACTGACTTGGGATGGAATGATGGGAAACATTTTGAGAGAAAGAGGCTTGGGCTGGAGGGAAGCGAAGACATTGTCAATGGCTAGAGTAAGATGGAAAAAATTTGTATATAGAGTGTAGTTGATGTACTTATCATATATTGATGTAACCCGACACCAATATGATATAAGGGTATTTTGATAATACATAAATAAAATAAAAAATAAATTGTAGAAGAAAATAATCCACTTCTTATGAAACAAGCATCTGTATAAGATACGCAAACACATTTTATTAATATTATTAATGCGTCAGAAAATGTTTCACATTTTTATGTTATCTTTTTCAGAATAACTTCACAAAACCCATTATATGTTAATAAAATAAAAATAAGATTTGCTTTACTGTACAGCAAAATCGGTACACCAATTCTCACAAAACTTCTCATGTTACAGAATTCAGACTATTATTCTGTAGTAGTGCGCTGTATCATAATTAACGCCAGTCCACTTAAAAACAATTTTACATTCAAAATTAGTATGAATCTGACATTACCAGAATGTATACATTTCTATACATCAGATAAAACACACATGCATGTGTATATTTGCTCAATTAACATACAAAATTATAAATAAATAAGGTCAGTTACTAACAGTTTAGTAAAATTACAATATTGAAAATTTCAATTAAAATATTATGTATAATACCACAACCAATGTTTTATCAGACATTTGTCATGATAAAAAAACAATTTAAATAAAATGGTAGTTTCTTATTAAAAAATTTATGATAGTCGTGAACAACACGAGTCGCCAATCGTAGTTGTACGGCCATTAATGCTCTGTGTATTTGTATCATACCTTGGCAACTCCTTACATCGTGCTTGCTGAAAAACAAACATAGGTTGCTAATAAAGACACATATTACTTCTTAGCATACATGTTTTTTTGATAAAGGATGTCCAATCTATATACAAATAAACAGGCATTTGAACTCCTGCCTACTTGATTTAACAGCAATCAAATGCTATACTTTTACACTTCTTGAGTTTCCTTTCCAATCATAAACACATGGTGAATTAATTAATTAAAATATAATACTGTAGGACAGTCATAGGCAACCTTTGAATTTATGGGGGCGCATATATAATTGAGGACCAGTTCGATGGGCACAGCCCACCCCATCAATGGAAAACAGAAAGGTGCAGAGTTCAATAACCGGACGTTACAAACATTAACTGTCGCTTATAATACTCTTGTGCTTATATTTAGCGATGTTTAACAACAAATCAAAAAAACTTTCCAGCATTTTTCATTTAAATTTGTGAAAATCTTTCTCATTAGGAGTAGTTCACCAACAATTTGTCATCATGCACACACATGTTTAAATTAAGAAAACTTTAAACGAAAAAATTGTTAAACAGGAAAACATTTTAATAAAAGTAAATTAAAGAACTTACCACAATAACACTATTTGTTTTAAAAAAGTGAACAAAAATTTAAAACTTGAAAAAATCACTTAGAGAGAAAGATGTTTATAGTCTCTGGGCAATAAGCTCGACAATCGTATTGGGAAAAGACATAGCGAGGTTCAGTAAATGGTTTGTACTATTTTATAATACAGTACTGTGAAGCAGATACAATGCGGGTTCGTTTCGCCGTTCAAAAGAAAATACAAATTGGTTCGTAGGCACGTCAAACCTTATCGACGGGCACACTTGCACCCACGGGCGCAGGGGGCGACTGGTGCAGTAGGACCTATTGCCCAAGAGTGCACAATATATTTTTGATTAAATCTGCGCTTAGCTCAGTAGACCAGTGGGTACGGCACCTGGCCACTAATCTAGAGGTCCTGGGTTCGATTCCCGGGCCCGCACCATAAAATCAAGGTGCGTTTTTCAGCCCCCATGTCAACTCAGCCTGTTGAAAATGAGTACCTGGGATAACATCCTGGGAATAATTATGGGTGGCTGAAGCGTAGTTCTGGCCACACTGCCATCCTTGTATGCAGTACGGCTCACATTAGGCAGCCTACCCTGCCTACTCCTAAGCTACTTCGGTGGTATACATGGGAGCCATTATTATTATTATCTGCGCTTAGCACCAAAAATAATACTGGAAAAGTGTGTATGTGTGTACATGTATACAAATATACACTTATTATGACAAGAGAAACTACAGACTAAATATAAAATCTTAATCTTAATAAAAATTGTTTGAATCTATCTTCAGTCTTAACTCACAGCCAAGGTTCAAGAGTTACTGCAGTACTGCTGCAAACGTTAATTAATTCTGTACACTGGGAAAAAATGTCAATTTTACAAATTGACATATTGAAGGAAAAATGATTATTCAGAAGCAAATATTAATTTATTTGAAGATACATTTTTAATAAACACCCAAAGCAACTGTTTAGAAATCTGTATTTACATCTGATAAACTAACAGATATGGATACAAAATGACTACTCGGAAGTTAAAAACTTTTTCATAGGAATTATCAAATGCATTTTGGAATTGTTGATTACCGATTTTCAACTACTATGATCCATATTTTACTATAATTTAGGCCCACATTATAATATCTGTTTAAAGCACCTAAAAGCTATAAAAGTTACAGTAATTTATGAACCAATATCAAATGTCACTTTTTTCCTACTTCCTGACAAAAGTGCCAAGTTTGTAGAGCTCCTGTGAATAAAGCCAGAAAAAAATTCTCGTTAAAGTGTGATTTGTTTGTTAATATACAAATTGTATACTGATTTTTGTGTATTCATTTATTATGCGAATCTTACAATAATTATGGTACTTACCATAATTATCAGAGCACATATCAGCATGAGTATTTTGTTTCTTGCTGGGTCCAGAGTTCGTATTAAGCGTAAATAGAGACAGTTTGGTGATTGAAATGAAGGTATCAACATCAATATTGTGGAAAATCAGTTTAGTTTTATTATTTCGAATTTGCAAAATTAAATCATCATACATTACAATGGCTTCTTTATCATGACCAAAACAAAATGGCGGTCATATGCTTACTCTTATATTCGTTAGTCATGACTTTAAGTACTTCGTTATATTCTTTGAATAACTAGAAAATTCCATTACCCTGCAGAGAGTAATATACTTAAGTGGTTCCATTTGATTTATTCTGATCTAATATTAAACACAAACCAACGCCTCAATTTTGTTGCCGGCATTGTTTTATACACTCTTTCTCTTTCACTCTCTCTCTCTCTCTCTCTCTCATCACAATATTATTTAAGGTACATTTTATGATATGAATAGTTTTGAGCTCAAGTATTTAAAAGAAATCTGACTGCAATTTTGACTTTCCTGAATATTAGTGTTTTCCAATGTGCACGTTCCTCATCGTTCGGGCAGGTGTTCGGCGTATTTTCCAAGTTTTCTGGTTGTTCTTTCCACTGAATTTACATTGTTTACTACATTACTATTGTCAAGCACTGATTCTGTTGAATTACATTTTGTCACTGACTTTAAAAATTCATTTCGCTGGCTAAACTGTTGCCAGCAAAATTGATGTCTTCACACTACAATGGTGTACAGCAGAATGAGACTGGATGCTACGCACATTTTGCGTAAGTGTGTGTGCATTGACGTCATTGTCTTTGTCTCGAAGTAGGAAACGCCCTGGTTTTGCGTCATTGTTGTTACGTCCTTTATATTTTTTAATGACGCCTCGCATTGTTAACCAATGAAAAGTATATGAAGAGCTTGTGTCGACCGTCACGTACGCTTGACCTTGGACTCGTCCCGCAACGATGTAATTGTGTTGTTTCGTTATACAAAGGGAAAATTGCCCTACCCATTTACATGTGTGCCAAATACAATAAAATAATTCCTTTTGTACCATAAATATGAAAACAGGCTTTTTGTCCTGTTAGATGTTGGTGTATTCTCTACCTTGCTAACAAATCAACAAACTCGATATGGAAAAACATCATACGGACCCCAGCGCTGCAATGAATATATTTAAAAACAGAATTTTCTGGATATTCCTTGCATTACACAGTAGAGTATCATGAAAATACAGTACCATTTACCAAATGGTAAAAGCTTAAGAGCATGATAATGTCTTTCAACCGCCAGCTAAACGCAACATTATTATGGTTACTGACTGACTGATTGTTTCTTTTGCGCAAATGTTGCGTTTAGCTGGCAGCTGAAAGACATTATCATGCTCTTAAGCTTTTACCATTTGGTAAACGGTACTGTATCTTTTTTTAATGAATAGATGCAGGATCGTTAGCTGAATCACATACGAAGACAACCATTAACTAGAGACAATAACCTATCTACAGCTATGCAGTGTTGTTTGCTTGTTAGGTCTTTAATCTGCGACGACATTACCATGTTAGCGGTTTTAGTTAACGATTCCCGGCTGGTAAATTGTGCTAACACTTGATTTTAAACTTTCAGGACACTTTATAAATCTGGTTTAATTGTTTGCAGTGATATTATTTTTAACACATTATATATATATATATATACACACATATATACAGTAGAAGCCCGATATAGCGCGGTTGTCGGGTGACATACTTTCCCCCGCGTTATAGGCGTAACCGCGGTATATCGGAAGGTGAACTGTACAGTGACAAATGATGGGGAGGGAGGACCGGGAAAAGGGCTACAGCATAATGCACTACTATATACTGTACATAAATTACGTCACCAAATGTAGAAATAAAAAATAAGAAAACTGTATTTTAATCCAATATTTTAATCTATTTTAATCCAATGGAATATAAAATACACTATTTATACATTGCTCACTCGACCTACTGTAGGCCTAATTGTTGGTCTTAAAAAAGTCCGTAATTGTTGTTTGACGGGATAATGCACAGCGTTTCTTTTCCGCATATTGTTTTATAAATGCGAGGTGCAGCAGATGAACATTATTAGATTCACTTTGCCTCTCCATCCACGAAATTACTTTGTTTATGTGTATTATCACTTCACTAACATTTGGAATAACTTCTTTCACTTCCACCCCATTTTCATTTCCATCATCGTCATCGTCTTCTTTTTCTTCGCAATTTGCATTTCGGACTGCATCGATGATATCTTTATCTCCTATACATTTTGTAACAGGCTCACCGTTGTCAACTTCTGCCCAGTCATTCAAGTCATCTAGAGTGAAGTTGCAATGCAGAGCACTACTCGCAGACTGTACATCACTATTAGTGAATCCGGCAACAGAGCAATTTCCATCGGCGATGTTTTGTTCAAAGGAACATTTCTTCCAGCAATTCTGAATCGTAGCCGTACTAATACTTTCCCATGCAAGACCTATTGAATTCGCAACTGTTTTCAGGTTTATTGACTTAAGGTAAATTTCCATTTCCTCATCAGAATTCACTATAGCACTCAGAAGTTCACGGCGGTAATGCGCTTTAAATGCTTTTATGATGCCTTGATCTAATGGCTGGATCAGTGCTGTAGTGTTTTTCGGCAAGAACATGACTCCGATTTTCCCATCTCCTGACTGTTGCATATCAGCAGGTGGATGTGCTGGACAGTGGTCAAGGGTCAGTACAGCTTTTTCTTCGAGGTTGAGTGACCGCAGGTGGCTTCTCACAGATGGAACAAATTCTTCATGGAACCATTTACCGAAAATATCACTTGTCATCCAAGCATTTTTTGTATTACGATATGTGATGGGTAATGACGTCATGTTAACATGTTGAAAGCATCTAGGATTTCGGCTTTTCCCTATACAGAGAGGTTTAACTTTGTGGCTGCCTGATTTATTTGTGGCAAACAGGAGGGTAACTCTATCCTTATTTATTTTTAATCCAGATTTATTTATTGAATTATAGAGTTCTGGTAGGAAGCATTCGAAAATACAGAGCAGTTTCATCACAGTTATACACTTGATGGTCATTTAAATCGTTAACGATCATTACTTTGTTTAATGCCTGAGGAAAAAGTGCTGCAGCTTCACTGTCACATGATCGTGCTTCCCCTTCAATGCTTATCTGGCTTATACCATGACGAGATTTCCATCACGAAAACCACCCATCAGATGCATTAAAGTCACTGTTGCCATGTAAATCACTATGGAATTTCACAGCTTGAGCTCTAATAACTGGTCTTGACAGTGGCACACCTTCACTTCGTTTTATTAAAAACCACCTGTACAGACACTCATCTAGTTCACTATCCTTACCTACTTTAGTCTTTTTTCTTTGCAACCCCACTTCACTTTCAACTGTGTTCACAAAACTTTTAAGTTTATCTTCTTCCTTCATCCACCCTCTAACTGTTCCTTCTGGGATGCCACACTCACGTGATAAACTTGCCTTTGACTCTCCGTTCTTCACACGATGAATTATTTTGAGTTTATCACTCACAGAATATGCTTTTCTTTTCTGCGACATCACAAAACTCTACACTATGCGAATTTATGACAAAGACTATACACTTTGATAAGATAATATCAGAGTATGATCTTATACTGTAATATAAGAGTATGAGGGAGAGAAGGGGATTTAGTTGGCTGCTTGCCTTGGCATGAATTCTTAGAAACGTAGAGACTGTAAATACGGGGCAATTGTTTATGTCTACAGGTACACTTGAACTGGCAATTCTGGCTGTTGTTTACAACGCCGTTTCCAACGCAACGCATTCCAATGCTGTGGCTACGGAAGTCACGATAAACAATTCATAATTTACTCACTCTCTACAAGTAAGAATTTTCGCTAATAACGGGTGACATACTCTTCACCGCGTTATATCCGAATCCGCGGTATATCAGACCGCGCTATATCGGGCTTCTACTGTGTATATATATATATATATATATATACATAATATATTTTGCGACGTATCAAAACAAACCTTTATTTACAACAATCCCAATGACGTCATGCAATGATGACGTCATACAGCGTGACGGTAAACAAAATGTTACAGAAAGTTTCAAACGATGTCCAGCTAAAAGACATTATCATGTCAAAATTATACAACCAATCCTATTATGTTGTAGTTACTTATTTGTAAATACTATATGCCAAATTAATTTATGTCTGTATTCTCTCCTCCCCCCATCACCCCATTGTTTATTATGGTTTTTGTCAGTGTTCTTATATATATATATATATATATATTACATTTAATATTTATAATTAAATTTACCTCAAGATGTTATTTTTTTCCTAACATGTTTCGGGTACTAGGAAAAAAAAATAACATCTTGAGGTAAATTTAATTATAAACATTAAATGTATTATATATATCAAGAAACGGACTGTAGCAGAAAGTGACTAACTATATATATATATATATATATATATATATATATATATAAAAATAAACTTCATAACAAATTATAAGATTTCGGACATTAGCCATCGTAAGTTAAAATGAATAAACACGCCGTTTCGACCTCTATAAAATCAGAGGTCGTCTTCAGGTGAACAGTAAATTAATACAAAGATAAATCTATCACTAACAAATAGATATCGTCAAAACTCCAAACCTTAGTTATAAAAATATAGTGATAAAATAATAATAATAATAATAAAACAGTACTCATCATTCCATCAAAGGATTCATCCCGTGGTTGCAACATAAACAACGAAGCTACCAAGGCAGACTCTCCTTATATAGGGAGTTCAAAAGTGGTGGAAGTGTGGCCATTTTTGAACTCCCTATATAAGGAGAGCTTGCCTTGGTAGCTTCGTTGTTTATGTTGCAACCACGGGAGGAATCCTTCTTTGATGGAATGGTGTGTACTGTTTTATTATTATTATTATTATTATTATATCACTATATTTGTACAACTAAGGTTTGGAATTTTAGTTATATCTATTTGTTAGTGATAGACTTGTCTTTGTATTAATTTATTGCTCGACTGAAGACGACTTCTGATTCTATAGAGGTCGAAACGTTGTGGTTATTAATTTTAACTTACGATGGCTAATGTCTGAAATCTTATAATTTGTAATGAGTATACTGCGCCATCGATTAATAATAATTTTAAGAATCGCACATATAAAAGTATACAGACCTCCATCAGCTCTGCAGCAATCTGCATAAAAAGCATTTCAACGTTGTCTGATTCTTTTGCTGATGTTTCCAAGTAATACATATTATGTCTTTGAGCAAAATCTTCACCCACATGAGTGGGTATTTCACGATCATCTCTATCTATTTTATTACCTGAAATTAAAAAAAAATTCATTTTTTTCCAAGTATTACCAAAACTTAAATACACATATCTGAGGCAAGTACAGTATATAATATATAGTTTGTATTTACTCACATTATTCTTGTTCTTCTTATTTATATAAAAAACAAGTACCCGTTAACTCAAAAACTTCTTCGTAAACACTTCTTTATTTTAAGTGTTACTGTGTTATAAGCTTTGTATATTGTAACATGACATAAGATAGCACCAAAACTCATTAATAATTAACGGAAGAAACGCTGAAAATTGAATAAAAAATAATAACATGAAGATGGATAGCCCAACGCTACTAACGAAAAAATGATTAAGACAATGACAAAGACTAAACCCAATAGATTGGATAAGGTGAGAGATAAAAAACCAATGATACAACCCAAAATATGACTATAATCAAACTAGCCCAAATAGTAACTAAAATGATATGTAAAATAAATGTACAAAATCAGATAGGCCAATAAATGAATAAATGATATGTAAACTATAGGAAATATCAATGTACACTAGATATAATATGTTATTAAAAGAAAAGAACAAGAAAGATAAATGTAAAACCCCAGATAGGAAGATATGAATAAAAAATACCCTGTTAAGTAATAAGTTAGCAAAAGTAAATAAAATAAAATCAAACTTAGCAACAATAATTATGAGTACAGAGGTGACAAGTGATTATAGAATATGAAACTGTTAATGACAGACAATATAAATAATATAGCAACCACGTGATAGTTATTTTAAACACACAAACACTATTTAAAAAAAAAAGGTGAAGTGTAGGACTATATAATTATAAACTATTAACCACAGACTATATAAATAGTATAGCAAACCAAGTGATAGTTATTTTAAATAAATAAACACTATTTAAAAAAAGGTGAAGTGTAAGTGACTATAGAGTGAGATACTATTAACAAAAGACTATATAAATAATATAGCAACCCCAGTTAGAGTAGTGTGCTAGCTAGTAAGTAGGATATAAGACTTATTGTGTTATTAATTTAAGGAACGTTATAAAGTAATAGGAAATAATAAACATTTTGGAAAATAAGATAAAAATTGATATGTTATAGTGAAACAGGGGGAATTAGACACTATATCTTATTAAATGAGTTTGTATGTTAATAATAATAAGTAGTTTAATATTCTAAGATAGTAATAAGAGTTCTTTTGTTAGTAATTAAATGGGAAGTTATGTTAAAGCCAAAAAACCATTAATAGATGAAAAGTTTAGTTACAGGCATGGACCTATAAAGCAGAATAAGATAAAATATAATAGGTGTGATGGTTAAAAGCATAAAATGTTTTGAATTAAGTTAGTTTGTTTCTTTAGTAATGTTTAATAACCTAATAAATAAAATAAATAAATATAAAATATTGTAAAGGGAATAGTGTAGAGGTATTATGAAATCTAGGCATTAGGCTAAGCACTGATGAGCAGAATTTTGTAAATTTCAAGATAAAACAATAGCCAAAAATAAATTAAAGTTAGTATAAAGTTAATATAATCTGTTTAGGTATCAAAGTAAAAGTGTAAGGTACAAAACTGGCTACATAATGTTTAGTTTAAAGGTATTTAACTAAAGAAATATCAAATTGGAAAAATAAGAAATCTGTTATAAACTGACCAAATGTAACCATGAGTGGTGTATCAAATTAATCTATAAGAAAAAAGGAAAACCATGGTGTTATTATATTTAATATTATAAATAGCATAAGTAAGTTATAATACTTTAAAAGATTTTTATAAATTTTGAACAGAAAAACGTTAGTTAATATATGTTATAAGTTATTAGCCAATGGGAATTAGTTACACAGAGAGTTGCCATGACAACAAAAGCTTGTTACATAGTAAAACCGTTGAAAATTATTATTCCATTATTGACTATCATAGAGGGTGGATGTATGAAGCCCATGAAGATAAATAAGTAAAGAAATCAATAAATTTTATCAAATTGTGATTAAGAAGACACAATCAATAATTCTAATATAACTAATGATGAGATGTCCACTAATTCAACACATTATATAATAAATATTATATAAATAACTTTGCTGAAGAAGACCTAATTCAGAAATAACAACTTACCAAAAGAAGAATAAAGGAAAACCTAACTAAACCTTGGAGTCAACGTGAACCAGCAAGACTGAGGGAATCGGAACACCAAAATTGGATCAATTGAACCTGGATCTCACTAAACCATACCAGAAGGGACCAGCAGAAGTATTCCAGAGGAAGGTTGCCCAAGATAAGCCGAAATAAAGGAGTGTTGAGTATATTTTAAATGTTTCACCGAAATTAAAACTCTAAATAATCCACATTAACTGAACAAATTTGTTTCACTTCACCAACCACTTAAATAACTTTTTAGAACTGAATTTTATTTAATTAACACCTCTAATAGAACAAATATATCACTGAATTTTGAATTTATATGAATTCATTTAAAAACGTAACTTGCTAAACATAAAGTTAACCTATTCAAACACTAGTTCTCATTTTGGTAACTTACTTTCAATACTTAAATATATCACATGTTACGTATTAGTTATAAGGGATAGTGTAAGATTTTGTGCTTTTATTAGTCTGTAAACCAATATTTTCTGTAGCCAAAGAACTTTCCCGTGAGATATAAAAATAAACAAACGAAGAAACATACGCCATTACAGAGTGTCTACACGATAACCGAATGAGCAGACAGCCAACTACGGAAAAAGTAAACATGCCGGCGCAATGAAAAATATTATATTATTTCAGAAATTGTAATTGACCACTATAACCGAAATTGTTAATAAATCCTCGTACCTATTCTCAACTGTATGTTTGATTTATTCAAAAGATTAATACAAAAGTTTGGGGTAAATAAAAATTAGAATACATTAGTTGGCGAAGTCGATTTGCCAAACAGTGTTGACCAACCAGACGGCGAAGCAGAAAATTCAAATTGAACGGCGGGCTAAGTGAGCAGACGGTCGACTAAGTATTAAAAAATAGTAATGAAGATCAAATACAAATATAAGACAACAAATAGGATTGAATTAACGTAATAATTAAAGTAATTTTCAGTATTACTACAAATTGACAATAACCACGCAGGGATGTACACACGCAATTACCATAGTAACACTAATTCGCAAACCGAAGAGTAGTACTTTTAAATTCACGCAAATACTCGACTTATTACAAATTGGCGCACCTACTAGTAGGGCTAGAATTAATTAACAATTTTTGTAATTAAATTCAGTAAATTCTAGTGGCAGCTGCAGAAAACCAAAACAGAAAATGCACAACACAAGAGGCAAGTCTAAGCAACACATGAAGGAGGCCGAAAAGGAAGCAGAGAAGTTAGAAAACGAGGCCGAGAAAGAAGTCAGAATGGAAGAAAAGGAAGTAACATCGGTTGAAGATGTGGAAGAAATATTAAATCCCATGGACGCTACAAAACCCACACAACAGGAGAAACAACCAGAAGGGCCCGCACAACCGGAGAACGTGACCTTACAGGACATGATAAGGCTAATGGGCGAATTCAGTGAAACAATGGAGAAGAATATGGACAAAAATAATGAGAAAATGGAGGAACGGAGAAAGGAAGAATTAGATAAGAAATTTGAGTCAATAAATGACAATTTTAGGAAACAGGAGGAGAAAATAGACAAAAAATTAGACAAAAATAGCGAGGAATTAAAGAAACAAATGAAGGAGGAGAATAAACTGATAAGTAAAAAATAGATAAAAGTAATGAGAAAACCAGCGAAACCTTGAAGCAGGTGAAAGAAGATATTGAAACATTGAACAATAAAATCTAATATAAGCAAGAAACATTACAACAACTAATAGAATATCGTGAGGAAATAAAGCAGAACATAATGGAGACCGAAGAGAAAATAGAAAGGACTCATGAAACAGTGATACAAGTCCGGGAGGAAGTATTAAACAGAATAAACGAAACTGAAGATGAAAGTAAAAAGATGGTTGAAGTAATTCAACAAGAAACAACAGAAAGGCTCGAACAATTTAAACAAGAAGTGCATCAAGTTCAGAAGGAGACCAGGGAGGAGATACGGCAGGTACAGACAAGGGTTGAGGAGATATGCAACCAGTTAGATGCATCTGTAAACGAAGTTAAGGGTATAACAACCGCCCATGAAGGAAAAAATGGAAGAATCCCGATTACGAGAGTTGCGCCTACAGGAAGAAATCAACGCATTGAAGAATAGACCACTGATAAGTTCACATATCCCACGCAGTGAAAACAGGGAAATAGTTAATTTCAGAAACTATAAACGTAACCCCATAGAATTCCTAGAGCGAGTTGAAAGCCTAGCCAGAACCCGGGAGACACGATGGACAGTAATTAAGGGCATGCTAGATGAGATGTTCAAAGAGGTCCATGACAATTGGTGGACAGCAGTATGGCCGGACATCCAAAACTTCGCCGAATTTAAAGATCTGTTTAAAAATAAGTACTGGTCCGAGGCTACACAACATGTAGTAAGAAATAACATTAGCAACGGCCGATTCGACCCGTATTTAGGACAATCTCCTACAGCATATTTTTTGGGTAAAGTTAGTATAGTGAGGAACTTGGAGCCAAACATCCCTGAAGAATGTCTGGTAATGCAGCTGGCCTACCATTATGACGGGGAGATTACGAAGAGTAGACTGAGCGGACGGATCAAGACCATCCAGGATATGGCAGCTTTATTGGGGGAATATGAGCGAGAAAGGCATTACCTTCAAAATCGGCAGAACAGCCCAAATAATCGAAACAATGATGTTCGAAACCATCAAAATGGGTCCAATGGAAATAACTCACCGGTGAATAACCACCAGAACAATCCCAATAATTATCGTAACTTTAACAATAATAACAACAACTATCCACGTACTAGTAATCAGAATTACCAAAATAACAATAGCAATAATAATAACAATTATAACAGAGGAAATAATAATAACAGTGGTAATTATTACAGACCCAACCACCAGTATAATAATAATAATAACAACGGCCAAAATCAAACATACATGCGACGGGTCAATTACATAAGTACTGAGAATAGAAATGATGGAAGGCGGTATTACCGAGGACCAAGGAGTAGGAGCGCCGAAGAAGATAGAAGAAGCAGGGATCGTGTAGAAGAAGCAGGGATCGTGTAACCTTCAATAACAACCCGGTTGAAAGATTGGAAGTAACGGATGGTAACCACCCCAATAGACCAGAGGACTGTACGGAAGGAACCAACCAACATTTAAACGAGCAGCGGCAGTGAGAATCCACCTGGACCCATCACTGAACCGATCTATTTGGTACGTTAACTAAACTAACAAACCAGACGATAACAATAATACAGAACCATTACTTAAAAAATATTCGTGAAGAACTGCTTGAAGAAAAATCAACACCAATTGACAATTCAGATAATGAAATCGCCTATATTATAGCCAGTATAAATGGAATGCCTAACAAATTTATGATTGATACAGGCGCGAATGTGTCTCTAATTGACAGCACAACTTACAACAAAATTCAAAAAGAGAGTGAGATCAGCTTACCGACATTACCTGCGAGTAATATTATTTTAATTGGAGCCACTGGAAGGCAAAACAAGACTATCAAGAGACAAGTGTCATTGGAGGTAACGAGTAACAATGAAACCCTGTCAATGACCTTTTTAATTGCACACAGTTTACCTTTTGAAATATTAATTGGTTGTGACATTTTAAGAAAGTATTCCACAGTCATTGACATGAGACAATCAAGGGTATCTATGAAGTCCGAAAATAAAGAATGGATAGCTGAACTAACTGGAAGCAAGGGAGTATGTAATGGGGCTATTTTAAAGGGTATAAAGTTCACCAATTTATAAAGTGTTTGGAACTGATTGGTTTGGACATCCTTTACGGTCACCCAGACAGGCTTGTTGGACACCCTGTATTAAAAGCCGTGCCAGTCAGAGCAAGGCACAAAACGATAACGATGGAATGTGGCTGTAAATGTGCGCCCGTGTGCCGTTGGCTATAATCTCGACGCCAAACTCGGTAGCAGAACTGAACAACACGTGGTCAATTAGACTGGCCACGTGAGCGCCTTGGCCAATCACAGCTCGAGCTGGCGGAAGTGAGCATCACCGACGCCCATCAGGAGCGTCAGTCAGTCGGAAAATAACATCTAGAAGTGCCGGACGTGGGTCGTGGGTGTGTCCGCCGACTGGACACAGTTTTCCATCCCGCCCGCATATAAAAATGTGAATATAGAACAGTTTTGTGGGTACGTAGTGTCGGCTACGACCGATTCGACATAAAAGGCTCGGAATCGAAAATGTAGTAAACTTCCCGGATATGAACTAAAAAAGATATGAAGTGAAATAAATAAAACGTGAAAACAGTGATAATTAAATTACGTAGGACTTCAATCAGCAGAACTTTTCGGATGTACACAGTGAACCAGCAAAACAGAAGACTTCCAACATGTGACATCCAGATTGGCAGAAAAGGAGATCACGATACGTAAATTCATTTTAAACAATTAATAAATTTTAATTAAAAGAGCTCGCAATAAAATAATAAGGGGAATTTTTTAATGTGCGAATGTGTGTGTGTTAGCAGGCTGGGCTGCCAATATAAGGTAAGATGTTAAGTGTAATATTGTGATATATCCAATCATGCCAAAAATATTATTAAAAAGTTTTATGTATTTTAAATTTTGGCAAGAAGTAATCACTTGAGCTAAGAAGCAAATAAATGAATAAATAACAATTTGAAGTTTAAAAAAATTTTAAAGGATAAAATAAAATCTTAGTTTGTTTCTCTTCACAAAATGCGAGTTGCGTCTGTTATTAACACAACCTGTAATCATACTTGCATCTCAACGTTCGTGTGACGGATTCTGGGATGAGAGGACAAAACAAGGTAGGTGGAAGATAAATAATTTTATTTATCTGTATTTGTATAAGTAAGTAGCTTCACATTTGGCGCTTCCGAAGAAGGGACTGTTTTTATAAATTAAAATTAAAATATAAAAACCACACCTACGGAAATGCAAGTATGGTTGAAAGGTTAAGTGACAGTACGAAAAATTACGTAAAGTACATGCACTTGTGTGTATATGTTGTAGATGTAGATTAAAAGTTAGTGAAACAAAATTTTGTAAAATTACCACTTAAAAATGGCAGGAAATAATGAAAACAATATCAATGAAATAACTAGTGTGGCCAATTTTGATGAGTCAGTTGTATGCATAATATTGAGGTCCACTCAACTCCAAATGGGAGTCAGGACAATAAAATAAAACTAGATATTACAAATGAAACAAATAGTACAGATGATTCGGGGATTCAAATAACCCCAAAATTGAGTAGGGAAAGTAAAACTAATGATAATGAAGTCAGCTTCACTGACAATAATACAGAAAGTCAGTTGACGCCGGTCCAAAATAAAAAACCGGACAATAGCTATTAAATGTTTAAAATGATACAAGCAATGATAGAAAAACAGAGTGTAAAGCTAGAGGAACAAAAGAATGAAATTAAAAGTGAATTTAACACTAAATTCAATGAACAGAGTAAACAGTTTAACGAACTCAAATTTGACATTAATGAGGTCAAAATTAAATGTGAAGTAGTTGTAACGAATTGAAACGAGATATTGAGAAAATAGTAGAGTCAGTCGGGGAACAGATTAAAAGTAATAATAATAATGATAATAAAAAAGTAATAAGTGATAGAAATGATGTTGAAAATGATAATGTAATTAAGAATGTGGTATCAGAGAGTGATACGTTGAAAATAGATAGTGAGATAGTGAGTGAGAGAGAGAGAGTAACAGGTTGTAACAGAGTAGTAATTAGTGTTGATGAATTAGAGAAAGAGTGGCAAGAGAGATTAGATGAGTATGTAGGGCAGAGGGTAAGTTTTCCCCATATTTATGATGAACCAAGATGTTCACAAATGTTATTGTTGAAGGGCAAGAGTCCCTGGTTACTGGAAGACATGAGGTCTTTGAGTTGTTCCCCAAGTTTTTATGAGTTAGTACCCTCCGTGTGGGATGGTGTCGAAAGTGTGAGATGGTGTTATGGTGAGAGAGAGTTAGAGAGTTGTGTATTGATAGAGAGATAGAATTATATAAGTTGAAGAGAAATTCTAATGAGTTGAAAGAGATGTTAGAAGTGATAAAGATAAATGATATGAAATACTTACTTTGTAGAGTAGAGATTGAGAATTGTTTTGATGATACCTGTTTAAATAATAATAATTTACCTTATGTTGTAATGAATGTATTAGAAGAATATGATGAGAAAATAACTGACTTTAGAGTGAATAAAACTACTGATGGAGACCAGATCAAAATCAATGATGTAGACAGGTTTTATGATTTGATAATAATGTGGAATAATCCAGTAAATTATTATGTGGGTTTTACGGAACAATTTGAAATATTAGAGAATTATCATGATAATAATAATAAATTGAGGGTGGAAAAGAATGAGAAATGTTATAAATATATTAGATTACTATTTGATGATGGAGGCTGAACATAAACTTAATAAATGGACATTTTAAATATTTTGATTTATGGTTCTGACTTGCTGATTTTTGGAAATGGAGTGTGGTAAAATTGAACAATTAATGATGAAGAATTGTAAATAATTGTTAGTGAAATTAATTGTGTCTGTATTGTAACAAGTATGTAAGGTAAACAGTGTGTGTAGGTAGTAGAAATTGTTGTGATAATAATAATAATCTTTTTGCAGTCTAAATAAATAACAAAAATAATTTCGAAGACAGTAATTAACGAATTGTAACTGTTTTGATAATAATTGAAAAATGTTTTGTTTCCCATAAAATAATTTGAGATGTTTAAATATTTTTGATTGATTTAAGATGTTATATAATGATGGATTTAAATTATTTTATGAGATGTGAATTTGATAAGAATTAATAAATAAATAAGTGTTAAACTGTTTATGAACTTACTATTGTCACTTCCCAAACGTTTCAAGATGTTGTTTCTCTTCTTCAGTGGGTTGAGTACTAACTGTCGATTACAGAATAACCGTTACGGAATGGAGTGTGTGGTGGGGGTTGATGGTGGGAAGGGGTTGGCGCTGAGGTTTGAATTATGTGTGTGGATCAGTGTGTCAAATAGTGTATGTGATTTGTAATGTATCTGTTCATTTAATATGTTGTTTGGTTGTAGTGTGTGATATCTGTATATTTCAAGCGAAAAAATAATAATAAATAATAAGTGAACGAAGAGGATGCAACAACAAGATAATTTTTAAACTGTTTAGTATGGAATAACATTGTTTTTAAAATATTGCAGAGGATACAGGGAGTTATTGGTGTATATATTTGTGTATTTATGACAGGGTATGAGCAATGTACAGTGAGTATAAATTTTATAATACAAGTTAAATAGAGTACAATGTTTACAGTTGTTGAAAAGATTTTAAACGTAATGATGAAACTAATTTGGGGTAATTATACTAAATAGAAACCATAATCAAAAGGTAGTAATAACTGAAATATGAGATAAAATAAATGTTAATAAAAATTTGAAATTTTTGAGGAATCTAATTGTAGTAAGTGATAAATAATTTAAATGATGGTAGATAAAAGAGTTAATGAAAATTTCAAGTTAGAATGTTTATAATTTTCTGTATAAATTATTTAAAAGAGAATTGTTTGTTTGTTTGATCAAGGTTAATGTCGATTTGTTTATTATGTTATGTAATGTTTTCATACAAGATATGTGGATAATTTTGGGAGGTTGTGTGGTGTTAATAGAAGTGCTATACTTAGGGAGTGTAGGAACTGCAAGTGTAGAGTGGTTAATTTAGCTATTAGTAAGCTATTACCGTGGTGGCATGTGCCACGGTAGATAGCGGTAAGTGTTGGGGGTGACCGAGAGTGTTACCTTCATCGGAGGCCAAGATGGCGTAAAATACGCGGCACACCTTTTATATAATTTTATATTATATCCTGATAGATTGCTGTGCCGTGTATAATAATGACGGAGAAAACATGCTTGAAGTTAGAGATGATTTCCCCGACTTTTCGGGCGATTACTGCCTTACCAGCACTAATCGTGGTTTTGGATAGCGGTCAGCTATGGCCATAAATTAAGAACCTTGACCATAGCTGGCTTGAAATTGGTGTATATTTGAAATCAATGGGGGTGATTTAGGGGAATCCCCGGAACTATGGAACAGCGGCTGCCACTCTGTTCGCGTAGGAACAGTAAACCAGGTGGTAGACCCGTTTTAAGGGCTTATTAATATATAACAAAGATATGATGATATCTACCAATTTTAAAATGTAACGCTGAAGCAAGGACACGGAGATGATAAAATTCCTCCACCAATGCCGTCCTTGTGGATGCAAATGGGCGCAACAGTCCACCAGCAAAAAACAATAGTGTGTGTGGTTAGGGTGGTTGCTCAGGGGAGCAACAAATTAAAATTTTGTAACTTAAAGATGATGACTCGCTCTGGAAGTAATTAAAGAATTGTCTCTTGATTTGATAAATAGGTGCATTAGATGTTATTATACTGTGTTCATTATGTTTTGTAAATGTATTAGTTTATTGTGTTAGAGGTAAGGATTGATAAAATGTGTAATTTGTATAATTTTGAAATGTGTTTATAGTAAGGTCATTCACCTTGCCTAGAAAATCAGCTGATCAGCAGTAAAATGTCACTTATAAATTGTTTGCAAATTTCCAATGTAACTAATGTTTGAATATAATGATTTTAATGTGTTAAAAGATTTTGATTTAAATGATGGAAGTAAATTGATATAGTTAAGATTTTTAAATGGTTTGTAAAGGGTGGTAAAGTTGATTTTGGGTGATTAATATTGAGTTAGGACATGTAAATCAGTCCAAGTTGAGTTTAAATGGGTGCTAGAGAGAATAATATTGTTGTGAATTAATGTAATGTAGAATTTGAGAAGTATTGATAGTGACACAGTAGCTATGGGGAAAATATGTAGAGTATTGATTGATATAGTGAGTTAATAAATAAGTGGAAATATTTTGTAGTAGTTGAGAGTGATGTATTGGAAGGGTAATTAGAGTTGATGGGAATTTTGTAAGGGGGGTGGTGTGATGAGGAGTCCGCACCGAAAGGTGTTGGGACGGGAGGGGACCGTTTAGCGCCGGAAAGAGTTGCCTAGGAAAGTCCAGGGACCAGATAAGGGAATGAGCTTTGGGAGGGGAACACACATCCTGAGTACAAAGGGGTAGAGAGTATATTTTTTTTTTATATAAGGGTAGAATGATGCGAATTGAGTTGAGTAGTAAGTTGGGTTTAGAGAATGTTTGATAGATGTTTTTGATAGAGATGGGTGTCATATTAGTTAAAGCTGTTAGTGATATTAGAGTCAGAGGGGGAAGATTATAAATGTATAAATGCCAAGTGGTAAATTAAATTGTTATGAATAATTAAATCACCCGAACTAATGGAGACTGAGAATGTTAAAGAAAGAGAGTCATAGTAAAAATATAAAATTAATGGAAACAAGTGACAGATTTTAATAGAAGTTGAAACTAATTAGAGCAATAAATGTGTAATTTTTAATTAATTTAAATGTCAATTTTGTTGTTAATTGTAATAACCATGTTAATTTTAAATGTTTCATTTCATTATGTTGTATCCTGTTTGAGGGTAAGAAATTTTAAAAAACTGTTTTATGTATTTTATGATGTAGCCTATGTATAACCTATGTAGGTCGAGGTTGTTGACTTGACCCAGTTTGATCAGCTGATAGTTGATGTTATAAACTAGACCAATTTGGGCAATGTATAATGATTTTAATGTGTTAAAAGATTTTGATTTAAATGATGGAAGTAAATTGATATAGTTAAGATTTTTAAATGGTTTGTAAAGGGTGGTAAAGTTGATTTTGGGTGATTAATATTGAGTTAGGACATGTAAATCAGTCCAAGTTGAGTTTAAATGGGTGCTAGAGAGAATAATATTGTTGTGAATTAATGTAATGTAGAATTTGAGAAGTATTGATAGTGACACAGTAGCTATGGGGAAAATATGTAGAGTATTGATTGATATAGTGAGTTAATAAATAAGTGGAAATATTTTGTAGTAGTTGAGAGTGATGTATTGGAAGGGTAATTAGAGTTGATGGGAATTTTGTAAGGGGGGTGGTGTGATGAGGAGTCCGCACCGAAAGGTGTTGGGACGGGAGGGGACCGTTTAGCGCCGGAAAGAGTTGCCTAGGAAAGTCCAGGGACCAGATAAGGGAATGAGCTTTGGGAGGGGAACACACATCCTGAGTACAAAGGGGTAGAGAGTATATTTTTTTTTTATATAAGGGTAGAATGATGCGAATTGAGTTGAGTAGTAAGTTGGGTTTAGAGAATGTTTGATAGATGTTTTTGATAGAGATGGGTGTCATATTAGTTAAAGCTGTTAGTGATATTAGAGTCAGAGGGGGAAGATTATAAATGTATAAATGCCAAGTGGTAAATTAAATTGTTATGAATAATTAAATCACCCGAACTAATGGAGACTGAGAATGTTAAAGAAAGAGAGTCATAGTAAAAATATAAAATTAATGGAAACAAGTGACAGATTTTAATAGAAGTTGAAACTAATTAGAGCAATAAATGTGTAATTTTTAATTAATTTAAATGTCAATTTTGTTGTTAATTGTAATAACCATGTTAATTTTAAATGTTTCATTTCATTATGTTGTATCCTGTTTGAGGGTAAGAAATTTTAAAAAACTGTTTTATGTATTTTATGATGTAGCCTATGTATAACCTATGTAGGTCGAGGTTGTTGACTTGACCCAGTTTGATCAGCTGATAGTTGATGTTATAAACTAGACCAATTTGGGCAATGTATAATGATTTTAATGTGTTAAAAGATTTTGATTTAAATGATGGAAGTAAATTGATATAGTTAAGATTTTTAAATGGTTTGTAAAGGGTGGTAAAGTTGATTTTGGGTGATTAATATTGAGTTAGGACATGTAAATCAGTCCAAGTTGAGTTTAAATGGGTGCTAGAGAGAATAATATTGTTGTGAATTAATGTAATGTAGAATTTGAGAAGTATTGATAGTGACACAGTAGCTATGGGGAAAATATGTAGAGTATTGATTGATATAGTGAGTTAATAAATAAGTGGAAATATTTTGTAGTAGTTGAGAGTGATGTATTGGAAGGGTAATTAGAGTTGATGGGAATTTTGTAAGGGGGGTGGTGTGATGAGGAGTCCGCACCGAAAGGCCGGAAAGAGTTGCCTAGGAAAGTCCAGGGACCAGATAAGGGAATGAGCTTTGGGAGGGGAACACACATCCTGAGTACAAAGGGGTAGAGAGTATATTTTTTTTTTATATAAGGGTAGAATGATGCGAATTGAGTTGAGTAGTAAGTTGGGTTTAGAGAATGTTTGATAGATGTTTTTGATAGAGATGGGTGTCATATTAGTTAAAGCTGTTAGTGATATTAGAGTCAGAGGGGGAAGATTATAAATGTATAAATGCCAAGTGGTAAATTAAATTGTTATGAATAATTAAATCACCCGAACTAATGGAGACTGAGAATGTTAAAGAAAGAGAGTCATAGTAAAAATATAAAATTAATGGAAACAAGTGACAGATTTTAATAGAAGTTGAAACTAATTAGAGCAATAAATGTGTAATTTTTAATTAATTTAAATGTCAATTTTGTTGTTAATTGTAATAACCATGTTAATTTTAAATGTTTCATTTCATTATGTTGTATCCTGTTTGAGGGTAAGAAATTTTAAAAAACTGTTTTATGTATTTTATGATGTAGCCTATGTATAACCTATGTAGGTCGAGGTTGTTGACTTGACCCAGTTTGATCAGCTGATAGTTGATGTTATAAACTAGACCAATTTGGGCAATGAAGTAATGCAAATTTTGTTGTTTAATTGATTTAAATAATTTTAAAATTTTCTGAATATTGAGAGAAGTCTTTTAATAACTTTAAATTTTTTTTGAAAAAAAAAATTTGAAACTTTGTTGTGCCTGCCATCTAAATGATGTTTTGAATTTCAAGTGTATTATTGTTTAGGTGTATTACTAGTGTTTATGGAATTATATTGTTTAGAATATACGTGTAAACAAATGTTAGAGTAAGTGAATTCATGTTTAATAAAGTATTCAATTTGTTTTCTTTAGGATTGTTAGTAGTAGTGAAGAGAATTAGGGATTAATGTAAATTAATTTTCTTATTGCAATTCTTGAGGAAGTACAATTTGAGTTTAACATAAATGAAGTTTGAATATAAAGAGAAATGTTTTGAAAATTTTAAAGGAGAATTTTGGTTAATGAGTAATTATGAGTGTGTGTACGAGCCCAGTAACTGCTAAAGGCAGCCCAGTGTGCATGGTAAGGGGGAACATATCGGTTGAGGATCTGGCAGGGAGTAAGGCCAGGGATTTGGATCTTTGGGGGTGGCATGTTAGAAGGTTAGGTGCGCTGTGGTGCGTGTCTGTTCGATTTTATGGTGTTGGGATCTTGTATAGAGAAGTCCAGTAATCTCGTTCAGATGCGGCCATAGTCGCCGAGTCAGGGGGATAGTTTACCCATAATGTATAAGAACTAATGGGGGTTGTTGGCACCATATCCTCACCGATCCTCTTAGGGGTTTAGCAATGAGATTTCTTCTGTTTCGACAGAAGATCTCTCATTGGGGGGTATTGTAACGGGGCTATTTTAAAGGGTATAAAGTTCACCAATTTACAAAGTGTTTGGAACTGATTGGTTTGGACATCCTTTACGGTCCCCCAGACAGGCTTGTTGGACACCCTGTATTAAAAGCCGTGCCAGTCAGAGCAAGGCACAAAACAATAACGATGGAATGTGGCTGTAAATGTGCGCTCGTGCGCCGTTGGCTATAATCTCGACGCCAAACTCGGTAGCAGAACTGAACAACACGTGGTCAATTAGACTGGCCACGTGAGCGCCTCGGCCAATCACAGCTTGAGCTGGCGGAAGTGAGCATCACCGACGCCCATCAGGAGCGTCAGTCAGTTGGAAAATAACATCTAGAAGTGCTGGACGTGGGTCGTGGGTGTGTCCGCCGACTGGACACAGTTTTCCATCCCGCCCGCATATAAAAATGTGAATATAGAACAGTTTTGTGGGTACGTAGTGTCAGCTACGGCCGATTCGACATAAAAGGCTTGGAATCGAAAATGTAGTGAACTTACCGGATATGAACTAAAAAAGATATGAAGTGAAATAAATAAAACGTGAAAACAGTGATAATTAAATTACGTAGGAATTCAATCAGCAGAACTTTTCGGACGTACTCAGTGAACAGCAAAACAGAAGACTTCCAACATGTGACGTCCAGATTGGCAGAAAAGGAGATCACAATACGTAAATTCATTTTAAACAATTAATAAATTTTAATTAAAAGAGCTCGCAATAAAATAATAAGGGGAATTTTTTAATGTGCGAATGTGTGTGTGTTAGCAGGCTGGGCTGCCAATGTAAGGTAAGATGTTAAGTGTAATATTGTGATATATCCAATCATGCCATAAATATTATTAAAAAGTTTTATGTATTTTAAATTTTGGCAAGAAGTAATCACTTGAGCTAAGAAGCAAATAAATGAATAAATAACAATTTGAAGTTTAAAAAAATTTTAAAGGATAAAATAAAATCTTAGTTTGTTTCTCTTCACAAAATGCGAGTTGCGCCTGTTATTAACACAACCTGTAATCATACTTGCATCTCAACGTTCGTGTGACGGATTCTGGGATGAGAGGACAAAACAAGGTAGGTGGAAGATAAATAATTTTATTTATCTGTATTTGTATTTGTATAAGTAAGTAGCTTCACAGGTAGTTTAACAATGTGTATAACATTCAAACAGTTAGTTATTCACCATGTGACGGTATGAAAGTCCGTCTTAATATTCATTGGTACGGAGAGAATAAATTCATTGTATTTTAATATATGTAAATGGTTCGTCAATTCCCCCCCCACGTATAAGAACACAACCCAGTTTCATCTGTATGAGCCAGCTGAATCCAAGGTCGTGGCATACGTGCAATTCTGCACACATATTTGGGCGAACCCAGTTAAGAAAGCACTGGTAAGATGTCATCAATCATAATACGTAACAATAGTGACGCAAAACAAGGGCGTCGCCTGCTTTAAAACAATAGAATTATGACGAGGCTAATCCCCTCCACCTATAAAATTTACGCAAATATGGCGTTCTCAGTCCATTACAGCACATCACAGTGTTAACACGCTCAGATTTTGCTGGCACAGTTTTTGCCCGTAGAAGTGTTTATTAATTAGTTGAAATGTGATTAAACAGTAACTATTATGTAGCAATGCAAGCTGCTACCTAACATGGCAAAGTAAATTCAGTACAACACAAAGAACAGACTAGACTGTGAAAGTCGCCGAACATCTGGCTCTAACTGGAGGACTTCTGAAGGGAGACAGCAATCACAACTCAGGAAAGTTTCAACTTAATTAACCATTATTCGCCATTATTCTTTTGTCGAAAATGAGCTCTGAATTCTAAATTATAATTTACAAGAATGTACCAATAAATAACATGGGGGTAAAGAGTGTGTGCGTGTGTGTAAGAGTATGTCTGCATTTATAAATCATGAATAAGGAAACTGAAGCATTGGTTTATGTCTTTTATTACTTGGTAAACCATAGAGAGAGAACTGCAGTCTCTTTGAAATGTTTTGTAACAAACCAAGTATCCAGTCAAATCACGAAATAATGGAAAATAAGTAATTATTAATAAAGCGGAAATACATGTAGAAACCATTTTGTTTGTGATGGTAAGGCGCCATGTTTGTTCTTCTATGTAAGTGTAATTAACGAAAAGATAGAGTATTAAACAAATCATATGTCAACACAAACGTTATTAGAATTATTATTTCGAAAACCTTTACTGTTTCTGAATCTCGCTGAGAAATAGAATCCTGGCCCTTAGAGATGAAATTCATGTTGTGTATAAACCATGTGCTCAAACCGGATGTGGCATGGAACAGGCGGTAAGTAAATGTATTTCACTTATTAGTAACAACCAAAAATAAAAAATTAATGAAAGGTGTAGGTTAACAATTGGCAGCCCGAACTGTGACCTTATATAAAAATTATTTTATATAAAAATAAGCCAGATTCAGAAACAGACGGGCAGCGAAATAAAATATAGCATAACACGTAAATAACATATGTTACAATTATAGATAATGTTATTGTTGAGTTGAGATATAAAGCAACAATTGAAAATAAAGAGAGTTTGACAAAATATTTTATTCAATATGGCAAACAATAGTGAAAATAGCAGCCTCACTGCGAATGAAAGCCAAACGATTGTGACGGAATAAAAAATAATGAGTGAAGAAATTGTTCACTCAACACCAGTCATAAGCAAAAGAACTGAAGAGAATGATATAGTAAAGATAATGCAAACACTTTTCAAAATACAGAATAACAAATATGACAAGAAATTTAACGAACTGAAAGAGCAAAAGAGCGATTGAAAAAGCGATATTAATGAAATCAAAAGACAAAATTTCAATTTTGCTAAACGTTTTGATGAGCTACACATGAAAAGGAATAAAGTAGATGACAATTCTAAGAGTTGAGAAATAGACAAATTAAACATAAACAAAGACGACGAGGTAAGTAGTGGGGAGAATTATAATAATAAAAATAAAAATATGATATTAGAAAATGATTATGTGAACATTGGTAGTGATGATGAGATTTTAAGGGGAGTAGAATATGATAATGATGGAATGTTAGTGTGTGTTGAGGGGTTAGAGAGAGTGTGTAAAGAGAGTATAGAGGTAGAAGGGTTGCAGGGGTAAAATTTTCCCTTAATGGTGTAGTAGGGGGTGAAGTAAAGACTTCACATGTGTTTAGGAAGGACGAGAGTTTCTTCAGTATATATTTGTAAGACAATATGTCTGCAAATAAAGTTGTCCCTGGTTTTTTTTTGTGCACTTCATAGGTGGTGCAGCAATTATGAGTTAGTGTCCCCTGCATATTTTGAGAGTGAGAGATATATTGAGAGAGAGAGGTACTGTGAGAGAAAGAGGGAGATAGAGCTTTTTAAAGTAAATAGAACTTGGGAAGAATTTATAGAAAGGTTAGATGGAGAGAGAAGTAATAAAAATAAGAACTTACCTTATAGTGAAGCTGAGGTGGTAGGAGATGATGATGAAAATAATGACTTTGTAACTTGATTGTGACTAATTATACTGAAGGTGACAGGAGCATACCAAATGTTGACAAGTTTTATGATATAGTAATGTGGAGTAATCCTGCAGGGTATTACTATGGTATAAGGGATAAAACAGATTTAAATAGTTATTATATTACAAAAGATGATATAATGTACTTAATTAAAAATGAGTTATGTATACGTAAGATAAGATTATTGTTCGATGATGGGGGATAAATATTTTATTGTGTTATGAACATTTAATTATGTGATAGTGTGGTTTCAAGATGGACTGTTTTATGAACGGATTTACGGTCAATGATTAAATGATAATTTGGATTGTATATTTTTTGTGTATTAATGTTAATGTATTTGTGTATTCTTGATGTTGTGTATTACATGTAATTTTGTGTACACCATGTATGTTACAGGAAGTTATAGTTTAATTGATTTAATAATAACAATTAACATTGTTTTGACTAAAGTGATGAAAGTAATGATGAAAGTTTAAATAACTGAATTAAATAATCGAAGATTAATTACTTAATTAATGTTGTACAAAAGAAAGTTTGATAATGAAGTTAAATGATTTTATGAGATTTAGGTTCTAATGAATAATAAATGATTAAGCATGAAATATATTTGGATATTGAGATGTATTGTTATTAGTAGGTGAGGGATGAATTTTCTAATGCAATTGTCAATGATTACAGAAATGTAAAGTATTAAAAAGGGGTAGAGCCTGGGTGATAATTATTAAAGTAAAGGCACTTGAATTAGTCAGAATTAACTTTATTGGGTGTTAGAGAGAATAAGAAGTTGAGATACAGATAATACACAAAGAGGGTGTTAGATATTTTAGGGACACAGTAGTTAGTGATTATATGTAGAGAAGATGAATAATGTGATTAAAGAGTAAATAGTTGATGGTTATATTTTGTAGATAGCGATGAGGTGGTAAGGTATGATCAACATGCGTCGTTGGGCAGTTCCCGTAATTAGAGAAGGGTAAGAGTGTTTGCCGATATTTGGTGGAGGGCAAAAGGTTATGAACGTGTATATTGCCAGGTAGGGAACACACATCCTAGTACAAAGAGGTAATAGAAATTTCACTTAAAGAAGTGAACGGTATAAATAGAATTAATGTTGAAGGGGGTTGTTATGGAGATATTGGTGTCATAATATGTTACTGGTTGTTAGTAGGAAAAAAAAGGTGAGTAAGGTTAGATAGATAAATGCCAAAATAAGATATAGATGATAGTGAATAATAGAGAGTCACCCAAACTAGATGAGTATTGATGAAAAGGTTAGAAAAAGAAAATTCATAGTAGAAAGGTGATGTAACAGAAAGGTTAATAATAAACTTGAAATTTTTATAGAATCTCATTGTAACAAATGTTAAATAGTTAAATGTTAAGAATGGTAAAGAGTTAATAGAGAGTTGATAATAGTAATGTTATAAAGTTTTGATACCAGTTATTTAAATGTGAATTGTGTAATGTAAATGTAACAATGTTAATGTTTGATGTTCAATATTTTATTATGTTTTATTGTTATTGGTAGCAACGGTAACAAATATTAAGTAAAGAAATAACGTTGATATTGGTGTTGAATATAAAAAAAATATAATCATGATTCTGTGGTAAAGAGATGTTAATCAGAAATGATAAATAAAGTTGGAATAGTTAGAATCTGCCATGAATAAGTTGTGTTGAATTTTAGGTGATAGGGAGATAGATTTTTACTTCCATATTCCTTAAGGAATGGAAGTATGGTGATGGCAAAAAAATCGTGTTCGAGATTATTGCAGATTCTGATTGTACTACACTCAAAACATGAAAAAAAGTCGTTTTCCGAAAAGTGTCTGTGTGTGTGTGTCTGTCTGTAGATTTTTTTTCTATGGCAAACGATAACAGCCGCAAATTCAAACAGAATCAAATAATTTTTTGCATACAGCCCTGATTTGTAGAGTACTCACGACCTATTGTTTTTGGTGAAGATCGGTTGAGGGAAAGGGGTAGTTTACCTGCAACGGTTTTTTTTTATCAAGGGAATTTTTTTTTTTTTGGCAAACGATAACAGCCGCAAATTCAAACAGAATCAAATAATGTTTTGCATACAGCCCTGAATTGTAGAGTTCTCAAGACCTGTTGTTTTTGGTGAAGATCGGTTAAGGGAAAGGGGTAGTTTACCTGTAACGTTTTGTTTTAACAAGGGTATTTCCTATGGCAAACGATAACAGCCGCAAATTCAAACAGAATCAAACGATTATTTGCATACAGCCCTAAATTGTAGAGTTCTCAAGACCTATTGTTTTTGGTGAAGATTGGTTGAGGGAAAGGGGTAGTTTACCTGCAACGTTTTTTTAACAAAACATTTTTATATTGCCATTTTCTATGGCAAACGATAACAGCCGCAAATTCAAACAGAATCAAATAATGTTTTGCATACAGCCCTGATTTGTAGAGTACTCAAGACCTATTGTTTTTGGTGAAGATCGGTTAAGGGGAAGGGGTAGTTTACCTGCAACGTTTTTTTATCAAGCGTATTTTCTCTGGCAAACGATAACAGCCGCAAATTCAAACAGAATCAAATAATTTTACTTCCATATTCCTTAAGGAATGGAAGTATGGTGATGGCAAAAAAAATCGTGTTCGAGATTATTGCAGATTCTGATTCTACTACACTCAAAACATGAAAAAAAGTCGTTTTCCGAAAAGTGTCTGTCTGTCTATCTGTCTGTGTGTCTGTAGATTTTTTTTCTATGGCAAACGATAACTGCCGCAAAGTCAAACAGAATCAAATAATTTTTTGCATGCAGCCCTGATTTGCAGAGTACTCGCGACCTATTGTTTTTGGTGAAGATCGGTTGAGGGAAAGGGGTAGTTTACCTGCAACGGTTTTTTTTTAGCAAGGGTAATTTTGTTTGGCAAACGATAACAGCCGCAAATTCAAACAGAATCAAATAATGTTTCGCATACAGCCCTGAATTGTAGAGTTCTCAAGATCTGTTGATTTTGGTGAAGATCGGTTAAGGGAAAGGGGTAGTTTACCTGTAACGTTTTATGTTTTAACAAGGGTATTTCCTATGGCAAACGATAACAGCCGCAAATTCAACCAGAATCAAAAGATTATTTGCATACAGCCCTAAATTGTAGAGTTCTCAAGACCTATTGTTTTTGGTGAAGTTCGGTTGAGGGAAAGGGGTAGTTTACCTGCAACGTTTTTTTAACAAGGGTATTTCCTATGGCAAACGATAACAGCCGCAAATTCAAACAGAATCAAAAGATTATTTGCATACAGCCCTAAATTGTAGAGTTCTCAAGACCTATTGTTTTTGGTGAAGATCGGTTGAGGGAAAGGGGTAGTTTACCTACAACGTTTTTTTAACAAGGGTATTTTCTATGGCAAACGATAACAGCCGCAAATTCAAACAGAATCAAATAATGTTTTGCATACAGCCCTGATTTGTAGAGTACTCGAGACCTATTGTTTTTGGTGAAGATCGGTTAAGGGGAAGGGGTAGTTTACCTGCAACGTTTTTTTATCAAGCGTATTTTCTATGGCAAACGATAACAGCCGCAAATTCAAACAGAATCAAATAATGTTTTGCATACGTCCCTGAATTGTAGAGGTCTCAATGACTTTCGATTTTGGTGAAGATCGGTTAAGGGGAAGGGGTAGTTTACCTGCAACCTTTTACGTTTTAACAAGAGTAAAGTACTTGAAAATTTATTTAAACTTTTTGAAACAATGGTAATTGTTAAAAATAAAATAATTTTGTTGCCAGGCAATAAAATTATAATTTTTTCATTTTAATGTAATATAATATTTTTCATTTAATACAGCAATAAAAAGGCAGGTAAGACACAGCCTGGCTGTTTGGCTGAAAATGATTTTAAATATAAATCTTAGAATATGGAAGTCATGTATGGTTCTCCATACCGATTTTTTTGCATACGTGCCTGAATTGTAGAGGTCTCAAGGACTTTCGATTTTGGTGAAGATCGGTTAAGGGGAAGGGGTAGTTTACCTGCAACCTTTTACGTTTTAACAAGAGTAAAGTACTTGAAAATTTATTTAAACTTTTTGAAACAATGGTAATTGTTAAAAATAAAATAATTTTGTTGTCAGGCAATAAAATTATAATTTTTTCATTTTAATGTAATATAATATTTTTCATTTAATACGGCAATAAAAAGGCAGGTAACACACACACACACACACACGCACACACACACACACACACACACACACACACACACACACACACAATTCACGTTATTTCTGGCCTCACTCATGTTTATTTTCTTACGTTTGCACGCTTTTTAAATGGAAAGTGCCGAAACCCACACCAACATAACGCGTGCAAGCCGAAAAAATGGACATCAATTTGCTTACTGGCGAAGCTAGTAGTTAATGAATGGGTAGGCAAAAATCTTCTCTTAAATTTTTTTTAAGGAATCACTAAAAGGACGGTGGGTCAAATCGGACGCTGAGGTAGAGTTTGCTGTAACTGAATGGTTCCACAAACAGCCGTAAGAATTTTACTAGCAGGGAATCTACAGGTTAGCGCAACAGTGGAACTCATGTCTTAATGTTATTGGAGACTTCTTTTAAAATCGTTGAATAAAAAATGCTTTACAGCTCTATACGTGTGTCTATTGAACAATCCTTGTATTAGTCATACACAATAATACAACTGATTGAACTTCAAATTTTTAAACTTGATTAGTTTCTATATATATGTTTAATGTTACAAATAATTCAAATAACAATCTTGATCATCTGTTAGTTAAGCGGAATAACAGTGACACTTTTAATAATCGCATAAAATAAACACTTAGAAACAACACAGGCGCTTTAACTTAACTGTTTGGACCACAGAAGTGAGGCATGCCTCAACGCTCTATGTGTACAGCGCGGGACAATCCCCCCTCCCTACACTTCCCTATCACACCACTACATTGCTTACATACGATGTATACAAAAAACGCTGAGGCAAGTTCAGGTTGCCTCATTCGCTTTAAACGAACTATGCCGAATCTCACCTGTCACCATCTAGCGGTCGCTCAATAAAGCACGTTTCGGTTTAATAAATTTGACAGTCGCAGTAACAATGTATAATCTTTACGTTATGTAGTTCATACGTATTTATAATTTTTATTCTACAGAATTTTTTAGGGTAGGCATTGCCTCAATTGCCTCCATGTAACTTCGCCACTGATATATATGTGTACAACTTTATCGGCAACAAAGAAGTAGTTTTTGTTAAAATTCCTTCCCGGGATATTTGGCCGTAGTCCAATGTTTTCTACAAAACCAGACATTTCGGCAATGCCATCGACTTCCATCATCAGTGAAAATCGAGTGCGATAACGTGAGGTGGTATACATTAGTGACCACAGTACTGTGGTTAAGGCTGAAGCAGTAAGTAGAAAGAAGTAGTTTCTATGGTAATATTTCATTTCGAAAATGATTTTAAATATAAATCTTAGAATATGGAAGTCATGTATGGTTCTCCATACCGATATTTATTGTTGCTTTTGAAAAATTGAGGAATTAGAGTACGTGTTGATGCTTAGTATAAGAATATATTTTCTTGTGGTGAAGAGAGTAAAGTAATATTGACTGGAGTCAGAAAGCTTTGATAAATATAGGAATGTCAAAAGGGGAAATGGATTTTCTGTCGTAAATCTTGTTTGTTTTTGTTATTGAAGAATTTTTAGAGTTAAGCAAATCAATGCCTCAGAACATAAACCAATGCAGCTAAGGGGAGACATATAAGTTGTGGATATGGGATTATACAAGGCCACTATTTAAGATTTTGTATTTGTTGTTTCAGAGTTTGGTAATGTTGTGACGGTGGTCCTGAGCTGGCCTGTGCGTCAGAGCAGGAGTGTTAAGTGCCAAATGGCCTTATGGTGTTGGGATCTCTCCTGAGAAGTCCAGTAAGGTTAGATGGGTACTGTCACCATCATTGGACCAAGGGTAACTGATTAAAATTTTTTCTATATAAACACTGCAGGGGGTTGTGGCAACATATCTGGGCTGATCCCTTTAGGACGTGTGAATGGGTCAATGATAGTTTTTATGCTTCGGCATAAAACCTATCATTGATGGGGTTTTGTGACGGTACGAAAGTCCGTCTTAATGTTCATTGGTACGGAGAGGATAAATTCATTGTATTTTAATATATGTAAATTGTTATGTCAATTCCCCCCCCCACGTATAAGAACACAACCCAGTTTCATCTGTATGAGCCGAATCCAAGGTCATGGCATACATGCGATTCTGCACACATATGTGGGCGAACCCAGTTAAGAAAGCACTGGTAAGACGTCATCAATCATAATACGTAACAATAGTGACGCAAAACAAGGGCGTCGCCTGCTTTAAAACAATAGAATTATGACGAGGCTAATCCCCTCCACCTATAAAATTTACGCAAATATGGCGTTCTCAGTCCATTACAGCACATCACAGTGTTAACACACTCAAATTTTGCTGGCACAGTTTTTGCCCGTAGAAGTGTTTATTAATTAGTTGAAATGTGATTAAACAGTAACTATTATGTAGCAATACCTAACATGGCAAAGTAAATTCAGTGCAACACAAAGAACAGACTAGACTGTGAAAGTCGCCGAACATCTGGCTCTAACTGGAGGACTTCTGAAGGGAGACAGCAATCACAACTCAGGAAAGTTTCAACTTAATTAACCATTATTCGCCATTATTCTTTTGTCGAAAATGAGCTCTGAATTCTAAATTATAATTTACAAGAATGTACCAATAAATAACATGGGGGTAAAGAGTGTGTGCGTGTGTGTAAGAGTATGTAAGCATTTATAAATCATGAATAAGGAAACTGAGGCATTGGTTTATGTCTTTTATAACTTGGTAAACCATAGAGAGAGAACTGCAGTCTCTTTGAAATGTTTTGTAACAAACCAAGTATCCAGTCAAATCACGAAATAATGGAAAATAAGTAATTATTAATAAAGCGGAAATACATGTAGTAACCATTTTGTCTGTGATGGTAAGGCGCCATGTTTGTTCTTCTTTGTACGTGTAATTAACGAAAAGATAGAGTATTAAACAAATCATATGTCAACACAAACGTTATTAGAATTATTATTTCGAAAACCTTTACTGTTTCTGAATCTCGCTGAGAAAAAGAATCCTGGCCCTTAGAGATGAAATTCATGTTGTGTATAAACCATGTGCTCGAACCGGATGTGGCATGGAACAGGCGGTAAGTAAATGTATTTCACTTATTAGTAACAACAAATATAAGAAAATAAATAAGAGTGGAGGTTAACAACCAGACAATATATTAGAAGAAAGAATCGAAGACCAAGAGAGTAATGACCTTTTATGGATCAAAAGTTAGAAAAGATCAGACAATTTCGAGGTACTCAGGATGGAAATCACTTAACCAATCAAGAGGTGGAAAATCTAATCACAATATACAACAACTATCGTCATGTATTTTCTGACCGACCAGGAAAAGTATGGGGTTATCAGTGCGAGCTGAGATTCAAAGAAGTTGCTAATTTCAACAAAAAGTCATATCCAATAGCGTACGCGCAAAGGAAGCAGTAAGAAATGAGATCAACAGAATGCTGGAAGAAGATATCATCGAGTACAGTTGTTCGCAGTACACCAGTCCCATAGTAGCCATTACAAAAAAGGACGGAAAAGTACGGCCGTGTCTCGACGCAAGGGAGATAAATAAGATCTTAATAAATGATAGGACATCTCCTGGAGAAATTGAGGAGATACTCAAAAAGTTTCATGGTACCCAGTTTATCAGTACCTGGGATACAGTTTGCGGGTACTGGCAAGTAGAGTTGTACCCGGCCAGTCGTAAATATGTTGCCTTTATATTCGAGGGTCGGAACTACCAGTTCAAGCGACTACCTTTTGGGCTGGTAAATTCCGTGGCGATATTCGTCCGATGTATGGACCAGATATTGGGTCCTGAAACCGTGCATTATACCACTGTTTATGTTGACGATTTGCTAGTCACTTCATCCAACTGGGAAGAGCATTGTGTCAGAGTAGAACGAGAACTGGAGAAACTATCTAATAGCAACGTGACATTAAAATTAGAAAAATCTAAACTAATAGCTGAAGAAGTCCAATTCCTTGGTTTCAATCTATCCAGACAAGGCATAACACCATCAACGGACAAAATAGATTCTATTCAACGTTTCCTAACCCCAAAGAATAAAAAACAGTTACAGTAGTTTCTGAGCATCTGTAATTATTACAGAAAATTCCAGAAGAACTATTCCGAATTAACAGCCAAGTTATCACTACAATTATCATCCAAAACCAAGTGGATGTGGGGTCCGGAACAGGAAACAATTTTCAAAGCAATTAAAGACAACTTCCTCAAACCTATTATGTTGAAACACCCTAACTTCAACCGACCCTTTTTCATGAATTGTGATGCAAGCGATATCAGCTTGGGGTCTGTATTATATCAAGAAGACGATGACGGAAACCACCAGGTAGTGAGTTTCGCAAGTAGAACCTTGAACCATTGCGAACGCAATTATCATGTGACTGAGAAGGAGTTATTGAGTGTAGTGTTTTCTTGTGGGAAGTTCAGAACATGTATCCTTGGTTACCCAATAACAGTAAAAACCGACCATAAATCAATATCCTTTTTGAAAAACTGTAAACTCAGTCATGGGAGATTGACCAGATGGATACTTGCTCTCCAAGAATACCACATCAGTTGGGAATATATCCCAGGCAGTAAAAATGTTGCAGCTGATGTGTTATCCCGCATCAATACAGAACAACAAACGTTTGATGGAGAGAAACAAACTATAGTAAAAGTATTCAACCTAATGAAAAGCAAGGCAGACTTAGAAACAATAATTAAAGAAATAAAACAACACCAAAAGGATGACACTAAGCTAAACCAGATCCGAGAGAGACTAAACCAGCAAGATGATAAGAGTCACTCCATTTTACTGTGTACATGAGGATACATTATTCATCCAGACCAGCCCTAACCAGAATTCTTGGAAATTAGTAATACCCCGAGGGTTTGAAAAGGAGATCATTATGGACTATCACCTCAGATACGGTCATATGAGAGCGTTAAAGGTAAAGGCGCTAGAAGAACATACTTATGTGAAGGACATCAACTGAAGAGTGAGGAATTATATTAAACACTGTCACATTTGTCAGTTGGTTAAGTGTAATAATGATAAAAAGGAAGGAATAATGCAGCCTATAACTTCAACCAGTAAACTGGAAAGGGTCTTCTTAGACATATGTGGACCCATGCCACGCAGTGGAGGAAGGAGACAATATAAGTTTATTGTAATAATCATGGATCATTATACAAAATTTGTGAAACTATATCCTATTAACTGAGCGACCACAAATAAAGTATTGAATATTGTTACACAGATGTACATACCAGAGTTAGGAGTCCCAAAATCAATTATCACTGACCATGGTACCTAATTCCGAGGAAGAAAGTGGAAGGAGACCCTAATGGACCTGGGCGTCCGAACTTATAAAACTTCAGTTTACCACTCGAATAGCAATCCAGCAAAACGAGTACTTCATGAAGTCGGGAGAATCCTTCGAACTTACTGCCACGATCAACAACGTAAATGGAATGACTATATAAATGCAACAGAAAATTTTATTAATCTCGCATACCATGAATATATCAGAGATACCCCTTACACCATAATGTACGGAAGGCCACCACTTCGAGCAATTACAGAACTGATTAATTTCCCCATCAACCCAGAGTATAAATTTGATAATGCAAGATTTTATAGCACAGTAGCTGAACAAGTGGAGAAGAGAAAAGACAAGTATCGGAAAGCTCAACCTAAAATAATCAATACCAAGAGGGAGAAAAAGTACTGATACAGAATCGAGAGTTACCCAGTTCCAGAGAAGGTATCACAAAAAAGCTATTACTGCTTTATAATGGCCCCTATATAATTGTCAAGAACAACCATAATAACACTTATATAATCAGTGAAATAGCTACAAAAAGAATTAAAGGGACCTACAACCAGTCTTCTTTGAAGAAATATTATAAAGCGGTATAAGACTGTTGAAAAGAAAAATATCAAAATTCAAAATAAAGTAAGAACAACTTACACCTATATATTTGAAACAATTTAATTATGAGAAGGAATAACATTTTTAAGGAAAACAAAACAAGACAATTGACGATAAATTAGTAAGACAAGACAATCCAGTAAAAAAGGATAATGAACTGCTAAAGGACTATCAATAATGAGAAGAATTGAATAAATAACCCTAGATACAGCTACAAGTTAAATATTAATTATAAATGAGAAGAGAAGTAATGACATGGAAAACAACTATCATACGAAGTAAGTTAAAGAAATAATAAAAGAAACATGTTAAGAACATCGCCACAAACATAGATAAGGAATCTGAATAAATCAACAAGAAGAGAAAGTCATGATATGAATAACAACAGAGTAATTAATCCCTAGTGTTTTTTAATTATATTTTATATTATATGAGTCACAAACAGACTATGAATTATTATTATTATTATTAAATGGTGATTGTATGTTGAGATAAGTTCCAACAATCATTTTATTGAGGAGAAGGCATGACCTCTGAACTCAGATTATGTATAAATGGACAGCAGAGTAATAGAGCCACACGTGCCCTCTGACTAGTACCAGTTTATATGAATAGAAGGAGAAGATTTTAGGGAAGTAAAACTTTCAAGGGATACAACACTCATTATAAAAGAATAGAAGAGAAGAATATCATATCAAAAATCATGAACTATGGAAACAGAAGACAATAATTACTGAATTCCACTATCATAACAACTTTATATAAGAAACTATAAAAGAAAAGAAAAGTTAATTGATGATTTCAGAAAAACAATCTTTATTTTTGAAATAATCAATTTTGGCGGCGATGCATTATGTAACATGACATAAGATAGCACCAAAACTCATTAATAATTAACGGAAGAAAGGCTGAAAATTGAAGAAAAAATAAAAAATTATAACATGAAGATGGATAGCCCAACACTACTAACGAAAAAATGACTAAGACAATGACAAAGACTAAACCCAATAGATTGGATAAGGTGAAACAATATAAATTTACTTCAAAATACATAAACTCTTATCTTACCTTAAGGTTACTTCTCCAGGGTCGTACAGACGAAAATCAGCTGCAGAAAAAGGTTATCTGGGTTTAAGTTGCGAAATAATCATGCTAACACACGTTTTGTGGATTTTACCAAATTAACTTTCATTTATTAACCTGAACTATTTCATTTTTTTTTAACTCTAAACTGCAATTTCAATAATAAGACAGGAGTACATGGGTATTTAATCTTTCAATATAAAATACTAACATGAAAATGAATTGACAATAACGTTATTATTTTAACCAACACTTTGCTACACTCTCTCACTCATACTCTTTACATTCTCTTACTGAGATCTCATTAACAAAATCTTTTAAATTGTGGCTATTAAACGGTACTTAAGATTTGATTAGAATTTTTTCTATTTTTTGTTAGTAAATTATGTTCAGTACTGTTACTCCCCTCAGCTGCGTGTCCATATGGCTGGTCAGACACTCGTGTTTGCCGCTTGCTTCCATCTACCGCACTCACGTAACTGTTTTCATTGAACTTATTATGTCGTTAATTACTTCACCTCATTACTTTAAAACTCTTTATGCACTGTAATGTATATATTTATATAGCCGGCCGGCTGTAAATTTGCTCGAGCACTTAAATGGTTAATTAGCTAGCCGCGCGGCCATGAGTTGCAGTAGAACTAACTCATTACTGCTGTTAAGGCCGTGATTCCCTAGGGTGAGTCTGGTCACATGATCCAATTGGATACCTGTCTGTGCTCCAATTGGTGCTTTTAAAAGGCGCTATAATCTGGACAGCGAGTTTGGCAACATCTTACCGCCTGGTGAAATCTATGACTTGGCGTCATTTGTTCCGTAATTCACTGCTGCCACAAAACGGTATGTCGTTACGCAATGTGTCTGGCCCGTCTGAGTCCAGAGACAAAACACAGGCGTATTGTTTTGTAATAGCCCTGCATGTGGTTGATGAAATCGAGGTTCCAAAAAGGTGAACTCTGGCTACACAGGGATTACAATCGTTAAAGTATTACTTTGAACGTACAATTCTGTACCGTTACAATACCCCCCCCCCCAATGAGAGGTTGTATGCCGAAGCATACAAACTCTCATTGCCTAAGACCTAAGAGGATCAGTGAGGATATGTCGCCGCAACCCCCCTTAAGTCCTTACTAAAATCATGGGTACTTACCCCCCTAGTCCGGTGGCTGTGGCCGCACCCATCCGACCTTACTGGACTTCTCTGCTCGAGATCCCAACACCATAAAATCAGATAGGCACTCGCCACAGTATCACTTGACTCTGAAACATTCAATTAAAATATCAATAAATGGCCTTCCATGATACCCTATCCTCAACTGATTTGTTTCCTCTTAGTCATATCGGCTCATTATTAGCAAAGTACTGGTTCTTTTTTATACAAAGTGCTGGTTATTCATTTAGTTTGGTTGCCCTACAATGGCAACTGTTCTATATTCAGACACAATTACATAAACAGGATACGACATAATAAACATTCCAAATGGACATTACCATTTTTTCCTTGAGCTTTGAACAAAACATTACTAACTTATTTGTTGCAACTCAAAAATAAATTACCCCAACCTTTTGGATAATCCTGCTATGGAATTACTTAATTCAACTTTGATTAAATTAGCACAAAGATGTAAATTTGTCATCAACATTTTCCATTGATTTCCATCACTCTCTAACTGGCCTTCATAAAATACATGGTCCACCTGGCCATACAGACTTACGGTATACTTGCAGCTAAATCATATGAATTCCCTACAAATTAAATAATGTTCACAGTACACTAATTACCCCTCCAAAACAACACATGGATTATACAAAATAGCAGTAAATCAGAACAATCATAACTAAGAAATACAAGTTATATCCTTAAGAATGCCTTATCCTCAACTCCTCTGTATATATATATATATATTTTTTTTTTACTACCCCCCTTCAAATCCCTTAACCCCTGATACCCGTTACATTTTACTGTGTTCAGCACTAGGCTTCTTGACCATCGCCAGCCTCATCCTAGCCGTAAACCACATCTCCCTCGTGACCTGTAACTGGGTCACCCCCCATCCACACTCACTATTACCCCCCTGGGCTGTAGCGCCCAGTTGCTTCCACAAGGACTGATGCGGAAGGGGTGGACATTTTTTCTTTTATTCCACCCCCACCCTTGCTTCGGCATTACAATAAAACTTCAGTAACATACTTACTAACAATGATTGATACGCCCCTAATGGACTACCAACCCTATATGGGTGAAAATAGCCCTGTTCCAAAATTTGGTAGATTCCCCTAAAAATAACCAACCTACTAAATCTAACAAACCACCGGGTTAACAAAACAAAACAAACCACAAGCCAGTTATAACAAGTAACATTTATGATTTGTCACAATTAACTACTTTCACGGTCATGATCCGGTGAGGTCATGGCCGCACTTAGGTGGGGAATCTACAGTTAAACATAAAACATAGATTGACCTTTATAAAGGGTTATATGAACAGTTGTATGCACATCTTATTTTACAAACACTATCTTAGCCCAAACATTTTTGATTACTTTTACCCGAAAATTTCCTTCAGTTTTCAATTTTAAATGAATATTTTAATCATTGTGAAACAATATAAATTTACTTCAGTTTTCAATATAAGTAAAGTAAAATTTTACTCATTATTTTTTCATCAATTATTATCTATTTTACAATTAACAGTCAAAATTCAGATCAAAATAAATTTAAGCGCATCACCAAAATTCACATTTTTTTTAAGTTAATCCAAAACCACCTCAAATTTAATTTAGTCTCTTCATATATTCAAAACAATTTCAATTATTTTAATTACATTTTTCAAAATGATTCTAGTTGGTTTAATGTTTAGTTTCTCCTTAGTATTTCAATGAATTTTACAAGCATTACATCACTTGTTTCAAATCTCTCCTTAAATTCCTCCATAATCACATTCTAAATACCATTTATCTCTACTCATAACCTAACATAGCAGGTACCACAAAACAATAATTTAACCTTTTGGTTACATGACTTTTATTTTTAAATATTTTCACAAATTATTTTTTCTTTAATTACCCGTGAATAGATTATATTCTAATTGTACAGAATCATGGTCTACAGGGATGCGATTGAAGACGAACAGAACCCTTACATCAAAGACTGTGAATAACCACCCTTTACAGCCCTCAGATCCTTATCTGCCCCTTTTTCCAAAAATAAAAAACAAACCACAACCACTAATCTACGACCCCATCCTTGCAGGCCATAATTCTATTAGGCTATACAGAAAATTGACTATTTCGTTTGTTTACTCAGCCACAAATCTTCTTTACTACCTACCTAATTAAGGGATGAGTTTACAATCTGCAAATAACACCAGTTTTTTAATTTGAGGAGTACCTTAATGTACTATAATTTAGTATTAAGGCAATCAAAGGTCCGAAAGGGTGTGCCAATTTGTATACCTATTTTTACTGTTTTTCTAAGGGGAGGGTTAGGAAAATCGGGAAGATGAAAAGGGCAAGGATCATTGAAAGGTCAAGGGTTAGGACTCAGAGTAAGGACTAGGCTCCCACCGGAAATAAGGATAAATGGAGAAAACCAAGGCTAGCGCAGGCAGGGGCACGTCCCTGAAGTAGACGAACACCACTGGGACTGTGGGGAACATCTACCCGCTACTGTTTTATGTAAAATTCCTAGTTTTATAGTTATATTGTTTATATACAATTACATGATTTATTTTATTATTTTATGTTAACCAATACTTTTTTAAATTGGTGGCGTTATGGGTACCCACTATCTCCCGCGTCACTTGATTTCGTAAAACGTATGCGTTATCCATTTTAATTTCGAGTACTTCATACGGTCCTTCATATAACAAAAAGAATTTCTTAATCTCTTTATCCTGTGCACTTGATAAATCATGTCTTCTCACTAATACCAACTGACCTACCTCATACTTAGTTCACTTACCTTTAGCATCATGAAGCCGTTTTCTTCTTTCTCTCTTGGTTAATAAATTTTCATTTGCTAGTTTTAATTTTACCTCCAAACCTCGGGTGTTGCTCTCCAGTGGATAATCGGACAGCTGTTCCAGAATTCTAGGTGGACGTGTTCCCTTGACTAACTCGTATGGTGTGAACCCAGTTGACTCATGAGTAGTACAATTCAACCATTCTTCAATTTTTTCCACATACATTGTCCATTCGCTGTGTTTGGCATGGCAATATGCCCGAAACATTCTTCCTAATTCTCGCATAACTCTTTCGACCTGGTTCGACTGAGGATGGTATACCGCCGTGTGTTTAGGTATGATGCCTTCCCAACCCAAAGTTTGTCGCCATATTCCACTAATAAATTGGGGTCCATGATCAGATAGTATTATTTTGGGTTTTCCGGTTTTAATCATATAATCCTTCGTTATTTTTTCGCTTAATACTTTACTGGTTGCCCCTTCTACACTATATAATCTTACAAATTTCGTGAATGTATCTACTACCACAAAAATGTACATTACACCTCCCCTTCCCTTTGGTAGAGGGCCAAACAAATCTACCGCAACTAAATCAAAAGGCTTTTCAACTTTAATGCACCTCATTTCTCCCTCTAATCGATAATTAACTACTTTTGACTTTTGGCATAAATCGCACCCCCGGAGTAAAGTTCTAACCCTCCGTTCCATATTTTTAAATAAACATGATTCTTTCAATACATTTACACATTTCCTAGCACCGAAATGCCCATACCGAAAATGACAGTCTCATATTATCTTATCTACCAACCCTTCCGGTATAACTAACCTCCAATCACGCTCTCCCCCCTCTACTTTCTTAAACAAACTCCCTTGATAGATCTGAAAATATCGGCTATACCCTAACTCATCTGAATCGGACTCTAAACTAGTTATTATTTTATTCAATTTAGTATCTATCCTCTGCATGCTATTAATATCTTTCAATTCCTCCCTAAACAGTCTATCTTCCCTACTAAGTCTAAAAATTTCTATTTCTTTTAAGTCCCTCCCTGTTCTTATTCCCTCTGTATCTACCCTGGATAAAGTGTCAGGTATCTTGTTTTCCACCCCTTTTATATACTCCCAAGTAAAATTATACTCTTGTAATGCTAACACCCACCTGGTTATTCTGCTGTGTGTCAACTTACAGGTGTTTAAAAAAGATAATGCTTTGTGGTCAGTCCGGATGATGGTAGAATTGCCCAACAGGTACGTTCGAAATTTCTTCATGGCAAAAACAATGCTTAATAATTCCTTCTCGGTTGTTGTGTAATTTCTTTCAGCAGCTAACAACGTCCGGCTGGCGAAAGCGATTGTGTGGTGTTCCTTGTTGTCATCCTCCTGGTACAACTCAGCACCTAAAGCGATATTACTGGTGTCCGTCTGTAAATAAAATGTGCGTTCAAAGTTAAGGTGATTCATCATGATCATGTTCATAAAATGGTCCTTTATCTCGTTAAATGCATCTCGTTCTTTTTCCTCCCATCTCCACTGCTTATTCTTTTGTAACACTGCACTCAACTTTGAAGTTACATGAGCACTGTTTTTCTGAAATTTTCTATAAAAATTACATAACCCTAAAAAACTTTGTAACTGCTTAATATTTCTAGGTTCCGGAAATTTTAAAATTGATTCTATCGTCTCTGGGTTAGCTTTTATCCCGTCTGGTGTAATTATGAAACCTAAAAAATGTATTTCTTTCTGTAAGAATTTAGATTTCTCCCAGTTGACAGTCAACCCCCCTTTACGCAACCTATCTAATACGTACTCTAAATGTTCCACATGTTCTGAAAATGTGCGTGATGCTATCAGTATATCGTCTACATAAATAGTTAAAAAATCTAAATTTTGTGGCTGGAGAATTTCATCTAGACATTTTATAAAGCTGGCCACACTGGTATTCACCCCGAAAGGCAACCGTTTAAATTGATAATTCTTCCCGTTGAAAACGAATGCTGTATATTTCCTACTTTCACATGCTAATGGGACTTGCCAGTACCCCGCGGTTAAATCTAATGAGGTCATGTATTTAACTCCACTGATTTTTTGGAATATTTCATCTACTGCTTCGGGCGATTCCCGATCCGGAATAATTATTTGATTAATCCTGCGGGCGTCTAAACATAATCTAACTCGACCGTCTTTTTTAATAACTACTACTAACGGGTTAGAATACGGTGATACTGATTTCTCTATTATGTCCCCCTCTAACATTTTATCTAGTTCAACCTGGACCGCTCTTCTCTTTGAATATGGTACCGGATAGCTTCTTTGTACATAGGGTGTGTGTTCCCTCACCTTTAATTCACATTCATAATTTCTTGCCCTCCCGGGTATGTCGGCAAACACTTCTCGAAAACACTCTATTACCCGCCACAACGTTTCACGTTGATAACTCCCTACATCACCCCCCTCACTACAAAATTTCACCGCTCTATCCTCCCAAATTCGTTCATTTACATTACCCCCTAACTCTCTCTCTTTACGTACACACATATTAACTTCCGTTTCTACTTTACTACCCCGATTTAGTATCATCTTAACTCCCGAAATTCTCACTTTGTCTACTGCCCGCTCAAAACTAATCTGAACTGGTTCAACTTCATTATTCAATACTAACAACCGATTCTGGAAATCAATTACCGCCTTATGCTTTATCAAAAAATCATTTCCCAGAATAACCTCCAGATTTAACCCCCGTACTACTAGAAATGTATTATCGTACCCTGCTCCGTTAATTACCATATTCAAATGTACCTGTTTGGTTACCCGTTTACTCCTAACACCGGTAATACCTACAATAGTCACCCCCGCGACTGGCAAAGATGGGATATTTTTATTTGTTTCTTGCAAACCCTCTAATATGTGTTCAGAAATGACAGAAATTTCACTACCTGTGTCTACTAAGGTTTTTATTTCCTTACCTTCAATTTGGATTCTTACCTCGGTCAGTCCTGTCTCCAATCTCGCTGCCTCTACGTCATCCTCCTCCATCAGTTCCTTAAGACAGGTCGGTTCGGATAACGTTACTTAGATAGTCCTTGTTGTCTTGGGCCCCGCAGTCCTTTGTCGACAATGGTGGGGTCCCTTTGCCCACTGTCCTTGCTAATTTTCCATTTGAGTGGTTGCACGGCCTGAAGTATACCCACCACGGCCTCTGTTAGTAATTCCACTACTTCCCGGTGCTCCTCGGTTGCTGCTCTCTTCTCTCCTCTGTGGTTGATTGTTTTGGTTATGCTCAGTGTTGTTTCGTTGACAAATCCTCTCTTTATGGCACCTATAACAGGTCGTTCTGCTGCCGTAGTTCTCACAATGACACTCTACACACCGCCAGTCCTCGCGTCTATTGCTATTATTATTACCTCCCCTCGTCCCTCTATAATGGGTTGATGTCCCCCTGGGCTGATAATGTCTTTCGTTTGTATATGGTGCGGGCGGATTCGGACGCTGACCTGTCTCTCGTTCTCTAATGTTTTGGAAAATATCTAGTATCTGCTCGAGTTCATTTATATCTTCCACTTCCCGCGTCATTAAGTTGATCTGAATTTCTCTTGGCAGGTGTTTACTTATGTACCGTACAAACGATCGGAACGATAACGGGGGCTCTAAATATTTCACCTCATTATATGACCGCATCATGTACAGGGTCACATTATCCCCCTGGGCCTCAAAATTACCTTTTCCCATAATCTTACTACGTAACCCCTCTTGCTCCTCCTTCGACCAGTATTTGCTTCGGAAGGCACTCTCAAAACTTGGATAATCTCCCCATTCTTCTTTATGTACTTCTGCACACACAGCAGAACTCCCTTTGAAGCATTTCATTATTTTTAACAACTTAACCTCCCAATTACTATTACAAAACTGATTATATTCCTTTACTCTATTTAAAAATTGCATGGGGTGTACCCCCCTACTCTCAAAACTAAATAACTCTAGTTCAATGTCGTTGTTTACTTCTCGCGTTATTAGTATTCGTTCCGTGACACTGTTTAGTTTTCTACTTATCTCCCCACTTAATTCATCTTTGGTATTGATCAATTTTTGTTCGATCAAGTTGAGCTTATTATTAGTTACGCGTTCGGACTGAATGCTGGCCTCGTTTACCATTTCTACCGCGCCTTTTAATAACTGTATTTCGGACTTATGGCTATTTTCCGTTTCTCTAATCCTACTGCCAATATTCTCATTAATTTCTACAATTTTATTTGCAAAAGTCAATTGACATTCACTTATTTTATACTCAATATCGGCACAGTATTCATTTATTTTGCTTTCACAATTGCTTTCTATTTCACTACATTGTTCCCTAACTTGTACTTTGATCTTATCTGCTACTTGTGCATTTACATTGCTTAATTTACTTTCTACACTTCTCTGAATTCATGAACTTGTCCTCTCACTTGTTCATTTACAGACTCTACTACTTGTTCAAGAATAACATTGCATTGTTCATCTATATCATTTATACGTTTATCAAGGTCAAAGTTTTGTGAGTTTATATTATTGATTTCACTCTTCAGTTCATTAAATTTACTGTCTAATTTACCCTCATTTATATCAAAGCGTTTACTCAATTCATTAAGTTTTGCATTTACATCCCTACTTAATTTATCAAATTTATTATCGAACTTTTCATCATTACTATCAAAACGACTTTCTAGCTTTATATTTCGTTCTTGAAACTTTTCATTTAAATTACTATTTATATTCTCAGACATGGTTCTCATTAGGTTATACAGGTCATCCATTGACAACCCTTTTTCTTTTATTTTTGTTACCACGGGAGTGGATTTTGCTCCCGCCTCACTAATTACTACGGATCGTGTGAAATTATTTTCATCTATTCGGCTTGGAGTTGTCTCCAACCCCGAATCATTCACTACAGCTGATTCAGTTAAAGCATTTTCTTTAACCATAATTCGGGTTAAGCACCCTCCTGACTCATTCTTAACAGTTACGTCAGCTATATTTGTTTTATTCTCTATACTAATTTCAATTAAGTCAGTTATGCTGACTTCCATCATTATTATTCTTCATTTTGTATAGTGTTTTTTACATATATTATTATACACACTTCAGCTTAAACAACAATCCTTTACAACATCGCCCTCACTCCCAAATAACCCGTTCTGCAGCTTAATTAGGCCTGATCTGTGCAATTTAAATAAATCACACAAATCGTCCAACTGTTCCGGGCGCCAATGAAACAATATAAATTTACTTCAAATTATATAAACTCTTATCTTACCTTAAGGTTACTTCTCCAGGGTCGTACAGACGAAAATCAGCTGCAGAAAAAGGTTATCTGGGTTTAAGTTGCGAAATAATCACGCTAACACACATTTAGTGGATTTTACCAAATTAACTTTCATTTATTTACCTGAACTATTTCATTTTGTTTTAACTCTACACTGCAATTTCAATAATAAGACAGGAGTACATGGGTATTTAATCTTTCAATATAAAATACTAACATGAAAATGAATTGACAATAACGTTATTATTTTAACCAACACTTTGCTACACTCTCTCACTCATACTCTTTACATTCCCTTACTGAGATCTCATTAACAAAATCTTTTAAATTGTGGCTATTACGGTACTTAAGCTTTGATTAGAATTTTTTCTATTTTTTGTTAGTAAATTATGTTCAGTACTGTTTACCCCTCAGCTGCGTGTCCATATGGCTGGTCAGACACTCGTGTTTGCCGCTTGCTTCCGTCTACCGCACTCACGTAACTGTTTTCGTTGAACTTATTATGTCGTTAATTACTTCACCTCATTACTTTAAAACTCTTTATGCACTGTAATGTATATATTTATATAGCCGGCCGGCTGTAAATTTGCTCGAGCACTTAAATGGTTAATTGGCTAACCGCGCGGCCATGAGTTGCAGTAGAACTAACTCATTACTGCCGTTAAGGCCGTGATTCCCTAGGGTGAGTCTGGTCACATGATCCAATTGGATACCCGTCTGCGCTCCAATTGGTGCTTTTAAAAGGCGCTATAATCTGGACAGCGAGTTTGCCAACATCTTGCCGCCTGGTGAAATCTATGACTTGGCATCATTTGTTCCGTAATTCACTGCTGCCACAAAACGGTATGTCATTACGCAATGTGTCTGGCCCGTCTGAGTATAGAGACAAAACACAGGCTTATTGTTTTGTAATAGCCCTGCATGTGGTTGATGAAATCGAGGTTCCAAAAAGGTGAACGCTGGCTACATAGTGATTACAATCGTTAAAAGTATTACTTTGAACGTACAATTCTGTACCGTTACAAAGGTGAGAGATAAAAAACCAATGATACAACCCAAAATATGACTATAATCAAACTAGCCCAAATAGTAACTAAAATGATATGTAAAATAAATGTACAAAATCAGATAGGCCAATAAATGAATAAATGATATGTAAACTATAGGAAATATAAATGTAAACTAGATATAATATGTTATTAAAAGAAAAGAACAAGAAAGATAAATGTAAAACCCCAGATAGGAAGATATGAATAAAAAATACCCTGTTAAGTAATAAGTTAGCAAAAGTAAATAAAATAAAATCAAACTTAGCAACAATAATTATGAGTACAGAGGTGACAAGTGATTATAGAATAAGAAACTGTTAATGACAGACAATATAAATAATATAGCAACCAAGTGATAGTTATTTTAAACACACAAACACTATTTAAAAAAAAAAAGGCGAAGTCTAGGACTATGTAATTTTAAACTATTAACCACTGACTACATAAATAATATAGCAAACCAAGTGATAGTTATTTTAAATAAATAAACACTATTTTAAAAAAGGTGAAGTGTAAGTGACTATAGAGTGAGATACTATTAACAAAAGACTATATAAATAATATAGCAACCCCAGTTAGAGTAGTGTGCTATAGCTCGACCGCAAACAAAAAATAGTTGGAGTAGGGATTGCTGCCACAACCGCGTCACAACGAAGGGGGAACGTTACCCCCTCCATTGTCATCAGTCACACTGTTTACTGCAGTATTTTACTCATGATATTTGTATACCGGCAATAACTCGTTCCTAGTGTGCGGTAACTTACATGTACTATTAATTTGTAACAGACTATGGAAGTAACAAATCATAATATAATTATGCACGTTCCTATAAAATATATTAACAAATTCTAAAAATCCTTTTTTTGTACATAATTTAAAAATAATATTAATAGAACCCAACCCTAAAATTGATGTAAGGCATACTTTAAAAACAATTCATAAAGCAACCACCTGTGTAAATCGAGGTGCCTATCACAGTAGCAAAAATTAATGTTCGTTAAACATTTTAAATGATAAACTAACTTGAATTATTTATAACTATTAATAATAAGAAAATAATTGATAAATATTTATGGTATTCATTTTTCTTGCCTATTCGTCATCTGAATATTTATTTGTACTTGGATGTGAATTTCTCTCATAAAAATAATTATTTTGTCCATTTCTTCGTCTATAAAATCGTCCGTAATCCACTACAGTTCTTCAATTTTTTTGTATGGCACAATACTTTTTCAACTTTTGTATTGTACAATTTTCAAATATTTTTCACAACAATTCTGCTTTTTGTCTAAAGATAATTCACTACAATTACGTGCAAGTTCTCCTTTAATATCTCCCCAGACGAAGTCTGAAGGATTCATATCGAGATGGTAATGAGCCAGACAAAGTGAAATACGGCCTTTTGCACGAATTATTTCGTTTAGAATAGATGTATTTTCACAGTTAAATGTTTTTAACCAGTAACTGAAAAATTTTGCCAATGTAATATCTACTTTAATCATTTAAATACATTCTCAATCATCATCGTATGTCGTAAAACACTTTGTGTCAAGCGTTGTTTGACACAAAATCAGCAAAGAGAGAAAGACTACTTAATGCGCTACTATCGCTGCCGGTATGCATAAATTAAAACTGCAAGTTTTAGAGAAAGCAAAAAAGCAGCTATGTTTGACGAAATTGACACAAGTCTTTTGGTGGTTCATTATTATCATCATCAAAAAAGGTGTTCATATGGACAGACACATTTTAAAACCATGGTTTTAAACAGTTGTCATTCGGTTTACTGAATAAGGCAGTTTTATTAATTGATAACATCCTTCTCCACCCATTATAATCAGATCTATTATTTATTGGATGATGATGAAATAAAAGCTGTTTTTAAATTCAATGTTATTTAGTTTTTGTGAGTCCTTAAACCAGGGTGTAATTGCGGCATTGAAAAATTATTACCGTTTTAATTTAATGGAAAAGCTCGTAGTGTTTTTGTGATTTTTATAAGTTTCGTTTTCTCTGTACACGTGCTTTTAGAATATTCTTTTCTTGCATACGTAATATTTTTCCTGCTCACGTTAATTTTAACAAAATTACACATCACATAAATCGAAATAAAGTATATTTTATCAGTTTACGTCTCTTTTCATTTTACAATACCGGTACCTATTTGTTCTCATCCTCACAAATATTTTTGTTCAAAATTACTACCCGTTCGTCCAGTACGTGTAAATTATACACGCAAGTATGCGGTGGATATGTGTACACATGTTGATCAGTTCTGATCCTATAGTGGACGCAATTATGCTGATCGTTACAATTTCCGGAAGCCACAACGACACATGGAAGGATCAGTGGATTAACCGTGTTTTCTGACAACCGTGCTTTGCACATTCCGAATTAAAACGGGTAATGGATGTTTTGCTGTAGGCTATTTGTTAAGAAATCCTATATATTAAACAAAATCTCAAATTATTCATAAATATGTATAAACATCTAACTGAATATCACAGTCGCCGCTGCGGCCGCTTACACAGCTGTCAAGTTTGTTAACGGACATGGTGGGGGTGAGAGCCTTCTCCGCCAAGCCAGCGCATGCGCACTGGAACTATTTTTTGTCTGTGGTACCCCTATAGCTAGTAAGTAGGATATAAGACTTATTGTGTTATTAATTTAAGGAACGTTATAAAGTAATAGGAAATAATAAACATTTTGGAAAATAAGATAAAAAGTGATATGTTATAGTGAAACAGGGGGAATTAGACACTATATCTTATTATGTAACGGTACAGAATTGGGTGTTAAAAATAATAATTTAAATCAATTGTAATCCCAAAGTAGTCAGTATTCACCTAAGGGGTACCTCATTGTAACCAGCAACACATACATTGTTATTGCAGACTGTTTATATCTGATGTCTGGAGTCTGCCCAGCCAGACGTATTACACAACAGCTTGCCAGCTCAGTCTCTTTGTGAATATAAAATTGAATTCACAGTTACAAAATATTTTATTTAAATATGATCGCATTGCCATCCCATCCTGAAATTTGGCATATATGTGCCTTATAAGTGTATAAACAAAATAATTTTTTCCAAAAAAAAAAAAAAATACGTTTTTGAAAATTTGTTAAAAAAGTTTTTTGAAAATTTTTGGGAAAAAATTATTTTACCAATATGGTTGTGTTTTATATCAAATTAAAGCATAATAAAAGCAGAATAAAATGGTACAAGTCCCAGCCCTCTATGTCAAATACTTTTTAAACTGTAGCCGTTTAAAGATTTCAAAACACGGTCAAATTTATGCGATTTTCGATTTTTTGAAAATCAATAACATAAATATTAGAAGCCAAAAAAAATCTAAAAGTTTGTATTTTTATTAGTTTTGACCATAAGAATGAATAAACAAAAAATTAGGACATTTTGAAACCTTAAGGTCCAAAATTATTTTTTTATTGGTTGATTTGATGTGGAATGACCCTAAAAGGAAAATTTTACATATAAACCTAAACAATAGAGATCTCTAAGGGAAAGGGGCTTTTATAAAAGAAAGAGGGGGGAAAAGATATAAATTACGTACTGGTTCATTAAAAATATAAATAATTTATCATAGGCTAGTTAAGTAAGAAATATTCATTTTGTTAATTTGTTTGATTTCATATGTTACTAATTTGAAGATTATATTAATATGCCAGAAAAGAAATTAGAAATTTAATTGTCATCAAAGTAAGACGAAGTAATTAATTTGTCTAATAAACCAGAATCAATTTGTTTTAGCATAAACTGTGTTATTATATTTTTACCGCTCAACTGAAATAATCCTTCTGCAACTTTTTCGTCTGTAGAACCCTGGAGGAGAGCCCGAAGGTAAGATGAAAACGAAGTTTGCAAAAAGTTTAATATATTTTATTATATGATATAAATTCAGTTGTCTCAATTAAATGAGTTTGTATGTTAATAATAATAAGTAGTTTAATATTCTAAGATAGTAATAAGAGTTCTTTTGTTAGTAATTAAATGACAAGTTATGTTAAAGCCAAAAAACCATTAATAGATGAAAAGTTTAGTTACAGGCATGGACCTATAAAGCAGAATAAGATAAAATATAATAGGTGTGATAGTTAAAAGCATCAAATGTTTTGAATTAAGTTAGTTTGTTTCTTTAGTAATGTTTAATAACCTAATAAATAAAATAAATAAATATAAAATATTGTAAAGGGAATAGTGTAGAGGTATTATGAAATCTAGGCATTAGGCTTAGCATTGATGAGCAGAATTTTGTAAATTCCAAGATAAAACAATAGCCAAAAATAAATTAAAGTGTATAATCTGTTTAGGTATCAAAGTAAAAGTGTAAGGTACAAAACTGGCTACATAATGTTTAGTTTAAAGGTATTTAACTAAAGAAATATCAAATTGGAAAAATAAGAAATCTGTTATAAACTGATCAAATGTAACCATGAGTGGTATCAAATTAATCTATAAGAAAAAAGCAAAACCATGGTGTTATTATATTTAATATTATAAATAGCATAAGTAAGTTATAATACTTAAAAGATTTTTATAAATTTTGAACAGAAAAACGTTAGTTAATATAACAATGTTAGAAGTTATTAGCCAATGGGAATTAGAGTTACACAGAGAGTTGCCATGACAACAAAAACTTTTTACATAGTAAAACCGTTGAAAATTATTATTCCATTATTGACTATCATAGAGGGTGGATATATGAAGCCCATGAAGATAAATAAGTAAAGAAATCAATAAATTTTATCAAATTGTGATTAAGAAGACACAATCAATAATTCTAATATAACTAATGATGAGATGTCCACTAATTCAACACATTATATAATAAATATTATATAAAAACTTTGCTGAAGAAGACCTAATTCAGAAATAACAACTTACCAAAAGAAGAATAAAGGAAAACCTAACTAAACCTTGGAGTCAACATGAACCAGCAAAACTGAGGGAATCGGAACACCAAAACTGGATCAATTGAACCTGGATCTCACTAAACCATACCAGAAGGGACCAGCAGAAGTATTCCAGAGGAAGGTTGCCCAAGATAAGCCGAAATAAAGGAGTGTTGAGTATATTTTAAATGTTTCACCGAAATTAAAACTCTAAATAATCTACATTAACTGAACAAATTTGTTTCACTTCACCAACCACTTAAATAACTTTTTAGAACTGAATTTTATTTAATTAACACCTCTAATAGAACAAATATATCACTGAATTTTGAATTTATATGAACTCGTTTAAAAACGTGAACTTGCGAAACAAAATTAACCTATTCAAACACTAGTTCTCATTTTGGTAACTTACTTTCAATACTTAAATATATCACATGTTATGTATTAGTTATAAGGGATACTGTAAGATTTTGTGCTTTTATTAGTCTGTAAACCAATATTTTCTGTAGTTCAAAGAACTTTCCCCTGAGATATTAAAATAAACAAACGAAGAAACATACGCCATTACAGAGTGTCTACACGAGAACCGAATGAGCAGACAGTCAACTACGGGAAAAAGTAAACATGCCAGCGTAATGATAAATATTATATTATTTCAGAAATTGTAATTGACCACTATAACCGAAATTGTTAATAAATCCTCGTACCTATTCTCAACTGTATGTTTGATTTATTCAAAAGATTAATATAAAAGTTTGGGGTAAATAAAAATTAGAATACATTAGTTGACGAAGTCGATTCGTCAAGCAGTGCTGACCAACCAGACGGCGAAGCAGAAAATTCAAATTGAACGGCGGGCTAAGTGAGCAGACGGTCGACTTTCGTAAGTATTAAAAAATAGTAATGAAGATCAAATACAAATATAAGACAACAAATAGGATTGAATTAACATAATAATTAAAGTAATTTTCAGTATTACTACAAATTGACGATAACCACGCAGGGCTGTACACACCCAATTACCATAGTAACACTAATTCGCAAACCGAAGAGTACTACTTTTAAATTCACGCAAATACTTGGTGGCTTTTATTTATTTCAGCAGTAAACTGAAAACCAAAAGCCATTGTCACCTAACGTCACAAATGAAAACACCATGTATTTTCACTTTGCATTAAGAAACAGGACAATTTACAATTAGTACACTTCTTCTTTTCCACATCGTAATATATCGATACAATTGCACATTAAAAACATCAAAAATGTACTGCAGTAACTGATAAAGGATCAGTTCCGATGCCGCTAAACAGCATTTGTTTATTTACTTCTTACTATGGTAATTAATTCTGGTCTCCATGGTGTTGCTGACATCTTTATACATGTCAACAAAAGGGCATACTTAAAAGGGCCTAAATTGTGTGAACGGGGCAGAATATCAAATTCCAAGTTAAACAGTGTTTTTTGACTTGTGTCAAGGTTACCTGTGCAAAATTTGGTGGCAATCAGTGTTAACGGTGTGGATTTGTATTCAATAAAAATAAATCATCAGACTTTGAGTTACATATATGTAGATGATATTTTATATTTTGATGGAATAATATATTTTATTGTTTTTTATTTACATAAAAGTTTCAGTTGTTTTATACTGTACTGTCTCATTATCAGAATTAATAATAAATCACCCAATAAATAAATTTGATAATAATTATTACAACAATAAATACAATGTAAATAATAAACAAAAATATTCTTGTGTCAAAATAAAAATATCATTATTTGTATAATGTATAAAGGACATAAGTACAATATGCTTATATGTAATAACACACACACACGAATTACATATATATACTCTCTTTACTGAATTACATATTCTGCCACTATTTTAATATCGTTACGACAGTCACACCAATCGTTGTATTGTACAGTGGAAACAAAATACCAGACACCAATGAAGTTATTAACTACCAACTTACCAACTTTAATCAGTCACAAACAACAATTTGAAATCAGCAAAGGTACTCTTCTACAATAATTCAAGTTGAATTTGTCCATTGCAATAATAATGTCACCTTATTACTGTACACCACTAATTAACACAATAATCACTTGCCACTAATCCGCAATAATCACTTGATCCGCACTGAATAAATTGCCAACTGTCACTGACTGCTAAGCCAACTGCTGACCCTTATATATATTGCACAGAGGTTCCAGAATAATTTTCCTTACTCCTGGTGGCATGCCAACATAATCTGCATATTTACAAGAGCTCAAACAGTCTGGAGTGCACTCTCTTGACACAGACCGCTGCACGTGTTGGGCTAGTCGAGACAAGGTAGAATGATGCTCTCGAATTTTCTTCATATGCCTACTTTTCCTCATATATTTTGGTTTGGAGCAATTGATTTCACGTCCTTACCATTCTGAACCTTGTACCAACTCTTGTGTTACTGACTGTAATAACCCTTTATTTCTTGAAATAGCAGCATGGTTGGATTGCTAAATAATGTGGCTCAATTGTGAAGTCAAGAGTCAAATGTGTAAATACACTTAAATGGATGTGGCAGATTATTAGCTATGGATCTCTACAATTTAACGATAGATGCAGAGCAAAGCTTCGAATTAACCTTTCAAATTCAAAGCAGAAACTTCAAAAATCTGTGTAAGAGCTAAACAGCAAATCTACAATATTATACTACTCAAAATATGACTAGTGATCAAAAATATTGAGAATAAATTATATCTTACCTACAAGTATCCTAAGCACTTTGTTGCTTGCATATTCCTCAATTTCACGTAACCAATCAGGTAAACAATCAAACGTAGGTTGGCAACTTATGTCGTAAACTAATATCAGAGCATGTGCCGATCTATAATAACTTTGTGTTATTGAACGAAATCTTTCTTGACCTGCTGTATCCCATATTTGTAACTGAAACACATTGGCTAATGTCAATATTTTCTTGCAAATTGTTTACATAAAATCTTTATTATATAATGTAATTAAATTCACACACGCATGCACGCACACGCACACTCACACACACAAGTTGTCTCAGAAGAACAGGAAATTTTTGAACTATAAAAATTCTGGGGAATATAATATTCAATACAGGGAGATACCCTAGCCTGCCTACTGTTCAACATTGCACTTGAAAAGGTAATATGAGATTCTGGAATACAAACAGGAGGACATATTTTTAATAAAGGAGTCCAGCTCCTAGCATATTCAGATGATATAGATATTGTCAGCAGAAATGAAAATAATCTGAAGAACGCCTTTACAGCACTTGAATCATTGGCTTAGAGCAGGGGTTCTTAACCTTTTTTGTTCCATGGACTCCTTTGCCAGTCAGATGAAAGCTTCTCAGAAAAAAGTTTTTAAATGCATAAAATAAAATTACAAAGGAAACCAGTTATATTGAAATACAGTTAGCCTACATAGTTACAAATATAAAAGTATACAGAAATACATGTACAAATACAAAACATATGATATAGTAATATATGTGCTTCTTTCGATATTAATGATTAAATAATAATACAATACATTTAAAATTTTTTAAATATTGGAGAGTTAAATTTTATTTTTTAAAGACATGTCAGTGTGAAGACTGTTGTTGTTTATCTTGAATAAGAACATTAAACTGTGGTGTAGTATTTGACAAGGCAACACGCATGTCATGTTGGACATCTAATCGATTTTGAGTTTTCGTTTTCATTGTTACAAGTGCTGAAATTCCCGATTCACATAGATATGTTGTTGCAAATGGAATCAAAGCTTCCATAGCTCGCTTTACAAGACGACGATAGGCTTCTCTCAGGGAACACCAGAATTCTCCAAGGCTTTTTGAGTTAAACTCCAACTGTAGTAAGTTTTTTGTCCTAAGATCAATGAGTTCATCTTTGGCTATGTCAACATCTTCGATACAGTTTATATCAGAAAGAAAAGGATTGCGGATCCATGGTTCAACTTTCATGCCATCAAGATAGAAATAACCTTTAAAAGAGTTCTGTAATGTTTCCAAGTGTTCGCAGATATCTCTTTTCAAAAAAGTTGACACGGAATTTTGTATTTCAACTCCATCTTGGTAAAGCACTTCCTCCAACATTGGAAAGTTTGCAAGAACGTTGGCCTCTACTCTCTTCTTCCATATTGATAACTTAGCTAAGAAAGCTTGTAATATTTCAGATGCATCCATAATGGTGACTTCACGACCTTGAATGGAAAGATTTATCTCATTCACATGGTGAAAAATATCTGCCAGGTAAGCCAACCCATGGATAAAATCCTTTCTTTCAAAATGTTCCGAGAGTGGGTTTTCTCTTTCTTCCAGAAAAAGTGAAACTTGTGTACTTAGTTTGAACAAGCGCTTCAAGACTTGTCCTCTTGACAGCCAGCGTACTTCTGTGTGGTAGAGAAGCATTTCATATTCTGCTCCCATTTCTTTACAAAATGCTTTAAAAATATGATGATTCAGAGACCTGCTTCTGACAAAGTTGATAACTTGTATGGCTGTTGACAAAACGTCTTTCAGGGTCGTTGGAAGAGTCTTTGTTGCCAGTGCATGTCTGTGTAAAAAGCAATGAGTGACGATGACTTGAGGAGCTTCTTTTTTCACTAAAGTAGCAAAACCAGATTTATTACCAAACATCGCAGGAGCTCCATCAGTGCAAAGAGAATGAAGTTTTTCTTTCCAATCAAAGTTTTGTTTGTAACAAAACGTTTTACCATTTCGAAAACGTCAACAGCCTTCGTAGTTTCCGACAGAGACTCACAAAATAAGAATTCTTCTTTGATGGCGTCAGCGTGTACATAGCGAACAAAAACAAGGAGCTGGTTACATTCAGAGATGTCTGTAGTTTCATCCAATTGCATACTGAAAGGGAATGGCGAGGCTGCCAATTCATCGATGACCTGCTTTAAAATATTACAAGACATATCAACTATTCTAGAATGTATTACATCATTTGACAAGGGAACCGATTCCAGTTTTTTCCTCTGTTCCAGTCCACAAACCAATTCGACCATTTCCAGTGCACATGGCTTTACTAAAGTCTCTCCAATAGTGTGGGGCTTCTTTTGTTTGGCAATCTGGTAACAACTTTATAGGATTCTTCAAGAACAGGCTTTCGTGAAATGGCAAATCCAAGTTTTGGAAGTGTCCCTGCTTTTTCGAATTGAGCTTTTTTCGCACGAAAAAACTAGCATCTTTAGATGCATCTGCGGCATGGACAGACGTGAGATGGTCTTGTAGTTTTGCTGGCTTCATACTTCCGTTCGCAAGAATTTTTCCGCACAAAAAACACTGTGGCTTTTGAGTCCCGCCACGTTCGTTAATGCAAGTGAAACCAAATAATACATAGTTTTCATCATACTTCCTTTTCTTCGACATTTCAACTTAAATTGGGTCTGTAAAAAAAAAATAATGAGCTTAATGCTTAATATGTGATTTAATTGGAATTTTTTGAAACTCAATATTTTGTAGTGGTTTTAAGTAATTTATAAAGGTACAAGATAAAGTAAAGGTAAGATTAAGGACAAGAAATCGATTAGTGAGGTTATGTCATGCAAGATACACACGTGCACGCTGGCACCACATGTTGTCAACACTTTATTTTCTTAATGCAAAATAACTAATATCGTCGCATAAAGTGTAAAACCTCGTATATAAAAAAAAGGCAACATTTCAGGAGAGCAAAAAAACTGTTTTACATACGAGGTTTTGCACTTTATGTGACGATATATATATATTTAAAATATTTTTATGTTACAACATACTAGCTCCGTATGGTGTGACAAGAGGTTAAGTAAAGTATAAGATATTCAAGAAATTTATGTGACAAGTAAGTACAATATTCCTTAACAAACAATGAAAACGACTCACCTCCTCTCACTTATTTATTAACGAACAGTTGTAGACAGGGAACACTTGAAAGCAACGCAATCACTCGGCAACCAAAATAAGAATGCGCGACTGAACGAATCAAGTTTGACAATTCGAGGTTCGTACCGACGCCGCTAGATGCGCTGTGGCTGTGTGTTACATAATTATAGTCTGTACGCGTTACATAACTGCGATCGCGTGCTAATAACTGCCATCATTTCGAAGTACTGAAAATATCCGTTATTTCTATTGGTGACCACAGATACGGCTCAACTTATTACATACATTCATAAGTGAAGGAAATGCTAGATTTCAGTTCGAGGTTAGTGAAAATAAAGATAATACATTGATTTTTTCCAATCCAAGCTCACGGACCCCTGGCTTAGAGTATAGGGCTTCTTATAAACGAAAATAAAACAATGTTTATGGCTGTGGAAAGCAATATGATAATATTTCAAATATACTAATAGATGGCTATAATTTTGAAAGAGTAAAAGGCTTCGTATATCTGGGGATATGTCAATGCTGAGAATAACTGCACAAAAGAAATTGACAGAAGAATTCTGGCTGCTAATAGAAGCTATTACGGGCTGAATAAACATTTTAAATCAAGACCATTAACCACAGAAACTAAAGCCATGCTTTATAAGACATTGGTAAGGCCTGTATTGACATATGGCTCTGAGTGCTGGGTACTCAAGAAAATTGATGAACAGAGGCTGGCTGTGTTTGAAAGGAAGATACTGAGAACGAAGAGCCTGGAGAATGAGAAATAATAATGAATTATATGCTAAATACAATGACATTACAGATGTCCAATTTGCCCAAAAAGAATTATGAAACACAAGCCAATAGGAACAAGGAAGATTGGAAGACCAAAGAACAGATGGTTGGACCACGTCGGAAGTCATGCGAGGAAGCTGGGCGCAGTGAATTGATGGTGGATGGCTGAGGACAGGAATAAGTGGAGGCAATTTCTTTTGTAGAGCAAGGCTCGATCTGGACTGTAAGTATATATAATATTTAATACTAAATTTACTCATGGAATTTAATAGTCTTTGCAAGCATCTGTCCATATAATTATTGTCTCATTATCATTGGGTCTGAAGTCCTGGATGATCTGCAGCTTGTATGGAGGGTAATGTACATCATGTAATAATATTCTTTGAACATTCAACAGACACACAACTGTAAAGATAATGACTAACAATGAATTGAATTGAACAATGTGGGCTTCTTATGACAGCAGATCAAACAGTGTCCATTTCGTCTGGTGTATGCCCGAAGGCGTTTCCCAGAGCTGAACATTTTCCTCAAAATTCCATTTCCAAGTGTTAACTGCATGTGCTGACACGACATTATTACGATGTCCTAAAGTAAAGTCTCAGCAGAATTCTCAACATCTGACTGCCATTGTTCTTGTAAAAATTTGTTGACTGCAGAAGCATGTTGTGCACCACTCCAAAGATCACGTTATAACTAAATGGTAGAGGTGGGCCGATATACCTATAACAGGTATTTGGGAATGATATTTTTGTGGAACGGATATAACAGTGAGTAAAAAGTTGAAATACCTGTTCTGATTCAATGATAACTGAAACTGAAAATTCGAAATACCCGTTTCAATTACTTGTGGTTCCAAGCCGCGGGACCCCCCCCCCCATGCAACTAACGAGTAAACAAGTAAACGAGTACTACAAACTATTATGAGTACAAAGCCACTTTTTGGTGCTGAATACTTCATTCTGTGCATGTGTCAATTGCCATATAAGTAAAATTGGCACTGAAACGAAGCAAAACAGCGAGGTTCAGAATATCTCTATGCCAAAGAGACGAAGCTGTTTTTAATAAATGAAAAAAAATCATACTTATGTTACATTTATTCTTGTGTGTTATGCAGATATATAATACAGATTATAACAAATTATATATTATACTAGCCACCAACTTGGTAAATTTTGAAAGAGCGAATTATATTGTGTTATAACCTACAGAGTAACTGATAGGCCATATAGTACTTTTTGTTAATGTGATTTTGGAGATGATTCACTGCACATCTCACGTAAATTTTTTTAACATTCTTTATGAGTGTGCTATTACGTGCACTCTACATTTGATTGCCTGAGTTTCACAACTGATTTGCTATGGAAATGGAATCAATAATTTAATATTAAATCTATGTCAGTTTGTTTACTCCTAGTGAAAACTTAAATAAATTAGTATTTCCAAAGGGAGATAGACCTATAAATTCTCTTGTTTCTTATTTTCAATTTTAACCAGTAACACTGTTAATACCTTTAGTTTCAATTTATTTCTTATAACAAATTATATAATACAGGTATACATATACCTGTATATGTATATAATAACATATAATATTATATGTTATTATATTATATGTTATAATATAACATGTATAATATTATATAATAACAGGTATTTGTATGTTATTTTTTACTTCCATGTTCCATAAGGAAATGGAAGTATGGTCATGCCGAAAAAAATTGTGTTCGAGATAACGGCAGATTCTGATTGTACTACCATCAAAACATGAAAAAAAGTCATTTTTGGAAAAGTGTCCGCGCGTGTGTGTCTGTGTGTAGAATGTTTTCTATAGCAAACGATAACAGCCGCAAATTCAAACAGAATAAAATAATTTTTTGCATACCGCCATGAATTGTAGAGGACTCAAGGCCTATTGTTTTTGGTGAAGATCAGTTAAGGGAAAGGGATAGTTTACCTGCAACGTTTTACGTTTTAACAAGAGTAAAGTGCTTAATTTTGATAAATAAAGTATCCTGAAAAGAAGGTCATAATAATCCACTGTAGAAAGGTAGATGAAATATTGTAATGATACGATCTTTGCGTTCCTTTGTAAAACTGTAAAAGCCACACGTTTGTGCGTCAATTTGTAACGACGAGACTCTTATGTTGTCTTTGTAAAAGTGTGTTTCGTGTGTTCGCCTCACATGTTGTAGTCGTTACTTTACGTTTATGCTGACGATATCCGTCGCGATCTCACGAATTACCAGTACTCGCGAGTGTGAACCTTACCTGTGAATGTAAATCCTGGGTGGCGCCAAATTGTTTAAACTGAAAACAGTTAAAAAAATAGGACGATTGAGCGGTCGTTCTAGACGGTATGGTTGATTCAAATTCCTCCTGCCACTTGCGGGTTGATTAATATCGCTGGTAGTTCGTCGAGTTTCCGATGCCTAGCGCTTACCGTCACTTTCGCTCATCGTTAATGTACAGAAATCATATAATACAATTTCCTATGAAATAAAGAACAGTGGTTACAACTCTGTACTAGTTTATTAACTTGTAATTAGTTGTTATTCAATATTATACAAAATTATATTTAGATTTTAAACAAAGTTAATCCGGCAATAAAAAGACAATTAATTCCCAAGGTTGGCGAACGATTCAGAATGATTTAGTTAGACATGGCGTCAACCAAAAGTTTATTTTAATTTCGTTCAATAAATCTGAGTTCTTGTGGTTACGAAAAAATATTAATAATGATTACAATAAAGTACACTACCTTACATTAATGGTACTTATATACTACTGGTTTTAATTACAATTCGTTGCTGAAGTGTTAAACAGTGTGTTTTAAAAGTTCATAATTTTTGCCCAGGTTATATTCTGGTTTCATACAAGTTTAGTGTTTTATTTTTAATTAATCCTTGAAAGAAATTTGATTATCAGTTCGTAGTGAGAGTTAATAGTGTTGTGAGAAAAAGTTAAAAAGAATTTATCCCATAAATTTGGGTAATTCAGCAATACTTATCAAATCTGTTGAAATAGGGTGAAGAGTTATTCATTTCGAAATAGGTTGGGTCCTCTTTGTCATCAATCTTCCATCATTTTTGAATTTAATTACGCCTGGCATCTTTATCGGATAAGTTGGTCTAAATTATTAATTTGGAATTTAATAATCTGGTCTTGGGCCTCGGTTGGATGGACTAGCTCCTCATCAGACTTCTTACTTCATCATGTTATTAATTTTGATGACTTTTTTATTGTTTTAAATTGAAATTGAGTCGATTACGGCTTGGCGTCTATTCGTCTTGAGCTTCAATAATGAACTAACAGTTTCTAACGGAATAATAATAAATAACGTTCGGTTGTTATGGCAACTGACTGTCTCTCATTGGCTGTTCATAATT